>CM061496.1:24404652-27378229 GCA_030867185.1 Tagetes erecta
GTTCTTAGGAGTTGTGAGGTGTCGTACATTACACTAACATGATTTTCAAGGTGCTAATGTGGCATCCCGAGTCTTAAGATGTTCTAACTTGCCGTACGATGTTCAAAGGTCTCAGACTAATTCAGTAGGTTTATATGGAGTTTTAAGTTTACGTACGGTATTGTAAATGTTGTTAAGAGTTGTGAGGTGTCGTACATTACACTAACATGCTTTTCAAGGTGCTAATGTGGCATACAGAGTCTTAAGATTTCCTAACTTGTGGTACGATGTTCAAAGGACTCGGACGAAATCAGTAGGTTTATATGGAGTTTTAAGTTTACGTACGGTATTGTAAGATGTTCTTAGGAGTTGTGAGATGTCGTACATTACACTAACATGCTTTTCAAGGTGCTAATGTGGCATACCGAGTCTTAAGATGTCCTAACTTGTCGTACGATGTTCAAAGGACTCGGACGAATTCAGTAGGTTTATATGGAGTTTTAAGTTTACGTACGGTATTGTAAGATGTTGTTAGGAGTTGTGAGGTGTCGTACATTACAGTAACATGCTTTTCAAGGTTCTAATGTGGCATACCGAGTCTTAAGATGTTCTAACTTGTCGTACTATGTTCAAAGGTCTCGGACTAATTCAGTAGGTTTATATGGAGTTTTAAGTTTACGTACGATATTGTAAGATGTTATTAGGAGTTGTGAGGTGTCGTACATTACACTAACATGATTTTCAAGGTGCTAATGTGGCATCCCGAGTCTTAAGATGTTCTAACTTGCCGTACGATGTTCAAAGGTCTCAGACTAATTCAGTAGGTTTATATGGAGTTTTAAGTTTACGTACGGTATTGTAAATGTTGTTAAGAGTTGTGAGGTGTCGTACATTACACTAACATGCTTTTCAAGGTGCTAATGTGGCATACAGAGTCTTAAGATTTCCTAACTTGTGGTACGATGTTCAAAGGACTCGGACGAAATCAGTAGGTTTATATGGAGTTTTAAGTTTACGTACGGTATTGTAAGATGTTCTTAGGAGTTGTGAGGTGTCGTACATTACACTAACATGCTTTTCAAGGTGCTAATGTAGCATACCGAGTCTTAAGATGTTCTAACTTGCCGTACGATGTTCAAAGGTCTCGGACTAATTCAGTAGGTTTATATGGAGTTTTAAGTTTACGTACGGTATTGTAAATGTTGTTAAGAGTTGTGAGGTGTCGTACATTACACTAACATGCTTTTCAAGGTGCTAATGTGGCATACAGAGTCTTAAGATTTCCTAACTTGTGGTACGATGTTCAGAGGACTCGGACGAAATCAGTAGGTTTATATGGAGTTTTAAGTTTACGTACGGTATTGTAAGATGTTCTTAGGAGTTGTGAGATGTCGTACATTACACTAACATGCTTTTCAAGGTGCTAATGTGGCATACCGAGTCTTAAGATGTCCTAACTTGGCGTACGATGTTCAAAGGACTCGGACGAATTCAGTAGGTTTATATGGAGTTTTAAGTTTACGTACGGTATTGTAAGATGTTGTTAGGAGTTGTGAGGTGTCGTACATTACAGTAACATGCTTTTCAAGGTTCTAATGTGGCATACCGAGTCTTAAGATGTTCTAACTTATCGTACGATGTTCAAAGGTCTCGGACTACTTCAGTAGGTTTATATGGAGTTTTAAGTTTACGTACGATATTGTAAGATGTTGTTAGGAGTTGTGAGGTCTCGTACATTACACTGACATGCTTTTCAAGGTGCTAATGTGGCATACCGAGTCTTAAGATGTCCTAACTTGTCGTACGATGTTCAAAGGACTCGGACGAATTCAGTAGGTTTATATGGAGTTTTAAGTTTACGTACGGTATTGTAAGATGTTGTTAGGAGTTGTGAGGTGTCGTACATTACAGTAACATGCTTTTCAAGGTTCTAATGTGGCATACCGAGTCTTAAGATGTTCTAACTTGTCGTACGATGTTCAAAGGACTCGGACGAAATCAGTAGGTTTATATGGAGTTTTAAGTTTACGTACGGTATTGTAAGATGTTCTTAGGAGTTGTGAGGTGTCGTACATTACACTAACATGCTTTTCAAGGTGCTAATGTAGCATACCGAGTCTTAAGATGTTCTAACTTGTCGTACGATGTTCAAAGGTCTGGGTCTAATTCAGTAGGTTTATATGGAGTTTTAAGTTTACGTACGGTATTGTAAATGTTGTTAAGAGTTGTGAGTTGTCGTACATTACACTAACATGCTTTTCAAGGTGCTAATGTGGCATACAGAGGCTTAAGATTTCCTAACTTGTGGTACGATGTTCAAAGGACTCGAACGAAATCAGTAGGTTTATATGGAGTTTTAAGTTTACGTACGGAATTGTAAGATGTTCTTAGGAGTTGTGAGATGTCGTACATTACACTAACATGCTTTTCAAGGTGCTAATGTGGCATACCGAGTCTTAAGATGTCCTAACTTGTCGTACGATGTTCAAAGGACTCGGACGAATTCAGTAGGTTTATATGGAGTTTTAAGTTTACGTACGGTATTGTAAGATGTTGTTAGGAGTTGTGAGGTGTCGTACATTACAGTAACATGCTTTTCAAGGTTCTAATGTGGCATACCGAGTCTTAAGATGTTCTAACTTGTCGTACGATGTTCAAAGGTCTCGGACTAATTCAGTAGGTTTATATGGAGTTTTAAGTTTACGTACGATATTGTAAGATGTTGTTAGGAGTTGTGAGGTCTCGTACATTACACTGACATGCTTTTCAAGGTGCTAATGTGGCATACCGAGTCTTAAGATGTCCTAACTTGTCGTACGATGTTCAAAGGACTCGGACGAATTCAGTAAGTTTATATGGAGTTTTAAGTTTACGTACGGTATTGTAAGATGTTGTTAGGAGTTGTGAGGTGTTGTACATTACAGTAACATGCTTTTCAAGGTTCTAATGTGGCATACCGAGTCTTAAGATGTTCTAACTTGTCGTACGATGTTCAAAGGTCTCGGACTAATTCAGTAGGTTTATATGGAGTTTTAAGTTTACGTACGATATTGTAAGATGTTGTTAAGAGTTGTGAGGTCTCGTACATTACACTGACATGCTTTTCAAAGTGCTAATGTGGCATACCGAGTCTTAAGATGTTCTAACTTGTCGTATGATGTTCAAAGGTCTCAGACTAATTCAGTAGGTTTATATGCAGTTTTAAGTTTACGTACGGTATTGTAAGATGTTGTTAGGAGTTGTGAGGTGTCGTACATTACACTAACATGCTTTTCAAGTTGCTAATGTGGCATACAGAGTCTTAAGATAACCTAACTTGTGGTACGATGTTCAAAGGACTCGAACGAAATCAGTAGGTTTATATGGAGTTTTAAGTTTACGTACGGTATTGTAAGATGTTCTTAGGAGTTGTGAGGTGTCGTACATTACACTAACATGCTTTTCAAGGTGCTAATGTGGCATCCCGAGTCTTAAGATGTTCTAACTTGCCGTACGATGTTCAAAAGTCTCAGACGAATTCAGTAGGTTTATATGGAGTTTTAAGTTTACGTACGGTATTGTAAATGTTGTTAAGAGTTGTGAGGTGTCGTACATTACACTAACATGCTTTTCAAGGTGCTAATGTGGCATACAGAGTCTTAAGATTTCCTAACTTGTGGTACGATGTTCAAAGGACTCGGACGAAATCAGTAGGTTTATATGGAGTTTTAAGTTTACGTACGGTATTGTAAGATGTTCTTAGGAGTTGTGAGGTGTCGTACATTACACTAACATGCTTTTCAAGGTGCTAATGTAGCATACCGAGTCTTAAGATGTTCTAACTTGTCGTACGATGTTCAAAGGTCTGGGACTAATTCAGTAGGTTTATATGGAGTTTTAAGTTTACGTACGGTATTGTAAATGTTGTTAAGAGTTGTGAGTTGTCGTACATTACACTAACATGCTTTTCAAGGTGCTAATGTGGCATACAGAGTCTTAAGATTTCCTAACTTGTGGTACGATGTTCAAAGGACTCGGACGAAATCAGTAGGTTTATATGGAGTTTTAAGTTTACGTACGGTATTGTAAGATGTTCTTAGGAGTTGTGAGATGTCGTACATTACACTAACATGCTTTTCAAGGTGCTAATGTGGCATACCGAGTCTTAAGATGTCCTAACTTGTCGTACGATGTTCAAAGAACTCGGACGAATTCAGTAGGTTTATATGGAGTTTTAAGTTTACGTACGGTATTGTAAGATGTTGTTAGGAGTTGTGAGGTGTCGTACATTACAGTAACATGCTTTTCAAGGTTCTAATGTGGCATACAGAGTCTTAAGATGTTCTAACTTGTCGTACGATGTTCAAAGGTCTCGGACTAATTCAGTAGGTTTATATGGAGTTTTAAGTTTACGTACGGTATTGTAAGATGTTCTTAGGAGTTGTGACGTGTCGTACTTTACAATAACATGCTTTTCAAGGTGCTAATGTGGCATCCCGAGTCTTAAGATGTTCTAACTTGCCGTACGATGTTCAAAAGTCTCAGACTAATTCAGTAGGTTTATATGGAGTTTTAAGTTTACGTACGGTATTGTAAATGTTGTTAAGAGTTGTGAGGTGTCGTACATTACACTAACATGCTTTTCAAGGTGCTAATGTGGCATACAGAGTCTTAAGATTTCCTAACTTGTGGTACGATGTTCAAAGGACTCGGACGATATCAGTAGGTTTATATGGAGTTTTAAGTTTACGTACGGTATTGTAAGATGTTCTTAGGAGTTGTGAGGTGTCGTACATTACACTAACATGCTTTTCAAGGTGCTAATGTAGCATACCGAGTCTTAAGATGTTCTAACTTGTCGTACGATGTTCAAAGGTCTGGGACTAATTCAGTAGGTTTATATGGAGTTTTAAGTTTACGTCCGGTATTGTAAATGTTGTTAAGAGTTGTGAGTTGTCGTACATTACACTAACATGCTTTTCAAGGTGCTAATGTGGCATACAGAGTCTTAAGATTTCCTAACTTGTGGTACGATGTTCAAAGGACTCGGACGAAATCAGTAGGTTTATATGGAGTTTTAAGTTTACGTACGGTATTGTAAGATGTTCTTAGGAGTTGTGAGATGTCGTACATTACACTAACATGCTTTTCAAGGTGCTAATGTGGCATACCGAGTCTTAAGATGTCCTAACTTGTCGTACGATGTTCAAAGAACTCGGACGAATTCAGTAGGTTTATATGGAGTTTTAAGTTTACGTACGGTATTGTAAGATGTTGTTAGGAGTTGTGAGGTGTCGTACATTACAGTAACATGCTTTTCAAGGTTCTAATGTGGCATACAGAGTCTTAAGATGTTCTAACTTGTCGTACGATGTTCAAAGGTCTCGGACTAATTCAGTAGGTTTATATGGAGTTTTAAGTTTACGTACGGTATTGTAAGATGTTCTTAGCAGTTGTGAGGTGTCGTACATTACACTAACATGCTTTTCAAGGTGCTAATGTGGCATCCCGAGTCTTAAGATGTTCTAACTTGCCGTACGATGTTCAAAAGTCTCAGACTAATTCAGTAGGTTTATATGGAGTTTTAAGTTTACGTACGGTATTGTAAATGTTGTTAAGAGTTGTGAGGTGTCGTACATTACACTAACATGCTTTTCAAGGTGCTAATGTGGCATACAGAGTCTTAAGATTTCCTAACTTGTGGTACGATGTTCAAAGGACTCGGACGAAATCAGTAGGTTTATATGGAGTTTTAAGTTTACGTACGGTATTGTAAGATGTTCTTAGGAGTTGTGAGGTGTCGTACATTACACTAACATGCTTTTCAAGGTGCTAATGTAGCATACCGAGTCTTAAGATGTTCTAACTTGTCGTACGATGTTCAAAGGTCTGGGACTAATTCAGTAGGTTTATATGGAGTTTTAAGTTTACGTACGGTATTGTAAGATGTTCTTAGCAGTTGTGAGGTGTCGTACATTACAGTAACATGCTTTTCAAGGTTCTAATGTGGCATACCGAGTCTTAAGATGTTCTAACTTGTCGTACGATGTTCAAAGGTCTCGGACTAATTCAGTAGGTTTATATGGAGTTTTAAGTTTACGTACGATATTGTAAGATGTTGTTAGGAGTTGTGAGGTCTCGTACATTACACTGACATACTTTTCAAGGTGCTAATGTGGCATACCGAGTCTTAAGATGTCCTAACTTGTCGTACGATGTTCAAAGGACTCGGACCAATTCAGTAAGTTTATATGGAGTTTTAAGTTTACGTACGGTATTGTAAGATGTTGTTAGGAGTTGTGAGGTGTTGTACATTACAGTAACATGCTTTTCAAGGTTCTAATGTGGCATACCGAGTCTTAAGATGTTCTAACTTGTCGTACGATGTTCAAAGGTCTCGGACTAATTCAGTAGGCTTATATGGAGTTTTAAGTTTACGTACGATATTGTAAGATGTTGTTAGGAGTTGTGAGGTCTCGTACATTACACTGACATGCTTTTCAAAGTGCTAATGTGGCATACCGAGTCTTAAGATGTTCTAACTTGTCGTATGATGTTCAAAGATCTCAGACTAATTCAGTAGGTTTATATGCAGTTTTAAGTTTACGTACGGTATTGTAAGATGTTGTTAGGAGTTGTGAGGTGTCGTACATTACACTAACATGCTTTTCAAGTTGCTAATGTGGCATACAGAGTCTTAAGATTTCCTAACTTGTGGTACGGTGTTCAAAGGACTCGAACGAAATCAGTAGGTTTATATGGAATTTTAAGTTTACGTACGGTATTGTAAGATGTTCTTAGCAGTTGTGAGGTGTCGTACATTACACTAACATGCTTTTCAAGGTGCTAATGTGGCATCCCGAGTCTTAAGATGTTCTAACTTGCCGTACGATGTTCAAAAGTCTCAGACTAATTCAGTAGGTTTATATGGAGTTTTAAGTTTACGTACGGTATTGTAAATGTTGTTAAGAGTTGTGAGGTGTCGTACATTACACTAACATGCTTTTCAAGGTGCTAATGTGGCATCCCGAGTCTTAAGATGTTCTAACTTGCCATACGATGTTCAAAGGTCTCAGACTAATTCAATAGGTTTATATGGAGTTTTAAGTTTACGTACGGTATTGTAAGATGTTCTTAGGAGTTGTGAGGTGTCGTACATTACACTAACATGCTTTTCAAGGTGCTAATGTAGCATACCGAGTCTTAAGATGTTCTAACTTGTCGTACGATGTTCAAAGGTCTGGGACTAATTCAGTAGGTTTATATGGAGTTTTAAGTTTACGTACGGTATTGTAAATGTTGTTAAGAGTTGTGAGTTGTCGTACATTACACTAACATGCTTTTCAAGGTGCTAATGTGGCATACAGAGTCTTAAGATTTCCTAACTTGTGGTACGATGTTCAAAGGACTCGGACGAAATCAGTAGGTTTATATGGAGTTTTAAGTTTACGTACGGTATTGTAAGATGTTCTTAGGAGTTGTGAGATGTCGTACATTACACTAACATGCTTTTCAAGGTGCTAATGTGGCATACCGAGTCTTAAGATGTCCTAACTTGTCGTACGATGTTCAAAGGACTCGGACGAATTCAGTAGGTTTATATGGAGTTTTAAGTTTACGTACGGTATTGTAAGATGTTGTTAGGAGTTGTGAGGTGTCGTACATTACAGTAACATGCTTTTCAAGGTTCTAATGTGGCATACCGAGTCTTAAGATGTTCTAACTTGTCGTACGATGTTCAAAGGTCTCGGACTAATTCAGTAGGTTTATATGGAGTTTTAAGTTTACGTACGATATTGTAAGATGTTGTTAGGAGTTGTGAGGTCTCGTACATTACACTGACATGCTTTTCAAGGTGCTAATGTGGCATACCGAGTCTTAAGATGTCCTAACTTGTCGTACGATGTTCAAAGGACTCGGACGAATTCAGTAAGTTTATATGGAGTTTTAAGTTTACGTACGGTATTGTAAGATGTTGTTAGGAGTTGTGAGGTGTTGTACATTACAGTAACATGCTTTTCAAGGTTCTAATGTGGCATACCGAGTCTTAAGATGTTCTAACTTGTCGTACGATGTTCAAAGGTCTCGGACTAATTCAGTAGGCTTATATGGAGTTTTAAGTTTACGTACGATATTGTAAGATGTTGTTAGGAGTTGTGAGGTCTCGTACATTACACTGACATGCTTTTCAAAGTGCTAATGTGGCATACCGAGTCTTAAGATGTTCTAACTTGTCGTATGATGTTCAAAGATCTCAGACTAATTCAGTAGGTTTATATGCAGTTTTAAGTTTACGTACGGTATTGTAAGATGTTGTTAGGAGTTGTGAGGTGTCGTACATTACACTAACATGCTTTTCAAGTTGCTAATGTGGCATACAGAGTCTTAAGATTTCCTAACTTGTGGTACGATGTTCAAAGGACTCGAACGAAATCAGTAGGTTTATATGGAGTTTTAAGTTTACGTACGGTATTGTAAGATGTTCTTAGGAGTTGTGAGGTGTCGTACATTACACTAACATGCTTTTCAAGGTGCTAATGTAGCATACCGAGTCTTAAGATGTTCTAACTTGTCGTACGATGTTCAAAGGTCTGGGACTAATTCAGTAGGTTTATATGGAGTTTTAAGTTTACGTACGGTATTGTAAATGTTGTTAAGAGTTGTGAGTTGTCGTACATTACACTAACATGCTTTTAAAGGTGCTAATGTGGCATACAGAGTCTTAAGATTTCCTAACTTGTTGTACGATGTTCAAAGGACTCGGACGAAATCAGTAGGTTTATATGGAGTTTTAAGTTTACGTACGGTATTGTAAGATGTTCTTAGGAGTTGTGAGATGTCGTACATTACACTAACATGCTTTTCAAGGTGCTAATGTGGCATACCGAGTCTTAAGATGTCCTAACTTGTCGTACGATGTTCAAAGGACTCGGACGAATTCAGTAGGTTTATATGGAGTTTTAAGTTTACGTACGGTATTGTAAGATGTTGTTAGGAGTTGTGAGGTGTCGTACGTTACAGTAACATGCTTTTCAAGGTTCTAATGTGGCATACCGAGTCTTAAGATGTTCTAACTTGTCGTACGATGTTCAAAGGTCTCGGACTAATTCAGTAGGTTTATATGGAGTTTTAAGTTTACGTACGATATTGTAAGATGTTGTTAGGAGTTGTGAGGTCTCGTACATTACACTGACATGCTTTTCAAGGTGCTAATGTGGCATACCGAGTCTTAAGATGTCCTAACTTGTCGTACGATGTTCAAAGGACTCGGACGAATTCAGTAAGTTTATATGGAGTTTTAAGTTTACGTACGGTATTGTAAGATGTTGTTAGGAGTTGTGAGGTGTTGTACATTACAGTAACATGCTTTTCAAGGTTCTAATGTGGCATACCGAGTCTTAAGATGTTCTAACTTGTCGTACGATGTTCAAAGGTCTCGGACTAATTCAGTAGGCTTATATGGAGTTTTAAGTTTACGTACGATATTGTAAGATGTTGTTAGGAGTTGTGAGGTCTCGTACATTACACTGACATGCTTTTCAAAGTGCTAATGTGGCATACCGAGTCTTAAGATGTTCTAACTTGTCGTATGATGTTCAAAGATCTCAGACTAATTCAGTAGGTTTATATGCAGTTTTAAGTTTACGTACGGTATTGTAAGATGTTGTTAGGAGTTGTGAGGTGTCGTACATTACACTAACATGCTTTTCAAGTTGCTAATGTGGCATACAGAGTCTTAAGATTTCCTAACTTGTGGTACGATGTTCAAAGGACTCGAACGAAATCAGTAGGTTTATATGGAGTTTTAAGTTTACGTACGGTATTGTAAGATGTTCTTAGGAGTTGTGAGGTGTCGTACATTACACTAACATGCTTTTCAAGGTGCTAATGTGGCATCCCGAGTCTTAAGATGTTCTAACTTGCCGTACGATGTTCAAAAGTCTCAGACTAATTCAGTATGTTTATATGGAGTTTTAAGTTTACGTACGGTATTGTAAATGTTGTTAAGAGTTGTGAGGTGTCGTACATTACACTAACATGCTTTTCAAGGTGCTAATGTGGCATCCCGAGTCTTAAGATGTTCTAACTTGTCATACGATGTTCAAAGGTCTCAGACTAATTCAGTAGGTTTATATGGAGTTTTAAGTTTACGTACGGTATTGTAAGATGTTCTTAGGAGTTGTGAGGTGTCGTACATTACACTAACATGCTTTTCAAGGTGCTAATGTAGCATACCGAGTCTTAAGATGTTCTAACTTGTCGTACGATGTTCAAAGGTCTGGGACTAATTCAGTAGGTTTATATGGAGTTTTAAGTTTACGTACGGTATTGTAAATGTTGTTAGGAGTTGTGAGGTGTCGTACATTACAGTAACATGCTTTTCAAGGTTCTAATGTGGCATACCGAGTCTTAAGATGTTCTAACTTGTCGTACGATGTTCAAAGGTCTCGGACTAATTCAGTAGGTTTATATGGAGTTTTAAGTTTACGTACGATATTGTAAGATGTTGTTAGGAGTTGTGAGGTCTCGTACATTACGCTGACATGCTTTTCAAGGTGCTAATGTGGCATACCGAGTCTTAAGATGTCCTAACTTGTCGTACGATGTTCAAAGGACTCGGACGAATTCAGTAAGTTTATATGGAGTTTTAAGTTTACGTACGGTATTGTAAGATGTTGTTAGGAGTTGTGAGGTGTTGTACATTACAGTAACATGCTTTTCAAGGTTCTAATGTGGCATACCGAGTCTTAAGATGTTCTAACTTGTCGTACGATGTTCAAAGGTCTCGGACTAATTCAGTAGGCTTATATGGAGTTTTAAGTTTACGTACGATATTGTAAGATGTTGTTAGGAGTTGTGAGGTCTCGTACATTACACTGACATGCTTTTCAAAGTGCTAATGTGGCATACCGAGTCTTAAGATGTTCTAACTTGTCGTATGATGTTCAAAGATCTCAGACTAATTCAGTAGGTTTATATGAAGTTTTAAGTTTACGTACGGTATTGTAAGATGTTGTTAGGAGTTGTGAGGTGTCGTACATTACACTAACATGCTTTTCAAGTTGCTAATGTGGCATACAGAGTCTTAAGATTTCCTAACTTGTGGTACGATGTTCAAAGGACTCGAACGAAATCAGTAGGTTTATATGGAGTTTTAAGTTTACGTACGGTATTGTAAGATGTTCTTAGGAGTTGTGAGGTGTCGTACATTACACTAACATGCTTTTCAAGGTGCTAATGTAGCATACCGAGTCTTAAGATGTTCTAACTTGTCGTACGATGTTCAAAGGTCTGGGACTAATTCAGTAGGTTTATATGGAGTTTTAAGTTTACGTACGGTATTGTAAATGTTGTTAAGAGTTGTGAGTTGTCGTACATTACACTAACATGCTTTTCAAGGTGCTAATGTGGCATACAGAGTCTTAAGATTTCCTAACTTGTTGTACGATGTTCAAAGGACTCGGACGAAATCAGTAGGTTTATATGGAGTTTTAAGTTTACGTACGGTATTGTAAGATGTTCTTAGGAGTTGTGAGATGTCGTACATTACACTAACATGCTTTTCAAGGTGCTAATGTGGCATACCGAGTCTTAAGATGTCCTAAATTGTCGTACGATGTTCAAAGGACTCGGACGAATTCAGTAGGTTTATATGGAGTTTTAAGTTTACGTACGGTATTGTAAGATGTTGTTAGGAGTTGTGAGGTGTCGTACGTTACAGTAACATGCTTTTCAAGGTTCTAATGTGGCATACCGAGTCTTAAGATGTTCTAACTTGTCGTACGATGTTCAAAGGTCTCGGACTAATTCAGTAGGTTTATATGGAGTTTTAAGTTTACGTACGATATTGTAAGATGTTGTTAGGAGTTGTGAGGTCTCGTACATTACACTGACATGCTTTTCAAGGTGCTAATGTGGCATACCGAGTCTTAAGATGTCCTAACTTGTCGTACGATGTTCAAAGGACTCGGACGAATTCAGTAAGTTTATATGGAGTTTTAAGTTTACGTACGGTATTGTAAGATGTTGTTAGGAGTTGTGAGGTGTTGTACATTACAGTAACATGCTTTTCAAGGTTCTAATGTGGCATACCGAGTCTTAAGATGTTCTAACTTGTCGTACGATGTTCAAAGGTCTCGGACTAATTCAGTAGGCTTATATGGAGTTTTAAGTTTACGTACGATATTGTAAGATGTTGTTAGGAGTTGTGAGGTCTCGTACATTACACTGACATGCTTTTCAAAGTGCTAATGTGGCATACCGAGTCTTAAGATGTTCTAACTTGTCGTATGATGTTCAAAGATCTCAGACTAATTCAGTAGGTTTATATGCAGTTTTAAGTTTACGTACGGTATTGTAAGATGTTGTTAGGAGTTGTGAGGTGTCGTACATTACACTAACATGCTTTTCAAGTTGCTAATGTGGCATACAGAGTCTTAAGATTTCCTAACTTGTGGTACGATGTTCAAAGGACTCGAACGAAATCAGTAGGTTTATATGGAGTTTTAAGTTTACGTACGGTATTGTAAGATGTTCTTAGGAGTTGTGAGGTGTCGTACATTACACTAACATGCTTTTCAAGGTGCTAATGTGGCATCCCGAGTCTTAAGATGTTCTAACTTGCCGTACGATGTTCAAAAGTCTCAGACTAATTCAGTATGTTTATATGGAGTTTTAAGTTTACGTACGGTATTGTAAATGTTGTTAAGAGTTGTGAGGTGTCGTACATTACACTAACATGCTTTTCAAGGTGCTAATGTGGCATCCCGAGTCTTAAGATGTTCTAACTTGTCATACGATGTTCAAAGGTCTCAGACTAATTCAGTAGGTTTATATGGAGTTTTAAGTTTACGTACGGTATTGTAAGATGTTCTTAGGAGTTGTGAGGTGTCGTACATTACACTAACATGCTTTTCAAGGTGCTAATGTAGCATACCGAGTCTTAAGATGTTCTAACTTGTCGTACGATGTTCAAAGGTCTGGGACTAATTCAGTAGGTTTATATGGAGTTTTAAGTTTACGTACGGTATTGTAAATGTTGTTAAGAGTTGTGAGTTGTCGTACATTACACTAACATGCTTTTCAAGGTGCTAATGTGGCATACAGAGTCTTAAGATTTCCTAACTTGTGGTACGATGTTCAAAGGACTCGGACGAAATCAGTAGGTTTATATGGAGTTTTAAGTTTACGTACGGTATTGTAAGATGTTCTTAGGAGTTGTGAGATGTCGTACATTACACTAACATGCTTTTCAAGGTGCTAATGTGGCATACCGAGTCTTAAGATGTCCTAACTTGTCGTACGATGTTCAAAGGACTCGGACGAATTCAGTAGGTTTATATGGAGTTTTAAGTTTACGTACGGTATTGTAAGATGTTGTTAGGAGTTGTGAGGTGTCGTACATTACAGTAACATGCTTTTCAATTTCTAATGTGGCATACCGAGTCTTAAGATGTTCTAACTTGTCGTACGATGTTCAAAGGTCTCGGACTAATTCAGTAGGTTTATATGGAGTTTTAAGTTTACGTACGATATTGTAAGATGTTGTTAGGAGTTGTGAGGTCTCGTACATTACACTGACATGCTTTTCAAGGTGCTAATGTGGCATACCGAGTCTTAAGATGTCCTAACTTGTCGTACGATGTTCAAAGGACTCGGACGAATTCAGTAAGTTTATATGGAGTTTTAAGTTTACGTACGGTATTGTAAGATGTTGTTAGGAGTTGTGAGGTGTTGTACATTACAGTAACATGCTTTTCAAGGTTCTAATGTGGCATACCGAGTCTTAAGATGTTCTAACTTATCGTACGATGTTCAAAGGTCTCGGACTAATTCAGTAGGTTTATATGGAGTTTTAAGTTTACGTACGATATTGTAAGATGTTGTTAGGAGTTGTGAGGTCTCGTACATTACACTGACATGCTTTTCAAGGTGCTAATGTGGCATACCGAGTCTTAAGATGTTCTAACTTGTCGTATGATGTTCAAAGGTCTCAGACTAATTCAGTAGGTTTATATGCAGTTTTAAGTTTACGTACGGTATTGTAAGATTTTGTTAGGAGTTGTGAGGTGTCGTACATTACACTAACATGCTTTTCAAGTTGCTAATATGGCATACAGAGTCTTAAGATTTCCTAACTTGTGGTACGATGTTCAAAGGACTCGGACGAAATCAATAGGTTTATATGGAGTTTTAAGTTTACGTACGGTATTGTAAGAAGTTCTTAGGAGTTGTGAGGTGTCGTACATTACACTAACATGATTTTCAAGGTGCTAATGTGGCATCCCGAGTCTTAAGATGTTCTAACTTGCCGTACGATGTTCAAAGGTCTCAGACTAATTCAGTAGGTTTAAATGGAGTTTTAAGTTTACGTACGGTATTGTAAATGTTGTTAAGAGTTGTGAGGTGTCGTACATTACACTAACATGCTTTTCAAGGTGCTAATGTGGCATACAGAGTCTTAAGATTTCCTAACTTGTGGTACGATGTTCAAAGGACTCGGACGAAATCAGTAGGTTTATATGGAGTTTTAAGTTTACGTACGGTATTGTAAGATGTTCTTAGGAGTTGTGAGGTGTCGTACATTACACTAACATGCTTTTCAAGGTGCTAATGTAGCATACCGAGTCTTAAGATGTTCTAACTTGTCGTACGATGTTCAAAGGTCTCGGACTAATTCAGTAGGTTTATATGGAGTTTTAAGTTTACGTACGGTATTGTAAATGTTGTTAAGAGTTGTGAGGTGTCGTACATTACACTAACATGCTTTTCAAGGTGCTAATGTGGCATACAGAGTCTTAAGATTTCCTAACTTGTGGTACGATGTTCAAAGGACTCGGACGAAATCAGTAGGTTTATATGGAGTTTTAAGTTTACGTACGGTATTGTAAGATGTTCTTAGGAGTTGTGAGATGTCGTACATTACACTAACATGCTTTTCAAGGTGCTAATGTGGCATACCGAGTCTTAAGATGTCCTAACTTGTCGTACGATGTTCAAAGGACTCGGACGAATTCAGTAGGTTTATATGGAGTTTTAAGTTTACGTACGGTATTGTAAGATGTTGTTAGGAGTTGTGAGGTGTCGTACATTACAGTAACATGCTTTTCAATTTCTAATGTGGCATACCGAGTCTTAAGATGTTCTAACTTGTCGTACGATGTTCAAAGGTCTCGGACTAATTCAGTAGGTTTATATGGAGTTTTAAGTTTACGTACGATATTGTAAGATGTTGTTAGGAGTTGTGAGGTCTCGTACATTACACTGACATGCTTTTCAAGGTGCTAATGTGGCATACCGAGTCTTAAGATGTCCTAACTTGTCGTACGATGTTCAAAGGACTCGGACGAATTCAGTAAGTTTATATGGAGTTTTAAGTTTACGTACGGTATTGTAAGATGTTGTTAGGAGTTGTGAGGTGTTGTACATTACAGTAACATGCTTTTCAAGGTTCTAATGTGGCATACCGAGTCTTAAGATGTTCTAACTTATCGTACGATGTTCAAAGGTCTCGGACTAATTCAGTAGGTTTATATGGAGTTTTAAGTTTACGTACGATATTGTAAGATGTTGTTAGGAGTTGTGAGGTCTCGTACATTACACTGACATGCTTTTCAAGGTGCTAATGTGGCATACCGAGTCTTAAGATGTTCTAACTTGTCGTATGATGTTCAAAGGTCTCAGACTAATTCAGTAGGTTTATATGCAGTTTTAAGTTTACGTACGGTATTGTAAGATTTTGTTAGGAGTTGTGAGGTGTCGTACATTACACTAACATGCTTTTCAAGTTGCTAATATGGCATACAGAGTCTTAAGATTTCCTAACTTGTGGTACGATGTTCAAAGGACTCGGACGAAATCAATAGGTTTATATGGAGTTTTAAGTTTACGTACGGTATTGTAAGAAGTTCTTAGGAGTTGTGAGGTGTCGTACATTACACTAACATGCTTTTCAAGGTGCTAATGTGGCATCCCGAGTCTTAAGATGTTCTAACTTGCCGTACGATGTTCAAAGGTCTCAGACTAATTCAGTAGGTTTATATGGAGTTTTAAGTTTACGTACGGTATTGTAAATGTTGTTAAGAGTTGTGAGGTGTCGTACATTACACTAACATGCTTTTCAAGGTGCTAATGTGGCATACAGAGTCTTAAGATTTCCTAACTTGTGGTACGATGTTCAAAGGACTCGGACGAAATCAGTAGGTTTATATGGAGTTTTAAGTTTACGTACGGTATTGTAAGATGTTCTTAGGAGTTGTGAGGTGTCGTACATTACACTAACATGCTTTTCAAGGTGCTAATGTAGCATACCGAGTCTTAAGATGTTCTAACTTGTCGTACGATGTTCAAAGGTCTCGGACTAATTCAGTAGGTTTATATGGAGTTTTAAGTTTACGTACGGTATTGTAAATGTTGTTAAGAGTTGTGAGGTGTCGTACATTACACTAACATGCTTTTCAAGGTGCTAATGTGGCATACAGAGTCTTAAGATTTCCTAACTTGTGGTACGATGTTCAAAGGACTCGGACGAAATCAGTAGGTTTATATGGAGTTTTAAGTTTACGTACGGTATTGTAAGATGTTCTTAGGAGTTGTGAGATGTCGTACATTACACTAACATGCTTTTCAAGTTGCTAATGTGGCATACCGAGTCTTAAGATGTCCTAACTTATCGTACGATGTTCAAAGGACTCGGACGAATTCAGTAGGTTTATATGGAGTTTTAAGTTTAAGTACGGTATTGTAAGATGTTGTTAGGAGTTGTGAGGTGTCGTACATTACAGTAACATGCTTTTCAAGGTTCTAATGTGGCAAACCGAGTCTTAAGATGTTCTAACTTATCGTACGATGTTCAAAGGTCTCGGACTAATTCAGTAGGTTTATATGGAGTTTTAAGTTTACGTACGATATTGTAAGATGTTGTTAGGAGTTGTGAGGTCTCGTACATTACACTGACATGCTTTTCAAGGTGCTAATGTGGCATACCGAGTCTTAAGATGTCCTAACTTGTCGTACGATGTTCAAAGGACTCGGACGAATTCAGTAGGTTTATATGGAGTTTTAAGTTTACGTACGGTATTGTAAGATGTTGTTAGGAGTTGTGAGGTGTCGTACATTACAGTAACATGCTTTTCAAGGTTCTAATGTGGCATACCGAGTCTTAAGATGTTCTAACTTGTCGTACGATGTTCAAAGGTCTCGGACTAATTCAGTAGGTTTATATGGAGTTTTAAGTTTACGTACGATATTGTAAGATGTTGTTAGGAGTTGTGAGGTCTCGTACATTACACTGACATGCTTTTCAAAGTGCTAATGTGGCATACCGAGTCTTAAGATGTTCTAACTTGTCGTATGATGTTCAAAGGTCTCAGACTAATTCAGTAGGTTTATATGCAGTTTTAAGTTTACGTACGGTATTGTAAGATGTTGTTAGGAGTTGTGAGGTGTCGTACATTACACTAACATGCTTTTCAAGTTGCTAATGTGGCATACAGAGTCTTAAGATTTCTTAACTTGTGGTACGATGTTCAAAGGACTCGAACGAAATCAGTAGGTTTATATGGAGTTTTAAGTTTACGTACGGTATTGTAAGATGTTCTTAGGAGTTGTGAGGTGTCGTACATTACACTAACATGCTTTTCAAGGTGCTAATGTGGCATCCCGAGTCTTAAGATGTTCTAACTTGCCGTACGATGTTCAAAAGTCTCAGACTAATTCAGTAGGTTTATATGGAGTTTTAAGTTTACGTACGGTATTGTAAATGTTGTTAAGAGTTGTGAGGTGTCGTACATTACACTAACATGCTTTTCAAGTTGCTAATGTGGCATACAGAGTCTTAAGATTTCCTAACTTGTGGTACGATGTTCAAAGGACTCGGACGAAATCAATAGGTTTATATGGAGTTTTAAGTTTACGTACGGTATTGTAAGAAGTTCTTAGGAGTTGTGAGGTGTCGTACATTACATTAACATGATTTTCAAGGTGCTAATGTGGCATCCCGAGTCTTAAGATGTTCTAACTTGCCGTACGATGTTCAAAGGTCTCAGACTAATTCAGTAGGTTTATATGGAGTTTTAAGTTTACGTACGGTATTGTAAATGTTGTTAAGAGTTGTGAGGTGTCGTACATTACACTAACATGCTTTTCAAGGTGCTAATGTGGCATACAGAGTCTTAAGATTTCCTAACTTGTGATACGATGTTCAAAGGACTCGGACGAAATCAGTAGGTTTATATGGAGTTTTAAGTTTACGTACGGTATTGTAAGATGTTCTTAGGAGTTGTGAGGTGTCGTACATTACACTAACATGCTTTTCAAGGTGCTAATGTAGCATACCGAGTCTTAAGATGTTCTAACTTGTCGTACGATGTTCAAAGGTCTCGGACTAATTCAGTAGGTTTATATGGAGTTTTAAGTTTACGTACGGTATTGTAAATGTTGTTAAGAGTTGTGAGGTGTCGTACATTACACTAACATGCTTTTCAAGGTGCTAATGTGGCATACAGAGTCTTAAGATTTCCTAACTTGTGGTACGATGTTCAAAGGACTCGGACGAAATCAGTAGGTTTATATGGAGTTTTAAGTTTACGTACGGTATTGTAAGATGTTCTTAGGAGTTGTGAGATGTCGTACATTACACTAACATGCTTTTCAAGTTGCTAATGTGGCATACCGAGTCTTAAGATGTCCTAACTTATCGTACGATGTTCAAAGGACTCGGACGAATTCAGTAGGTTTATATGGAGTTTTAAGTTTACGTACGGTATTGTAAGATGTTGTTAGGAGTTGTGAGGTGTCGTACATTACAGTAACATGCTTTTCAAGGTTCTAATGTGGCAAACCGAGTCTTAAGATGTTCTAACTTATCGTACGATGTTCAAAGGTCTCGGACTAATTCAGTAGGTTTATATGGAGTTTTAAGTTTACGTACGATATTGTAAGATGTTGTTAGGAGTTGTGAGGTCTCGTACATTACACTGACATGCTTTTCAAGGTGCTAATGTGGCATACCGAGTCTTAAGATGTCCTAACTTGTCGTACGATGTTCAAAGGACTCGGACGAATTCAGTAGGTTTATATGGAGTTTTAAGTTTACGTACGGTATTGTAAGATGTTGTTAGGAGTTGTGAGGTGTCGTACATTACAGTAACATGCTTTTCAAGGTTCTAATGTGGCATACCGAGTCTTAAGATGTTCTAACTTGTCGTACGATGTTCAAAGGTCTCGGACTAATTCAGTAGGTTTATATGGAGTTTTAAGTTTACGTACGATATTGTAAGATGTTGTTAGGAGTTTTGAGGTCTCGTACATTACACTGACATGCTTTTCAAAGTGCTAATGTGGCATACCGAGTCTTAAGATGTTCTAACTTGTCGTATGATGTTCAAAGGTCTCAGACTAATTCAGTAGGTTTATATGCAGTTTTAAGTTTACGTACGGTATTGTAAGATGTTGTTAGGAGTTGTGAGGTGTCGTACATTACACTAACATGCTTTTCAAGTTGCTAATGTGGCATACAGAGTCTTAAGATTTCCTAACTTGTGGTACGATGTTCAAAGGACTCGGACGAAATCAGTAGGTTTATATGGAGTTTTAAGTTTACGTACGGTATTGTAAGATGTTCTTAGGAGTTGTGAGGTGTCGTACATTACACTAACATGCTTTTCAAGGTGCTAATGTGGCATCCCGAGTCTTAAGATGTTCTAACTTGCCATACGATGTTCAAAGGTCTCAGACTAATTCAGTAGGTTTATATGGAGTTTTAAGTTTACGTACGGTATTGTAAAGGTTGTTAAGAGTTGTGAGGTGTCGTACATTACACTAACATGCTTTTCAAGGTGCTAATGTGGCATACAGAGTCTTAAGATTTCCTAACTTGTGGTACGATGTTCAAAGGACTCGGACGAAATCAGTAGGTTTATATGGAGTTTTAAGTTTACGTACGGTATTGTAAGATGTTCTTAGAAGTTGTGAGATGTCGTACATTACACTAACATGCTTTTCAAGGTGCTAATGTGGCATACCGAGTCTTAAGATGTCCTAACTTGTCGTACGATGTTCAAAGGACTCGGACGAATTCAGTAGGTTTATATGGAGTTTTAAGTTTACGTACGGTATTGTAAGATGTTGTTAGGAGTTGTGAGGTGTCGTACATTACAGTAACATGCTTTTCAAGGTTCTAATGTGGCATACCTAGTCTTAAGATGTTCTAACTTGTCGTACGATGTTCAAAGGACTCGGACGAATTCAGTAGGTTTATATGGAGTTTTAAGTTTACGTACGGTATTGTAAGATGTTGTTAGGAGTTGTGAGGTGTCGTACATTACAGTAACATGCTTTTCAAGGTTGTAATGTGGCATACCGAGTCTTAAGATGTTCTAACTTGTCGTACGTTGTTCAAAGGTCTCGGACTAATTCAGTAGGTTTATATGGAGTTTTAAGTTTACGTACGATATTGTAAGATGTTGTTAGGAGTTGTGAGGTCTCGTACATTACACTGACATGCTTTTCAAGGTGCTAATGTGGCATACCGAGTCTTAAGATGTTCTAACTTGTCGTATGATGTTCAAAGGTCTCAGACTAATTCAGTAGGTTTATATGCAGTTTTAAGTTTACGTACGGTATTGTAAGATGTTGTTAGGAGTTGTGAGGTGTCGTACATTACACTAACATGCTTTTCAAGTTGCTAATGTGGCATACAGAGTCTTAAGATTTCCTAACTTGTGGTACGATGTTCAAAGGACTCGGACGAAATCAGTAGGTTTATATGGAGTTTTAAGTTTACGTACGGTATTGTAAGATGTTCTTAGGAGTTGTGAGGTGTCGTACATTACACTAACATGCTTTTCAAGGTGCTAATGTGGCATCCCGTGTCTTAAGATGTTCTAACTTACCATACGATGTTCAAAGGTCTCAGACTAATTCAGTAGGTTTATATGGAGTTTTAAGTTTACGTACGGTATTGTAAATGTTGTTAAGAGTTGTGAGGTGTCGTACATTACACTAACATGCTTTTCAAGGTGCTAATGTGGCATACAGAGTCTTAAGATTTCCTAACTTGTGGTACGATGTTCAAAGGACTCGGACGAAATCAGTAGGTTTATATGGAGTTTTAAGTTTACGTACGGTATTGTAAGATGTTCTTAGGAGTTGTGAGGTGTCATACATTACACTAACATGCTTTTCAAGGTGCTAATGTAGCATACCGAGTCTTAAGATGTTCTAACTTGTCGTACGATGTTCAAAGGTCTCGGACTAATTCAGTAGGTTTATATGGAGTTTTAAGTTTACGTACGGTATTGTAAATGTTGTTAAGAGTTGTGAGGTGTCGTACATTACACTAACATGCTTTTCAAGGTGCTAATGTGGCATACAGAGTCTTAAGATTTCCTAACTTGTGGTACGATGTTCAAAGGACTCGGACGAAATCAGTAGGTTTATATGGAGTTTTAAGTTTACGTACGGTATTGTAAGATGTTCTTAGAAGTTGTGAGATGTCGTACATTACACTAACATGCTTTTCAAGGTGCTAATGTGGCATACCGAGTCTTAAGATGTCCTAACTTGTTGTACGATGTTCAAAGGACTCGGACGAATTCAGTAGGTTTATATGGAGTTTTAAGTTTACGTACGGTATTGTAAGATGTTGTTAAGAGTTGTGAGGTGTCGTACATTACAGTAACATGCTTTTCAAGGTTCTAATGTGGCATACCTAGTCTTAAGATGTTCTAACTTGTCGTACGATGTTCAAAGGACTCGGACGAATTCAGTAGGTTTATATGGAGTTTTAAGTTTACGTACGGTATTGTAAGATGTTGTTAGGAGTTGTGAGGTGTCGTACATTACAGTAACATGCTTTTCAAGGTTGTAATGTGGCATACCGAGTCTTAAGATGTTCTAACTTGTCGTACGTTGTTCAAAGGTCTCGGACTAATTCAGTAGGTTTATATGGAGTTTTAAGTTTACGTACGATATTGTAAGATGTTGTTAGGAGTTGTGAGGTCTCGTACATTACACTGACATGCTTTTCAAGGTGCTAATGTGGCATACCGAGTCTTAAGATGTTCTAACTTGTCGTATGATGTTCAAAGGTCTCAGACTAATTCAGTAGGTTTATATGCAGTTTTAAGTTTACGTACGGTATTGTAAGATGTTGTTAGGAGTTGTGAGGTGTCGTACATTACACTAACATGCTTTTCAAGTTGCTAATGTGGCATACAGAGTCTTAAGATTTCCTAACTTGTGGTACGATGTTCAAAGGACTCGGACGAAATCAGTAGGTTTATATGGAGTTTTAAGTTTACGTACGGTATTGTAAGATGTTCTTAGGAGTTGTGAGGTGTCGTACATTACACTAACATGCTTTTCAAGGTGCTAATGTGGCATCCCGAGTCTTAAGATGTTCTAACTTGCCATACGATGTTCAAAGGTCTCAGACTAATTCAGTAGGTTTATATGGAGTTTTAAGTTTACGTACGGTATTGTAAAGGTTGTTAAGAGTTGTGAGGTGTCGTACATTACACTAACATGCTTTTCAAGGTGCTAATGTGGCATACAGAGTCTTAAGATTTCCTAACTTGTGGTACGATGTTCAAAGGACTCGGACGAAATCAGTAGGTTTATATGGAGTTTTAAGTTTACGTACGGTATTGTAAGATGTTCTTAGGAGTTGTGAGGTGTCGTACATTACACTAACATGCTTTTCAAGGTGCTAATGTAGCATACCGAGTCTTAAGATGTTCTAACTTGTCGTACGATGTTCAAAGGTCTCGGACTAATTCAGTAGGTTTATATGCAGTTTTAAATTTACGTACGGTATTGTAAGATGTTGTTAGGAGTTGTGAGGTGTCGTACATTACACTAACATGCTTTTCAAGTTGCTAATGTGGCATACAGAGTCTTAAGATTTCCTAACTTGTGGTACGATGTTCAAAGGACTCGGACGAAATCAGTAGGTTTATATGGAGTTTTAAGTTTACGTACGGTATTGTAAGATGTTCTTAGGAGTTGTGAGGTGTCGTACATTACACTAACATGCTTTTCAAGGTGCTAATGTGGCATCCCGTGTCTTAAGATGTTCTAACTTGCCATACGATGTTCAAAGGTCTCAGACTAATTCAGTAGGTTTATATGGAGTTTTAAGTTTACGTACGGTATTGTAAATGTTGTTAAGAGTTGTGAGGTGTCGTACATTACACTAACATGCTTTTCAAGGTGCTAATGTGGCATACAGAGTCTTAAGATTTCCTAACTTGTGGTACGATGTTCAAAGGACTCGGACGAAATCAGTAGGTTTATATGGAGTTTTAAGTTTACGTACGGTATTGTAAGATGTTCTTAGGAGTTGTGAGGTGTCGTACATTACACTAACATGCTTTTCAAGGTGCTAATGTAGCATACCGAGTCTTAAGATGTTCTAACTTGTCGTACGATGTTCAAAGGTCTCGGACTAATTCAGTAGGTTTATATGGAGTTTTAAGTTTACGTACGGTATTGTAAATGTTGTTAAGAGTTGTGAGGTGTCGTACATTACACTAACATGCTTTTCAAGGTGCTAATGTGGCATACAGAGTCTTAAGATTTCCTAACTTGTGGTACGATGTTCAAAGGACTCGGACGAAATCAGTAGGTTTATATGGAGTTTTAAGTTTACGTACGGTATTGTAAGATGTTCTTAGAAGTTGTGAGATGTCGTACATTACACTAACATGCTTTTCAAGGTGCTAATGTGGCATACCGAGTCTTAAGATGTCCTAACTTGTCGTACGATGTTCAAAGGACTCGGACGAATTCAGTAGGTTTATATGGAGTTTTAAGTTTACGTACGGTATTGTAAGATGTTGTTAAGAGTTGTGAGGTGTCGTACATTACAGTAACATGCTTTTCAAGGTTCTAATGTGGCATACCTAGTCTTAAGATGTTCTAAATTGTCGTACGATGTTCAAAGGACTCGGACGAATTCAGTAGGTTTATATGGAGTTTTAAGTTTACGTACGGTATTGTAAGATGTTGTTAGGAGTTGTGAGGTGTCGTACATTACAGTAACATGCTTTTCAAGGTTGTAATGTGGCATACCGAGTCTTAAGATGTTCTAACTTGTCGTACGTTGTTCAAAGGTCTCGGACTAATTCAGTAGGTTTATATGGAGTTTTAAGTTTACGTACGATATTGTAAGATGTTGTTAGGAGTTGTGAGGTCTCGTACATTACACTGACATGCTTTTCAAGGTGCTAATGTGGCATACCGAGTCTTAAGATGTTCTAACTTGTCGTATGATGTTCAAAGGTCTCAGACTAATTCAGTAGGTTTATATGCAGTTTTAAGTTTACGTACGGTATTGTAAGATGTTGTTAGGAGTTGTGAGGTGTCGTACATTACACTAACATGCTTTTCAAGTTGCTAATGTGGCATACAGAGTCTTAAGATTTCCTAACTTGTGGTACGATGTTCAAAGGACTCGGACGAAATCAGTAGGTTTATATGGAGTTTTAAGTTTACGTACGGTATTGTAAGATGTTCTTAGGAGTTGTGAGGTGTCGTACATTACACTAACATGCTTTTCAAGGTGCTAATGTGGCATCCCGAGTCTTAAGGTGTTCTAACTTGCCATACGATGTTCAAAGGTCTCAGACTAATTCAGTAGGTTTATATGGAGTTTTAAGTTTACGTACGGTATTGTAAAGGTTGTTAAGAGTTGTGAGGTGTCGTACATTACACTAACATGCTTTTCAAGGTGCTAATGTGGCATACAGAGTCTTAAGATTTCCTAACTTGTGGAACGATGTTCAAAGGACTCGGACGAAATCAGTAGGTTTATATGGAGTTTTAAGTTTACGTACGGTATTGTAAGATGTTCTTAGGAGTTGTGAGGTGTCGTACATTAGACTAACATGCTTTTCAAGGTGCTAATGTAGCATACCGAGTCTTAAGATGTTCTAACTTGTCGTACGATGTTCAAAGGTCTCGAACTAATTCAGTAGGTTTATATGGAGTTTTAAGTTTACGTACGGTATTGTAAATGTTGTTAAGAGTTGTGAGGTGTCGTACATTACACTAACATGCTTTTCAAGGTGCTAATGTGGCATACAGAGTCTTAAGATTTCCTAACTTGTGGTACGATGTTCAAAGGACTCGGACGAAATCAGTAGGTTTATATGGAGTTTTAAGTTTACGTACGGTATTGTAAGATGTTCTTAGAAGTTGTGAGATGTCGTACATTACACTAACATGCTTTTCAAGGTGCTAATGTGGCATACCGAGTCTTAAGATGTCCTAACTTGTCGTATGATGTTCAAAGGACTCGGACGAATTTAGTAGGTTTATATGGAGTTTTAAGTTTACGTACGGTATTGTAAGATGTTGTTAGGAGTTGTGAGGTGTCGTACATTACAGTAACATGCTTTTCAAGGTTCTAATGTGGCATACCTAGTCTTAAGATGTTCTAACTTGTCGTACGATGTTCAAAGGACTCGGACGAATTCAGTAGGTTTATATGGAGTTTTAAGTTTACGTACGGTATTGTAAGATGTTGTTAGGAGTTGTGAGGTGTCGTACATTACAGTAACATGCTTTTCAAGGTTCTAATGTGGCATACCGAGTCTTAAGATGTTCTAACTTGTCGTACGATGTTCAAAGGTCTCGGACTAATTCAGTAGGTTTATATGGAGTTTTAAGTTTACGTACGATATTGTAAGATGTTGTTAGGAGTTGTGAGGTCTCGTACATTACACTGACATGCATTTCAAGGTGCTAATGTGGCATACCGAGTCTTAAGATGTTCTAACTTGTCGTATGATGTTCAAAGGTCTCAGACTAATTCAGTAGGTTTATATGCAGTTTTAAGTTTACGTACGGTATTGTAAGATGTTGTTAGGAGTTGTGAGGTGTCGTACATTACACTAACATGCTTTTCAAGTTGCTAATGTGGCATATAGAGTCTTAAGATTTCCTAACTTGTGGTACGATGTTCAAAGGACTCGGACGAAATCAGTAGGTTTATATGGAGTTTTAAGTTTACGTACGGTATTGTAAGATGTTCTTAGGAGTTGTGAGGTGTCGTACATTACACTAACATGCTTTTCAAGGTGCTAATGTGGCATCCCGAGTCTTAAGATGTTCTAACTTGTCGTACGATGTTCAAAGGTCTCAGACTAATTCAGTAGGTTTATATGGAGTTTTAAGTTTACGTACGGTATTGTAAATGTTGTTAAGAGTTGTGTGGTGTCGTACATTACACTAACATGCTTTTCAAGGTGCTAATGTGGCATACAGAGTCTTAAGATTTCCTAACTTGTGGTACGATGTTCAAAGGACTCGGACGAAATCAGTAGGTTTATATGGAGTTTTAAGTTTACGTACGGTATTGTAAGATGTTCTTAGGAGTTGTGAGGTGTCGTACATTACACTAACATGCTTTTCAAGGTGCTAATGTGGCATCCCGAGTCTTAAGATGTTCTAACTTGTCGTATGATGTTCAAATGTCTCAGACTAATTCAGTAGGTTTATATGGAGTTTTAAGTTTACGTACGGTATTGTAAGATGTTTTTAGGAGTTGTGAGGTGTCGTACATTACACTAACATGCTTTTCAAGGTGCTAATGTAGCATACAGAGTCTTAAGATTTCCTAACTTGTGGTACGATGTTCAAAGGACTCGGACGAAATCAGTAGGTTTATATGGAGTTTTAAGTTTACGTACGGTATTGTAAGATGTTCTTAGAAGTTGTGAGATGACGTACATTACACTAACATGTTTTTCAAGGTGCTAATGTGGCATACCGAGTCTTAAGATGTCCTAACTTGTCGTACGATGTTCAAAGGACTCGGACGAATTCAGTAGGTTTATATGGAGTTTTAAGTTTACGTACGGTATTGTAAGATGTTGTTAGGAGTTGTGAGGTGTCGTACATTACAGTAACATGCTTTTCAAGGTTCTAATGTGGCATACCTAGTCTTAAGATGTTCTAACTTGTCGTACGATGTTCAAAGGACTCGGTCGAATTCAGTAGGTTTATATGGAGTTTTAAGTTTACGTACGGTATTGTAAGATGTTGTTAGGAGTTGTGAGGTGTCGTACATTACAGTAACATGCTTTTCAAGGTTCTAATGTGGCATACCGAGTCTTAAGATGTTCTAACTTGTCGTACGATGTTCAAAGGTCTCGGACTAATTCAGTAGGTTTATATGGAGTTTTAAGTTTACGTACGGTATTGTAAGATGTTCTTAGGAGTTGTGAGGTGTCGTACATTACACTAACATGCTTTTCAAGGTGCTAATGTAGCATACCGAGTCTTAAGATGTTCTAACTTGTCGTACGATGTTCAAAGGTCTCGAACTAATTCAGTAGGTTTATATGGAGTTTTAAGTTTACGTACGGTATTGTAAATGTTGTTAAGAGTTGTGAGGTGTCGTACATTACACTAACATGCTTTTCAAGGTGCTAATGTGGCATACAGAGTCTTAAGATTTCCTAACTTGTGGTACGATGTTCAAAGGACTCGGACGAAATCAGTAGGTTTATATGGAGTTTTAAGTTTACGTACGGTATTGTAAGATGTTCTTAGAAGTTGTGAGATGTCGTACATTACACTAACATGCTTTTCAAGGTGCTAATGTGGCATACCGAGTCTTAAGATGTCCTAACTTGTCGTACGATGTTCAAAGGACTCAGACGAATTCAGTAGGTTTATATGGAGTTTTAAGTTTACGTACGGTATTGTAAGATGTTGTTAGGAGTTGTGAGGTGTCGTACATTACAGTAACATGCTTTTCAAGGTTCTAATGTGGCATACCTAGTCTTAAGATGTTCTAACTTGTCGTACGATGTTCAAAGGACTCGGACGAATTCAGTAGGTTTATATGGAGTTTTAAGTTTGCGTACGGTATTGTAAGATGTTGTTAGGAGTTGTGAGGTGTCGTACATTACAGTAACATGCTTTTCAAGGTTCTAATGTGGCATACCGAGTCTTAAGATGTTCTAACTTGTCGTACGATGTTCAAAGGTCTCGGACTAATTCAGTAGGTTTATATGGAGTTTTAAGTTTACGTACGATATTGTAAGATGTTGTTAGGAGTTGTGAGGTCTCGTACATTACACTGACATGCTTTTCAAGGTGCTAATGTGGCATACCGAGTCTTAAGATGTTCTAACTTGTCGTATGATGTTCAAAGGTCTCAGACTAATTCAGTAGGTTTATATGCAGTTTTAAGTTTACGTACGGTATTGTAAGATGTTGTTAGGAGTTGTGAGGTGTCGTACATTACACTAACATGCTTTTCAAGTTGCTAATGTGGCATATAGAGTCTTAAGATTTCCTAACTTGTGGTACGATGTTCAAAGGACTCGGACGAAATCAGTAGGTTTATATGGAGTTTTAAGTTTACGTACGGTATTGTAAGATGTTCTTAGGAGTTGTGAGGTGTCGTACATTACACTAACATGCTTTTCAAGGTGCTAATGTGGCATCCCGAGTCTTAAGATGTTCTAACTTGTCGTACGATGTTCAAAGGTCTCAGACTAATTCAGTAGGTTTATATGGAGTTTTAAGTTTACGTACGGTATTGTAAATGTTGTTAAGAGTTGTGAGGTGTCGTACATTACACTAACATGCTTTTCAAGGTGCTAATGTGGCATACAGAGTCTTAAGATTTCCTAACTTGTGGTACGATGTTCAAAGGACTCGGACGAAATCAGTAGGTTTATATGGAGTTTTAAGTTTACGTACGGTATTGTAAGATGATCTTAGGAGTTGTGAGGTGTCGTACATTACACTAACATGCTTTTCAAGGTGCTAATGTAGCATACCGAGTCTTAAGATGTTCTAACTTGTCGTACGATGTTCAAAGGTCTCGGACTAATTCAGTAGGTTTATATGGAGTTTTAAGTTTACGTACGGTATTGTAAATGTTGTTAAGAGTTGTGAGGTGTCGTACATTACACTAACATGTTTTTCAAGGTGCTAATGTGGCATACAGAGTCTTAAGATTTCCTAACTTGTTGTACGATGTTCAAAGGACTCGGACGAAACCAGTAGGTTTATTTGGAGTTTTAATTTTACGTACGGTATTGTAAGATGTTCTTAGGAGTTGTGAGATGTCGTACATTACACTAACATGCTTTTCAAGGTGCTAATGTGGCATACTGAGTCTTAAGATGTCCTAACTTGTCGTACGATGTTCAAAGGACTCGGACGAATTCAGTAGGTTTATATGGAGTTTTAAGTTTACGTACGGTATTGTAAGATGTTGTTAGGAGTTGTGAGGTGTCGTACATTACAGTAACATGCTTTTCAAGGTTCTAATGTGGCATACCGAGTCTTAAGATGTTCTAACTTGTCGTACGATGTTTAAAGGTCTCGGACTAATTCAGTAGGTTTATATAGAGTTTTAAGTTTACGTACGATATTGTAAGATGTTGTTAGGAGTTGTGAGTTCTCGTACATTACACTGACATGCTTTTCAAGGTGCTAATGTGGCATACCGAGTCTTAAGATGTTCTAACTTGTCGTATGATGTTCAAATGTCTCAGACTAATTCAGTAGGTTTATATGGAGTTTTAAGTTTACGTACGGTATTGTAAGATGTTGTTAGGAGTTGTGAGGTGTCGTACATTACACTAACAAGCTTTTCAAGGTGCTAATGTAGCATACCGAGTCTTAAGATGTTCTAACTTGTCGTACGATGTTCAAAGGTCTCGGACTAATTCAGTAGGTTTATATGGAGTTTTAAGTTTACGTACGGTATTGTAAGATGTTGTTAAGAGTTGTGAGGTGTCGTACATTACGATAACATGCTTTTCAAGGTTCTAATGTGGCATACCGAGTCTTAAGATGTTCTAACTTGTCGTATGATGTTCAAAGGTCTCAGACTAATTCAGTAGGTTTATATGGAGTTTTAAGTTTACGTACGGTATTGTAAGATGTTGTTAGGAGTTGTGAGGTGTCGTACATTACACTAACATGCTTTTCAAGTTGCTAATGTGGCATACAGAGTCTTAAGATTTCCTAACTTGTGGTACGATGTTCAAAGGACTCGGACGAAATCAGTAGGTTTATATGGAGTTTTAAGTTTACGTACGGTATTGTAAGATGTTCTTAGGAGTTGTGAGGTGTCGTACATTACACTAACATGCTTTTCAAGGTGCTAATGTGGCATCCCGAGTCTTAAGATGTTCTAACTTGTCGTACGATGTTCAAAGGTCTCAGACTAATTCAGTAGGTTTATATGGAGTTTTAAGTTTACGTACGGTATTGTAAATGTTGTTAAGAGTTGTGAGGTGTCGTACATTACACTAACATGCTTTTCAAGGTGCTAATGTGGCATACAGAGTCTTAAGATTTCCTAACTTGTGGTACGATGTTCAAAGGACTCGGACGAAATCAGTAGGTTTATATGGAGTTTTAAGTTTACGTACGGTATTGTAAGATGATCTTAGGAGTTGTGAGGTGTCGTACATTACACTAACATGCTTTTCAAGGTGCTAATGTAGCATACCGAGTCTTAAGATGTTCTAACTTGTCGTACGATGTTCAAAGGTCTCGGACTAATTCAGTAGGTTTATATGGAGTTTTAAGTTTACGTACGGTATTGTAAATGTTGTTAAGAGTTGTGAGGTGTCGTACATTACACTAACATGTTTTTCAAGGTGCTAATGTGGCATACAGAGTCTTAAGATTTCCTAACTTGTTGTACGATGTTCAAAGGACTCGGACGAAACCAGTAGGTTTATTTGGAGTTTTAATTTTACGTACGGTATTGTAAGATGTTCTTAGGAGTTGTGAGATGTCGTACATTACACTAACATGCTTTTCAAGGTGCTAATGTGGCATACTGAGTCTTAAGATGTCCTAACTTGTCGTACGATGTTCAAAGGACTCGGACGAATTCAGTAGGTTTATATGGAGTTTTAAGTTTACGTACGGTATTGTAAGATGTTGTTAGGAGTTGTGAGGTGTCGTACATTACAGTAACATGCTTTTCAAGGTTCTAATGTGGCATACCGAGTCTTAAGATGTTCTAACTTGTCGTACGATGTTTAAAGGTCTCGGACTAATTCAGTAGGTTTATATAGAGTTTTAAGTTTACGTACGATATTGTAAGATGTTGTTAGGAGTTGTGAGTTCTCGTACATTACACTGACATTCTTTTCAAGGTGCTAATGTGGCATACCGAGTCTTAAGATGTTCTAACTTGTCGTATGATGTTCAAATGTCTCAGACTAATTCAGTAGGTTTATATGGAGTTTTAAGTTTACGTACGGTATTGTAAGATGTTGTTAGGAGTTGTGAGGTGTCGTACATTACACTAACAAGCTTTTCAAGGTGCTAATGTAGCATACCGAGTCTTAAGATGTTCTAACTTGTCGTACGATGTTCAAAGGTCTCGGACTAATTCAGTAGGTTTATATGGAGTTTTAAGTTTACGTACGGTATTGTAAGATGTTGTTAAGAGTTGTGAGGTGTCGTACATTACGATAACATGCTTTTCAAGGTTCTAATGTGGCATACCGAGTCTTAAGATGTTCTAACTTGTCGTATGATGTTCAAAGGTCTCAGACTAATTCAGTAGGTTTATATGGAGTTTTAAGTTTACGTACGGTATTGTAAGATGTTGTTAGGAGTTGTGAGGTGTCGTACATTACACTAACATGCTTTTCAAGTTGCTAATGTGGCATACAGAGTCTTAAGATTTCCTAACTTGTGGTACGATGTTCAAAGGACTCGGACGAAATCAGTAGGTTTATATGGAGTTTTAAGTTTACGTACGGTATTGTAAGATGTTCTTAGGAGTTGTGAGGTGTCGTACATTACACTAACATGCTTTTCAAGGTGCTAATGTAGCATACCGAGTCGTAAGATGTTCTAACTTGTCGTACGATGTTCAAAGGTCTCGGACTAATTCAGTAGGTTTATATGGAGTTTTAAGTTTACGTACGGTATTTTAAATGTTGTTATGAGTTGTGAGGTGTCGTACATTACACTAACATGCTTTTCAAGGTGCTAATGTGGCATACAGAGTCTTAAGATGTCCTAACTTGTCGTATGATGTTCAAAAACTCGGAAAAATTCAGTAGGTTTATATGGAGATTTAAATTTACGTAGGGTATTGTAAGATGTTGTTAGGAGTTGTGAGGTGTCGTACATTACACTAACAAGCTTTTCAAGGTGTTAATGTGGCATACAGAGTGTTAAGATGTCCTAACTTGTCGTACGATGTTCAAAGGACTCGGACGAATTCAGTAGGTTTATATGGAGTTTTAAGTTTACGTACGGTATTGTAAGATGTTGTTAAGAGTTGTGAGGTGTCGTACATTACGATAACATGCTTTTCAAGGTTCTAATGTGGCATACCGAGTCTTAAGATGTTCTAACTTGTCGTACGATGTTCAAAGGTCTCGGACTAATTCAGTAGGTTTATATGGAGTTTTAAGTTTATGTACGATATTGTAAGATGTTGTTAGGAGTTGTGAGGTCTCGAACATTACACTGACATGCTTTTCAAGGTGCTAATGTGGCATACCGAGTCTTAAGATGTTCTAACTTGTCGTATGATGTTAAAAGGTCTCAGACTAATTCAGTAGGTTTATATGGAGTTTTAAGTTTACGTACGGTATTGTAAGATGTTGTTAGGAGTTGTGAGGTGTCGTACATTACACCAACATGCTTTTCAAGTTGCTATTGTGGCATACAGAGTCTTAAGATTTCCTAACTTGTGGTACGATGTTCAAAGGACTCGGACGAAATCAGTAGGTTTATATGGAGTTTTAAGTTTACGTACGGTATTGTAAGATGTTCTTAGGAGTTGTGAGGTGTCGTACATTACACTAACATGCTTTTCAAGGTGCTAATGTGGCATACCGAGTCTTAAGATGTTCTAACTTGTCGTACGATGTTCAAAGGTCTCGGACTAATTCAGTAGGTTTATATGGAGCTTTAAGTTTACGTACGATATTGTAAGATGTTCTTAGGAGTTGTGAGGTGTCGTACATTACACTAACATGCTTTTCAAGGTGCTAATGTAGCATACCGAGTCTTAAGATGTTCTAACTTGTCGTACGATGTTCAAAGGTCTCGGACTAATTCAGTAGGTTTATATGGAGTTTTAAGTTTACGTACGGTATTGTAAATGTTGTGAAGAGTTGTGAGGTGTCGTACATTACACTAACATGCTTTTCAAGGTGCTAATGTGGCATACAGAGTCTTAAGATTTCCTAACTTGTGGTACGATGTTCAAAGGACTCGGACGAAATCAGTAGGTTTATATGGAGTTTTAAGTTTACGTACGGTTTTGTAAGATGTTCTTAGGAGTTGTGAGATGTCGTACATTACACTAACATGCTTTTCAAGGTGCTAATGTGGCATACCGAGTCTTAAGATGTTATAACTTGTCGTACGATGTTCAAAGGTCTCGGACAAATTCAGTAGATTTATATGGAGTTTTAAGTTTACGTACGGTATTGTAAATGTTGTTATGAGTTGTGAGGTGTCGTACATTACACTAACATGCTTTTCAAGGTGCTAATGTGGCATACAGAGTCTTAAGATGTCCTAATTTGTCGTATGATGTTCAAAAACTCGGAAAAATTCAGTAGGTTTATATGGAGTTTTAAATTTACGTAGGGTATTGTAAGATGTTGTTAGGAGTTGTGAGGTGTCGTACATTACACCAACATGCTTTTCAAGTTGCTATTGTGGCATACAGAGTCTTAAGATTTCCTAACTTGTGGTACGATGTTCAAAGGACTCGGACGAAATCAGTAGGTTTATATGGAGTTTTAAGTTTACGTACGGTATTGTAAGATGTTCTTAGGAGTTGTGAGGTGTCGTACATTACACTAACATGCTTTTCAAGGTGCTAATGTGGCATACCGAGTCTTAAGATGTTCTAACTTGTCGTACGATGTTCAAAGGTCTCGGACTAATTCAGTAGGTTTATATGGAGTTTTAAGTTTACGTACGATATTGTAAGATGTTCTTAGGAGTTGTGAGGTGTCGTACATTACACTAACATGCTTTTCAAGGTGCTAATGTAGCATACCGAGTCTTAAGATGTTCTAACTTGTCGTACGATGTTCAAAGGTCTCGGACTAATTCAGTAGGTTTATATGGAGTTTTAAGTTTACGTACGGTATTGTAAATGTTGTTAAGAGTTGTGAGGTGTCGTACATTACACTAACATGCTTTTCAAGGTGCTAATGTGGCATACAGAGTCTTAAGATTTCCTAACTTGTGGTACGATGTTCAAAGGACTCGGACGAAATCAGTAGGTTTATATGGAGTTTTAAGTTTACGTACGGTTTTGTAAGATGTTCTTAGGAGTTGTGAGATGTCGTACATTACACTAACTTGCTTTTCAAGGTGCTAATGTGGCATACCGAGTCTTAAGATGTTATAACTTGTCGTACGATGTTCAAAGGTCTCGGACAAATTCAGTAGATTTATATGGAGTTTTAAGTTTACGTACGGTATTGTAAATGTTGTTATGAGTTGTGAGGTGTCGTACATTACACTAACATGCTTTTCAAGGTGCTAATGTGGCATACAGAGTCTTAAGATGTCCTAATTTGTCGTATGATGTTCAAAAACTCGGAAAAATTCAGTAGGTTTATATGGAGTTTTAAATTTACGTAGGGTATTGTAAGATGTTGTTAGGAGTTGTGAGGTGTCGTACATTACACTAACATGCTTTTCAAGGTGCTAATGTGGCATACAGAGTCTTAAGATTTCCTAACTTGTGGTACGATGTTCAAAGGACTCGGACGAAATCAGTAGGTTTATATGGAGTTTTAAGTTTACGTACGGTATTGTAAGATGTTCTTAGGAGTTGTGAGATGTCGTACATTACACTAACATGCTTTTCAAGGTGCTAATGTGGCATACCGAGTCTTAAGATGTTCTAACTTGTCGTACGATGTTCAAAGGTCTCGGACTAATTCAATAGGTTTATATGGAGTTTTAAGTTTACGTACGATATTGTAAGATGTTCTTAGGAGTTGTGAGGTGTCGTACATTACACTAACATGCTTTTCAAGGTGCTAATGTAGCATACCGAGTCTTAAGATGTTCTAACTTGTCGTACGATGTTCAAAGGTCTCGGACTAATTCAGTAGGTTTATATGGAGTTTTAAGTTTACGTACGGTATTGTAAATGTTGTTAAGAGTTGTGAGGTGTCGTACATTACACTAACATGCTTTTCAAGGTGCTAATGTGGCATACAGAGTCTTAAGATTTCCTAACTTGTGGTACGATGTTCAAAGGACTCGGACGAAATCAGTAGGTTTATATGGAGTTTTAAGTTTACGTACGGTATTGTAAGATGTTCTTAGGAGTTGTGAGATGTCGTACATTACACTAACATGCTTTTCAAGGTGCTAATGTGGCATACCGAGTCTTAAGATGTGATAACTTGTCGTACGATGTTCAAAGGTCTCGGACAAATTCAGTAGATTTATATGGAGTTTTAAGTTTACGTACGGTATTGTAAATGTTGTTATGAGTTGTGAGGTGTCGTACATTACACTAACATGCTTTTCAAGGTGCTAATGTGGCATACAGAGTCTTAAGATGTCCTAACCTGTCGTATGATGTTCAAAAACTCGGAAAAATTCAGTAGGTTTATATGGAGTTTTAAATTTACGTAGGGTATTGTAAGATGTTGTTAGGAGTTGTGAGGTGTCGTACATTACACTAACAAGCTTTTCAAGGTGTTAATGTGGCATACAGAGTCTTAAGATGTCCTAACTTGTCGTACGATGTTCAAAGGACTCGGACGAATTCAGTAGGTTTATATGGAGTTTTAAGTTTACGTACGGTATTGTAAGATGTTCTTAGGAGTTGTGAGGTGTCGTACATTACACTAACATGCTTTTCAAGGTTCTAATGTGGCATACCGAGTCTTAAGATGTTCTAACTTGTCGTACGATGTTCAAAGGTCTCAGACTAATTCAGTAGGTTTATATGGAGTTTTAAGTTTACGTACGGTATTGTAAATGTTGTTAAGAGTTGTGAGGTGTCGTACATTACACTAACATGCTTTTCAAGGTGCTAATGTGGCATACAGAGTCTTAAGATTTCCTAACTTGTGGTACGATGTTCAAAGGACTCGGACGAAATCAGTAGGTTTATATGGAGTTTTAAGTTTACGTACGGTATTGTAAGATGTTCTTAGAAGTTGTGAGATGTCGTACATTACACTAACATGCTTTTCAAGGTGCTAATGTGGCATACCGAGTCTTAAGATGTCCTAACTTGTCGTACGATGTTCAAAGGACTCGGACGAATTCAGTAGGTTTATATGGAGTTTTAAGTTTACGTACGGTATTGTAAGATGTTGTTAGGAGTTGTGAGGTGTCGTACATTACAGTAACATGCTTTTCAAGGTTCTAATGTGGCATACCTAGTCTTAAGATGTTCTAACTTGTCGTACGATGTTCAAAGGACTCGGACGAATTCAGTAGGTTTATATGGAGTTTTAAGTTTACGTACGGTATTGTAAGATGTTGTTAGGAGTTGTGAGGTGTCGTACATTACAGTAACATGCTTTTCAAGGTTCTAATGTGGCATACCGAGTCTTAAGATGTTCTAACTTGTCGTACGATGTTCAAAGGTCTCGGACTAATTCAGTAGGTTTATATGGAGTTTTAAGTTTACGTACGATATTGTAAGATGTTGTTAGGAGTTGTGAGGTCTCGTACATTACACTGACATGCTTTTCAAGGTGCTAATGTGGCATACCGAGTCTTAAGATGTTCTAACTTGTCGTATGATGTTCAAAGGTCTCAGACTAATTCAGTAGGTTTATATGCAGTTTTAAGTTTACGTACGGTATTGTAAGATGTTGTTAGGAGTTGTGAGGTGTCGTACATTACACTAACATGCTTTTCAAGTTGCTAATGTGGCATATAGAGTCTTAAGATTTCCTAACTTGTGGTACGATGTTCAAAGGACTCGGACGAAATCAGTAGGTTTATATGGAGTTTTAAGTTTACGTACGGTATTGTAAGATGTTCTTAGGAGTTGTGAGGTGTCGTACATTACACTAACATGCTTTTCAAGGTGCTAATGTGGCATCCCGAGTCTTAAGATGTTCTAACTTGTCGTACGATGTTCAAAGGTCTCAGACTAATTCAGTAGGTTTATATGGAGTTTTAAGTTTACGTACGGTATTGTAAATGTTGTTAAGAGTTGTGAGGTGTCGTACATTACACTAACATGCTTTTCAAGGTGCTAATGTGGCATACAGAGTCTTAAGATTTCCTAACTTGTGGTACGATGTTCAAAGGACTCGGACGAAATCAGTAGGTTTATATGGAGTTTTAAGTTTACGTACGGTATTGTAAGATGTTCTTAGGAGTTGTGAGGTGTCGTACATTACACTAACATGCTTTTCAAGGTGCTAATGTAGCATACCGAGTCTTAAGGTTTTCTAACTTGTCGTACGATGTTCAAAGGTCTCGGACTAATTCAGTAGGTTTATATGGAGTTTTAAGTTTACGTACGGTATTGTAAATGTTGTTAAGAGTTGTGAGGTGTCGTACATTACACTAACATGTTTTTCAAGGTGCTAATGTGGCATACAGAGTCTTAAGATTTCCTAACTTGTTGTACGATGTTCAAAGGACTCGGACGAAACCAGTAGGTTTATATGGAGTTTTAATTTTACGTACGATATTGTAAGATGTTCTTAGGAGTTGTGAGATGTCGTACATTACACTAACATGCTTTTCAAGGTGCTAATGTGGCATACTGAGTCTTAAGATGTCCTAACTTGTCGTACGATGTTCAAAGGACTCGGACGAATTCAGTAGGTTTATATGGAGTTTTAAGTTTACGTACGGTATTGTAAGATGTTGTTAGGAGTTGTGAGGTGTCGTACATTACAGTAACATGCTTTTCAAGGTTCTAATGTGGCATACCAAGTCTTAAGATGTTCTAACTTGTCGTACGATGTTCAAAGGTCTCGGACTAATTCAGTAGGTTTATATAGAGTTTTAAGTTTACGTACGATATTGTAAGATGTTGTTAGGAGTTGTGAGTTCTCGTACATTACACTGACATGCTTTTCAAGGTGCTAATGTGGCATACCGAGTCTTAAGATGTTCTAACTTGTCGTATGATGTTCAAATGTCTCAGACTAATTCAGTAGGTTTATATGGAGTTTTAAGTTTACGTACGGTATTGTAAGATGTTGTTAGGAGTTGTGAGGTGTCGTACATTACACTAACAAGCTTTTCAAGGTGCTAATGTAGCATACCGAGTCTTAAGATGTTCTAACTTGTCGTACGATGTTCAAAGGTCTCGGACTAATTCAGTAGGTTTATATGGAGTTTTAAGTTTACGTACGGTATTGTAAGATGTTGTTAAGAGTTGTGAGGTGTCGTACATTACGATAACATGCTTTTCACGGTTCTAATGTGGCATACCGAGTCTTAAGATGTTCTAACTTGTCGTATGATGTTCAAAGGTCTCAGACTAATTCAGTAGGTTTATATGGAGTTTTAAGTTTACGTACGGTATTGTAAGATGTTGTTAGGAGTTGTGAGGTGTTGTACATTACACTAACATGCTTTTCAAGTTGCTAATGTGGCATACAGAGTCTTAAGATTTCCTAACTTGTGGTACGATGTTCAAAGGACTCGGACGAAATCAGTAGGTTTATATGGAGTTTTAAGTTTACGTACGGTATTGTAAGATGTTCTTAGGAGTTGTGAGGTGTCGTACATTACACTAACATGCTTTTCAAGGTGCTAATGTAGCATACCGAGTCTTAAGATGTTCTAACTTGTCGTACGATGTTCAAAGGTCTCGGACTAATTCAGTAGGTTTATATGGAGTTTTAAGTTTACGTACGGTATTGTAAGATGTTGTTAAGAGTTGTGAGGTGTCGTACATTACGATAACATGCTTTTCAAGGTTCTAATGTGGCATACCGAGTCTTAAGATGTTCTAACTTGTCGTACGATGTTCAAAGGTCTCGGACTAATTCAGTAGGTTTATATGGAGTTTTAAGTTTACGTACGATATTGTAAGATGTTGTTAGGAGTTGTGAGGTCTCGTACATTACACTGACATGCTTTTCAAGGTGCTAATGTGGCATACCGAGTCTTAAGATGTTCTAACTTGTCGTATGATGTTCAAAGGTCTCAGACTAATTCAGTAGGTTTATATGCAGTTTTAAGTTTACGTACGGTATTGTAAGATGTTGTTAGGAGTTGTGAGGTGTCGTACATTACACTAACATGCTTTTCAAGTTGCTAATGTGGCATATAGAGTCTTAAGATTTCCTAACTTGTGGTACGATGTTCAAAGGACTCGGACGAAATCAGTAGGTTTATATGGAGTTTTAAGTTTACGTACGGTATTGTAAGATGTTCTTAGGAGTTGTGAGATGTCGTACATTACACTAACATGCTTTTCAAGGTGCTAATGTGGCATACCGAGTCTTAAGATGTGATAACTTGTCGTACGATGTTCAAAGGTCTCGGACAAATTCAGTAGATTTATATGGAGTTTTAAGTTTACGTACGGTATTGTAAATGTTGTTATGAGTTGTGAGGTGTCGTACATTACACTAACATGCTTTTCAAGGTGCTAATGTGGCATACAGAGTCTTAAGATGTCCTAACCTGTCGTATGATGTTCAAAAACTCGGAAAAATTCAGTAGGTTTATATGGAGTTTTAAATTTACGTAGGGTATTGTAAGATGTTGTTAGGAGTTGTGAGGTGTCGTACATTACACCAACATGCTTTTCAAGTTGCTATTGTGGCATACAGAGTCTTAAGATTTCCTAACTTGTGGTACGATGTTCAAAGGACTCGGACGAAATCAGTAGGTTTATATGGAGTTTTAAGTTTACGTACGGTATTGTAAGATGTTCTTAGGAGTTGTGAGGTGTCGTACATTACACTAACATGCTTTTCAAGGTGCTAATGTGGCATACCGAGTCTTAAGATGTTCTAACTTGTCGTACGATGTTCAAAGGTCTCGGACTAATTCAGTAGGTTTATATGGAGTTTTAAGTTTACGTACGATATTGTAAGATGTTCTTAGGAGTTGTGAGGTGTCGTACATTACACTAACATGCTTTTCAAGGTGCTAATGTAGCATACCGAGTCTTAAGATGTTCTAACTTGTCGTACGATGTTCAAAGGTCTCGGACTAATTCAGTAGGTTTATATGGAGTTTTAAGTTTACGTACGGTATTGTAAATGTTGTTAAGAGTTGTGAGGTGTCGTACATTACACTAACATGCTTTTCAAGGTGCTAATGTGGCATACAGAGTCTTAAGATTTCCTAACTTGTGGTACGATGTTCAAAGGACTCGGACGAAATCAGTAGGTTTATATGGAGTTTTAAGTTTACGTACGGTTTTGTAAGATGTTCTTAGGAGTTGTGAGATGTCGTACATTACACTAACTTGCTTTTCAAGGTGCTAATGTGGCATACCGAGTCTTAAGATGTTATAACTTGTCGTACGATGTTCAAAGGTCTCGGACAAATTCAGTAGATTTATATGGAGTTTTAAGTTTACGTACGGTATTGTAAATGTTGTTATGAGTTGTGAGGTGTCGTACATTACACTAACATGCTTTTCAAGGTGCTAATGTGGCATACAGAGTCTTAAGATGTCCTAATTTGTCGTATGATGTTCAAAAACTCGGAAAAATTCAGTAGGTTTATATGGAGTTTTAAATTTACGTAGGGTATTGTAAGATGTTGTTAGGAGTTGTGAGGTGTCGTACATTACACTAACATGCTTTTCAAGGTGCTAATGTGGCATACAGAGTCTTAAGATTTCCTAACTTGTGGTACGATGTTCAAAGGACTCGGACGAAATCAGTAGGTTTATATGGAGTTTTAAGTTTACGTACGGTATTGTAAGATGTTCTTAGGAGTTGTGAGATGTCGTACATTACACTAACATGCTTTTCAAGGTGCTAATGTGGCATACCGAGTCTTAAGATGTTCTAACTTGTCGTACGATGTTCAAAGGTCTCGGACTAATTCAATAGGTTTATATGGAGTTTTAAGTTTACGTACGATATTGTAAGATGTTCTTAGGAGTTGTGAGGTGTCGTACATTACACTAACATGCTTTTCAAGGTGCTAATGTAGCATACCGAGTCTTAAGATGTTCTAACTTGTCGTACGATGTTCAAAGGTCTCGGACTAATTCAGTAGGTTTATATGGAGTTTTAAGTTTACGTACGGTATTGTAAATGTTGTTAAGAGTTGTGAGGTGTCGTACATTACACTAACATGCTTTTCAAGGTGCTAATGTGGCATACAGAGTCTTAAGATTTCCTAACTTGTGGTACGATGTTCAAAGGACTCGGACGAAATCAGTAGGTTTATATGGAGTTTTAAGTTTACGTACGGTATTGTAAGATGTTCTTAGGAGTTGTGAGATGTCGTACATTACACTAACATGCTTTTCAAGGTGCTAATGTGGCATACCGAGTCTTAAGATGTGATAACTTGTCGTACGATGTTCAAAGGTCTCGGACAAATTCAGTAGATTTATATGGAGTTTTAAGTTTACGTACGGTATTGTAAATGTTGTTATGAGTTGTGAGGTGTCGTACATTACACTAACATGCTTTTCAAGGTGCTAATGTGGCATACAGAGTCTTAAGATGTCCTAACCTGTCGTATGATGTTCAAAAACTCGGAAAAATTCAGTAGGTTTATATGGAGTTTTAAATTTACGTAGGGTATTGTAAGATGTTGTTAGGAGTTGTGAGGTGTCGTACATTACACTAACAAGCTTTTCAAGGTGTTAATGTGGCATACAGAGTCTTAAGATGTCCTAACTTGTCGTACGATGTTCAAAGGACTCGGACGAATTCAGTAGGTTTATATGGAGTTTTAAGTTTACGTACGGTATTGTAAGATGTTCTTAGGAGTTGTGAGGTGTCGTACATTACACTAACATGCTTTTCAAGGTTCTAATGTGGCATACCGAGTCTTAAGATGTTCTAACTTGTCGTACGATGTTCAAAGGTCTCAGACTAATTCAGTAGGTTTATATGGAGTTTTAAGTTTACGTACGGTATTGTAAATGTTGTTAAGAGTTGTGAGGTGTCGTACATTACACTAACATGCTTTTCAAGGTGCTAATGTGGCATACAGAGTCTTAAGATTTCCTAACTTGTGGTACGATGTTCAAAGGACTCGGACGAAATCAGTAGGTTTATATGGAGTTTTAAGTTTACGTACGGTATTGTAAGATGTTCTTAGAAGTTGTGAGATGTCGTACATTACACTAACATGCTTTTCAAGGTGCTAATGTGGCATACCGAGTCTTAAGATGTCCTAACTTGTCGTACGATGTTCAAAGGACTCGGACGAATTCAGTAGGTTTATATGGAGTTTTAAGTTTACGTACGGTATTGTAAGATGTTGTTAGGAGTTGTGAGGTGTCGTACATTACAGTAACATGCTTTTCAAGGTTCTAATGTGGCATACCTAGTCTTAAGATGTTCTAACTTGTCGTACGATGTTCAAAGGACTCGGACGAATTCAGTAGGTTTATATGGAGTTTTAAGTTTACGTACGGTATTGTAAGATGTTGTTAGGAGTTGTGAGGTGTCGTACATTACAGTAACATGCTTTTCAAGGTTCTAATGTGGCATACCGAGTCTTAAGATGTTCTAACTTGTCGTACGATGTTCAAAGGTCTCGGACTAATTCAGTAGGTTTATATGGAGTTTTAAGTTTACGTACGATATTGTAAGATGTTGTTAGGAGTTGTGAGGTCTCGTACATTACACTGACATGCTTTTCAAGGTGCTAATGTGGCATACCGAGTCTTAAGATGTTCTAACTTGTCGTATGATGTTCAAAGGTCTCAGACTAATTCAGTAGGTTTATATGCAGTTTTAAGTTTACGTACGGTATTGTAAGATGTTGTTAGGAGTTGTGAGGTGTCGTACATTACACTAACATGCTTTTCAAGTTGCTAATGTGGCATATAGAGTCTTAAGATTTCCTAACTTGTGGTACGATGTTCAAAGGACTCGGACGAAATCAGTAGGTTTATATGGAGTTTTAAGTTTACGTACGGTATTGTAAGATGTTCTTAGGAGTTGTGAGGTGTCGTACATTACACTAACATGCTTTTCAAGGTGCTAATGTGGCATCCCGAGTCTTAAGATGTTCTAACTTGTCGTACGATGTTCAAAGGTCTCAGACTAATTCAGTAGGTTTATATGGAGTTTTAAGTTTACGTACGGTATTGTAAATGTTGTTAAGAGTTGTGAGGTGTCGTACATTACACTAACATGCTTTTCAAGGTGCTAATGTGGCATACAGAGTCTTAAGATTTCCTAACTTGTGGTACGATGTTCAAAGGACTCGGACGAAATCAGTAGGTTTATATGGAGTTTTAAGTTTACGTACGGTATTGTAAGATGTTCTTAGGAGTTGTGAGGTGTCGTACATTACACTAACATGCTTTTCAAGGTGCTAATGTAGCATACCGAGTCTTAAGGTTTTCTAACTTGTCGTACGATGTTCAAAGGTCTCGGACTAATTCAGTAGGTTTATATGGAGTTTTAAGTTTACGTACGGTATTGTAAATGTTGTTAAGAGTTGTGAGGTGTCGTACATTACACTAACATGTTTTTCAAGGTGCTAATGTGGCATACAGAGTCTTAAGATTTCCTAACTTGTTGTACGATGTTCAAAGGACTCGGACGAAACCAGTAGGTTTATATGGAGTTTTAATTTTACGTACGATATTGTAAGATGTTCTTAGGAGTTGTGAGATGTCGTACATTACACTAACATGCTTTTCAAGGTGCTAATGTGGCATACTGAGTCTTAAGATGTCCTAACTTGTCGTACGATGTTCAAAGGACTCGGACGAATTCAGTAGGTTTATATGGAGTTTTAAGTTTACGTACGGTATTGTAAGATGTTGTTAGGAGTTGTGAGGTGTCGTACATTACAGTAACATGCTTTTCAAGGTTCTAATGTGGCATACCAAGTCTTAAGATGTTCTAACTTGTCGTACGATGTTCAAAGGTCTCGGACTAATTCAGTAGGTTTATATAGAGTTTTAAGTTTACGTACGATATTGTAAGATGTTGTTAGGAGTTGTGAGTTCTCGTACATTACACTGACATGCTTTTCAAGGTGCTAATGTGGCATACCGAGTCTTAAGATGTTCTAACTTGTCGTATGATGTTCAAATGTCTCAGACTAATTCAGTAGGTTTATATGGAGTTTTAAGTTTACGTACGGTATTGTAAGATGTTGTTAGGAGTTGTGAGGTGTCGTACATTACACTAACAAGCTTTTCAAGGTGCTAATGTAGCATACCGAGTCTTAAGATGTTCTAACTTGTCGTACGATGTTCAAAGGTCTCGGACTAATTCAGTAGGTTTATATGGAGTTTTAAGTTTACGTACGGTATTGTAAGATGTTGTTAAGAGTTGTGAGGTGTCGTACATTACGATAACATGCTTTTCACGGTTCTAATGTGGCATACCGAGTCTTAAGATGTTCTAACTTGTCGTATGATGTTCAAAGGTCTCAGACTAATTCAGTAGGTTTATATGGAGTTTTAAGTTTACGTACGGTATTGTAAGATGTTGTTAGGAGTTGTGAGGTGTTGTACATTACACTAACATGCTTTTCAAGTTGCTAATGTGGCATACAGAGTCTTAAGATTTCCTAACTTGTGGTACGATGTTCAAAGGACTCGGACGAAATCAGTAGGTTTATATGGAGTTTTAAGTTTACGTACGGTATTGTAAGATGTTCTTAGGAGTTGTGAGGTGTCGTACATTACACTAACATGCTTTTCAAGGTGCTAATGTAGCATACCGAGTCTTAAGATGTTCTAACTTGTCGTACGATGTTCAAAGGTCTCGGACTAATTCAGTAGGTTTATATGGAGTTTTAAGTTTACGTACGGTATTGTAAGATGTTGTTAAGAGTTGTGAGGTGTCGTACATTACGATAACATGCTTTTCAAGGTTCTAATGTGGCATACCGAGTCTTAAGATGTTCTAACTTGTCGTACGATGTTCAAAGGTCTCGGACTAATTCAGTAGGTTTATATGGAGTTTTAAGTTTACGTACGATATTGTAAGATGTTGTTAGGAGTTGTGAGGTCTCGTACATTACACTGACATGCTTTTCAAGGTGCTAATGTGGCATACCGAGTCTTAAGATGTTCTAACTTGTCGTATGATGTTCAAAGGTCTCAGACTAATTCAGTAGGTTTATATGCAGTTTTAAGTTTACGTACGGTATTGTAAGATGTTGTTAGGAGTTGTGAGGTGTCGTACATTACACTAACATGCTTTTCAAGTTGCTAATGTGGCATATAGAGTCTTAAGATTTCCTAACTTGTGGTACGATGTTCAAAGGACTCGGACGAAATCAGTAGGTTTATATGGAGTTTTAAGTTTACGTACGGTATTGTAAGATGTTCTTAGGAGTTGTGAGGTGTCGTACATTACACTAACATGCTTTTCAAGGTGCTAATGTGGCATCCCGAGTCTTAAGATGTTCTAACTTGTCGTACGATGTTCAAAGGTCTCAGACTAATTCAGTAGGTTTATATGGAGTTTTAAGTTTACGTACGGTATTGTAAATGTTGTTAAGAGTTGTGAGGTGTCGTACATTACACTAACATGCTTTTCAAGGTGCTAATGTGGCATACAGAGTCTTAAGATTTCCTAACTTGTGGTACGATGTTCAAAGGACTCGGACGAAATCAGTAGGTTTATATGGAGTTTTAAGTTTACGTACGGTATTGTAAGATGTTCTTAGGAGTTGTGAGGTGTCGTACATTACACTAACATGCTTTTCAAGGTGCTAATGTAGCATACCGAGTCTTAAGGTTTTCTAACTTGTCGTACGATGTTCAAAGGTCTCGGACTAATTCAGTAGGTTTATATGGAGTTTTAAGTTTACGTACGGTATTGTAAATGTTGTTAAGAGTTGTGAGGTGTCGTACATTACACTAACATGTTTTTCAAGGTGCTAATGTGGCATACAGAGTCTTAAGATTTCCTAACTTGTTGTACGATGTTCAAAGGACTCGGACGAAACCAGTAGGTTTATATGGAGTTTTAATTTTACGTACGATATTGTAAGATGTTCTTAGGAGTTGTGAGATGTCGTACATTACACTAACATGCTTTTCAAGGTGCTAATGTGGCATACTGAGTCTTAAGATGTCCTAACTTGTCGTACGATGTTCAAAGGACTCGGACGAATTCAGTAGGTTTATATGGAGTTTTAAGTTTACGTACGGTATTGTAAGATGTTGTTAGGAGTTGTGAGGTGTCGTACATTACAGTAACATGCTTTTCAAGGTTCTAATGTGGCATACCAAGTCTTAAGATGTTCTAACTTGTCGTACGATGTTCAAAGGTCTCGGACTAATTCAGTAGGTTTATATAGAGTTTTAAGTTTACGTACGATATTGTAAGATGTTGTTAGGAGTTGTGAGTTCTCGTACATTACACTGACATGCTTTTCAAGGTGCTAATGTGGCATACCGAGTCTTAAGATGTTCTAACTTGTCGTATGATGTTCAAATGTCTCAGACTAATTCAGTAGGTTTATATGGAGTTTTAAGTTTACGTACGGTATTGTAAGATGTTGATAGGAGTTGTGAGGTGTCGTACATTACACTAACAAGCTTTTCAAGGTGCTAATGTAGCATACCGAGTCTTAAGATGTTCTAACTTGTCGTACGATGTTCAAAGGTCTCGGACTAATTCAGTAGGTTTATATGGAGTTTTAAGTTTACGTACGGTATTGTAAGATGTTGTTAAGAGTTGTGAGGTGTCGTACATTACAATAACATGCTTTTCACGGTTCTAATGTGGCATACCGAGTCTTAAGATGTTCTAACTTGTCGTATGATGTTCAAAGGTCTCAGACTAATTCAGTAGGTTTATATGGAGTTTTAAGTTTACGTACGGTATTGTAAGATGTTGTTAGGAGTTGTGAGGTGTCGTACATTACACTAACATGCTTTTCAAGTTGCTAATGTGGCATACAGAGTCTTAAGATTTCCTAACTTGTGGTACGATGTTCAAAGGACTCGGACGAAATCAGTAGGTTTATATGGAGTTTTAAGTTTACGTACGGTATTGTAAGATGTTCTTAGGAGTTGTGAGGTGTCGTACATTACACTAACATGCTTTTCAAGGTGCTAATGTAGCATACCGAGTCTTAAGATGTTCTAACTTGTCGTACGATGTTCAAAGGTCTCGGACTAATTCAGTAGGTTTATATGGAGTTTTAAGTTTACGTACGGTATTTTAAATGTTGTTATGAGTTGTGAGGTGTCGTACATTACACTAACATGCTTTTCAAGGTGCTAATGTGGCATACAGAGTCTTAAGATGTCCTAACTTGTCGTATGATGTTCAAAAACTCGGAAAAATTCAGTAGGTTTATATGGAGATTTAAATTTACGTAGGGTATTGTAAGATGTTGTTAGGAGTTGTGAGGTGTCGTACATTACACTAACAAGCTTTTCAAGGTGTTAATGTGGCATACAGAGTGTTAAGATGTCCTAACTTGTCGTACGATGTTCAAAGGACTCGGACGAATTCAGTAGGTTTATATGGAGTTTTAAGTTTACGTACGGTATTGTAAGATGTTGTTAAGAGTTGTGAGGTGTCGTACATTACGATAACATGCTTTTCACGGTTCTAATGTGGCATACCGAGTCTTAAGATGTTCTAACTTGTCGTATGATGTTCAAAGGTCTCAGACTAATTCAGTAGGTTTATATGGAGTTTTAAGTTTACGTACGGTATTGTAAGATGTTGTTAGGAGTTGTGAGGTGTCGTACATTACACTAACATGCTTTTCAAGTTGCTAATGTGGCATACAGAGTCTTAAGATTTCCTAACTTGTGGTACGATGTTCAAAGGACTCGGACGAAATCAGTAGGTTTATATGGAGTTTTAAGTTTACGTACGGTATTGTAAGATGTTCTTAGGAGTTGTGAGGTGTCGTACATTACACTAACATGCTTTTCAAGGTGCTAATGTAGCATACCGAGTCTTAAGATGTTCTAACTTGTCGTACGATGTTCAAAGGTCTCGGACTAATTCAGTAGGTTTATATGGAGTTTTAAGTTTACGTACGGTATTTTAAATGTTGTTATGAGTTGTGAGGTGTCGTACATTACACTAACATGCTTTTCAAGGTGCTAATGTGGCATACAGAGTCTTAAGATGTCCTAACTTGTCGTATGATGTTCAAAAACTCGAAAAATTCAGTAGGTTTATATGGAGATTTAAATTTACGTAGGGTATTGTAAGATGTTGTTAGGAGTTGTGAGGTGTCGTACATTACACTAACAAGCTTTTCAAGGTGTTAATGTGGCATACAGAGTGTTAAGATGTCCTAACTTGTCGTACGATGTTCAAAGGACTCGGACGAATTCAGTAGGTTTATATGGAGTTTTAAGTTTACGTACGGTATTGTAAGATGTTGTTAAGAGTTGTGAGGTGTCGTACATTACGATAACATGCTTTTCACGGTTCTAATGTGGCATACCGAGTCTTAAGATGTTCTAACTTGTCGTATGATGTTCAAAGGTCTCAGACTAATTCAGTAGGTTTATATGGAGTTTTAAGTTTACGTACGGTATTGTAAGATGTTGTTAGGAGTTGTGAGGTGTCGTACATTACACTAACATGCTTTTCAAGTTGCTAATGTGGCATACAGAGTCTTAAGATTTCCTAACTTGTGGTACGATGTTCAAAGGACTCGGACGAAATCAGTAGGTTTATATGGAGTTTTAAGTTTACGTACGGTATTGTAAGATGTTCTTAGGAGTTGTGAGGTGTCGTACATTACACTAACATGCTTTTCAAGGTGCTAATGTAGCATACCGAGTCTTAAGATGTTCTAACTTGTCGTACGATGTTCAAAGGTCTCGGACTAATTCAGTAGGTTTATATGGAGTTTTAAGTTTACGTACGGTATTTTAAATGTTGTTATGAGTTGTGAGGTGTCGTACATTACACTAACATGCTTTTCAAGGTGCTAATGTGGCATACAGAGTCTTAAGATGTCCTAACTTGTCGTATGATGTTCAAAAACTCGGAAAAATTCAGTAGGTTTATATGGAGATTTAAATTTACGTAGGGTATTGTAAGATGTTGTTAGGAGTTGTGAGGTGTCGTACATTACACTAACAAGCTTTTCAAGGTGTTAATGTGGCATACAGAGTGTTAAGATGTCCTAACTTGTCGTACGATGTTCAAAGGACTCGGACGAATTCAGTAGGTTTATATGGAGTTTTAAGTTTACGTACGGTATTGTAAGATGTTGTTAAGAGTTGTGAGGTGTCGTACATTACGATAACATGCTTTTCAAGGTTCTAATGTGGCATACCGAGTCTTAAGATGTTCTAACTTGTCGTACGATGTTCAAAGGTCTCGGACTAATTCAGTAGGTTTATATGGAGTTTTAAGTTGATGTACGATATTGTAAGATGTTGTTAGGAGTTGTGAGGTCTCGAACATTACACTGACATGCTTTTCAAGGTGCTAATGTGGCATACCGAGTCTTAAGATGTTCTAACTTGTCGTATGATGTTCAAAGGTCTCAGACTAATTCAGTAGGTTTATATGGAGTTTTAAGTTTACGTACGGTATTGTAAGATGTTGTTAGGAGTTGTGAGGTGTCGTACATTACACCAACATGCTTTTCAAGTTGCTATTGTGGCATACAGAGTCTTAAGATTTCCTAACTTGTGGTACGATGTTCAAAGGACTCGGACGAAATCAGTAGCTTTATATGGAGTTTTAAGTTTACGTACGGTATTGTAAGATGTTCTTAGGAGTTGTGAGGTGTCGTACATTACACTAACATGCTTTTCAAGGTGCTAATGTGGCATACCGAGTCTTAAGATGTTCTAACTTGTCGTACGATGTTCAAAGGTCTCGGACTAATTCAGTAGGTTTATATGGAGTTTTAAGTTTACGTACGATATTGTAAGATGTTCTTAGGAGTTGTGAGGTGTCGTACATTACACTAACATGCTTTTCAAGGTGCTAATGTAGCATACCGAGTCTTAAGATGTTCTAACTTGTCGTACGATGTTCAAAGGTCTCGGACTAATTCAGTAGGTTTATATGGAGTTTTAAGTTTACGTACGGTATTGTAAATGTTGTTAAGAGTTGTGAGGTGTCGTACATTACACTAACATGCTTTTCAAGGTGCTAATGTGGCATATAGAGTCTTAAGATTTCCTAACTTGTGGTACGATGTTCAAAGGACTCGGACGAAATCAGTAGGTTTATATGGAGTTTTAAGTTTACGTACGGTTTTGTAAGATGTTCTTAGGAGTTGTGAGATGTCGTACATTACACTAACATGCTTTTCAAGGTGCTAATGTGGCATACCGAGTCTTAAGATGTTATAACTTGTCGTACGATGTTCAAAGGTCTCGGACAAATTCAGTAGATTTATATGGAGTTTTAAGTTTACGTACGGTATTGTAAATGTTGTTATGAGTTGTGAGGTGTCGTACATTACACTAACATGCTTTTCAAGGTGCTAATGTGGCATACAGAGTCTTAAGATGTCCTAACTTGTCGTATGATGTTCAAAAACTCGGAAAAATTCAGTAGGTTTATATGGAGTTTTAAATTTACGTAGGGTATTGTAAGATGTTGTTAGGAGTTGTGAGGTGTCGTACATTACACTAACATGCTTTTCAAGGTGCTAATGTGGCATACAGAGTCTTAAGATTTCCTAACTTGTGGTACGATGTTCAAAGGACTCGGACGAAATCAGTAGGTTTATATGTTGTTTTAAGTTTACGTACGGTATTGTAAGATGTTCTTAGGAGTTGTGAGATGTCGTACATTACACTAACATGCTTTTCAAGGTGCTAATGTGGCATACCGAGTCTTAAGATGTTATAACTTGTCGTACGATGTTCAAAGGTCTCGGACAAATTCAGTAGATTTATATGGAGTTTTAAGTTTACTTACGGTATTGTAAATGTTGTTATGAGTTGTGAGGTGTCGTACATTACACTAACATGCTTTTCAAGGTGCTAATGTGGCATACAGAGTCTTAAGATGTCCTAACTTGTCGTATGATGTTCAAAAACTCGGAAAAATTCAGTAGGTTTATATGGAGTTTTAAATTTACGTAGGGTATTGTAAGATGTTGTTAGGAGTTGTGAGGTGTCGTACATTACACTAACAAGCTTTTCAAGGTGTTAATGTGGCATACAGAGTCTTAAGATGTCCTAACTTGTCGTACGATGTTCAAAGGACTCGGACGAATTCAGTAGGTTTATATGGAGTTTTAAGTTTACGTACGGTATTGTAAGATGTTCTTAGGAGTTGTGAGGTGTCGTACATTACACTAACATGCTTTTCAAGGTTCTAATGTGGCATACCGAGTCTTAAGATGTTCTAACTTGTCGTACGATGTTCAAAGGTCTCGGACAAATTCAGTAGATTTATATGGAGTTTTAAGTTTACGTACGGTATTGTAAATGTTGTTATGAGTTGTGAGGTGTCGTACATTACAGTAACATGCTATTCAAGGTGCTAATGTGGCATACAGAGTCTTAAGATGTCCTAACTTGTCGTATGATGTTCAAAAACTCGGAAAAATTCAGTAGGTTTATATGGAGTTTTAAATTTACGTAGGGTATTGTAAGATGTTGTTAGGAGTTGTGAGGTGTCGTACATTACACTAACATGCTTTTCAAGGTGCTAATGTGGCATACAGAGTCTTAAGATTTCCTAACTTGTGGTACGATGTTCAAAGGACTCGGACGAAATCAGTAGGTTTATATGGAGTTTTAAGTTTACGTACGGTATTGTAAGATGTTCTTAGGAGTTGTGAGATGTCGTACATTACACTAACATGCTTTTCAAGGTGCTAATGTGGCATACCGAGTCTTAAGATGTTATAACTTGTCGTACGATGTTCAAAGGTCTCGGACAAATTCAGTAGATTTATATGGAGTTTTAAGTTTACGTACGGTATTGTAAATGTTGTTATGAGTTGTGAGGTGTCGTACATTACACTAACATGCTTTTCAAGGTGCTAATGTGGCATACAGAGTCTTAAGATGTCCTAACTTGTCGTATGATGTTCAAAAACTCGGAAAAATTCAGTAGGTTTATATGGAGTTTTAAATTTACGTAGGGTATTGTAAGATGTTGTTAGGAGTTGTGAGGTGTCGTACATTACACTAACAAGCTTTTCAAGGTGTTAATGTGGCATACAGAGTCTTAAGATGTCCTAACTTGTCGTACGATGTTCAAAGGACTCGGACGAATTCAGTAGGTTTATATGGAGTTTTAAGTTTACGTACGGTATTGTAAGATGTTCTTAGGAGTTGTGAGGTGTCGTACATTACACTAACATGCTTTTCAAGGTTCTAATGTGGCATACCGAGTCTTAATATGTTCTAACTTGTCGTACGATGTTCAAAGGTCTCGGACAAATTCAGTAGATTTATATGGAGTTTTAAGTTTACGTACGGTATTGTAAATGTTGTTATGAGTTGTGAGGTGTCGTACATTACAGTAACATGCTATTCAAGGTGCTAATGTGGCATACAGAGTCTTAAGATGTCCTAACTTGTCGTATGATGTTCAAAAACTCGGAAAAATTCAGTAGGTTTATATGGAGTTTTAAATTTACGTAGGGTATTGTAAGATGTTGTTAGGAGTTGTGAGGTGTCGTACATTACACTAACATGCTTTTCAAGGTGCTAATGTGGCATACAGAGTCTTAAGATTTCCTAACTTGTGGTACGATGTTCAAAGGACTCGGACGAAATCAGTAGGTTTATATGGAGTTTTAAGTTTACGTACGGTATTGTAAGATGTTCTTAGGAGTTGTGAGGTGTCGTACATTACACTAACATGCTTTTCAAGGTTCTAATGTGGCATACCGAGTCTTAAGATGTTATAACTTGTCGTACGATGTTCAAAGGTCTCGGACAAATTCAGTAGATTTATATGGAGTTTTAAGTTTACGTACGGTATTGTAAATGTTGTTATGAGTTGTGAGGTGTCGTACATTACACTAACATGCTATTCAATGTGCTAATGTGGCATACAGAGTCTTAAGATGTCCTAACTTGTCGTATGATGTTCAAAAACTCGGAAAAATTCAGTAGGTTTATATGGAGTTTTAAATTTACGTAGGGTATTGTAAGATGTTGTTAGGAGTTGTGAGGTGTCGTACATTACACTAACAAGCTTTTCAAGGTGTTAATGTGGCATACAGAGTCTTAAGATTTCCTAACTTGTGGTACGATGTTCAAAGGACTCGGACAAATTCAGTAGGTTTATATGGAGTTTTAAGTTTACGTACGGTATTGTAAGATGTTCTTAGGAGTTGTGAGGTGTCGTACATTACACTAACATGCTTTTCAAGGTTCTAATGTGGCATACCGAGTCTTAAGATGTTATAACTTGTCGTACGATGTTCAAAGGTCTCGGACAAATTCAGTAGCTTTATATGGAGTTTTAAGTTTACGTACGGTATTGTAAATGTTGTTAAGAGTTGTGAGGTGTCGTACATTACATTATCATGCTTTTCAAGGTGCTAATGTGGCATACAGAGTCTTAAGATTTCCTAACTTGTCGTATGATGTTCAAAAACTCGGAAAAATTCAGTAGGTTTATATGGAGTTTTAAATTTACATAGGGTATTGTAAGATGTTCTTAGGAGTTGTGAGGTGTCGTACATTACAGTAACATGCTTTTCAAGGTGCTAATGTGGCATACAGAGTCTTAAGATGTCCTAACTTGTCGTACGATGTTCAAAGGACTCGGACGAATTCAGTAGGTTTATATGGAGTTTTAAGTTTACGTACGGTATTGTAAGATGTTCTTAGGAGTTGTGAGGTGTCGTACATTACACTAACATGCTTTTCAAGGTTCTAATGTGGCATACCGAGTCTTAAGATGTTCTAACTTGTCGTACGATGTTCAAAGGTCTCGGACAAATTCAGTAGATTTATATGGAGTTTTAAGTTTACGTACGGTATTGTAAATGTTGTTATGAGTTGTGAGGTGTCGTACATTACAGTAACATGCTTTTTAAGGTGCTAATGTGGCATACAGAGTCTTAAGATGTCCTAACTTGTCGTATGATGTTCAAAAACTCGGAAAAATTCAGTAGGTTTATATGGAGTTTTAAATTTACGTAGGGTATTGTAAGATGTTGTTAGGAGTTGTGAGGTGTCGTACATTACACTAACATGCTTTTCAAGGTGCTAATGTGGCATACAGAGTCTTAAGATTTCCTAACTTGTGGTACGATGTTCAAAGGACTCGGACGAAATCAGTAGGTTTATATGGAGTTTTAAGTTTACGTACGGTATTGTAAGATGTTCTTAGGAGTTGTGAGATGTCGTACATTACACTAACATGCTTTTCATGGTGCTAATGTGGCATACCGAGTCTTAAGATGTTATAACTTGTCGTACGATGTTCAAAGGTCTCGGACAAATTCAGTAGATTTATATGGAGTTTTAAGTTTACGTACGGTATTGTAAATGTTGTTATGAGTTGTGAGGTGTCGTACATTACAGTAACATGCTTTTCAAGGTGCTAATGTGGCATACAGAGTCTTAAGATGTCCTAACTTGTCGTATGATGTTCAAAAACTCGGAAAAATTCAGTAGGTTTATATGGAGTTTTAAATTTACGTAGGGTATTGTAAGATGTTGTTAGGAGTTGTGAGGTGTCGTACATTACACTAACATGCTTTTCAAGGTGCTAATGTGGCATACAGAGTCTTAAGATTTCCTAACTTGTGGTACGATGTTCAAAGGACTCGGACGAAATCAGTAGGTTTATATGGAGTTTTAAGTTTACGTACGGTATTGTAAGATGTTCTTAGGAGTTGTGAGATGTCGTACATTACACTAACATGCTTTTCATGGTGCTAATGTGGCATACCGAGTCTTAAGATGTTATAACTTGTCGTACGATGTTCAAAGGTCTCGGACAAATTCAGTAGATTTATATGGAGTTTTAAGTTTACGTACGGTATTGTAAATGTTGTTAAGAGTTGTGAGGTGTCGTACATTACATTATCATGCTTTTCAAGGTGCTAATGTGGCATACAGAGTCTTAAGATTTCCTAACTTGTCGTATGATGTTCAAAAACTCGGAAAAATTCAGTAGGTTTATATGGAGTTTTAAATTTACATAGGGTATTGTAAGATGTTCTTAGGAGTTGTGAGGTGTCGTACATTACAGTAACATGCTTTTCAAGGTGCTAATGTGGCATACAGAGTCTTAAGATGTCCTAACTTGTCGTACGATGTTCAAAGGACTCGGACGAATTCAGTAGGTTTGTATGGAGTTTTAAGTTTACGTACGGTATTGTAAGATGTTCTTAGGAGTTGTGAGGTGTCGTACATTACACTAACATGCTTTTCAAGGTTCTAATGTGGCATACCGAGTCTTAAGATGTTCTAACTTGTCGTACGATGTTCAAAGGTCTCGGACAAATTCAGTAGATTTATATGGAGTTTTAAGTTTACGTACGGTATTGTAAATGTTGTTATGAGTTGTGAGGTGTCGTACATTACAGTAACATGCTTTTTAAGGTGCTAATGTGGCATACAGAGTCTTAAGATGTCCTAACTTGTCGTATGATGTTCAAAAACTCGGAAAAATTCAGTAGGTTTATATGGAGTTTTAAATTTACGTAGGGTATTGTAAGATGTTGTTAGGAGTTGTGAGGTGTCGTACATTACACTAACATGCTTTTCAAGGTGCTAATGTGGCATACAGAGTCTTAAGATTTCCTAACTTGTGGTACGATGTTCAAAGGACTCGGACGAAATCAGTAGGTTTATATGGAGTTTTAAGTTTACGTACGGTATTGTAAGATGTTCTTAGGAGTTGTGAGATGTCGTACATTACACTAACATGCTTTTCATGGTGCTAATGTGGCATACCGAGTCTTAAGATGTTATAACTTGTCGTACGATGTTCAAAGGTCTCGGACAAATTCAGTAGATTTATATGGAGTTTTAAGTTTACGTACGGTATTGTAAATGTTGTTATGAGTTGTGAGGTGTCGTACATTACAGTAACATGCTTTTCAAGGTGCTAATGTGGCATACAGAGTCTTAAGATGTCCTAACTTGTCGTATGATGTTCAAAAACTCGGAAAAATTCAGTAGGTTTATATGGAGTTTTAAATTTACGTAGGGTATTGTAAGATGTTGTTAGGAGTTGTGAGGTGTCGTACATTACACTAACATGCTTTTCAAGGTGCTAATGTGGCATACAGAGTCTTAAGATTTCCTAACTTGTGGTACGATGTTCAAAGGACTCGGACGAAATCAGTAGGTTTATATGGAGTTTTAAGTTTACGTACGGTATTGTAAGATGTTCTTAGGAGTTGTGAGATGTCGTACATTACACTAACATGCTTTTCATGGTGCTAATGTGGCATACCGAGTCTTAAGATGTTATAACTTGTCGTACGATGTTCAAAGGTCTCGGACAAATTCAGTAGATTTATATGGAGTTTTAAGTTTACGTACGGTATTGTAAATGTTGTTATGAGTTGTGAGGTGTCGTACATTACACTAACATGCTTTTCAAGGTGCTAATGTGGCATACAGAGTCTTAAGATGTCCTAACTTGTCGTATGATGTTCAAAAACTCGGAAAAATTCAGTAGGTTTATATGGAGTTTTAAATTTACGTAGGGTATTGTAAGATGTTGTTAGGAGTTGTGAGGTGTCGTACATTACACTAACAAGCTTTTTAAGGTGTTAATGTGGCATACAGAGTCTTCAGATGTCCTAACTTGTCGTACGATGTTCAAAGGACTCGGACGAATTCAGTAGGTTTATATGGAGTTTTAAGTTTACGTACGGTATTGTAAGATGTTCTTAGGAGTTGTGAGGTGTCGTACATTACACTAACATGCTTTTCAAGGTTCTAATGTGGCATACCGAGTCTTAAGATGTTCTAACTTGTCGTACGATGTTCAAAGGTCTCGGACAAATTCAGTAGATTTATATGGAGTTTTAAGTTTACGTACGGTATTGTAAATGTTGTTATGAGTTGTGAGGTGTCGTACATTACAGTAACATGCTATTCAAGGTGCTAATGTGGCATACAGAGTCTTAAGATGTCCTAACTTGTCGTATGATGTTCAAAAACTCGGAAAAATTCAGTAGGTTTATATGGAGTTTTAAATTTACGTAGGGTATTGTAAGATGTTGTTAGGAGTTGTGAGGTGTCGTACATTACACTAACATGCTTTTCAAGGTGCTAATGTGGCATACAGAGTCTTAAGATTTCCTAACTTGTGGTACGATGTTCAAAGGACTCGGACGAAATCAGTAGGTTTATATGGAGTTTTAAGTTTACGTACGGTATTGTAAGATGTTCTTAGGAGTTGTGAGGTGTCGTACATTACACTAACATGCTTTTCAAGGTTCTAATGTGGCATACCGAGTCTTAAGATTTTATAACTTGTCGTACGATGTTCAAAGGTCTCGGACAAATTCAGTAGATTTATATGGAGTTTTAAGTTTACGTACGGTATTGTAAATGTTGTTATGAGTTGTGAGGTGTCGTACATTACACTAACATGCTTTTCAAGGTGCTAATGTGGCATACCGAGTCTTAAGATGTCCTAACTTGTCGTATGATGTTCAAAAACTCGGAAAAATTCAGTAGGTTTATATGGAGTTTTAAATTTACGTAGGGTATTGTAAGATGTTGTTAGGAGTTGTGAGGTGTCGTACATTACACTAACAAGCTTTTCAAGGTGTTAATGTGGCATACAGAGTCTTAAGATGTCCTAACTTGTCGTACGATGTTCAAAGGACTCGGACAAATTCAGTAGGTTTATATGGAGTTTTAAGTTTACGTACGGTATTGTAAGATGTTCTTAGGAGTTGTGAGGTGTCGTACATTACACTAACATGCTTTTCAAGGTTCTAATGTGGCATACCGAGTCTTAAGATGTTATAACTTGTCGTACGATGTTCAAAGGTCTCGGACTAATTCAGTAGATTTATATGGAGTTTTAAGTTTACGTACGGTATTGTAAATGTTGTTATGAGTTGTGAGGTGTCTTACATTACACTAACATGCTTTTCAAGGTGCTAATGTGGCATACAGAGTCTTAAGATGTCCTAACTTGTCGTATGATGTTCAAAAACTCGGAAAAATTCAGTAGGTTTATATGGAGTTTTAAATTTACGTAGGGTATTGTAAGATGTTGTTAGGAGTTGTGAGGTGTCGTACATTACACTAACAAGCTTTTCAAGGTGTTAATGTGGCATACAGAGTCTTAAGATGTCCTAACTTGTCGTACGATGTTCAAAGGACTCGGACGAATTCAGTAGGTTTATATGGAGTTTTAAGTTTACGTACGGTATTGTAAGATGTTCTTAGGAGTTGTGAGGTGTCGTACATTACACTAACATGCTTTTCAAGGTTCTAATGTGGCATACCGAGTCTTAAGATGTTCTAACTTGTCGTACGATGTTCAAAGGTCTCGGACTAATTCAGTAGGTTTATATGGAGTTTTAAGTTTACGTACGGTATTGTAAATGTTGTTAAGAGTTGTGAGGTGTCGTACATTACACTAACATGCTTTTCAATGTGCTAATGTGGCATATAGAGTCTTAAGATTTCCTAACTTGTGCTACGATGTTCAAAGGACTCGGACGAATTCAGTAGGTTTATATGGAGTTTTAAGTTTACGTACGGTATTGTAAGATGTTCTTAGGAGTTGTGAGGTGTCGTACATTACACTAACATGCTTTTCAAGGTGCTAATGTGGCATACCGAGTCTTAAGATGTTCTAACTTGTCGTACGATGTTCAAAGGTCTCGGACTAATTCAGTAGGTTTATATGGAGTTTTAAGTTTACGTACGGTATTGTAAATGTTGTTATGAGTTGTGAGGTGTCGTACATTACAATAACATGCTTTTCAAGGTGCTAATGTGGCATACAGAGTCTTAAGATGTCCTAACTTGTCGTATGATGTTCAAAAACTCGGAAAAATTCAGTAGGTTTATATGGAGTTTTAAATTTACGTAGGGTATTGTAAGATGTTGTTAGGAGTTGTGAGGTGTCGTACATTACACTAACAAGCTTTTCAAGGTGTTATTGTGGCATACAGAGTCTTAAGATGTCTTAACTTGTCGTACGATGTTCAAAGGACTCGGACGAATTCAGTAGGTTTATATGGAGTTTTAAGTTTACGTACGGTATTGTAAGATGTTGTTAGGAGTTGTGAGGTGTCGTACATTACAGTAACATGCTTTTCAAGGTTCTAATGTGGCATACCGAGTCTTAAGATGTTCTAACTTGTCGTACGATGTTCAAAGGTCTCGGACTAATTCAGTAGGTTTATATGGAGTTTTAAGTTTACGTACGGTATTGTAAGATGTTGTTAGGAGTTGTGAGGTGTCGTACATTACACTAACATGCTTTTCAAGGTGCTAATGTGGCATACCGAGTCTTAAGATGTTCTAACTTGTCGTATGATGTTCAAAGGTCTCAGACTAATTCAGTAGGTTTATATGGAGTTTTATGTTTACGTACGGTATTGTAAGATGTTGTTAGGAGTTGTGAGGTGTCGTACATTACACTAACATGCTTTTCAAGGTGCTAATGTGGCATACAGAGTCTTAAGATTTCCTAACTTGTGGTACGATGTTCAAAGGACTCGGACGAAATCAGTAGGTTTATATGGAGTTTTAAGTTTACGTACGATATTGTAAGATGATCTTAGGAGTTGTGAGGTGTCGTACATTACACTAACATGCTTTTCAAGGTGCTAATGTAGCATACCGAGTCTTAAGATGTTCTAACTTGTCGTACGATGTTCAAAGGTCTCGGACTAATTCAGTAGGTTTATATGGAGTTTTAAGTTTACGTACGGTATTGTAAATGTTGTTAAGAGTTGTGAGTTGTTGTACATTACACTAACATGCTTTTCAAGGTGCTAATGTGCATACAGAGTCTTAAGATGTCCTAACTTGTGGTACGATGTCCAAGGACTCGGACGAAATCAGTAGGTTTATATGGAGTTTTAAGTTTACGTACGGTATTGTAAGATGTTCTTAGGAGTTGTGAGATGTCGTACATAACACTAACATGCTTTTCAAGGTGCTAATGTGGCATATCGAGTCTTAAGATGTTATAACTTGTCGTACGATGTTCAAAGGTCTCGGACTAATTCAGTAGGTTTATATGGAGTTTTAAGTTTATGTACGGTATTGTAAATGTTGTTATGAGTTGTGAGGTATCGTACATTACACTAACATGCTTTTCAAGGTGCTAAAGTGGCATACAGAGTCTTAAGATGTCCTAACTTGTCGTATGATGTTCAAAAAACTCGGAAAAATTCAGTAGGTTTATATGGAGTTTTAAATTTACGTAGGGTATTGTAAGATGTTGTTAGGAGTTGTGAGGTGTCGTACATTACACTAACAAGCTTTTCAAGGTGTTAATGTGGCATACAGAGTCTTAAGATGTCCTAACTTGTCGTACGATGTTCAAAAGACTCGGACTAATTCAGTAGGTTTATATGGAGTTTTAAGTTTACGTACAATATTGTAAGATGTTGTTAGGAGTTGTGAGGTCTCGTACATTACACTGACATGCGTTTCAAGGTGCTAATGTGGCATACCGAGTCGTAAGATGTTCTAACTTTTCGTACGATGTTCAAAGGTCTCGGACTAATTCAGTAGGTTTATATGGAGTTTTAAGTTTACGTACGGTATTGTAAGATGTTGTTAAGAGTTGTGAGGTGTCGTACATTACACTAACATGCTTTTCAAGCTGCTAATGTGGCATACAGAGTCTTAAGATTTCCTAACTTGTGGTACGATGTTCAAAGGACTCGGACGAAATCAGTAGGTTTATATGGAGTTTTAAGTTTACGTACGGTATTGTAGGATGTTCTTAGGAGTTGTGAGGTGTCGTACATTACACTAACATGCTTTTCAAGGTGCTAATGTGGCATACCGAGTCTTAAGATGTTCTAACTTGCCGTACGATGTTCAAAGGACTCGGACGAATTCAGTAGGTTTATATGGAGTGTTAAGTTTACGTACGGTATTGTAAGATGTTGTTAGGAGTTGTGAGGTGTCGTACATTACACTAACAAGCTTTTCAAGGTGCTAATGTGGCATACAGAGTCTTAAGATGTCCTAACTTGTCGTACGATGTTCAAAGGACTCGGACGAATTCAGTAGGTTTATATGGAGTTTTAATTTTACGTACGGTATTGTAAGATGTTGTCAGGAGTTGTGAGGTGGCGTACATTACACTAACATGCTTTTCAAGGTGTTAATGTGGCATACAGAGTCTTAAGATGTCCTACCTTGCCGTACGATATTCAAAGGACTCGGACGAATTCAGTAGGTTTATATGGAGTTTTAAGTTTACGTACGGTATTGTAAGATGTTGTCAAGAGTTGTGGGGTGTCGTACATTACACTAACATGCTTTTCAAGGTGTTATTGTGGCATACAGAGTCTTAAGATGTCCTAACTTGCCGTACGATGTTCAAAGGACTCGGACGAATTCAGTAGGTTTATATGGAGTTTTAAGTTTGCGTACGTTATTGTAAGATGTTGTTAGGAGTTGTGAGGTGTCGTACATTACACTAACAAGCTTTTCAAGGTGCTAATGTGGCATACAGAGTCTTAAGATGTCCTAACTTGTCGTACGATGTTCAAAGGACTCGGACGAATTCAGTAGGTTTATATGGAGTTTTAAGTTTACGTACGGTATTGTAAAATGTTGTTAGGAGTTGTGAGGTGGCGTACATTACACTAACATGCTTTTCAAGGTGTTAATGTGGCATACAGAGTCTTAAGATGTCCTACCTTGCCGTACGATGTTCAAAGGACTCGGACGAATTCAGTAGGTTTATATGGAGTTTTAAGTTTACGTACGGTATTGTAAGATGTTGTCAGGAGTTGTGGGGTGTCGTACATTACACTAACATGCTTTTCAAGGTGTTATTGTGGCATACAGAGTCTTAAGATGTCCTAACTTGCCGTACGATGTTCAAAGGACTCAGACGAATTCAGTAGGTTTATATGGAGTTTTAAGTTTACGTACGGTATTGTAAGATGTTGTCAGGAGTTGTGGGGTGTCGTACATTACACTAACATGCTTTTCAAGGTGTTATTGTGGCATACAGAGTCTTAAGATGTCCTAACTTGCCGTACGATGTTCAAAGGACTCGGACGAATTCAGTAGGTTTATATGGAGTTTTAAGTTTGCGTACGTTATTGTAAGATGTTGTTAGGAGTTGTGAGGTGTCGTACATTACACTAACAAGCTTTTCAAGGTGCTAATGTGGCATACAGAGTCTTAAGATGTCCTAACTTGTCGTACGATGTTCAAAGGACTCGGACGAATTCAGTAGGTTTATATGGAGTTTTAAGTTTACGTACGGTATTGTAAAATGTTGTTAGGAGTTGTGAGGTGTCGTACATTACACTAACATGCTTTTCAAGGTGTTATTGTGGCATACAGAGTCTTAAGATGTCCTAACTTGCCGTACGATGTTCAAAGGACTCGGACGAATTCAGTAGGTTTATATGGAGTTTTAAGTTTGCGTACGTTATTGTAAGATGTTGTTAGGAGTTGTGAGGTGTCGTACATTACACTAACAAGCTTTTCAAGGTGCTAATGTGGCATACAGAGTCTTAAGATGTCCTAACTTGTCGTACGATGTTCAAAGGACTCGGACGAATTCAGTAGGTTTATATGGAGTTTTAAGTTTACGTACGGTATTGTAAAATGTTGTTAGGAGTTGTGAGGTGTCGTACATTACACTAACAAGCTTTTCAAGGTGCTAATGTGGCATACAGAGTCTTAAGATGTCCTAACTTGCCGTACGATGTTCAAAGGACTCGGACGAATTCAGTAGGTTTATATGGAGTTTTAAGTTTGCGTACGTTATTGTAAGATGTTGTCAGGAGTTGTGAGGTGGCGTACATTACACTAACATGCTTTTCAAGGTGTTAATGTGGCATACAGAGTCTTAAGATGTCCTACCTTGCCGTACGATATTCAAAGGACTCGGACGAATTAAGTAGGTTTATATGGAGTTTTAAGTTTACGTACGGTATTGTAAGATGTTGTCAGGAGTTGTGGGGTGTCGTACATTACACTAACATGCTTTTCAAGGTGTTATTGTGGCATACAGAGTCTTAAGATGTCCTAACTTGCCGTACGATGTTCAAAGGACTCGGACGAATTCAGTAGGTTTATATGGAGTTTTAAGTTTACGTACGGTATTGTAAGATGTTGTCAGGAGTTGTGGGGTGTCGTACATTACACTAACATGCTTTTCAAGGTGTTATTGTGGCATACAGAGTCTTAAGATGTCCTAACTTGCCGTACGATGTTCAAAGGACTCGGACGAATTCAGTAGGTTTATATGGAGTTTTAAGTTTACGTACGCTATTGTAAGATGTTGTTAGGAGTTGTGAGGTGTCGTACATTACACTAACAAGCTTTTCAAGGTGCTAATGTGGCATACAGAGTCTTAAGATGTCCTAACTTGTCGTACGATGTTCAAAGGACTCGGACGAATTCAGTAGGTTTATATGGAGTTTTAAGTTTACGTACGGTATTGTAAAATGTTGTTAGGAGTTGTGAGGTGTCGTACATTACAGTAACATGCTATTCAAGGTTCTAATGTGGCATACCGAGTCTTAAAATGTTCTAACTTGTCGTACGATGTTCAAAGGTCTCGGACTAATTCAGTATGTTTATATGGAGTTTTAAGTTTACGTACGGTATTGTAAATGTTGTTAAGAGTTGTGAGGTGTCGTACATTACACTAACATGCTTTTCAATGTGCTAATGTGGCATATAGAGTCTTAAGATTTCCTAACTTGTGCTACGATGTTCAAAGGACTCGGACGAATTCAGTAGGTTTATATGGAGTTTTAAGTTTACGTACGGTATTGTAAGATGTTCTTAGGAGTTGTGAGGTGTCGTACATTACACTAACATGCTTTTCAAGGTGCTAATGTGGCATACCGAGTCTTAAGATGTTCTAACTTGTCGTACGATGTTCAAAGGTCTCGGACTAATTCAGTAGGTTTATATGGAGTTTTAAGTTTACGTACGGTATTGTAAATGTTGTTATGAGTTGTGAGGTGTCGTACATTACACTAACATGCTTTTCAAGGTGTTAATGTGGCATACAGAGTCTTAAGATGTCCTACCTTGCCGTACGATATTCAAAGGACTCGGACGAATTAAGTAGGTTTATATGGAGTTTTAAGTTTACGTACGGTATTGTAAGATGTTGTCAGGAGTTGTGGGGTGTCGTACATTACACTAACATGCTTTTCAAGGTGTTATTGTGGCATACAGAGTCTTAAGATGTCCTAACTTGCCGTACGATGTTCAAAGGACTCGGACGAATTCAGTAGGTTTATATGGAGTTTTAAGTTTACGTACGGTATTGTAAGATGTTGTCAGGAGTTGTGGGGTGTCGTACATTACACTAACATGCTTTTCAAGGTGTTATTGTGGCATACAGAGTCTTAAGATGTCCTAACTTGCCGTACGATGTTCAAAGGACTCGGACGAATTCAGTAGGTTTATATGGAGTTTTAAGTTTACGTACGCTATTGTAAGATGTTGTTAGGAGTTGTGAGGTGTCGTACATTACACTAACAAGCTTTTCAAGGTGCTAATGTGGCATACAGAGTCTTAAGATGTCCTAACTTGTCGTACGATGTTCAAAGGACTCGGACGAATTCAGTAGGTTTATATGGAGTTTTAAGTTTACGTACGGTATTGTAAAATGTTGTTAGGAGTTGTGAGGTGTCGTACATTACAGTAACATGCTATTCAAGGTTCTAATGTGGCATACCGAGTCTTAAAATGTTCTAACTTGTCGTACGATGTTCAAAGGTCTCGGACTAATTCAGTAGGTTTATATGGAGTTTTAAGTTTACGTACGGTATTGTAAATGTTGTTAAGAGTTGTGAGGTGTCGTACATTACACTAACATGCTTTTCAATGTGCTAATGTGGCATATAGAGTCTTAAGATTTCCTAACTTGTGCTACGATGTTCAAAGGACTCGGACGAATTCAGTAGGTTTATATGGAGTTTTAAGTTTACGTACGGTATTGTAAGATGTTCTTAGGAGTTGTGAGGTGTCGTACATTACACTAACATGCTTTTCAAGGTGCTAATGTGGCATACCGAGTCTTAAGATGTTCTAACTTGTCGTACGATGTTCAAAGGTCTCGGACTAATTCAGTAGGTTTATATGGAGTTTTAAGTTTACGTACGGTATTGTAAATGTTGTTATGAGTTGTGAGGTGTCGTACATTACACTAACATGCTTTTCAAGGTGTTAATGTGGCATACAGAGTCTTAAGATGTCCTACCTTGCCGTACGATATTCAAAGGACTCGGACGAATTAAGTAGGTTTATATGGAGTTTTAAGTTTACGTACGGTATTGTAAGATGTTGTCAGGAGTTGTGGGGTGTCGTACATTACACTAACATGCTTTTCAAGGTGTTATTGTGGCATACAGAGTCTTAAGATGTCCTAACTTGCCGTACGATGTTCAAAGGACTCGGACGAATTCAGTAGGTTTATATGGAGTTTTAAGTTTACGTACGGTATTGTAAGATGTTGTCAGGAGTTGTGGGGTGTCGTACATTACACTAACATGCTTTTCAAGGTGTTATTGTGGCATACAGAGTCTTAAGATGTCCTAACTTGCCGTACGATGTTCAAAGGACTCAGACGAATTCAGTAGGTTTATATGGAGTTTTAAGTTTACGTACGGTATTGTAAGATGTTGTCAGGAGTTGTGGGGTGTCGTACATTACACTAACATGCTTTTCAAGGTGTTATTGTGGCATACAGAGTCTTAAGATGTCCTAACTTGCCGTACGATGTTCAAAGGACTCGGACGAATTCAGTAGGTTTATATGGAGTTTTAAGTTTGCGTACGTTATTGTAAGATGTTGTTAGGAGTTGTGAGGTGTCGTACATTACACTAACAAGCTTTTCAAGGTGCTAATGTGGCATACAGAGTCTTAAGATGTCCTAACTTGTCGTACGATGTTCAAAGGACTCGGACGAATTCAGTAGGTTTATATGGAGTTTTAAGTTTACGTACGGTATTGTAAAATGTTGTTAGGAGTTGTGAGGTGTCGTACATTACACTAACATGCTTTTCAAGGTGTTATTGTGGCATACAGAGTCTTAAGATGTCCTAACTTGCCGTACGATGTTCAAAGGACTCGGACGAATTCAGTAGGTTTATATGGAGTTTTAAGTTTGCGTACGTTATTGTAAGATGTTGTTAGGAGTTGTGAGGTGTCGTACATTACACTAACAAGCTTTTCAAGGTGCTAATGTGGCATACAGAGTCTTAAGATGTCCTAACTTGTCGTACGATGTTCAAAGGACTCGGACGAATTCAGTAGGTTTATATGGAGTTTTAAGTTTACGTACGGTATTGTAAAATGTTGTTAGGAGTTGTGAGGTGTCGTACATTACACTAACAAGCTTTTCAAGGTGCTAATGTGGCATACAGAGTCTTAAGATGTCCTAACTTGCCGTACGATGTTCAAAGGACTCGGACGAATTCAGTAGGTTTATATGGAGTTTTAAGTTTGCGTACGTTATTGTAAGATGTTGTCAGGAGTTGTGAGGTGGCGTACATTACACTAACATGCTTTTCAAGGTGTTAATGTGGCATACAGAGTCTTAAGATGTCCTACCTTGCCGTACGATATTCAAAGGACTCGGACGAATTAAGTAGGTTTATATGGAGTTTTAAGTTTACGTACGGTATTGTAAGATGTTGTCAGGAGTTGTGGGGTGTCGTACATTACACTAACATGCTTTTCAAGGTGTTATTGTGGCATACAGAGTCTTAAGATGTCCTAACTTGCCGTACGATGTTCAAAGGACTCGGACGAATTCAGTAGGTTTATATGGAGTTTTAAGTTTACGTACGGTATTGTAAGATGTTGTCAGGAGTTGTGGGGTGTCGTACATTACACTAACATGCTTTTCAAGGTGTTATTGTGGCATACAGAGTCTTAAGATGTCCTAACTTGCCGTACGATGTTCAAAGGACTCGGACGAATTCAGTAGGTTTATATGGAGTTTTAAGTTTACGTACGCTATTGTAAGATGTTGTTAGGAGTTGTGAGGTGTCGTACATTACACTAACAAGCTTTTCAAGGTGCTAATGTGGCATACAGAGTCTTAAGATGTCCTAACTTGTCGTACGATGTTCAAAGGACTCGGACGAATTCAGTAGGTTTATATGGAGTTTTAAGTTTACGTACGGTATTGTAAAATGTTGTTAGGAGTTGTGAGGTGTCGTACATTACAGTAACATGCTATTCAAGGTTCTAATGTGGCATACCGAGTCTTAAAATGTTCTAACTTGTCGTACGATGTTCAAAGGTCTCGGACTAATTCAGTAGGTTTATATGGAGTTTTAAGTTTACGTACGGTATTGTAAATGTTGTTAAGAGTTGTGAGGTGTCGTACATTACACTAACATGCTTTTCAATGTGCTAATGTGGCATATAGAGTCTTAAGATTTCCTAACTTGTGCTACGATGTTCAAAGGACTCGGACGAATTCAGTAGGTTTATATGGAGTTTTAAGTTTACGTACGGTATTGTAAGATGTTCTTAGGAGTTGTGAGGTGTCGTACATTACACTAACATGCTTTTCAAGGTGCTAATGTGGCATACCGAGTCTTAAGATGTTCTAACTTGTCGTACGATGTTCAAAGGTCTCGGACTAATTCAGTAGGTTTATATGGAGTTTTAAGTTTACGTACGGTATTGTAAATGTTGTTATGAGTTGTGAGGTGTCGTACATTACACTAACATGCTTTTCAAGGTGTTAATGTGGCATACAGAGTCTTAAGATGTCCTACCTTGCCGTACGATATTCAAAGGACTCGGACGAATTAAGTAGGTTTATATGGAGTTTTAAGTTTACGTACGGTATTGTAAGATGTTGTCAGGAGTTGTGGGGTGTCGTACATTACACTAACATGCTTTTCAAGGTGTTATTGTGGCATACAGAGTCTTAAGATGTCCTAACTTGCCGTACGATGTTCAAAGGACTCGGACGAATTCAGTAGGTTTATATGGAGTTTTAAGTTTACGTACGGTATTGTAAGATGTTGTCAGGAGTTGTGGGGTGTCGTACATTACACTAACATGCTTTTCAAGGTGTTATTGTGGCATACAGAGTCTTAAGATGTCCTAACTTGCCGTACGATGTTCAAAGGACTCGGACGAATTCAGTAGGTTTATATGGAGTTTTAAGTTTACGTACGCTATTGTAAGATGTTGTTAGGAGTTGTGAGGTGTCGTACATTACACTAACAAGCTTTTCAAGGTGCTAATGTGGCATACAGAGTCTTAAGATGTCCTAACTTGTCGTACGATGTTCAAAGGACTCGGACGAATTCAGTAGGTTTATATGGAGTTTTAAGTTTACGTACGGTATTGTAAAATGTTGTTAGGAGTTGTGAGGTGTCGTACATTACAGTAACATGCTATTCAAGGTTCTAATGTGGCATACCGAGTCTTAAAATGTTCTAACTTGTCGTACGATGTTCAAAGGTCTCGGACTAATTCAGTAGGTTTATATGGAGTTTTAAGTTTACGTACGGTATTGTAAATGTTGTTAAGAGTTGTGAGGTGTCGTACATTACACTAACATGCTTTTCAATGTGCTAATGTGGCATATAGAGTCTTAAGATTTCCTAACTTGTGCTACGATGTTCAAAGGACTCGGACGAATTCAGTAGGTTTATATGGAGTTTTAAGTTTACGTACGGTATTGTAAGATGTTCTTAGGAGTTGTGAGGTGTCGTACATTACACTAACATGCTTTTCAAGGTGCTAATGTGGCATACCGAGTCTTAAGATGTTCTAACTTGTCGTACGATGTTCAAAGGTCTCGGACTAATTCAGTAGGTTTATATGGAGTTTTAAGTTTACGTACGGTATTGTAAATGTTGTTATGAGTTGTGAGGTGTCGTACATTACACTAACATGCTTTTCAAGGTGTTAATGTGGCATACAGAGTCTTAAGATGTCCTACCTTGCCGTACGATATTCAAAGGACTCGGACGAATTAAGTAGGTTTATATGGAGTTTTAAGTTTACGTACGGTATTGTAAGATGTTGTCAGGAGTTGTGGGGTGTCGTACATTACACTAACATGCTTTTCAAGGTGTTATTGTGGCATACAGAGTCTTAAGATGTCCTAACTTGCCGTACGATGTTCAAAGGACTCGGACGAATTCAGTAGGTTTATATGGAGTTTTAAGTTTACGTACGGTATTGTAAGATGTTGTCAGGAGTTGTGGGGTGTCGTACATTACACTAACATGCTTTTCAAGGTGTTATTGTGGCATACAGAGTCTTAAGATGTCCTAACTTGCCGTACGATGTTCAAAGGACTCGGACGAATTCAGTAGGTTTATATGGAGTTTTAAGTTTACGTACGCTATTGTAAGATGTTGTTAGGAGTTGTGAGGTGTCGTACATTACACTAACAAGCTTTTCAAGGTGCTAATGTGGCATACAGAGTCTTAAGATGTCCTAACTTGTCGTACGATGTTCAAAGGACTCGGACGAATTCAGTAGGTTTATATGGAGTTTTAAGTTTACGTACGGTATTGTAAAATGTTGTTAGGAGTTGTGAGGTGTCGTACATTACAGTAACATGCTATTCAAGGTTCTAATGTGGCATACCGAGTCTTAAAATGTTCTAACTTGTCGTACGATGTTCAAAGGTCTCGGACTAATTCAGTAGGTTTATATGGAGTTTTAAGTTTACGTACGATATTGTAAGATGTTGTTAGGAGTTGTGAGGTCTCGTACATTACACTGACATGCTTTTCAAGGTGCTAATGTGGCATACCGAGTCTTAAGATGTTCTAACTTGTCGTACGATGTTCAAAGGTCTCGGACTAATTCAGTAGGTTTATATGGAGTTTTAAGTTTACGTACGGTATTGTAAAATGTTGTTAGGAGTTGTGAGGTGTCGTACATTACAGTAACATGCTATTCAAGGTTCTAATGTGGCATACCGAGTCTTAAAATGTTCTAACTTGTCGTACGATGTTCAAAGGTCTCGGACTAATTCAGTAGGTTTATATGGAGTTTTAAGTTTACGTACGATATTGTAAGATGTTGTTAGGAGTTGTGAGGTCTCGTACATTACACTGACATGCTTTTCAAGGTGCTAATGTGGCATACCGAGTCTTAAGATGTTCTAACTTGTCGTACGATGTTCAAAGGTCTCGGACTAATTCAGTAGGTTTATATGGAGTTTTAAGTTTACGTACGGTATTGTAAGATGTTGTTAAGAGTTGTGAGGTGTCGTACATTACACTAACATGCTTTTCAAGTTGCTAATGTGGCATACAGAGTCTTAAGATTTCCTAACTTGTGGTACGATGTTCAAAGGACTCGGACGAAATCAGTAGGTTTATATGGAGTTTTAAGTTTACGTACGGTATTGTAAATGTTGTTATGAGTTGTGAGGTGTCGTACATTACACTAACATGCTTTTCAAGGTGTTAATGTGGCATACAGAGTCTTAAGATGTCCTACCTTGCCGTACGATATTCAAAGGACTCGGACGAATTAAGTAGGTTTATATGGAGTTTTAAGTTTACGTACGGTATTGTAAGATGTTGTCAGGAGTTGTGGGGTGTCGTACATTACACTAACATGCTTTTCAAGGTGTTATTGTGGCATACAGAGTCTTAAGATGTCCTAACTTGCCGTATGATGTTCAAAGGACTCGGACGAATTCAGTAGGTTTATATGGAGTTTTAAGTTTACGTACGGTATTGTAAGATGTTGTCAGGAGTTGTGGGGTGTCGTACATTACACTAACATGCTTTTCAAGGTGTTATTGTGGCATACAGAGTCTTAAGATGTCCTAACTTGCCGTACGATGTTCAAAGGACTCGGACGAATTCAGTAGGTTTATATGGAGTTTTAAGTTTACGTACGCTATTGTAAGATGTTGTTAGGAGTTGTGAGGTGTCGTACATTACACTAACAAGCTTTTCAAGGTGCTAATGTGGCATACAGAGTCTTAAGATGTCCTAACTTGTCGTACGATGTTCAAAGGACTCGGACGAATTCAGTAGGTTTATATGGAGTTTTAAGTTTACGTACGGTATTGTAAAATGTTGTTAGGAGTTGTGAGGTGTCGTACATTACAGTAACATGCTATTCAAGGTTCTAATGTGGCATACCGAGTCTTAAAATGTTCTAACTTGTCGTACGATGTTCAACGGTCTCGGACTAATTCAGTAGGTTTATATGGAGTTTTAAGTTTACGTACGATATTGTAAGATGTTGTTAGGAGTTGTGAGGTCTCGTACATTACACTGACATGCTTTTCAAGGTGCTAATGTGGCATACCGAGTCTTAAGATGTTCTAACTTGTCGTACGATGTTCAAAGGTCTCGGACTAATTCAGTAGGTTTATATGGAGTTTTAAGTTTACGTACGGTATTGTAAGATGTTGTTAAGAGTTGTGAGGTGTCGTACATTACACTAACATGCTTTTCAAGTTGCTAATGTGGCATACAGAGTCTTAAGATTTCCTAACTTGTGGTACGATGTTCAAAGGACTCGGACGAAATCAGTAGGTTTATATGGAGTTTTTAGTTTACGTACGGTATTGTAAGATGTTCTTAGGAGTTGTGAGGTGTCGTACATTACACTAACATGCTTTTCAAGGTGCTAATGTGGCATACCGAGTCTTAAGATGTTCTAACTTGCCGTACGATGTTCAAAGGACTCGGACGAATTCAATAGGTTTATATGGAGTGTTAAGTTTACGTACGGTATTGTAAGATGTTGTTAGGAGTTGTGAGGTGTCGTACATTACACTAACAAGCTTTTCAAGGTGCTAATGTGGCATACAGAGTCTTAAGATGTCCTAACTTGTCGTACGATGTTCAAAGGACTCGGACGAATTTTGTAGGTTTATATGGAGTTTTAATTTTACGTACGGTATTGTAAGATGTTGTCAGGAGTTGTGAGGTGGCGTACATTACACTAACATGCTTTTCAAGGTGTTAATGTGGCATACAGAGTCTTAAGATGTCCTACCTTGCCGTACGATATTCAAAGGACTCGGACGAATTCAGTAGGTTTATATGGAGTTTTAAGTTTACGTACGGTATTGTAAGATGTTGTCAGGAGTTGTGGGGTGTCGTACATTACACTAACATGCTTTTCAAGGTGTTATTGTGGCATACAGAGTCTTAAGATGTCCTAACTTGCCGTACGATGTTCAAAGGACTCGGACGAATTCAGTAGGTTTATATGGAGTTTTAAGTTTACGTACGCTATTGTAAGATGTTGTTAGGAGTTGTGAGGTGTCGTACATTACACTAACAAGCTTTTCAAGGTGCTAATGTGGCATACAGAGTCTTAAGATGTCCTAACTTGTCGTACGATGTTCAAAGGACTCGGACGAATTCAGTAGGTTTATATGGAGTTTTAAGTTTACGTACGGTATTGTAAAATGTTGTTAGGAGTTGTGAGGTGTCGTACATTACAGTAACATGCTATTCAAGGTTCTAATGTGGCATACCGAGTCTTAAAATGTTCTAACTTGTCGTACGATGTTCAAAGGTCTCGGACTAATTCAGTAGGTTTATATGGAGTTTTAAGTTTACGTAACATTGAGGGAGGTCGAGGTTAAGTGCATTAAGGATTTTGTTGAGGCAAGCATTGATGAAGAGAAGTTTGTGAAACAAAAAGCCAAAGTTCGATGGTTGGCGGAAGGGGATGCAAACACCAAATACTTTCATAATGTTCTTAAGTGTAAGAATAACAAGAAAATGATTCATTCGGTCATGGGTTTGGATGGGACTGTTCTTGAAGGGGAGGTGATGATATCGGAATTTGTTTCATTTTATGAACAATTCCTAGGGGGTGAGCATGAGCAGCCGAGTACGCCATCATATGACTTATTCACTACTAGACTTGACAGTGAGATAGCTTCGGGTATGATTGTGCCAGTCACTAGTGATGAAATTAAGAAGGTTATGTTTTCGATGAATGATGATAAGGCTCCGGGTCCTGATGGTTACACCTCGGCTTTTTTCAAAAAAGCATGGGATGTAGTTGGTGGGGAGGTTGTCTTAGCTATTCAAGACTTTTTTAATACGGGGAGGCTTCTACAGGAATGGAACCATACTCTTATTGCTTTGATCCCAAAGACGCAAGTTCCAAGCCGTGTGACTGATTATAGGCCTATAGCTTGCTGTAATGTTTTGTATAAGTGCATTTCGAAGATTATTGCTAATCGGTTGAAATCATCTTTAACAAGCATTATTAGCATTAACCAGTCGGCATTTATTCCTGGTAGGCGGATTGCAGATAATATATTACTCACACAGGAACTCATGCATAACTATCATTTGAATGTGGGCCCTCCAAAATGTGCTTTTAAGGTTGATATCCAAAAAGCATATGACACGGTAAACTGGAAGTTCATGGAGTTCTGTCTGAAGGGGTTTGGATTCCATAATACGATGGTCGAATGGATTATGGCATGTGTATCCTCTCCATCTTACTCTTTATGTATTAACGGGGATATTCATGGTTATTTTAAGGGCACTAGAGGTCTAAGACAGGGAGATCCTTTGTCTCCTTATCTATTCACAATGATTATGGAAGTCTTAACTTTATTTTTTGTGAACATGCCTTTGGAGAGATTCAGGTTCCATCATAAGTGTGAAGAGGTTCGTATTATTAACTTATGCTTTGCAGATGATCTATTTATTTTCTCGAGGGGTGATGCGAGTTCTGCTGCTTGTATTCTGGAGGTGCTGCAGAAGTTTGCAGATTTTTCTGGCTTGTTTCCCAATAACCATAAGAGTACCGTGTTCTTTTGCCATGTCCCTCCTCATGTCAAGAATGGTATTCTAAATGTCCTTCCTTTTGAGGAAGGTAAGCTGCCGATGAAGTATCTTGGGGTGCCTTTGATCTCATCTAGACTAACCAGTCAAAATTGCATTGAGTTATTGGACAGGATGGATGGTCGTATATCATCCTGGAACAACAAGTTTTTGTCTTATGCAGGGAGGCTTCAGCTCGTTCGGTCCGTTTTATCTTCTATGCACATTTTTTGGGCTGCAGCATTTATTTTGCCAACTTATATAGCTAAGGAGATAGAATCCAAATTAAAGAAATTTCTATGGGGAGGCAAGGAGGATAAAAAAGTTATAGCCAAAGTTGCTTGGAAAAAAGTTTGCCTTCCAAAGAAGGAGGGTGGTTTAGGTGTTCGAAGAGTTTTGGACATGAACATGGCTTTAATGGGTACCCATATATGGCGTTTATTATCTCATGCAGACTCGTTGTGGGTAAAATGGATATGGGAACGTAGGATTGGTTCGAGAAACTTCTGGGATATTAAAATTCCACCTAAATGCTCATGGAGTTGGAGAAATATCTTGAGGTTGAGAGACACTTTCAGAGGTAAATTTTGGGTCCAAATTGGTGATGGTAGGAACACGAATATATGGTTTGATTATTGGTCTGATCGAAGCCCTCTTGCTGAGTTTATAAATGCCAGATCAATAAGGGATGTTAATATGATGCTGTCGGATTCGGTTGACAAAATTATGGTGGGTTCTTCCTTGGTTTGGCCGACTGAGCTTGTAAGTCGTTTCCCTGATTTGTTGTCTATCTCTATTCCGTTTACTACGAACGGTATGGACAAAGTGGAATGGAGGGAAGGGGATAACATTATTGATTTCACCACCTCTATAGCATGGGATGCTATTAGAGTCAAGGAAGATCATGTTGATTGGGTGGATTGTGTTTGGTACCCTCAATGTATTCCAAAGCATGCTTTTAATATGTGGCTGATCTGTCATGGGAAGTTGTTAACTCAAGATCGGTTGATTCGATGGAATCATAAAACGGGTCGAAATATGAATATGTTATGCTGCCCCTTATGTTTGCAGGATGTGGACTCTCACAAGCACTTATTTTTTGAATGCACATATGCGGCAAAGGTTTGGAGCTTGGTAAGTAGTAAGATTAACATGGCATATGTTCCTCCAGTCTGGGCGACCATCCTGAATCACTTAAAAAGTAATACTAGTGGCAAGGATATGGATTCTATAGTTAAGAGGTTGGTTACAGCGGCAGCGGCTTATAGTATTTGGCAGGAGAGAAACAGAAGAATTTTTAATGAATTTCCAAGGCCTCCGGAGGAGATTGGTAAATGGGTCATCCAAACTGTCCGATATAAGTTGATGAGTTTAAAGAGCAAAGCTAAGTACTGGACGCAACACACTATAGAGGCATGAAGGCGTATGGATCTTGATGAAGATTGGTGCTCCGTTCTGTTTGTTTCCTAGTAGTAGCTAGTTAGTTGGGGTGCGATATTTGTTTTGTAAAGGTTTTCCTTTCTTTTTTCATATTTGTAGTATGATTTACAGTCTTTGGGCATGTCCAAGGCTGAACTAGTGTGGCCATCTCCACACTACTTGTGTTTATTGTTTAAATTTATAGAATCACCAGGGTAATTCCCTTTACCCAAAAAGTTTACGTACGCTATTGTAAGATGTTGTTAGGAGTTGTGAGGTCTCGTACATTACACTGACATGCTTTTCAAGGTGCTAATGTGGCATACCGAGTCTTAAGATGTTCTAACTTGTCGTACGATGTTCAAAGGTCTCGGACTAATTCAGTAGGTTTATATGGAGTTTTAAGTTTACGTACGGTATTGTAAGATGTTGTTAAGAGTTGTGAGGTGTCGTACATTACACTAACATGCTTTTCAAGTTGCTAATGTGGCATACAGAGTCTTAAGATTTCCTAACTTGTGGTACGATGTTCAAAGGACTCGGACGAAATCAGTAGGTTTATATGGAGTTTTAAGTTTACGTACGATATTGTAAGATGATCTTAGGAGTTGTGAGGTGTAGTACATTACACTAACATGCTTTTCAAGGTGCTAATGTAGCATACCGAGTCTTAAGATGTTCTAACTTGTCGTACGATGTTCAAAGGTCTCGGACTAATTCAGTAGGTTTATATGGAGTTTTAAGTTTACGTACGGTATTGTAAATGTTGTTAAGATTGTGAGTTGTTGTACATTACACTAACATGCTTTTCAAGGTGCTAATGTGGCATACAGAGTCTTAAGATGTCCTAACTTGTCGTACGATGTTCAAAGGACTCGGACGAATTCAGTAGGTTTATATGGAGTTTTAAGTTTACGTACGGTATTGTAAAATGTTGTTAGGAGTTGTGAGGTGTCGTACATTACAGTAACATGCTATTCAAGGTTCTAATGTGGCATACCGAGTCTTAAAATGTTCTAACTTGTCGTACGATGTTCAAAGGTCTCGGACTAATTCAGTAGGTTTATATGGAGTTTTAAGTTTACGTACGATATTGTAAGATGTTGTTAGGAGTTGTGAGGTCTCGTACATTACACTGACATGCTTTTCAAGGTGCTAATGTGGCATACCGAGTCTTAAGATGTTCTAACTTGTCGTACGATGTTCAAAGGTCTCGGACTAATTCAGTAGGTTTATATGGAGTTTTAAGTTTACGTACGGTATTGTAAGATGTTGTTAAGAGTTGTGAGGTGTCGTACATTACACTAACATGCTTTTCAAGTTGCTAATGTGGCATACAGAGTCTTAAGATTTCCTAACTTGTGGTACGATGTTCAAAGGACTCGGACGAAATCAGTAGGTTTATATGGAGTTTTAAGTTTACGTACGGTATTGTAAGATGTTCTTAGGAGTTGTGAGGTGTCGTACATTACACTAACATGCTTTTCAAGGTGCTAATGTGGCATACCGAGTCTTAAGATGTTCTAACTTGCCGTACGATGTTCAAAGGACTCGGACGAATTCAATAGGTTTATATGGAGTGTTAAGTTTACGTACGGTATTGTAAGATGTTGTTAGGAGTTGTGAGGTGTCGTACATTACACTAACAAGCTTTTCAAGGTGCTAATGTGGCATACAGAGTCTTAAGATGTCCTAACTTGTCGTACGATGTTCAAAGGACTCGGACGAATTTTGTAGGTTTATATGGAGTTTTAATTTTACGTACGGTATTGTAAGATGTTGTCAGGAGTTGTGAGGTGGCGTACATTACACTAACATGCTTTTCAAGGTGTTAATGTGGCATACAGAGTCTTAAGATGTCCTACCTTGCCGTACGATATTCAAAGGACTCGGACGATTTCAGTAGGTTTATATGGAGTTTTGAGTTTACGTACGGTATTGTAAGATGTTGTCAGGAGTTGTGGGGTGTCGTACATTACACTAACATGCTTTTCAAGGTGTTATTGTGGCATACAGAGTCTTAAGATGTCCTAACTTGCCGTACGATGTTCAAAGGACTCGGACGAATTCAGTAGGTTTATATGGAGTTTTAAGTTTACGTACGCTATTGTAAGATGTTGTTAGGAGTTGTGAGGTGTCGTACATTACACTAACAAGCTTTTCAAGGTGCTAATGTGGCATACAGAGTCTTAAGATGTCCTAACTTGTCGTACGATGTTCAAAGGACTCGGACGAATTCAGTAGGTTTATATGGAGTTTTAAGTTTACGTACGGTATTGTAAAATGTTGTTAGGAGTTGTGAGGTGTCGTACATTACAGTAACATGCTATTCAAGGTTCTAATGTGGCATACCGAGTCTTAAAATGTTCTAACTTGTCGTACGATGTTCAAAGGTCTCGGACTAATTCAGTAGGTTTATATGGAGTTTTAAGTTTACGTACGATATTGTAAGATGTTGTTAGGAGTTGTGAGGTCTCGTACATTACACTGACATGCTTTTCAAGGTGCTAATGTGGCATACCGAGTCTTAAGATGTTCTAACTTGTCGTACGATGTTCAAAGGTCTCGGACTAATTCAGTAGGTTTATATGGAGTTTTAAGTTTACGTACGGTATTGTAAGATGTTGTTAAGAGTTGTGAGGTGTCGTACATTACACTAACATGCTTTTCAAGTTGCTAATGTGGCATACAGAGTCTTAAGATTTCCTAACTTGTGGTACGATGTTCAAAGGACTCGGACGAAATCAGTAGGTTTATATGGAGTTTTTAGTTTACGTACGGTATTGTAAGATGTTCTTAGGAGTTGTGAGGTGTCGTACATTACACTAACATGCTTTCAAGGTGCTAATGTGGCATACCGAGTCTTAAGATGTTCTAACTTGCCGTACGATGTTCAAAGGACTCGGACGAATTCAATAGGTTTATATGGAGTGTTAAGTTTACGTACGGTATTGTAAGATGTTGTTAGGAGTTGTGAGGTGTCGTACATTACACTAACAAGCTTTTCAAGGTGCTAATGTGGCATACAGAGTCTTAAGATGTCCTAACTTGTCGTACGATGTTCAAAGGACTCGGACGAATTTTGTAGGTTTATATGGAGTTTTAATTTTACGTACGGTATTGTAAGATGTTGTCAGGAGTTGTGAGGTGGCGTACATTACACTAACATGCTTTTCAAGGTGTTAATGTGGCATACAGAGTCTTAAGATGTCCTACCTTGCCGTACGATATTCAAAGGACTCGGACGAATTCAGTAGGTTTATATGGAGTTTTAAGTTTACGTACGGTATTGTAAGATGTTGTCAGGAGTTGTGGGGTGTCGTACATTACACTAACATGCTTTTCAAGGTGTTATTGTGGCATACAGAGTCTTAAGATGTCCTAACTTGTGGTACGATGTTCAAAGGACTCGGACGAAATCAGTAGGTTTATATGGAGTTTTAAGTTTACGTACGCTATTGTAAGATGTTGTTAGGAGTTGTGAGGTGTCGTACATTACACTAACAAGCTTTTCAAGGTGCTAATGTGGCATACAGAGTCTTAAGATGTCCTAACTTGTCGTACGATGTTCAAAGGACTCGGACGAATTCAGTAGGTTTATATGGAGTTTTAAGTTTACGTACGGTATTGTAAAATGTTGTTAGGAGTTGTGAGGTGTCGTACATTACAGTAACATGCTATTCAAGGTTCTAATGTGGCATACCGAGTCTTAAAATGTTCTAACTTGTCGTACGATGTTCAAAGGTCTCGGACTAATTCAGTAGGTTTATATGGAGTTTTAAGTTTACGTACGATATTGTAAGATGTTGTTAGGAGTTGTGAGGTCTCGTACATTACACTGACATGCTTTTCAAGGTGCTAATGTGGCATACCGAGTCTTAAGATGTTCTAACTTGTCGTACGATGTTCAAAGGTCTCGGACTAATTCAGTAGGTTTATATGGAGTTTTAAGTTTACGTACGGTATTGTAAGATGTTGTTAAGAGTTGTGAGGTGTCGTACATTACACTAACATGCTTTTCAAGTTGCTAATGTGGCATACAGAGTCTTAAGATTTCCTAACTTGTGGTACGATGTTCAAAGGACTCGGACGAAATCAGTAGGTTTATATGGAGTTTTTAGTTTACGTACGGTATTGTAAGATGTTCTTAGGAGTTGTGAGGTGTCGTACATTACACTAACATGCTTTTCAAGGTGCTAATGTGGCATACCGAGTCTTAAGATGTTCTAACTTGCCGTACGATGTTCAAAGGACTCGGACGAATTCAATAGGTTTATATGGAGTGTTAAGTTTACGTACGGTATTGTAAGATGTTGTTAGGAGTTGTGAGGTGTCGTACATTACACTAACAAGCTTTTCAAGGTGCTAATGTGGCATACAGAGTCTTAAGATGTCCTAACTTGTCGTACGATGTTCAAAGGACTCGGACGAATTTTGTAGGTTTATATGGAGTTTTAATTTTACGTACGGTATTGTAAGATGTTGTCAGGAGTTGTGAGGTGGCGTACATTACACTAACATGCTTTTCAAGGTGTTAATGTGGCATACAGAGTCTTAAGATGTCCTACCTTGCCGTACGATATTCAAAGGACTCGGACGAATTCAGTAGGTTTATATGGAGTTTTAAGTTTACGTACGGTATTGTAAGATGTTGTCAGGAGTTGTGGGGTGTCGTACATTACACTAACATGCTTTTCAAGGTGTTATTGTGGCATACAGAGTCTTAAGATGTCCTAACTTGCCGTACGATGTTCAAAGGACTCGGACGAATTCAGTAGGTTTATATGGAGTTTTAAGTTTACGTACGCTATTGTAAGATGTTGTTAGGAGTTGTGAGGTGTCGTACATTACACTAACAAGCTTTTCAAGGTGCTAATGTGGCATACAGAGTCTTAAGATGTCCTAACTTGTCGTACGATGTTCAAAGGACTCGGACGAATTCAGTAGGTTTATATGGAGTTTTAAGTTTACGTACGGTATTGTAAAATGTTGTTAGGAGTTGTGAGGTGTCGTACATTACAGTAACATGCTATTCAAGGTTCTAATGTGGCATACCGAGTCTTAAAATGTTCTAACTTGTCGTACGATGTTCAAAGGTCTCGGACTAATTCAGTAGGTTTATATGGAGTTTTAAGTTTACGTACGATATTGTAAGATGTTGTTAGGAGTTGTGAGGTCTCGTACATTACACTGACATGCTTTTCAAGGTGCTAATGTGGCATACCGAGTCTTAAGATGTTCTAACTTGTCGTACGATGTTCAAAGGTCTCGGACTAATTCAGTAGGTTTATATGGAGTTTTAAGTTTACGTACGGTATTGTAAGATGTTGTTAAGAGTTGTGAGGTGTCGTACATTACACTAACATGCTTTTCAAGTTGCTAATGTGGCATACAGAGTCTTAAGATTTCCTAACTTGTGGTACGATGTTCAAAGGACTCGGACGAAATCAGTAGGTTTATATGGAGTTTTTAGTTTACGTACGGTATTGTAAGATGTTCTTAGGAGTTGTGAGGTGTCGTACATTACACTAACATGCTTTTCAAGGTGCTAATGTGGCATACCGAGTCTTAAGATGTTCTAACTTGCCGTACGATGTTCAAAGGACTCGGACGAATTCAATAGGTTTATATGGAGTGTTAAGTTTACGTACGGTATTGTAAGATGTTGTTAGGAGTTGTGAGGTGTCGTACATTACACTAACAAGCTTTTCAAGGTGCTAATGTGGCATACAGAGTCTTAAGATGTCCTAACTTGTCGTACGATGTTCAAAGGACTCGGACGAATTTTGTAGGTTTATATGGAGTTTTAATTTTACGTACGGTATTGTAAGATGTTGTCAGGAGTTGTGAGGTGGCGTACATTACACTAACATGCTTTTCAAGGTGTTAATGTGGCATACAGAGTCTTAAGATGTCCTACCTTGCCGTACGATATTCAAAGGACTCGGACGAATTCAGTAGGTTTATATGGAGTTTTAAGTTTACGTACGGTATTGTAAGATGTTGTCAGGAGTTGTGGGGTGTCGTACATTACACTAACATGCTTTTCAAGGTGTTATTGTGGCATACAGAGTCTTAAGATGTCCTAACTTGCCGTACGATGTTCAAAGGACTCGGACGAATTCAGTAGGTTTATATGGAGTTTTAAGTTTACGTACGCTATTGTAAGATGTTGTTAGGAGTTGTGAGGTGTCGTACATTACACTAACAAGCTTTTCAAGGTGCTAATGTGGCATACAGAGTCTTAAGATGTCCTAACTTGTCGTACGATGTTCAAAGGACTCGGACGAATTCAGTAGGTTTATATGGAGTTTTAAGTTTACGTACGGTATTGTAAAATGTTGTTAGGAGTTGTGAGGTGTCGTACATTACAGTAACATGCTATTCAAGGTTCTAATGTGGCATACCGAGTCTTAAAATGTTCTAACTTGTCGTACGATGTTCAAAGGTCTCGGACTAATTCAGTAGGTTTATATGGAGTTTTAAGTTTACGTACGATATTGTAAGATGTTGTTAGGAGTTGTGAGGTCTCGTACATTACACTGACATGCTTTTCAAGGTGCTAATGTGGCATACCGAGTCTTAAGATGTTCTAACTTGTCGTACGATGTTCAAAGGTCTCGGACTAATTCAGTAGGTTTATATGGAGTTTTAAGTTTACGTACGGTATTGTAAGATGTTGTTAAGAGTTGTGAGGTGTCGTACATTACACTAACATGCTTTTCAAGTTGCTAATGTGGCATACAGAGTCTTAAGATTTCCTAACTTGTGGTACGATGTTCAAAGGACTCGGACGAAATCAGTAGGTTTATATGGAGTTTTTAGTTTACGTACGGTATTGTAAGATGTTCTTAGGAGTTGTGAGGTGTCGTACATTACACTAACATGCTTTTCAAGGTGCTAATGTGGCATACCGAGTCTTAAGATGTTCTAACTTGCCGTACGATGTTCAAAGGACTCGGACGAATTCAATAGGTTTATATGGAGTGTTAAGTTTACGTACGGTATTGTAAGATGTTGTTAGGAGTTGTGAGGTGTCGTACATTACACTAACAAGCTTTTCAAGGTGCTAATGTGGCATACAGAGTCTTAAGATGTCCTAACTTGTCGTACGATGTTCAAAGGACTCGGACGAATTCAGTAGGTTTATATGGAGTTTTAATTTTACGTACGGTATTGTAAGATGTTGTCAGGAGTTGTGAGGTGGCGTACATTACACTAACATGCTTTTCAAGGTGTTAATGTGGCATACAGAGTCTTAAGATGTCCTACCTTGCCGTACGATATTCAAAGGACTCGGACGAATTCAGTAGGTTTATATGGAGTTTTAAGTTTACGTACGGTATTGTAAGATGTTGTCAGGAGTTGTGGGGTGTCGTACATTACACTAACATGCTTTTCAAGGTGTTATTGTGGCATACAGAGTCTTAAGATGTCCTAACTTGCCGTACGATGTTCAAAGGACTCGGACGAATTCAGTAGGTTTATATGGAGTTTTAAGTTTACGTACGCTATTGTAAGATGTTGTTAGGAGTTGTGAGGTGTCGTACATTACACTAACAAGCTTTTCAAGGTGCTAATGTGGCATACAGAGTCTTAAGATGTCCTAACTTGTCGTACGATGTTCAAAGGACTCGGACGAATTCAGTAGGTTTATATGGAGTTTTAAGTTTACGTACGGTATTGTAAAATGTTGTTAGGAGTTGTGAGGTGTCGTACATTACAGTAACATGCTATTCAAGGTTCTAATGTGGCATACCGAGTCTTAAAATGTTCTAACTTGTCGTACGATGTTCAAAGGTCTCGGACTAATTCAGTAGGTTTATATGGAGTTTTAAGTTTACGTACGATATTGTAAGATGTTGTTAGGAGTTGTGAGGTCTCGTACATTACACTGACATGCTTTTCAAGGTGCTAATGTGGCATACCGAGTCTTAAGATGTTCTAACTTGTCGTACGATGTTCAAAGGTCTCGGACTAATTCAGTAGGTTTATATGGAGTTTTAAGTTTACGTACGGTATTGTAAGATGTTGTTAAGAGTTGTGAGGTGTCGTACATTACACTAACATGCTTTTCAAGTTGCTAATGTGGCATACAGAGTCTTAAGATTTCCTAACTTGTGGTACGATGTTCAAAGGACTCGGACGAAATCAGTAGGTTTATATGGAGTTTTAAGTTTACGTACGATATTGTAAGATGATCTTAGGAGTTGTGAGGTGTAGTACATTACACTAACATGCTTTTCAAGGTGCTAATGTAGCATACCGAGTCTTAAGATGTTCTAACTTGTCGTACGATGTTCAAAGGTCTCGGACTAATTCAGTAGGTTTATATGGAGTTTTAAGTTTACGTACGGTATTGTAAATGTTGTTAAGAGTTGTGAGTTGTTGTACATTATACTAACATGCTTTTCAAGGTGCTAATGTGGCATACAGAGTCTTAAGATGTCCTAACTTGTGGTACGATGTTCAAAGGACTCGGACGAAATCAGTAGGTTTATATGGAGTTTTAAGTTTACGTACGGTATTGTAAGATGTTCTTAGGAGTTGTGAGATGTCGTACATAACACTAACATGCTTTTCAAGGTGCTAATGTGGCATACCGAGTCTTAAGATGTTATAACTTGTCGTACGATGTTCAAAGGTCTCGGACTAATTCAGTAGGTTTATATGGAGTTTTAAGTTTACGTACGGTATTGTAAATGTTGTTATGAGTTGTGAGGTGTCGTACATTACACTAACATGCTTTTCAAGGTGCTAAAGTGGCATACAGAGTCTTAAGATGTCCTAACTTGTCGTATGATGGTCAAAAAACTCGGAAAAATTCAGTAGGTTTATATGGAGTTTTAAATTTACGTAGGGTATTGTAAGATGTTGTTAGGAGTTGTGAGGTGTCGTACATTACACTAACAAGCTTTTCAAGGTGTTAATGTGGCACACAGAGTCTTAAGATGTCCTAACTTGTCGTACGATGTTCAAAAGACTCGGACTAATTCAGTAGGTTTATATGGAGTTTTAAGTTTACGTACGATATTGTAAGATGTTGTTAGGAGTTGTGAGGTCTCGTACATTACACTGACATGCGTTTCAAGGTGCTAATGTGGCATACCGAGTCTTAAGATGTTCTAACTTGTCGTACGATGTTCAAAGGTCTCGGACTAATTCAGTAGGTTTATATGGAGTTTTAAGTTTACGTACGGTATTGTAAGATGTTGTTAAGAGTTGTGAGGTGTCGTACATTACACTAACATGCTTTTCAAGTTGCTAATGTGGCATACAGAGTCTTAAGATTTCCTAACTTGTGGTACGATGTTCAAAGGACTCGGACGAAATCAGTAGGTTTATATGGAGTTTTAAGTTTACGTATGGTATTGTAGGATGTTCTTAGGAGTTGTGAGGTGTCGTACATTACACTAACATGCTTTTCAAGGTGCTAATGTGGCATACCGAGTCTTAAGATGTTCTAACTTGCCGTACGATGTTCAAAGGACTCGGACGAATTCAGTAGGTTTATATGGAGTGTTAAGTTTACGTACGGTATTGTAAGATGTTGTTAGGAGTTGTGAGGTGTCGTACATTACACAAACAAGCTTTTCAAGGTGCTAATGTGGCATACAGAGTCTTAAGATGTCTTAACTTGTCGTACGATGTTCAAAGGACTCGGACGAATTTTGTAGGTTTATATGGAGTTTTAATTTTACGTACGGTATTGTAAGATGTTGTCAGGAGTTGTGAGGTGGCGTACATTACACTAACATGCTTTTCAAGGTGTTAATGTGGCATACAGAGTCTTAAGATGTCCTACCTTGCCGTACGATATTCAAAGGACTCGGACGAATTCAGTAGGTTTATATGGAGTTTTAAGTTTACGTACGGTATTGTAAGATGTTGTCAGGAGTTGTGGGGTGTCGTACATTACACTAACATGCTTTTCAAGGTGTTATTGTGGCATACAGAGTCTTAAGATGTCCTAACTTGCCGTACGATGTTCAAAGGACTCGGACGAATTCAGTAGGTTTATATGGAGTGTTAAGTTTACGTACGGTATTGTAAGATGTTGTTAGGAGTTGTGAGGTGTCGTACATTACACTAACAAGCTTTTCAAGGTGCTAATGTGGCATACAGAGTCTTAAGATGTCCTAACTTGTCGTACGATGTTCAAAGGACTCGGACGAATTCAGTAGGTTTATATGGAGTTTTAAGTTTACGTACGGTATTGTAAAATGTTGTTAGGAGTTGTGAGGTGTCGTACATTACAGTAACATGCTATTCAAGGTTCTAATGTGGCATACCGAGTCTTAAAATGTTCTAACTTGTCGTACGATGTTCAAAGGTCTCAGACTAATTCAGTAGGTTTATATGGAGTTTTATGTTTACGTACGATATTGTAAGATGTTGTTAGGAGTTGTGAGGTCTCGTACATTACACTGACATGCTTTTCAAGGTGCTAATGTGGCATACCGAGTCTTAAGATGTTCTAACTTGTCGTACGATGTTCAAAGGTCTCGGACTAATTCAGTAGGTTTATATGGAGTTTTAAGTTTACGTACGGTATTGTAAGATGTTGTTAAGAGTTGTGAGGTGTCGTACATTACACTAACATGCTTTTCAAGTTGCTAATGTGGCATACAGAATCTTAAGATTTCCTAACTTGTGGTACGATGTTCAAAGGACTCGGACGAAATCAGTAGGTTTATATGGAGTTTTAAGTTTACGTACGGTATTGTAAGATGTTCTTAGGAGTTGTGAGGTGTCGTACATTACACTAACATGCTTTTCAAGGTGCTAATGTGGCATACCGAGTCTTAAGATGTTCTAACTTGCCGTACGATGTTCAAAGGACTCGGACGAATTCAGTAGGTTTATATGGAGTGTTAAGTTTACGTACGGTATTGTAAGATGTTGTTAGGAGTTGTGAGGTGTCGTACATTACACTAACAAGCTTTTCAAGGTGCTAATGTGGCATACAGAGTCTTAAGATGTCCTAACTTGTCGTACGATGTTCAAAGGACTCGGACGAATTTTGTAGGTTTATATGGAGTTTTAATTTTACGTACGGTATTGTAAGATGTTGTCAGGAGTTGTGAGGTGGCGTACATTACACTAACATGCTTTTCAAGGTGTTAATGTGGCATACAGAGTCTTAAGATGTCCTACCTTGCCGTACGATATTCAAAGGACTCGGACGAATTCAGTAGGTTTATATGGAGTTTTAAGTTTACGTACGGTATTGTAAGATGTTCTTAGGAGTTGTGAGGTGTCGTACATTACACTAACATGCTTTTCAAGGTGCTAATGTGGCATACCGAGTCTTAAGATGTTCTAACTTGCCGTACGATGTTCAAAGGACTCGGACGAATTCAGTAGGTTTATATGGAGTGTTAAGTTTACGTACGGTATTGTAAGATGTTGTTAGGAGTTGTGAGGTGTCGTACATTACACTAACAAGCTTTTCAAGGTGCTAATGTGGCATACAGAGTCTTTTTTTTGGGTAAAGGGATACCCCGGTGATTCTATTAACATTTAAAATAAGTAATGAGGAAAGCCCTCACTAGTTCAATTTTGGACAAGCCCAAAATTGTAATAACCAAAACAAACCAAAATAAACATACAAAGACAAAAAAAAACCAACTAGCCTATGCTAGAACATGAGAACATAAAAGGCATAAATCAGCCACTAGACTTCATTGACACCCCATCGATGTAGCACCTCTTTGACCCTCGCCGTATTCTTCAGCTTCAAACTCATAATCTTGTATTGAACCACCTTGAATATACTCTTGGCTAATATCTCAGGCGGTCGAGGTTTATCATTGAACATCCTAGCATTCCGCTCCTGCCAAATAAAATATGTAGTAGCCGCAACCACAATTCTCCCCACAATATTCTTGACATTTCTTGCACTAGATCTTGTAGTCAACTCAGATATAATTTGCTGCCATACTGGCTGCACATGATTCATATCTGCCCAATCACGCACCAATCTCCACACATGAGTCGAATAGCAACACTCAAAGAACAAATGCGAATGTGAATCATAATCTGTGTGGCATAAAAAGCAACACATCATATTCATGGATCGCCCCCTATTCCATTTAAGAATCCGATCCTGAGTCGGAAGTTTCTTTCTACAAACTAACCAAAGAAGAAACGCATGTTTGGGAATACATTGAGCAAACCAAACACAATCAGCCCAATCTACCTCCATCTCCCTTTGCCTGATAATATTCCATGCATTAGTAACCGTGAAATGAGTCAATAAGTTACCTTCTTTCCAAAAAACTTGATCTTCCACCTCATTCTGAATCACAAAGTTAATTAAGTTTAGCTGCGGAAATCTATTCAACCAACCTTCAGGCCATGTTAATACACCCTCCCGGAGCATTTTATCCACCGTGTCTTTGAGATTAAAACCCGCATTCCAAATATCCCTTGGGGTGATAATGTTAATCAATGGACTCACATCATTCCAGTAATCATACCAGATATTTGTTTTCCTACCATTACCCACCTTCGACCATATGTAACCTTTGATTGAATCCCTTACTGACATAATATTCCTCCAACTCCAACTGCAACTCCCCGGAATTTTAACCTCCCAAAAATTATGACCTCTCAGCCTAATCGAGTGAACCCATTTAACCCAAAGAGACTCCTGATTCAGAATGATCTTCCATATATGAGTCGCCATGAGAGCTTTATTCATATCACCAATACGACGAATGCCCAACCCTCCTTCACACTTTGGCAAACAAACTCTTTTCCAAGCCACCTTCGCATTACCTTTCAGCTGATCATTTTTACCCCATAAAAAATTGCGCATCTTTTTCTCCAAAGCCATAATAATTCGACTAGGCAGAAACAAGACTGAAGCCCAATAAACATGGAGCGATGAAAGAACCGACCTAATTAGCTGAAGCCGGCCAGCAAAAGATAAGAACTTATTCATCCATAGATTGATCCTTTTATCCATCCGATCAATTAAAGGAGTGCAATCAGAATAACGCAGCCTCTTTGTAATTAAAGGCACTCCCAAATATCGAACCGGTAACTCACCTTCTTCAAAAGGAATAAGACTCGTTATGCTTGACTTAATGCATGGAGGAACGTGGCAAAAGTATACTGTACTTTTATGGTTATTAGGGATAAGACCCGACATATCTGCAAAACGATCCAAGACTTTCAAAATGCACCTTGTTGAGTCAATATCACCTTTTGCAAAAATAAATAGATCATCTGCAAAACAAAGGTTAATAATTCCCATCCTGTCACATTTTTGATGATACGAGAAAGGCTCAGAAGTAGCCATATTATTAAACATAAGAGTTAACACTTCCATAACAAGCGTAAAGAGATAAGGAGAAAGAGGATCTCCCTGCCTCAATCCTCTCGTACCACGAAAATAACCATGAGTTTCACCATTTATGCATATGGAATATGAAGGAGTGGTAACACAAACCATAATCCAACGCACCATGGTAGGATGCAGCCCAAACGCTATAAGACTCCTTTCCAAAAAGCTCCAATCAACTGTATCGTAAGCTTTCTGAATATCGACTTTCCAAGCACACTTAGGAGGACCCATATTCCGATGATAATTATGTAACAATTCCTGGGTTAAAAGAATGTTATCCGAGATGCTTCTCCCTGGAACAAAAGCAGATTGATTCATACTCACGATAGATCCAAGCCCCTTCTTCAATCTGTTAGCAATGATTTTGCTAATACATTTGTATATCACATTGCAGCACGCAATCGGCCTATAATCATTAACACTATTTGGAGAAGGAACCTTTGGAATGAGTGCCAGAAGAGTGTGATTGAGTTCCTGAAGTAATCGGCCCGTAATAAAGAAATCCTGAACTGCTTCCACCACATCATTTCCAACTACATCCCAAGCTTTTTTGAAAAAAGCTGCCGTATAACCATCTGGGCCAGGAGCTTTGTCATCATTCATAGAAAAAATAACCTGTCTGATTTCCTCCCTCTCAACTGGCTCAATCATACCCAGAGCTAACTGATGGTTTAACCTGTTTACAAATATATCATCTGTAGGATGGAGCGACGCATTATGTTGGCCACCCAGAAAGTTTTTATAATGCAAGACAAACGCATCAATCATAAGATCCCCCTCCCAAGTAGTACCATTTGAATCCACAATAGAATGAATTCTAGATCTGTGGTTTTTACCTTTCAAATAATTATGAAAGAACCTTGTATTAGCATCTCCTTTCGCAAGCCAGTGCACTTTGGATTTTTGCTTGAGGAAACTCTCCTCATCCAAACATGCAGTCTGGTAATCAAGGATACCCTTAGCTTCCTTATCACGTAGTAACTGATCTGTAGGGTTCTTATCTATCAACTTCTGGATCTCATCAAGTTTAGCTCGCAAATCAATCACCTTTTGATGCAAGTTACCTTGTTTATACAGCAACGACCGAAGCTTAGTCTTAAGCCCTTTCAGCTTCTTGACCAACCTGAATTGAGCTACCCCTTTTACGTTCAATCTCCACCCATTTTCAACAATATCTTTAAATTCCGGTTTATGAACCAAGAAATTAGGGAATTTGAACGACTTTGGTTTTGTCACTGTTGTGGGCATCAAACTAACCACACAATGACAATGATCAGAAATACGGTGTGGTTTAAACACAGCACAAGCATGAGGGAATTTATCAATAAGCTCCATGTTACTCATAATTCGATCAAGCTTTTTTAGTAGGCCAATACCTGTTTTTGGTTTTTGATTCCAAGTATAATGCATACCTGTGCACTTTATATCAAAAACCCCAATATCAAGAATACACTCCTGAAACTCCCGCATACCAATATTTTCACTTGAAGTGCCCATAGAGTGTTCATCAAGCTGTAAAGTGGTATTAAAATCCCCCATAAGCACCCAAGCATTCGTCCCCACAAGACACTTATGTAACCCAAGGTTATTCCATAAAGCTCTTCGATCACCATAGTAGTTAGCTGCATAAACAATAGAACAAAATATCATGTTTCGAGAACCCTTTATGAAAAGTTGCAAGTGTAACACTTGATCATCATGAGACAGAAGATTAACATCCAAGACATTACTATCCCATCCCACAATTATTCTCGCCCCCTTAGCTGATTTGCCACACGAATTTATATTTGAAATCCAGTTCCAACCCTGGAAAACCCTATTACAGATAGCATTAATCTTTTCCTCCCCAATATGCGATTCCAACACAGCACACAAATTTAATTTACTCTCTCGAATAATATTCTGAACCTCCTTTTGTTTACGAGACAGGTTCAAACCTCGAACATTCCAGAAGGCTAAATTAATCATTGGAAACCATATGAGAAGGAGTGCTTGCCCCTTTACCGTCTTCAGATAATAAAAACTCAGCTGTTTCATCAAATACGTTTTCACAATCATCATCACTAATGTCCCCACCCTCAGGTTTAGCTATTGATCTTGATGTGGTTCCAATATTTATGCATTCATTAGCTTGATCTTCCAACACTTGAAACCGATTATAAGAAGAGCTCGTACCATCACTTTGTTTGTTTCTTTGTACATTAACCAGCCCAGACTTGTCATCTTTCTTCTCTTCCTGTTTGTTTCGATCAATAGGCCTATACTCAAACTTCTGCTTATGTTTTTGAACTGGCATACAGAGTCTTAAGATGTCCTAACTTGTCGTACGATGTTCAAAGGACTCGGACGAATTTTGTAGGTTTATATGGAGTTTTAATTTTACGTACGGTATTGTAAGATGTTGTCAGGAGTTGTGAGGTGGCGTACATTACACTAACATGCTTTTCAAGGTGTTAATGTGGCATACAGAGTCTTAAGATGTCCTACCTTGCCGTACGATATTCAAAGGACTCGGACGAATTCAGTAGGTTTATATGGAGTTTTAAGTTTACGTACGGTATTGTAAGATGTTCTTAGGAGTTGTGAGGTGTCGTACATTACACTAACATGCTTTTCAAGGTGCTAATGTGGCATACCGAGTCTTAAGATGTTCTAACTTGCCGTACAATGTTCAAAGGACTCGGACGAATTCAGTAGGTTTATATGGAGTGTTAAGTTTACGTACGGTATTGTAAGATGTTGTTAGGAGTTGTGAGGTGTCGTACATTACACTAACAAGCTTTTCAAGGTGCTAATGTGGCATACAGAGTCTTAAGATGTCCTAACTTGTCGTACGATGTTCAAAGGACTCGGACGAATTCAGTAGGTTTATATGGAGTTTTAAGTTTACGTACGGTATTATAAAATGTTGTTAGGAGTTGTGAGGTGTCGTACATTACAGTAACATGCTATTCAAGGTTCTAATGTGGCATACCGAGTCTTAAAATGTTCTAACTTGTCGTACGATGTTCAAAGGTCTCAGACTAATTCAGTAGGTTTATATGGAGTTTTAAGTTTACGTACGATATTGTAAGATGTTGTTAGGAGTTGTGAGGTCTCGTACATTACACTGACATGCTTTTCAAGGTGCTATTGTGGCATACCGAGTCTTAAGATGTTCTAACTTGTCGTACGATGTTCAAAGGTCTCGGACTAATTCAGTAGGTTTATATGGAGTTTTAAGTTTACGTACGGTATTGTAAGATGTTGTTAAGAGTTGTGAGGTGTCGTACATTACACTAACATGCTTTTCAAGTTGCTAATGTGGCATACAGAATCTTAAGATTTCCTAACTTGTGGTACGATGTTCAATGGACTCGGACGAAATCAGTAGGTTTATATGGAGTTTTAAGTTTACGTACGGTATTGTAAGATGTTCTTAGGAGTTGTGAGGTGTCGTACATTACACTAACATGCTTTTCAAGGTGCTAATGTGGCATACCGAGTCTTAAGATGTTCTAACTAGCCGTACGATGTTCAAAGGACTCGGACGAATTCAGTAGGTTTATATGGAGTGTTAAGTTTACGTACGGTATTGTAAGATGTTGTTAGGAGTTGTGAGGTGTCGTACATTACACTAACAAGCTTTTCAAGGTGCTAATGTGGCATACAGAGTCTTAAGATGTCCTAACTTGTCGTACGATGTTCAAAGGACTCGGACGAATTTTGTAGGTTTATATGGAGTTTTAATTTTACGTACGGTATTGTAAGATGTTGTCAGGAGTTGTGAGGTGGCGTACATTACACTAACATGCTTTTCAAGGTGTTAATGTGGCATACAGAGTCTTAAGATGTCCTACCTTGCCGTACGATATTCAAAGGACTCGGACGAATTCAGTAGGTTTATATGGAGTTTTAAGTTTACGTACGGTATTGTAAGATGTTCTTAGGAGTTGTGAGGTGTCGTACATTACACTAACATGCTTTTCAAGGTGCTAATGTGGCATACCGAGTCTTAAGATGTTCTAACTTGCCGTACGATGTTCAAAGGACTCGGACGAATTCAGTAGGTTTATATGGAGTGTTAAGTTTACGTACGGTATTGTAAGATGTTGTTAGGAGTTGTGAGGTGTCGTACATTACACTAACAAGCTTTTCAAGGTGCTAATGTGGCATACAGAGTCTTAAGATGTCCTAACTTGTCGTACGATGTTCAAAGGACTCGGACGAAATCAGTAGGTTTATATGGAGTTTTAAGTTTACGTACGGTATTGTAAAATGTTGTTAGGAGTTGTGAGGTGTCGTACAATACAGTAACATGCTATTCAAGGTTCTAATGTGGCATACCGAGTCTTAAAATGTTCTAACTTGTCGTACGATGTTCAAAGGTCTCAAACTAATTCAGTAGGTTTATATGGAGTTTTAAGTTTACGTACGATATTGTAAGATGTTGTTAGGAGTTGTGAGGTGTCGTACATTACACTAACAAGCTTTTCAAGGTGCTAATGTGGCATACAGAGTCTTAAGATGTCCTAACTTGTCGTACGATGTTCAAAGGACTCGGACGAATTTTGTAGGTTTATATGGAGTTTTAATTTTACGTACGGTATTGTAAGATGTTGTCAGGAGTTGTGAGGTGGCGTACATTACACTAACATGCTTTTCAAGGTGTTAATGTGGCATACAGAGTCTTAAGATGTCCTACCTTGCCGTACGATATTCAAAGGACTCGGACGAATTCAGTAGGTTTATATGGAGTTTTAAGTTTACGTACGGTATTGTAAGATGTTCTTAGGAGTTGTGAGGTGTCGTACATTACACTAACATGCTTTTCAAGGTGCTAATGTGGCATACCGAGTCTTAAGATGTTCTAACTTGCCGTACGATGTTCAAAGGACTCGGACGAATTCAGTAGGTTTATATGGAGTGTTAAGTTTACGTACGGTATTGTAAGATGTTGTTAGGAGTTGTGAGGTGTCGTACATTACACTAACAAGCTTTTCAAGGTGCTAATGTGGCATACAGAGTCTTAAGATGTCCTAACTTGTCGTACGATGTTCAAAGGACTCGGACGAAATCAGTAGGTTTATATGGAGTTTTAAGTTTACGTACGGTATTGTAAAATGTTGTTAGGAGTTGTGAGGTGTCGTACAATACAGTAACATGCTATTCAAGGTTCTAATGTGGCATACCGAGTCTTAAAATGTTCTAACTTGTCGTACGATGTTCAAAGGTCTCAGACTAATTCAGTAGGTTTATATGGAGTTTTAAGTTTACGTACGATATTGTAAGATGTTGTTAGGAGTTGTGAGGTCTCGTACATTACACTGACATGCTTTTCAAGGTGCTAATGTGGCATACCGAGTCTTAAGATGTTCTAACTTGTCGTACGATGTTCAAAGGTCTCGGACTAATTCAGTAGGTTTATATGGAGTTTTAAGTTTACGTACGGTATTGTAAGATGTTGTTAAGAGTTGTGAGGTGTCGTACATTACACTAACATGCTTTTCAAGTTGCTAATGTGGCATACAGAATCTTAAGATTTCCTAACTTGTGGTACGATGTTCAAAGGACTCGGACGAAATCAGTAGGTTTATATGGAGTTTTAAGTTTACGTACGGTATTGTAAGATGTTCTTAGGAGTTGTGAGGTGTCGTACATTACACTAACATGCTTTTCAAGGTGCTAATGTGGCATACCGAGTCTTAAGATGTTCTAACTTGCCGTACGATGTTCAAAGGACTCGGACGAATTCAGTAGGTTTATATGGAGTGTTAAGTTTACGTACGGTATTGTAAGATGTTGTTAGGAGTTGTGAGGTGTCGTACATTACACTAACAAGCTTTTCAAGGTGCTAATGTGGCATACAGAGTCTTAAGATGTCCTAACTTGTCGTACGATGTTCAAAGGACTCGGACGAATTTTGTAGGTTTATATGGAGTTTTAATTTTACGTACGGTATTGTAAGATGTTGTCAGGAGTTGTGAGGTGGCGTACATTACACTAACATGCTTTTCAAGGTGTTAATGTGGCATACAGAGTCTTAAGATGTCCTACCTTGCCGCACGATATTCAAAGGACTCGGACGAATTCAGTAGGTTTATATGGAGTTTTAAGTTTACGTACGGTATTGTAAGATGTTGTCAGGAGTTGTGGGGTGTCGTACATTACACTAACATGCTTTTCAAGGTGTTATTGTGGCATACAGAGTCTTAAGATGTCCTAACTTGCCGTACGATGTTCAAAGGACTCGGACGAATTCAGTAGGTTTATATGGAGTTTTAAGTTTACGTACGCTATTGTAAGATGTTGTTAGGAGTTGTGAGGTGTCGTACATTACACTAACAAGCTTTTCAAGGTGCTAATGTGGCATACAGAGTCTTATGATGTCCTAACTTGTCGTACGATGTTCAAAGGACTCGGACGAATTCAGTAGGTTTATATGGAGTTTTAAGTTTACGTACGGTATTGTAAAATGTTGTTAGGAGTTGTGAGGTGTCGTACATTACAGTAACATGCTATTCAAGGTTCTAATGTGGCATACCGAGTCATAAAATGTTCTAACTTGTCGTACGATGTTCAAAGGTCTCGGACTAATTCAGTAGGTTTATATGGAGTTTTAAGTTTACGTACGATATTGTAAGATGTTGTTAGGAGTTGTGAGGTCTCGTACATTACACTGACATGCTTTTCAAGGTGCTAATGTGGCATACCGAGTCTTAAGATGTTCTAACTTGTCGTACGATGTTCAAAGGTCTCGGACTAATTCAGTAGGTTTATATGGAGTTTTAAGTTTACGTACGGTATTGTAAGATGTTGTTAAGAGTTGTGAGGTGTCGTACATTACACTAACATGCTTTTCAAGTTGCTAATGTGGCATACAGAGTCTTAAGATTTCCTAACTTGTGGTACGATGTTCAAAGGACTCGGACGAAATCAGTAGGTTTATATGGAGTTTTAAGTTTACGTACGGTATTGTAAGATGTTCTTAGGAGTTGTGAGGTGTCGTACGTTACACTAACATGCTTTTCAAGGTGCTAATGTGGCATACCGAGTCTTAAGATGTTCTAACTTGCCGTACGATGTTCAAAGGACTCGGACGAATTCAGTAGGTTTATATGGAGTGTTAAGTTTACGTACGGTATTGTAAGATGTTGTTAGGAGTTGTGAGGTGTCGTACATTACACTAACAAGCTTTTCAAGGTGCTAATGTGGCATACAGAGTCTTAAGATGTCCTAACTTGTCGTACGATGTTCAAAGGACTCGGACGAATTTTGTAGGTTTATATGGAGTTTTAATTTTACGTACGGTATTGTAAGATGTTGTCAGGAGTTGTGAGGTGGCGTACATTACACTAACATGCTTTTCAAGGTGTTAATGTGGCATACAGAGTCTTAAGATGTCCTACCTTGCCGTACGATATTCAAAGGACTCGGACGAATTCAGTAGGTTTATATGGAGTTTTAAGTTTACGTACGGTATTGTAAGATGTTGTCAGGAGTTGTGGGGTGACGTACATTACACTAACATGCTTTTCAAGGTGTTATTGTGGCATACAGAGTCTTAAGATGTCCTAACTTGCCGTACGATGTTCAAAGGACTCGGACGAATTCAGTAGGTTTATATGGAGTTTTAAGTTTACGTACGCTATTGTAAGATGTTGTTAGGAGTTGTGAGGTGTCGTACATTACACTAACAAGTTGCCGTACGATGTTCAAAGGACTCGGACGAATTCAGTAGGTCTTTATAATAGAATCACCGGGGTAACCCTTTACCCAAAAAAAGGTGCTAATGTGGCATACAGAGTCTTATGATGTCCTAACTTGTCGTACGATGTTCAAAGGACTCGGACGAATTCAGTAGGTTTATATGGAGTTTTAAGTTTACGTACGGTATTGTAAAATGTTGTTAGGAGTTGTGAGGTGTCGTACATTACAGTAACATGCTATTCAAGGTTCTAATGTGGCATACCGAGTCATAAAATGTTCTAACTTGTCGTACGATGTTCAAAGGTCTCGGACTAATTCAGTAGGTTTATATGGAGTTTTAAGTTTACGTACGATATTGTAAGATGTTGTTAGGAGTTGTGAGGTCTCGTACATTACACTGACATGCTTTTCAAGGTGCTAATGTGGCATACCGAGTCTTAAGATGTTCTAACTTGTCGTACGATGTTCAAAGGTCTCGGACTAATTCAGTAGGTTTATATGGAGTTTTAAGTTTACGTACGGTATTGTAAGATGTTGTTAAGAGTTGTGAGGTGTCGTACATTACACTAACATGCTTTTCAAGTTGCTAATGTGGAATACAGAGTCTTAAGATTTCCTAACTTGTGGTACGATGTTCAAAGGACTCGGACGAAATCAGTAGGTTTATATGGAGTTTTAAGTTTACGTACGGTATTGTAAGATGTTCTTAGGAGTTGTGAGGTGTCGTACGTTACACTAACATGCTTTTCAAGGTGCTAATGTGGCATACCGAGTCTTAAGATGTTCTAACTTGCCGTACGATGTTCAAAGGACTCGGACGAATTCAGTAGGTTTATATGGAGTGTTAAGTTTACGTACGGTATTGTAAGATGTTGTTAGGAGTTGTGAGGTGTCGTACATTACACTAACAAGCTTTTCAAGGTGTTAATGTGGCATACAGAGTCTTAAGATGTCCTACCTTGCCGTACGATATTCAAAGGACTCAGACGAATTCAGTAGGTTTATATGGAGTTTTAAGTTTACGTACGGTATTGTAAGATGTTGTCAGGAGTTGTGGGGTGTCGTACATTACACTAACATGCTTTTCAAGGTGTTATTGTGGCATACAGAGTCTTAAGATGTCCTAACTTGCCGTACGATGTTCAAAGGACTCGGACGAATTCAGTAGGTTTATATGGAGTTTTAAGTTTACGTACGCTATTGTAAGATGTTGTTAGGAGTTGTGAGGTGTCGTACATTACACTAACAAGCTTTTCAAGGTGCTAATGTGGCATACAGAGTCTTATGATGTCCTAACTTGTCGTACGATGTTCAAAGGACTCGGACGAATTCAGTAGGTTTATATGGAGTTTTAAGTTTACGTACGGTATTGTAAAATGTTTTTAGGAGTTGTGAGGTGTCGTACATTACAGTAACATGCTATTCAAGGTTCTAATGTGGCATACCGAGTCATAAAATGTTCTAACTTGTCGTACGATGTTCAAAGGTCTCGGACTAATTCAGTAGGTTTATATGGAGTTTTAAGGTTACGTACGATATTGTAAGATGTTGTTAGGAGTTGTGAGGTCTCGTACATTACACTGACATGCTTTTCAAGGTGCTAATGTGGCATACCGAGTCTTAAGATGTTCTAACTTGTCGTACGATGTTCAAAGGTCTCGGACTAATTCAGTAGGTTTATATGGAGTTTTAAGTTTACGTACGGTATTGTAAGATGTTGTTAAGAGTTGTGAGGTGTCGTACATTACACTAACATGCTTTTCAAGTTGCTAATGTGGCATACAGAGTCTTAAGATTTCCTAACTTGTGGTACGATGTTCAAAGGACTCGGACGAAATCAGTAGGTTTATATGGAGTTTTAATTTTACGTACGGTATTGTAAGATGTTGTCAGGAGTTGTGAGGTGGCGTACATTACACTAACATGCTTTTCAAGGTGTTAATGTGGCATACAGAGTCTTAAGATGTTCTAACTTGCCGTACGATGTTCAAAGGACTCGGACGAAATCAGTAGGTTTATATGGAGTTTTAAGTTTACGTACGGTATTGTAAGATGTTCTTAGGAGTTGTGAGGTGGCGTACGTTACACTAACATGCTTTTCAAGGTGCTAATGTGGCATACCGAGTCTTAAGATGTTCTAACTTGCCGTACGATGTTCAAAGGACTCGGACGAATTCAGTAGGTTTATATGGAGTGTTAAGATTACGTACGGTATTGTAAGATGTTGTTAGGAGTTGTGAGGTGTCGTACATTACACTAACACGATTTTCAAGGTGCTAATGTGGCATACAGAGTCTTAAGATGTCCTAACTTGTCGTACGATGTTCAAAGGACTCGGACGAATTTTGTAGGTTTATATGGAGTTTTAAGTTTACGTACGGTATTGTAAGATGTTGTCAGGAGTTGTGGGGTGTCATACATTACACTAACATGCTTTTCAAGGTGTTATTGTGGCATACAGAGTCTTAAGATGTCCTAACTTGCCGTACGATGTTCAAAGGACTCGGACGAATTCAGTAGGTTTATATGGAGTTTTAAGTTTACGTACGCTATTGTAAGATGTTGTTAGGAGTTGTGAGGTGTCGTACATTACACTAACAAGCTTTTCAAGGTGCTAATGTGGCATACAGAGTCTTATGATGTCCTAACTTGTCGTACGATGTTCAAAGGACTCGGACGAATTCAGTAGGTTTATATGGAGTTTTAAGTTTACGTACGGTATTGTAAAATGTTGTTAGGAGTTGTGAGGTGTCGTACATTACAGTAACATGCTATTCAAGGTTCTAATGTGGCATACCGAGTCTTAAAATGTTCTAACTTGTCGTACGATGTTCAAAGGTCTCGGACTAATTCAGTAGGTTTATATGGAGTTTTAAGTTTACGTACGATATTGTAAGATGTTGTTAGGAGTTGTGAGGTCTCGTACATTACACTGACATGCTTTTCAAGGTGCTAATGTGGCATACCGAGTCTTAAGATGTTCTAACTTGTCGTACGATGTTCAAAGGTCTCGGACTAATTCAGTAGGTTTATATGGAGTTTTAAGTTTACGTACGGTATTGTAAGATGTTGTTAAGAGTTGTGAGGTGTCGTACATTACACTAACATGCTTTTCAAGTTGCTAATGTGGCATACAGAGTCTTAAGATTTCCTAACTTGTGGTACGATGTTCAAAGGACTCGGACGAAATCAGTAGGTTTATATGGAGTTTTAAGTTTACGTACGGTATTGTAAGATGTTCTTAGGAGTTGTGAGGTGGCGTACGTTACACTAACATGCTTTTCAAGGTGCTAATGTGGCATACCGAGTCTTAAGATGTTCTAACTTGCCGTACGATGTTCAAAGGACTCGGACGAATTCAGTAGGTTTATATGGAGTGTTAAGTTTACGTACGGTATTGTAAGATGTTGTTAGGAGTTGTGAGGTGTCGTACATTACACTAACACGATTTTCAAGGTGCTAATGTGGCATACAGAGTCTTAAGATGTCCTAACTTGTCGTACGATGTTCAAAGGACTCGGACGAATTTTGTAGGTTTATATGGAGTTTTAATTTTACGTACGGTATTGTAAGATGTTGTCAGGAGTTGTGAGGTGGCGTACATTAAACTAACATGCTTTTCAAGGTGTTAATGTGGCATACAGAGTCTTAAGATGTCCTACCTTGCCGTACGATATTCAAAGGACTCGGACGAATTCATTAGGTTTATATGGAGTTTTAAGTTTACGTACGGTATTGTAAGATGTTGTCAGGAATTGTGAGGTGTCGTACATTACACTAACATGCTTTTCAAGGTGTTATTGTGGCATACAGAGTCTTAAGATGTCCTAACTTGTCGTACGATGTTCAAAGGACTCGGACGAATTCAGTAGGTTTATATGGAGTGTTAAGTTTACGTACGGTATTGTAAGATGTTGTTAGGAGTTGTGAGGTGTCGTACATTACACTAACAAACTTTTCAAGGTGCTAATGTGGCATACAGAGTCTTAAGATGTCCTAACTTGTCGTACGATGTTCAAAGTACTCGGACGAATTTTGTAGGTTTATATGGAGTTTTAATTTTACGTACGGTATTGTAAGATGTTGTCAGGAGTTGTGAGGTGGCGTACATTACACTAACATGCTTTTCAAGGTGTTAATGTGGCATACAGAGTCTTAAGATTTCCTAACTTGTGGTACGATGTTCAAAGGACTCGGACGAAATCAGTAGGTTTATATGGAGTTTTAAGTTTACGTACGGTATTGTAAGATGTTCTTAGGAGTTGTGAGGTGGCGTACGTTACACTAACATGCTTTTCAAGGTGCTAATGTGGCATACCGAGTCTTAAGATGTTCTAACTTGCCGTACGATGTTCAAAGGACTCGGACGAATTCAGTAGGTTTATATGGAGTGTTAAGATTACGTACGGTATTGTAAGATGTTGTTAGGAGTTGTGAGGTGTCGTACATTACACTAACACGATTTTCAAGGTGCTAATGTGGCATACAGAGTCTTAAGATGTCCTAACTTGTCGTACGATGTTCAAAGGACTCGGACGAATTTTGTAGGTTTATATGGAGTTTTAATTTTACGTACGGTATTGTAAGATGTTGTCAGGAGTTGTGAGGTGGCGTACATTAAACTAACATGCTTTTCAAGGTGTTAATGTGGCATACAGAGTCTTAAGATGTTCTACCTTGCCGTACGATATTCAAAGGACTCGGACGAATTCAGTAGGTTTATATGGAGTTTTAAGTTTACGTACGGTATTGTAAGATGTTGTCAGGAATTGTGAGGTGTCGTACATTACACTAACATGCTTTTCAAGGTGTTATTGTGGCATACAGAGTCTTAAGATGTCCTAACTTGTCGTACGATGTTCAAAGGACTCGGACGAGTTCAGTAGGTTTATATGGAGTGTTAAGTTTACGTACGGTATTGTAAGATGTTGTTAGGAGTTGTGAGGTGTCGTACATTACACTAACAAGCTTTTTTTTTGGGTAAAGGGTTACCCCGGTGATTCTATTATAAAGACAACCGTCAATGAAGTACAAGTAGTGAGGAAGCGTTCCACACTAGTTCATATATGGGACAGGCCCCACATATGTGAACATAAAAACAAAAAAACCCACAAAACAACACCAAGACAAACCAAACAATCTAGCCTACCACAAATTGATGACATAAACAAAATTAAATAAAAAACCATTTCATCAGCCGCCATCATCAAAAGTGTAGATTCCACCCCAAAGAAACCTCAACCAATATTGCCAGCAGATCAACTCCCTAGTAATCCAGAATATCAGACAAACCATTAACACCCGATGTAGAAGGAGTACCTGCCCTCTTAGAACCCGATGGAGATTCTTGCGCCATTGCCATGCTCATCATATACCTTGCCATCCCATTATCCATATCTAAAACCTCATCCACTTCCGAATCCGAGTCAAACCTAGAGCTTTCCTTATCCATGTTCCCTTTCACCTTGTCTGTCTCAATTTCATCTATTTTCTCCACAGATAACGCCTCAAAAGGGTTTGATGTAGTTAGATCAGATTTACCCATATTTGAACCACTTTTAGTCTCCATAGTATCAATCTTTGTCACTTGCTTTGTAACATGTTGCACTTCCTTCCCTTTTTTGTTAACTGGACGGTACTCGAATTGGGGCTTTTTTAAAGCAACCCCAAATCTTTTTGCAGCTTTCTTACCCTTTACTTCCTTAAACCCTTTATCATCCTCTCTAGCATTTGTGGTCTGCTCATGCTTATTCGTATTAGTACAATCAGCATCATTATGGCCAAAAACATAACAATGACCACATCTTGGAGGCTTCCACTCATACTCAACCATCACATGTGCTGCTCCAAACCCATCCCCCTCTAATTCTGGAATAGCAACAGATATCTCTTCTTTAAACCCCGCATCCGCTGAGATCTCAACCAAAGCTCTTGCAAAGCTACTTCTACCCCACGTGTTTGCACACATAGAGCTTGTGAATGAATCCAACAACTTTGGAGTCCCAATTTGCGAAACCAAAAGACTCAAACCAACATCAGAATAAGCTACCAACGGAATATCATGCAATTTTACCCAAACAGATACATTCTTGATATCATCCTTGTGTAGCTTTGTGTTAGGGGACCAGACATTCAGGATAATCGGTTTATTACGAATTATCCAAGGCCCTGCTTCGATCACATCCATCATCCCCTTCCTATCATTAAACTTAAAAAAGAAAAAGCCATTTGCATTCATCATTGACTTTTGCAAGCCAAATTTTTTCCAATGAGTTTTAGCAAAGTATTCAACCACTGGATACGCTACCCTATCCCCTAAAAAGTAGCCATTTCAAGGTGCTAATGTGGCATACAGAGTCTTAAGATGTCCTAACTTGTCGTACGATGTTCAAAGTACTCGGACGAATTTTGTAGGTTTATATGGAGTTTTAATTTTACGTACGGTATTGTAAGATGTTGTCAGGAGTTGTGAGGTGGCGTACATTACACTAACATGCTTTTCAAGGTGTTAATGTGGCATACAGAGTCTTAAGATGTCCTACCTTGCCATACGATATTCAAAGGACTCGGACGAATTCAGTAGGTTTATATGGAGTTTTAAGTTTACGTACGGTATTGTAAGATGTTGTCAGGAGTTGTGGGGTGTCGTACATTACACTAACATGCTTTTCAAGGTGTTATTGTGGCATACAGAGTCTTAAGATGTCCTAACTTGCCGTACGATGTTCAAAGGACTCGGACGAATTCAGTAGGTTTATATGGAGTTTTAAGTTTACGTACGCTATTGTAAGATGTTGTTAGGAGTTGTGAGGTGTCGTACATTACACTAACAAGCTTTTCAAGGTGCTAATGTGGCATACAGAGTCTTAAGATGTCCTAACTTGTCGTACGATGTTCAAAGGACTCGGACGAATTCAGTAGGTTTATATGGAGTTTTAATTTTACGTACGGTATTGTAAGATGTTGTCAGGAGTTGTGAGGTGGCGTACATTACACTAACATGCTTTTCAAGGTGTTAATGTGGCATACAGAGTCTTAAGATGTCCTACCTTGCCGTACGATATTCAAAGGACTCGGACGAATTCAGTAGGTTTATATGGAGTTTTAAGTTTACGTACGGTATTGTAAGATGTTGTCAGGAGTTGTGGGGTGTCGTACATTACACTAACATGCTTTTCAAGGTGTTATTGTGGCATACAGAGTCTTAAGATGTCCTAACTTGCCGTACGATGTTCAAAGGACTCGGACGAATTCAGTAGGTTTATATGGAGTTTTAAGTTTACGTACGGTATTGTAAGATGTTGTCAGGAGTTGTGGGGTGTCGTACATTACACTAACATGCTTTTCAAGGTGTTAATGTGGCATACAGAGTCTTAAGATGTCCTAACTTGTCGTACGATGTTCAAAGTACTCGGACGAATTTTGTAGGTTTATATGGAGTTTTAAGTTTACGTACGGTATTGTAAGATGTTGTCAGGAGTTGTGGGGTGTCGTACATTACACTAACATGCTTTTCAAGGTGTTATTGTGGCATACAGAGTCTTAAGATGTCCTAACTTGTCGTACGATGTTCAAAGGACTCGGACGAATTCAGTAGGTTTATATGGAGTTTTAATTTTACGTACGGTATTGTAAGATGTTGTCAGGAGTTGTGAGGTGGCGTACATTACACTAACATGCTTTTCAAGGTGTTAATGTGGCATACAGAGTCTTAAGATGTCCTACCTTGCTGTACAATATTCAAAGGACTCGGACGAATTCAGTAGGTTTATATGGAGTTTTAAGTTTACGTACGGTATTGTAAGATGTTGTCAGGAGTTGTGGGGTGTCGTACATTACACTAACATGCTTTTCAAGGTGTTATTGTGGCATACAGAGTCTTAAGATGTCCTAACTTGCCGTACGATGTTCAAAGGACTCGGACGAATTCAGTAGGTTTATATGGAGTTTTAAGTTTACGTACGCTATTGTAAGATGTTGTTAGGAGTTGTGAGGTGTCGTACATTACACTAACAAGCTTTTCAAGGTGCTAATGTGGCATACAGAGTCTTAAGATGTCCTAACTTGTCGTACGATGTTCAAAGGACTCGGACGAATTTTGTAGGTTTATATGGAGTTTTAATTTTACGTACGGTATTGTAAGATGTTGTCAGGAGTTGTGAGGTGTCGTACATTACACTAACATGCTTTTCAAGGTGTTAATGTGGCATACAGAGTCTTAAGATGTCCTAACTTTCCGTACGATGTTCAAAGGACACGGACGAATTCAGTAGGTTTATATGGAGTTTTAAGTTTACGTACGCTATTGTAAGATTTTGTCAGGAGTTGTGGGGTGTCGTACATTACACTAACATGCTTTTCAAGGTGTTATTGTGGCATACAGAGTCTTAAGATGTCCTAACTTGCCGTACGATGTTCAAAGGACTCGGACGAATTCAGTAGGTTTATATGGAGTTTTAAGTTTACGTACGCTATTGTAAGATGTTGTTAGGAGTTGTGAGTTGTCGTACATTACACTAACAAGCTTTTCAAGGTGCTAATGTGGCATACAGAGTCTTAAGATGTCCTAACTTGTCGTACGATGTTCAAAGGACTCGGACGAATTTTGTAGGTTTATATGGAGTTTTAATTTTACGTACGGTATTGTAAGATGTTGTCAGGAGTTGTGAGGTGTCGTACATTACACTAACAAGCTTTTCAAGGTGTTAATGTGGCATACAGAGTCTTAAGATGTCCTAACTTTCCGTACGATGTTCAAAGGACACGGACGAATTCAGTAGGTTTATATGGAGTTTTAAGTTTACGTACGCTATTGTAAGATGTTGTCAGGAGTTGTGGGGTGTCGTACATTACACTAACATGCTTTTCAAGGTGTTATTGTGGCATACAGAGTCTTAAGATGTCCTAACTTGCCGTACGATGTTCAAAGGACTCGGACGAATTCAGTAGGTTTATATGGAGTTTTAAGTTTACGTACGCTATTGTAAGATGTTGTTAGGAGTTGTGAGGTGTCGTACATTACACTAACAAGCTTTTCAAGGTGCTAATGTGGCATACAGAGTCTTAAGATGTCTTAACTTGTCGTACGATGTTTAAAGGACTCGGACGAATTTTGTAGGTTTATATGGAGTTTTAAGTTTACGTACGCTATTGTAAGATGTTGTTAGGAGTTGTGAGGTGTCGTACATTACACTAACAAGCTTTTCAATGTGCTAATGTGGCATACAGAGACTTAAGATGTCCTAACTTGTCGTACGATGTTCAAAGGACTCGGACAAATTCAGTAGGTTTATATGGAGTTTTAAGTTTACGTACGGTATTGTAAGATGTTGTTAGGAGTTGTGAGGTGTCGTACATTACACTAACAAGTTTTTCAAGGTGCTAATGTGGCATACAGAGTCTTAAGATGTCCTAACTTGTCGTACGATGTTCAAAGGACTCGGACGAATTCAGTAGGTTTATATGGAGTGTTAAGTTTACGTACGGTATTGTAAGATGTTGTTATGAGTTGTGAGGTCTCGTACATTACACTAACAAGCTTTTCAAGGTGCTAATGTGGCATACAGAGTCTTAAGATGTCCTAACTTGTCGTACGATGTTCAAAGGACTCGGACGAATTTTGTAGGTTTATATGGAGTTTTAATTTTACGTACGGTATTGTAAGATGTTGTCAGGAGTTGTGAGGTGTCGTACATTACACTAACATGCTTTTCAAGGTGTTAATGTGGCATACAGAGTCTTAAGATGTCCTAACTTTCCGTACGATGTTCAAAGGACACGGACGAATTCAGTAGGTTTATATGGAGTTTTAAGTTTACGTACGCTATTGTAAGATGTTGTCAGGAGTTGTGGGGTGTCGTACATTACACTAACATGCTTTTCAAGGTGTTATTGTGGCATACAGAGTCTTAAGATGTCCTAACTTGCCGTACGATGTTCAAAGGACTCGGACGAATTCAGTAGGTTTATATGGAGTTTTAAGTTTACGTACGCTATTGTAAGATGTTGTTAGGAGTTGTGAGTTGTCGTACATTACACTAACAAGCTTTTCAAGGTGCTAATGTGGCATACAGAGTCTTAAGATGTCCTAACTTGTCGTACGATGTTCAAAGGACTCGGACGAATTTTGTAGGTTTATATGGAGTTTTAATTTTACGTACGGTATTGTAAGATGTTGTTAGGAGTTGTGAGGTGTCGTACATTACACTAACAAGCTTTTCAAGGTGTTAATGTGGCATACAGAGTCTTAAGATGTCCTAACTTTCCGTACGATGTTCAAAGGACACGGACGAATTCAGTAGGTTTATATGGAGTTTTAAGTTTACGTACGCTATTGTAAGATGTTGTCAGGAGTTGTGGGGTGTCGTACATTACACTAACATGCTTTTCAAGGTGTTATTGTGGCATACAGAGTCTTAAGATGTCCTAACTTGCCGTACGATGTTCAAAGGACTCGGACGAATTCAGTAGGTTTATATGGAGTTTTAAGTTTACGTACGCTATTGTAAGATGTTGTTAGGAGTTGTGAGGTGTCGTACATTACACTAACAAGCTTTTCAAGGTGCTAATGTGGCATACAGAGTCTTAAGATGTCCTAACTTGTTGTACGATGTTCAAAGGACTCGGACGAATTCAGTAGGTTTATATGGAGTTTTAAGTTTACGTACGCTATTGTAAGATGTTGTTAGGAGTTGTGAGGTGTCGTACATTACACTAACAAGCTTTTCAAGGTGCTAATGTGGCATACAGAGTCTTAAGATGTCCTAACTTGTTGTACGATGTTCAAAGGACTCGGACGAATTCAGTAGGTTTATATGGAGTTTTAAGTTTACGTACGCTATTGTAAGATGTTGTTAGGAGTTGTGAGGTGTCGTACATTACACTAACAAGCTTTTCAATGTGCTAATGTGGCATACAGAGACTTAAGATGTCCTAACTTGTCGTACGATGTTCAAAGGACTCGGACAAATTCAGTAGGTTTATATGGAGTTTTAAGTTTACGTACGGTATTGTAAGATGTTGTTAGGAGTTGTGAGGTGTCGTACATTACACTAACAAGTTTTTCAAGGTGCTAATGTGGCATACAGAGTCTTAAGATGTCCTAACTTGTCGTACGATGTTCAAAGGACTCGGACGAATTCAGTAGGTTTATATGGAGTGTTAAGTTTACGTACGGTATTGTAAGATGTTGTTATGAGTTGTGAGGTCTCGTACATTACACTAACAAGCTTTTCAAGGTGCTAATGTGGCATACAGAGTCTTAAGATGTCCTAACTTGTCGTACGATGTTCAAAGGACTCGGACGAATTTTGTAGGTTTATATGGAGTTTTAATTTTACGTACGGTATTGTAAGATGTTGTCAGGAGTTGTGAGGTGTCGTACATTACACTAACATGCTTTTCAAGGTGTTAATGTGGCATACAGAGTCTTAAGATGTCCTAACTTTCCGTACGATGTTCAAAGGACACGGACGAATTCAGTAGGTTTATATGGAGTTTTAAGTTTACGTACGCTATTGTAAGATGTTGTCAGGAGTTGTGGGGTGTCGTACATTACACTAACATGCTTTTCAAGGTGTTATTGTGGCATACAGAGTCTTAAGATGTCCTAACTTGCCGTACGATGTTCAAAGGACTCGGACGAATTCAGTAGGTTTATATGGAGTTTTAAGTTTACGTACGCTATTGTAAGATGTTGTTAGGAGTTGTGAGTTGTCGTACATTACACTAACAAGCTTTTCAAGGTGCTAATGTGGCATACAGAGTCTTAAGATGTCCTAACTTGTCGTACGATGTTCAAAGGACTCGGACGAATTTTGTAGGTTTATATGGAGTTTTAATTTTACGTACGGTATTGTAAGATGTTGTTAGGAGTTGTGAGGTGTCGTACATTACACTAACAAGCTTTTCAAGGTGTTAATGTGGCATACAGAGTCTTAAGATGTCCTAACTTTCCGTACGATGTTCAAAGGACACGGACGAATTCAGTAGGTTTATATGGAGTTTTAAGTTTACGTACGCTATTGTAAGATGTTGTCAGGAGTTGTGGGGTGTCGTACATTACACTAACATGCTTTTCAAGGTGTTATTGTGGCATACAGAGTCTTAAGATGTCCTAACTTGCCGTACGATGTTCAAAGGACTCGGACGAATTCAGTAGGTTTATTAAGTTTACGTACGCTATTGTAAGATGTTGTTAGGAGTTGTGAGGTGTCGTACATTAAACTAACAAGCTTTTCAAGGTGCTAATGTGGCATACAGAGTCTTAAGATGTCCTAACTTGTTGTACGATGTTCAAAGGACTCGGACGAATTTTGTAGGTTTATATGGAGTTTTAATTTTACGTACGGTATTGTAAGATGTTGTTAGGAGTTGTGAGGTGTCGTACATTACACTAACATGCTTTTCAAGGTATTAATGTGGCATACAGAGTCTTAAGATGTCCTAACTTTCCGTACGATGTTCAAAGGACACGAACGAATTCAGTAGGTTTATATGGAGTTTTAAGTTTACGTACGCTATTGTAAGATGTTGTTAGGAGTTGTGAGGTGTCGTACATTACACTAACAAGCTTTTCAAGGTGCTAATGTGGCATACAGAGTCTTAAGATGTCCTAACTTGTCGTACGATGTTCAAAGGACTCGGACGAATTCAGTAGGTTTATATGGAGTTTTAATTTTACGTACGGTATTGTAAGATGTTGTCAGGAGTTGTGAGGTGGCGTACATTACACTAACATGCTTTTCAAGGTGTTAATGTGGCATACAGAGTCTTAAGATGTCCTACCTTGCCGTACGATATTCAAAGGACTCGGACGAATTCAGTAGGTTTATATGGAGTTTTAAGTTTACGTACGGTATTGTAAGATGTTGTCAGGAGTTGTGGGGTGTCGTACATTACACTAACATGCTTTTCAAGGTGTTATTGTGGCATACAGAGTCTTAAGATGTCCTAACTTGCCGTACGATGTTCAAAGGACTCGGACGAATTCAGTAGGTTTATATGGAGTTTTAAGTTTACGTACGCTATTGTAAGATGTTGTTAGGAGTTGTGAGGTGTCGTACATTACACTAACAAGCTTTTCAAGGTGCTAATGTGGCATACAGAGTCTTAAGATGTCCTAACTTGTCGTACGATGTTCAAAGGACTCGGACGAATTTTGTAGGTTTATATGGAGTTTTAATTTTACGTACGGTATTGTAAGATGTTGTCAGGAGTTGTGAGGTGTCGTACATTACACTAACATGCTTTTCAAGGTGTTAATGTGGCATACAGAGTCTTAAGATGTCCTAACTTTCCGTACGATGTTCAAAGGACACGGACGAATTCAGTAGGTTTATATGGAGTTTTAAGTTTACGTACGCTATTGTAAGATGTTGTTAGGAGTTGTGAGGTGTCGTACATTACACTAAAAAGCTTTTCAAGGTGCAAATGTGGCATACAGAGTCTTAAGATGTCCTAACTTGTCGTACGATGTTCAAAGGACTCGGACGAATTCAGTAGGTTTATATGGAGTTTTAAGTTTACGTACGCTATTGTAAGATGTTGTTAGGAGTTGTGAGGTGTCGTACATTACACTAACAAGCTTTTGAAGGTGCTAATGTGGCATACAGAGTCTTAAGATGTCCTAACTTGTCGTACGATGTTCAAAGGACTCGGACGAATTTTGTAGGTTTATATGGAGTTTTAAGTTTACGTACGCTATTGTAAGATGTTGTCAGGAGTTGTGGGGTGTCGTACATTACACTAACATGCTTTTCAAGGTGTTATTGTGGCATACAGAGTCTTAAGATGTCCTAACTTGCCGTACGATGTTCAAAGGACTCGGACGAATTCAGTAGGTTTATATGGAGTTTTAAGTTTACGTACGCTATTGTAAGATGTTGTTAGGAGTTGTGAGGTGTCGTACATTACACTAACAAGCTTTTCAAGGTGCTAATGTGGCATACAGAGTCTTAAGATGTCTTAACTTGTCGTACGATGTTTAAAGGACTCGGACGAATTTTGTAGGTTTATATGGAGTTTTAAGTTTACGTACGCTATTGTAAGATGTTGTTAGGAGTTGTGAGGTGTCGTACATTACACTAACAAGCTTTTCAATGAGCTAATGTGGCATACAGAGACTTAAGATGTCCTAACTTGTCGTACGATGTTCAAAGGACTCGGACAAATTCAGTAGGTTTATATGGAGTTTTAAGTTTACGTACGGTATTGTAAGATGTTGTTAGGAGTTGTGAGGTGTCGTACATTACACTAACAAGCTTTTCAAGGTGCTAATGTGGCATACAGAGTCTTAAGATGTCCTAACTTGTCGTACGATGTTCAAAGGACTCGGACGAATTCAGTAGGTTTATATGGAGTGTTAAGTTTACGTACGGTATTGTAAGATGTTGTTATGAGTTGTGAGGTCTCGTACATTACACTAACAAGCTTTTCAAGGTGCTAATGTGGCATACAGAGTCTTAAGATGTCCTAACTTGTCGTACGATGTTCAAAGGACTCGGACGAATTTTGTAGGTTTATATGGAGTTTTAATTTTACGTACGGTATTGTAAGATGTTGTCAGGAGTTGTGAGGTGGCGTACATTAAACTAACATGCTTTTCAAGGTGTTAATGTGGCATACAGAGTCTTAAGATGTCCTACCTTGCCGTACGATATTCAAAGGACTCGGACGAATTCAGTAGGTTTATATGGAGTTTTAAGTTTACGTACGGTATTGTAAGATGTTGTCAGGAGTTGTGGGGTGTCGTACATTACACTAACATGCTTTTCAAGGTGTTATTGTGGCATACAGAGTCTTAAGATGTCCTAACTTGCCGTACGATGTTCAAAGGACTCGGACGAATTCAGTAGGTTTATATGGAGTTTTAAGTTTACGTACGGTATTGTAAGATGTTGTTAGGAGTTGTGAGGTGTCGTACATTACACTAACAAGCTTTTCAAGGTGCTAATGTGGCATACAGAGTCTTAAGATGTCCTAACTTGTCGTACGATGTTCAAAGGACTCGGACGAATTCAGTAGGTTTATATGGAGTGTTAAGTTTACGTACGGTATTGTAAGATGTTGTTATGAGTTGTGAGGTCTCGTACATTACACTAACAAGCTTTTCAAGGTGCTAATGTGGCATACAGAGTCTTAAGATGTCCTAACTTGTCGTACGATGTTCAAAGGACTCGGACGAATTTTGTAGGTTTATATGGAGTTTTAAGTTTACGTACGCTATTGTAAGATGTTGTTAGGAGTTGTGAGGTGTCGTACATTACACTAACAAGCTTTTCAATGTGCTAATGTGGCATATAGAGACTTAAGATGTCCTAACTTGTCGTACGATGTTCAAAGGACTCGGACAAATTCAGTAGGTTTATATGGAGTTTTAAGTTTACGTACGGTATTGTAAGATGTTGTTAGGAGTTGTGAGGTGTCGTACATTACACTAACAAGCTTTTCAAGGTGCTAATGTGGCATACAGAGTCTTAAGATGTCCTAACTTGTCGTACGATGTTCAAAGGACTCGGACGAATTCAGTAGGTTTATATGGAGTGTTAAGTTTACGTACGGTATTGTAAGATGTTGTTATGAGTTGTGAGGTCTCGTACATTACACTAACAAGCTTTTCAAGGTGCTAATGTGGCATACAGAGTCTTAAGATGTCCTAACTTGTCGTACGATGTTCAAAGGACTCGGACGAATTTTGTAGGTTTATATGGAGTTTTAATTTTACGTACGGTATTGTAAGATGTTGTCAGGAGTTGTGAGGTGTCGTACATTACACTAACATGCTTTTCAAGGTGTTAATGTGGCATACAGAGTCTTAAGATGTCCTAACTTTCCGTACGATGTTCAAAGGACACGGACGAATTCAGTAGGTTTATATGGAGTTTTAAGTTTACGTACGCTATTGTAAGATGTTGTTAGGAGTTGTGAGGTGTCGTACATTACACTAAAAAGCTTTTCAAGGTGCAAATGTGGCATACAGAGTCTTAAGATGTCCTAACTTGTCGTACGATGTTCAAAGGACTCGGACGAATTCAGTAGGTTTATATGGAGTTTTAAGTTTACGTACGCTATTGTAAGATGTTGTTAGGAGTTGTGAGGTGTCGTACATTACACTAACAAGCTTTTGAAGGTGCTAATGTGGCATACAGAGTCTTAAGATGTCCTAACTTGTCGTACGATGTTCAAAGGACTCGGACGAATTTTGTAGGTTTATATGGAGTTTTAAGTTTACGTACGCTATTGTAAGATGTTGTCAGGAGTTGTGGGGTGTCGTACATTACACTAACATGCTTTTCAAGGTGTTATTGTGGCATACAGAGTCTTAAGATGTCCTAACTTGCCGTACGATGTTCAAAGGACTCGGACGAATTCAGTAGGTTTATATGGAGTTTTAAGTTTACGTACGCTATTGTAAGATGTTGTTAGGAGTTGTGAGGTGTCGTACATTACACTAACAAGCTTTTCAAGGTGCTAATGTGGCATACAGAGTCTTAAGATGTCTTAACTTGTCGTACGATGTTTAAAGGACTCGGACGAATTTTGTAGGTTTATATGGAGTTTTAAGTTTACGTACGCTATTGTAAGATGTTGTTAGGAGTTGTGAGGTGTCGTACATTACACTAACAAGCTTTTCAATGTGCTAATGTGGCATACAGAGACTTAAGATGTCCTAACTTGTCGTACGATGTTCAAAGGACTCGGACAAATTCAGTAGGTTTATATGGAGTTTTAAGTTTACGTACGGTATTGTAAGATGTTGTTAGGAGTTGTGAGGTGTCGTACATTACACTAACAAGCTTTTCAAGGTGCTAATGTGGCATACAGAGTCTTAAGATGTCCTAACTTGTCGTACGATGTTCAAAGGACTCGGACGAATTCAGTAGGTTTATATGGAGTGTTAAGTTTACGTACGGTATTGTAAGATGTTGTTATGAGTTGTGAGGTCTCGTACATTACACTAACAAGCTTTTCAAGGTGCTAATGTGGCATACAGAGTCTTAAGATGTCCTAACTTGTCGTACGATGTTCAAAGGACTCGGACGAATTTTGTAGGTTTATATGGAGTTTTAATTTTACGTACGGTATTGTAAGATGTTGTCAGGAGTTGTGAGGTGGCGTACATTAAACTAACATGCTTTTCAAGGTGTTAATGTGGCATACAGAGTCTTAAGATGTCCTACCTTGCCGTACGATATTCAAAGGACTCGGACGAATTCAGTAGGTTTATATGGAGTTTTAAGTTTACGTACGGTATTGTAAGATGTTGTCAGGAGTTGTGGGGTGTCGTACATTACACTAACATGCTTTTCAAGGTGTTATTGTGGCATACAGAGTCTTAAGATGTCCTAACTTGCCGTACGATGTTCAAAGGACTCGGACGAATTCAGTAGGTTTATATGGAGTTTTAAGTTTACGTACGGTATTGTAAGATGTTGTTAGGAGTTGTGAGGTGTCGTACATTACACTAACAAGCTTTTCAAGGTGCTAATGTGGCATACAGAGTCTTAAGATGTCCTAACTTGTCGTACGATGTTCAAAGGACTCGGACGAATTCAGTAGGTTTATATGGAGTGTTAAGTTTACGTACGGTATTGTAAGATGTTGTTATGAGTTGTGAGGTCTCGTACATTACACTAACAAGCTTTTCAAGGTGCTAATGTGGCATACAGAGTCTTAAGATGTCCTAACTTGTCGTACGATGTTCAAAGGACTCGGACGAATTTTGTAGGTTTATATGGAGTTTTAAGTTTACGTACGCTATTGTAAGATGTTGTTAGGAGTTGTGAGGTGTCGTACATTACACTAACAAGCTTTTCAATGTGCTAATGTGGCATATAGAGACTTAAGATGTCCTAACTTGTCGTACGATGTTCAAAGGACTCGGACAAATTCAGTAGGTTTATATGGAGTTTTAAGTTTACGTACGGTATTGTAAGATGTTGTTAGGAGTTGTGAGGTGTCGTACATTACACTAACAAGCTTTTCAAGGTGCTAATGTGGCATACAGAGTCTTAAGATGTCCTAACTTGTCGTACGATGTTCAAAGGACTCGGACGAATTCAGTAGGTTTATATGGAGTGTTAAGTTTACGTACGGTATTGTAAGATGTTGTTATGAGTTGTGAGGTCTCGTACATTACACTAACAAGCTTTTCAAGGTGCTAATGTGGCATACAGAGTCTTAAGATGTCCTAACTTGTCGTACGATGTTCAAAGGACTCGGACGAATTTTGTAGGTTTATATGGAGTTTTAATTTTACGTACGGTATTGTAAGATGTTGTCAGGAGTTGTGAGGTGTCGTACATTACACTAACAAGCTTTTCAAGGTGTTAATGTGGCATACAGAGTCTTAAGATGTCCTACCTTGCCGTACGATATTCAAAGGACTCGGACGAATTCAGTAGGTTTATATGGAGTTTTAAGTTTACGTACGGTATTGTAAGATGTTGTCAGGAGTTGTGGGGTGTCGTACATTACACTAACATGCTTTTCAAGGTGTTATTGTGGCATACAGAGTCTTAAGATGTCCTAACTTGCCGTACGATGTTCAAAGGACTCGGACGAATTCAGTAGGTTTATATGGAGTTTTAAGTTTACGTACGGTATTGTAAGATGTTGTTAGGAGTTGTGAGGTGTCGTACATTACACTAACAAGCTTTTCAAGGTGCTAATGTGGCATACAGAGTCTTAAGATGTCCTAACTTGTCGTACGATGTTCAAAGGACTCGGACGAATTCAGTAGGTTTATATGGAGTGTTAAGTTTACGTACGGTATTGTAAGATGTTGTTATGAGTTGTGAGGTCTCGTACATTACACTAACAAGCTTTTCAAGGTGCTAATGTGGCATACAGAGTCTTAAGATGTCCTAACTTGTCGTACGATGTTCAAAGGACTCGGACGAATTTTGTAGGTTTATATGGAGTTTTAATTTTACGTACGGTATTGTAAGATGTTGTCAGGAGTTGTGAGGTGTCGTACATTACACTAACATGCTTTTCAAGGTGTTAATGTGGCATACAGAGTCTTAAGATGTCCTAACTTTCCGTACGATGTTCAAAGGACACGAACGAATTCAGTAGGTTTATATGGAGTTTTAAGTTTACGTACGCTATTGTAAGATGTTGTTAGGAGTTGTGAGGTGTCGTACATTACACTAACAAGCTTTTCAAGGTGCTAATGTGGCATACAGAGTCTTAAGATGTCCTAACTTGTCGTACGATGTTCAAAGGACTCGGACGAATTCAGTAGGTTTATATGGAGTTTTAATTTTACGTACGGTATTGTAAGATGTTGTCAGGAGTTGTGAGGTGGCGTACATTACACTAACATGCTTTTCAAGGTGTTAATGTGGCATACAGAGTCTTAAGATGTCCTACCTTGCCGTACGATATTCAAAGGACTCGGACGAATTCAGTAGGTTTATATGGAGTTTTAAGTTTACGTACGGTATTGTAAGATGTTGTCAGGAGTTGTGGGGTGTCGTACATTACACTAACATGCTTTTCAAGGTGTTATTGTGGCATACAGAGTCTTAAGATGTCCTAACTTGCCGTACGATGTTCAAAGGACTCGGACGAATTCAGTAGGTTTATATGGAGTTTTAAGTTTACGTACGCTATTGTAAGATGTTGTTAGGAGTTGTGAGGTGTCGTACATTACACTAACAAGCTTTTCAAGGTGCTAATGTGGCATACAGAGTCTTAAGATGTCCTAACTTGTCGTACGATGTTCAAAGGACTCGGACGAATTTTGTAGGTTTATATGGAGTTTTAATTTTACGTACGGTATTGTAAGATGTTGTCAGGAGTTGTGAGGTGTCGTACATTACACTAACATGCTTTTCAAGGTGTTAATGTGGCATACAGAGTCTTAAGATGTCCTAACTTTCCGTACGATGTTCAAAGGACACGGACGAATTCAGTATGTTTATATGGAGTTTTAAGTTTACGTACGCTATTGTAAGATGTTGTTAGGAGTTGTGAGGTGTCGTACATTACACTAAAAAGCTTTTCAAGGTGCAAATGTGGCATACAGAGTCTTAAGATGTCCTAACTTGTCGTACGATGTTCAAAGGACTCGGACGAATATTGTAGGTTTATATGGAGTTTTAATTTTACGTACGGTATTGTAAGATGTTGTCAGGAGTTGTGAGGTGGCGTACATTACACTAACATGCTTTTCAAGGTGTTAATGTGGCATACAGAGTCTTAAGATGTCCTACCTTGCCGTACGATATTCAAAGGACTCGGACGAATTCAGTAGGTTTATATGGAGTTTTAAGTTTACGTACGATATTGTAAGATGTTGTTAGGAGTTGTGAGGTCTCGTACATTACACTGACATGCTTTTCAAGGTGCTAATGTGGCATACCGAGTCTTAAGATGTTCTAACTTGTCGTATGATGTTCAAAGGTCTCGGACTAATTCAGTAGGTTTATATGGAGTTTTAAGTTTACGTACGGTATTGTAAGATGTTGTTAAGAGTTGTGAGGTGTCGTACATTACACTAACATGCTTTTCAAGTTGCTAATGTGGCATACAGAGTCTTAAGATTTCCTAACTTGTGGTACGATGTTCAAAGGACTCGGACGAAATCAGTAGGTTTATATGGAGTTTTAATTTTACGTACGGTATTGTAAGATGTTGTCAGGAGTTGTGAGGTGGCGTACATTACACTAACAAGCTTTTGAAGGTGCTAATGTGGCATACAGAGTCTTAAGATGTCCTAACTTGTCGTACGATGTTCAAAGGACTCGGACGAATTCAGTAGGTTTATATGGAGTTTTAAGTTTACGTACGGTATTTCAAGATGTTGTTAGGAGTTGTGAGGTGTCGTACATTACACTAACAAGCTTTTCAAGGTGCTAATGTGGCATACAGAGTCTTAAGATGTCCTAACTTGTCGTACGATGTTCAAAGGACTCGGACGAATTCAGTAGGTTTATATGGAGTGTTAAGTTTACGTACGGTATTGTAAGATGTTGTTATGAGTTGTGAGGTCTCGTACATTACACTAACAAGCTTTTCAAGGTGCTAATGTGGCATACAGAGTCTTAAGATGTCCTAACTTGTCGTACGATGTTCAAAGGACTCGGACGAATTTTGTAGGTTTATATGGAGTTTTAATTTTACGTACGGTATTGTAAGATGTTGTCAGGAGTTGTGGGGTGTCGTACATTACACTAACATGCTTTTCAAGGTGTTATTGTGGCATACAGAGTCTTAAGATGTCCTAACTTGCCGTACGATGTTCAAAGGACTCGGACGAATTCAGTAGGTTTATATGGAGTTTTAAGTTTACGTACGCTATTGTAAGATGTTGTTAGGAGTTGTGAGGTGTCGTACATTACACTAACAAGCTTTTCAAGGTGCTAATGTGGCATACAGAGTCTTAAGATGTCCTAACTTGTCGTACGATGTTCAAAGGACTCGGACGAATTTTGTAGGTTTATATGGAGTTTTAATTTTACGTACGGTATTGTAAGATGTTGTCAGGAGTTGTGAGGTGTCGTACATTACACTAACATGCTTTTCAAGGTGTTAATGTGGCATACAGAGTCTTAAGATGTCCTAACTTTCCGTACGATGTTCAAAGGACACGGACGAATTCAGTAGGTTTATATGGAGTTTTAAGTTTACGTACGCTATTGTAAGATGTTGTTAGGAGTTGTGAGGTGTCGTACATTACACTAAAAAGCTTTTCAAGGTGCTAATGTGGCATACAGAGTCTTAAGATGTCCTAACTTGTCGTACGATGTTCAAAGGACTCGGACGAATTCAGTAGGTTTATATGGAGTTTTAAGTTTACGTACGCTATTGTAAGATGTTGTTAGGAGTTGTGAGGTGTCGTACATTACACTAACAAGCTTTTGAAGGTGCTAATGTGGCATACAGAGTCTTAAGATGTCCTAACTTGTCGTACGATGTTCAAAGGACTCGGACGAATTCAGTAGGTTTATATGGAGTTTTAAGTTTACGTACGGTATAGTAAGATGTTGTTAGGAGTTGTGAGGTGTCGTACATTACACTAACAAGCTTTTCAAGGTGCTAATGTGGCATACAGAGTCTTAAGATGTCCTAACTTGTCGTACGATGTTCAAAGGACTCGGACGAATTCAGTAGGTTTATATGGAGTGTTAAGTTTACGTACGGTATTGTAAGATGTTGTTATGAGTTGTGAGGTCTCGTACATTACACTAACAAGCTTTTCAAGGTGCTAATGTGGCATACAGAGTCTTAAGATGTCCTAACTTGTCGTACGATGTTCAAAGGACTCGGACGAATTTTGTAGGTTTACATGGAGTTTTAATTTTACGTACGGTATTGTAAGATGTTGTCAGGAGTTGTGAGGTGGCGTACATTAAACTAACATGCTTTTCAAGGTGTTAATGTGGCATACAGAGTCTTAAGATGTCCTACCTTGCCGTACGATATTCAAAGGACTCGGACGAATTCAGTAGGTTTATATGGAGTTTTAAGTTTACGTACGGTATTGTAAGATGTTGTCAGGAGTTGTGGGGTGTCGTACATTACACTAACATGCTTTTCAAGGTGTTATTGTGGCATACAGAGTCTTAAGATGTCCTAACTTGCCGTACGATGTTCAAAGGACTCGGACGAATTTAGTAGGTTTATATGGAGTTTTAAGTTTACGTACGCTATTGTAAGATGTTGTTAGGAGTTGTGAGGTGTCGTACATTACACTAACAAGCTTTTCAAGGTGCTAATGTGGCATACAGAGTCTTAAGATGTCCTAACTTGTCGTACGATGTTCAAAGTACTCGGACGAATATTGTAGGTTTATATGGAGTTTTAATTTTACGTACGGTATTGTAAGATGTTGTCAGGAGTTGTGAGGTGGCGTACATTACACTAACATGCTTTTCAAGGTGTTAATGTGGCATACAGAGTCTTAAGATGTCCTACCTTGCCGTACGATATTCAAAGGACTCGGACGAATTCAGTAGGTTTATATGGAGTTTTAAGTTTACGTACGATATTGTAAGATGTTGTTAGGAGTTGTGAGGTCTCGTGCATTACACTGACATGCTTTTCAAGGTGCTAATGTGGCATACCGAGTCTTAAGATGTTCTAACTTGTCGTATGATGTTCAAAGGTCTCGGACTAATTCAGTAGGTTTATATGGAGTTTTAAGTTTACGTACGGTATTGTAAGATGTTGTTAAGAGTTGTGAGGTGTCGTACATTACACTAACATGCTTTTCAAGTTGCTAATGTGGCATACAGAGTCTTAAGATTTCCTAACTTGTGGTACGATGTTCAAAGGACTCGGACGAAATCAGTAGGTTTATATGGAGTTTTAAGTTTACGTACGGTATTGTAAGATGTTCTTAGGAGTTGTGAGGTGTCGTACATTACACTAACATGCTTTTCAAGGTGTTAATGTGGCATACAGAGTCTTAAGATGTCCTAACTTTCCGTACGATGTTCAAAGGACACGGACGAATTCAGTAGGTTTATATGGAGTTTTAAGTTTACGTACGCTATTGTAAGATGTTGTTAGGAGTTGTGAGGTGTCGTACATTACACTAAAAAGCTTTTCAAGGTGCTAATGTGGCATACAGAGTCTTAAGATGTCCTAACTTGTCGTACGATGTTCAAAGGACTCGGACGAATTCAGTAGGTTTATATGGAGTTTTAAGTTTACGTACGCTATTGTAAGATGTTGTTAGGAGTTGTGAGGTGTCGTACATTACACTAACAAGCTTTTCAAGGTGCTAATGTGGCATACAGAGTCTTAAGATGTCCTAACTTGTCGTACGATGTTCAAAGGACTCGGACGAATTTTGTAGGTTTATATGGAGTTTTAAGTTTACGTACGCTATTGTAAGATGTTGTCAGGAGTTGTGGGGTGTCGTACATTACACTAACATGCTTTTCAAGGTGTTATTGTGGCATACAGAGTCTTAAGATGTCCTAACTTGCCGTACGATGTTCAAAGGACTCGGACGAATTCAGTAGGTTTATATGGAGTTTTAAGTTTACGTACGCTATTGTAAGATGTTGTTAGGAGTTGTGAGGTGTCGTACATTACACTAACAAGCTTTTCAAGGTGCTAATGTGGCATACAGAGTCTTAAGATGTCTTAACTTGTCGTACGATGTTTAAAGGACTCGGACGAATTTTGTAGGTTTATATGGAGTTTTAAGTTTACGTACGCTATTGTAAGATGTTGTTAGGAGTTGTGAGGTGTCGTACATTACACTAACAAGCTTTTCAATGTGCTAATGTGGCATACAGAGACTTAAGATGTCCTAACTTGTCGTACGATGTTCAAAGGACTCGGACAAATTCAGTAGGTTTATATGGAGTTTTAAGTTTACGTACGGTATTGTAAGATGTTGTTAGGAGTTGTGAGGTGTCGTACATTACACTAACAAGCTTTTCAAGGTGCTAATGTGGCATACAGAGTCTTAAGATGTCCTAACTTGTCGTACGATGTTCAAAGGACTCGGACGAATTCAGTAGGTTTATATGGAGTGTTAAGTTTACGTACGGTATTGTAAGATGTTGTTATGAGTTGTGAGGTCTCGTACATTACACTAACAAGCTTTTCAAGGTGCTAATGTGGCATACAGAGTCTTAAGATGTCCTAACTTGTCGTACGATGTTCAAAGGACTCGGACGAATTTTGTAGGTTTATATGGAGTTTTAATTTTACGTACGGTATTGTAAGATGTTGTCAGGAGTTGTGAGGTGGCGTACATTAAACTAACATGCTTTTCAAGGTGTTAATGTGGCATACAGAGTCTTAAGATGTCCTACCTTGCCGTACGATATTCAAAGGACTCGGACGAATTCAGTAGGTTTATATGGAGTTTTAAGTTTACGTACGGTATTGTAAGATGTTGTCAGGAGTTGTGGGGTGTCGTACATTACACTAACATGCTTTTCAAGGTGTTATTGTGGCATACAGAGTCTTAAGATGTCCTAACTTGCCGTACGATGTTCAAAGGACTCGGACGAATTTAGTAGGTTTATATGGAGTTTTAAGTTTACGTACGCTATTGTAAGATGTTGTTAGGAGTTGTGAGGTGTCGTACATTACACTAACAAGCTTTTCAAGGTGCTAATGTGGCATACAGAGTCTTAAGATGTCCTAACTTGTCGTACGATGTTCAAAGGACTCGGACGAATTCAGTAGGTTTATATGGAGTGTTAAGTTTACGTACGGTATTGTAAGATGTTGTTATGAGTTGTGAGGTCTCGTACATTACACTAACAAGCTTTTCAAGGTGCTAATGTGGCATACAGAGTCTTAAGATGTCCTAACTTGTCGTACGATGTTCAAAGGACTCGGATGAATTTTGTAGGTTTATATGGAGTTTTAATTTTACGTACGGTATTGTAAGATGTTGTCAGGAGTTGTGAGGTGGCGTACATTAAACTAACATGCTTTTCAAGGTGTTAATGTGGCATACAGAGTCTTAAGATGTCCTACCTTGCCGTACGATATTCAAAGGACTCGGACGAATTCAGTAGGTTTATATGGAGTTTTAAGTTTACGTACGGTATTGTAAGATGTTGTCAGGAGTTGTGGGGTGTCGTACATTACACTAACATGCTTTTCAAGGTGTTATTGTGGCATACAGAGTCTTAAGATGTCCTAACTTGCCGTACGATGTTCAAAGGACTCGGACGAATTTTGTAGGTTTATATGGAGTTTTAAGTTTACGTACGCTATTGTAAGATGTTGTTAGGAGTTGTGAGGTGTCGTACATTACACTAACAAGCTTTTCAAGGTGCTAATGTGGCATACAGAGTCTTAAGATGTCCTAACTTGTCGTACGATGTTCAAAGTACTCGGACGAATTTTGTAGGTTTATATGGAGTTTTAATTTTACGTACGGTATTGTAAGATGTTGTCAGGAGTTGTGAGGTGGCGTACATTACACTAACATGCTTTTCAAGGTGTTAATGTGGCATACAGAGTCTTAAGATGTCCTACCTTGCCGTACGATATTCAAAGGACTCGGACGAATTCAGTAGGTTTATATGGAGTTTTAAGTTTACGTACGATATTGTAAGATGTTGTTAGGAGTTGTGAGGTCTCGTACATTACACTGACATGCTTTTCAAGGTGCTAATGTGGCATACCGAGTCTTAAGATGTTCTAACTTGTCGTATGATGTTCAAAGGTCTCGGACTAATTCAGTAGGTTTATATGGAGTTTTAAGTTTACGTACGGTATTGTAAGATGTTGTTAAGAGTTGTGAGGTGTCGTACATTACACTAACATGCTTTTCAAGTTGCTAATGTGGCATACAGAGTCTTAAGATTTCCTAACTTGTGGTACGATGTTCAAAGGACTCGGACGAAATCAGTAGGTTTATATGGAGTTTTAAGTTTACGTACGGTATTGTAAGATGTTCTTAGGAGTTGTGAGGTGGCGTACATTACACTAACATGCTTTTTAAGGTGCTAATGTGGCATACCGAGTCTTAAGATGTTCTAACTTGCCGTACGATGTTCAAAGGACTCGGACGAATTCAGTAGGTTTATATGGAGTGTTAAGTTTACGTACGGTATTGTAAGATATTGTTAGGAGTTGTGAGGTGTCGTACATTACACTAACACGCTTTTCAAGGTGCTAATGTGGCATACAGAGTCTTAAGATGTCCTAACTTGTCGTACGATGTTCAAAGGACTCGGACGAATTTTGTAGGTTTATATGGAGTTTTAATTTTACGTACGGTATTGTAAGATGTTGTCAGGAGTTGTGAGGTGGCGTACATTAAACTAACATGCTTTTCAAGGTGTTAATGTGGCATACAGAGTCTTAAAATGTCCTACCTTTCCGTACGATATTCAAAGGACTCGGTCGAATTCAGTAGGTTTATATGGAGTTTTAAGTTTACGTACGGTATTGTAAGATGTTGTCAGGAGTTGTGAGGTGTCGTACATTACACTAACATGCTTTTCAAGGTGTTATTGTGGAATACAGAGTCTTAAGATGTCCTAACTTGTCGTACGATGTTCAAAGGACTCGAACGAATTTAGTAGGTTTATATGGAGTGTTAAGTTTACGTACGGTATTGTAAGATGTTGTTAGGAGTTGTGAGGTGTCGTACATTACACTAACAAGCTTTTCAAGGTGCTAATGTGGCATACAGAGTCTTAAGATGTCCTAACTTGTCGTACGATGTTCAAAGTACTCGGACGAATTTTGTAGGTTTATATGGAGTTTTAATTTTACGTACGGTATTGTAAGATGTTGTCAGGAGTTGTGAGGTGGCGTACATTACACTAACATGCTTTTCAAGGTGTTAATGTGGCATACAGAGTCTTAAGATGTCCTACCTTGCCGTACGATATTCAAAGGACTCGGACGAATTCAATAGGTTTATATGGAGTTTAAATTTACGTACGGTATTGTAAGATGTTGTCAGGAGTTGTGGGGTGTCGTACATTACACTAACATGCTTTTCAAGGTGTTATTGTGGCATACAGAGTCTTAAGATGTCCTAACTTGCCGTACGATGTTCAAAGGACTCGGACGAATTCAGTAGGTTTATATGGAGTTTTAAGTTTACGTACGCTATTGTAAGATGTTGTTAGGAGTTGTGAGGTGTCGTACATTACACTAACAAGCTTTTCAAGGTGCTAATGTGGCATACAGAGTCTTAAGATGTCCTAACTTGTCGTACGATGTTCAAAGTACTCGGACGAATTTTGTAGGTTTATATGGAGTTTTAATTTTACGTACGGTATTGTAAGATGTTGTCAGGAGTTGTGAGGTGGCGTACATTACACTAACATGCTTTTCAAGGTGTTAATGTGGCATACAGAGTCTTAAGATGTCCTACCTTGCCGTACGATATTCAAAGGACTCGGACGAATTCAGTAGGTTTATATAGAGTTTTAAGTTTACGTACGGTATTGTAAGATGTTGTCAGGAGTTGTGGGGTGTCGTACATTACACTAACATGCTTTTCAAGGTGTTATTGTGGCATACAGAGTCTTAAGATGTCCTAACTTGCCGTACGATGTTCAAAGGACTCGGACGAATTCAGTAGGTTTATATGGAGTTTTAAGTTTACGTACGCTATTGTAAGATGTTGTCAGGAGTTGTGGGGTGTCGTACATTACACTAACATGCTTTTCAAGGTGTTATTGTGGCATACAGAGTCTTAAGATGTCCTAACTTGCCGTACGATGTTCAAAGGACTCGGACGAATTCAGTAGGTTTATATGGAGTTTTAAGTTTACGTACGCTATTGTAAGATGTTGTCAGGAGTTGTGAGGTCTCGTACATTACACTAACAAGCTTTTCAAGGTGCTAATGTGGCATACAGAGTCTTAAGATGTCCTAACTTGTCGTACGATGTTCAAAGGACTCGGACGAATTTTGTAGGTTTATATGGAGTTTTAATTTTACGTACGGTATTGTAAGATGTTGTCAGGAGTTGTGAGGTGTCGTACATTACACTAACATGCTTTTCAAGGTGTTAATGTGGCATACAGAGTCTTAAGATGTCCTACCTTGCCGTACGATATTCAAAGGACTCGGACGAATTCAGTAGGTTTATATGGAGTTTTAAGTTTACGTACGGTATTGTAAGATGTTGTCAGGAGTTGTGGGGTGTCGTACATTACACTAACATGCTTTTCAAGGTGTTAATGTGGCATACATAGTCTTAAGATGTCCTAACTTGCCGTACGATGTTCAAAGGACTCGGACGAATTCAGTAGGTTTATATGGAGTTTTAAGTTTACGTACGCTATTGTAAGATGTTGTCAGGAGTTGTGAGGTCTCGTACGTTACACTAACATGCTTTTCAAGGTGTTAATGTGGCATACAGAGTCTTAAGATGTTCTGACTTGTCGTACGATGTTCAAAGGACTCGGACGAATTTTGTAGGTTTATATGGAGTTTTAATTTTACGTACGGTATTGTAAGATGTTGTCAGGAGTTGTGAGGTGTCGTACATTACACTAACATGCTTTTCAAGGTGTTAATGTGGCATACAGAGTCTTAAGATGTCCTACCTTGCCGTACGATATTCAAAGGACTCGGACGAATTCAGTAGGTTTATATGGAGTTTTAAGTTTACGTACGGTATTGTAAGATGTTGTCAGGAGTTGTGGGGTGTCGTACATTACACTAACATGCTTTTCAAGGTGTTAATGTGGCATACATAGTCTTAAGATGTCCTAACTTGCCGTACGATGTTCAAAGGACTCGGACGAATTCAGTAGGTTTATATGGAGTTTTAAGTTTACGTACGCTATTGTAAGATGTTGTTAGGAGTTGTGAGGTGGCGTACATTACACTAACATGCTTTTCAAGGTGTTAATGTGGCATACAGAGTCTTAAGATGTCCTACCTTGCCGTACGATATTCAAAGGACTCGGACGAATTCAGTAGGTTTATATGGAGTTTTAAGTTTACGTACGGTATTGTAAGATGTTGTCAGGAGTTGTGGGGTGTCGTACATTACACTAACATGCTTTTCAAGGTGTTATTGTGGCATACAGAGTCTTAAGATGTCCTAACTTGCCGTACGATGTTCAAAGGACTCGGACGAATTCAGTAGGTTTATATGGAGTTTTAAGTTTACGTACGCTATTGTAAGATGTTGTTAGGAGTTGTGAGGTGTCGTACATTACACTAACAAGCTTTTCAAGGTGCTAATGTGGCATACAGAGTCTTAAGATGTCCTAACTTGTCGTACGATGTTCAAAGTACTCGGACGAATTCAGTAGGTTTATATGGAGTTTTAAGTTTACGTACGGTATTGTAAGATGTTGTCAGGAGTTGTGAGGTGTCGTACATTACACTAACAAGCTTTTCAAGGTGCTAATTTGGCATACATAGTCTTAAGATGTCCTAACTTGTCGTACGATGTTCAAAGGACTCGGACGAATTCAGTAGGTTTATATGGAGTTTTAAGTTTACGTACGCTATTGTAAGATGTTGTTAGGAGTTGTGGGGTGTCGTACATTACACTAACAAGCTTTTCAAGGTGCTAATGTGGCATACAGAGTCTTAAGATGTCCTAACTTGTCGTACGATGTTCAAAGTACTCGGACGAATTTTGTAGGTTTATATGGAGTTTTAAGTTTACGTACGGTATTGTAAGATGTTGTTAGGAGTTGTGAGGTGTCGTACATTACACTAACAAGCTTTTCAAGGTGCTAATTTGGCATACAGAGTCTTAAGATGTCCTAACTTGTCGTACGATGTTCAAAGGACTCGGACGAATTCAGTAGGTTTATATGGAGTTTTAAGTTTACGTACGCTATTGTAAGATGTTGTTAGGAGTTGTGAGGTGGCGTACATTACACTAACATGCTTTTCAAGGTGTTAATGTGGCATACAGAGTCTTAAGATGTCCTAACTTGTCGTACGATGTTCAAAGGACTCGGACGAATTCAGTAGGTTTATATGGAGTTTTAAGTTTACGTACGCTATTGTAAGATGTTGTCAGGAGTTGTGGGGTGTCGTACATTACACTAACATGCTTTTCAAGGTGTTATTGTGGCATACAGAGTCTTAAGATGTCCTAACTTGCCGTACGATGTTCAAAGGACTCGGACGAATTCAGTAGGTTTATATGGAGTTTTAAGTTTACGTACGCTATTGTAAGATGTTGTCAGGAGTTGTGAGGTCTCGTACATTACACTAACAAGCTTTTCAAGGTGCTAATGTGGCATACAGAGTCTTAAGATGTCCTAACTTGTCGTACGATGTTCAAAGGACTCGGACGAATTTTGTAGGTTTATATGGAGTTTTAATTTTACGTACGGTATTGTAAGATGTTGTCAGGAGTTGTGAGGTGTCGTACATTACACTAACATGCTTTTCAAGGTGTTAATGTGGCATACAGAGTCTTAAGATGTCCTACCTTGCCGTACGATATTCAAAGGACTCGGACGAATTCAGTAGGTTTATATGGAGTTTTAAGTTTACGTACGGTATTGTAAGATGTTGTCAGGAGTTGTGGGGTGTCGTACATTACACTAACATGCTTTTCAAGGTGTTAATGTGGCATACATAGTCTTAAGATGTCCTAACTTGCCGTACGATGTTCAAAGGACTCGGACGAATTCAGTAGGTTTATATGGAGTTTTAAGTTTACGTACGCTATTGTAAGATGTTGTCAGGAGTTGTGAGGTCTCGTACGTTACACTAACATGCTTTTCAAGGTGTTAATGTGGCATACAGAGTCTTAAGATGTCCTAACTTGTCGTACGATGTTCAAAGGACTCGGACGAATTTTATAGGTTTATATGGAGTTTTAATTTTACGTACGGTATTGTAAGATGTTGTCAGGAGTTGTGAGGTGTCGTACATTACACTAACATGCTTTTCAAGGTGTTAATGTGGCATACAGAGTCTTAAGATGTCCTACCTTGCCGTACGATATTCAAAGGACTCGGACGAATTCAGTAGGTTTATATGGAGTTTTAAGTTTACGTACGGTATTGTAAGATGTTGTCAGGAGTTGTGGGGTGTCGTACATTACACTAACATGCTTTTCAAGGTGTTAATGTGGCATACATAGTCTTAAGATGTCCTAACTTGCCGTACGATGTTCAAAGGACTCGGACGAATTCAGTAGGTTTATATGGAGTTTTAAGTTTACGTACGCTATTGTAAGATGTTGTTAGGAGTTGTGAGGTGGCGTACATTACACTAACATGCTTTTCAAGGTGTTAATGTGGCATACAGAGTCTTAAGATGTCCTACCTTGCCGTACGATATTCAAAGGACTCGGACGAATTCAGTAGGTTTATATGGAGTTTTAAGTTTACGTACGGTATTGTAAGATGTTGTCAGGAGTTGTGGGGTGTCGTACATTACACTAACATGCTTTTCAAGGTGTTATTGTGGCATACAGAGTCTTAAGATGTCCTAACTTGCCGTACGATGTTCAAAGGACTCGGACGAATTCAGTAGGTTTATATGGAGTTTTAAGTTTACGTACGCTATTGTAAGATGTTGTTAGGAGTTGTGAGGTGTCGTACATTACACTAACAAGCTTTTCAAGGTGCTAATGTGGCATACAGAGTCTTAAGATGTCCTAACTTGTCGTACGATGTTCAAAGTACTCGGACGAATTCAGTAGGTTTATATGGAGTTTTAAGTTTACGTACGGTATTGTAAGATGTTGTCAGGAGTTGTGAGGTGTCGTACATTACACTAACAAGCTTTTCAAGGTGCTAATTTGGCATACATAGTCTTAAGATGTCCTAACTTGTCGTACGATGTTCAAAGGACTCGGACGAATTCAGTAGGTTTATATGGAGTTTTAAGTTTACGTACGCTATTGTAAGATGTTGTTAGGAGTTGTGGGGTGTCGTACATTACACTAACAAGCTTTTCAAGGTGCTAATGTGGCATACAGAGTCTTAAGATGTCCTAACTTGTCGTACGATGTTCAAAGTACTCGGACGAATTTTGTAGGTTTATATGGAGTTTTAAGTTTACGTACGGTATTGTAAGATGTTGTTAGGAGTTGTGAGGTGTCGTACATTACACTAACAAGCTTTTCAAGGTGCTAATTTGGCATACAGAGTCTTAAGATGTCCTAACTTGTCGTACGATGTTCAAAGGACTCGGACGAATTCAGTAGGTTTATATGGAGTTTTAAGTTTACGTACGCTATTGTAAGATGTTGTTAGGAGTTGTGAGGTGGCGTACATTACACTAACATGCTTTTCAAGGTGTTAATGTGGCATACAGAGTCTTAAGATGTCCTACCTTGCCGTACGATATTCAAAGGACTCGGACGAATTCAGTAGGTTTATATGGAGTTTTAAGTTTACGTACGGTATTGTAAGATGTTGTCAGGAGTTGTGGGGTGTCGTACATTACACTAACATGCTTTTCAAGGTGTTATTGTGGCATACAGAGTCTTAAGATGTCCTAACTTGCCGTACGATGTTCAAAGGACTCGGACGAATTCAGTAGGTTTATATGGAGTTTTAAGTTTACGTACGCTATTGTAAGATGTTGTTAGGAGTTGTGAGGTGTCGTACATTACACTAACAAGCTTTTCAAGGTGCTAATGTGGCATACAGAGTCTTAAGATGTCCTAACTTGTCGTACGATGTTCAAAGTACTCGGACGAATTCAGTAGGTTTATATGGAGTTTTAAGTTTACGTACGGTATTGTAAGATGTTGTCAGGAGTTGTGAGGTGTCGTACATTACACTAACAAGCTTTTCAAGGTGCTAATTTGGCATACATAGTCTTAAGATGTCCTAACTTGTCGTACGATGTTCAAAGGACTCGGACGAATTCAGTAGGTTTATATGGAGTTTTAAGTTTACGTACGCTATTGTAAGATGTTGTTAGGAGTTGTGAGGTGTCGTACATTACACTAACAAGCTTTTCAAGGTGCTAATGTGGCATACAGAGTCTTAAGATGTCCTAACTTGTCGTACGATGTTCAAAGTACTCGGACGAATTTTGTAGGTTTATATGGAGTTTTAAGTTTACGTACGGTATTGTAAGATGTTGTCAGGAGTTGTGGGGTGTCGTACATTACACTAACATGCTTTTCAAGGTGTTAATGTGGCATACATAGTCTTAAGATGTCCTAACTTGCCGTACGAAGTTCAAAGGACTCGGACGAATTCAGTAGGTTTATATGGAGTTTTAAGTTTACGTACGCTATTGTAAGATGTTGTTAGGAGTTGTGAGGTCTCGTACATTACACTAACATGCTTTTCAAGGTGTTAATGTGGCATACAGAGTCTTAAGATGTCCTAACTTGTCGTACGATGTTCAAAGGACTCGGACGAATTCAGTAGGTTTATATGGAGTTTTAATTTTACGTACGGTATTGTAAGATGTTGTCAGGAGTTGTGGGGTGTCGTACATTACACTAACATGCTTTTCAAGGTGTTATTGTGGCATACAGAGTCTTAAGATGTCCTAACTTGCCGTACGATGTTCAAAGGACTCGGACGAATTCAGTAGGTTTATATGGAGTTTTAAGTTTACGTACGGTATTGTAAGATGTTGTCAGGAGTTGTGGGGTGTCGTACATTACACTAACATGCTTTTCAAGGTGTTATTGTGGCATACAGAGTCTTAAGATGTCCTAACTTGCCGTACGATGTTCAAAGGACTCGGACGAATTCAGTAGGTTTATATGGAGTTTTAAGTTTACGTACGCTATTGTAAGATGTTGTTAGGAGTTGTGAGGTGTCGTACATTACACTAACAAGCATTTCAAGGTGCTAATGTGGCATACAGAGTCTTAAGATGTCCTAACTTGTCGTACGATGTTCAAAGTACTCGGACGAATTTTGTAGGTTTATATGGAGTTTTAAGTTTACGTACGGTATTGTAAGATGTTGTCAGGAGTTGTGGGGTGTCGTACATTACACTAACATGCTTTTCAAGGTGTTAATGTGGCATACATAGTCTTAAGATGTCCTAACTTGCCGTACGATGTTCAAAGGACTCGGACGAATTCAGTAGGTTTATATGGAGTTTTAAGTTTACGTACGCTATTGTAAGATGTTGTTAGGAGTTGTGAGGTCTCGTACATTACACTAACATGCTTTTCAAGGTGTTAATGTGGCATACAGAGTCTTAAGATGTCCTAACTTGCCGTACGATGTTCAAAGGACTCGGACGAATTCAGTAGGTTTATATGGAGTTTTAATTTTACGTACGGTATTGTAAGATGTTGTTAGGAGTTGTGAGGTGTCGTACATTACACTAACAAGCTTTTCAAGGTGCTAATGTGGCATACAGAGTCTTAAGATGTCCTAACTTGTCGTACGATGTTCAAAGGACTCGGACGAATTCAGTAGGTTTATATGGAGTTTTAAGTTTACGTACGCTATTGTAAGATGTTGTTAGGAGTTGTGAGGTGTCGTACATTACACTAACAAGCTTTTCAAGGTGCTAATGTGGCATACAGAGTCTTAAGATGTCCTAACTTGTCGTACGATGTTCAAAGGACTCGGACGAATTCAGTAGGTTTATATGGAGTTTTAAGTTTACGTACGGTATTGTAAGATGTTGTTAGGAGTTGTGAGGTGTCGTACATTACACTAACAAGCTTTTCAAGGTGCTAATTTGGCATACAGAGTCTTAAGATGTCCTAACTTGTCGTACGATGTTCAAAGGACTCGGACGAATTCAGTAGGTTTATATGGAGTTTTAAGTTTACGTACGCTATTGTAAGATGTTGTCAGGAGTTGTGGGGTGTCGTACATTACACTAACATGCTTTTCAAGGTGTTATTGTGGCATACAGAGTCTTAAGATGTCCTAACTTGCCGTACGATGTTCAAAGGACTCGGACGAATTCAGTAGGTTTATATGGAGTTTTAAGTTTACGTACGCTATTGTAAGATGTTGTCAGGAGTTGTGAGGTCTCGTGCATTACACTAACAAGCTTTTCAAGGTGCTAATGTGGCATACAGAGTCTTAAGATGTCCTAACTTGTCGTACGATGTTCAAAGGACTCGGACGAATTTTGTAGGTTTATATGGAGTTTTAATTTTACGTACGGTATTGTAAGATGTTGTCAGGAGTTGTGAGGTGTCGTACATTACACTAACATGCTTTTCAAGGTGTTAATGTGGCATACAGAGTCTTAAGATGTCCTACCTTGCCGTACGATATTCAAAGGACTCGGACGAATTCAGTAGGTTTATATGGAGTTTTAAGTTTACGTACGGTATTGTAAGATGTTGTCAGGAGTTGTGGGGTGTCGTACATTACACTAACATGCTTTTCAAGGTGTTATTGTGGCATACAGAGTCTTAAGATGTCCTAACTTGCCGTACGATGTTCAAAGGACTCGGACGAATTCAGTAGGTTTATATGGAGTTTTAAGTTTACGTACGCTATTGTAAGATGTTTTTAGGAGTTGTGAGGTGTCGTACATTACACTAACAAGCTTTTCAAGGTGCTAATGTGGCATACAGAGTCTTAAGATGTCCTAACTTGTCGTACGATGTTCAAAGTACTCGGACGAATTTTGTAGGTTTATATGGAGTTTTAAGTTTACGTACGGTATTGTAAGATGTTGTCAGGAGTTGTGGGGTGTCGTACATTACACTAACATGCTTTTCAAGGTGTTAATGTGGCATACATAGTCTTAAGATGTCCTAACTTGCCGTACGATGTTCAAAGGACTCGGACGAATTCAGTAGGTTTATATGGAGTTTTAAGTTTACGTACGCTATTGTAAGATGTTGTTAGGAGTTGTGAGGTGTCGTACATTACACTAACAAGCTTTTCAAGGTGCTAATGTGGCATACAGAGTCTTAAGATGTCCTAACTTGTCGTACGATGTTCAAAGTACTCGGACGAATTCAGTAGGTTTATATGGAGTTTTAAGTTTACGTACGCTATTGTAAGATGTTGTCAGGAGTTGTGAGGTCTCGTACATTACACTAACAAGCTTTTCAAGGTGCTAATGTGGCATACAGAGTCTTAAGATGTCCTAACTTGTCGTACGATGTTCAAAGGACTCGGACGAATTTTGTAGGTTTATATGGAGTTTTAATTTTACGTACGGTATTGTAAGATGTTGTCAGGAGTTGTGAGGTGTCGTACATTACACTAACATGCTTTTCAAGGTGTTAATGTGGCATACAGAGTCTTAAGATGTCCTACCTTGCCGTACGATATTCAAAGGACTCGGACGAATTCAGTAGGTTTATATGGAGTTTTAAGTTTACGTACGGTATTGTAAGATGTTGTCAGGAGTTGTGGGGTGTCGTACATTACACTAACATGCTTTTCAAGGTGTTATTGTGGCATACAGAGTCTTAAGATGTCCTAACTTGCCGTACGATGTTCAAAGGACTCGGACGAATTCAGTAGGTTTATATGGAGTTTTAAGTTTACGTACGCTATTGTAAGATGTTGTTAGGAGTTGTGAGGTGTCGTACATTACACTAACAAGCTTTTCAAGGTGCTAATGTGGCATACAGAGTCTTAAGATGTCCTAACTTGTCGTACGATGTTCAAAGGACTCGGACGAATTCAGTAGGTTTATATGGAGTTTTAAGTTTACGTACGGTATTGTAAGATGTTGTTAGGAGTTGTGAGGTGTCGTACATTACACTAACAAGCTTTTCAAGGTGCTAATTTGGCATACAGAGTCTTAAGATGTCCTAACTTGTCGTACGATGTTCAAAAGACTCGGACGAATTCAGTAGGTTTATATGGAGTTTTAAGTTTACGTACGCTATTGTAAGATGTTGTCAGGAGTTGTGGGGTGTCGTACATTACACTAACATGCTTTTCAAGGTGTTATTGTGGCATACAGAGTCTTAAGATGTCCTAACTTGCCGTACGATGTTCAAAGGACTCGGACGAATTCAGTAGGTTTATATGGAGTTTTAAGTTTACGTACGCTATTGTAAGATGTTGTTAGGAGTTGTGAGGTGTCGTACATTACACTAACAAGCTTTTCAAGGTGCTAATGTGGCATACAGAGTCTTAAGATGTCCTAACTTGTCGTACGATGTTCAAAGTACTCGGACGAATTCAGTAGGTTTATATGGAGTTTTAAGTTTACGTACGGTATTGTAAGATGTTGTTAGGAGTTGTAAGGTGTCGTACATTACACTAACAAGCTTTTCAAGGTGCTAATTTGGCATACAGAGTCTTAAGATGTCCTAACTTGTCGTACGATGTTCAAAGGACTCGGACGAATTCAGTAGGTTTATATGGAGTTTTAAGTTTACGTACGCTATTGTAAGATGTTGTCAGGAGTTGTGGGGTGTCGTACATTACACTAACATGCTTTTCAAGGTGTTATTGTGGCATACAGAGTCTTAAGATGTCCTAACTTGCCGTACGATGTTCAAAGGACTCGGACGAATTCAGTAGGTTTATATGGAGTTTTAAGTTTACGTACGCTATTGTAAGATGTTGTCAGGAGTTGTGAGGTCTCGTGCATTACACTAACAAGCTTTTCAAGGTGCTAATGTGGCATACAGAGTCTTAAGATGTCCTAACTTGTCGTACGATGTTCAAAGGACTCGGACGAATTTTGTAGGTTTATATGGAGTTTTAATTTTACGTACGGTATTGTAAGATGTTGTCAGGAGTTGTGAGGTGTCGTACATTACACTAACATGCTTTTCAAGGTGTTAATGTGGCATACAGAGTCTTAAGATGTCCTACCTTGCCGTACGATATTCAAAGGACTCGGACGAATTCAGTAGGTTTATATGGAGTTTTAAGTTTACGTACGGTATTGTAAGATGTTGTCAGGAGTTGTGGGGTGTCGTACATTACACTAACATGCTTTTCAAGGTGTTATTGTGGCATACAGAGTCTTAAGATGTCCTAACTTGCCGTACGATGTTCAAAGGACTCGGACGAATTCAGTAGGTTTATATGGAGTTTTAATTTTACGTACGCTATTGTAAGATGTTTTTAGGAGTTGTGAGGTGTCGTACATTACACTAACAAGCTTTTCAAGGTGCTAATGTGGCATACAGAGTCTTAAGATGTCCTAACTTGTCGTACGATGTTCAAAGTACTCGGACGAATTTTGTAGGTTTATATGGAGTTTTAAGTTTACGTACGGTATTGTAAGATGTTGTCAGGAGTTGTGGGGTGTCGTACATTACACTAACATGCTTTTCAAGGTGTTAATGTGGCATACATAGTCTTAAGATGTCCTAACTTGCCGTACGATGTTCAAAGGACTCGGACGAATTCAGTAGGTTTATATGGAGTTTTAAGTTTACGTACGCTATTGTAAGATGTTGTTAGGAGTTGTGAGGTGTCGTACATTACACTAACAAGCTTTTCAAGGTGCTAATGTGGCATACAGAGTCTTAAGATGTCCTAACTTGTCGTACGATGTTCAAAGTACTCGGACGAATTCAGTAGGTTTATATGGAGTTTTAAGTTTACGTACGCTATTGTAAGATGTTGTCAGGAGTTGTGAGGTCTCGTACATTACACTAACAAGCTTTTCAAGGTGCTAATGTGGCATACAGAGTCTTAAGATGTCCTAACTTGTCGTACGATGTTCAAAGGACTCGGACGAATTTTGTAGGTTTATATGGAGTTTTAATTTTACGTACGGTATTGTAAGATGTTGTCAGGAGTTGTGAGGTGTCGTACATTACACTAACATGCTTTTCAAGGTGTTAATGTGGCATACAGAGTCTTAAGATGTCCTACCTTGCCGTACGATATTCAAAGGACTCGGACGAATTCAGTAGGTTTATATGGAGTTTTAAGTTTACGTACGGTATTGTAAGATGTTGTCAGGAGTTGTGGGGTGTCGTACATTACACTAACATGCTTTTCAAGGTGTTATTGTGGCATACAGAGTCTTAAGATGTCCTAACTTGCCGTACGATGTTCAAAGGACTCGGACGAATTCAGTAGGTTTATATGGAGTTTTAAGTTTACGTACGCTATTGTAAGATGTTGTTAGGAGTTGTGAGGTGTCGTACATTACACTAACAAGCTTTTCAAGGTGCTAATGTGGCATACAGAGTCTTAAGATGTCCTAACTTGTCGTACGATGTTCAAAGGACTCGGACGAATTCAGTAGGTTTATATGGAGTTTTAAGTTTACGTACGGTATTGTAAGATGTTGTTAGGAGTTGTGAGGTGTCGTACATTACACTAACAAGCTTTTCAAGGTGCTAATTTGGCATACAGAGTCTTAAGATGTCCTAACTTGTCGTACGATGTTCAAAAGACTCGGACGAATTCAGTAGGTTTATATGGAGTTTTAAGTTTACGTACGCTATTGTAAGATGTTGTCAGGAGTTGTGGGGTGTCGTACATTACACTAACATGCTTTTCAAGGTGTTATTGTGGCATACAGAGTCTTAAGATGTCCTAACTTGCCGTACGATGTTCAAAGGACTCGGACGAATTCAGTAGGTTTATATGGAGTTTTAAGTTTACGTACGCTATTGTAAGATGTTGTTAGGAGTTGTGAGGTGTCGTACATTACACTAACAAGCTTTTCAAGGTGCTAATGTGGCATACAGAGTCTTAAGATGTCCTAACTTGTCGTACGATGTTCAAAGTACTCGGACGAATTTTGTAGGTTTATATGGAGTTTTAAGTTTACGTACGGTATTGTAAGATGTTGTCAGGAGTTGTGGGGTGTCGTACATTACACTAACATGCTTTTCAAGGTGTTAATGTGGCATACATAGTCTTAAGATGTCCTAACTTGCCGTACGATGTTCAAAGGACTCGGACGAATTCAGTAGGTTTATATGGAGTTTTAAGTTTACGTACGCTATTGTAAGATGTTGTTAGGAGTTGTGAGGTGTCGTACATTACACTAACAAGCTTTTCAAGGTGCTAATGTGGCATACAGAGTCTTAAGATGTCCTAACTTGTCGTACGATGTTCAAAGTACTCGGACGAATTCAGTAGGTTTATATGGAGTTTTAAGTTTACGTACGCTATTGTAAGATGTTGTCAGGAGTTGTGAGGTCTCGTACATTACACTAACAAGCTTTTCAAGGTGCTAATGTGGCATACAGAGTCTTAAGATGTCCTAACTTGTCGTACGATGTTCAAAGGACTCGGACGAATTTTGTAGGTTTATATGGAGTTTTAATTTTACGTACGGTATTGTAAGATGTTGTCAGGAGTTGTGAGGTGTCGTACATTACACTAACATGCTTTTCAAGGTGTTAATGTGGCATACAGAGTCTTAAGATGTCCTACCTTGCCGTACGATATTCAAAGGACTCGGACGAATTCAGTAGGTTTATATGGAGTTTTAAGTTTACGTACGGTATTGTAAGATGTTGTCAGGAGTTGTGGGGTGTCGTACATTACACTAACATGCTTTTCAAGGTGTTATTGTGGCATACAGAGTCTTAAGATGTCCTAACTTGCCGTACGATGTTCAAAGGACTCGGACGAATTCAGTAGGTTTATATGGAGTTTTAAGTTTACGTACGCTATTGTAAGATGTTGTTAGGAGTTGTGAGGTGTCGTACATTACACTAACAAGCTTTTCAAGGTGCTAATGTGGCATACAGAGTCTTAAGATGTCCTAACTTGTCGTACGATGTTCAAAGGACTCGGACGAATTCAGTAGGTTTATATGGAGTTTTAAGTTTACGTACGGTATTGTAAGATGTTGTTAGGAGTTGTGAGGTGTCGTACATTACACTAACAAGCTTTTCAAGGTGCTAATTTGGCATACAGAGTCTTAAGATGTCCTAACTTGTCGTACGATGTTCAAAAGACTCGGACGAATTCAGTAGGTTTATATGGAGTTTTAAGTTTACGTACGCTATTGTAAGATGTTGTCAGGAGTTGTGGGGTGTCGTACATTACACTAACATGCTTTTCAAGGTGTTATTGTGGCATACAGAGTCTTAAGATGTCCTAACTTGCCGTACGATGTTCAAAGGACTCGGACGAATTCAGTAGGTTTATATGGAGTTTTAAGTTTACGTACGCTATTGTAAGATGTTGTCAGGAGTTGTGAGGTCTCGTACATTACACTAACAAGCTTTTCAAGGTGCTAATGTGGCATACAGAGTCTTAAGATGTCCTAACTTGTCGTACGATGTTCAAAGGACTCGGACGAATTTTGTAGGTTTATATGGAGTTTTAATTTTACGTACGGTATTGTAAGATGTTGTCAGGAGTTGTGAGGTGTCGTACATTACACTAACATGCTTTTCAAGGTGTTAATGTGGCATACAGAGTCTTAAGATGTCCTACCTTGCCGTACGATATTCAAAGGACTCGGACGAATTCAGTAGGTTTATATGGAGTTTTAAGTTTACGTACGGTATTGTAAGATGTTGTCAGGAGTTGTGGGGTGTCGTACATTACACTAACATGCTTTTCAAGGTGTTATTGTGGCATACAGAGTCTTAAGATGTCCTAACTTGCCGTACGATGTTCAAAGGACTCGGACGAATTCAGTAGGTTTATATGGAGTTTTAAGTTTACGTACGCTATTGTAAGATGTTGTTAGGAGTTGTGAGGTCTCGTACATTACACTAACAAGCTTTTCAAGGTGCTAATGTGGCATACAGAGTCTTAAGATGTCCTAACTTGTCGTACGATGTTCAAAGGACTCGGACGAATTCAGTAGGTTTATATGGAGTTTTAAGTTTACGTACGGTATTGTAAGATGTTGTTAGGAGTTGTGAGGTGTCGTACATTACACTAACAAGCTTTTCAAGGTGCTAATTTGGCATACAGAGTCTTAAGATGTCCTAACTTGTCGTACGATGTTCAAAGGACTCGGACGAATTCAGTAGGTTTATATGGAGTTTTAAGTTTACGTACGCTATTGTAAGATGTTGTCAGGAGTTGTGGGGTGTCGTACATTACACTAACATGCTTTTCAAGGTGTTATTGTGGCATACAGAGTCTTAAGATGTCCTAACTTGCCGTACGATGTTCAAAGGACTCGGACGAATTCAGTAGGTTTATATGGAGTTTTAAGTTTACGTACGCTATTGTAAGATGTTGTCAGGAGTTGTGAGGTCTCGTACATTACACTAACAAGCTTTTCAAGGTGCTAATGTGGCATACAGAGTCTTAAGATGTCCTAACTTGTCGTACGATGTTCAAAGGACTCGGACGAATTTTGTAGGTTTATATGGAGTTTTAATTTTACGTACGGTATTGTAAGATGTTGTCAGGAGTTGTGAGGTGTCGTACATTACACTAACATGCTTTTCAAGGTGTTAATGTGGCATACAGAGTCTTAAGATGTCCTACCTTGCCGTACGATATTCAAAGGACTCGGACGAATTCAGTAGGTTTATATGGAGTTTTAAGTTTACGTACGGTATTGTAAGATGTTGTCAGGAGTTGTGGGGTGTCGTACATTACACTAACATGCTTTTCAAGGTGTTAATGTGGCATACATAGTCTTAAGATGTCCTAACTTGCCGTACGATGTTCAAAGGACTCGGACGAATTCAGTAGATTTATATGGAGTTTTAAGTTTACGTACGCTATTGTAAGATGTTGTTAGGAGTTGTGAGGTGTCGTACATTACACTAACAAGCTTTTCAAGGTGCTAATGTGGCATACAGAGTCTTAAGATGTCCTAACTTGTCGTACGATGTTCAAAGGACTCGGACGAATTCAGTAGGTTTGTATGGAGTTTTAAGTTTACGTACGCTATTGTAAGATGTTGTTAGTAGTTGTGAGGTGTCATACATTACACTAACAAGCTTTTCAAGGTGCTAATGTGGCATACAGAGTCTTAAGATGTCCTAACTTGTCGTACGATGTTTAAAGGACTCGGACGAATTCAGTAGGTTTATATGGAGTTTTAAGTTTACGTACGCTATTGTAAGATGTTGTTAGGAGTTGTGAGGTGTCGTACATTACACTAACAAGCTTTTCAATGTGCTAATGTGGCATACAGAGTCTTAAGATGTCCTACCTTGCCGTACGATATTCAAAGGACTCGGACGAATTCAGTAGGTTTATATGGAGTTTTAAGTTTACGTACGGTATTGTAAGATGTTGTCAGGAGTTGTGGGGTGTCGTACATTACACTAACATGCTTTTCAAGGTGCTAATTTGGCATACAGAGTCTTAAGATGTCCTAACTTGCCGTACGATGTTCAAAGGACTCGGACGAATTCAGTAGGTTTATATGGAGTTTTAAGTTTACGTACGCTATTGTAAGATGTTGTTAGGAGTTGTGAGGTCTCGTACATTACACTAACAAGCTTTTCAAGGTGCTAATGTGGCATACAGAGTCTTAAGATGTCCTAACTTGTCGTACGATGTTCAAAGGACTCGGACGAATTCAGTAGGTTTATATGGAGTTTTAAGTTTACGTACGGTATTGTAAGATGTTGTTAGGAGTTGTGAGGTGTCGTACATTACACTAACAAGCTTTTCAAGGTGCTAATTTGGCATACAGAGTCTTAAGATGTCCTAACTTGTCGTACGATGTTCAAAGGACTCGGACGAATTCAGTAGGTTTATATGGAGTTTTAAGTTTACGTACGCTATTGTAAGATGTTGTCAGGAGTTGTGGGGTGTCGTACATTACACTAACATGCTTTTCAAGGTGTTATTGTGGCATACAGAGTCTTAAGATGTCCTAACTTGCCGTACGATGTTCAAAGGACTCGGACGAATTCAATAGGTTTATATGGAGTTTTAAGTTTACTTACGCTATTGTAAGATGTTGTCAGGAGTTGTGAGGTCTCGTACATTACACTAACAAGCTTTTCAAGGTGCTAATGTGGCATACAGAGTCTTAAGATGTCCTAACTTGTCGTACGATGTTCAAAGGACTCGGACGAATTTTGTAGGTTTATATGGAGTTTTAATTTTACGTACGGTATTGTAAGATGTTGTCAGGAGTTGTGAGGTGTCGTACATTACACTAACATGCTTTTCAAGGTGTTAATGTGGCATACAGAGTCTTAAGATGTCCTACCTTGCCGTACGATATTCAAAGGACTCGGACGAATTCAGTAGGTTTATATGGAGTTTTAAGTTTACGTACGGTATTGTAAGATGTTGTCAGGAGTTGTGGGGTGTCGTACATTACACTAACATGCTTTTCAAGGTGTTAATGTGGCATACATAGTCTTAAGATGTCCTAACTTGCAGTACGATGTTCAAAGGACTCGGACGAATTCAGTAGGTTTATATGGAGTTTTAAGTTTACGTACGCTATTGTAAGATGTTGTTAGGAGTTGTGAGGTGTCGTACATTACACTAACAAGCTTTTCAAGGTGCTAATGTGGCATACAGAGTCTTAAGATGTCCTAACTTGTCGTACGATGTTCAAAGGACTCGGACGAATTCAGTAGGTTTGTATGGAGTTTTAAGTTTACGTACGCTATTGTAAGATGTTGTTAGTAGTTGTGAGGTGTCATACATTACACTAACAAGCTTTTCAAGGTGCTAATGTGGCATACAGAGTCTTAAGATGTCCTAACTTGTCATACGATGTTTAAAGGACTCGGACGAATTCAGTAGGTTTATATGGAGTTTTAAGTTTACGTACGCTATTGTAAGATGTTGTTAGGAGTTGTGAGGTGTCGTACATTACACTAACAAGTTTTTCAATGTGCTAATGTGGCATACAGAGTCTTAAGATGTCCTACCTTGCCGTACGATATTCAAAGGACTCGGACGAATTCAGTAGGTTTATATGGAGTTTTAAGTTTACGTACGGTATTGTAAGATGTTGTCAGGAGTTGTGGGGTGTCGTACATTACACTAACATGCTTTTCAAGGTGCTAATTTGGCATACAGAGTCTTAAGATGTCCTAACTTGCCGTACGATGTTCAAAGGACTCGGACGAATTCAGTAGGTTTATATGGAGTTTTAAGTTTACGTACGGTATTGTAAGATGTTGTTAGGAGTTGTGAGGTGTCGTACATTACACTAACAAGCTTTTCAAGGTGATAATTTGGCATACAGAGTCTTAAGATGTCCTAACTTGTCGTACGATGTTCAAAGGACTCGGACGAATTTAGTAGGTTTATATGGAGTTTTAAGTTTACGTACGCTATTGTAAGATGTTGTCAGGAGTTGTGGGGTGTCGTACATTACACTAACATGCTTTTCAAGGTGTTATTGTGGCATAAAGAGTCTTAAGATGTCCTAACTTGCCGTACGATGTTCAAAGGACTCGGACGAATTCAGTAGGTTTATATGGAGTTTTAAGTTTACGTACGCTATTGTAAGATGTTGTCAGGAGTTGTGAGGTCTCGTACATTACACTAACAAGCTTTTCAAGGTGCTAATGTGGCATACAGAGTCTTAAGATGTCCTAACTTGTCGTACGATGTTCAAAGGACTCGGACGAATTTTGTAGGTTTATATGGAGTTTTAATTTTACGTACGGTATTGTAAGATGTTGTCAGGAGTTGTGAGGTGTCGTACATTACACTAACATGCTTTTCAAGGTGTTAATGTGGCATACAGAGTCTTAAGATGTCCTACCTTGCCGTACGATATTCAAAGGACTCGGACGAATTCAGTAGGTTTATATGGAGTTTTAAGTTTACGTACGGTATTGTAAGATGTTGTCAGGAGTTGTGGGGTGTCGTACATTACACTAACATGCTTTTCAAGGTGTTAATGTGGCATACATAGTCTTAAGATGTCCTAACTTGCCGTACGATGTTCAAAGGACTCGGACGAATTCAGTAGGTTTATATGGAGTTTTAAGTTTACGTACGCTATTGTAAGATGTTGTTAGGAGTTGTGAGGTGTCGTACATTACACTAACAAGCTTTTCAAGGTGCTAATGTGGCATACAGAGTCTTAAGATGTCCTAACTTGTCGTACGATGTTCAAAGGACTCGGACGAATTCAGTAGGTTTGTATGGAGTTTTAAGTTTACGTACGCTATTGTAAGATGTTGTTAGTAGTTGTGAGGTGTCATACATTACACTAACAAGCTTTTCAAGGTGCTAATGTGGCATACAGAGTCTTAAGATGTCCTAACTTGTCGTACGATGTTTAAAGGACTCGGACGAATTCAGTAGGTTTATATGGAGTTTTAAGTTTACGTACGCTATTGTAAGATGTTGTTAGGAGTTGTGAGGTGTCGTACATTACACTAACAAGCTTTTCAATGTGCTAATGTGGCATACAGAGTCTTAAGATGTCCTACCTTGCCGTACGATATTCAAAGGACTCGGACGAATTCAGTAGGTTTATATGGAGTTTTAAGTTTACGTACGGTATTGTAAGATGTTGTCAGGAGTTGTGGGGTGTCGTACATTACACTAACATGCTTTTCAAGGTGCTAATTTGGCATACAGAGTCTTAAGATGTCCTAACTTGCCGTACGATGTTCAAAGGACTCGGACGAATTCAGTAGGTTTATATGGAGTTTTAAGTTTACGTACGCTATTGTAAGATGTTGTTAGGAGTTGTGAGGTGTCGTACATTACACTAACAAGCTTTTCAAGGTGCTAATGTGGCATACAGAGTCTTAAGATGTCCTAACTTGTCGTACGATGTTCAAAGGACTCGGACGAATTCAGTAGGTTTATATGGAGTTTTAAGTTTACGTACGGTATTGTAAGATGTTGTTAGGAGTTGTGAGGTGTCGTACATTACACTAACAAGCTTTTCAAGGTGCTAATTTGGCATACAGAGTCTTAAGATGTCCTAACTTGTCGTACGATGTTCAAAGGACTCGGACGAATTCAGTAGGTTTATATAGAGTGTTAAGTTTACGTACGCTATTGTAAGATGTTGTTAGGAGTTGTGAGGTGTCGTACATTACACTAACAAGCTTTTCAAGGTGCTAATGTGGCATACAGAGTCTTAAGATGTCCTAACTTGTCGTACGATGTTTAAAGGACTCGGACGAATTTTGTAGGTTTATATGGAGTTTTAAGTTTACATACGCTATTGTAAGATGTTGTTAGGAGTTGTGAGGTGTCGTACATTACACTAACAAGCTTTTCAAGGTGCTAATGTGGCATACAGAGTCTTAAGATGTCCTAATTTGTCGTACGATGTTTAAAGGACTCGGACGAATTTTGTAGGTTTATATGGAGTTTTAAGTTTACGTACGCTATTGTAAGATGTTGTTAGGAGTTGTGAGGTGTCGTACATTACACTAACAAGCTTTTCAATATGCTAATGTGGCATACAGAGACTTAAGATGTCCTAACTTGTCGTACGATGTTCAAAGGACTCGGACAAATTCAGTAGGTTTATATGGAGTTTTAAGTTTACGTACGGTATTGTAAGATGTTGTTAGGAGTTGTGAGGTGTCGTACATTACACTAACAAGCTTTTCAAGGTGCTAATGTGGCATACAGAGTCTTAAGATGTCCTAACTTGTCGTACGATGTTCAAAGGACTCGGACGAATTCAGTAGGTTTGTATGGAGTTTTAAGTTTACGTACGCTATTGTAAGATGTTGTTAGTAGTTGTGAGGTGTCATACATTACACTAACAAGCTTTTCAAGGTGCTAATGTGGCATACAGAGTCTTAAGATGTCCTAACTTGTCGTACGATGTTTAAAGGACTCGGACGAATTTTGTAGGTTTATATGGAGTTTTAAGTTTACGTACGGTATTGTAAGATGTTGTTAGGAGTTGTGAGGTGTCGTACATTACACTAACAAGCTTTTCAATGTGCTAATGTGGCATACAGAGACTTAAGATGTCCTAACTTGTCGTACGATGTTCAAAGGACTCGGACAAATTCAGTAGGTTTATATGAAGTTTTAAGTTTACGTACGGTATTGTAAGATGTTGTTAGGAGTTGTGAGGTGTCGTACATTACACTAACAAGCTTTTCAATGTGCTAATGTGGCATACAGAGACTTAAGATGTCCTAACTTGTCGTACGATGTTCAAAGGACTCGGACAAATTCAGTAGGTTTATATGGAGTTTTAAGTTTACGTACGGTATTGTAAGATGTTGTTAGGAGTTGTGAGGTGTCGTACATTACACTAACAAGCTTTTCAAGGTGCTAATGTGGCATACAGAGTCTTAAGATGTCCTAACTTGTCGTACGATGTTCAAAGGACTCGGACGAATTCAGTAGGTTTGTATGGAGTTTTAAGTTTACGTACGCTATTGTAAGATGTTGTTAGTAGTTGTGAGGTGTCGTACATTACACTAACAAGCTTTTCAAGGTGCTAATGTGGCATACAGAGTCTTAAGATGTCCTAACTTGTCGTACGATGTTTAAAGGACTCGGACGAATTTTGTAGGTTTATATGGAGTTTTAAGTTTACGTACGCTATTGTAAGATGTTGTTAGGAGTTGTGAGGTGTCGTACATTACACTAACAAGCTTTTCAAGGTGCTAATGTGGCATACAGAGTCTTAAGATGTCCTAACTTGTCGTACGATGTTTAAAGGACTCGGACGAATTCTGTAGGTTTATATGGAGTTTTAAGTTTACGTACGCTATTGTAAGATGTTGTTAGGAGTTGTGAGGTGTCGTACATTACACTAACAAGCTTTTCAATGTGCTAATGTGGCATACAGAGACTTAAGATGTCCTAACTTGTCGTACGATGTTCAAAGGACTCGGACAAATTCAGTAGGTTTATATGGAGTTTTAAGTTTACGTACGGTATTGTAAGATGTTGTTAGGAGTTGTGAGGTGTCGTACATTACACTAACAAGCTTTTCAATGTGCTAATGTGGCATACAGAGACTTAAGATGTCCTAACTTGTCGTACGATGTTCAAAGGACTCGGACAAATTCAGTAGGTTTATATGGAGTTTTAAGTTTACGTACGGTATTGTAAGATGTTGTTAGGAGTTGTGAGGTGTCGTACATTACACTAACAAGCTTTTCAATGTGCTAATGTGGCATACAGAGACTTAAGATGTCCTAACTTGTCGTACGATGTTCAAAGGACTCGGACAAATTCAGTAGGTTTATATGGAGTTTTAAGTTTACGTACGGTATTGTAAGATGTTGTTAGGAGTTGTGAGGTGTCGTACATTACACTAACAAGCTTTTCAAGGTGCTAATTTGGCATACAGAGTCTTAAGATGTCCTAACTTGTCGTACGATGTTCAAAGGACTCGGACGAATTCAGTAGGTTTATATAGAGTGTTAAGTTTACGTACGCTATTGTAAGATGTTGTTAGGAGTTGTGAGGTGTCGTACATTACACTAACAAGCTTTTCAAGGTGCTAATGTGGCATACAGAGTCTTAAGATGTCCTAACTTGTCGTACGATGTTCAAAGGACTCGGACGAATTCAGTAGGTTTGTATGGAGTTTTAAGTTTACGTACGCTATTGTAAGATGTTGTTAGTAGTTGTGAGGTGTCGTACATTACACTAACAAGCTTTTCAAGGTGCTAATGTGGCATACAGAGTCTTAAGATGTCCTAACTTGTCGTACGATGTTTAAAGGACTCGGACGAATTTTGTAGGTTTATATGGAGTTTTAAGTTTACGTACGCTATTGTAAGATGTTGTTAGGAGTTGTGAGGTGTCGTACATTACACTAACAAGCTTTTCAAGGTGCTAATGTGGCATACAGAGTCTTAAGATGTCCTAACTTGTCGTACGATGTTTAAAGGACTCGGACGAATTTTGTAGGTTTATATGGAGTTTTAAGTTTACGTACGCTATTGTAAGATGTTGTTAGGAGTTGTGAGGTGTCGTACATTACACTAACAAGCTTTTCAATGTGCTAATGTGGCATACAGAGACTTAAGATGTCCTAACTTGTCGTACGATGTTCAAAGGACTCGGACAAATTCAGTAGGTTTATATGGAGTTTTAAGTTTACGTACGGTATTGTAAGATGTTGTTAGGAGTTGTGAGGTGTCGTACATTACACTAACAAGCTTTTCAAGGTGCTAATGTGGCATACAGAGTCTTAAGATGTCCTAACTTGTCGTACGATGTTCAAAGGACTCGGACGAATTCAGTAGGTTTGTATGGAGTTTTAAGTTTACGTACGCTATTGTAAGATGTTGTTAGTAGTTGTCAGGTGTCGTACATTACACTAACAAGCTTTTCAAGGTGCTAATGTGGCATACAGAGTCTTAAGATGTCCTAACTTGTCGTACGATGTTTAAAGGACTCGGACGAATTTTGTAGGTTTATATGGAGTTTTAAGTTTACGTACGCTATTGTAAGATGTTGTTAGGAGTTGTGAGGTGTCGTACATTACACTAACAAGCTTTTCAAGGTGCTAATGTGGCATACAGAGTCTTAAGATGTCCTAACTTGTCGTACGATGTTTAAAGGACTCGGACGAATTCTGTAGGTTTATATGGAGTTTTAAGTTTACGTACGCTATTGTAAGATGTTGTTAGGAGTTGTGAGGTGTCGTACATTACACTAACAAGCTTTTCAATGTGCTAATGTGGCATACAGAGACTTAAGATGTCCTAACTTGTCGTACGATGTTCAAAGGACTCGGACAAATTCAGTAGGTTTATATGGAGTTTTAAGTTTACGTACGGTATTGTAAGATGTTGTTAGGAGTTGTGAGGTGTCGTACATTACACTAACAAGCTTTTCAAGGTGCTAATGTGGCATACAGAGTCTTAAGATGTCCTAACTTGTCGTACGATGTTCAAAGGACTCCGACGAATTTTGTAGGTTTATATGGAGTTTTAAGTTTACGTACGGTATTGTAAGATGTTGTCAGGAGTTGTGGGGTGTCGTACATTACACTAACATGCTTTTCAAGGTGTTAATGTGGCATACATAGTCTTAAGATGTCCTAACTTGCCGTACGATGTTCAAAGGACTCGGACGAATTCAGTAGGTTTTTATGGAGTTTTAAGTTTACGTACGGTATTGTAAGATGTTGTTAGGAGTTGTGAGGTGTCGTACATTACACTAACAAGCTTTTCAATGTGCTAATGTGGCATACAGAGACTTAAGATGTCCTAACTTGTCGTACGATGTTTAAAGGACTCGGACGAATTTTGTAGGTTTATATGGAGTTTTAAGTTTACGTACGGTATTGTAAGATGTTGTTAGGAGTTGTGAGGTGTCGTACATTACACTAACAAGCTTTTCAAGGTGCTAATGTGGCATACAGAGTCTTAAGATGTCCTAACTTGTCGTACGATGTTTAAAGGACTCGGACGAATTTTGTAGGTTTATATGGAGTTTTAAGTTTACGTACGCTATTGTAAGATGTTGTTAGGAGTTGTGAGGTGTCGTACATTACACTAACAAGCTTTTCAATATGCTAATGTGGCATACAGAGACTTAAGATGTCCTAACTTGTCGTACGATGTTCAAAGGACTCGGACAAATTCAGTAGGTTTATATGGAGTTTTAAGTTTACGTACGGTATTGTAAGATGTTGTTAGGAGTTGTGAGGTGTCGTACATTACACTAACAAGCTTTTCAAGGTGCTAATGTGGCATACAGAGTCTTAAGATGTCCTAACTTGTCGTACGATGTTCAAAGGACTCGGACGAATTCAGTAGGTTTGTATGGAGTTTTAAGTTTACGTACGCTATTGTAAGATGTTGTTAGTAGTTGTGAGGTGTCATACATTACACTAACAAGCTTTTCAAGGTGCTAATGTGGCATACAGAGTCTTAAGATGTCCTAACTTGTCGTACGATGTTTAAAGGACTCGGACGAATTTTGTAGGTTTATATGGAGTTTTAAGTTTACGTACGGTATTGTAAGATGTTGTTAGGAGTTGTGAGGTGTCGTACATTACACTAACAAGCTTTTCAATGTGCTAATGTGGCATACAGAGACTTAAGATGTCCTAACTTGTCGTACGATGTTCAAAGGACTCGGACAAATTCAGTAGGTTTATATGGAGTTTTAAGTTTACGTACGGTATTGTAAGATGTTGTTAGGAGTTGTGAGGTGTCGTACATTACACTAACAAGCTTTTCAAGGTGCTAATGTGGCATACAGAGTCTTAAGATGTCCTAACTTGTCGTACGATGTTTAAAGGACTCGGACGAATTCTGTAGGTTTATATGGAGTTTTAAGTTTACGTACGCTATTGTAAGATGTTGTTAGGAGTTGTGAGGTGTCGTACATTACACTAACAAGCTTTTCAATGTGCTAATGTGGCATACAGAGTCTTAAGATGTCCTAACTTGTCGTACGATGTTTAAAGGACTCGGACGAATTTTGTAGGTTTATATGGAGTTTTAAGTTTACGTACGCTATTGTAAGATGTTGTTAGGAGTTGTGAGGTGTCGTACATTACACTAACAAGCTTTTCAATATGCTAATGTGGCATACAGAGACTTAAGATGTCCTAACTTGTCGTACGATGTTCAAAGGACTCGGACAAATTCAGTAGGTTTATATGGAGTTTTAAGTTTACGTACGGTATTGTAAGATGTTGTTAGGAGTTGTGAGGTGTCGTACATTACACTAACAAGCTTTTCAAGGTGCTAATGTGGCATACAGAGTCTTAAGATGTCCTAACTTGTCGTACGATGTTCAAAGGACTCGGACGAATTCAGTAGGTTTGTATGGAGTTTTAAGTTTACGTACGCTATTGTAAGATGTTGTTAGTAGTTGTGAGGTGTCATACATTACACTAACAAGCTTTTCAAGGTGCTAATGTGGCATACAGAGTCTTAAGATGTCCTAACTTGTCGTACGATGTTTAAAGGACTCGGACGAATTTTGTAGGTTTATATGGAGTTTTAAGTTTACGTACGGTATTGTAAGATGTTGTTAGGAGTTGTGAGGTGTCGTACATTACACTAACAAGCTTTTCAATGTGCTAATGTGGCATACAGAGACTTAAGATGTCCTAACTTGTCGTACGATGTTCAAAGGACTCGGACAAATTCAGTAGGTTTATATGGAGTTTTAAGTTTACGTACGGTATTGTAAGATGTTGTTAGGAGTTGTGAGGTGTCGTACATTACACTAACAAGCTTTTCAAGGTGCTAATGTGGCATACAGAGTCTTAAGATGTCCTAACTTGTCGTACGATGTTTAAAGGACTCGGACGAATTCTGTAGGTTTATATGGAGTTTTAAGTTTACGTACGCTATTGTAAGATGTTGTTAGGAGTTGTGAGGTGTCGTACATTACACTAACAAGCTTTTCAATGTGCTAATGTGGCATACAGAGACTTAAGATGTCCTAACTTGTCGTACGATGTTCAAAGGACTCGGACAAATTCAGTAGGTTTATATGGAGTTTTAAGTTTACGTACGGTATTGTAAGATGTTGTTAGGAGTTGTGAGGTGTCGTACATTACACTAACAAGCTTTTCAATGTGCTAATGTGGCATACAGAGACTTAAGATGTCCTAACTTGTCGTACGATGTTCAAAGGACTCGGACAAATTCAGTAGGTTTATATGGAGTTTTAAGTTTACGTACGGTATTGTAAGATGTTGTTAGGAGTTGTGAGGTGTCGTACATTACACTAACAAGCTTTTCAATGTGCTAATGTGGCATACAGAGACTTAAGATGTCCTAACTTGTCGTACGATGTTCAAAGGACTCGGACAAATTCAGTAGGTTTATATGGAGTTTTAAGTTTACGTACGGTATTGTAAGATGTTGTTAGGAGTTGTGAGGTGTCGTACATTACACTAACAAGCTTTTCAAGGTGCTAATTTGGCATACAGAGTCTTAAGATGTCCTAACTTGTCGTACGATGTTTAAAGGACTCGGACGAATTTTGTAGGTTTATATGGAGTTTTAAGTTTACGTACGCTATTGTAAGATGTTGTTAGGAGTTGTGAGGTGTCGTACATTACACTAACAAGCTTTTCAAGGTGCTAATGTGGCATACAGAGACTTAAGATGTCCTAACTTGTCGTACGATGTTCAAAGGACTCGGACAAATTCAGTAGGTTTATATGGAGTTTTAAGTTTACGTACGGTATTGTAAGATGTTGTTAGGAGTTGTGAGGTGTCGTACATTACACTAACAAGCTTTTCAAGGTGCTAATGTGGCATACAGAGTCTTAAGATGTCCTAACTTGTCGTACGATGTTTAAAGGACTCGGACGAATTCTGTAGGTTTATATGGAGTTTTAAGTTTACGTACGCTATTGTAAGATGTTGTTAGGAGTTGTGAGGTGTCGTACATTACACTAACAAGCTTTTCAATGTGCTAATGTGGCATACAGAGTCTTAAGATGTCCTAACTTGTCGTACGATGTTTAAAGGACTCGGACGAATTTTGTAGGTTTATATGGAGTTTTAAGTTTACGTACGCTATTGTAAGATGTTGTTAGGAGTTGTGAGGTGTCGTACATTACACTAACAAGCTTTTCAATATGCTAATGTGGCATACAGAGACTTAAGATGTCCTAACTTGTCGTACGATGTTCAAAGGACTCGGACAAATTCAGTAGGTTTATATGGAGTTTTAAGTTTACGTACGGTATTGTAAGATGTTGTTAGGAGTTGTGAGGTGTCGTACATTACACTAACAAGCTTTTCAAGGTGCTAATGTGGCATACAGAGTCTTAAGATGTCCTAACTTGTCGTACGATGTTCAAAGGACTCGGACGAATTCAGTAGGTTTGTATGGAGTTTTAAGTTTACGTACGCTATTGTAAGATGTTGTTAGTAGTTGTGAGGTGTCATACATTACACTAACAAGCTTTTCAAGGTGCTAATGTGGCATACAGAGTCTTAAGATGTCCTAACTTGTCGTACGATGTTTAAAGGACTCGGACGAATTTTGTAGGTTTATATGGAGTTTTAAGTTTACGTACGGTATTGTAAGATGTTGTTAGGAGTTGTGAGGTGTCGTACATTACACTAACAAGCTTTTCAATGTGCTAATGTGGCATACAGAGACTTAAGATGTCCTAACTTGTCGTACGATGTTCAAAGGACTCGGACAAATTCAGTAGGTTTATATGGAGTTTTAAGTTTACGTACGGTATTGTAAGATGTTGTTAGGAGTTGTGAGGTGTCGTACATTACACTAACAAGCTTTTCAAGGTGCTAATGTGGCATACAGAGTCTTAAGATGTCCTAACTTGTCGTACGATGTTTAAAGGACTCGGACGAATTCTGTAGGTTTATATGGAGTTTTAAGTTTACGTACGCTATTGTAAGATGTTGTTAGGAGTTGTGAGGTGTCGTACATTACACTAACAAGCTTTTCAATGTGCTAATGTGGCATACAGAGACTTAAGATGTCCTAACTTGTCGTACGATGTTCAAAGGACTCGGACAAATTCAGTAGGTTTATATGGAGTTTTAAGTTTACGTACGGTATTGTAAGATGTTGTTAGGAGTTGTGAGGTGTCGTACATTACACTAACAAGCTTTTCAATGTGCTAATGTGGCATACAGAGACTTAAGATGTCCTAACTTGTCGTACGATGTTCAAAGGACTCGGACAAATTCAGTAGGTTTATATGGAGTTTTAAGTTTACGTACGGTATTGTAAGATGTTGTTAGGAGTTGTGAGGTGTCGTACATTACACTAACAAGCTTTTCAATGTGCTAATGTGGCATACAGAGACTTAAGATGTCCTAACTTGTCGTACGATGTTCAAAGGACTCGGACAAATTCAGTAGGTTTATATGGAGTTTTAAGTTTACGTACGGTATTGTAAGATGTTGTTAGGAGTTGTGAGGTGTCGTACATTACACTAACAAGCTTTTCAAGGTGCTAATTTGGCATACAGAGTCTTAAGATGTCCTAACTTGTCGTACGATGTTCAAAGGACTCGGACGAATTCAGTAGGTTTATATAGAGTGTTAAGTTTACGTACGCTATTGTAAGATGTTGTTAGGAGTTGTGAGGTGTCGTACATTACACTAACAAGCTTTTCAAGGTGCTAATGTGGCATACAGAGTCTTAAGATGTCCTAACTTGTCGTACGATGTTCAAAGGACTCGGACGAATTCAGTAGGTTTGTATGGAGTTTTAAGTTTACGTACGCTATTGTAAGATGTTGTTAGTAGTTGTGAGGTGTCGTACATTACACTAACAAGCTTTTCAAGGTGCTAATGTGGCATACAGAGTCTTAAGATGTCCTAACTTGTCGTACGATGTTTAAAGGACTCGGACGAATTTTGTAGGTTTATATGGAGTTTTAAGTTTACGTACGCTATTGTAAGATGTTGTTAGGAGTTGTGAGGTGTCGTACATTACACTAACAAGCTTTTTTTGGGTAAAGGGTTACCCCGGTGATTCTATTATAAAGACAACCGTCAATGAAGTACAAGTAGTGAGGAAGCGTTCCACACTAGTTCATATACGGGACAGACCCCACATATGTGAACATAAAAACAAAACCAACAAAAAACCAAGACAAACCATACAAACTAGCCTACCACATATTAATGACATAAAAAATCTAACTAAAAACCATTCCATCAGCCGCCGTCATCAAAAGTGTAGGTTCCACCACAAAGACACCACAAACAATTTTGCCAGCAGATCAAGTCCCTAGTAATCCAGAATATCAGACAAACCATTAACACCCGATGTAGAAGGGGTACCTGCCCTTTTAGTAGACGCGGGAGATTCTAGCGCCATGGCCATGTTCATCATAAATCTTGCCGTCCCATTATCCACCTCTAGAACCTCATCCACTTCCGAATCCGAGTCCAACCTAGAGATTTCATTATCCCTTTTCCCTTTCACCTTGTCTGTGTCAATTTCTGCTATTTTCTCCACAGATAACGCCTCAAAAGGGTTTGATGTAGTTAGATCAGATTTACCCATATTTGAACCACCTTTAGTCTCCATAGTATCCATCCTGGTCACCTGCTTTTTAACATTTTGCACTTCCTTCCCTTTTTTATTAACTGGACGATACTCAAATTGGGGTTTTTTTAAAGCAACCCCAAATCTTTTTGCAGCCTTCTTATCCTTTACTTCCTTAAAACCATCATCCTCCTCTCTAGCCTTTGTTTTCTGCTCATGCTTAGTCGTCTTAGGGCATTCAGCATCATTATGGCCAAAAACACAACAATGACCACATCTTGGAGGCTTCCAATCATACTCAACCTTCACATTTGCTGCTCCAAACTCATCCCCCTCTAATTCCGGAATAGCAATAGATATCTCCTCCTTAAACCCCGCATCCGCCGAGATCTCAACCAAAGCTCTTGCAAAACTACTTCTACCCCACGTATTTGCACACATGGAGCTTGTGAATGAATCCAACAACTTCGGAGTTCCAATTTGCGAGACCAAAAGACTCAAACCAACATCAGAATAAGCTACCAACGGAATATCATGTAATTTTACCCAAACAGACACATTCTTGAGATCATCCTTGTGTAGCTTTGTGTTAGGGGACCAGACATTCAGAATAATTGGTTTATTACGAATTATCCAAGGACCTGCTTCAATCACATCCATCATCCCCTTCCTATCATTAAACTTAAAGAAGAAAAAACCATTTGCATTCATCATTGCCTTTTGCAAGCCAAATTTTTTCCAATGAGTTTTAGCAAAGTATTCAACCACTGGATACGCTAGCCTATCCCCCAAAAAGTAGCCATACAAAGTAAATTCAAGCTTATTACACATCATACGCACAGTCTCTTTGGGTAACACAACATCAAAACCTTGTTTCTTCTCCTCATTCACCATATAACGAAAATTAACTGGCGTTGCAGGTAAGTCAGACTTTGGTTGAACAATAGCAGCATACGTTGTATTCAAACCAGACTTACCCGGCGCATCATTCACATTAGTCGCATGAGCATGAGAACTATCAGATGCATCAGCCGTATGAACATTAGATGACATAGTCGAATGAGCTGAATCATTCTTGTGAGATGAATCAGTCGTATGACTTGTTGCATCATTCTTCTTAGCCGTGTCAACCCCATGAGGCGGATTAGGGTTTAAGGAGGAAACCCTAGTCGCCTTTTCCTTCTTCAACAAATTACAACGTGGATTGCCATCGATCTTTAGAACCTTACTAGCCAAATTACCACCCTCCATACTCGTTTTTATAATCAGAAACGAATCTGATCGTACAAACCCAAGAAAAAACGGCCAAAGATCAAGAAAAACGAATTAAATAACCAAACCAAGATTTAAGAACCAAGAAGCAAGAATCAAGATTCAAGAAACAAGAATCAAGAATCAAGAATCAAGATTCAAGAAACAAGAATCAAGAATCAAGATTCAAGAAACAAGAATCAAGAATCAAGAATCAAGAATCAAGAATCAAGATTCATGAACCAATTGCCAAATTCGTCCCTCTCTTTCAGCCGCCACAAACCCTAATCACGATCAGAAAAACCCTAACCACGATCAGAATTCAGCAAGCTCAAAACGAATTAAATAGACCAACGGTGTTCTAACTACGTTAACTTCGAACCAACAATCAAGAAACACGATCAGATTTAGAGTTTCAAAGATGAAACCCTAGAATCGCCCAAATCGCCCATAGACCAACGGTGTACGATGTTCTATGCTAACATTACACTAACAAGCTTTTCAAGGTGCTAATGTGGCATACAGAGTCTTAAGATGTCCTAACTTGTCGTACGATGTTTAAAGGACTCGGACGAATTTTGTAGGTTTATATGGAGTTTTAAGTTTACGTACGCTATTGTAAGATGTTGTTAGGAGTTGTGAGGTGTCGTACATTACACTAACAAGCTTTTCAATGTGCTAATGTGGCATACAGAGACTTAAGATGTCCTAACTTGTCGTACGATGTTCAAAGGACTCGGACAAATTCAGTAGGTTTATATGGAGTTTTAAGTTTACGTACGGTATTGTAAGATGTTGTTAGGAGTTGTGAGGTGTCGTACATTACACTAACAAGCTTTTCAAGGTGCTAATGTGGCATACAGAGTCTTAAGATGTCCTAACTTGTCGTACGATGTTCAAAGGACTCGGACGAATTCAGTAGGTTTGTATGGAGTTTTAAGTTTACGTACGCTATTGTAAGATGTTGTTAGTAGTTGTGAGGTGTCGTACATTACACTAACAAGCTTTTCAAGGTGCTAATGTGGCATACAGAGTCTTAAGATGTCCTAACTTGTCGTACGATGTTTAAAGGACTCGGACGAATTTTGTAGGTTTATATGGAGTTTTAAGTTTACGTACGCTATTGTAAGATGTTGTTAGGAGTTGTGAGGTGTCGTACATTACACTAACAAGCTTTTCAAGGTGCTAATGTGGCATACAGAGTCTTAAGATGTCCTAACTTGTCGTACGATGTTTAAAGGACTCGGACGAATTCTGTAGGTTTATATGGAGTTTTAAGTTTACGTACGCTATTGTAAGATGTTGTTAGGAGTTGTGAGGTGTCGTACATTACACTAACAAGCTTTTCAATGTGCTAATGTGGCATACAGAGACTTAAGATGTCCTAACTTGTCGTACGATGTTCAAAGGACTCGGACAAATTCAGTAGGTTTATATGGAGTTTTAAGTTTACGTACGGTATTGTAAGATGTTGTTAGGAGTTGTGAGGTGTCGTACATTACACTAACAAGCTTTTCAAGGTGCTAATGTGGCATACAGAGTCTTAAGATGTCCTAACTTGTCGTACGATGTTCAAAGGACTCCGACGAATTTTGTAGGTTTATATGGAGTTTTAAGTTTACGTACGGTATTGTAAGATGTTGTCAGGAGTTGTGGGGTGTCGTACATTACACTAACATGCTTTTCAAGGTGTTAATGTGGCATACATAGTCTTAAGATGTCCTAACTTGCCGTACGATGTTCAAAGGACTCGGACGAATTCAGTAGGTTTGTATGGAGTTTTAAGTTTACGTACGCTATTGTAAGATGTTGTTAGTAGTTGTGAGGTGTCGTACATTACACTAACAAGCTTTTCAAGGTGCTAATGTGGCATACAGAGTCTTAAGATGTCCTAACTTGTCGTACGATGTTTAAAGGACTCGGACGAATTTTGTAGGTTTATATGGAGTTTTAAGTTTACGTACGCTATTGTAAGATGTTGTTAGGAGTTGTGAGGTGTCGTACATTACACTAACAAGCTTTTCAAGGTGCTAATGTGGCATACAGAGTCTTAAGATGTCCTAACTTGTCGTACGATGTTTAAAGGACTCGGACGAATTTTGTAGGTTTATATGGAGTTTTAAGTTTACGTACGCTATTGTAAGATGTTGTTAGGAGTTGTGAGGTGTCGTACATTACACTAACAAGCTTTTCAATGTGCTAATGTGGCATACAGAGACTTAAGATGTCCTAACTTGTCGTACGATGTTCAAAGGACTCGGACAAATTCAGTAGGTTTATATGGAGTTTTAAGTTTACGTACGGTATTGTAAGATGTTGTTAGGAGTTGTGAGGTGTCGTACATTACACTAACAAGCTTTTCAAGGTGCTAATGTGGCATACAGAGTCTTAAGATGTCCTAACTTGTCGTACGATGTTCAAAGGACTCGGACGAATTCAGTAGGTTTGTATGGAGTTTTAAGTTTACGTACGCTATTGTAAGATGTTGTTAGTAGTTGTGAGGTGTCGTACATTACACTAACAAGCTTTTCAAGGTGCTAATGTGGCATACAGAGTCTTAAGATGTCCTAACTTGTCGTACGATGTTTAAAGGACTCGGACGAATTTTGTAGGTTTATATGGAGTTTTAAGTTTACGTACGCTATTGTAAGATGTTGTTAGGAGTTGTGAGGTGTCGTACATTACACTAACAAGCTTTTCAAGGTGCTAATGTGGCATACAGAGTCTTAAGATGTCCTAACTTGTCGTACGATGTTTAAAGGACTCGGACGAATTCTGTAGGTTTATATGGAGTTTTAAGTTTACGTACGCTATTGTAAGATGTTGTTAGGAGTTGTGAGGTGTCGTACATTACACTAACAAGCTTTTCAATGTGCTAATGTGGCATACAGAGACTTAAGATGTCCTAACTTGTCGTACGATGTTCAAAGGACTCGGACAAATTCAGTAGGTTTATATGGAGTTTTAAGTTTACGTACGGTATTGTAAGATGTTGTTAGGAGTTGTGAGGTGTCGTACATTACACTAACAAGCTTTTCAAGGTGCTAATGTGGCATACAGAGTCTTAAGATGTCCTAACTTGTCGTACGATGTTCAAAGGACTCCGACGAATTTTGTAGGTTTATATGGAGTTTTAAGTTTACGTACGGTATTGTAAGATGTTGTCAGGAGTTGTGGGGTGTCGTACATTACACTAACATGCTTTTCAAGGTGTTAATGTGGCATACATAGTCTTAAGATGTCCTAACTTGCCGTACGATGTTCAAAGGACTCGGACGAATTCAGTAGGTTTTTATGGAGTTTTAAGTTTACGTACGGTATTGTAAGATGTTGTTAGGAGTTGTGAGGTGTCGTACATTACACTAACAAGCTTTTCAATGTGCTAATGTGGCATACAGAGACTTAAGATGTCCTAACTTGTCGTACGATGTTTAAAGGACTCGGACGAATTTTGTAGGTTTATATGGAGTTTTAAGTTTACGTACGGTATTGTAAGATGTTGTTAGGAGTTGTGAGGTGTCGTACATTACACTAACAAGCTTTTCAAGGTGCTAATGTGGCATACAGAGTCTTAAGATGTCCTAACTTGTCGTACGATGTTTAAAGGACTCGGACGAATTTTGTAGGTTTATATGGAGTTTTAAGTTTACGTACGCTATTGTAAGATGTTGTTAGGAGTTGTGAGGTGTCGTACATTACACTAACAAGCTTTTCAATATGCTAATGTGGCATACAGAGACTTAAGATGTCCTAACTTGTCGTACGATGTTCAAAGGACTCGGACAAATTCAGTAGGTTTATATGGAGTTTTAAGTTTACGTACGGTATTGTAAGATGTTGTTAGGAGTTGTGAGGTGTCGTACATTACACTAACAAGCTTTTCAAGGTGCTAATGTGGCATACAGAGTCTTAAGATGTCCTAACTTGTCGTACGATGTTCAAAGGACTCGGACGAATTCAGTAGGTTTGTATGGAGTTTTAAGTTTACGTACGCTATTGTAAGATGTTGTTAGTAGTTGTGAGGTGTCATACATTACACTAACAAGCTTTTCAAGGTGCTAATGTGGCATACAGAGTCTTAAGATGTCCTAACTTGTCGTACGATGTTTAAAGGACTCGGACGAATTTTGTAGGTTTATATGGAGTTTTAAGTTTACGTACGGTATTGTAAGATGTTGTTAGGAGTTGTGAGGTGTCGTACATTACACTAACAAGCTTTTCAATGTGCTAATGTGGCATACAGAGACTTAAGATGTCCTAACTTGTCGTACGATGTTCAAAGGACTCGGACAAATTCAGTAGGTTTATATGGAGTTTTAAGTTTACGTACGGTATTGTAAGATGTTGTTAGGAGTTGTGAGGTGTCGTACATTACACTAACAAGCTTTTCAATGTGCTAATGTGGCATACAGAGACTTAAGATGTCCTAACTTGTCGTACGATGTTCAAAGGACTCGGACAAATTCAGTAGGTTTATATGGAGTTTTAAGTTTACGTACGGTATTGTAAGATGTTGTTAGGAGTTGTGAGGTGTCGTACATTACACTAACAAGCTTTTCAAGGTGCTAATTTGGCATACAGAGTCTTAAGATGTCCTAACTTGTCGTACGATGTTCAAAGGACTCGGACGAATTCAGTAGGTTTATATAGAGTGTTAAGTTTACGTACGCTATTGTAAGATGTTGTTAGGAGTTGTGAGGTGTCGTACATTACACTAACAAGCTTTTCAATGTGTTAATGTGGCATACAGAGACTTAAGATGTCCTAACTTGTCGTACGATGTTCAAAGGACTCGGACAAATTCAGTAGGTTTATATGGAGTTTTAAGTTTACGTACGGTATTGTAAGATGTTGTTAGGAGTTGTGAGGTGTCGTACATTACACTAACAAGCTTTTCAAGGTGCTAATTTGGCATACAGAGTCTTAAGATGTCCTAACTTGTCGTACGATGTTCAAAGGACTCGGACGAATTCAGTAGGTTTATATAGAGTGTTAAGTTTACGTACGCTATTGTAAGATGTTGTTAGGAGTTGTGAGGTGTCGTACATTACACTAACAAGCTTTTCAAGGTGCTAATGTGGCATACAGAGTCTTAAGATGTCCTAACTTGTCGTACGATGTTCAAAGGACTCGGACGAATTCAGTAGGTTTGTATGGAGTTTTAAGTTTACGTACGCTATTGTAAGATGTTGTTAGTAGTTGTGAGGTGTCGTACATTACACTAACAAGCTTTTCAAGGTGCTAATGTGGCATACAGAGTCTTAAGATGTCCTAACTTGTCGTACGATGTTTAAAGGACTCGGACGAATTTTGTAGGTTTATATGGAGTTTTAAGTTTACGTACGCTATTGTAAGATGTTGTTAGGAGTTGTGAGGTGTCGTACATTACACTAACAAGCTTTTCAAGGTGCTAATGTGGCATACAGAGTCTTAAGATGTCCTAACTTGTCGTACGATGTTTAAAGGACTCGGACGAATTCTGTAGGTTTATATGGAGTTTTAAGTTTACGTACGCTATTGTAAGATGTTGTTAGGAGTTGTGAGGTGTCGTACATTACACTAACAAGCTTTTCAATGTGCTAATGTGGCATACAGAGACTTAAGATGTCCTAACTTGTAGTACGATGTTCAAAGGACTCGGACAAATTCAGTAGGTTTATATGGAGTTTTAAGTTTACGTACGGTATTGTAAGATGTTGTTAGGAGTTGTGAGGTGTCGTACATTACACTAACAAGCTTTTCAAGGTGCTAATTTGGCATACAGAGTCTTAAGATGTCCTAACTTGTCGTACGATGTTCAAAGGACTCGGACGAATTCAGTAGGTTTGTATGGAGTTTTAAGTTTACGTACGCTATTGTAAGATGTTGTTAGTAGTTGTGAGGTGTCATACATTACACTAACAAGCTTTTCAAGGTGCTAATGTGGCATACAGAGTCTTAAGATGTCCTAACTTGTCGTACGATGTTTAAAGGACTCGGACGAATTTTGTAGGTTTATATGGAGTTTTAAGTTTACGTACGGTATTGTAAGATGTTGTTAGGAGTTGTGAGGTGTCGTACATTACACTAACAAGCTTTTCAATGTGCTAATGTGGCATACAGAGACTTAAGATGTCCTAACTTGTCGTACGATGTTCAAAGGACTCGGACAAATTCAGTAGGTTTATATGGAGTTTTAAGTTTACGTACGGTATTGTAAGATGTTGTTAGGAGTTGTGAGGTGTCGTACATTACACTAACAAGCTTTTCAATGTGCTAATGTGGCATACAGAGACTTAAGATGTCCTAACTTGTCGTACGATGTTCAAAGGACTCGGACAAATTCAGTAGGTTTATATGGAGTTTTAAGTTTACGTACGGTATTGTAAGATGTTGTTAGGAGTTGTGAGGTGTCGTACATTACACTAACAAGCTTTTCAAGGTGCTAATTTGGCATACAGAGTCTTAAGATGTCCTAACTTGTCGTACGATGTTCAAAGGACTCGGACGAATTCAGTAGGTTTATATAGAGTGTTAAGTTTACGTACGCTATTGTAAGATGTTGTTAGGAGTTGTGAGGTGTCGTACATTACACTAACAAGCTTTTCAAGGTGCTAATGTGGCATACAGAGTCTTAAGATGTCCTAACTTGTCGTACGATGTTCAAAGGACTCAGACGAATTCAGTAGGTTTGTATGGAGTTTTAAGTTTACGTACGCTATTGTAAGATGTTGTTAGTAGTTGTGAGGTGTCGTACATTACACTAACAAGCTTTTCAAGGTGCTAATGTGGCATACAGAGTCTTAAGATGTCCTAACTTGTCGTACGATGTTTAAAGGACTCGGACGAATTTTGTAGGTTTATATGGAGTTTTAAGTTTACGTACGCTATTGTAAGATGTTGTTAGGAGTTGTGAGGTGTCGTACATTACACTAACAAGCTTTTCAAGGTGCTAATGTGGCATACAGAGTCTTAAGATGTCCTAACTTGTCGTACGATGTTTAAAGGACTCGGACGAATTCTGTAGGTTTATATGGAGTTTTAAGTTTACGTACGGTATTGTAAGATGTTGTTAGGAGTTGTGAGGTGTCGTACATTACACTAACAAGCTTTTCAATGTGCTAATGTGGCATACAGAGACTTAAGATGTCCTAACTTGTCGTACGATGTTCAAAGGACTCGGACAAATTCAGTAGGTTTATATGGAGTTTTAAGTTTACGTACGGTATTGTAAGATGTTGTTAGGAGTTGTGAGGTGTCGTACATTACACTAACAAGCTTTTCAAGGTGCTAATTTGGCATACAGAGTCTTAAGATGTCCTAACTTGTCGTACGATGTTCAAAGGACTCGGACGAATTCAGTAGGTTTATATAGAGTGTTAAGTTTACGTACGCTATTGTAAGATGTTGTTAGGAGTTGTGAGGTGTCGTACATTACACTAACAAGCTTTTCAAGGTGCTAATGTGGCATACAGAGTCTTAAGATGTCCTAACTTGTCGTACGATGTTCAAAGGACTCAGACGAATTCAGTAGGTTTGTATGGAGTTTTAAGTTTACGTACGCTATTGTAAGATGTTGTTAGTAGTTGTGAGGTGTCGTACATTACACTAACAAGCTTTTCAAGGTGCTAATGTGGCATACAGAGTCTTAAGATGTCCTAACTTGTCGTACGATGTTTAAAGGACTCGGACGAATTTTGTAGGTTTATATGGAGTTTTAAGTTTACGTACGCTATTGTAAGATGTTGTTAGGAGTTGTGAGGTGTCGTACATTACACTAACAAGCTTTTCAAGGTGCTAATGTGGCATACAGAGTCTTAAGATGTCCTAACTTGTCGTACGATGTTTAAAGGACTCGGACGAATTCTGTAGGTTTATATGGAGTTTTAAGTTTACGTACGCTATTGTAAGATGTTGTTAGGAGTTGTGAGGTGTCGTACATTACACTAACAAGCTTTTCAATGTGCTAATGTGGCATACAGAGACTTAAGATGTCCTAACTTGTCGTACGATGTTCAAAGGACTCGGACAAATTCAGTAGGTTTATATGGAGTTTTAAGTTTACGTACGGTATTGTAAGATGTTGTTAGGAGTTGTGAGGTGTCGTACATTACACTAACAAGCTTTTCAGGGTGCTAATGTGGCATACAGAGTCTTAAGATGTCCTAACTTGTCGTACGATGTTTAAAGGACTCGGACGAATTTTGTAGGTTTATATGGAGTTTTAAGTTTACATACGCTATTGTAAGATGTTGTCAGGAGTTGTGAGGTGTCGTACATTACACTAACAAGCTTTTCAATGTGCTAATGTGGCATACAGAGACTTAAGATGTCCTAACTTGCCGTACGATGTTCAAAGGACTCGGACGAATTCAGTAGGTTTTTATGGAGTTTTAAGTTTACGTACGGTATTGTAAGATGTTGTTAGGAGTTGTGAGGTGTCGTACATTACACTAACAAGCTTTTCAATGTGCTAATGTGGCATACAGAGACTTAAGATGTCCTAACTTGTCGTACGATGTTCAAAGGACTCGGACAAATTCAGTAGGTTTATATGGAGTTTTAAGTTTACGTACGGTATTGTAAGATGTTGTTAGGAGTTGTGAGGTGTCGTACATTACACTAACAAGCTTTTCAAGGTGCTAATTTGGCATACAGAGTCTTAAGATGTCCTAACTTGTCGTACGATGTTCAAAGGACTCGGACGAATTCAGTAGGTTTATATAGAGTGTTAAGTTTACGTACGCTATTGTAAGATGTTGTTAGGAGTTGTGAGGTGTCGTACATTACACTAACAAGCTTTTCAAGGTGCTAATGTGGCATACAGAGTCTTAAGATGTCCTAACTTGTCGTACGATGTTCAAAGGACTCGGACGAATTCAGTAGGTTTGTATGGAGTCTTAAGTTTACGTACGCTATTGTAAGATGTTGTTAGGAGTTGTGAGGTGTCGTACATTACACTAACAAGCTTTTCAAGGTGCTAATGTGGCATACAGAGTCTTAAGATGTCCTAACTTGTCGTACGATGTTTAAAGGACTCGGACGAATTTTGTAGGTTTATATGGAGTTAGGAGTTTACATACGCTATTGTAAGATGTTGTTAGGAGTTGTGAGGTGTCGTACATTACACTAACAAGCTTTTCAATGTGCTAATGTGGCATACAGAGACTTAAGATGTCCTAACTTGTCGTACGATGTTCAAAGGACTCGGACGAATTCAGTAGGTTTGTATGGAGTTTTAAGTTTACGTACGCTATTGTAAGATGTTGTTAGTAGTTGTGAGGTGTCGTACATTACACTAACAAGCTTTTCAAGGTGCTAATGTGGCATACAGAGTCTTAAGATGTCCTAACTTGTCGTACGATGTTTAAAGGACTCGGACGAATTTTGTAGGTTTATATGGAGTTTTAAGTTTACGTACGCTATTGTAAGATGTTGTTAGGAGTTGTGAGGTGTCGTACATTACACTAACAAGCTTTTCAAGGTGCTAATGTGGCATACAGAGTCTTAAGATGTCCTAACTTGTCGTACGATGTTTAAAGGACTCGGACGAATTTTGTAGGTTTATATGGAGTTTTAAGTTTACGTACGCTATTGTAAGATGTTGTTAGGAGTTGTGAGGTGTCGTACATTACACTAACAAGGTTTTCAATGTGCTAATGTGGCATACAGAGACTTAAGATGTCCTAACTTGTCGTACGATGTTCAAAGGACTCGGACAAATTCAGTAGGTTTATATGGAGTTTTAAGTTTACGTACGGTATTGTAAGATGTTGTTAGGAGTTGTGAGGTGTCGTACATTACACTAACAAGCTTTTCAATGTGCTAATGTGGCATACAGAGACTTAAGATGTCCTAACTTGTCGTACGATGTTCAAAGGACTCGGACAAATTCAGTAGGTTTATATGGAGTTTTAAGTTTACGTACGGTATTGTAAGATGTTGTTAGGAGTTGTGAGGTGTCGTACATTACACTAACAAGCTTTTCAAGGTGCTAATTTGGCATACAGAGTCTTAAGATGTCCTAACTTGTCGTACGATGTTCAAAGGACTCGGACGAATTCAGTAGGTTTATATAGAGTGTTAAGTTTACGTACGCTATTGTAAGATGTTGTTAGGAGTTGTGAGGTGTCGTACATTACACTAACAAGCTTTTCAAGGTGCTAATGTGGCATACAGAGTCTTAAGATGTCCTAACTTGTCGTACGATGTTCAAAGGACTCGGACGAATTCAGTAGGTTTGTATGGAGTTTTAAGTTTACGTACGCTATTGTAAGATGTTGTTAGTAGTTGTGAGGTGTCGTACATTACACTAACAAGCTTTTCAAGGTGCTAATGTGGCATACAGAGTCTTAAGATGTCCTAACTTGTCGTACGATGTTTAAAGGACTCGGACGAATTTTGTAGGTTTATATGGAGTTTTAAGTTTACGTACGCTATTGTAAGATGTTGTTAGGAGTTGTGAGGTGTCGTACATTACACTAACAAGCTTTTCAAGGTGCTAATGTGGCATACAGAGTCTTAAGATGTCCTAACTTGTCGTTCGATGTTTAAAGGACTCGGACGAATTTTGTAGGTTTATATGGAGTTTTAAGTTTACATACGCTATTGTAAGATGTTGTTAGGAGTTGTGAGGTGTCGTACATTACACTAACAAGCTTTTCAATGTGCTAATGTGGCATACAGAGACTTAAGATGTCCTAACTTGTCGTACGATGTTCAAAGGACTCGGACGAATTCAGTAGGTTTGTATGGAGTTTTAAGTTTACGTACGCTATTGTAAGATGTTGTTAGTAGTTGTGAGGTGTCGTACATTACACTAACAAGCTTTTCAAGGTGCTAATGTGGCATACAGAGTCTTAAGATGTCCTAACTTGTCGTACGATGTTCAAAGGACTCGGACGAATTTTGTAGGTTTATATGGAGTTTTAAGTTTACGTACGCTATTGTAAGATGTTGTTAGGAGTTGTGAGGTGTCGTACATTACACTAACAAGCTTTTCAAGGTGCTAATGTGGCATACAGAGTCTTAAGATGTCCTAACTTGTCGTACGATGTTTAAAGGACTCGGACGAATTTTGTAGGTTTATATGGAGTTTTAAGTTTACGTACGCTATTGTAAGATGTTGTTAGGAGTTGTGAGGTGTCGTACATTACACTAACAAGGTTTTCAATGTGCTAATGTGGCATACAGAGACTTAAGATGTCCTAACTTGTCGTACGATGTTCAAAGGACTCGGACAAATTCAGTAGGTTTATATGGAGTTTTAAGTTTACGTACGGTATTGTAAGATGTTGTTAGGAGTTGTGAGGTGTCGTACATTACACTAACAAGCTTTTCAAGGTGCTAATTTGGCATACAGAGTCTTAAGATGTCCTAACTTGTCGTACGATGTTCAAAGGACTCGGACGAATTCAGTAGGTTTATATAGAGTGTTAAGTTTACGTACGCTATTGTAAGATGTTGTTAGGAGTTGTGAGGTGTCGTACATTACACTAACAAGCTTTTCAAGGTGCTAATGTGGCATACAGAGTCTTAAGATGTCCTAACTTGTCGTACGATGTTCAAAGGACTCGGACGAATTCAGTAGGTTTATATGGAGTTTTAAGTTTACGTACGGTATTGTAAGATGTTGTTAGGAGTTGTGAGGTGTCGTACATTACACTAACAAGCTTTTCAATGTGCTAATGTGGCATACAGAGACTTAAGATGTCCTAACTTGTCGTACGATGTTCAAAGGACTCGGACAAATTCAGTAGGTTTATATGGAGTTTTAAGTTTACGTACGGTATTGTAAGATGTTGTTAGGAGTTGTGAGGTGTCGTACATTACACTAACAAGCTTTTCAAGGTGCTAATTTGGCATACAGAGTCTTAAGATGTCCTAACTTGTCGTACGATGTTCAAAGGACTCGGACGAATTCAGTAGGTTTATATAGAGTGTTAAGTTTACGTACGCTATTGTAAGATGTTGTTAGGAGTTGTGAGGTGTCGTACATTACACTAACAAGCTTTTCAAGGTGCTAATGTGGCATACAGAGTCTTAAGATGTCCTAACTTGTCGTACGATGTTCAAAGGACTCGGACGAATTCAGTAGGTTTGTATGGAGTTTTAAGTTTACGTACGCTATTGTAAGATGTTGTTAGTAGTTGTGAGGTGTCGTACATTACACTAACAAGCTTTTCAAGGTGCTAATGTGGCATACAGAGTCTTAAGATGTCCTAACTTGTCGTACGATGTTTAAAGGACTCGGACGAATTTTGTAGGTTTATATGGAGTTTTAAGTTTACGTACGCTATTGTAAGATGTTGTTAGGAGTTGTGAGGTGTCGTACATTACACTAACAAGCTTTTCAAGGTGCTAATGTGGCATACAGAGTCTTAAGATGTCCTAACTTGTCGTACGATGTTTAAAGGACTCGGACGAATTTTGTAGGTTTATATGGAGTTTTAAGTTTACGTACGCTATTGTAAGATGTTGTTAGGAGTTGTGAGGTGTCGTACATTACACTAACAAGCTTTTCAATGTGCTAATGTGGCATACAGAGACTTAAGATGTCCTAACTTGTCGTACGATGTTCAAAGGACTCGGACAAATTCAGTAGGTTTATATGGAGTTTTAAGTTTACGTACGGTATTGTAAGATGTTGTTAGGAGTTGTGAGGTGTCGTACATTACACTAACAAGCTTTTCAAGGTGCTAATGTGGCATACAGAGTCTTAAGATGTCCTAACTTGTCGTACGATGTTCAAAGGACTCGGACGAATTCAGTAGGTTTGTATGGAGTTTTAAGTTTACGTACGCTATTGTAAGATGTTGTTAGTAGTTGTGAGGTGTCGTACATTACACTAACAAGCTTTTCAAGGTGCTAATGTGGCATACAGAGTCTTAAGATGTCCTAACTTGTCGTACGATGTTTAAAGGACTCGGACGAATTTTGTAGGTTTATATGGAGTTTTAAGTTTACGTACGCTATTGTAAGATGTTGTTAGGAGTTGTGAGGTGTCGTACATTACACTAACAAGCTTTTCAAGGTGCTAATGTGGCATACAGAGTCTTAAGATGTCCTAACTTGTCGTACGATGTTTAAAGGACTCGGACGAATTTTGTAGGTTTATATGGAGTTTTAAGTTTACGTACGCTATTGTAAGATGTTGTTAGGAGTTGTGAGGTGTCGTACATTACACTAACAAGGTTTTCAATGTGCTAATGTGGCATACAGAGACTTAAGATGTCCTAACTTGTCGTACGATGTTCAAAGGACTCGGACAAATTCAGTAGGTTTATATGGAGTTTTAAGTTTACGTACGGTATTGTAAGATGTTGTTAGGAGTTGTGAGGTGTCGTACATTACACTAACAAGCTTTTCAATGTGCTAATGTGGCATACAGAGACTTAAGATGTCCTAACTTGTCGTACGATGTTCAAAGGACTCGGACAAATTCAGTAGGTTTATATGGAGTTTTAAGTTTACGTACGGTATTGTAAGATGTTGTTAGGAGTTGTGAGGTGTCGTACATTACACTAACAAGCTTTTCAAGGTGCTAATTTGGCATACAGAGTCTTAAGATGTCCTAACTTGTCGTACGATGTTCAAAGGACTCGGACGAATTCAGTAGGTTTATATAGAGTGTTAAGTTTACGTACGCTATTGTAAGATGTTGTTAGGAGTTGTGAGGTGTCGTACATTACACTAACAAGCTTTTCAAGGTGCTAATGTGGCATACAGAGTCTTAAGATGTCCTAACTTGTCGTACGATGTTCAAAGGACTCGGACGAATTCAGTAGGTTTGTATGGAGTTTTAAGTTTACGTACGCTATTGTAAGATGTTGTTAGTAGTTGTGAGGTGTCGTACATTACACTAACAAGCTTTTCAAGGTGCTAATGTGGCATACAGAGTCTTAAGATGTCCTAACTTGTCGTACGATGTTTAAAGGACTCGGACGAATTTTGTAGGTTTATATGGAGTTTTAAGTTTACGTACGCTATTGTAAGATGTTGTTAGGAGTTGTGAGGTGTCGTACATTACACTAACAAGCTTTTCAAGGTGCTAATGTGGCATACAGAGTCTTAAGATGTCCTAACTTGTCGTTCGATGTTTAAAGGACTCGGACGAATTTTGTAGGTTTATATGGAGTTTTAAGTTTACATACGCTATTGTAAGATGTTGTTAGGAGTTGTGAGGTGTCGTACATTACACTAACAAGCTTTTCAATGTGCTAATGTGGCATACAGAGACTTAAGATGTCCTAACTTGTCGTACGATGTTCAAAGGACTCGGACGAATTCAGTAGGTTTGTATGGAGTTTTAAGTTTACGTACGCTATTGTAAGATGTTGTTAGTAGTTGTGAGGTGTCGTACATTACACTAACAAGCTTTTCAAGGTGCTAATGTGGCATACAGAGTCTTAAGATGTCCTAACTTGTCGTACGATGTTCAAAGGACTCGGACGAATTTTGTAGGTTTATATGGAGTTTTAAGTTTACGTACGCTATTGTAAGATGTTGTTAGGAGTTGTGAGGTGTCGTACATTACACTAACAAGCTTTTCAAGGTGCTAATGTGGCATACAGAGTCTTAAGATGTCCTAACTTGTCGTACGATGTTTAAAGGACTCGGACGAATTTTGTAGGTTTATATGGAGTTTTAAGTTTACGTACGCTATTGTAAGATGTTGTTAGGAGTTGTGAGGTGTCGTACATTACACTAACAAGGTTTTCAATGTGCTAATGTGGCATACAGAGACTTAAGATGTCCTAACTTGTCGTACGATGTTCAAAGGACTCGGACAAATTCAGTAGGTTTATATGGAGTTTTAAGTTTACGTACGGTATTGTAAGATGTTGTTAGGAGTTGTGAGGTGTCGTACATTACACTAACAAGCTTTTCAAGGTGCTAATTTGGCATACAGAGTCTTAAGATGTCCTAACTTGTCGTACGATGTTCAAAGGACTCGGACGAATTCAGTAGGTTTATATAGAGTGTTAAGTTTACGTACGCTATTGTAAGATGTTGTTAGGAGTTGTGAGGTGTCGTACATTACACTAACAAGCTTTTCAAGGTGCTAATGTGGCATACAGAGTCTTAAGATGTCCTAACTTGTCGTACGATGTTCAAAGGACTCGGACGAATTCAGTAGGTTTATATGGAGTTTTAAGTTTACGTACGGTATTGTAAGATGTTGTTAGGAGTTGTGAGGTGTCGTACATTACACTAACAAGCTTTTCAATGTGCTAATGTGGCATACAGAGACTTAAGATGTCCTAACTTGTCGTACGATGTTCAAAGGACTCGGACAAATTCAGTAGGTTTATATGGAGTTTTAAGTTTACGTACGGTATTGTAAGATGTTGTTAGGAGTTGTGAGGTGTCGTACATTACACTAACAAGCTTTTCAAGGTGCTAATTTGGCATACAGAGTCTTAAGATGTCCTAACTTGTCGTACGATGTTCAAAGGACTCGGACGAATTCAGTAGGTTTATATAGAGTGTTAAGTTTACGTACGCTATTGTAAGATGTTGTTAGGAGTTGTGAGGTGTCGTACATTACACTAACAAGCTTTTCAAGGTGCTAATGTGGCATACAGAGTCTTAAGATGTCCTAACTTGTCGTACGATGTTCAAAGGACTCGGACGAATTCAGTAGGTTTGTATGGAGTTTTAAGTTTACGTACGCTATTGTAAGATGTTGTTAGTAGTTGTGAGGTGTCGTACATTACACTAACAAGCTTTTCAAGGTGCTAATGTGGCATACAGAGTCTTAAGATGTCCTAACTTGTCGTACGATGTTTAAAGGACTCGGACGAATTTTGTAGGTTTATATGGAGTTTTAAGTTTACGTACGCTATTGTAAGATGTTGTTAGGAGTTGTGAGGTGTCGTACATTACACTAACAAGCTTTTCAAGGTGCTAATGTGGCATACAGAGTCTTAAGATGTCCTAACTTGTCGTACGATGTTTAAAGGACTCGGACGAATTTTGTAGGTTTATATGGAGTTTTAAGTTTACGTACGCTATTGTAAGATGTTGTTAGGAGTTGTGAGGTGTCGTACATTACACTAACAAGCTTTTCAATGTGCTAATGTGGCATACAGAGACTTAAGATGTCCTAACTTGTCGTACGATGTTCAAAGGACTCGGACAAATTCAGTAGGTTTATATGGAGTTTTAAGTTTACGTACGGTATTGTAAGATGTTGTTAGGAGTTGTGAGGTGTCGTACATTACACTAACAAGCTTTTCAAGGTGCTAATGTGGCATACAGAGTCTTAAGATGTCCTAACTTGTCGTACGATGTTCAAAGGACTCGGACGAATTCAGTAGGTTTGTATGGAGTTTTAAGTTTACGTACGCTATTGTAAGATGTTGTTAGTAGTTGTGAGGTGTCGTACATTACACTAACAAGCTTTTCAAGGTGCTAATGTGGCATACAGAGTCTTAAGATGTCCTAACTTGTCGTACGATGTTTAAAGGACTCGGACGAATTTTGTAGGTTTATATGGAGTTTTAAGTTTACGTACGCTATTGTAAGATGTTGTTAGGAGTTGTGAGGTGTCGTACATTACACTAACAAGCTTTTCAAGGTGCTAATGTGGCATACAGAGTCTTAAGATGTCCTAACTTGTCGTACGATGTTTAAAGGACTCGGACGAATTTTGTAGGTTTATATGGAGTTTTAAGTTTACGTACGCTATTGTAAGATGTTGTTAGGAGTTGTGAGGTGTCGTACATTACACTAACAAGCTTTTCAATGTGCTAATGTGGCATACAGAGACTTAAGATGTCCTAACTTGTCGTACGATGTTCAAAGGACTCGGACAAATTCAGTAGGTTTATATGGAGTTTTAAGTTTACGTACGGTATTGTAAGATGTTGTTAGGAGTTGTGAGGTGTCGTACATTACACTAACAAGCTTTTCAAGGTGCTAATGTGGCATACAGAGTCTTAAGATGTCCTAACTTGTCGTACGATGTTCAAAGGACTCGGACGAATTCAGTAGGTTTGTATGGAGTTTTAAGTTTACGTACGCTATTGTAAGATGTTGTTAGTAGTTGTGAGGTGTCGTACATTACACTAACAAGCTTTTCAAGGTGCTAATGTGGCATACAGAGTCTTAAGATGTCTTAACTTGTCGTACAATGTTTAAAGGACTCGGACGAATTTTGTAGGTTTATATGGAGTTTTAAGTTTACGTACGCTATTGTAAGATGTTGTTAGGAGTTGTGAGGTGTCGTACATTACACTAACAAGCTTTTCAAGGTGCTAATGTGGCATACAGAGTCTTAAGATGTCCTAACTTGTCGTACGATGTTTAAAGGACTCGGACGAATTTTGTAGGTTTATATGGAGTTTTAAGTTTACGTACGCTATTGTAAGATGTTGTTAGGAGTTGTGAGGTGTCGTACATTACACTAACAAGCTTTTCAATGTGCTAATGTGGCATACAGAGACTTAAGATGTCCTAACTTGTCGTACGATGTTCAAAGGACTCGGACAAATTCAGTAGGTTTATATGGAGTTTTAAGTTTACGTACGGTATTGTAAGATGTTGTTAGGAGTTGTGAGGTGTCGTACATTACACTAACAAGCTTTTCAAGGTGCTAATTTGGCATACAGAGTCTTAAGATGTCCTAACTTGTCGTACGATGTTCAAAGGACTCGGACGAATTCAGTAGGTTTATATAGAGTGTTAAGTTTACGTACGCTATTGTAAGATGTTGTTAGGAGTTGTGAGGTGTCGTACATTACACTAACAAGCTTTTCAAGGTGCTAATGTGGCATACAGAGTCTTAAGATGTCCTAACTTGTCGTACGATGTTCAAAGGACTCGGACGAATTCAGTAGGTTTGTATGGAGTTTTAAGTTTACGTACGCTATTGTAAGATGTTGTTAGTAGTTGTGAGGTGTCGTACATTACACTAACAAGCTTTTCAAGGTGCTAATGTGGCATACAGAGTCTTAAGATGTCTTAACTTGTCGTACAATGTTTAAAGGACTCGGACGAATTTTGTAGGTTTATATGGAGTTTTAAGTTTACGTACGCTATTGTAAGATGTTGTTAGGAGTTGTGAGGTGTCGTACATTACACTAACAAGCTTTTCAAGGTGCTAATGTGGCATACAGAGTCTTAAGATGTCCTAACTTGTCGTACGATGTTTAAAGGACTCGGACGAATTTTGTAGGTTTATATGGAGTTTTAAGTTTACGTACGCTATTGTAAGATGTTGTTAGGAGTTGTGAGGTGTCGTACATTACACTAACAAGCTTTTCAATGTGCTAATGTGGCATACAGAGACTTAAGATGTCCTAACTTGTCGTACGATGTTCAAAGGACTCGGACAAATTCAGTAGGTTTATATGGAGTTTTAAGTTTACGTACGGTATTGTAAGATGTTGTTAGGAGTTGTGAGGTGTCGTACATTACACTAACAAGCTTTTCAAGGTGCTAATGTGGCATACAGAGTCTTAAGATGTCCTAACTTGTCGTACGATGTTCAAAGGACTCGGATGAATTTTGTAGGTTTATATGGAGTTTTAATTTTACGTACGGTATTGTAAGATGTTGTCAGGAATTGTGAGGTGTCGTACATTACACTAACATGCTTTTCAAGGTGTTAATGTGGCATACAGAGTCTTAAGATGTCCTAACTTTCCGTACGATGTTCAAAGGACTCGGACGAATTCAGTAGGTTTTTATGGAGTTTTAAGTTTACGTACGCTATTGTAAGATGTTGTTAGTAGTTGTGAGGTGTCGTACATTACACTAACAAGCTTTTCAAGGTGCTAATGTGGCATACAGAGTCTTAAGATGTCCTAACTTTTCGTATGATGTTCAAAGGACTCGGACGAATTCAGTAGGTTTATATGGAGTTTTAAGTTTACGTACGGTATTGTAAGATGTTGTTAGGAGTTGTGAGGTGTCGTACATTACACTAACAACTTTTTTTTTTTTTTTTGGGTAAAGGGTTTACCCCGGCGATTTTATAAATATGTCAAAACGAAAACCAAGTAATGGGAGAAATGTTCCCATTAGTTCAATCAAAGGACATGCCCTAAGATTGTGAACACAAACAACCACATCGTACATAACAATGGAAAACAAAACCAAAGTTAAACAAACTAGACTAGAATCTAGATGAGGCCCATCCAATCGTTAGCTATATCATCCCATCATGTAGAACTATACGCTCCAGATCCCATCTCTTGCGAGTCTTCCAATTAGTAATCATATTTCCCTCGCTCAGAGATACCAATTTCAGCCTAACAATATCCAATATTATCTTTGTAATCTGCGCCGGTCCTCTCTTGATATCAGTAGAACTATACACTAACAACTTTTTCAAGGTGCTAATGTGGCATACAGAGTCTTAAAATGTCCTAACTTGTCGTACGATGTTTAAAGGACTCGGACGAATTTTGTAGGTTTATATGGAGTTTTAATTTTACGTACGGTATTGTAAGATGTTGTCAGGAGTTGTGAGGTGTCGTACATTACACTAACATGCTTTTCAAGGTGTTAATGTGGCATACAGAGTCTTAAGATGTCCTAACTTTCCGTACGATGTTCAAAGGACACGGACGAATTCAATAGGTTTATATGGAGTTTTAAGTTTACGTACGCTATTGTAAGATGTTGTTAGGAGTTGTGAGGTGTCGTACATTACACTAACAAGATTTTCAAGGTGCTAATGTGGCATACAGAGTCTTAAGATGTCCTAACTTGTCGTACGATGTTCAAAGGACTCGGACGAATTTTGTAGGTTTATATGGAGTTTTAATTTTACGTACGGTATTGTAAGATGTTGTCAGGAATTGTGAGGTGTCGTACATTACACTAACATGCTTTTCAAGGTGTTAATGTGGCATACAGAGTCTTAAGATGTCCTAACTTGCCGTACGATGTTCAAAGGACTCGGACGAATTCAGTAGGTTTATATGGAGTTTTAAGTTTACGTACGCTATTGTAAGATGTTGTTAGGAGTTGTGAGGTGTCGTACATTACACTAACAAGCTTTTCAAGGTGCCAATGTAGCATACAGAGTCTTAAGATGTCCTAACTTTCCGTACGATGTTCAAAGGACTCGGACGAATTCAGTAGGTTTATATGGAATTTTAAGTTTACGTACGCTATTGTAAGATGTTGTTAGGAGTTGTGAGGTGTCGTACATTACACTAACAAGCTTTTCAAGGTGCTAAAGTGGCATACAGAGTCTTAAGATGTCCTAACTTGTCGTACGATGTTCAAAGGACTCGGACGAATTTTGTAGGTTTATATGGAGTTTTAACTTTACGTACGGTATTGTATGATGTTGTCAGGAGTTGTGAGGTGTCGTACATTACACTAACATGCTTTTCAAGGTGTTAATGTGGCATACAGAGTCTTAAGATGTCCTAACTTTCCGTACGATGTTCAAAGGACATGGACGAATTCAGTAGGTTTATATGGAGATTTAAGTTTGCGTACGCTATTGTAAGATGTTGTTAGGAGTTGTGAGGTGTCGTACATTACACTAACAAGCTTTTCAAGGTGCTAATGTGGCATACAGAGTCTTAAAATGTCCTACCTTGCCGTACGATATTCAAAGGACTCGGACGAATTCAGTAGGTTTATATGGAGTTTTAAGTTTACGTACGATATTGTAAGATGTTGTCAGGAGTTGTGGGGTGTCGTACATTACACTAACATGCTTTTCAAGGTGTTATTGTGGCATACAGAGTCTTAAGATGTCCTAACTTGTCGTACGATGTTCAAAGGACTCGGACGAATTTTGTAAGTTTATATGGAGTTTTAATTTTACGTACGGTATTGTAAGATGTTGTCAGGAATTGTGAGGTGTCGTACATTACACTAACATGCTTTTCAAGGTGTTAATGTGGCATACAGAGTCTTAAGATGTCCTAACTTGCCGTACGATGTTCAAAGGACTCGGACGAATTCAGTAGGTTTATATGGAGTTTTAAGTTTACGTACGGTATTGTAAGATGTTGTTAGGAGTTGTGAGGTGTCGTACATTACACTAACAAGCTTTTCAAGGTGCTAATGTGGCATACAGAGTCTTAAGATGTCCTAACTTGTCGTACGACGTTCAAAGGACTCGGACGAAATCAGTAGGTTTATATGGAGTGTTAAGTTTACGTACGGTATTGTAAGATGTTGTTAGGAGTTGTGAGGTGTCGTACATTACACTATCAAGCTTTTCAAGGTGCTAATGTGGCATACAGAGTCTTAAGATGTCCTAACTTGTCGTACGATGTTCAAAGGACTCGGACGAATTTTGTAGGTTTATATGGAGTTTTAATTTTACGTACGGTATTGTAAGATGTTGTCAGGAGTTGTGAGGTGTCGTACATTACACTAACATGCTTTTCAAGGTGTTAATGTGGCATACAGAGTCTTAAGATGTCCTAACTTTCCGTACGATGTTCAAAGGACACGGACGAATTCAGTAGGTTTATATGCAGTTTTAAGTTTACGTACGCTATTGTAAGATGTTGTTAGTAGTTGTGAGGTGTCGTACATTACACTAACAAGCTTTTCAAGGTGCTAATGTGGCATACAGAGTCTTAAGATGTCCTAATTTGTCGTATGATGTTCAAAGGACTCGGACGAATTCAGTAGGTTTATATGGAGTTTTAAGTTTACGTACGGTATTGTAAGATGTTGTTAGGAGTTGTGAGGTGTCGTACATTACACTAACAACTTTTTTTTTTTTTTTTTTTGGGTAAAGGGTTTACCCCGGCGATTTTATAAATATGTCAAAACGAAAACCAAGTAATGGGAGAAATGTTCCCATTAGTTCAATCAAAGGACATGCCCTAAGATTGTGAACACAAACAACCACATCGTACATAACAATGGAAAACAAAACCAAAGTTAAACAAACTAGACTAGAATCTAGATGAGGCCCATCCAATCGTTAGCTATATCATCCCATCATGTAGAACTATACGCTCCAGATCCCATCTCTTGCGAGTCTTCCAATTAGTAATCATATTTCCCTCTCTCAGAGATACCAATTTCAGCCTAACAATATCCAATATTATCTTTGTAATCTGCGCCGGTCCTCTCTTGATATCAGTAGAACTATACACTAACAACTTTTTCAAGGTGCTAATGTGGCATACAGAGTCTTAAGATGTCCTAACTTGTCGTACGATGTTTAAAGGACTCGGACGAATTTTGTAGGTTTATATGGAGTTTTAATTTTACGTACGGTATTGTAAGATGTTGTCAGGAGTTGTGAGGTGTCGTACATTACACTAACATGCTTTTCAAGGTGTTAATGTGGCATACAGAGTCTTAAGATGTCCTAACTTTCCGTACGATGTTCAAAGGACACGGACGAATTCAGTAGGTTTATATGGAGTTTTAAGTTTACGTACGCTATTGTAAGATGTTGTTAGGAGTTGTGAGGTGTCGTACATTACACTAACAAGATTTTCAAGGTGCTAATGTGGCATATAGAGTCTTAAGATGTCCTAACTTGTCGTACGATGTTCAAAGGACTCGGACGAATTTTGTAGGTTTATATGGAGTTTTAATTTTACGTACGGTATTGTAAGATGTTGTCAGGAATTGTGAGGTGTCGTACATTACACTAACATGCTTTTCAAGGTGTTAATGAGGCATACAGAGTCTTAAGATGTCCTACCTTGTCGTACGATATTCAAAGGACTCGGACGAATTCAGTAGGTTTATATGGAGTTTTAAGTTTACGTACGGTATTGTAAGATGTTGTCAGGAGTTGTGGGGTGTCGTACATTACACTAACATGCTTTTCAAGGTGTTATTGTGGCATACAGAGTCTTAAGATGTCCTAACTTGCCGTACGATGTTCAAAGGACTCGGACGAATTTTGTAGGTTTATATGGAGTTTTAATTTTACGTACGGTATTGTAAGATGTTGTCAGGAGTTGTGAGGTGGCGTACATTACACTAACATGCTTTTCAAGGTGTTAATGTGGCATACAGAGTCTTAAGATGTCCTACCTTGTCGTACGATATTCAAAGGACTCGGACGAATTCAGTAGGTTTATATGGAGTTTTAAGTTTACGTACGGTATTGTAAGATGTTGTCAGGAGTTGTGGGGTGTCGTACATTACACTAACATGCTTTTCAAGGTGTTATTGTGGCATACAGAGTCTTAAGATGTCCTAACTTGCCGTACGATGTTCAAAGGACTCGGACGAATTCAGTAGGTTTATATGGAGTTTTAAGTTTACGTACGCTATTGTAAGATGTTGTTAGGAGTTGTGAGGTGTCGTACATTACACTAACAAGCTTTTCAAGGTGCTAATGTGGCATACAGAGTCTTAAGATGTCCTAACTTGTCGTACGACGTTCAAAGGACTCGGACGAAATCAGTAGGTTTATATGGAGTGTTAAGTTTACGTACGGTATTGTAAGATGTTGTTAGGAGTTGTGAGGTGTCGTACATTACACTATCAAGCTTTTCAAGGTGCTAATGTGGCATACAGAGTCTTAAGATGTCCTAACTTGTCGTACGATGTTCAAAGGACTCGGACGAATTTTGTAGGTTTATATGGAGTTTTAATTTTACGTACGGTATTGTAAGATGTTGTCAGGAGTTGTGAGGTGTCGTACATTACACTAACATGCTTTTCAAGGTGTTAATGTGGCATACAGAGTCTTAAGATGTCCTAACTTTCCGTACGATGTTCAAAGGACACGGACGAATTCAGTAGGTTTATATGCAGTTTTAAGTTTACGTACGCTATTGTAAGATGTTGTTAGTAGTTGTGAGGTGTCGTACATTACACTAACAAGCTTTTCAAGGTGCTAATGTGGCATACAGAGTCTTAAGATGTCCTAATTTGTCGTATGATGTTCAAAGGACTCGGACGAATTCAGTAGGTTTATATGGAGTTTTAAGTTTACGTACGGTATTGTAAGATGTTGTTAGGAGTTGTGAGGTGTCGTACATTACACTAACAACTTTTTTTTTTTTTTTTTTTGGGTAAAGGGTTTACCCCGGCGATTTTATAAATATGTCAAAACGAAAACCAAGTAATGGGAGAAATGTTCCCATTAGTTCAATCAAAGGACATGCCCTAAGATTGTGAACACAAACAACCACATCGTACATAACAATGGAAAACAAAACCAAAGTTAAACAAACTAGACTAGAATCTAGATGAGGCCCATCCAATCGTTAGCTATATCATCCCATCATGTAGAACTATACGCTCCAGATCCCATCTCTTGCGAGTCTTCCAATTAGTAATCATATTTCCCTCTCTCAGAGATACCAATTTCAGCCTAACAATATCCAATATTATCTTTGTAATCTGCGCCGGTCCTCTCTTGATATCAGTAGAACTATACACTAACAACTTTTTCAAGGTGCTAATGTGGCATACAGAGTCTTAAGATGTCCTAACTTGTCGTACGATGTTTAAAGGACTCGGACGAATTTTGTAGGTTTATATGGAGTTTTAATTTTACGTACGGCATTGTAAGATGTTGTCAGGAGTTGTGAGGTGTCGTACATTACACTAACATGCTTTTCAAGGTGTTAATGTGGCATACAGAGTCTTAAGATGTCCTAACTTTCCGTACGATGTTCAAAGGACACGGACGAATTCAGTAGGTTTATATGGAGTTTTAAGTTTACGTACGCTATTGTAAGATGTTGTTAGGAGTTGTGAGGTGTCGTACATTACACTAACAAGATTTTCAAGGTGCTAATGTGGCATATAGAGTCTTAAGATGTCCTAACTTGTCGTACGATGTTCAAAGGACTCGGACGAATTTTGTAGGTTTATATGGAGTTTTAATTTTACGTACGGTATTGTAAGATGTTGTCAGGAATTGTGAGGTGTCGTACATTACACTAACATGCTTTTCAAGGTGTTAATGAGGCATACAGAGTCTTAAGATGTCCTACCTTGTCGTACGATATTCAAAGGACTCGGACGAATTCAGTAGGTTTATATGGAGTTTTAAGTTTACGTACGGTATTGTAAGATGTTGTCAGGAGTTGTGGGGTGTCGTACATTACACTAACATGCTTTTCAAGGTGTTATTGTGGCATACAGAGTCTTAAGATGTCCTAACTTGCCGTACGATGTTCAAAGGACTCGGACGAATTTTGTAGGTTTATATGGAGTTTTAATTTTACGTACGGTATTGTAAGATGTTGTCAGGAGTTGTGAGGTGGCGTACATTACACTAACATGCTTTTCAAGGTGTTAATGTGGCATACAGAGTCTTAAGATGTCCTACCTTGTCGTACGATATTCAAAGGACTCGGACGAATTCAGTAGGTTTATATGGAGTTTTAAGTTTACGTACGGTATTGTAAGATGTTGTCAGGAGTTGTGGGGTGTCGTACATTACACTAACATGCTTTTCAAGGTGTTATTGTGGCATACAGAGTCTTAAGATGTCCTAACTTGCCGTACGATGTTCAAAGGACTCGGACGAATTCAGTAGGTTTATATGGAGTTTTAAGTTTACGTACGCTATTGTAAGATGTTGTTAGGAGTTGTGAGGTGTCGTACATTACACTAACAAGCTTTTCAAGGTGCTAATGTGGCATACAGAGTCTTAAGATGTCCTAACTTGTCGTACGATGTTCAAAGGACTCGGACGAATTTTGTAGGTTTATATGGAGTTTTAATTTTACGTACGGTATTGTAAGATGTTGTCAGGAATTGTGAGGTGTCGTACATTACACTAACATGCTTTTCAAGGTGTTAATGTGGCATACATAGTCTTAAGATGTCCTAACTTGTCGTATGATGTTCAAAGGACTCGGACGAATTCAGTAGGTTTATATGGAGTTTTAAGTTTACGTACGCTATTGTAAGATGTTGTTAGGAGTTGTGAGGTGTCGTACATTACACTAACATGCTTTTCAAGGTGTTAATGTGGCATACAGAGTCTTAAGATGTCCTAACTTGTCGTACGATGTTTAAAGGACTCGGACGAATTCAGTAGGTTTATATGGAGTTTTAATTTTACGTACGGTATTGTAAGATGTTGTCAGGAGTTGTGAGGTGGCGTACATTACACTAACATGCTTTTCAAGGTGTTAATGTGGCATACAGAGTCTTAAGATGTCCTACCTTGTCGTACGATATTCAAAGGACTCGGACGAATTATGTAGGTTTATATGGAGTTTTAAGTTTACGTACGGTATTGTAAGATGTTGTCAGGAGTTGTGGGGTGTCGTACATTACACTAACATGCTTTTCAAGGTGTTATTGTGGCATACAGAGTCTTAAGATGTCCTAACTTGCCGTACGATGTTCAAAGGACTCGGACGAATTCAGTAGGTTTATATGGAGTTTTAAGTTTACGTACGCTATTGTAAGATGTTGTTAGGAGTTGTGAGGTGTCGTACATTACACTAACAAGCTTTTCAAGGTGCTAATGTGGCATACAGAGTCTTAAGATGTCCTAACTTGTCGTACGATGTTCAAAGGACTCGGACGAATTTTGTAGGTTTATATGGAGTTTTAATTTTACGTACGGTATTGTAAGATGTTGTCAGGAATTGTTAGGTGGCGTACATTACACTAACATGCTTTTCAAGGTGTTAATGTGGCAAACAGAGTCTTAAGATCTCCTAACTTTCCGTACGATATTCAAAGGACTCGGACGAATTCAGTAGGTTTATATGGAGTTTTAAGTTTACGTACGCTATTGTAAGATGTTGTTAGGAGTTGTGAGGTGTCGTACATTACACTAACAAGCTTTTCAAGGTGCCAATGTAGCATACAGAGTCTTAAGATGTCCTAACTTTCCGTACGATGTTCAAAGGACTCGGACGAATTCAGTAGGTTTATATGGAATTTTAAGTTTACGTACGCTATTGTAAGATGTTGTTAGGAGTTGTGAGGTGTCGTACATTACACTAACAAGCTTTTCAAGGTGCTAAAGTGGCATACAGAGTCTTAAGATGTCCTAACTTGTCGTACGATGTTCAAAGGACTCGGACGAATTTTGTAGGTTTATATGGAGTTTTAACTTTACGTACGGTATTGTATGATGTTGTCAGGAGTTGTGAGGTGTCGTACATTACACTAACATGCTTTTCAAGGTGTTAATGTGGCATACAGAGTCTTAAGATGTCCTAACTTTCCGTACGATGTTCAAAGGACACGGACGAATTCAGTAGGTTTATATGGAGTTTTAAGTTTGCGTACGCTATTGTAAGATGTTGTTAGGAGTTGTGAGGTGTCGTACATTACACTAACAAGCTTTTCAAGGTGCTAATGTGGCATACAGAGTCTTAAAATGTCCTACCTTGCCGTACGATATTCAAAGGACTCGGACGAATTCAGTAGGTTTATATGGAGTTTTAAGTTTACGTACGATATTGTAAGATGTTGTCAGGAGTTGTGGGGTGTCGTACATTACACTAACATGCTTTTCAAGGTGTTATTGTGGCATACAGAGTCTTAAGATGTCCTAACTTGTCGTACGATGTTCAAAGGACTCGGACGAATTTTGTAGGTTTATATGGAGTTTTAATTTTACGTACGATATTGTAAGATGTTGTCAGGAATTGTGAGGTGTCGTACATTACACTAACATGCTTTTCAAGGTGTTAATGTGGCATACAGAGTCTTAAGATGTCCTAACTTGCCGTACGATGTTCAAAGGACTCGGACGAATTCAGTAGGTTTATATGGAGTTTTAAGTTTACGTACGGTATTGTAAGATGTTGTTAGGAGTTGTGAGGTGTCGTACATTACACTAACAAGCTTTTCAAGGTGCTAATGTGGCATACAGAGTCTTAAGATGTCCTAACTTGTCGTACGACGTTCAAAGGACTCGGACGAATTCAGTAGGTTTATATGGAGTTTTAAGTTTACGTACGGTATTGTAAGATGTTGTTAGGAGTTGTGAGGTGTCGTACATTACACTAACAAGCTTTTCAAGGTGCTAATGTGGCATACAGAGTCTTAAGATGTCCTAACTTGTCGTACGACGTTCAAAGGACTCGGACGAAATCAGTAGGTTTATATGGAGTGTTAAGTTTACGTACGGTATTGTAAGATGTTGTTAGGAGTTGTGAGGTGTCGTACATTACACTATCAAGCTTTTCAAGGTGCTAATGTGGCATACAGAGTCTTAAGATGTCCTAACTTGTCGTACGATGTTCAAAGGACTCGGACGAATTTTGTAGGTTTATATGGAGTTTTAATTTTACGTACGGTATTGTAAGATGTTGTCAGGAGTTGTGAGGTGTCGTACATTACACTAACATGCTTTTCAAGGTGTTAATGTGGCATACAGAGTCTTAAGATGTCCTAACTTTCCGTACGATGTTCAAAGGACACGGACGAATTCAGTAGGTTTATATGCAGTTTTAAGTTTACGTACGCTATTGTAAGATGTTGTTAGTAGTTGTGAGGTGTCGTACATTACACTAACAAGCTTTTCAAGGTGCTAATGTGGCATACAGAGTCTTAAGATGTCCTAATTTGTCGTATGATGTTCAAAGGACTCGGACGAATTCAGTAGGTTTATATGGAGTTTTAAGTTTACGTACGGTATTGTAAGATGTTGTTAGGAGTTGTGAGGTGTCGTACATTACACTAACAACTTTTTTTTTTTTTTTTTTGGGTAAAGGGTTTACCCCGGCGATTTTATAAATATGTCAAAACGAAAACCAAGTAATGGGAGAAATGTTCCCATTAGTTCAATCAAAGGACATGCCCTAAGATTGTGAACACAAACAACCACATCGTACATAACAATGGAAAACAAAACCAAAGTTAAACAAACTAGACTAGAATCTAGATGAGGCCCATCCAATCGTTAGCTATATCATCCCATCATGTAGAACTATACGCTCCAGATCCCATCTCTTGCGAGTCTTCCAATTAGTAATCATATTTCCCTCTCTCATACGGGATGCAAATATGTCTCTTATGGATTCGGTTGATAAAGTTTATATGGGATCATCGTTTAATTGGCCTGAAGATCTTGTTAGAAGGTTCCCGTCCTTGATGTGTATCTCTATCCCATTTACTGCTACTGATAAGGATGTAGTGCAATGGAGAGAGGGTAATGTATTGTCTGAATTTTCAACAACATTAGCATGGGAGGCTATAAGAGTCAAGGAGGAGAAGGTGGCTTGGGCAGAAAGTGTTTGGTTTCCTCAATGCATTCCAAAGCATGCGTTTAACATGTGGCTTATCTGTCATGGTAAGTTGATGACTCAAGATAGATTGAGAAGGTGGAACCAGCTAGGGGGACGTAATATGAATATGATGTGTTGCGGCTTATGTTTGCATGATGTAGATTCGCATAAACATTTATTTTTTGAATGCTCTTATGCTTCACGGGTATGGAGGATGGTGCGTAATAAAGCCAACATGGCTAATGTGCCTCCAGTTTGGTCGAATATCATGCAGCATATTCAACGGGTTTGTAAAGGTAAGGACATTGGTTCTATAGTGGCTCGGCTGGTCATAGCAGCTACGGCTTATTCTATATGGCAGGAGAGAAATAGAAGATTGTTTAATGAAAATCCAAGACCACCAGAGGAGCTAGGCAAATCGATCATCAATACAGTTAGATGCAAAGTGATGAGCGTTCGGGTCAAGAGTATGGATCGGGTGGGGCATATGCTAGAGACATTGAAGAATATGGACTATGTTGACTAATATCTAATTGTGTTTTTTCATTATTACATTGTCTAGTATTAGCTAGAAGGTAGTGGTGTGATGGGTTTAGTTGTGGGTTTGTGTTTAAGTCTTGTACTTTGATTTACAGTTTTTGGGCATGTCCAAGACTGAACTAGTGTGGACTCTCTGCACTACTTGTGTTTATTGTTAATAGAATCACCAGGGTAAAACCCTTTACCCAAAAAGAGATACCAATTTCAGCCTAACAATATCCAATATTATCTTTGTAATCTGCGCCGGTCCTCTCTTGATATCAGTAGAACTATACACTAACAACTTTTTCAAGGTGCTAATGTGGCATACAGAGTCTTAAGATGTCCTAACTTGTCGTACGATGTTTAAAGGACTCGGACGAATTTTGTAGGTTTATATGGAGTTTTAATTTTACGTACGGTATTGTAAGATGTTGTCAGGAGTTGTGAGGTGTCGTACATTACACTAACATGCTTTTCAAGGTGTTAATGTGGCATACAGAGTCTTAAGATGTCCTAACTTTCCGTACGATGTTCAAAGGACACGGACGAATTCAGTAGGTTTATATGGAGTTTTAAGTTTACGTACGCTATTGTAAGATGTTGTTAGGAGTTGTGAGGTGTCGTACATTACACTAACAAGATTTTCAAGGTGCTAATGTGGCATATAGAGTCTTAAGATGTCCTAACTTGTCGTACGATGTTCAAAGGACTCGGACGAATTTTGTAGGTTTATATGGAGTTTTAATTTTACGTACGGTATTGTAAGAAGTTGTCAGGAATTGTGAGGTGTCGTACATTACACTAACATGCTTTTCAAGGTGTTAATGTGGCATACAGAGTCTTAAGATGTCCTACCTTGTCGTATGATATTCAAAGGACTCGGACGAATTCAGTAGGTTTATATGGAGTTTTAAGTTTACGTACGGTATTGTAAGATGTTGTCAGGAGTTGTGGGGTGTCGTACATTACACTAACATGCTTTTCAAGGTGTTATTGTGGCATACAGAGTCTTAAGATGTCCTAACTTGCCGTACGATGTTCAAAGGACTCGGACGAATTTTGTAGGTTTATATGGAGTTTTAATTTTACGTACGGTATTGTAAGATGTTGTCAGGAGTTGTGAGGTGGCGTACATTACACTAACATGCTTTTCAAGGTGTTAATGTGGCATACAGAGTCTTAAGATGTCCTACCTTGTCGTACGATATTCAAAGGACTCGGACGAATTCAGTAGGTTTATATGGAGTTTTAAGTTTACGTACGGTATTGTAAGATGTTGTCAGGAGTTGTGGGGTGTCGTACATTACACTAACATGCTTTTCAAGGTGTTATTGTGGCATACAGAGTCTTAAGATGTCCTAACTTGCCGTACGATGTTCAAAGGACTCGGACGAATTCAGTAGGTTTATATGGAGTTTTAAGTTTACGTACGCTATTGTAAGATGTTGTTAGGAGTTGTGAGGTGTCGTACATTACACTAACAAGCTTTTCAAGGTGCTAATGTGGCATACAGAGTCTTAAGATGTCCTAACTTGTCGTACGATGTTCAAAGGACTCGGACGAATTTTGTAGGTTTATATGGAGTTTTAATTTTACGTACGGTATTGTAAGATGTTGTCAGGAATTGTGAGGTGTCGTACATTACACTAACATGCTTTTCAAGGTGTTAATGTGGCATACATAGTCTTAAGATGTCCTAACTTGTCGTATGATGTTCAAAGGACTCGGACGAATTCAGTAGGTTTATATGGAGTTTTAAGTTTACGTACGCTATTGTAAGATGTTGTTAGGAGTTGTGAGGTGTCGTACATTACACTAACATGCTTTTCAAGGTGTTAATGTGGCATACAGAGTCTTAAGATGTCCTAACTTGTCGTACGATGTTTAAAGGACTCGGACGAATTCAGTAGGTTTATATGGAGTTTTAATTTTACGTACGGTATTGTAAGATGTTGTCAGGAGTTGTGAGGTGGCGTACATTACACTAACATGCTTTTCAAGGTGTTAATGTGGCATACAGAGTCTTAAGATGTCCTACCTTGTCGTACGATATTCAAAGGACTCGGACGAATTATGTAGGTTTATATGGAGTTTTAAGTTTACGTACGGTATTGTAAGATGTTGTCAGGAGTTGTGGGGTGTCGTACATTACACTAACATGCTTTTCAAGGTGTTATTGTGGCATACAGAGTCTTAAGATGTCCTAACTTGCCGTACGATGTTCAAAGGACTCGGACGAATTCAGTAGGTTTATATGGAGTTTTAAGTTTACGTACGCTATTGTAAGATGTTGTTAGGAGTTGTGAGGTGTCGTACATTACACTAACAAGCTTTTCAAGGTGCTAATGTGGCATACAGAGTCTTAAGATGTCCTAACTTGTCGTACGATGTTCAAAGGACTCGGACGAATTTTGTAGGTTTATATGGAGTTTTAATTTTACGTACGGTATTGTAAGATGTTGTCAGGAATTGTTAGGTGGCGTACATTACACTAACATGCTTTTCAAGGTGTTAATGTGGCAAACAGAGTCTTAAGATCTCCTAACTTTCCGTACGATATTCAAAGGACTCGGACGAATTCAGTAGGTTTATATGGAGTTTTAATTTTACGTACGGTATTGTAAGATGTTGTCAGGAATTGTGAGGTGTCGTACATTACACTAACATGCTTTTCAAGGTGTTAATGTGGCATACAGAGTCTTAAGATGTCCTAACTTGCCGTACGATGTTCAAAGGACTCGGACGAATTCAGTAGGTTTATATGGAGTTTTAAGTTTACGTACGCTATTGTAAGATGTTGTTAGGAGTTGTGAGGTGTCGTACATTACACTAACAAGATTTTCAAGGTGCTAATGTGGCATACAGAGTCTTAAGATGTCCTAACTTGTCGTACGATGTTCAAAGGACTCGGACGAATTTTGTAGGTTTATATGGAGTTTTAATTTTACGTACGGTATTGTAAGATGTTGTCAGGAATTGTGAGGTGTCGTACATTACACTAACATGCTTTTCAAGGTGTTAATGTGGCATACAGAGTCTTAAGATGTCCTAACTTGCCGTACGATGTTCAAAGGACTCGGACGAATTCAGTAGGTTTATATGGAGTTTTAAGTTTACGTACGGTATTGTAAGATGTTGTTAGGAGTTGTGAGGTGTCGTACATTACACTAACAAGCTTTTCAAGGTGCTAATGTGGCATACAGAGTCTTAAGATGTCCTAACTTGTCATACGATGTTTAAAGGACTCGGACGAATTTTGTAGGTTTATATGGAGTTTTAATTTTACGTACGGTATTGTAAGATGTTGTCAGGAGTTGTGAGGTGGCGTACATTACACTAACATGCTTTTCAAGGTGTTAATGTGGCATACAGAGTCTTAAGATGTCCTACCTTGTCGTACGATATTCAAAGGACTCGGACGAATTCAGTAGGTTTATATGGAGTTTTAAGTTTACGTACGGTACTGTAAGATGTTGTCAGGAGTTGTGGGGTGTCGTACATTACACTAACATGCTTTTCAAGGTGTTATTGTGGCATACAGAGTCTTAAGATGTCCTAACTTGCCGTACGATGTTCAAAGGACTCGGACGAATTCAGTAGGTTTATATGGAGTTTTAAGTTTACGTACGCTATTGTAAGATGTTGTTAGGAGTTGTGAGGTGTCGTACATTACACTAACAAGCTTTTCAAGGTGCTAATGTGGCATACAGAGTCTTAAGATGTCCTAACTTGTCGTACGATGTTCAAAGGACTCGGACGAATTTTGTAGGTTTATATGGAGTTTTAATTTTACGTACGGTATTGTAAGATGTTGTCAGGAATTGTGAGGTGTCGTACATTACACTAACATGCTTTTCAAGGTGTTAATGTGGCATACATAGTCTTAAGATGTCCTAACTTGTCGTATGATGTTCAAAGGACTCGGACGAATTCAGTAGGTTTATATGGAGTTTTAATTTTACGTACGATATTGTAAGATGTTGTCAGGAATTGTGAGGTGGCGTACATTACACTAACATGCTTTTCAAGGTGTTAATGTGGCAAACAGAGTCTTAAGATCTCCTAACTTTCCGTACGATATTCAAAGGACTCGGACGAATTCAGTAGGTTTATATGGAGTTTTAAGTTTACGTACGGTATTGTAAGATGTTGTTAGGAGTTGTGAGGTGTCGTACATTACACTAACAAGCTTTTCAAGGTGCTAATGTGGCATACAGAGTCTTAAGATGTCCTAACTTGTCGTTGACGTTCAAAGGACTCGGACGAATTTTGTAGGTATATATGGAGATTTAATTTTACGTACGGTATTGTAAGATGTTGTCAGGATTGTGAGGAGTCGTACATTACACTAACATGCTTTTCAAGGTGTTAATGTGGCATACAGAGTCTTAAGATGTCCTACCTTGCCGTACGATATTCAAAGAACTCGGACGAATTCAGTAGGTTTATATGGAGTTTTAAGTTTACGTACGCTATTGTAAGATGTTGTCAAAAGTTGTGGGGTGTCGTACATTACACTAACATGCTTTTCAAGGTGTTATTGTGGCATACAGAGTCTTAAGATGTCCTAACTTGTCGTACGATGTTCAAAGGACTCGGACGAATTCAGTAGGTTTATATGGAGTTTTAATTTTACATACGGTATTGTAAGATGTTGTCAGGAATTGTGAGGTGTCGTACATTACACTAACATGCTTTTCAAGGTGTTAATGTGGCATACAGAGTCTTAAGATGTCCTAACTTTCCGTACGATGTTCAAAGGACTCGGACGAATTCAGTAGGTTTGTATGGAGTTTTAAGTTTACGTACGCTATTGTAAGATGTTGTTAGGAGTTGTGAGGTGTCGTACATTACACTAACAAGATTTTCAAGGTGCTAATGTGGCATACAGAGTCTTAAGATGTCCTAACTTGTCGTACGATGTTCAAAGGACTCGGACGAATTTTGTAGGTTTATATGGAGTTTTAATTTTACGTACGGTATTGTAAGATGTTGTTAGGAGTTGTGAGGTGTCGTACATTACACTAACAAGCTTTTCAAGGTGCTAATGTGGCATACAGAGTCTTAAGATGTCCTAACTTGTCGTACGATGTTCAAAGGACTCGGACGAATTTTGTAGGTTTATATGGAGTTTTAATTTTACGTACGGTATTGTAAGATGTTGTCAGGAATTGTGAGGTGGCGTACATTACACTAACATGCTTTTCAAGGTGTTAATGTGGCAAACAGAGTCTTAAGATCTCCTAACTTTCCGTACGATATTCAAAGGACTCGGACGAATTCAGTAGGTTTATATGGAGTTTTAAGTTTACGTACGGTATTGTAAGATGTTGTTAGGAGTTGTGAGGTGTCGTACATTACACTAACAAGCTTTTCAAGGTGCTAATGTGGCATACAGAGTCTTAAGATGTCCTAACTTGTCGTTGACGTTCAAAGGACTCGGACGAATTTTGTAGGTATATATGGAGATTTAATTTTACGTACGGTATTGTAAGATGTTGTCAGGATTGTGAGGAGTCGTACATTACACTAACATGCTTTTCAAGGTGTTAATGTGGCATACAGAGTCTTAAGATGTCCTACCTTGCCGTACGATATTCAAAGAACTCGGACGAATTCAGTAGGTTTATATGGAGTTTTAAGTTTACGTACGCTATTGTAAGATGTTGTCAGGAGTTGTGGGGTGTCGTACATTACACTAACATGCTTTTCAAGGTGTTATTGTGGCATACAGAGTCTTAAGATGTCCTAACTTGTCGTACGATGTTCAAAGGACTCGGACGAATTCAGTAGGTTTATATGGAGTTTTAATTTTACATACGGTATTGTAAGATGTTGTCAGGAATTGTGAGGTGTCGTACATTACACTAACATGCTTTTCAAGGTGTTAATGTGGCATACAGAGTCTTAAGATGTCCTAACTTTCCGTACGATGTTCAAAGGACTCGGACGAATTCAGTAGGTTTGTATGGAGTTTTAAGTTTACGTACGCTATTGTAAGATGTTGTCAGGATTGTGAGGAGTCGTACATTACACTAACATGCTTTTCAAGGTGTTAATGTGGCATACAGAGTCTTAAGATGTCCTACCTTGCCGTACGATATTCAAAGAACTCGGACGAATTCAGTAGGTTTATATGGAGTTTTAAGTTTACGTACGCTATTGTAAGATGTTGTCAGGAGTTGTGGGGTGTCGTACATTACACTAACATGCTTTTCAAGGTGTTATTGTGGCATACAGAGTCTTAAGATGTCCTAACTTGTCGTACGATGTTCAAAGGACTCGGACGAATTCAGTAGGTTTATATGGAGTTTTAATTTTACATACGGTATTGTAAGATGTTGTCAGGAATTGTGAGGTGTCGTACATTACACTAACATGCTTTTCAAGGTGTTAATGTGGCATACAGAGTCTTAAGATGTCCTAACTTTCCGTACGATGTTCAAAGGACTCGGACGAATTCAGTAGGTTTGTATGGAGTTTTAAGTTTACGTACGCTATTGTAAGATGTTGTCAGGATTGTGAGGAGTCGTACATTACACTAACATGCTTTTCAAGGTGTTAATGTGGCATACAGAGTCTTAAGATGTCCTACCTTGCCGTACGATATTCAAAGAACTCGGACGAATTCAGTAGGTTTATATGGAGTTTTAAGTTTACGTACGCTATTGTAAGATGTTGTCAGGAGTTGTGGGGTGTCGTACATTACACTAACATGCTTTTCAAGGTGTTATTGTGGCATACAGAGTCTTAAGATGTCCTAACTTGTCGTACGATGTTCAAAGGACTCGGACGAATTCAGTAGGTTTATATGGAGTTTTAATTTTACATACGGTATTGTAAGATGTTGTCAGGAATTGTGAGGTGTCGTACATTACACTAACATGCTTTTCAAGGTGTTAATGTGGCATACAGAGTCTTAAGATGTCCTAACTTTCCGTACGATGTTCAAAGGACTCGGACGAATTCAGTAGGTTTGTATGGAGTTTTAAGTTTACGTACGCTATTGTAAGATGTTGTTAGGAGTTGTGAGGTGTCGTACATTACACTAACAAGATTTTCAAGGTGCTAATGTGGCATACAGAGTCTTAAGATGTCCTAACTTGTCGTACGATGTTCAAAGGACTCGGACGAATTTTGTAGGTTTATATGGAGTTTTGAGTTTACGTACGGTATTGTAAGATGTTGTCAGGAATTGTGAGGTGTCGTACATTACACTAACAAGCTTTTCAAGGTGCTAATGTGGCATACAGAGTCTTAAGATGTCCTAACTTGTCGTACGATGTTCAAAGGACTCGGACGAATTTTGTAGGTTTATATGGAGTTTTAATTTTACGTACGGTATTGTAAGATGTTGTCAATAGTTGTGAGGTGGCGTACAATACACTAACATGCTTTTCAAGGTGTTAATGTGGCATACAGAGTCTTAAGATGTCCTACCTTGCCGTACGATATTCAAAGGACTCGGACGAATTCAGTAGGTTTATATGGAGTTTTAAGTTTACGTACGCTATTGTAAGATGTTGTCAGGAGTTGTGGGGTGTCGTACATTACACTAACATGCTTTTCAAGGTGTTATTGTGGCATACAGAGTCTTAAGATGTCCTAACTTGTCGTACGATGTTCAAAGGACTCGGACGAATTCAGTAGGTTTATATGGAGTTTTAATTTTACATACGGTATTGTAAGATGTTGTCAGGAATTGTGAGGTGTCGTACATTACACTAACATGCTTTTCAAGGTGTTAATGTGGCATACAGAGTCTTAAGATGTCCTAACTTTCCGTACGATGTTCAAAGGACTCGGACGAATTCAGTAGGTTTGTATGGAGTTTTAAGTTTACGTACGCTATTGTAAGATGTTGTTAGGAGTTGTGAGGTGTCGTACATTACACTAACAAGATTTTCAAGGTGCTAATGTGGCATACAGAGTCTTAAGATGTCCTAACTTGTCGTACGATGTTCAAAGGACTCGGACGAATTTTGTAGGTTTATATGGAGTTTTAATTTTACGTACGGTATTGTAAGATGTTGTTAGGAGTTGTGAGGTGTCGTACATTACACTAACAAGCTTTTCAAGGTGCTAATGTGGCATACAGAGTCTTAAGATGTCCTAACTTGTCGTACGATGTTCAAAGGACTCGGACGAATTTTGTAGGTTTATATGGAGTTTTAATTTTACGTACGGTATTGTAAGATGTTGTTAGGAGTTGTGAGGTGTCGTACATTACACTAACAAGATTTTCAAGGTGCTAATGTGGCATACAGAGTCTTAAGATGTCCTAACTTGTCGTACGATGTTCAAAGGACTCGGACGAATTTTGTAGGTTTATATGGAGTTTTGAGTTTACGTACGGTATTGTAAGATGTTGTCAGGAATTGTGAGGTGTCGTACATTACACTAACAAGCTTTTCAAGGTGCTAATGTGGCATACAGAGTCTTAAGATGTCCTAACTTGTCGTACGATGTTCAAAGGACTCGGACGAATTTTGTAGGTTTATATGGAGTTTTAATTTTACGTACGGTATTGTAAGATGTTGTCAATAGTTGTGAGGTGGCGTACAATACACTAACATGCTTTTCAAGGTGTTAATGTGGCATACAGAGTCTTAAGATGTCCTACCTTGCCGTACGATATTCAAAGGACTCGGACGAATTCAGTAGGTTTATATGGAGTTTTAAGTTTACGTACGCTATTGTAAGATGTTGTCAGGAGTTGTGGGGTGTCGTACATTACACTAACATGCTTTTCAAGGTGTTATTGTGGCATACAGAGTCTTAAGATGTCCTAACTTGTCGTACGATGTTCAAAGGACTCGGACGAATTCAGTAGGTTTATATGGAGTTTTAATTTTACATACGGTATTGTAAGATGTTGTCAGGAATTGTGAGGTGTCGTACATTACACTAACATGCTTTTCAAGGTGTTAATGTGGCATACAGAGTCTTAAGATGTCCTAACTTTCCGTACGATGTTCAAAGGACTCGGACGAATTCAGTAGGTTTGTATGGAGTTTTAAGTTTACGTACGCTATTGTAAGATGTTGTTAGGAGTTGTGAGGTGTCGTACATTACACTAACAAGCTTTTCAAGGTGCTAATGTGGCATACAGAGTCTTAAGATGTCCTAACTTGTCGTACGATGTTCAAAGGACTCGGACGAATTTTGTAGGTTTATATGGAGTTTTAATTTTACGTACGGTATTGTAAGATGTTGTCAGGAGTTGTGAGGTGGCGTACATTACACTAACATGCTTTTCAAGGTGTTAATGTGGCATACAGAGTCTTAAGATGTCCTACCTTGTCGTACGATATTCAAAGGACTCGGACGAATCAAGTAGGTTTATATGGAGTTTTAAGTTTACGTACGGTATTGTAAGATGTTGTCAGGAGTTGTGGGGTGTCGTACATTACACTAACATGCTTTTCAAGGTGTTATTGTGGCATACAGAGTCTTAAGATGTCCTAACTTGCCGTACGATGTTCAAAGGACTCGGACGAATTCAGTAGGTTTATATGGAGTTTTAAGTTTACGTACGCTATTGTAAGATGTTGTTAGGAGTTGTGAGGTGTCGTACATTACACTAACAAGCTTTTCAAGGTGCTAATGTGGCATACAGAGTCTTAAGATGTCCTAACTTGTCGTACGATGTTCAAAGGACTCGGACGAATTTTGTAGGTTTATATGGAGTTTTAATTTTACGTACGGTATTGTAAGATGTTGTCAGGAATTGTGAGGTGTCGTACATTACACTAACATGCTTTTCAAGGTGTTAATGTGGCATACATAGTCTTAAGATGTCCTAACTTGTCGTATGATGTTCAAAGGACTCGGACGAATTCAGTAGGTTTATATGGAGTTTTAATTTTACGTACGGTATTGTAAGATGTTGTCAGGAATTGTGAGGTGGCGTACATTACACTAACATGCTTTTCAAGGTGTTAATGTGGCATACAGAGTCTTAAGATGTCCTAACTTTCCGTACGATGTTCAAAGGACTCGGACGAATTCAGTAGGTTTGTATGGAGTTTTAAGTTTACGTACGCTATTGTAAGATGTTGTTAGGAGTTGTGAGGTGTCGTACATTACACTAACAAGATTTTCAAGGTGCTAATGTGGCATACAGAGTCTTAAGATGTCCTAACTTGTCGTACGATGTTCAAAGGACTCGGACGAATTTTGTAGGTTTATATGGAGTTTTAATTTTACGTACGGTATTGTAAGATGTTGTTAGGAGTTGTGAGGTGTCGTACATTACACTAACAAGCTTTTCAAGGTGCTAATGTGGCATACAGAGTCTTAAGATGTCCTAACTTGTCGTACGATGTTCAAAGGACTCGGACGAATTTTGTAGGTTTATATGGAGTTTTAATTTTACGTACGGTATTGTAAGATGTTGTTAGGAGTTGTGAGGTGTCGTACATTACACTAACAAGATTTTCAAGGTGCTAATGTGGCATACAGAGTCTTAAGATGTCCTAACTTGTCGTACGATGTTCAAAGGACTCGGACGAATTTTGTAGGTTTATATGGAGTTTTGAGTTTACGTACGGTATTGTAAGATGTTGTCAGGAATTGTGAGGTGTCGTACATTACACTAACAAGCTTTTCAAGGTGCTAATGTGGCATACAGAGTCTTAAGATGTCCTAACTTGTCGTACGATGTTCAAAGGACTCGGACGAATTTTGTAGGTTTATATGGAGTTTTAATTTTACGTACGGTATTGTAAGATGTTGTCAATAGTTGTGAGGTGGCGTACAATACACTAACATGCTTTTCAAGGTGTTAATGTGGCATACAGAGTCTTAAGATGTCCTACCTTGCCGTACGATATTCAAAGGACTCGGACGAATTCAGTAGGTTTATATGGAGTTTTAAGTTTACGTACGCTATTGTAAGATGTTGTCAGGAGTTGTGGGGTGTCGTACATTACACTAACATGCTTTTCAAGGTGTTATTGTGGCATACAGAGTCTTAAGATGTCCTAACTTGTCGTACGATGTTCAAAGGACTCGGACGAATTCAGTAGGTTTATATGGAGTTTTAATTTTACATACGGTATTGTAAGATGTTGTCAGGAATTGTGAGGTGTCGTACATTACACTAACATGCTTTTCAAGGTGTTAATGTGGCATACAGAGTCTTAAGATGTCCTAACTTTCCGTACGATGTTCAAAGGACTCGGACGAATTCAGTAGGTTTGTATGGAGTTTTAAGTTTACGTACGCTATTGTAAGATGTTGTTAGGAGTTGTGAGGTGTCGTACATTACACTAACAAGATTTTCAAGGTGCTAATGTGGCATACAGAGTCTTAAGATGTCCTAACTTGTCGTACGATGTTCAAAGGACTCGGACGAATTTTGTAGGTTTATATGGAGTTTTAATTTTACGTACGGTATTGTAAGATGTTGTTAGGAGTTGTGAGGTGTCGTACATTACACTAACAAGCTTTTCAAGGTGCTAATGTGGCATACAGAGTCTTAAGATGTCCTAACTTGTCGTACGATGTTCAAAGGACTCGGACGAATTTTGTAGGTTTATATGGAGTTTTAATTTTACGTACGGTATTGTAAGATGTTGTTAGGAGTTGTGAGGTGTCGTACATTACACTAACAAGATTTTCAAGGTGCTAATGTGGCATACAGAGTCTTAAGATGTCCTAACTTGTCGTACGATGTTCAAAGGACTCGGACGAATTTTGTAGGTTTATATGGAGTTTTGAGTTTACGTACGGTATTGTAAGATGTTGTCAGGAATTGTGAGGTGTCGTACATTACACTAACAAGCTTTTCAAGGTGCTAATGTGGCATACAGAGTCTTAAGATGTCCTAACTTGTCGTACGATGTTCAAAGGACTCGGACGAATTTTGTAGGTTTATATGGAGTTTTAATTTTACGTACGGTATTGTAAGATGTTGTCAATAGTTGTGAGGTGGCGTACAATACACTAACATGCTTTTCAAGGTGTTAATGTGGCATACAGAGTCTTAAGATGTCCTACCTTGCCGTACGATATTCAAAGGACTCGGACGAATTCAGTAGGTTTATATGGAGTTTTAAGTTTACGTACGCTATTGTAAGATGTTGTCAGGAGTTGTGGGGTGTCGTACATTACACTAACATGCTTTTCAAGGTGTTATTGTGGCATACAGAGTCTTAAGATGTCCTAACTTGTCGTACGATGTTCAAAGGACTCGGACGAATTCAGTAGGTTTATATGGAGTTTTAATTTTACATACGGTATTGTAAGATGTTGTCAGGAATTGTGAGGTGTCGTACATTACACTAACATGCTTTTCAAGGTGTTAATGTGGCATACAGAGTCTTAAGATGTCCTAACTTTCCGTACGATGTTCAAAGGACTCGGACGAATTCAGTAGGTTTGTATGGAGTTTTAAGTTTACGTACGCTATTGTAAGATGTTGTTAGGAGTTGTGAGGTGTCGTACATTACACTAACAAGCTTTTCAAGGTGCTAATGTGGCATACAGAGTCTTAAGATGTCCTAACTTGTCGTACGATGTTCAAAGGACTCGGACGAATTTTGTAGGTTTATATGGAGTTTTAATTTTACGTACGGTATTGTAAGATGTTGTCAGGAGTTGTGAGGTGGCGTACATTACACTAACATGCTTTTCAAGGTGTTAATGTGGCATACAGAGTCTTAAGATGTCCTACCTTGTCGTACGATATTCAAAGGACTCGGACGAATCAAGTAGGTTTATATGGAGTTTTAAGTTTACGTACGGTATTGTAAGATGTTGTCAGGAGTTGTGGGGTGTCGTACATTACACTAACATGCTTTTCAAGGTGTTATTGTGGCATACAGAGTCTTAAGATGTCCTAACTTGCCGTACGATGTTCAAAGGACTCGGACGAATTCAGTAGGTTTATATGGAGTTTTAAGTTTACGTACGCTATTGTAAGATGTTGTTAGGAGTTGTGAGGTGTCGTACATTACACTAACAAGCTTTTCAAGGTGCTAATGTGGCATACAGAGTCTTAAGATGTCCTAACTTGTCGTACGATGTTCAAAGGACTCGGACGAATTTTGTAGGTTTATATGGAGTTTTAATTTTACGTACGGTATTGTAAGATGTTGTCAGGAATTGTGAGGTGTCGTACATTACACTAACATGCTTTTCAAGGTGTTAATGTGGCATACATAGTCTTAAGATGTCCTAACTTGTCGTATGATGTTCAAAGGACTCGGACGAATTCAGTAGGTTTATATGGAGTTTTAATTTTACGTACGGTATTGTAAGATGTTGTCAGGAATTGTGAGGTGGCGTACATTACACTAACATGCTTTTCAAGGTGTTAATGTGGCAAACAGAGTCTTAAGATCTCCTAACTTTCCGTACGATATTCAAAGGACTCGGACGAATTCAGTAGGTTTATATGGAGTTTTAAGTTTACGTACGCTATTGTAAGATGTTGTCAGGAGTTGTGGGGTGTCGTACATTACACTAACATGCTTTTCAAGGTGTTATTGTGGCATACAGAGTCTTAAGATGTCCTAACTTGTCGTACGATGTTCAAAGGACTCGGACGAATTCAGTAGGTTTATATGGAGTTTTAATTTTACATACGGTATTGTAAGATGTTGTCAGGAATTGTGAGGTGTCGTACATTACACTAACATGCTTTTCAAGGTGTTAATGTGGCATACAGAGTCTTAAGATGTCCTAACTTTCCGTACGATGTTCAAAGGACTCGGACGAATTCAGTAGGTTTGTATGGAGTTTTAAGTTTACGTACGCTATTGTAAGATGTTGTTAGGAGTTGTGAGGTGTCGTACATTACACTAACAAGATTTTCAAGGTGCTAATGTGGCATACAGAGTCTTAAGATGTCCTAACTTGTCGTACGATGTTCAAAGGACTCGGACGAATTTTGTAGGTTTATATGGAGTTTTAATTTTACGTACGGTATTGTAAGATGTTGTTAGGAGTTGTGAGGTGTCGTACATTACACTAACAAGCTTTTCAAGGTGCTAATGTGGCATACAGAGTCTTAAGATGTCCTAACTTGTCGTACGATGTTCAAAGGACTCGGACGAATTTTGTAGGTTTATATGGAGTTTTAATTTTACGTACGGTATTGTAAGATGTTGTTAGGAGTTGTGAGGTGTCGTACATTACACTAACAAGATTTTCAAGGTGCTAATGTGGCATACAGAGTCTTAAGATGTCCTAACTTGTCGTACGATGTTCAAAGGACTCGGACGAATTTTGTAGGTTTATATGGAGTTTTAATTTTACGTACGGTATTGTAAGATGTTGTCAATAGTTGTGAGGTGGCGTACAATACACTAACATGCTTTTCAAGGTGTTAATGTGGCATACAGAGTCTTAAGATGTCCTACCTTGCCGTACGATATTCAAAGGACTCGGACGAATTCAGTAGGTTTATATGGAGTTTTAAGTTTACGTACGCTATTGTAAGATGTTGTCAGGAGTTGTGGGGTGTCGTACATTACACTAACATGCTTTTCAAGGTGTTATTGTGGCATACAGAGTCTTAAGATGTCCTAACTTGTCGTACGATGTTCAAAGGACTCGGACGAATTCAGTAGGTTTATATGGAGTTTTAATTTTACATACGGTATTGTAAGATGTTGTCAGGAATTGTGAGGTGTCGTACATTACACTAACATGCTTTTCAAGGTGTTAATGTGGCATACAGAGTCTTAAGATGTCCTAACTTTCCGTACGATGTTCAAAGGACTCGGACGAATTCAGTAGGTTTGTATGGAGTTTTAAGTTTACGTACGCTATTGTAAGATGTTGTTAGGAGTTGTGAGGTGTCGTACATTACACTAACAAGCTTTTCAAGGTGCTAATGTGGCATACAGAGTCTTAAGATGTCCTAACTTGTCGTACGATGTTCAAAGGACTCGGACGAATTTTGTAGGTTTATATGGAGTTTTAATTTTACGTACGGTATTGTAAGATGTTGTCAGGAGTTGTGAGGTGGCGTACATTACACTAACATGCTTTTCAAGGTGTTAATGTGGCATACAGAGTCTTAAGATGTCCTACCTTGTCGTACGATATTCAAAGGACTCGGACGAATCAAGTAGGTTTATATGGAGTTTTAAGTTTACGTACGGTATTGTAAGATGTTGTCAGGAGTTGTGGGGTGTCGTACATTACACTAACATGCTTTTCAAGGTGTTATTGTGGCATACAGAGTCTTAAGATGTCCTAACTTGCCGTACGATGTTCAAAGGACTCGGACGAATTCAGTAGGTTTATATGGAGTTTTAAGTTTACGTACGCTATTGTAAGATGTTGTTAGGAGTTGTGAGGTGTCGTACATTACACTAACAAGCTTTTCAAGGTGCTAATGTGGCATACAGAGTCTTAAGATGTCCTAACTTGTCGTACGATGTTCAAAGGACTCGGACGAATTTTGTAGGTTTATATGGAGTTTTAATTTTACGTACGGTATTGTAAGATGTTGTCAGGAATTGTGAGGTGTCGTACATTACACTAACATGCTTTTCAAGGTGTTAATGTGGCATACATAGTCTTAAGATGTCCTAACTTGTCGTATGATGTTCAAAGGACTCGGACGAATTCAGTAGGTTTATATGGAGTTTTAATTTTACGTACGGTATTGTAAGATGTTGTCAGGAATTGTGAGGTGGCGTACATTACACTAACATGCTTTTCAAGGTGTTAATGTGGCATACAGAGTCTTAAGATGTCCTAACTTTCCGTACGATGTTCAAAGGACTCGGACGAATTCAGTAGGTTTGTATGGAGTTTTAAGTTTACGTACGCTATTGTAAGATGTTGTTAGGAGTTGTGAGGTGTCGTACATTACACTAACAAGATTTTCAAGGTGCTAATGTGGCATACAGAGTCTTAAGATGTCCTAACTTGTCGTACGATGTTCAAAGGACTCGGACGAATTTTGTAGGTTTATATGGAGTTTTAATTTTACGTACGGTATTGTAAGATGTTGTTAGGAGTTGTGAGGTGTCGTACATTACACTAACAAGCTTTTCAAGGTGCTAATGTGGCATACAGAGTCTTAAGATGTCCTAACTTGTCGTACGATGTTCAAAGGACTCGGACGAATTTTGTAGGTTTATATGGAGTTTTAATTTTACGTACGGTATTGTAAGATGTTGTTAGGAGTTGTGAGGTGTCGTACATTACACTAACAAGATTTTCAAGGTGCTAATGTGGCATACAGAGTCTTAAGATGTCCTAACTTGTCGTACGATGTTCAAAGGACTCGGACGAATTTTGTAGGTTTATATGGAGTTTTGAGTTTACGTACGGTATTGTAAGATGTTGTCAGGAATTGTGAGGTGTCGTACATTACACTAACAAGCTTTTCAAGGTGCTAATGTGGCATACAGAGTCTTAAGATGTCCTAACTTGTCGTACGATGTTCAAAGGACTCGGACGAATTTTGTAGGTTTATATGGAGTTTTAATTTTACGTACGGTATTGTAAGATGTTGTCAATAGTTGTGAGGTGGCGTACAATACACTAACATGCTTTTCAAGGTGTTAATGTGGCATACAGAGTCTTAAGATGTCCTACCTTGCCGTACGATATTCAAAGGACTCGGACGAATTCAGTAGGTTTATATGGAGTTTTAAGTTTACGTACGCTATTGTAAGATGTTGTCAGGAGTTGTGGGGTGTCGTACATTACACTAACATGCTTTTCAAGGTGTTATTGTGGCATACAGAGTCTTAAGATGTCCTAACTTGTCGTACGATGTTCAAAGGACTCGGACGAATTCAGTAGGTTTATATGGAGTTTTAATTTTACATACGGTATTGTAAGATGTTGTCAGGAATTGTGAGGTGTCGTACATTACACTAACATGCTTTTCAAGGTGTTAATGTGGCATACAGAGTCTTAAGATGTCCTAACTTTCCGTACGATGTTCAAAGGACTCGGACGAATTCAGTAGGTTTGTATGGAGTTTTAAGTTTACGTACGCTATTGTAAGATGTTGTTAGGAGTTGTGAGGTGTCGTACATTACACTAACAAGATTTTCAAGGTGCTAATGTGGCATACAGAGTCTTAAGATGTCCTAACTTGTCGTACGATGTTCAAAGGACTCGGACGAATTTTGTAGGTTTATATGGAGTTTTAATTTTACGTACGGTATTGTAAGATGTTGTTAGGAGTTGTGAGGTGTCGTACATTACACTAACAAGCTTTTCAAGGTGCTAATGTGGCATACAGAGTCTTAAGATGTCCTAACTTGTCGTACGATGTTCAAAGGACTCGGACGAATTTTGTAGGTTTATATGGAGTTTTAATTTTACGTACGGTATTGTAAGATGTTGTTAGGAGTTGTGAGGTGTCGTACATTACACTAACAAGATTTTCAAGGTGCTAATGTGGCATACAGAGTCTTAAGATGTCCTAACTTGTCGTACGATGTTCAAAGGACTCGGACGAATTTTGTAGGTTTATATGGAGTTTTGAGTTTACGTACGGTATTGTAAGATGTTGTCAGGAATTGTGAGGTGTCGTACATTACACTAACAAGCTTTTCAAGGTGCTAATGTGGCATACAGAGTCTTAAGATGTCCTAACTTGTCGTACGATGTTCAAAGGACTCGGACGAATTTTGTAGGTTTATATGGAGTTTTAATTTTACGTACGGTATTGTAAGATGTTGTCAATAGTTGTGAGGTGGCGTACAATACACTAACATGCTTTTCAAGGTGTTAATGTGGCATACAGAGTCTTAAGATGTCCTACCTTGCCGTACGATATTCAAAGGACTCGGACGAATTCAGTAGGTTTATATGGAGTTTTAAGTTTACGTACGCTATTGTAAGATGTTGTCAGGAGTTGTGGGGTGTCGTACATTACACTAACATGCTTTTCAAGGTGTTATTGTGGCATACAGAGTCTTAAGATGTCCTAACTTGTCGTACGATGTTCAAAGGACTCGGACGAATTCAGTAGGTTTATATGGAGTTTTAATTTTACATACGGTATTGTAAGATGTTGTCAGGAATTGTGAGGTGTCGTACATTACACTAACATGCTTTTCAAGGTGTTAATGTGGCATACAGAGTCTTAAGATGTCCTAACTTTCCGTACGATGTTCAAAGGACTCGGACGAATTCAGTAGGTTTGTATGGAGTTTTAAGTTTACGTACGCTATTGTAAGATGTTGTTAGGAGTTGTGAGGTGTCGTACATTACACTAACAAGCTTTTCAAGGTGCTAATGTGGCATACAGAGTCTTAAGATGTCCTAACTTGTCGTACGATGTTCAAAGGACTCGGACGAATTTTGTAGGTTTATATGGAGTTTTAATTTTACGTACGGTATTGTAAGATGTTGTCAGGAGTTGTGAGGTGGCGTACATTACACTAACATGCTTTTCAAGGTGTTAATGTGGCATACAGAGTCTTAAGATGTCCTACCTTGTCGTACGATATTCAAAGGACTCGGACGAATCAAGTAGGTTTATATGGAGTTTTAAGTTTACGTACGGTATTGTAAGATGTTGTCAGGAGTTGTGGGGTGTCGTACATTACACTAACATGCTTTTCAAGGTGTTATTGTGGCATACAGAGTCTTAAGATGTCCTAACTTGCCGTACGATGTTCAAAGGACTCGGACGAATTCAGTAGGTTTATATGGAGTTTTAAGTTTACGTACGCTATTGTAAGATGTTGTTAGGAGTTGTGAGGTGTCGTACATTACACTAACAAGCTTTTCAAGGTGCTAATGTGGCATACAGAGTCTTAAGATGTCCTAACTTGTCGTACGATGTTCAAAGGACTCGGACGAATTTTGTAGGTTTATATGGAGTTTTAATTTTACGTACGGTATTGTAAGATGTTGTCAGGAATTGTGAGGTGTCGTACATTACACTAACATGCTTTTCAAGGTGTTAATGTGGCATACATAGTCTTAAGATGTCCTAACTTGTCGTATGATGTTCAAAGGACTCGGACGAATTCAGTAGGTTTATATGGAGTTTTAATTTTACGTACGGTATTGTAAGATGTTGTCAGGAATTGTGAGGTGGCGTACATTACACTAACATGCTTTTCAAGGTGTTAATGTGGCAAACAGAGTCTTAAGATCTCCTAACTTTCCGTACGATATTCAAAGGACTCGGACGAATTCAGTAGGTTTATATGGAGTTTTAAGTTTACGTACGCTATTGTAAGATGTTGTCAGGAGTTGTGGGGTGTCGTACATTACACTAACATGCTTTTCAAGGTGTTATTGTGGCATACAGAGTCTTAAGATGTCCTAACTTGTCGTACGATGTTCAAAGGACTCGGACGAATTCAGTAGGTTTATATGGAGTTTTAATTTTACATACGGTATTGTAAGATGTTGTCAGGAATTGTGAGGTGTCGTACATTACACTAACATGCTTTTCAAGGTGTTAATGTGGCATACAGAGTCTTAAGATGTCCTAACTTTCCGTACGATGTTCAAAGGACTCGGACGAATTCAGTAGGTTTGTATGGAGTTTTAAGTTTACGTACGCTATTGTAAGATGTTGTTAGGAGTTGTGAGGTGTCGTACATTACACTAACAAGCTTTTCAAGGTGCTAATGTGGCATACAGAGTCTTAAGATGTCCTAACTTGTCGTACGATGTTCAAAGGACTCGGACGAATTTTGTAGGTTTATATGGAGTTTTAATTTTACGTACGGTATTGTAAGATGTTGTCAGGAGTTGTGAGGTGGCGTACATTACACTAACATGCTTTTCAAGGTGTTAATGTGGCATACAGAGTCTTAAGATGTCCTACCTTGTCGTACGATATTCAAAGGACTCGGACGAATCAAGTAGGTTTATATGGAGTTTTAAGTTTACGTACGGTATTGTAAGATGTTGTCAGGAGTTGTGGGGTGTCGTACATTACACTAACATGCTTTTCAAGGTGTTATTGTGGCATACAGAGTCTTAAGATGTCCTAACTTGCCGTACGATGTTCAAAGGACTCGGACGAATTCAGTAGGTTTATATGGAGTTTTAAGTTTACGTACGCTATTGTAAGATGTTGTTAGGAGTTGTGAGGTGTCGTACATTACACTAACAAGCTTTTCAAGGTGCTAATGTGGCATACAGAGTCTTAAGATGTCCTAACTTGTCGTACGATGTTCAAAGGACTCGGACGAATTTTGTAGGTTTATATGGAGTTTTAATTTTACGTACGGTATTGTAAGATGTTGTCAGGAATTGTGAGGTGTCGTACATTACACTAACATGCTTTTCAAGGTGTTAATGTGGCATACATAGTCTTAAGATGTCCTAACTTGTCGTATGATGTTCAAAGGACTCGGACGAATTCAGTAGGTTTATATGGAGTTTTAATTTTACGTACGGTATTGTAAGATGTTGTCAGGAATTGTGAGGTGGCGTACATTACACTAACATGCTTTTCAAGGTGTTAATGTGGCAAACAGAGTCTTAAGATCTCCTAACTTTCCGTACGATATTCAAAGGACTCGGACGAATTCAGTAGGTTTATATGGAGTTTTAAGTTTACGTACGCTATTGTAAGATGTTGTCAGGAGTTGTGGGGTGTCGTACATTACACTAACATGCTTTTCAAGGTGTTATTGTGGCATACAGAGTCTTAAGATGTCCTAACTTGTCGTACGATGTTCAAAGGACTCGGACGAATTCAGTAGGTTTATATGGAGTTTTAATTTTACATACGGTATTGTAAGATGTTGTCAGGAATTGTGAGGTGTCGTACATTACACTAACATGCTTTTCAAGGTGTTAATGTGGCATACAGAGTCTTAAGATGTCCTAACTTTCCGTACGATGTTCAAAGGACTCGGACGAATTCAGTAGGTTTGTATGGAGTTTTAAGTTTACGTACGCTATTGTAAGATGTTGTTAGGAGTTGTGAGGTGTCGTACATTACACTAACAAGCTTTTCAAGGTGCTAATGTGGCATACAGAGTCTTAAGATGTCCTAACTTGTCGTACGATGTTCAAAGGACTCGGACGAATTTTGTAGGTTTATATGGAGTTTTAATTTTACGTACGGTATTGTAAGATGTTGTCAGGAGTTGTGAGGTGGCGTACATTACACTAACATGCTTTTCAAGGTGTTAATGTGGCATACAGAGTCTTAAGATGTCCTACCTTGTCGTACGATATTCAAAGGACTCGGACGAATCAAGTAGGTTTATATGGAGTTTTAAGTTTACGTACGGTATTGTAAGATGTTGTCAGGAGTTGTGGGGTGTCGTACATTACACTAACATGCTTTTCAAGGTGTTATTGTGGCATACAGAGTCTTAAGATGTCCTAACTTGCCGTACGATGTTCAAAGGACTCGGACGAATTCAGTAGGTTTATATGGAGTTTTAAGTTTACGTACGCTATTGTAAGATGTTGTTAGGAGTTGTGAGGTGTCGTACATTACACTAACAAGCTTTTCAAGGTGCTAATGTGGCATACAGAGTCTTAAGATGTCCTAACTTGTCGTACGATGTTCAAAGGACTCGGACGAATTTTGTAGGTTTATATGGAGTTTTAATTTTACGTACGGTATTGTAAGATGTTGTCAGGAATTGTGAGGTGTCGTACATTACACTAACATGCTTTTCAAGGTGTTAATGTGGCATACATAGTCTTAAGATGTCCTAACTTGTCGTATGATGTTCAAAGGACTCGGACGAATTCAGTAGGTTTATATGGAGTTTTAATTTTACGTACGGTATTGTAAGATGTTGTCAGGAATTGTGAGGTGGCGTACATTACACTAACATGCTTTTCAAGGTGTTAATGTGGCAAACAGAGTCTTAAGATCTCCTAACTTTCCGTACGATATTCAAAGGACTCGGACGAATTCAGTAGGTTTATATGGAGTTTTAAGTTTACGTACGGTATGTTGTCAGGAGTTGTGGGGTGTCGTACATTACACTAACATGCTTTTCAAGGTGTTATTGTGGCATACAGAGTCTTAAGATGTCCTAACTTGTCGTACGATGTTCAAAGGACTCGGACGAATTCAGTAGGTTTATATGGAGTTTTAATTTTACATACGGTATTGTAAGATGTTGTCAGGAATTGTGAGGTGTCGTACATTACACTAACATGCTTTTCAAGGTGTTAATGTGGCATACAGAGTCTTAAGATGTCCTAACTTTCCGTACGATGTTCAAAGGACTCGGACGAATTCAGTAGGTTTGTATGGAGTTTTAATTTTACGTACGGTATTGTAAGATGTTGTCAATAGTTGTGAGGTGGCGTACAATACACTAACATGCTTTTCAAGGTGTTAATGTGGCATACAGAGTCTTAAGATGTCCTACCTTGCCGTACGATATTCAAAGGACTCGGACGAATTCAGTAGGTTTATATGGAGTTTTAAGTTTACGTACGCTATTGTAAGATGTTGTCAGGAGTTGTGGGGTGGCGTACATTACACTAACATGCTTTTCAAGGTGTTAATGTGGCAAACAGAGTCTTAAGATCTCCTAACTTTCCGTACGATATTCAAAGGACTCGGACGAATTCAGTAGGTTTATATGGAGTTTTAATTTTACGTACGGTATTGTAAGATGTTGTCAGGAATTGTGAGGTGTCGTACATTACACTAACATGCTTTTCAAGGTGTTAATGTGGCATACAGAGTCTTAAGATGTCCTAACTTGCCGTACGATGTTCAAAGGACTCGGACGAATTCAGTAGGTTTATATGGAGTTTTAAGTTTACGTACGCTATTGTAAGATGTTGTTAGGAGTTGTGAGGTGTCGTACATTACACTAACAAGATTTTCAAGGTGCTAATGTGGCATACAGAGTCTTAAGATGTCCTAACTTGTCGTACGATGTTCAAAGGACTCGGACGAATTTTGTAGGTTTATATGGAGTTTTAATTTTACGTACGGTATTGTAAGATGTTGTCAGGATTTGTGAGGTGTCGTACATTACACTAACATGCTTTTCAAGGTGTTAATGTGGCATACAGAGTCTTAAGATGTCCTAACTTGCCGTACGATGTTCAAAGGACTCGGACGAATTCAGTAGGTTTATATGGAGTTTTAAGTTTACGTACGGTATTGTAAGATGTTGTTAGGAGTTGTGAGGTGTCGTACATTACACTAACAAGCTTTTCAAGGTGCTAATGTGGCATACAGAGTCTTAAGATGTCCTAACTTGTCATACGATGTTTAAAGGACTCGGACGAATTTTGTAGGTTTATATGGAGTTTTAATTTTACGTACGGTATTGTAAGATGTTGTCAGGAGTTGTGAGGTGGCGTACATTACACTAACATGCTTTTCAAGGTGTTAATGTGGCATACAGAGTCTTAAGATGTCCTACCTTGTCGTACGATATTCAAAGGACTCGGACGAATTTTGTAGGTTTATATGGAGTTTTAATTTTACGTACGGTATTGTAAGATGTTGTCAGGAATTGTGAGGTGTCGTACATTACACTAACATGCTTTTCAAGGTGTTAATGTGGCATACATAGTCTTAAGATGTCCTAACTTGTCGTATGATGTTCAAAGGACTCGGACGAATTCAGTAGGTTTATATGGAGTTTTAATTTTACGTACGATATTGTAAGATGTTGTCAGGAATTGTGAGGTGGCGTACATTACACTAACATGCTTTTCAAGGTGTTAATGTGGCAAACAGAGTCTTAAGATCTCCTAACTTTCCGTACGATATTCAAAGGACTCGGACGAATTCAGTAGGTTTATATGGAGTTTTAAGTTTACGTACGGTATTGTAAGATGTTGTTAGGAGTTGTGAGGTGTCGTACATTACACTAACAAGCTTTTCAAGGTGCTAATGTGGCATACAGAGTCTTAAGATGTCCTAACTTGTCGTTGACGTTCAAAGGACTCGGACGAATTTTGTAGGTATATATGGAGATTTAATTTTACGTACGGTATTGTAAGATGTTGTCAGGATTGTGAGGAGTCGTACATTACACTAACATGCTTTTCAAGGTGTTAATGTGGCATACAGAGTCTTAAGATGTCCTACCTTGCCGTACGATATTCAAAGAACTCGGACGAATTCAGTAGGTTTATATGGAGTTTTAAGTTTACGTACGCTATTGTAAGATGTTGTCAAAAGTTGTGGGGTGTCGTACATTACACTAACATGCTTTTCAAGGTGTTATTGTGGCATACAGAGTCTTAAGATGTCCTAACTTGTCGTACGATGTTCAAAGGACTCGGACGAATTCAGTAGGTTTATATGGAGTTTTAATTTTACATACGGTATTGTAAGATGTTGTCAGGAATTGTGAGGTGTCGTACATTACACTAACATGCTTTTCAAGGTGTTAATGTGGCATACAGAGTCTTAAGATGTCCTAACTTTCCGTACGATGTTCAAAGGACTCGGACGAATTCAGTAGGTTTGTATGGAGTTTTAAGTTTACGTACGCTATTGTAAGATGTTGTTAGGAGTTGTGAGGTGTCGTACATTACACTAACAAGATTTTCAAGGTGCTAATGTGGCATACAGAGTCTTAAGATGTCCTAACTTGTCGTACGATGTTCAAAGGACTCGGACGAATTTTGTAGGTTTATATGGAGTTTTAATTTTACGTACGGTATTGTAAGATGTTGTTAGGAGTTGTGAGGTGTCGTACATTACACTAACAAGCTTTTCAAGGTGCTAATGTGGCATACAGAGTCTTAAGATGTCCTAACTTGTCGTACGATGTTCAAAGGACTCGGACGAATTTTGTAGGTTTATATGGAGTTTTAATTTTACGTACGGTATTGTAAGATGTTGTCAGGAATTGTGAGGTGGCGTACATTACACTAACATGCTTTTCAAGGTGTTAATGTGGCAAACAGAGTCTTAAGATCTCCTAACTTTCCGTACGATATTCAAAGGACTCGGACGAATTCAGTAGGTTTATATGGAGTTTTAAGTTTACGTACGGTATTGTAAGATGTTGTTAGGAGTTGTGAGGTGTCGTACATTACACTAACAAGCTTTTCAAGGTGCTAATGTGGCATACAGAGTCTTAAGATGTCCTAACTTGTCGTTGACGTTCAAAGGACTCGGACGAATTTTGTAGGTATATATGGAGATTTAATTTTACGTACGGTATTGTAAGATGTTGTCAGGATTGTGAGGAGTCGTACATTACACTAACATGCTTTTCAAGGTGTTAATGTGGCATACAGAGTCTTAAGATGTCCTACCTTGCCGTACGATATTCAAAGAACTCGGACGAATTCAGTAGGTTTATATGGAGTTTTAAGTTTACGTACGCTATTGTAAGATGTTGTCAGGAGTTGTGGGGTGTCGTACATTACACTAACATGCTTTTCAAGGTGTTATTGTGGCATACAGAGTCTTAAGATGTCCTAACTTGTCGTACGATGTTCAAAGGACTCGGACGAATTCAGTAGGTTTATATGGAGTTTTAATTTTACATACGGTATTGTAAGATGTTGTCAGGAATTGTGAGGTGTCGTACATTACACTAACATGCTTTTCAAGGTGTTAATGTGGCATACAGAGTCTTAAGATGTCCTAACTTTCCGTACGATGTTCAAAGGACTCGGACGAATTCAGTAGGTTTGTATGGAGTTTTAAGTTTACGTACGCTATTGTAAGATGTTGTCAGGATTGTGAGGAGTCGTACATTACACTAACATGCTTTTCAAGGTGTTAATGTGGCATACAGAGTCTTAAGATGTCCTACCTTGCCGTACGATATTCAAAGAACTCGGACGAATTCAGTAGGTTTATATGGAGTTTTAAGTTTACGTACGCTATTGTAAGATGTTGTCAGGAGTTGTGGGGTGTCGTACATTACACTAACATGCTTTTCAAGGTGTTATTGTGGCATACAGAGTCTTAAGATGTCCTAACTTGTCGTACGATGTTCAAAGGACTCGGACGAATTCAGTAGGTTTATATGGAGTTTTAATTTTACATACGGTATTGTAAGATGTTGTCAGGAATTGTGAGGTGTCGTACATTACACTAACATGCTTTTCAAGGTGTTAATGTGGCATACAGAGTCTTAAGATGTCCTAACTTTCCGTACGATGTTCAAAGGACTCGGACGAATTCAGTAGGTTTGTATGGAGTTTTAAGTTTACGTACGCTATTGTAAGATGTTGTTAGGAGTTGTGAGGTGTCGTACATTACACTAACAAGATTTTCAAGGTGCTAATGTGGCATACAGAGTCTTAAGATGTCCTAACTTGTCGTACGATGTTCAAAGGACTCGGACGAATTTTGTAGGTTTATATGGAGTTTTGAGTTTACGTACGGTATTGTAAGATGTTGTCAGGAATTGTGAGGTGTCGTACATTACACTAACAAGCTTTTCAAGGTGCTAATGTGGCATACAGAGTCTTAAGATGTCCTAACTTGTCGTACGATGTTCAAAGGACTCGGACGAATTTTGTAGGTTTATATGGAGTTTTAATTTTACGTACGGTATTGTAAGATGTTGTCAATAGTTGTGAGGTGGCGTACAATACACTAACATGCTTTTCAAGTTGTTAATGTGGCATACAGAGTCTTAAGATGTCCTACCTTGCCGTACGATATTCAAAGGACTCGGACGAATTCAGTAGGTTTATATGGAGTTTTAAGTTTACGTACGCTATTGTAAGATGTTGTCAGGAGTTGTGGGGTGTCGTACATTACACTAACATGCTTTTCAAGGTGTTATTGTGGCATACAGAATCTTAAGATGTCCTAACTTGTCGTACGATGTTCAAAGGACTCGGACGAATTCAGTAGGTTTATATGGAGTTTTAATTTTACATACGGTATTGTAAGATGTTGTCAGGAATTGTGAGGTGTCGTACATTACACTAACATGCTTTTCAAGGTGTTAATGTGGCATACAGAGTCTTAAGATGTCCTAACTTTCCGTACGATGTTCAAAGGACTCGGACGAATTCAGTAGGTTTGTATGGAGTTTTAAGTTTACGTACGCTATTGTAAGATGTTGTTAGGAGTTGTGAGGTGTCGTACATTACACTAACAAGATTTTCAAGGTGCTAATGTGGCATACAGAGTCTTAAGATGTCCTAACTTGTCGTACGATGTTCAAAGGACTCGGACGAATTTTGTAGGTTTATATGGAGTTTTAATTTTACGTACGGTATTGTAAGATGTTGTTAGGAGTTGTGAGGTGTCGTACATTACACTAACAAGCTTTTCAAGGTGCTAATGTGGCATACAGAGTCTTAAGATGTCCTAACTTGTCGTACGATGTTCAAAGGACTCGGACGAATTTTGTAGGTTTATATGGAGTTTTAATTTTACGTACGGTATTGTAAGATGTTGTTAGGAGTTGTGAGGTGTCGTACATTACACTAACAAGATTTTCAAGGTGCTAATGTGGCATACAGAGTCTTAAGATGTCCTAACTTGTCGTACGATGTTCAAAGGACTCGGACGAATTTTGTAGGTTTATATGGAGTTTTGAGTTTACGTACGGTATTGTAAGATGTTGTCAGGAATTGTGAGGTGTCGTACATTACACTAACAAGCTTTTCAAGGTGCTAATGTGGCATACAGAGTCTTAAGATGTCCTAACTTGTCGTACGATGTTCAAAGGACTCGGACGAATTTTGTAGGTTTATATGGAGTTTTAATTTTACGTACGGTATTGTAAGATGTTGTCAATAGTTGTGAGGTGGCGTACAATACACTAACATGCTTTTCAAGGTGTTAATGTGGCATACAGAGTCTTAAGATGTCCTACCTTGCCGTACGATATTCAAAGGACTCGGACGAATTCAGTAGGTTTATATGGAGTTTTAAGTTTACGTACGCTATTGTAAGATGTTGTCAGGAGTTGTGGGGTGTCGTACATTACACTAACATGCTTTTCAAGGTGTTATTGTGGCATACAGAGTCTTAAGATGTCCTAACTTGTCGTACGATGTTCAAAGGACTCGGACGAATTCAGTAGGTTTATATGGAGTTTTAATTTTACATACGGTATTGTAAGATGTTGTCAGGAATTGTGAGGTGTCGTACATTACACTAACATGCTTTTCAAGGTGTTAATGTGGCATACAGAGTCTTAAGATGTCCTAACTTTCCGTACGATGTTCAAAGGACTCGGACGAATTCAGTAGGTTTGTATGGAGTTTTAAGTTTACGTACGCTATTGTAAGATGTTGTTAGGAGTTGTGAGGTGTCGTACATTACACTAACAAGCTTTTCAAGGTGCTAATGTGGCATACAGAGTCTTAAGATGTCCTAACTTGTCGTACGATGTTCAAAGGACTCGGACGAATTTTGTAGGTTTATATGGAGTTTTAATTTTACGTACGGTATTGTAAGATGTTGTCAGGAGTTGTGAGGTGGCGTACATTACACTAACATGCTTTTCAAGGTGTTAATGTGGCATACAGAGTCTTAAGATGTCCTACCTTGTCGTACGATATTCAAAGGACTCGGACGAATCAAGTAGGTTTATATGGAGTTTTAAGTTTACGTACGGTATTGTAAGATGTTGTCAGGAGTTGTGGGGTGTCGTACATTACACTAACATGCTTTTCAAGGTGTTATTGTGGCATACAGAGTCTTAAGATGTCCTAACTTGCCGTACGATGTTCAAAGGACTCGGACGAATTCAGTAGGTTTATATGGAGTTTTAAGTTTACGTACGCTATTGTAAGATGTTGTTAGGAGTTGTGAGGTGTCGTACATTACACTAACAAGCTTTTCAAGGTGCTAATGTGGCATACAGAGTCTTAAGATGTCCTAACTTGTCGTACGATGTTCAAAGGACTCGGACGAATTTTGTAGGTTTATATGGAGTTTTAATTTTACGTACGGTATTGTAAGATGTTGTCAGGAATTGTGAGGTGTCGTACATTACACTAACATGCTTTTCAAGGTGTTAATGTGGCATACATAGTCTTAAGATGTCCTAACTTGTCGTATGATGTTCAAAGGACTCGGACGAATTCAGTAGGTTTATATGGAGTTTTAATTTTACGTACGGTATTGTAAGATGTTGTCAGGAATTGTGAGGTGGCGTACATTACACTAACATGCTTTTCAAGGTGTTAATGTGGCAAACAGAGTCTTAAGATCTCCTAACTTTCCGTACGATATTCAAAGGACTCGGACGAATTCAGTAGGTTTATATGGAGTTTTAAGTTTACGTACGGTATGTTGTCAGGAGTTGTGGGGTGTCGTACATTACACTAACATGCTTTTCAAGGTGTTATTGTGGCATACAGAGTCTTAAGATGTCCTAACTTGTCGTACGATGTTCAAAGGACTCGGACGAATTCAGTAGGTTTATATGGAGTTTTAATTTTACATACGGTATTGTAAGATGTTGTCAGGAATTGTGAGGTGTCGTACATTACACTAACATGCTTTTCAAGGTGTTAATGTGGCATACAGAGTCTTAAGATGTCCTAACTTTCCGTACGATGTTCAAAGGACTCGGACGAATTCAGTAGGTTTGTATGGAGTTTTAAGTTTACGTACGCTATTGTAAGATGTTGTTAGGAGTTGTGAGGTGTCGTACATTACACTAACAAGATTTTCAAGGTGCTAATGTGGCATACAGAGTCTTAAGATGTCCTAACTTGTCGTACGATGTTCAAAGGACTCGGACGAATTTTGTAGGTTTATATGGAGTTTTGAGTTTACGTACGGTATTGTAAGATGTTGTCAGGAATTGTGAGGTGTCGTACATTACACTAACAAGCTTTTCAAGGTGCTAATGTGGCATACAGAGTCTTAAGATGTCCTAACTTGTCGTACGATGTTCAAAGGACTCGGACGAATTTTGTAGGTTTATATGGAGTTTTAATTTTACGTACGGTATTGTAAGATGTTGTCAATAGTTGTGAGGTGGCGTACAATACACTAACATGCTTTTCAAGGTGTTAATGTGGCATACAGAGTCTTAAGATGTCCTACCTTGCCGTACGATATTCAAAGGACTCGGACGAATTCAGTAGGTTTATATGGAGTTTTAAGTTTACGTACGCTATTGTAAGATGTTGTCAGGAGTTGTGGGGTGTCGTACATTACACTAACATGCTTTTCAAGGTGTTATTGTGGCATACAGAGTCTTAAGATGTCCTAACTTGTCGTACGATGTTCAAAGGACTCGGACGAATTCAGTAGGTTTATATGGAGTTTTAATTTTACATACGGTATTGTAAGATGTTGTCAGGAATTGTGAGGTGTCGTACATTACACTAACATGCTTTTCAAGGTGTTAATGTGGCATACAGAGTCTTAAGATGTCCTAACTTTCCGTACGATGTTCAAAGGACTCGGACGAATTCAGTAGGTTTGTATGGAGTTTTAAGTTTACGTACGCTATTGTAAGATGTTGTTAGGAGTTGTGAGGTGTCGTACATTACACTAACAAGATTTTCAAGGTGCTAATGTGGCATACAGAGTCTTAAGATGTCCTAACTTGTCGTACGATGTTCAAAGGACTCGGACGAATTTTGTAGGTTTATATGGAGTTTTGAGTTTACGTACGGTATTGTAAGATGTTGTCAGGAATTGTGAGGTGTCGTACATTACACTAACAAGCTTTTCAAGGTGCTAATGTGGCATACAGAGTCTTAAGATGTCCTAACTTGTCGTACGATGTTCAAAGGACTCGGACGAATTTTGTAGGTTTATATGGAGTTTTAATTTTACGTACGGTATTGTAAGATGTTGTCAATAGTTGTGAGGTGGCGTACAATACACTAACATGCTTTTCAAGGTGTTAATGTGGCATACAGAGTCTTAAGATGTCCTACCTTGCCGTACGATATTCAAAGGACTCGGACGAATTCAGTAGGTTTATATGGAGTTTTAAGTTTACGTACGCTATTGTAAGATGTTGTCAGGAGTTGTGGGGTGTCGTACATTACACTAACATGCTTTTCAAGGTGTTATTGTGGCATACAGAGTCTTAAAATGTCCTAACTTGCCGTACGATGTTCAAAGGACTCGGACGAATTTTGTAGGTTTATATGTAGTTTTAATTTTACGTACGGTATTGTAAGATGTTGTCAGGACTTGTGAGGTGTCGTACATTACACTAACATGCTTTTCAAGGTGTTAATGACGCATACATAGTCTTAAGATGTCCTAACTTGCCGTACGATGTTCAAAGGACTCGGACGAATTCAGTAGGTTTATATGGAGTTTTAAGTTTACGTACGGTATTGTAAGATGTTGTTAGGAGTTGTGAGGTGTCGTACATTACACTAACAAGCTTTTCAAGGTGCTAATGTGGCATACAGAGTCTTAAGATGTCCTAACTTGTCGTACGACGTTCAAAGGACTCGGACGAATTCAGTAGGTTTATATGGAGTGTTAAGTTTACGTACGGTATTGTAAGATGTTGTTAGGAGTTGTGAGGTGTCCTACATTACACTATCAAGCTTTTCAAGGTGCTAATGTGGCATACAGAGTCTTAAGATGTCCTAACTTGTCGTCGACGTTCAAAGGACTCGGACGAATTCAGTAGGTTTATATGGAGTGTTAAGTTTACGTACGGTATTGTAAGATGTTGTTAGGAGTTGTGAGGTGTCGTACATTACACTAACAAGCTTTTCAAGGTGCTAATGTGGCATACAGAGTCTTAAGATGTCCTAACTTGTCGTCGACGTTCAAAGGACTCAGACGAATTCAGTAGGTTTATATGGAGTGTTAAGTTTACGTACGGTATTGTAAGATGTTGTTAGGAGTTGTGAGGTGTCGTACATTACACTAACAAGCTTTTCAAGGTGCTAATGTGGCATACAGAGTCTTAAGATGTCCTAACTTGTCGTACGATGTTCAAAGGACTCGGACGAATTTTGTAGGTTTATATGGAGTTTTAATTTTACGTACGGTATTGTAAGATGTTGTCAATAGTTGTGAGGTGGCGTACAATACACTAACATGCTTTTCAAGGTGTTAATGTGGCATACAGAGTCTTAAGATGTCCTACCTTGCCGTACGATATTCAAAGGACTCGGACGAATTCAGTAGGTTTATATGGAGTTTTAAGTTTACGTACGGTATTGTAAGATGTTGTCAGGAGTTGTGGGGTGTCGTACATTACACTAACATGCTTTTCAAGGTGTTATTGTGGCATACAGAGTCTTAAGATGTCCTAACTTGCCGTACGATGTTCAAAGGACTCGGACGAATTCAGTAGGTTTATATGGAGTTTTAAGTTTACGTACGCTATTGTAAGATGTTGTTAGGAGTTGTGAGGTGTCGTACATTACACTAACAAGCTTTTCAAGGTGCTAATGTGGCATACAGAGTCTTAAGATGTCCTAACTTGTCGTACGATGTTCAAAGGACTCGGACGAATTTTGTAGGTTTATATGGAGTTTTAATTTTACGTACGGTATTGTAAGATGTTGTCAGGAATTGTAAGGTGTCGTACATTACACTAACATGCTTTTCAAGGTGTTAATGTGGCATACATAGTCTTAAGATGTCCTAACTTGTCGTATGATGTTCAAAGGACTCGGACGAATTCAGTAGGTTTATATGGAGTTTTAATTTTACGTACGGTATTGTAAGATGTTGTCAGGAATTGTGAGGTGGCGTACATTACACTAACATGCTTTTCAAGGTGTTAATGTGGCAAACAGAGTCTTAAGATCTTCTAACTTTCCGTACGATATTCAAAGGACTCGGACGAATTCAGTAGGTTTATATGGAGTTTTAAGTTTACGTACGGTATTGTAAGATGTTGTTAGGAGTTGTGAGGTGTCGTACATTACACTAACAAGCTTTTCAAGGTGCTAATGTGGCATACAGAGTCTTAAGATGTCCTAACTTGTCGTTGACGTTCAAAGGACTCGGACGAATTTTGTAGGTATATATGGAGATTTAATTTTACGTACGGTATTGTAAGATGTTGTCAGGATTGTGAGGAGTCGTACATTACACTAACATGCTTTTCAAGGTGTTAATGTGGCATACAGAGTCTTAAGATGTCCTACCTTGCCGTACGATATTCAAAGAACTCGGACGAATTCAGTAGGTTTATATGGAGTTTTAAGTTTACGTACGCTATTGTAAGATGTTGTCAGGAGTTGTGGGGTGTCGTACATTACACTAACATGCTTTTCAAGGTGTTATTGTGGCATACAGAGTCTTAAGATGTCCTAACTTGTCGTACGATGTTCAAAGGACTCGGACGAATTCAGTAGGTTTATATGGAGTTTTAATTTTACATACGGTATTGTAAGATGTTGTCAGGAATTGTGAGGTGTCGTACATTACACTAACATGCTTTTCAAGGTGTTAATGTGGCATACAGAGTCTTAAGATGTCCTAACTTTCCGTACGATGTTCAAAGGACTCGGACGAATTCAGTACGTTTGTATGGAGTTTTAAGTTTACGTACGCTATTGTAAGATGTTGTTAGGAGTTGTGAAGTGTCGTACATTACACTAACAAGATTTTCAAGGTGCTAATGTGGCATACAGAGTCTTAAGATGTCCTAACTTGTCGTACGATGTTCAAAGGACTCGGACGAATTTTGTAGGTTTATATGGAGTTTTGAGTTTACGTACGGTATTGTAAGATGTTGTCAGGAATTGTGAGGTGTCGTACATTACACTAACAAGCTTTTAAAGGTGCTAATGTGGCATACAGAGCTTTAAGATGTCCTAACTTGTCGTACGATGTTCAAAGGACTCGGACGAATTTTGTAGGTTTATACGGAGTTTTAATTTTACGTACGGTATTGTAAGATGTTGTCAATAGTTGTGAGGTGGCGTACAATACACTAACATGCTTTTCAAGGTGTTAATGTGGCATACAGAGTCTTAAGATGTCCTACCTTGCCGTACGATATTCAAAGGACTCGGACGAATTAAGTAGGTTTATATGGAGTTTTAAGTTTACGTACGCTATTGTAAGATGTTGTCAGGAGTTGTGGGGTGTCGTACATTACACTAACATGCTTTTCAAGGTGTTATTGTGGCATACAGAGTCTTAAAATGTCCTAACTTGCCGTACGACGTTCAAAGGACTCGGACGAATTTTGTAGGTTTATATGGAGTTTTAATTTTACGTACGGTATTGTAAGATGTTGTCAGGAATTGTGAGGTGTCGTACATTACACTAACATGCTTTTCAAGGTGTTAATGTGGCATACATAGTCTTAAGATGTCCTAACTTGCCGTACGATGTTCAAAGGACTCGGACGAATTCAGTAGGTTTATATGGAGTTTTAAGTTTACGTACGGTATTGTAAGATGTTGTTAGGAGTTGTGAGGTGTCGTACATTACACTAACAAGCTTTTCAAGGTGCTAATGTGGCATACAGAGTCTTAAGATGTCCTAACTTGTCGTACGACGTTCAAAGGACTCGGACGAATTCAGTAGGTTTATATGGAGTGTTAAGTTTACGTACGGTATTGTAAGATGTTGTTAGGAGTTGTGAGGTGTCCTACATTACACTATCAAGCTTTTCAAGGTGCTAATGTGGCATACAGAGTCTTAAGATGTCCTAACTTGTCGTCGACGTTCAAAGGACTCGGACGAATTCAGTAGGTTTATATGGAGTGTTAAGTTTACGTACGGTATTGTAAGATGTGGTTAGGAGTTGTGAGGTGTCGTACATTACACTAACAAGCTTTTCAAGGTGTTAATGTGGCATACAGAGTCTTAAGATGTCCTAACTTGTCGTACGATGTTCAAAGGACTCGGACGAATTTTGTAGGTTTATATGGAGTTTTAATTTTACGTACGGTATTGTAAGATGTTGTCAATAGTTGTGAGGTGGCGTACAATACACTAACATGCTTTTCAAGGTGTTAATGTGGCATACAGAGTCTTAAGATGTCCTACCTTGCCGTATGATATTCAAAGGACTCGGACGAATTCAGTAGGTTTATATGGAGTTTTAAGTTTACGTACGGTATTGTAAGATGTTGTTAGGAGTTGTGAGGTGTCGTACATTACACTAACAAGCTTTTCAAGGTGCTAATGTGGCATACAGAGTCTTAAGATGTCCTAACTTGTCGTCGACGTTCAAAGGACTCGGACGAATTCAGTAGGTTTATATGGAGTGTTAAGTTTACGTACGGTATTGTAAGATGTTGTTAGGAGTTGTGAGGTGTCGTACATTACACTAACAAGCTTTTCAAGGTGCTAATGTGGCATACAGAGTCTTAAGATGTCCTAACTTGTCGTCGACGTTCAAAGGACTCGGACGAATTCAGTAGGTTTATATGGAGTGTTAAGTTTACGTACGGTATTGTAAGATGTTGTTAGGAGTTGTGAGGTGTCGTACATTACACTAACAAGCTTTTCAAGGTGCTAATGTGGCATACAGAGTCTTAAGATGTCCTAACTTGTCGTACGATGTTCAAAGGACTCGGACGAATTTTGTAGGTTTATATGGAGTTTTAATTTTACGTACGGTATTGTAAGATGTTGTCAATAGTTGTGAGGTGGCGTACAATACACTAACATGCTTTTCAAGGTGTTAATGTGGCATACAGAGTCTTAAGATGTCCTACCTTGCCGTACGATATTCAAAGGACTCGGACGAATTCAGTAGGTTTATATGGAGTTTTAAGTTTACGTACGCTATTGTAAGATGTTGTCAGGAGTTGTGGGGTGTCGTACATTACACTAACATGCTTTTCAAGGTGTTATTGTGGCATACAGAGTCTTAAGATGTCCTAACTTGCCGTACGATGTTCAAAGGACTCGGACGAATTCAGTAGGTTTATATGGAGTTTTAAGTTTACGTACGGTATTGTAAGATGTTGTCAGGAATTGTGAGGTGTCGTACATTACACTAACATGATTTTCAAGGTGTTAATGTGGCATACATAGTCTTAAGATGTCCTAACTTGCCGTACGATGTTCAAAGGACTCGGACGAATTCAGTAGGTTTATATGGAGTTTTAAGTTTACGTACGGTATTGTAAGATGTTGTCAGGAATTGTGAGGTGTCGTACATTACACTAACAAGCTTTTCAAGGTGCTAATGTGGCATACAGAGTCTTAAGATGTCCTAACTTGTCGTACGATGTTCAAAGGACTCGGACGAATTTTGTAGGTTTATATGGAGTTTTAATTTTACGTACGGTATTGTAAGATGTTGTCAATAGTTGTGAGGTGGCGTACAATACACTAACATGCTTTTCAAGGTGTTAATGTGGCATACAGAGTCTTAAGATGTCCTACCTTGCCGTACGATATTCAAAGGACTCGGACGAATTCAGTAGGTTTATATGGAGTTTTAAGTTTACGTACGCTATTGTAAGATGTTGTCAGGAGTTGTGGGGTGTCGTACATTACACTAACATGCTTTTCAAGGTGTTATTGTGGCATACAGAGTCTTAAGATGTCCTAACTTGCCGTACGATGTTCAAAGGACTCGGACGAATTCAGTAGGTTTATATGGAGTTTTAAGTTTACGTACGCTATTGTAAGATGTTGTTAGGAGTTGTGAGGTGTCGTACATTACACTAACAAGCTTTTCAAGGTGCTAATGTGGCATACAGAGTCTTAAGATGTCCTAACTTGTCGTACGATGTTCAAAGGACTCGGACGAATTTTGTAGGTTTATATGGAGTTATAATTTTACGTACGGTATTGTAAGATGTTGTCAGGAATTGTAAGGTGTCGTACATTACACTAACATGCTTTTCAAGGTGTTAATGTGGCATACATAGTCTTAAGATGTCCTAACTTGTCGTATGATGTTCAAAGGACTCGGACGAATTCAGTAGGTTTATATGGAGTTTTAATTTTACGTACGGTATTGTAAGATGTTGTCAGGAATTGTGAGGTGGCGTACATTACACTAACATGCTTTTCAAGGTGTTAATGTGGCAAACAGAGTCTTAAGATCTTCTAACTTTCCGTACGATATTCAAAGGACTCGGACGAATTCAGTAGGTTTATATGGAGTTTTAAGTTTACGTACGGTATTGTAAGATGTTGTTAGGAGTTGTGAGGTGTCGTACATTACACTAACAAGCTTTTCAAGGTGCTAATGTGGCATACAGAGTCTTAAGATGTCCTAACTTGTCGTTGACGTTCAAAGGACTCGGACGAATTTTGTAGGTATATATGGAGATTTAATTTTACGTACGGTATTGTAAGATGTTGTCAGGATTGTGAGGAGTCGTACATTACACTAACATGCTTTTCAAGGTGTTAATGTGGCATACAGAGTCTTAAGATGTCCTACCTTGCCGTACGATATTCAAAGAACTCGGACGAATTCAGTAGGTTTATATGGAGTTTTAAGTTTACGTACGCTATTGTAAGATGTTGTCAGGAGTTGTGGGGTGTCGTACATTACACTAACATGCTTTTCAAGGTGTTATTGTGGCATACAGAGTCTTAAGATGTCCTAACTTGTCGTACGATGTTCAAAGGACTCGGACGAATTCAGTAGGTTTATATGGAGTTTTAATTTTACATACGGTATTGTAAGATGTTGTCAGGAATTGTGAGGTGTCGTACATTACACTAACATGCTTTTCAAGGTGTTAATGTGGCATACAGAGTCTTAAGATGTCCTAACTTTCCGTACGATGTTCAAAGGACTCGGACGAATTCAGTACGTTTGTATGGAGTTTTAAATTTACGTACGCTATTGTAAGATGTTGTTAGGAGTTGTGAAGTGTCGTACATTACACTAACAAGATTTTCAAGGTGCTAATGTGGCATACAGAGTCTTAAGATGTCCTAACTTGTCGTACGATGTTCAAAGGACTCGGACGAATTTTGTAGGTTTATATGGAGTTTTGATTTTACGTACGGTATTGTAAGATGTTGTCAGGAATTGTGAGGTGTCGTACATTACACTAACAAGCTTTTAAAGGTGCTAATGTGGCATACAGAGCTTTAAGATGTCCTAACTTGTCGTACGATGTTCAAAGGACTCGGACGAATTTTGTAGGTTTATACGGAGTTTTAATTTTACGTACGGTATTGTAAGATGTTGTCAATAGTTGTGAGGTGGCGTACAATACACTAACATGCTTTTCAAGGTGTTAATGTGGCATACAGAGTCTTAAGATGTCCTACCTTGCCGTACGATATTCAAAGGACTCGGACGAATTAAGTAGGTTTATATGGAGTTTTAAGTTTACGTACGCTATTGTAAGATGTTGTCAGGAGTTGTGGGGTGTCGTACATTACACTAACATGCTTTTCAAGGTGTTATTGTGGCATACAGAGTCTTAAAATGTCCTAACTTGCCGTACGACGTTCAAAGGACTCGGACGAATTTTGTAGGTTTATATGGAGTTTTAATTTTACGTACGGTATTGTAAGATGTTGTCAGGAATTGTGAGGTGTCGTACATTACACTAACATGCTTTTCAAGGTGTTAATGTGGCATACATAGTCTTAAGATGTCCTAACTTGCCGTACGATGTTCAAAGGACTCGGACGAATTCAGTAGGTTTATATGGAGTTTTAAGTTTACGTACGGTATTGTAAGATGTTGTTAGGAGTTGTGAGGTGTCGTACATTACACTAACAAGCTTTTCAAGGTGCTAATGTGGCATACAGAGTCTTAAGATGTCCTAACTTGTCGTACGACGTTCAAAGGACTCGGACGAATTCAGTAGGTTTATATGGAGTGTTAAGTTTACGTACGGTATTGTAAGATGTTGTTAGGAGTTGTGAGGTGTCCTACATTACACTATCAAGCTTTTCAAGGTGCTAATGTGGCATACAGAGTCTTAAGATGTCCTAACTTGTCGTCGACGTTCAAAGGACTCGGACGAATTCAGTAGGTTTATATGGAGTGTTAAGTTTACGTACGGTATTGTAAGATGTGGTTAGGAGTTGTGAGGTGTCGTACATTACACTAACAAGCTTTTCAAGGTGTTAATGTGGCATACAGAGTCTTAAGATGTCCTAACTTGTCGTACGATGTTCAAAGGACTCGGACGAATTTTGTAGGTTTATATGGAGTTTTAATTTTACGTACGGTATTGTAAGATGTTGTCAATAGTTGTGAGGTGGCGTACAATACACTAACATGCTTTTCAAGGTGTTAATGTGGCATACAGAGTCTTAAGATGTCCTACCTTGCCGTATGATATTCAAAGGACTCGGACGAATTCAGTAGGTTTATATGGAGTTTTAAGTTTACGTACGGTATTGTAAGATGTTGTTAGGAGTTGTGAGGTGTCGTACATTACACTAACAAGCTTTTCAAGGTGCTAATGTGGCATACAGAGTCTTAAGATGTCCTAACTTGTCGTCGACGTTCAAAGGACTCGGACGAATTCAGTAGGTTTATATGGAGTGTTAAGTTTACGTACGGTATTGTAAGATGTTGTTAGGAGTTGTGAGGTGTCGTACATTACACTAACAAGCTTTTCAAGGTGCTAATGTGGCATACAGAGTCTTAAGATGTCCTAACTTGTCGTCGACGTTCAAAGGACTCGGACGAATTCAGTAGGTTTATATGGAGTGTTAAGTTTACGTACGGTATTGTAAGATGTTGTTAGGAGTTGTGAGGTGTCGTACATTACACTAACAAGCTTTTCAAGGTGCTAATGTGGCATACAGAGTCTTAAGATGTCCTAACTTGTCGTACGATGTTCAAAGGACTCGGACGAATTTTGTAGGTTTATATGGAGTTTTAATTTTACGTACGGTATTGTAAGATGTTGTCAATAGTTGTGAGGTGGCGTACAATACACTAACATGCTTTTCAAGGTGTTAATGTGGCATACAGAGTCTTAAGATGTCCTACCTTGCCGTACGATATTCAAAGGACTCGGACGAATTCAGTAGGTTTATATGGAGTTTTAAGTTTACGTACGCTATTGTAAGATGTTGTCAGGAGTTGTGGGGTGTCGTACATTACACTAACATGCTTTTCAAGGTGTTTATGTGGCATACAGAGTCTTAAGATGTCCTAACTTGCCGTACGATGTTCAAAGGACTCGGACGAATTCAGTAGGTTTATATGGAGTTTTAAGTTTACGTACGGTATTGTAAGATGTTGTCAGGAATTGTGAGGTGTCGTACATTACACTAACATGATTTTCAAGGTGTTAATGTGGCATACATAGTCTTAAGATGTCCTAACTTGCCGTACGATGTTCAAAGGACTCGGACGAATTCAGTAGGTTTATATGGAGTTTTAAGTTTACGTACGGTATTGTAAGATGTTGTCAGGAATTGTGAGGTGTCGTACATTACACTAACAAGCTTTTCAAGGTGCTAATGTGGCATACAGAGTCTTAAGATGTCCTAACTTGTCGTACGATGTTCAAAGGACTCGGACGAATTTTGTAGGTTTATATGGAGTTTTAATTTTACGTACGGTATTGTAAGATGTTGTCAATAGTTGTGAGGTGGCGTACAATACACTAACATGCTTTTCAAGGTGTTAATGTGGCATACAGAGTCTTAAGATGTCCTACCTTGCCGTACGATATTCAAAGGACTCGGACGAATTCAGTAGGTTTATATGGAGTTTTAAGTTTACGTACGCTATTGTAAGATGTTGTCAGGAGTTGTGGGGTGTCGTACATTACACTAACATGCTTTTCAAGGTGTTATTGTGGCATACAGAGTCTTAAGATGTCCTAACTTGCCGTACGATGTTCAAAGGACTCGGACGAATTCAGTAGGTTTATATGGAGTTTTAAGTTTACGTACGGTATTGTAAGATGTTGTCAGGAATTGTGAGGTGTCGTACATTACACTAACATGCTTTTCAAGGTGTTAATGTGGCATACATAGTCTTAAGATGTCCTAACTTGCCGTACGATGTTCAAAGGACTCGGACGAATTCAGTAGGTTTATATGGAGTGTTAAGTTTACGTACGGTATTGTAAGATGTTGTCAGGAGTTGTGGGGTGTCGTACATTACACTAACATGCTTTTCAAGGTGTTATTGTGGCATACAGAGTCTTAAGATGTCCTAACTTGCCGTACGATGTTCAAAGGACTCGGACGAATTCAGTAGGTTTATATGGAGTTTTAAGTTTACGTACGGTATTGTAAGATGTTGTCAGGAATTGTGAGGTGTCGTACATTACACTAACATGCTTTTCAAGGTGTTAATGTGGCATACATAGTCTTAAGATGTCCTAACTTGCCGTACGATGTTCAAAGGACTCGGACGAATTCAGTAGGTTTATATGGAGTGTTAAGTTTACGTACGGTATTGTAAGATGTTGTCAGGAGTTGTGAGGTGTCGTACATTACACTAACAAGCTTTTCAAGGTGCTAATGTGGCATACAGAGTCTTAAGATGTCCTAACTTGTCGTCGACGTTCAAAGGACTCGGACGAATTCAGTAGGTTTATATGGAGTTTTAATTTTACGACGGTATTGTAAGATGTTGTTAGGAGTTGTGAGGTGTCGTACATTACACTAACAAGCTTTTCAAGGTGCTAATGTGGCATACAGAGTCTTAAGATGTCCTAACTTGTCGTACGATGTTCAAAGGACTCGGACGAATTTTGTAGGTTTATATGGAGTTTTAATTTTACGACGGTATTGTAAGATGTTGTCAATAGTTGTGAGGTGGCGTACAATACACTAACATGCTTTTCAAGGTGTTAATGTGGCATACAGAGTCTTAAGATGTCCTACCTTGCCGTATGATATTCAAAGGACTCGGACGAATTCAGTATGTTTATATGGAGTTTTAAGTTTACGTACGGTATTGTAAGATGTTGTTAGGAGTTGTGAGGTGTCGTACATTACACTAACAAGCTTTTCAAGGTGCTAATGTGGCATACAGAGTCTTAAGATGTCCTAACTTGTCGTCGACGTTCAAAGGACTCGGACGAATTCAGTAGGTTTATATGGAGTTTTAATTTTACGACGGTATTGTAAGATGTTGTTAGGAGTTGTGAGGTGTCGTACATTACACTAACAAGCTTTTCAAGGTGCTAATGTGGCATACAGAGTCTTAAGATGTCCTAACTTGCCGTACGATGTTCAAAGGACTCGGACGAATTCAGTAGGTTTATATGGAGTTTTAAGTTTACGTACGGTATTGTAAGATGTTGTCAGGAATTGTGAGGTGTCGTACATTACACTAACATGATTTTCAAGGTGTTAATGTGGCATACATAGTCTTAAGATGTCCTAACTTGCCGTACGATGTTCAAAGGACTCGGACGAATTCAGTAGGTTTATATGGAGTTTTAAGTTTACGTACGGTATTGTAAGATGTTGTCAGGAATTGTGAGGTGTCGTACATTACACTAACAAGCTTTTCAAGGTGCTAATGTGGCATACAGAGTCTTAAGATGTCCTAACTTGTCGTACGATGTTCAAAGGACTCGGACGAATTTTGTAGGTTTATATGGAGTTTTAATTTTACGTACGGTATTGTAAGATGTTGTCAATAGTTGTGAGGTGGCGTACAATACACTAACATGCTTTTCAAGGTGTTAATGTGGCATACAGAGTCTTAAGATGTCCTACCTTGCCGTACGATATTCAAAGGACTCGGACGAATTCAGTAGGTTTATATGGAGTTTTAAGTTTACGTACGCTATTGTAAGATGTTGTCAGGAGTTGTGGGGTGTCGTACATTACACTAACATGCTTTTCAAGGTGTTATTGTGGCATACAGAGTCTTAAGATGTCCTAACTTGCCGTACGATGTTCAAAGGACTCGGACGAATTCAGTAGGTTTATATGGAGTTTTAAGTTTACGTACGGTATTGTAAGATGTTGTCAGGAATTGTGAGGTGTCGTACATTACACTAACATGCTTTTCAAGGTGTTAATGTGGCATACATAGTCTTAAGATGTCCTAACTTGCCGTACGATGTTCAAAGGACTCGGACGAATTCAGTAGGTTTATATGGAGTGTTAAGTTTACGTACGGTATTGTAAGATGTTGTCAGGAGTTGTGAGGTGTCGTACATTACACTAACAAGCTTTTCAAGGTGCTAATGTGGCATACAGAGTCTTAAGATGTCCTAACTTGTCGTCGACGTTCAAAGGACTCGGACGAATTCAGTAGGTTTATATGGAGTTTTAATTTTACGACGGTATTGTAAGATGTTGTTAGGAGTTGTGAGGTGTCGTACATTACACTAACAAGCTTTTCAAGGTGCTAATGTGGCATACGGAGTCTTAAGATGTCCTAACTTGTCGTACGATGTTCAAAGGACTCGGACGAATTTTGTAGGTTTATATGGAGTTTTAATTTTACGACGGTATTGTAAGATGTTGTCAATAGTTGTGAGGTGGCGTACAATACACTAACATGCTTTTCAAGGTGTTAATGTGGCATACAGAGTCTTAAGATGTCCTACCTTGCCGTATGATATTCAAAGGACTCGGACGAATTCAGTATGTTTATATGGAGTTTTAAGTTTACGTACGGTATTGTAAGATGTTGTTAGGAGTTGTGAGGTGTCGTACATTACACTAACAAGCTTTTCAAGGTGCTAATGTGGCATACAGAGTCTTAAGATGTCCTAACTTGTCGTCGACGTTCAAAGGACTCGGACGAATTCAGTAGGTTTATATGGAGTTTTAATTTTACGACGGTATTGTAAGATGTTGTTAGGAGTTGTGAGGTGTCGTACATTACACTAACAAGCTTTTCAAGGTGCTAATGTGGCATACAGAGTCTTAAGATGTCCTAACTTGTCGTACGATGTTCAAAGGATTCGGACGAATTTTGTAGGTTTATATGGAGTTTTAATTTTACGTACGGTATTGTAAGATGTTGTCAATAGTTGTGAGGTGGCGTACAATACACTAACATGCTTTTCAAGGTGTTAATGTGGCATACAGAGTCTTAAGATGTCCTACCTTGCCGTACGATATTCAAAGGACTCGGACGAATTCAGTAGGTTTATATGGAGTTTTAATTTTACGACGGTATTGTAAGATGTTGTTAGGAGTTGTGAGGTGTCGTACATTACACTAACAAGCTTTTCAAGGTGCTAATGTGGCATACAGAGTCTTAAGATGTCCTAACTTGTCGTACGATGTTCAAAGGACTCGGACGAATTTTGTAGGTTTATATGGAGTTTTAATTTTACGACGGTATTGTAAGATGTTGTCAATAGTTGTGAGGTGGCGTACAATACACTAACATGCTTTTCAAGGTGTTAATGTGGCATACAGAGTCTTAAGATGTCCTACCTTGCCGTATGATATTCAAAGGACTCGGACGAATTCAGTATGTTTATATGGAGTTTTAAGTTTACGTACGGTATTGTAAGATGTTGTTAGGAGTTGTGAGGTGTCGTACATTACACTAACAAGCTTTTCAAGGTGCTAATGTGGCATACAGAGTCTTAAGATGTCCTAACTTGTCGTCGACGTTCAAAGGACTCGGACGAATTCAGTAGGTTTATATGGAGTTTTAATTTTACGACGGTATTGTAAGATGTTGTTAGGAGTTGTGAGGTGTCGTACATTACACTAACAAGCTTTTCAAGGTGCTAATGTGGCATACAGAGTCTTAAGATGTCCTAACTTGTCGTACGATGTTCAAAGGACTCGGACGAATTTTGTAGGTTTATATGGAGTTTTAATTTTACGTACGGTATTGTAAGATGTTGTCAATAGTTGTGAGGTGGCGTACAATACACTAACATGCTTTTTTTTTTTGGGTAAAAGGGTTTTACCCTGGTGATTCTATTAAAAAGTTAAAACAAGTAGCATGGATAGTCCATACTAGTTAAGTCTCGGACATACCCAAAGACTTCAGAACATACAAAACTCAATCACGAGATCAAACATAAACACAAACCACCAAACTAGCTATAACTAGCACTAGACATACACCAAACACCACTAGACATCAATCTCCATTTGCATCCAAGTATTTAATCTGCGTTGATCCCCCATAGTGGTCTTGATCTTTAGGTTCATTATTCGGCATCTAATAGTTTGGAGAACTAATTTACCAACCACTTCAGGAGGTCTTGGGTTTTCATTGAAAAGACGATTATTTCTCTCCTGCCAAATGGCATAAGCCACACCCGCTACAACCAACCGACTAATGATAGCATCTAACTTTTTGCTGTTAGACTTACACTTTAAATCATGCAAAACGATCGACCAAATTGGAGGGATATGCTCCATTTTAGCCTTCCCTCGCACCAACTCCCAAACCCGAGTCGCATAAGGGCATTCGAAAAATAAATGATCATGAGAGTCCACATTGTGCAAACATAAGAAACAGCACATCATATTCATGTTAATACCTTTCAAATGGTTCCATCTGAGAAGTCTATCTTGGGTTAACAGCTTGCGTTGGCAAATAAGCCACATGTTAAATGCATGTTTTGGGATGCAATGAGGAAACCAAACACAATCCACCCACTCCACCTGATCTTCCTTTACCCTAATCGCATTCCAAGCTAAAGAAGTATTGAACTGCATCAGCTCCGGTCCCTCCCTCCATCTAACTACATCCACACCATTTGAAGTAAATGGAATAGATATATTCGACAGAGAGGGAAAACGACTAGTTAACTCATTTGGCCAGTTACATACCGAATCCACCAAGACTCTGTCCACCGTGTCCATAAGGGTCATGTCATGTTTACACTAACATGCTTTTCAAGGAGTTAATGTGGCATACAGAGTCTTAAGATGTCCTACCTTGCCGTACGATATTCAAAGGACTCGGACGAATTCAGTAGGTTTATATGGAGTTTTAAGTTTACGTACGCTATTGTAAGATGTTGTCAGGAGTTGTGGGGTGTCGTACATTACACTAACATGCTTTTCAAGGTGTTATTGTGGCATACAGAGTCTTAAGATGTCCTAACTTGCCGTACGATGTTCAAAGGACTCGGACGAATTCAGTAGGTTTATATGGAGTTTTAAGTTTACGTACGGTATTGTAAGATGTTGTCAGGAATTGTGAGGTGTCGTACATTACACTAACATGCTTTTCAAGGTGTTAATGTGGCATACATAGTCTTAAGATGTCCTAACTTGCCGTACGATGTTCAAAGGACTCGGACGAATTCAGTAGGTTTATATGGAGTTTTAAGTTTACGTACGGTATTGTAAGATGTTGTCAGGAATTGTGAGGTGTCGTACATTACACTAACAAGCTTTTCAAGGTGCTAATGTGGCATACAGAGTCTTAAGATGTCCTAACTTGTCGTACGATGTTCAAAGGACTCGGACGAATTTTGTAGGTTTATATGGAGTTTTAATTTTACGACGGTATTGTAAGATGTTGTTAGGAGTTGTGAGGTGTCGTACATTACACTAACAAGCTTTTCAAGGTGCTAATGTGGCATACAGAGTCTTAAGATGTCCTAACTTGTCGTCGACGTTCAAAGGACTCGGACGAATTCAGTAGGTTTATATGGAGTGTTAAGTTTACGTACGGTATTGTAAGATGTTGTTAGGAGTTGTGAGGTGTCGTACATTACACTAACAAGCTTTTCAAGGTGCTAATGTGGCATACAGAGTCTTAAGATGTCCTAACTTGTCGTACGATGTTCAAAGGACTCGGACGAATTTTGTAGGTTTATATGGAGTTTTAATTTTACGTACGGTATTGTAAGATGTTGTCAATAGTTGTGAGGTGGCGTACAATACACTAACATGCTTTTCAAGGTGTTAATGTGGCATACAGAGTCTTAAGATGTCCTACCTTGCCGTACGATATTCAAAGGACTCGGACGAATTCAGTAGGTTTATATGGAGTTTTAAGTTTACGTACGCTATTGTAAGATGTTGTCAGGAGTTGTGGGGTGTCGTACATTACACTAACATGCTTTTCAAGGTGTTATTGTGGCATACAGAGTCTTAAGATGTCCTAACTTGCCGTACGATGTTCAAAGGACTCGGACGAATTCAGTAGGTTTATATGGAGTTTTAAGTTTACGTACGGTATTGTAAGATGTTGTCAGGAATTGTGAGGTGTCGTACATTACACTAACATGCTTTTCAAGGTGTTAATGTGGCATATATAGTCTTAAGATGTCCTAACTTGCCGTACGATGTTCAAAGGACTCGGACGAATTCAGTAGGTTTATATGGAGTTTTAAGTTTACGTACGGTATTGTAAGATGTTGTCAGGAATTGTGAGGTGTCGTACATTACACTAACAAGCTTTTCAAGGTGCTAATGTGGCATACAGAGTCTTAAGATGTCCTAACTTGTCGTACGATGTTCAAAGGACTCGGACGAATTTTGTAGGTTTATATGGAGTTTTAATTTTACGACGGTATTGTAAGATGTTGTTAGGAGTTGTGAGGTGTCGTACATTACACTAACAAGCTTTTCAAGGTGCTAATGTGGCATACAGAGTCTTAAGATGTCCTAACTTGTCGTCGACGTTCAAAGGACTCGGACGAATTCAGTAGGTTTATATGGAGTGTTAAGTTTACGTACGGTATTGTAAGATGTTGTTAGGAGTTGTGAGGTGTCGTACATTACACTAACAAGCTTTTCAAGGTGCTAATGTGGCATACAGAGTCTTAAGATGTCCTAACTTGTCGTACGATGTTCAAAGGACTCGGACGAATTTTGTAGGTTTATATGGAGTTTTAATTTTACGTACGGTATTGTAAGATGTTGTCAATAGTTGTGAGGTGGCGTACAATACACTAACATGCTTTTCAAGGTGTTAATGTGGCATACAGAGTCTTAAGATGTCCTACCTTGCCGTACGATATTCAAAGGACTCGGACGAATTCAGTAGGTTTATATGGAGTTTTAAGTTTACGTACGCTATTGTAAGATGTTGTCAGGAGTTGTGGGGTGTCGTACATTACACTAACATGCTTTTCAAGGTGTTATTGTGGCATACAGAGTCTTAAGATGTCCTAACTTGCCGTACGATGTTCAAAGGACTCGGACGAATTCAGTAGGTTTATATGGAGTTTTAAGTTTACGTACGGTATTGTAAGATGTTGTCAGGAATTGTGAGGTGTCGTACATTACACTAACATGCTTTTCAAGGTGTTAATGTGGCATACATAGTCTTAAGATGTCCTAACTTGCCGTACGATGTTCAAAGGACTCGGACGAATTCAGTAGGTTTATATGGAGTGTTAAGTTTACGTACGGTATTGTAAGATGTTGTCAGGAGTTGTGAGGTGTCGTACATTACACTAACACGCTTTTCAAGGTGCTAATGTGGCATACAGAGTCTTAAGATGTCCTAACTTGTCGTCGACGTTCAAAGGACTCGGACGAATTCAGTAGGTTTTTATGGAGTTTTAATTTTACGACGGTATTGTAAGATGTTGTTAGGAGTTGTGAGGTGTCGTACATTACACTAACAAGCTTTTCAAGGTGCTAATGTGGCATACAGAGTCTTAAGATGTCCTAACTTGTCGTACGATGTTCAAAGGACTCGGACGAATTTTGTAGGTTTATATGGAGTTTTAATTTTACGACGGTATTGTAAGATGTTGTCAATAGTTGTGAGGTGGCGTACAATACACTAACATGCTTTTCAAGGTGTTAATGTGGCATACAGAGTCTTAAGATGTCCTACCTTGCCGTATGATATTCAAAGGACTCGGACGAATTCAGTATGTTTATATGGAGTTTTAAGTTTACGTACGGTATTGTAAGATGTTGTTAGGAGTTGTGAGGTGTCGTACATTACACTAACAAGCTTTTCAAGGTGCTAATGTGGCATACAGAGTCTTAAGATGTCCTAACTTGTCGTCGACGTTCAAAGGACTCGGACGAATTCAGTAGGTTTATATGGAGTGTTAAGTTTACGTACGGTATTGTAAGATGTTGTTAGGAGTTGTGAGGTGTCGTACATTACACTAACAAGCTTTTCAAGGTGCTAATGTGGCATACAGAGTCTTAAGATGTCCTAACTTGTCGTACGATGTTCAAAGGACTCGGACGAATTTTGTAGGTTTATATGGAGTTTTAATTTTACGTACGGTATTGTAAGATGTTGTCAATAGTTGTGAGGTGGCGTACAATACACTAACATGCTTTTCAAGGTGTTAATGTGGCATACAGAGTCTTAAGATGTCCTACCTTGCCGTACGATATTCAAAGGACTCGGACGAATTCAGTAGGTTTATATGGAGTTTTAAGTTTACGTACGCTATTGTAAGATGTTGTCAGGAGTTGTGGGGTGTCGTACATTACACTAACATGCTTTTCAAGGTGTTATTGTGGCATACAGAGTCTTAAGATGTCCTAACTTGCCGTACGATGTTCAAAGGACTCGGACGAATTTTGTAGGTTTATATGGAGTTTTAATTTTACGTACGGTATTGTAAGATGTTGTCAGGAATTGTGAGGTGTCGTACATTACACTAACATGCTTTTCAAGGTGTTAATGTGGCATACATAGTCTTAAGATGTCCTAACTTGCCGTACGATGTTCAAAGGACTCGGACGAATTCAGTAGGTTTATATGGAGTTTTAAGTTTACGTACGGTATTGTAAGATGTTGTTAGGAGTTGTGAGGTGTCGTACATTACACTAACAAGCTTTTCAAGGTGCTAATGTGGCATACAGAGTCTTAAGATGTCCTAACTTTTCGTACGACGTTCAAAGGACTCGGACGAATTCAGTAGGTTTTTATGGAGTTTTAATTTTACGACGGTATTGTAAGATGTTGTTAGGAGTTGTGAGGTGTCGTACATTACACTAACAAGCTTTTCAAGGTGCTAATGTGGCATACAGAGTCTTAAGATGTCCTAACTTGTCGTACGATGTTCAAAGGACTCGGACGAATTTTGTAGGTTTATATGGAGTTTTAATTTTACGACGGTATTGTAAGATGTTGTCAATAGTTGTGAGGTGGCGTACAATACACTAACATGCTTTTCAAGGTGTTAATGTGGCATACAGAGTCTTAAGATGTCCTACCTTGCCGTATGATATTCAAAGGACTCGGACGAATTCAGTATGTTTATATGGAGTTTAAAGTTTACGTACGGTATTGTAAGATGTTGTTAGGAGTTGTGAGGTGTCGTACATTACACTAACAAGCTTTTCAAGGTGCTAATGTGGCATACAGAGTCTTAAGATGTCCTAACTTGTCGTCGACGTTCAAAGGACTCGGACGAATTCAGTAGGTTTATATGGAGTGTTAAGTTTACGTACGGTATTGTAAGATGTTGTTAGGAGTTGTGAGGTGTCGTACATTACACTAACAAGCTTTTCAAGGTGCTAATGTGGCATACAGAGTCTTAAGATGTCCTAACTTGTCGTACGATGTTCAAAGGACTCGGACGAATTTTGTAGGTTTATATGGAGTTTTAATTTTACGTACGGTATTGTAAGATGTTGTCAATAGTTGTGAGGTGGCGTACAATACACTAACATGCTTTTCAAGGTGTTAATGTGGCATACAGAGTCTTAAGATGTCCTACCTTGCCGTACGATATTCAAAGGACTCGGACGAATTCAGTAGGTTTATATGGAGTTTTAATTTTACGTACGGTATTGTAAGATGTTGTCAGGAGTTGTGGGGTGTCGTACATTACACTAACATGCTTTTCAAGGTGTTATTGTGGCATACAGAGTCTTAAGATGTCCTAACTTGCCGTACGATGTTCAAAGGACTCGGACGAATTTTGTAGGTTTATATGGAGTTTTAATTTTACGTACGGTATTGTAAGATGTTGTCAGGAATTGTGAGGTGTCGTACATTACACTAACATGCTTTTCAAGGTGTTAATGTGGCATACATAGTCTTAAGATGTCCTAACTTGCCGTACGATGTTCAAAGGACTCGGACGAATTCAGTAGGTTTATATGGAGTTTTAAGTTTACGTACGGTATTGTAAGATGTTGTTAGGAGTTGTGAGGTGTCGTACATTACACTAACAAGCTTTTCAAGGTGCTAATGTGGCATACAGAGTCTTAAGATGTCCTAACTTTTCGTACGACGTTCAAAGGACTCGGACGAATTCAGTAGGTTTTTATGGAGTTTTAATTTTACGACGGTATTGTAAGATGTTGTTAGGAGTTGTGAGGTGTCGTACATTACACTAACAAGCTTTTCAAGGTGCTAATGTGGCATACAGAGTCTTAAGATGTCCTAACTTGTCGTACGATGTTCAAAGGACTCGGACGAATTTTGTAGGTTTATATGGAGTTTTAATTTTACGACGGTATTGTAAGATGTTGTCAATAGTTGTGAGGTGGCGTACAATACACTAACATGCTTTTCAAGGTGTTAATGTGGCATACAGAGTCTTAAGATGTCCTACCTTGCCGTATGATATTCAAAGGACTCGGACGAATTCAGTATGTTTATATGGAGTTTAAAGTTTACGTACGGTATTGTAAGATGTTGTTAGGAGTTGTGAGGTGTCGTACATTACACTAACAAGCTTTTCAAGGTGCTAATGTGGCATACAGAGTCTTAAGATGTCCTAACTTGTCGTCGACGTTCGAAGGACTCGGACGAATTCAGTAGGTTTATATGGAGTGTTAAGTTTACGTACGGTATTGTAAGATGTTGTTAGGAGTTGTGAGGTGTCGTACATTACACTAACAAGCTTTTCAAGGTGCTAATGTGGCATACAGAGTCTTAAGATGTCCTAACTTGTCGTACGATGTTCAAAGGACTCGGACGAATTTTGTAGGTTTATATGGAGTTTTAATTTTACGTACGGTATTGTAAGATGTTGTCAATAGTTGTGAGGTGGCGTACAATACACTAACATGCTTTTCAAGGTGTTAATGTGGCATACAGAGTCTTAAGATGTCCTACCTTGCCGTACGATATTCAAAGGACTCGGACGAATTCAGTAGGTTTATATGGAGTTTTAAGTTTACGTACGCTATTGTAAGATGTTGTCAGGAGTTGTGGGGTGTCGTACATTACACTAACATGCTTTTCAAGGTGTTATTGTGGCATACAGAGTCTTAAGATGTCCTAACTTTTCGTACGATGTTCAAAGGACTCGGACGAATTTTGTAGGTTTATATGGAGTTTTAATTTTACGTACGGTATTGTAAGATGTTGTCAGGAATTGTGAGGTGTCGTACATTACACTAACATGCTTTTCAAGGTGTTAATGTGGCATACATAGTCTTAAGATGTCCTAACTTGCCGTACGATGTTCAAAGGACTCGGACGAATTCAGTAGGTTTATATGGAGTTTTAAGTTTACGTACGGTATTGTAAGATGTTGTTAGGAGTTGTGAGGTGTCGTACATTACACTAACAAGCTTTTCAAGGTGCTAATGTGGCATACAGAGTCTTAAGATGTCCTAACTTTTCGTACGACGTTCAAAGGACTCGGACGAATTCAGTAGGTTTATATGGAGTGTTAAGTTTACGTACGGTATTGTAAGATGTTGTTAGGAGTTGTGAGGTGTCGTACATTACACTATCAAGCTTTTCAAGGTGCTAATGTGGCATACAGAGTCTTAAGATGTCCTAACTTGTCGTCGACGTTCAAAGGACTCGGACGAATTCAGTAGGTTTATATGGAGTGTTAAGTTTACGTACGGTATTGTAAGATGTTGTTAGGAGTTGTGAGGTTTCGTACATTACACTAACAAGCTTTTCAAGGTGCTAATGTGGCATACAGAGTCTTAAGATGTCCTAACTTGTCGTACGATGTTCAAAGGACTCGGACGAATTTTGTAGGTATATATGGAGATTTAATTTTACGTACGGTATTGTAAGATGTTGTCAGGATTGTGAGGTGTCGTACATTACACTAACATGCTTTTCAAGGTGTTAATGTGGCATACAGAGTCTTAAGATGTCCTACCTTGCCGTACGATATTCAAAGGACTCGGACGAATTCAGTAGGTTTATATGGTGTTTTAAGTTTACGTACGGTATTGTAAGATGTTGTCAGGAGTTGTGGGGTGTCGTACATTACACTAACATGCTTTTCAAGGTGTTATTGTGGCATACAGAGTCTTAAGATGTCCTAACTTGCCGTACGATGTTCAAAGGACTCGGACGAATTTTGTAGGTTTATATGGAGTTTTAAGTTTACGTACGCTATTGTAAGATGTTGTTAGGAGTTGTGAGGTGTCGTACATTACACTAACAAGCTTTTCAAGGTGCTAATGTGGCATACAGAGTCTTAAGATGTCCTAACTTGTCGTACGATGTTCAAAGGACTCGGACGAATTCAGTAGGTTTATATGGAGTTTTAAGTTTACGTACGCTATTGTAAGATGTTGTTAGGAGTTGTGAGGTGTCGTACATTACACTAACAAGCTTTTCAAGGTGCTAATGTGGCATACAGAGTCTTAAGATGTCCTTACTTTTCGTACGACGTTCAAAGGACTCGGACGAATTCAGTAGGTTTATATGGAGTGTTAAGTTTACGTACGGTATTGTAAGATGTTGTTAGGAGTTGTGAGGTGTCGTACATTACACTATCAAGCTTTTCAAGGTGCTAATGTGGCATACAGAGTCTTAAGATGTCCTAACTTGTCGTCGACGTTCAAAGGACTCGGACGAATTCAGTAGGTTTATATGGAGTGTTAAGTTTACGTACGGTATTGTAAGATGTTGTTAGGAGTTGTGAGGTTTCGTACATTACACTAACAAGCTTTTCAAGGTGCTAATGTGGCATACAGAGTCTTAAGATGTCCTAACTTGTCGTACGATGTTCAAAGGACTCGGACGAATTTTGTAGGTATATATGGTGATTTAATTTTACGTACGGTATTGTAAGATGTTGTCAGGATTGTGAGGTGTCGTACATTACACTAACATGCTTTTCAAGGTGTTAATGTGGCATACAGAGTCTTAAGATGTCCTACCTTGCCGTACGATATTCAAAGGACTCGGACGAATTCAGTAGGTTTATATGGAGTTTTAAGTTTACGTACGCTATTGTAAGATGTTGTCAGGAGTTGTGGGGTGTCGTACATTACACTAACATGCTTTTCAAGGTGTTATTGTGGCATACAGAGTCTTAAAATGTCCTAACTTGTCGTACGATGTTCAAAGGACTCGGACGAATTTTGTAGGTTTATATGGAGTTTTATTTTTACGTACGGTATTGTAAGATGTTGTCAGGAATTGTGAGGTGTCGTACATTACACTAACATGCTTTTCAAGGTGTTAATGTGGCATACATAGTCTTAAGATGTCCTAACTTGCCGTACGATGTTCAAAGGACTCGGACGAATTCAGTAGGTTTATATGGAGTTTTAAGTTTACGTACGCTATTGTAAGATGTTGTTAGGAGTTGTGAGGTGTCGTACATTACACTAACAAGCTTTTCAAGGTGCTAATGTGGCATACAGAGTCTTAAGATGTCCTAACTTGTCGTACGACGTTCAAAGGGCTCGGACGAATTCAGTAGGTTTATATGGAGTGTTAAGTTTACGTACGGTATTGTAAGATGTTGTTAGGAGTTGTGAGGTGTCGTACATTACACTAACAAGCTTTTCAAGGTGCTAATGTGGCATACAGAGTCTTAAGATGTCCTAACTTGTCGTACGATGTTCAAAGGACTCGGACGAATTTTGTAGGTTTATATGGAGTTTTAATTTTACGTACGGTATTGTAAGATGTTGTCAATAGTTGTGAGGTGGCGTACAATACACTAACATGCTTTTCAAGGTGTTAATGTGGCATACAGAGTCTTAAGATGTCCTACCTTGCCGTACGATATTCAAAGGACTCGGACGAATTCAGTAGGTTTATATGGAGTTTTAATTTTACGTACGGTATTGTAAGATGTTGTCAGGAGTTGTGGGGTGTCGTACATTACACTAACATGCTTTTCAAGGTGTTATTGTGGCATACAGAGTCTTAAGATGTCCTAACTTGCCGTACGATGTTCAAAGGACTCGGACGAATTTTGTAGGTTTATATGGAGTTTTAATTTTACGTACGGTATTGTAAGATGTTGTCAGGAATTGTGAGGTGTCGTACATTACACTAACATGCTTTTCAAGGTGTTAATGTGGCATACATAGTCTTAAGATGTCCTAACTTGCCGTACGATGTTCAAAGGACTCGGACGAATTCAGTAGGTTTATATGGAGTTTTAAGTTTACGTAAGGTATTGTAAGATGTTGTTAGGAGTTGTGAGGTGTCGTACATTACACTAACAAGCTTTTCAAGGTGCTAATGTGGCATACAGAGTCTTAAGATGTCCTAACTTTTCGTACGACGTTCAAAGGACTCGGACGAATTCAGTAGGTTTTTATGGAGTTTTAATTTTACGACGGTATTGTAAGATGTTGTTAGGAGTTGTGAGGTGTCGTACATTACACTAACAAGCTTTTCAAGGTGCTAATGTGGCATACAGAGTCTTAAGATGTCCTAACTTGTCGTACGATGTTCAAAGGACTCGGACGAATTTTGTAGGTTTATATGGAGTTTTAATTTTACGACGGTATTGTAAGATGTTGTCAATAGTTGTGAGGTGGCGTACAATACACTAACATGCTTTTCAAGGTGTTAATGTGGCATACAGAGTCTTAAGATGTCCTACCTTGCCGTATGATATTCAAAGGACTCGGACGAATTCAGTATGTTTATATGGAGTTTAAAGTTTACGTACGGTATTGTAAGATGTTGTTAGGAGTTGTGAGGTGTCGTACATTACACTAACAAGCTTTTCAAGGTGCTAATGTGGCATACAGAGTCTTAAGATGTCCTAACTTGTCGTCGACGTTCAAAGGACTCGGACGAATTCAGTAGGTTTATATGGAGTGTTAAGTTTACGTACGGTATTGTAAGATGTTGTTAGGAGTTGTGAGGTGTCGTACATTACACTAACAAGCTTTTCAAGGTGCTAATGTGGCATACAGAGTCTTAAGATGTCCTAACTTGTCGTACGATGTTCAAAGGACTCGGACGAATTTTGTAGGTTTATATGGAGTTTTAATTTTACGTACGGTATTGTAAGATGTTGTCAATAGTTGTGAGGTGGCGTACAATACACTAACATGCTTTTCAAGGTGTTAATGTGGCATACAGAGTCTTAAGATGTCCTACCTTGCCGTACGATATTCAAAGGACTCGGACGAATTCAGTAGGTTTATATGGAGTTTTAAGTTTACGTACGCTATTGTAAGATGTTGTCAGGAGTTGTGGGGTGTCGTACATTACACTAACATGCTTTTCAAGGTGTTATTGTGGCATACAGAGTCTTAAGATGTCCTAACTTTTCGTACGATGTTCAAAGGACTCGGACGAATTTTGTAGGTTTATATGGAGTTTTAATTTTACGTACGGTATTGTAAGATGTTGTCAGGAATTGTGAGGTGTCGTACATTACACTAACATGCTTTTCAAGGTGTTAATGTGGCATACATAGTCTTAAGATGTCCTAACTTGCCGTACGATGTTCAAAGGACTCGGACGAATTCAGTAGGTTTATATGGAGTTTTAAGTTTACGTACGGTATTGTAAGATGTTGTTAGGAGTTGTGAGGTGTCGTACATTACACTAACAAGCTTTTCAAGGTGCTAATGTGGCATACAGAGTCTTAAGATGTCCTAACTTTTCGTACGACGTTCAAAGGACTCGGACGAATTCAGTAGGTTTATATGGAGTGTTAAGTTTACGTACGGTATTGTAAGATGTTGTTAGGAGTTGTGAGGTGTCGTACATTACACTATCCAGCTTTTCAAGGTGCTAATGTGGCATACAGAGTCTTAAGATGTCCTAACTTGTCGTCGACGTTCAAAGGACTCGGACGAATTCAGTAGGTTTATATGGAGTGTTAAGTTTACGTACGGTATTGTAAGATGTTGTTAGGAGTTGTGAGGTTTCGTACATTACACTAACAAGCTTTTCAAGGTGCTAATGTGGCATACAGAGTCTTAAGATGTCCTAACTTGTCGTACGATGTTCAAAGGACTCGGACGAATTTTGTAGGTATATATGGAGATTTAATTTTACGTACGGTATTGTAAGATGTTGTCAGGATTGTGAGGTGTCGTACATTACACTAACATGCTTTTCAAGGTGTTAATGTGGCATACAGAGTCTTAAGATGTCCTACCTTGCCGTACGATATTCAAAGGACTCAGACGAATTCAGTAGGTTTATATGGTGTTTTAAGTTTACGTACGGTATTGTAAGATGTTGTCAGGAGTTGTGGGGTGTCGTACATTACACTAACATGCTTTTCAAGGTGTTATTGTGGCATACAGAGTCTTAAGATGTCCTAACTTGCCGTACGATGTTCAAAGGACTCGGACGAATTTTGTAGGTTTATATGGAGTTTTAAGTTTACGTACGCTATTGTAAGATGTTGTTAGGAGTTGTGAGGTGTCGTACATTACACTAACAAGCTTTTCAAGGTGCTAATGTGGCATACAGAGTCTTAAGATGTCCTAACTTGTCGTACGATGTTCAAAGGACTCGGACGAATTCAGTAGGTTTATATGGAGTTTTAAGTTTACGTACGCTATTGTAAGATGTTGTTAGGAGTTGTGAGGTGTCGTACATTACACTAACAAGCTTTTCAAGGTGCTAATGTGGCATACAGAGTCTTAAGATGTCCTTACTTTTCGTACGACGTTCAAAGGACTCGGACGAATTCAGTAGGTTTATATGGAGTGTTAAGTTTACGTACGGTATTGTAAGATGTTGTTAGGAGTTGTGAGGTGTCGTACATTACACTATCAAGCTTTTCAAGGTGCTAATGTGGCATACAGAGTCTTAAGATGTCCTAACTTGTCGTCGACGTTCAAAGGACTCGGACGAATTCAGTAGGTTTATATGGAGTGTTAAGTTTACGTACGGTATTGTAAGATGTTGTTAGGAGTTGTGAGGTTTCGTACATTACACTAACAAGCTTTTCAAGGTGCTAATGTGGCATACAGAGTCTTAAGATGTCCTAACTTGTCGTACGATGTTCAAAGGACTCGGACGAATTTTGTAGGTATATATGGAGATTTAATTTTACGTACGGTATTGTAAGATGTTGTCAGGATTGTGAGGTGTCGTACATTACACTAACATGCTTTTCAAGGTGTTAATGTGGCATACAGAGTCTTAAGATGTCCTACCTTGCCGTACGATATTCAAAGGACTCGGACGAATTCAGTAGGTTTATATGGAGTTTTAAGTTTACGTACGCTATTGTAAGATGTTGTCAGGAGTTGTGGGGTGTCGTACATTACACTAACATGCTTTTCAAGGTGTTATTGTGGCATACAGAGTCTTAAAATGTCCTAACTTGTCGTACGATGTTCAAAGGACTCGGACGAATTTTGTAGGTTTATATGGAGTTTTATTTTTACGTACGGTATTGTAAGATGTTGTCAGGAATTGTGAGGTGTCATACATTACACTAACATGCTTTTCAAGGTGTTAATGTGGCATACATAGTCTTAAGATGTCCTAACTTGCCGTACGATGTTCAAAGGACTCGGACGAATTCAGTAGGTTTATATGGAGTTTTAAGTTTACGTACGCTATTGTAAGATGTTGTTAGGAGTTGTGAGGTGTCGTACATTACACTAACAAGCTTTTCAAGGTGCTAATGTGGCATACAGAGTCTTAAGATGTCCTAACTTGTCGTACGACGTTCAAAGGGCTCGGACGAATTCAGTAGGTTTATATGGAGTGTTAAGTTTACGTACGGTATTGTAAGATGTTGTTAGGAGTTGTGAGGTGTCGTACATTACACTATCAAGCTTTTCAAGGTGCTAATGTGGCATACAGAGTCTTAAGATGTCCTAACTTGTCGTCGACGTTCAAAGGACTCGGACGAATTCAGTAGGTTTATATGGAGTGTTAAGTTTACGTACGGTATTGTAAGATGTTGTTAGGAGTTGTGAGGTTTCGTACATTACACTAACAAGCTTTTCAAGGTGCTAATGTGGCATACAGAGTCTTAAGATGTCCTAACTTGTCGTACGATGTTCAAAGGACTCGGACGAATTTTGTAGGTATATATGGAGATTTAATTTTACGTACGGTATTGTAAGATGTTGTCAGGATTGTGAGGTGTCGTACATTACACTAACATGCTTTTCAAGGTGTTAATGTGGCATACAGAGTCTTAAGATGTCCTACCTTGCCGTACGATATTCAAAGGACTCGGACGAATTCAGTAGGTTTATATGGTGTTTTAAGTTTACGTACGGTATTGTAAGATGTTGTCAGGAGTTGTGGGGTGTCGTACATTACACTAACATGCTTTTCAAGGTGTTATTGTGGCATACAGAGTCTTAAGATGTCCTAACTTGCCGTACGATGTTCAAAGGACTCGGACGAATTTTGTAGGTTTATATGGAGTTTTAAGTTTACGTACGCTATTGTAAGATGTTGTTAGGAGTTGTGAGGTGTCGTACATTACACTAACAAGCTTTTCAAGGTGCTAATGTGGCATACAGAGTCTTAAGATGTCCTAACTTGTCGTACGATGTTCAAAGGACTCGGACGAATTCAGTAGGTTTATATGGAGTTTTAAGTTTACGTACGCTATTGTAAGATGTTGTTAGGAGTTGTGAGGTGTCGTACATTACACTAACAAGCTTTTCAAGGTGCTAATGTGGCATACAGAGTCTTAAGATGTCCTTACTTTTCGTACGACGTTCAAAGGACTCGGACGAATTCAGTAGGTTTATATGGAGTGTTAAGTTTACGTACGGTATTGTAAGATGTTGTTAGGAGTTGTGAGGTGTCGTACATTACACTATCAAGCTTTTCAAGGTGCTAATGTGGCATACAGAGTCTTAAGATGTCCTAACTTGTCGTCGACGTTCAAAGGACTCGGACGAATTCAGTAGGTTTATATGGAGTGTTAAGTTTACGTACGGTATTGTAAGATGTTGTTAGGAGTTGTGAGGTTTCGTACATTACACTAACAAGCTTTTCAAGGTGCTAATGTGGCATACAGAGTCTTAAGATGTCCTAACTTGTCGTACGATGTTCAAAGGACTCGGACGAATTTTGTAGGTATATATGGAGATTTAATTTTACGTACGGTATTGTAAGATGTTGTCAGGATTGTGAGGTGTCGTACATTACACTAACATGCTTTTCAAGGTGTTAATGTGGCATACAGAGTCTTAAGATGTCCTACCTTGCCGTACGATATTCAAAGGACTCGGACGAATTCAGTAGGTTTATATGGAGTTTTAAGTTTACGTACGCTATTGTAAGATGTTGTCAGGAGTTGTGGGGTGTCGTACATTACACTAACATGCTTTTCAAGGTGTTATTGTGGCATACAGAGTCTTAAAATGTCCTAACTTGTCGTACGATGTTCAAAGGACTCGGACGAATTTTGTAGGTTTATATGGAGTTTTATTTTTACGTACGGTATTGTAAGATGTTGTCAGGAATTGTGAGGTGTCATACATTACACTAACATGCTTTTCAAGGTGTTAATGTGGCATACATAGTCTTAAGATGTCCTAACTTGCCGTACGATGTTCAAAGGACTCGGACGAATTCAGTAGGTTTATATGGAGTTTTAAGTTTACGTACGCTATTGTAAGATGTTGTTAGGAGTTGTGAGGTGTCGTACATTACACTAACAAGCTTTTCAAGGTGCTAATGTGGCATACAGAGTCTTAAGATGTCCTAACTTGTCGTACGACGTTCAAAGGGCTCGGACGAATTCAGTAGGTTTATATGGAGTGTTAAGTTTACGTACGGTATTGTAAGATGTTGTTAGGAGTTGTGAGGTGTCGTACATTACACTATCAAGCTTTTCAAGGTGCTAATGTGGCATACAGAGTCTTAAGATGTCCTAACTTGTCGCCGACGTTCAAAGGACTCGGACGAATTCAGTAGGTTTATAAGGAGTGTTAAGTTTACGTACGGTATTGTAAGATGTTGTTAGGAGTTGTGAGGTTTCGTACATTACACTAACAAGCTTTTCAAGGTGCTAATGTGGCATACAGAGTCTTAAGATGTCCTAACTTGTCGTACGATGTTCAAAGGACTCGGACGAATTTTGTAGGTATATATGGAGATTTAATTTTACGTACGGTATTGTAAGATGTTGTCAGGATTGTGAGGTGTCGTACATTACACTAACATGCTTTTCAAGGTGTTAATGTGGCATACAGAGTCTTAAGATGTCCTACCTTGCCGTACGATATTCAAAGGACTCGGACGAATTCAGTAGGTTTATATGGTGTTTTAAGTTTACGTACGGTATTGTAAGATGTTGTCAGGAGTTGTGGGGTGTCGTACATTACACTAACATGCTTTTCAAGGTGTTATTGTGGCATACAGAGTCTTAAGATGTCCTAACTTGCCGTACGATGTTCAAAGGACTCGGACGAATTTTGTAGGTTTATATGGAGTTTTAAGTTTACGTACGCTATTGTAAGATGTTGTTAGGAGTTGTGAGGTGTCGTACATTACACTAACAAGCTTTTCAAGGTGCTAATGTGGCATACAGAGTCTTAAGATGTCCTAACTTGTCGTACGATGTTCAAAGGACTCGGACGAATTCAGTAGGTTTATATGGAGTTTTAAGTTTACGTACGCTATTGTAAGATGTTGTTAGGAGTTGTGAGGTGTCGTACATTACACTAACAAGCTTTTCAAGGTGCTAATGTGGCATACAGAGTCTTAAGATGTCCTTACTTTTCGTACGACGTTCAAAGGACTCGGACGAATTCAGTAGGTTTATATGGAGTGTTAAGTTTACGTACGGTATTGTAAGATGTTGTTAGGAGTTGTGAGGTGTCGTACATTACACTATCAAGCTTTTCAAGGTGCTAATGTGGCATACAGAGTCTTAAGATGTCCTAACTTGTCGTCGACGTTCAAAGGACTCGGACGAATTCAGTAGGTTTATATGGAGTGTTAAGTTTACGTACGGTATTGTAAGATGTTGTTAGGAGTTGTGAGGTTTCGTACATTACACTAACAAGCTTTTCAAGGTGCTAATGTGGCATACAGAGTCTTAAGATGTCCTAACTTGTCGTACGATGTTCAAAGGACTCGGACGAATTTTGTAGGTATATATGGAGATTTAATTTTACGTACGGTATTGTAAGATGTTGTCAGGATTGTGAGGTGTCGTACATTACACTAACATGCTTTTCAAGGTGTTAATGTGGCATACAGAGTCTTAAGATGTCCTACCTTGCCGTACGATATTCAAAGGACTCGGACGAATTCAGTAGGTTTATATGGAGTTTTAAGTTTACGTACGCTATTGTAAGATGTTGTCAGGAGTTGTGGGGTGTCGTACATTACACTAACATGCTTTTCAAGGTGTTATTATGGCATACAGAGTCTTAAAATGTCCTAACTTGTCGTACGATGTTCAAAGGACTCGGACGAATTTTGTAGGTTTATATGGAGTTTTATTTTTACGTACGGTATTATAAGATGTTGTCAGGAATTGTGAGGTGTCGTACATTACACTAACATGCTTTTCAAGGTGTTAATGTGGCATACATAGTCTTAAGATGTCCTAACTTGCCGTACGATGTTCAAAGGACTCGGACGAATTCAGTAGGTTTATATGGAGTTTTAAGTTTACGTACGCTATTGTAAGATGTTGTTAGGAGTTGTGAGGTGTCGTACATTACACTAACAAGCTTTTCAAGGTGCTAATGTGGCATACAGAGTCTTAAGATGTCCTAACTTGTCGTACGACGTTCAAAGGGCTCGGACGAATTCAGTAGGTTTATATGGAGTGTTAAGTTTACGTACGGTATTGTAAGATGTTGTTAGGAGTTGTGAGGTGTCGTACATTACACTATCAAGCTTTTCAAGGTGCTAATGTGGCATACAGAGTCTTAAGATGTCCTAACTTGTCGTCGACGTTCAAAGGACTCGGACGAATTCAGTAGGTTTATATGGAGTGTTAAGTTTACGTACGGTATTGTAAGATGTTGTTAGGAGTTGTGAGGTGTCGTACATTACACTAACAAGCTTTTCAAGGTGCTAATGTGGCATACAGAGTCTTAAGATGTCCTAACTTGTCGTACGATGTTCAAAGGACTCAGACGAATTTTGTAGTTATATATGGAGATTTAATTTTACGTACGGTATTGTAAGATGTTGTCAGGATTGTGAGGTGTCGTACATTACACTAACATGCTTTTCAAGGTGTTAATGTGGCATACAGAGTCTTAAGATGTCCTACCTTGCGGTACGATATTCAAAGGACTCGGACGAATTCAGTAGGTTTATATGGAGTTTTAAGTTTACGTACGCTATTGTAAGATGTTGTCAGGAGTTGTGGGGTGTCGTACATTACACTAACATGCGTTTCAAGGTGTTATTGTGGCATACAGAATCTTAAGATGTCCTAACTTGCCGTACGATGTTCAAAGGACTCGGACGAATTCAGTAGGTTTATATGGAGTTTTAATTTTACGTACGGTATTGTAAGATGTTGTCAGGAATTGTGAGGTGTCGTACATTACACTATCAAGCTTTTCAAAGTGCTAATGTGGCATACAGAGTCTTAAGATGTCCTAACTTGTCGTACGATGTTCAAAGGACTCGGACGAATTTTGTAGGTTTATATGGAGTTTTAATTTTACGTACGGTATTGTAATAAGTTTTTAGGAGTTGTGAGGTGTCGTACATTACACTAACATGCTTTTCAAGGTGTTAATGTGGCATAAAGAGTCTTAAGATGTCCTAACTTTCCGTACGATGTTCAAAGGACTCGGACGAATTTTGTAGGTTTATATGGAGTTTTAATTTTACGTACGGTATTGTAAGATGTTGTCAGGAATTGTGAGGTGTCGTACATTACACTAACATGCTTTTCAAGGTGTTAATGTGGCATACAGAGTATTAAGATGTCCTAACTTTCCGTACGATGTTCAAAAGACTCGGACGAATTCAGTAGGTTTATATGGAGTTTTAAGTTTACGTACGGTATTGTAAGATGTTGTTAGGAGTTGTGAGGTGTCGTACATTACACTAACAAGCTTTTCAAGGTGCTAATGTGGCATACAGAGTCTTAAGATGTCCTAACTTGTCGTACGACGTTCAAAGGACTCGGACGAAATCAGTAGGTTTATATGGAGTGTTAAGTTTACGTACGGTATTGTAAGATGTTGTTAGGAGTTGTGAGGTGTCGTACATTACACTATCAAGCTTTTCAAGGTGCTAATGTGGCATACAGAGTCTTAAGATGTCCTAACTTGTCGTACGATGTTCAAAGGACTCGGACGAATTTTGAAGGTTTATATGGAGTTTTAATTTTACGTACGGTATTGTAATAAGTTTTTAGGAGTTGTGAGGTGTCGTACATTACACTAACATGCTTTTCAAGGTGTTAATGTGGCATAAAGAGTCTTAAGATGTCTTAACTTTCCGTACGATGTTCAAAGGACTCGGACGAATTCAGTAGGTTTATATGGAGTTTTAAGTTTACGTACGGTATTGTAAGATGTTGTTAGGAGTTGTGAGGTGTCGTACATTACACTAACAAGCTTTTCAAGGTGCTAATGTGGCATACAGAGTCTTAAGATGTCCTACCTTGCCGTACGATATTCAAAGGACTCGGACGAATTCAGTAGGTTTATATGGAGTTTTAAGTTTACGTACGCTATTGTAAGATGTTGTCAGGAGTTGTGGGGTGTCGTACATTACACTAACATGCTTTTCAAGGTGTTATTGTGGCATACAGAGTCTTAAGATGTCCTAACTTGCCGTACGATGTTCAAAGGACTCGGACGAATTTTGTAGGTTTATATGGAGTTTTAATTTTACGTACGGTATTGTAAGATGTTGTCAGGAATTGTGAGGTGTCGTACATTACACTAACATGCTTTTCAAGGTGTAATGTGGCATACATAGTCTTAAGATGTCCTAACTTGTCGTACGACGTTCAAAGGACTCGGACGAAATCAGTAGGTTTATATGGAGTGTTAAGTTTACGTACGGTATTGTAAGATGTTGTTAGGAGTTGTGAGGTGTCGTACATTACACTATCAAGCTTTTCAAGGTGCTAATGTGGCATACAGAGTCTTAAGATGTCCTAACTTGTCGTACGATGTTCAAAGGACTCGGACGAATTTTGTAGGTTTATATGGAGTTTTAATTTTACGTATGGTATTGTAAGATGTTGTCAGGAATTGTGAGGTGTCGTACATTACACTAACATGCTTTTCAAGGTGTTAATGTGGCATACATAGTCTTAAGATGTCCTAACTTGCCGTACGATGTTCAAAGGACTCGGACGAATTCAGTAGGTTTATATGGAGTTTTAAGTTTACGTACGCTATTGTAAGATGTTGTTAGGAGTTGTGAGGTGTCGTACATTACACTAACAAGTTTTTCAAGGTGCTAATGTGGCATACAGAGTCTTAAGATGTCCTAACTTGTCGTACGACGTTCAAAGGGCTCGGACGAATTCAGTAGGTTTATATGGAGGGTTAAGTTTACGTACGGTATTGTAAGATGTTGTTAGGAGTTGTGAGGTGTCGTACATTACACTATCAAGCTTTTCAAGGTGCTAATGTGGCATACAGAGTCTTAAGATGTCCTAACTTGTCGTCGACGTTCAAAGGACTCGGACGAATTCAGTAGGTTTATATGGAGTGTTAAGTTTACGTACGGTATTGTAAGATGTTGTTAGGAGTTGTGAGGTGTCGTACATTACACTAACAAGCTTTTCAAGGTGCTAATGTGGCATACAGAGTCTTAAGATGTCCTAACTTGTCGTACGATGTTCAAAGGACTCGGACGAATTTTGTAGTTATATATGGAGATTTAATTTTACGTACGGTATTGTAAGATGTTGTCAGGATTGTGAGGTGTCGTACATTACACTAACATGCTTTTCAAGGTGTTAATGTGGCATACAGAGTCTTAAGATGTCCTATCTTGCCGTACGATATTCAAAGGACTCGGACGAATTCAGTAGGTTTATATGGAGTTTTAAGTTTACGTACGCTATTGTAAGATGTTGTCAGGAGTTGTGGGGTGTCGTACATTACACTAACATGCTTTTCAAGGTGTTAATGTGGCATACAGAGTCTTAAGATGTCCTAACTTTCCGTACGATGTTCAAAGGACTCGGACGAATTCAGTAGGTTTGTATGGAGTTTTAAGTTTACGTACGCTATTGTAAGATGTTGTTAGGAGTTGTGATGTGTCGTACATTACACTAACAAGCTTTTCAAGGTGCTAATGTGGCATACAGAGTCTTAAGATGTCCTACCTTGCCGTACGATATTCAAAGGACTCGGACGAATTCAGTAGGTTTATATGGAGTTTTAAGTTTACGTACGCTATTGTAAGATGTTGTCAGGAGTTGTGGGGTGTCGTACATTACACTAACATGCTTTTCAAGGTGTTATTGTGGCATACAGAGTCTTAAGATGTCCTAACTTGCCGTACGATGTTCAAAGGACTCGGACGAATTTTGTAGGTTTATATGGAGTTTTAATTTTACGTACGGTATTGTAAGATGTTGTCAGGAATTGTGAGGTGTCGTACATTACACTAACATGCTTTTCAAGGTGTAATGTGGCATACATAGTCTTAAGATGTCCTAACTTGTCGTACGACGTTCAAAGGACTCGGACGAAATGAGTAGGTTTATATGGAGTGTTAAGTTTACGTACGGTATTGTAAGATGTTGTTAGGAGTTGTGAGGTGTCGTACATTACACTATCAAGCTTTTCAAGGTGCTAATGTGGCATACAGAGTCTTAAGATGTCCTAACTTGTCGTACGATGTTCAAAGGACTCGGACGAATTTTGTAGGTTTATATGGAGTTTTAATTTTACGTATGGTATTGTAAGATGTTGTCAGGAATTGTGAGGTGTCGTACATTACACTAACATGCTTTTCAAGGTGTTAATGTGGCATACATAGTCTTAAGATGTCCTAACTTGCCGTACGATGTTCAAAGGACTCGGACGAATTCAATAGGTTTATATGGAGTTTTAAGTTTACGTACGCTATTGTAAGATGTTGTTAGGAGTTGTGAGGTGTCGTACATTACACTAACAAGTTTTTCAAGGTGCTAATGTGGCATACAGAGTCTTAAGATGTCCTAACTTGTCGTACGACGTTCAAAGGGCTCGGACGAATTCAGTAGGTTTATATGGAGGGTTAAGTTTACGTACGGTATTGTAAGATGTTGTTAGGAGTTGTGAGGTGTCGTACATTACACTATCAAGCTTTTCAAGGTGCTAATGTGGCATACAGAGTCTTAAGATGTCCTAACTTGTCGTCGACGTTCAAAGGACTCGGACGAATTCAGTAGGTTTATATGGAGTGTTAAGTTTACGTACGGTATTGTAAGATGTTGTTAGGAGTTGTGAGGTGTCGTACATTACACTAACAAGCTTTTCAAGGTGCTAATGTGGCATACAGAGTCTTAAGATGTCCTAACTTGTCGTACGATGTTCAAAGGACTCGGACGAATTTTGTAGTTATATATGGAGATTTAATTTTACGTACGGTATTGTAAGATGTTGTCAGGATTGTGAGGTGTCGTACATTACACTAACATGCTTTTCAAGGTGTTAATGTGGCATACAGAGTCTTAAGATGTCCTATCTTGCCGTACGATATTCAAAGGACTCGGACGAATTCAGTAGGTTTATATGGAGTTTTAAGTTTACGTACGCTATTGTAAGATGTTGTCAGGAGTTGTGGGGTGTCGTACATTACACTAACATGCTTTTCAAGGTGTTAATGTGGCATACAGAGTCTTAAGATGTCCTAACTTTCCGTACGATGTTCAAAGGACTCGGACGAATTCAGTAGGTTTGTATGGAGTTTTAAGTTTACGTACGCTATTGTAAGATGTTGTTAGGAGTTGTGATGTGTCGTACATTACACTAACAAGCTTTTCAAGGTGCTAATGTGGCATACAGAGTCTTAAGATGTCCTAACTTGTCGTACGATGTTCAAAGGACTCGGACGAATTCAGTAGGTTTATATGGAGTTTTGAGTTTACATACGGTATTGTAAGATGTTGTTAGGAGTTGTGAGGTGTCGTACATTACACTAACAAGCTTTTCAAGGTGCTAATGTGGCATACAGAGTCTTAAGATGTCCTAACTTGTCGTACGATGTTCAAAGGACTCGGACGAATATTGTAGGTTTATATGGAGTTTTAATTTTACGTACGGTATTGTAAGATGTTGTCAAGAGTTGTGAGGTGGCGTACAATACACTAACATGCTTTTCAAGGTGTTAATGTGGCATACAGAGTCTTAAGATGTCCTACCTTGCCGTACGATATTCAAAGGACTCGGACGAATTCAGTAGGTTTATATGGAGTTTTAAGTTTACGTACGCTATTGTAAGATGTTGTCAGGAGTTGTGGGGTGTCGTACATTACACTAACATGCTTTTCAAGGTGTGATTGTGGCATACAGAGTCTTAAGATGTCCTAACTTGCCGTACGATGTTCAAAGGACTCGGACGAATTTTGTAGGTTTATATGGAGTTTTAATTTTACGTACGGTATTGTAAGATGTTGTCAGGAATTGTGAGGTGTCGTACATTACACTAACATGCTTTTCTAGGTGTAATGTGGCATACATAGTCTTAAGATGTCCTAACTTGCCGTACGATGTTCAAAGGACTCGGACGAATTCAGTAGGTTTATATGGAGTTTTAAGTTTACGTACGGTATTGTAAGATGTTGTTAGGAGTTGTGAGGTGTCGTACATTACACTAACAAGCTTTTCAAGGTGCTAATGTGGCATACAGAGTCTTAAGATGTCCTAACTTGTCGTACGACGTTCAAAGGACTCGGACGAAATCAGTAGGTTTATATGGAGTGTTAATTTTACGTACGGTATTGTAAGATGTTGTTAGGAGTTGTGAGGTGTCGTACATTACACTATCAAGCTTTTCAAGGTGCTAATGTGGCATACAGAGTCTTAAGATGTCCTAACTTGTCGTACGATGTTCAAAGGACTCGGACGAATTTTGTAGGTTTATATGGAGTTTTAATTTTACGTACGGTATTGTAATAAGTTTTTAGGAGTTGTGAGGTGTCGTACATTACACTAACATGCTTTTCAAGGTGTTAATGTGGCATAAAGAGTCTTAAGATGTCCTAACTTTCCGTACGATGTTCAAAGGACTCGGACGAATTTTGTAGGTTTATATGGAGTTTTAATTTTACGTACGGTATTGTAAGATGTTGTCAGGAATTGTGAGGTGTCGTACATTACACTAACATGCTTTTCAAGGTGTTAATGTGGCATACAGAGTCTTAAGATGTCCTAACTTTCCGTACGATGTTCAAAGGACTCGGACGAATTCAGTAGGTTTATATGGAGTTTTAAGTTTATGTACGGTATTGTAAGATGTTGTTAGGAGTTGTGAGGTGTCGTACATTACACTAACAAGCTTTTCAAGGTGCTAATGTGGCATACAGAGTCTTAAGATGTCCTAACTTGTCGTACGACGTTCAAAGGACTCGGACGAATTCAGTAGGTTTATATGGAGTGTTAAGTTTACGTACGGTATTGTAAGATGTTGTTAGGAGTTGTGAGGTGTCGTACATTACACTATCAAGCTTTTCAAGGTGCTAATGTGGCATACAGAGTCTTAAGATGTCCTAACTTGTCGTACGATGTTCAAAGGACTCGGACGAATTTTGTAGGTTTATATGGAGTTTTAATTTTACGTACGGTATTGTAATAAGTTTTTAGGAGTTGTGAGGTGTCGTACATTACACTAACATGCTTTTCAAGGTGTTAATGTGGCATAAAGAGTCTTAAGATGTCCTAACTTTCCGTACGATGTTCAAAGGACTCGGACGAATTCAGTAGGTTTATATGGAGTTTTAAGTTTACGTACGGTATTGTAAGATGTTGTTAGGAGTTGTGAGGTGTCGTACATTACACTAACAAGCTTTTCAAGGTGCTAATGTGGCATACAGAGTCTTAAGATGTCCTACCTTGCCGTACGATATTCAAAGGACTCGGATGAATTCAGTAGGTTTATATGGAGTTTTAAGTTTACGTACGCTATTGTAAGATGTTGTCAGGAGTTGTGGGGTGTCGTACATTACACTAACATGCTTTTCAAGGTGTTATTGTGGCATACAGAGTCTTAAGATGTCCTAACTTGCCGTACGATGTTCAAAGGACTCGGACGAATTTTGTAGGTTTATATGGAGTTTTAATTTTACGTACGGTATTGTAAGATGTTGTCAGGACTTGTGAGGTGTCGTACATTACACTAACATGCTTTTCAAGGTGTTAATGTGGCATACATAGTCTTAAGATGTCCTAACTTGTCGTACGATGTTCAAAGGACTCGGACGAATTCAGTAGGTTTATATGGAGTTTTAAGTTTACGTACGGTATTGTAAGATGTTGTTAGGAGTTGTGAGGTGTCGTACATTACACTAACAAGCTTTTCAAGGTGCTAATGTGGCATACAGAGTCTTAAGATGTCCTAACTTGTCGTACGACGTTCAAAGGACTCGGACGAAATCAGTAGGTTTATATGGAGTGTTAAGTTTACGTACGGTATTGTAAGATGTTTTTTTGGGTAAAGGGTTTACCCCGGAGATTGTATAAATATGAATCAAGAAAAACAAGTAATGGGACAAAGTGTACCCATTAGTTCAATCAAAGGACATGCCCTAAGATTGTAAACACAGTCTACCACCATTAAACATAATAATGGAACAAAAACAACTAACCAAAATTAAACCAAACTAGACTATAATCTAGATAAAAACTCGAAACCACACATCCAGCCCAACCTTACTCTCTCCTCATCCATCATGAAGAACTATCCGGTCTAGATCCCATCTCTTGCGAGTCTTCCAACTACTAATCACATGTCCCTCTCTCAGAGATACCAATTTCAGTCTCACAATATCCAATATTATCTTTGCAATCTGCGAAGGCCTTCTCTTAATATCAGTAAATATTCTAGCATTCCTTTCCTGCCAAACGTAATACGCAGTAGCTCCAACCACAAGTCTATCTATAATACTATCAGTCGCCTTCCAATTGCCTCTCGTGATAAGAAAACCCACAATATTCTCCCAAACTCCATCAATATGCCCCAGATTAGTGTAGCTTCGGACATTTCCCCAAACCTGCATCGCATATTCACATTCAAAAAACAAATGTGCATGCGAATCCATATCCTTCACACATAACGGACAACATCTCATATTCATATCCCAAGTCCTCATTTTATCCTGTGTGTTTAGTTTCTTACGACAAACCAACCATACATGAAACGCATGCCTTGGAATGCAATAAGAAAACCATACAATATTAAACCAATCAACCTCCATACTTCGGTACCGAATAGTATCCCATACATTATATACAGAAAACTTTCGCTCCTCCCCCAGGTGATCCCGCCATATACTAACATCTCTCCTGCTATTACAGATTACTGGAACAGGAATATTAATAAGAACAGGAAAAAGGTCATACCATGCATCCGGCCACCTCCAATTACCAACTTCATTCACCAAATCATCCACCCTATCCGAAGTTGCAAAACCTGCCCTATAGATATCCCTCTTAGTGATGAATCTACTAAGTGGGCTATACTCACACTAGTTATCACTCCAAATAAACGTATTCTTACCATCTCCAATTTTCTGATGAATATAAGGCCGAATCAACTCTCTAATCTGGAGAATTTTCCTCCACCCCCAACTCATACTTGCTCTAGGTTCCACCTCCCAAAAGCTTCTGCCTTTCAATTTGTGACCATAAATCCATTCCACCCAAAGAGATTTCCTACGAGTAACAATACTCCAAATATGGTAAGCCATCAGAGATCGGTTTACATCAGAAATCTTTCGAATACCCAGTCCACCTTCTCGTTTTGGAAGACAAACTGCCCTCCATGCAACCTTCGCTTTTGCTCGATCTTTTCCATCCTTCTGCCAAAGAAACCCTTTCATTTTCCGTTCCAATTCCTTCACCGTACTAGCTGGAATAATAAGAACCGAAGCCCAATACGTATACATGGAAGAGATAACAGCCACTATCAGCTGCAACCTCCCCGCAAAAGATAGAGCTTTATTCATCCAATCATCAATCCTCCTATCAACTTTTTCAATTAAAGTTTTGCAATTTGAAGCGATCAAGTTAGATGAAATAAGAGGCACCCCAAGATATCTGATTGGCAGCTTTCCTTCCTCAAAAGGCATAACATTCATGATAGCACGTTTCATCGCTGGATTAACCTGACAAAAGAACACAGTGCTCTTCTCAATACTAGCCGCTAATCCAGAAGTCAATCTAAACTCCTCCAACCCTTGCATTAGAATCATACAAGACTTGACTTCACCTCTAGCAAACAGAAACAAATCATCAGCAAAACAAATATTAACTATCCTTTGCGACGCACATAAATTATGGTATTTGAAACCACTTCCAGCCCTAGTGTTGCGCTGCATTATAAGAGTCAAAACCTCCATGACCAGTGTAAATAGATATGGAGATATTGGGTCCCCTTGTCGCAATCCTCTTCCCCCTTTGAAGTAACCATAAAGATCTCCATTAACACACACGGAATAAGCTACCGTCGTAATACACTCCATAATCCATCCAACCATGCGCTCATGAAAACCAAACTTCAAAAGAATCTCTCCCAAAAACTTCCAACTAACCGTATCATACGCTTTTTGGATACCAACTTTAAATGCACACCTGGGAGGCCCTTTATTGCGATGGTAATTATGCATTATTTCCTGAGTGATCAGAATATTGTCAGATATTCTTCTCCCTGGCACAAACGCTGATTGATTAACGCTAACCAGCCCATCCAAAGCATCCTTAATTCTGTTCGAAATAATTTTGCTAATGCACTTATAAATCACATTGCAACAAGAGATAGGCCTATAATCATTAACTCTTTCCGGTGAAAGAACCTTCGGAATCAAATGAATAACAGTGTGGTTTACCTCCTTAAGCAGCCTGGAATGAGCAAAAAAATCTTGTACAGCTCTACAAACATCTTTACCTACCACGTCCCAACTATGAATGAAAAAAGCCGACGAGAAACCATCCGGCCCCGGAGACTTATTCTCACCAATATCAAACATCGCTGATTTCACCTCCTCATCCGTAACTCGTCTAACCATTGCCACCAAATCAGCCATTGAAAGTTTCTTAAACTCCAGCGACTCTAAATCAAAACTAACAGTATCACTTTCAGTCCCCAAGAATTTCGAGTAATGATTCTCAAAAACTTGAGCGACCCTATCCCCCTCATGAACATTCCCATCACTATCTATAATGCGATCCACCAGTTTCTTGTGGTTATTCCTTTTGATCATTTTATGGAAGAAAGCAGTATTTGAATCCCCAGCTTTAAGCCACTCAACTTTAGCTTTTTGTTTAAGAAAAAGTTCTAGATCAAAAGAAACCTTCTCATATTCCAAAGAACATACCCGCTCTTTCTCCCTTAACCCACAATCATTTGGGTCCCTATCCAACTTAATCTGAATCTCATCCAGCTCCTTACGCATCAGATCAACCCTTTTGTGAAGGTTCCCTTGCGCATATAAAAGTTTTCTCAATGGAGGTTTCAGCAACTTGAGCTTCTTCACAACTTTAAACATCTCATTACCCGCAACTACCTTTGTCCATTCTGTAGTAACCACCTTTGTAAAATCCTTCTTAAACACAAGAAAGTTAGCAAACTTAAACGACCTCGCTTTCTTCTTCTTACGATTCTCAAATCTGAGAATACATGGCGCATGATCTGAAATTCTGTATGGATGAAACAAAGCATTAGCATAAGGAAAAAGATCAACAAAGTTAAGATTACCCATCACTCTATCAATCTTCTTTAAAACCCCAATGCCACGCTTTGGTTTCTGAGTCCACGTATACTGCAGCCCCGAGCTATTGATATCAATAACTTCAATATTATTCACACATTCCCGAAACTCCTTTACTCCCAAATCAACCCTAGACGTACCCATGGCACAATCTTCACTGTGTAAAGCAACATTAAAATCCCCCATAATCACCCAAGGCTTAGATCCTATAAAGATCTTATGCTGATTGAGTTGATCCCATAACTCCCTACGTGCACAATAGTCATTTTTTGCATAAATAAACGAACAGAAAAACGAGTGACCAGCGTCCTTGAAAATAACTTGAGTATGTACCACCTGACTAGTCTGAAAAATAACCATAGTGTCCACAACACTTGGGTTCCAACCTAAAATGATACGTGTACCCTTATCACATAACCCACCATTCGAACTCCAATCCCATCCACGAAAAACTTTCTTGCAAATCTGAGATAAGTTATCGACACTGACATGAGATTCCAACACTGCACAAACCTGAATATTGTTTTCCTGGATCACCCTCCTAACCTCATTTTGTTTCAGGGGATGATTCAAACCCCTTATATTCCATGCAGCTATGCTAATCATTTAAACCATCCATACCGGGAGTGCTTGCCCCCTCAGATCCAGCCATGCGATTCATACCCGCATCCATCCCTAACGTACCCTCTCCCAATTCCTCCCCAATGTTCACTCCCTCACCAATGTGTTTTCCCGATGTCCCCGGGTCAAGATTTAAAACCTCAAACCTGTTCGTTGTCACAGAAGGCTGAAACTTCCCACTCCCTTGTCTACTTTCTTTCTGCACCGGACGATATGCAAACTTCTGCTTTTGTTTACCCACTTGGAACCCGGAATTTTTACCAGATTTTGCTGTCTTAGCCTTTTGAAAACCATCCTCATCCACCTTATTCTTGTCTTCTTCCACCACCTTGGGTTTTAGAGGGCAAGAGTTATCATCATGACCGAACACCATACATTCAGCACACCTAGGTGGGGTCCATTCATACTCAATCTCCATAACCTCCTTTACGTATCCATTATCCTCCAAATTAGGTATTGCCATTGTAATTTTATCCTTTAATCCATTCCTAGCATCCAATTCAACCATAGCTCTAGCATAACTACTTCTTCCCCACCCATCCAAACACATACTCGTTGTATATGTATCCAAACACTTAGGGTTACCAATCTTAGACGCAAGCAAACTAAGACCATCTTCCGAATAAGCTGCTAATGGAACATCATGGATTTTGACCCAAACCGGTATCTTCTTTATATCTTCCTTTTTCAAGCTAGTGGAGGGTGTCCACATATTAAGCACAATAGGCATATTCCTAATAATCCATGGACCACCCTCTAACACACTTTGCATCCCATTACAATTCTCAAACTTGAAAAAGAAAAACCCATTGGCGTTCATCATAATCTTCTGTAGACCAAACTTTCCCCATGCATTTTTAACATAATATTCAACAATTGGGAAAGCGAGTCTATTGCCAAGAAAATAACCTACCAACGTGTTAGCGAATCTCTGCTTCATGTTTATAACTGCTTCACGTGGTAACACAACATCAGCCTCATCCACCGTATTTTCAGATTCAAGACGCCTGAAATTTATCTTTACCCCTTCCTTCAGTTTCCTCGCATAATTCATAGGATCCACACCATCTTGACTCGTGTTAGGGTTTGGTGTAGCCTCCCCCATAGTACCAGTCATAGTATTATTAGTTTTCAAGATCCTCTTGAGGGTCGGTTTGCCATCAATGTTGGTGACCTTATTAATCAGATTCGAAGTCACCATGATGCATGCACGTAACAGAAAACGACTTACAAAATAACCAGTCCCTTAAAAGGTTAACAGGATTCGTACCACTCTAGCTGGACTATAGATTATAGCCGCGAATGATCACAGACCTATTAAGCAATCAGGAAAACAAGTTATGTAAATCGCAAATTAACAAGAACCGTAGCAACTAAGATCGTCAAGAACCGCTATCAATACTCGTACTACACAATCAAGATTGTATAATCACAGGATTGATACACAGATTGAAAACCCTAGTCGTACGTAACAAACTTAAATATGAAACGGCTAGGATTCGTAATCAAACCCTAACTAACGAAATAAAACAAACCAAGAACAAGATCAAGATCAAGAACAAGAAGCAAGAATCAAGAAAACAATAACCGAAACGTATCAAGAATCAAGATCAAGATCAAGAACAAGAAACAAGAACAAAATCGCCCAAATCGCCCATACAGAGTCTTAAGATGCTAATGTGAGGTGTCGTACATTACACTATCAAGCTTTTCAAGGTGCTAATGTGGCATACAGAGTCTTAAGATGTCCTAACTTGTCGTACGATGTTCAAAGGACTCGGACGAATTTTGTAGGTTTATATGGAGTTTTAATTTTACGTACGGTATTGTAATAAGTTTTTAGGAGTTGTGAGGTGTCGTACATTACACTAACATGCTTTTCAAGGTGTTAATCTGGCATAAAGAGTCTTAAGATGTCCTAACTTTCTGTACGATGTTCAAAGGACTCGGACGAATTCAGTAGGTTTATATGGAGTTTTAAGTTTACGTACGGTATTGTAAGATGTTGTTAGGAGTTGTGAGGTGTCGTACATTACACTAACAAGCTTTTCAAGGTGCTAATGTGGCATACAGAGTCTTAAGATGTCCTAACTTGTCGTACGACGTTCAAAGGACTCGTACGAATTCAGTAGGTTTATATGGAGTGTTAAGTTTACGTACGGTATTGTAAGATGTTGTTAGGAGTTGTGAGGTGTCGTACATTACACTAACAAGCTTTTCAAGGTGCTAATGTGGCATACAGAGTCTTAAGATATCCTAACTTGTCGTACGATGTTCAAAGGACTCGGACGAATTTTGTAGGTTTATATAGAGTTTTAATTTTACGTACGGTATTGTAAGATGTTGTCAGGAGTTGTGAGGTGGCGTACTATACACTAACATGCTTTTCAAGGTGTTAATGTGGCATACAGAGTCTTAAGATGTCCTACCTTGCCGTATGATATTCAAAGGACTCGGACGAATTCAGTAGGTTTATATGGAGTTTTAAGTTTACGTACGGTATTGTAAGATGTTGTTAGGAGTTGTGAGGTGTCGTACATTACACTAACAAGCTTTTCAAGGTGCTAATGTGGCATACAGAGTCTTAAGATGTCCTAACTTGTCGTACGACGTTCAAAGGACTCGGACGAATTCAGTAGGTTTATATGGAGTGTTAAGTTTACGTACGTAAGATGTTGTTAGGAGTTGTGAGGTGTCGTACATTACACTTACAAGCTTTCCAAGTTGCTAATGTGGCATACAGAGTCTTAAGATGTCCTAACTTGTCGTACGACGTTCAAAGGACTCGGACGAATTCAGTAGGTTTATATGGAGTGTTAAGTTTACGTACGGTATTGTAAGATGTTGTTAGGAGTTGTGAGGTGTCGTACATTACACTATCAAGCTTTTCAAGGTGCTAATGTGGCATATAGAGTCTTAAGATGTCCTAACTTGTCGTACGATGTTCAAAGGACTCGGACGAATTTTGTAGGTTTATATGGAGTTTTAATTTTACGTACGGTATTGTAATAAGTTTTTAGGAGTTGTGAGGTGTCGTACATTACACTAACATGCTTTTCAAGGTGTTAATGTGGCATAAAGAGTCTTAAGATGTCCTAACTTTCCGTACGATGTTCAAAGGACTCGGACGAATTCAATAGGTTTATATGGAGTTTTAAGTTTACGTACGGTATTGTAAGATGTTGTTAGGAGTTGTGAGGTGTCGTACATTACACTAACAAGCTTTTCAAGGTGCTAATGTGGCATACAGAGTCTTAAGATGTCCTACCTTGCCGTACGATATTCAAAGGACTCGGACGAATTCAGTAGGTTTATATGGAGTTTTAAGTTTACGTACGCTATTGTAAGATGTTGTCAGGAGTTGTGGGGTGTCGTACATTACACTAACATGCTTTTCAAGGTGTTATTGTGGCATACAGAGTCTTAAGATGTCCTAACTTGCCGTACGATGTTCAAAGGACTCGGACGAATTTTGTAGGTTTATATGGAGTTTTAATTTTACGTACGGTATTGTAAGATGTTGTCAGGAATTGTGAGGTGTCGTACATTACACTAACATGCTTTTCAAGGTGTAATGTGGCATACATAGTCTTAAGATGTCCTAACTTGCCGTACGATGTTCAAAGGACTCGGACGAATTCAGTAGGTTTATATGGAGTTTTAAGTTTACGTACGGTATTGTAAGATGTTGTTAAGAGTTGTGAGGTGTCGTACATTACACTAACAAGCTTTTCAAGGTGCTAATGTGGCATACAGAGTCTTAAGATGTCCTAACTTGTCGTACGACGTTCAAAGGACTCGGACGAAATCAGTAGGTTTATATGGAGTGTTAAGTTTACGTACGGTATTGTAAGATGTTGTTAGGAGTTGTGAGGTGTCGTACATTACACTATCAAGCTTTTCAAGGTGCTAATGTGGCATACAGAGTCTTAAGATGTCCTAACTTGTCGTACGATGTTCAAAGGACTCGGACGAATTTTGTAGGTTTATATGGAGTTTTAATTTTACGTACGGTATTGTAATAAGTTTTTCGGAGTTGTGAGGTGTCGTACATTACACTAACATGCTTTTCAAGGTGTTAATGTGGCATAAAGAGTCTTAAGATGTCCTAACTTTCCGTATGATGTTCAAAGGACTCGGACGAATTCAGTAGGTTTATATGGAGTTTTAAGTTTACGTACGGTATTGTAAGATGTTGTTAGGAGTTGTGAGGTGTCGTACATTACACTAACAAGCTTTTCAAGGTGCTAATGTGGCATACAGAGTCTTAAGATGTCCTACCTTGCCGTACGATATTCAAAGGACTCGGACGAATTCAGTAGGTTTATATGGAGTTTTAAGTTTACGTACGCTATTGTAAGATGTTGTCAGGAGTTGTGGGGTGTCGTACATTACACTAACATGCTTTTCAAGGTGTTATTGTGGCATACAGAGTCTTAAGATGTCCTAACTTGCCGTACGATGTTCAAAGGACTCGGACGAATTTTGTAGGTTTATATGGAGTTTTAATTTTACGTACGGTATTGTAAGATGTTGTCAGGACTTGTGAGGTGTCGTACATTACACTAACATGCTTTTCAAGGTGTTAATGTGGCATACATAGTCTTAAGATGTCCTAACTTGCCGTACGATGTTCAAAGGACTCGGACGAATTCAGTAGGTTTATATGGAGTTTTAAGTTTACGTACGGTATTGTAAGATGTTGTTAGGAGTTGTGAGGTGTCGTACATTACACTAACAAGCTTTTCAAGGTGCTAATGTGGCATACAGAGTCTTAAGATGTCCTAACTTGTCGTACGACGTTCAAAGGACTCGGACGAAATCAGTAGGTTTATATGGAGTGTTAAGTTTACGTACGGTATTGTAAGATGTTGTTAGGAGTTGTGAGGTGTCGTACATTACACTATCAAGCTTTTCAAGGTGCTAATGTGGCATACAGAGTCTTAAGATGTCCTAACTTGTCGTACGATGTTCAAAGGACTCGGACGAATTTTGTAGGTTTATATGGAGTTTTAATTTTACGTACGGTATTGTAATAAGTTTTTAGGAGTTGTGAGGTGTCGTACATTACACTAACATGCTTTTCAAGGTGTTAATGTGGCATAAAGAGTCTTAAGATGTCCTAACTTTCCGTACGATGTTCAAAGGACTCGGACGAATTCAGTAGGTTTATATGGAGTTTTAAGTTTACGTACGGTATTGTAAGATGTTGTTAGGAGTTGTGAGGTGTCGTACATTACACTAACAAGCTTTTCAAGGTGCTAATGTGGCATACAGAGTCTTAAGATGTCCTAACTTGTCGTACGACGTTCAAAAGACTCGGACGAATTCAGTAGGTTTATATGGAGTGTTAAGTTTACGTACGGTATTGTAAGATGTTGTTAGGAGTTGTGAGGTGTCGTACATTACACTAACAAGCTTTTCAAGGTGCTAATGTGGCATACAGAGTCTTAAGATATCCTAACTTGTCGTACGATGTTCAAAGGACTCGGACGAATTTTGTAGGTTTATATGGAGTTTTAATTTTACGTACGGTATTGTAAGATGTTGTCAGGAGTTGTGAGGTGGCGTACAATACACTAACATGCTTTTCAAGGTGTTAATGTGGCATACAGAGTCTTAAGATGTCCTACCTTGCCGTATGATATTCAAAGGACTCGGACGAATTCAGTAGGTTTATATGGAGTTTTAAGTTTACGTACGGTATTGTAAGATGTTGTTAGGAGTTGTGAGGTGTCGTACATTACACTAACAAGCTTTTCAAGGTGCTAATGTGGCATACAGAGTCTTAAGATGTCCTAACTTGTCGTACGACGTTCAAAGGACTCGGACGAATTCAGTAGGTTTATATGGAGTGTTAAGTTTACGTACGGTATTGTAAGATGTTGTTAGGAGTTGTGAGGTGTCGTACATTACACTTACAAGCTTTCCAAGTTGCTAATGTGGCATACAGAGTCTTAAGATGTCCTAACTTGTCGTACGACGTTCAAAGGACTCGGACGAATTCAGTAGGTTTATATGGAGTGTTAAGTTTACGTACGGTATTGTAAGATGTTGTTAGGAGTTGTGAGGTGTCGTACATTACACTTACAAGCTTTCCAAGTTGCTAATGTGGCATACAGAGTCTTAAGATGTCCTAACTTGTCGTACGACGTTCAAAGGACTCGGACGAATTCAGTAGGTTTATATGGAGTTTTAAGTTTACGTACGGTATTGTAATAAGTTTTTATGAGTTGTGAGGTGTCGTACATTACACTTACAAGCTTTTCAAGTTGCTAATGTGGCATACAGAGTCTTAAGATGTCCTAACTTGTCGTACGATGTTCAAAGGACTCGGACGAATTTTGTAGGTTTATATGGAGTTTTAATTTTACGTACGGTATTGTAAGATGTTGTCAGGAGTTGTGAGGTGGCGTACAATACACTAACATGCTTTTCAAGGTGTTAATGTGGCATACAGAGTCTTAAGATGTCCTACCTTGCCGTATGATATTCAAAGGACTCGGACGAATTCAGTATGTTTATATGGAGTTTTAAGTTTACGTACGGTATTGTACGATGTTGTTAGGAGTTGTGAGGTGTCGTACATTAAACTAAAAAGCTTTTCAAGGTGCTAATGTGGCATACAGAGTCTTAAGATGTCCTAACTTGTCGTACGACGTTCAAAGGACTCGGACGAAATCAGTAGGTTTATATGGAGTGTTAAGTTTACGTACGGTATTGTAAGATGTTGTTAGGAGTTGTGAGGTGTCGTACATTACACTATCAAGCTTTTCAAGGTGCTAATGTGGCATACAGAGTCTTAAGATGTCCTAACTTGTCGTAAGATGTTCAAAGGACTCGGACGAATTCAGTAGGTTTATATGGAATTTTAAGTTTACGTACGGTATTGTAAGATGTTGTTAGGAGTTGTGAGGTGTCGTACATTACACTAACAAGCTTTTCAAGGTGCTAATGTGGCATACAGAGTCTTAAGATGTCCTAACTTGTCGTACGACGTTCAAAGGACTCGGACGAATTCAGTAGGTTTATATGGAGTGTTAAGTTTACGTACGGTATTGTAAGATGTTGTTAGGAGTTGTGAGGTGTCGTACATTACACTAACAAGCTTTTCAAGGTGCTAATGTGGCATACAGAGTCTTAAGATATCCTAACTTGTCGTACGATGTTCAAAGGACTCGGACGAATTTTGTAGGTTTATATAGAGTTTTAATTTTACGTACGGTATTGTAAGATGTTGTCAGGAGTTGTGAGGTGGCGTACTATACACTAACATGCTTTTCAAGGTGTTAATGTGGCATACAGAGTCTTAAGATGTCCTACCTTGCCGTATGATATTCAAAGGACTCGGACGAATTCAGTAGGTTTATATGGAGTTTTAAGTTTACGTACGGTATTGTAAGATGTTGTTAGGAGTTGTGAGGTGTCGTACATTACACTAACAAGCTTTTCAAGGTGCTAATGTGGCATACAGAGTCTTAAGATGTCCTAACTTGTCGTACGACGTTCAAAGGACTCGGACGAATTCAGTAGGTTTATATGGAGTGTTAAGTTTACGTACGTAAGATGTTGTTAGGAGTTGTGAGGTGTCGTACATTACACTTACAAGCTTTCCAAGTTGCTAATGTGGCATACAGAGTCTTAAGATGTCCTAACTTGTCGTACGACGTTCAAAGGACTCGGACGAATTCAGTAGGTTTATATGGAGTGTTAAGTTTACGTACGGTATTGTAAGATGTTGTTAGGAGTTGTGAGGTGTCGTACATTACACTATCAAGCTTTTCAAGGTGCTAATGTGGCATACAGAGTCTTAAGATGTCCTAACTTGTCGTACGATGTTCAAAGGACTCGGACGAATTTTGTAGGTTTATATGGAGTTTTAATTTTACGTACGGTATTGTAATAAGTTTTTAGGAGTTGTGAGGTGTCGTACATTACACTAACATGCTTTTCAAGGTGTTAATGTGGCATAAAGAGTCTTAAGATGTCCTAACTTTCCGTACGATGTTCAAAGGACTCGGACGAATTCAATAGGTTTATATGGAGTTTTAAGTTTACGTACGGTATTGTAAGATGTTGTTAGGAGTTGTGAGGTGTCGTACATTACACTAACAAGCTTTTCAAGGTGCTAATGTGGCATACAGAGTCTTAAGATGTCCTACCTTGCCGTACGATATTCAAAGGACTCGGACGAATTCAGTAGGTTTATATGGAGTTTTAAGTTTACGTACGCTATTGTAAGATGTTGTCAGGAGTTGTGGGGTGTCGTACATTACACTAACATGCTTTTCAAGGTGTTATTGTGGCATACAGAGTCTTAAGATGTCCTAACTTGCCGTACGATGTTCAAAGGACTCGGACGAATTTTGTAGGTTTATATGGAGTTTTAATTTTACGTACGGTATTGTAAGATGTTGTCAGGAATTGTGAGGTGTCGTACATTACACTAACATGCTTTTCAAGGTGTAATGTGGCATACATAGTCTTAAGATGTCCTAACTTGCCGTACGATGTTCAAAGGACTCGGACGAATTCAGTAGGTTTATATGGAGTTTTAAGTTTACGTACGGTATTGTAAGATGTTGTTAGGAGTTGTGAGGTGTCGTACATTACACTAACAAGCTTTTCAAGGTGCTAATGTGGCATACAGAGTCTTAAGATGTCCTAACTTGTCGTACGACGTTCAAAGGACTCGGACGAAATCAGTAGGTTTATATGGAGTGTTAAGTTTACGTACGGTATTGTAAGATGTTGTTAGGAGTTGTGAGGTGTCGTACATTACACTATCAAGCTTTTCAAGGTGCTAATGTGGCATACAGAGTCTTAAGATGTCCTAACTTGTCGTACGATGTTCAAAGGACTCGGACGAATTTTGTAGGTTTATATGGAGTTTTAATTTTACGTACGGTATTGTAATAAGTTTTTAGGAGTTGTGAGGTGTCGTACATTACACTAACATGCTTTTCAAGGTGTTAATGTGGCATAAAGAGTCTTAAGATGTCCTAACTTTCCGTATGATGTTCAAAGGACTCGGACGAATTCAGTAGGTTTATATGGAGTTTTAAGTTTACGTACGGTATTGTAAGATGTTGTTAGGAGTTGTGAGGTGTCGTACATTACACTAACAAGCTTTTCAAGGTGCTAATGTGGCATACAGAGTCTTAAGATGTCCTACCTTGCCGTACGATATTCAAAGGACTCGGACGAATTCAGTAGGTTTATATGGAGTTTTAAGTTTACGTACGCTATTGTAAGATGTTGTCAGGAGTTGTGGGGTGTCGTACATTACACTAACATGCTTTTCAAGGTGTTATTGTGGCATACAGAGTCTTAAGATGTCCTAACTTGCCGTACGATGTTCAAAGGACTCGGACGAATTTTGTAGGTTTATATGGAGTTTTAATTTTACGTACGGTATTGTAAGATGTTGTCAGGACTTGTGAGGTGTCGTACATTACACTAACATGCTTTTCAAGGTGTTAATGTGGCATACATAGTCTTAAGATGTCCTAACTTGCCGTACGATGTTCAAAGGACTCGGACGAATTCAGTAGGTTTATATGGAGTTTTAAGTTTACGTACGGTATTGTAAGATGTTGTTAGGAGTTGTGAGGTGTCGTACATTACACTAACAAGCTTTTCAAGGTGCTAATGTGGCATACAGAGTCTTAAGATGTCCTAACTTGTCGTACGACGTTCAAAGGACTCGGACGAAATCAGTAGGTTTATATGGAGTGTTAAGTTTACGTACGGTATTGTAAGATGTTGTTAGGAGTTGTGAGGTGTCGTACATTACACTATCAAGCTTTTCAAGGTGCTAATGTGGCATACAGAGTCTTAAGATGTCCTAACTTGTCGTACGATGTTCAAAGGACTCGGACGAATTTTGTAGGTTTATATGGAGTTTTAATTTTACGTACGGTATTGTAATAAGTTTTTAGGAGTTGTGAGGTGTCGTACATTACACTAACATGCTTTTCAAGGTGTTAATGTGGCATAAAGAGTCTTAAGATGTCCTAACTTTCCGTACGATGTTCAAAGGACTCGGACGAATTCAGTAGGTTTATATGGAGTTTTAAGTTTACGTACGGTATTGTAAGATGTTGTTAGGAGTTGTGAGGTGTCGTACATTACACTAACAAGCTTTTCAAGGTGCTAATGTGGCATACAGAGTCTTAAGATGTCCTAACTTGTCGTACGACGTTCAAAAGACTCGGACGAATTCAGTAGGTTTATATGGAGTGTTAAGTTTACGTACGGTATTGTAAGATGTTGTTAGGAGTTGTGAGGTGTCGTACATTACACTAACAAGCTTTTCAAGGTGCTAATGTGGCATACAGAGTCTTAAGATATCCTAACTTGTCGTACGATGTTCAAAGGACTCGGACGAATTTTGTAGGTTTATATGGAGTTTTAATTTTACGTACGGTATTGTAAGATGTTGTCAGGAGTTGTGAGGTGGCGTACAATACACTAACATGCTTTTCAAGGTGTTAATGTGGCATACAGAGTCTTAAGATGTCCTACCTTGCCGTATGATATTCAAAGGACTCGGACGAATTCAGTAGGTTTATATGGAGTTTTAAGTTTACGTACGGTATTGTAAGATGTTGTTAGGAGTTGTGAGGTGTCGTACATTACACTAACAAGCTTTTCAAGGTGCTAATGTGGCATACAGAGTCTTAAGATGTCCTAACTTGTCGTACGACGTTCAAAGGACTCGGACGAATTCAGTAGGTTTATATGGAGTGTTAAGTTTACGTACGGTATTGTAAGATGTTGTTAGGAGTTGTGAGGTGTCGTACATTACACTTACAAGCTTTCCAAGTTGCTAATGTGGCATACAGAGTCTTAAGATGTCCTAACTTGTCGTACGACGTTCAAAGGACTCGGACGAATTCAGTAGGTTTATATGGAGTGTTAAGTTTACGTACGGTATTGTAAGATGTTGTTAGGAGTTGTGAGGTGTCGTACATTACACTTACAAGCTTTCCAAGTTGCTAATGTGGCATACAGAGTCTTAAGATGTCCTAACTTGTCGTACGACGTTCAAAGGACTCGGACGAATTCAGTAGGTTTATATGGAGTTTTAAGTTTACGTACGGTATTGTAATAAGTTTTTATGAGTTGTGAGGTGTCGTACATTACACTTACAAGCTTTTCAAGTTGCTAATGTGGCATACAGAGTCTTAAGATGTCCTAACTTGTCGTACGATGTTCAAAGGACTCGGACGAATTTTGTAGGTTTATATGGAGTTTTAATTTTACGTACGGTATTGTAAGATGTTGTCAGGAGTTGTGAGGTGGCGTACAATACACTAACATGCTTTTCAAGGTGTTAATGTGGCATACAGAGTCTTAAGATGTCCTACCTTGCCGTATGATATTCAAAGGACTCGGACGAATTCAGTATGTTTATATGGAGTTTTAAGTTTACGTACGGTATTGTACGATGTTGTTAGGAGTTGTGAGGTGTCGTACATTAAACTAAAAAGCTTTTCAAGGTGCTAATGTGGCATACAGAGTCTTAAGATGTCCTAACTTGTCGTACGACGTTCAAAGGACTCGGACGAAATCAGTAGGTTTATATGGAGTGTTAAGTTTACGTACGGTATTGTAAGATGTTGTTAGGAGTTGTGAGGTGTCGTACATTACACTATCAAGCTTTTCAAGGTGCTAATGTGGCATACAGAGTCTTAAGATGTCCTAACTTGTCGTAAGATGTTCAAAGGACTCGGACGAATTCAGTAGGTTTATATGGAATTTTAAGTTTACGTACGGTATTGTAAGATGTTGTTAGGAGTTGTGAGGTGTCGTACATTACACTAACAAGCTTTTCAAGGTGCTAATGTGGCATACAGAGTCTTAAGATGTCCTAACTTGTCGTACGACGTTCAAAGGACTCGGACGAATTCAGTAGGTTTATATGGAGTGTTAAGTTTACGTACGGTATTGTAAGATGTTGTTAGGAGTTGTGAGGTGTCGTACATTACACTAACAAGCTTTTCAAGGTGCTAATGTGGCATACAGAGTCTTAAGATATCCTAACTTGTCGTACGATGTTCAAAGGACTCGGACGAATTTTGTAGGTTTATATGGAGTTTTAATTTTACGTACGGTATTGTAAGATGTTGTCAGGAGTTGTGAGGTGGCGTACAATACACTAACATGCTTTTCAAGGTGTTAATGTGGCATACAGAGTCTTAAGATGTCCTACCTTGCCGTATGATATTCAAAGGACTCGGACGAATTCAGTAGGTTTATATGGAGTTTTAAGTTTACGTACGGTATTGTAAGATGTTGTTAGGAGTTGTGAGGTGTCGTACATTACACTAACAAGCTTTTCAAGGTGCTAATGTGGCATACAGAGTCTTAAGATGTCCTAACTTGTCGTACGACGTTCAAAGGACTCGGACGAATTCAGTAGGTTTATATGGAGTGTTAAGTTTACGTACGGTATTGTAAGATGTTGTTAGGAGTTGTGAGGTGTCGTACATTACACTTACAAGCTTTCCAAGTTGCTAATGTGGCATACAGAGTCTTAAGATGTCCTAACTTGTCGTACGACGTTCAAAGGACTCGGACGAATTCAGTAGGTTTATATGGAGTTTTAAGTTTACGTACGGTATTGTAAGAAGTTTTTATGAGTTGTGAGGTGTCGTACATTACACTTACAAGCTTTTCAAGTTGCTAATGTGGCATACAGAGTCTTAAGATGTCCTAACTTGTCGTACGATGTTCAAAGGACTCGGACGAATTTTGTAGGTTTATATGGAGTTTTAATTTTACGTACGGTATTGTAAGATGTTTTCAGGAGTTGTGAGGTGGCGTACAATACACTAACATGCTTTTCAAGGTGTTAATGTGGCATACAGAGTCTTAAGATGTCCTACCTTGCCGTATGATATTCAAAGGACTCGGACGAATTCAGTATGTTTATATGGAGTTTTAAGTTTACGTACGGTATTGTACGATGTTGTTAGGAGTTGTGAGGTGTCGTACATTAAACTAAAAAGCTTTTCAAGGTGCTAATGTGGCATACAGAGTCTTAAGATGTCCTAACTTGTCGTACGACGTTCAAAGGACTCGGACGAAATCAGTAGGTTTATATGGAGTGTTAAGTTTACGTACGGTATTGTAAGATGTTGTTAGGAGTTGTGAGGTGTCGTACATTACACTATCAAGCTTTTCAAGGTGCTAATGTGGCATACAGAGTCTTAAGATGTCCTAACTTGTCGTAAGATGTTCAAAGGACTCGGACGAATTTTGTAGGTTTATATGGAGTTTTAATTTTACGTACGGTATTGTAATAAGTTTTTAGGAGTTGTGAGGTGTCGTACATTACACTAACATGCTTTTCAAGGTGTTAATGTGGCATAAAGAGTCTTAAGATGTCCTAACTTTCCGTACGATGTTCAAAGGACTCGGACGAATTCAGTAGGTTTATATGGAGTTTTAAGTTTACGTACGGTATTGTAAGATGTTGTTAGGAGTTGTGAGGTGTTGTACATTACACTAACAAGCTTTTCAAGGTGCTAATGTGGCATACAGAGTCTTAAGATGTCCTACCTTGCCGTACGATATTCAAAGGACTCGGACGAATTCAGTAGGTTTATATGGAGTTTTAAGTTTACGTACGCTATTGTAAGATGTTGTCAGGAGTTGTGGGGTGTCGTACATTACACTAACATGCTTTTCAAGGTGTTATTGTGGCATACAGAGTCTTAAGATGTCCTAACTTGCCGTACGATGTTCAAAGGACTCGGACGAATTTTGTAGGTTTATATGGAGTTTTAATTTTACGTACGGTATTGTAAGATGTTGTCAGGACTTGTGAGGTGTCGTACATTACACTAACATGCTTTTCAAGGTGTTAATGTGGCATACATAGTCTTAAGATGTCCTAACTTGCCGTACGATGTTCAAAGGACTCGGACGAATTCAGTAGGTTTATATGGAGTTTTAAGTTTACGTACGGTATTGTAAGATGTTTTTAGGAGTTGTGAGGTGTCGTACATTACACTATCAAGCTTTTCAAGGTGCTAATGTGGCATACAGAGTCTTAAGATGTCCTAACTTGTCGTACGACGTTCAAAGGACTCGGACGAATTCAGTAGGTTTATATGGAGTGTTAAGTTTACGTACGGTATTGTAAGATGTTGTTAGGAGTTGTGAGGTGTCGTACATTACACTAACAAGCTTTTCAAGGTGCTAATGTGGCATACAGAGTCTTAAGATATCCTAACTTGTCGTACGATGTTCAAAGGACTCGGACGAATTTTGTAGGTTTATATGGATTTTTAATTTTACGTACGGTATTGTAAGATGTTGTCAGGAGTTGTGAGGTGGCGTACAATACACTAACATGCTTTTCAAGGTGTTAATGTGGCATACAGAGTCTCAAGATGTCCTACCTTGCCGTATGATATTCAAAGGACTCGGACGAATTCAGTAGGTTTATATGGAGTTTTAAGTTTACGTACAGTATTGTAAGATGTTGTTAGGAGTTGTGAGGTGTCGTACATTACACTAACAAGCTTTTCAAGGTGCTAATGTGGCATACAGAGTCTTAAGATGTCCTAACTTGTCGTACGACGTTCAAAGGACTCGGACGAATTCAGTAGGTTTATATGGAGTGTTAAGTTTACGTACGGTATTGTAAGATGTTGTTAGGAGTTGTGAGGTGTCGTACATTACACTTACAAGCTTTCCAAGTTGCTAATGTGGCATACAGAGTCTTAAGATGTCCTAACTTGTCGTACGACGTTCAAAGGACTCGGACGAATTCAGTAGGTTTATATGGAGTTTTAAGTTTACGTACGGTATTGTAATAAGTTTTTATGAGTTGTGAGGTGTCGTACATTACACTTACAAGCTTTTCAAGTTGCTAATGTGGCATACAGAGTCTTAAGATGTCCTAACTTGTCGTACGATGTTCAAAGGACTCGGACGAATTTTGTAGGTTTATATGGAGTTTTAATTTTACGTACGGTATTGTAAGATGTTGTCAGGAGTTGTGAGGTGGCGTACAATACACTAACATGCTTTTCAAGGTGTTAATGTGGCATACAGAGTCTTAAGATGTCCTACCTTGCCGTATGATATTCAAAGGACTCGGACGAATTCAGTATGTTTATATGGAGTTTTAAGTTTACGTACGGTATTTTACGATGTTGTTAGGAGTTGTGAGGTGTCGTACATTAAACTAACAAGCTTTTCAAGGTGCTAATGTGGCATACAGAGTCTTAAGATGTCCTAACTTGTCGTACGACGTTCAAAGGACTCGGACGAATTTTGTAGGTTTATATGGAGTTTTAAGTTTACGTACGGTATTGTAAGATGTTGTTAGGAGTTGTGAGGTGTCGTACATTACACTAACAAGCTTTTCAAGGTGCTAATGTGGCATACAGAGTCTTAAGATGTCCTAACTTGTCGTACGACGTTCAAAGGACTCGGACGAATTCAGTAGGTTTATATGGAGTGTTAAGTTTACGTACGGTATTGTAAGATGTTGTTAGGAGTTGTGAGGTGTCGTACATTACACTTACAAGCTTTCCAAGTTGCTAATGTGGCATACAGAGTCTTAAGATGTCCTAACTTGTCGTACGACGTTCAAAGGACTCGGACGAATTCAGTAGGTTTATATGGAGTTTTAAGTTTACGTACGCTATTGTAATAAGTTTTTATGAGTTGTGAGGTGTCGTACATTACACTTACAAGCTTTTCAAGTTGCTAATGTGGCATACAGAGTCTTAAGATGTCCTAACTTGTCGTACGATGTTCAAAGGACTCGGACGAATTTTGTAGGTTTATATGGAGTTTTAATTTTACGTACGGTATTGTAAGATGTTGTCAGGAGTTGTGAGGTGGCGTACAATACACTAACATGCTTTTCAAGGTGTTAATGTGGCATACAGAGTCTTAAGATGTCCTACCTTGCCGTATGATATTCAAAGGACTCGGACGAATTCAGTATGTTTATATGGAGTTTTAAGTTTACGTACGGTATTGTACGATGTTGTTAGGAGTTGTGAGGTATCGTACATTAAACTAACAAGCTTTTCAAGGTGCTAATGTGGCATACAGAGTCTTAAGATGTCCTACCTTGCCGTACGATATTCAAAGGACTCGGACGAATTCAGTAGGTTTATATGGAGTTTTAAGTTTACGTACGCTATTGTAAGATGTTGTCAGGAGTTGTGGGGTGTCGTACATTACACTAACATGCTTTTCAAGGTGTTATTGTGGCATACAGAGTCTTAAGATGTCCTAACTTGCCGTACGATGTTCAAAGGACTCGGACGAATTCAGTATGTTTATATGGAGTTTTAAGTTTACGTACGGTATTGTACGATGTTGTTAGGAGTTGTGAGGTGTCGTACATTAAACTAACAAGCTTTTCAAGGTGCTAATGTGGCATACAGAGTCTTAAGATGTCCTAACTTGTCGTACGACGTTCAAAGGACTCGGACGAAATCAGTAGGTTTATATGGAGTGTTAAGTTTACGTACGGTATTGTAAGATGTTGTTAGGAGTTGTGAGGTGTCGTACATTACACTATCAAGCTTTTCAAGGTGCTAATGTGGCATACAGAGTCTTAAGATGTCCTAACTTGTCGTACGATGTTCAAAGGACTCGGACGAATTTTGTAGGTTTATATGGAGTTTTAATTTTACGTACGGTATTGTAATAAGTTTTTAGGAGTTGTGAGGTGTCGTACATTACACTAACATGCTTTTCAAGGTGTTAATGTGGCATAAAGAGTCTTAAGATGTCCTAACTTTCCGTACGATGTTCAAAGGACTCGGACGAATTCAGTAGGTTTATATGGAGTTTTAAGTTTACGTACGGTATTGTAAGATGTTGTTAGGAGTTGTGAGGTGTTGTACATTACACTAACAAGCTTTTCAAGGTGCTAATGTGGCATACAGAGTCTTAAGATGTCCTACCTTGCCGTACGATATTCAAAGGACTCGGACGAATTCAGTAGGTTTATATGGAGTTTTAAGTTTACGTACGCTATTGTAAGATGTTTTCAGGAGTTGTGGGGTGTCGTACATTACACTAACATGCTTTTCAAGGTGTTATTGTGGCATACAGAGTCTTAAGATGTCCTAACTTGCCGTACGATGTTCAAAGGACTCGGACGAATTTTGTAGGTTTATATGGAGTTTTAATTTTACGTACGGTATTGTAAGATGTTGTCAGGACTTGTGAGGTGTCGTACATTACACTAACATGCTTTTCAAGGTGTTAATGTGGCATACATAGTCTTAAGATGTCCTAACTTGCCGTACGATGTTCAAAGGACTCGGACGAATTCAGTAGGTTTATATGGAGTTTTAAGTTTACGTACGGTATTGTAAGATGTTGTTAGGAGTTGTGAGGTGTCGTACATTACACTATCAAGCTTTTCAAGGTGCTAATGTGGCATACAGAGTCTTAAGATGTCCTAACTTGTCGTACGACGTTCAAAGGTCTCGGACGAATTCAGTAGGTTTATATGGAGTGTTAAGTTTACGTACGCTATTGTAAGATGTTGTTAAGAGTTGTGAGGTGTCGTACATTACACTAACAAGCTTTTCAAGGTGCTAATGTGGCATACAGAGTCTTAAGATGTCCTAACTTGTCGTACGACGTTCAAAGGACTCGGACGAAATCAGTAGGTTTATATGGAGTGTTAAGTTTACGTACGGTATTGTAAGATGTTGTTAGGAGTTGTGAGGTGTCGTACATTACACTATCAAGCTTTTCAAGGTGCTAATGTGGCATACAGAGTCTTAAGATGTCCTAACTTGTCGTACGATGTTCAAAGGACTCGGACGAATTTTGTAGGTTTATATGGAGTTTTAATTTTACGTACGGTATTGTAATAAGTTTTTAGGAGTTGTGAGGTGTCGTACATTACACTAACATGCTTTTCAAGGTGTTAATGTGGCATAAAGAGTCTTAAGATGTCCTAACTTTCCGTACGATGTTCAAAGGACTCGGACGAATTCAGTAGGTTTATATGGAGTTTTAAGTTTACGTACGGTATTGTAAGATGTTGTTAGGAGTTGTGAGGTGTTGTACATTACACTAACAAGCTTTTCAAGGTGCTAATGTGGCATACAGAGTCTTAAGATGTCCTACCTTGCCGTACGATATTCAAAGGACTCGGACGAATTCAGTAGGTTTATATGGAGTTTTAAGTTTACGTACGCTATTGTAAGATGTTGTCAGGAGTTGTGGGGTGTCGTACATTACACTAACATGCTTTTCAAGGTGTTATTGTGGCATACAGAGTCTTAAGATGTCCTAACTTGCCGTACGATGTTCAAAGGACTCGGACGAATTCAGTATGTTTATATGGAGTTTTAAGTTTACGTACGGTATTGTACGATGTTGTTAGGAGTTGTGAGGTGTCGTACATTAAACTAACAAGCTTTTCAAGGTGCTAATGTGGCATACAGAGTCTTAAGATGTCCTAACTTGTCGTACGACGTTCAAAGGACTCGGACGAAATCAGTAGGTTTATATGGAGTGTTAAGTTTACGTACGGTATTGTAAGATGTTGTTAGGAGTTGTGAGGTGTCGTACATTACACTATCAAGCTTTTCAAGGTGCTAATGTGGCATACAGAGTCTTAAGATGTCCTAACTTGTCGTACGATGTTCAAAGGACTCGGACGAATTTTGTAGGTTTATATGGAGTTTTAATTTTACGTACGGTATTGTAATAAGTTTTTAGGAGTTGTGAGGTGTCGTACATTACACTAACATGCTTTTCAAGGTGTTAATGTGGCATAAAGAGTCTTAAGATGTCCTAACTTTCCGTACGATGTTCAAAGGACTCGGACGAATTCAGTAGGTTTATATGGAGTTTTAAGTTTACGTACGGTATTGTAAGATGTTGTTAGGAGTTGTGAGGTGTTGTACATTACACTAACAAGCTTTTCAAGGTGCTAATGTGGCATACAGAGTCTTAAGATGTCCTACCTTGCCGTACGATATTCAAAGGACTCGGACGAATTCAGTAGGTTTATATGGAGTTTTAAGTTTACGTACGCTATTGTAAGATGTTGTCAGGAGTTGTGGGGTGTCGTACATTACACTAACATGCTTTTCAAGGTGTTATTGTGGCATACAGAGTCTTAAGATGTCCTAACTTGTCGTACGATGTTCAAAGGACTCGGACGAATTCAGTATGTTTATATGGAGTTTTAAGTTTACGTACGGTATTGTACGATGTTGTTAGGAGTTGTGAGGTGTCGTACATTAAACTAACAAGCTTTTCAAGGTGCTAATGTGGCATACAGAGTCTTAAGATGTCCTAACTTGTCGTACGACGTTCAAAGGACTCGGACGAAATCAGTAGGTTTATATGGAGTGTTAAGTTTACGTACGGTATTGTAAGATGTTGTTAGGAGTTGTGAGGTGTCGTACATTACACTATCAAGCTTTTCAAGGTGCTAATGTGGCATACAGAGTCTTAAGATGTCCTAACTTGTCGTACGATGTTCAAAGGACTCGGACGAATTTTGTAGGTTTATATGGAGTTTTAATTTTACGTACGGTATTGTAATAAGTTTTTAGGAGTTGTGAGGTGTCGTACATTACACTAACATGCTTTTCAAGGTGTTAATGTGGCATAAAGAGTCTTAAGATGTCCTAACTTTCCGTACGATGTTCAAAGGACTCGGACGAATTCAGTAGGTTTATATGGAGTTTTAAGTTTACGTACGGTATTGTAAGATGTTGTTAGGAGTTGTGAGGTGTTGTACATTACACTAACAAGCTTTTCAAGGTGCTAATGTGGCATACAGAGTCTTAAGATGTCCTACCTTGCCGTACGATATTCAAAGGACTCGGACGAATTCAGTAGGTTTATATGGAGTTTTAAGTTTACGTACGCTATTGTAAGATGTTTTCAGGAGTTGTGGGGTGTCGTACATTACACTAACATGCTTTTCAAGGTGTTATTGTGGCATACAGAGTCTTAAGATGTCCTAACTTGCCGTACGATGTTCAAAGGACTCGGACGAATTTTGTAGGTTTATATGGAGTTTTAATTTTACGTACGGTATTGTAAGATGTTGTCAGGACTTGTGAGGTGTCGTACATTACACTAACATGCTTTTCAAGGTGTTAATGTGGCATACATAGTCTTAAGATGTCCTAACTTGCCGTACGATGTTCAAAGGACTCGGACGAATTCAGTAGGTTTATATGGAGTTTTAAGTTTACGTACGGTATTGTAAGATGTTGTTAGGAGTTGTGAGGTGTCGTACATTACACTATCAAGCTTTTCAAGGTGCTAATGTGGCATACAGAGTCTTAAGATGTCCTAACTTGTCGTACGACGTTCAAAGGACTCGGACGAATTCAGTAGGTTTATATGGAGTGTTAAGTTTACGTACGCTATTGTAAGATGTTGTTAAGAGTTGTGAGGTGTCGTACATTACACTAACAAGCTTTCCAAGGTGCTAATGTGGCATACAGAGTTTTAAGATATCCTAACTTGTCGTACGATGTTCAAAGGACTCGGACGAATTTTGTAGGTTTATATGGAGTTTTAATTTTACGTACGGTATTGTAAGATGTTGTCAGGAGTTGTGAGGTGTCGTACAATACACTAACATGCTTTTCAAGGTGTTAATGTGGCATACAGAGTCTTAAGATGTCCTACCTTGCCGTATGATATTCAAAGGACTCGGACGAATTCAGTATGTTTATATGGAGTTTTAAGTTTACGTACGGTATTGTACGATGTTGTTAGGAGTTGTGAGGTGTCGTACATTAAACTAACAAGCTTTTCAAGGTGCTAATGTGGCATACAGAGTCTTAAGATGTCCTAACTTGTCGTACGACGTTCAAAGGACTCGGACGAAATCAGTAGGTTTATATGGAGTGTTAAGTTTACGTACGGTATTGTAAGATGTTGTTAGGAGTTGTGAGGTGTCGTACATTACACTATCAAGCTTTTCAAGGTGCTAATGTGGCATACAGAGTCTTAAGATGTCCTAACTTGTCGTACGATGTTCAAAGGACTCGGACGAATTTTGTAGGTTTATATGGAGTTTTAATTTTACGTACGGTATTGTAATAAGTTTTTAGGAGTTGTGAGGTGTCGTACATTACACTAACATGCTTTTCAAGGTGTTAATGTGGCATAAAGAGTCTTAAGATGTCCTAACTTTCCGTACGATGTTCAAAGGACTCGGACGAATTCAGTAGGTTTATATGGAGTTTTAAGTTTACGTACGGTATTGTAAGATGTTGTTAGGAGTTGTGAGGTGTTGTACATTACACTAACAAGCTTTTCAAGGTGCTAATGTGGCATACAGAGTCTTAAGATGTCCTACCTTGCCGTACGATATTCAAAGGACTCGGACGAATTCAGTAGGTTTATATGGAGTTTTAAGTTTACGTACGCTATTGTAAGATGTTGTCAGGAGTTGTGGGGTGTCGTACATTACACTAACATGCTTTTCAAGGTGTTATTGTGGCATACAGAGTCTTAAGATGTCCTAACTTGCCGTACGATGTTCAAAGGACTCGGACGAATTTTGTAGGTTTATATGGAGTTTTAATTTTACGTACGGTATTGTAAGATGTTGTCAGGACTTGTGAGGTGTCGTACATTACACTAACATGCTTTTCAAGGTGTTAATGTGGCATACATAGTCTTAAGATGTCCTAACTTGCCGTACGATGTTCAAAGGACTCGGACGAATTCAGTAGGTTTATATGGAGTTTTAAGTTTACGTACGGTATTGTAAGATGTTGTTAGGAGTTGTGAGGTGTCGTACATTACACTATCAAGCTTTTCAAGGTGCTAATGTGGCATACAGAGTCTTAAGATGTCCTAACTTGTCGTACGACGTTCAAAGGACTCGGACGAATTCAGTAGGTTTATATGGAGTGTTAAGTTTACGTACGGTATTGTAAGATGTTGTTAAGAGTTGTGAGGTGTCGTACATTACACTAACAAGCTTTTCAAGGTGCTAATGTGGCATACAGAGTCTTAAGATATCCTAACTTGTCGTACGATGTTCAAAGGACTCGGACGAATTTTGTAGGTTTATATGGAGTTTTAATTTTACGTACGGTATTGTAAGATGTTGTCAGGAGTTGTGAGGTGGCGTACAATACACTAACATGCTTTTCAAGGTGTTAATGTGGCATACAGAGTCTTAAGATGTCCTACCTTGCCGTATGATATTCAAAGGACTCGGACGAATTCTGTAGGTTTATATGGAGTTTTAAGTTTACGTACGGTATTGTAAGATGTTGTTAGGAGTTGTGAGGTGTCGTACATTACACTAACAAGCTTTTCAAGGTGCTAATGTGGCATACAGAGTCTTAAGATGTCCTAACTTGTCGTACGACGTTCAAAGGACTCGGACGAAATCAGTAGGTTTATATGGAGTGTTAAGTTTACGTACGGTATTGTAAGATGTTGTTAGGAGTTGTGAGGTGTCGTACATTACACTATCAAGCTTTTCAAGGTGCTAATGTGGCATACAGAGTCTTAAGATGTCCTAACTTGTCGTACGATGTTCAAAGGACTCGGACGAATTTTGTAGGTTTATATGGAGTTTTAATTTTACGTACGGTATTGTAATAAGTTTTTAGGAGTTGTGAGGTGTCGTACAATACACTAACATGCTTTTCAAGGTGTTAATGTGGCATAAAGAGTCTTAAGATGTCCTAACTTTCCGTACGATGTTCAAAGGACTCGGACGAATTCAGTAGGTTTATATGGAGTTTTAAGTTTACGTACGGTATTGTAAGATGTTGTTAGGAGTTGTGAGGTGTCGTACATTACACTAACAAGCTTTTCAAGGTGCTAATGTGGCATACAGAGTCTTAAGATGTCCTACCTTGCCGTACGATATTCAAAGGACTCGGACGAATTCAGTAGGTTTATATGGAGTTTTAAGTTTACGTACGCTATTGTAAGATGTTGTCAGGAGTTGTGGGGTGTCGTACATTACACTAACATGCTTTTCAAGGTGTTATTGTGGCATACAGAGTCTTAAGATGTCCTAACTTGCCGTACGATGTTCAAAGGACTCGGACGAATTTTGTAGGTTTATATGGAGTTTTAATTTTACGTACGGTATTGTAAGATGTTGTCAGGACTTGTGAGGTGTCGTACATTACACTAACATGCTTTTCAAGGTGTTAATGTGGCATACATAGTCTTAAGATGTCCTAACTTGCCGTACGATGTTCAAAGGACTCGGACGAATTCAGTAGGTTTATATGGAGTTTTAAGTTTACGTACGGTATTGTAAGATGTTGTTAGGAGTTGTGAGGTGTCGTACATTACACTATCAAGCTTTTCAAGGTGCTAATGTGGCATACAGAGTCTTAAGATGTCCTAACTTGTCGTACGACGTTCAAAGGACTCGGACGAATTCAGTAGGTTTATATGGAGTGTTAAGTTTACGTACGGTATTGTAAGATGTTGTTAGGAGTTGTGAGGTGTCGTACATTACACTAACAAGCTTTTCAAGGTGCTAATGTGGCATACAGAGTCTTAAGATATCCTAACTTGTCGTACGATGTTCAAAGGACTCGGACGAATTTTGTAGGTTTATATGGAGTTTTAATTTTACGTACGGTATTGTAAGATGTTGTCAGGAGTTGTGAGGTGGCGTACAATACACTAACATGCTTTTTTTTTTGGGTAAAGGGTTACCCCGGTGATTCTATTATAAAGACAACCGTCAATGAAGTACAAGTAGTGAGGAAGCGTTCCACACTAGTTCATATATGGGACAGGCCCCACATATGTGAACATAAAAACAAAAAAACCCACAAAACAACACCAAGACAAACCAAACAATCTAGCCTACCACAAATTGATGACATAAACAAAATTAAATAAAAAACCATTTCATCAGCCGCCATCATCAAAAGTGTAGATTCCACCCCAAAGAAACCTCAACCAATATTGCCAGCAGATCAACTCCCTAGTAATCCAGAATATCAGACAAACCATTAACACCCGATGTAGAAGGAGTACCTGCCCTCTTAGAACCCGATGGAGATTCTAGCGCCATTGCCATGCTCATCATATACCTTGCCATCCCATTATCCATATCTAAAACCTCATCCACTTCCGAATCCGAGTCAAACCTAGAGCTTTCCTTATCCATGTTCCCTTTCACCTTGTCTGTCTCAATTTCATCTATTTTCTCCACAGATAACGCCTCAAAAGGGTTTGATGTAGTTAGATCAGATTTACCCATATTTGAACCACTTTTAGTCTCCATAGTATCAATCTTTGTCACTTGCTTTGTAACATGTTGCACTTCCTTCCCTTTTTTGTTAACTGGACGGTACTCGAATTGGGGCTTTTTTAAAGCAACCCCAAATCTTTTTGCAGCTTTCTTACCCTTTACTTCCTTAAACCCTTTATCATCCTCTCTAGCATTTGTGGTCTGCTCATGCTTATTCGTATTAGTACAATCAGCATCATTATGGCCAAAAACACAACAATGACCACATCTTGGAGGCTTCCACTCATACTCAACCATCACATGTGCTGCTCCAAACCCATCCACCTCTAATTCTGGAATAGCAACAGATATCTCTTCTTTAAACCCCGCATCCGCTGAGATCTCAACCAAAGCTCTTGCAAAGCTACTTCTACCCCACGTGTTTGCACACATAGAGCTTGTGAATGAATCCAACAACTTTGGAGTCCCAATTTGCGAAACCAAAAGACTCAAACCAACATCAGAATAAGCTACCAACGGAATATCATGCAATTTTACCCAAACAGATACATTCTTGATATCATCCTTGTGTAGCTTTGTGTTAGGGGACCAGACATTCAGGATAATCGGTTTATTACGAATTATCCAAGGCCCTGCTTCGATCACATCCATCATCCCCTTCCTATCATTAAACTTAAAAAAGAAAAAGCCATTTGCATTCATCATTGACTTTTGCAAGCCAAATTTTTTCCAATGAGTTTTAGCAAAGTATTCAACCACTGGATACGCTACCCTATCCCCCAAAAAGTAGCCATACAAAGTAAATTCAAGTTTATTACAAATCATACGGACAGTCTCTTTGGGTAATACAACATCAAAACCTTCTTTTTTCTCCTCATTCACCATATAACCGAACTTAACTGGTGTTATAGGTAATTCAGACTTTGGTTGAACAATAGCAGCATACGTTGTATTCAAATTAGACTTACCGGGCGCATCATTCACACTAGTCGCATGAGCAAGAGAACCCACAGATGCATCAGCCGTATGCTTGTGAACTGAATCAGTCATGTGAGATGAATCAGTCGTATGACTTGTTGTATCATTATGCTTAGCCGTGTCAACCCCATGAGGTTCAAGATTTGTTGTATCATTCTGCTTAGCCGTGTCAACCCCATGAGGCAGATTAGGGTTTATGGATGAACCCCTAATCGCCTTTTCCTGATTCAACAAATTGCAACGTGGATTGCCATCGATCTTTAGCACCTTACTAGCCAAATTACCACCTTTCATACTCGTTTTTATGATCAGAAACGAATCTGATATAAAAACCCAAGAACAGGCCAAACCCTAATTGCACAAAAGAAACTAGGGTTTTAGGTACTATATGACACTAGATGAACGAATTAAGGATCAAGTAACAAACCCAAGAATCAAGAAACGATCAAGAAAGAAGAAACGAATCAAGAAATCAGATTCAAGAGCAAAAAAACGAATTAGGGTTTATGTAACCCTAATAACCAGCCGTAACAACCCAATAACAACCCAAGATCAAGAAACAAGATTCAAGAATCAAGATTCAAGAATCAAGGTTCAAGAATCAAGATTCAAGAACAAGAAACGAATCAAGAACCAGCCAAATCAGCCCAAAATCGCCAAAATCGCCCCCCCTCTCTTTTTAGTCTTTTCCTTATACTAACATGCTTTTCAAGGTGCTAATGTGGCATACAGAGTCTTAAGATGTCCTACCTTGCCGTATGATATTCAAAGGACTCGGACGAATTCACTAGGTTTATATGGAGTGTTAAGTTTACGTACGGTATTGTAAGATGTTGTTAGGAGTTGTGAGGTGTCGTACATTACACTTACAAGCTTTCCAAGTTGCTAATGTGGCATACAGAGTCTTAAGATGTCCTAACTTGTCGTACGACGTTCAAAGGACTCGGACGAATTCAGTAGGTTTATATGGAGTTTTTAGTTTACGTACGGTATTGTAATAAGTTTTTATGAGTTGTGAGGTGTCGTACATTACACTTACAAGCTTTTCAAGTTGCTAATGTGGCATACAGAGTCTTAAGATGTCCTAACTTGTCGTACGATGTTCAAAGGACTCGGACGAATTTTGTAGGTTTATATGGAGTTTTAATTTTACGTACGGTATTGTAAGATGTTGTCAGGAGTTGTGAGGTGGCGTACAATACACTAACATGCTTTTCAAGGTGTTAATGTGGCATACAGAGTCTTAAGATGTCCTACCTTGCCGTATGATATTCAAAGGACTCGGACGAATTCAGTAGGTTTATATGGAGTTTTAAGTTTACGTACGGTATTGTAAGATGTTGTTAGGAGTTGTGAGGTGTCGTACATTACACTAACAAGCTTTTCAAGGTGCTAATGTGGCATACAGAGTCTTAAGATGTCCTAACTTGTCGTACGACGTTCAAAGGACTCGGACGAAATCAGTAGGTTTATATGGAGTGTTAAGTTTACGTACGGTATTGTAAGATGTTGTTAGGAGTTGTGAGGTGTCGTACATTACACTATCAAGCTTTTCAAGGTGCTAATGTGGCATACAGAGTCTTAAGATGTCCTAACTTGTCGTACGATGTTCAAAGGACTCGGACGAATTCAGTAGGTTTATATGGAGTTTTAAGTTTACGTACGGTATTGTAAGATGTTGTTAGGAGTTGTGAGGTGTCGTACATTACACTAACAAGCTTTTCAAGGTGCTAATGTGGCATACAGAGTCTTAAGATGTCCTACCTTGCCGTACGATATTCAAAGGACTCGGACGAATTCAGTAGGTTTATATGGAGTTTTAAGTTTACGTACGCTATTGTAAGATGTTGTCAGGAGTTGTGGGGTGTCGTACATTACACTAACATGCTTTTCAAGGTGTTATTGTGGCATACAGAGTCTTAAGATGTCCTAACTTGCCGTACGATGTTCAAAGGACTCGGACGAATTTTGTAGGTTTATATGGAGTTTTAATTTTACGTACGGTATTGTAAGATGTTGTCAGGACTTGTGAGGTGTCGTACATTACACTAACATGCTTTTCAAGGTGTTAATGTGGCATACATAGTCTTAAGATGTCCTAACTTGCCGTACGATGTTCAAAGGACTCGGACGAATTCAGTAGGTTTATATGGAGTTTTAAGTTTACGTACGGTATTGTAAGATGTTGTTAGGAGTTGTGAGGTGTCGTACATTACACTATCAAGCTTTTCAAGGTGCTAATGTGGCATACAGAGTCTTAAGATGTCCTAACTTGTCGTCGACGTTCAAAGGACTCGGACGAATTCAGTAGGTTTATATGGAGTGTTAAGTTTACGTACGGTATTGTAAGATGTTGTTAGGAGTTGTGAGGTGTCGTACATTACACTAACAAGCTTTTCAAGGTGCTAATGTGGCATACAGAGTCTTAAGATATCCTAACTTGTCGTACGATGTTCAAAGGACTCGGACGAATTTTGTAGGTTTATATGGAGTTTTAATTTTACGTACGGTATTGTAAGATGTTGTCAGGAGTTGTGAGGTGGCGTACAATACACTAACATGCTTTTCAAGGTGTTAATGTGGCATACAGAGTCTTAAGATGTCCTACCTTGCCGTATGATATTCAAAGGACTCGGACGAATTCAGTAGGTTTATATGGAATTTTAAGTTTACGTACGGTATTGTAAGATGTTGTTAGGAGTTGTGAGGTGTCGTACATTACACTAACAAGCTTTTCAAGGTGCTAATGTGGCATACAGAGTCTTAAGATGTCCTAACTTGTCGTACGACGTTCAAAGGACTCGGACGAATTCAGTAGGTTTATATGGAGTGTTAAGTTTACGTACGGTATTGTAAGATGTTGTTAGGAGTTGTGAGGTGTCGTACATTACACTTACAAGCTTTCCAAGTTGCTAATGTGGCATACAGAGTCTTAAGATGTCCTAACTTGTCGTACGACGTTCAAAGGACTCGGACGAATTCAGTAGGTTTATATGGAGTTTTTAGTTTACGTACGGTATTGTAATAAGTTTTTATGAGTTGTGAGGTGTCGTACATTACACTTACAAGCTTTTCAAGTTGCTAATGTGGCATACAGAGTCTTAAGATGTCCTAACTTGTCGTACGATGTTCAAAGGACTCGGACGAATTCAGTAGGTTTATATGGAGTTTTAAGTTTACGTACGGTATTGTAAGATGTTGTTAGGAGTTGTGAGGTGTCGTACATTACACTAACAAGCTTTTCAAGGTGCTAATGTGGCATACAGAGTCTTAAGATGTCCTAACTTGTCGTACGACGTTCAAAGGACTCGGACGAAATCAGTAGGTTTATATGGAGTGTTAAGTTTACGTACGGTATTGTAAGATGTTGTTAGGAGTTGTGAGGTGTCGTACATTACACTATCAAGCTTTTCAAGGTGCTAATGTGGCATACAGAGTCTTAAGATGTCCTAACTTGTCGTCGACGTTCAAAGGACTCGGACGAATTCAGTAGGTTTATATGGAGTGTTAAGTTTACGTACGGTATTGTAAGATGTTGTTAGGAGTTGTGAGGTGTCGTACATTACACTAACAAGCTTTTCAAGGTGCTAATGTGGCATACAGAGTCTTAAGATATCCTAACTTGTCGTACGATGTTCAAAGGACTCGGACGAATTTTGTAGGTTTATATGGAGTTTTAATTTTACGTACGGTATTGTAAGATGTTGTCAGGAGTTGTGAGGTGGCGTACAATACACTAACATGCTTTTCAAGGTGTTAATGTGGCATACAGAGTCTTAAGATGTCCTACCTTGCCGTATGATATTCAAAGGACTCGGACGAATTCAGTAGGTTTATATGGAATTTTAAGTTTACGTACGGTATTGTAAGATGTTGTTAGGAGTTGTGAGGTGTCGTACATTACACTAACAAGCTTTTCAAGGTGCTAATGTGGCATACAGAGTCTTAAGATGTCCTAACTTGTCGTACGACGTTCAAAGGACTCGGACGAATTCAGTAGGTTTATATGGAGTGTTAAGTTTACGTACGGTATTGTAAGATGTTGTTAGGAGTTGTGAGGTGTCGTACATTACACTTACAAGCTTTCCAAGTTGCTAATGTGGCATACAGAGTCTTAAGATGTCCTAACTTGTCGTACGACGTTCAAAGGACTCGGACGAATTCAGTAGGTTTATATGGAGTTTTTAGTTTACGTACGGTATTGTAATAAGTTTTTATGAGTTGTGAGGTGTCGTACATTACACTTACAAGCTTTTCAAGTTGCTAATGTGGCATACAGAGTCTTAAGATGTCCTAACTTGTCGTACGATGTTCAAAGGACTCGGACGAATTCAGTAGGTTTATATGGAGTTTTAAGTTTACGTACGGTATTGTAAGATGTTGTTAGGAGTTGTGAGGTGTCGTACATTACACTAACAAGCTTTTCAAGGTGCTAATGTGGCATACAGAGTCTTAAGATGTCCTAACTTGTCGTACGACGTTCAAAGGACTCGGACGAAATCAGTAGGTTTATATGGAGTGTTAAGTTTACGTACGGTATTGTAAGATGTTGTTAGGAGTTGTGAGGTGTCGTACATTACACTATCAAGCTTTTCAAGGTGCTAATGTGGCATACAGAGTCTTAAGATGTCCTAACTTGTCGTCGACGTTCAAAGGACTCAGACGAATTCAGTAGGTTTATATGGAGTGTTAAGTTTACGTACGGTATTGTAAGATGTTGTTAGGAGTTGTGAGGTGTCGTACATTACACTAACAAGCTTTTCAAGGTGCTAATGTGGCATACAGAGTCTTAAGATATCCTAACTTGTCGTACGATGTTCAAAGGACTCGGACGAATTTTGTAGGTTTATATGGAGTTTTAATTTTACGTACGGTATTGTAAGATGTTGTCAGGAGTTGTGAGGTGGCGTACAATACACTAACATGCTTTTCAAGGTGTTAATGTGGCATACAGAGTCTTAAGATGTCCTACCTTGCCGTATGATATTCAAAGGACTCGGACGAATTCAGTAGGTTTATATGGAGTTTTAAGTTTACGTACGGTATTGTAAGATGTTGTTAGGAGTTGTGAGGTGTCGTACATTACACTAACAAGCTTTTCAAGGTGCTAATGTGGCATACAGAGTCTTAAGATGTCCTAACTTGTCGTACGACGTTCAAAGGACTCGGACGAATTCAGTAGGTTTATATGGAGTGTTAAGTTTACGTACGGTATTGTAAGATGTTGTTAGGAGTTGTGAGGTGTCGTACATTACACTTACAAGCTTTCCAAGTTGCTAATGTGGCATACAGAGTCTTAAGATGTCCTAACTTGTCGTACGACGTTCAAAGGACTCGGACGAATTCAGTAGGTTTATATGGAGTTTTTAGTTTACGTACGGTATTGTAATAAGTTTTTATGAGTTGTGAGGTGTCGTACATTACACTTACAAGCTTTTCAAGTTGCTAATGTGGCATACAGAGTCTTAAGATGTCCTAACTTGTCGTACGATGTTCAAAGGACTCGGACGAATTCAGTAGGTTTATATGGAGTTTTAAGTTTACGTACGGTATTGTAAGATGTTGTTAGGAGTTGTGAGGTGTCGTACATTACACTAACAAGCTTTTCAAGGTGCTAATGTGGCATACAGAGTCTTAAGATGTCCTAACTTGTCGTACGACGTTCAAAGGACTCGGACGAAATCAGTAGGTTTATATGGAGTGTTAAGTTTACGTACGGTATTGTAAGATGTTGTTAGGAGTTGTGAGGTGTCATACATTACACTATCAAGCTTTTCAAGGTGCTAATGTGGCATACAGAGTCTTAAGATGTCCTAACTTGTCGTACGACGTTCAAAGGACTCGGACGAAATCAGTAGGTTTATATGGAGTGTTAAGTTTACGTACGGTATTGTAAGATGTTGTTAGGAGTTGTGAGGTGTCGTACATTACACTATCAAGCTTTTCAAGGTGCTAATGTGGCATACAGAGTCTTAAGATGTCCTAACTTGTCGTACGATGTTCAAAGGACTCGGACGAATTGTGTAGGTTTATATGGAGTTTTAATTTTACGTACGGTATTGTAAGATGTTGTCAGGAGTTGTGAGGTGGCGTACAATACACTAACATGCTTTTCAAGGTGTTAATGTGGCATACAGAGTCTTAAGATGTCCTACCTTGCCGTATGATATTCAAAGGACTCGGACGAATTCAGTAGGTTTATATGGAGTTTTAAGTTTACGTACGGTATTGTAAGATGTTGTTAGGAGTTGTGAGGTGTCGTACATTACACTAACAAGCTTTTCAAGGTGCTAATGTGGCATACAGAGTCTTAAGATGTCCTAACTTGTCGTACGACGTTCAAAGGACTCGGACGAATTTTGTAGGTTTATATGGAGTTTTAATTTTACGTACGGTATTGTAAGATGTTGTCAGGAGTTGTGAGGTGGCGTACAATACACTAACATGCTTTTCAAGGTGTTAATGTGGCATACAGAGTCTTAAGATGTCCTACCTTGCCGTATGATATTCAAAGGACTCGGACGAATTCAGTAGGTTTATATGGAGTTTTAAGTTTACGTACGGTATTGTAAGATGTTGTTAGGAGTTGTGAGGTGTCGTACATTACACTAACAAGCTTTTCAAGGTGCTAATGTGGCATACAGAGTCTTAAGATGTCCTAACTTGTCGTACGACGTTCAAAGGACTCGGACGAAATCAGTAGGTTTATATGGAGTGTTAAGTTTACGTACGGTATTGTAAGATGTTGTTAGGAGTTGTGAGGTGTCGTACATTACACTATCAAGCTTTTCAAGGTGCTAATGTGGCATACAGAGTCTTAAGATGTCCTAACTTGTCGTACGATGTTCAAAGGACTCGGACGAATTTTGTAGGTTTATATGGAGTTTTAATTTTACGTACGGTATTGTAATAAGTTTTTAGGAGTTGTGAGGTGTCGTACATTACACTAACATGCTTTTCAAGGTGTTAATGTGGCATAAAGAGTCTTAAGATGTCCTAACTTTCCGTACGATGTTCAAAGGACTCGGACGAATTCAGTAGGTTTATATGGAGTTTTAAGTTTACGTACGGTATTGTAAGATGTTGTTAGGAGTTGTGAGGTGTCGTACATTACACTAACAAGCTTTTCAAGGTGCTAATGTGGCATACAGAGTCTTAAGATGTCCTACCTTGCCGTACGATATTCAAAGGACTCAGACGAATTCAGTAGGTTTATATGGAGTTTTAAGTTTACGTACGCTATTGTAAGATGTTGTCAGGAGTTGTGGGGTGTCGTACATTACACTAACATGCTTTTCAAGGTGTTATTGTGGCATACAGAGTCTTAAGATGTCCTAACTTGCCGTACGATGTTCAAAGGACTCGGACGAATTTTGTAGGTTTATATAGAGTTTTAATTTTACGTACGGTATTGTAAGATGTTGTCAGGACTTGTGAGGTGTCGTACATTACACTAACATGCTTTTCAAGGTGTTAATGTGGCATACATAGTCTTAAGATGTCCTAACTTGCCGTACGATGTTCAAAGGACTCGGACGAATTCAGTAGGTTTATATGGAGTTTTAAGTTTACGTACGGTATTGTAAGATGTTGTTAGGAGTTGTGAGGTGTCGTACATTACACTATCAAGCTTTTCAAGGTGCTAATGTGGCATACAGAGTCTTAAGATGTCCTAACTTGTCGTCGACGTTCAAAGGACTCGGACGAATTCAGTAGGTTTATATGGAGTGTTAAGTTTACGTACGGTATTGTAAGATGTTGTTAGGAGTTGTGAGGTTTCGTACATTACACTAACAAGCTTTTCAAGGTGCTAATGTGGCATACAGAGTCGTAAGATGTCCTAACTTGTCGTACGATGTTCAAAGGACTCGGACGAATTTTGTAGGTATATATGTAGATTTAATTTTACGTACGGTATTGTAAGATGTTGTCAGGATTGTGAGGTGTCGTACATTACACTAACATGCTTTTCAAGGTGTTAATGTGGCATACAGAGTCTTAAGATGTCCTACCTTGCCGTACGATATTCAAAGGACTCGGACGAATTCAGTAGGTTTATATGGAGTTTTAAGTTTACGTACGCTATTGTAAGATGTTGTCAGGAGTTGTGGGGTGTCGTACATTACACTAACATGCTTTTCAAGGTGTTATTGTGGCATACAGAGTCTTAAAATGTCCTAACTTGCCGTACGATGTTCAAAGGACTCGGACGAATTCAGTAGGTTTATATGGAGTTTTAAGTTTACGTACGCTATTGTAAGATGTTGTTAGGAGTTGTGAGGTGTCGTACATTACACTAACAAGCTTTTCAAGGTGCTAATGTGGCATACAGAGTCATAAGATGTCCTAACTTGTCGTCGACGTTCAAAGGACTCGGACGAATTCAGTAGGTTTATATGGAGTGTTAAGTTTACGTACGGTATTGTAAGATGTTGTTAGGAGTTGTGAGGTGTCGTACATTACACTAACAAGCTTTACAAGGTGCTAATGTGGCATACAGAGTCTTAAGATGTCCTAACTTGTCGTACGATGTTCAAAGGACTCGGACGAATTTTGTAGGTATATATGGAGATTTAATTTTACGTACGGTATTGTAAGATGTTGTCAGGATTGTGAGGTGTCGTACATTACACTAACATGCTATGGAGTTTTAATTTTACGTACGGTATTGTAATAAGTTTTTAGGAGTTGTGAGGTGTCGTACATTACACTAACATGCTTTTCAAGGTGTTAATGTGGCATAAAGAGTCTTAAGATGTCCTAACTTTCCGTACGATGTTCAAAGGACTCGGACGAATTCAGTAGGTTTATATGGAGTTTTAAGTTTACGTACGGTATTGTAAGATGTTGTTAGGAGTTGTGAGGTGTCGTACATTACACTAACAAGCTTTTCAAGGTGCTAATGTGGCATACAGAGTCTTAAGATGTCCTACCTTGCCGTACGATATTCAAAGGACTCAGACGAATTCAGTAGGTTTATATGGAGTTTTAAGTTTACGTACGCTATTGTAAGATGTTGTCAGGAGTTGTGGGGTGTCGTACATTACACTAACATGCTTTTCAAGGTGTTATTGTGGCATACAGAGTCTTAAGATGTCCTAACTTGCCGTACGATGTTCAAAGGACTCGGACGAATTTTGTAGGTTTATATGGAGTTTTAATTTTACGTACGGTATTGTAAGATGTTGTCAGGACTTGTGAGGTGTCGTACATTACACTAACATGCTTTTCAAGGTGTTAATGTGGCATACATAGTCTTAAGATGTCCTAACTTGCCGTACGATGTTCAAAGGACTCGGACGAATTCAGTAGGTTTATATGGAGTTTTAAGTTTACGTACGGTATTGTAAGATGTTGTTAGGAGTTGTGAGGTGTCGTACATTACACTATCAAGCTTTTCAAGGTGCTAATGTGGCATACAGAGTCTTAAGATGTCCTAACTTGTCGTCGACGTTCAAAGGACTCGGACGAATTCAGTAGGTTTATATGGAGTGTTAAGTTTACGTACGGTATTGTAAGATGTTGTTAGGAGTTGTGAGGTTTCGTACATTACACTAACAAGCTTTTCAAGGTGCTAATGTGGCATACAGAGTCGTAAGATGTCCTAACTTGTCGTACGATGTTCAAAGGACTCGGACGAATTTTGTAGGTATATATGTAGATTTAATTTTACGTACGGTATTGTAAGATGTTGTCAGGATTGTGAGGTGTCGTACATTACACTAACATGCTTTTCAAGGTGTTAATGTGGCATACAGAGTCTTAAGATGTCCTACCTTGCCGTACGATATTCAAAGGACTCGGACGAATTCAGTAGGTTTATATGGAGTTTTAAGTTTACGTACGCTATTGTAAGATGTTGTCAGGAGTTGTGGGGTGTCGTACATTACACTAACATGCTTTTCAAGGTGTTATTGTGGCATACAGAGTCTTAAAATGTCCTAAATTGCCGTACGATGTTCAAAGGACTCGGACGAATTCAGTAGGTTTATATGGAGTTTTAAGTTTACGTACGCTATTGTAAGATGTTGTTAGGAGTTGTGAGGTGTCGTACATTACACTAACAAGCTTTTCAAGGTGCTAATGTGGCATACAGAGTCTTAAGATGTCCTAACTTGTCGTACGACGTTCAAAGGACTCGGACGAATTCAGTAGGTTTATATGGAGTGTTAAGTTTACGTACGGTATTGTAAGATGTTGTTAGGAGTTGTGAGGTGTCGTACGTTACACTATCAAGCTTTTCAAGGTGCTAATGTGGCATACAGAGTCTTAAGATGTCCTAACTTGTCGTCGACGTTCAAAGGACTCGGACGAATTCAGTAGGTTTATATGGAGTGTTAAGTTTACGTACGGTATTGTAAGATGTTGTTAGGAGTTGTGAGGTGTCGTACATTACACTAACAAGCTTTACAAGGTGCTAATGTGGCATACAGAGTCTTAAGATGTCCTAACTTGTCGTACGATGTTCAAAGGACTCGGACGAATTTTGTAGGTATATATGGAGATTTAATTTTACGTACGGTATTGTAAGATGTTGTCAGGATTGTGAGGTGTCGTACATTACACTAACATGCTTTTCAAGGTGTTAATGTGGCATACAGAGTCTTAAGATGTCCTACCTTGCCGTACGATATTCAAAGGACTCGGACGAATTCAGTAGGTTTATATGGAGTTTTAAGTTTACGTACGCTATTGTAAGATGTTGTCAGGAGTTGTGGGGTGTCGTACATTACACTAACATGCTTTTCAAGGTGTTATTGTGGCATACAGAATCTTAAGATATCCTAACTTGTCGTACGATGTTCAAAGGACTCGGACGAATTCAGTAGGTTTATATGGAGTTTTAATTTTACGTACGGTATTGTAAGATGTTGTCAGGAATTGTGAGGTGTCGTACATTACACTAACATGCTTTTCAAGGTGTTAATGTGGCATACAGAGTCATAAGATGTCCTAACTTGCCGTACGATGTTCAAAGGACTCGGACGAATTCAGTAGGTTTATATGAAGTTTTAAGTTTACGTACGCTATTGTAAGATGTTGTTAGGAGTTGTGAGGTGTCGTACATTACACTAACAAGCTTTTCAAGGTGCTAATGTGGCATACAGAGTCTTAAGATGTCCTAACTTGTCGTACGACTTTCAAAGGACTCGGACAAATTCAGTAGGTTTATATGGAGTGTTAAGTTTACGTACGGTATTGTAAGATGTTGTTAGGAGTTGTGAGGTGTCGTACATTACACTATCAAGCTTTTCAAGGTGCTAATGTGGCATACAGAGTCTTAAGATGTCCTAACTTGTCGTCGACGTTCAAAGGACTCGGACGAATTCAGTAGGTTTATATGGAGTGTTAAGTTTACGTACGGTATTGTAAGATGTTGTTAGGAGTAGTGAGGTGTCGTACATTACACTAACAAGCTTTTCAAGGTGCTAATGTGGCATACAGAGTCTTAAGATGTCCTAACTTGTCGTACGATGTTCAAAGGACTCGGACGAATTTTGTAGGTATATATGGAGATTTAATTTTACGTACGGTATTGTAAGATGTTGTCAGGATTGTGAGGTGTCGTACATTACACTAACATGCTTTTCAAGGTGTTAATGTGGCATACAGAGTCTTAAGATGTCCTACCTTGCCGTACGATATTCAAAGGACTCGGACGAATTCAGTAGGTTTATATGGAGTTTTAAGTTTACGTACGCTATTGTAAGATGTTGTCAGGAGTTGTGGGGTGTCGTACATTACACTAACATGCTTTTCAAGGTGTTATTGTGGCATACAGAATCTTAAGATATCCTAACTTGTCGTACGATGTTCAAAGGACTCGGACGAATTCAGTAGGTTTATATGGAGTTTTAATTTTACGTACGGTATTGTAAGATGTTGTCAGGAATTGTGAGGTGTCGTACATTACACTAACATGCTTTTCAAGGTGTTAATGTGGCATACAGAGTCATAAGATGTCCTAACTTGCCGTACGATGTTCAAAGGACTCGGACGAATTCAGTAGGTTTATATGGAGTTTTAAGTTTACGTACGCTATTGTAAGATGTTGTTAGGAGTTGTGAGGTGTCGTACATTACACTAACAAGCTTTTCAAGGTGCTAATGTGGCATACAGAGTCTTAAGATGTCCTAACTTGTCGTACGACTTTCAAAGGACTCGGACAAATTCAGTAGGTTTATATGGAGTGTTAAGTTTACGTACGGTATTGTAAGATGTTGTTAGGAGTTGTGAGGTGTCGTACATTACACTATCAAGCTTTTCAAGGTGCTAATGTGGCATACAGAGTCTTAAGATGTCCTAACTTGTCGTCGACGTTCAAAGGACTCGGACGAATTCAGTAGGTTTATATGGAGTGTTAAGTTTACGTACGGTATTGTAAGATGTTGTTAGGAGTAGTGAGGTGTCGTACATTACACTAACAAGCTTTTCAAGGTGCTAATGTGGCATACAGAGTCTTAAGATGTCCTAACTTGTCGTACGATGTTCAAAGGACTCGGACGAATTCAGTAGGTTTATATGGAGTGTTAAGTTTACGTACGGTATTGTAAGATGTTGTTAGGAGTTGTGAGGTTTCGTACATTACACTAACAAGCTTTTCAAGGTGCTAATGTGGCATACAGAGTCGTAAGATGTCCTAACTTGTCGTACGATGTTCAAAGGACTCGGACGAATTTTGTAGGTATATATGTAGATTTAATTTTACGTACGGTATTGTAAGATGTTGTCAGGATTGTGAGGTGTCGTACATTACACTAACATGCTTTTCAAGGTGTTAATGTGGCATACAGAGTCTTAAGATGTCCTACCTTGCCGTACGATATTCAAAGGACTCGGACGAATTCAGTAGGTTTATATGGAGTTTTAAGTTTACGTACGCTATTGTAAGATGTTGTCAGGAGTTGTGGGGTGTCGTACATTACACTAACATGCTTTTCAAGGTGTTATTGTGGCATACAGAGTCTTAAAATGTCCTAACTTGCCGTACGATGTTCAAAGGACTCGGACGAATTCAGTAGGTTTATATGGAGTTTTAAGTTTACGTACGCTATTGTAAGATGTTGTTAGGAGTTGTGAGGTGTCGTACATTACACTAACAAGCTTTTCAAGGTGCTAATGTGGCATACAGAGTCTTAAGATGTCCTAACTTGTCGTACGACGTTCAAAGGACTCGGACGAATTCAGTAGGTTTATATGGAGTGTTAAGTTTACGTACGGTATTGTAAGATGTTGTTAGGAGTTGTGAGGTGTCGTACATTACACTATCAAGCTTTTCAAGGTGCTAATGTGGCATACAGAGTCTTAAGATGTCCTAACTTGTCGTCGACGTTCAAAGGACTCGGACGAATTCAGTAGGTTTATATGGAGTGTTAAGTTTACGTACGGTATTGTAAGATGTTGTTAGGAGTAGTGAGGTGTCGTACATTACACTAACAAGCTTTTCAAGGTGCTAATGTGGCATACAGAGTCTTAAGATGTCCTAACTTGTCGTACGATGTTCAAAGGACTCGGACGAATTCAGTAGGTTTATATGGAGTGTTAAGTTTACGTATGGTATTGTAAGATGTTGTTAGGAGTTGTGAGGTTTCGTACATTACACTAACAAGCTTTTCAAGGTGCTAATGTGGCATACAGAGTCGTAAGATGTCCTAACTTGTCGTACGATGTTCAAAGGACTCGGACGAATTTTGTAGGTATATATGTAGATTTAATTTTACGTACGGTATTGTAAGATGTTGTCAGGATTGTGAGGTGTCGTACATTACACTAACATGCTTTTCAAGGTGTTAATGTGGCATACAGAGTCTTAAGATGTCCTACCTTGCCGTACGATATTCAAAGGACTCGGACGAATTCAGTAGGTTTATATGGAGTTTTAAGTTTACGTACGCTATTGTAAGATGTTGTCAGGAGTTGTGGGGTGTCGTACATTACACTAACATGCTTTTCAAGGTGTTATTGTGGCATACAGAGTCTTAAAATGTCCTAACTTGCCGTACGATGTTCAAAGGACTCGGACGAATTCAGTAGGTTTATATGGAGTTTTAAGTTTACGTACGCTATTGTAAGATGTTGTTAGGAGTTGTGAGGTGTCGTACATTACACTAACAAGCTTTTCAAGGTGCTAATGTGGCATACAGAGTCTTAAGATGTCCTAACTTGTCGTACGACGTTCAAAGGACTCGGACGAATTCAGTAGGTTTATATGGAGTGTTAAGTTTACGTACGGTATTGTAAGATGTTGTTAGGAGTTGTGAGGTGTCGTACATTACACTATCAAGCTTTTCAAGGTGCTAATGTGGCATACAGAGTCTTAAGATGTCCTAACTTGTCGTCGACGTTCAAAGGACTCGGACGAATTCAGTAGGTTTATATGGAGTGTTAAGTTTACGTACGGTATTGTAAGATGTTGTTAGGAGTAGTGAGGTGTCGTACATTACACTAACAAGCTTTTCAAGGTGCTAATGTGGCATACAGAGTCTTAAGATGTCCTAACTTGTCGTACGATGTTCAAAGGACTCGGACGAATTCAGTAGGTTTATATGGAGTGTTAAGTTTACGTACGGTATTGTAAGATGTTGTTAGGAGTTGTGAGGTTTCGTACATTACACTAACAAGCTTTTCAAGGTGCTAATGTGGCATACAGAGTCGTAAGATGTCCTAACTTGTCGTACGATGTTCAAAGGACTCGGACGAATTTTGTAGGTATATATGTAGATTTAATTTTACGTACGGTATTGTAAGATGTTGTCAGGATTGTGAGGTGTCGTACATTACACTAACATGCTTTTCAAGGTGTTAATGTGGCATACAGAGTCTTAAGATGTCCTACCTTGCCGTACGATATTCAAAGGACTCGGACGAATTCAGTAGGTTTATATGGAGTTTTAAGTTTACGTACGCTATTGTAAGATGTTGTCAGGAGTTGTGGGGTGTCGTACATTACACTAACATGCTTTTCAAGGTGTTATTGTGGCATACAGAGTCTTAAAATGTCCTAACTTGCCGTACGATGTTCAAAGGACTCGGACGAATTCAGTAGGTTTATATGGAGTTTTAAGTTTACGTACGCTATTGTAAGATGTTGTTAGGAGTTGTGAGGTGTCGTACATTACACTAACAAGCTTTTCAAGGTGCTAATGTGGCATACAGAGTCTTAAGATGTCCTAACTTGTCGTACGACGTTCAAAGGACTCGGACGAATTCAGTAGGTTTATATGGAGTGTTAAGTTTACGTACGGTATTGTAAGATGTTGTTAGGAGTTGTGAGGTGTCGTACATTACACTATCAAGCTTTTCAAGGTGCTAATGTGGCATACAGAGTCTTAAGATGTCCTAACTTGTCGTCGACGTTCAAAGGACTCGGACGAATTCAGTAGGTTTATATGGAGTGTTAAGTTTACGTACGGTATTGTAAGATGTTGTTAGGAGTTGTGAGGTGTCGTACATTACACTAACAAGCTTTACAAGGTGCTAATGTGGCATACAGAGTCTTAAGATGTCCTAACTTGTCGTACGATGTTCAAAGGACTCGGACGAATTTTGTAGGTATATATGGAGATTTAATTTTACGTACGGTATTGTAAGATGTTGTCAGGATTGTGAGGTGTCGTACATTACACTAACATGCTTTTCAAGGTGTTAATGTGGCATACAGAGTCTTAAGATGTCCTACCTTGCCGTACGATATTCAAAGGACTCGGACGAATTCAGTAGGTTTATATGGGGTTTTAAGTTTACGTACGCTATTGTAAGATGTTGTCAGGAGTTGTGGGGTGTCGTACATTACACTAACATGCTTTTCAAGGTGTTATTGTGGCATACAGAGTCTTAAAATGTCCTAACTTGCCGTACGATGTTCAAAGGACTCGGACGAATTCAGTAGGTTTATATGGAGTTTTAAGTTTACGTACGCTATTGTAAGATGTTGTTAGGAGTTGTGAGGTGTCGTACATTACACTAACAAGCTTTTCATGGTGCTAATGTGGCATACAGAGTCTTAAGATGTCCTAACTTGTCGTACGACGTTCAAAGGACTCGGACGAATTCAGTAGGTTTATATGGAGTGTTAAGTTTACGTACGGTATTGTAAGATGTTGTTAGGAGTTGTGAGGTGTCGTACATTACACTATCAAGCTTTTCAAGGTGCTAATGTGGCATACAGAGTCTTAAGATGTCCTAACTTGTCGTCGACGTTCAAAGGACTCGGACGAATTCAGTAGGTTTATATGGAGTGTTAAGTTTACGTACGGTATTGTAAGATGTTGTTAGGAGTTGTGAGGTGTCGTACATTACACTAACAAGCTTTACAAGGTGCTAATGTGGCATACAGAGTCTTAAGATGTCCTAACTTGTCGTACGATGTTCAAAGGACTCGGACGAATTTTGTAGGTATATATGGAGATTTAATTTTACGTACGGTATTGTAAGATGTTGTCAGGATTGTGAGGTGTCGTACATTACACTAACATGCTTTTCAAGGTGTTAATGTGGCATACAGAGTCTTAAGATGTCCTACCTTGCCGTACGATATTCAAAGGACTCGGACGAATTCAGTAGGTTTATATGGAGTTTTAAGTTTACGTACGCTATTGTAATATGTTGTCAGGAGTTGTGGGGTGTCGTACATTACACTAACATGCTTTTCAAGGTGTTATTGTGGCATACAGAAGCTTAAGATATCCTAACTTGTCGTACGATGTTCAAAGGACTCGGACGAATTCAGTAGGTTTATATGGAGTTTTAATTTTACGTACGGTATTGTAAGATGTTGTCAGGAATTGTGAGGTGTCGTACATTATACTAACATGCTTTTCAAGGTGTTAATGTGGCATACAGAGTCATAAGATGTCCTAACTTGCCGTACGATGTTCAAAGGACTCGGACGAATTCAGTAGGTTTATATGGAGTTTTAAGTTTACGTACGCTATTGTAAGATGTTGTTAGGAGTTGTGAGGTGTCGTACATTACACTAACAAGCTTTTCAAGGTGCTAATGTGGCATACAGAGTCTTAAGATGTCCTAACTTGTCGTACGACTTTCAAAGGACTCGGACAAATTCAGTAGGTTTATATGGAGTGTTAAGTTTACGTACGGTATTGTAAGATGTTGTTAGGAGTTGTGAGGTGTCGTACATTACACTATCAAGCTTTTCAAGGTGCTAATGTGGCATACAGAGTCTTAAGATGTCCTAACTTGTCGTCGACGTTCAAAGGACTCGGACGAATTCAGTAGGTTTATATGGAGTGTTAAGTTTACGTACGGTATTGTAAGATGTTGTTAGGAGTAGTGAGGTGTCGTACATTACACTAACAAGCTTTTCAAGGTGCTAATGTGGCATACAGAGTCTTAAGATGTCCTAACTTGTCGTACGATGTTCAAAGGACTCGGACGAATTTTGTAGGTATATATGGAGATTTAATTTTACGTACGGTATTGTAAGATGTTGTCAGGATTGTGAGGTGTCGTACATTACACTAACATGCTTTTCAAGGTGTTAATGTGGCATACAGAGTCTTAAGATGTCCTACCTTGCCGTACGATATTCAAAGGACTCGGACGAATTCAGTAGGTTTATATGGAGTTTTAAGTTTACGTACGCTATTGTAAGATGTTGTCAGGAGTTGTGGGGTGTCGTACATTACACTAACATGCTTTTCAAGGTGTTATTGTGGCATACAGAATCTTAAGATATCCTAACTTGTCGTACGATGTTCAAAGGACTCGGACGAATTCAGTAGGTTTATATGGAGTTTTAATTTTACGTACGGTATTGTAAGATGTTGTCAGGAATTGTGAGGTGTCGTACATTACACTAACATGCTTTTCAAGGTGTTAATGTGGCATACAGAGTCATAAGATGTCCTAACTTGCCGTACGATGTTCAAAGGACTCGGACGAATTCAGTAGGTTTATATGGAGTTTTAAGTTTACGTACGCTATTGTAAGATGTTGTTAGGAGTTGTGAGGTGTCGTACATTACACTAACAAGCTTTTCAAGGTGCTAATGTGGCATACAGAGTCTTAAGATGTCCTAACTTGTCGTCGACGTTCAAAGGACTCGGACGAATTCAGTAGGTTTATATGGAGTGTTAAGTTTACGTACGGTATTGTAAGATGTTGTTAGGAGTAGTGAGGTGTCGTACATTACACTAACAAGCTTTTCAAGGTGCTAATGTGGCATACAGAGTCTTAAGATGTCCTAACTTGTCGTACGATGTTCAAAGGACTCGGACGAATTCAGTAGGTTTATATGGAGTGTTAAGTTTACGTACGGTATTGTAAGATGTTGTTAGGAGTTGTGAGGTTTCGTACATTACACTAACAAGCTTTTCAAGGTGCTAATGTGGCATACAGAGTCGTAAGATGTCCTAACTTGTCGTACGATGTTCAAAGGACTCGGACGAATTTTGTAGGTATATATGTAGATTTAATTTTACGTACGGTATTGTAAGATGTTGTCAGGATTGTGAGGTGTCGTACATTACACTAACATGCTTTTCAAGGTGTTAATGTGGCATACAGAGTCTTAAGATGTCCTACCTTGCCGTACGATATTCAAAGGACTCGGACGAATTCAGTAGGTTTATATGGAGTTTTAAGTTTACGTACGCTATTGTAAGATGTTGTCAGGAGTTGTGGGGTGTCGTACATTACACTAACATGCTTTTCAAGGTGTTATTGTGGCATACAGAGTCTTAAAATGTCCTAACTTGCCGTACGATGTTCAAAGGACTCGGACGAATTCAGTAGGTTTATATGGAGTTTTAAGTTTACGTACGCTATTGTAAGATGTTGTTAGGAGTTGTGAGGTGTCGTACATTACACTAACAAGCTTTTCAAGGTGCTAATGTGGCATACAGAGTCTTAAGATGTCCTAACTTGTCGTACGACGTTCAAAGGACTCGGACGAATTCAGTAGGTTTATATGGAGTGTTAAGTTTACGTACGGTATTGTAAGATGTTGTTAGGAGTTGTGAGGTGTCGTACATTACACTATCAAGCTTTTCAAGGTGCTAATGTGGCATACAGAGTCTTAAGATGTCCTAACTTGTCGTCGACGTTCAAAGGACTCGGACGAATTCAGTAGGTTTATATGGAGTGTTAAGTTTACGTACGGTATTGTAAGATGTTGTTAGGAGTTGTGAGGTGTCGTACATTACACTAACAAGCTTTACAAGGTGCTAATGTGGCATACAGAGTCTTAAGATGTCCTAACTTGTCGTACGATGTTCAAAGGACTCGGACGAATTTTGTAGGTATATATGGAGATTTAATTTTACGTACGGTATTGTAAGATGTTGTCAGGATTGTGAGGTGTCGTACATTACACTAACATGCTTTTCAAGGTGTTAATGTGGCATACAGAGTCTTAAGATGTCCTACCTTGCCGTACGATATTCAAAGGACTCGGACGAATTCAGTAGGTTTATATGGGGTTTTAAGTTTACGTACGCTATTGTAAGATGTTGTCAGGAGTTGTGGGGTGTCGTACATTACACTAACATGCTTTTCAAGGTGTTATTGTGGCATACAGAGTCTTAAAATGTCCTAACTTGCCGTACGATGTTCAAAGGACTCGGACGAATTCAGTAGGTTTATATGGAGTTTTAAGTTTACGTACGCTATTGTAAGATGTTGTTAGGAGTTGTGAGGTGTCGTACATTACACTAACAAGCTTTTCATGGTGCTAATGTGGCATACAGAGTCTTAAGATGTCCTAACTTGTCGTACGACGTTCAAAGGACTCGGACGAATTCAGTAGGTTTATATGGAGTGTTAAGTTTACGTACGGTATTGTAAGATGTTGTTAGGAGTTGTGAGGTGTCGTACATTACACTATCAAGCTTTTCAAGGTGCTAATGTGGCATACAGAGTCTTAAGATGTCCTAACTTGTCGTCGACGTTCAAAGGACTCGGACGAATTCAGTAGGTTTATATGGAGTGTTAAGTTTACGTACGGTATTGTAAGATGTTGTTAGGAGTTGTGAGGTGTCGTACATTACACTAACAAGCTTTACAAGGTGCTAATGTGGCATACAGAGTCTTAAGATGTCCTAACTTGTCGTACGATGTTCAAAGGACTCGGACGAATTTTGTAGGTATATATGGAGATTTAATTTTACGTACGGTATTGTAAGATGTTGTCAGGATTGTGAGGTGTCGTACATTACACTAACATGCTTTTCAAGGTGTTAATGTGGCATACAGAGTCTTAAGATGTCCTACCTTGCCGTACGATATTCAAAGGACTCGGACGAATTCAGTAGGTTTATATGGAGTTTTAAGTTTACGTACGCTATTGTAATATGTTGTCAGGAGTTGTGGGGTGTCGTACATTACACTAACATGCTTTTCAAGGTGTTATTGTGGCATACAGAAGCTTAAGATATCCTAACTTGTCGTACGATGTTCAAAGGACTCGGACGAATTCAGTAGGTTTATATGGAGTTTTAATTTTACGTACGGTATTGTAAGATGTTGTCAGGAATTGTGAGGTGTCGTACATTATACTAACATGCTTTTCAAGGTGTTAATGTGGCATACAGAGTCATAAGATGTCCTAACTTGCCGTACGATGTTCAAAGGACTCGGACGAATTCAGTAGGTTTATATGGAGTTTTAAGTTTACGTACGCTATTGTAAGATGTTGTTAGGAGTTGTGAGGTGTCGTACATTACACTAACAAGCTTTTCAAGGTGCTAATGTGGCATACAGAGTCTTAAGATGTCCTAACTTGTCGTACGACTTTCAAAGGACTCGGACAAATTCAGTAGGTTTATATGGAGTGTTAAGTTTACGTACGGTATTGTAAGATGTTGTTAGGAGTTGTGAGGTGTCGTACATTACACTATCAAGCTTTTCAAGGTGCTAATGTGGCATACAGAGTCTTAAGATGTCCTAACTTGTCGTCGACGTTCAAAGGACTCGGACGAATTCAGTAGGTTTATATGGAGTGTTAAGTTTACGTACGGTATTGTAAGATGTTGTTAGGAGTAGTGAGGTGTCGTACATTACACTAACAAGCTTTTCAAGGTGCTAATGTGGCATACAGAGTCTTAAGATGTCCTAACTTGTCGTACGATGTTCAAAGGACTCGGACGAATTTTGTAGGTATATATGGAGATTTAATTTTACGTACGGTATTGTAAGATGTTGTCAGGATTGTGAGGTGTCGTACATTACACTAACATGCTTTTCAAGGTGTTAATGTGGCATACAGAGTCTTAAGATGTCCTACCTTGCCGTACGATATTCAAAGGACTCGGACGAATTCAGTAGGTTTATATGGAGTTTTAAGTTTACGTACGCTATTGTAAGATGTTGTCAGGAGTTGTGGGGTGTCGTACATTACACTAACATGCTTTTCAAGGTGTTATTGTGGCATACAGAATCTTAAGATATCCTAACTTGTCGTACGATGTTCAAAGGACTCGGACGAATTCAGTAGGTTTATATGGAGTTTTAATTTTACGTACGGTATTGTAAGATGTTGTCAGGAATTGTGAGGTGTCGTACATTACACTAACATGCTTTTCAAGGTGTTAATGTGGCATACAGAGTCATAAGATGTCCTAACTTGCCGTACGATGTTCAAAGGACTCGGACGAATTCAGTAGGTTTATATGGAGTTTTAAGTTTACGTACGCTATTGTAAGATGTTGTTAGGAGTTGTGAGGTGTCGTACATTACACTAACAAGCTTTTCAAGGTGCTAATGTGGCATACAGAGTCTTAAGATGTCCTAACTTGTCGTACGACTTTCAAAGGACTCGGACAAATTCAGTAGGTTTATATGGAGTGTTAAGTTTACGTACGGTATTGTAAGATGTTGTTAGGAGTTGTGAGGTGTCGTACATTACACTATCAAGCTTTTCAAGGTGCTAATGTGGCATACAGAGTCTTAAGATGTCCTAACTTGTCGTCGACGTTCAAAGGACTCGGACGAATTCAGTAGGTTTATATGGAGTGTTAAGTTTACGTACGGTATTGTAAGATGTTGTTAGGAGTAGTGAGGTGTCGTACATTACACTAACAAGCTTTTTTTTTTTTGGGTAAAGGGAATTACCCTGGTGATTCTATTAAACATATAAACACAAGTAGTGTGGAGAGTCCACACTAATTTAGACTTGGACATGCCCCAAGACTAAAAAAATACAATCAAAACTCAAAACCACAAAACAACTCCCATTTATCACTACAAACCTAACCGCAACTAGACGACTGGATCAATCCATCAATCTGTAGCGTCCTCATCCCTCGTTAGCCACGTATCTAGCTGTTGTTGCGCCCTTAGCGTTGGCTTAATTTTTATGCTCATCAATTTGTATTCAACATTTTGAGTAATCAACTTACCCACCACTTCCGGGGGTCTTGGTTTATCATTGAACAACCTTCTATTCCTTTCCTGCCAAATAGCATAAGCTGTAGCTGCTATAACCAATCTATTAATATTTGAATCGATATCCTTGCCCTTGTATTTACTTTTAATCTCATGCAAAATAATCGACCATACTGGCGGAATATGCTCTAACTTTGTCTTGCCACGAACCATAGTCCAAACCCGAGAAGCATAAGAGCACTCGAAGAACAAATGCTTATGTGAGTCCACAGTCTCATAGCATAATAAACAGCACATCATATTCATGTTATTACCTCTGATCCTGTTCCATCTGAGCATCCTATCTTGAGTAAGCAGCTTACCATGACATATAAGCCACATATTAAACGCATGTTTCGGAATACAATTAGGGAACCAAACACATTCAGCCCAATCAACATGCTCTTCCTTTTCACGGATATAGTCCCATGCACACGTTGTAGTATAAGGAACAACACCCGTCTCCTCCCTCCATCGCACTACATCCTCCCCATTAGATAAATAAGGAATAGATAAACATGATAAAGAAGGAAAGCGACGAACCAGATCATTTGGCCAGCACCAAGCTGAATCCTTATAAACTTTATCAACCGAGTCCCTAAGGGTCATACTAGCATCACGAACAGCTCTTTTGGATATAAAATCAGCAAGCGGGCTTTGGTCAGACCAACAATCAAACCATATATTTGTGGATTTCCCATCTCCAACTTGAACCCAAAATTTTCTCTTGAAAACAGTTCTCAATCTCAAAATATTACGCCAACTCCAAGAACAAGCTGCCGGGGTTTCAATATCCCAAAAATTGCGAGTCCCAATCCTGTGAATTTGAACCCATTGAACCCACAGCGAATCAGCTTTGGTAAGCAACCTCCATATATGCATACCCATAAGAGCAATATTCATATCAGCCACCCGACGGATACCTAACCCACCCTCCACCTTGGGAAGACAAACCCTTTTCCAAGACACTTTAGCATTAACTTTCTTCGCATGTTTGGCCCCCCATAAAAAACTTCTAAGCTTAGCTTCAATGTCTTTGGCCGTATAAGAAGGGATCATAAACGCAGCCGCCCAGAAAATATGCATAGACGATAAAACAGACCTCACAAGTTGAAGTCTACCTGCAAACGACAAAAGCTTATTATCCCAAGAGGATATACGCTTTCCCAATCTGTCCGTTAACTCCCTGCATTGATGATGGTTAAGTCTAGACGAGATCAGAGGGACACCCAGATATTTAACTGGAAGCTTCCCTTCAATAAAATGAAATCTATTCAAAATACCATTCTTAACCTGGGGGGGGACATGACAAAAAAACACCGTACTTTTATGCATGTTCGGTGACAGCCCTGTCATACCAGCGAATTTCCTCAAAACCTCCATAATACAAGCTGCAGAAGAAGCATCACCTCTAGAAAAAATAAACAGATCGTCAGCGAAACATAAATTAATAATCTGTATATCTGCACATTTTTGATGAAACCTGAACCGATCCATAGGCATATTCTTGAACAGCAAAGTTAAGACTTCCATAACCATCGTAAATAAGTAAGGCGATAATGGGTCACCCTGTCTTAATCCTCTAGACCCTTTGAAATAACCATGAACCTCCCCATTGATACAAATAGAGAACGATGGGGATGACACACAAGTCATGATCCATTTAACCATACTAGCATGAAACCCGAACCCAATCAGACAATCCTCCATGAATTTCCAGTTGACTGTATCATACGCTTTTTGAATGTCCACTTTGAACGCACACTTAGGAGGTCCCACATTTCTATGATAATTGTGCATAAGCTCCTGCGTTAGCAGAATATTATCAGCAATCCTCCTCCCTGGAATAAAAGCCGACTGATTGCTACTAATGATACTCCCTAACGCATCTTTCATACGATTAGCAATAATTTTGGAGACACATTTATACAAAACATTGCAGCACGCTATAGGCCTATAATCAGTTACACGACTAGGAATCTGTACCTTTGGGATCAGGACAATAAACTCCCTAACAAGCTTTTCAAGGTGCTAATGTGGCATACAGAGTCTTAAGATGTCCTAACTTGTCGTACGATGTTCAAAGGACTCGGACGATCTTTGTAGGTATATATGGAGATTTAATTTTACGTACGGTATTGTAAGATGTTGTCAGGATTGTGAGGTGTCGTACATTACACTAACATGCTTTTCAAGGTGTTAATGTGGCATACAGAGTCTTAAGATGTCCTACCTTGCCGTACGATATTCAAAGGACTCGGACGAATTCAGTAGGTTTATATGGAGTTTTAAGTTTACGTACGCTATTGTAAGATGTTGTCAGGAGTTGTGGGGTGTCGTACATTACACTAACATGCTTTTCAAGGTGTTATTGTGGCATACAGAATCTTAAGATATCCTAACTTGTCGTACGATGTTCAAAGGACTCGGACGAATTCAGTAGGTTTATATGGAGTTTTAATTTTACGTACGGTATTGTAAGATGTTGTCAGGAATTGTGAGGTGTCGTACATTACACTAACATGCTTTTCAAGGTGTTAATGTGGCATACAGAGTCATAAGATGTCCTAACTTGCCGTACGATGTTCAAAGGACTCGGACGAATTCAGTAGGTTTATATGGAGTTTTAAGTTTACGTACGCTATTGTAAGATGTTGTTAGGAGTTGTGAGGTGTCGTACATTACACTAACAAGCTTTTCAAGGTGCTAATGTGGCATACAGAGTCTTAAGATGTCCTAACTTGTCGTACGACTTTCAAAGGACTCGGACAAATTCAGTAGGTTTATATGGAGTGTTAAGTTTACGTACGGTATTGTAAGATGTTGTTAGGAGTTGTGAGGTGTCGTACATTACACTATCAAGCTTTTCAAGGTGCTAATGTGGCATACAGAGTCTTAAGATGTCCTAACTTGTCGTCGACGTTCAAAGGACTCGGACGAATTCAGTAGGTTTATATGGAGTGTTAAGTTTACGTACGGTATTGTAAGATGTTGTTAGGAGTAGTGAGGTGTCGTACATTACACTAACAAGCTTTTCAAGGTGCTAATGTGGCATACAGAGTCTTAAGATGTCCTAACTTGTCGTACGATGTTCAAAGGACTCGGACGAATTTTGTAGGTATATATGGAGATTTAATTTTACGTACGGTATTGTAAGATGTTGTCAGGATTGTGAGGTGTCGTACATTACACTAACATGCTTTTCAAGGTGTTAATGTGGCATACAGAGTCTTAAGATGTCCTACCTTGCCGTACGATATTCAAAGGACTCGGACGAATTCAGTAGGTTTATATGGAGTTTTAAGTTTACGTACGCTATTGTAAGATGTTGTCAGGAGTTGTGGGGTGTCGTACATTACACTAACATGCTTTTCAAGGTGTTATTGTGGCATACAGAATCTTAAGATATCCTAACTTGTCGTATGATGTTCAAAGGACTCGGACGAATTCAGTAGGTTTATATGGAGTTTTAATTTTACGTACGGTATTGTAAGATGTTGTCAGGAATTGTGAGGTGTCGTACATTACACTAACATGCTTTTCAAGGTGTTAATGTGGCATACAGAGTCATAAGATGTCCTAACTTGCCGTACGATGTTCAAAGGACTCGGACGAATTCAGTAGGTTTATATGGAGTTTTAAGTTTACGTACGCTATTGTAAGATGTTGTTAGGAGTTGTGAGGTGTCGTACATTACACTAACAAGCTTTTCAAGGTGCTAATGTGGCATACAGAGTCTTAAGATGTCCTAACTTGTCGTACGACTTTCAAAGGACTCGGACAAATTCAGTAGGTTTATATGGAGTGTTAAGTTTACGTACGGTATTGTAAGATGTTGTTAGGAGTTGTGAGGTGTCGTAAATTACACTATCAAGCTTTTCAAGGTGCTAATGTGGCATACAGAGTCTTAAGATGTCCTAACTTGTCGTCGACGTTCAAAGGACTCGGACGAATTCAGTAGGTTTATATGGAGTGTTAAGTTTACGTACGGTATTGTAAGATGTTGTTAGGAGTAGTGAGGTGTCGTACATTACACTAACAAGCTTTTCAAGGTGCTAATGTGGCATACAGAGTCTTAAGATGTCCTAACTTGTCGTACGATGTTCAAAGGACTCGGACGAATTTTGTAGGTATATATGGAGATTTAATTTTACGTACGGTATTGTAAGATGTTGTCAGGATTGTGAGGTGTCGTACATTACACTAACATGCTTTTCAAGGTGTTAATGTGGCATACAGAGTCTTAAGATGTCCTACCTTGCCGTACGATATTCAAAGGACTCGGACGAATTCAGTAGGTTTATATGGAGTTTTAAGTTTACGTACGCTATTGTAAGATGTTGTCAGGAGTTGTGGGGTGTCGTACATTACACTAACATGCTTTTCAAGGTGTTATTGTGGCATACAGAATCTTAAGATGTCCTAACTTGTCGTACGATGTTCAAAGGACTCGGACGAATTCAGTAGGTTTATATGGAGTTTTAATTTTACGTACGGTATTGTAAGATGTTGTCAGGACTTGTGAGGTGTCGTACATTACACTAACATGCTTTTCAAGGTGTTAATGTGGCATACATAGTCTTAAGATGTCCTAACTTGTCGTACGATGTTCAAAGGACTCGGACGAATTCAGTAGGTTTATATGGAGTTTTAAGTTTACGTACGGTATTGTAAGATGCTGTTAGGAGTTGTGAGGTGTCGTACATTACACTATCAAGCTTTTCAAGGTGCTAATGTGGCATACAGAGTCTTAAGATGTCCTAACTTGTCGTACGACGTTCAAAGGACTCGGACGAATTCAGTAGGTTTATATGGAGTGTTAAGTTTACGTACGGTATTGTAAGATGTTGTTAGGAGTTGTGAGGTGTCGTACATTACACTAACAAGCTTTTCAAGGTGCTAATGTGGCATACAGAGTCTTAAGATATCCTAACTTGTCGTACGATGTTCAAAGGACTCGGACGAATTTTGTAGGTTTATATGGAGTTTTAATTTTACGTACGGTATTGTAAGATGTTGTCAGGAGTTGTGAGGTGGCGTACAATACACTAACATGCTTTTCAAGGTGTTTTTTTTTGGGTAAAGGGTTACCCCGGCGATTCTATTAACATAAAATAAACACAAGTAGTGAGGTGAGTCCACACTAGTTCAGGTTTGGACATGCCCAACACCCGTAACCAAATCAACAATAAAACCACTAGCCAACACTAGAATCAAAACAAAACTACATAACTAACTATATTATTTAATTAGTTTGACTCCCCAACGGTTCAAGGTGTGAACCACTCTAGCCGTTCTTTTCAGCTTCAATCCCATTAGCCTGTATTGGACCGTCCTTAGTATATGTTTTGCTAAAATTTCCGGAGGACGTGGATGTTCATTAAAAGCCCTAGCATTCCGCTCCTGCCAAATAAAATAAGCTGCAGACGCAACCACCAGTCTACCAATAATAGCCACAATTGATTTTGATTTGGAATCAGCAATCAACTGTTGGATTATATGCTGCCAACTTGGACTCACATGGTTCATTGAAGCCCAATCCCGAATCAACTTCCAAACTTGCTTGGAATAATCACATTCAAAAAACAGGTGTGTGTGGGAGTCAAAATTAGAGTAACAAAGGGAGCAACACAGCATATTCAAACATTTTCTGTTCTTCCACCGAATAATCCGATCTTGAGTCACCAATTTCCGTCTACAAACCAGCCAAAATATGAAAGCATGTTTGGGTATGCATTGGCCAAACCAAACACAGTTCGACCAATCAACCAGCGGCTCCGTATACCTAATTGCATTCCATGTATTGGTAGCAGAAAAAGGAATCCATGAACCACCTTCCTTCCAACATATTTGATCATGATTGTCATTAAGAATGGGTGTAATAATGGAAGCTAGCTGCGGGTATCTGTCCAACCATCCTACCGGCCAATGGTACACACCATCATATATTATCCTGTCAATAGTATCTGACAAACAGAGACCCGCATCTCTAATCGCCCGCGGAGTAATAAACCTGATTAGAGGACTGACATCACACCAATAATCATACCATATATTAGTATGCTTCCCATTCCCCACTTTTGACCATATATACCCCCTGATACTATCTCGAACAGAAAGTATATTCCTCCAACTCCAGCTGCATTTACTAGGAGTTCGAATCTCCCAGAAGTTACGCCCTCTAAGTCTAACTGTATGTATCCATCGAACCCACAACGACTCCTGATTCTGAATAATCCTCCATATATTCATAACCATTAGGCCTTTATTCATATCACCAATACGACGAATACCAAGGCCACCTTCATGCTTAGGCAAACAGACTTTCTTCCACGCAACTTTTGCATGGCCTTTACACTGTTCATTCTTACCCCATAGAAAATTGCGCATTCACAATTCCAATTCTGCAACAATTCGGCTGGGCAGGAAAAACACAGAGGACCAATAAACATGCAATGACGAAAGCACTGACCTGATTAGTTGCAACCGGCCAGCAAAAGATAAGAATTTATTCAACCAGAGAGATATTCGTTTATCCATCCTCTCAATCAATGCACTACAATCAGTATACCGCACCCGCTTCGTGATTAGAGGAACACCCAAATACCTAACTGGGAGCTTCCCCTCTTCAAACGGTAGTAAATCAGTGATACTCTTCTTTACCCCAGGAGGAACATGGCAAAAATAGACCGTGCTTTTGTGGTTACTAGGAGTTAATCCAGACATATCCGCAAACCTCTTTAACACCTTCAACACACACTCTGCTGACACTGAATCACCCTTGGCAAAAATAAACAAATCATCAGCAAAACAGAGATTAACAATACCCAATTTATCACACTTGTTATGAAAAGAAAACGGCTCCACCGTGACCATTTTAGCAAACAACAACGTTAATACTTCCATAACAAGCGTGAACAAGTAAGGGGACAAAGGATCCCCTTGTCTAAGGCCTCTAGTACCACGAAAATACCCATGAGTTTCTCCATTTATGCATATAGAGAAAGAAGGAGTAGTAACGCAAACCATTATCCACCTAACCATAGTCGGATGCAGCCCAAATCCTAGAAGAATCTTCTCCAAAAACATCCAGTCGACCGTATCGTAGGCTTTCTGAATGTCAATTTTCCAAGCACACCTTGGAGGACCCACGTTTCTATGATAATTATGCAACAATTCTTGAGTAAGTAGAATGTTATCAGAGATTTTCCGATCCGGAACAAACGCCGACTGATTAATGCTTACAATATCGTTAAGACCCTTCTTTAGTCTGTTCGCAATAATCTTACTGATACATTTATACAAAACATTACAGCAGGCAATCGGTCTGTAATCAGTAACATAATTAGGCGTAGGTACCTTTGGAATCAACGCTATATTAGTGTGATTAATCTCTTGGAGTAGTCGACTTGTGTTGAAAAAGTCTTGCACCGCTAAGACAACATCGTTCCCCACCACATCCCACGCTTTCTTAAAGAAAGCTGATGTGTAACCATCTGGACCCGGCGCTTTATTATCATTCATCGAGAAAATAACACTTTTAATTTCATCCTTTTCCACAGGAGCAATCATATCCAAAGCAACATGGTGATTCAGTCTAGAAGTGAACAAATCATCAGAAGGTACCCGAGATACCGTGTGTTGACCACCCAAGAAACTATTATAGTGAGAAACAAACTGTTGAATCATTTGATCTCCCTCCCATTCCATACCATTCATATCCTTGATAGAGTGGATTCTAGCTCTGTGGTTTCTACCTTTAACATAATTATGAAAATACCTGGTATTAGCATCTCCAACAGCAAGCCAATGCACTTTAGCCTTCTGCTTTAAGAACCCCTCTTCATCAATACAAGCCTGTTGATAGTCCTTAAGGCATTTTTCCTCACTCGCCCGAATATCCTGGTCATCCGGATTCTGATCAACCAAAACCTGAATCTTATCTAACTCAGCACGTAATACCTTCACTTTTTCATGCAGGTTCCCTTGTTTGTACAGCATCGACCGGAAATTATGCTTTAAAGCCTTCAACTTCTTTACCACCCTGAATTGAGCCACACCCTTTACATTTAAACTCCACCCCTTACGAACAACCTCCAAAAATTCAGTTTTATGCACCAGGAAGTTAGAAAATTTGAAAGGCCTCCGCTTAGGTTTTTCCTTTGGAACTAACACCAAAACACAAGGACAATGATCAGAAATACGGTATGGCTTGAAACTAGCACACGACTGAGGGAACAAGTCAATAAATTCCCCATTGCTCATAACCCGATCCAATTTCTTTAGAAGACCCACACCCGACCTTGGTTTTTGGTTCCAGGTAAATTGCATTCCATTACGGTTAACATCACTAACCTCTATCTCATGAATACAATCCTGAAACTCCCTCATACTAGCCGTGACCCTAGATGACCCAGCCGTCTGCTCGTCCAAATGAAGAGTAGTATTGAAGTCACCCATAAGCACCCAAGGATCGTTCTTAACCACACACTTATGCATCTTCAAGTTTTTCCATAGTCCCCTCCGTGTCACATAGTAATTAGCTGCATACACAATAGAACAATACATCATGTTTTTTGTACCTTTAAATAAAATCTGCATGTGCATGACCTGATCTTCATGCGTTAACACATTGACATCCATGCTCATACTATCCCATCCAACAATAATCCTAGCCCTGTTTGCACTAGCACCACACGAATCTGCATTCGAAACCCACTTCCAATCCTTAAACACTTTGTTACAAATTCGTTTAATGTTCTTCCCCTCCACATGGGATTCAAGTATAGCACACAAGCTCAGCCCATTCTCCCGAATCACATTTTGAACCTCATTTTGTTTGAGGGAGAGGTTCAACCCTCGCACATTCCAAGCTGCAAACTTAATCATTGATCACCCTTAGAAGAAGGAGTGCTTGCCCCTTTATTGTCATCCGATATCATGAAGTCCTTCATTTCATCATATACTTCTTCCACATCATCATCACTGTCGTCCCCGTCTTTCATCCTTGCAGGTAAACCCGACGATGAACCCACCTCATTGAGTACAGTATCATCCCCTCCCAATTCACTCCCAAGTGCAGCAAACCGGTTGGTTGATGTAACTGAACTATCCACTGGTTCTTTGTCTTTCTTTTGCGTAGCCACATCCCTCCCAATCTCTTTGGTTTTAACAGGTCGATATTCAAACTTTTGTCTATGTTTCTGAACCGGAATACCCCCTTTGTTTGCCTTTCGCTTCCCTGTCGCATTCACATAACCATCCTCATCAATCACAGGAGACTTGTTCTTCATAATGACCAGCTTGGGGCATTTGTTCTCTTCATGTCCAAACACACAGCAATGTGAACACTTAGGAGGAAACCATTCATATTCAACATGAACCTCCTGCACTAATATCTCATCAGAATCTAACGATGGGATACCAACTGTAATAGTTTCCTTAACCTCCTTTTCAGCTGAAATTTCCACCATGGCACGCGCATAACTACTTCTACCCCACGAGTTTAAACACATAGAAGAAGTATATGTATCCAACCTCTTGGGTTTTCCCACCTTGGTCATGAGCATGCTTAATCCATCATCCGTGTACGCAGGCAAGGGCACCCCATGTAGTTTGACCCACATAACAACTGATTTCATATCTTCCTTCCTAAGATTAACAGTAGGCGACCATATATTCAAGAAGATAGGCGATTTCTTAATTATCCAAGGGCCGCCCTCTAACACATTCGTCATACCTTTTTGATCTTCAAACTGAAAAAAGAAAAATCCATCAGCATTCATCATCACTTTTTTCAGCCCATACTTCCTCCAATTAGACTTAACATAATATTCCACTACAGGATACGCCTCTCGATCACCCAGAAAATAACCATACAACGTGTTAGCCAGATTGTGTTGCACCTTCCTGATAGATTCTGCTGAGAGGATCACATCAACACCGTCTTTTACTGATTTTGCTTCCAAATAACGAAAGTTCACTTCCCGTGCTGTGTTAGGAGTTTGTTTAACAGCTTCAGCATATTTCATCTCTACCTTACTATCCTTATCATCAACCTTATTCTGATTAGTGCATTCAGTTTCAGCCTGCCCAAGTTTAGCATTAGTAGGGTTCATGACATCAACATTAGGGTTTGATCCATCATCTCTTCTACCCTCATCAGCCCCATCAACATTATTACTCACCTTAACCTGATCAGAACAGGTTAAATTCCTTTTCATTATACCCTTCATTGGATTGGCCCCATCAATGTGTTTTATTTTTGCTGCTAACGAGTTGGACGCCATGCATGCAACCCTAGTTCAGATAAACAATCTATTTCTTAACTGGTTAATAGGATTCGTACTAATCAAGCTAAGTTATACTCAATAACCGCGATTAATTACAGACCTACTAAGCAATCAGATCAAGATGAATTATCAGAACTAAACGTACAAACAAACCCTAATCAGAAAACTTCAATAACTATTTTCTTCAAACCCGCTACCAATGCTCGTACTACACAATCAGGTTGTATAATCACAGGATTGGTACACAAGCTGAATAGAATAGTCAATTAAAGCTAATCGGATCGAACAAGTCTAGGAGTTTTAACAAACCCTAGATGGTACGTCTAGGTTTTGTATTCAAACCCTAGATAACAAGAAACAAAAACAAGATCAAGAAATCAAGAACAAGAATCGGTTAAGATTAGTAATCAGCAAGAAAACAAGATCCAACCGAATCAAGAAACCAAGATCCAACTGAATCAAGAATCAAGAACCCTAAAAATCGCCAAAATCGCCCCCATTGGTTTAAGATTCGTTAAATTTGCTTTTCAAGGTGTTAATGTGGCATACAGAGTCTTAAGATGTCCTACCTTGCCGTATGATATTCAAAGGACTCGGACGAATTCTGTAGGTTTATATGGAGTTTTAAGTTTACGTACGGTATTGTAAGATGTTGTTAGGAGTTGTGAGGTGTCGTACATTACACTAACAAGCTTTTCAAGGTGCTAATGTGGCATACAGAGTCTTAAGATGTCCTAACTTGTCATACGACGTTCAAAGGACTCGGACGAATTCAGTAGGTTTATATGGAGTGTTAAGTTTACGTACGGTATTGTAAGATGTTGTTAGGAGTTGTGAGGTGTCGTACATTACACTTACAAGCTTTCCAAGTTGCTAATGTGGCATACAGAGTCTTAAGATGTCCTAACTTGTCGTACGACGTTCAAAGGACTCGGACGAATTTTGTAGGTTTATATGGAGTTTTAATTTTACGTACGGTATTGTAATAAGTTTTTAGGAGTTGTGAGGTGTCGTACATTACACTAACATGCTTTTCAAGGTGTTAATGTGGCATAAAGAGTCTTAAGATGTCCTAACTTTCCGTACGATGTTCAAAGGACTCGGACGAATTCAGTAGGTTTATATGGAGTTTTAAGTTTACGTACGGTATTGTAATAAGTTTTTATGAGTTGTGAGGTGTCGTACATTACACTTACAAGCTTTTCAAGTTGCTAATGTGGCATACAGAGTCTTAAGATGTCCTAACTTGTCGTACGATGTTCAAAGGACTCGGACGAATTTTGTAGGTTTATATGGAGTTTTAATTTTACGTACGGTATTGTAAGATGTTGTCAGGAGTTGTGAGGTGGCGTACAATACACTAACATGCTTTTCAAGGTGTTAATGTGGCATACAGAGTCTTAAGATGTCCTACCTTGCCGTATGATATTCAAAGGACTCGGACGAATTCAGTAGGTTTATATGGAGTTTTAAGTTTACGTACGGTATTGTAAGATGTTGTTAGGAGTTGTGAGGTGTCGTACATTACACTAACAAGCTTTTCAAGGTGCTAATGTGGCATACAGAGTCTTAAGATGTCCTAACTTGTCGTACGACGTTCAAAGGACTCGGACGAAATCAGTAGGTTTATATGGAGTGTTAAGTTTACGTACGGTATTGTAAGATGTTGTTAGGAGTTGTGAGGTGTCGTACATTACACTTACAAGCTTTCCAAGTTGCTAATGTGGCATACAGAGTCTTAAGATGTCCTAACTTGTCGTACGACGTTCAAAGGACTCGGACGAATTTTGTAGGTTTATATGGAGTTTTAATTTTACGTACGGTATTGTAATAAGTTTTTAGGAGTTGTGAGGTGTCGTACATTACACTAACATGCTTTTCAAGGTGTTAATGTGGCATAAAGAGTCTTAAGATGTCCTAACTTTCCGTACGATGTTCAAAGGACTCGGACGAATTCAGTAGGTTTATATGGAGTTTTAAGTTTACGTACGGTATTGTAATAAGTTTTTATGAGTTGTGAGGTGTCGTACATTACACTTACAAGCTTTTCAAGTTGCTAATGTGGCATACAGAGTCTTAAGATGTCCTAACTTGTCGTACGATGTTCAAAGGACTCGGACGAATTTTGTAGGTTTATATGGAGTTTTAATTTTACGTACGGTATTGTAAGATGTTGTCAGGAGTTGTGAGGTGGCGTACAATACACTAACATGCTTTTCAAGGTGTTAATGTGGCATACAGAGTCTTAAGATGTCCTACCTTGCCGTATGATATTCAAAGGACTCGGACGAATTCAGTAGGTTTATATGGAGTTTTAAGTTTACGTACGGTATTGTAAGATGTTGTTAGGAGTTGTGAGGTGTCGTACATTACACTAACAAGCTTTTCAAGGTGCTAATGTGGCATACAGAGTCTTAAGATGTCCTACCTTGCCGTACGATATTCAAAGGACTCGGACGAATTCAGTAGGTTTATATGGAGTTTTAAGTTTACGTACGCTATTGTAAGATGTTGTCAGGAGTTGTGGGGTGTCGTACATTACACTAACATGCTTTTCAAGGTGTTATTGTGGCATACAGAATCTTAAGATGTCCTAACTTGTCGTACGATGTTCAAAGGACTCGGACGAATTCAGTAGGTTTATATGGAGTTTTAATTTTACGTACGGTATTGTAAGATGTTGTCAGGACTTGTGAGGTGTCGTACATTACACTAACATGCTTTTCAAGGTGTTAATGTGGCATACATAGTCTTAAGATGTCCTAACTTGCCGTACGATGTTCAAAGGACTCGGACGAATTCAGTAGGTTTATATGGAGTTTTAAGTTTATGTACGGTATTGTAAGATGTTGTTAGGAGTTGTGAGGTGTCGTACATTACACTATCAAGCTTTTCAAGGTGCTAATGTGGCATACAGAGTCTTAAGATGTCCTAACTTGTCGTACGACGTTCAAAGGACTCGGACGAATTCAGTAGGTTTATATGGAGTGTTAAGTTTACGTACGGTATTGTAAGATGTTGTTAGGAGTTGTGAGGTGTCGTACATTACACTAACAAGCTTTTCAAGGTGCTAATGTGGCATACAGAGTCTTAAGATATCCTAACTTGTCGTACGATGTTCAAAGGACTCGGACGAATTTTGTAGGTTTATATGGAGTTTTAATTTTACGTACGGTATTGTAAGATGTTGTCAGGAGTTGTGAGGTGGCGTACAATACACTAACATGCTTTTCAAGGTGTTAATGTGGCATACAGAGTCTTAAGATGTCCTACCTTGCCGTATGATATTCAAAGGACTCGGACGAATTCTGTAGGTTTATATAGAGTTTTAAGTTTACGTACGGTATTGTAAGATGTTGTTAGGAGTTGTGAGGTGTCGTACATTACACTAACAAGCTTTTTTTTGGGTAAAGGGTTTACCCCGGCGATTTTATAAATATGTCAAACGAAAACCAAGTAATGGGAGAAATGTTCCCATTAGTTCAATCAAAGGACATGCCCTAAGATTGTGAACACAAACAACCACATCGTACATAACAATGGAAAACAAAACCAAAGTTAAACAAACTAGACTAGAATCTAGATGAGGCCCATCCAATCGTTAGCTATATCATCCCATCATGTAGTACTATACGCTCCAGATCCCATCTCTTGCGAGTCTTCCAATTAGTAATCATATTTCCCTCTCTCAGAGATACCAATTTCAGCCTAACAATATCCAATATTATCTTTGTAATCTGCGCCGGTCCTCTCTTTATATCAGTAAATATTCTCGCGTTTCTTTCCTGCCATACATAATACGCTGTAGCTCCAATCACGAGTCTATCTATAATACTCTCAGTCGACTTCCAATTACCTTTCGTATTTAGGTAACTAACAAGCTTTTCAAGGTGCTAATGTGGCATACAGAGTCTTAAGATGTCCTAACTTGTCGTACGACGTTCAAAGGACTCGGACGAATTCAGTAGGTTTATATGGAGTGTTAAGTTTACGTACGGTATTGTAAGATGTTGTTAGGAGTTGTGAGGTGTCGTACATTACACTTACAAGCTTTTTTTTTTGGGTAAAGGGTTACCCCGGTGATTTTATATATATAAACAACCAAATAAAACAAGTAGTGTAGAAAACCCCACACTAGTTCAAACATGGGGCATACCCCATGAATGTAAACCAAACCAACCAACATGAAGGCAAATAACAGAAGAACACCATATATCTACTAATATAACAAAAACAAAACCAACTCAGCTATAGCTTAGCCCTCATCATCCCGTCCATGACCTCCAATCTTCCAATCTTCAAGAACCGCTATCACCCTAGGGGACATCTTGAACTGTATACCCATAAGCTTGTAACGAACCGTTGAAAAAACTAGATCAACCACACTATTTGGAGGTCTAGTCTGATTCTTGAATAACCTATTATTTCTCTCTTGCCACACATGATAAGCCGATGCAGCAATAACCAGCTTACCCACAATATTAACAATAGACTTCGATTGTGCATGTATCATCCATTGCTTAATGGACGTCCATTCCGGGGATATGGCCATTAAACCAGCAAACCTACGAGTCTTCAGCCAGACCTGGGAGGAGAATTGGCACTCAAAGAACAAATGGTTATGAGAGTCAATATCAGCATAGCATAACAGACAACACATCATATTCATATTTTTACGTCTAGTAATATTCCAACCAAGAATCTTTTCTTGAGTAAGCAACTTCTCCCTCATAATTAACCACATAATAAAAGCATGTTTCGGGATACATTGAGCAAACCACACTGCTTTTGCCCACTCCCTATGGTGACCACGAGTTCTAATGGATTCCCACACCACTCTAGTTGAAAACGGTAATGATTGGTCCCCATCCTTCCAAACCAATTGATCTTCAGCAGCTTCATTAGGCTTAACCATACCATACAGAACAGGAAATAGGTCAAACCAAGCCATCGGTAACATAACATTACCATTCAAACAAGCATCTACCACCCTGGCATCTAAGGCAAACCCGGCATTTCTAATCAGCCTCGGAGTAACCAAGTTACACAGCGGACCAAAGTCATTCCAATTATCATACCATAACGAAATATTATTACCATTACCTACCTTGAACCAGAAATGAGCGCGAAACTCCAGTCTGAACTGTAAAAGCTTGCGCCAACTCCATGAACAGTTATGAGGAATGGTAATGGACCAGAAACTTCTGCCCTTTAACCGATGTTTGTAAATCCAGTCAACCCAAAGGGATTCCCTTTTCGTTAAAATGCTCCATATATGATATGCCATTAACGACTTATTCATTTGACCTACACGCTTTATCCCAAGCCCACCTTCAGACTTAGGGACGCAAACATCATTCCAAGAGATTTTAGCTTTACCTCTTTTCATAGGCCCTTGACACCACAAAAAGCCTCTCATAATCCCTTCAATCTCCTTCAAAACTCTAGCCGGAAGAATAAACATAGAGGACCAATAAATGTGCATAGAAGACATAACAGAAAGAATCAGCTGACATCTACCTGCAAAGGATAGAAATCTATTCTTCCAATCAGAAACTCTCTTTTCCAACCTTTCAACAAGGACCTTACAATCCCTGTACAGAAGTCTGGAGGCAATCAGCGGCACCCCTAGGTATTTAACCGGAAGCTTTCCCTCTTCAAACGGTAATATATTCAGAATTTCCAGTCGAACACTCAGATTAACATTGCAGAAAAAAACCGTACTCTTTTGAACACTAGGGGTCAAGCCTGACATTGAAGCAAAGGTTTGCAAAGAATCCATAATGACTTTAGCTGAACGCTTATCTCCTCTCGCAAACAAGAAAAGATCATCAGCAAAACACAAATTAACAAGCCTCTGTTTTTCACATTTATTATGGAATCTAAAAGACGCGTCCAACCGAACAGACTTTTGAAGAACAGCTGTAAGGATTTCCATAACTAAAGTAAACAGATAAGGGGATAACGGATCACCTTGGCGAAGACCTCTATTACCCTTGAAGTAACCATGAATATTACCATTGACAGAAACGGAGAAAGTAACAGTAGATACACATAGCATAATCCACTGCACCATCTGAGTATGGAAACCAAACCCCATCAGGGACGCTTTCAAAAACCTCCAATCCACTGTATCATATGCCTTTTGAATGTCCACCTTGAATGCACACCTCGGAGGACCCACATTACGATGATAGTTATGCATTAATTCCTGAGTCAACAAGATGTTATCAGAAATACGTCTCCCCGGGATAAAAGCTGATTGATTAATGCTAACGATGGAGTTCAGCCCACCCTTCACACGATTAGTAACACTTACAAGCTTTCCAAGTTGCTAATGTGGCATACAGAGTCTTAAGATGTCCTAACTTGTCGTACGACGTTCAAAGGACTCGGACGAATTTTGTAGGTTTATATGGAGTTTTAATTTTACGTACGGTATTGTAATAAGTTTTTAGGAGTTGTGAGGTGTCGTACATTACACTAACATGCTTTTCAAGGTGTTAATGTGGCATAAAGAGTCTTAAGATGTCCTAACTTTCCGTACGATGTTCAAAGGACTCGGACGAATTCAGTAGGTTTATATGGAGTTTTAAGTTTACGTACGGTATTGTAATAAGTTTTTATGAGTTGTGAGGTGTCGTACATTACACTTACAAGCTTTTCAAGTTGCTAATGTGGCATACAGAGTCTTAAGATGTCCTAACTTGTCGTACGATGTTCAAAGGACTCGGACGAATTTTGTAGGTTTATATGGAGTTTTAATTTTACGTACGGTATTGTAAGATGTTGTCAGGAGTTGTGAGGTGGCGTACAATACACTAACATGCTTTTCAAGTTGTTAATGTGGCATACAGAGTCTTAAGATGTCCTACCTTGCCGTATGATATTCAAAGGACTCGGACGAATTCAGTAGGTTTATATGGAGTTTTAAGTTTACGTACGGTATTGTAAGATGTTGTTAGGAGTTGTGAGGTGTCGTACATTACACTAACAAGCTTTTCAAGGTGCTAATGTGGCATACAGAGTCTTAAGATGTCCTAACTTGTCGTACGACGTTCAAAGGACTCGGACGAAATCAGTAGGTTTATATGGAGTGTTAAGTTTACGTACGGTATTGTAAGATGTTGTTAGGAGTTGTGAGGTGTCGTACATTACACTATCAAGCTTTTCAAGGTGCTAATGTGGCATACAGAGTCTTAAGATGTCCTAACTTGTCGTACGATGTTCAAAGGACTCGGACGAATTTTGTAGGTTTATATGGAGTTTTAATTTTACGTACGGTATTGTAATAAGTTTTTAGGAGTTGTGAGGTGTCGTACATTACACTAACATGCTTTTCAAGGTGTTAATGTGGCATAAAGAGTCTTAAGATGTCCTAACTTTCCGTACGATGTTCAAAGGACTCGGACGAATTCAGTAGGTTTATATGGAGTTTTAAGTTTACGTACGGTATTGTAAGATGTTGTTAGGAGTTGTGAGGTGTCGTACATTACACTAACAAGCTTTTCAAGGTGCTAATGTGGCATACAGAGTCTTAAGATGTCCTACCTTGCCGTACGATATTCAAAGGACTCGGACGAATTCAGTAGGTTTATATGGAGTTTTAAGTTTACGTACGCTATTGTAAGATGTTGTCAGGAGTTGTGGGGTGTCGTACATTACACTAACATGCTTTTCAAGGTTTTATTGTGGCATACAGAGTCTTAAGATGTCCTAACTTGCTGTACGATGTTCAAAGGACTCGGACGAATTTTGTAGGTTTATATGGAGTTTTAATTTTACGTACGGTATTGTAAGATGTTGTCAGGACTTGTGAGGTGTCGTACATTACACTAACATGCTTTTCAAGGTGTTAATGTGGCATACATAGTCTTAAGATGTCCTAACTTGCCGTACGATGTTCAAAGGACTCGGACGAATTCAGTAGGTTTATATGGAGTTTTAAGTTTACGTACGGTATTGTAAGATGTTGTTAGGAGTTGTGAGGTGTCGTACATTACACTATCAAGCTTTTCAAGGTGCTAATGTGGCATACAGTGTCTTAAGATGTCCTAACTTGTCGTACGACGTTCAAAGGACTCGAACGAATTCAGTAGGTTTATATGGAGTGTTAAGTTTACGTACGGTATTGTAAGATGTTGTTAGGAGTTGTGAGGTGTCGTACATTACACTAACAAGCTTTTCAAGGTGCTAATGTGGCATACAGAGTCTTAAGATATCCTAACTTGTCGTACGATGTTCAAAGGACTCGGACGAATTTTGTAGGTTTATATGGAGTTTTAATTTTACGTACGGTATTGTAAGATGTTGTCAGGAGTTGTGAGGTGGCGTACAATACACTAACATGCTTTTCAAGGTGTTAATGTGGCATACAGAGTCTTAAGATGTCCTACCTTGCCGTATGATATTCAAAGGACTCGGACGAATTCAGTAGGTTTATATGGAGTTTTAAGTTTACGTACGGTATTGTAAGATGTTGTTAGGAGTTGTGAGGTGTCGTACATTACACTAACAAGCTTTTCAAGGTGCTAATGTGGCATACAGAGTCTTAAGATGTCCTAACTTGTCGTACGACGTTCAAAGGACTCGGACGAATTCAGTAGGTTTATATGGAGTGTTAAGTTTACGTACGGTATTGTAAGATGTTGTTAGGAGTTGTGAGGTGTCGTACATTACACTTACAAGCTTTCCAAGTTGCTAATGTGGCATACAGAGTCTTAAGATGTCCTAACTTGTCGTACGACGTTCAAAGGACTCGGACGAATTCAGTAGGTTTATATGGAGTTTTTAGTTTACGTACGGTATTGTAATAAGTTTTTATGAGTTGTGAGGTGTCGTACATTACACTTACAAGCTTTTCAAGTTGCTAATGTGGCATACAGAGTCTTAAGATGTCCTAACTTGTCGTACGATGTTCAAAGGACTCGGACGAATTTTGTAGGTTTATATGGAGTTTTAATTTTACGTACGGTATTGTAAGATGTTGTCAGGAGTTGTGAGGTGGCGTACAATACACTAACATGCTTTTCAAGGTGTTAATGTGGCATACAGAGTCTTAAGATGTCCTACCTTGCCGTATGATATTCAAAGGACTCGGACGAATTCAGTAGGTTTATATGGAGTTTTAAGTTTACGTACGGTATTGTAAGATGTTGTTAGGAGTTGTGAGGTGTCGTACATTACACTAACAAGCTTTTCAAGGTGCTAATGTGGCATACAGAGTCTTAAGATGTCCTAACTTGTCGTACGACGTTCAAAGGACTCGGACGAAATCAGTAGGTTTATATGGAGTGTTAAGTTTACGTACGGTATTGTAAGATGTTGTTAGGAGTTGTGAGGTGTCGTACATTACACTTACAAGCTTTCCAAGTTGCTAATGTGGCATACAGAGTCTTAAGATGTCCTAACTTGTCGTACGACGTTCAAAGGACTCGGACGAATTCAGTAGGTTTATATGGAGTTTTTAGTTTACGTACGGTATTGTAATAAGTTTTTATGAGTTGTGAGGTGTCGTACATTACACTTACAAGCTTTTCAAGTTGCTAATGTGGCATACAGAGTCTTAAGATGTCCTAACTTGTCGTACGATGTTCAAAGGACTCGGACGAATTTTGTAGGTTTATATGGAGTTTTAATTTTACGTACGGTATTGTAAGATGTTGTCAGGAGTTGTGAGGTGGCGTACAATACACTAACATGCTTTTCAAGGTGTTAATGTGGCATACAGAGTCTTAAGATGTCCTACCTTGCCGTATGATATTCAAAGGACTCTGACGAATTCAGTAGGTTTATATGGAGTTTTAAGTTTACGTACGGTATTGTAAGATGTTGTTAGGAGTTGTGAGGTGTCGTACATTACACTAACAAGCTTTTCAAGGTGCTAATGTGGCATACAGAGTCTTAAGATGTCCTAACTTGTCGTACGATGTTCAAAGGACTCGGACGAATTTTGTAGGTTTATATGGAGTTTTAATTTTACGTACGGTATTGTAATAAGTTTTTAGGAGTTGTGAGGTGTCGTACATTACACTAACATGCTTTTCAAGGTGTTAATGTGGCATAAAGAGTCTTAAGATGTCCTAACTTTCCGTACGATGTTCAAAGGACTCGGACGAATTCAGTAGGTTTATATGGAGTTTTAAGTTTACGTACGGTATTGTAAGATGTTGTTAGGAGTTGTGAGGTGTCGTACATTACACTATCAAGCTTTTCAAGGTGCTAATGTGGCATACAGAGTCTTAAGATGTCCTAACTTGTCGTACGATGTTCAAAGGACTCGGACGAATTTTGTAGGTTTATATGGAGTTTTAAGTTTACGTACGGTATTGTAATAAGTTTTTAGGAGTTGTGAAGTGTCGTACATTACACTAACATGCTTTTCAAGGTGTTAATGTGGCATAAAGAGTCTTAAGATGTCCTAACTTTCCGTACGATGTTCAAAGGACTCGGACGAATTCAGTAGGTTTATATGGAGTTTTAAGTTTACGTACGGTATTGTAAGATGTTGTTAGGAGTTGTGAGGTGTCGTACATTACACTAACAAGCTTTTTTTTTGGGTAAAAGGGTTTTACCCTGGTGATTCTATTAAAAAATTAAAACAAGTAGCATGGATGATCCATACTAGTTAAGTCTTGGACATACCCAAAGACTTCAGAACATACAAAACTCAATCACGAGATCAAACATAAACACAAACCAACAAACTAGCTATAACTAGCACTAGACATGTATCAAACACCACTAGATATCAATCTCCATTTGCATCCAAGTATTTAATCTTCGTTGATCCCCCATAGTGGTCTTGATCTTTAGGTTCATTATTCGGCATCTAATAGTTTGGAGAACTAATTTACCAACCACTTCAGGAGGTCTTGGGTTTTCATTGAAAAGACGATTATTCCTCTCCTGCCAAATGGCATAAGCCACACCCGCTACAACCAACCGACTAATGATAGCATCTAAATTTTTGCTGGTAGACTTACATTTTAAGTCATGCAAAACGATCGACCAAATTGGAGGGATATGCTCCATTTTAGCCTTCCCTCGCACCAACTCCCAAACCCGAGTCGCATAAGGGCATTCGAAAAATAAATGGTCATGAGAGTCCACATTGTGCAAACATAAGAAACAGCACATCATATTCATGTTAATACCTTTCAAATGGTTCCATCTGAGAAGTCTATCTTGGGTTAACAGCTTGCTTTGGCACATAAGCCACATGTTAAAAGCATGTTTTGGGATGCAATGAGGAAACCAAACACAATCCACCCACTCCACCTGATCTTCCTTAACCCTAATCGCATTCCAAGCTAAAGAAGTATTGAACTGCATCAGCTCCGGTCCCTCCCTCCATCTAACTACATCCGCACCATTTGAAGTAAATGGAATAGATATATTCGACAGAGAGGGAAAACGACTAGTTTACTCATTTGGCCAGTTACATACCGAATCCACCAAGACTCTGTCCACCGTGTCCATAAGTGTCATGTTTACATCCCGAACAGCTCTTGAATTGATAAACGTTGAAAGGGGGCTTTGATCAGCCCAATAATCGAACCAAATATTCGTATCTTTACCATCACCAATCTGAACCCAGAATTTACCTTTAAAAACATCTCTCAGCTTCAAAATATTCCGCCAACTCCATGAACATGAAGGAGGGCTTTTAAGATCCCAGAAATTTCTCGAGCCAATCCTATGTTTCCAAACCCATTGCACCCACATCGAATCAGCCTTAGATAGAATGCGCCATATATGCGAACCCATTTGGGCCATATTCATATCATAAATACGACGAACTCCTAATCCCCCCTCAGCTTTGGGAAGGCAAACCTTTTTCCATGACACTTTAGCAGTAGCTTTATTATCATCCTTGATACCCCATAAAAACCTTCTAAGCTTAGCCTCCATCTCCTTAGATGTAAAAACAGGGAGCAAAAACGCTGCAGCCCAAAAAATATGCATAGAAGATAAGACTGATCGAATAAGTTGAAGCCTACCTGCAAACGACAAATATTTGTTATTCCAAGATGAAATACGACTTTCAACCCGGTCCGTTAGAACTGTACACTGCTGGCTGTTCAACCTAGACGAGATCAACGGCACTCCCAGATATTTCACTGGGAATTTCCCTTCTTCAAACGGAAGAAAGCTTAAGATACCATTCTTCACATGAGGGGGGACATGACAAAAATACACCGTACTCTTGTGGTTATTAGTATATAACCCTGAGAGGTCAGCAAACTTTTTTAGAACCTCCAATATACAAGAAGCCGATCTCGTATCACCCCGAGCAAATATAAACAAATCATCTGCAAAGCATAAGTTGATAATACGGAGGTCCTCACATTTATGATGAAACTTGAAACTATCCATCGGCATGTTCATGAATAGAAGAGTTAAGACCTCCATAACCATGGTAAAAAGATAAGGAGATAAAGGATCCCCTTGACGTAAACCTCTCGTACCTTTAAAATAACCATGCACGTCCCCATTAATACAGACCGAATAAGAAGGTGAGGAGACACAGGTCATAATCCAGTCTACCATCTTCTCATGAAAACCAAACCCTTGCAGGCAAAACTTCATAAACTTCCAATTAACCGTATCATAAGCCTTTTGAATATCAACTTTGAAAGCACATTTCGGATGCCCTCTATTCCGATGATAATTGTGCAACAGTTCCTGTGTAAGAAGAATATTATCTGCAATCCTCCTACCTGGAATAAAAGCTGACTGATTAGAACTAATAATACAAGAGAGTGAATGTTTCAATCGATTAGCAATGATCTTCGAGATACACTTAAATAACACATTGCAGCAGGCAATTGGCCTATAATCAGTCACACGGCTCGGAACATCAACTTTTGAAACCAACGCAATCAACGTATGATTCCATTCCTGAAGCAGTCTATTCGTATTGAAAAAATCTTGAATAGCTAAAACCACTTCATCCCCCACAATGTCCCAGGCTTTTTTGAAAAAAGCCGATGTATACCCATCTGGACCTGGCGCCTTGTCATCATTCATAGAGAATAAAACTTGCTTAATTTCTTCTCTAGTAACCGGAGACACCATACTAGAGGCCAAATCTACATCCAATCTTTTAGAGAATAAATCCATCGAAGGGAGAGTAGGACTATCATGTTCACCCCCCAGAAAGTGTTCATAGAAATTGACAAATTCATGGATCATCAAATCCCCTTCAAGCACCATACCATCCACCCCAAGAACAGAAAGAATCGTTTTTTTGTTGTTTTTGCATTTAAGAATATTATGGAAGTACTTGGTATTAGCATCACCTTCAGCTAGCCACTTCACTTTCGCTTTTTGCTTAACAAACCTCTCTTCATCCATACTCGCCTCAACAAATTCCTTCAGGTATTTGGCCTCCTTTTCCCTCAAACCCCCATCATATGGATTGCTTTCAATAAGAGATTGAGTATCTTCCAGCTCTTTCCTAAGGTTAACCACCTTATCATGAATATGTCCCTGTTTAAACAGCAACAATCTGAACTCTTTCTTGAGCCCTTTCAGCCTCTTTACAAGCCTGAATTGTGGAACTCCATTCACATTACATTCCCACCCTTTCTTCACAATATCCTCAAATTCTGGCTTCTGCGTTAAAAGATTTGTGAATTTAAACGGTTTTGGCTTGTGTTTACTACTCTCCAACAAAGTTAAAATACATGGGCTATGATCCGATAACCCATAAGGCTTAAACAAAACCGAAGCTTTAGGAAACCGATCAATCAGCCCACCATTACCCATGACCCGATCAAGCTTTTTGAAAATACCAATACCTGACTTAGGCTTTTGATTCCATGTGTATTTAACCCCCGAGGCATTAATATCTACCACCTCTATCTCATTAACACAATCACGAAATTCCTTCATACCCAAAGAGATTTTAGAAGGACCGGCCATTTGATCATCAAGGTTAAGAGTCGAATTGAAATCACCCAACATCACCCAAGGGTGGTCTTTAACACATCCTTTGTGAACAGATAAAGACTCCCATAAACTCCTTCTTTGAACATAATAATTATGGGCATAAACCATAGAACAATAAAGCATAGTACCTGAATGTTTGTGAAACACTTGACAATGAATGATTTGGTCACTATGAGTAAGCACATGGACATCGACCACACTAGTATCCCATCCCATAATGATTCGAGTACCTCTAGCACCACCCATGCATGAACTAGCATTAGAGCACCACCTCCAAACTTTCGAAATCTTTCCACACATATCCTCTACCTTACTAACCTCAACATGAGACTCTAAAATAGCACATAAACTAACCTTACTATCTTGAATTAAGAACCGAATCTCTTTCTGTTTAAGGGGCCGATTCATACCCCTTACATTCCACGCTGCAAGCTTAAACATTAAAAACCTGGTCCGAAGGAGTGCTTGCCCCTTTTTTAACCGTTTCATTCTGAAATAAAGCATTATAAGTTTCATCATAACATTCTTCACTTTCTTCCAGCTTTTCCACACCACACCCATCACCTTTTTTAACGTGATCATCGACATCTGATTTATCTATGTCCCCTTCATTATCCATCAATACACTAAAAGAATTGTTCAACATGTTCGGCTTTGACCCTCTATTCACTTCATTGCCAGAATCTTTAACATGATCAGCACCCATGTTTTTGTTTACAATCGGTCTATATTCAAACTTTTGCTTGTGTTGTTGAACATTGAACCCATGTTTTTTAGCAGCTTTCTTTCTTGGCACCTCCACAAACCCATCATTCTCCAATCCGACATCCTTTTTCTTGTCTCCCAACCCCTTATCAGTCATTAACACACAAGTATTCGTATCATGTCCAAACACCTTGCAATGAGAACATCTAGGGGGGATCCATTCATATTCCACATCAACTTGCTTCACCGTAACACTGTCACCCTCCAAAGATGGAATACCCACCTTAAGGGTTTGTTTAAATTCCATATCAGCCGAGATCTCCACCATAGCTCTAGCATAGCTGCTCCTTCCCCATCCATTGATACACATCGATGTAGTAAACGAATCTAACTGTTGTGGTTTGCCTATCTTGCTCATCAGTTCACTCAATCCATCATCAGTGTAAGCTGCTATGGGCACCCCATGTAGCTTAACCCACACCGATAAAGACTTAAACTCTTGCTTAACAAGCTTAGAATCAGGAGCCCACTCATGCAAGAACAATGGAGAACTAAACACTAACCATGGGCCTCCATTCACAACCCCCTGCAAACCCTCATAATCAGTAAATTGAAAGAAAAAGAAACCTTCTGCATTCATCATAATCTTCTTCAGCCCGAACTTGTTCCAGTTGTTCTTTGCAAAATACTTGACTGCATGAAACGACTGTCTCTCCCCCAGAAAATAACCATAAAGCGTGTAACCCAGTTTAGCCTGCACATTTTTCACCGATTCTTTGGATAGCATAACATCAACCCCATCTGCACTACAGTTATTCTCAATAAACCGAAAATTAACTCTTTTTTCCTGTTTGATTGTATCTTTATACGATTTAATCTTCTCCGCATCCGCATCTCCCATCTTATTGTTAACATCATCACCCAAACTAGGGTTTCCAACATTAACATCAGCATTATCATCAGACGACTTCAGCAGATCAGCATCCCTATTAACATTCTCAGTCACAAAACTTTCCTGCTTTTTCAAAATCCTCTTCATGGCAATGCGACCATCAATATTGGTAACTTTCGCAGCTAACGATGACGTAGCCATGCATGCAAAACAACGTAACACTAAATTGATTTTCAGAAAACAATTCTTAAAAGGTTAATGGGATTCGTATCAATCTAGCTAATCTAAAGCAATAGACGCGATTGATTACAGACCCACTAAGCAATCAGAATACGAATCTTGAAATCAATTTGTAACACAGACAAACAAAACCCTAATCTCGATCTCCTCTAATTGCTAACAATGCTCGTATTGTAACAAGACAATTACAGGATTGTTACACAAAGGAGGAACCAAAATCAGGATAGATAACAAAACAAGAACAAACGTCTCGGATTTGTATACAAACCCTAGAAAACGCAAAACTAAAGAACAAGAATCAAGAACAAGAAACGGTTAGCAAAAACGAATTTAAGAATCAAGAAACAAGATGCAACCGAATCAAGAAGCAAGAATCAAGATCCAACCGAATCAAGAAACAAGAATCAAGAAATCGCCAGAATCGCCCCCATCTCTCCGTTCTAACGAGCTTTTCTTTATACAAACCCTAACAAGCTTTTCAAGGTGCTAATGTGGCATACAGAGTCTTAAGATGTCCTACCTTGCCGTACGATATTCAAAGGACTCGGACGAATTCAGTAGGTTTATATGGAGTTTTAAGTTTACGTACGCTATTGTAAGATGTTGTCAGGAGTTGTGGGGTGTCGTACATTACACTAACATGCTTTTCAAGGTGTTATTGTGGCATACAGAGTCTTAAGATGTCCTAACTTGCCGTACGATGTTCAAAGGACTCGGACGAATTTTGTAGGTTTATATGGAGTTTTAATTTTACGTACGGTATTGTAAGATGTTGTCAGGACTTGTGAGGTGTCGTACATTACACTAACATGCTTTTCAAGGTGTTAATGTGGCATACATAGTCTTAAGATGTCCTAACTTGCCGTACGATGATCAAAGGACTCGGACGAATTCAGTAGGTTTATATGGAGTTTTAAGTTTACATACGGTATTGTAAGATGTTGTTAGGAGTTGTGAGGTGTCGTACATTACACTATCAAGCTTTTCAAGGTGCTAATGTGGCATACAGAGTCTTAAGATGTCCTAACTTGTCGTACGACGTTCAAAGGACTCGGACGAATTCAGTAGATTTATATGGAGTGTTAAGTTTACGTACGGTATTGTAAGATGTTGTTAGGAGTTGTGAGGTGTCGTACATTACACTAACAAGCTTTTCAAGGTGCTAATGTGGCATACAGAGTCTTAAGATATCCTAACTTGTCGTACGATGTTCAAAGGACTCGGACGAATTTTGTAGGTTTATATGGAGTTTTAATTTTACGTACGGTATTGTAAGATGTTGTCAGGAGTTGTGAGGTGGCGTACAATACACTAACATGCTTTTCAAGGTGTTAATGTGGCATACAGAGTCTTAAGATGTCCTACCTTGTCATATGATATTCAAAGGACTCGGACGAATTCAGTAGATTTATATGGAGTTTTAAGTTTACGTACGGTATTGTAAGATGTTGTTAGGAGTTGTGAGGTGTCGTACATTACACTAACAAGCTTTTCAAGGTGCTAATGTGGCATACAGAGTCTTAAGATGTCCTAACTTGTCGTACGACGTTCAAAGGACTCGGACGAATTCAGTAGGTTTATATGGAGTGTTAAGTTTACGTACGGTATTGTAAGATGTTGTTAGGAGTTGTGAGGTGTCGTACATTACACTTACAAGCTTTCCAAGTTGCTAATGTGGCATACAGAGTCTTAAGATGTCCTAACTTGTCGTACGACGTTCAAAGGACTCGGACGAATTCAGTAGGTTTATATGGAGTTTTAAGTTTACGTACGGTATTGTAATAAGTTTTTATGAGTTGTGAGGTGTCGTACATTACACTTACAAGCTTTTCAAGTTGCTAATGTGGCATACAGAGTCTTAAGATGTCCTAACTTGTCGTACGATGTTCAAAGGACTCGGACGAATTTTGTAGGTTTATATGGAGTTTTAATTTTACGTACGGTATTGTAAGATGTTGTCAGGAGTTGTGAGGTGGCGTACAATACACTAACATGCTTTTCAAGGTGTTAATGTGGCATACAGAGTCTTAAGATGTCCTACCTTGTCATATGATATTCAAAGGACTCGGACGAATTCAGTAGGTTTATATGGAGTTTTAAGTTTACGTACGGTATTGTAAGATGTTGTTAGGAGTTGTGAGGTGTCGTACATTACACTAACAAGCTTTTCAAGGTGCTAATGTGGCATACAGAGTCTTAAGATGTCCTAACTTGTCGTACGACGTTCAAAGGACTCGGACGAATTCAGTAGGTTTATATGGAGTGTTAAGTTTACGTACGGTATTGTAAGATGTTGTTAGGAGTTGTGAGGTGTCGTACATTACACTTACAAGCTTTCCAAGTTGCTAATGTGGCATACAGAGTCTTAAGATGTCCTAACTTGTCGTACGACGTTCAAAGGACTCGGACGAATTCAGTAGGTTTATATGGAGTTTTAAGTTTACGTACGGTATTGTAATAAGTTTTTATGAGTTGTGAGGTGTCGTACATTACACTTACAAGCTTTTCAAGTTGCTAATGTGGCATACAGAGTCTTAAGATGTCCTAACTTGTCGTACGATGTTCAAAGGACTCGGACGAATTTTGTAGGTTTATATGGAGTTTTAATTTTACGTACGGTATTGTAAGATGTTGTCAGGAGTTGTGAGGTGGCGTACAATACACTAACATGCTTTTCAAGGTGTTAATGTGGCATACAGAGTCTTAAGATGTCCTACCTTGCCGTATGATATTCAAAGGACTCGGACGAATTCAGTATGTTTATATGGAGTTTTAAGTTTACGTACGGTATTGTACGATGTTGTTAGGAGTTGTGAGGTGTCGTACATTAAACTAACAAGCTTTTCAAGGTGCTAATGTGGCATACAGAGTCTTAAGATGTCCTAACTTGTCGTACGACGTTCAAAGGACTCGGACGAAATCAGTAGGTTTATATGGAGTGTTAAGTTTACGTACGGTATTGTAAGATGTTGTTAGGAGTTGTGAGGTGTCGTACATTACACTATCAAGCTTTTCAAGGTGCTAATGTGGCATACAGAGTCTTAAGATGTCCTAACTTGTCGTACGATGTTCAAAGGACTCGGACGAATTTTGTAGGTTTATATGGAGTTTTAATTTTACGTACGGTATTGTAATAAGTTTTTAGGAGTTGTGAGGTGTCGTACATTACACTAACATGCTTTTCAAGGTGTTAATGTGGCATAAAGAGTCTTAAGATGTCCTAACTTTCCGTACGATGTTCAAAGGACTCGGACGAATTCAGTAGGTTTATATGGAGTTTTAAGTTTACGTACGGTATTGTAAGATGTTGTTAGGAGTTGTGAGGTGTCGTACATTACACTATCAAGCTTTTCAAGGTGCTAATGTGGCATACAGAGTCTTAAGATGTCCTAACTTGTCGTCGACGTTCAAAGGACTCGGACGAATTCAGTAGGTTTATATGGAGTGTTAAGTTTACGTACGGTATTGTAAGATGTTGTTAGGAGTTGTGAGGTGTCGTACATTACACTAACAAGCTTTTCAAGGTGCTAATGTGGCATACAGAGTCTTAAGATCTCCTAACTTGTCGTACGATGTTCAAAGGACTCGGACGAATTTTGTAGGTTTATATGGAGTTTTAATTTTACGTACGGTATTGTAAGATGTTGTCAGGAGTTGTGAGGTGGCGTACAATACACTAACATGCTTTTCAAGGTGTTAATGTGGCATACAGAGTCTTAAGATGTCCTACCTTGCCGTATGATATTCAAAGGACTCGGACGAATTCAGTAGGTTTATATGGAGTTTTAAGTTTACGTACGGTATTGTAAGATGTTGTTAGGAGTTGTGAGGTGTCGTACATTACACTAACAAGCTTTTCAAGGTGCTAATGTGGCATACAGAGTCTTAAGATGTCCTAACTTGTCGTACGACGTTCAAAGGACTCGGACGAATTCAGTAGGTTTATATGGAGTGTTAAGTTTACGTACGGTATTGTAAGATGTTGTTAGGAGTTGTGAGGTGTCGTACATTACACTTACAAGCTTTCCAAGTTGCTAATGTGGCATACAGAGTCTTAAGATGTCCTAACTTGTCGTACGACGTTCAAAGGACTCGGACGAATTCAGTAGGTTTATATGGAGTTTTAAGTTTACGTACGGTATTGTAAGATGTTGTTAGGAGTTGTGAGGTGTCGTACATTACACTAACAAGCTTTTCAAGGTGCTAATGTGGCATACAGAGTCTTAAGATGTCCTAACTTGTCGTACGACGTTCAAAGGACTCGGACGAATTCAGTAGGTTTATATGGAGTGTTAAGTTTACGTACGGTATTGTAAGATGTTGTTAGGAGTTGTGAGGTGTCGTACATTACACTTACAAGCTTTCCAAGTTGCTAATGTGGCATACAGAGTCTTAAGATGTCCTAACTTGTCGTACGACGTTCAAAGGACTCGGACGAATTCAGTAGGTTTATATGGAGTTTTAAGTTTACGTACGGTATTGTAATAAGTTTTTATGAGTTGTGAGGTGTCGTACATTACACTTACAAGCTTTTCAAGTTGCTAATGTGGCATACAGAGTCTTAAGATGTCCTAACTTGTCGTACGATGTTCAAAGGACTCGGACGAATTTTGTAGGTTTATATGGAGTTTTAATTTTACGTACGGTATTGTAAGATGTTGTCAGGAGTTGTGAGGTGGCGTACAATACACTAACATGCTTTTCAAGGTGTTAATGTGGCATACAGAGTCTTAAGATGTCCTACCTTGCCGTATGATATTCAAAGGACTCGGACGAATTCAGTATGTTTATATGGAGTTTTAAGTTTACGTACGGTATTGTACGATGTTGTTAGGAGTTGTGAGGTGTCGTACATTAAACTAACAAGCTTTTCAAGGTGCTAATGTGGCATACAGAGTCTTAAGATGTCCTAACTTGTCGTACGACGTTCAAAGGACTCGGACGAAATCAGTAGGTTTATATGGAGTGTTAAGTTTACGTACGGTATTGTAAGATGTTGTTAGGAGTTGTGAGGTGTCGTACATTACACTATCAAGCTTTTCAAGGTGCTAATGTGGCATACAGAGTCTTAAGATGTCCTAACTTGTCGTACGATGTTCAAAGGACTCGGACGAATTTTGTAGGTTTATATGGAGTTTTAATTTTACGTACGGTATTGTAATAAGTTTTTAGGAGTTGTGAGGTGTCGTACATTACACTAACATGCTTTTCAAGGTGTTAATGTGGCATAAAGAGTCTTAAGATGTCCTAACTTTCCGTACGATGTTCAAAGGACTCGGACGAATTCAGTAGGTTTATATGGAGTTTTAAGTTTACGTACGGTATTGTAAGATGTTGTTAGGAGTTGTGAGGTGTCGTACATTACACTATCAAGCTTTTCAAGGTGCTAATGTGGCATACAGAGTCTTAAGATGTCCTAACTTGTCGTCGACGTTCAAAGGACTCGGACGAATTCAGTAGGTTTATATGGAGTGTTAAGTTTACGTACGGTATTGTAAGATGTTGTTAGGAGTTGTGAGGTGTCGTACATTACACTAACAAGCTTTTCAAGGTGCTAATGTGGCATACAGAGTCTTAAGATCTCCTAACTTGTCGTACGATGTTCAAAGGACTCGGACGAATTTTGTAGGTTTATATGGAGTTTTAATTTTACGTACGGTATTGTAAGATGTTGTCAGGAGTTGTGAGGTGGCGTACAATACACTAACATGCTTTTCAAGGTGTTAATGTGGCATACAGAGTCTTAAGATGTCCTACCTTGCCGTATGATATTCAAAGGACTCGGACGAATTCAGTAGGTTTATATGGAGTTTTAAGTTTACGTACGGTATTGTAAGATGTTGTTAGGAGTTGTGAGGTGTCGTACATTACACTAACAAGCTTTTCAAGGTGCTAATGTGGCATACAGAGTCTTAAGATGTCCTAACTTGTCGTACGACGTTCAAAGGACTCGGACGAATTCAGTAGGTTTATATGGAGTGTTAAGTTTACGTACGGTATTGTAAGATGTTGTTAGGAGTTGTGAGGTGTCGTACATTACACTTACAAGCTTTCCAAGTTGCTAATGTGGCATACAGAGTCTTAAGATGTCCTAACTTGTCGTACGACGTTCAAAGGACTCGGACGAATTCAGTAGGTTTATATGGAGTTTTAAGTTTACGTACGGTATTGTAATAAGTTTTTATGAGTTGTGAGGTGTCGTACATTACACTTACAAGCTTTTCAAGTTGCTAATGTGGCATACAGAGTCTTAAGATGTCCTAACTTGTCGTACGATGTTCAAAGGACTCGGACGAATTTTGTAGGTTTATATGGAGTTTTAATTTTACGTACGGTATTGTAAGATGTTGTCAGGAGTTGTGAGGTGGCGTACAATACACTAACATGCTTTTCAAGGTGTTAATGTGGCATACAGAGTCTTAAGATGTCCTACCTTGCCGTATGATATTCAAAGGACTCGGACGAATTCAGTATGTTTATATGGAGTTTTAAGTTTACGTACGGTATTGTACGATGTTGTTAGGAGTTGTGAGGTGTCGTACATTAAACTAACAAGCTTTTCAAGGTGCTAATGTGGCATACAGAGTCTTAAGATGTCCTAACTTGTCGTACGACGTTCAAAGGACTCGGACGAAATCAGTAGGTTTATATGGAGTGTTAAGTTTACGTACGGTATTGTAAGATGTTGTTAGGAGTTGTGAGGTGTCGTACATTACACTATCAAGCTTTTCAAGGTGCTAATGTGGCATACAGAGTCTTAAGATGTCCTAACTTGTCGTACGATGTTCAAAGGACTCGGACGAATTTTGTAGGTTTATATGGAGTTTTAATTTTACGTACGGTATTGTAATAAGTTTTTAGGAGTTGTGAGGTGTCGTACATTACACTAACATGCTTTTCAAGGTGTTAATGTGGCATAAAGAGTCTTAAGATGTCCTAACTTTCCGTACGATGTTCAAAGGACTCGGACGAATTCAGTAGGTTTATATGGAGTTTTAAGTTTACGTACGGTATTGTAAGATGTTGTTAGGAGTTGTGAGGTGTCGTACATTACACTATCAAGCTTTTCAAGGTGCTAATGTGGCATACAGAGTCTTAAGATGTCCTAACTTGTCGTCGACGTTCAAAGGACTCGGACGAATTCAGTAGGTTTATATGGAGTGTTAAGTTTACGTACGGTATTGTAAGATGTTGTTAGGAGTTGTGAGGTGTCGTACATTACACTAACAAGCTTTTCAAGGTGCTAATGTGGCATACAGAGTCTTAAGATCTCCTAACTTGTCGTACGATGTTCAAAGGACTCGGACGAATTTTGTAGGTTTATATGGAGTTTTAATTTTACGTACGGTATTGTAAGATGTTGTCAGGAGTTGTGAGGTGGCGTACAATACACTAACATGCTTTTCAAGGTGTTAATGTGGCATACAGAGTCTTAAGATGTCCTACCTTGCCGTATGATATTCAAAGGACTCGGACGAATTCAGTAGGTTTATATGGAGTTTTAAGTTTACGTACGGTATTGTAAGATGTTGTTAGGAGTTGTGAGGTGTCGTACATTACACTAACAAGCTTTTCAAGGTGCTAATGTGGCATACAGAGTCTTAAGATGTCCTAACTTGTCGTACGACGTTCAAAGGACTCGGACGAATTCAGTAGGTTTATATGGAGTGTTAAGTTTACGTACGGTATTGTAAGATGTTGTTAGGAGTTGTGAGGTGTCGTACATTACACTTACAAGCTTTCCAAGTTGCTAATGTGGCATACAGAGTCTTAAGATGTCCTAACTTGTCGTACGACGTTCAAAGGACTCGGACGAATTCAGTAGGTTTATATGGAGTTTTAAGTTTACGTACGGTATTGTAATAAGTTTTTATGAGTTGTGAGGTGTCGTACATTACACTTACAAGCTTTTCAAGTTGCTAATGTGGCATACAGAGTCTTAAGATGTCCTAACTTGTCGTACGATGTTCAAAGGACTCGGACGAATTTTGTAGGTTTATATGGAGTTTTAATTTTACGTACGGTATTGTAAGATGTTGTCAGGAGTTGTGAGGTGGCGTACAATACACTAACATGCTTTTCAAGGTGTTAATGTGGCATACAGAGTCTTAAGATGTCCTACCTTGCCGTATGATATTCAAAGGACTCGGACGAATTCAGTATGTTTATATGGAGTTTTAAGTTTACGTACGGTATTGTACGATGTTGTTAGGAGTTGTGAGGTGTCGTACATTAAACTAACAAGCTTTTCAAGGTGCTAATGTGGCATACAGAGTCTTAAGATGTCCTAACTTGTCGTACGACGTTCAAAGGACTCGGACGAAATCAGTAGGTTTATATGGAGTGTTAAGTTTACGTACGGTATTGTAAGATGTTGTTAGGAGTTGTGAGGTGTCGTACATTACACTATCAAGCTTTTCAAGGTGCTAATGTGGCATACAGAGTCTTAAGATGTCCTAACTTGTCGTACGATGTTCAAAGGACTCGGACGAATTTTGTAGGTTTATATGGAGTTTTAATTTTACGTACGGTATTGTAATAAGTTTTTAGGAGTTGTGAGGTGTCGTACATTACACTAACATGCTTTTCAAGGTGTTAATGTGGCATAAAGAGTCTTAAGATGTCCTAACTTTCCGTACGATGTTCAAAGGACTCGGACGAATTCAGTAGGTTTATATGGAGTTTTAAGTTTACGTACGGTATTGTAAGATGTTGTTAGGAGTTGTGAGGTGTCGTACATTACACTATCAAGCTTTTCAAGGTGCTAATGTGGCATACAGAGTCTTAAGATGTCCTAACTTGTCGTCGACGTTCAAAGGACTCGGACGAATTCAGTAGGTTTATATGGAGTGTTAAGTTTACGTACGGTATTGTAAGATGTTGTTAGGAGTTGTGAGGTGTCGTACATTACACTAACAAGCTTTTCAAGGTGCTAATGTGGCATACAGAGTCTTAAGATCTCCTAACTTGTCGTACGATGTTCAAAGGACTCGGACGAATTTTGTAGGTTTATATGGAGTTTTAATTTTACGTACGGTATTGTAAGATGTTGTCAGGAGTTGTGAGGTGGCGTACAATACACTAACATGCTTTTCAAGGTGTTAATGTGGCATACAGAGTCTTAAGATGTCCTACCTTGCCGTATGATATTCAAAGGACTCGGACGAATTCAGTAGGTTTATATGGAGTTTTAAGTTTACGTACGGTATTGTAAGATGTTGTTAGGAGTTGTGAGGTGTCGTACATTACACTAACAAGCTTTTCAAGGTGCTAATGTGGCATACAGAGTCTTAAGATGTCCTAACTTGTCGTACGACGTTCAAAGGACTCGGACGAATTCAGTAGGTTTATATGGAGTGTTAAGTTTACGTACGGTATTGTAAGATGTTGTTAGGAGTTGTGAGGTGTCGTACATTACACTTACAAGCTTTCCAAGTTGCTAATGTGGCATACAGAGTCTTAAGATGTCCTAACTTGTCGTACGACGTTCAAAGGACTCGGACGAATTCAGTAGGTTTATATGGAGTTTTAAGTTTACGTACGGTATTGTAATAAGTTTTTATGAGTTGTGAGGTGTCGTACATTACACTTACAAGCTTTTCAAGTTGCTAATGTGGCATACAGAGTCTTAAGATGTCCTAACTTGTCGTACGATGTTCAAAGGACTCGGACGAATTTTGTAGGTTTATATGGAGTTTTAATTTTACGTACGGTATTGTAAGATGTTGTCAGGAGTTGTGAGGTGGCGTACAATACACTAACATGCTTTTCAAGGTGTTAATGTGGCATACAGAGTCTTAAGATGTCCTACCTTGCCGTATGATATTCAAAGGACTCGGACGAATTCAGTATGTTTATATGGAGTTTTAAGTTGACGTACGGTATTGTACGATGTTGTTAGGAGTTGTGAGGTGTCGTACATTAAACTAACAAGCTTTTCAAGGTGCTAATGTGGCATACAGAGTCTTAAGATGTCCTAACTTGTCGTACGACGTTCAAAGGACTCGGACGAAATCAGTAGGTTTATATGGAGTGTTAAGTTTACGTACGGTATTGTAAGATGTTGTTAGGAGTTGTGAGGTGTCGTACATTACACTATCAAGCTTTTCAAGGTGCTAATGTGGCATACAGAGTCTTAAGATGTCCTAACTTGTCGTACGATGTTCAAAGGACTCGGACGAATTTTGTAGGTTTATATGGAGTTTTAATTTTACGTACGGTATTGTAATAAGTTTTTAGGAGTTGTGAGGTGTCGTACATTACACTAACATGCTTTTCAAGGTGTTAATGTGGCATAAAGAGTCTTAAGATGTCCTAACTTTCCGTACGATGTTCAAAGGACTCGGACGAATTCAGTAGGTTTATATGGAGTTTTAAGTTTACGTACGGTATTGTAAGATGTTGTTAGGAGTTGTGAGGTGTCGTACATTACACTATCAAGCTTTTCAAGGTGCTAATGTGGCATACAGAGTCTTAAGATGTCCTAACTTGTCGTCGACGTTCAAAGGACTCGGACGAATTCAGTAGGTTTATATGGAGTGTTAAGTTTACGTACGGTATTGTAAGATGTTGTTAGGAGTTGTGAGGTGTCGTACATTACACTAACAAGCTTTTCAAGGTGCTAATGTGGCATACAGAGTCTTAAGATATCCTAACTTGTCGTACGATGTTCAAAGGACTCGGACGAATTTTGTAGGTTTATATGGAGTTTTAATTTTACGTACGGTATTGTAAGATGTTGTCAGGAGTTGTGAGGTGGCGTACAATACACTAACATGCTTTTCAAGGTGTTAATGTGGCATACAGAGTCTTAAGATGTCCTACCTTGCCGTATGATATTCAAAGGACTCGGACGAATTCAGTAGGTTTATATGGAGTTTTAAGTTTACGTACGGTATTGTAAGATGTTGTTAGGAGTTGTGAGGTGTCGTACATTACACTAACAAGCTTTTTTTTTGGGTAAAGGGTTACCCCGGTGATTCTATTATAAAGACAACCGTCAATGAAGTACAAGTAGTGAGGAAGCGTTCCACACTAGTTCATATATGGGACAGGCCCCACATATGTGAACATAAAATAAAAAAAACCCACAAAACAACACCAAGACAAACCAAACAATCTAGCCTACCACAAATTGATGACATAAACAAAATTAAATAAAAAACCATTTCATCAGCCGCCATCATCAAAAGTGTAGATTCCACCCCAAAGAAACCTCAACCAATATTGCCAGCAGATCAACTCCCTAGTAATCCAGAATATCAGACAAACCATTAACACCCGATGTAGAAGGAGTACCTGCCCTCTTAGAACCCGATGGAGATTCTAGCGCCATTGCCATGCTCATCATATACCTTGCCATCCCATTATCCATATCTAAAACCTCATCCACTTCCGAATCCGAGTCAAACCTAGAGCTTTCCTTATCCATGTTCCCTTTCACCTTGTCTGTCTCAATTTCATCTATTTTCTCCACAGATAACGCCTCAAAAGGGTTTGATGTAGTTAGATCAGATTTACCCATATTTGAACCACTTTTAGTCTCCATAGTATCAATCTTTGTCACTTGCTTTGTAACATGTTGCACTTCCTTCCCTTTTTTGTTAACTGGACGGTACTCGAATTGGGGCTTTTTTAAAGCAACCCCAAATCTTTTTGCAGCTTTCTTACCCTTTACTTCCTTAAACCCTTTATCATCCTCTCTAGCATTTGTGGTCTGCTCATGCTTATTCGTATTAGTACAATCAGCATCATTATGGCCAAAAACACAACAATGACCACATCTTGGAGGCTTCCACTCATACTCAACCATCACATGTGCTGCTCCAAACCCATCCCCCTCTAATTCTGGAATAGCAACAGATATCTCTTCTTTAAACCCCGCATCCGCTGAGATCTCAACCAAAGCTCTTGCAAAGCTACTTCTACCCCACGTGTTTGCACACATAGAGCTTGTGAATGAATCCAACAACTTTGGAGTCCCAATTTGCGAAACCAAAAGACTCAAACCAACATCAGAATAAGCTACCAACGGAATATCATGCAATTTTACCCAAACAGATACATTCTTGATATCATCCTTGTGTAGCTTTGTGTTAGGGGACCAGACATTCAGGATAATCGGTTTATTACGAATTATCCAAGGCCCTGCTTCGATCACATCCATCATCCCCTTCCTATCATTAAACTTAAAAAAGAAAAAGCCATTTGCATTCATCATTGACTTTTGCAAGCCAAATTTTTTCCAATGAGTTTTAACAAAGTATTCAACCACTGGATACGCTACCCTATCCCCCAAAAAGTAGCCATACAAAGTAAATTCAAGTTTATTACAAATCATACGGACAGTCTCTTTGGGTAATACAACATCAAAACCTTCTTTTTTCTCCTCATTCACCATATAACCGAACTTAACTGGTGTTATAGGTAATTCAGACTTTGGTTGAACAATAGCAGCATACGTTGTATTCAAATTAGACTTACCGGGCGCAGCATTCACACTAGTCGCATGAGCAAGAGAACCCACAGATGCATCAGCCGTATGCTTGTGAACTGAATCAGTCATGTGAGATGAATCAGTCGTATGACTTGTTGTATCATTATGCTTAGCCGTGTCAACCCCATGAGGTTCAAGATTTGTTGTATCATTCTGCTTAGCCGTGTCAACCCCATGAGGCAGATTAGGGTTTATGGATGAACCCCTAATCGCCTTTTCCTGATTCAACAAATTGCAACGTGGATTGCCATCGATCTTTAGCACCTTACTAGCCAAATTACCACCTTTCATACTCGTTTTTATGATCAGAAACGAATCTGATATAAAAAACCCAAGAACAGGCCAAACCCTAATTGCACAAAAGAAACTAGGGTTTTTTACACTAACAAGCTTTTCAAGGTGCTAATGTGGCATACAGAGTCTTAAGATGTCCTAACTTGTCGTACGACGTTCAAAGGACTCGGACGAATTCAGTAGGTTTATATGGAGTGTTAAGTTTACGTACGGTATTGTAAGATGTTGTTAGGAGTTGTGAGGTGTCGTACATTACACTTACAAGCTTTCCAAGTTGCTAATGTGGCATACAGAGTCTTAAGATGTCCTAACTTGTCGTACGACGTTCAAAGGACTCGGACGAATTCAGTAGGTTTATATGGAGTTTTAAGTTTACGTACGGTATTGTAATAAGTTTTTATGAGTTGTGAGGTGTCGTACATTACACTTACAAGCTTTTCAAGTTGCTAATGTGGCATACAGAGTCTTAAGATGTCCTAACTTGTCGTACGATGTTCAAAGGACTCGGACGAATTTTGTAGGTTTATATGGAGTTTTAATTTTACGTACGGTATTGTAAGATGTTGTCAGGAGTTGTGAGGTGGCGTACAATACACTAACATGCTTTTCAAGTTGCTAATGTGGCATACAGAGTCTTAAGATGTCCTAACTTGTCGGACGATGTTCAAAGGACTCGGACGAATTTTGTAGGTTTATATGGAGTTTTAATTTTACGTACGGTATTGTAAGATGTTGTCAGGAGTTGTGAGGTGTCGTACATTAAACTAACAAGCTTTTCAAGGTGCTAATGTGGCATACAGAGTCTTAAGATGTCCTAACTTGTCATACGACGTTCAAAGGACTCGGACGAAATCAGTAGGTTTATATGGAGTGTTAAGTTTACGTACGGTATTGTAAGATGTTGTTAGGAGTTGTGAGGTGTCGTACATTACACTATCAAGCTTTTCAAGGTGCTAATGTGGCATACAGAGTCTTAAGATGTCCTAACTTGTCGTACGATGTTCAAAGGACTCGGACGAATTTTGTAGGTTTATATGGAGTTTTAATTTTACGTACGGTATTGTAATAAGTTTTTAGGAGTTGTGAGGTGTCGTACATTACACTAACATGCTTTTCAAGGTGTTAATGTGGCATAAAGAGTCTTAAGATGTCCTAACTTTCCGTACGATGTTCAAAGGACTCGGACGAATTCAGTAGGTTTATATGGAGTTTTAAGTTTACGTACGGTATTGTAAGATGTTGTTAGGAGTTGTGAGGTGTCGTACATTACACTATCAAGCTTTTCAAGGTGCTAATGTGGCATACAGAGTCTTAAGATGTCCTAACTTGTCGTCGACGTTCAAAGGACTCGGACGAATTCAGTAGGTTTATATGGAGTGTTAAGTTTACGTACGGTATTGTAAGATGTTGTTAGGAGTTGTGAGGTGTCGTACATTACACTAACAAGCTTTTCAAGGTGCTAATGTGGCATACAGAGTCTTAAGATATCCTAACTTGTCGTACGATGTTCAAAGGACTCGGACGAATTTTGTAGGTTTATATGGAGTTTTAATTTTACGTACGGTATTGTAAGATGTTGTCAGGAGTTGTGAGGTGGCGTACAATACACTAACATGCTTTTCAAGGTGTTAATGTGGCATACAGAGTCTTAAGATGTCCTACCTTGCCGTATGATATTCAAAGGACTCGGACGAATTCAGTAGGTTTATATGGAGTTTTAAGTTTACGTACGGTATTGTAAGATGTTGTTAGGAGTTGTGAGGTGTCGTACATTACACTAACAAGCTTTTCAAGGTGCTAATGTGGCATACAGAGTCTTAAGATGTCCTAACTTGTCGTACGACGTTCAAAGGACTCGGACGAATTCAGTAGGTTTATATGGAGTGTTAAGTTTACGTACGGTATTGTAAGATGTTGTTAGGAGTTGTGAGGTGTCGTACATTACACTTACAAGCTTTCCAAGTTGCTAATGTGGCATACAGAGTCTTAAGATGTCCTAACTTGTCGTACGACGTTCAAAGGACTCGGACGAATTCAGTAGGTTTATATGGAGTTTTTAGTTTACGTACGGTATTGTAATAAGTTTTTATGAGTTGTGAGGTGTCGTACATTACACTTACAAGCTTTTCAAGTTGCTAATGTGGCATACAGTACGATGTTCAAAGGACTCGGACGAATTTTGTAGGTTTATATGGAGTTTTAATTTTACGTACGGTATTGTAAGATGTTGTCAGGAGTTGTGAGGTGGCGTACAATACACTAACATGCTTTTCAAGGTGTTAATGTGGCATACAGAGTCTTAAGATGTCCTACCTTGCCGTATGATATTCAAAGGACTCGGACGAATTCAGTAGGTTTATATGGAGTTTTAATTTTACGTACGGTATTGTAATAAGTTTTTAGGAGTTGTGAGGTGTCGTACATTACACTAACATGCTTTTCAAGGTGTTAATGTGGCATAAAGAGTCTTAAGATGTCCTAACTTTCCGTACGATGTTCAAAGGACTCGGACGAATTCAGTAGGTTTATATAGAGTTTTAAGTTTACGTACGGTATTGTAAGATGTTGTTAGGAGTTGTGAGGTGTCGTACATTACACTAACAAGCTTTTCAAGGTGCTAATGTGGCATACAGAGTCTTAAGATGTCCTACCTTGCCGTACGATATTCAAAGGACTCGGACGAATTCAGTAGGTTTATATGGAGTTTTAAGTTTACGTACGCTATTGTAAGATGTTGTCAGGAGTTGTGGGGTGTCGTACATTACACTAACATGCTTTTCAAGGTGTTATTGTGGCATACAGAGTCTTAAGATGTCCTAACTTGCCGTACGATGTTCAAAGGACTCGGACGAATTTTGTAGGTTTATATGGAGTTTTAATTTTACGTACGGTATTGTAAGATGTTGTCAGGACTTGTGAGGTGTCGTACATTACACTAACATGCTTTTAAAGGTGTTAATGTGGCATACATAGTCTTAAGATGTCCTAACTTGCCGTACGATGTTCAAAGGACTCGGACGAATTCAGTAGGTTTATATGGAGTTTTAAGTTTACGTACGGTATTGTAAGATGTTGTTAGGAGTTGTGAGGTGTCGTACATTACACTATCAAGCTTTTCAAGGTGCTAATGTGGCATACAGAGTCTTAAGATGTCCTAACTTGTCGTCGACGTTCAAAGGACTCGGACGAATTCAGTAGGTTTATATGGAGTGTTAAGTTTACGTACGGTATTGTAAGATGTTGTTAGGAGTTGTGAGGTTTCGTACATTACACTAACAAGCTTTTCAAGGTGCTAATGTGGCATACAGAGTCTTAAGATGTCCTAACTTGTCGTACGATGTTCAAAGGACTCGGACGAATTTTGTAGGTATATATGGAGATTTAATTTTACGTACGGTATTGTAAGATGTTGTCAGGATTATGAGGTGTCGTACATTACACTAACATGCTTTTCAAGGTGTTAATGTGGCATACAGAGTCTTAAGATGTCCTACCTTGCCGTACGATATTCAAAGGACTCGGACGAATTCAGTAGGTTTATATGGAGTTTTAATTTTACGCACGGTATTGTAAGATGTTGTCAGGAATTGTGAGGTGTCGTACATTACACTAACATGCTTTTCAAGGTGTTAATGTGGCATACATAGTCTTAAGATGTCCTAACTTGCCGTACGATGTTCAAAGGACTCGGACGAATTCAGTAGGTTTATATGGAGTTTTAAGTTTACGTACGCTATTGTAAGATGTTGTTAGGAGTTGTGAGGTGTCGTACATTACACTAACAAACTTTTCAAGGTGCTAATGTGGCATACAGAGTCTTAAGATGTCCTAACTTGTCGTACGACGTTCAAAGGACTCGGACGAATTCAGTAGGTTTATATGGAGTGTTAAGTTTACGTACGGTATTGTAAGATGTTGTTAGGAGTTGTGAGGTGTCGTACATTACACTATCAAGCTTTTCAAGGTGCTAATGTGGCATACAGAGTCTTAAGATGTCCTAACTTGTCGTCGACGTTCAAAGGACTCGGACGAATTCAGTAGGTTTATATGGAGTGTTAAGTTTACGTACGGTATTGTAAGATGTTGTTAGGAGTTGTGAGGTGTCGTACATTACACTAACAAGCTTTACAAGGTGCTAATGTGGCATACAGAGTCTTAAGATGTCCTAACTTGTCGTACGATGTTCAAAGGACTCGGACGAATTTTGTAGGTATATATGGAGATTTAATTTTACGTACGGTATTGTAAGATGTTGTCAGGATTGTGAGGTGTCGTACATTACACTAACATGCTTTTCAAGGTGTTAATGTTGCATACAGAGTCTTAAGATGTCCTACCTTGCCGTACGATATTCAAAGGACTCGGACGAATTCAGTAGGTTTATATGGAGTTTTAAGTTTACGTACGCTATTGTAAGATGTTGTTAGGAGTTGTGAGGTGTCGTACATTACACTATCAAGCTTTTCAAGGTGCTAATGTGGCATACAGAGTCTTAAGATGTCCTAACTTGTCGTCGACGTTCAAAGGACTCGGACGAATTCAGTAGGTTTATATGGAGTGTTAAGTTTACGTACGGTATTGTAAGATGTTGTTAGGAGTTGTGAGGTTTCGTACATTACACTAACAAGCTTTTCAAGGTGCTAATGTGGCATACAGAGTCTTAAGATGTCCTAACTTGTCGTACGATGTTCAAAGGACTCGGACGAATTTTGTAGGTATATATGGAGATTTAATTTTACGTACGGTATTGTAAGATGTTGTCAGGATTGTGAGGTGTCGTACATTACACTAACATGCTTTTCAAGGTGTTAATGTGGCATACAGAGTCTTAAGATGTCCTACCTTGCCGTACAATATTCAAAGGACTCGGACGAATTCAGTAGGTTTATATGGAGTTTTAAGTTTACGTACGCTATTGTAAGATGTTGTCAGGAGTTGTGGGGTGTCGTACATTACACTAACATGCTTTTCAAGGTGTTATTGTGGCATACAGAGTCTTAAAATGTCCTAACTTGCCGTACGATGTTCAAAGGACTCGGACGAATTCAGTAGGTTTATATGGAGTTTTAATTTTACGTACGCTATTGTAAGATGTTGTTAGGAGTTGTGAGGTGTCGTACATTACACTAACAAGCTTTTCAAGGTGCTAATGTGGCATACAGAGTCTTAAGATGTCCTAACTTGTCGTCGACGTTCAAAGGACTCGGACGAATTCAGTAGGTTTATATGGAGTGTTAAGTTTACGTACGGTATTGTAAGATGTTGTTAGGAGTTGTGAGGTTTCGTACATTACACTAACAAGCTTTTCAAGGTGCTAATGTGGCATACAGAGTCTTAAGATGTCCTAACTTGTCGTACGATGTTCAAAGGACTCGGACGAATTTTGTAGGTATATATGGAGATTTAATTTTACGTACGGTATTGTAAGATGTTGTCAGGATTGTGAGGTGTCGTACATTACACTAACATGCTTTTCAAGGTGTTAATGTGGCATACAGAGTCTTAAGATGTCCTACCTTGCCGTACGATATTCAAAGGACTCGGACGAATTCAGTAGGTTTATATGGAGTTTTAAGTTTACGTACGCTATTGTAAGATGTTGTCAGGAGTTGTGGGGTGTCGTACATTACACTAACATGCTTTTCAAGGTGTTATTGTGGCATACAGAATCTTAAGATGTCCTAACTTGTCGTACGATGTTCAAAGGACTCGGACGAATTCAGTAGGTTTATATGGAGTTTTAATTTTACGTACGGTATTGTAAGATGTTGTCAGGAATTGTGAGGTGTCGTACATTACACTAACATGCTTTTCAAGGTGTTAATGTGGCATACAGAGTCATAAGATGTCCTAACTTGCCGTACGATGTTCAATGGACTCGGACGAATTCAGTAGGTTTATATGGAGTTTTAAGTTTACGTACGCTATTGTAAGCTGTTGTTAGGAGTTGTGAGGTGTCGTACATTACACTAACAAGCTTTTCAAGGTGCTAATGTGGCATACAGAGTCTTAAGATGTCCTAACTTGTCGTACGACTTTCAAGGGACTCGGACAAATTCAGTAGGTTTATATGGAGTGTTAAGTTTACGTACGGTATTGTAAGATGTTGTTAGGAGTTATGAGGTGTCGTACATTACACTATCAAGCTTTTCAAGGTGCTAATGTGGCATACAGAGTCTTAAGATGTCCTAACTTGTCGTCGACGTTCAAAGGACTCGGACGAATTCAGTAGGTTTATATGGAGTGTTAAGTTTACGTACGGTATTGTAAGATGTTGTTAGGAGTAGTGAGGTGTCGTACATTACACTAACAAGCTTTTCAAGGTGCTAATGTGGCATACAGAGTCTTAAGATGTCCTAACTTGTCGTACGATGTTCAAAGGACTCGGACGAATTTTGTAGGTATATATGGAGATTTAATTTTACGTACGGTATTGTAAGATGTTGTCAGGATTGTGAGGTGTCGTACATTACACTAACATGCTTTTCAAGGTGCTAATGTGGCATACAGAGTCTTAAGATGTCCTAACTTGTCGTACGACGTTCAAAGGACTCGGACGAATTCAGTAGGTTTATATGGAGTGTTAAGTTTACGTACGGTATTGTAAGATGTTGTTAGGAGTTGTGAGGTGTCGTACATTACACTTACAAGCTTTCCAAGTTGCTAATGTGGCATACAGAGTCTTAAGATGTCCTAACTTGTCGTACGACGTTCAAAGGACTCGTACGAATTCAGTAGGTTTATATGGAGTTTTAATTTTACGTACGGTATTGTAAGATGTTGTCAGGAATTGTGAGGTGTCGTACATTACACTAACATGCTTTTCAAGGTGTTAATGTGGCATACAGAGTCATAAGATGTCCTAACTTGCCGTACGATGTTCAATGGACTCGGACGAATTCAGTAGGTTTATATGGAGTTTTAAGTTTACGTACGCTATTGTAAGCTGTTGTTAGGAGTTGTGAGGTGTCGTACATTACACTAACAAGCTTTTCAAGGTGCTAATGTGGCATACAGAGTCTTAAGATGTCCTAACTTGTCGTACGACTTTCAAAGGACTCGGACAAATTCAGTAGGTTTATATGGAGTGTTAAGTTTACGTACGGTATTGTAAGATGTTGTTAGGAGTTATGAGGTGTCGTACATTACACTATCAAGCTTTTCAAGGTGCTAATGTGGCATACAGAGTCTTAAGATGTCCTAACTTGTCGTCGACGTTCAAAGGACTCGGACGAATTCAGTAGGTTTATATGGAGTGTTAAGTTTACGTACGGTATTGTAAGATGTTGTTAGGAGTAGTGAGGTGTCGTACATTACACTAACAAGCTTTTCAAGGTGCTAATGTGGCATACAGAGTCTTAAGATGTCCTAACTTGTCGTACGATGTTCAAAGGACTCGGACGAATTTTGTAGGTATATATGGAGATTTAATTTTACGTACGGTATTGTAAGATGTTGTCAGGATTGTGAGGTGTCGTACATTACACTAACATGCTTTTCAAGGTTCTAATGTGGCATACAGAGTCTTAAGATGTCCTAACTTGTCGTACGACGTTCAAAGGACTCGGACGAATTCAGTAGGTTTATATGGAGTGTTAAGTTTACGTACGGTATTGTAAGATGTTGTTAGGAGTTGTGAGGTGTCGTACATTACACTTACAAGCTTTCCAAGTTGCTAATGTGGCATACAGAGTCTTAAGATGTCCTAACTTGTCGTACGACGTTCAAAGGACTCGTACGAATTCAGTAGGTTTATATGGAGTTTTAATTTTACGTACGGTATTGTAAGATGTTGTCAGGAATTGTGAGGTGTCGTACATTACACTAACATGCTTTTCAAGGTGTTAATGTGGCATACAGAGTCATAAGATTTCCTAACTTGCCGTACGATGTTCAATGGACTCGGACGAATTCAGTAGGTTTATATGGAGTTTTAAGTTTACGTACGCTATTGTAAGCTGTTGTTAGGAGTTGTGAGGTGTCGTACATTACACTAACAAGCTTTTCAAGGTGCTAATGTGGCATACAGAGTCTTAAGATGTCCTAACTTGTCGTACGACTTTCAAAGGACTCGGACAAATTCAGTAGGTTTATATGGAGTGTTAAGTTTACGTACGGTATTGTAAGATGTTGTTAGGAGTTATGAGGTGTCGTACATTACACTATCAAGCTTTTCAAGGTGCTAATGTGGCATACAGAGTCTTAAGATGTCCTAACTTGTCGTCGACGTTCAAAGGACTCGGACGAATTCAGTAGGTTTATATGGAGTGTTAAGTTTACGTACGGTATTGTAAGATGTTGTTAGGAGTAGTGAGGTGTCGTACATTACACTAACAAGCTTTTCAAGGTGCTAATGTGGCATACAGAGTCTTAAGATGTCCTAACTTGTCGTACGATGTTCAAAGGACTCGGACGAATTTTGTAGGTATATATGGAGATTTAATTTTACGTACGGTATTGTAAGATGTTGTCAGGATTGTGAGGTGTCGTACATTACACTAACATGCTTTTCAAGGTGCTAATGTGGCATACAGAGTCTTAAGATGTCCTAACTTGTCGTACGACGTTCAAAGGACTCGGACGAATTCAGTAGGTTTATATGGAGTGTTAAGTTTACGTATGGTATTGTAAGATGTTGTTAGGAGTTGTGAGGTGTCGTACATTACACTTACAAGCTTTCCAAGTTGCTAATGTGGCATACAGAGTCTTAAGATGTCCTAACTTGTCGTACGACGTTCAAAGGACTCGTACGAATTCAGTAGGTTTATATGGAGTTTTAATTTTACGTACGGTATTGTAAGATGTTGTCAGGAATTGTGAGGTGTCGTACATTACACTAACATGCTTTTCAAGGTGTTAATGTGGCATACAGAGTCATAAGATGTCCTAACTTGCCGTACGATGTTCAATGGACTCGGACGAATTCAGTAGGTTTATATGGAGTTTTAAGTTTACGTACGCTATTGTAAGATGTTGTTAGGAGTTGTGAGGTGTCGTACATTACACTAACAAGCTTTTCAAGGTGCTAATGTGGCATACAGAGTCTTAAGATGTCCTAACTTGTCGTACGACGTTCAAAGGACTCGGACGAATTCAGTAGGTTTATATGGAGTGTTTAGTTTACGTACGGTATTGTAAGATGTTGTTAGGAGTTGTGAGGTGTCGTACATTACACTATCAAGCTTTTCAAGGTGCTAATGTGGCATACAGAGTCTTAAGATGTCCTAACTTGTCGTCGACGTTCAAAGGACTCGGACGAATTCAGTAGGTTTATATGGAGTGTTAAGTTTACGTACGGTATTGTAAGATGTTGTTAGGAGTTGTGAGGTGTCGTACATTACACTAACAAGCTTTTCAAGGTGCTAATGTGGCATACAGAGTCTTAAGATGTCCTAACTTGTCGTACGATGTTCAAAGGACTCGGACGAATTTTGTAGGTATATATGGAGATTTAATTTTACGTACGGTATTGTAAGATGTTGTTAGGATTGTGAGGTGTCGTACATTACACTAACATGCTTTTCAAGGTGTTAATGTGGCATACAGAGTCTAAAGATGTCCTACCTTGCCGTACGATATTCAAAGGACTCGGACGAATTCAGTAGGTTTATATGGAGTTTTAATTTTACGCACGGTATTGTAAGATGTTGTCAGGAATTGTGAGGTGTCGTACATTACACTAACATGTTTTTCAAGGTGTTAATGTGGCATACATAGTCTTAAGATGTCCTAACTTGCCGTACGATGTTCAAAGGACTCGGACGAATTCAGTAGGTTTATATGGAGTTTTAAGTTTACGTACGCTATTGTAAGATGTTGTTAGGAGTTGTGAGGTGTCGTACATTACACTAACAAACTTTTCAAGGTGCTAATGTGGCATACAGAGTCTTAAGATGTCCTAACTTGTCGTACGACGTTCAAAGGACTCGGACGAATTCAGTAGGTTTATATGGAGTGTTAAGTTTACGTACGGTATTTTAAGATGTTGTTAGGAGTTGTGAGGTGTCGTACATTACACTATCAAGCTTTTCAAGGTGCTAATGTGGCATACAGAGTCTTAAGATGTCCTAACTTGTCGTCGACGTTCAAAGGACTCGGACGAATTCAGTAGGTTTATATGGAGTGTTAAGTTTACGTACGGTATTGTAAGATGTTGTTAGGAGTTGTGAGGTGTCGTACATTACACTATCAAGCTTTTCAAGGTGTTATTGTGGCATACAGAGTCTTAAAATGTCCTAACTTGCCGTACGATGTTCAAAGGACTCGGACGAATTCAGTAGGTTTATATGGAGTTTTAATTTTACGTACGCTATTGTAAGATGTTGTTAGGAGTTGTGAGGTGTCGTACATTACACTAACAAGCTTTTCAAGGTGCTAATGTGGCATACAGAGTCTTAAGATGTCCTAACTTGTCGTACGACGTTCAAAGGACTCGGACGAATTCAGTAGGTTTATATGGAGTGTTTAGTTTACGTACGGTATTGTAAGATGTTGTTAGGAGTTGTGAGGTGTCGTACATTACACTATCAAGCTTTTCAAGGTGCTAATGTGGCATACAGAGTCTTAAGATGTCCTAACTTGTCGTCGACGTTCAAAGGACTCGGACGAATTCAGTAGGTTTATATGGAGTGTTAAGTTTACGTACGGTATTGTAAGATGTTGTTAGGAGTTGTGAGGTGTCGTACATTACTCTAACAAGCTTTTCAAGGTGCTAATGTGGCATACAGAGTCTTAAGATGTCCTAACTTGTCGTACGATGTTCAAAGGACTCGGACGAATTTTGTAGGTATATATGGAGATTTAATTTTACGTACGGTATTGTAAGATGTTGTCAGGATTGTGAGGTGTCGTACATTACACTAACATGCTTTTCAAGGTGTTAATGTGGCATACAGAGTCTTAAGATGTCCTACCTTGCCGTACGATATTCAAAGGACTCGGACGAATTCAGTAGGTTTATATGGAGTTTTAATTTTACGCACGGTATTGTAAGATGTTGTCAGGAATTGTGAGGTGTCGTACATTACACTAACATGTTTTTCAAGGTGTTAATGTGGCATACATAGTCTTAAGATGTCCTAACTTGCCGTACGATGTTCAAAGGACTCGGACGAATTCAGTAGGTTTATATGGAGTTTTAAGTTTACGTACGCTATTGTAAGATGTTGTTAGGAGTTGTGAGGTGTCGTACATTACACTAACAAACTTTTTTTTTTTTTGGGTAAAGGGTTACCCCGGTGAATTTATATATTAACAAAACCATCAGAGAACAAGTAGTGAGGCAAAACACCACACTAGTTCAAACACAGGACATGCCCCATGAATGTAAACAAAATAACACCCCATGAACCAAACAAACAGAAACAAGGAAACAAAAAAAACCCTCAAACCCAACACCTAGCCAACATACTAGAACATACACATAAATTTTAAAATTTAGCCTGCATCATCGAAATTCCTGCATGCCTCAATTCCCCATCCGCCCAGCACCCGAGCAACATCTACCTTCCTGACCAGCTTTAGCCCCATTAGTCGATATCGAACAGCCTCAACTATCAGTTTCACAAGCGTGTCTGGGGGTCTAGCATGATTTGCAAACATACGGTTATTCCTTTCTTGCCATATAAAATAAGCACACGCTGCCACGACAAGACGCCTCACAATATTCCGTAAAGTTTTAGACTTCCTAACTTGTCGTACGACGTTCAAAGGACTCGGACGAATTCAGTAGGTTTATATGGAGTGTTAAGTTTACGTACGGTATTGTAAGATGTTGTTAGGAGTTGTGAGGTGTCGTACATTACACTATCAAGCTTTTCAAGGTGCTAATGTGGCATACAGAGTCTTAAGATGTCCTAACTTGTCGTCGACGTTCAAAGGACTCGGACGAATTCAGTAGGTTTATATGGAGTGTTAAGTTTACGTACGGTATTGTAAGATGTTGTTAGGAGTTGTGAGGTGTCGTACATTACACTATCAAGCTTTTCAAGGTGTTATTGTGGCATACAGAGTCTTAAAATGTCCTAACTTGCCGTACGATGTTCAAAGGACTCGGACGAATTCAGTAGGTTTATATGGAGTTTTAATTTTACGTACGCTATTGTAAGATGTTGTTAGGAGTTGTGAGGTGTCGTACATTACACTAACAAGCTTTTCAAGGTGCTAATGTGGCATACAGAGTCTTAAGATGTCCTAACTTGTCGTCGACGTTCAAAGGACTCGGACGAATTCAGTAGGTTTATATGGAGTGTTAAGTTTACGTACGGTATTGTAAGATGTTGTTAGGAGTTGTGAGGTTTCGTACATTACACTAACAAGCTTTTCAAGGTGCTAATGTGGCATACAGAGTCTTAAGATGTCCTAACTTGTCGTACGATGTTCAAAGGACTCGGACGAATTCAGTAGGTTTATATGGAGTGTTAAGTTTACGTACGGTATTGTAAGATGTTGTTAGGAGTTGTGAGGTGTCGTACATTACACTAACATGCTTTTCAAGGTGTTAATGTGGCATACAGAGTCATAAGATGTCCTAACTTGCTTTACGATGTTCAAAGGACTCGGACGAATTCAGTAGGTTTATATGGAGTTTTAAGTTTACGTACGGTATTGTAAGATGTTGTTAGGAGTTGTGAGGTGTCGTACATTACACTAACAAGCTTTTCAAGGTGCTAATGTGGCATACAGAGTCTTAAGATGTCCTACCTTGTCGTACGATATTCAAAGGACTCGGACGAATTCAGTAGGTTTATATGGAGTTTTAAGTTTACGTACGCTATTGTAAGATGTTGTCAGGAGTTGTGGGGTGTCGTACAATACACTAACATGCTTTTCAAGGTGTTAATGTGGCATACAGAGTCTTAAGATGTCCTACCTTGCCGTATGATATTCAAAGGACTCGGACGAATTCAGTAGGTTTATATGGAGTTTTAAGTTTACGTACGGTATTGTAAGATGTTGTTAGGAGTTGTGAGGTGTCGTACATTACACTAACAAGCTTTTCAAGGTGCTAATGTGGCATACAGAGTCTTAAGATGTCCTAACTTGTCGTACGACGTTCAAAGGACTCGGACGAAATCAGTAGGTTTATATGGAGTGTTAAGTTTACGTACGGTATTGTAAGATGTTGTTAGGAGTTGTGAGGTGTCGTACATTACACTAACAAGCTTTTCAAGGTGCTAATGTGGCATACAGAGTCTTAAGATGTCCTAACTTGTCGTACGATGTTCAAAGGACTCGGACGAATTTTGTAGGTTTATATGGAGTTTTAATTTTACGTACGGTATTTTAATAAGTTTTTAGGAGTTGTGAGGTGTCGTACATTACACTAACATGCTTTTCAAGGTGTTAATGTGGCATAAAGAGTCTTAAGATGTCCTAACTTTCCGTACGATGTTCAAAGGACTCGGACGAATTCAGTAGGTTTATATGGAGTTTTAAGTTTACGTACGGTATTGTAAGATGTTGTTAGGAGTTGTGAGGTGTCGTACATTACACTAACAAGCTTTTCAAGGTGCTAATGTGGCATACAGAGTCTTAAGATGTCCTAACTTGTCGTACGACGTTCAAAGGACTCGGACGAATTCAGTAGGTTTATATGGAGTGTTAAGTTTACGTACGGTATTGTAAGATGTTGTTAGGAGTTGTGAGGTGTCGTACATTACACTTACAAGCTTTCCAAGTTGCTAATGTGGCATACAGAGTCTTAAGATGTCCTAACTTGTCGTACGACGTTCAAAGGACTCGGACGAATTCAGTAGGTTTATATGGAGTGTTAAGTTTACGTACGGTATTGTAAGATGTTGTTAGGAGTTGTGAGGTGTCGTACATTACACTAACAAGCTTTTCAAGGTGCTAATGTGGCATACAGAGTCTTAAGATGTCCTAACTTGTCGTACGACGTTCAAAGGACTCGGACGAATTCAGTAGGTTTATATGGAGTGTTAAGTTTACGTACGGTATTGTAAGATGTTGTTAGGAGTTGTGAGGTGTCGTACATTACACTTACAAGCTTTCCAAGTTGCTAATGTGGCATACAGAGTCTTAAGATGTCCTAACTTGTCGTACGACGTTCAAAGGACTCGGACGAATTCAGTAGGTTTATATGGAGTTTTAAGTTAACGTACGGTATTGTAATAAGTTTTTATGAGTTGTGAGGTGTCGTACATTACACTTACAAGCTTTTCAAGTTGCTAATGTGGCATACAGAGTCTTAAGATGTCCTAACTTGTCGTACGATGTTCAAAGGACTCGGACGAATTTTGTAGGTTTATATGGAGTTTTAATTTTACGTACGGTATTGTAAGATGTTGTCAGGAGTTGTGATGTGGCGTACAATACACTAACATGCTTTTCAAGGTGTTAATGTGGCATACAGAGTCTTAAGATGTCCTACCTTGCCGTATGATATTCAAAGGACTCGGACGAATTCAGTAGGTTTATATGGAGTTTTAAGTTTACGTACGGTATTGTAATAAGTTTTTATGAGTTGTGAGGTGTCGTACATTACACTTACAAGCTTTTTTTTTGGGTAAAGGGTTACCCCGGTGATTCTATTATAAAGACAACCGTCAATGAAGTACAAGTAGTGAGGAAGCGTTCCACACTAGTTCATATATGGGACAGACCCCACATATGTGAACATAAAAACAAAACTAACAAAAAACCAAGACAAACCAAACAAACTAGCCCACCACATATTAATGACATAAAAAATCTAACTAAAAACCATTCCATCAGCCGCCATCATCAAAAGTGTAGGTTCCACCACAAAGACACCACAAACAATTTTGCCAGCAGATCAAGGCCCTAGTAATCCAGAATATCAGACAAACCATTAACACCCGATGTAGAAGGGGTACCTGCCCTTTTAGTAGACGCTGGAGATTCTAGCGCCATGGCCATGTTCATCATAAACCTTGCCGTCCCATTATCCACCTCTAGAACCTCATCCACTTCCGAATCCGAGTCCAACCTAGAGATTTCATTATCCCTTTTCCCTTTCACCTTGTCTGTGTCAATTTCTGCTATTTTCTCCACAGATAACGCCTCAAAAGGGTTTGATGTAGTTAGATCAGATTTACCCATATTTGAACTACCTTTAGTCTCCATAGTATCCATCCTAGTCACCTGCTTTTTAACATTTTGCACTTCCTTCCCTTTTTTATTAACTGGACGATACTCGAATTGGGGTTTTTTTAAAGCAACCCCAAATCTTTTTGCAGCCTTCTTATCCTTTACTTCCTTAAAACCATCATCCTCCTCTCTAGCCTTTGTTTTCTGCTCATGCTTAGTCGTCTTAGGGCATTCAGCATCATTATGGCCAAAAACACAACAATGGCCACATCTTGGAGGCTTCCAATCATACTCAACCTTCACATTTGCTGCTCCAAACTCATCCCCCTCTAATTCCGGAATAGCAATAGATATCTCCTCCTTAAACCCCGCATCCGCCGAGATCTCAACCAAAGCTCTTGCAAAACTACTTCTACCCCATGTATTTGCACACATGGAGCTTGTGAATGAATCCAACAACTTCGGAGTTCCAATTTGCGAGACCAAAAGACTCAAACCAACATCAGAATAAGCTACCAACGGAATATCATGTAATTTTACCCAAACAGACACATTCTTGAGATCATCCTTGTGTAGCTTTGTGTTAGGGGACCAGACATTCAAGTTGCTAATGTGGCATACAGAGTCTTAAGATGTCCTAACTTGTCGTACGATGTTCAAAGGACTCGGACGAATTTTGTAGGTTTATATGTAGTTTTAATTTTACGTACGGTATTGTAAGATGTTGTCAGGAGTTGTGAGGTGGCGTACAATACACTAACATGCTTTTCAAGGTGTTAATGTGGCATACAGAGTCTTAAGATGTCCTACCTTGCCGTATGATATTCAAAGGACTCGGACGAATTCAGTAGGTTTATATGGAGTTTTAAGTTTACGTACGGTATTGTAAGATGTTGTTAGGAGTTGTGAGGTGTCGTACATTACACTAACAAGCTTTTCAAGGTGCTAATGTGGCATACAGAGTCTTAAGATGTACTAACTTGTCGTACGACGTTCAAAGGACTCGGACGAAATCAGTAGGTTTATATGGAGTGTTAAGTTTACGTACGGTATTGTAAGATGTTGTTAGGAGTTGTGAGGTGTCGTACATTACACTAACAAGCTTTTCAAGGTGCTAATGTGGCATACAGAGTCTTAAGATGTCCTAACTTGTCGTACGATGTTCAAAGGACTCGGACGAATTTTGTAGGTTTATATGGAGTTTTAATTTTACGTACGGTATTTTAATAAGTTTTTAGGAGTTGTGAGGTGTCGTACATTACACTAACATGCTTTTCAAGGTGTTAATGTGGCGTAAAGAGTCTTAAGATGTCCTAACTTTCCGTACGATGTTCAAAGGACTCGGACGAATTCAGTAGGTTTATATGGAGTTTTAAGTTTACGTACGGTATTGTAAGATGTTGTTAGGAGTTGTGAGGTGTCGTACATTACACTAACAAGCTTTTCAAGGTGCTAATGTGGCATACAGAGTCTTAAGATGTCCTACCTTGCCGTACGATATTCAAAGGACTCGGACGAATTCAGTAGGTTTATATGGAGTTTTAAGTTTACGTACGCTATTGTAAGATGTTGTCAGGAGTTGTGGGGTGTCGTACATTACACTAACATGCTTTTCAAGGTGTTATTGTGGCATACAGAGTCTTAAGATGTCCTAACTTGCCGTACGATGTTCAAAGGACTCGGACGAATTCAGTAGGTTTATATGGAGTTTTAAGTTTACGTACGGTATTGTAAGATGTTGTTAGGAGTTGTGAGGTGTCGTACATTACACTAACAAGCTTTTCAAGGTGCTAATGTGGCATACAGAGTCTTAAGATGTCCTAACTTGTCGTACGACGTTCAAAGGACTCGGACGAAATCAGTAGGTTTATATGGAGTGTTAAGTTTACGTACGGTATTGTAAGATGTTGTTAGGAGTTGTGAGGTGTCGTACATTACACTAACAAGCTTTTCAAGGTGCTAATGTGGCATACAGAGTCTTAAGATGTCCTAACTTGTCGTACGATGTTCAAAGGACTCGGACGAATTTTGTAGGTTTATATGGAGTTTTAATTTTACGTACGGTATTTTAATAAGTTTTTAGGAGTTGTGAGGTGTCGTACATTACACTAACATGCTTTTCAAGGTGTTAATGTGGCATAAAGAGTCTTAAGATGTCCTAACTTTCCGTACGATGTTCAAAGGACTCGGACGAATTCAGTAGGTTTATATGGAGTTTTAAGTTTACGTACGGTATTGTAAGATGTTGTTAGGAGTTGTGAGGTGTCGTACATTACACTAACAAGCTTTTCAAGGTGCTAATGTGGCATACAGAGTCTTAAGATGTCCTACCTTGCCGTACGATATTCAAAGGACTCGGACGAATTCAGTAGGTTTATATGGAGTTTTAAGTTTACGTACGCTATTGTAAGATGTTGTCAGGAGTTGTGGGGTGTCGTACATTACACTAACATGCTTTTCAAGGTGTTATTGTGGCATACCGAGTCTTAAGATGTCCTAACTTGTCGTACGACGTTCAAAGGACCCGGACGAATTCAGTAGGTTTATATGGAGTGTTAAGTTTACGTACGGTATTGTAAGATGTTGTTAGGAGTTGTGAGGTGTCGTACATTACACTTACAAGCTTTCCAAGTTGCTAATGTGGCATACAGAGTCTTAAGATGTCCTAACTTGTCGTACGACGTTCAAAGGACTCGGACGAATTCAGTAGGTTTATATGGAGTTTTAAGTTTACGTACGGTATTGTAATAAGTTTTTATGAGTTGTGAGGTGTCGTACATTACACTTACAAGCTTTTCAAGTTGCTAATGTGGCATACAGAGTCTTAAGATGTCCTAACTTGTCGTACGATGTTCAAAGGACTCGGACGAATTTTGTAGGTTTATATGGAGTTTTAATTTTACGTACGGTATTTTAATAAGTTTTTAGGAGTTGTGAGGTGTCGTACATTACACTAACATGCTTTTCAAGGTGTTAATGTGGCATAAAGAGTCTTAAGATGTCCTAACTTTCCGTACGATGTTCAAAGGACTCGGACGAATTCAGTAGGTTTATATGGAGTTTTAAGTTTACGTACGGTATTGTAAGATGTTGTTAGGAGTTGTGAGGTGTCGTACATTACACTAACAAGCTTTTCAAGGTGCTAATGTGGCATACAGAGTCTTAAGATGTCCTACCTTGCCGTACGATATTCAAAGGACTCGGACGAATTCAGTAGGTTTATATGGAGTTTTAAGTTTACGTACGCTATTGTAAGATGTTGTCAGGAGTTGTGGGGTGTCGTACATTACACTAACATGCTTTTCAAGGTGTTATTGTGGCATACAGAGTCTTAAGATGTCCTAACTTGCCGTACGATGTTCAAAGGACTCGGACGAATTCAGTAGGTTTATATGGAGTTTTAAGTTTACGTACGGTATTGTAAGATGTTGTTAGGAGTTGTGAGGTGTCGTACATTACACTAACAAGCTTTTCAAGGTGCTAATGTGGCATACAGAGTCTTAAGATGTCCTAACTTGTCGTACGACGTTCAAAGGACTCGGACGAAATCAGTAGGTTTATATGGAGTGTTAAGTTTACGTACGGTATTGTAAGATGTTGTTAGGAGTTGTGAGGTGTCGTACATTACACTAACAAGCTTTTCAAGGTGCTAATGTGGCATACAGAGTCTTAAGATGTCCTAACTTGTCGTACGATGTTCAAAGGACTCGGACGAATTTTGTAGGTTTATATGGAGTTTTAATTTTACGTACGGTATTTTAATAAGTTTTTAGGAGTTGTGAGGTGTCGTACATTACACTAACATGCTTTTCAAGGTGTTAATGTGGCATAAAGAGTCTTAAGATGTCCTAACTTTCCGTACGATGTTCAAAGGACTCGGACGAATTCAGTAGGTTTATATGGAGTTTTAAGTTTACGTACGGTATTGTAAGATGTTGTTAGGAGTTGTGAGGTGTCGTACATTACACTAACAAGCTTTTCAAGGTGCTAATGTGGCATACAGAGTCTTAAGATGTCCTACCTTGCCGTACGATATTCAAAGGACTCGGACGAATTCAGTAGGTTTATATGGAGTTTTAAGTTTACGTACGCTATTGTAAGATGTTGTCAGGAGTTGTGGGGTGTCGTACATTACACTAACATGATTTTCAAGGTGTTATTGTGGCATACAGAGTCTTAAGATGTCCTAACTTGCCGTACGATGTTCAAAGGACTCGGACGAATTCAGTAGGTTTATATGGAGTTTTAAGTTTACGTACGGTATTGTAAGATGTTGTTAGGAGTTGTGAGGTGTCGTACATTACACTAACAAGCTTTTCAAGGTGCTAATGTGGCATAAAGAGTCTTAAGATGTCCTAACTTTCCGTACGATGTTCAAAGGACTCGGACGAATTCAGTAGGTTTATATGGAGTTTTAAGTTTACGTACGGTATTGTAAGATGTTGTTAGGAGTTGTGAGGTGTCGTACATTACACTAACAAGCTTTTCAAGGTGCTAATGTGGCATACAGAGTCTTAAGATGTCCTACCTTGCCGTACGATATTCAAAGGACTCGGACGAATTCAGTAGGTTTATATGGAGTTTTAAGTTTACGTACGCTATTGTAAGATGTTGTCAGGAGTTGTGGGGTGTCGTACATTACACTAACATGCTTTTCAAGGTGTTATTGTGGCATACAGAGTCTTAAGATGTCCTAACTTGCCGTACGATGTTCAAAGGACTCGGACGAATTCAGTAGGTTTATATGGAGTTTTAAGTTTACGTACGGTATTGTAAGATGTTGTTAGGAGTTGTGAGGTGTCGTACATTACACTAACAAGCTTTTCAAGGTGCTAATGTGGCATACAGAGTCTTAAGATGTCCTAACTTGTCGTACGATGTTCAAAGGACTCGGACGAATTTTGTAGGTTTATATGGAGTTTTAATTTTACGTACGGTATTTTAATAAGTTTTTAGGAGTTGTGAGGTGTCGTACATTACACTAACATGCTTTTCAAGGTGTTAATGTGGCATAAAGAGTCTTAAGATGTCCTAACTTTCCGTACGATGTTCAAAGGACTCGGACGAATTCAGTAGGTTTATATGGAGTTTTAAGTTTACGTACGGTATTGTAAGATGTTGTTAGGAGTTGTGAGGTGTCGTACATTACACTAACAAGCTTTTCAAGGTGCTAATGTGGCATACAGAGTCTTAAGATGTCCTACCTTGCCGTACGATATTCAAAGGACTCGGACGAATTCAGTAGGTTTATATGGAGTTTTAAGTTTACGTACGCTATTGTAAGATGTTGTCAGGAGTTGTGGGGTGTCGTACATTACACTAACATGCTTTTCAAGGTGTTATTGTGGCATACAGAGTCTTAAGATGTCCTAACTTGTCGTACGATGTTCAAAGGACTCGGACGAATTCAGTAGGTTTATATGGAGTTTTAAGTTTACGTACGGTATTGTAAGATGTTGTTAGGAGTTGTGAGGTGTCGTACATTACACTAACAAGCTTTTCAAGGTGCTAATGTGGCATACAGAGTCTTAAGATGTCCTAACTTGTCGTACGACGTTCAAAGGACTCGGACGAAATCAGTAGGTTTATATGGAGTGTTAAGTTTACGTACGGTATTGTAAGATGTTGTTAGGAGTTGTGAGGTGTCGTACATTACACTAACAAGCTTTTCAAGGTGCTAATGTGGCATACAGAGTCTTAAGATGTCCTAACTTGTCGTACGATGTTCAAAGGACTCGGACGAATTTTGTAGGTTTATATGGAGTTTTAATTTTACGTACGGTATTTTAATAAGTTTTTAGGAGTTGTGAGGTGTCGTACATTACACTAACATGCTTTTCAAGGTGTTAATGTGGCATAAAGAGTCTTAAGATGTCCTAACTTTCCGTACGATGTTCAAAGGACTCGGACGAATTCAGTAGGTTTATATGGAGTTTTAAGTTTACGTACGGTATTGTAAGATGTTGTTAGGAGTTGTGTGGTGTCGTACATTACACTAACAAGCTTTTCAAGGTGCTAATGTGGCATACAGAGTCTTAAGATGTCCTACCTTGCCGTACGATATTCAAAGGACTCGGACGAATTCAGTAGGTTTATATGGAGTTTTAAGTTTACGTACGCTATTGTAAGATGTTGTCAGGAGTTGTGGGGTGTCGTACATTACACTAACATGCTTTTCAAGGTGTTATTGTGGCATACAGAGTCTTAAGATGTCCTAACTTGCCGTACGATGTTCAAAGGACTCGAACGAATTCAGTAGGTTTATATGGAGTTTTAAGTTTACGTACGGTATTGTAAGATGTTGTTAGGAGTTGTGAGGTGTCGTATATTACACTAACAAGCTTTTCAAGGTGCTAATGTGGCATACAGAGTCTTAAGATGTCCTAACTTGTCGTACGACGTTCAAAGGACTCGGACGAAATCAGTAGGTTTATATGGAGTGTTAAGTTTACGTACGGTATTGTAAGATGTTGTTAGGAGTTGTGAGGTGTCGTACATTACACTAACAAGCTTTTCAAGGTGCTAATGTGGCATACAGAGTCTTAAGATGTCCTAACTTGTCGTACGACGTTCAAAGGACTCGGACGAAATCAGTAGGTTTATATGGAGTGTTAAGTTTACGTACGGTATTGTAAGATGTTGTTAGGAGTTGTGAGGTGTCGTACATTACACTATCAAGCTTTTCAAGGTGCTAATGTGGCATACAGAGTCTTAAGATGTCCTAACTTGTCGTACGATGTTCAAAGGACTCGGACGAATTTTGTAGGTTTATATGGAGTTTTAATTTTACGTACGGTATTTTAATAAGTTTTTAGGAGTTGTGAGGTGTCGTACATTACACTAACATGCTTTTCAAGGTGTTAATGTGGCATAAAGAGTCTTAAGATGTCCTAACTTTCCGTACGATGTTCAAAGGACTCGGACGAATTCAGTAGGTTTATATGGAGTTTTAAGTTTACGTACGGTATTGTAAGATGTTGTTAGGAGTTGTGAGGTGTCATACATTACACTAACAAGCTTTTCAAGGTGCTAATGTGGCATACAGAGTCTTAAGATGTCCTACCTTGCCGTACGATATTCAAAGGACTCGGACGAATTCAGTAGGTTTATATGGAGTTTTAAGTTTACGTACGCTATTGTAAGATGTTGTCAGGAGTTGTGGGGTGTCGTACATTACACTAACATGCTTTTCAAGGTGTTATTGTGGCATACAGAGTCTTAAGATGTCCTAACTTGTCGTACGATGTTCAAAGGACTCGGACGAATTCAGTAGGTTTATATGGAGTTTTAAGTTTACGTACGGTATTGTAAGATGTTGTTAGGAGTTGTGAGGTGTCGTACATTACACTAACAAGCTTTTCAAGGTGCTAATGTGGCATACAGAGTCTTAAGATGTCCTAACTTGTCGTACGACGTTCAAAGGACTCGGACGAAATCAGTAGGTTTATATGGAGTGTTAAGTTTACGTACGGTATTGTAAGATGTTGTTAGGAGTTGTGAGGTGTCGTACATTACACTAACAAGCTTTTCAAGGTGCTAATGTGGCATACAGAGTCTTAAGATGTCCTAACTTGTCGTACGATGTTCAAAGGACTCGGACGAATTTTGTAGGTTTATATGGAGTTTTAATTTTACGTACGGTATTTTAATAAGTTTTTAGGAGTTGTGAGGTGTCGTACATTACACTAACATGCTTTTCAAGGTGTTAATGTGGCATAAAGAGTCTTAAGATGTCCTAACTTTCCGTACGACGTTCAAAGGACTCGGACGAAATCAGTAGGTTTATATGGAGTGTTAAGTTTACGTACGGTATTGTAAGATGTTGTTAGGAGTTGTGAGGTGTCGTACATTACACTATCAAGCTTTTCAAGGTGCTAATGTGGCATACAGAGTCTTAAGATGTCCTAACTTGTCGTACGATGTTCAAAGGACTCGGACGAATTTTGTAGGTTTATATGGAGTTTTAATTTTACGTACGGTATTGTAATAAGTTTTTAGGAGTTGTGAGGTGTCGTACATTACACTAACATGCTTTTCAAGGTGTTAATGTGGCATAAAGAGTCTTAAGATGTCCTAACTTTCCGTACGATGTTCAAAGGACTCGGACGAATTCAGTAGGTTTATATGGAGTTTTAAGTTTACGTACGGTATTGTAAGATGTTGTTAGGAGTTGTGAGGTGTCGTTCATTACACTAACAAGCTTTTCAAGGTGCTAATGTGGCATACAGAGTCTTAAGATGTCCTACCTTGCCGTACGATATTCAAAGGACTCGGACGAATTCAGTAGGTTTATATGGAGTTTTAAGTTTACGTACGCTATTGTAAGATGTTGTCAGGAGTTGTGGGGTGTCGTACATTACACTAACATGCTTTTCAAGGTGTTATTGTGGCATACAGAGTCTTAAGATGTCCTAACTTGCCGTACGATGTTCAAAGGACTCGGACGAATTTTGTAGGTTTATATGGAGTTTTAATTTTACGTACGGTATTGTAAGATGTTGTCAGGAGTTGTGAGGTGGCGTACAATACACTAACATGCTTTTCAAGGTGTTAATGTGGCATACAGAGTCTTAAGATGTCCTACCTTGCCGTATGATATTCAAAGGACTCGGACGAATTCAGTAGGTTTATATGGAGTTTTAAGTTTACGTACGGTATTGTAAGATGTTGTTAGGAGTTGTGAGGTGTCGTACATTACACTAACAAGCTTTTCAAGGTGCTAATGTGGCATACAGAGTCTTAAGATGTCCTAACTTGTCGTACGACGTTCAAAGGACTCGGACGAATTCAGTAGGTTTATATGGAGTTTTAAGTTTACGTACGCTATTGTAAGATGTTGTCAGGAGTTGTGGGGTGTCGTACATTACACTAACATGCTTTTCAAGGTGTTATTGTGGCATACAGAGTCTTAAGATGTCCTAACTTGTCGTACGATGTTCAAAGGACTCGGACGAATTCAGTAGGTTTATATGGAGTTTTAAGTTTACGTACGGTATTGTAAGATGTTGTTAGGAGTTGTGAGGTGTCGTACATTACACTAACAAGCTTTTCAAGGTGCTAATGTGGCATACAGAGTCTTAAGATGTCCTAACTTGTCGTACGACGTTCAAAGGACTCGGACGAAATCAGTAGGTTTATATGGAGTGTTAAGTTTACGTACGGTATTGTAAGATGTTGTTAGGAGTTGTGAGGTGTCGTACATTACACTAACAAGCTTTTCAAGGTGCTAATGTGGCATACAGAGTCTTAAGATGTCCTAACTTGTCGTACGATGTTCAAAGGACTCGGACGAATTTTGTAGGTTTATATGGAGTTTTAATTTTACGTACGGTATTTTAATAAGTTTTTAGGAGTTGTGAGGTGTCGTACATTACACTAACATGCTTTTCAAGGTGTTAATGTGGCATAAAGAGTCTTAAGATGTCCTAACTTTCCGTACGATGTTCAAAGGACTCGGACGAATTCAGTAGGTTTATATGGAGTTTTAAGTTTACGTACGGTATTGTAAGATGTTGTTAGGAGTTGTGTGGTGTCGTACATTACACTAACAAGCTTTTCAAGGTGCTAATGTGGCATACAGAGTCTTAAGATGTCCTACCTTGCCGTACGATATTCAAAGGACTCGGACGAATTCAGTAGGTTTATATGGAGTTTTAAGTTTACGTACGCTATTGTAAGATGTTGTCAGGAGTTGTGGGGTGTCGTACATTACACTAACATGCTTTTCAAGGTGTTATTGTGGCATACAGAGTCTTAAGATGTCCTAACTTGCCGTACGATGTTCAAAGGACTCGAACGAATTCAGTAGGTTTATATGGAGTTTTAAGTTTACGTACGGTATTGTAAGATGTTGTTAGGAGTTGTGAGGTGTCGTATATTACACTAACAAGCTTTTCAAGGTGCTAATGTGGCATACAGAGTCTTAAGATGTCCTAACTTGTCGTACGACGTTCAAAGGACTCGGACGAAATCAGTAGGTTTATATGGAGTGTTAAGTTTACGTACGGTATTGTAAGATGTTGTTAGGAGTTGTGAGGTGTCGTACATTACACTAACAAGCTTTTCAAGGTGCTAATGTGGCATACAGAGTCTTAAGATGTCCTAACTTGTCGTACGACGTTCAAAGGACTCGGACGAAATCAGTAGGTTTATATGGAGTGTTAAGTTTACGTACGGTATTGTAAGATGTTGTTAGGAGTTGTGAGGTGTCGTACATTACACTATCAAGCTTTTCAAGGTGCTAATGTGGCATACAGAGTCTTAAGATGTCCTAACTTGTCGTACGATGTTCAGAGGACTCGGACGAATTTTGTAGGTTTATATGGAGTTTTAATTTTACGTACGGTATTTTAATAAGTTTTTAGGAGTTGTGAGGTGTCGTACATTACACTAACATGCTTTTCAAGGTGTTAATGTGGCATAAAGAGTCTTAAGATGTCCTAACTTTCCGTACGATGTTCAAAGGACTCGGACGAATTCAGTAGGTTTATATGGAGTTTTAAGTTTACGTACGGTATTGTAAGATGTTGTTAGGAGTTGTGAGGTGTCGTACATTACACTAACAAGCTTTTCAAGGTGCTAATGTGGCATACAGAGTCTTAAGATGTCCTACCTTGCCGTACGATATTCAAAGGACTCGGACGAATTCAGTAGGTTTATATGGAGTTTTAAGTTTACGTACGCTATTGTAAGATGTTGTCAGGAGTTGTGGGGTGTCGTACATTACACTAACATGCTTTTCAAGGTGTTATTGTGGCATACAGAGTCTTAAGATGTCCTAACTTGTCGTACGATGTTCAAAGGACTCGGACGAATTCAGTAGGTTTATATGGAGTTTTAAGTTTACGTACGGTATTGTAAGATGTTGTTAGGAGTTGTGAGGTGTCGTACATTACACTAACAAGCTTTTCAAGGTGCTAATGTGGCATACAGAGTCTTAAGATGTCCTAACTTGTCGTACGACGTTCAAAGGACTCGGACGAAATCAGTAGGTTTATATGGAGTGTTAAGTTTACGTACGGTATTGTAAGATGTTGTTAGGAGTTGTGAGGTGTCGTACATTACACTAACAAGCTTTTCAAGGTGCTAATGTGGCATACAGAGTCTTAAGATGTCCTAACTTGTCGTACGATGTTCAAAGGACTCGGACGAATTTTGTAGGTTTATATGGAGTTTTAATTTTACGTACGGTATTTTAATAAGTTTTTAGGAGTTGTGAGGTGTCGTACATTACACTAACATGCTTTTCAAGGTGTTAATGTGGCATAAAGAGTCTTAAGATGTCCTAACTTTCCGTACGACGTTCAAAGGACTCGGACGAAATCAGTAGGTTTATATGGAGTGTTAAGTTTACGTACGGTATTGTAAGATGTTGTTAGGAGTTGTGAGGTGTCGTACATTACACTATCAAGCTTTTCAAGGTGCTAATGTGGCATACAGAGTCTTAAGATGTCCTAACTTGTCGTACGATGTTCAAAGGACTCGGACGAATTTTGTAGGTTTATATGGAGTTTTAATTTTACGTACGGTATTGTAATAAGTTTTTAGGAGTTGTGAGGTGTCGTACATTACACTAACATGCTTTTCAAGGTGTTAATGTGGCATAAAGAGTCTTAAGATGTCCTAACTTTCCGTACGATGTTCAAAGGACTCGGACGAATTCAGTAGGTTTATATGGAGTTTTAAGTTTACGTACGGTATTGTAAGATGTTGTTAGGAGTTGTGAGGTGTCGTTCATTACACTAACAAGCTTTTCAAGGTGCTAATGTGGCATACAGAGTCTTAAGATGTCCTACCTTGCCGTACGATATTCAAAGGACTCGGACGAATTCAGTAGGTTTATATGGAGTTTTAAGTTTACGTACGCTATTGTAAGATGTTGTCAGGAGTTGTGGGGTGTCGTACATTACACTAACATGCTTTTCAAGGTGTTATTGTGGCATACAGAGTCTTAAGATGTCCTAACTTGCCGTACGATGTTCAAAGGACTCGGACGAATTTTGTAGGTTTATATGGAGTTTTAATTTTACGTACGGTATTGTAAGATGTTGTCAGGAGTTGTGAGGTGGCGTACAATACACTAACATGCTTTTCAAGGTGTTAATGTGGCATACAGAGTCTTAAGATGTCCTACCTTGCCGTATGATATTCAAAGGACTCGGACGAATTCAGTAGGTTTATATGGAGTTTTAAGTTTACGTACGGTATTGTAAGATGTTGTTAGGAGTTGTGAGGTGTCGTACATTACACTATCAAGCTTTTCAAGGTGCTAATGTGGCATACAGAGTCTTAAGATGTCCTAACTTGTCGTACGATGTTCAAAGGACTCGGACGAATTCAGTAGGTTTATATGGAGTGTTAAGTTTACGTACGGTATTGTAAGATGTTGTTAGGAGTTGTGAGGTGTCGTACATTACACTAACAAGCTTTTCAAGGTGCTAATGTGGCAGACAGAGTCTTAAGATGTCCTACCTTGCCGTACGATATTCAAAGGACTCGGACGAATTCAGTAGGTTTATATGGAGTTTTAAGTTTACGTACGCTATTGTAAGATGTTGTCAGGAGTTGTGGGGTGTCGTACATTACACTAACATGCTTTTCAAGGTGTTATTGTGGCATACAGAGTCTTAAGATGTCCTAACTTGCCGTACGATGTTCAAAGGACTCGGACGAATTTTGTAGGTTTATATGGAGTTTTAATTTTACGTACGGTATTGTAAGATGTTGTCAGGAGTTGTGAGGTGGCGTACAATACACTAACATGCTTTTCAAGGTGTTAATGTGGCATACAGAGTCTTAAGATGTCCTACCTTGCCGTATGATATTCAAAGGACTCGGACGAATTCAGTAGGTTTATATGGAGTTTTAAGTTTACGTACGGTATTGTAAGATGTTGTTAGGAGTTGTGAGGTGTCGTACATTACACTAACAAGCTTTTCAAGGTGCTAATGTGGCATACAGAGTCTTAAGATGTCCTAACTTGTCGTACGACGTTCAAAGGACTCGGACGAATTCAGTAGGTTTATATGGAGTGTTAAGTTTACGTACGGTATTGTAAGATGTTGTTAGGAGTTGTGAGGTGTCGTACATTACACTTACAAGCTTTCCAAGTTGCTAATGTGGCATACAGAGTCTTAAGATGTCCTAACTTGTCGTACGACGTTCAAAGGACTCGGACGAATTCAGTAGGTTTATATGGAGTTTTAAGTTTACGTACGGTATTGTAATAAGTTTTTATGAGTTGTGAGGTGTCGTACATTACACTTACAAGCTTTTCAAGTTGCTAATGTGGCATACAGAGTCTTAAGATGTCCTAACTTGTCGTACGATGTTCAAAGGACTCGGACGAATTCAGTAGGTTTATATGGAGTTTTAAGTTTACGTACGGTATTGTAAGATGTTGTTAGGAGTTGTGAGGTGTCGTACATTACACTAACAAGCTTTTCAAGGTGCTAATGTGGCATACAGAGTCTTAAGATGTCCTACCTTGCCGTATGATATTCAAAGGACTCGGACGAATTCAGTAGGTTTATATAGAGTTTTAAGTTTACGTACGGTATTGTAAGATGTTGTTAGGAGTTGTGAGGTGTCGTACATTACACTAACAAGCTTTTCAAGGTGCTAATGTGGCATACAGAGTCTTAAGATGTCCTAACTTGTCGTACGACGTTCAAAGGACTCGGACGAAATCAGTAGGTTTATATGGAGTGTTAAGTTTACGTACGGTATTGTAAGATGTTGTTAGGAGTTGTGAGGTGTCGTACATTACACTATCAAGCTTTTCAAGGTGCTAATGTGGCATACAGAGTCTTAAGATGTCCTAACTTGTCGTACGATGTTCAAAGGACTCGGACGAATTTTGTAGGTTTATATGGAGTTTTAATTTTACGTACGGTATTGTAATAAGTTTTTAGGAGTTGTGAGGTGTCGTACATTACACTAACATGCTTTTCAAGGTGTTAATGTGGCATAAAGAGTCTTAAGATGTCCTAACTTTCCGTACGATGTTCAAAGGACTCGGACGAATTCAGTAGGTTTATATGGAGTTTTAAGTTTACGTACGGTATTGTAATATGTTGTTAGGAGTTGTGAGGTGTCGTTCATTACACTAACAAGCTTTTCAAGGTGCTAATGTGGCATACAGAGTCTTAAGATGTCCTACCTTGCCGTACGATATTCAAAGGACTCGGACGAATTCAGTAGGTTTATATGGAGTTTTAAGTTTACGTACGCTATTGTAAGATGTTGTCAGGAGTTGTGGGGTGTCGTACATTACACTAACATGCTTTTCAAGGTGTTATTGTGGCATACAGAGTCTTAAGATGTCCTAACTTGCCGTACGATGTTCAAAGGACTCGGACGAATTTTGTAGGTTTATATGGAGTTTTAATTTTACGTACGGTATTGTAAGATGTTGTCAGGACTTGTGAGGTGTCGTACATTACACTAACATGCTTTTCAAGGTGTTAATGTGGCATACATAGTCTTAAGATGTCCTAACTTGCCGTACGATGTTCAAAGGACTCGGACGAATTCAGTAGGTTTATATGGAGTTTTAAGTTTACGTACGGTATTGTAAGATGTTGTTAGGAGTTGTGAGGTGTCGTACATTACACTATCAAGCTTTTCAAGGTGCTAATGTGGCATACAGAGTCTTAAGATGTCCTAACTTGTCGTACGACGTTCAAAGGACTCGGACGAATTCAGTAGGTTTATATGGAGTGTTAAGTTTACGTACGGTAATGTAAGATGTTGTTAGGAGTTGTGAGGTGTCGTACATTACACTAACAAGCTTTTCAAGGTGCTAATGTGGCATACAGAGTCTTAAGATATCCTAACTTGTCGTACGATGTTCAAAGGACTCGGACGAATTTTGTAGGTTTATATGGAGTTTTAATTTTATGTACGGTATTGTAAGATGTTGTCAGGAGTTGTGAGGTGGCGTACAATACACTAACATGCTTTTCAAGGTGTTAATGTGGCATACAGAGTCTTAAGATGTCCTACCTTGCCGTATGATATTCAAAGGACTCGGACGAATTCAGTAGGTTTATATGGAGTTTTAAGTTTACGTACGGTATTGTAAGATGTTGTTAGGAGTTGTGAGGTGTCGTACATTACACTAACAAGCTTTTCAAGGTGCTAATGTGGCATACAGAGTCTTAAGATGTCCTAACTTGTCGTACGACATTCAAAGGACTCGGACGAATTCAGTAGGTTTATATGGAGTGTTAAGTTTACGTACGGTATTGTAAGATGTTGTTAGGAGTTGTGAGGTGTCGTACATTACACTTACAAGCTTTCCAAGTTGCTAATGTGGCATACAGAGTCTTAAGATGTCCTAACTTGTCGTACGACGTTCAAAGGACTCGGACGAATTCAGTAGGTTTATATGGAGTTTTAAGTTTACGTACGGTATTGTAATAAGTTTTTATGAGTTGTGAGGTGTCGTACATTACACTTACAAGCTTTTCAAGTTGCTAATGTGGCATACAGAGTCTTAAGATGTCCTAACTTGTCGTACGATGTTCAAAGGACTCGGACGAATTTTGTAGGTTTATATGGAGTTTTAATTTTATGTACGGTATTGTAAGATGTTGTCAGGAGTTGTGAGGTGGCGTACAATACACTAACATGCTTTTCAAGATGTTAATGTGGCATACAGAGTCTTAAGATGTCCTACCTTGCCGTATGATATTCAAAGGACTCGGACGAATTCAGTAGGTTTATATGGAGTTTTAATTTTACGTACGGTATTGTAAGATGTTGTTAGGAGTTGTGAGGTGTCGTACATTACACTAACAAGCTTTTCAAGGTGCTAATGTGGCATACAGAGTCTTAAGATGTCCTAACTTGTCGTACGACGTTCAAAGGACTCGGACGAAATCAGTAGGTTTATATGGAGTGTTAAGTTTACGTACGGTATTGTAAGATGTTGTTAGGAGTTGTGAGGTGTCGTACATTACACTATCAAGCTTTTCAAGGTGCTAATGTGGCATACAGAGTCTTAAGATGTCCTAACTTGTCGTACGATGTTCAAAGGACTCGGACGAATTTTGTAGGTTTATATGGAGTTTTAATTTTACGTACGGTATTGTAATAAGTTTTTAGGAGTTGTGAGGTGTCGTACATTACACTAACATGCTTTTCAAGGTGTTAATGTGGCATAAAGAGTCTTAAGATGTCCTAACTTTCCGTACGATGTTCAAAGGACTCGGACGAATTCAGTAGGTTTATATGGAGTTTTAAGTTTACGTACGGTATTGTAAGATGTTGTTAGGAGTTGTGAGGTGTCGTACATTACACTAACAAGCTTTTCAAGGTGCTAATGTGGCATACAGAGTCTTAAGATGTCCTAACTTGTCGTACGACGTTCAAAGGACTCGGACGAATTCAGTAGGTTTATATGGAGTGTTAAGTTTACGTACGGTATTGTAAGATGTTGTTAGGAGTTGTGAGGTGTCGTACATTACACTTACAAGCTTTCCAAGTTGCTAATGTGGCATACAGAGTCTTAAGATGTCCTAACTTGTCGTACGACGTTCAAAGGACTCGGACGAATTCAGTAGGTTTATATGGAGTTTTAAGTTTACGTACGGTATTGTAATAAGTTTTTATGAGTTGTGAGGTGTCGTACATTACACTTACAAGCTTTTCAAGTTGCTAATGTGGCATACAGAGTCTTAAGATGTCCTAACTTGTCGTACGATGTTCAAAGGACTCGGACGAATTTTGTAGGTTTATATGGAGTTTTAATTTTATGTACGGTATTGTAAGATGTTGTCAGGAGTTGTGAGGTGGCGTACAATACACTAACATGCTTTTCAAGATGTTAATGTGGCATACAGAGTCTTAAGATGTCCTACCTTGCCGTATGATATTCAAAGGACTCGGACGAATTCAGTAGGTTTACATGGAGTTTTAATTTTACGTACGGTATTGTAAGATGTTGTTAGGAGTTGTGAGGTGTCGTACATTACACTAACAAGCTTTTCAAGGTGCTAATGTGGCATACAGAGTCTTAAGATGTCCTAACTTGTCGTACGACGTTCAAAGGACTCGGACGAAATCAGTAGGTTTATATGGAGTGTTAAGTTTACGTACGGTATTGTAAGATGTTGTTAGGAGTTGTGAGGTGTCGTACATTACACTATCAAGCTTTTCAAGGTGCTAATGTGGCATACAGAGTCTTAAGATGTCCTAACTTGTCGTACGATGTTCAAAGGACTCGGACGAATTTTGTAGGTTTATATGGAGTTTTAATTTTACGTACGGTATTGTAATAAGTTTTTAGGAGTTGTGAGGTGTCGTACATTACACTAACATGCTTTTCAAGGTGTTAATGTGGCATAAAGAGTCTTAAGATGTCCTAACTTTCCGTACGATGTTCAAAGGACTCGGACGAATTCAGTAGGTTTATATGGAGTTTTAAGTTTACGTACGGTATTGTAATATGTTGTTAGGAGTTGTGAGGTGTCGTTCATTACACTAACAAGCTTTTCAAGGTGCTAATGTGGCATACAGAGTCTTAAGATGTCCTACCTTGCCGTACGATATTCAAAGGACTCGGACGAATTCAGTAGGTTTATATGGAGTTTTAAGTTTACGTACGCTATTGTAAGATGTTGTCAGGAGTTGTGGGGTGTCGTACATTACACTAACATGCTTTTCAAGGTGTTATTGTGGCATACAGAGTCTTAAGATGTCCTAACTTGCCGTACGATGTTCAAAGGACTCGGACGAATTTTGTAGGTTTATATGGAGTTTTAATTTTACGTACGGTATTGTAAGATGTTGTCAGGACTTGTGAGGTGTCGTACATTACACTAACATGCTTTTCAAGGTGTTAATGTGGCATACATAGTCTTAAGATGTCCTAACTTGCCGTACGATGTTCAAAGGACTCGGACGAATTCAGTAGGTTTATATGGAGTTTTAAGTTTACGTACGGTATTGTAAGATGTTGTTAGGAGTTGTGAGGTGTCGTACATTACACTATCAAGCTTTTCAAGGTGCTAATGTGGCATACAGAGTCTTAAGATGTCCTAACTTGTCGTACGACGTTCAAAGGACTCGGACGAATTCAGTAGGTTTATATGGAGTGTTAAGTTTACGTACGGTAATGTAAGATGTTGTTAGGAGTTGTGAGGTGTCGTACATTACACTAACAAGCTTTTCAAGGTGCTAATGTGGCATACAGAGTCTTAAGATATCCTAACTTGTCGTACGATGTTCAAAGGACTCGGACGAATTTTGTAGGTTTATATGGAGTTTTAATTTTATGTACGGTATTGTAAGATGTTGTCAGGAGTTGTGAGGTGGCGTACAATACACTAACATGCTTTTCAAGGTGTTAATGTGGCATACAGAGTCTTAAGATGTCCTACCTTGCCGTATGATATTCAAAGGACTCGGACGAATTCAGTAGGTTTATATGGAGTTTTAAGTTTACGTACGGTATTGTAAGATGTTGTTAGGAGTTGTGAGGTGTCGTACATTACACTAACAAGCTTTTCAAGGTGCTAATGTGGCATACAGAGTCTTAAGATGTCCTAACTTGTCGTACGACATTCAAAGGACTCGGACGAATTCAGTAGGTTTATATGGAGTGTTAAGTTTACGTACGGTATTGTAAGATGTTGTTAGGAGTTGTGAGGTGTCGTACATTACACTTACAAGCTTTCCAAGTTGCTAATGTGGCATACAGAGTCTTAAGATGTCCTAACTTGTCGTACGACGTTCAAAGGACTCGGACGAATTCAGTAGGTTTATATGGAGTTTTAAGTTTACGTACGGTATTGTAATAAGTTTTTATGAGTTGTGAGGTGTCGTACATTACACTTACAAGCTTTTCAAGTTGCTAATGTGGCATACAGAGTCTTAAGATGTCCTAACTTGTCGTACGATGTTCAAAGGACTCGGACGAATTTTGTAGGTTTATATGGAGTTTTAATTTTATGTACGGTATTGTAAGATGTTGTCAGGAGTTGTGAGGTGGCGTACAATACACTAACATGCTTTTCAAGATGTTAATGTGGCATACAGAGTCTTAAGATGTCCTACCTTGCCGTATGATATTCAAAGGACTCGGACGAATTCAGTAGGTTTATATGGAGTTTTAATTTTACGTACGGTATTGTAAGATGTTGTTAGGAGTTGTGAGGTGTCGTACATTACACTAACAAGCTTTTCAAGGTGCTAATGTGGCATACAGAGTCTTAAGATGTCCTAACTTGTCGTACGACGTTCAAAGGACTCGGACGAAATCAGTAGGTTTATATGGAGTGTTAAGTTTACGTACGGTATTGTAAGATGTTGTTAGGAGTTGTGAGGTGTCGTACATTACACTATCAAGCTTTTCAAGGTGCTAATGTGGCATACAGAGTCTTAAGATGTCCTAACTTGTCGTACGATGTTCAAAGGACTCGGACGAATTTTGTAGGTTTATATGGAGTTTTAATTTTACGTACGGTATTGTAATAAGTTTTTAGGAGTTGTGAGGTGTCGTACATTACACTAACATGCTTTTCAAGGTGTTAATGTGGCATAAAGAGTCTTAAGATGTCCTAACTTTCCGTACGATGTTCAAAGGACTCGGACGAATTCAGTAGGTTTATATGGAGTTTTAAGTTTACGTACGGTATTGTAAGATGTTGTTAGGAGTTGTGAGGTGTCGTACATTACACTAACAAGCTTTTCAAGGTGCTAATGTGGCATACAGAGTCTTAAGATGTCCTAACTTGTCGTACGACGTTCAAAGGACTCGGACGAATTCAGTAGGTTTATATGGAGTGTTAAGTTTACGTACGGTATTGTAAGATGTTGTTAGGAGTTGTGAGGTGTCGTACATTACACTTACAAGCTTTCCAAGTTGCTAATGTGGCATACAGAGTCTTAAGATGTCCTAACTTGTCGTACGACGTTCAAAGGACTCGGACGAATTCAGTAGGTTTATATGGAGTTTTAAGTTTACGTACGGTATTGTAATAAGTTTTTATGAGTTGTGAGGTGTCGTACATTACACTTACAAGCTTTTCAAGTTGCTAATGTGGCATACAGAGTCTTAAGATGTCCTAACTTGTCGTACGATGTTCAAAGGACTCGGACGAATTTTGTAGGTTTATATGGAGTTTTAATTTTATGTACGGTATTGTAAGATGTTGTCAGGAGTTGTGAGGTGGCGTACAATACACTAACATGCTTTTCAAGATGTTAATGTGGCATACAGAGTCTTAAGATGTCCTACCTTGCCGTATGATATTCAAAGGACTCGGACGAATTCAGTAGGTTTACATGGAGTTTTAATTTTACGTACGGTATTGTAAGATGTTGTTAGGAGTTGTGAGGTGTCGTACATTACACTAACAAGCTTTTCAAGGTGCTAATGTGGCATACAGAGTCTTAAGATGTCCTAACTTGTCGTACGACGTTCAAAGGACTCGGACGAAATCAGTAGGTTTATATGGAGTGTTAAGTTTACGTACGGTATTGTAAGATGTTGTTAGGAGTTGTGAGGTGTCGTACATTACACTATCAAGCTTTTCAAGGTGCTAATGTGGCATACAGAGTCTTAAGATGTCCTAACTTGTCGTACGATGTTCAAAGGACTCGGACGAATTTTGTAGGTTTATATGGAGTTTTAATTTTACGTACGGTATTTTAATAAGTTTTTAGGAGTTGTGAGGTGTCGTACATTACACTAACATGCTTTTCAAGGTGTTAATGTGGCATAAAGAGTCTTAAGATGTCCTAACTTTCCGTACGATGTTCAAAGGACTCGGACGAATTCAGTAGGTTTATATGGAGTTTTAAGTTTACGTACGGTATTGTAAGATGTTGTTAGGAGTTGTGAGGTGTCGTACATTACACTAACAAGCTTTTCAAGGTGCTAATGTGGCATACAGAGTCTTAAGATGTCCTACCTTGCCGTACGATATTCAAAGGACTCGGACGAATTCAGTAGGTTTATATGGAGTTTTAAGTTTACGTACGCTATTGTAAGATGTTGTCAGGAGTTGTGGGGTGTCGTACATTACACTAACATGATTTTCAAGGTGTTATTGTGGCATACAGAGTCTTAAGATGTCCTAACTTGCCGTACGATGTTCAAAGGACTCGGACGAATTCAGTAGGTTTATATGGAGTTTTAAGTTTACGTACGGTATTGTAAGATGTTGTTAGGAGTTGTGAGGTGTCGTACATTACACTAACAAGCTTTTCAAGGTGCTAATGTGGCATAAAGAGTCTTAAGATGTCCTAACTTTCCGTACGATGTTCAAAGGACTCGGACGAATTCAGTAGGTTTATATGGAGTTTTAAGTTTACGTACGGTATTGTAAGATGTTGTTAGGAGTTGTGAGGTGTCGTACATTACACTAACAAGCTTTTCAAGGTGCTAATGTGGCATACAGAGTCTTAAGATGTCCTACCTTGCCGTACGATATTCAAAGGACTCGGACGAATTCAGTAGGTTTATATGGAGTTTTAAGTTTACGTACGCTATTGTAAGATGTTGTCAGGAGTTGTGGGGTGTCGTACATTACACTAACATGCTTTTCAAGGTGTTATTGTGGCATACAGAGTCTTAAGATGTCCTAACTTGCCGTACGATGTTCAAAGGACTCGGACGAATTCAGTAGGTTTATATGGAGTTTTAAGTTTACGTACGGTATTGTAAGATGTTGTTAGGAGTTGTGAGGTGTCGTACATTACACTAACAAGCTTTTCAAGGTGCTAATGTGGCATACAGAGTCTTAAGATGTCCTAACTTGTCGTACGATGTTCAAAGGACTCGGACGAATTTTGTAGGTTTATATGGAGTTTTAATTTTACGTACGGTATTTTAATAAGTTTTTAGGAGTTGTGAGGTGTCGTACATTACACTAACATGCTTTTCAAGGTGTTAATGTGGCATAAAGAGTCTTAAGATGTCCTAACTTTCCGTACGATGTTCAAAGGACTCGGACGAATTCAGTAGGTTTATATGGAGTTTTAAGTTTACGTACGGTATTGTAAGATGTTGTTAGGAGTTGTGAGGTGTCGTACATTACACTAACAAGCTTTTCAAGGTGCTAATGTGGCATACAGAGTCTTAAGATGTCCTACCTTGCCGTACGATATTCAAAGGACTCGGACGAATTCAGTAGGTTTATATGGAGTTTTAAGTTTACGTACGCTATTGTAAGATGTTGTCAGGAGTTGTGGGGTGTCGTACATTACACTAACATGCTTTTCAAGGTGTTATTGTGGCATACAGAGTCTTAAGATGTCCTAACTTGTCGTACGATGTTCAAAGGACTCGGACGAATTCAGTAGGTTTATATGGAGTTTTAAGTTTACGTACGGTATTGTAAGATGTTGTTAGGAGTTGTGAGGTGTCGTACATTACACTAACAAGCTTTTCAAGGTGCTAATGTGGCATACAGAGTCTTAAGATGTCCTAACTTGTCGTACGACGTTCAAAGGACTCGGACGAAATCAGTAGGTTTATATGGAGTGTTAAGTTTACGTACGGTATTGTAAGATGTTGTTAGGAGTTGTGAGGTGTCGTACATTACACTAACAAGCTTTTCAAGGTGCTAATGTGGCATACATAGTCTTAAGATGTCCTAACTTGTCGTACGATGTTCAAAGGACTCGGACGAATTTTGTAGGTTTATATGGAGTTTTAATTTTACGTACGGTATTTTAATAAGTTTTTAGGAGTTGTGAGGTGTCGTACATTACACTAACATGCTTTTCAAGGTGTTAATGTGGCATAAAGAGTCTTAAGATGTCCTAACTTTCCGTACGATGTTCAAAGGACTCGGACGAATTCAGTAGGTTTATATGGAGTTTTAAGTTTACGTACGGTATTGTAAGATGTTGTTAGGAGTTGTGTGGTGTCGTACATTACACTAACAAGCTTTTCAAGGTGCTAATGTGGCATACAGAGTCTTAAGATGTCCTACCTTGCCGTACGATATTCAAAGGACTCGGACGAATTCAGTAGGTTTATATGGAGTTTTAAGTTTACGTACGCTATTGTAAGATGTTGTCAGGAGTTGTGGGGTGTCGTACATTACACTAACATGCTTTTCAAGGTGTTATTGTGGCATACAGAGTCTTAAGATGTCCTAACTTGCCGTACGATGTTCAAAGGACTCGAACGAATTCAGTAGGTTTATATGGAGTTTTAAGTTTACGTACGGTATTGTAAGATGTTGTTAGGAGTTGTGAGGTGTCGTATATTACACTAACAAGCTTTTCAAGGTGCTAATGTGGCATACAGAGTCTTAAGATGTCCTAACTTGTCGTACGACGTTCAAAGGACTCGGACGAAATCAGTAGGTTTATATGGAGTGTTAAGTTTACGTACGGTATTGTAAGATGTTGTTAGGAGTTGTGAGGTGTCGTACATTACACTAACAAGCTTTTCAAGGTGCTAATGTGGCATACAGAGTCTTAAGATGTCCTAACTTGTCGTACGACGTTCAAAGGACTCGGACGAAATCAGTAGGTTTATATGGAGTGTTAAGTTTACGTACGGTATTGTAAGATGTTGTTAGGAGTTGTGAGGTGTCGTACATTACACTATCAAGCTTTTCAAGGTGCTAATGTGGCATACAGAGTCTTAAGATGTCCTAACTTGTCGTACGATGTTCAAAGGACTCGGACGAATTTTGTAGGTTTATATGGAGTTTTAATTTTACGTACGGTATTTTAATAAGTTTTTAGGAGTTGTGAGGTGTCGTACATTACACTAACATGCTTTTCAAGGTGTTAATGTGGCATAAAGAGTCTTAAGATGTCCTAACTTTCCGTACGATGTTCAAAGGACTCGGACGAATTCAGTAGGTTTATATGGAGTTTTAAGTTTACGTACGGTATTGTAAGATGTTGTTAGGAGTTGTGAGGTGTCGTACATTACACTAACAAGCTTTTCAAGGTGCTAATGTGGCATACAGAGTCTTAAGATGTCCTACCTTGCCGTACGATATTCAAAGGACTCGGACGAATTCAGTAGGTTTATATGGAGTTTTAAGTTTACGTACGCTATTGTAAGATGTTGTCAGGAGTTGTGGGGTGTCGTACATTACACTAACATGCTTTTCAAGGTGTTATTGTGGCATACAGAGTCTTAAGATGTCCTAACTTGTCGTACGATGTTCAAAGGACTCGGACGAATTCAGTAGGTTTATATGGAGTTTTAAGTTTACGTACGGTATTGTAAGATGTTGTTAGGAGTTGTGAGGTGTCGTACATTACACTAACAAGCTTTTCAAGGTGCTAATGTGGCATACAGAGTCTTAAGATGTCCTAACTTGTCGTACGACGTTCAAAGGACTCGGACGAAATCAGTAGGTTTATATGGAGTGTTAAGTTTACGTACGGTATTGTAAGATGTTGTTAGGAGTTGTGAGGTGTCGTACATTACACTAACAAGCTTTTCAAGGTGCTAATGTGGCATACAGAGTCTTAAGATGTCCTAACTTGTCGTACGATGTTCAAAGGACTCGGACGAATTTTGTAGGTTTATATGGAGTTTTAATTTTACGTACGGTATTTTAATAAGTTTTTAGGAGTTGTGAGGTGTCGTACATTACACTAACATGCTTTTCAAGGTGTTAATGTGGCATAAAGAGTCTTAAGATGTCCTAACTTTCCGTACGACGTTCAAAGGACTCGGACGAAATCAGTAGGTTTATATGGAGTGTTAAGTTTACGTACGGTATTGTAAGATGTTGTTAGGAGTTGTGAGGTGTCGTACATTACACTATCAAGCTTTTCAAGGTGCTAATGTGGCATACAGAGTCTTAAGATGTCCTAACTTGTCGTACGATGTTCAAAGGACTCGGACGAATTTTGTAGGTTTATATGGAGTTTTAATTTTACGTACGGTATTGTAATAAGTTTTTAGGAGTTGTGAGGTGTCGTACATTACACTAACATGCTTTTCAAGGTGTTAATGTGGCATAAAGAGTCTTAAGATGTCCTAACTTTCCGTACGATGTTCAAAGGACTCGGACGAATTCAGTAGGTTTATATGGAGTTTTAAGTTTACGTACGGTATTGTAAGATGTTGTTAGGAGTTGTGAGGTGTCGTTCATTACACTAACAAGCTTTTCAAGGTGCTAATGTGGCATACAGAGTCTTAAGATGTCCTACCTTGCCGTACGATATTCAAAGGACTCGGACGAATTCAGTAGGTTTATATGGAGTTTTAAGTTTACGTACGCTATTGTAAGATGTTGTCAGGAGTTGTGGGGTGTCGTACATTACACTAACATGCTTTTCAAGGTGTTATTGTGGCATACAGAGTCTTAAGATGTCCTAACTTGCCGTACGATGTTCAAAGGACTCGGACGAATTTTGTAGGTTTATATGGAGTTTTAATTTTACGTACGGTATTGTAAGATGTTGTCAGGAGTTGTGAGGTGGCGTACAATACACTAACATGCTTTTCAAGGTGTTAATGTGGCATACAGAGTCTTAAGATGTCCTACCTTGCCGTATGATATTCAAAGGACTCGGACGAATTCAGTAGGTTTATATGGAGTTTTAAGTTTACGTACGGTATTGTAAGATGTTGTTAGGAGTTGTGAGGTGTCGTACATTACACTAACAAGCTTTTCAAGGTGCTAATGTGGCATACAGAGTCTTAAGATGTCCTAACTTGTCGTACGACGTTCAAAGGACTCGGACGAAATCAGTAGGTTTATATGGAGTGTTAAGTTTACGTACGGTATTGTAAGATGTTGTTAGGAGTTGTGAGGTGTCGTACATTACACTATCAAGCTTTTCAAGGTGCTAATGTGGCATACAGAGTCTTAAGATGTCCTAACTTGTCGTACGATGTTCAAAGGACTCGGACGAATTCAGTAGGTTTATATGGAGTTTTAAGTTTACGTACGGTATTGTAAGATGTTGTTAGGAGTTGTGAGGTGTCGTACATTACACTAACAAGCTTTTCAAGGTGCTAATGTGGCAGACAGAGTCTTAAGATGTCCTACCTTGCCGTACGATATTCAAAGGACTCGGACGAATTCAGTAGGTTTATATGGAGTTTTAAGTTTACGTACGCTATTGTAAGATGTTGTCAGGAGTTGTGGGGTGTCGTACATTACACTAACATGCTTTTCAAGGTGTTATTGTGGCATACAGAGTCTTAAGATGTCCTAACTTGCCGTACGATGTTCAAAGGACTCGGACGAATTTTGTAGGTTTATATGGAGTTTTAATTTTACGTACGGTATTGTAAGATGTTGTCAGGAGTTGTGAGGTGGCGTACAATACACTAACATGCTTTTCAAGGTGTTAATGTGGCATACAGAGTCTTAAGATGTCCTACCTTGCCGTATGATATTCAAAGGACTCGGACGAATTCAGTAGGTTTATATGGAGTTTTAAGTTTACGTACGGTATTGTAAGATGTTGTTAGGAGTTGTGAGGTGTCGTACATTACACTTACAAGCTTTTCAAGTTGCTAATGTGGCATACAGAGTCTTAAGATGTCCTAACTTGTCGTACGATGTTCAAAGGACTCGGACGAATTTTGTAGGTTTATATGGAGTTTTAATTTTACGTACGGTATTGTAAGATGTTGTCAGGAGTTGTGAGGTGGCGTACAATACACTAACATGCTTTTCAAGGTGTTAATGTGGCATACAGAGTCTTAAGATGTCCTACCTTGCCGTATGATATTCAAAGGACTCGGACGAATTCAGTAGGTTTATATGGAGTTTTAAGTTTACGTACGGTATTGTAAGATGTTGTTAGGAGTTGTGAGGTGTCGTACATTACACTAACAAGCTTTTCAAGGTGCTAATGTGGCATACAGAGTCTTAAGATGTCCTAACTTGTCGTACGACGTTCAAAGGACTCGGACGAATTCAGTAGGTTTATATGGAGTGTTAAGTTTACGTACGGTATTGTAAGATGTTGTTAGGAGTTGTGAGGTGTCGTACATTACACTTACAAGCTTTCCAAGTTGCTAATGTGGCATACAGAGTCTTAAGATGTCCTAACTTGTCGTACGACGTTCAAAGGACTCGGACGAATTCAGTAGGTTTATATGGAGTTTTAAGTTTACGTACGGTATTGTAATAAGTTTTTATGAGTTGTGAGGTGTCGTACATTACACTTACAAGCTTTTCAAGTTGCTAATGTGGCATACAGAGTCTTAAGATGTCCTAACTTGTCGTACGATGTTCAAAGGACTCGGACGAATTCAGTAGGTTTATATGGAGTTTTAAGTTTACGTACGGTATTGTAAGATGTTGTTAGGAGTTGTGAGGTGTCGTACATTACACTAACAAGCTTTTCAAGGTGCTAATGTGGCATACAGAGTCTTAAGATGTCCTACCTTGCCGTATGATATTCAAAGGACTCGGACGAATTCAGTAGGTTTATATAGAGTTTTAAGTTTACGTACGGTATTGTAAGATGTTGTTAGGAGTTGTGAGGTGTCGTACATTACACTAACAAGCTTTTCAAGGTGCTAATGTGGCATACAGAGTCTTAAGATGTCCTAACTTGTCGTACGACGTTCAAAGGACTCGGACGAAATCAGTAGGTTTATATGGAGTGTTAAGTTTACGTACGGTATTGTAAGATGTTGTTAGGAGTTGTGAGGTGTCGTACATTACACTATCAAGCTTTTCAAGGTGCTAATGTGGCATACAGAGTCTTAAGATGTCCTAACTTGTCGTACGATGTTCAAAGGACTCGGACGAATTTTGTAGGTTTATATGGAGTTTTAATTTTACGTACGGTATTGTAATAAGTTTTTAGGAGTTGTGAGGTGTCGTACATTACACTAACATGCTTTTCAAGGTGTTAATGTGGCATAAAGAGTCTTAAGATGTCCTAACTTTCCGTACGATGTTCAAAGGACTCGGACGAATTCAGTAGGTTTATATGGAGTTTTAAGTTTACGTACGGTATTGTAAGATGTTGTTAGGAGTTGTGAGGTGTCGTTCATTACACTAACAAGCTTTTCAAGGTGCTAATGTGGCATACAGAGTCTTAAGATGTCCTACCTTGCCGTACGATATTCAAAGGACTCGGACGAATTCAGTAGGTTTATATGGAGTTTTAAGTTTACGTACGCTATTGTAAGATGTTGTCAGGAGTTGTGGGGTGTCGTACATTACACTAACATGCTTTTCAAGGTGTTATTGTGGCATACAGAGTCTTAAGATGTCCTAACTTGCCGTACGATGTTCAAAGGACTCGGACGAATTTTGTAGGTTTATATGGAGTTTTAATTTTACGTACGGTATTGTAAGATGTTGTCAGGACTTGTGAGGTGTCGTACATTACACTAACATGCTTTTCAAGGTGTTAATGTGGCATACATAGTCTTAAGATGTCCTAACTTGCCGTACGATGTTCAAAGGACTCGGACGAATTCAGTAGGTTTATATGGAGTTATAAGTTTACGTACGGTATTGTAAGATGTTGTTAGGAGTTGTGAGGTGTCGTACATTACACTATCAAGCTTTTCAAGGTGCTAATGTGGCATACAGAGTCTTAAGATGTCCTAACTTGTCGTACGACGTTCAAAGGACTCGGACGAATTCAGTAGGTTTATATGGAGTGTTAAGTTTACGTACGGTAATGTAAGATGTTGTTAGGAGTTGTGAGGTGTCGTACATTACACTAACAAGCTTTTCAAGGTGCTAATGTGGCATACAGAGTCTTAAGATATCCTAACTTGTCGTACGATGTTCAAAGGACTCGGACGAATTTTGTAGGTTTATATGGAGTTTTAATTTTATGTACGGTATTGTAAGATGTTGTCAGGAGTTGTGAGGTGGCGTACAATACACTAACATGCTTTTCAAGGTGTTAATGTGGCATACAGAGTCTTAAGATGTCCTACCTTGCCGTATGATATTCAAAGGACTCGGACGAATTCAGTAGGTTTATATGGAGTTTTAAGTTTACGTACGGTATTGTAAGATGTTGTTAGGAGTTGTGAGGTGTCGTACATTACACTAACAAGCTTTTCAAGGTGCTAATGTGGCATACAGAGTCTTAAGATGTCCTAACTTGTCGTACGACATTCAAAGGACTCGGACGAATTCAGTAGGTTTATATGGAGTGTTAAGTTTACGTACGGTATTGTAAGATGTTGTTAGGAGTTGTGAGGTGTCGTACATTACACTTACAAGCTTTCCAAGTTGCTAATGTGGCATACAGAGTCTTAAGATGTCCTAACTTGTCGTACGACGTTCAAAGGACTCGGACGAATTCAGTAGGTTTATATGGAGTTTTAAGTTTACGTACGGTATTGTAATAAGTTTTTATGAGTTGTGAGGTGTCGTACATTACACTTACAAGCTTTTCAAGTTGCTAATGTGGCATACAGAGTCTTAAGATGTCCTAACTTGTCGTACGATGTTCAAAGGACTCGGACGAATTTTGTAGGTTTATATGGAGTTTTAATTTTATGTACGGTATTGTAAGATGTTGTCAGGAGTTGTGAGGTGGCGTACAATACACTAACATGCTTTTCAAGATGTTAATGTGGCATACAGAGTCTTAAGATGTCCTACCTTGCCGTATGATATTCAAAGGACTCGGACGAATTCAGTAGGTTTATATGGAGTTTTAATTTTACGTACGGTATTGTAAGATGTTGTTAGGAGTTGTGAGGTGTCGTACATTACACTAACAAGCTTTTCAAGGTGCTAATGTGGCATACAGAGTCTTAAGATGTCCTAACTTGTCGTACGACGTTCAAAGGACTCGGACGAAATCAGTAGGTTTATATGGAGTGTTAAGTTTACGTACGGTATTGTAAGATGTTGTTAGGAGTTGTGAGGTGTCGTACATTACACTATCAAGCTTTTCAAGGTGCTAATGTGGCATACAGAGTCTTAAGATGTCCTAACTTGTCGTACGATGTTCAAAGGACTCGGACGAATTTTGTAGGTTTATATGGAGTTTTAATTTTACGTACGGTATTGTAATAAGTTTTTAGGAGTTGTGAGGTGTCGTACATTACACTAACATGCTTTTCAAGGTGTTAATGTGGCATAAAGAGTCTTAAGATGTCCTAACTTTCCGTACGATGTTCAAAGGACTCGGACGAATTCAGTAGGTTTATATGGAGTTTTAAGTTTACGTACGGTATTGTAAGATGTTGTTAGGAGTTGTGAGGTGTCGTACATTACACTAACAAGCTTTTCAAGGTGCTAATGTGGCATACAGAGTCTTAAGATGTCCTAACTTGTCGTACGACGTTCAAAGGACTCGGACGAATTCAGTAGGTTTATATGGAGTGTTAAGTTTACGTACGGTATTGTAAGATGTTGTTAGGAGTTGTGAGGTGTCGTACATTACACTTACAAGCTTTCCAAGTTGCTAATGTGGCATACAGAGTCTTAAGATGTCCTAACTTGTCGTACGACGTTCAAAGGACTCGGACGAATTCAGTAGGTTTATATGGAGTTTTAAGTTTACGTACGGTATTGTAATAAGTTTTTATGAGTTGTGAGGTGTCGTACATTACACTTACAAGCTTTTCAAGTTGCTAATGTGGCATACAGAGTCTTAAGATGTCCTAACTTGTCGTACGATGTTCAAAGGACTCGGACGAATTTTGTAGGTTTATATGGAGTTTTAATTTTATGTACGGTATTGTAAGATGTTGTCAGGAGTTGTGAGGTGGCGTACAATACACTAACATGCTTTTCAAGATGTTAATGTGGCATACAGAGTCTTAAGATGTCCTACCTTGCCGTATGATATTCAAAGGACTCGGACGAATTCAGTAGGTTTATATGGAGTTTTAATTTTACGTACGGTATTGTAAGATGTTGTTAGGAGTTGTGAGGTGTCGTACATTACACTAACAAGCTTTTCAAGGTGCTAATGTGGCATACAGAGTCTTAAGATGTCCTAACTTGTCGTACGACGTTCAAAGGACTCGGACGAAATCAGTAGGTTTATATGGAGTGTTAAGTTTACGTACGGTATTGTAAGATGTTGTTAGGAGTTGTGAGGTGTCGTACATTACACTATCAAGCTTTTCAAGGTGCTAATGTGGCATACAGAGTCTTAAGATGTCCTAACTTGTCGTACGATGTTCAAAGGACTCGGACGAATTTTGTAGGTTTATATGGAGTTTTAATTTTACGTACGGTATTGTAATAAGTTTTTAGGAGTTGTGAGGTGTCGTACATTACACTAACATGCTTTTCAAGGTGTTAATGTGGCATAAAGAGTCTTAAGATGTCCTAACTTTCCGTACGATGTTCAAAGGACTCGGACGAATTCAGTAGGTTTATATGGAGTTTTAAGTTTACGTACGGTATTGTAAGATGTTGTTAGGAGTTGTGAGGTGTCGTACATTACACTAACAAGCTTTTCAAGGTGCTAATGTGGCATACAGAGTCTTAAGATGTCCTAAGTTGTCGTACGACGTTCAAAGGACTCGGACGAATTCAGTAGGTTTATATGGAGTGTTAAGTTTACGTACGGTATTGTAAGATGTTGTTAGGAGTTGTGAGGTGTCGTACATTACACTTACAAGCTTTCCAAGTTGCTAATGTGGCATACAGAGTCTTAAGATGTCCTAACTTGTCGTACGACGTTCAAAGGACTTGGACGAATTCAGTAGGTTTATATGGAGTTTTAAGTTTACGTACGGTATTGTAATAAGTTTTTATGAGTTGTGAGGTGTCGTACATTACACTTACAAGCTTTTCAAGTTGCTAATGTGGCATACAGAGTCTTAAGATGTCCTAACTTGTCGTACGATGTTCAAAGGACTCGGACGAATTTTGTAGGTTTATATGGAGTTTTAATTTTACGTACGGTATTGTAAGATGTTGTCAGGATTTGTGAGGTGGCGTACAATACACTAACATGCTTTTCAAGGTGTTAATGTGGCATACAGAGTCTTAAGATGTCCTACCTTGCCGTATGATATTCAAAGGACTCGGACGAATTCAGTAGGTTTATATAGAGTTTTAAGTTTACGTACGGTATTGTAAGATGTTGTTAGGAGTTGTGAGGTGTCGTACATTACACTAACAAGCTTTTCAAGGTGCTAATGTGGCATACAGAGTCTTAAGATGTCCTAACTTGTCGTACGACGTTCAAAGGACTCGGACGAAATCAGTAGGTTTATATGGAGTGTTAAGTTTACGTACGGTATTGTAAGATGTTGTTAGGAGTTGTGAGGTGTCGTACATTACACTATCAAGCTTTTCAAGGTGCTAATGTGGCATACAGAGTCTTAAGATGTCCTAACTTGTCGTACGATGTTCAAAGGACTCGGACGAATTTTGTAGGTTTATATGGAGTTTTAATTTTACGTACGGTATTGTAATAAGTTTTTAGGAGTTGTGAGGTGTCGTACATTACACTAACATGCTTTTCAAGGTGTTAATGTGGCATAAAGAGTCTTAAGATGTCCTAACTTTCCGTACGATGTTCAAAGGACTCGGACGAATTCAGTAGGTTTATATGGAGTTTTAAGTTTACGTACGGTATTGTAAGATGTTGTTAGGAGTTGTGAGGTGTCGTTCATTACACTAACAAGCTTTTCAAGGTGCTAATGTGGCATACAGAGTCTTAAGATGTCCTACCTTGCCGTACGATATTCAAAGGACTCGGACGAATTCAGTAGGTTTATATGGAGTTTTAAGTTTACGTACGCTATTGTAAGATGTTGTCAGGAGTTGTGGGGTGTCGTACATTACACTAACATGCTTTTCAAGGTGTTATTGTGGCATACAGAGTCTTAAGATGTCCTAACTTGCCGTACGATGTTCAAAGGACTCGGACGAATTTTGTAGGTTTATATGGAGTTTTAATTTTACGTACGGTATTGTAAGATGTTGTTAGGAGTTGTGAGGTGTCGTACATTACACTAACAAGCTTTTCAAGGTGCTAATGTGGCATACAGAGTCTTAAGATATCCTAACTTGTCGTACGATGTTCAAAGGACTCGGACGAATTTTGTAGGTTTATATGGAGTTTTAATTTTACGTACGGTATTGTAAGATGTTGTCAGGAGTTGTGAGGTGGCGTACAATACACTAACATGCTTTTCAAGGTGTTAATGTGGCATACAGAGTCTTAAGATGTCCTACCTTGCCGTATGATATTCAAAGGACTCGGACGAATTCAGTAGGTTTATATGGAGTTTTAAGTTTACGTACGGTATTGTAAGATGTTGTTAGGAGTTGTGAGGTGTCGTACATTACACTAACAAGCTTTTCAAGGTGCTAATGTGGCATACAGAGTCTTAAGATGTCCTAACTTGTCGTACGACGTTCAAAGGACTCGGACGAATTCAGTAGGTTTATATGGAGTGTTAAGTTTACGTACGGTATTGTAAGATGTTGTTAGGAGTTGTGAGGTGTCGTACATTACACTTACAAGCTTTCCAAGTTGCTAATGTGGCATACAGAGTCTTAAGATGTCCTAACTTGTCGTACGACGTTCAAAGGACTCGGACGAATTCAGTAGGTTTATATGGAGTTTTAAGTTTACGTACGGTATTGTAATAAGTTTTTATGAGTTGTGAGGTGTCGTACATTACACTTACAAGCTTTTCAAGTTGCTAATGTGGCATACAGAGTCTTAAGATGTCCTAACTTGTCGTACGATGTTCAAAGGACTCGGACGAATTTTGTAGGTTTATATGGAGTTTTAATTTTACGTACGGTATTGTAAGATGTTGTCAGGAGTTGTGAGGTGGCGTACAATACACTAACATGCTTTTCAAGGTGTTAATGTGGCATACAGAGTCTTAAGATGTCCTACCTTGCCGTATGATATTCAAAGGACTCGGACGAATTCAGTAGGTTTATATGGAGTTTTAAGTTTACGTACGGTATTGTAAGATGTTGTTAGGAGTTGTGAGGTGTCGTACATTACACTAACAAGCTTTTCAAGGTGCTAATGTGGCATACAGAGTCTTAAGATGTCCTAACTTGTCGTACGACGTTCAAAGGACTCGGACGAATTCAGTAGGTTTATATGGAGTGTTAAGTTTACGTACGGTATTGTAAGATGTTGTTAGGAGTTGTGAGGTGTCGTACATTACACTTACAAGCTTTCCAAGTTGCTAATGTGGCATACAGAGTCTTAAGATGTCCTAACTTGTCGTACGACGTTCAAAGGACTCGGACGAATTCAGTAGGTTTATATGGAGTTTTAAGTTTACGTACGGTATTGTAATAAGTTTTTATGAGTTGTGAGGTGTCGTACATTACACTTACAAGCTTTTCAAGTTGCTAATGTGGCATACAGAGTCTTAAGATGTCCTAACTTGTCGTACGATGTTCAAAGGACTCGGACGAATTTTGTAGGTTTATATGGAGTTTTAATTTTACGTACGGTATTGTAAGATGTTGTCAGGAGTTGTGAGGTGGCGTACAATACACTAACATGCTTTTCAAGGTGTTAATGTGGCATACAGAGTCTTAAGATGTCCTACCTTGCCGTATGATATTCAAAGGACTCGGACGAATTCAGTAGGTTTATATAGAGTTTTAAGTTTACGTACGGTATTGTAAGATGTTGTTAGGAGTTGTGAGGTGTCGTACATTACACTAACAAGCTTTTCAAGGTGCTAATGTGGCATACAGAGTCTTAAGATGTCCTAACTTGTCGTACGACGTTCAAAGGACTCGGACGAAATCAGTAGGTTTATATGGAGTGTTAAGTTTACGTACGGTATTGTAAGATGTTGTTAGGAGTTGTGAGGTGTCGTACATTACACTATCAAGCTTTTCAAGGTGCTAATGTGGCATACAGAGTCTTAAGATGGCCTAACTTGTCGTACGATGTTCAAAGGACTCGGACGAATTTTGTAGGTTTATATGGAGTTTTAATTTTACGTACGGTATTGTAATAAGTTTTTAGGAGTTGTGAGGTGTCGTACATTACACTAACATGCTTTTCAAGGTGTTAATGTGGCATAAAGAGTCTTAAGATGTCCTAACTTTCCGTACGATGTTCAAAGGACTCGGACGAATTCAGTAGGTTTATATGGAGTTTTAAGTTTACGTACGGTATTGTAAGATGTTGTTAGGAGTTGTGAGGTGTCGTTCATTACACTAACAAGCTTTTCAAGGTGCTAATGTGGCATACAGAGTCTTAAGATGTCCTACCTTGCCGTACGATATTCAAAGGACTCGGACGAATTCAGTAGGTTTATATGGAGTTTTAAGTTTACGTACGCTATTGTAAGATGTTGTCAGGAGTTGTGGGGTGTCGTACATTACACTAACATGCTTTTCAAGGTGTTATTGTGGCATACAGAGTCTTAAGATGTCCTAACTTGCCGTACGATGTTCAAAGGACTCGGACGAATTTTGTAGGTTTATATGGAGTTTTAATTTTACGTACGGTATTGTAAGATGTTGTCAGGACTTGTGAGGTGTCGTACATTACACTAACATGCTTTTCAAGGTGTTAATGTGGCATACATAGTCTTAAGATGTCCTAACTTGCCGTACGATGTTCAAAGGACTCGGACGAATTCAGTAGGTTTATATGGAGTTTTAAGTTTACGTACGGTATTGTAAGATGTTGTTAGGAGTTGTGAGGTGTCGTACATTACACTATCAAGCTTTTCAAGGTGCTAATGTGGCATACAGAGTCTTAAGATGTCCTAACTTGTCGTACGACGTTCAAAGGACTCGGACGAATTCAGTAGGTTTATATGGAGTGTTAAGTTTACGTACGGTAATGTAAGATGTTGTTAGGAGTTGTGAGGTGTCGTACATTACACTAACAAGCTTTTCAAGGTGCTAATGTGGCATACAGAGTCTTAAGATATCCTAACTTGTCGTACGATGTTCAAAGGACTCGGACGAATTTTGTAGGTTTATATGGAGTTTTAATTTTACGTATGGTATTGTAAGATGTTGTCAGGAGTTGTGAGGTGGCGTACAATACACTAACATGCTTTTCAAGGTGTTAATGTGGCATACAGAGTCTTAAGATGTCCTACCTTGCCGTATGATATTCAAAGGACTCGGACGAATTCAGTAGGTTTATATGGAGTTTTAAGTTTACGTACGGTATTGTAAGATGTTGTTAGGAGTTGTGAGGTGTCGTACATTACACTAACAAGCTTTTCAAGGTGCTAATGTGGCATACAGAGTCTTAAGATGTCCTAACTTGTCGTACGACGTTCAAAGGACTCGGACGAATTCAGTAGGTTTATATGGAGTGTTAAGTTTACGTACGGTATTGTAAGATGTTGTTAGGAGTTGTGAGGTGTCGTACATTACACTTACAAGCTTTCCAAGTTGCTAATGTGGCATACAGAGTCTTAAGATGTCCTAACTTGTCGTACGACGTTCAAAGGACTCGGACGAATTCAGTAGGTTTATATGGAGTTTTAAGTTTACGTACGGTATTGTAATAAGTTTTTATGAGTTGTGAGGTGTCGTACATTACACTTACAAGCTTTTCAAGTTGCTAATGTGGCATACAGAGTCTTAAGATGTCCTAACTTGTCGTACGATGTTCAAAGGACTCGGACGAATTTTGTAGGTTTATATGGAGTTCTAATTTTACGTACGGTATTGTAAGATGTTGTCAGGAGTTGTGAGGTGGCGTACAATACACTAACATGCTTTTCAAGGTGTTAATGTGGCATACAGAGTCTTAAGATGTCCTACCTTGCCGTATGATATTCAAAGGACTCGGACGAATTCAGTAGGTTTATATGGAGTTTTAATCTTACGTACGGTATTGTAAGATGTTGTTAGGAGTTGTGAGGTGTCGTACATTACACTAACAAGCTTTTCAAGGTGCTAATGTGGCATACAGAGTCTTAAGATGTCCTAACTTGTCGTACGACGTTCAAAGGACTCGGACGAAATCAGTAGGTTTATATGGAGTGTTAAGTTTACGTACGGTATAGTAAGATGTTGTTAGGAGTTGTGAGGTGTCGTACATTACACTATCAAGCTTTTCAAGGTGCTAATGTGGCATACAGAGTCTTAAGATGTCCTAACTTGTCGTACGATGTTCAAAGGACTCGGACGAATTTTGTAGGTTTATATGGAGTTTTAATTTTACGTACGGTATTGTAAGATGTTGTCAGGAGTTGTGAGGTGGCGTACAATACACTAACATGCTTTTCAAGGTGTTAATGTGGCATACAGAGTCTTAAGATGTCCTACCTTGCCGTATGATATTCAAAGGACTCGGACGAATTCAGTAGGTTTATATGGAGTTTTAATCTTACGTACGGTATTGTAAGATGTTGTTAGGAGTTGTGAGGTGTCGTACATTACACTAACAAGCTTTTCAAGGTGCTAATGTGGCATACAGAGTCTTAAGATGTCCTAACTTGTCGTACGACGTTCAAAGGACTCGGACGAAATCAGTAGGTTTATATGGAGTGTTAAGTTTACGTACGGTATTGTAAGATGTTGTTAGGAGTTGTGAGGTGTCGTACATTACACTATCAAGCTTTTCAAGGTGCTAATGTGGCATACAGAGTCTTAAGATGTCCTAACTTGTCGTACGATGTTCAAAGGACTCGGACGAATTTTGTAGGTTTATATGGAGTTTTAATTTTACGTACGGTATTGTAAGATGTTGTCAGGAGTTGTGAGGTGGCGTACAATACACTAACATGCTTTTCAAGGTGTTAATGTGGCATACAGAGTCTTAAGATGTCCTACCTTGCCGTATGATATTCAAAGGACTCGGACGAATTCAGTAGGTTTATATAGAGTTTTAAGTTTACGTACGGTATTGTAAGATGTTGTTAGGAGTTGTGAGGTGTCGTACATTACACTAACAAGCTTTTCAAGGTGCTAATGTGGCATACAGAGTCTTAAGATGTCCTAACTTGTCGTACGACGTTCAAAGGACTCGGACGAAATCAGTAGGTTTATATGGAGTGTTAAGTTTACGTACGGTATTGTAAGATGTTGTTAGGAGTTGTGAGGTGTCGTACATTACACTATCAAGCTTTTCAAGGTGCTAATGTGGCATACAGAGTCTTAAGATGGCCTAACTTGTCGTACGATGTTCAAAGGACTCGGACGAATTTTGTAGGTTTATATGGAGTTTTAATTTTACGTACGGTATTGTAATAAGTTTTTAGGAGTTGTGAGGTGTCGTACATTACACTAACATGCTTTTCAAGGTGTTAATGTGGCATAAAGAGTCTTAAGATGTCCTAACTTTCCGTACGATGTTCAAAGGACTCGGACGAATTCAGTAGGTTTATATGGAGTTTTAAGTTTACGTACGGTATTGTAAGATGTTGTTAGGAGTTGTGAGGTGTCGTTCATTACACTAACAAGCTTTTCAAGGTGCTAATGTGGCATACAGAGTCTTAAGATGTCCTACCTTGCCGTACGATATTCAAAGGACTCGGACGAATTCAGTAGGTTTATATGGAGTTTTAAGTTTACGTACGCTATTGTAAGATGTTGTCAGGAGTTGTGGGGTGTCGTACATTACACTAACATGCTTTTCAAGGTGTTATTGTGGCATACAGAGTCTTAAGATGTCCTAACTTGCCGTACGATGTTCAAAGGACTCGGACGAATTTTGTAGGTTTATATGGAGTTTTAATTTTACGTACGGTATTGTAAGATGTTGTCAGGACTTGTGAGGTGTCGTACATTACACTAACATGCTTTTCAAGGTGTTAATGTGGCATACATAGTCTTAAGATGTCCTAACTTGCCGTACGATGTTCAAAGGACTCGGACGAATTCAGTAGGTTTATATGGAGTTTTAAGTTTACGTACGGTATTGTAAGATGTTGTTAGGAGTTGTGAGGTGTCGTACATTACACTATCAAGCTTTTCAAGGTGCTAATGTGGCATACAGAGTCTTAAGATGTCCTAACTTGTCGTACGACGTTCAAAGGACTCGGACGAATTCAGTAGGTTTATATGGAGTGTTAAGTTTACGTACGGTAATGTAAGATGTTGTTAGGAGTTGTGAGGTGTCGTACATTACACTAACAAGCTTTTCAAGGTGCTAATGTGGCATACAGAGTCTTAAGATATCCTAACTTGTCGTACGATGTTCAAAGGACTCGGACGAATTTTGTAGGTTTATATGGAGTTTTAATTTTACGTACGGTATTGTAAGATGTTGTCAGGAGTTGTGAGGTGGCGTACAATACACTAACATGCTTTTCAAGGTGTTAATGTGGCATACAGAGTCTTAAGATGTCCTACCTTGCCGTATGATATTCAAAGGACTCGGACGAATTCAGTAGGTTTATATGGAGTTTTAAGTTTACGTACGGTATTGTAAGATGTTGTTAGGAGTTGTGAGGTGTCGTACATTACACTAACAAGCTTTTCAAGGTGCTAATGTGGCATACAGAGTCTTAAGATGTCCTAACTTGTCGTACGACGTTCAAAGGACTCGGACGAATTCAGTAGGTTTATATGGAGTGTTAAGTTTACGTACGGTATTGTAAGATGTTGTTAGGAGTTGTGAGGTGTCGTACATTACACTTACAAGCTTTCCAAGTTGCTAATGTGGCATACAGAGTCTTAAGATGTCCTAACTTGTCGTACGACGTTCAAAGGACTCGGACGAATTCAGTAGGTTTATATGGAGTTTTAAGTTTACGTACGGTATTGTAATAAGTTTTTATGAGTTGTGAGGTGTCGTACATTACACTTACAAGCTTTTCAAGTTGCTAATGTGGCATACAGAGTCTTAAGATGTCCTAACTTGTCGTACGATGTTCAAAGGACTCGGACGAATTTTGTAGGTTTATATGGAGTTCTAATTTTACGTACGGTATTGTAAGATGTTGTCAGGAGTTGTGAGGTGTCGTACATTACACTATCAAGCTTTTCAAGGTGCTAATGTGGCATACAGAGTCTTAAGATGTCCTAACTTGTCGTACGATGTTCAAAGGACTCGGACGAATTTTGTAGGTTTATATGGAGTTTTAATTTTACGTACGGTATTGTAAGATGTTGTTAGGAGTTGTGAGGTGTCGTACATTACACTAACAAGCTTTTCAAGGTGCTAATGTGGCATACAGAGTCTTAAGATGTCCTAACTTGTCGTACGACGTTCAAAGGACTCGGACGAAATCAGTAGGTTTATATGGAGTGTTAAGTTTACGTACGGTATTGTAAGATGTTGTTAGGAGTTGTGAGGTGTCGTACATTACACTATCAAGCTTTTCAAGGTGCTAATGTGGCATACAGAGTCTTAAGATGTCCTAACTTGTCGTACGATGTTCAAAGGACTCGGACGAATTCAGTAGGTTTATATGGAGTTTTAAGTTTACGTACGGTATTGTAAGATGTTGTCAGGAGTTGTGGGGTGTCGTACATTACACTAACATGCTTTTCATGGTGTTAATGTGGCATACAGAGTCTTAAGATGTCCTACCTTGCCGTATGATATTCAAAGGACTCGGACGAATTCAGTAGGTTTATATGGAGTTTTAAGTTTACGTACGGTATTGTAAGATGTTGTTAGGAGTTGTGAGGTGTCGTACATTACACTAACAAGCTTTTCAAGGTGCTAATGTGGCATACAGAGTCTTAAGATGTCCTACCTTGCCGTACGATATTCAAAGGACTCGGACGAATTCAGTAGGTTTATATGGAGTTTTAAGTTTACGTACGCTATTGTAAGATGTTGTCAGGAGTTGTGGGGTGTCGTACATTACACTAACATGCTTTTCAAGGTGTTAATGTGGCATACAGAGTCTTAAGATGTCCTACCTTGCCGTATGATATTCAAAGGACTCGGACGAATTCAGTAGGTTTATATGGAGTTTTAAGTTTACGTACGGTATTGTAAGATGTTGTTAGGAGTTGTGAGGTGTCGTACATTACACTAACATGCTTTTCAAGGTGTTATTGTGGCATAGAGAGTCTTAAGATGTCCTAACTTGCCGTACGATGTTCAAAGGACTCGGACGAATTTTGTAGGTTTATATGGAGTTTTAATTTTACGTACGGTATTGTAAGATGTTGTCAGGACTTGTGAGGTGTCGTACATTACACTAACATGCTTTTCAAGGTGTTAATGTGGCATACATAGTCTTAAGATGTCCTAACTTGCCGTACGATGTTCAAAGGACTCGGACGAATTCAGTAGGTTTATATGGAGTTTTAAGTTTACGTACGGTATTGTAAGATGTTGTTAGGAGTTGTGAGGTGTCGTACATTACACTAACAAGCTTTACAAGGTGCTAATGTGGCATACAGAGTCTTAAGATGTCCTAACTTGTCGTCGACGTTCAAAGGACTCGGACGAATTCAGTAGGTTTATATGGAGTGTTAAGTTTACGTACAGTATTGTAAGATGTTGTTAGGAGTTGTGAGGTTTCGTACATTACACTAACAAGCTTTTCAAGGTGCTAATGTGGCATACAGAGTCTTAAGATGTCCTAACTTGTCGTACGATGTTCAAAGGACTCGGACGAATTTTGTAGGTATATATGGAGATTTAATTTTACGTACGGTATTGTAAGATGTTGTCAGGATTGTGAGGTGTCGTACATTACACTAACATGCTTTTCAAGGTGTTAATGTGGCATACAGAGTCTTAAGATGTCCTACCTTGCCGTACGATATTCAAAGGACTCGGACGAATTCAGTAGGTTTATATGGAGTTTTAAGTTTACGTACGCTATTGTAAGATGTTGTCAGGAGTTGTGGGGTGTCGTACATTACACTAACATGCTTTTCAAGGTGTTATTGTGGCATACAGAGTCTTATAATGTCCTAACTTGCCGTACGATGGTCAAAGGACTCGGACGAATTTTGTAGGTTTATATGGAGTTTTAATTTTACGTACGGTATTGTAAGATGTTGTCAGGAGTTGTGAGGTGGCGTACAATACACTAACATGCTTTTCAAGGTGTTAATGTGGCATACAGAGTCTTAAGATGTCCTACCTTGCCGTATGATATTCAAAGGACTCGGACGAATTCAGTAGGTTTATATGGAGTTTTAATTTTACGTACGGTATTGTAAGATGTTGTTAGGAGTTGTGAGGTGTCGTACATTACACTAACAAGCTTTTCAAGGTGCTAATGTGGCATACAGAGTCTTAAGATGTCCTAACTTGTCGTACGACGTTCAAAGGACTCGGACGAAATCAGTAGGTTTATATGGAGTGTTAAGTTTACGTACGGTATTGTAAGATGTTGTTAGGAGTTGTGAGGTGTCGTACATTACACTATCAAGCTTTTCAAGGTGCTAATGTGGCATACAGAGTCTTAAGATGTCCTAACTTGTCGTACGATGTTCAAAGGACTCGGACGAATTTTGTAGGTTTATATGGAGTTTTAATTTTACGTACGGTATTGTAATAAGTTTTTAGGAGTTGTGAGGTGTCGTACATTACACTAACATGCTTTTCAAGGTGTTAATGTGGCATAAAGAGTCTTAAGATGTCCTAACTTTCCGTACGATGTTCAAAGGACTCGGACGAATTCAGTAGGTTTAAATGGAGTTTTAAGTTTACGTACGGTATTGTAAGATGTTGTTAGGAGTTGTGAGGTGTCGTACATTACACTAACAAGCTTTTCAAGGTGCTAATGTGGCATACAGAGTCTTAAGATGTCCTACCTTGCCGTACGATATTCAAAGGACTCGGACGAATTCAGTAGGTTTATATGGAGTTTTAAGTTTACGTACGCTATTGTAAGATGTTGTCAGGAGTTGTGGGGTGTCGTACATTACACTAACATGCTTTTCAAGGTGTTAATGTGGCATACAGAGTCTTAAGATGTCCTACCTTGCCGTATGATATTCAAAGGACTCGGACGAATTCAGTAGGTTTATATGGAGTTTTAAGTTTACGTACGGTATTGTAAGATGTTGTTAGGAGTTGTGAGGTGTCGTACATTACACTAACACGCTTTTCAAGGTGTTATTGTGGCATACAGAGTCTTAAGATGTCCTAACTTGCCGTACGATGTTCAAAGGACTCGGACGAATTTTGTAGGTTTATATGGAGTTTTAATTTTACGTACGGTATTGTAAGATGTTGTCAGGACTTGTGAGGTGTCGTACATTACACTAACATGCTTTTCAAGGTGTTAATGTGGCATACATAGTCTTAAGATGTCCTAACTTGCCGTACGATGTTCAAAGGACTCGGACGAATTCAGTAGGTTTATATGGAGTTTTAAGTTTACGTACGGTATTGTAAGATGTTGTTAGGAGTTGTGAGGTGTCGTACATTACACTATCAAGCTTTTCAAGGTGCTAATGTGGCATACAGAGTCTTAAGATGTCCTAACTTGTCGTCGACGTTCAAAGGACTCGGACGAATTCAGTAGGTTTATATGGAGTGTTAAGTTTACGTACAGTATTGTAAGATGTTGTTAGGAGTTGTGAGGTTTCGTACATTACACTAACAAGCTTTTCAAGGTGCTAATGTGGCATACAGAGTCTTAAGATGTCCTAACTTGTCGTACGATGTTCAAAGGACTCGGACGAATTTTGTAGGTATATATGGAGATTTAATTTTACGTACGGTATTGTAAGATGTTGTCAGGATTGTGAGGTGTCGTACATTACACTAACATGCTTTTCAAGGTGTTAATGTGGCATACAGAGTCTTAAGATGTCCTACCTTGCCGTACGATATTCAAAGGACTCGGACGAATTCAGTAGGTTTATATGGAGTTTTAAGTTTACGTACGCTATTGTAAGATGTTGTCAGGAGTTGTGGGGTGTTGTACATTACACTAACATGCTTTTCAAGGTGTTATTGTGGCATACAGAGTCTTATAATGTCCTAACTTGCAGTACGATGGTCAAAGGACTCGGACGAATTTTGTAGGTTTATATGGAGTTTTAATTTTACGTACGGTATTGTAAGATGTTGTTAGGAGTTGTGAGGTGTCGTACATTACACTAACAAGCTTTTCAAGGTGCTAATGTGGCATACAGAGTCTTAAGATGTCCTAACTTGTCGTACGACGTTCAAAGGACTCGGACGAAATCAGTAGGTTTATATGGAGTGTTAAGTTTACGTACGGTATTGTAAGATGTTGTTAGGAGTTGTGAGGTGTCGTACATTACACTATCAAGCTTTTCAAGGTGCTAATGTGGCATACAGAGTCTTAAGATGTCCTAACTTGTCGTACGATGTTCAAAGGACTCGGACGAATTTTGTAGGTTTATATGGAGTTTTAATTTTACGTACGGTATTGTAATAAGTTTTTAGGAGTTGTGAGGTGTCGTACATTACACTAACATGCTTTTCAAGGTGTTAATGTGGCATAAAGAGTCTTAAGATGTCCTAACTTTCCGTACGATGTTCATAGGACTCGGACGAATTCAGTAGGTTTATATGGAGTTTTAAGTTTACGTACGGTATTGTAAGATGTTGTTAGGAGTTGTGAGGTGTCGTACATTACACTAACAAGCTTTTCAAGGTGCTAATGTGGCATACAGAGTCTTAAGATGTCCTACCTTGCCGTACGATATTCAAAGGACTCGGACGAATTCAGTAGGTTTATATGGAGTTTTAAGTTTACGTACGGTATTGTAAGATGTTGTCAGGAGTTGTGGGGTGTCGTACATTACACTAACATGCTTTTCATGGTGTTAATGTGGCATACAGAGTCTTAAGATGTCCTACCTTGCCGTATGATATTCAAAGGACTCGGACGAATTCAGTAGGTTTATATGGAGTTTTAAGTTTACGTACGGTATTGTAAGATGTTGTTAGGAGTTGTGAGGTGTCGTACATTACACTAACAAGCTTTTCAAGGTGCTAATGTGGCATACAGAGTCTTAAGATGTCCTACCTTGCCGTACGATATTCAAAGGACTCGGACGAATTCAGTAGGTTTATATGGAGTTTTAAGTTTACGTACGCTATTGTAAGATGTTGTCAGGAGTTGTGGGGTGTCGTACATTACACTAACATGCTTTTCAAGGTGTTAATGTGGCATACAGAGTCTTAAGATGTCCTACCTTGCCGTATGATATTCAAAGGACTCGGACGAATTCAGTAGGTTTATATGGAGTTTTAAGTTTACGTACGGTATTGTAAGATGTTGTTAGGAGTTGTGAGGTGTCGTACATTACACTAACATGCTTTTCAAGGTGTTATTGTGGCATACAGAGTCTTAAGATGTCCTAACTTGCCGTACGATGTTCAAAGGACTCGGACGAATTTTGTAGGTTTATATGGAGTTTTAATTTTACGTACGGTATTGTAAGATGTTGTCAGGACTTGTGAGGTGTCGTACATTACACTAACATGCTTTTCAAGGTGTTAATGTGGCATACATAGTCTTAAGATGTCCTAACTTGCCGTACGATGTTCAAAGGACTCGGACGAATTCAGTAGGTTTATATGGAGTTTTAAGTTTACGTACGGTATTGTAAGATGTTGTTAGGAGTTGTGAGGTGTCGTACATTACACTATCAAGCTTTTCAAGGTGCTAATGTGGCATACAGAGTCTTAAGATGTCCTAACTTGTCGTCGACGTTCAAAGGACTCGGACGAATTCAGTAGGTTTATATGGAGTGTTAAGTTTACGTACAGTATTGTAAGATGTTGTTAGGAGTTGTGAGGTTTCGTACATTACACTAACAAGCTTTTCAAGGTGCTAATGTGGCATACAGAGTCTTAAGATGTCCTAACTTGTCGTACGATGTTCAAAGGACTCGGACGAATTTTGTAGGTATATATGGAGATTTAATTTTACGTACGGTATTGTAAGATGTTGTCAGGATTGTGAGGTGTCGTACATTACACTAACATGCTTTTCAAGGTGTTAATGTGGCATACAGAGTCTTAAGATGTCCTACCTTGCCGTACGATATTCAAAGGACTCGGACGATTTCAGTAGGTTTATATGGAGTTTTAAGTTTACGTACGCTATTGTAAGATGTTGTCAGGAGTTGTGGGGTGTCGTACATTACACTAACATGCTTTTCAAGGTGTTATTGTGGCATACAGAGTCTTATAATGTCCTAACTTGCCGTACGATGGTCAAAGGACTCGGACGAATTTTGTAGGTTTATATGGAGTTTTAATTTTACGTACGGTATTGTAAGATGTTGTTAGGAGTTGTGAGGTGTCGTACATTACACTAACAAGCTTTTCAAGGTGCTAATGTGGCATACAGAGTCTTAAGATGTCCTAACTTGTCGTACGACGTTCAAAGGACTCGGACGAAATCAGTAGGTTTATATGGAGTGTTAAGTTTACGTACGGTATTGTAAGATGTTGTTAGGAGTTGTGAGGTGTCGTACATTACACTATCAAGCTTTTCAAGGTGCTAATGTGGCATACAGAGTCTTAAGATGTCCTAACTTGTCGTACGATGTTCAAAGGACTCGGACGAATTTTGTAGGTTTATATGGAGTTTTAATTTTACGTACGGTATTGTAATAAGTTTTTAGGAGTTGTGAGGTGTCGTACATTACACTAACATGCTTTTCAAGGTGTTAATGTGGCATAAAGAGTCTTAAGATGTCCTAACTTTCCGTACGATGTTCAAAGGACTCGGACGAATTCAGTAGGTTTATATGGAGTTTTAAGTTTACGTACGGTATTGTAAGATGTTGTTAGGAGTTGTGAGGTGTCGTACATTACACTAACAAGCTTTTCAAGGTGCTAATGTGGCATACAGAGTCTTAAGATGTCCTACCTTGCCGTACGATATTCAAAGGACTCGGACGAATTCAGTAGGTTTATATGGAGTTTTAAGTTTACGTACGCTATTGTAAGATGTTGTCAGGAGTTGTGGGGTGTCGTACATTACACTAACATGCTTTTCATGGTGTTAATGTGGCATACAGAGTCTTAAGATGTCCTACCTTGCCGTATGATATTCAAAGGACTCGGACGAATTCAGTAGGTTTATATGGAGTTTTAAGTTTACGTACGGTATTGTAAGATGTTGTTAGGAGTTGTGAGGTGTCGTACATTACACTAACATGCTTTTCAAGGTGTTATTGTGGCATACAGAGTCTTAAGATGTCCTAACTTGTCGTACGATGTTCAAAGGACTCGGACGAATTTTGTAGGTTTATATGGAGTTTTAATTTTACGTACGGTATTGTAAGATGTTGTCAGGACTTGTGAGGTGTCGTACATTACACTAACATGCTTTTCAAGGTGTTAATGTGGCATACAGAGTCTTAAGATGTCCTACCTTGCCGTACGATATTCAAAGGACTCGGACGAATTCAGTAGGTTTATATGGAGTTTTAAGTTTACGTACGCTATTGTAAGATGTTGTCAGGAGTTGTGGGGTGTCGTACATTACACTAACATGCTTTTCAAGGTGTTATTGTGGCATACAGAGTGTTATAATGTCCTAACTTGCAGTACGATGGTCAAAGGACTCGGACGAATTTTGTAGGTTTATATGGAGTTTTAATTTTACGTACGGTATTGTAAGATGTTGTTAGGAGTTGTGAGGTGTCGTACATTACACTAACAAGCTTTTCAAGGTGCTAATGTGGCATACAGAGTCTTAAGATGTCCTAACTTGTCGTACGACGTTCAAAGGACTCGGACGAAATCAGTAGGTTTATATGGAGTGTTAAGTTTACGTACGGTATTGTAAGATGTTGTTAGGAGTTGTGAGGTGTCGTACATTACACTATCAAGCTTTTCAAGGTGCTAATGTGGCATACAGAGTCTTAAGATGTCCTAACTTGTCGTACGATGTTCAAAGGACTCGGACGAATTTTGTAGGTTTATATGGAGTTTTAATTTTACGTACGGTATTGTAATAAGTTTTTAGGAGTTGTGAGGTGTCGTACATTACACTAACATGCTTTTCAAGGTGTTAATGTGGCATAAAGAGTCTTAAGATGTCCTAACTTTCCGTACGATGTTCATAGGACTCGGACGAATTCAGTAGGTTTATATGGAGTTTTAAGTTTACGTACGGTATTGTAAGATGTTGTTAGGAGTTGTGAGGTGTCGTACATTACACTAACAAGCTTTTCAAGGTGCTAATGTGGCATACAGAGTCTTAAGATGTCCTACCTTGCCGTACGATATTCAAAGGACTCGGACGAATTCAGTAGGTTTATATGGAGTTTTAAGTTTACGTACGGTATTGTAAGATGTTGTCAGGAGTTGTGGGGTGTCGTACATTACACTAACATGCTTTTCATGGTGTTAATGTGGCATACAGAGTCTTAAGATGTCCTACCTTGCCGTATGATATTCAAAGGACTCGGACGAATTCAGTAGGTTTATATGGAGTTTTAAGTTTACGTACGGTATTGTAAGATGTTGTTAGGAGTTGTGAGGTGTCGTACATTACACTAACAAGCTTTTCAAGGTGCTAATGTGGCATACAGAGTCTTAAGATGTCCTACCTTGCCGTACGATATTCAAAGGACTCGGACGAATTCAGTAGGTTTATATGGAGTTTTAAGTTTACGTACGCTATTGTAAGATGTTGTCAGGAGTTGTGGGGTGTCGTACATTACACTAACATGCTTTTCAAGGTGTTAATGTGGCATACAGAGTCTTAAGATGTCCTACCTTGCCGTACGATATTCAAAGGACTCGGACGAATTCAGTAGGTTTATATGGAGTTTTAAGTTTACGTACGCTATTGTAAGATGTTGTCAGGAGTTGTGGGGTGTCGTACATTACACTAACATGCTTTTCAAGGTGTTATTGTGGCATACAGAGTCTTATAATGTCCTAACTTGCAGTACGATGGTCAAAGGACTCGGACGAATTTTGTAGGTTTATATGGAGTTTTAATTTTACGTACGGTATTGTAAGATGTTGTTAGGAGTTGTGAGGTGTCGTACATTACACTAACAAGCTTTTCAAGGTGCTAATGTGGCATACAGAGTCTTAAGATGTCCTAACTTGTCGTACGACGTTCAAAGGACTCGGACGAAATCAGTAGGTTTATATGGAGTGTTAAGTTTACGTACGGTATTGTAAGATGTTGTTAGGAGTTGTGAGGTGTCGTACATTACACTATCAAGCTTTTCAAGGTGCTAATGTGGCATACAGAGTCTTAAGATGTCCTAACTTGTCGTACGATGTTCAAAGGACTCGGACGAATTTTGTAGGTTTATATGGAGTTTTAATTTTACGTACGGTATTGTAATAAGTTTTTAGGAGTTGTGAGGTGTCGTACATTACACTAACATGCTTTTCAAGGTGTTAATGTGGCATAAAGAGTCTTAAGATGTCCTAACTTTCCGTACGATGTTCATAGGACTCGGACGAATTCAGTAGGTTTATATGGAGTTTTAAGTTTACGTACGGTATTGTAAGATGTTGTTAGGAGTTGTGAGGTGTCGTACATTACACTAACAAGCTTTTCAAGGTGCTAATGTGGCATACAGAGTCTTAAGATGTCCTACCTTGCCGTACGATATTCAAAGGACTCGGACGAATTCAGTAGGTTTATATGGAGTTTTAAGTTTACGTACGGTATTGTAAGATGTTGTCAGGAGTTGTGGGGTGTCGTACATTACACTAACATGCTTTTCATGGTGTTAATGTGGCATACAGAGTCTTAAGATGTCCTACCTTGCCGTATGATATTCAAAGGACTCGGACGAATTCAGTAGGTTTATATGGAGTTTTAAGTTTACGTACGGTATTGTAAGATGTTGTTAGGAGTTGTGAGGTGTCGTACATTACACTAACAAGCTTTTCAAGGTGCTAATGTGGCATACAGAGTCTTAAGATGTCCTACCTTGCCGTACGATATTCAAAGGACTCGGACGAATTCAGTAGGTTTATATGGAGTTTTAAGTTTACGTACGCTATTGTAAGATGTTGTCAGGAGTTGTGGGGTGTCGTACATTACACTAACATGCTTTTCAAGGTGTTAATGTGGCATACAGAGTCTTAAGATGTCCTACCTTGCCGTACGATATTCAAAGGACTCGGACGAATTCAGTAGGTTTATATGGAGTTTTAAGTTTACGTACGCTATTGTAAGATGTTGTCAGGAGTTGTGGGGTGTCGTACATTACACTAACATGCTTTTCAAGGTGTTATTGTGGCATACAGAGTCTTATAATGTCCTAACTTGCAGTACGATGGTCAAAGGACTCGGACGAATTTTGTAGGTTTATATGGAGTTTTAATTTTACGTACGGTATTGTAAGATGTTGTTAGGAGTTGTGAGGTGTCGTACATTACACTAACAAGCTTTTCAAGGTGCTAATGTGGCATACAGAGTCTTAAGATGTCCTAACTTGTCGTACGACGTTCAAAGGACTCGGACGAAATCAGTAGGTTTATATGGAGTGTTAAGTTTACGTACGGTATTGTAAGATGTTGTTAGGAGTTGTGAGGTGTCGTACATTACACTATCAAGCTTTTCAAGGTGCTAATGTGGCATACAGAGTCTTAAGATGTCCTAACTTGTCGTACGATGTTCAAAGGACTCGGACGAATTTTGTAGGTTTATATGGAGTTTTAATTTTACGTACGGTATTGTAATAAGTTTTTAGGAGTTGTGAGGTGTCGTACATTACACTAACATGCTTTTCAAGGTGTTAATGTGGCATAAAGAGTCTTAAGATGTCCTAACTTTCCGTACGATGTTCATAGGACTCGGACGAATTCAGTAGGTTTATATGGAGTTTTAAGTTTACGTACGGTATTGTAAGATGTTGTTAGGAGTTGTGAGGTGTCGTACATTACACTAACAAGCTTTTCAAGGTGCTAATGTGGCATACAGAGTCTTAAGATGTCCTACCTTGCCGTACGATATTCAAAGGACTCGGACGAATTCAGTAGGTTTATATGGAGTTTTAAGTTTACGTACGGTATTGTAAGATGTTGTCAGGAGTTGTGGGGTGTCGTACATTACACTAACATGCTTTTCATGGTGTTAATGTGGCATACAGAGTCTTAAGATGTCCTACCTTGCCGTATGATATTCAAAGGACTCGGACGAATTCAGTAGGTTTATATGGAGTTTTAAGTTTACGTACGGTATTGTAAGATGTTGTTAGGAGTTGTGAGGTGTCGTACATTACACTAACAAGCTTTTCAAGGTGCTAATGTGGCATACAGAGTCTTAAGATGTCCTACCTTGCCGTACGATATTCAAAGGACTCGGACGAATTCAGTAGGTTTATATGGAGTTTTAAGTTTACGTACGCTATTGTAAGATGTTGTCAGGAGTTGTGGGGTGTCGTACATTACACTAACATGCTTTTCAAGGTGTTAATGTGGCATACAGAGTCTTAAGATGTCCTACCTTGCCGTATGATATTCAAAGGACTCGGACGAATTCAGTAGGTTTATATGGAGTTTTAAGTTTACGTACGGTATTGTAAGATGTTGTTAGGAGTTGTGAGGTGTCGTACATTACACTAACAAGCTTTTCAAGGTGCTAATGTGGCATACAGAGTCTTAAGATGTCCTACCTTGCCGTACGATATTCAAAGGACTCGGACGAATTCAGTAGGTTTATATGGAGTTTTAAGTTTACGTACGCTATTGTAAGATGTTGTCAGGAGTTGTGGGGTGTCGTACATTACACTAACATGCTTTTCAAGGTGTTAATGTGGCATACAGAGTCTTAAGATGTCCTACCTTGCCGTATGATATTCAAAGGACTCGGACGAATTCAGTAGGTTTATATGGAGTTTTAAGTTTACGTACGGTATTGTAAGATGTTGTTAGGAGTTGTGAGGTGTCGTACATTACACTAACATGCTTTTCAAGGTGTTATTGTGGCATACAGAGTCTTAAGATGTCCTAACTTGCCGTACGATGTTCAAAGGACTCGGACGAATTTTGTAGGTTTATATGGAGTTTTAATTTTACGTACGGTATTGTAAGATGTTGTCAGGACTTGTGAGGTGTCGTACATTACACTAACATGCTTTTCAAGGTGTTAATGTGGCATACATAGTCTTAAGATGTCCTAACTTGCCGTACGATGTTCAAAGGACTCGGACGAATTCAGTAGGTTTATATGGAGTTTTAAGTTTACGTACGGTATTGTAAGATGTTGTTAGGAGTTGTGAGGTGTCGTACATTACACTATCAAGCTTTTCAAGGTGCTAATGTGGCATACAGAGTCTTAAGATGTCCTAACTTGTCGTCGACGTTCAAAGGACTCGGACGAATTCAGTAGGTTTATATGGAGTGTTAAGTTTACGTACAGTATTGTAAGATGTTGTTAGGAGTTGTGAGGTTTCGTACATTACACTAACAAGCTTTTCAAGGTGCTAATGTGGCATACAGAGTCTTAAGATGTCCTAACTTGTCGTACGATGTTCAAAGGACTCGGACGAATTTTGTAGGTATATATGGAGATTTAATTTTACGTACGGTATTGTAAGATGTTGTCAGGATTGTGAGGTGTCGTACATTACACTAACATGCTTTTCAAGGTGTTAATGTGGCATACAGAGTCTTAAGATGTCCTACCTTGCCGTACGATATTCAAAGGACTCGGACGATTTCAGTAGGTTTATATGGAGTTTTAAGTTTACGTACGCTATTGTAAGATGTTGTCAGGAGTTGTGGGGTGTCGTACATTACACTAACATGCTTTTCAAGGTGTTATTGTGGCATACAGAGTCTTATAATGTCCTAACTTGCCGTACGATGGTCAAAGGACTCGGACGAATTCAGTAGGTTTATATGGAGTTTTAAGTTTACGTACGGTATTGTAAGATGTTGTCAGGAGTTGTGGGGTGTCGTACATTACACTAACAAGCTTTTCAAGGTGCTAATGTGGCATACAGAGTCTTAAGATGTCCTAACTTGTCGTACGACGTTCAAAGGACTCGGACGAAATCAGTAGGTTTATATGGAGTGTTAAGTTTACGTACGGTATTGTAAGATGTTGTTAGGAGTTGTGAGGTGTCGTACATTACACTATCAAGCTTTTCAAGGTGCTAATGTGGCATACAGAGTCTTAAGATGTCCTAACTTGTCGTACGATGTTCAAAGGACTCGGACGAATTCAGTAGGTTTATATGGAGTTTTAAGTTTACGTACGCTATTGTAAGATGTTGTCAGGAGTTGTGGGGTGTCGTACATTACACTAACATGCTTTTCAAGGTGTTAATGTGGCATACAGAGTCTTAAGATGTCCTAACTTTCCGTACGATGTTCAAAGGACTCGGACGAATTCAGTAGGTTTATATGGAGTTTTAAGTTTACGTACGGTATTGTAAGATGTTGTTAGGAGTTGTGAGGTGTCGTACATTACACTAACAAGCTTTTCAAGGTGCTAATGTGGCATACAGAGTCTTAAGATGTCCTACCTTGCCGTACGATATTCAAAGGACTCGGACGAATTCAGTAGGTTTATATGGAGTTTTAAGTTTACGTACGCTATTGTAAGATGTTGTCAGGAGTTGTGGGGTGTCGTACATTACACTAACATGCTTTTCAAGGTGTTAATGTGGCATACAGAGTCTTAAGATGTCCTACCTTGCCGTATGATATTCAAAGGACTCGGACGAATTCAGTAGGTTTATATGGAGTTTTAAGTTTACGTACGGTATTGTAAGATGTTGTTAGGAGTTGTGAGGTGTCGTACATTACACTAACATGCTTTTCAAGGTGTTATTGTGGCATACAGAGTCTTAAGATGTCCTAACTTGCCGTACGATGTTCAAAGGACTCGGACGAATTTTGTAGGTTTATATGGAGTTTTAATTTTACGTACGGTATTGTAAGATGTTGTCAGGACTTGTGAGGTGTCGTACATTACACTAACATGCTTTTCAAGGTGTTAATGTGGCATACATAGTCTTAAGATGTCCTAACTTGCCGTACGATGTTCAAAGGACTCGGACGAATTCAGTAGGTTTATATGGAGTTTTAAGTTTACGTACGGTATTGTAAGATGTTGTTAGGAGTTGTGAGGTGTCGTACATTACACTATCAAGCTTTTCAAGGTGCTAATGTGGCATACAGAGTCTTAAGATGTCCTAACTTGTCGTCGACGTTCAAAGGACTCGGACGAATTCAGTAGGTTTATATGGAGTGTTAAGTTTACGTACGGTATTGTAAGATGTTGTTAGGAGTTGTGAGGTTTCGTACATTACACTAACAAGCTTTTCAAGGTGCTAATGTGGCATACAGAGTCTTAAGATGTCCTAACTTGTCGTACGATGTTCAAAGGACTCGGACGAATTTTGTAGGTATATATGGAGATTTAATTTTACGTACGGTATTGTAAGATGTTGTCAGGATTGTGAGGTGTCGTACATTACACTAACATGCTTTTCAAGGTGTTAATGTGGCATACAGAGTCTTAAGATGTCCTACCTTGCCGTACGATATTCAAAGGACTCGGACGAATTCAGTAGGTTTATATGGAGTTTTAAGTTTACGTACGGTATTGTAAGATGTTGTTAGGAGTTGTGAGGTGTCGTACATTACACTAACAAGCTCTTCAAGGTGCTAATGTGGCATACAGAGTCTTAAGATGTCCTACCTTGCCGTACGATATTCAAAGGACTCGGACGAATTCAGTAGGTTTATATGGAGTGTTAAGTTTACGTACGGTATTGTAAGATGTTGTTAGGAGTTGTGAGGTGTCGTACATTACACTAACAAGCTTTTCAAGGTGCTAATGTGGCATACAGAGTCTTAAGATGTCCTACCTTGCCGTACGATATTCAAAGGACTCGGACGAATTCAGTAGGTTTATATGGAGTTTTAAGTTTACGTACGGTATTGTAAGATGTTGTCAGGAGTTGTGGGGTGTCGTACATTACACTAACATGCTTTTCATGGTGTTAATGTGGCATACAGAGTCTTAAGATGTCCTACCTTGCCGTATGATATTCAAAGGACTCGGACGAATTCAGTAGGTTTATATGGAGTTTTAAGTTTACGTACGGTATTGTAAGATGTTGTTAGGAGTTGTGAGGTGTCGTACATTACACTAACAAGCTTTTCAAGGTGCTAATGTGGCATACAGAGTCTTAAGATGTCCTACCTTGCCGTACGATATTCAAAGGACTCGGACGAATTCAGTAGGTTTATATGGAGTTTTAAGTTTACGTACGCTATTGTAAGATGTTGTCAGGAGTTGTGGGGTGTCGTACATTACACTAACATGCTTTTCAAGGTGTTAATGTGGCATACAGAGTCTTAAGATGTCCTACCTTGCCGTATGATATTCAAAGGACTCGGACGAATTCAGTAGGTTTATATGGAGTTTTAAGTTTACGTACGGTATTGTAAGATGTTGTTAGGAGTTGTGAGGTGTCGTACATTACACTAACATGCTTTTCAAGGTGTTATTGTGGCATACAGAGTCTTAAGATGTCCTAACTTGCCGTACGATGTTCAAAGGACTCGGACGAATTTTGTAGGTTTATATGGAGTTTTAATTTTACGTACGGTATTGTAAGATGTTGTCAGGACTTGTGAGGTGTCGTACATTACACTAACATGCTTTTCAAGGTGCTAATGTGGCATACAGAGTCTTAAGATGTCCTAACTTGTCGTACGACGTTCAAAGGACTCGGACGAAATCAGTAGGTTTATATGGAGTGTTAAGTTTACGTACGGTATTGTAAGATGTTGTTAGGAGTTGTGAGGTGTCGTACATTACACTATCAAGCTTTTCAAGGTGCTAATGTGGCATACAGAGTCTTAAGATGTCCTAACTTGTCGTACGATGTTCAAAGGACTCGGACGAATTTTGTAGGTTTATATGGAGTTTTAATTTTACGTACGGTATTGTAATAAGTTTTTAGGAGTTGTGAGGTGTCGTACATTACACTAACATGCTTTTCAAGGTGTTAATGTGGCATAAAGAGTCTTAAGATGTCCTAACTTTCCGTACGATGTTCAAAGGACTCGGACGAATTCAGTAGGTTTATATGGAGTTTTAAGTTTACGTACGGTATTGTAAGATGTTGTTAGGAGTTGTGAGGTGTCGTACATTACACTAACAAGCTTTTCAAGGTGCTAATGTGGCATACAGAGTCTTAAGATGTCCTACCTTGCCGTACGATATTCAAAGGACTCGGACGAATTCAGTAGGTTTATATGGAGTTTTAAGTTTACGTACGCTATTGTAAGATGTTGTCAGGAGTTGTGGGGTGTCGTACATTACACTAACATGCTTTTCATGGTGTTAATGTGGCATACAGAGTCTTAAGATGTCCTACCTTGCCGTATGATATTCAAAGGACTCGGACGAATTCAGTAGGTTTATATGGAGTTTTAAGTTTACGTACGGTATTGTAAGATGTTGTTAGGAGTTGTGAGGTGTCGTACATTACACTAACATGCTTTTCAAGGTGTTATTGTGGCATACAGAGTCTTAAGATGTCCTAACTTGTCGTACGATGTTCAAAGGACTCGGACGAAATCAGTAGGTTTATATGGAGTGTTAAGTTTACGTACGGTATTGTAAGATGTTGTCAGGACTTGTGAGGTGTCGTACATTACACTAACATGCTTTTCAAGGTGTTAATGTGGCATACATAGTCTTAAGATGTCCTAACTTGCCGTACGATGTTCAAAGGACTCGGACGAATTCAGTAGGTTTATATGGAGTTTTAAGTTTACGTACGGTATTGTAAGATGTTGTTAGGAGTTGTGAGGTGTCGTACATTACACTATCAAGCTTTTCAAGGTGCTAATGTGGCATACAGAGTCTTAAGATGTCCTAACTTGTCGTCGACGTTCAAAGGACTCGGACGAATTCAGTAGGTTTATATGGAGTGTTAAGTTTACGTACGGTATTGTAAGATGTTGTTAGGAGTTGTGAGGTTTCGTACATTACACTAACAAGCTTTTCAAGGTGCTAATGTGGCATACAGAGTCTTAAGATGTCCTAACTTGTCGTACGATGTTCAAAGGACTCGGACGAATTTTGTAGGTATATATGGAGATTTAATTTTACGTACGGTATTGTAAGATGTTGTCAGGATTGTGAGGTGTCGTACATTACACTAACATGCTTTTCAAGGTGTTATTGTGGCATACAGAGTCTTAAGATGTCCTAACTTGCCGTACGATGTTCAAAGGACTCGGACGAATTTTGTAGGTTTATATGGAGTTTTAATTTTACGTACGGTATTGTAAGATGTTGTCAGGACTTGTGAGGTGTCGTACATTACACTAACATGCTTTTCAAGGTGTTAATGTGGCATACATAGTCTTAAGATGTCCTAACTTGCCGTACGATGTTCAAAGGACTCGGACGAATTCAGTAGGTTTATATGGAGTTTTAAGTTTACGTACGGTATTGTAAGATGTTGTTAGGAGTTGTGAGGTGTCGTACATTACACTATCAAGCTTTTCAAGGTGCTAATGTGGCATACAGAGTCTTAAGATGTCCTAACTTGTCGTCGACGTTCAAAGGACTCGGACGAATTCAGTAGGTTTATATGGAGTGTTAAGTTTACGTACAGTATTGTAAGATGTTGTTAGGAGTTGTGAGGTTTCGTACATTACACTAACAAGCTTTTCAAGGTGCTAATGTGGCATACAGAGTCTTAAGATGTCCTAACTTGTCGTACGATGTTCAAAGGACTCGGACGAATTTTGTAGGTATATATGGAGATTTAATTTTACGTACGGTATTGTAAGATGTTGTCAGGATTGTGAGGTGTCGTACATTACACTAACATGCTTTTCAAGGTGTTAATGTGGCATACAGAGTCTTAAGATGTCCTACCTTGCCGTACGATATTCAAAGGACTCGGACGATTTCAGTAGGTTTATATGGAGTTTTAAGTTTACGTACGCTATTGTAAGATGTTGTCAGGAGTTGTGGGGTGTCGTACATTACACTAACATGCTTTTCAAGGTGTTATTGTGGCATACAGAGTCTTATAATGTCCTAACTTGCCGTACGATGGTCAAAGGACTCGGACGAATTTTGTAGGTTTATATGGAGTTTTAATTTTACGTACGGTATTGTAAGATGTTGTTAGGAGTTGTGAGGTGTCGTACATTACACTAACAAGCTTTTCAAGGTGCTAATGTGGCATACAGAGTCTTAAGATGTCCTAACTTGTCGTACGACGTTCAAAGGACTCGGACGAAATCAGTAGGTTTATATGGAGTGTTAAGTTTACGTACGGTATTGTAAGATGTTGTTAGGAGTTGTGAGGTGTCGTACATTACACTATCAAGCTTTTCAAGGTGCTAATGTGGCATACAGAGTCTTAAGATGTCCTAACTTGTCGTACGATGTTCAAAGGACTCGGACGAATTTTGTAGGTTTATATGGAGTTTTAATTTTACGTACGGTATTGTAATAAGTTTTTAGGAGTTGTGAGGTGTCGTACATTACACTAACATGCTTTTCAAGGTGTTAATGTGGCATAAAGAGTCTTAAGATGTCCTAACTTTCCGTACGATGTTCAAAGGACTCGGACGAATTCAGTAGGTTTATATGGAGTTTTAAGTTTACGTACGGTATTGTAAGATGTTGTTAGGAGTTGTGAGGTGTCGTACATTACACTAACAAGCTTTTCAAGGTGCTAATGTGGCATACAGAGTCTTAAGATGTCCTACCTTGCCGTACGATATTCAAAGGACTCGGACGAATTCAGTAGGTTTATATGGAGTTTTAAGTTTACGTACGCTATTTTAAGATGTTGTCAGGAGTTGTGGGGTGTCGTACATTACACTAACATGCTTTTCATGGTGTTAATGTGGCATACAGAGTCTTAAGATGTCCTACCTTGCCGTACGATATTCAAAGGACTCGGACGAATTCAGTAGGTTTATATGGAGTTTTAAGTTTACGTACTCTATTGTAAGATGTTGTCAGGAGTTGTGGGGTGTCGTACATTACACTAACATGCTTTTCAAGGTGTTATTGTGGCATACAGAGTCTTATAATGTCCTAACTTGCCGTACGATGGTCAAAGGACTCGGACGAATTTTGTAGGTTTATATGGAGTTTTAATTTTACGCACGGTATTGTAAGATGTTGTCAGGAATTGTGAGGTGTCGTACATTACACTAACATGCTTTTCAAGGTGTTAATGTGGCATACATAGTCTTAAGATGTCCTAACTTGCCGTACGATGTTCAAAGGACTCGGACGAATTCAGTAGGTTTATATGGAGTTTTAAGTTTACGTACGCTATTGTAAGATGTTGTTAGGAGTTGTGAGGTGTCGTACATTACACTAACAAGCTTTTCAAGGTGCTAATGTGGAATACAGAGTCTTAAGATGTCCTAACTTGTCGTACGACGTTCAAAGGACTCGGACGAATTCAGTAGGTTTATATGGAGTGTTAAGTTTACGTACGGTATTGTAAGATGTTGTTAGGAGTTGTGAGGTGTCGTACATTACACTATCAAGCTTTTCAAGGTGCTAATGTGGCATACAGAGTCTTAAGATGTCCTAACTTGTCGTCGACGTTCAAAGGACTCGGACGAATTCAGTAGGTTTATATGGAGTGTTAAGTTTACGTACGGTATTGTAAGATGTTGTTAGGAGTTGTGAGGTGTCGTACATTACACTAACAAGCTTTTCAAGGTGCTAATGTGGCATACAGAGTCTTAAGATGTCCTACCTTGCCGTACGATATTCAAAGGACTCGGACGAATTCAGTAGGTTTATATGGAGTTTTAAGTTTACGTACGCTATTGTAAGATGTTGTCAGGAGTTGTGGGGTGTCGTACATTACACTAACATGCTTTTCAAGGTGTTAATGTGGCATACAGAGTCTTAAGATGTCCTACCTTGCCGTATGATATTCAAAGGACTCGGACGAATTCAGTAGGTTTATATGGAGTTTTAAGTTTACGTACGGTATTGTAAGATGTTGTTAGGAGTTGTGAGGTGTCGTACATTACACTAACATGCTTTTCAAGGTGTTATTGTGGCATACAGAGTCTTAAGATGTCCTAACTTGCCGTACGATGTTCAAAGGACTCGGACGAATTTTGTAGGTTTATATGGAGTTTTAATTTTACGTACGGTATTGTAAGATGTTGTCAGGACTTGTGAGGTGTCGTACATTACACTAACATGCTTTTCAAGGTGTTAATGTGGCATACATAGTCTTAAGATGTCCTAACTTGCCGTACGATGTTCAAAGGACTCGGACGAATTCAGTAGGTTTATATGGAGTTTTAAGTTTACGTACGGTATTGTAAGATGTTGTTAGGAGTTGTGAGGTGTCGTACATTACACTATCAAGCTTTTCAAGGTGCTAATGTGGCATACAGAGTCTTAAGATGTCCTAACTTGTCGTCGACGTTCAAAGGACTCGGACGAATTCAGTAGGTTTATATGGAGTGTTAAGTTTACGTACAGTATTGTAAGATGTTGTTAGGAGTTGTGAGGTTTCGTACATTACACTAACAAGCTTTTCAAGGTGCTAATGTGGCATACAGAGTCTTAAGATGTCCTAACTTGTCGTACGATGTTCAAAGGACTCGGACGAATTTTGTAGGTATATATGGAGATTTAATTTTACGTACGGTATTGTAAGATGTTGTCAGGATTGTGAGGTGTCGTACATTACACTAACATGCTTTTCAAGGTGTTAATGTGGCATACAGAGTCTTAAGATGTCCTACCTTGCCGTACGATATTCAAAGGACTCGGACGATTTCAGTAGGTTTATATGGAGTTTTAAGTTTACGTACGCTATTGTAAGATGTTGTCAGGAGTTGTGGGGTGTCGTACATTACACTAACATGCTTTTCAAGGTGTTATTGTGGCATACAGAGTCTTATAATGTCCTAACTTGCCGTACGATGGTCAAAGGACTCGGACGAATTTTGTAGGTTTATATGGAGTTTTAATTTTACGTACGGTATTGTAAGATGTTGTTAGGAGTTGTGAGGTGTCGTACATTACACTAACAAGCTTTTCAAGGTGCTAATGTGGCATACAGAGTCTTAAGATGTCCTAACTTGTCGTACGACGTTCAAAGGACTCGGACGAAATCAGTAGGTTTATATGGAGTGTTAAGTTTACGTACGGTATTGTAAGATGTTGTTAGGAGTTGTGAGGTGTCGTACATTACACTATCAAGCTTTTCAAGGTGCTAATGTGGCATACAGAGTCTTAAGATGTCCTAACTTGTCGTACGATGTTCAAAGGACTCGGACGAATTTTGTAGGTTTATATGGAGTTTTAATTTTACGTACGGTATTGTAATAAGTTTTTAGGAGTTGTGAGGTGTCGTACATTACACTAACATGCTTTTCAAGGTGTTAATGTGGCATAAAGAGTCTTAAGATGTCCTAACTTTCCGTACGATGTTCAAAGGACTCGGACGAATTCAGTAGGTTTATATGGAGTTTTAAGTTTACGTACGGTATTGTAAGATGTTGTTAGGAGTTGTGAGGTGTCGTACATTACACTAACAAGCTTTTCAAGGTGCTAATGTGGCATACAGAGTCTTAAGATGTCCTACCTTGCCGTACGATATTCAAAGGACTCGGACGAATTCAGTAGGTTTATATGGAGTTTTAAGTTTACGTACGCTATTGTAAGATGTTGTCAGGAGTTGTGGGGTGTCGTACATTACACTAACATGCTTTTCATGGTGTTAATGTGGCATACAGAGTCTTAAGATGTCCTACCTTGCCGTACGATATTCAAAGGACTCGGACGAATTCAGTAGGTTTATATGGAGTTTTAAGTTTACGTACTCTATTGTAAGATGTTGTCAGGAGTTGTGGGGTGTCGTACATTACACTAACATGCTTTTCAAGGTGTTATTGTGGCATACAGAGTCTTATAATGTCCTAACTTGCCGTACGATGGTCAAAGGACTCGGACGAATTTTGTAGGTTTATATGGAGTTTTAATTTTACGCACGGTATTGTAAGATGTTGTCAGGAATTGTGAGGTGTCGTACATTACACTAACATGCTTTTCAAGGTGTTAATGTGGCATACATAGTCTTAAGATGTCCTAACTTGCCGTACGATGTTCAAAGGACTCGGACGAATTCAGTAGGTTTATATGGAGTTTTAAGTTTACGTACGCTATTGTAAGATGTTGTTAGGAGTTGTGAGGTGTCGTACATTACACTAACAAGCTTTTCAAGGTGCTAATGTGGAATACAGAGTCTTAAGATGTCCTAACTTGTCGTACGACGTTCAAAGGACTCGGACGAATTCAGTAGGTTTATATGGAGTGTTAAGTTTACGTACGGTATTGTAAGATGTTGTTAGGAGTTGTGAGGTGTCGTACACTACACTATCAAGCTTTTCAAGGTGCTAATGTGGCATACAGAGTCTTAAGATGTCCTAACTTGTCGTCGACGTTCAAAGGACTCGGACGAATTCAGTAGGTTTATATGGAGTTTTAAGTTTACGTACGGTATTGTAAGATGTTGTTAGGAGTTGTGAGGTGTCGTACATTACACTAACAAGCTTTTCAAGGTGCTAATGTGGCATACAGAGTCTTAAGATGTCCTAACTTGTCGTACGATGTTCAAAGGACTCGGACGAATTCAGTAGGTTTATATGGAGTTTTAAGTTTACGTACGCTATTGTAAGATGTTGTCAGGAGTTGTGGGGTGTCGTACATTACACTAACATGCTTTTCAAGGTGTTATTGTGGCATACAGAGTCTTATAATGTCCTAACTTGCCGTACGATGGTCAAAGGACTCGGACGAATTTTGTAGGTTTATATGGAGTTTTAATTTTACGCACGGTATTGTAAGATGTTGTCAGGAATTGTGAGGTGTCGTACATTACACTAACATGCTTTTCAAGGTGTTAATGTGGCATACATAGTCTTAAGATGTCCTAACTTGCCGTACGATGTTCAAAGGACTCGGACGAATTCAGTAGGTTTATATGGAGTTTTAAGTTTACGTACGCTATTGTAAGATGTTGTTAGGAGTTGTGAGGTGTCGTACATTACACTAACAAGCTTTTCAAGGTGCTAATGTGGAATACAGAGTCTTAAGATGTCCTAACTTGTCGTACGACGTTCAAAGGACTCGGACGAATTCAGTAGGTTTATATGGAGTTTTAAGTTTACGTACGCTATTGTAAGATGTTGTTAGGAGTTGTGAGGTGTCGTACATTACACTAACAAGCTTTTCAAGGTGCTAATGTGGAATACAGAGTCTTAAGATGTCCTAACTTGTCGTACGACGTTCAAAGGACTCGAACGAATTCAGTAGGTTTATATGGAGTGTTAAGTTTACGTACGGTATTGTAAGATGTTGTTAGGAGTTGTGAGGTGTCGTACATTACACTATCAAGCTTTTCAAGGTGCTAATGTGGCATACAGAGTCTTAAGATGTCCTAACTTGTCGTCGACGTTCAAAGGACTCGGACGAATTCAGTAGGTTTATATGGAGTTTTAAGTTTACGTACGCTATTGTAAGATGTTGTTAGGAGTTGTGAGGTTTCGTACATTACACTAACAAGCTTTTCAAGGTGCTAATGTGGCATACAGAGTCTTAAGATGTCCTAACTTGTCGTACGATGTTCAAAGGACTCGGACGAATTTTGTAGGTATATATGGAGATTTAATTTTACGTACGGTATTGTAAGATGTTGTCAGGATTGTGAGGTGTCGTACATTACACTAACATGCTTTTCAAGGTGTTAATGTGGCATACAGAGTCTTAAGATGTCCTACCTTGCCGTACGATATTCAAAGGACTCGGACGAATTCAGTAGGTTTATATGGAGTTTTAAGTTTACGTACGCTATTGTAAGATGTTGTCAGGAGTTGTGGGGTGTCGTACATTACACTAACATGCTTTTCAAGGTGTTATTGTGGCATACAGAGTCTTATAATGTCCTAACTTGCCGTACGATGGTCAAAGGACTCGGACGAATTTTGTAGGTTTATATGGAGTTTTAATTTTACGCACGGTATTGTAAGATGTTGTCAGGAATTGTGAGGTGTCGTACATTACACTAACATGCTTTTCAAGGTGTTAATGTGGCATACATAGTCTTAAGATGTCCTAACTTGCCGTATGATGTTCAAAGGACTCGGACGAATTCAGTAGGTTTATATGGAGTTTTAAGTTTACGTACGCTATTGTAAGATGTTGTTAGGAGTTGTGAGGTGTCGTACATTACACTAACAAGCTTTTCAAGGTGCTAATGTGGAATACAGAGTCTTAAGATGTCCTAACTTGTCGTACGACGTTCAAAGGACTCGGACGAATTCAGTAGGTTTATATGGAGTGTTAAGTTTACGTACGGTATTGTAAGATGTTGCTAGGAGTTGTGAGGTGTCGTACATTACACTATCAAGCTTTTCAAGGTGCTAATGTGGCATACAGAGTCTTAAGATGTCCTAACTTGTCGTCGACGTTCAAAGGACTAGGACGAATTCAGTAGGTTTATATGGAGTGTTAAGTTTACGTACGGTATTGTAAGATGTTGTTAGGAGTTGTGAGGTGTCGTACATTACACTAACAAGCTTTTCAAGGTGCTAATGTGGAATACAGAGTCTTAAGATGTCCTAACTTGTCGTACGACGTTCAAAGGACTCGGACGAATTCAGTAGGTTTATATGGAGTGTTAAGTTTACGTACGGTATTGTAAGATGTTGCTAGGAGTTGTGAGGTGTCGTACATTACACTATCAAGCTTTTCAAGGTGCTAATGTGGCATACAGAGTCTTAAGATGTCCTAACTTGTCGTCGACGTTCAAAGGACTCGGACGAATTCAGTAGGTTTATATGGAGTGTTAAGTTTACGTACGGTATTGTAAGATGTTGCTAGGAGTTGTGAGGTGTCGTACATTACACTATCAAGCTTTTCAAGGTGCTAATGTGGCATACAGAGTCTTAAGATGTCCTAACTTGTCGTCGACGTTCAAAGGACTAGGACGAATTCAGTAGGTTTATATGGAGTGTTAAGTTTACGTACGGTATTGTAAGATGTTGTTAGGAGTTGTGAGGTGTCGTACATTACACTAACAAGCTTTTCAAGGTGCTAATGTGGCATACAGAGTCTTAAGATATCCTAACTTGTCGTACGATGTTCAAAGGACTCGGACGAATTTTGTAGGTTTATATGGAGTTTTAATTTTACGTACGGTATTGTAAGATGTTGTCAGGAGTTGTGAGGTGGCGTACAATACACTAACATGCTTTTCAAGGTGTTAATGTGGCATACAGAGTCTTAAGATGTCCTACCTTGCCGTATGATATTCAAAGGACTCGGACGAATTCAGTAGGTTTATATGGAGTTTTAAGTTTACGTACGGTATGTAAGATGTTGTTAGGAGTTGTGAGGTGTCGTACATTACACTAACAAGCTTTTCAAGGTGCTAATGTGGAATACAGAGTCTTAAGATGTCCTAACTTGTCGTACGACGTTCAAAGGACTCGGACGAATTCAGTAGGTTTATATGGAGTGTTAAGTTTACGTACGGTATTGTAAGATGTTGCTAGGAGTTGTGAGGTGTCGTACATTACACTATCAAGCTTTTCAAGGTGCTAATGTGGCATACAGAGTCTTAAGATGTCCTAACTTGTCGTCGACGTTCAAAGGACTAGGACGAATTCAGTAGGTTTATATGGAGTGTTAAGTTTACGTACGGTATTGTAAGATGTTGTTAGGAGTTGTGAGGTGTCGTACATTACACTAACAAGCTTTTCAAGGTGCTAATGTGGAATACAGAGTCTTAAGATGTCCTAACTTGTCGTACGACGTTCAAAGGACTCGGACGAATTCAGTAGGTTTATATGGAGTGTTAAGTTTACGTACGGTATTGTAAGATGTTGCTAGGAGTTGTGAGGTGTCGTACATTACACTATCAAGCTTTTCAAGGTGCTAATGTGGCATACAGAGTCTTAAGATGTCCTAACTTGTCGTCGACGTTCAAAGGACTCGGACGAATTCAGTAGGTTTATATGGAGTGTTAAGTTTACGTACGGTATTGTAAGATGTTGCTAGGAGTTGTGAGGTGTCGTACATTACACTATCAAGCTTTTCAAGGTGCTAATGTGGCATACAGAGTCTTAAGATGTCCTAACTTGTCGTCGACGTTCAAAGGACTAGGACGAATTCAGTAGGTTTATATGGAGTGTTAAGTTTACGTACGGTATTGTAAGATGTTGTTAGGAGTTGTGAGGTGTCGTACATTACACTAACAAGCTTTTCAAGGTGCTAATGTGGCATACAGAGTCTTAAGATATCCTAACTTGTCGTACGATGTTCAAAGGACTCGGACGAATTTTGTAGGTTTATATGGAGTTTTAATTTTACGTACGGTATTGTAAGATGTTGTCAGGAGTTGTGAGGTGGCGTACAATACACTAACATGCTTTTCAAGGTGTTAATGTGGCATACAGAGTCTTAAGATGTCCTACCTTGCCGTATGATATTCAAAGGACTCGGACGAATTCAGTAGGTTTATATGGAGTTTTAAGTTTACGTACGGTATGTAAGATGTTGTTAGGAGTTGTGAGGTGTCGTACATTACACTAACAAGCTTTTCAAGGTGCTAATGTGGCATACAGAGTCTTAAGATGTCCTAACTTGTCGTACGACGTTCAAAGGACTCGGACGAATTCAGTAGGTTTATATGGAGTGTTAAGTTTACGTACGGTATTGTAAGATGTTGTTAGGAGTTGTGAGGTGTCGTACATTACACTTACAAGCTTTCCAAGTTGCTAATGTGGCATACAGAGTCTTAAGATGTCCTAACTTGTCGTACGACGTTCAAAGGACTCGGACGAATTCAGTAGGTTTATATGGAGTTTTAAGTTTACGTACGGTATTGTAATAAGTTTTTATGAGTTGTGAGGTGTCGTACATTACACTTACAAGCTTTTCAAGTTGCTAATGTGGCATACAGAGTCTTAAGATGTCCTAACTTGTCGTACGATGTTCAAAGGACTCGGACGAATTTTGTAGGTTTATATGGAGTTTTAAGTTTACGTACGGTATTGTAAGATGTTGTTAGGAGTTGTGAGGTGTCGTACATTACACTAACAAGCTTTTCAAGGTGCTAATGTGGCATACAGAGTCTTAAGATGTCCTAACTTGTCGTACGATGTTCAAAGGACTCGGACGAATTTTGTAGGTATATATGGAGATTTAATTTTACGTACGGTATTGTAAGATGTTGTCAGGATTGTGAGGTGTCGTACATTACACTAACATGCTTTTCAAGGTGTTAATGTGGCATACAGAGTCTTAAGATGTCCTACCTTGCCGTACGATATTCAAAGGACTCGGACGAATTCAGTAGGTTTATATGGAGTTTTAAGTTTACGTACGCTATTGTAAGATGTTGTCAGGAGTTGTGGGGTGTCGTACATTACACTAACATGCTTTTCAAGGTGTTATTGTGGCATACAGAGTCTTATAATGTCCTAACTTGCCGTACGATGGTCAAAGGACTCGGACGAATTTTGTAGGTTTATATGGAGTTTTAATTTTACGCACGGTATTGTAAGATGTTGTCAGGAATTGTGAGGTGTCGTACATTACACTAACATGCTTTTCAAGGTGTTAATGTGGCATACATAGTCTTAAGATGTCCTAACTTGCCGTACGATGTTCAAAGGACTCGGACGAATTCAGTAGGTTTATATGGAGTTTTAAGTTTACGTACGCTATTGTAAGATGTTGTTAGGAGTTGTGAGGTGTCGTACATTACACTAACAAGCTTTTCAAGGTGCTAATGTGGAATACAGAGTCTTAAGATGTCCTAACTTGTCGTACGACGTTCAAAGGACTCGGACGAATTCAGTAGGTTTATATGGAGTGTTAAGTTTACGTACGGTATTGTAAGATGTTGCTAGGAGTTGTGAGGTGTCGTACATTACACTATCAAGCTTTTCAAGGTGCTAATGTGGCATACAGAGTCTTAAGATGTCCTAACTTGTCGTCGACGTTCAAAGGACTAGGACGAATTCAGTAGGTTTATATGGAGTGTTAAGTTTACGTACGGTATTGTAAGATGTTGTTAGGAGTTGTGAGGTGTCGTACATTACACTAACAAGCTTTTCAAGGTGCTAATGTGGAATACAGAGTCTTAAGATGTCCTAACTTGTCGTACGACGTTCAAAGGACTCGGACGAATTCAGTAGGTTTATATGGAGTGTTAAGTTTACGTACGGTATTGTAAGATGTTGCTAGGAGTTGTGAGGTGTCGTACATTACACTATCAAGCTTTTCAAGGTGCTAATGTGGCATACAGAGTCTTAAGATGTCCTAACTTGTCGTCGACGTTCAAAGGACTCGGACGAATTCAGTAGGTTTATATGGAGTGTTAAGTTTACGTACGGTATTGTAAGATGTTGCTAGGAGTTGTGAGGTGTCGTACATTACACTATCAAGCTTTTCAAGGTGCTAATGTGGCATACAGAGTCTTAAGATGTCCTAACTTGTCGTCGACGTTCAAAGGACTAGGACGAATTCAGTAGGTTTATATGGAGTGTTAAGTTTACGTACGGTATTGTAAGATGTTGTTAGGAGTTGTGAGGTGTCGTACATTACACTAACAAGCTTTTCAAGGTGCTAATGTGGCATACAGAGTCTTAAGATATCCTAACTTGTCGTACGATGTTCAAAGGACTCGGACGAATTTTGTAGGTTTATATGGAGTTTTAATTTTACGTACGGTATTGTAAGATGTTGTCAGGAGTTGTGAGGTGGCGTACAATACACTAACATGCTTTTCAAGGTGTTAATGTGGCATACAGAGTCTTAAGATGTCCTACCTTGCCGTATGATATTCAAAGGACTCGGACGAATTCAGTAGGTTTATATGGAGTTTTAAGTTTACGTACGGTATGTAAGATGTTGTTAGGAGTTGTGAGGTGTCGTACATTACACTAACAAGCTTTTCAAGGTGCTAATGTGGCATACAGAGTCTTAAGATGTCCTAACTTGTCGTACGACGTTCAAAGGACTCGGACGAATTCAGTAGGTTTATATGGAGTGTTAAGTTTACGTACGGTATTGTAAGATGTTGTTAGGAGTTGTGAGGTGTCGTACATTACACTTACAAGCTTTCCAAGTTGCTAATGTGGCATACAGAGTCTTAAGATGTCCTAACTTGTCGTACGACGTTCAAAGGACTCGGACGAATTCAGTAGGTTTATATGGAGTTTTAAGTTTACGTACGGTATTGTAATAAGTTTTTATGAGTTGTGAGGTGTCGTACATTACACTTACAAGCTTTTCAAGTTGCTAATGTGGCATACAGAGTCTTAAGATGTCCTAACTTGTCGTACGATGTTCAAAGGACTCGGACGAATTTTGTAGGTTTATATGGAGTTTTAAGTTTACGTACGGTATTGTAAGATGTTGTTAGGAGTTGTGAGGTGTCGTACATTACACTAACAAGCTTTTCAAGGTGCTAATGTGGCATACAGAGTCTTAAGATGTCCTAACTTGTCGTACGATGTTCAAAGGACTCGGACGAATTCAGTAGGTATATATGGAGATTTAATTTTACGTACGGTATTGTAAGATGTTGTCAGGATTGTGAGGTGTCGTACATTACACTAACATGCTTTTCAAGGTGTTAATGTGGCATACAGAGTCTTAAGATGTCCTACCTTGCCGTACGATATTCAAAGGACTCGGACGAATTCAGTAGGTTTATATGGAGTTTTAAGTTTACGTACGCTATTGTAAGATGTTGTCAGGAGTTGTGGGGTGTCGTACATTACACTAACATGCTTTTCAAGGTGTTATTGTGGCATACAGAATCTTAAGATGTCCTAACTTGTCGTACAATGTTCAAAGGACTCGGACGAATTCAGTAGGTTTATATGGAGTTTTAATTTTACGTACGGTATTGTAAGATGTTGTCAGGAATTGTGAGGTGTCGTACATTACACTAACATGCTTTTCAAGGTGTTAATGTGGCATACAGAGTCTTAAGATGTCCTAACTTTCCGTACGATGTTCAAAGGACTCGGACGAATTCAGTAGGTTTGTATGGAGTTTTAAGTTTACGTACGCTATTGTAAGATGTTGTTAGGAGTTGTGAGGTGTCGTACATTACACTAACAAGCTTTTCAAGGTGCTAATGTGGCATACAGAGTCTTAAGATGTCCTAACTTGTCGTACGATGTTCAAAGGACTCGGACGAATTCAGTAGGTTTATATGTAGTTTTGAGTTTACGTACGTTATTGTAAGATGTTGTTAGGAGTTGTGAGGTGTCGTACATTACACTAACAAGCTTTTCAAGGTGCTAATGTGGCATACAGAGTTTTAAGATGTCCTAACTTGTCGTACGATGTTCAAAGGACTCGGACGAATATTGTAGGTTTATATGGAGTTTTAATTTTACGTTACGGTATTGTAAGATGTTGTCAAGAGTTGTGAGGTGGCGTACAATACACTAACATGCTTTTCAAGGTGTTAATGTGGCATACAGAGTCTTAAGATGTCCTACCTTGCCGTACGATATTCAAAGGACTCGGACGAAATCAGTAGGTTTATATGGAGTGTTAAGTTTACGTACGGTATTGTAAGATGTTGTTAGGAGTTGTGAGGTGTCGTAAATTACACTATCAAGCTTTTCAAGTTGCTAATGTGGCATACAGAGTCTTAAGATGTCCTAACTTGTCGTACGATGTTCAAAGGACTCGGACGAATTTTGTAGGTTTATATGGAGTTTTAATTTTACGCACGGTATTGTAAGATGTTGTCAGGAATTGTGAGGTGTCGTACATTACACTAACATGCTTTTCAAGGTGTTAATGTGGCATACATAGTCTTAAGATGTCCTAACTTGCCGTACGATGTTCAAAGGACTCGGACGAATTCAGTAGGTTTATATGGAGTTTTAAGTTTACGTACGCTATTGTAAGATGTTGTTAGGAGTTGTGAGGTGTCGTACATTACACTAACAAGCTTTTCAAGGTGCTAATGTGGAATACAGAGTCTTAAGATGTCCTAACTTGTCGTACGACGTTCAAAGGACTCGGACGAATTCAGTAGGTTTATATGGAGTGTTAAGTTTACGTACGGTATTGTAAGATGTTGCTAGGAGTTGTGAGGTGTCGTACATTACACTATCAAGCTTTTCAAGGTGCTAATGTGGCATACAGAGTCTTAAGATGTCCTAACTTGTCGTCGACGTTCAAAGGACTAGGACGAATTCAGTAGGTTTATATGGAGTGTTAAGTTTACGTACGGTATTGTAAGATGTTGTTAGGAGTTGTGAGGTGTCGTACATTACACTAACAAGCTTTTCAAGGTGCTAATGTGGAATACAGAGTCTTAAGATGTCCTAACTTGTCGTACGACGTTCAAAGGACTCGGACGAATTCAGTAGGTTTATATGGAGTGTTAAGTTTACGTACGGTATTGTAAGATGTTGCTAGGAGTTGTGAGGTGTCGTACATTACACTATCAAGCTTTTCAAGGTGCTAATGTGGCATACAGAGTCTTAAGATGTCCTAACTTGTCGTCGACGTTCAAAGGACTCGGACGAATTCAGTAGGTTTATATGGAGTGTTAAGTTTACGTACGGTATTGTAAGATGTTGCTAGGAGTTGTGAGGTGTCGTACATTACACTATCAAGCTTTTCAAGGTGCTAATGTGGCATACAGAGTCTTAAGATGTCCTAACTTGTCGTCGACGTTCAAAGGACTAGGACGAATTCAGTAGGTTTATATGGAGTGTTAAGTTTACGTACGGTATTGTAAGATGTTGTTAGGAGTTGTGAGGTGTCGTACATTACACTAACAAGCTTTTCAAGGTGCTAATGTGGCATACAGAGTCTTAAGATATCCTAACTTGTCGTACGATGTTCAAAGGACTCGGACGAATTTTGTAGGTTTATATGGAGTTTTAATTTTACGTACGGTATTGTAAGATGTTGTCAGGAGTTGTGAGGTGGCGTACAATACACTAACATGCTTTTCAAGGTGTTAATGTGGCATACAGAGTCTTAAGATGTCCTACCTTGCCGTATGATATTCAAAGGACTCGGACGAATTCAGTAGGTTTATATGGAGTTTTAAGTTTACGTACGGTATGTAAGATGTTGTTAGGAGTTGTGAGGTGTCGTACATTACACTAACAAGCTTTTCAAGGTGCTAATGTGGCATACAGAGTCTTAAGATGTCCTAACTTGTCGTACGACGTTCAAAGGACTCGGACGAATTCAGTAGGTTTATATGGAGTGTTAAGTTTACGTACGGTATTGTAAGATGTTGTTAGGAGTTGTGAGGTGTCGTACATTACACTTACAAGCTTTCCAAGTTGCTAATGTGGCATACAGAGTCTTAAGATGTCCTAACTTGTCGTACGACGTTCAAAGGACTCGGACGAATTCAGTAGGTTTATATGGAGTTTTAAGTTTACGTACGGTATTGTAATAAGTTTTTATGAGTTGTGAGGTGTCGTACATTACACTTACAAGCTTTTCAAGTTGCTAATGTGGCATACAGAGTCTTAAGATGTCCTAACTTGTCGTACGATGTTCAAAGGACTCGGACGAATTTTGTAGGTTTATATGGAGTTTTAAGTTTACGTACGGTATTGTAAGATGTTGTTAGGAGTTGTGAGGTGTCGTACATTACACTAACAAGCTTTTCAAGGTGCTAATGTGGCATACAGAGTCTTAAGATGTCCTAACTTGTCGTACGATGTTCAAAGGACTCGGACGAATTCAGTAGGTATATATGGAGATTTAATTTTACGTACGGTATTGTAAGATGTTGTCAGGATTGTGAGGTGTCGTACATTACACTAACATGCTTTTCAAGGTGTTAATGTGGCATACAGAGTCTTAAGATGTCCTACCTTGCCGTACGATATTCAAAGGACTCGGACGAATTCAGTAGGTTTATATGGAGTTTTAAGTTTACGTACGCTATTGTAAGATGTTGTCAGGAGTTGTGGGGTGTCGTACATTACACTAACATGCTTTTCAAGGTGTTATTGTGGCATACAGAATCTTAAGATGTCCTAACTTGTCGTACAATGTTCAAAGGACTCGGACGAATTCAGTAGGTTTATATGGAGTTTTAATTTTACGTACGGTATTGTAAGATGTTGTCAGGAATTGTGAGGTGTCGTACATTACACTAACATGCTTTTCAAGGTGTTAATGTGGCATACAGAGTCTTAAGATGTCCTAACTTTCCGTACGATGTTCAAAGGACTCGGACGAATTCAGTAGGTTTGTATGGAGTTTTAAGTTTACGTACGCTATTGTAAGATGTTGTTAGGAGTTGTGAGGTGTCGTACATTACACTAACAAGCTTTTCAAGGTGCTAATGTGGCATACAGAGTCTTAAGATGTCCTAACTTGTCGTACGATGTTCAAAGGACTCGGACGAATTCAGTAGGTTTATATGTAGTTTTGAGTTTACGTACGTTATTGTAAGATGTTGTTAGGAGTTGTGAGGTGTCGTACATTACACTAACAAGCTTTTCAAGGTGCTAATGTGGCATACAGAGTTTTAAGATGTCCTAACTTGTCGTACGATGTTCAAAGGACTCGGACGAATATTGTAGGTTTATATGGAGTTTTAATTTTACGTTACGGTATTGTAAGATGTTGTCAAGAGTTGTGAGGTGGCGTACAATACACTAACATGCTTTTCAAGGTGTTAATGTGGCATACAGAGTCTTAAGATGTCCTACCTTGCCGTACGATATTCAAAGGACTCGGACGAAATCAGTAGGTTTATATGGAGTGTTAAGTTTACGTACGGTATTGTAAGATGTTGTTAGGAGTTGTGAGGTGTCGTAAATTACACTATCAAGCTTTTTAAGGTGCTAATGTGGCATACAGAGTCTTAAGATGTCCTAACTTGTCGTACGATGTTCAAAGGACTCGGACGAATTTTGTAGGTTTATATGGAGTTTTAATTTTACGTACGGTATTGTAATAAGTTTTTAGGAGTTGTGAGGTGTCGTACATTACACTAACATGCTTTTCAAGGTGTTAATGTGGCATAAAGAGTCTTAAGATGTCCTAACTTTCCGTACGATGTTCAAAGGACTCGGACGAATTCAGTAGGTTTATATGGAGTTTTAAGTTTACGTACGGTATTGTAAGATGTTGTTAGGAGTTGTGAGGTGTCGTACATTACACTAACAAGCTTTTCAAGGTGCTAATGTGGCATACAGAGTTTTAAGATGTCCTAACTTGTCGTACGACGTTCAAAGGACTCGGACGAATTCAGTAGGTTTATATGGAGTGTTAAGTTTACGTACGGTATTGTAAGATGTTGTTAGGAGTTGTGAGGTGTCGTACATTACACTAACAAGCTTTTCAAGGTGCTAATGTGGCATACAGTAGGTTTATATGGAGTTTTAAGTTTACGTACGGTATTGTAAGATGTTGTTAGGAGTTGTGAGGTGTCGTACATTACACTAACAAGCTTTTCAAGGTGCTAATGTGGCATACAGAGTTTTAAGATGTCCTAACTTGTCGTACGACGTTCAAAGGACTCGGACGAATTCAGTAGGTTTATATGGAGTGTTAAGTTTACGTACGGTATTGTAAGATGTTGTTAGGAGTTGTGAGGTGTCGTACATTACACTAACAAGCTTTTCAAGGTGCTAATGTGGCATACAGAGTCTTAAGATATCCTAACTTGTCGTACGATGTTCAAAGGACTCGGACGAATTTTGTAGGTTTATATGGAGTTTTAATTTTACGTACGGTATTGTAAGATGTTGTCAGGAGTTGTGAGGTGGCGTACAATACACTAACATGCTTTTCAAGGTGTTAATGTGGCATACAGAGTCTTAAGATGTCCTACCTTGCCGTATGATATTCAAAGGACTCGGACGAATTCAGTAGGTTTATATGGAGTTTTAAGTTTACGTACGGTATTGTAAGATGTTGTTAGGAGTTGTGAGGTGTCGTACATTACACTAACAAGCTTTTCAAGGTGCTAATGTGGCATACAGAGTCTTAAGATGTCCTAACTTGTCGTACGACGTTCAAAGGACTCGGACGAATTCAGTAGGTTTATATGGAGTGTTAAGTTTACGTACGGTATTGTAAGATGTTGTTAGGAGTTGTGAGGTGTCGTACATTACACTTACAAGCTTTCCAAGTTGCTAATGTGGCATACAGAGTCTTAAGATGTCCTAACTTGTCGTACGACGTTCAAAGGACTCGGACGAATTCAGTAGGTTTATATGGAGTTTTAAGTTTACGTACGGTATTGTAAGATGTTGTCAGGAGTTGTGAGGTGGCGTACAATACACTAACATGCTTTTCAAGGTGTTAATGTGGCATACAGAGTCTTAAGATGTCCTACCTTGCCGTATGATATTCAAAGGACTCGGACGAATTCAGTAGGTTTATATGGAGTTTTAAGTTTACGTACGGTATTGTAAGATGTTGTTAGGAGTTGTGAGGTGTCGTACATTACACTAACAAGCTTTTCAAGGTGCTAATGTGGCATACAGAGTCTTAAGATGTCCTAACTTGTCGTACGACGTTCAAAGGACTCGGACGAAATCAGTAGGTTTATATGGAGTGTTAAGTTTACGTACGGTTTTGTAAGATGTTGTTAGGAGTTGTGAGGTGTCGTACATTACACTATCAAGCTTTTCAAGGTGCTAATGTGGCATACAGAGTCTTAAGATGTCCTAACTTGCCGTACGATGTTCAAAGGACTCGGACGAATTTTGTAGGTTTATATGGAGTTTTAATTTTACGTACGGTATTGTAATAAGTTTTTAGGAGTTGTGAGGTGTCGTACATTACACTAACATGCTTTTCAAGGTGTTAATGTGGCATAAAGAGTCTTAAGATGTCCTAACTTTCCGTACGATGTTCAAAGGACTCGGACGAATTCAGTAGGTTTATATGGAGTTTTAAGTTTACGTACGGTATTGTAAGATGTTGTTAGGAGTTGTGAGGTGTCGTACATTACACTAACAAGCTTTTCAAGGTGCTAATGTGGCATACAGAGTCTTAAGATGTCCTAACTTGTCGTACGACGTTCAAAGGACTCGGACGAATTCAGTAGGTTTATATGGAGTGTTAAGTTTACGTACGGTATTGTAAGATGTTGTTAGGAGTTGTGAGGTGTCGTACATTACACTAACAAGCTTTTCAAGGTGCTAATGTGGCATACAGAGTCTTAAGATATCCTAACTTGTCGTACGATGTTCAAAGGACTCGGACGAATTTTGTAGGTTTACATGGAGTTTTAATTTTACGTACGGTATTGTAAGATGTTGTCAGGAATTGTGAGGTGTCGTACATTACACTAACATGCTTTTCAAGGTGTTAATGTGGCATACATAGTCTTAAGATGTCCTAACTTGCCGTACGATGTTCAAAGGACTCGGACGAATTCAGTAGGTTTATATGGAGTTTTAAGTTTACGTACGGTATTGTAAGATGTTGTTAGGAGTTGTGAGGTGTCGTACATTACACTAACAAGCTTTTCAAGGTGCTAATATGGCATACAGAGTCTTAAGATGTCCTAACTTGTCGTACGACGTTCAAAGGACTCGGACGAAATCAGTAGGTTTATATGGAGTGTTAAGTTTACGTACGGTATTGTAAGATGTTGTTAGGAGTTGTGAGGTGTCGTACATTACACTATCAAGCTTTTCAAGGTGCTAATGTGGCATACAGAGTCTTAAGATGTCCTAACTTGTCGTACGATGTTCAAAGGACTCGGACGAATTTTGTAGGTTTATATGGAGTTTTAATTTTACGTACGGTATTGTAATAAGTTTTTAGGAGTTGTGAGGTGTCGTACATTACACTAACATGCTTTTCAAGGTGTTAATGTGGCATAAAGAGTCTTAAGATGTCCTAACTTTCCGTACGATGTTCAAAGGACTCGGACGAATTCAGTAGGTTTATATGGAGTGTTAAGTTTACGTACGGTATTGTAAGATGTTGTTAGGAGTTGTGAGGTGTCGTACATTACACTTACAAGCTTTCCAAGTTGCTAATGTGGCATACAGAGTCTTAAGATGTCCTAACTTGTCGTACGACGTTCAAAGGACTCGGACGAATTCAGTAGGTTTATATGGAGTTTTAAGTTTACGTACGGTATTGTAAGATGTTGTCAGGAGTTGTGAGGTGGCGTACAATACACTAACATGCTTTTCAAGGTGTTAATGTGGCATACAGAGTCTTAAGATGTCCTACCTTGCCGTATGATATTCAAAGGACTCGGACGAATTCAGTAGGTTTATATGGAGTTTTAAGTTTACGTACGGTATTGTAAGATGTTGTTAGGAGTTGTGAGGTGTCGTACATTACACTAACAAGCTTTTTTTTTTGGGTAAAGGGTTACCCCGGTGATTCTATTATAATGACAACCGTCAATGAAGTACAAGTAGTGAGGAAGCGTTCCACACTAGTTCATATACGGGACAGACCCCACATATGTGAACATAAAAACAAAACCAACAAAAAAAAAAACCAAGACAAACCAAACAAACTAGCCTACCACATATTAATGACATAAACAAAATATAACTAAAAACCATTCCATCAGCCGCCGTCATCAAAAGTGTAGGTTCCACCACAAAGACACCACAAACAATTTTGCCAGTAGATCAAGTCCCTAGTAATCCAGAATATCAGACAAACCATTAACACCCGATGTAGAAGGGGAACCTGCCCTTTTAGTAGACGCTGGAGATTCTAGCGCCATGGCCATGTTCATCATAAACCTTGTCGTCCCATTATCCACCTCTAGAACCTCATCTACTTCCGAATCCGAGTCCAACCTAGAGATTTCATTATCCCTTTTCCCTTTCACCTTGTCTGTGTCAATTTCTGCTATTTTCTCCACAGATAACGCCTCAAAAGGGTTTGATGTAGTTAGATCAGATTTACCCATATTTGAACCACCTTTAGTCTCCATAGTATCAATCCTCGTCACCTGCTTTTTAACATTTTGCACTTCTTTCCCTTTTTTATTAACTGGACGATACTCGAATTGGGGTTTTTTTAAAGCAACCCCAAATCTTTTTGCAGCCTTCTTATCCTTTACTTCCTTAAAACCGTCATCATCCTCTCTAGCCTTTGTTTTCTGCTCATGCTTAGTCGTCTTAGGGCATTCAACATCAATATGGCCAAAAACACTAACAAGCTTTTCAAGGTGCTAATGTGGCATACAGAGTCTTAAGATGTCCTAACTTGTCGTACGACGTTCAAAGGACTCGGACGAATTCAGTAGGTTTATATGGAGTGTTAAGTTTACGTACGGTATTGTAAGATGTTGTTAGGAGTTGTGAGGTGTCGTACATTACACTAACAAGCTTTTCAAGGTGCTAATGTGGCATACAGAGTCTTAAGATATCCTAACTTGTCGTACGATGTTCAAAGGACTCGGACGAATTTTGTAGGTTTATATGGAGTTTTAATTTTACGTACGGTATTGTAAGATGTTGTCAGGAATTGTGAGGTGTCGTACATTACACTAACATGCTTTTCAAGGTGTTAATGTGGCATACATAGTCTTAAGATGTCCTAACTTGCCGTACGATGTTCAAAGGACTCGGACGAATTCAGTAGGTTTATATGGAGTTTTAAGTTTACGTACGGTATTGTAAGATGTTGTTAGGAGTTGTGAGGTGTCGTACATTACACTAACAAGCTTTTCAAGGTGCTAATATGGCATACAGAGTCTTAAGATGTCCTAACTTGTCGTACGACGTTCAAAGGACTCGGACGAAATCAGTAGGTTTATATGGAGTGTTAAGTTTACGTACGGTATTGTAAGATGTTGTTAGGAGTTGTGAGGTGTCGTACATTACACTATCAAGCTTTTCAAGGTGCTAATGTGGCATACAGAGTCTTAAGATGTCCTAACTTGTCGTACGATGTTCAAAGGACTCGGACGAATTTTGTAGGTTTATATGGAGTTTTAATTTTACGTACGGTATTGTAATAAGTTTTTAGGAGTTGTGAGGTGTCGTACATTACACTAACATGCTTTTCAAGGTGTTAATGTGGCATAAAGAGTCTTAAGATGTCCTAACTTTCCGTACGATGTTCAAAGGACTCGGACGAATTCAGTAGGTTTATATGGAGTTTTAAGTTTACGTACGGTATTGTAAGATGTTGTTAGGAGTTATGAGGTGTCGTACATTACACTAACAAGCTTTTCAAGGTGCTAATGTGGCATACATAGTCTTAAGATGTCCTACCTTGCCGTACGATATTCAAAGGACTCGGACGAATTCAGTAGGTTTATATGGAGTTTTAAGTTTACGTACGCTATTGTAAGATGTTGTCAGGAGTTGTGGGGTGTCGTACATTACACTAACATGCTTTTCAAGGTGTTATTGTGGCATACAGAGTTTTAAGATGTCCTAACTTGCCGTACGATGTTCAAAGGACTCGGACGAATTTTGTAGGTTTATATGGAGTTTTAATTTTACATACGGTATTGTAAGATGTTGTCAGGACTTGTGAGGCGTCGTACATTACACTAACATGCTTTTCAAGGTGTTAATGTGGCATACATAGTCTTAAGATGTCCTACCTTGCCGTATGATATTCAAAGGACTCGGACGAATTCAGTAGGTTTATATGGAGTTTTAAGTTTACGTACGGTATTGTAAGATGTTGTTAGGAGTTGTGAGGTGTCGTACATTACACTAACAAGCTTTTCAAGGTGCTAATGTGGCATACAGAGTCTTAAGATGTCCTAACTTGTCGTACGACGTTCAAAGGACTCGGACGAAATCAGTAGGTTTATATGGAGTGTTAAGTTTACGTACGGTATTGTAAGATGTTGTTAGGAGTTGTGAGGTGTCGTACATTACACTATCAAGCTTTTCAAGGTGCTAATGTGGCATACAGAGTCTTAAGATGTCCTAACTTGTCGTACGATGTTCAAAGGACTCGGACGAATTTTGTAGGTTTATATGGAGTTTTAATTTTACGTACGGTATTGTAATAAGTTTTTAGGAGTTGTGAGGTGTCGTACATTACACTAACATGCTTTTCAAGGTGTTAATGTGGCATAAAGAGTCTTAAGATGTTCTAACTTTCCGTACGATGTTCAAAGGACTCGGACGAATTCAGTAGGTTTATATGGAGTTTTAAGTTTACGTACGGTATTGTAAGATGTTGTTAGGAGTTGTGAGGTGTCGTACATTACACTAACAAGCTTTTCAAGGTGCTAATGTGGCATACAGAGTCTTAAGATGTCCTAACTTGTCGTACGACGTTCAAAGGACTCGGACGAATTCAGTAGGTTTATATGGAGTGTTAAGTTTACGTACGGTATTGTAAGATGTTGTTAAGAGTTGTGAGGTGTCGTACATTACACTAACAAGCTTTTCAAGGTGCTAATGTGGCATACAGAGTCTTAAGATATCCTAACTTGTCGTACGATGTTCAAAGGACTCGGACGAATTTTGTAGGTTTATATGGAGTTTTAATTTTACGTACGGTATTGTAAGATGTTGTCAGGAGTTGTGAGGTGGCGTACAATACACTAACATGCTTTTCAAGGTGTTAATGTGGCATACAGAGTCTTAAGATGTCCTACCTTGCCGTATGATATTCAAAGGACTCGGACGAATTCAGTAGGTTTATATGGAGTTTTAAGTTTACGTACGGTATTGTAAGATGTTGTTAGGAGTTGTGAGGTGTCGTACATTACACTAACAAGCTTTTCAAGGTGCTAATGTGGCATACAGAGTCTTAAGATGTCCTAACTTGTCGTACGACGTTCAAAGGACTCGGACGAATTCAGTAGGTTTTAATGGAGTGTTAAGTTTACGTACGGTATTGTAAGATGTTGTTAGGAGTTGTGAGGTGTCGTACATTACACTTACAAGCTTTCCAAGTTGCTAATGTGGCATACAGAGTCTTAAGATGTCCTAACTTGTCGTACGACGTTCAAAGGACTCGGACGAATTCAGTAGGTTTATATTGAGTTTTAAGTTTACGTACGGTATTGTAAGATGTTGTCAGGAGTTGTGAGGTGGCGTACAATACACTAACATGCTTTTCAAGGTGTTAATGTGGCATACAGAGTCTTAAGATGTCCTACCTTGCCGTATGATATTCAAAGGACTCGGACGAATTCAGTAGGTTTATATGGAGTTTTAAGTTTACGTACGGTATTGTAAGATGTTGTTAGGAGTTGTGAGGTGTCGTACATTACACTAACAAGCTTTTCAAGGTGCTAATGTGGCATACAGAGTCTTAAGATGTCCTAACTTGTCGTACGACGTTCAAAGGACTCGGACGAAATCAGTAGGTTTATATGGAGTGTTAAGTTTACGTACGGTATTGTAAGATGTTGTTAGGAGTTGTGAGGTGTCGTACATTACACTATCAAGCTTTTCAAGGTGCTAATGTGGCATACAGAGTCTTAAGATGTCCTAACTTGTCGTACGATGTTCAAAGGACTCGGACGAATTTTGTAGGTTTATATGGAGTTTTAATTTTACGTACGGTATTGTAATAAGTTTTTAGGAGTTGTGAGGTGTCGTACATTACACTAACATGCTTTTCAAGGTGTTAATGTGGCATAAAGAGTCTTAAGATGTCCTAACTTTCCGTACGATGTTCAAAGGACTCGGACGAATTCAGTAGGTTTATATGGAGTTTTAAGTTTACCTACGGTATTGTAAGATGTTGTTAGGAGTTGTGAGGTGTCGTACATTACACTAACAAGCTTTTCAAGGTGCTAATGTGGCATACAGAGTCTTAAGATGTCCTAACTTGTCGTACGACGTTCAAAGGACTCGGACGAATTCAGTAGGTTTATATGGAGTGTTAAGTTTACGTACGGTATTGTAAGATGTTGTTAGGAGTTGTGAGGTGTCGTACATTACACTAACAAGCTTTTCAAGGTGCTAATATGGCATACAGAGTCTTAAGATATCCTAACTTGTCGTACGATGTTCAAAGGACTCGGACGAATTTTGTAGGTTTATATGGAGTTTTAATTTTACGTACGGTATTGTAAGATGTTGTCAGGAGTTGTGAGGTGGCGTACAATACACTAACATGCTTTTCAAGGTGTTAATGTGGCATACAGAGTCTTAAGATGTCCTACCTTGCCGTATGATATTCAAAGGACTCGGACGAATTCAGTAGGTTTATATGGAGTTTTAAGTTTACGTACGGTAATGTAAGATGTTGTTAGGAGTTGTGAGGTGTCGTACATTACACTAACAAGCTTTTCAAGGTGCTAATGTGGCATACAGAGTCTTAAGATGTCCTAACTTGTCGTACGACGTTCAAAGGACTCGGACGAATTCAGTAGGTTTATATGGAGTGTTAAGTTTACGTACGGTATTGTAAGATGTTGTTAGGAGTTGTGAGGTGTCGTACATTACACTTACAAGCTTTCCAAGTTGCTAATGTGGCATACAGAGTCTTAAGATGTCCTAACTTGTCGTACGACGTTCAAAGGACTCGGACGAATTCAGTAGGTTTATATGGAGTTTTAAGTTTACGTACGGTATTGTAAGATGTTGTCAGGAGTTGTGAGGTGGCGTACAATACACTAACATGCTTTTCAAGGTGTTAATGTGGCATACAGAGTCTTAAGATGTCCTACCTTGCCGTATGATATTCAAAGGACTCGGACGAATTCAGTAGGTTTATATGGAGTTTTAAGTTTACGTACGGTATTGTAAGATGTTGTTAGGAGTTGTGATGTGTCGTACATTACACTAACAAGCTTTTCAAGGTGCTAATGTGGCATACAGAGTCTTAAGATATCCTAACTTGTCGTACGATGTTCAAAGGACTCGGACGAATTTTGTAGGTTTATATGGAGTTTTAATTTTACGTACGGTATTGTAAGATGTTGTCAGGAGTTGTGAGGTGGCGTACAATACACTAACATGCTTTTCAAGGTGTTAATGTGGCATACAGAGTCTTAAGATGTCCTACCTTGCCGTATGATATTCAAAGGACTCGGACGAATTCAGTAGGTTTATATGGAGTTTTAAGTTTACGTACGGTATTGTAAGATGTTGTTAGGAGTTGTGAGGTGTCGTACATTACACTAACAAGCTTTTCAAGGTGCTAATGTGGCATACAGAGTCTTAAGATGTCCTAACTTGTCGTACGACGTTCAAAGGACTCGGACGAATTCAGTAGGTTTTAATGGAGTGTTAAGTTTACGTACGGTATTGTAAGATGTTGTTAGGAGTTGTGAGGTGTCGTACATTACACTTACAAGCTTTCCAAGTTGCTAATGTGGCATACAGAGTCTTAAGATGTCCTAACTTGTCGTACGACGTTCAAAGGACTCGGACGAATTCAGTAGGTTTATATTGAGTTTTAAGTTTACGTACGGTATTGTAAGATGTTGTCAGGAGTTGTGAGGTGGCGTACAATACACTAACATGCTTTTCAAGGTGTTAATGTGGCATACAGAGTCTTAAGATGTCCTACCTTGCCGTATGATATTCAAAGGACTCGGACGAATTCAGTAGGTTTATATGGAGTTTTAAGTTTACGTACGGTATTGTAAGATGTTGTTAGGAGTTGTGAGGTGTCGTACATTACACTAACAAGCTTTTCAAGGTGCTAATGTGGCATACAGAGTCTTAAGATGTCCTAACTTGTCGTACGACGTTCAAAGGACTCGGACGAAATCAGTAGGTTTATATGGAGTGTTAAGTTTACGTACGGTATTGTAAGATGTTGTTAGGAGTTGTGAGGTGTCGTACATTACACTATCAAGCTTTTCAAGGTGCTAATGTGGCATACAGAGTCTTAAGATGTCCTAACTTGTCGTACGATGTTCAAAGGACTCGGACGAATTTTGTAGGTTTATATGGAGTTTTAATTTTACGTACGGTATTGTAATAAGTTTTTAGGAGTTGTGAGGTGTCGTACATTACACTAACATGCTTTTCAAGGTGTTAATGTGGCATAAAGAGTCTTAAGATGTCCTAACTTTCCGTACGATGTTCAAAGGACTCGGACGAATTCAGTAGGTTTATATGGAGTTTTAAGTTTACCTACGGTATTGTAAGATGTTGTTAGGAGTTGTGAGGTGTCGTACATTACACTAACAAGCTTTTCAAGGTGCTAATGTGGCATACAGAGTCTTAAGATGTCCTAACTTGTCGTACGACGTTCAAAGGACTCGGACGAATTCAGTAGGTTTATATGGAGTGTTAAGTTTACGTACGGTATTGTAAGATGTTGTTAGGAGTTGTGAGGTGTCGTACATTACACTAACAAGCTTTTCAAGGTGCTAATATGGCATACAGAGTCTTAAGATATCCTAACTTGTCGTACGATGTTCAAAGGACTCGGACGAATTTTGTAGGTTTATATGGAGTTTTAATTTTACGTACGGTATTGTAAGATGTTGTCAGGAGTTGTGAGGTGGCGTACAATACACTAACATGCTTTTCAAGGTGTTAATGTGGCATACAGAGTCTTAAGATGTCCTACCTTGCCGTATGATATTCAAAGGACTCGGACGAATTCAGTAGGTTTATATGGAGTTTTAAGTTTACGTACGGTAATGTAAGATGTTGTTAGGAGTTGTGAGGTGTCGTACATTACACTAACAAGCTTTTCAAGGTGCTAATGTGGCATACAGAGTCTTAAGATGTCCTAACTTGTCGTACGACGTTCAAAGGACTCGGACGAATTCAGTAGGTTTATATGGAGTGTTAAGTTTACGTACGGTATTGTAAGATGTTGTTAGGAGTTGTGAGGTGTCGTACATTACACTTACAAGCTTTCCAAGTTGCTAATGTGGCATACAGAGTCTTAAGATGTCCTAACTTGTCGTACGACGTTCAAAGGACTCGGACGAATTCAGTAGGTTTATATGGAGTTTTAAGTTTACGTACGGTATTGTAAGATGTTGTCAGGAGTTGTGAGGTGGCGTACAATACACTAACATGCTTTTCAAGGTGTTAATGTGGCATACAGAGTCTTAAGATGTCCTACCTTGCCGTATGATATTCAAAGGACTCGGACGAATTCAGTAGGTTTATATGGAGTTTTAAGTTTACGTACGGTATTGTAAGATGTTGTTAGGAGTTGTGATGTGTCGTACATTACACTAACAAGCTTTTCAAGGTGCTAATGTGGCATACAGAGTCTTAAGATGTCCTAACTTGTCGTACGACGTTCAAAGGACTCGGACGAAATCAGTAGGTTTATATGGAGTGTTAAGTTTACGTACGGTATTGTAAGATGTTGTTAGGAGTTGTGAGGTGTCGTACATTACACTATCAAGCTTTTCAAGGTGCTAATGTGGCATACAGAGTCTTAAGATGTCCTAACTTGTCGTACGATGTTCAAAGGACTCGGACGAATTTTGTAGGTTTATATGGAGTTTTAATTTTACGTACGGTATTGTAATAAGTTTTTAGGAGTTGTGAGGTGTCGTACATTACACTAACATGCTTTTCAAGGTGTTAATGTGGCATAAAGAGTCTTAAGATGTCCTAACTTTCCGTACGATGTTCAAAGGACTCGGACGAATTCAGTAGGTTTATATGGAGTTTTAAGTTTACGTACGGTATTGTAAGATGTTGTTAGGAGTTGTGAGGTGTCGTACATTACACTAACAAGCTTTTCAAGGTGCTAATGTGGCATACAGAGTCTTAAGATGTCCTAACTTGTCGTACGACGTTCAAAGGACTCGGACGAAATCAGTAGGTTTATATGGAGTGTTAAGTTTACGTACGGTATTGTAAGATGTTGTTAGGAGTTGTGAGGTGTCGTACATTACACTATCAAGCTTTTCAAGGTGCTAATGTGGCATACAGAGTCTTAAGATGTCCTAACTTGTCGTACGATGTTCAAAGGACTCGGACGAATTTTGTAGGTTTATATGGAGTTTTAATTTTACGTACGGTATTGTAAGATGTTGTCAAGAGTTGTGAGGTGGCGTACAATACACTAACATGCTTTTCAAGGTGTTAATGTGGCATACAGAGTCTTAAGATGTCCTACCTTGCCGTATGATATTCAAAGGACTCGGACGAATTCAGTAGGTTTATATGGAGTTTTAAGTTTACGTACGGTATTGTAAGATGTTGTTAGGAGTTGTGAGGTGTCGTACATTACACTAACAAGCTTTTCAAGGTGCTAATGTGGCATACAGAGTCTTAAGATGTCCTAACTTGTCGTACGACGTTCAAAGGACTCGGACGAATTCAGTAGGTTTATATGGAGTGTTAAGTTTACGTACGGTATTGTAAGATGTTGTTAGGAGTTGTGAGGTGTCGTACATTACACTATCAAGCTTGTCAAGGTGTTAATGTGGCATACAGAGTCTTAAGATGTCCTACCTTGCCGTATGATATTCAAAGGACTCGGACGAATTCAGTAGGTTTATATGGAGTTTTAAGTTTACGTACGGTATTGTAAGATGTTGTTAGGAGTTGTGATGTGTCGTACATTACACTAACAAGCTTTTCAAGGTGCTAATGTGGCATACAGAGTCTTAAGATGTCCTAACTTGTCGTACGACGTTCAAAGGACTCGGACGAAATCAGTAGGTTTATATGGAGTGTTAAGTTTACGTACGGTATTGTAAGATGTTGTTAGGAGTTGTGAGGTGTCGTACATTACACTATCAAGCTTTTCAAGGTGCTAATGTGGCATACAGAGTCTTAAGATGTCCTAACTTGTCGTACGATGTTCAAAGGACTCGGACGAATTTTGTAGGTTTATATGGAGTTTTAATTTTACGTACGGTATTGTAAGATGTTGTCAGGAGTTGTGAGGTGGCGTACAATACACTAACATGCTTTTCAAGGTGTTAATGTGGCATACAGAGTCTTAAGATGTCCTACCTTGCCGTATGATATTCAAAGGACTCGGACGAATTCAGTAGGTTTATATGGAGTTTTAAGTTTACGTACGGTATTGTAAGATGTTGTTAGGAGTTGTGAGGTGTCGTACATTACACTAACAAGCTTTTCAAGGTGCTAATGTGGCATACAGAGTCTTAAGATGTCCTAACTTGTCGTACGACGTTCAAAGGACTCGGACGAATTCAGTAGGTTTATATGGAGTGTTAAGTTTACGTACGGTATTGTAAGATGTTGTTAGGAGTTGTGAGGTGTCGTACATTACACTTACAAGCTTTCCAAGTTGCTAATGTGGCATACAGAGTCTTAAGATGTCCTAACTTGTCGTACGACGTTCAAAGGACTCGGACGAATTTTGTAGGTTTATATGGAGTGTTAAGTTTACGTACGGTATTGTAAGATGTTGTTAGGAGTTGTGAGGTGGCGTACAATACACTAACATGCTTTTCAAGGTGTTAATGTGGCATACAGAGTCTTAAGATGTCCTACCTTGCCGTATGATATTCAAAGGACTCGGACGAATTCAGTAGGTTTATATGGAGTTTTAAGTTTACGTACGGTATTGTAAGATGTTGTTAGGAGTTGTGAGGTGTCGTACATTACACTAACAAGCTTTTCAAGGTGCTAATGTGGCATACAGAGTCTTAAGATGTCCTAACTTGTCGTACGACGTTCAAAAGACTCGGACGAATTCAGTAGGTTTATATGGAGTGTTAAGTTTACGTACGGTATTGTAAGATGTTGTTAGGAGTTGTGAGGTGTCGTACATTACACTTACAAGCTTTTCAAGTTGCTAATGTGGCATACAGAGTCTTAAGATGTCCTAACTTGTCGTACGACGTTCAAAGGACTCAGACGAATTCAGTAGGTTTATATGGAGTTTTAAGTTTACGTACGGTATTGTAATAAGTTTTTATGAGTTGTGAGGTGTCGTACATTACACTTACAAGCTTTTCAAGTTGCTAATGTGGCATACAGAGTCTTAAGATGTCCTACCTTGTCGTACGATGTTCAAAGGACTCGGACGAATTTTGTAGGTTTATATGGAGTTTTAATTTTACGTACGGTATTGTAAGATGTTGTTAGGAGTTGTGAGGTGTCGTACATTACACTAACAAGCTTTTCAAGGTGCTAATGTGGCATACAGAGTCTTAAGATGTCCTAACTTGTCGTACGACGTTCAAAGGACTCGGACGAATTCAGTAGGTTTATATGGAGTGTTAAGTTTACGTACGGTATTGTAAGATGTTGTTAGGAGTTGTGAGGTGTCGTACATTACACTTACATGCTTTTCAAGGTGTTATTGTGGGATACAGAGTCTTAAGATGTCCTAACTTGCCGTACGATGTTCAAAGGACTCGGACGAATTCAGTAGGTTTATATGGAGTTTTAATTTTACGTACGGTATTGTAATAAGTTTTTAGGAGTTGTGAGGTGTCGTACATTACACTAACATGCTTTTCAAGGTGTTAATGTGGCATAAAGAGTCTTAAGATGTCCTAACTTTCCGTACGATGTTCAAAGGACTCGGACGAATTTTGTAGGTTTATATGGAGTTTTAATTTTACGTACGGTATTGTAAGATGTTGTCAGGAATTGTGAGGTGTCGTACATTACACTAACATGCTTTTCAATGTGTTAATGTGGCATACAGTGTCTTAAGATGTCCTACCTTGCCGTACGATATACAAAGGACTCGGACGAATTCAGTAGGTTTATATGGAGTGTTAAGTTTACGTACGGTATTGTAAGATGTTGTTAGGAGTTGTGAGGTGTCGTACATTACACTTACAAGCTTTTCAAGTTGCTAATGTGGCATACAGAGTCTTAAGATGTCCTAACTTATCGTACGATTTTCAAAGGACTCGGACGAATTCAGTAGGTTTATATGGAGTTTTAAGTTTACGTACGGTATTGTAATAAGTTTTTATGAGTTGTGAGGTGTCGTACATTACACTTACAAGCTTTTCAAGTTGCTAATGTGGCATACAGAGTCTTAAGATGTCCTAACTTGTCGTACGATGTTCAAAGGACTCGGACGAATTTTGTAGGTTTATATGGAGTTTTAATTTTACGTACGGTATTGTAAGATGTTGTCAGGAATTGTGAGGTGTCGTACATTACACTAACATGCTTTTCAAGGTGTTAATGTGGCATACAGAGTCTTAAGATGTCCTACCTTGCCGTACGATATTCAAAGGACTCAGACGAATTCAGTAGGTTTATATGGAGTTTTAAGTTTACGTACGGTATTGTAAGATGTTGTTAGGAGTTGTGAGGTGTCGTACATTACACTAACATGCTTTTCAAGGTGTTATTGTGGGATACAGAGTCTTAAGATGTCCTAACTTGTCGTACGATGTTGAAAGGACTCGGACGAATTCAGTAGGTTTATATGGAGTTTTAAGTTTACGTACGGTATTGTAATAAGTTTTTAGGAGTTGTGAGGTGTCGTACATTACACTAACAAGCTTTTCAAGTTGCTAATGTGGCATACAGAGTCTTAAGATGTCCTAACTTGTCGTACGATGTTCAAAGGACTCGGACGAATTTTGTAGGTTTATATGGAGTTTTAATTTTACGTACGGTATTGTAAGATGTTGTCAGGAATTGTGAGGTGTCGTACATTACACTAACATGCTTTTCAATGTGTTAATGGCATACAGAGTCTTAAGATGTCCTACCTTGCCGTACGATATACAAAGGACTCGGACGAATTCAGTAGGTTTATATGGAGTTTTAAGTTTACGTACGCTATTGTAAGATGTTGTTAGGAGTTGTGAGGTGTCGTACATTACACTAACAAGCTTTTAAAGGTGCTAATGTGGCATACAGAGTCTTAAGATGTCCTAACTTGCCGTACGATGTTCAAAGGACTCGGACGAATTCAGTAGGTTTATATGGAGTTTTAAGTTTACGTACGCTATTGTAAGATGTTGTTAGGAGTTGTGAGGTGTCGTACATTACACTAACATGCTTTTCAAGGTGTTATTGTGGGATACAGAGTCTTAAGATGTCCTAACTTGTCGTACGATGTTGAAAGGACTCGGACGAATTTTGTAGGTTTATATGGAGTTTTAATTTTACGTACGGTGTTGTAAGATGTTGTTAGGAGTTGTGAGGTGTCGTACATTACACTAACAAGCTTTTCAAGGTGCTAATGTGGCATACAGAGTCTTAAGATGTCCTAACTTATCGTACGACGTTCAAAGGACTCGGACGAATTCAGTAGGTTTATATGGAGTGTTAAGTTTACGTACGGTATTGTAAGATGTTGTTAGGAGTTGTGAGGTGTCGTACATTACACTTACAAGCTTTTCAAGTTGCTAATGTGGCATACAGAGTCTTAAGATGTCCTAACTTGTCGTACGACGTTCAAAGGACTCGGACGAATTCAGTAGGTTTAGATGGAGTTTTAAGTTTACGTACGGTATTGTAATAAGTTTTTATGAGTTGTGAGGTGTCGTACATTACACTTACAAGCTTTTCAAGTTGCTAATGTGGCATACAGAGTCTTAAGATGTCCTAACTTGTCGTACGATGTTCAAAGGACTCGGACGAATTTTGTAGGTTTATATGGAGTTTTAATTTTACGTACGGTATTGTAAGATGTTGTCAGGAATTGTGAGGTGTCGTACATTACACTAACATGCTTTTCAAGGTGTTAATGTGGCATACAGAGTCTTAAGATGTCCTACCTTGCCGTACGATATTCAAAGGACTCGGACGAATTTAGTAGGTTTATATGGAGTTTTAAGTTTACGTACGGTATTGTAAGATGTTGTTAGGAGTTGTGAGGTGTCGTACATTACACTAACATGCTTTTCAAGGTGTTATTGTGGGATACAGAGTCTTAAGATGTCCTAACTTGCCGTACGATGTTGAAAGGACTCGGACGAATTCAGTAGGTTTATATGGAGTTTTAAGTTTACGTACGGTATTGTAATAATTTTTTAGGAGTTGTGAGGTGTCGTACATTACACTAACAAGCTTTTCAAGTTGCTAATGTGGCATACAGAGTCTTAAGATGTCCTAACTTGTCGTACGATGTTCAAAGGACTCGGACGAATTTTGTAGGTTTATATGGAGTTTTAATTTTACGTACGGTATTGTAAGATGTTGTCAGGAATTGTGAGGTGTCGTACATTACACTAACATGCTTTTCAATGTGTTAATGTGGCATACAGTGTCTTAAGATGTCCTACCTTGCCGTACGATATACAAAGGACTCGGACGAATTCAGTAGGTTTATATGGAGTGTTAAGTTTACGTACGGTATTGTAAGATGTTGTTAGGAGTTGTGAGGTGTCGTACATTACACTTACAAGCTTTTCAAGTTGCTAATGTGGCATACAGAGTCTTAAGATGTCCTAACTTATCGTACGATTTTCAAAGGACTCGGACGAATTCAGTAGGTTTATATGGAGTTTTAAGTTTACGTACGGTATTGTAATAAGTTTTTATGAGTTGTGAGGTGTCGTACATTACACTTACAAGCTTTTCAAGTTGCTAATGTGGCATACAGAGTCTTAAGATGTCCTAACTTGTCGTACGATGTTCAAAGGACTCGGACGAATTTTGTAGGTTTATATGGAGTTTTAATTTTACGTACGGTATTGTAAGATGTTGTCAGGAATTGTGAGGTGTCGTACATTACACTAACATGCTTTTCAAGGTGTTAATGTGGCATACAGAGTCTTAAGATGTCCTACCTTGCCGTACGATATTCAAAGGACTCAGACGAATTCAGTAGGTTTATATGGAGTTTTAAGTTTACGTACGGTATTGTAAGATGTTGTTAGGAGTTGTGAGGTGTCGTACATTACACTAACATGCTTTTCAAGGTGTTATTGTGGGATACAGAGTCTTAAGATGTCCTAACTTGCCGTACGATGTTGAAAGGACTCGGACGAATTCAGTAGGTTTATATGGAGTTTTAAGTTTACGTACGGTATTGTAATAAGTTTTTAGGAGTTGTGAGGTGTCGTACATTACACTAACAAGCTTTTCAAGTTGCTAATGTGGCATACAGAGTCTTAAGATGTCCTAACTTGTCGTACGATGTTCAAAGGACTCGGACGAATTTTGTAGGTTTATATGGAGTTTTAATTTTACGTACGGTATTGTAAGATGTTGTCAGGAATTGTGAGGTGTCGTACATTACACTAACATGCTTTTCAATGTGTTAATGGCATACAGAGTCTTAAGATGTCCTACCTTGCCGTACGATATACAAAGGACTCGGACGAATTCAGTAGGTTTATATGGAGTTTTAAGTTTACGTACGCTATTGTAAGATGTTGTTAGGAGTTGTGAGGTGTCGTACATTACACTAACAAGCTTTTAAAGGTGCTAATGTGGCATACAGAGTCTTAAGATGTCCTAACTTGCCGTACGATGTTCAAAGGACTCGGACGAATTCAGTAGGTTTATATGGAGTTTTAAGTTTACGTACGCTATTGTAAGATGTTGTTAGGAGTTGTGAGGTGTCGTACATTACACTAACATGCTTTTCAAGGTGTTATTGTGGGATACAGAGTCTTAAGATGTCCTAACTTGCCGTACGATGTTGAAAGGACTCGGACGAATTCAGTAGGTTTATATGGAGTTTTAAGTTTACGTACGGTGTTGTAATAAGTTTTTAGGAGTTGTGAGGTGTCGTACATTACACTAACAAGCTTTTCAAGTTGCTAATGTGGCATACAGAGTCTTAAGATGTCCTAACTTATCGTACGATGTTCAAAGGACTCGGACGAATTCAGTAGGTTTATATGGAGTTTTAAGTTTACGTACGGTATTGTAAGATGTTGTCAGGAGTTGTGGGGTGTCGTACATTACACTAACATGCTTTTCAAGGTGTTATTGTGGCATACAGAGTCTTAAGATGTCCTACCTTGCCGTACGATATTCAAAGGACTCAGACGAATTCAGTAGGTTTATATGGAGTTTTAAGTTTACGTACGGTATTGTAAGATGTTGTTAGGAGTTGTGAGGTGTCGTACATTACACTAACATGCTTTTCAAGGTGTTATTGTGGGATACAGAGTCTTAAGATGTCCTAACTTGCCGTACGATGTTGAAAGGACTCGGACGAATTCAGTAGGTTTATATGGAGTTTTAAGTTTACGTACGGTATTGTAATAAGTTTTTAGGAGTTGTGAGGTGTCGTACATTACACTAACAAGCTTTTCAAGTTGCTAATGTGGCATACAGAGTCTTAAGATGTCCTAACTTGTCGTACGATGTTCAAAGGACTCGGACGAATTTTGTAGGTTTATATGGAGTTTTAATTTTACGTACGGTATTGTAAGATGTTGTCAGGAATTGTGAGGTGTCGTACATTACACTAACATGCTTTTCAATGTGTTAATGGCATACAGAGTCTTAAGATGTCCTACCTTGCCGTACGATATACAAAGGACTCGGACGAATTCAGTAGGTTTATATGGAGTTTTAAGTTTACGTACGCTATTGTAAGATGTTGTTAGGAGTTGTGAGGTGTCGTACATTACACTAACAAGCTTTTAAAGGTGCTAATGTGGCATACAGAGTCTTAAGATGTCCTAACTTGCCGTACGATGTTCAAAGGACTCGGACGAATTCAGTAGGTTTATATGGAGTTTTAAGTTTACGTACGCTATTGTAAGATGTTGTTAGGAGTTGTGAGGTGTCGTACATTACACTAACATGCTTTTCAAGGTGTTATTGTGGGATACAGAGTCTTAAGATGTCCTAACTTGCCGTACGATGTTGAAAGGACTCGGACGAATTCAGTAGGTTTATATGGAGTTTTAAGTTTACGTACGGTGTTGTAATAAGTTTTTAGGAGTTGTGAGGTGTCGTACATTACACTAACAAGCTTTTCAAGTTGCTAATGTGGCATACAGAGTCTTAAGATGTGCTAACTTATCGTACGATGTTCAAAGGACTCGGACGAATTCAGTAGGTTTATATGGAGTTTTAAGTTTACGTACGGTATTGTAAGATGTTGTCAGGAGTTGTGGGGTGTCGTACATTACACTAACATGCTTTTCAAGGTGTTAATGTGGCATACAGAGTCTTAAGATGTCCTACCTTGCCGTACGATATTCAAAGGACTCGGACGAATTTTGTAGGTTTATATGGAGTTTTAATTTTACGTACGGTATTGTAAGATGTTGTCAGGAGTTGTGAGGTGTCGTACATTACACTAACATGCTTTTCAAGGTGTTAATGTGGCATACAGAGTCTTAAGATGTCCTACCTTGCCGTACGATATTCAAAGGACTCGGACGAATTTTGTAGGTTTATATGGAGTTTTAATTTTACGTACGGTATTTTAAGATGTTGTCAGGAGTTGTGAGGTGGCGTACATTACACTAACATGCTTTTCAAGGTGTTAATGTGGCATACAGAGTTTTAAGATGTCCTACCTTGTCGTACGATATTCAAAGGACTCGGACGAATTTTGTAGGTTTATATGGAGTTTTAATTTTACGTACGGTATTGTAAGATGTTGTCAGGAGTTGTGAGGTGTCGTACATTACACTAACATGCTTTTCAAGGTGTTAATGTGGCATACAGAGTCTTAAGATGTCCTAACTTGCCGTACGATGTTGAAAGGACTCGGACGAATTTTGTAGGTTTATATGGAGTTTTAATTTTACGTACGGTATTGTAAGATGTTGTCAGGAGTTGTGAGGTGGCGTACATTACACTAACATGCTTTTCATGGTGTTAATGTGGCATACAGAGTCTTAAGATGTCCTAACTTGCCGTACGATGTTGAAAGGACTCGGACGAATTCAGTAGGTTTAGATGGAGTTTTAAGTTTACGTACGGTATTGTAATAAGTTTTTATGAGTTGTGAGGTGTCGTACATTACACTTACAAGCTTTTCAAGTTGCTAATGTGGCATACAGAGTCTTAAGATGTCCTAACTTGTCGTACGATGTTCAAAGGACTCGGACGAATTCAGTAGGTTTATATGGAGTTTTAAGTTTACGTACGCTATTGTAAGATGTTGTTAGGAGTTGTGAGGTGTCGTACATTACACTAACAAGCTTTTCAAGGTGTTAATGTGGCATACAGAGTCTTAAGATGTCCTACCTTGCCGTACGATATTCAAAGGACTCGGACGAATTTAGTAGGTTTATATGGAGTTTTAAGTTTACGTACGGTATTGTAAGATGTTGTTAGGAGTTGTGAGGTGTCGTACATTACACTAACATGCTTTTCAAGGTGTTATTGTGGGATACAGAGTCTTAAGATGTCCTAACTTGCCGTACGATGTTGAAAGGACTCGGACGAATTCAGTAGGTTTATATGGAGTTTTAAGTTTACGTACGGTATTGTAATAATTTTTTAGGAGTTGTGAGGTGTCGTACATTACACTAACAAGCTTTTCAAGTTGCTAATGTGGCATACAGAGTCTTAAGATGTCCTAACTTGTCGTACGATGTTCAAAGGACTCGGACGAATTTTGTAGGTTTATATGGAGTTTTAAGTTTACGTACGGTATTGTAAGATGTTGTCAGGAATTGTGAGGTGTCGTACATTACACTAACATGCTTTTCAATGTGTTAATGTGGCATACAGTGTCTTAAGATGTCCTACCTTGCCGTACGATATACAAAGGACTCGGACGAATTCAGTAGGTTTATATGGAGTGTTAAGTTTACGTACGGTATTGTAAGATGTTGTTAGGAGTTGTGAGGTGTCGTACATTACACTTACAAGCTTTTCAAGTTGCTAATGTGGCATACAGAGTCTTAAGATGTCCTAACTTATCGTACGATTTTCAAAGGACTCGGACGAATTCAGTAGGTTTATATGGAGTTTTAAGTTTACGTACGCTATTGTAAGATGTTGTTAGGAGTTGTGAGGTGTCGTACATTACACTAACATGCTTTTCAAGGTGTTATTGTGGGATACAGAGTCTTAAGATGTCCTAACTTGCCGTACGATGTTGAAAGGACTCGGACGAATTCAGTAGGTTTATATGGAGTTTTAAGTTTACGTACGGTGTTGTAATAAGTTTTTAGGAGTTGTGAGGTGTCGTACATTACACTAACAAGCTTTTCAAGTTGCTAATGTGGCATACAGAGTCTTAAGATGTGCTAACTTATCGTACGATGTTCAAAGGACTCGGACGAATTCAGTAGGTTTATATGGAGTTTTAAGTTTACGTACGGTATTGTAAGATGTTGTCAGGAGTTGTGGGGTGTCGTACATTACACTAACATGCTTTTCAAGGTGTTAATGTGGCATACAGAGTCTTAAGATGTCCTACCTTGCCGTACGATATTCAAAGGACTCGGACGAATTTTGTAGGTTTATATGGAGTTTTAATTTTACGTACGGTATTGTAAGATGTTGTCAGGAGTTGTGAGGTGTCGTACATTACACTAACATGCTTTTCAAGGTGTTAATGTGGCATACAGAGTCTTAAGATGTCCTACCTTGCCGTACGATATTCAAAGGACTCGGACGAATTTTGTAGGTTTATATGGAGTTTTAATTTTACGTACGGTATTTTAAGATGTTGTCAGGAGTTGTGAGGTGGCGTACATTACACTAACATGCTTTTCAAGGTGTTAATGTGGCATACAGAGTTTTAAGATGTCCTACCTTGTCGTACGATATTCAAAGGACTCGGACGAATTTTGTAGGTTTATATGGAGTTTTAATTTTACGTACGGTATTGTAAGATGTTGTCAGGAGTTGTGAGGTGTCGTACATTACACTAACATGCTTTTCAAGGTGTTAATGTGGCATACAGAGTCTTAAGATGTCCTAACTTGCCGTACGATGTTGAAAGGACTCGGACGAATTTTGTAGGTTTATATGGAGTTTTAATTTTACGTACGGTATTGTAAGATGTTGTCAGGAGTTGTGAGGTGGCGTACATTACACTAACATGCTTTTCATGGTGTTAATGTGGCATACAGAGTCTTAAGATGTCCTAACTTGCCGTACGATGTTGAAAGGACTCGGACGAATTCAGTAGGTTTAGATGGAGTTTTAAGTTTACGTACGGTATTGTAATAAGTTTTTATGAGTTGTGAGGTGTCGTACATTACACTTACAAGCTTTTCAAGTTGCTAATGTGGCATACAGAGTCTTAAGATGTCCTAACTTGTCGTACGATGTTCAAAGGACTCGGACGAATTCAGTAGGTTTATATGGAGTTTTAAGTTTACGTACGCTATTGTAAGATGTTGTTAGGAGTTGTGAGGTGTCGTACATTACACTAACAAGCTTTTCAAGGTGTTAATGTGGCATACAGAGTCTTAAGATGTCCTACCTTGCCGTACGATATTCAAAGGACTCGGACGAATTTAGTAGGTTTATATGGAGTTTTAAGTTTACGTACGGTATTGTAAGATGTTGTTAGGAGTTGTGAGGTGTCGTACATTACACTAACATGCTTTTCAAGGTGTTATTGTGGGATACAGAGTCTTAAGATGTCCTAACTTGCCGTACGATGTTGAAAGGACTCGGACGAATTCAGTAGGTTTATATGGAGTTTTAAGTTTACGTACGGTATTGTAATAATTTTTTAGGAGTTGTGAGGTGTCGTACATTACACTAACAAGCTTTTCAAGTTGCTAATGTGGCATACAGAGTCTTAAGATGTCCTAACTTGTCGTACGATGTTCAAAGGACTCGGACGAATTTTGTAGGTTTATATGGAGTTTTAAGTTTACGTACGGTATTGTAAGATGTTGTCAGGAATTGTGAGGTGTCGTACATTACACTAACATGCTTTTCAATGTGTTAATGTGGCATACAGTGTCTTAAGATGTCCTACCTTGCCGTACGATATACAAAGGACTCGGACGAATTCAGTAGGTTTATATGGAGTGTTAAGTTTACGTACGGTATTGTAAGATGTTGTTAGGAGTTGTGAGGTGTCGTACATTACACTTACAAGCTTTTCAAGTTGCTAATGTGGCATACAGAGTCTTAAGATGTCCTAACTTATCGTACGATTTTCAAAGGACTCGGACGAATTCAGTAGGTTTATATGGAGTTTTAAGTTTACGTACGGTATTGTAATAAGTTTTTATGAGTTGTGAGGTGTCGTACATTACACTTACAAGCTTTTCAAGTTGCTAATGTGGCATACAGAGTCTTAAGATGTCCTAACTTGTCGTACGATGTTCAAAGGACTCGGACGAATTTTGTAGGTTTATATGGAGTTTTAATTTTACGTACGGTATTGTAAGATGTTGTCAGGAATTGTGAGGTGTCGTACATTACACTAACATGCTTTTCAAGGTGTTAATGTGGCATACAGAGTCTTAAGATGTCCTACCTTGCCGTACGATATTCAAAGGACTCAGACGAATTCAGTAGGTTTATATGGAGTTTTAAGTTTACGTACGGTATTGTAAGATGTTGTTAGGAGTTGTGAGGTGTCGTACATTACACTAACATGCTTTTCAAGGTGTTATTGTGGGATACAGAGTCTTAAGATGTCCTAACTTGCCGTACGATGTTGAAAGGACTCGGACGAATTCAGTAGGTTTATATGGAGTTTTAAGTTTACGTACGGTATTGTAATAAGTTTTTAGGAGTTGTGAGGTGTCGTACATTACACTAACAAGCTTTTCAAGTTGCTAATGTGGCATACAGAGTCTTAAGATGTCCTAACTTGTCGTACGATGTTCAAAGGACTCGGACGAATTTTGTAGGTTTATATGGAGTTTTAATTTTACGTACGGTATTGTAAGATGTTGTCAGGAATTGTGAGGTGTCGTACATTACACTAACATGCTTTTCAATGTGTTAATGGCATACAGAGTCTTAAGATGTCCTACCTTGCCGTACGATATACAAAGGACTCGGACGAATTCAGTAGGTTTATATGGAGTTTTAAGTTTACGTACGCTATTGTAAGATGTTGTTAGGAGTTGTGAGGTGTCGTACATTACACTAACAAGCTTTTAAAGGTGCTAATGTGGCATACAGAGTCTTAAGATGTCCTAACTTGCCGTACGATGTTCAAAGGACTCGGACGAATTCAGTAGGTTTATATGGAGTTTTAAGTTTACGTACGCTATTGTAAGATGTTGTTAGGAGTTGTGAGGTGTCGTACATTACACTAACATGCTTTTCAAGGTGTTATTGTGGGATACAGAGTCTTAAGATGTCCTAACTTGCCGTACGATGTTGAAAGGACTCGGACGAATTCAGTAGGTTTATATGGAGTTTTAAGTTTACGTACGGTGTTGTAATAAGTTTTTAGGAGTTGTGAGGTGTCGTACATTACACTAACAAGCTTTTCAAGTTGCTAATGTGGCATACAGAGTCTTAAGATGTCCTAACTTATCGTACGATGTTCAAAGGACTCGGACGAATTCAGTAGGTTTATATGGAGTTTTAAGTTTACGTACGGTATTGTAAGATGTTGTCAGGAGTTGTGGGGTGTCGTACATTACACTAACATGCTTTTCAAGGTGTTATTGTGGCATACAGAGTCTTAAGATGTCCTACCTTGCCGTACGATATTCAAAGGACTCAGACGAATTCAGTAGGTTTATATGGAGTTTTAAGTTTACGTACGGTATTGTAAGATGTTGTTAGGAGTTGTGAGGTGTCGTACATTACACTAACATGCTTTTCAAGGTGTTATTGTGGGATACAGAGTCTTAAGATGTCCTAACTTGCCGTACGATGTTGAAAGGACTCGGACGAATTCAGTAGGTTTATATGGAGTTTTAAGTTTACGTACGGTATTGTAATAAGTTTTTAGGAGTTGTGAGGTGTCGTACATTACACTAACAAGCTTTTCAAGTTGCTAATGTGGCATACAGAGTCTTAAGATGTCCTAACTTGTCGTACGATGTTCAAAGGACTCGGACGAATTTTGTAGGTTTATATGGAGTTTTAATTTTACATACGGTATTGTAAGATGTTGTCAGGAATTGTGAGGTGTCGTACATTACACTAACATGCTTTTCAATGTGTTAATGGCATACAGAGTCTTAAGATGTCCTACCTTGCCGTACGATATACAAAGGACTCGGACGAATTCAGTAGGTTTATATGGAGTTTTAAGTTTACGTACGCTATTGTAAGATGTTGTTAGGAGTTGTGAGGTGTCGTACATTACACTAACAAGCTTTTAAAGGTGCTAATGTGGCATACAGAGTCTTAAGATGTCCTAACTTGCCGTACGATGTTCAAAGGACTCGGACGAATTCAGTAGGTTTATATGGAGTTTTAAGTTTACGTACGCTATTGTAAGATGTTGTTAGGAGTTGTGAGGTGTCGTACATTACACTAACATGCTTTTCAAGGTGTTATTGTGGGATACAGAGTCTTAAGATGTCCTAACTTGCCGTACGATGTTGAAAGGACTCGGACGAATTCAGTAGGTTTATATGGAGTTTTAAGTTTACGTACGGTGTTGTAATAAGTTTTTAGGAGTTGTGAGGTGTCGTACATTACACTAACAAGCTTTTCAAGTTGCTAATGTGGCATACAGAGTCTTAAGATGTCCTAACTTATCGTACGATGTTCAAAGGACTCGGACGAATTCAGTAGGTTTATATGGAGTTTTAAGTTTACGTACGGTATTGTAAGATGTTGTCAGGAGTTGTGGGGTGTCGTACATTACACTAACATGCTTTTCAAGGTGTTAATGTGGCATACAGAGTCTTAAGATGTCCTACCTTGCCGTACGATATTCAAAGGACTCGGACGAATTTTGTAGGTTTATATGGAGTTTTAATTTTACGTACGGTATTGTAAGATGTTGTCAGGAGTTGTGAGGTGTCGTACATTACACTAACATGCTTTTCAAGGTGTTAATGTGGCATACAGAGTCTTAAGATGTCCTACCTTGCCGTACGATATTCAAAGGACTCGGACGAATTTTGTAGGTTTATATGGAGTTTTAATTTTACGTACGGTATTTTAAGATGTTGTCAGGAGTTGTGAGGTGGCGTACATTACACTAACATGCTTTTCAAGGTGTTAATGTGGCATACAGAGTTTTAAGATGTCCTACCTTGTCGTACGATATTCAAAGGACTCGGACGAATTTTGTAGGTTTATATGGAGTTTTAATTTTACGTACGGTATTGTAAGATGTTGTCAGGAGTTGTGAGGTGTCGTACATTACACTAACATGCTTTTCAAGGTGTTAATGTGGCATACAGAGTCTTAAGATGTCCTACCTTGCCGTACGATATTCAAAGGACTCGGACGAATTTTGTAGGTTTATATGGAGTTTTAATTTTACGTACGGTATTGTAAGATGTTGTCAGGAGTTGTGAGGTGGCGTACATTACACTAACATGCTTTTCATGGTGTTAATGTGGCATACAGAGTTTTAAGATGTCCTACCTTGTCGTACGATATTCAAAGGACTCGGACGAATTCAGTAGGTTTATATGGAGTTTTAAGTTTACGTACGGTATTGTAAGATGTTGTCAGGAGTTGTGAGGTGTCGTACATTACACTAACATGCTTTTCAATGGGTTATTGTGGCATACAGAGTCTTAAGATGTCCTACCTTGCCGTACGATATTTAAAGGACTCGGACGAATTCAGTAGGTTTATATGGAGTTTTAAGTTTACGTACGCTATTGTAAGATGTTGTTAGGAGTTGTGAGGTGTCGTACATTACACTAACAAGCTTTTCAAGGTGCTAATGTGGCATACAGAGTCATAAGATGTCCTAACTTGCCGTACGATGTTCAAAGGACTCGGACGAACTCAGTAGGTTTATATGGAGTTTTAAGTTTACGTACGCTATTGTAAGATGTTGTTAGGAGTTGTGAGGTGTCGTACATTACACTAACAAGCTTTTCAAGGTGCTAATGTGGCATTAGGGGTGTAAACGAGCCGAGCCGAGCCCGAGCTCGTCTAGGCTCGAGCTCGGCTCGTTTAAGTTTAATCAGGCTCGAGCTCGAGCTCGGCTCGATTCAAGTTTTAATTTCAAAGCTCGAGCTCGAGCTCGTCACAAACTTCTCAAGCTCGAGCTCGGCTCGGGCTCGGCTCGTTTGATTGATTTATTATTTTAACTTTAGTTATTAATATTTAATTTTATATATATTTGTTTAATTTTTTATATTTAGTTTTATATAAACTTTTAATTATATGTATTTTATGCATAACAAAATACATATTATATATTTTTAATCATAAATTATATATACGTTAACTAATAATAATAATATATATTTATAAAATAAATAAAAAATATATAAATGAAAAGCTCGATAAGGCTCGCGAGCCGGCTCGAGCTCGATGGGTAAAGCTCGAGCTCGGGCTCGATAGCTTAATGAGCTTTTTTCTTAGGCTCGGGCTAGAGCTCGAGCTCGAAAAAGCTCGGCTCGTTCGAGTTTTTTATCGATCCGATCTCAAGTAGCTCGCGAGTAGCTCGGCTCATTTACACCCCTATGTGGCATATAGAGTCTTAAGATGTCCTAACTTGTCGTACGATGTTTAAAGGACTCGGACAAATTTTGTAGGTTTATATGGAGTTTTAAGTTTACGTACGGTATTGTAAGATGTTGTCAGGAATTGTGAGGTGTCGTACTTTACACTAACATGCTTTTCAAGGTGTTAATGTGGCATACATAGTGTTAAGATGTCTAACTTGCCGTACGATGTTCAAAGGACTCGGACGAATTCAGTAGGTTTATATGGAGTTTTAAGTTTACGTACGCTATTGTAAGATGTTGTTAGGAGTTGTGAGGTGTCGTACATTACACTAACAAGCTTTTCAAGGTGCTAATGTGGCATACAGAGTCTTAAGATGTCCTAACTTGTCGTACGATGTTTAAAGGACTCGGACGAATTTTGTAGGTTTATATGGAGTTTTAAGTTTACGTACGCTATTGTAAGATGTTGTTAGGAGTTGTGAGGTGTCGTACATTACACTAACAAGCTTTTCAATGTGCTAATGTGGCATACAGAGTCTTAAGATGTCCTACCTTGCCGTACGATATTCAAAGGACTCGGACGAATTCAGTAGGTTTATATGGAGTTTTATGTTTACGTACGGTATTGTAAGATGTTGTCAGGAATTGTGAGGTGTCGTACATTACACTAACATGCTTTTCAAGGTGTTAATGTGGCATACAGAGTCTTAAGATGTCCTACCTTGCCGTACGATATTCAAAGGACTCGGACGAATTCAGTAGGTTTATATGGAGTTTTAAGTTTACGTACGGTATTGTAAGATGTTGTTAGGAGTTGTGAGGTGTCGTACATTACACTAACATGCTTTTCAAGGTGTTATTGTGAGATACAGAGTCTTAAGATGTCCTAACTTGCCGTACGATGTTGAAAGGACTCGGACGAATTCAGTAGGTTTATATGGAGTTTTAAGTTTACGTACGGTATTGTAATAAGTTTTTAGGAGTTGTGAGGTGTCGTACATTACACTAACAAGCTTTTCAAGTTGCTAATGTGGCATACAGAGTCTTAAGATGTCCTAACTTGTCGTACGATGTTCAAAGGACTCGGACGAATTTTGTAGGTTTATATGGAGTTTTAATTTTACGTACGGTATTGTAAGATGTTGTCAGGAATTGTGAGGTGTCGTACATTACACTAACATGCTTTTCAATGTGTTAATGTGGCATACAGAGTCTTAAGATGTCCTACCTTGCCGTACGATATACAAAGGACTCGGACGAATTCAGTAGGTTTATATGGAGTTTTAAGTTTACGTACGCTATTGTAAGATGTTGTTAGGAGTTGTGAGGTGTCGTACATTACACTAACAAGCTTTTCAAGGTGCTAATGTGGCATACAGAGTCTTAAGATGTCCTAACTTGTCGTACGATGTTCAAAGGACTCGAACGAATTCAGTAGGTTTATATGGAGTTTTAAGTTTACGTACGCTATTGTAAGATGTTGTTAGGAGTTGTGAGGTGTCGTACATTACACTAACATGCTTTTCAAGGTGTTATTGTGGGATACAGAGTCTTAAGATGTCCTAACTTGCCGTACGATGTTGAAAGGACTCGGACGAATTCAGTAGGTTTATATGGAGTTTTAAGTTTACGTACGGTATTGTAATAAGTTTTTAGGAGTTGTGAGGTGTCGTACATTACACTAACAAGCTTTTCAAGTTGCTAATGTGGCATACAGAGTCTTAAGATGTCCTAACTTGTCGTACGATGTTCAAAGGACTCGGACGAATTTTGTAGGTTTATATGGAGTTTTAATTTTACGTACGGTATTGTAAGATGTTGTCAGGAATTGTGAGGTGTCGTACATTACACTAACATGCTTTTCAAGGTGTTATTGTGGCATACAGAGTCTTAAGATGTCCTAACTTGTCGTACGATGTTCAAAGGACTCGGACGAATTCAGTAGGTTTATATGGAGTTTTAATTTTACGTACGGTATTGTAAGATGTTGTCAGGAGTTGTGAGGTGTCGTACATTACACTAACATGCTTTTCAAGGTGTTAATGTGGCATACAGAGTCTTAAGATGTCCTACCTTGCCGTACGATATTCAAAGGACTCGGACGAATTTTGTAGGTTTATATGGAGTTTTAATTTTACGTACGGTATTGTAAGATGTTGTCAGGAGTTGTGAGGTGTCGTACATTACACTAACATGCTTTTCAAGGTGTTAATGTGGCATACAGAGTCTTAAGATGTCCTACCTTGCAGTACAATATTCAAAGGACTCGGACGAATTTTGTAGGTTTATATGAAGTTTTAATTTTACGTACGGTATTGTAAGATGTTGTCAGGAGTTGTGAGGTGGCGTACATTACACTAACATGCTTTTCAAGGTGTTAATGTGGCATACCGAGTTTTAAGATGTCCTACCTTGTCGTACGATATTCAAAGGACTCGGACGAATTTTGTAGGTTTATATGGAGTTTTAATTTTACGTACGGTATTGTAAGATGTTGTCAGGAGTTGTGAGGTGTCGTACATTACACTAACATGCTTTTCAATGTGTTATTGTGGCATACAGAGTCTTAAGATGTCCTACCTTGCCGTACGATATTTAAAGGACTCGGACGAATTCAGTAGGTTTATATGGAGTTTTAAGTTTACGTACGGTATTGTAATAAGTTTTTAGGAGTTGTGAGGTGTCGTACATTACACTAACAAGCTTTTCAAGTTGCTAATGTGGCATACAGAGTCTTAAGATGTCCTAACTTGTCGTACGATGTTCAAAGGACTCGGACGAATTTTGTAGGTTTATATGGAGTTTTAATTTTACGTACGGTATTGTAAGATGTTGTCAGGAATTGTGAGGTGTCGTACATTACACTAACATGCTTTTCAATGTGTTAATGGCATACAGAGTCTTAAGATGTCCTACCTTGACGTACGATATACAAAGGACTCGGACGAATTCAGTAGGTTTATATGGAGTTTTAAGTTTACGTACGCTATTGTAAGATGTTGTTAGGAGTTGTGAGGTGTCGTACATTACACTAACAAGCTTTTAAAGGTGCTAATGTGGCATACAGAGTCTTAAGATGTCCTAACTTGCCGTACGATGTTCAAAGGACTCGGACGAATTCAGTAGGTTTATATGGAGTTTTAAGTTTACGTACGCTATTGTAAGATGTTGTTAGGAGTTGTGAGGTGTCGTACATTACACTAACATGCTTTTCAAGGTGTTATTGTGGGATACAGAGTCTTAAGATGTCCTAACTTGCCGTACGATGTTGAAAGGACTCGGACGAATTCAGTAGGTTTATATGGAGTTTTAAGTTTACGTACGGTGTTGTAATAAGTTTTTAGGAGTTGTGAGGTGTCGTACATTACACTAACAAGCTTTTCAAGTTGCTAATGTGGCATACAGAGTCTTAAGATGTCCTAACTTATCGTACGATGTTCAAAGGACTCGGACGAATTCAGTAGGTTTATATGGAGTTTTAAGTTTACGTACGGTATTGTAAGATGTTGTCAGGAGTTGTGGGGTGTCGTACATTACACTAACATGCTTTTCAAGGTGTTATTGTGGCATACAGAGTCTTAAGATGTCCTAACTTGTCGTACGATGTTCAAAGGACACGGACGAATTCAGTAGGTTTATATGGAGTTTTAATTTTACGTACGGTACTGTAAGATGTTGTCAGGAGTTGTGAGGTGTCGTACATTACACTAACATGCTTTTCAAGGTGTTAATGTGGCATACAGAGTCTTAAGATGTCCTACCTTGCCGTACGATATTCAAAGGACTCGGACGAATTTTGTAGGTTTATATGGATTTTTAATTTTACGTACGGTATTGTAAGATGTTGTCAGGAGTTGTGAGGTGTCGTACATTACACTAACATGCTTTTCAAGGTGTTAATGTGGCATACCGAGTCTTAAGATGTCCTACCTTGCCGTACGATATTCAAAGGACTCGGACGAATTTTGTAGGTTTATATGGAGTTTTAATTTTACGTACGGTATTTTAAGATGTTGTCAGGAGTTGTGAGGTGGCGTACATTACACTAACATGCTTTTCAAGGTGTTAATGTGGCATACAGAGTTTTAAGATGTCCTACCTTGTCGTACGATATTCAAAGGACTCGGACGAATTTTGTAGGTTTATATGGAGTTTTAATTTTACGTACGGTATTGTAAGATGTTGTCAGGAGTTGTGAGGTGTCGTACATTACACTAACATGCTTTTCAAGGTGTTAATGTGGCATACAGAGTCTTAAGATGTCCTACCTTGCCGTACGATATTCAAAGGACTCGGACGAATTTTGTAGGTTTATATGGAGTTTTAATTTTACGTACGGTATTGTAAGATGTTGTCAGGAGTTGTGAGGTGGCGTACATTACACTAACATGCTTTTCATGGTGTTAATGTGGCATACAGAGTTTTAAGATGTCCTACCTTGTCGTACGATATTCAAAGGACTCGGACGAATTCAGTAGGTTTATATGGAGTTTTAAGTTTACGTACGGTATTGTAAGATGTTGTCAGGAGTTGTGAGGTGTCGTACATTACACTAACATGCTTTTCAATGTGTTATTGTGGCATACAGAGTCTTAAGATGTCCTACCTTGCCGTACGATATTTAAAGGACTCGGACGAATTCAGTAGGTTTATATGGAGTTTTAAGTTTACGTACGCTATTGTAAGATGTTGTTAGGAGTTGTGAGGTGTCGTACATTACACTAACAAGCTTTTCAAGGTGCTAATGTGGCATACAGAGTCATAAGATGTCCTAACTTGCCGTACGATGTTCAAAGGACTCGGACGAACTCAGTAGGTTTATATGGAGTTTTAAGTTTACGTACGCTATTGTAAGATGTTGTTAGGAGTTGTGAGGTGTCGTACATTACACTAACAAGCTTTTCAAGGTGCTAATGTGGCATACAGAGTCTTAAGATGTCCTAACTTGTCGTACGATGTTTAAAGGACTCGGACAAATTTTGTAGGTTTATATGGAGTTTTAAGTTTACGTACGGTATTGTAAGATGTTGTCAGGAATTGTGAGGTGTCGTACATTACACTAACATGCTTTTCAAGGTGTTAATGTGGCATACATAGTGTTAAGATGTCTAACTTGCCGTACGATGTTCAAAGGACTCGGACGAATTCAGTAGGTTTATATGGAGTTTTAAGTTTACGTACGCTATTGTAAGATGTTGTTAGGAGTTGTGAGGTGTCGTACATTACACTAACAAGCTTTTCAAGGTGCTAATGTGGCATACAGAGTCTTAAGATGTCCTAACTTGTCGTACGATGTTTAAAGGACTCGGACGAATTTTGTAGGTTTATATGGAGTTTTAAGTTTACGTACGCTATTGTAAGATGTTGTTAGGAGTTGTGAGGTGTCGTACATTACACTAACAAGCTTTTCAAGGTGCTAATGTGGCATACAGAGTCTTAAGATGTCCTAACTTGTCGTACGATGTTTAAAGGACTCGGACAAATTTTGTAGGTTTATATGGAGTTTTAAGTTTACGTACGGTATTGTAAGATGTTGTCAGGAATTGTGAGGTGTCGTACATTACACTAACATGCTTTTCAAGGTGTTAATGTGGCATACATAGTGTTAAGATGTCTAACTTGCCGTACGATGTTCAAAGGACTCGGACGAATTCAGTAGGTTTATATGGAGTTTTAAGTTTACGTACGCTATTGTAAGATGTTGTTAGGAGTTGTGAGGTGTCGTACATTACACTAACAAGCTTTTCAAGGTGCTAATGTGGCATACAGAGTCATAAGATGTCCTAACTTGCCGTACGATGTTCAAAGGACTCGGACGAACTCAGTAGGTTTATATGGAGTTTTAAGTTTACGTACGCTATTGTAAGATGTTGTTAGGAGTTGTGAGGTGTCGTACATTACACTAACAAGCTTTTCAAGGTGCTAATGTGGCATACAGAGTCTTAAGATGTCCTAACTTGTCGTACGATGTTTAAAGGACTCGGACAAATTTTGTAGGTTTATATGGAGTTTTAAGTTTACGTACGGTATTGTAAGATGTTGTCAGGAATTGTGAGGTGTCGTACATTACACTAACATGCTTTTCAAGGTGTTAATGTGGCATACATAGTGTTAAGATGTCTAACTTGCCGTACGATGTTCAAAGGACTCGGACGAATTCAGTAGGTTTATATGGAGTTTTAAGTTTACGTACGCTATTGTAAGATGTTGTTAGGAGTTGTGAGGTGTCGTACATTACACTAACAAGCTTTTCAAGGTGCTAATGTGGCATACAGAGTCTTAAGATGTCCTAACTTGTCGTACGATGTTTAAAGGACTCGGACGAATTTTGTAGGTTTATATGGAGTTTTAAGTTTACGTACGCTATTGTAAGATGTTGTTAGGAGTTGTGAGGTGTCGTACATTACACTAACAAGCTTTTCAATGTGCTAATGTGGCATACAGAGTCTTAAGATGTCCTACCTTGCCGTACGATATTCATAGGACTCGGACAAATTTTGTAGGTTTATATGGAGTTTTAAGTTTACGTACGGTATTGTAAGATGTTGTCAGGAATTGTGAGGTGTCGTACATTACACTAACATGCTTTTCAAGGTGTTAATGTGGCATACATAGTGTTAAGATGTCTAACTTGCCGTACGATGTTCAAAGGACTCGGACGAATTCAGTAGGTTTATATGGAGTTTTAAGTTTACGTACGCTATTGTAAGATGTTGTTAGGAGTTGTGAGGTGTCGTACATTACACTAACAAGCTTTTCAAGGTGCTAATGTGGCATACAGAGTCTTAAGATGTCCTAACTTGTCGTACGATGTTTAAAGGACTCGGACGAATTTTGTAGGTTTATATGGAGTTTTAAGTTTACGTACGCTATTGTAAGATGTTGTTAGGAGTTGTGAGGTGTCGTACATTACACTAACAAGCTTTTCAATGTGCTAATGTGGCATACAGAGTCTTAAGATGTCCTACCTTGCCGTACGATATTCAAAGGACTCGGACGAATTCAGTAGGTTTATATGGAGTTTTATGTTTACGTACGGTATTGTAAGATGTTGTCAGGAATTGTGAGGTGCGTACATTACACTAACATGCTTTTCAAGGTGTTAATGTGGCATACAGAGTCTTAAGATGTCCTACCTTGCCGTACGATATTCAAAGGACTCGGACGAATTCAGTAGGTTTATATGGAGTTTTAAGTTTACGTACGGTATTGTAAGATGTTGTTAGGAGTTGTGAGGTGTCGTACATTACACTAACATGCTTTTCAAGGTGTTATTGTGAGATACAGAGTCTTAAGATGTCCTAACTTGCCGTACGATGTTGAAAGGACTCGGACGAATTCAGTAGGTTTATATGGAGTTTTAAGTTTACGTACGGTATTGTAATAAGTTTTTAGGAGTTGTGAGGTGTCGTACATTACACTAACAAGCTTTTCAAGTTGCTAATGTGGCATACAGAGTCTTAAGATGTCCTAACTTGTCGTACGATGTTCAAAGGACTCAGACGAATTTTGTAGGTTTATATGGAGTTTTAATTTTACGTACGGTATTGTAAGATGTTGTCAGGAATTGTGAGGTGTCGTACATTACACTAACATGCTTTTCAATGTGTTAATGTGGCATACAGAGTCTTAAGATGTCCTACCTTGCCGTACGATATACAAAGGACTCGGACGAATTCAGTAGGTTTATATGGAGTTTTAAGTTTACGTACGCTATTGTAAGATGTTGTTAGGAGTTGTGAGGTGTCGTACATTACACTAACAAGCTTTTCAAGGTGCTAATGTGGCATACAGAGTCTTAAGATGTCCTAACTTGTCGTACGATGTTCAAAGGACTCGGACGAATTCAGTAGGTTTATATGGAGTTTTAAGTTTACGTACGCTATTGTAAGATGTTGTTAGGAGTTGTGAGGTGTCGTACATTACACTAACATGCTTTTCAAGGTGTTATTGTGGGATACAGAGTCTTAAGATGTCCTAACTTGCCGTACGATGTTGAAAGGACTCGGACGAATTCAGTAGGTTTATATGGAGTTTTAAGTTTACGTACGGTATTGTAATAAGTTTTTAGGAGTTGTGAGGTGTCGTACATTACACTAACAAGCTTTTCAAGTTGCTAATGTGGCATACAGAGTCTTAAGATGTCCTAACTTATCGTACGATGTTCAAAGGACTCGGACGAATTCAGTAGGTTTATATGGAGTTTTAAGTTTACGTACGGTATTGTAATAAGTTTTTAGGAGTTGTGAGGTGTCGTACATTACACTAACAAGCTTTTCAAGTTGCTAATGTGGCATACAGAGTCTTAAGATGTCCTAACTTATCGTACGATGTTCAAAGGACTCGGACGAATTCAGTAGGTTTATATGGAGTTTTAAGTTTACGTACGGTATGGTAAGATGTTGTCAGGAGTTCTGGGGTGTCGTACATTACACTAACATGCTTTTCAAGGTGTTATTGTGGCATACAGAGTCTTAAGATGTCCTAACTTGTCGTACGATGTTCAAAGGACTCGGACGAATTCAGTAGGTTTATATGGAGTTTTAATTTTACGTACGGTATTGTAAGATGTTGTCAGGAGTTGTGAGGTGTCGTACATTACACTAACATGCTTTTCAAGGTGTTAATGTGGCATACAGAGTCTTAAGATGTCCTAACTTGCCGTACGATGTTGAAAGGACTCGGACGAATTCAGTAGGTTTATATGGAGTTTTAAGTTTACGTACGGTATTGTAATAAGTTTTTAGGAGTTGTGAGGTGTCGTACATTACACTAACAAGCTTTTTAAGTTGCTAATGTGGCATACAGAGTCTTAAGATGTCCTAACTTGTCGTACGATGTTCAAAGGACTCGGACGAATTTTGTAGGTTTATATGGAGTTTTAATTTTACGTACGGTATTGTAATAAGTTTTTAGGAGTTGTGAGGTGTCGTACATTACACTAACAAGCTTTTCAAGTTGCTAATGTGGCATACAGAGTCTTAAGATGTCCTAACTTATCGTACGATGTTCAAAGGACTCGGACGAATTCAGTAGGTTTATATGGAGTTTTAAGTTTACGTACGGTATGGTAAGATGTTGTCAGGAGTTCTGGGGTGTCGTACATTACACTAACATGCTTTTCAAGGTGTTAATGTGGCATACCGAGTTTTAAGATGTCCTACCTTGTCGTACGATATTCAAAGGACTCGGACGAATTCAGTAGGTTTATATGGAGTTTTAATTTTACGTACGGTATTGTAAGATGTTGTCAGGAGTTGTGAGGTGTCGTACATTACACTAACATGCTTTTCAAGGTGTTAATGTGGCATACAGAGTCTTAAGATGTCCTACCTTGCCGTACGATATTCAAAGGACTCGGACGAATTTTGTAGGTTTATATGGAGTTTTAATTTTACGTACGGTATTGTAAGATGTTGTCAGGAGTTGTGAGGTGGCGTACATTACACTAACATGCTTTTCATGGTGTTAATGTGGCATACAGAGTTTTAAGATGTCCTACCTTGTCGTACGATATTCAAAGGACTCGGACGAATTCAGTAGATTTATATGTAGTTTTAAGTTTACGTACGGTATTGTAAGATGTTGTCAGGAGTTGTGAGGTGTCGTACATTACACTAACATGCTTTTCAATGTGTTATTGTGGCATACAGAGTCTTAAGATGTCCTACCTTGCCGTACGATATTTAAAGGACTCGGACGAATTCAGTAGGTTTATATGGAGTTTTAAGTTTACGTACGGCATTGTAATAAGTTTTTAGGAGTTGTGAGGTGTCGTACATTACACTAACAAGCTTTTCAAGTTGCTAATGTGGCATACAGAGTCTTAAGATGTCCTAACTTGTCGTACGATGTTCAAAGGACTCGGACGAATTTTGTAGGTTTATATGGAGTTTTAATTTTACGTACGGTATTGTAAGATGTTGTCAGGAATTGTGAGGTGTCGTACATTACACTAACATGCTTTTCAATGTGTTAATGTGGCATACAGAGTCTTAAGATGTCCTACCTTGCCGTACGATATACAAAGGACTCGGACGAATTCAGTAGGTTTATATGGAGTTTTAAGTTTACGTACGGTATTGTAAGATGTTGTTAGGAGTTGTGAGGTGTCGTACATTACACTAACAAGCTTTTCAAGGTGCTAATGTGGCATACAGAGTCTTAAGATGTCCTAACTTGCCGTACGATGTTCAAAGGATTCGGACGAATTCAGTAGGTTTATATGGAGTTTTAAGTTTACGTACGCTATTGTAAGATGTTGTTAGGAGTTGTGAGGTGTCGTACATTACACTAACATGCTTTTCAAGGTGTTATTGTGGGATACAGAGTCTTAAGATGTCCTAACTTGCCGTACGATGTTGAAAGGACTCGGACGAATTCAGTTGGTTTATATGGAGTTTTAAGTTTACGTACGGTATTGTAATAAGTTTTTAGGAGTTGTGAGGTGTCGTACATTACACTAACAAGCTTTTCAAGTTGCTAATGTGGCATACAGAGTCTTAAGATGTCCTAACTTATCGTACGATGTTCAAAGGACTCGGACGAATTCAGTAGGTTTATATGGAGTTTTAAGTTTACGTACGGTATGGTAAGATGTTGTCAGGAGTTGTGGGGTGTCGTACATTACACTAACATGCTTTTCAAGGTGTTATTGTGGCATACAGAGTCTTAAGATGTCCTAACTTGTCGTACGATGTTCAAAGGACTCGGACGAATTTAGTAGGTTTATATGGAGTTTTAATTTTACGTACGGTATTGTAAGATGTTGTCAGGAGTTGTGAGGTGTCGTACATTACACTAACATGCTTTTCAAGGTGTTAATGTGGCATACAGAGTCTTAAGATGTCCTAACTTGCCGTACGATGTTGAAAGGACTCGGACGAATTCAGTAGGTTTATATGGAGTTTTAAGTTTACGTACGGTATTGTAATAAGTTTTTAGGAGTTGTGAGGTGTCGTACATTACACTAACAAGCTTTTCAAGTTGCTAATGTGGCATACAGAGTCTTAAGATGTCCTAACTTGTCGTACGATGTTCAAAGGACTCGGACGAATTTTGTAGGTTTATATGGAGTTTTAATTTTACGTACGGTATTGTAAGATGTTGTCAGGAATTGTGAGGTGTCGTACATTACACTAACATGCTTTTCAATGTGTTAATGTGGCATACAGAGTCTTAAGATGTCCTACCTTGCCGTACGATATACAAAGGACTCGGACGAATTCAGTAGGTTTATATGGAGTTTTAAGTTTACGTACGCTATTGTAAGATGTTGTTAGGAGTTGTGAGGTGTCGTACATTACACTAACAAGCTTTTCAAGGTGCTAATGTGGCATACAGAGTCTTAAGATGTCCTAACTTGCCGTACGATGTTCAAAGGACTCGGACGAATTCAGTAGGTTTATATGGAGTTTTAAGTTTACGTACGCTATTGTAAGATGTTGTTAGGAGTTGTGAGGTGTCGTACATTACACTAACATGCTTTTCAAGGTGTTATTGTGGGATACAGAGTCTTTAGATGTCCTAACTTGCCGTACGATGTTGAAAGGACTCGGACGAATTCAGTAGGTTTATATGGAGTTTTAAGTTTACGTACGGTATTGTAATAAGTTTTTAGGAGTTGTGAGGTGTCGTACATTACACTAACAAGCTTTTCAAGTTGCTAATGTGGCATACAGAGTCTTAAGATGTCCTAACTTATCGTACGATGTTCAAAGGACTCGGACGAATTCAGTAGGTTTATATGGAGTTTTAAGTTTACGTACGGTATGGTAAGATGTTGTCAGGAGTTGTGGGGTGTCGTACATTACACTAACATGCTTTTCAAGGTGTTATTGTGGCATACAGAGTCTTAAGATGTCCTAACTTGTCGTACGATGTTCAAAGGACTCGGACGAATTTTGTAGGTTTATATGGAGTTTTAAGTTTACGTACGGTATTGTAAGATGTTGTCAGGAATTGTGAGGTGTCGTACATTACACTAACATGCTTTTCAAGGTGTTAATGTGGCATACAGAGTCTTAAGATGTCCTAACTTGCCGTACGATGTTCAAAGGACTCGGACGAATTCAGTAGGTTTATATGGAGTTTTAAGTTTACGTACGCTATTGTAAGATGTTGTTAGGAGTTGTGAGGTGTCGTACATAACACTAACATGCTTTTCAAGGTGCTAATGTGGGATACAGAGTCTTAAGATGTCCTACCTTGCCGTACGATATTCAAAGGACTCGGACGAATTCAGTAGGTTTATATGGAGTTTTAAGTTTACGTACGATATTGTAAGATGTTGTCAGGAATTGTGAGGTGTCGTACATTACACTAACATGCTTTTCAAGGTGTTAATGTGGCATACAGAGTTTTAAGATGTCCTACCTTGTCGTACGATATTCAAAGGACTCGGACGAATTTTGTAGGTTTATATGGAGTTTTAATTTTACGTACGGTATTGTAAGATGTTGTCAGGAGTTGTGAGGTGTCGTACATTACACTAACATGCTTTTCAAGGTGTTAATGTGGCATACAGAGTCTTAAGATGTCCTACCTTGCCGTACGATATTCAAAGGACTCGGACGAATTTTGTAGGTTTATATGGAGTTTTAATTTTACGTACGGTATTGTAAGATGTTGTCAGGAGTTGTGAGGTGGCGTACAATACACTAACATGCTTTTCATGGTGTTAATGTGGCATACAGAGTTTTAAGATGTCCTACCTTGTCGTACGATATTCAAAGGACTCGGACGAATTCAGTAGGTTTATATGTAGTTTTAAGTTTACGTACGGTATTGTAAGATGTTGTCAGGAGTTGTGAGGTGTCGTACATTACACTAACATGCTTTTCAATGTGTTATTGTGGCATACAGAGTCTTAAGATGTCCTACCTTGCCGTACGATATTTAAAGGACTCGGACGAATTCAGTAGGTTTATATGGAGTTTTAAGTTTACGTACGCTATTGTAAGATGTTGTTAGGAGTTGTGAGGTGTCGTACATTACACTAACAAGCTTTTCAAGGTGCTAATGTGGCATACAGAGTCTTAAGATGTCCTAACTTGTCGTACGATGTTTAAAGGACTCGGACGAATTTTGTAGGTTTATATGGAGTTTTAAGTTTACGTACGGTATTGTAAGATGTTGTCAGGAATTGTGAGGTGTCGTACATTACACTAACATGCTTTTCAAGGTGTTAATGTGGCATACAGAGTCTTAAGATGTCCTAACTTGCCGTACGATGTTCAAAGGACTCGGACGAATTCAGTAGGTTTATATGGAGTTTTAAGTTTACCTACGCTATTGTAAGATGTTGTTAGGAGTTGTGAGGTGTCGTACATTACACTAACAAGCTTTTCAAGGTGCTAATGTGGCATACAGAGTCTTAAGATGTCCTAACTTGTCGTACGATGTTTAAAGGACTCGGACGAATTTTGTAGGTTTATATGGAGTTTTAAGTTTACGTACGGTATTGTAAGATGTTGTCAGGAATTGTGAGGTGTCGTACATTACACTAACATGCTTTTCAAGGTGTTAATGTGGCATACAGAGTCTTAAGATGTCCTAACTTGCCGTACGATGTTCAAAGGACTCGGACGAATTCAGTAGGTTTATATGGAGTTTTAAGTTTACCTACGCTATTGTAAGATGTTGTTAGGAGTTGTGAGGTGTCGTACATTACACTAACAAGCTTTTCAAGGTGCTAATGTGGCATACAGAGTCTTAAGATGTCCTAACTTGTCGTACGATGTTTAAAGGACTCGGACGAATTTTGTAGGTTTATATGGAGTTTTAAGTTTACGTACGGTATTGTAATAAGTTTTTATGAGTTGTGAGGTGTCGTACATTACACTTACAAGCTTTTCAAGTTGCTAATGTGGCATACAGAGTCTTAAGATGTCCTAACTTGTCGTACGATGTTCAAAGGACTCGGACGAATTCAGTAGGTTTATATGGAGTTTTAAGTTTACGTACGCTATTGTAAGATGTTGTTAGGAGTTGTGAGGTGTCGTACATTACACTAACAAGCTTTTCAAGGTGCTAATGTGGCATACAGAGTCTTAAGATGTCCTAACTTGTCGTACGATGTTTAAAGGACTCGGACGAATTTTGTAGGTTTATATGGAGTTTTAAGTTTACGTACGCTATTGTAAGATGTTGTTAGGAGTTGTGAGGTGTCGTACATTACACTAACATGCTTTTCAATGTGCTAATGTGGCATACAGAGTCTTAAGATGTCCTAACTTGCCGTACGATGTTCAAAGGACTCGGACGAATTCAGTAGGTTTATATGGAGTTTTAAGTTTACGTACGCTATTGTAAGATGTTGTTAGGAGTTGTGAGGTGTCGTACATAACACTAACATGCTTTTCAAGGTGCTAATGTGGGATACAGAGTCTTAAGATGTCCTACCTTGCCGTACGATATTCAAAGGACTCGGACGAATTCAGTAGGTTTATATGGAGTTTTAAGTTTACGTACGATATTGTAAGATGTTGTCAGGAATTGTGAGGTGTCGTACATTACACTAACATGCTTTTCAAGGTGTTAATGTGGCATACAGAGTTTTAAGATGTCCTACCTTGTCGTACGATATTCAAAGGACTCGGACGAATTCAGTAGGTTTATATGTAGTTTTAAGTTTACGTACGGTATTGTAAGATGTTGTCAGGAGTTGTGAGGTGTCGTACATTACACTAACATGCTTTTCAATGTGTTATTGTGGCATACAGAGTCTTAAGATGTCCTACCTTGCCGTACGATATTTAAAGGACTCGGACGAATTCAGTAGGTTTATATGGAGTTTTAAGTTTACGTACGCTATTGTAAGATGTTGTTAGGAGTTGTGAGGTGTCGTACATTACACTAACAAGCTTTTCAAGGTGCTAATGTGGCATACAGAGTCTTAAGATGTCCTAACTTGTCGTACGATGTTTAAAGGACTCGGACGAATTTTGTAGGTTTATATGGAGTTTTAAGTTGACGTACGGTATTGTAAGATGTTGTCAGGAATTGTGAGGTGTCGTACATTACACTAACATGCTTTTCAAGGTGTTAATGTGGCATACAGAGTCTTAAGATGTCCTAACTTGCCGTACGATGTTTAAAGGACTCGGACGAATTTTGTAGGTTTATATGGAGTTTTAATTTTACGTACGGTATTGTAAGATGTTGTCAGGAGTTGTGAGGTGGCGTACAATACACTAACATGCTTTTCATGGTGTTAATGTGGCATACAGAGTTTTAAGATGTCCTACCTTGTCGTACGATATTCAAAGGACTCGGACGAATTCAGTAGGTTTATATGTAGTTTTAAGTTTACGTACGGTATTGTAAGATGTTGTCAGGAGTTGTGAGGTGTCGTACATTACACTAACATGTCGTACGATGTGTTATTGTGGCATACAGAGTCTTAAGATGTCCTACCTTGCCGTACGATATTTAAAGGACTCGGACGAATTCAGTAGGTTTATATGGAGTTTTAAGTTTACGTACGCTATTGTAAGATGTTGTTAGGAGTTGTGAGGTGTCGTACATTACACTAACAAGCTTTTCAAGGTGCTAATGTGGCATACAGAGTCTTAAGATGTCCTAACTTGTCGTACGATATTCAAAGGACTCGGACGAATTCAGTAGGTTTATATGGAGTTTTAAGTTTACGTACGATATTGTAAGATGTTGTTAGGAGTTGTGAGGTGTCGTACATTACACTAACATGCTTTTCAATGTGCTAATGTGGCATACAGAGTCTTAAGATGTCCTAACTTGCCGTACGATGTTCAAAGGACTCGGACGAATTCAGTAGGTTTATATGGAGTTTTAAGTTTACGTACGCTATTGTAAGATGTTGTTAGGAGTTGTGAGGTGTCGTACATAACACTAACATGCTTTTCAAGGTGCTAATGTGGGATACAGAGTCTTAAGATGTCCTACCTTGCCGTACGATATTCAAAGGACTCGGACGAATTCAGTAGGTTTATATGGAGTTTTAAGTTTACGTACGCTATTGTAAGATGTTGTTAGGAGTTGTGAGGTGTCGTACATTACACTAACATGCTTTTCAATGTGCTAATGTGGCATACAGAGTCTTAAGATGTCCTAACTTGCCGTACGATGTTCAAAGGACTCGGACGAATTCAGTAGGTTTATATGGAGTTTTAAGTTTACGTACGCTATTGTAAGATGTTGTTAGGAGTTGTGAGGTGTCGTACATAACACTAACATGCTTTTCAAGGTGCTAATGTGGGATACAGAGTCTTAAGATGTCCTACCTTGCCGTACGATATTCAAAGGACTCGGACGAATTCAGTAGGTTTATATGGAGTTTTAAGTTTACGTACGATATTGTAAGATGTTGTCAGGAATTGTGAGGTGTCGTACATTACACTAACATGCTTTTCAAGGTGTTAATGTGGCATACAGAGTTTTAAGATGTCCTACCTTGTCGTACGATATTCAAAGGACTCGGACGAATTTTGTAGGTTTATATGGAGTTTTAATTTTACGTACGGTATTGTAAGATGTTGTCAGGAGTTGTGAGGTGTCGTACATTACACTAACATGCTTTTCAAGGTGTTAATGTGGCATACAGAGTCTTAAGATGTCCTACCTTGCCGTACGATATTCAAAGGACTCGGACGAATTTTGTAGGTTTATATGGAGTTTTAATTTTACGTACGGTATTGTAAGATGTTGTCAGGAGTTGTGAGGTGGCGTACAATACACTAACATGCTTTTCATGGTGTTAATGTGGCATACAGAGTTTTAAGATGTCCTACCTTGTCGTACGATATTCAAAGGACTCGGACGAATTCAGTAGGTTTATATGTAGTTTTAAGTTTACGTACGGTATTGTAAGATGTTGTCAGGAGTTGTGAGGTGTCGTACATTACACTAACATGCTTTTCAATGTGTTATTGTGGCATACAGAGTCTTAAGATGTCCTACCTTGCCGTACGATATTTAAAGGACTCGGACGAATTCAGTAGGTTTATATGGAGTTTTAAGTTTACGTACGCTATTGTAAGATGTTGTTAGGAGTTGTGAGGTGTCGTACATTACACTAACAAGCTTTTCAAGGTGCTAATGTGGCATACAGAGTCTTAAGATGTCCTAACTTGTCGTACGATGTTTAAAGGACCCGGACGAATTTTGTAGGTTTATATGGAGTTTTAAGTTTACGTACGCTATTGTAAGATGTTGTTAGGAGTTGTGAGGTGTCGTACATTACACTAACATGCTTTTCAATGTGCTAATGTGGCATACAGAGTCTTAAGATGTCCTAACTTGCCGTACGATGTTCAAAGGACTCGGACGAATTCAGTAGGTTTATATGGAGTTTTAAGTTTACGTACGCTATTGTAAGATGTTGTTAGGAGTTGTGAGGTGTCGTACATAACACTAACATGCTTTTCAAGGTGCTAATGTGGGATACAGAGTCTTAAGATGTCCTACCTTGCCGTACGATATTCAAAGGACTCGGACGAATTCAGTAGGTTTATATGGAGTTTTAAGTTTACGTACGATATTGTAAGATGTTGTCAGGAATTGTGAGGTGTCGTACATTACACTAACATGCTTTTCAAGGTGTTAATGTGGCATACAGAGTTTTAAGATGTCCTACCTTGTCGTACGATATTCAAAGGACTCGGACGAATTTTGTAGGTTTATATGGAGTTTTAATTTTACGTACGGTATTGTAAGATGTTGTCAGGAGTTGTGAGGTGTCGTACATTACACTAACATGCTTTTCAAGGTGTTAATGTGGCATACAGAGTCTTAAGATGTCCTACCTTGCCGTACGATATTCAAAGGACTCGGACGAATTTTGTAGGTTTATATGGAGTTTTAATTTTACGTACGGTATTGTAAGATGTTGTCAGGAGTTGTGAGGTGGCGTACAATACACTAACATGCTTTTCATGGTGTTAATGTGGCATACAGAGTTTTAAGATGTCCTACCTTGTCGTACGATATTCAAAGGACTCGGACGAATTCAGTAGGTTTATATGTAGTTTTAAGTTTACGTACGGTATTGTAAGATGTTGTCAGGAGTTGTGAGGTGTCGTACATTACACTAACATGCTTTTCAATGTGTTATTGTGGCATACAGAGTCTTAAGATGTCCTACCTTGCCGTACGATATTTAAAGGACTCGGACGAATTCAGTAGGTTTATATGGAGTTTTAAGTTTACGTACGCTATTGTAAGATGTTGTTAGGAGTTGTGAGGTGTCGTACATTACACTAACAAGCTTTTCAAGGTGCTAATGTGGCATACAGAGTCTTAAGATGTCCTAACTTGTCGTACGATGTTTAAAGGACCCGGACGAATTTTGTAGGTTTATATGGAGTTTTAAGTTTACGTACGCTATTGTAAGATGTTGTTAGGAGTTGTGAGGTGTCGTACATTACACTAACATGCTTTTCAATGTGCTAATGTGGCATACAGAGTCTTAAGATGTCCTAACTTGCCGTACGATGTTCAAAGGACTCGGACGAATTCAGTAGGTTTATATGGAGTTTTAAGTTTACGTACGCTATTGTAAGATGTTGTTAGGAGTTGTGAGGTGTCGTACATAACACTAACATGCTTTTCAAGGTGCTAATGTGGGATACAGAGTCTTAAGATGTCCTACCTTGCCGTACGATATTCAAAGGACTCGGACGAATTCAGTAGGTTTATATGGAGTTTTAAGTTTACGTACGATATTGTAAGATGTTGTCAGGAATTGTGAGGTGTCGTACATTACACTAACATGCTTTTCAAGGTGTTAATGTGGCATACAGAGTTTTAAGATGTCCTACCTTGTCGTACGATATTCAAAGGACTCGGACGAATTTTGTAGGTTTATATGGAGTTTTAATTTTACGTACGGTATTGTAAGATGTTGTCAGGAGTTGTGAGGTGTCGTACATTACACTAACATGCTTTTCAAGGTGTTAATGTGGCATACAGAGTCTTAAGATGTCCTACCTTGCCGTACGATATTCAAAGGACTCGGACGAATTTTGTAGGTTTATATGGAGTTTTAATTTTACGTACGGTATTGTAAGATGTTGTCAGGAGTTGTGAGGTGGCGTACAATACACTAACATGCTTTTCATGGTGTTAATGTGGCATACAGAGTTTTAAGATGTCCTACCTTGTCGTACGATATTCAAAGGACTCGGACGAATTCAGTAGGTTTATATGTAGTTTTAAGTTTACGTACGGTATTGTAAGATGTTGTCAGGAGTTGTGAGGTGTCGTACATTACACTAACATGCTTTTCAATGTGTTATTGTGGCATACAGAGTCTTAAGATGTCCTACCTTGCCGTACGATATTTAAAGGACTCGGACGAATTCAGTAGGTTTATATGGAGTTTTAAGTTTACGTACGCTATTGTAAGATGTTGTTAGGAGTTGTGAGGTGTCGTACATAACACTAACATGCTTTTCAAGGTGCTAATGTGGGATACAGAGTCTTAAGATGTCCTACCTTGCCGTACGATATTCAAAGGACTCGGACGAATTCAGTAGGTTTATATGGAGTTTTAAGTTTACGTACGATATTGTAAGATGTTGTCAGGAATTGTGAGGTGTCGTACATTACACTAACATGCTTTTCAAGGTGTTAATGTGGCATACAGAGTTTTAAGATGTCCTACCTTGTCGTACGATATTCAAAGGACTCGGACGAATTTTGTAGGTTTATATGGAGTTTTAATTTTACGTACGGTATTGTAAGATGTTGTCAGGAGTTGTGAGGTGTCGTACATTACACTAACATGCTTTTCAAGGTGTTAATGTGGCATACAGAGTCTTAAGATGTCCTACCTTGCCGTACGATATTCAAAGGACTCGGACGAATTTTGTAGGTTTATATGGAGTTTTAATTTTACGTACGGTATTGTAAGATGTTGTCAGGAGTTGTGAGGTGGCGTACAATACACTAACATGCTTTTCATGGTGTTAATGTGGCATACAGAGTTTTAAGATGTCCTACCTTGTCGTACGATATTCAAAGGACTCGGACGAATTCAGTAGGTTTATATGTAGTTTTAAGTTTACGTACGGTATTGTAAGATGTTGTCAGGAGTTGTGAGGTGTCGTACATTACACTAACATGCTTTTCAATGTGTTATTGTGGCATACAGAGTCTTAAGATGTCCTACCTTGCCGTACGATATTTAAAGGACTCGGACGAATTCAGTAGGTTTATATGGAGTTTTAAGTTTACGTACGCTATTGTAAGATGTTGTTAGGAGTTGTGAGGTGTCGTACATTACACTAACAAGCTTTTCAAGGTGCTAATGTGGCATACAGAGTCTTAAGATGTCCTAACTTGTCGTACGATGTTTAAAGGACTCGGACGAATTTTGTAGGTTTATATGGAGTTTTAAGTTTACGTACGGTATTGTAAGATGTTGTCAGGAATTGTGAGGTGTCGTACATTACACTAACATGCTTTTCAAGGTGTTAATGTGGCATACAGAGTCTTAAGATGTCCTAACTTGCCGTACGATGTTCAAAGGACTCGGACGAATTCAGTAGGTTTATATGGAGTTTTAAGTTTACCTACGCTATTGTAAGATGTTGTTAGGAGTTGTGAGGTGTCGTACATTACACTAACAAGCTTTTCAAGGTGCTAATGTGGCATACAGAGTCTTAAGATGTCCTAACTTGTCGTACGATGTTTAAAGGACTCGGACGAATTTTGTAGGTTTATATGGAGTTTTAAGTTTACGTACGGTATTGTAATAAGTTTTTATGAGTTGTGAGGTGTCGTACATTACACTTACAAGCTTTTCAAGTTGCTAATGTGGCATACAGAGTCTTAAGATGTCCTAACTTGTCGTACGATGTTCAAAGGACTCGGACGAATTCAGTAGGTTTATATGGAGTTTTAAGTTTACGTACGCTATTGTAAGATGTTGTTAGGAGTTGTGAGGTGTCGTACATTACACTAACAAGCTTTTCAAGGTGCTAATGTGGCATACAGAGTCTTAAGATGTCCTAACTTGTCGTACGATGTTTAAAGGACTCGGACGAATTTTGTAGGTTTATATGGAGTTTTAAGTTTACGTACGCTATTGTAAGATGTTGTTAGGAGTTGTGAGGTGTCGTACATTACACTAACATGCTTTTCAATGTGCTAATGTGGCATACAGAGTCTTAAGATGTCCTAACTTGCCGTACGATGTTCAAAGGACTCGGACGAATTCAGTAGGTTTATATGGAGTTTTAAGTTTACGTACGCTATTGTAAGATGTTGTTAGGAGTTGTGAGGTGTCGTACATAACACTAACATGCTTTTCAAGGTGCTAATGTGGGATACAGAGTCTTAAGATGTCCTACCTTGCCGTACGATATTCAAAGGACTCGGACGAATTCAGTAGGTTTATATGGAGTTTTAAGTTTACGTACGATATTGTAAGATGTTGTCAGGAATTGTGAGGTGTCGTACATTACACTAACATGCTTTTCAAGGTGTTAATGTGGCATACAGAGTTTTAAGATGTCCTACCTTGTCGTACGATATTCAAAGGACTCGGACGAATTTTGTAGGTTTATATGGAGTTTTAATTTTACGTACGGTATTGTAAGATGTTGTCAGGAGTTGTGAGGTGTCGTACATTACACTAACATGCTTTTCAAGGTGTTAATGTGGCATACAGAGTCTTAAGATGTCCTACCTTGCCGTACGATATTCAAAGGACTCGGACGAATTTTGTAGGTTTATATGGAGTTTTAATTTTACGTACGGTATTGTAAGATGTTGTCAGGAGTTGTGAGGTGGCGTACAATACACTAACATGCTTTTCATGGTGTTAATGTGGCATACAGAGTTTTAAGATGTCCTACCTTGTCGTACGATATTCAAAGGACTCGGACGAATTCAGTAGGTTTATATGTAGTTTTAAGTTTACGTACGGTATTGTAAGATGTTGTCAGGAGTTGTGAGGTGTCGTACATTACACTAACATGCTTTTCAATGTGTTATTGTGGCATACAGAGTCTTAAGATGTCCTACCATGCCGTACGATATTTAAAGGACTCGGACGAATTCAGTAGGTTTATATGGAGTTTTAAGTTTACGTACGCTATTGTAAGATGTTGTTAGGAGTTGTGAGGTGTCGTACATTACACTAACAAGCTTTTCAAGGTGCTAATGTGGCATACAGAGTCTTAAGATGTCCTAACTTGTCGTACGATGTTTAAAGGACCCGGACGAATTTTGTAGGTTTATATGGAGTTTTAAGTTTACGTACGCTATTGTAAGATGTTGTTAGGAGTTGTGAGGTGTCGTACATTACACTAACATGCTTTTCAATGTGCTAATGTGGCATACAGAGTCTTAAGATGTCCTAACTTGCCGTACGATGTTCAAAGGACTCGGACGAATTCAGTAGGTTTATATGGAGTTTTAAGTTTACGTACGCTATTGTAAGATGTTGTTAGGAGTTGTGAGGTGTCGTACATAACACTAACATGCTTTTCAAGGTGCTAATGTGGGATACAGAGTCTTAAGATGTCCTACCTTGCCGTACGATATTCAAAGGACTCGGACGAATTCAGTAGGTTTATATGGAGTTTTAAGTTTACGTACGATATTGTAAGATGTTGTCAGGAATTGTGAGGTGTCGTACATTACACTAACATGCTTTTCAAGGTGTTAATGTGGCATACAGAGTTTTAAGATGTCCTACCTTGTCGTACGATATTCAAAGGACTCGGACGAATTTTGTAGGTTTATATGGAGTTTTAATTTTACGTACGGTATTGTAAGATGTTGTCAGGAGTTGTGAGGTGTCGTACATTACACTAACATGCTTTTCAAGGTGTTAATGTGGCATACAGAGTCTTAAGATGTCCTACCTTGCCGTACGATATTCAAAGGACTCGGACGAATTTTGTAGGTTTATATGGAGTTTTAATTTTACGTACGGTATTGTAAGATGTTGTCAGGAGTTGTGAGGTGGCGTACAATACACTAACATGCTTTTCATGGTGTTAATGTGGCATACAGAGTTTTAAGATGTCCTACCTTGTCGTACGATATTCAAAGGACTCGGACGAATTCAGTAGGTTTATATGTAGTTTTAAGTTTACGTACGGTATTGTAAGATGTTGTCAGGAGTTGTGAGGTGTCGTACATTACACTAACATGCTTTTCAATGTGTTATTGTGGCATACAGAGTCTTAAGATGTCCTACCTTGCCGTACGATATTTAAAGGACTCGGACGAATTCAGTAGGTTTATATGGAGTTTTAAGTTTACGTACGCTATTGTAAGATGTTGTTAGGAGTTGTGAGGTGTCGTACATTACACTAACAAGCTTTTCAAGGTGCTAATGTGGCATACAGAGTCTTAAGATGTCCTAACTTGTCGTACGATGTTTAAAGGACCCGGACGAATTTTGTAGGTTTATATGGAGTTTTAAGTTTACGTACGCTATTGTAAGATGTTGTTAGGAGTTGTGAGGTGTCGTACATTACACTAACATGCTTTTCAATGTGCTAATGTGGCATACAGAGTCTTAAGATGTCCTAACTTGCCGTACGATGTTCAAAGGACTCGGACGAATTCAGTAGGTTTATATGGAGTTTTAAGTTTACGTACGCTATTGTAAGATGTTGTTAGGAGTTGTGAGGTGTCGTACATAACACTAACATGCTTTTCAAGGTGCTAATGTGGGATACAGAGTCTTAAGATGTCCTACCTTGCCGTACGATATTCAAAGGACTCGGACGAATTCAGTAGGTTTATATGGAGTTTTAAGTTTACGTACGATATTGTAAGATGTTGTCAGGAATTGTGAGGTGTCGTACATTACACTAACATGCTTTTCAAGGTGTTAATGTGGCATACAGAGTTTTAAGATGTCCTACCTTGTCGTACGATATTCAAAGGACTCGGACGAATTTTGTAGGTTTATATGGAGTTTTAATTTTACGTACGGTATTGTAAGATGTTGTCAGGAGTTGTGAGGTGTCGTACATTACACTAACATGCTTTTCAAGGTGTTAATGTGGCATACAGAGTCTTAAGATGTCCTACCTTGCCGTACGATATTCAAAGGACTCGGACGAATTTTGTAGGTTTATATGGAGTTTTAATTTTACGTACGGTATTGTAAGATGTTGTCAGGAGTTGTGAGGTGGCGTACAATACACTAACATGCTTTTCATGGTGTTAATGTGGCATACAGAGTTTTAAGATGTCCTACCTTGTCGTACGATATTCAAAGGACTCGGACGAATTCAGTAGGTTTATATGTAGTTTTAAGTTTACGTACGGTATTGTAAGATGTTGTCAGGAGTTGTGAGGTGTCGTACATTACACTAACATGCTTTTCAATGTGTTATTGTGGCATACAGAGTCTTAAGATGTCCTACCATGCCGTACGATATTTAAAGGACTCGGACGAATTCAGTAGGTTTATATGGAGTTTTAAGTTTACGTACGCTATTGTAAGATGTTGTTAGGAGTTGTGAGGTGTCGTACATTACACTAACAAGCTTTTCAAGGTGCTAATGTGGCATACAGAGTCTTAAGATGTCCTAACTTGTCGTACGATGTTTAAAGGACTCGGACGAATTTTGTAGGTTTATATGGAGTTTTAAGTTTACGTACGGTATTGTAAGATGTTGTCAGGAATTGTGAGGTGTCGTACATTACACTAACATGCTTTTCAAGGTGTTAATGTGGCATACAGAGTCTTAAGATGTCCTAACTTGCCGTACGATGTTCAAAGGACTCGGACGAATTCAGTAGGTTTATATGGAGTTTTAAGTTTACCTACGCTATTGTAAGATGTTGTTAGGAGTTGTGAGGTGTCGTACATTACACTAACAAGCTTTTCAAGGTGCTAATGTGGCATACAGAGTCTTAAGATGTCCTAACTTGTCGTACGATGTTTAAAGGACTCGGACGAATTTTGTAGGTTTATATGGAGTTTTAAGTTTACGTACGGTATTGTAATAAGTTTTTATGAGTTGTGAGGTGTCGTACATTACACTTACAAGCTTTTCAAGTTGCTAATGTGGCATACAGAGTCTTAAGATGTCCTAACTTGTCGTACGATGTTCAAAGGACTCGGACGAATTCAGTAGGTTTATATGGAGTTTTAAGTTTACGTACGCTATTGTAAGATGTTGTTAGGAGTTGTGAGGTGTCGTACATTACACTAACAAGCTTTTCAAGGTGCTAATGTGGCATACAGAGTCTTAAGATGTCCTAACTTGTCGTACGATGTTTAAAGGACTCGGACGAATTTTGTAGGTTTATATGGAGTTTTAAGTTTACGTACGCTATTGTAAGATGTTGTTAGGAGTTGTGAGGTGTCGTACATTACACTAACAAGCTTTTCAATGTGCTAATGTGGCATACAGAGTCTTAAGATGTCCTACCTTGCCGTACGATATTCAAAGGACTCGGACGAATTCAGTAGGTTTATATGGAGTTTTAAGTTTACGTACGGTATTGTAAGATGTTGTCAGGAGTTGTGAGGTGTCGTACATAACACTAACATGCTTTTCAAGGTGCTAATGTGGGATACAGAGTCTTAAGATGTCCTACCTTGCCGTACGATATTCAAAGGACTCGGACGAATTCAGTAGGTTTATATGGAGTTTTAAGTTTACGTACGATATTGTAAGATGTTGTCAGGAATTGTGAGGTGTCGTACATTACACTAACATGCTTTTCAAGGTGTTAATGTGGCATACAGAGTTTTAAGATGTCCTACCTTGTCGTACGATATTCAAAGGACTCGGACGAATTTTGTAGGTTTATATGGAGTTTTAATTTTACGTACGGTATTGTAAGATGTTGTCAGGAGTTGTGAGGTGTCGTACATTACACTAACATGCTTTTCAAGGTGTTAATGTGGCATACAGAGTCTTAAGATGTCCTACCTTGCCGTACGATATTCAAAGGACTCGGACGAATTTTGTAGGTTTATATGGAGTTTTAATTTTACGTACGGTATTGTAAGATGTTGTCAGGAGTTGTGAGGTGGCGTACAATACACTAACATGCTTTTCATGGTGTTAATGTGGCATACAGAGTTTTAAGATGTCCTACCTTGTCGTACGATATTCAAAGGACTCGGACGAATTCAGTAGGTTTATATGTAGTTTTAAGTTTACGTACGGTATTGTAAGATGTTGTCAGGAGTTGTGAGGTGTCGTACATTACACTAACATGCTTTTCAATGTGTTATTGTGGCATACAGAGTCTTAAGATGTCCTACCTTGCCGTACGATATTTAAAGGACTCGGACGAATTCAGTAGGTTTATATGGAGTTTTAAGTTTACGTACGCTATTGTAAGATGTTGTTAGGAGTTGTGAGGTGTCGTACATAACACTAACATGCTTTTCAAGGTGCTAATGTGGGATACAGAGTCTTAAGATGTCCTACCTTGCCGTACGATATTCAAAGGACTCGGACGAATTCAGTAGGTTTATATGGAGTTTTAAGTTTACGTACGATATTGTAAGATGTTGTCAGGAATTGTGAGGTGTCGTACATTACACTAACATGCTTTTCAAGGTGTTAATGTGGCATACAGAGTTTTAAGATGTCCTACCTTGTCGTACGATATTCAAAGGACTCGGACGAATTTTGTAGGTTTATATGGAGTTTTAATTTTACGTACGGTATTGTAAGATGTTGTCAGGAGTTGTGAGGTGTCGTACATTACACTAACATGCTTTTCAAGGTGTTAATGTGGCATACAGAGTCTTAAGATGTCCTACCTTGCCGTACGATATTCAAAGGACTCGGACGAATTTTGTAGGTTTATATGGAGTTTTAATTTTACGTACGGTATTGTAAGATGTTGTCAGGAGTTGTGAGGTGGCGTACAATACACTAACATGCTTTTCATGGTGTTAATGTGGCATACAGAGTTTTAAGATGTCCTACCTTGTCGTACGATATTCAAAGGACTCGGACGAATTCAGTAGGTTTATATGTAGTTTTAAGTTTACGTACGGTATTGTAAGATGTTGTCAGGAGTTGTGAGGTGTCGTACATTACACTAACATGCTTTTCAATGTGTTATTGTGGCATACAGAGTCTTAAGATGTCCTACCTTGCCGTACGATATTTAAAGGACTCGGACGAATTCAGTAGGTTTATATGGAGTTTTAAGTTTACGTACGCTATTGTAAGATGTTGTTAGGAGTTGTGAGGTGTCGTACATTACACTAACAAGCTTTTCAAGGTGCTAATGTGGCATACAGAGTCTTAAGATGTCCTAACTTGTCGTACGATGTTTAAAGGACTCGGACGAATTTTGTAGGTTTATATGGAGTTTTAAGTTTACGTACGGTATTGTAAGATGTTGTCAGGAATTGTGAGGTGTCGTACATTACACTAACATGCTTTTCAAGGTGTTAATGTGGCATACAGAGTCTTAAGATGTCCTAACTTGCCGTACGATGTTCAAAGGACTCGGACGAATTCAGTAGGTTTATATGGAGTTTTAAGTTTACCTACGCTATTGTAAGATGTTGTTAGGAGTTGTGAGGTGTCGTACATTACACTAACAAGCTTTTCAAGGTGCTAATGTGGCATACAGAGTCTTAAGATGTCCTAACTTGTCGTACGATGTTTAAAGGACTCGGACGAATTTTGTAGGTTTATATGGAGTTTTAAGTTTACGTACGGTATTGTAATAAGTTTTTATGAGTTGTGAGGTGTCGTACATTACACTTACAAGCTTTTCAAGTTGCTAATGTGGCATACAGAGTCTTAAGATGTCCTAACTTGTCGTACGATGTTCAAAGGACTCGGACGAATTCAGTAGGTTTATATGGAGTTTTAAGTTTACGTACGCTATTGTAAGATGTTGTTAGGAGTTGTGAGGTGTCGTACATTACACTAACAAGCTTTTCAAGGTGCTAATGTGGCATACAGAGTCTTAAGATGTCCTAACTTGTCGTACGATGTTTAAAGGACTCGGACGAATTTTGTAGGTTTATATGGAGTTTTAAGTTTACGTACGCTATTGTAAGATGTTGTTAGGAGTTGTGAGGTGTCGTACATTACACTAACATGCTTTTCAATGTGCTAATGTGGCATACAGAGTCTTAAGATGTCCTAACTTGCCGTACGATGTTCAAAGGACTCGGACGAATTCAGTAGGTTTATATGGAGTTTTAAGTTTACGTACGCTATTGTAAGATGTTGTTAGGAGTTGTGAGGTGTCGTACATAACACTAACATGCTTTTCAAGGTGCTAATGTGGGATACAGAGTCTTAAGATGTCCTACCTTGCCGTACGATATTCAAAGGACTCGGACGAATTCAGTAGGTTTATATGGAGTTTTAAGTTTACGTACGATATTGTAAGATGTTGTCAGGAATTGTGAGGTGTCGTACATTACACTAACATGCTTTTCAAGGTGTTAATGTGGCATACAGAGTTTTAAGATGTCCTACCTTGTCGTACGATATTCAAAGGACTCGGACGAATTTTGTAGGTTTATATGGAGTTTTAATTTTACGTACGGTATTGTAAGATGTTGTCAGGAGTTGTGAGGTGTCGTACATTACACTAACATGCTTTTCAAGGTGTTAATGTGGCATACAGAGTCTTAAGATGTCCTACCTTGCCGTACGATATTCAAAGGACTCGGACGAATTTTGTAGGTTTATATGGAGTTTTAATTTTACGTACGGTATTGTAAGATGTTGTCAGGAGTTGTGAGGTGGCGTACAATACACTAACATGCTTTTCATGGTGTTAATGTGGCATACAGAGTTTTAAGATGTCCTACCTTGTCGTACGATATTCAAAGGACTCGGACGAATTCAGTAGGTTTATATGTAGTTTTAAGTTTACGTACGGTATTGTAAGATGTTGTCAGGAGTTGTGAGGTGTCGTACATTACACTAACATGCTTTTCAATGTGTTATTGTGGCATACAGAGTCTTAAGATGTCCTACCTTGCCGTACGATATTTAAAGGACTCGGACGAATTCAGTAGGTTTATATGGAGTTTTAAGTTTACGTACGCTATTGTAAGATGTTGTTAGGAGTTGTGAGGTGTCGTACATTACACTAACAAGCTTTTCAAGGTGCTAATGTGGCATACAGAGTCTTAAGATGTCCTAACTTGTCGTACGATGTTTAAAGGACTCGGACGAATTTTGTAGGTTTATATGGAGTTTTAAGTTTACGTACGGTATTGTAAGATGTTGTCAGGAATTGTGAGGTGTCGTACATTACACTAACATGCTTTTCAAGGTGTTAATGTGGCATACAGAGTCTTAAGATGTCCTAACTTGCCGTACGATGTTCAAAGGACTCGGACGAATTCAGTAGGTTTATATGGAGTTTTAAGTTTACCTACGCTATTGTAAGATGTTGTTAGGAGTTGTGAGGTGTCGTACATTACACTAACAAGCTTTTCAAGGTGCTAATGTGGCATACAGAGTCTTAAGATGTCCTAACTTGTCGTACGATGTTTAAAGGACTCGGACGAATTTTGTAGGTTTATATGGAGTTTTAAGTTTACGTACGGTATTGTAAGATGTTGTCAGGAATTGTGAGGTGTCGTACATTACACTAACATGCTTTTCAAGGTGTTAATGTGGCATACAGAGTCTTAAGATGTCCTAACTTGCCGTACGATGTTCAAAGGACTCGGACGAATTCAGTAGGTTTATATGGAGTTTTAAGTTTACCTACGCTATTGTAAGATGTTGTTAGGAGTTGTGAGGTGTCGTACATTACACTAACAAGCTTTTCAAGGTGCTAATGTGGCATACAGAGTCTTAAGATGTCCTAACTTGTCGTACGATGTTTAAAGGACTCGGACGAATTTTGTAGGTTTATATGGAGTTTTAAGTTTACGTACGGTATTGTAATAAGTTTTTATGAGTTGTGAGGTGTCGTACATTACACTTACAAGCTTTTCAAGTTGCTAATGTGGCATACAGAGTCTTAAGATGTCCTAACTTGTCGTACGATGTTCAAAGGACTCGGACGAATTCAGTAGGTTTATATGGAGTTTTAAGTTTACGTACGCTATTGTAAGATGTTGTTAGGAGTTGTGAGGTGTCGTACATTACACTAACAAGCTTTTCAAGGTGCTAATGTGGCATACAGAGTCTTAAGATGTCCTAACTTGTCGTACGATGTTTAAAGGACTCGGACGAATTTTGTAGGTTTATATGGAGTTTTAAGTTTACGTACGCTATTGTAAGATGTTGTTAGGAGTTGTGAGGTGTCGTACATTACACTAACATGCTTTTCAATGTGCTAATGTGGCATACAGAGTCTTAAGATGTCCTAACTTGCCGTACGATGTTCAAAGGACTCGGACGAATTCAGTAGGTTTATATGGAGTTTTAAGTTTACGTACGCTATTGTAAGATGTTGTTAGGAGTTGTGAGGTGTCGTACATAACACTAACATGCTTTTCAAGGTGCTAATGTGGGATACAGAGTCTTAAGATGTCCTACCTTGCCGTACGATATTCAAAGGACTCGGACGAATTCAGTAGGTTTATATGGAGTTTTAAGTTTACGTACGATATTGTAAGATGTTGTCAGGAATTGTGAGGTGTCGTACATTACACTAACATGCTTTTCAAGGTGTTAATGTGGCATACAGAGTTTTAAGATGTCCTACCTTGTCGTACGATATTCAAAGGACTCGGACGAATTTTGTAGGTTTATATGGAGTTTTAATTTTACGTACGGTATTGTAAGATGTTGTCAGGAGTTGTGAGGTGTCGTACATTACACTAACATGCTTTTCAAGGTGTTAATGTGGCATACAGAGTCTTAAGATGTCCTACCTTGCCGTACGATATTCAAAGGACTCGGACGAATTTTGTAGGTTTATATGGAGTTTTAATTTTACGTACGGTATTGTAAGATGTTGTCAGGAGTTGTGAGGTGGCGTACAATACACTAACATGCTTTTCATGGTGTTAATGTGGCATACAGAGTTTTAAGATGTCCTACCTTGTCGTACGATATTCAAAGGACTCGGACGAATTCAGTAGGTTTATATGTAGTTTTAAGTTTACGTACGGTATTGTAAGATGTTGTCAGGAGTTGTGAGGTGTCGTACATTACACTAACATGCTTTTCAATGTGTTATTGTGGCATACAGAGTCTTAAGATGTCCTACCATGCCGTACGATATTTAAAGGACTCGGACGAATTCAGTAGGTTTATATGGAGTTTTAAGTTTACGTACGCTATTGTAAGATGTTGTTAGGAGTTGTGAGGTGTCGTACATTACACTAACAAGCTTTTCAAGGTGCTAATGTGGCATACAGAGTCTTAAGATGTCCTAACTTGTCGTACGATGTTTAAAGGACTCGGACGAATTTTGTAGGTTTATATGGAGTTTTAAGTTTACGTACGGTATTGTAAGATGTTGTCAGGAATTGTGAGGTGTCGTACATTACACTAACATGCTTTTCAAGGTGTTAATGTGGCATACAGAGTCTTAAGATGTCCTAACTTGCCGTACGATGTTCAAAGGACTCGGACGAATTCAGTAGGTTTATATGGAGTTTTAAGTTTACCTACGCTATTGTAAGATGTTGTTAGGAGTTGTGAGGTGTCGTACATTACACTAACAAGCTTTTTTTTTTTTTTTTTTTTTTTTTTTTTTTTTTTTTTTTTTTTTTTTTTTTTTTTTTTTTTTTTTTTTTTTTTTTTTTTTTTTTTTTTTTTTTTTTTTTTTTTTGGGTAAAGGGTTACCCCGGTGATTCTATTATAAAGACAACCGTCAATGAAGTACAAGTAGTGAGGAAGCGTTCCACACTAGTTCATATATGGGACAGGCCCCACATATGTGAACATAAAAAACAAAAAACCAACAAAACAACACCAAGACAAACCAAACAATCTAGCCTACCACAAATTGATGACATAAACAAAATTAAATAAAAACCATTTACATCAGCCGCCATCATCAAAAGTGTAGATTCCACCCCAAAGAAACCTCAACCAATGTTGCCTGCAGATCAACTCCCTAGTAATCCAGAATATCAGACAAACCATTAACACCCGATGTAGAAGGAGTACCTGCCCTCTTAGAACCCGATGGAGATTCTAGCGCCATTGCCATGCTCATCATATACCTTGCCATCCCATTATCCATATCTAAAACCTCATCCACTTCCGAATCCGAGTCAAACCTAGAACTTTCCTTATCCATGTTCCCTTTCACCTTGTCTGTCTCAATTTCATCTATTTTCTCCACAGATAACGCCTCAAAAGGGTTTGATGTAGTTAGATCAGATTTACCCATATTTGAGCCACTTTTAGTCTGCATAGTATCAATCGTTGTCACTTGCTTTGTAACATGTTGCACTTCCTTCCCTTTTTTGTTAACTGGACGGTACTCGAATTGGGGCTTTTTTAAAGCAACCCCAAATCTTTTTGCAGCTTTCTTACCCTTTACTTCCTTAAACCCTTTATCATCCTCTCTAGCATTTGAATTTTGCTCATGCTTAGTCACATTTGGGCATCCAGCATCAATATGGCCAAAGACACAACATTGACCACATCTTGGAGGCTTCCATTCATACTCAACAGAAACCTTTGCAGATCCAAACTCATCCCCTTCTAATTCCGGAATAGCAATAGATAACTCCTCCTTAAAACCCGATTCCGCCGAGATCTCAACCAAAGCTCTCGCAAAACTACCTCTACCCCATGCATTTGTACACATGGAGCTTGTGAAAGAATCCAGTAGTTTTGGGGTCCCAATTTGCGAAAACAATAGACTCAACCCAACATCAGAATATGCTACTAGTGGGATATCATGTAACTTTACCCAGACGGACATGTTCTTGATATCATCCTTCTGTAACTTAGTGGTAGGGGACCACACATTCAGAATAATTGGCTTATTACGGATTATCCAAGGACTTGCTTCAATCACATCCATCATCCCCTTGCGATCATTAAACTTAAAGAAGAAAAACCCATTTGCATTCATCATTGATTTTTGCAGGCCATATCTTTTCCAATGTGTTTTAGCAAAGAATTCAACCACTGGATAGGCTACTCTGTCACCCAAAAAATATCCATACAGTGTAAATTCAAGCTTATTACAAACCATACGCACCGTCTCTTTCGGTAAAACAACATCAAACCCTTGTTTCTTTTCATCATTCTCCATGTAACAGAACTTAACTGGTGTTGAAGATACATCAGACTTCGGTTGAACAATAGCAGCATAAGACAACCCCATTGCAGTCACATCATGTTTCACATCAGCCTTGGACGTATGAGACACCTTAGAGTTGTCATTAGCCGCATGAGCATAAGGATTAACCGCCTGAGAAAAGTTAGTTGCATGAACAACATTGGACGGGTCACCCTTAGCCGTGTCAGACTTGGACGGGTCAACACTAGCCGCATGAGACGAATCAGAAATAGTAGGAGACTTAGTCGTGTGAGTATGACCAGCCTCCTGATTCCTCTTAGCCGTGTCAGCCTTTAGAGGCAGATTAGGGTTTATAGACGAAACCCTAGTTGCCTCTTCCTTCTTCAACAAATTACAACGTGGATTACCATCAATCTTTAACACCTTACTAGCCAAATTACTGCCCTCCATACTCTTTTTTATAATCAGAAACGAATCTGATCGTAAAAATCAAAGAACCGGCCAAACCCTAATTATCCATACGAAATTAGGGTTTTAATAACCAAGAAATATGAAGAAAACGGCCAAGATCAAGAAAAACGAATTAAATAACCAATCCAAGATTCAAGAACCATGAAACAAGAATCAAGATTCAAGAAACAAGAATCAAGAATCAAGATTTATGAAGCATCAATTTCGAATCTTGAAACCCTAATCAAGAATCAAGAACAGGAACAACAAGAAACCGTAATCTAGGATCAAGAATCAAGATCAAGAATCAATCAAGAATCTTGAAACCCTAGCGAACAGGTGCTAATGTGCATATAGAGTCATAAGATGTCCTAAATTGTCGTACACTAACAAGCTTTTCAAGGTGCTAATGTGGCATACAGAGTCTTAAGATGTCCTAACTTGTCGTACGATGTTTAAAGGACTCGGACGAATTTTGTAGGTTTATATGGAGTTTTAAGTTTACGTACGGTATTGTAATAAGTTTTTATGAGTTGTGAGGTGTCGTACATTACACTTACAAGCTTTTCAAGTTGCTAATGTGGCATACAGAGTCTTAAGATGTCCTAACTTGTCGTACGATGTTCAAAGGACTCGGACGAATTCAGTAGGTTTATATGGAGTTTTAAGTTTACGTACGCTATTGTAAGATGTTGTTAGGAGTTGTGAGGTGTCGTACATTACACTAACAAGCTTTTCAAGGTGCTAATGTGGCATACAGAGTCTTAAGATGTCCTAACTTGTCGTACGATGTTTAAAGGACTCGGACGAATTTTGTAGGTTTATATGGAGTTTTAAGTTTACGTACGCTATTGTAAGATGTTGTTAGGAGTTGTGAGGTGTCGTACATTACACTAACAAGCTTTTCAATGTGCTAATGTGGCATACAGAGTCTTAAGATGTCCTACCTTGCCGTACGATATTCAAAGGACTCGGACGAATTCAGTAGGTTTATATGGAGTTTTAAGTTTACGTACGGTATTGTAAGATGTTGTCAGGAGTTGTGAGGTGTCGTACATAACACTAACATGCTTTTCAAGGTGCTAATGTGGGATACAGAGTCTTAAGATGTCCTACCTTGCCGTACGATATTCAAAGGACTCGGACGAATTCAGTAGGTTTATAAGGAGTTTTAAGTTTACGTACGGTATTGTAAGATGTTGTCAGGAATTGTGAGGTGTCGTACATTACACTAACAAGCTTTTCAAGGTGTTAATGTAGCATACATAGTCTTAAGATGTCTAACTTGCCGTACGATGTTCAAAGGACTCGGACGAATTCAGTAGGTTTATATGGAGTTTTAAGTTTACGTACGCTATTGTAAGATGTTGTTAGGAGTTGTGAGGTGTCGTACATTACACTAACAAGCTTTTCAAGGTGCTAATGTGGCATACAGAGTCTTAAGATGTCCTAACTTGTCGTACGATGTTTAAAGGACTCGGACGAATTTTGTAGGTTTATATGGAGTTTTAAGTTTACGTACGGTATTGTAATAAGTTTTTATGAGTTGTGAGGTGTCGTACATTACACTTACAAGCTTTTCAAGTTGCTAATGTGGCATACAGAGTCTTAAGATGTCCTAACTTGTCGTACGATGTTCAAAGGACTCGGACGAATTCAGTAGGTTTATATGGAGTTTTAAGTTTACGTACGCTATTGTAAGATGTTTTAGGAGTTGTGAGGTGTCGTACATTACACTAACAAGCTTTTCAAGGTGCTAATGTGGCATACAGAGTCTTAAGATGTCCTAACTTGTCGTACGATGTTTAAAGGACTCGGACGAATTTTGTAGGTTTATATGGAGTTTTAAGTTTACGTACGCTATTGTAAGATGTTGTTAGGAGTTGTGAGGTGTCGTACATTACACTAACAAGCTTTTCAAGGTGTTAATGTGGCATACATAGTCTTAAGATGTCTAACTTGCCGTACGATGTTCAAAGGACTCGGACGAATTCAGTAGGTTTATATGGAGTTTTAAGTTTACGTACGCTATTGTAAGATGTTGTTAGGAGTTGTGAGGTGTCGTACATTACACTAACAAGCTTTTCAAGGTGCTAATGTGGCATACAGAGTCTTAAGATGTCCTAACTTGTCGTACGATGTTTAAAGGACTCGGACGAATTTTGTTGCTTTATATGGAGTTTTAAGTTTACGTACGCTATTGTAAGATGTTGTTAGGAGTTGTGAGGTGTCGTACATTACACTAACAAGCTTTTCAATGTGCTAATGTGGCATACAGAGTCTTAAGATGTCCTACCTTGCCGTACGATATTCAAAGGACTCGGACGAATTCAGTAGGTTTATATGGAGTTTTAAGTTTACGTACGCTATTGTAAGATGTTGTTAGGAGTTGTGAGGTGTCGTACATTACACTAACAAGCTTTTCAAGGTGTTAATGTAGCATACAGAGTCTTAAGATGTCCTAACTTGCCGTACGATGTTCAAAGGACTCGGACGAATTCAGTAGGTTTATATGGAGTTTTAAGTTTACGTACGCTATTGTAAGATGTTGTTAGGAGTTGTGAGGTGTCGTACATTACACTAACAAGCTTTTCAAGGTGCTAATGTGGCATACAGAGTCTTAAGATGTCCTAACTTGTCGTACGATGTTTAAAGGACTCGGACGAATTTTGTAGGTTTATATGGAGTTTTAAGTTTACGTATGGTATTGTAAGATGTTGTCAGGAATTGTGAGGTGTCGTACATTACACTAACATGCTTTTCAAGGTGTTAATGTGGCATACATAGTCTTAAGATGTCTAACTTGCCGTACGATGTTCAAAGGACTCGGACGAATTCAGTAGGTTTATATGGAGTTTTAAGTTTACGTACGCTATTGTAAGATGTTGTTAGGAGTTGTGAGGTGTCGTACATTACACTAACAAGCTTTTCAATGTGCTAATGTGGCATACAGAGTCTTAAGATGTCCTACCTTGCCGTACGATATTCAAAGGACTCGGACGAATTCAGTAGGTTTATATGGAGTTTTAAGTTTACGTACGGTATTGTAAGATGTTGTTAGGAGTTGTGAGGTGTCGTACATAACACTAACATGCTTTTCAAGGTGCTAATGTGGGATACAGAGTCTTAAGATGTCCTACCTTGCCGTACGATATTCAAAGGACTCGGACGAATTCAGTAGGTTTATAAGGAGTTTTAAGTTTACGTACGGTATTGTAAGATGTTGTCAGGAATTGTGAGGTGTCGTACATTACACTAACATGCTTTTCAAGGTGTTAATGTGGCATACATAGTCTTAAGATGTCTAACTTGCCGTACGATGTTTAAAGGACTCGGACGAATTCAGTAGGTTTATATGGAGTTTTAAGTTTACGTACGCTATTGTAAGATGTTGTTAGGAGTTGTGAGGTGTCGTACATTACACTAACAAGCTTTTCAAGGTGTTAATGTAGCATACAGAGTCTTAAGATGTCCTAACTTGCCGTACGATGTTCAAAGGACTCGGACGAATTCAGTAGGTTTATATGGAGTTTTAAGTTTACGTACGCTATTGTAAGATGTTGTTAGGAGTTGTGAGGTGTCGTACATTACACTAACAAGCTTTTCAAGGTGCTAATGTGGCATACAGAGTCTTAAGATGTCCTAACTTGTCGTACGATGTTTAAAGGACTCGGACGAATTTTGTAGGTTTATATGGAGTTTTAAGTTTACGTACGGTATTGTAATAAGTTTTTATGAGTTGTGAGGTGTCGTACATTACACTTACAAGCTTTTCAAGTTGCTAATGTGGCATACAGAGTCTTAAGATGTCCTAACTTGTCGTACGATGTTCAAAGGACTCGGACGAATTCAGTAGGTTTATATGGAGTTTTAAGTTTACGTACGCTATTGTAAGATGTTGTTAGGAGTTGTGAGGTGTCGTACATTACACTAACAAGCTTTTCAAGGTGCTAATGTGGCATACAGAGTCTTAAGATGTCCTAACTTGTCGTACGATGTTTAAAGGACTCGGACGAATTTTGTAGGTTTATATGGAGTTTTAAGTTTACGTACGCTATTGTAAGATGTTGTTAGGAGTTGTGAGGTGTCGTACATTACACTAACAAGCTTTTCAAGGTGTTAATGTGGCATACATAGTCTTAAGATGTCTAACTTGCCGTACGATGTTCAAAGGACTCGGACGAATTCAGTAGGTTTATATGGAGTTTTAAGTTTACGTACGCTATTGTAAGATGTTGTTAGGAGTTGTGAGGTGTCGTACATTACACTAACAAGCTTTTCAAGGTGCTAATGTGGCATACAGAGTCTTAAGATGTCCTAACTTGTCGTACGATGTTTAAAGGACTCGGACGAATTTTGTTGCTTTATATGGAGTTTTAAGTTTACGTACGCTATTGTAAGATGTTGTTAGGAGTTGTGAGGTGTCGTACATTACACTAACAAGCTTTTCAATGTGCTAATGTGGCATACAGAGTCTTAAGATGTCCTACCTTGCCGTACGATATTCAAAGGACTCGGACGAATTCAGTAGGTTTATATGGAGTTTTAAGTTTACGTACGCTATTGTAAGATGTTGTTAGGAGTTGTGAGGTGTCGTACATTACACTAACATGCTTTTCAAGGTGTTAATGTGGCATACATAGTCTTAAGATGTCTAACTTGCCGTACGATGTTTAAAGGACTCGGACGAATTCAGTAGGTTTATATGGAGTTTTAAGTTTACGTACGCTATTGTAAGATGTTGTTAGGAGTTGTGAGGTGTCGTACATTACACTAACAAGCTTTTCAAGGTGTTAATGTAGCATACAGAGTCTTAAGATGTCCTAACTTGCCGTACGATGTTCAAAGGACTCGGACGAATTCAGTAGGTTTATATGGAGTTTTAAGTTTACGTACGCTATTGTAAGATGTTGTTAGGAGTTGTGAGGTGTCGTACATTACACTAACAAGCTTTTCAAGGTGCTAATGTGGCATACAGAGTCTTAAGATGTCCTAACTTGTCGTACGATGTTTAAAGGACTCGGACGAATTTTGTAGGTTTATATGGAGTTTTAAGTTTACGTACGGTATTGTAATAAGTTTTTATGAGTTGTGAGGTGTCGTACATTACACTTACAAGCTTTTCAAGTTGCTAATGTGGCATACAGAGTCTTAAGATGTCCTAACTTGTCGTACGATGTTCAAAGGACTCGGACGAATTCAGTAGGTTTATATGGAGTTTTAAGTTTACGTACGCTATTGTAAGATGTTGTTAGGAGTTGTGAGGTGTCGTACATTACACTAACAAGCTTTTCAAGGTGCTAATGTGGCATACAGAGTCTTAAGATGTCCTAACTTGTCGTACGATGTTTAAAGGACTCGGACGAATTTTGTAGGTTTATATGGAGTTTTAAGTTTACGTACGCTATTGTAAGATGTTGTTAGGAGTTGTGAGGTGTCGTACATTACACTAACAAGCTTTTCAAGGTGTTAATGTGGCATACATAGTCTTAAGATGTCTAACTTGCCGTACGATGTTCAAAGGACTCGGACGAATTCAGTAGGTTTATATGGAGTTTTAAGTTTACGTACGCTATTGTAAGATGTTGTTAGGAGTTGTGAGGTGTCGTACATTACACTAACAAGCTTTTCAAGGTGCTAATGTGGCATACAGAGTCTTAAGATGTCCTAACTTGTCGTACGATGTTTAAAGGACTCGGACGAATTTTGTTGCTTTATATGGAGTTTTAAGTTTACGTACGCTATTGTAAGATGTTGTTAGGAGTTGTGAGGTGTCGTACATTACACTAACAAGCTTTTCAATGTGCTAATGTGGCATACAGAGTCTTAAGATGTCCTACCTTGCCGTACGATATTCAAAGGACTCGGACGAATTCAGTAGGTTTATATGGAGTTTTAAGTTTACGTACGCTATTGTAAGATGTTGTTAGGAGTTGTGAGGTGTCGTACATTACACTAACAAGCTTTTCAAGGTGTTAATGTAGCATACAGAGTCTTAAGATGTCCTACCTTGCCGTACGATATTCAAAGGACTCGGACGAATTCAGTAGGTTTATAAGGAGTTTTAAGTTTACGTACGGTATTGTAAGATGTTGTCAGGAATTGTGAGGTGTCGTACATTACACTAACATGCTTTTCAAGGTGTTAATGTGGCATACATAGTCTTAAGATGTCTAACTTGCCGTACGATGTTTAAAGGACTCGGACGAATTCAGTAGGTTTATATGGAGTTTTAAGTTTACGTACGCTATTGTAAGATGTTGTTAGGAGTTGTGAGGTGTCGTACATTACACTAACAAGCTTTTCAAGGTGTTAATGTAGCATACAGAGTCTTAAGATGTCCTAACTTGCCGTACGATGTTCAAAGGACTCGGACGAATTCAGTAGGTTTATATGGAGTTTTAAGTTTACGTACGCTATTGTAAGATGTTGTTAGGAGTTGTGAGGTGTCGTACATTACACTAACAAGCTTTTCAAGGTGCTAATGTGGCATACAGAGTCTTAAGATGTCCTAACTTGTCGTACGATGTTTAAAGGACTCGGACGAATTTTGTAGGTTTATATGGAGTTTTAAGTTTACGTACGGTATTGTAATAAGTTTTTATGAGTTGTGAGGTGTCGTACATTACACTTACAAGCTTTTCAAGTTGCTAATGTGGCATACAGAGTCTTAAGATGTCCTAACTTGTCGTACGATGTTCAAAGGACTCGGACGAATTCAGTAGGTTTATATGGAGTTTTAAGTTTACGTACGCTATTGTAAGATGTTGTTAGGAGTTGTGAGGTGTCGTACATTACACTAACAAGCTTTTCAAGGTGCTAATGTGGCATACAGAGTCTTAAGATGTCCTAACTTGTCGTACGATGTTTAAAGGACTCGGACGAATTTTGTAGGTTTATATGGAGTTTTAAGTTTACGTACGCTATTGTAAGATGTTGTTAGGAGTTGTGAGGTGTCGTACATTACACTAACAAGCTTTTCAAGGTGTTAATGTGGCATACATAGTCTTAAGATGTCTAACTTGCCGTACGATGTTCAAAGGACTCGGACGAATTCAGTAGGTTTATATGGAGTTTTAAGTTTACGTACGCTATTGTAAGATGTTGTTAGGAGTTGTGAGGTGTCGTACATTACACTAACAAGCTTTTCAAGGTGCTAATGTGGCATACAGAGTCTTAAGATGTCCTAACTTGTCGTACGATGTTTAAAGGACTCGGACGAATTTTGTTGCTTTATATGGAGTTTTAAGTTTACGTACGCTATTGTAAGATGTTGTTAGGAGTTGTGAGGTGTCGTACATTACACTAACAAGCTTTTCAATGTGCTAATGTGGCATACAGAGTCTTAAGATGTCCTACCTTGCCGTACGATATTCAAAGGACTCGGACGAATTCAGTAGGTTTATATGGAGTTTTAAGTTTACGTACGCTATTGTAAGATGTTGTTAGGAGTTGTGAGGTGTCGTACATTACACTAACATGCTTTTCAAGGTGTTAATGTGGCATACATAGTCTTAAGATGTCTAACTTGCCGTACGATGTTTAAAGGACTCGGACGAATTCAGTAGGTTTATATGGAGTTTTAAGTTTACGTACGCTATTGTAAGATGTTGTTAGGAGTTGTGAGGTGTCGTACATTACACTAACAAGCTTTTCAAGGTGTTAATGTAGCATACAGAGTCTTAAGATGTCCTAACTTGCCGTACGATGTTCAAAGGACTCGGACGAATTCAGTAGGTTTATATGGAGTTTTAAGTTTACGTACGCTATTGTAAGATGTTGTTAGGAGTTGTGAGGTGTCGTACATTACACTAACAAGCTTTTCAAGGTGCTAATGTGGCATACAGAGTCTTAAGATGTCCTAACTTGTCGTACGATGTTTAAAGGACTCGGACGAATTTTGTAGGTTTATATGGAGTTTTAAGTTTACGTACGGTATTGTAATAAGTTTTTATGAGTTGTGAGGTGTCGTACATTACACTTACAAGCTTTTCAAGTTGCTAATGTGGCATACAGAGTCTTAAGATGTCCTAACTTGTCGTACGATGTTCAAAGGACTCGGACGAATTCAGTAGGTTTATATGGAGTTTTAAGTTTACGTACGCTATTGTAAGATGTTGTTAGGAGTTGTGAGGTGTCGTACATTACACTAACAAGCTTTTCAAGGTGCTAATGTGGCATACAGAGTCTTAAGATGTCCTAACTTGTCGTACGATGTTTAAAGGACTCGGACGAATTTTGTAGGTTTATATGGAGTTTTAAGTTTACGTACGCTATTGTAAGATGTTGTTAGGAGTTGTGAGGTGTCGTACATTACACTAACAAGCTTTTCAAGGTGTTAATGTGGCATACATAGTCTTAAGATGTCTAACTTGCCGTACGATGTTCAAAGGACTCGGACGAATTCAGTAGGTTTATATGGAGTTTTAAGTTTACGTACGCTATTGTAAGATGTTGTTAGGAGTTGTGAGGTGTCGTACATTACACTAACAAGCTTTTCAAGGTGCTAATGTGGCATACAGAGTCTTAAGATGTCCTAACTTGTCGTACGATGTTTAAAGGACTCGGACGAATTTTGTTGCTTTATATGGAGTTTTAAGTTTACGTACGCTATTGTAAGATGTTGTTAGGAGTTGTGAGGTGTCGTACATTACACTAACAAGCTTTTCAATGTGCTAATGTGGCATACAGAGTCTTAAGATGTCCTACCTTGCCGTACGATATTCAAAGGACTCGGACGAATTCAGTAGGTTTATATGGAGTTTTAAGTTTACGTACGCTATTGTAAGATGTTGTTAGGAGTTGTGAGGTGTCGTACATTACACTAACAAGCTTTTCAAGGTGTTAATGTAGCATACAGAGTCTTAAGATGTCCTAACTTGCCGTACGATGTTCAAAGGACTCGGACGAATTCAGTAGGTTTATATGGAGTTTTAAGTTTACGTACGCTATTGTAAGATGTTGTTAGGAGTTGTGAGGTGTCGTACATTACACTAACAAGCTTTTCAAGGTGCTAATGTGGCATACAGAGTCTTAAGATGTCCTAACTTGTCGTACGATGTTTAAAGGACTCGGACGAATTTTGTAGGTTTATATGGAGTTTTAAGTTTACGTATGGTATTGTAAGATGTTGTCAGGAATTGTGAGGTGTCGTACATTACACTAACATGCTTTTCAAGGTGTTAATGTGGCATACATAGTCTTAAGATGTCTAACTTGCCGTACGATGTTCAAAGGACTCGGACGAATTCAGTAGGTTTATATGGAGTTTTAAGTTTACGTACGCTATTGTAAGATGTTGTTAGGAGTTGTGAGGTGTCGTACATTACACTAACAAGCTTTTCAAGGTGCTAATGTGGCATACAGAGTCTTAAGATGTCCTAACTTGTCGTACGATGTTTAAAGGACTCGGACGAATTTTGTTGGTTTATATGGAGTTTTAAGTTTACGTACGCTATTGTAAGATGTTGTTAGGAGTTGTGAGGTGTCGTACATTACACTAACAAGCTTTTCAATGTGCTAATGTGGCATACAGAGTCTTAAGATGTCCTACCTTGCCGTACGATATTCAAAGGACTCGGACGAATTCAGTAGGTTTATATGGAGTTTTAAGTTTACGTACGGTATTGTAAGATGTTGTCTGGAGTTGTGAGGTGTCGTACATAACACTAACATGCTTTTCAAGGTGCTAATGTGGGATACAGAGTCTTAAGATGTCCTACCTTGCCGTACGATATTCAAAGGACTCGGACGAATTCAGTAGGTTTATATGGAGTTTTAAGTTTACGTACGCTATTGTAAGATGTTGTTAGGAGTTGTGAGGTGTCGTACATAACACTAACATGCTTTTCAAGGTGCTAATGTGGGATACAGAGTCTTAAGATGTCCTACCTTGCCGTACGATATTCAAAGGACTCGGACGAATTCAGTAGGTTTATATGGAGTTTTAAGTTTACGTACGGTATTGTAAGATGTTGTCAGGAATTGTGAGGTGTCGTACATTACACTAACATGCTTTTCAAGGTGTTAATGTGGCATACATAGTCTTAAGATGTCTAACTTGCCGTACGATGTTTAAAGGACTCGGACGAATTCAGTAGGTTTATATGGAGTTTTAAGTTTACGTACGCTATTGTAAGATGTTGTTAGGAGTTGTGAGGTGTCGTACATTACATAACAAGCTTTTCAAGGTGTTAATGTGGCATACAGAGTCTTAAGATGTCCTAACTTGCCGTACGATGTTCAAAGGACTCGGACGAATTCAGTAGGTTTATATGGAGTTTTAAGTTTATGTACGCTATTGTAAGATGTTGTTAGGAGTTGTGAGGTGTCGTACATTACACTAACAAGCTTTTCAAGGTGCTAATGTGGCATACAGAGTCTTAAGATGTCCTAACTTGTCGTACGATGTTTAAAGGACTCGGACGAATTTTGTAGGTTTATATGGAGTTTTAAGTTTACGTATGGTATTGTAAGATGTTGTCAGGAATTGTGAGGTGTCGCACATTACACTAACATGCTTTTCAAGGTGTTAATGTGGCATACATAGTCTTAAGATGTCTAACTTGCCGTACGATGTTCAAAGGACTCGGACGAATTCAGTAGGTTTATATGGAGTTTTAAGTTTACGTACGCTATTGTAAGATGTTGTTAGGAGTTGTGAGGTGTCGTACATTACACTAACAAGCTTTTCAAGGTGCTAATGTGGCATACAGAGTCTTAAGATGTCCTAACTTGTCGTACGATGTTTAAAGGACTCGGACGAATTTTGTAGGTTTATATGGAGTTTTAAGTTTACGTACGCTATTGTAAGATGTTGTTAGGAGTTGTGAGGTGTCGTACATTACACTAACAAGCTTTTCAATGTGCTAATGTGGCATACAGAGTCTTAAGATGTCCTACCTTGCCGTACGATATTCAAAGGACTCGGACGAATTCAGTAGGTTTATATGGAGTTTTAAGTTTACGTACGGTATTGTAAGATGTTGTTAGGAGTTGTGAGGTGTCGTACATAACACTAACATGCTTTTCAAGGTGCTAATGTGGGATACAGAGTCTTAAGATGTCCTACCTTGCCGTACGATATTCAAAGGACTCGGACGAATTCAGTAGGTTTATAAGGAGTTTTAAGTTTACGTACGGTATTGTAAGATGTTGTCAGGAATTGTGAGGTGTCGTACATTACACTAACATGCTTTTCAAGGTGTTAATGTGGCATACATAGTCTTAAGATGTCTAACTTGCCGTACGATGTTTAAAGGACTCGGACGAATTCAGTAGGTTTATATGGAGTTTTAAGTTTACGTACGCTATTGTAAGATGTTGTTAGGAGTTGTGAGGTGTCGTACATTACACTAACAAGCTTTTCAAGGTGTTAATGTAGCATACAGAGTCTTAAGATGTCCTAACTTGCCGTACGATGTTCAAAGGACTCGGACAAATTCAGTAGGTTTATATGGAGTTTTAAGTTTACGTACGCTATTGTAAGATGTTGTTAGGAGTTGTGAGGTGTCGTACATTACACAAACAAGCTTTTCAAGGTGCTAATGTGGCATACAGAGTCTTAAGATATCCTAACTTGTCGTACGATGTTTAAAGGACTCGGACGAATTTTGTAGGTTTATATGGAGTTTTAAGTTTACGTATGGTATTGTAAGATGTTGTCAGGAATTGTGAGGTGTCGTACATTACACTAACATGCTTTTCAAGGTGTTAATGTGGCATACATAGTCTTAAGATGTCTAACTTGCCGTACGATGTTCAAAGGACTCGGACGAATTCAGTAGGTTTATATGGAGTTTTAAGTTTACGTACGGTATTGTAAGATGTTGTTAGGAGTTGTGAGGTGTCGTACATAACACTAACATGCTTTTCAAGGTGCTAATGTGGGATACAGAGTCTTAAGATGTCCTACCTTGCCGTACGATATTCAAAGGACTCGGACGAATTCAGTAGGTTTATATGGAGTTTTAAGTTTACGTACGGTATTGTAAGATGTTGTCAGGAATTGTGAGGTGTCGTACATTACACTAACATGCTTTTCAAGGTGTTAATGTGGCATACATAGTCTTAAGATGTCTAACTTGCCGTACGATGTTTAAAGGACTCGGACGAATTCAGTAGGTTTATATGGAGTTTTAAGTTTACGTACGCTATTGTAAGATGTTGTTAGGAGTTGTGAGGTGTCGTACATTACATAACAAGCTTTTCAAGGTGTTAATGTGGCATACATAGTCTTAAGATGTCCTAACTTGCCGTACGATGTTCAAAGGACTCGGACGAATTCAGTAGGTTTATATGGAGTTTTAAGTTTACGTACGCTATTGTAAGATGTTGTTAGGAGTTGTGAGGTGTCGTACATAACACTAACATGCTTTTCAAGGTGCTAATGTGGGATACAGAGTCTTAAGATGTCCTACCTTGCCGTACGATATTCAAAGGACTCGGACGAATTCAGTAGGTTTATATGGAGTTTTAAGTTTACGTACGGTATTGTAAGATGTTGTCAGGAATTGTGAGGTGTCGTACATTACACTAACATGCTTTTCAAGGTGTTAATGTGGCATACATAGTCTTAAGATGTCTAACTTGCCGTACGATGTTTAAAGGACTCGGACGAATTCAGTAGGTTTATATGGAGTTTTAAGTTTACGTACGCTATTGTAAGATGTTGTTAGGAGTTGTGAGGTGTCGTACATTACATAACAAGCTTTTCAAGGTGTTAATGTGGCATACAGAGTCTTAAGATGTCCTAACTTGCCGTACGATGTTCAAAGGACTCGGACGAATTCAGTAGGTTTATATGGAGTTTTAAGTTTATGTACGCTATTGTAAGATGTTGTTAGGAGTTGTGAGGTGTCGTACATTACACTAACAAGCTTTTCAAGGTGCTAATGTGGCATACAGAGTCTTAAGATGTCCTAACTTGTCGTACGATGTTTAAAGGACTCGGACGAATTTTGTAGGTTTATATGGAGTTTTAAGTTTACGTATGGTATTGTAAGATGTTGTCAGGAATTGTGAGGTGTCGTACATTACACTAACATGCTTTTCAAGGTGTTAATGTGGCATACATAGTCTTAAGATGTCTAACTTGCCGTACGATGTTCAAAGGACTCGGACGAATTCAGTAGGTTTATATGGAGTTTTAAGTTTACGTACGCTATTGTAAGATGTTGTTAGGAGTTGTGAGGTGTCGTACATTACACTAACAAGCTTTTCAAGGTGCTAATGTGGCATACAGAGTCTTAAGATGTCCTAACTTGTCGTACGATGTTTAAAGGACTCGGACGAATTTTGTTGCTTTATATGGAGTTTTAAGTTTACGTACGCTATTGTAAGATGTTGTTAGGAGTTGTGAGGTGTCGTACATTACACTAACAAGCTTTTCAATGTGCTAATGTGGCATACAGAGTCTTAAGATGTCCTACCTTGCCGTACGATATTCAAAGGACTCGGACGAATTCAGTAGGTTTATATGGAGTTTTAAGTTTACGTACGGTATTGTAAGATGTTGTTAGGAGTTGTGAGGTGTCGTACATAACACTAACATGCTTTTCAAGGTGCTAATGTGGGATACAGAGTCTTAAGATGTCCTACCTTGCCGTACGATATTCAAAGGACTCGGACGAATTCAGTAGGTTTATAAGGAGTTTTAAGTTTACGTACGGTATTGTAAGATGTTGTCAGGAATTGTGAGGTGTCGTACATTACACTAACATGCTTTTCAAGGTGTTAATGTGGCATACATAGTCTTAAGATGTCTAACTTGTCGTACGATGTTTAAAGGACTCGGACGAATTCAGTAGGTTTATATGGAGTTTTAAGTTTACGTACGCTATTGTAAGATGTTGTTAGGAGTTGTGAGGTGTCGTACATTACACTAACAAGCTTTTCAAGGTGTTAATGTAGCATACAGAGTCTTAAGATGTCCTAACTTGCCGTACGATGTTCAAAGGACTCGGACGAATTCAGTAGGTTTATATGGAGTTTTAAGTTTACGTACGCTATTGTAAGATGTTGTTAGGAGTTGTGAGGTGTCGTACATTACACTAACAAGCTTTTCAAGGTGCTAATGTGGCATACAGAGTCTTAAGATGTCCTAACTTGTCGTACGATGTTTAAAGGACTCGGACGAATTTTGTAGGTTTATATGGAGTTTTAAGTTTACGTATGGTATTGTAAGATGTTGTCAGGAATTGTGAGGTGTCGTACATTACACTAACATGCTTTTCAAGGTGTTAATGTGGCATACATAGTCTTAAGATGTCCTAACTTGCCGTACGATGTTCAAAGGACTCGGACGAATTCAGTAGGTTTATATGGAGTTTTAAGTTTACGTACGCTATTGTAAGATGTTGTTAGGAGTTGTGAGGTGTCGTACATTACACTAACAAGCTTTTCAAGGTGTTAATGTAGCATACAGAGTCTTAAGATGTCCTAACTTGCCGTACGATGTTCAAAGGACTCGGACGAATTCAGTAGGTTTATATGGAGTTTTAAGTTTACTTACGCTATTGTAAGATGTTGTTAGGAGTTGTGAGGTGTCGTACATTACATAACAAGCTTTTCAAGGTGTTAATGTGGCATACATAGTCTTAAGATGTCCTAACTTGCCGTACGATGTTCAAAGGACTCGGACGAATTCAGTAGGTTTATATGGAGTTTTAAGTTTATGTACGCTATTGTAAGATGTTGTTAGGAGTTGTGAGGTGTCGTACATTACACTAACAAGCTTTTCAAGGTGCTAATGTGGCATACAGAGTCTTAAGATGTCCTAACTTGTCGTACGATGTTTAAAGGACTCGGACGAATTTTGTTGCTTTATATGGAGTTTTAAGTTTACGTACGCTATTGTAAGATGTTGTTAGGAGTTGTGAGGTGTCGTACATTACACTAACAAGCTTTTCAATGTGCTAATGTGGCATACAGAGTCTTAAGATGTCCTACCTTGCCGTACGATATTCAAAGGACTCGGACGAATTCAGTAGGTTTATATGGAGTTTTAAGTTTACGTACGGTATTGTAAGATGTTGTTAGGAGTTGTGAGGTGTCGTACATAACACTAACATGCTTTTCAAGGTGCTAATGTGGGATACAGAGTCTTAAGATGTCCTACCTTGCCGTACGATATTCAAAGGACTCGGACGAATTCAGTAGGTTTATAAGGAGTTTTAAGTTTACGTACGGTATTGTAAGATGTTGTCAGGAATTGTGAGGTGTCGTACATTACACTAACATGCTTTTCAAGGTGTTAATGTGGCATACATAGTCTTAAGATGTCTAACTTGCCGTACGATGTTTAAAGGACTCGGACGAATTCAGTAGGTTTATATGGAGTTTTAAGTTTACGTACGCTATTGTAAGATGTTGTTAGGAGTTGTGAGGTGTCGTACATTACACTAACAAGCTTTTCAAGGTGTTAATGTAGCATACAGAGTCTTAAGATGTCCTAACTTGCCGTACGATGTTCAAAGGACTCGGACGAATTCAGTAGGTTTATATGGAGTTTTAAGTTTACGTACGCTATTGTAAGATGTTGTTAGGAGTTGTGAGGTGTCGTACATAACACTAACATGCTTTTCAAGGTGCTAATGTGGGATACAGAGTCTTAAGATGTCCTACCTTGCCGTACGATATTCAAAGGACTCGGACGAATTCAGTAGGTTTATATGGAGTTTTAAGTTTACGTACGGTATTGTAAGATGTTGTCAGGAATTGTGAGGTGTCGTACATTACACTAACATGCTTTTCAAGGTGTTAATGTGGCATACATAGTCTTAAGATGTCTAACTTGCCGTACGATGTTTAAAGGACTCGGACGAATTCAGTAGGTTTATATGGAGTTTTAAGTTTACGTACGCTATTGTAAGATGTTGTTAGGAGTTGTGAGGTGTCGTACATTACATAACAAGCTTTTCAAGGTGTTAATGTGGCATACAGAGTCTTAAGATGTCCTAACTTGCCGTACGATGTTCAAAGGACTCGGACGAATTCAGTAGGTTTATATGGAGTTTTAAGTTTATGTACGCTATTGTAAGATGTTGTTAGGAGTTGTGAGGTGTCGTACATTACACTAACAAGCTTTTCAAGGTGCTAATGTGGCATACAGAGTCTTAAGATGTCCTAACTTGTCGTACGATGTTTAAAGGACTCGGACGAATTTTGTAGGTTTATATGGAGTTTTAAGTTTACGTATGGTATTGTAAGATGTTGTCAGGAATTGTGAGGTGTCGTACATTACACTAACATGCTTTTCAAGGTGTTAATGTGGCATACATAGTCTTAAGATGTCTAACTTGCCGTACGATGTTCAAAGGACTCGGACGAATTCAGTAGGTTTATATGGAGTTTTAAGTTTACGTACGCTATTGTAAGATGTTGTTAGGAGTTGTGAGGTGTCGTACATTACACTAACAAGCTTTTCAAGGTGCTAATGTGGCATACAGAGTCTTAAGATGTCCTAACTTGTCGTACGATGTTTAAAGGACTCGGACGAATTTTGTTGCTTTATATGGAGTTTTAAGTTTACGTACGCTATTGTAAGATGTTGTTAGGAGTTGTGAGGTGTCGTACATTACACTAACAAGCTTTTCAATGTGCTAATGTGGCATACAGAGTCTTAAGATGTCCTACCTTGCCGTACGATATTCAAAGGACTCGGACGAATTCAGTAGGTTTATATGGAGTTTTAAGTTTACGTACGGTATTGTAAGATGTTGTTAGGAGTTGTGAGGTGTCGTACATAACACTAACATGCTTTTCAAGGTGCTAATGTGGGATACAGAGTCTTAAGATGTCCTACCTTGCCGTACGATATTCAAAGGACTCGGACGAATTCAGTAGGTTTATAAGGAGTTTTAAGTTTACGTACGGTATTGTAAGATGTTGTCAGGAATTGTGAGGTGTCGTACATTACACTAACATGCTTTTCAAGGTGTTAATGTGGCATACATAGTCTTAAGATGTCTAACTTGTCGTACGATGTTTAAAGGACTCGGACGAATTCAGTAGGTTTATATGGAGTTTTAAGTTTACGTACGCTATTGTAAGATGTTGTTAGGAGTTGTGAGGTGTCGTACATTACACTAACAAGCTTTTCAAGGTGTTAATGTAGCATACAGAGTCTTAAGATGTCCTAACTTGCCGTACGATGTTCAAAGGACTCGGACGAATTCAGTAGGTTTATATGGAGTTTTAAGTTTACGTACGCTATTGTAAGATGTTGTTAGGAGTTGTGAGGTGTCGTACATTACACTAACAAGCTTTTCAAGGTGCTAATGTGGCATACAGAGTCTTAAGATGTCCTAACTTGTCGTACGATGTTTAAAGGACTCGGACGAATTTTGTAGGTTTATATGGAGTTTTAAGTTTACGTATGGTATTGTAAGATGTTGTCAGGAATTGTGAGGTGTCGTACATTACACTAACATGCTTTTCAAGGTGTTAATGTGGCATACATAGTCTTAAGATGTCTAACTTGCCGTACGATGTTTAAAGGACTCGGACGAATTCAGTAGGTTTATATGGAGTTTTAAGTTTACTTACGCTATTGTAAGATGTTGTTAGGAGTTGTGAGGTGTCGTACATTACATAACAAGCTTTTCAAGGTGTTAATGTGGCATACATAGTCTTAAGATGTCCTAACTTGCCGTACGATGTTCAAAGGACTCGGACGAATTCAGTAGGTTTATATGGAGTTTTAAGTTTATGTACGCTATTGTAAGATGTTGTTAGGAGTTGTGAGGTGTCGTACATTACACTAACAAGCTTTTCAAGGTGCTAATGTGGCATACAGAGTCTTAAGATGTCCTAACTTGTCGTACGATGTTTAAAGGACTCGGACGAATTTTGTTGCTTTATATGGAGTTTTAAGTTTACGTACGCTATTGTAAGATGTTGTTAGGAGTTGTGAGGTGTCGTACATTACACTAACAAGCTTTTCAATGTGCTAATGTGGCATACAGAGTCTTAAGATGTCCTACCTTGCCGTACGATATTCAAAGGACTCGGACGAATTCAGTAGGTTTATATGGAGTTTTAAGTTTACGTACGGTATTGTAAGATGTTGTTAGGAGTTGTGAGGTGTCGTACATAACACTAACATGCTTTTCAAGGTGCTAATGTGGGATACAGAGTCTTAAGATGTCCTACCTTGCCGTACGATATTCAAAGGACTCGGACGAATTCAGTAGGTTTATAAGGAGTTTTAAGTTTACGTACGGTATTGTAAGATGTTGTCAGGAATTGTGAGGTGTCGTACATTACACTAACATGCTTTTCAAGGTGTTAATGTGGCATACATAGTCTTAAGATGTCTAACTTGCCGTACGATGTTTAAAGGACTCGGACGAATTCAGTAGGTTTATATGGAGTTTTAAGTTTACGTACGCTATTGTAAGATGTTGTTAGGAGTTGTGAGGTGTCGTACATTACACTAACAAGCTTTTCAAGGTGTTAATGTAGCATACAGAGTCTTAAGATGTCCTAACTTGCCGTACGATGTTCAAAGGACTCGGACGAATTCAGTAGGTTTATATGGAGTTTTAAGTTTACGTACGCTATTGTAAGATGTTGTTAGGAGTTGTGAGGTGTCGTACATTACACTAACAAGCTTTTCAAGGTGCTAATGTGGCATACAGAGTCTTAAGATGTCCTAACTTGTCGTACGATGTTTAAAGGACTCGGACGAATTTTGTAGGTTTATATGGAGTTTTAAGTTTACGTATGGTATTGTAAGATGTTGTCAGGAATTGTGAGGTGTCGTACATTACACTAACATGCTTTTCAAGGTGTTAATGTGGCATACATAGTCTTAAGATGTCTAACTTGCCGTACGATGTTTAAAGGACTCGGACGAATTCAGTAGGTTTATATGGAGTTTTAAGTTTACTTACGCTATTGTAAGATGTTGTTAGGAGTTGTGAGGTGTCGTACATTACATAACAAGCTTTTCAAGGTGTTAATGTGGCATACATAGTCTTAAGATGTCCTAACTTGCCGTACGATGTTCAAAGGACTCGGACGAATTCAGTAGGTTTATATGGAGTTTTAAGTTTATGTACGCTATTGTAAGATGTTGTTAGGAGTTGTGAGGTGTCGTACATTACACTAACAAGCTTTTCAAGGTGCTAATGTGGCATACAGAGTCTTAAGATGTCCTAACTTGTCGTACGATGTTTAAAGGACTCGGACGAATTTTGTAGGTTTATATGGAGTTTTAAGTTTACGTATGGTATTGTAAGATGTTGTCAGGAATTGTGAGGTGTCGTACATTACACTAACATGCTTTTCAAGGTGTTAATGTGGCATACATAGTCTTAAGATGTCTAACTTGCCGTACGATGTTCAAAGGACTCGGACGAATTCAGTAGGTTTATATGGAGTTTTAAGTTTACGTACGCTATTGTAAGATGTTGTTAGGAGTTGTGAGGTGTCGTACATTACACTAACAAGCTTTTCAAGGTGCTAATGTGGCATACAGAGTCTTAAGATGTCCTAACTTGTCGTACGATGTTTAAAGGACTCGGACGAATTATGTAGGTTTATATGGAGTTTTAAGTTTACGTACGCTATTGTAAGATGTTGTTAGGAGTTGTGAGGTGTCGTACATTACACTAACAAGCTTTTCAATGTGCTAATGTGGCATACAGAGTCTTAAGATGTCCTACCTTGCCGTACGATATTCAAAGGACTCGGACGAATTCAGTAGGTTTATATGGAGTTTTAAGTTTACGTACGGTATTGTAAGATGTTGTTAGGAGTTGTGAGGTGTCGTACATAACACTAACATGCTTTTCAAGGTGCTAATGTGGGATACAGAGTCTTAAGATGTCCTACCTTGCCGTACGATATTCAAAGGTCTCGGACGAATTCAGTAGGTTTATAAGGAGTTTTAAGTTTACGTACGGTATTGTAAGATGTTGTCAGGAATTGTGAGGTGTCGTACATTACACTAACATGCTTTTCAAGGTGTTAATGTGGCATACATAGTCTTAAGATGTCTAACTTGCCGTACGATGTTTAAAGGACTCGGACGAATTCAGTAGGTTTATATGGAGTTTTAAGTTTACGTACGCTATTGTAAGATGTTGTTAGGAGTTGTGAGGTGTCGTACATTACACTAACAAGCTTTTCAAGGTGTTAATGTAGCATACAGAGTCTTAAGATGTCCTAACTTGCCGTACGATGTTCAAAGGACTCGGACGAATTCAGTAGGTTTATATGGAGTTTTAAGTTTACGTACGCTATTGTAAGATGTTGTTAGGAGTTGTGAGGTGTCGTACATTACACTAACAAGCTTTTCAAGGTGCTAATGTGGCATACAGAGTCTTAAGATGTCCTAACTTGTCGTACGATGTTTAAAGGACTCGGACGAATTTTGTAGGTTTATATGGAGTTTTAAGTTTACGTATGGTATTGTAAGATGTTGTCAGGAATAGTGAGGTGTCGTACATTACACTAACATGCTTTTCAAGGTGTTAATGTGGCATACATAGTCTTAAGATGTCTAACTTGCCGTACGATGTTCAAAGGACTCGGACGAATTCAGTAGGTTTATATGGAGTTTTAAGTTTACGTACGCTATTGTAAGATGTTGTTAGGAGTTGTGAGGTGTCGTACATTACACTAACAAGCTTTTCAATGTGCTAATGTGGCATACAGAGACTTAAGATGTCCTAACTTGTCGTACGATGTTCAAAGGACTCGGACAAATTCAGTAGGTTTATATGGAGTTTTAAGTTTACGTACGCTATTGTAAGATGTTGTTAGGAGTTGTGAGGTGTCGTACATTACACTAACAAGCTTTTCAAGGTGCTAATGTGGCATACAGAGTCTTAAGATGTCCTAACTTGTCGTACGATGTTTAAAGGACTCGGACGAATTATGTAGGTTTATATGGAGTTTTAAGTTTACGTACGCTATTGTAAGATGTTGTTAGGAGTTGTGAGGTGTCGTACATTACACTAACAAGCTTTTCAATGTGCTAATGTGGCATACAGAGTCTTAAGATGTCCTACCTTGCCGTACGATATTCAAAGGACTCGGACGAATTCAGTAGGTTTATATGGAGTTTTAAGTTTACGTACGGTATTGTAAGATGTTGTTAGGAGTTGTGAGGTGTCGTACATAACACTAACATGCTTTTCAAGGTGCTAATGTGGGATACAGAGTCTTAAGATGTCCTACCTTGCCGTACGATATTCAAAGGTCTCGGACGAATTCAGTAGGTTTATAAGGAGTTTTAAGTTTACGTACGGTATTGTAAGATGTTGTCAGGAATTGTGAGGTGTCGTACATTACACTAACATGCTTTTCAAGGTGTTAATGTGGCATACATAGTCTTAAGATGTCTAACTTGCCGTACGATGTTTAAAGGACTCGGACGAATTCAGTAGGTTTATATGGAGTTTTAAGTTTACGTACGCTATTGTAAGATGTTGTTAGGAGTTGTGAGGTGTCGTACATTACACTAACAAGCTTTTCAAGGTGTTAATGTAGCATACAGAGTCTTAAGATGTCCTAACTTGCCGTACGATGTTCAAAGGACTCGGACGAATTCAGTAGGTTTATATGGAGTTTTAAGTTTACGTACGCTATTGTAAGATGTTGTTAGGAGTTGTGAGGTGTCGTACATTACACTAACAAGCTTTTCAAGGTGCTAATGTGGCATACAGAGTCTTAAGATGTCCTAACTTGTCGTACGATGTTTAAAGGACTCGGACGAATTTTGTAGGTTTATATGGAGTTTTAAGTTTACGTATGGTATTGTAAGATGTTGTCAGGAATTGTGAGGTGTCGTACATTACACTAACATGCTTTTCAAGGTGTTAATGTGGCATACATAGTCTTAAGATGTCTAACTTGCCGTACGATGTTCAAAGGACTCGGACGAATTCAGTAGGTTTATATGGAGTTTTAAGTTTACGTACGCTATTGTAAGATGTTGTTAGGAGTTGTGAGGTGTCGTACATTACACTAACAAGCTTTTCAATGTGCTAATGTGGCATACAGAGACTTAAGATGTCCTAACTTGTCGTACGATGTTCAAAGGACTCGGACAAATTCAGTAGGTTTATATGGAGTTTTAAGTTTACGTACGCTATTGTAAGATGTTGTTAGGAGTTGTGAGGTGTCGTACATTACACTAACAAGCTTTTCAAGGTGCTAATGTGGCATACAGAGTCTTAAGATGTCCTAACTTGTCGTACGATGTTTAAAGGACTCGGACGAATTTTGTAGGTTTATATGGAGTTTTAAGTTTACGTACGCTATTGTAAGATGTTGTTAGGAGTTGTGAGGTGTCGTACATTACACTAACAAGCTTTTCAATGTGCTAATGTGGCATACAGAGTCTTAAGATGTCCTACCTTGCCGTACGATATTCAAAGGACTCGGACGAATTCAGTAGGTTTATATGGAGTTTTAAGTTTACGTACGGTATTGTAAGATGTTGTTAGGAGTTGTGAGGTGTCGTACATTACACTAACATGCTTTTCAAGGTGCTAATGTGGGATACAGAGTCTTAAGATGTCCTACCTTGCCGTACGATATTCAAAGGACTCGGACGAATTCAGTAGGTTTATATGGAGTTTTAAGTTTACGTACGGTATTGTAAGATGTTGTCAGGAATTGTGAGGTGTCGTACATTACACTAACATGCTTTTCAAGGTGTTAATGTGGCATACATAGTCCTAAGATATCTAACTTGTCGTACGATGTTTAAAGGACTCGGACGAATTCAGTAGGTTTATATGGAGTTTTAAGTTTACGTACGCTATTGTAAGATGTTGTTAGGAGTTGTGAGGTGCCGTACATTACACTAACAAGCTTTTCAAGGTGTTAATGTGGCATACAGAGTCTTAAGATGTCCTAACTTGCCGTACGATGTTTAAAGGACTCGGACGAATTCAGTAGGTTTATATGGAGTTTTAAGTTTACGTACGCTATTGTAAGATGTTGTTAGGAGTTGTGAGGTGCCGTACATTACACTAACAAGCTTTTCAAGGTGCTAATGTGGCATACAGAGTCTTAAGATGTCCTAACTTGTCGTACGATGTTCAAAGGACTCGGACGAATTCAGTAGGTTTATATGGAGTTTTAAGTTTACGTACGCTATTGTAAGATGTTGTTAGGAGTTGTGAGGTGTCGTACATTACACTAACAAGCTTTTCAAGGTGCTAATGTGGCATACAGAGTCTTAAGATGTCCTAACTTGCCGTACGATGTTCAAAGGACTCGGACGAACTCAGTAGGTTTATATGGAGTTTTAAGTTTACGTACGCTATTGTAAGATGTTGTTAGGAGTTGTGAGGTGTCGTACATTACACTAACAAGCTTTTCAATGTGCTAATGTGGCATACAGAGTCTTAAGATGTCCTACCTTGTCGTACGATATTCAGAGGACTCGGACGAATTCAGTAGGTTTATATGGAGTTTTAAGTTTACGTACGGTATTGTAAGATGTTGTTAGGAGTTGTGAGGTGTCGTACATTACACTAACATGCTTTTCAAGGTGCTAATGTGGCATACATAGTCTTAAGATGCCTACCTTGCCGTACGATGTTCAAAGGACTCGGACGAATTTTGTAGGTTTATATGGAGTTTTAAGTTTACGTACGGTATTGTAAGATGTTGTTAGGAGTTGTGAGGTGTCGTACATTACACTAACAAGCTTTTCAATGTGCTAATGTGGCATACAGAGACTTAAGATGTCCTAACTTGTCGTACGATGTTCAAAGGACTCGGACGAATTCAGTAGGTTTATATGGAGTTTTAAGTTTACGTACGGTATTGTAAGATGTTGTTAGGAGTTGTGAGGTGTCGTACATTACACTAACAAGCTTTTCAAGGTGCTAATGTGGCATACAGTGTCTTAAGATGTCCTAACTTGTCGTACGATGTTCAAAGGACTCGGACGAATTCAGTAGGTTTATATGGAGTTTTAAGTTTACGTACGGTATTGTAAGATGTAGTTAGGAGTTGTGAGGTGTCGTACATTACACTAACAAGCTTTTCAAGGTGCTAATGTGGCATACAGTGTCTTAAGATGTCCTAACTTGTCGTACGATGTCCAAAGGACTCGGACGAATTCAGTAGGTTTATATGGAGTGTTAAGTTTACGTACGCTATTGTAAGATGTTGTTAGGAGTTGTGAGGTGTCGTACATTACACTAACAAGCTTTTCAAGGTGCTAATGTGGCATACAGTGTCTTAAGATGTCCTAACTTGTCGTACGATGTTCAAAGGACTCGGACGAATTCAGTAGGTTTATATGGAGTTTTAAGTTTACGTACGGTATTGTAAGATGTTGTTAGGAGTTGTGAGGTGTCGTACATTACACTAACAAGCTTTTCAAGGTGCTAATGTGGCATACAGTGTCTTAAGATGTCCTAACTTGTCGTACGATGTTCAAAGGACTCGGACGAATTCAGTAGGTTTATATGGAGTGTTAAGTTTACGTACGCTATTGTAAGATGTTGTTAGGAGTTGTGAGGTGTCGTACATTACACTAACAAGCTTTTCAAGGTGCTAATGTGGCATACAGAGACTTAAGATGTCCTAACTTGTCGTACGATGTTCAAAGGACTCGGACGAATTCAGTAGGTTTATATGGAGTTTTAAGTTTACGTACGGTATTGTAAGATGTTGTTAGGAGTTGTGAGGTGTCGTACATTACACTAACAAGCTTTTCAAGGTGCTAATGTGGCATACAGTGTCTTAAGATGTCCTAACTTGTCGTACGATGTTCAAAGGACTCGGACGAATTCAGTAGGTTTATATGGAGTTTTAAGTTTACGTACGGTATTGTAAGATGTTGTTAGGAGTTGTGAGGTGTCGTACATTACACTAACAAGCTTTTCAAGGTGCTAATGTGGCATACAGTGTCTTAAGATGTCCTAACTTGTCGTACGATGTTCAAAGGACTCGGACGAATTCAGTAGGTTTATATGGAGTGTTAAGTTTACGTACGCTATTGTAAGATGTTGTTAGAAGTTGTGAGGTGTCGTACATTACACTAACAAGCTTTTCAAGGTGCTAATGTGGCATAGAGAGTCTTAAGATGTCCTAACTTGTCGTACGATGTTTAAAGGACTCGGACGAATTTTGTAGGTTTATATGGAGTTTTAAGTTTACGTACGGTATTGTAAGATGTTGTTAGGAGTTGTGAGGTGTCGTACATTACACTAACAAGCTTTTCAATGTGCTAATGTGGCATACAGTGTCTTAAGATGTCCTAACTTGTCGTACGATGTCCAAAGGACTCGGACGAATTAAGTAGGTTTATATGGAGTTTTAAGTTTACGTACGGTATTGTAAGATGTTGTTAGGAGTTGTGAGGTGTCGTACATTACACTAACAAGCTTTTCAAGGTGCTAATGTGGCATACAGTGTCTTAAGATGTCCTAACTTGTCGTACGATGTTCAAAGGACTCGGACGAATTCAGTAGGTTTATATGGAGTTTTAAGTTTACGTACGGTATTGTAAGATGTTGTTAGAAGTTGTGAGGTGTCGTACATTACACTAACAAGCTTTTCAAGGTGCTAATGTGGCATACAGTGTCTTAAGATGTCCTAACTTGTCGTACGATGTTCAAAGGACTCGGACGAATTCAGTAGGTTTATATGGAGTTTTAAGTTTACGTACGGTATTGTAAGATGTTGTTAGGAGTTGTGAGGTGTCGTACATTACACTAACAAGCTTTTCAAAGTGCTAATGTGGCATACAGTGTCTTAAGATGTCCTAACTTGTCGTACGATGTTCAAAGGACTCGGACGAATTCAGTAGGTTTATATGGAGTGTTAAGTTTACGTACGCTATTGTAAGATGTTGTTAGGAGTTGTGAGGTGTCGTACATTACACTAACAAGCTTTTCAAGGTGCTAATGTGGCATAGAGAGTCTTAAGATGTCCTAACTTGTCGTACGATGTTTAAAGGACTCGGACGAATTTTGTAGGTTTATATGGAGTTTTAAGTTTACGTACGCTATTGTAAGATGTTGTTAGGAGTTGTGAGGTGTCGTACATTACACTAACAAGCTTTTCAATGTGCTAATGTGGCATACAGAGACTTAAGATGTCCTAACTTGTCGTACGATGTTCAAAGGACTCGGACGAATTCAGTAGGTTTATATGGAGTTTTAAGTTTACGTACGGTATTGTAAGATGTTGTTAGGAGTTGTGAGGTGTCGTACATTACACTAACAAGCTTTTCAAGGTGCTAATGTGGCATACAGTGTCTTAAGATGTCCTAACTTGTCGTACGATGTTCAAAGGACTCGGACGAATTCAGTAGGTTTATATGGAGTTTTAAGTTTACGTACGGTATTGTAAGATGTTGTTAGGAGTTGTGAGGTGTCGTACATTACACTAACAAGCTTTTCAAGGTGCTAATGTGGCATACAGTGTCTTAAGATGTCCTAACTTGTCGTACGATGTTCAAAGGACTCGGACGAATTCAGTAGGTTTATATGGAGTGTTAAGTTTACGTACGCTATTGTAAGATGTTGTTAGGAGTTGTGAGGTGTCGTACATTACACTAACAAGCTTTTCAAGGTGCTAATGTGGCATACAGAGACTTAAGATGTCCTAACTTGTCGTACGATGTTCAAAGGACTCGGACGAATTCAGTAGGTTTATATGGAGTTTTAAGTTTACGTACGGTATTGTAAGATGTTGTTAGGAGTTGTGAGGTGTCGTACATTACACTAACAAGCTTTTCAAGGTGCTAATGTGGCATACAGTGTCTTAAGATGTCCTAACTTGTCGTACGATGTTCAAAGGACTCGGACGAATTCAGTAGGTTTATATGGAGTTTTAAGTTTACGTACGGTATTGTAAGATGTTGTTAGGAGTTGTGAGGTGTCGTACATTACACTAACAAGCTTTTCAAGGTGCTAATGTGGCATACAGTGTCTTAAGATGTCCTAACTTGTCGTACGATGTTCAAAGGACTCGGACGAATTCAGTAGGTTTATATGGAGTGTTAAGTTTACGTACGCTATTGTAAGATGTTGTTAGGAGTTGTGAGGTGTCGTACATTACACTAACAAGCTTTTTTTGGGTAAAGGGTTACCCCGGTGATTCTGTTATAAAGACAACCGTCAATGAAGTACAAGTAGTGAGGAAGCGTTCCACACTAGTTCATATATGGGACAGACCCCATATATGTGAACATAAAAAACAAAAACCAACTAAAAACCAAGACAAACCAATCAACTAGCCTACCACATATTAATGACATAAACAAAATCTAAATAAAAACCACTCCATCATCCGCCGTCATCAAAAGTGTAGGTTCCACCACAAAGACACCTCAAATAATTTTGCCAGCAGATCAAGTCCCTAGTAATCCAGAATATCAGACAAACCATTAACACCCGATGTAGAAGGGGTACCTGCCCTTATAGTAGACGATGGAGATTCTAGCGCCATGGCCATGTTCATCATAAACCTTGCCGTCCCATTATCCACCTCTAGAACCTCATCCACTTCCGAATCCGAGTCCAACCTAGAGATTTCATTATACCTGTTCCCTTTCACCTTGTCTGTGTCAGTTTCTGCTATTTTCTCCACAGATAATGCCTCAAAAGGGTTTGATGTAGTTAGATCAGATTTACCCATATTTGAACCACCTTTAGTCTCCATAGTATCAATCCTAGTCACCTGCTTATTAACATTTTGCACTTCCTTCCCTTTTTTATTAACTGGACGATACTCGAATTGGGGTTTTTTTAAAGCAACCCCAAATCTTTTTGCAGCCTTCTTATCCTTTACTTCCTTGAAACCTTCATCATCCTCTCTAGCCTTTGTTTTCTGCTCATGCTTAGTCGTCTTAGGGCATTCAGCATCAATATGGCCAAAAACACAACAATTACCACATCTTGGAGGCTTCCAATCATACTCAACCTTCACATTTGCTGCTCCAAACTCATCCCCCTCTAATTCCGGAATAGCAATAGATATCTCCTCCTTAAACCCCGCATCCGCCGAGATCTCAACCAAAGCTCTTGCAAAACTACTTCTACCCCACGTATTTGCACACATGGAGCTTGTGAATGAATCCAACAACTTCGGAGTTCCAATTTGCGAAACCAAAAGACTCAAACCAACATCAGAATAAGCTACCAACGGAATATCATGTAATTTTACCCAAATAGACATATTCTTGAGATCATCCTTGTGTAGCTTTGTGTTAGGGGCCCAGATATTCAGAATAATTGGTTTATTACGAATTATCCAAGGACCTGCTTCAATCACATCCATCATCCCCTTCCTATCATTAAACTTAAAGAAGAAAAAACCATTTGCATTCATCATTGACTTTTGCAAGCCAAATTTTTTCCAATGAGTTTTAGCAAAGTGTTCAACCACTGGATATGCTAGCCTATCCCCCAAAAAGTAGCCATACAAAGTAAATTCAAGCTTATTACACATCATACGTACAGTCTCTTTGGGTAACACAACATCAAAACCTTGTTTCTTCTCCTCATTCACCATATAACGAAAATTAACTGGTGTTGCAGGTAAATCAGATTTTGGTTGAACAATAGCAGCATACGTTGTATTCAAACAAGGCTTACCCGGCGCATCCTTCACATTAGTCGCATGAGCATGAGAACTATCAGATGCATCAGCCGTATGAACATTAGATGACATAGTAGTGTGAGCTGAATCATTCTTGTGAGATGAATCAGTCGTATGACTTGTTGGCTCATTCTTCATAGCCGTGTCAATCCCATGAGGCGGATTAGGGTTTAAGGAGGAAACCCTAGTCGCCTTTTCCTTCTTCAACAAATTACAACGTGGATTACCATCGATCTTTAGCACCTTACTAGCCAAATTACCACCCTCCATACTCGTTTTTATAATTCGAAACGAATCTGATTGTACAAACCCAAGATAAAACGGCCAAAGATCAAGAAAAACGAATTAAAAAACTAAACCAAGATTCAAGAACCAAGAAACAAGAATCAAGATTCAAGAAACAAGAATCAAGAATCAAGATTCTTGAACCAATTGCCAAATTCGTCCTTTTCTTTCAGCCACCACACACCCTAATCAAGATCAGAAAAAACCCTAACCACGATCAGAAATCAGCAAGCTCAAACTTCTATTCTCTCGAAAAAAGATCAAATCCAAGAACACCAACGCAGCAAAGCAACAAAAACCCAAAAAAATCCAAGAAACGGCAGCCCCACAACACAAAACCCTAATCCTAGAATAAAAAACGGCAATAACAAGAAGTAAACCAGAAAACCTAATTCGCATAAGTGTTAGATCCGCAAATCATACACCAAGTACGAATTAGATTCAAAGAAAACGGAAGAACACTTGAAATCGCCATTCTAGGGAGAGAAAATTAGGGTTTTCGACTAAACTAACATGCTTTTCACACTATCATGCTTTTCTACACTAACAAGCTTTTCAAGGTGCTAATGTGGCATAGAGAGTCTTAAGATGTCCTAACTTGTCGTACGATGTTTAAAGGACTCGGACGAATTTTGTTGGTTTATATGGAGTTTTAAGTTTACGTACGGTATTGTAAGATGTTGTTAGGAGTTGTGAGGTGTCGTACATTACACTAACAAGCTTTTCAATGTGCTAATGTGGCATACAGTGTCTTAAGATGTCCTAACTTGTCGTACGATGTCCAAAGGACTCGGACGAATTCAGTAGGTTTATATGGAGTGTTAAGTTTACGTACGCTATTGTAAGATGTTGTTAGGAGTTGTGAGGTGTCGTACATTACACTAACAAGCTTTTCAAGGTGCTAATGTGGCATACAGTGTCTTAAGATGTCCTAACTTGTCGTACGATGTTCAAAGGACTCGGACGAATTCAGTAGGTTTATATGGAGTTTTAAGTTTACGTACGGTATTGTAAGATGTTGTTAGGAGTTGTGAGGTGTCGTACATTACACTAACAAGCTTTTCAAGGTGCTAATGTGGCATACAGTGTCTTAAGATGTCCTAACTTGTCGTACGATGTTCAAAGGACTCGGACGAATTCAGTAGGTTTATATGGAGTTTTAAGTTTACGTACGGTATTGTAAGATGTTGTTAGGAGTTGTGAGGTGTCGTACATTACACTAACAAGCTTTTCAAGGTGCTAATGTGGCATACAGTGTCTTAAGATGTCCTAACTTGTCGTACGATGTTCAAAGGACTCGGACGAATTCAGTAGGTTTATATGGAGTTTTAAGTTTACGTACGGTATTGTAAGATGTTGTTAGGAGTTGTGAGGTGTCGTACATTACACTAACAAGCTTTTCAAGGTGCTAATGTGGCATACAGTGTCTTAAGATGTCCTAACTTGTCGTACGATGTTCAAAGGACTCGGACGAATTCAGTAGGTTTATATGGAGTTTTAAGTTTACGTACGGTATTGTAAGATGTTGTTAGGAGTTGTGAGGTGTCGTACATTACACTAACAAGCTTTTCAAGGTGCTAATGTGGCATACAGTGTCTTAAGATGTCCTAACTTGTCGTACGATGTTCAAAGGACTCGGACGAATTCAGTAGGTTTATATGGAGTTTTAAGTTTACGTACGGTATTGTAAGATGTTGTTAGGAGTTGTGAGGTGTCGTACATTACACTAACAAGCTTTTCAAGGTGCTAATGTGGCATACAGTGTCTTAAGATGTCCTAACTTGTCGTACGATGTTCAAAGGACTCGGACGAATTCAGTAGGTTTATATGGAGTGTTAAGTTTACGTACGCTATTGTAAGATGTTGTTAGGAGTTGTGAGGTGTCGTACATTACACTAACAAGCTTTTCAAGGTGCTAATGTGGCATAGAGAGTCTTAAGATGTCCTAACTTGTCGTACGATGTTTAAAGGACTCGGACGAATTTTGTAGGTTTATATGGAGTTTTAAGTTTACGTACGCTATTGTAAGATGTTGTTAGGAGTTGTGAGGTGTCGTACATTACACTAACAAGCTTTTCAATGTGCTAATGTGGCATACAGAGACTTAAGATGTCCTAACTTGTCGTACGATGTTCAAAGGACTCGGACGAATTCAGTAGGTTTATATGGAGTTTTAAGTTTACGTACGGTATTGTAAGATGTTGTTAGGAGTTGTGAGGTGTCGTACATTACACTAACAAGCTTTTCAAGGTGCTAATGTGGCATACAGTGTCTTAAGATGTCCTAACTTGTCGTACGATGTTCAAAGGACTCGGACGAATTCAGTAGGTTTATATGGAGTTTTAAGTTTACGTACGGTATTGTAAGATGTTGTTAGGAGTTGTGAGGTGTCGTACATTACACTAACAAGCTTTTCAAGGTGCTAATGTGGCATACAGTGTCTTAAGATGTCCTAACTTGTCGTACGATGTTCAAAGGACTCGGACGAATTCAGTAGGTTTATATGGAGTGTTAAGTTTACGTACGCTATTGTAAGATGTTGTTAGGAGTTGTGAGGTGTCGTACATTACACTAACAAGCTTTTCAAGGTGCTAATGTGGCATAGAGAGTCTTAAGATGTCCTAACTTGTCGTACGATGTTTAAAGGACTCGGACGAATTTTGTAGGTTTATATGGAGTTTTAAGTTTACGTACGCTATTGTAAGATGTTGTTAGGAGTTGTGAGGTGTCGTACATTACACTAACAAGCTTTTCAATGTGCTAATGTGGCATACAGAGACTTAAGATGTCCTAACTTGTCGTACGATGTTCAAAGGACTCGGACGAATTCAGTAGGTTTATATGGAGTTTTAAGTTTACGTACGGTATTGTAAGATGTTGTTAGGAGTTGTGAGGTGTCGTACATTAAACTAACAAGCTTTTCAAGGTGCTAATGTGGTATACAGTGTCTTAAGATGTCCTAACTTGTCGTACGATGTTCAAAGGACTCGGACGAATTCAGTAGGTTTATATGGAGTTTTAAGTTTACGTACGGTATTGTAAGATGTTCTTAGGAGTTGTGAGGTGTCGTACATTACACTAACAAGCTTTTCAAGGTGCTAATGTGGCATACAGTGTCTTAAGATGTCCTAACTTGTCGTACGATGTTCAAAGGACTCGGACGAATTCAGTAGGTTTATATGGAGTGTTAAGTTTACGTACGGTATTGTAAGATGTTGTTAGGAGTTGTGAGGTGTCGTACATTACACTAACAAGCTTTTCAAGGTGCTAATGTGGCATACAGAGTCTTAAGGTGTCCTAACTTGTCGTACGATGTTCAAAGGACTCGGACGAATTTTGTAGGTTTATATGGAGTTTTAATTTTATGTACGGTATTGTAAGATGTTGTCAGGAGTTGTGAGGTGGCGTACATTACACTAACATGCTTTTCAAGGTGTTAATGTGGCATACAGAGTCTTAAGATGTCCTACCTTGCCGTACGATATTCAAAGGACTCGGACGAATTAAGTAGGTTTATATGGAGTTTTAAGTTTACGTACGGTATTGTAAGATGTTGTCAGGAGTTGTGGGGTGTCGTACATTACACTAACATGCTTTTCAAGGTGTTATTGTGGCATACAGAGTCTTAAGATGTCCTAACTTGTCGTACGATGTTCAAAGGACTCGGACGAATTCAGTAGGTTTATATGGAGTTTTAAGTTTACGTACGCTATTGTAAGATGTTGTTAGGAGTTGTGAGGTGTCGTACATTACACTAACAAGCTTTTCAAGGTGCTAATGTGGCATACAGAGTCTTAAGATGTCTAACTTGCCGTACGATGTTCAAAGGACTCGGACGAATTCAGTAGGTTTATATGGAGTTTTAAGTTTACGTACGCTATTGTAAGATGTTGTTAGGAGTTGTGAGGTGTCGTACATTACACTAACAAGCTTTTCAAGGTGCTAATGTGGCATAGAGAGTCTTAAGATGTCCTAACTTGTCGTACGATGTTTAAAGGACTCGGACGAATTCAGTAGGTTTATATGGAGTGTTAAGTTTACGTACGCTATTGTAAGATGTTGTTAGGAGTTGTGAGGTGTCGTACATTACACTAACAAGCTTTTCAAGGTGCTAATGTGGCATAGAGAGTCTTAAGATGTCCTAACTTGTCGTACGATGTTTAAAGGACTCGGACGAATTTTGTAGGTTTATATGGAGTTTTAAGTTTACGTACGCTATTGTAAGATGTTGTTAGGAGTTGTGAGGTGTCGTACATTACACTAACAAGCTTTTCAATGTGCTAATGTGGCATACAGAGACTTAAGATGTCCTAACTTGTCGTACGATGTTCAAAGGACTCGGACGAATTCAGTAGGTTTATATGGAGTTTTAAGTTTACGTACGGTATTGTAAGATGTTGTTAGGAGTTGTGAGGTGTCGTACATTACACTAACAAGCTTTTCAAGGTGCTAATGTGGCATACAGTGTCTTAAGATGTCCTAACTTGTCGTACGATGTTCAAAGGACTCGGACGAATTCAGTAGGTTTATATGGAGTTTTAAGTTTACGTACGGTATTGTAAGATGTTGTTAGGAGTTGTGAGGTGTCGTACATTACACTAACAAGCTTTTCAAGGTGCTAATGTGGCATACAGTGTCTTAAGATGTCCTAACTTGTCGTACGATGTTCAAAGGACTCGGACGAATTCAGTAGGTTTATATGGAGTGTTAAGTTTACGTACGCTATTGTAAGATGTTGTTAGGAGTTGTGAGGTGTCGTACATTACACTAACAAGCTTTTCAAGGTGCTAATGTGGCATAGAGAGTCTTAAGATGTCCTAACTTGTCGTACGATGTTTAAAGGACTCGGACGAATTTTGTAGGTTTATATGGAGTTTTAAGTTTACGTACGCTATTGTAAGATGTTGTTAGGAGTTGTGAGGTGTCGTACATTACACTAACAAGCTTTTCAATGTGCTAATGTGGCATACAGAGACTTAAGATGTCCTAACTTGTCGTACGATGTTCAAAGGACTCGGACGAATTCAGTAGGTTTATATGGAGTTTTAAGTTTACGTACGGTATTGTAAGATGTTGTTAGGAGTTGTGAGGTGTCGTACATTAAACTAACAAGCTTTTCAAGGTGCTAATGTGGTATACAGTGTCTTAAGATGTCCTAACTTGTCGTACGATGTTCAAAGGACTCGGACGAATTCAGTAGGTTTATATGGAGTTTTAAGTTTACGTACGGTATTGTAAGATGTTCTTAGGAGTTGTGAGGTGTCGTACATTACACTAACAAGCTTTTCAAGGTGCTAATGTGGCATACAGTGTCTTAAGATGTCCTAACTTGTCGTACGATGTTCAAAGGACTCGGACGAATTCAGTAGGTTTATATGGAGTGTTAAGTTTACGTACGGTATTGTAAGATGTTGTTAGGAGTTGTGAGGTGTCGTACATTACACTAACAAGCTTTTCAAGGTGCTAATGTGGCATACAGAGTCTTAAGGTGTCCTAACTTGTCGTACGATGTTCAAAGGACTCGGACGAATTTTGTAGGTTTATATGGAGTTTTAATTTTATGTACGGTATTGTAAGATGTTGTCAGGAGTTGTGAGGTGGCGTACATTACACTAACATGCTTTTCAAGGTGTTAATGTGGCATACAGAGTCTTAAGATGTCCTACCTTGCCGTACGATATTCAAAGGACTCGGACGAATTAAGTAGGTTTATATGGAGTTTTAAGTTTACGTACGGTATTGTAAGATGTTGTCAGGAGTTGTGGGGTGTCGTACATTACACTAACATGCTTTTCAAGGTGTTATTGTGGCATACAGAGTCTTAAGATGTCCTAACTTGTCGTACGATGTTCAAAGGACTCGGACGAATTCAGTAGGTTTATATGGAGTTTTAAGTTTACGTACGCTATTGTAAGATGTTGTTAGGAGTTGTGAGGTGTCGTACATTACACTAACAAGCTTTTCAAGGTGCTAATGTGGCATACAGAGTCTTAAGATGTCTAACTTGCCGTACGATGTTCAAAGGACTCGGACGAATTCAGTAGGTTTATATGGAGTTTTAAGTTTACGTACGCTATTGTAAGATGTTGTTAGGAGTTGTGAGGTGTCGTACATTACACTAACAAGCTTTTCAAGGTGCTAATGTGGCATAGAGAGTCTTAAGATGTCCTAACTTGTCGTACGATGTTTAAAGGACTCGGACGAATTCAGTAGGTTTATATGGAGTTTTAAGTTTACGTACGCTATTGTAAGATGTTGTTAGGAGTTGTGAGGTGTCGTACATTACACTAACAAGCTTTTTAAGGTGCTAATGTGGCATACAGAGTCTTAAGATGTCCTAACTTGTCGTACAATGTTCAAAGGACTCGGACGAATTTTGTAGGTTTATATGGAGTTTTAATTTTACGTACGGTATTGTAAGATGTTGTCAAGAGTTGTGAGGTGTCGTACATTACACTAACATGCTTTTCAAGGTGTTAATGTGGCATACAGAGTCTTAAGATGTCCTAACTTTCCGTACGATGTTCAAAGGACACGGACGAATTCAGTAGGTTTATATGGAGTTTTAAGTTTACGTACGGTATTGTAAGATGTTGTTAGGAGTTGTGAGGTGTCGTACATTACACTAACAAGCTTTTCAAGGTGCTAATGTGGCATACAGTGTCTTAAGATGTCCTAACTTGTCGTACGATGTTCAAAGGACTCGGACGAATTCAGTAGGTTTATATGGAGTTTTAAGTTTACGTACGCTATTGTAAGATGTTGTTAGGAGTTGTGAGGTGTCGTACATTACACTAACATGCTTTTCAAGGTGCTAATGTGGCATACATAGTCTTAAGATGCCTACCTTGCCGTACGATATTCAAAGGACTCGGACGAATTCAGTAGGTTTATATGGAGTTTTAAGTTTACGTACGGTATTATAAGATGTTGTCAGGAATTGTGAGGTGTCGTACATTACACTAACAAGCTTTTCAAGGTGCTAATGTGGCATACAGAGTCTTAAGATGTCCTAACTTGTCGTACGATGTTCAAAGGACTCGGACGAATTCAGTAGGTTTATATGGAGTTTTAAGTTTACGTACGGTATTGTAAGATGTTGTCAGGAATTGTGAGGTGTCGTACATTACACTAACATGCTTTTCAAGGTGTTAATGTGGCATACATAGTCTTAAGATGTCTAACTTGCCGTACGATGTTCAAAGGACTCGGACGAATTCAGTAGGTTTATATGGAGTTTTAAGTTTACGTACGCTATTGTAAGATGTTGTTAGGAGTTGTGAGGTGTTGTACATTACACTAACAAGCTTTTCAAGGTGCTAATGTGGCATAGAGAGTCTTAAGATGTCCTAACTTGTCGTACGATGTTTAAAGGACTCGGACGAATTTTGTAGGTTTATATGGAGTTTTAAGTTTATGTACGCTATTGTAAGATGTTGTTAGGAGTTGTGAGGTGTCGTACATTACACTAACAAGCTTTTCAAGGTGCTAATGTGGCATACAGTGTCTTAAGATGTCCTAACTTGTCGTACGATGTTCAAAGGACTCGGACGAATTCAGTAGGTTTATATGGAGTTTTAAGTTTACGTACGGTATTGTAAGATGTTGTTAGGAGTTGTGAGGTGTCGTACATTACACTAACAAGCTTTTCAAGGTGCTAATGTGGCATACAGTGTCTTAAGATGTCCTAACTTGTCGTACGATGTTCAAAGGACTCGGACGAATTCAGTAGGTTTATATGTAGTGTTAAGTTTACGTACGGTATTGTAAGATGTTGTTAGGAGTTGTGAGGTGTCGTACATTACACTAACAAGCTTTTCAAGGTGCTAATGTGGCATAAAGAGTCTTAAGATGTCCTAACTTGTCGTACGATGTTCAAAGGACTCGGACGAATTTTGTAGGTTTATATGGAGTTTTAATTTTACGTACGGTATTGTAAGATGTTGTCAGGAGTTGTGAGGTGGCGTACATTACACTAACATGCTTTTCAAGGTGTTAATGTGGCATACAGAGTCTTAAGATGTCCTAACTTTCCGTACGATGTTCAAAGGACACGGACGAATTCAGTAGGTTTATATGGAGTTTTAAGTTTACGTAGGCTATTGTAAGATGTTGTTAGGAGTTGTGAGGTGTCGTACATTACACTAACAAGCTTTTCAAGGTGCTAATGTGGCATACAGAGTCTTAAGATGTCCTAACTTGTCGTACGATGTTCAAAGGACTCGGACGAATTCAGTAGGTTTATATGGAGTTTTAAGTTTACGTACGGTATTGTAAGATGTTGTCAGGAATTGTGAGGTGTCGTACATTACACTAACATGCTTTTCAAGGTGTTAATGTGGCATACATAGTCTTAAGATGTCTAACTTGCCGTACGATGTTCAAAGGACTCGGACGAATTCAGTAGGTTTATATGGAGTTTTAAGTTTACGTACGCTATTGTAAGATGTTGTTAGGAGTTGTGAGGTGTTGTACATTACACTAACAAGCTTTTCAAGGTGCTAATGTGGCATAGAGAGTCTTAAGATGTCCTAACTTGTCGTACGATGTTTAAAGGACTCGGACGAATTTTGTAGGTTTATATGGAGTTTTAAGTTTATGTACGCTATTGTAAGATGTTGTTAGGAGTTGTGAGGTGTCGTACATTACACTAACAAGCTTTTCAAGGTGCTAATGTGGCATACAGTGTCTTAAGATGTCCTAACTTGTCGTACGATGTTCAAAGGACTCGGACGAATTCAGTAGGTTTATATGGAGTTTTAAGTTTACGTACGGTATTGTAAGATGTTGTTAGGAGTTGTGAGGTGTCGTACATTACACTAACAAGCTTTTCAAGGTGCTAATGTGGCATACAGTGTCTTAAGATGTCCTAACTTGTCGTACGATGTTCAAAGGACTCGGACGAATTCAGTAGGTTTATATGTAGTGTTAAGTTTACGTACGGTATTGTAAGATGTTGTTAGGAGTTGTGAGGTGTCGTACATTACACTAACAAGCTTTTCAAGGTGCTAATGTGGCATAAAGAGTCTTAAGATGTCCTAACTTGTCGTACGATGTTCAAAGGACTCGGACGAATTTTGTAGGTTTATATGGAGTTTTAATTTTACGTACGGTATTGTAAGATGTTGTCAGGAGTTGTGAGGTGGCGTACATTACACTAACATGCTTTTCAAGGTGTTAATGTGGCATACAGAGTCTTAAGATGTCCTAACTTTCCGTACGATGTTCAAAGGACACGGACGAATTCAGTAGGTTTATATGGAGTTTTAAGTTTACGTAGGCTATTGTAAGATGTTGTTAGGAGTTGTGAGGTGTCGTACATTACACTAACAAGCTTTTCAAGGTGCTAATGTGGCATACAGAGTCTTAAGATGTCCTAACTTGTCGTACGATGTTCAAAGGACTCGGACGAATTCAGTAGGTTTATATGGAGTTTTAAGTTTACGTACGGTATTGTAAGATGTTGTCAGGAATTGTGAGGTGTCGTACATTACACTAACATGCTTTTCAAGGTGTTAATGTGGCATACATAGTCTTAAGATGTCTAACTTGCCGTACGATGTTCAAAGGACTCGGACGAATTCAGTAGGTTTATATGGAGTTTTAAGTTTACGTACGGTATTGTAAGATGTTGTTAGGAGTTGTGAGGTGTCGTACATTACACTAACAAGCTTTTCAAGGTGCTAATGTGGCATACAGTGTCTTAAGATGTCCTAACTTGTCGTACGATGTTCAAAGGACTCGGACGAATTCAGTAGGTTTATATGTAGTGTTAAGTTTACGTACGGTATTGTAAGATGTTGTTAGGAGTTGTGAGGTGTCGTACATTACACTAACAAGCTTTTCAAGGTGCTAATGTGGCATAAAGAGTCTTAAGATGTCCTAACTTGTCGTACGATGTTCAAAGGACTCGGACGAATTTTGTAGGTTTATATGGAGTTTTAATTTTACGTACGGTATTGTAAGATGTTGTCAGGAGTTGTGAGGTGGCGTACATTACACTAACATGCTTTTCAAGGTGTTAATGTGGCATACAGAGTCTTAAGATGTCCTAACTTTCCGTACGATGTTCAAAGGACACGGACGAATTCAGTAGGTTTATATGGAGTTTTAAGTTTACGTAGGCTATTGTAAGATGTTGTTAGGAGTTGTGAGGTGTCGTACATTACACTAACAAGCTTTTCAAGGTGCTAATGTGGCATACAGAGTCTTAAGATGTCCTAACTTGTCGTACGATGTTCAAAGGACTCGGACGAATTCAGTAGGTTTATATGGAGTTTTAAGTTTACGTACGGTATTGTAAGATGTTGTCAGGAATTGTGAGGTGTCGTACATTACACTAACATGCTTTTCAAGGTGTTAATGTGGCATACATAGTCTTAAGATGTCTAACTTGCCGTACGATGTTCAAAGGACTCGGACGAATTCAGTAGGTTTATATGGAGTTTTAAGTTTACGTACGGTATTGTAAGATGTTGTTAGGAGTTGTGAGGTGTCGTACATTACACTAACAAGCTTTTTTTGGGTAAAGGGTGTTACCCGGTGATTTTATATATTTGCAAACATGAAGTACAAGTAGTGTAGAGCCCTACACTAGTTCATTCAAGGGACATGCCCCCCGAATGTAAACAAAAATAACACGAAACAAACAATTACCAAACTCGAAATTGGAAACACACAACCTATGCAACTAAAATCGCATCCATGAGCAACTAATATCGCATCAGTCACCCATCCACTTGATCATATAACTCCACATCTATCTTCCATTCAGCCAGTTGTTGTACTACTGCTTCCGTTTGTTTCAGCTTTAACCCCATCAGCCTATATCGAATCGTGTCTAGTATGGTATTAGACAGTATATCAGGAGGCCTGGCATGGTTATTAAATAGTCTATTATTCCTTTCCTGCCAGATATAGTATACTGCACCTGCTACCAACAGCCTTGCAACCACATTCTTCAGAGATCTAGACTTGGATCTGGAACACAGCCAAGATGTTATATCATTCCAGTTAGCCCGCACATTAGACATACCAGCCCTTTCCTTTACTTTATCCCACACACTATTCGCATATTTGCACTCAAAAAACAAGTGTGAGTGAGAGTCAATATTCGAATAGCACAGCAAACAACACATCATATTCATATTCCCCCTTCTGGCCAAGTCCCACTTCACAATTTTGTCTTGTGTTAGCAGCTTACCACGCATGACAAGCCAAACCACAAAAGCATGACGGGGGATACATTGAGAGAACCAGACAATATTCACCCAATTAACCTCCATTCTTCTGTATCGAACGGTATCCCATACAGTAGAAGCCGAAAACGGTAAACACCTATTCTCGACTCTCCACCATAATGTATCTGTCGCATTATTGTCAATAACAATACCGTGTATATTAATTAGAACTGGAAAAGTGTCATACCAGGCAGAAGGCCATAACCAGGAGCCTTCCGAATAAATATCAGCCACAGAAGAACCTCTTGAGAACCCAGCACTATGAATAGCTCTCATAGTTATATGATCCGAAAGTGGACCCACCTCACACCATTTATCAAACCAAGCCGACGTGGAAATGCCATTTCCAATGTTAACCCAGAAGAATTGACGTAGAAGAGGTCTAAGAAGTAGAATCTTCCTCCAACTCCAACAACAATTTCTTGGAACCGTACATTCCCAAAAATTGCAATTCAACAACCTATGAGAATGGATCCACTCAACCCACAAAGACTTCCTATGCATTAAGATACTCCAAACATGGGAAGCCATAAGTGATTTATTCATATCACCAATCCGCCGGATACCCAACCCTCCTTCAGATTTTGGCAGACATACTGATTTCCATGACACCTTGGCCCTCGAGGTAGATGAGCCTTGGCTCCATAAGAAACCACGCATCTTAGCCTCCAACTCCAATATAACTCTAGCCGGTAGAATGAAAACCGAAGCCCAGTAGATATGCATAGAAGATAAAACTGACAGAATAAGTTGCAGCCGACCAGCAAATGATAACATCCTGTTCCTCCAATTTAGAATTTTACCCTCTAACTTCTCAACCAATATTTTGCAGTCCTTGTAGAGAAGTCTAGAAGAAATAAGAGGAACCCCCAGGTATTTAACAGGCAAAGAACCCTCCACAAACGGCATAATACTCAAAATAGTCATTCTAACAGGTTCCTGAACATTGCAGAAGTAAATGGTGCTCTTAGGGATACTTGGAACCAAACCTGACATTCGGGTAAACTCATTCAGAGAGTTCATAACAACCCTGACAGAGGACATGCACCCTCTAGAAAATATAAACAGATCATCTGCAAAACACAAATTAATAATGCGTTGCTTTTCACACTTATTATGGAATCGAAAAGAATTATCAAGCCTAGATGCCTGCTGGAGCATTAAAGACAAAACTTCCATAACAAGAGTAAATAAATATGGTGATAAAGGATCCCCCTGTCGAAGACCACGCTTACCCTTGAAGTATCCATGGATATCCCCATTAATACTGATAGAGAAGGAGGTCGACGTGACACACACCATGATCCAATTTACCATCTTTGGGTGGAATCCGAAACCCACCAAAATCATTCTAAGAAACTTCCAATCAACTGTATCATATGCCTTCTGGATATCCACCTTGAAAGCACACCTAGGAGGCCCATACTTCCTATGATAGTTGTGCATCAACTCCTGAGTTAAAAGAATATTATCTGATATACGTCTGCCTGGTACAAACGCTGATTGGTTTGCACTAACTATACTATCAAGGCATAACTTCATACGATCCGCCACAATCTTACTAATGCATTTAAAGACCACATTACAGCAAGCTATTGGTCTGTAATCATTAACATAAGAGGGGGACTGTACCTTTGGAATCAGAGCAATGAGGGTATGATTCCATTCCTGTAAAAGCCTACCCGTAAGAAAAAAATCTTTAACCGCTAATGTAACATCCTTGCCCAGAATAGGCCAAGCATGTTTAAAAAAAGCAGCTGAGTAACCATCCGGACCAGGAGCCTTGTGATCCCCTATAGCAAACATTGCATTCTTGATTTCCATATCAGTAACACTGCGAACCATGTTTCCTGCCACATTCGCATCCAATCTGTTAGAAAACAATTCCGGATAGGGTTCAAGCGAAACATCACCTGCACATCCCAGAAAATTCACATAATGAGTCACAAACAGCTTCTGCACATCCTCTCCCTCATGCACCACCCCCTCTCTATCCATAATCACATCGATTCTTGCCCGATGATTTTTGGACTTCAAGGTATTGTGGAAAAAAGCAGTGTTTTGATCTCCAGCCGCCAACCAATCAACTTTCGATTTCTGTTTGAGGAAGCACTCTTCATCTAACCTTGCTTCCAGAAATTTCTTTTGGCACTCCGATTCTTGTCGTCGAAGCTCCAGATCAAAAGGATCCCGATCAATCAATTTCTGAATCCCATCCAACTCCTCCCTAAGCTGACCCACTCTTTTATGCAGATTTCCTTGTTTAAACAGCATAGCTCGTAACATAGGTTTCAGAAGTTTAAGTTTTTTAGCCACTCGAAATTGATGTACCCCGTCCACATTAGAGCTCCAACCCTTACGAACCACTTCCTGAAAATCAGCCTTAAAAACCAAAAAATTAGCAAACTTAAACGGTTTCGGTTTTGTAGTGCGATCTTCCGGAAAATTCACAATACATGGCGCATGATCCGAGATTCTCAAAGGGTAGAAAATAGCACTTGCTTTATTGAACTTATCAGCAAAAGAAGTGTTACATAGCACCCGATCAATCTTCTTTAGCACCCCTATCCCCTTTTTAGGCTTTTGACTCCAAGTATAATGTAACCCAATGCTTTTAACATCAAAAACCTGAATAGTAGCCACACATTCCTGAAAATCCTTCGTTCCCGTATCCTTAGTCGAAGATCCCATGCAATGGTCACTTACACTTAATGTCGAGTTAAAGTCTCCCATGATCATCCATGGTTTATCCTTAACAAACATATTGTGCATGGCCAAATCCCTCCACAGGTTTCTTCTATGAACATAATAATTATCTGCATACACAATCGAGAGAAACAAACCCTTCTTATTATGTTTAAATAATAGTTGAACATGCATAACCTGATCAGTATGGGCAATGAGCATAACATCAAGCAAGTTTGGGTCCCACCCCATAATAATCCTCGTCCCTTTCCTGCAACTAGAACTATTAGACATCCAATCCCATCCTGTGAACACCTTGTTACATATCCTGGATAAGTTATCCATATCAACATGCGACTCCAAAATTGCACACAAACTCAATTTCCTCTCCTTAACAATATGTCGAACCTCCCTTTGTTTGAGGGGTTGGTTCAAACCCCTAATATTCCAGCAGGCTGTATTAATCATTGGAAACATCTTCACCAGGAGTGCTTGCCCCCGTAAATTTATTCAAAAATTGAGCAGATTCCGATTTATCCGTGCCCACCTCTACCTCATCTCCACCTCCCAAATCATCCCCTAACGAATCCAACATCTCAAATTGATTTGTGCCAGACGACGATGCACCATTCGACCCATTCGAGTTTTTCAGTTTTATATTAATTGGTCTATATTCAAATTTTTGTTTCGGTTTGAAGGGTTGACCAATTTTCTTCTTCCCTTTGCTTGACACCTCCGTAAACCCATCCTTATCAACCTTCTGTGTGATTTTATTCTGTGTAGCTTCCTGTTTTGGGTTTAAAGGACAGCCCTCAATACTATGACCAAACACCAAGCATCTAGAACATTTTGGAGGTTTCCATTCATATTCGACTTCAATAGATTCTTTAGTGTACCCGTTCTCATCCATACCTGGTATAGCAACCATTAGAGCTTCCTTCCACTCCTTTTCAGCCGAAATATCAACTAAAGCTCTAGCATAACTACTTCTACCCCACAAATCCGTACACATAGTCGTTGAGTATGAATCCAACATCCTTGGATTGCCAACTCGTGAAAAGAGCATACTCAACCCATCATCCGTATAAGCAGCAAGCGGGACATTGTGGAGTTTAACCCAAGTAGCAACCGTCTTAACATCAACCTTTTTCAGCTGAGTAGACGAGGTCCATTTATTCAGAATTATTGGCTTATTTCGCACCAACCATGGACCACCTTCCAACACCTCCCTCATGCCAACATCAGAATCGAACTTGAAGAAGTAAAAACCATTAGCATTCAGCATAATTTTCTGCAATCCAAATCTTTTCCAATTTGTACGGGCAAAATATTCCATTACCTGAAACGCCACTCTGTCACCCAAGAAATAGCCATATAATGTACATGCCAGTTTTTCTTGGACACTCCGAACCGATTCCTTTGAAAGAACAACATCCACATCCTCCACTTTCTCATTAGACTCCATATACCTGAAATTTATATGCTTCCCCTTCAACTTATCCTTAGGGAGAACCGTAGCACCTTTCTCTACTGTTTGAGCATAAGAACCACCCACTTGCGACACCCCTTGTGTTTTCAAGCTGCTACGAATGGGTTTACCATCAATATTCACCACTTTGCTAGCAAGATCCCCACTTTGTTTCAGATTTCCTATCCCCGGATCAGCATCCAAGTTCTCCATGCACGTAGGATCCATGCATGCACGAAAACCCAGAATATTCAAATCGATTTCTTAATAGGTTAATGGGATTCGTATCGATCAAGCTAAACTATATAAAATAGCCGCAATCAATCACAGACCCACTAAGCGATCAGAGCACGATCGAGTATCTAGGTTATTAAATCAGAATCGATCAAGAACAACGAAACCCTAGACCAATTGGACAGCAAGATCGCTAACAATGCTCGTACTATATTGTTAAATACAGTCACAGGATTGTTACACAATCTCTTAATCGCACTCGGTCTAGGAGAAAAGAACCAGAAAAAAAACGAATTCAACAACCCACCTTGATCTTGAATCGTAACAAACTTAACAAGAATCGGTTAGGAATCAAGAACCAATAAACAAAATCAAGAACCAAGAATCAAGATTCAAGAAAACGTTTCTTGAACCCTAATTCGCCCAAGCAGCAATTCTTCAACTAAAAACGAACGAAATAGCAATCTAACCAGAAAATCAGCACCGAAAATCAGCCCATAGACCAACGGTGTTCTATTCTCGAATCAATAATCCAGAAAAAACGATCAGATCTAGAGTTTCAAAGATGAAACCCTAGAATCGCCCAAATCGCCCAAAAAATAGTTTCGTAAGGTGATGTAAGGTGTTCTTAGGGGTTGTATACAGTGTCTTAAGCTTTTCAAGGTGCTAATGTGGCATACAGTGTCTTAAGATGTCCTAACTTGTCGTACGATGTTCAAAGGACTCGGACGAATTCAGTAGGTTTATATGTAGTGTTAAGTTTACGTACGGTATTGTAAGATGTTGTTAGGAGTTGTGAGGTGTCGTACATTACACTAACAAGCTTTTCAAGGTGCTAATGTGGCATAAAGAGTCTTAAGATGTCCTAACTTGTCGTACGATGTTCAAAGGACTTGGACGAATTTTGTAGGTTTATATGGAGTTTTAATTTTACGTACGGTATTGTAAGATGTTGTCAGGAGTTGTGAGGTGGCGTACATTACACTAACATGCTTTTCAAGGTGTTAATGTGGCATACAGAGTCTTAAGATGTCCTAACTTTCCGTACGATGTTCAAAGGACACGGACAAATTCAGTAGGTTTATATGGAGTTTTAAGTTTACGTAGGCTATTGTAAGATGTTGTTAGGAGTTGTGAGGTGTCGTACATTACACTAACAAGCTTTTCAAGGTGCTAATGTGGCATACAGAGTCTTAAGATGTCCTAACTTGTCGTACGATGTTCAAAGGACTCGGACGAATTCAGTAGGTTTATATGGAGTTTTAAGTTTACGTACGGTATTGTAAGATGTTGTCAGGAATTGTGAGGTGTCGTACATTACACTAACATGCTTTTCAAGGTGTTAATGTGGCATACATAGTCTTAAGATGTCTAACTTGCCGTACGATGTTCAAAGGACTCGGACGAATTCAGTAGGTTTATATGGAGTTTTAAGTTTACGTACGCTATTGTAAGATGTTGTTAGGAGTTGTGAGGTGTTGTACATTACACTAACAAGCTTTTCAAGGTGCTAATGTGGCATAGAGAGTCTTAAGATGTCCTAACTTGTCGTACGATGTTTAAAGGACTCGGACGAATTTTGTAGGTTTATATGGAGTTTTAAGTTTATGTACGCTATTGTAAGATGTTGTTAGGAGTTGTGAGGTGTCGTACATTACACTAACAAGCTTTTCAAGGTGCTAATGTGGCATACAGTGTCTTAAGATGTCCTAACTTGTCGTACGATGTTCAAAGGACTCGGACGAATTCAGTAGGTTTATATGGAGTTTTAAGTTTACGTACGGTATTGTAAGATGTTGTTAGGAGTTGTGAGGTGTCGTACATTACACTAACAAGCTTTTCAAGGTGCTAATGTGGCATACAGTGTCTTAAGATGTCCTAACTTGTCGTACGATGTTCAAAGGACTCGGACGAATTCAGTAGGTTTATATGTAGTGTTAAGTTTACGTACGGTATTGTAAGATGTTGTTAGGAGTTGTGAGGTGTCGTACATTACACTAACAAGCTTTTCAAGGTGCTAATGTGGCATACAGAGTCTTAAGATGTCCTAACTTGTCGTACGATGTTCAAAGGACTCGGACGAATTTTGTAGGTTTATATGGAGTTTTAATTTTACGTACGGTATTGTAAGATGTTGTCAGGAGTTGTGAGGTGGCGTACATTACACTAACATGCTTTTCAAGGTGTTAATGTGGCATACAGAGTCTTAAGATGTCCTAACTTTCCGTACGATGTTCAAAGGACACGGACGAATTCAGTAGGTTTATATGAAGTTTTAAGTTTACGTACGCTATTGTAAGATGTTGTTAGGAGTTGTGAGGTGTCGTACATTACACTAACAAGCTTTTCAAGGTGCTAATGTGGCATACAGAGTCTTAAGATGTCCTAACTTGTCGTACGATGTTCAAAGGACTAGGACGAATTCAGTAGGTTTATATGGAGTTTTAAGTTTACGTACGCTATTGTAAGATGTTGTTAGGAGTTGTGAGGTGTCGTACATTACACTAACAAGCTTTTCAAGGTGCTAATGTGGCATACAGAGTCTTAAGGTGTCCTAACTTGTCGTACGATGTTCAAAGGACTCGGACGAATTTTGTAGGTTTATATGGAGTTTTAATTTTACGTACGGTATTGTAAGATGTTGTCAGGAGTTGTGAGGTGGCGTACATTACACTAACATGCTTTTCAAGGTGTTAATGTGGCATACAGAGTCTTAAGATGTCCTACCTTGCCGTACGATATTCAAAGGACTCGGACGAATTAAGTAGGTTTATATGGAGTTTTAAGTTTACGTACGGTATTGTAAGATGTTGTCAGGAGTTGTGGGGTGTCGTACATTACACTAACATGCTTTTCAAGGTGTTATTGTGGCATACAGAGTATTAAGATGTCCTAACTTGTCGTACGATGTTCAAAGGACTCGGACGAATTCAGTAGGTTTATATGGAGTTTTAAGTTTACGTACGGTATTGTAAGATGTTGTTAGGAGTTGTGAGGTGTCGTACATTACACTAACAAGCTTTTCAAGGTGCTAATGTGGCATACAGAGTCTTAAGATGTCCTAACTTGTCGTACGATGTTCAAAGGACTCGGACGAATTCAGTAGGTTTATATGGAGTGTTAAGTTTACGTACGGTATTGTAAGATGTTGTTAGGAGTTGTGAGGTGTCGTACATTACACTAACAAGCTTTTCAAGGTGCTAATGTGGCATACAGAGTCTTAAGGTGTCCTAACTTGTCGTACGATGTTCAAAGGACTCGGACGAATTTTGTAGGTTTATATGGAGTTTTAATTTTACGTACGGTATTGTAAGATGTTGTCAGGAGTTGTGAGGTGGCGTACATTACACTAACATGCTTTTCAAGGTGTTAATGTGGCATACAGAGTCTTAAGATGTCCTACCTTGCCGTACGATATTCAAAGGACTCGGACGAATTAAGTAGGTTTATATGGAGTTTTAAGTTTACGTACGGTATTGTAAGATGTTGTCAGGAGTTGTGGGGTGTCGTACATTACACTAACATGCTTTTCAAGGTGTTATTGTGGCATACAGAGTCTTAAGATGTCCTAACTTGTCGTACGATGTTCAAAGGACTCGGACGAATTCAGTAGGTTTATATGGAGTTTTAAGTTTACGTACGCTATTGTAAGATGTTGTTAGGAGTTGTGAGGTGTCGTACATTACACTAACAAGCTTTTCAAGGTGCTAATGTGGCATACAGAGTCTTAAGGTGTCCTAACTTGTCGTACGATGTTCAAAGGACTCGGACGAATTTTGTAGGTTTATATGGAGTTTTAATTTTACGTACGGTATTGTAAGATGTTGTCAGGAGTTGTGAGGTGGCGTACATTACACTAACATGCTTTTCAAGGTGTTAATGTGGCATACAGAGTCTTAAGATGTCCTACCTTGCCGTACGATATTCAAAGGACTCGGACGAATTAAGTAGGTTTATATGGAGTTTTAAGTTTACGTACGGTATTGTAAGATGTTGTCAGGAGTTGTGGGGTGTCGTACATTACACTAACATGCTTTTCAAGGTGTTATTGTGGCATACAGAGTCTTAAGATGTCCTAACTTGTCGTACGATGTTCAAAGGACTCGGACGAATTCAGTAGGTTTATATGGAGTTTTAAGTTTACGTACGCTATTGTAAGATGTTGTTAGGAGTTGTGAGGTGTCGTACATTACACTAACAAGCTTTTCAAGGTGCTAATGTGGCATACAGAGTCTTAAGATGTCCTAACTTGTCGTACGATGTTCAAAGGACTCGGACGAATTCAGTAGGTTTATATGGAGTGTTAAGTTTACGTACGGTATTGTAAGATGTTGTTAGGAGTTGTGAGGTGTCGTACATTACACTAACAAGCTTTTCAAGGTGCTAATGTGGCATACAGAGTCTTAAGGTGTCCTAACTTGTCGTACGATGTTCAAAGGACTCGGACGAATTCAGTAGGTTTATATGGAGTTTTAATTTTACGTACGGTATTGTAAGATGTTGTCAGGAGTTGTGAGGTGGCGTACATTACACTAACATGCTTTTCAAGGTGTTAATGTGGCATACAGAGTCTTAAGATGTCCTACCTTGCCGTACGATATTCAAAGGACTCGGACGAATTAAGTAGGTTTATATGGAGTTTTAAGTTTACGTACGGTATTGTAAGATGTTGTCAGGAGTTGTGGGGTGTCGTACATTACACTAACATGCTTTTCAAGGTGTTATTGTGGCATACAGAGTCTTAAGATGTCCTAACTTGTCGTACGATGTTCAAAGGACTCGGACGAATTCAGTAGGTTTATATGGAGTTTTAAGTTTACGTACGCTATTGTAAGATGTTGTTAGGAGTTGTGAGGTGTCGTACATTACACTAACAAGCTTTTCAAGGTGCTAATGTGGCATACAGAGTCTTAAGGTGTCCTAACTTGTCGTACGATGTTCAAAGGACTCGGACGAATTTTGTAGGTTTATATGGAGTTTTAATTTTACGTACGGTATTGTAAGATGTTGTCAGGAGTTGTGAGGTGGCGTACATTACACTAACATGCTTTTCAAGGTGTTAATGTGGCATACAGAGTCTTAAGATGTCCTACCTTGCCGTACGATATTCAAAGGACTCGGACGAATTAAGTAGGTTTATATGGAGTTTTAAGTTTACGTACGGTATTGTAAGATGTTGTCAGGAGTTGTGGGGTGTCGTACATTACACTAACATGCTTTTCAAGGTGTTATTGTGGCATACAGAGTCTTAAGATGTCCTAACTTGTCGTACGATGTTCAAAGGACTCGGACGAATTCAGTAGGTTTATATGGAGTTTTAAGTTTACGTACGCTATTGTAAGATGTTGTTAGGAGTTGTGAGGTGTCGTACATTACACTAACAAGCTTTTCAAGGTGCTAATGTGGCATACAGAGTCTTAAGATGTCTAACTTGCCGTACGATGTTCAAAGGACTCGGACGAATTCAGTAGGTTTATATGGAGTTTTAAGTTTACGTACGCTATTGTAAGATGTTGTTAGGAGTTGTGAGGTGTAGTACATTACACTAACAAGCTTTTCAAGGTGCTAATGTGGCATAGAGAGTCTTAAGATGTCCTAACTTGTCGTACGATGTTCAAAGGACTCGGACGAATTCAGTAGGTTTATATGGAGTTTTAAGTTTACGTACGCTATTGTAAGATGTTGTTAGGAGTTGTGAGGTGTCGTACATTACACTAACAAGCTTTTCAAGGTGCTAATGTGGCATACAGAGTCTTAAGATGTCTAACTTGCCGTACGATGTTCAAAGGACTCGGACGAATTCAGTAGGTTTATATGGAGTTTTAAGTTTACGTACGCTATTGTAAGATGTTGTTAGGAGTTGTGAGGTGTCGTACATTACACTAACAAGCTTTTCAAGGTGCTAATGTGGCATAGAGAGTCTTAAGATGTCCTAACTTGTCGTACGATGTTTAAAGGACTCGGACGAATTCAGTAGGTTTATATGGAGTTTTAAGTTTACGTACGCTATTGTAAGATGTTGTTAGGAGTTGTGAGGTGTCGTACATTACACTAACAAGCTTTTCAAGGTGCTAATGTGGCATAGAGAGTCTTAAGATGTCCTAACTTGTCGTACAATGTTCAAAGGACTCGGACGAATTTTGTAGGTTTATATGGAGTTTTAATTTTACGTACGGTATTGTAAGATGTTGTCAAGAGTTGTGAGGTGTCGTACATTACACTAACATGCTTTTCAAGGTGTTAATGTGGCATACAGAGTCTTAAGATGTCCTAACTTTCCGTACGATGTTCAAAGGACACGGACGGATTCAGTAGGTTTATATGGAGTTTTAAGTTTACGTACGGTATTGTAAGATGTTGTTAGGAGTTGTGAGGTGTCGTACATTACACTAACAAGCTTTTCAAGGTGCTAATGTGGCATACAGTGTCTTAAGATGTCCTAACTTGTCGTACGATGTTCAAAGGACTCGGACGAATTCAGTAGGTTTATATGGAGTTTTAAGTTTACGTACGGTATTGTAAGATGTTGTTAGGAGTTGTGAGGTGTCGTACATTACACTAACAAGGTTTTCAAGGTGCTAATGTGGCATACAGTGTCTTAAGATGTCCTAACTTGTCGTACGATGTTCAAAGGACTCGGACGAATTCAGTAGGTTTATATGGAGTGTTAAGTTTACGTACGGTATTGTAAGATGTTGTTAGGAGTTGTGAGGTGTCGTACATTACACTAACAAGCTTTTCAAGGTGCTAATGTGGCATACAGAGTCTTAAGGTGTCCTAACTTGTCGTACGATGTTCAAAGGACTCGGACGAATTTTGTAGGTTTATATGGAGTTTTAATTTTACGTACGGTATTGTAAGATGTTGTTAGGAGTTGTGAGGTGTCGTACATTACACTAACAAGATTTTCAAGGTGCTAATGTGGCATACAGAGTCTTAAGATGTCCTAACTTGTCGTACGATGTTCAAAGGACTCGGACGAATTTTGTAGGTTTATATGGAGTTTTAATTTTACGTACGGTATTGTAAGATGTTGTCAGGAGTTGTGGGGTGTCGTACATTACACTAACATGCTTTTCAAGGTGTTATTGTGGCATACAGAGTCTTAAGATGTCCTAACTTGTCGTACGATGTTCAAAGGACTCGGACGAATTCAGTAGGTTTATATGGAGTTTTAAGTTTACGTACGCTATTGTAAGATGTTGTCAGGAGTTGTGAGGTGTCGTACATTACACTAACAAGCTTTTCAAGGTGCTAATGTGGCATACAGAGTCTTAAGATGTCCTACCTTGCCGTACGATATTCAAAGGACTCGGACGAATTAAGTAGGTTTATATGGAGTTTTAAGTTTACGTACGGTATTGTAAGATGTTGTCAGGAGTTGTGGGGTGTCGTACATTACACTAACATGCTTTTCAAGGTGTTAATGTGGCATACAGAGTCTTAAGATGTCCTAACTTTCCGTACGATGTTCAAAGGACACGGACGGATTCAGTAGGTTTATATGGAGTTTTAAGTGTACGTACGCTATTGTAAGATGTTGTTAGGAGTTGTGAGGTGTCGTACATTACACTAACAAGATTTTCAAGGTGCTAATGTGGCATACAGAGTCTTAAGATGTCCTAACTTGTCGTACGATGTTCAAAGGACTCGGACGAATTTTGTAGGTTTATATGGAGTTTTAATTTTACGTACGGTATTGTAAGATGTTGTCAGGAATTGTGAGGTGTCGTACATTACACTAACATGCTTTTCAAGGTGTTAATGTGGCATACATAGTCTTAAGATGTCCTAACTTGCCGTACGGTGTTCAAAGGACTCGGACGAATTCAGTAGGTTTATATGGAGTTTTAAGTTTACGTACGCTATTGTAAGATGTTGTCAGGAATTGTGAGGTGTCGTACATTACACTAACAAGCTTTTCAAGGTGCTAAAGTGGCATACAGAGTCTTAAGATGTCCTAACTTGCCGTACGATGTTCAAAGGACTCGGACGAATTCAGTAGGTTTATATGGAGTTTTAAGTTTACGTACGGTATTGTAAGATGTTGTCAGGAGTTGTGAGGTGGCGTACATTACACTAACATGCTTTTCAAGGTGTTAATGTGGCATACAGAGTCTTAAGATGTCCTACCTTGCCGTACGATATTCAAAGGACTCGGACGAATTCAGTAGGTTTATATGGAGTTTTAAGTTTACGTACGCTATTGTAAGATGTTGTCAGGAGTTGTGGGGTGTCGTACATTACACTAACATGCTTTTCAAGGTGTTATTGTGGCATACAGAGTCTTAAGATGTCCTAACTTGCCGTACGATGTTCAAAGGACTCGGACGAATTCAGTAGGTTTATATGGAGTTTTAAGTTTACGTACGGTATTGTAAGATGTTGTCAGGAGTTGTGAGGTGGCGTACATTACACTAACATGCTTTTCAAGGTGTTAATGTGGCATACAGAGTCTTAAGATGTCCTAACTTGTCGTACGATGTTTAAAGGACTCGGACGAATTTTGTAGGTTTATATGGAGTTTTAAGTTTACGTACGGTATTGTAAGATGTTGTCAGGAATTGTGAGGTGTCGTACATTACACTAACATGCTTTTCAAGGTGTTAATGTGGCATACAGTGTCTTAAGATGTCCTAACTTGCCGTACGATGTTCAAAGGACTCGGACGAATTCAGAAGGTTTATATGGAGTTTTAAGTGTACGTACGCTATTGTAAGATGTTGTTAGGAGTTGTGAGGTGTCGTACATTACACTAACAAGATTTTCAAGGTGCTAATGTGGCATACAGAGTCTTAAGATGTCCTAACTTGTCGTACGATGTTCAAAGGACTCGGACGAATTTTGTAGGTTTATATGGAGTTTTAATTTTACGTACGGTATTGTAAGATGTTGTCAGGAGTTGTGGGGTGTCGTACATTACACTAACATGCTTTTCAAGGTGTTATTGTGGCATACAGAGTCTTAAGATGTCCTAACTTGTCGTACGATGTTCAAAGGACTCGGACGAATTCAGTAGGTTTATATGGAGTTTTAAGTTTACGTACGCTATTGTAAGATGTTGTCAGGAGTTGTGAGGTGTCGTACATTACACTAACAAACTTTTCAAGGTGCTAATGTGGCATACAGAGTCTTAAGATGTCCTACCTTGCCGTACGATATTCAAAGGACTCGGACGAATTAAGTAGGTTTATATGGAGTTTTAAGTTTACGTACGGTATTGTAAGATGTTGTCAGGAGTTGTGGGGTGTCGTACATTACACTAACATGCTTTTCAAGGTGTTAATGTGGCATACAGAGTCTTAAGATGTCCTAACTTTCCGTACGATGTTCAAAGGACACGGACGGATTCAGTAGGTTTATATGGAGTTTTAAGTGTACGTACGCTATTGTAAGATGTTGTTAGGAGTTGTGAGGTGTCGTACATTACACTAACAAGATTTTCAAGGTGCTAATGTGGCATACAGAGTCTTAAGATGTCCTAACTTGTCGTACGATGTTCAAAGGACTCGGACGAATTTTGTAGGTTTATATGGAGTTTTAATTTTACGTACGGTATTGTAAGATGTTGTCAGGAATTGTGAGGTGTCGTACATTACACTAACATGCTTTTCAAGGTGTTAATGTGGCATACATAGTCTTAAGATGTCCTAACTTGCCGTACGGTGTTCAAAGGACTCGGACGAATTCAGTAGGTTTATATGGAGTTTTAAGTTTACGTACGCTATTGTAAGATGTTGTCAGGAATTGTGAGGTGTCGTACATTACACTAACAAGCTTTTCAAGGTGCTAAAGTGGCATACAGAGTCTTAAGATGTCCTAACTTGCCGTACGATGTTCAAAGGACTCGGACGAATTCAGTAGGTTTATATGGAGTTTTAAGTTTACGTACGGTATTGTAAGATGTTGTCAGGAGTTGTGAGGTGGCGTACATTACACTAACATGCTTTTCAAGGTGTTAATGTGGCATACAGAGTCTTAAGATGTCCTACCTTGCCGTACGATATTCAAAGGACTCGGACGAATTCAGTAGGTTTATATGGAGTTTTAAGTTTACGTACGCTATTGTAAGATGTTGTCAGGAGTTGTGGGGTGTCGTACATTACACTAACATGCTTTTCAAGGTGTTATTGTGGCATACAGAGTCTTAAGATGTCCTAACTTGCCGTACGATGTTCAAAGGACTCGGACGAATTCAGTAGGTTTATATGGAGTTTTAAGTTTACGTACGGTATTGTAAGATGTTGTCAGGAGTTGTGAGGTGGCGTACATTACACTAACATGCTTTTCAAGGTGTTAATGTGGCATACAGAGTCTTAAGATGTCCTAACTTGTCGTACGATGTTTAAAGGACTCGGACGAATTTTGTAGGTTTATATGGAGTTTTAAGTTTACGTACGGTATTGTAAGATGTTGTCAGGAATTGTGAGGTGTCGTACATTACACTAACATGCTTTTCAAGGTGTTAATGTGGCATACAGTGTCTTAAGATGTCCTAACTTGCCGTACGATGTTCAAAGGACTCGGACGAATTCAGAAGGTTTATATGGAGTTTTAAGTGTACGTACGCTATTGTAAGATGTTGTTAGGAGTTGTGAGGTGTCGTACATTACACTAACAAGATTTTCAAGGTGCTAATGTGGCATACAGAGTCTTAAGATGTCCTAACTTGTCGTACGATGTTCAAAGGACTCGGACGAATTTTGTAGGTTTATATGGAGTTTTAATTTTACGTACGGTATTGTAAGATGTTGTCAGGAATTGTGAGGTGTCGTACATTACACTAACATGCTTTTCAAGGTGTTAATGTGGCATACATAGTCTTAAGATGTCCTAACTTGCCGTACGATGTTCAAAGGACTCGGACGAATTCAGTAGGTTTATATGGAGTTTTAAGTTTACGTACGTTATTGTAAGATGTTGTCAGGAATTGTGAGGTGTCGTACATTACACTAACAAGCTTTTCAAGGTGCTAAAGTGGCATACAGAGTCTTAAGATGTCCTAACTTGTCGTACGATGTTCAAAGGACTCGGACGAATTCAGTAGGTTTATATGGAGTTTTAAGTTTACGTACGGTATTGTAAGATGTTGTCAGGAGTTGTGAGGTGGCGTACATTACACTAACATGCTTTTCAAGGTGTTAATGTGGCATACAGAGTCTTAAGATGTCCTACCTTGCCGTACGATATTCAAAGGACTCGGACGAATTCAGTAGATTTGTATGGAGTTTTAAGTTTACGTACGCTATTGTAAGATGTTGTTAGTAGTTGTGAGGTGTCGTACATTACACTAACAAGCTTTTCAAGGTGCTAATGTGGCATACAGAGTCTTAAGATGTCCTAACTTGTCGTAAGATGTTCAAAGGACTCGGACGAATTCAGTAGGTTTATATGGAGTTTTAAGTTTACGTACGGTATTGTAAGATGTTGTCAGGAATTGTGAGGTGTCGTACATTACACTAACATGCTTTTCAAGGTGTTAATGTGGCATACAGTGTCTTAAGATGTCCTAACTTGCCGTACGATGTTCAAAGGACTCGGACGAATTCAGTAGGTTTATATGGAGTTTTAAGTGTACGTACGCTATTGTAAGATGTTGTTAGGAGTTGTGAGGTGTCGTACATTACACTAACAAGATTTTCAAGGTGCTAATGTGGCATACAGAGTCTTAAGATGTCCTAACTTGTCGTACGATGTTCAAAGGACTCGGACAAATTTTGTAGGTTTATATGGAGTTTTAATTTTACGTACGGTATTGTAAGATGTTGTCAGGAATTGTGAGGTGTCGTACATTACACTAACATGCTTTTCAAGGTGTTAATGTGGCATACATAGTCTTAAGATGTCCTAACTTGCCGTACGATGTTCAAAGGACTCGGACGAATTCAGTAGGTTTATATGGAGTTTTAAGTTTACGTACGCTATTGTAAGATGTTGTCAGGAATTGTGAGGTGTCGTACATTACACTAACAAGCTTTTCAAGGTGCTAAAGTGGCATACAGAGTCTTAAGATGTCCTAACTTGTCGTACGATGTTCAAAGGACTCGGACGAATTCAGTAGGTTTATATGGAGTTTTAAGTTTACGTACGGTATTGTAAGATGTTGTCAGGAGTTGTGAGGTGGCGTACATTACACTAACATGCTTTTCAAGGTGTTAATGTGGCATACAGAGTCTTAAGATGTCCTACCTTGTCGTACGATATTCAAAGGACTCGGACGAATTCAGTAGGTTTGTATGGAGTTTTAAGTTTACGTACGCTATTGTAAGATGTTGTTAGTAGTTGTGAGGTGTCGTGCATTACACTAACAAGCTTTTCAAGGTGCTAATGTGGCATACAGAGTCTTAAGATGTCCTAACTTGTCGTAAGATGTTCAAAGGACTCGGACGAATTCAGTAGGTTTATATGAAGTTTTAAGTTTACGTACGGTATTGTAAGATGTTGTCAGGAGTTGTGAGGTGTCGTACATTACACTAACAATCTTTTCAAGGTGCTAAAGTGGCATACAGAGTCTTAAGATGTCCTAACTTGTCGTACGATGTTCAAAGGACTCGGACGAATTCAGTAGGTTTATATGGAGTTTTAAGTTTACGAACGGTATTGTAAGATGTTGTCAGGAGTTGTGAGGTGGCGTACATTACACTAACATGCTTTTCAAGGTGTTAATGTGGCATACAGAGTCTTAAGATGTCCTATCTTTCCGTACGATGTTCAAAGGACTCGGACGAATTCAGTAGGTTTATATGGAGTTTTAAGTTTACGTACGGTATTGTAAGATGTTGTTAGTAGTTGTGAGGTGGCGTACATTACACTAACATGCTTTTCAAGGTGTTAATGTGGCATACAGAGTCTTAAGATGTCCTACCTTGCCGTACGATATTCAAAGGACTCGGACGAATTCAGTAGGTTTATATGGAGTTTTAAGTTTACGTACGGTATTGTAAGATGTTGTCAGGAGTTGTGGGGTGTCGTACATTACACTAACATGCTTTTCAAGGTGTTATTGTGGCATACAGAGTCTTAAGATGTCCTAACTTGCCGTACGATGTTCAAAGGACTCGGACGAATTCAGTAGGTTTATATGGAGTTTTAAGTTTACGTACGCTATTGTAAGATGTTGTTAGGAGTTGTGAGGTGTCGTAGATTACACTAACAAGCTTTTCAAGGTGCTAAAGTGGCATACATAGTCTTAAGATGTCCTAACTTGTCGTACGATGTTCAAAGGACTCGGACAAATTTTGTAGGTTTATATGGAGTTTTAATTTTACGTACGGTATTGTAAGATGTTGTCAGGAATTGTGAGGTGTCGTACATTACACTAACATGCTTTTCAAGGTGTTAATGTGGCATACATAGTCTTAAGATGTCCTAACTTGCCGTACGATGTTCAAAGGACTCGGACGAATTCAGTAGGTTTATATGGAGTTTTAAGTTTACGTACGCTATTGTAAGATGTTGTCAGGAATTGTGAGGTGTCGTACATTACACTAACAAGCTTTTCAAGGTGCTAAAGTGGCATACAGAGTCTTAAGATGTCCTAACTTGTCGTACGATGTTCAAAGGACTCGGACGAATTCAGTAGGTTTATATGGAGTTTTAAGTTTACGTACGGTATTGTAAGATGTTGTCAGGAGTTGTGAGGTGGCGTACATTACACTAACATGCTTTTCAAGGTGTTAATGTGGCATACAGAGTCTTAAGATGTCCTACCTTGTCGTACGATATTCAAAGGACTCGGACGAATTCAGTAGGTTTGTATGGAGTTTTAAGTTTACGTACGCTATTGTAAGATGTTGTTAGTAGTTGTGAGGTGTCGTGCATTACACTAACAAGCTTTTCAAGGTGCTAATGTGGCATACAGAGTCTTAAGATGTCCTAACTTGTCGTAAGATGTTCAAAGGACTCGGACGAATTCAGTAGGTTTATATGAAGTTTTAAGTTTACGTACGGTATTGTAAGATGTTGTCAGGAGTTGTGAGGTGTCGTACATTACACTAACAATCTTTTCAAGGTGCTAAAGTGGCATACAGAGTCTTAAGATGTCCTAACTTGTCGTACGATGTTCAAAGGACTCGGACGAATTCAGTAGGTTTATATGGAGTTTTAAGTTTACGAACGGTATTGTAAGATGTTGTCAGGAGTTGTGAGGTGGCGTACATTACACTAACATGCTTTTCAAGGTGTTAATGTGGCATACAGAGTCTTAAGATGTCCTATCTTTCCGTACGATGTTCAAAGGACTCGGACGAATTCAGTAGGTTTATATGGAGTTTTAAGTTTACGTACGGTATTGTAAGATGTTGTTAGTAGTTGTGAGGTGGCGTACATTACACTAACATGCTTTTCAAGGTGTTAATGTGGCATACAGAGTCTTAAGATGTCCTACCTTGCCGTACGATATTCAAAGGACTCGGACGAATTCAGTAGGTTTATATGGAGTTTTAAGTTTACGTACGGTATTGTAAGATGTTGTCAGGAGTTGTGGGGTGTCGTACATTACACTAACATGCTTTTCAAGGTGTTATTGTGGCATACAGAGTCTTAAGATGTCCTAACTTGCCGTACGATGTTCAAAGGACTCGGACGAATTCAGTAGGTTTATATGGAGTTTTAAGTTTACGTACGCTATTGTAAGATGTTGTTAGGAGTTGTGAGGTGTCGTACATTACACTAACAAGCTTTTCAAGGTGCTAAAGTGGCATACATAGTCTTAAGATGTCCTAACTTGTCGTACGATGTTCAAAGGACTCGGACGAATTTTGTAGGTTTATATGGAGATTTAATTTTACGTACGGTATTGTAAGATGTTGTCAGGATTGTGAGGTGTCGTACATTACACTAACATGCTTTTCAAGGTGTTAATGTGGCATACAGAGTCTTAAGATGTCCTACCTTGCCGTATGATATTCAAAGGACTCGGACGAATTCAGTAGGTTTATATGGAGTTTTAAGTTTACGTACGCTATTGTAAGATGTTGTTAGGAGTTGTGAGGTGTCGTACATTACACTAACAAGCTTTTCAAGGTGCTAATGTGGCATATAGAGTCTTAAGATGTCCTAACTTGTCGTACGATGTTCAAAGGACTCGGACGAATTTTGTAGGTTTATATGGAGTTTTAATTTTACGTACGGTATTGTAAAATGTTGTCAGGAATTGTGAGGTGTCGTACATTACACTAACATGCTTTTCAAGGTGTTAATGTGGCATACAGAGTCTTAAGATGTCCTAACTTGTCGTACGATGTTCAAAGGACTCGGACGAATTCAGTAGGTTTATATGGAGTGTTAAGTTTACGTACGGTATTGTAAGATGTTGTCAGGATTGTGAGGTGTCGTACATTACACTAACATGCTTTTCAAGGTGTTAATGTGGCATACAGAGTCTTAAGATGTCCTACCTTGCCGTATGATATTCAAAGGACTCGGACGAATTCAGTAGGTTTATATGGAGTTTTAAGTTTACGTACGCTATTGTAAGATGTTGTTAGGAGTTGTGAGGTGTCGTACATTACACTAACAAGCTTTTCAAGGTGCTAATGTGGCATATAGAGTCTTAAGATGTCCTAACTTGTCGTACGATGTTCAAAGGACTCGGACGAATTTTGTAGGTTTATATGGAGTTTTAATTTTACGTACGGTATTGTAAAATGTTGTCAGGAATTGTGAGGTGTCGTACATTACACTAACATGCTTTTCAAGGTGTTAATGTGGCATACAGAGTCTTAAGATGTCCTAACTTGTCGTACGATGTTCAAAGGACTCGGACGAATTCAGTAGGTTTATATGGAGTGTTAAGTTTACGTACGGTATTGTAAGATGTTGTCAGGATTGTGAGGTGTCGTACATTACACTAACATGCTTTTCAAGGTGTTAATGTGGCATACAGAGTCTTAAGATGTCCTACCTTGCCGTACGATATTCAAAGGACTCGGACGAATTCAGTAGGTTTATATGAAGTTTTAAGTTTACGTACGGTATTGTAAGATGTTGTTAGGAGTTGTGAGGTGTCGTACATTACACTAACATGCTTTTCAAGGTGTTAATGTGGCATACAGAGTCTTAAGATGTCCTACCTTTCCGTACGATGTTCAAAGGACTCGGACGAATTCAGAGTTTTAAGTTTACGTACGCTATTGTAAGATGTTGTTAGTAGTTGTGAGGTGTCGTACATTACACTAACATGCTTTTCAAGGTGTTAATGTGGCATACAGAGTCTTAAGATGTCCTACCTTTCCGTACGATGTTCAAAGGACTCGGACGAATTCAGTAGGTTTATATGGAGTTTTAAGTTTACGTACGGTATTGTAAGATGTTGTTAGGAGTTGTGAGGTGGCGTACATTACACTAACATGCTTTTCAAGGTGTTAATGTGGCATACAGAGTCTTAAGATGTCCTACCTTGCCGTACGATATTCAAAGGACTCGGACGAATTCAGTAGGTTTGTATGGAGTTTTAAGTTTACGTACGCTATTGTAAGATGTTGTTAGTAGTTGTGAGGTGTCGTACATTACACTAACAAGCTTTTCAAGGTGCTAATGTGGCATACAGAGTCTTAAGATGTCCTAACTTGTCGTAAGATGTTCAAAGGACACGGACGAATTCAGTAGGTTTATATGGAGTTTTAAGTTTACGTACGGTATTGTAAGATGTTGTTAGGAGTTGTGAGGTGTCGTACATTACACTAACAAGCTTTTCAAGGTGCTAATGTGGCATACAGAGTCTTAATATGTCCTAACTTTTCGTACGATGTTCAAAGGACTCGGACGAATTTTGTAGGTTTATATGGAGTTTTAATTTTACGTACGGTATTGTAAGATGTTGTCAGGAATTGTGAGGTGTCGTACATTACACTAACATGCTTTTCAAGGTGTTAATGTGACATACAGAGTCTTAAGATGTCCTATCTTTCCGTACGATGTTCAAAGGACTCGGACGAATTCAGTAGGTTTATATGGAGTTTTAAGTTTACGTACGGTATTGTAAGATGTTGTTAGGAGTTGTGAGGTGTCGTACATTACACTAACAAGCTTTTCAAGGTGCTAATGTGGCATACAGAGTCTTAAGATGTTCTAACTTGTCGTACGACGTTCAAAGGACTCGGACGAATTCAGTAGGTTTATATGGAGTGTTAAGTTTACGTACGGTATTGTAAGATGTTGTTAGGAGTTGTGAGGTGTCGTACATTACACTAACAAGCTTTTCAAGGTGCTAATGTGGCATACAGAGTCTTAAGATGTCCTAACTTGTCGTACGATGTTCAAAGGACTCGGACGAATTTTGTAGGTTTATATGGAGTTTTAATTTTACGTACGGTATTGTAAGATGTTGTCAGGAATTGTGAGGTGTCGTACATTACACTAACATGCTTTTCAAGGTGTTAATGTGGCATACAGAGTCTTAAGATGTCCTAACTTTCCGTACGATGTTCAAAGGACTCGGACGAATTCAGTAGGTTTATATGGAGTTTTAAGTTTACGTACGGTATTGTAAGATGTTGTTAGGAGTTGTGAGGTGTCGTACATTACACTAACAAGCTTTTCAAGGTGCTAATGTGGCATACAGAGTCTTAAGATGTCCTAACTTGTCGTACGACGTTCAAAGGACTCGGACGAATTCAGTAGGTTTATATGGAGTGTTAAGTTTACGTACGGTATTGTAAGATGTTGTTAGGAGTTGTGAGGTGTCGTACATTACACTAACAAGCTTTTCAAGGTGCTAATGTGGCATACAGAGTCTTAAGATATCCTAACTTGTCGTACGATGTTCAAAGGACTCGGACGAATTTTGTAGGTTTATATGGAGTTTTAATTTTACGTACGGTATTGTAAGATGTTGTCAGGAGTTGTGAGGTGGCGTACAATACACTAACATGCTTTTCAAGGTGTTAATGTGGCATACAGAGTCTTAAGATGTCCTAACTTGTCGTACGATGTTCAAAGGACTCGGACGAATTTTGTAGGTTTATATGGAGTTTTAATTTTACGTACGGTATTGTAAGATGTTGTCAGGAATTGTGAGGTGTCGTACATTACACTAACATGCTTTTCAAGGTGTTAATGTGGCATACAATGTCTTAAGATGTCCTAACTTGCCGTACGATGTTCAAAGGACTCGGACGAATTCAGTAGGTTTATATGGAGTTTTAAGTGTACGTACGCTATTGTAAGATGTTGTTAGGAGTTGTGAGGTGTCGTACATTACACTAACAAGATTTTCAAGGTGCTAATGTGGCATACAGAGTCTTAAGATGTCCTAACTTGTCGTACGATGTTCAAAGGACTCGGACGAATTTTGTAGGTTTATATTTTTTTGGGTAAAGGGTTACCCCGGTGAATATATATTAACAGCCAAATGAAAAACAAGTAGCGTGGCAGAGTACCACACTAGTTCAAACACAGGACATGCCCTGTGAATGTAAACAAAGACAACCAATAAACAAACCAAGAAACCAAAACAACTAACTAACCAAAAACCATATTACCAAACCAACTAGCCACATCACTAGCACAACCACACAATTACATAAAATTAACCTCCATCATCAAAATTACGATTTGCCTCAATATCCCATCCACCAAGGACCCGATTTGCATCAGCTCTCCTAACCACATTTAGCCCCATAAGCCTACAACGAACAGAATCCAGAATCAACTTCACTAGGGTATCCGGGGGTCTCGCATGATTTGCAAACATACGATTGTTCCTTTCTTGCCAAATAAAATATGTACCCGCCGCAACTACCAGCCGCCTAACAACATTCCGTAAAGTTTTAGACTTTGCAATAGTCTCTAAAAACGCAACAATATCAGTAATAGAAGGAGGTATGTTGACCATATCAGCCTTACTCTTAATGTTACTCCAAACTTGCGTTGAGTAATTACACCCAAAGAATAAGTGATCGTGTGAATCATAGTTGGAATAACAAAAGAGACAACACATCATATCCATATTGCGTCTACTAGATCCCCATTTGATGATCTTATCTTGAGTCAATAGCTTCCTCCTCATGATCAACCACAACATAAACGCGTGTCTAGGAATACACTGGGGGAACCATACCACCTTACACCAACTAACTTCAGGTCTTGTGAACCTAACGGAATGCCACACCTCTGCTGTAGAATACGACTTGAGCTCTTGACCTGATTTCCATAATAACTCATCCCGATCATTGTTCAATATTGGAATTGTTATCTCAGACAACGTATGAAAACGATCAAACCACTCCACAGGCCATCTCCAATTATTATTGTGTATCACATCCACAAGTTTGGTCTCCAAGGTAAAACCAGCACCGCTAATGACACGAGGAGAAATAAACTTGCATAAAGGACCCTCATCACACCACTTATCCAACCATACTAACGTATCCTGCCCATTACCAACTTTAGACCACACATGGTTACGAATAATCGGTCTAAGGCTGACCATCTTCTTGAAACTCCAACAACATCTACTAGGCAATCGATACACCCAAAACGACTTCCCCCTTAGCCGATAAGAATGCACCCAAGCAACCCATAAAGACTCCCGGTTACTAATAATACTCCATATATGAGAAGTCATTAGGGCTTTGTTCATGTCCCCTATCCTACGTATACCCAAACCTCCTTCAGATTTAGGGACACAAATAGCATCCCAAGAGACCTTCGCCTTACCTTTGTGCATCAGCCCCTGGCACCACAGAAAACCCCTCATCTTGGCTTCTAACTCTTCAATAATACGACTTGGAAGAATGAAGACCGAAGACCAATAAACATGCATGGATGATAATACTGAAATAATAAGCTGTAATCTCCCCGCAAAAGACAGATACTTATTCCTCCAACACGTAATACGTTTTTCCATCCGATCAACTAAAATCTTACAATCATTATAAATGAGTCTGGTAGATATCAATGGAACGCCAAGATATTTGACCGGAAGGGTACCTTCCTCAAATGGAAGGACATTAAGAATAGCAGCTTTAACATGAGAAGGGACATGACAGAAGAAAGCCGTACTCTCCTGCATACTCGGATGCAACCCAGATAAATTAGTAAACAGTTGAAGAGATTTCATAATGCATCTAACCGAATTGCAATCCCCCCAGGCAAATAGAAACAAATCATCAGCGAAGCATAGGTTAACAATTTTTTGCTCCTCACATTTACTGTGGAATCTAAATAAACGACTAGCCCCCACTTCCTTATGCAGCACAAGAGTCAAAACCTCCATGACTAGCGTAAAAAGGTAAGGGGATATGGGGTCACCTTGCCTCAGCCCTCTCCTAGCTTTAAAATACCCGTGTAGATCCCCGTTCACACACACAGACAACGAAACTGAAGAAACACAGACCATAATCCACTGGACCATTTGATGGTGGAACCCAAAACCCACCAGCACCTTCCTCAAGAAACCCCAATCCACCGTGTCATATGCTTTCTGAATATCTACTTTGAAAGCACACCTAGGAGGCCCTTCATCCCGATGATAATTATGCATTAACTCTTGAGTAAGCAAGATATTATCAGAGATTTTCCTCCCCGGAACAAAAGCTGATTGGTTTATGCTCACAATATATTTCAAACCGATTTTGATCCTGTCCGCAAGAATTTTACTAATACACTTATAAAAAACATTGCAACATGCAATGGGTCTGAACTCCGTAACATACTGTGGAATATCAACTTTAGGAACAAGAGCTATAATCGTGTGATTTAGCTCAGTAAGCAACTGACCTGTTGAAAAAAATTCTTGGACCGCTGCACACAAATCATCACCCACAATAGGCCAAGCTTTCTTATAGAACGCCGCTGTGAAAAAAATTTTGTAGGTTTATATGGAGTTTTAATTTTACGTACGGTATTGTAAGATGTTGTCAGGAATTGTGAGGTGTCGTACATTACACTAACATGCTTTTCAAGGTGTTAATGTGGCATACATAGTCTTAAGATGTCCTAACTTGCCGTACGATGTTCAAAGGACTCGGACGAATTCAGTAGGTTTATATGGAGTTTTAAGTTTACGTACGCTATTGTAAGATGTTGTCAGGAATTGTGAGGTGTCGTACATTACACTAACAAGCTTTTCAAGGTGCTAAAGTGGCATACAGAGTCTTAAGATGTCCTAACTTGTCGTACGATGTTCAAAGGACTCGGACGAATTCAGTAGGTTTATATGGAGTTTTAAGTTTACGTACGGTATTGTAAGATGTTGTCAGGAGTTGTGAGGTGGCGTACATTACACTAACATGCTTTTCAAGGTGTTAATGTGGCATACAGAGTCTTAAGATGTCCTACCTTGCCGTACGATATTCAAAGGACTCGGACGAATTCAGTAGGTTTGTATGGAGTTTTAAGTTTACGTACGCTATTGTAAGATGTTGTTAGTAGTTGTGAGGTGTCGTACATTACACTAACAAGCTTTTCAAGGTGCTAATGTGGCATACAGAGTCTTAAGAAGTCCTAACTTGTCGTAAGATGTTCAAAGGACTCGGACGAATTCAGTAGGTTTATATGAAGTTTTAAGTTTACGTACAGTATTGTAAGATGTTGTCAGGAGTTGTGAGGTGTCGTACATTACACTAACAATCTTTTCAAGGTGCTAAAGTGGCATACAGAGTCTTAAGATGTCCTAACTTGTCGTACGATGTTCAAAGGACTCGGACGAATTCAGTAGGTTTATATGGAGTTTTAAGTTTACGAACGGTATTGTAAGATGTTGTCAGGAGTTGTGAGGTGGCGTACATTACACTAACATGCTTTTCAAGGTGTTAATGTGGCATACAGAGTCTTAAGATGTCCTACCTTGCCGTACGATATTCAAAGGACTCGGACGAATTCAGTAGGTTTATATGGAGTTTTAAGTTTACGTACGGTATTGTAAGATGTTGTCAGGAGTTGTGGGGTGTCGTACATTACACTAACATGCTTTTCAAGGTGTTATTGTGGCATACAGAGTCTTAAGATGTCCTAACTTGCCGTACGATGTTCAAAGGACTCGGACGAATTCAGTAGGTTTATATGGAGTTTTAAGTTTACGTACGCTATTGTAAGATGTTGTTAGGAGTTGTGAGGTGTCGTACATTACACTAACAAGCTTTTCAAGGTGCTAAAGTGGCATACATAGTCTTAAGATGTCCTAACTTGTCGTACGATGTTCAAAGGACTCGGACGAATTTTGTAGGTTTATATGGAGATTTAATTTTACGTACGGTATTGTAAGATGTTGTCAGGATTGTGAGGTGTCGTACATTACACTAACATGCTTTTCAAGGTGTTAATGTGGCATACAGAGTCTTAAGATGTCCTACCTTGCCGTATGATATTCAAAGGACTCGGACGAATTCAGTAGGTTTATATGGAGTTTTAAGTTTACGTACGCTATTGTAAGATGTTGTTAGGAGTTGTGAGGTGTCGTACATTACACTAACAAGCTTTTCAAGGTGCTAATGTGGCATACAGAGTCTTAAGATGTCCTAACTTGTCGTAAGATGTTCAAAGGACACGGACGAATTCAGTAGGTTTATATGGAGTTTTAAGTTTACGTACGGTATTGTAAGATGTTGTTAGGAGTTGTGAGGTGTCGTACATTACACTAACAAGCTTTTCAAGGTGCTAATGTGGCATACAGAGTCTTAATATGTCCTAACTTTTCGTACGATGTTCAAAGGACTCGGACGAATTTTGTAGGTTTATATGGAGTTTTAATTTTACGTACGGTATTGTAAGATGTTGTCAGGAATTGTGAGGTGTCGTACATTACACTAACATGCTTTTCAAGGTGTTAATGTGACATACAGAGTCTTAAGATGTCCTATCTTTCCGTACGATGTTCAAAGGACTCGGACGAATTCAGTAGGTTTATATGGAGTTTTAAGTTTACGTACGGTATTGTAAGATGTTGTTAGGAGTTGTGAGGTGTCGTACATTACACTAACAAGCTTTTCAAGGTGCTAATGTGGCATACAGAGTCTTAAGATGTTCTAACTTGTCGTACGACGTTCAAAGGACTCGGACGAATTCAGTAGGTTTATATGGAGTGTTAAGTTTACGTACGGTATTGTAAGATGTTGTTAGGAGTTGTGAGGTGTCGTACATTACACTAACAAGCTTTTCAAGGTGCTAATGTGGCATACAGAGTCTTAAGATGTCCTAACTTGTCGTACGATGTTCAAAGGACTCGGACGAATTTTGTAGGTTTATATGGAGATTTAATTTTACGTACGGTATTGTAAGATGTTGTCAGGATTGTGAGGTGTCGTACATTACACTAACATGCTTTTCAAGGTGTTAATGTGGCATACAGAGTCTTAAGATGTCCTACCTTGCCGTATGATATTCAAAGGACTCGGACGAATTCAGTAGGTTTATATGGAGTTTTAAGTTTACGTACGCTATTGTAAGATGTTGTTAGGAGTTGTGAGGTGTCGTACATTACACTAACAAGCTTTTCAAGGTGCTAATGTGGCATACAGAGTCTTAAGATGTCCTAACTTGTCGTAAGATGTTCAAAGGACACGGACGAATTCAGTAGGTTTATATGGAGTTTTAAGTTTACGTACGGTATTGTAAGATGTTGTTAGGAGTTGTGAGGTGTCGTACATTACACTAACAAGCTTTTCAAGGTGCTAATGTGGCATACAGAGTCTTAATATGTCCTAACTTTTCGTACGATGTTCAAAGGACTCGGACGAATTTTGTAGGTTTATATGGAGTTTTAATTTTACGTACGGTATTGTAAGATGTTGTCAGGAATTGTGAGGTGTCGTACATTACACTAACATGCTTTTCAAGGTGTTAATGTGACATACAGAGTCTTAAGATGTCCTATCTTTCCGTACGATGTTCAAAGGACTCGGACGAATTCAGTAGGTTTATATGGAGTTTTAAGTTTACGTACGGTATTGTAAGATGTTGTTAGGAGTTGTGAGGTGTCGTACATTACACTAACAAGCTTTTCAAGGTGCTAATGTGGCATACAGAGTCTTAAGATGTTCTAACTTGTCGTATGACGTTCAAAGGACTCGGACGAATTCAGTAGGTTTATATGGAGTGTTAAGTTTACGTACGGTATTGTAAGATGTTGTTAGGAGTTGTGAGGTGTCGTACATTACACTAACAAGCTTTTCAAGGTGCTAATGTGGCATACAGAGTCTTAAGATGTCCTAACTTGTCGTACGATGTTCAAAGGACTCGGACGAATTTTGTAGGTTTATATGGAGATTTAATTTTACGTACGGTATTGTAAGATGTTGTCAGGATTGTGAGGTGTCGTACATTACACTAACATGCTTTTCAAGGTGTTAATGTGGCATACAGAGTCTTAAGATGTCCTACCTTGCCGTATGATATTCAAAGGACTCGGACGAATTCAGTAGGTTTATATGGAGTTTTAAGTTTACGTACGCTATTGTAAGATGTTGTTAGGAGTTGTGAGGTGTCGTACATTACACTAACAAGCTTTTCAAGGTGCTAATGTGGCATACAGAGTCTTAAGATGTCCTAACTTGTCGTAAGATGTTCAAAGGACACGGACGAATTCAGTAGGTTTATATGGAGTTTTAAGTTTACGTACGGTATTGTAAGATGTTGTTAGGAGTTGTGAGGTGTCGTACATTACACTAACAAGCTTTTCAAGGTGCTAATGTGGCATACAGAGTCTTAATATGTCCTAACTTTTCGTACGATGTTCAAAGGACTCGGACGAATTTTGTAGGTTTATATGGAGTTTTAATTTTACGTACGGTATTGTAAGATGTTGTCAGGAATTGTGAGGTGTCGTACATTACACTAACATGCTTTTCAAGGTGTTAATGTGACATACAGAGTCTTAAGATGTCCTATCTTTCCGTACGATGTTCAAAGGACTCGGACGAATTCAGTAGGTTTATATGGAGTTTTAAGTTTACGTACGGTATTGTAAGATGTTGTTAGGAGTTGTGAGGTGTCGTACATTACACTAACAAGCTTTTCAAGGTGCTAATGTGGCATACAGAGTCTTAAGATGTTCTAACTTGTCGTACGACGTTCAAAGGACTCGGACGAATTCAGTAGGTTTATATGGAGTGTTAAGTTTACGTACGGTATTGTAAGATGTTGTTAGGAGTTGTGAGGTGTCGTACATTACACTAACAAGCTTTTCAAGGTGCTAATGTGGCATACAGAGTCTTAAGATGTCCTAACTTGTCGTACGATGTTCAAAGGACTCGGACGAATTTTGTAGGTTTATATGGAGTTTTAATTTTACGTACGGTATTGTAAGATGTTGTCAGGAATTGTGAGGTGGCGTACATTACACTAACATGCTTTTCAAGGTGTTAATGTGGCATACAGAGTCTTAAGATGTCCTACCTTGCCGTACGATATTCAAAGGACTCGGACGAATTCAGTAGGTTTATATGGAGTTTTAAGTTTACGTACGGTATTGTAAGATGTTGTCAGGAGTTGTGGGGTGTCGTACATTACACTAACATGCTTTTCAAGGTGTTATTGTGGCATACAGAGTCTTAAGATGTCCTAACTAGCCGTACGATGTTCAAAGGACTCGGACGAATTCAGTAGGTTTATATGGAGTTTTAAGTTTACGTACGCTATTGTAAGATGTTGTTAGGAGTTGTGAGGTGTCGTACATTACACTAACAAGCTTTTCAAGGTGCTAAAGTGGCATACATAGTCTTAAGATGTCCTAACTTGTCGTACGATGTTCAAAGGACTCGGACGAATTTTGTAGGTTTATATGGAGATTTAATTTTACGTACGGTATTGTAAGATGTTGTCAGGATTGTGAGGTGTCGTACATTACACTAACATGCTTTTCAAGGTGTTAATGTGGCATACAGAGTCTTAAGATGTCCTACCTTGCCGTATGATATTCAAAGGACTCGGACGAATTCAGTAGGTTTATATGGAGTTTTAAGTTTACGTACGCTATTGTAAGATGTTGTTAGGAGTTGTGAGGTGTCGTACATTACACTAACAAGCTTTTCAAGGTGCTAATGTGGCATACAGAGTCTTAAGATGTCCTAACTTGTCGTAAGATGTTCAAAGGACACGGACGAATTCAGTAGGTTTATATGGAGTTTTAAGTTTACGTACGGTATTGTAAGATGTTGTTAGGAGTTGTGAGGTGTCGTACATTACACTAACAAGCTTTTCAAGGTGCTAATGTGGCATACAGAGTCTTAATATGTCCTAACTTTTCGTACGATGTTCAAAGGACTCGGACGAATTTTGTAGGTTTATATGGAGTTTTAATTTTACGTACGGTATTGTAAGATGTTGTCAGGAATTGTGAGGTGTCGTACATTACACTAACATGCTTTTCAAGGTGTTAATGTGACATACAGAGTCTTAAGATGTCCTATCTTTCCGTACGATGTTCAAAGGACTCGGACGAATTCAGTAGGTTTATATGGAGTTTTAAGTTTACGTACGGTATTGTAAGATGTTGTTAGGAGTTGTGAGGTGTCGTACATTACACTAACAAGCTTTTCAAGGTGCTAATGTGGCATACAGAGTCTTAAGATGTTCTAACTTGTCGTACGACGTTCAAAGGACTCGGACGTATTCAGTAGGTTTATATGGAGTGTTAAGTTTACGTACGGTATTGTAAGATGTTGTTAGGAGTTGTGAGGTGTCGTACATTACACTAACAAGCTTTTCAAGGTGCTAATGTGGCATACAGAGTCTTAAGATGTCCTAACTTGTCGTACGATGTTCAAAGGACTCGGACGAATTTTGTAGGTTTATATGGAGTTTTAATTTTACGTACGGTATTGTAAGATGTTGTCAGGAATTGTGAGGTGTCGTACATTACACTAACATGCTTTTCAAGGTGTTAATGTGGCATACAGAGTCTTAAGATGTCCTAACTTTCCGTACGATGTTCAAAGGACTCGGACGAATTCAGTAGGTTTATATGGAGTTTTAAGTTTACGTACGGTATTGTAAGATGTTGTTAGGAGTTGTGAGGTGTCGTACATTACACTAACAAGCTTTTCAAGGTGCTAATGCGGCATACAGAGTCTTAAGATGTCCTAACTTGTCGTACGACGTTCAAAGGACTCGGACGAATTCAGTAGGTTTATATGGAGTGTTAAGTTTACGTACGGTATTGTAAGATGTTGTTAGGAGTTGTGAGGTGTCGTACATTACACTAACAAGCTTTTCAAGGTGCTAATGTGGCATACAGAGTCTTAAGATATCCTAACTTGTCGTACGATGTTCAAAGGACTCGGACGAATTTTGTAGGTTTATATGGAGTTTTAATTTTACGTACGGTATTGTAAGATGTTGTCAGGAGTTGTGAGGTGGCGTACAATACACTAACAACTTTTCAAGGTGTTAATGTGGCATACAGAGTCTTAAGATGTCCTAACTTGTCGTACGATGTTCAAAGGACTCGGACGAATTTTGTAGGTTTATATGGAGTTTTAATTTTACGTACGGTATTGTAAGATGTTGTCAGGAATTGTGAGGTGTCGTACATTACACTAACATGCTTTTCAAGGTGTTAATGTGGCATACAGTGTCTTAAGATGTCCTAACTTGCCGTACGATGTTCAAAGGACTCGGACGAATTCAGTAGGTTTATATGGAGTTTTAAGTGTACGTACGCTATTGTAAGATGTTGTTAGGAGTTGTGAGGTGTCGTACATTACACTAACAAGATTTTCAAGGTGCTAATGTGGCATACAGAGTCTTAAGATGTCCTAACTTGTCGTACGATGTTCAAAGGACTCGGACGAATTTTGTAGGTTTATATGGAGTTTTAATTTTACGTACGGTATTGTAAGATGTTGTCAGGAATTGTGAGGTGTCGTACATTACACTAACATGCTTTTCAAGGTGTTAATGTGGCATACATAGTCTTAAGATGTCCTAACTTGCCGTACGATGTTCAAAGGACTCGGACGAATTCAGTAGGTTTATATGGAGTTTTAAGTTTACGTACGCTATTGTAAGATGTTGTCAGGAATTGTGAGGTGTCGTACATTACACTAACAAGCTTTTCAAGGTGCTAAAGTGGCATACAGAGTCTTAAGATGTCCTAACTTGTCGTACGATGTTCAAAGGACTCGGACGAATTCAGTAGGTTTATATGGAGTTTTAAGTTTACGTACGGTATTGTAAGATGTTGTCAGGAGTTGTGAGGTGGCGTACATTACACTAACATGCTTTTCAAGGTGTTAATGTGGCATACAGAGTCTTAAGATGTCCTACCTTGCCGTACGATATTCAAAGGACTCGGACGAATTCAGTAGGTTTGTATGGAGTTTTAAGTTTACGTACGCTATTGTAAGATGTTGTTAGTAGTTGTGAGGTGTCGTACATTACACTAACAAGCTTTTCAAGGTGCTAATGTGGCATACAGAGTCTTAAGATGTCCTAACTTGTCGTAAGATGTTCAAAGGACTCGGACGAATTCAGTAGGTTTATATGAAGTTTTAAGTTTACGTACGGTATTGTAAGATGTTGTCAGGAGTTGTGAGGTGTCGTACATTACACTAACAATCTTTTCAAGGTGCTAAAGTGGCATACAGAGTCTTAAGATGTCCTAACTTGTCGTACGATGTTCAAAGGACTCGGACGAATTCAGTAGGTTTATATGGAGTTTTAAGTTTACGAACGGTATTGTAAGATGTTGTCAGGAGTTGTGAGGTGGCGTACATTACACTAACATGCTTTTCAAGGTGTTAATGTGGCATACAGAGTCTTAAGATGTCCTATCTTTCCGTACGATGTTCAAAGGACTCGTATGAATTCAGTAGGTTTATATGGAGTTTTAAGTTTACGTACGGTATTGTAAGATGTTGTTAGGAGTTGTGAGGTGTCGTACATTACACTAACAAGCTTTTCAAGGTGCTAATGTGGCATACAGAGTCTTAAGATGTTCTAACTTGTCGTACGACGTTCAAAGGACTCGGACGAATTCAGTAGGTTTATATGGAGTGTTAAGTTTACGTACGGTATTGTAAGATGTTGTTAGGAGTTGTGAGGTGTCGTACATTACACTAACAAGCTTTTCAAGGTGCTAATGTGGCATACAGAGTCTTAAGATGTCCTAACTTGTCGTACGATGTTCAAAGGACTCGGACGAATTTTGTAGGTTTATATGGAGTTTTAATTTTACGTACGGTATTGTAAGATGTTGTCAGGAATTGTGAGGTGTCGTACATTACACTAACATGCTTTTCAAGGTGTTAATGTGGCATACAGAGTCTTAAGATGTCCTAACTTGTCGTACGATGTTCAAATGACTCGGAAGAATTCAGTAGGTTTATATGGAGTTTTAAGTTTACGTACGGTATTGTAAGATGTTGTTAGGAGTTGTGAGGTGTCGTACATTGCACTAACATGCTTTTCAATGTGCTAATGTGGCATACGAGTCTTAAGATGTCCTAACTGGTCGTACGATGTTCAAATGACTCGGACGAATTCAGTAGGTTTATATGGAGTTTTAAGTTTACGTACGGTATTGTAATAAGTTGTTAGGAGTTGTGAGGTGTCGTACATCACACTAACATGCTTTTCAAGGTGCTAATGTGGCATACAGAGAGTTAAGATGTCCTAACTTGTCGTACGATGTTCAAAGGACTCGGACGAATTCAGTAGGTTTATATGGAGTTTTAAGTTTACGTACGGTATTGTAAGATGTTGTTAGGAGTTGTGAGGTGTCGTACATTACATTAACATGCTTTTTAAGGTGCTAATGTGGCATACCGAGTCTTAAGATGTTCTAACTTATCGTATGATGTTCAAAGGTCTCGGACTAATTCAGTAAGTTTATATGGAGTTTTAAGTTTACGTACGGTATTGTAAGATGTTGTTAGGAGTTGTGAGGTGTCGTACATTGCACTAACATGCTTTTCAATGTGCTAATGTGGCATACGAGTTTTAAGATGTCCTAACTTGTCGTACGATGTTCAAATGACTCGGAGGAATTCAGTAGGTTTATATGGAGTTTTAAGTTTACGTACGGTATTGTAAGATGTTGTTAGGAGTTGTGAGGTGTCGTACATTGCACTAACATGCTTTTTTTTTTTTGGGTAAAGGGTTTACCCCGGTGATTGTATAAATATGAAACAAGAAGAAACAAGTAATGGGACAAAATGTACCCATTAGTTCAATCAAAGGACATGCCCTAAGATTGTGAACACAGGCTACCACTTAAGAACATAATAATGGAAAACGAACCAAAATTAAAAACCAAACTAGACTATAATCTAGACAATGCGAAACCCATCAAGCCTCATGTAAAAACTATCCGCTCCAGATCCCATCTCTTGCGAGTCTTCCAATTACTGATCACATGTCCCTCTCTCATTGATACCAATTTCAGTCTAACAGTATCCAATATTATCTTTGTAATCTGCGTAGGTCTTCTCTTAATATCAGTAAATATTCTAGCATTCCTTTCCTGCCAGACGTAGTACGCAGTAGCTCCAACCACAAGCCTATCTATAATACTTTCAGTCGACTTCCAATTGCCTCTTGTGTTTAGAAAACCCACAATAATCTCCCAAACTCCTTCAATATGCCCCAGACTCGTGTAACTTCGAACATTTCCCCAAACCTTTCTCGCATATTCACACTCAAAAAACAGATGTTCATGCGAATCCATATCCTTCACACATAACGGACAACATCTCATATTCATATCCCATTTCCTCATTTTATCCTATGTGTTAAGTTTCTTACGACATACCAACCATACATGAAACGCATGTCTTGGAATGCAATAAGTAAACCAGACAATATTAAACCAATCAACCTCCATACTTCGGTGCCGAATAGTTTCCCATACATTATGTACAGAAAACTTTCGCTCTACTCCCATATCATCCTGCCATATACTTACATCTCTCCTGCTATTGCATATTAATGGAGCATGAATATTAATAAGAACAGGAAAAAGATCATACCATGCTTGCGGCCACCTCCAACTACCAACCTCGCTCACCAAATCAGCAACCTTATCCGAAGTTGAGAACCCTGCCCCATAAATATCCCTCTTAGTGATGAAAGTACTAAGAGGGCTATACTCACACCAGTTGTCACTCCAAATAAACGTATTCTTACCATCTCCAATTTTCTGATGTATATAAGGCCGAACCAATTCTCTAATCTGGAGAATCTTCCTCCACCCCCAACTCATACTTGCTCTAGGTTCCACCTCCCAAAAACTTCTGCCTTTCAATTTGTGATCATAAATCCATTCCACCCATAGAGATTTCCTACGAATAACAATACTCCAAATATGATAAGCCATTAGAGATCGGTTTACATCTGAAATCTTTCGAATACCCAGGCCACCTTCTTTTTTTGGAAGACAGACTACCCTCCATGCAACCTTCGATTTTGCTCGATCTTTTCCATCTTTCTGCCAAAGAAAACCTTTCATTTTCCGCTCCAATTCCTTCACAGTACTAGCAGGCAGCATAAGAACCGATGCCCAATACGTAAACATGGAAGAAATAACAGACACTATCAACTGCAGCCTTCCCGCAAAAGATAAAGCTTTATTCATCCAATCATCGATCCTCCTATCAACTTTTTCAATTAAAGCTTTACAATTAGCAGCAATCAAATTAGACGAAATAAGAGGCACCCCAAGATATCTAATTGGAAGTTTTCCTTCCTCAAAAGGCATAACATCCATGATAGCACGTTTCAATGCCGGGTTAACCTGACAGAAGAAAACAGTGCTCTTGTCAATACTAGCCGCTAACCCAGAAGTCAATCTAAACTCCTCCAACCCTTTCATTATAATCATACAAGACTTGACTTCACCTCTAGCAAACAGAAACAAATCGTCAGCAAAACAAATATTAACTATCCTTTGCGACGCACATAGATTATGGTATTTGAAACCACTCCCAATCCCAGTGTTGCGCTGCATAATAAGAGTCAAAACCTCCATGACAAGTGTAAATAAATATGGAGATATTGGGTCCCCTTGTCGCAATCCTCTTCTCCCTTTGAAGTAGCCACAAAGATCTCCATTAACACAAACAGAATACGCGACCGTAGTAACACATTCCATAATCCAATCAACCATGCGCTTATGAAGTTTACGTACGGTATTGTAAGATGTTCTTAGGAGTTGTGAGGTGTCGTACATTACACTAACAAGCTTTTCAAGGTGCTAATGTGGCATACAGAGTCTTAAGATGTCCTAACTTGTCGTACGATGTTCAAAGGACTCGGACGAATTCAGTAGGTTTATATGAAGTTTTAAGTTTACGTACGGTATTGTAAGATGTTCTTAGGAGTTGTGAGGTGTCGTACATTACATTAACATGCTTTTCAAGGTGCTAATGTGGCATACCGAGTCTTAAGATGTTCTAACTTATCGTACGATGTTCAAAGGTCTCGGACTAATTCAGTAAGTTTATATGGAGTTTTAAGTTTACGTACGGTATTGTAAGATGTTGTTAGGAGTTGTGAGGTGTCGTACATTACACTAACATGCTTTCAAGGTGCTAATGTGGCATACAAAGTCTTAAGATGTCTTAACTTGTCGTATGATGTTCAAAGAACTCGGAAGAATTCAGTAGGTTTATATGGAGTTTTAAGTTTACGTACGGTATTGTAAGATGTTGTTAGGAGTTGTGAGGTGTCGTACATTACATTAACATGCTTTTTAAGGTGCTAATGTGGCATACCGAGTCTTAAGATGTTCTAACTTATCGTATGATGTTCAAAGGTCTCGGACTAATTCAGTAAGTTTATATGGAGTTTTAAGTTTACATACGGTATTGTAAGATGTTGTTAGGAGTTGTGAGGTGTCGTACATTACATTAACATGCTTTTCAAGGTGCTAATGTGGCATACCGAGTCTTAAGATGTTCTAACTTATCGTACGATGTTCAAAGGTCTCGGACTAATTCAGTAGGTTTATATGGAGTTTTAAGTTTACGTACGGTATTGTAAGATGTTGTTAGGAGTTGTGAGGTGTCGTACATTACACTAACATGCTTTCAAGGTGCTAATGTGGCATACAGAGTCTTAAGATGTCCTAACTTGTCGTATGATGTTCAAAGAACTCGGAAGAATTCAGTAGGTTTATATGGAGTTTTAAATTTACGTACGGTATTGTAAGATGTTCTTAGGAGTTGTGAGGTGTCGTACATTGCACTAACATGCTTTTCAATGTGCTAATGTGGCATACGAGTCTTAAGATGTCCTAACTGGTCGTACGATGTTCAAATGACTCGGACGAATTCAGTAGGTTTATATGGAGTTTTAAGTTTACGTACGGTATTGTAATAAGTTGTTAGGAGTTGTGAGGTGTCGTACATCACACTAACATGCTTTTCAAGGTGCTAATGTGGCATACAGAGAGTTAAGATGTCCTAACTTGTCGTACGATGTTCAAAGGACTCGGACGAATTCAGTAGGTTTATATGGACTTTTAAGTTTACGTACGGTATTGTAAGATGTTGTTAGGAGTTGTGAGGTGTCGTACATTACATTAACATGCTTTTTAAGGTGCTAATGTGGCATACCGAGTCTTAAGATGTTCTAACTTATCGTATGATGTTCAAAGGTCTCGGACTAATTCAGTAAGTTTATATGGAGTTTTAAGTTTACATACGGTATTGTAAGATGTTGTTAGGAGTTGTGAGGTGTCGTACATTACATTAACATGCTTTTCAAGGTGCTAATGTGGCATACCGAGTCTTAAGATGTTCTAACTTATCGTACGATGTTCAAAGGTCTCGGACTAATTCAGTAGGTTTATATGGAGTTTTAAGTTTACGTACGGTATTGTAAGATGTTGTTAGGAGTTGTGAGGTGTCGTACATTACACTAACATGCTTTCAAGGTGCTAATGTGGCATACAGAGTCTTAAGATATCCTAACTTGTCGTATGATGTTCAAAGAACTCGGAAGAATTCAGTAGGTTTATATGGAGTTTTAAATTTACGTACGGTATTGTAAGATGTTCTTAGGAGTTGTGAGGTGTCGTACATTGCACTAACATGCTTTTCAATGTGCTAATGTGGCATACGAGTCTTAAGATGTCCTAACTGGTCGTACGATGTTCAAATGACTCGGACGAATTCAGTAGGTTTATATGGAGTTTTAAGTTTACGTACGGTATTGTAATAAGTTGTTAGGAGTTGTGAGGTGTCGTACATCACACTAACATGCTTTTCAAGGTGCTAATGTGGCATACAGAGAGTTAAGATGTCCTAACCTGTCGTACGATGTTCAAAGGACTCGGACGAATTCAGTAGGTTTATATGGAGTTTTAAGTTTACGTACGGTATTGTAAGATGTTGTTAGGAGTTGTGAGGTGTCGTACATTACATTAACATGCTTTTTAAGGTGCTAATGTGGCATACCGAGTCTTAAGATGTTCTAACTTATCGTATGATGTTCAAAGGTCTCGGACTAATTCAGTAAGTTTATATGGAGTTTTAAGTTTACATACGGTATTGAAAGATGTTGTTAGGAGTTGTGAGGTGTCGTACATTACACTAACATGCTTTCAAGGTGCTAATGTGGCATACAGAGTCTTAAGATGTCCTAACTTGTCGTATGATGTTCAAAGAACTCGGAAGAATTCAGTAGGTTTATATGGAGTTTTAAGTTTACGTAAGGTATTGTAAGATGTTGTTAGGAGTTGTGAGGTGTCGTACATTACACTAACATACTTTTCAAGGTGCTAATGTGGCATACAGAGAGTTAAGATGTCCTAACTTGTCGTACGATGTTCAAAGGACTCGGACGAATTCAGTAGGTTTATATGGAGTTTTATGTTTACGTACGGTATTGTATGATGTTGTTAGGAGTTTTGAGTTGTCGTACATTACACTAAAAGGATTTTCAAGGTGCTAATGTGGCATACAGAGTCTTAAGATGTCCTAACTTGTCGTACGATGTTCAAAGGACTCGGACGAATTCAGTAGGTTTATATGGAGTTTTAAGTTTACGTACGGTATTGTAAGATGTTCTTAGGAGTTGTGAGGTGTCGTACATTACATTAACATGCTTTTCAAGGTGCTAATGTGGCATACCGAGTCTTAAGATGTTCTAACTTGTCGTACGATGTTCAAAGGTCTCCGACTAATTCAGTAAGTTTATATGGAGTTTTAAGTTTACGTACGGTATTGTAAGATGTTGTTAGGAGTTGTGAGGTGTCGTACATTACACTAACATGTTTTCAAGGTGCTAATGTGGCATACAGAGTCTTAAGATGTCCTAACTTGTCATATGATGTTCAAAGAACTCGGAAGAATTCAGTAGGTTTATATGGAGTTTTAAGTTTACGTACGGTATTGTAAGATGTTGTTAGGAGTTGTGAGGTGTCGTACATTGCACTAACATGCTTTTCAATGTGCTAATGTGGCATACGAGTTTTAAGATGTCCTAACTTGTCGTACGATGTTCAAATGACTCGGACGAATTCAGTAGGTTTATATGGAGTTTTAAGTTTACGTACGGTATTGTAATAAGTTGTTAGGAGTTGTGAGGTGTCGTACATTACACTAACATCCTTTTCAAGGTGCTAATGTGTCATACAGAGAGTTAAGATGTCCTAACTTGTCGTACGATGTTCAAAGGACTCGGACGAATTCAGTAGGTTTATATGGAGTTTTAAGTTTACGTACGATATTGTAAGATGTTGTTAGGTGTTTTGAGTTGTCGTACATTACACTAACAAGCTTTTCAAGGTGCTAATGTGGCATACAGAGTCTTAAGATGTCCTAACTTGTCGTACGATGTTCAAAGGACTCGGACGAATTCAGTAGGTTTATATGGAGTTTTAAGTTTACGTACGGTATTGTAAGATGTTGTTAGGAGTTGTGAGGTGTCGTACATTGCACTAACATGCTTTTCAATGTGCTAATGTGGCATACGAGTTTTAAGATGTCCTAACTTGTCGTACGATGTTCAAATGACTCGGACGAATTCAGTAGGTTTATATGGAGTTTTAAGTTTACGTACGGTATTGTAATAAGTTGTTAGGAGTTATGAGGTGTCGTACATTACACTAACATACTTTTCAAGGTGCTAATGTGGCATACAGAGAGTTAAGATGTCCTAACTTGTCGTACGATGTTCAAAGGACTCGGACGAATTCAGTAGGTTTATATGGAGTTTTAAGTTTACGTACGGTATTGTAAGATGTTGTTAGGAGTTTTGAGTTGTCGTACATTACACTAAAAGGCTTTTCAAGGTGCTAATGTGGCATACAGAGTCTTAAGATGTCCTAACTTGTCGTACGATGTTCAAAGGACTCGGACGAATTCAGTAGGTTTATATGGAGTTTTAAGTTTACGTACGGTATTGTAAGATGTTCTTAGGAGTTGTGAGTTGTCGTACATTACATTAACATGCTTTTCAAGGTGCTAATGTGGCATACCGAGTCTTAAGATGTTCTAACTTATCGTACGATGTTCAAAGGTCTCGGACTAATTCAGTAAGTTTATATGGAGTTTTAAGTTTACGTACGGTATTGTAAGATGTTGTTAGGAGTTGTGAGGTGTCGTACATTACACTAACATGCTTTCAAGGTGCTAGTGTGGCATACAGAGTCTTAAGATGTCCTAACTTGTCGTATGATGTTCAAAGAACTCTGAAGAATTAAGTAGGTTTATATGGAGTTTTAAGTTTACGTACGGTATTGTAAGATGTTGTTAAGAGTTGTGAGGTGTCGTACATTGCACTAACATGCTTTTCAATGTGCTAATGTGGCATACGAGTTTTAAGATGTCCTAACTTGTCGTACGATGTTCAAATGACTCGGACGAATTCAGTAGGTTTATATGGAGTTTTAAGTTTACGTACGGTATTGTAATAAGTTGTTAGGAGTTGTGAGGTGTCGTACATTACACTAACATACTTTTCAAGGTGCTAATGTGGCATACAGAGAGTTAAGATGTCCTAACTTGTCGTACGATGTTCAAAGGACTCGGACGAATTCAGTAGGTTTATATGGAGTTTTAAGTTTACGTACGGTATTGTAAGATGTTGTTAGGAGTTTTGAGTTGTCGTACATTACACTAAAAGGCTTTTCAAGGTGCTAATGTGGCATACAGAGTCTTAAGATGTCCTACCTTGTCGTACGATGTTCAAAGGACTCGGACGAATTCAGTAGGTTTATATGGAGTTTTAAGTTTACGTACGGTATTGTAAGATGTTCTTAGGAGTTGTGAGGTGTCGTACATTACATTAACATGCTTTTCAAGGTGCTAATGTGGCATACCGAGTCTTAAGATGTTCTAACTTATCGTACGATGTTCAAAGGACTCGGACGAATTCTGTAGGTTTATATGGAGTTTTAAGTTTACGTACGATATTGTAAGATGTTGTTAGGTGTTTTGAGTTGTCGTACATTACACTAACAAGCTTTTCAAGGTGCTAATGTGGCATACAGAGTCTTAAGATGTCCTAACTTGTCGTACGATGTTCAAAGGACTCGGACGAATTCAGTAGGTTTATATGGAGTTTTAAGTTTACGTACGGTATTGTAAGATGTTCTTAGGAGTTGTGAGGTGTCGTACATTACATTAACATGCTTTTCAAGGTGCTAATGTGGCATACCGAGTCTTAAGATGTTCTAACTTGTCGTACGATGTTCAAAGGTCTCCGACTAATTCAGTAAGTTTATATGGAGTTTTAAGTTTACGTACGGTATTGTAAGATGTTGTTAGGAGTTGTGAGGTGTCGTACATTACACTAACATGTTTTCAAGGTGCTAATGTGGCATACAGAGTCTTAAGATGTCCTAACTTGTCATATGATGTTCAAAGAACTCGGAAGAATTCAGTAGGTTTATATGGAGTTTTAAGTTTACGTACGGTATTGTAAGATGTTGTTAGGAGTTGTGAGGTGTCGTACATTGCACTAACATGCTTTTCAATGTGCTAATGTGGCATACGAGTTTTAAGATGTCCTAACTTGTCGTACGATGTTCAAATGACTCGGACGAATTCAGTAGGTTTATATGGAGTTTTAAGTTTACGTACGGTATTGTAATAAGTTGTTAGGAGTTGTGAGGTGTCGTACATTACACTAACATCCTTTTCAAGGTGCTAATGTGGCATACAGAGAGTTAAGATGTCCTAACTTGTCGTACGATGTTCAAAGGACTCGGACGAATTCAATAGGTTTATATGGAGTTTTAAGTTTACGTACGATATTGTAAGATGTTGTTAGGTGTTTTGAGTTGTCGTACATTACACTAACAAGCTTTTCAAGGTGCTAATGTGGCATACAGAGTCTTAAGATGTCCTAACTTGTCGTACGATGTTCAAAGGACTCGGACGAATTCAGTAGGTTTATATGGAGTTTTAAGTTTACGTACGGTATTGTAAGATGTTGTTAGGAGTTGTGAGGTGTCGTACATTGCACTAACATGCTTTTCAATGTGCTAATGTGGCATACGAGTTTTAAGATGTCCTAACTTGTCGTACGATGTTCAAATGACTCGGACGAATTCAGTAGGTTTATATGGAGTTTTAAGTTTACGTACGGTATTGTAATAAGTTGTTAGGAGTTATGAGGTGTCGTACATTACACTAACATACTTTTCAAGGTGCTAATGTGGCATGCAGAGAGTTAAGATGTCCTAACTTGTCGTACGATGTTCAAAGGACTCGGACGAATTCAGTAGGTTTATATGGAGTTTTAAGTTTACGTACGGTATTGTAAGATGTTGTTAGGAGTTTTGAGTTGTCGTACATTACACTAAAAGGCTTTTCAAGGTGCTAATGTGGCATACAGAGTCTTAAGATGTCCTAACTTGTCGTACGATGTTCAAAGGACTCGGACGAATTCAGTAGGTTTATATGGAGTTTTAAGTTTACGTACGGTATTGTAAGATGTTCTTAGGAGTTGTGAGTTGTCGTACATTACATTAACATGCTTTTCAAGGTGCTAATGTGGCATACCGAGTCTTAAGATGTTCTAACTTATCGTACGATGTTCAAAGGTCTCGGACTAATTCAGTAAGTTTATATGGAGTTTTAAGTTTACGTACGGTATTGTAAGATGTTGTTAGGAGTTGTGAGGTGTCGTACATTACACTAACATGCTTTCAAGGTGCTAGTGTGGCATACAGAGTCTTAAGATGTCCTAACTTGTCGTATGATGTTCAAAGAACTCTGAAGAATTAAGTAGGTTTATATGGAGTTTTAAGTTTACGTACGGTATTGTAAGATGTTGTTAAGAGTTGTGAGGTGTCGTACATTGCACTAACATGCTTTTTCAATGTGCTAATGTGGCATACGAGTTTTAAGATGTCCTAACTTGTCGTACGATGTTCAAATGACTCGGACGAATTCAGTAGGTTTATATGGAGTTTTAAGTTTACGTACGGTATTGTAATAAGTTGTTAGGAGTTGTGAGGTGTCGTACATTACACTAACATACTTTTCAAGGTGCTAATGTGGCATACAGAGAGTTAAGATGTCCTAACTTGTCGTACGATGTTCAAAGGACTCGGACGAATTCAGTAGGTTTATATGGAGTTTTAAGTTTACGTACGGTATTGTAAGATGTTGTTAGGAGTTTTGAGTTGTCGTACATTACACTAAAAGGCTTTTCAAGGTGCTAATGTGGCATACAGAGTCTTAAGATGTCCTACCTTGTCGTACGATGTTCAAAGGACTCGGACGAATTCAGTAGGTTTATATGGAGTTTTAAGTTTACGTACGGTATTGTAAGATGTTCTTAGGAGTTGTGAGGTGTCGTACATTACATTAACATGCTTTTCAAGGTGCTAATGTGGCATACCGAGTCTTAAGATGTTCTAACTTATCGTACGATGTTCAAAGGTCTCGGACTAATTCAGTAAGTTTATATGGAGTTTTAAGTTTACGTACGGTATTGTAAGATGTTGTTAGGAGTTGTGAGGTGTCGTACATTACACTAACATGTTTTCAAGGTGCTAATGTGGCATACAGAGTCTTAAGATGTCCTAACTTGTCATATGATGTTCAAAGAACTCGGAAGAATTCAGTAGGTTTATATGGAGTTTTAAGTTTACGTACGGTATTGTAAGATGTTGTTAGGAGTTGTGAGGTGTCGTACATTGCACTAACATGCTTTTCAATGTGCTAATGTGGCATACGAGTTTTAAGATGTCCTAACTTGTCGTACGATGTTCAAATGACTCGGACGAATTCAGTAGGTTTATATGGAGTTTTAAGTTTACGTACGGTATTGTAATAAGTTGTTAGGAGTTGTGAGGTGTCGTACATTACACTAACATCCTTTTCAAGGTGCTAATGTGGCATACAGAGAGTTAAGATGTCTTAACTTGTCGTACGATGTTCAAAGGACTCGGACGAATTCAGTAGGTTTATATGGAGTTTTAAGTTTACGTACGGTATTGTAAGATGTTGTTAGGAGTTTTGAGTTGTCGTACATTACACTAACAAGCTTTTCAAGGTGCTAATGTGGCATACAGAGTCTTAAGATGTCCTAACTTGTCGTACGATGTTCAAAGGACTCGGACGAATTCAGTAGGTTTATATGGAGTTTTAAGTTTACGTACGGTATTGTAAGATGTTGTTAGGAGTTGTGAGGTGTCGTACATTGCACTAACATGCTTTTCAATGTGCTAATGTGGCATACGAGTTTTAAGATGTCCTAACTTGTCGTACGATGTTCAAATGACTCGGACGAATTCAGTAGGTTTATATGGAGTTTTAAGTTTACGTACGGTATTGTAATAAGTTGTTAGGAGTTATGAGGTGTCGTACATTACACTAACATACTTTTCAAGGTGCTAATTTGGCATACAGAGAGTTAAGATGTCCTAACTTGAAGGACTCGGACGAATTCAGTAGGTTTATATGGAGTTTTAAGTTTACGTACGGTATTGTAAGATGTTGTTAGGAGTTTTGAGTTGTCGTACATTACACTAAAAGGCTTTTCAAGGTGCTAATGTGGCATACAGAGTCTTAAGATGTCCTAACTTGTCGTACGATGTTCAAAGGACTCGGACGAATTCAGTAGGTTTATATGGAGTTTTAAGTTTACGTACGGTATTGTAAGATGTTGTTAGGAGTTGTGAGGTGTCGTACATTACACTAACATGTTTTCAAGGTGCTAATGTGGCATACAGAGTCTTAAGATGTCCTAACTTGTCATATGATGTTCAAAGAACTCGGAAGAATTCAGTAGGTTTATATGGAGTTTTAAGTTTACGTACGGTATTGTAAGATGTTGTTAGGAGTTGTGAGGTGTCGTACATTGCACTAACATGCTTTTCAATGTGCTAATGTGGCATACGAGTTTTAAGATGTCCTAACTTGTCGTACGATGTTCAAATGACTCGGACGAATTCAGTAGGTTTATATGGAGTTTTAAGTTTACGTACGGTATTGTAATAAGTTGTTAGGAGTTGTGAGGTGTCGTACATTACACTAACATCCTTTTCAAGGTGCTAATGTGGCATACAGAGAGTTAAGATGTCTTAACTTGTCGTACGATGTTCAAAGGACTCGGACGAATTCAGTAGGTTTATATGGAGTTTTAAGTTTACGTACGGTATTGTAAGATGTTGTTAGGAGTTTTGAGTTGTCGTACATTACACTAACAAGCTTTTCAAGGTGCTAATGTGGCATACAGAGTCTTAAGATGTCCTAACTTGTCGTACGATGTTCAAAGGACTCGGACGAATTCAGTAGGTTTATATGGAGTTTTAAGTTTACGTACGGTATTGTAAGATGTTGTTAGGAGTTGTGAGGTGTCGTACATTGCACTAACATGCTTTTCAATGTGCTAATGTGGCATACGAGTTTTAAGATGTCCTAACTTGTCGTACGATGTTCAAATGACTCGGACGAATTCAGTAGGTTTATATGGAGTTTTAAGTTTACGTACGGTATTGTAATAAGTTGTTAGGAGTTATGAGGTGTCGTACATTACACTAACATACTTTTCAAGGTGCTAATGTGGCATACAGAGAGTTAAGATGTCCTAACTTGAAGGACTCGGACGAATTCAGTAGGTTTATATGGAGTTTTAAGTTTACGTACGGTATTGTAAGATGTTGTTAGGAGTTTTGAGTTGTCGTACATTACACTAAAAGGCTTTTCAAGGTGCTAATGTGGCATACAGAGTCTTAAGATGTCCTAACTTGTCGTACGATGTTCAAAGGACTCGGACGAATTCAGTAGGTTTATATGGAGTTTTAAGTTTACGTACGGTATTGTAAGATGTTCTTAGGAGTTGTGAGGTGTCGTACATTACATTAACATGCTTTTCAAGGTGCTAATGTGGCATACCGAGTCTTAAGATGTTCTAACTTATCGTACGATGTTCAAAGGTCTCGGACTAATTCAGTAAGTTTATATGGAGTTTTAAGTTTACGTACGGTATTGTAAGATGTTGTTAGGAGTTGTGAGGTGTCGTACATTACACTAACATGCTTTCAAGGTGCTAGTGTGGCATACAGAGTCTTAAGATGTCCTAACTTGTCGTATGATGTTCAAAGAACTCTGAAGAATTAAGTAGGTTTATATGGAGTTTTAAGTTTACGTACGGTATTGTAAGATGTTGTTAAGAGTTGTGAGGTGTCGTACATTGCACTAACATGCTTTTCAATGTGCTAATGTGGCATACGAGTCTTAACATGTCCTAACTGGTCGTACGATGTTCAAATGACTCGGACGAATTCAGTAGGTTTATATGGAGTTTTAAGTTTACGTACGGTTATGTAATAAGTTGTTAGGAGTTGTGAGGTGTTGTACATCACACTAACATGCTTTTCAAGGTGCTAATGTGGCATACAGAGAGTTAAGATGTCCTAACTTGTCGTACGATGTTCAAAGGACTCGGACGAATTCAGTAGGTTTATATGGAGTTTTAAGTTTACGTACGGTATTGTAAGATGTTGTTAGGAGTTTTGAGTTGTCGTACATTACAGTAACAAGCTTTTCAAGGTGCTAATGTGGCATACAGAGTCTTAAGATGTCCTAACTTGTCGTACGATGTTCAAAGGTCTCGGACTAATTCAGTAAGTTTATATGGAGTTTTAAGTTTACGTACGGTATTGTAAGATGTTGTTAGGAGTTGTGAGGTGTCGTACATTACACTAACATGCTTTCAAGGTGCTAGTGTGGCATACAGAGTCTTAAGATGTCCTAACTTGTCATATGATGTTCAAAGAACTCGGAAGAATTCAGTAGGTTTATATGGAGTTTTAAGTTTACGTACGGTATTGTAAGATGTTGTTAGGAGTTGTGAGGTGTCGTACATTGCACTAACATGCTTTTCAATGTGCTAATGTGGCATACGAGTTTTAAGATGTCCTAACTTGTCGTACGATGTTCAAATGACTCGGACGAATTCAGTAGGTTTATATGGAGTTTTAAGTTTACGTACGGTATTGTAATAAGTTGTTAGGAGTTGTGAGGTGTCGTACATTACACTAACATCCTTTTCAAGGTGCTAATGTGGCATACAGAGAGTTAAGATGTCCTAACTTGTCGTACGATGTTCAAAGGACTCGGACGAATTCAGTAGGTTTATATGGAGTTTTAAGTTTACGTACGGTATTGTAAGATGTTGTTAGGAGTTTTGAGTTGTCGTACATTACACTAACAAGCTTTTCAAGGTGCTAATGTGGCATACAGAGTCTTAAGATGTCCTAACTTGTCGTACGATGTTCAAAGGACTCGGACGAATTCAGTAGGTTTATATGGAGTTTTAAGTTTACGTACGGTATTGTAAGATGTTGTTAGGAGTTGTGAGGTGTCGTACATTGCACTAACATGCTTTTCAATGTGCTAATGTGGCATACGAGTTTTAAGATGTCCTAACTTGTCGTACGATGTTCAAATGACTCGGACGAATTCAGTAGGTTTATATGGAGTTTTAAGTTTACGTACGGTATTGTAATAAGTTGTTAGGAGTTATGAGGTGTCGTACATTACACTAACATACTTTTCAAGGTGCTAATGTGGCATGCAGAGAGTTAAGATGTCCTAACTTGTCGTACGATGTTCAAAGGACTCGGACGAATTCAGTAGGTTTATATGGAGTTTTAAGTTTACGTACGGTATTGTAAGATGTTGTTAGGAGTTTTGAGTTGTCGTACATTACACTAAAAGGCTTTTCAAGGTGCTAATGTGGCATACAGAGTCTTAAGATGTCCTAACTTGTCGTACGATGTTCAAAGGACTCGGACGAATTCAGTAGGTTTATATGGAGTTTTAAGTTTACGTACGGTATTGTAAGATGTTCTTAGGAGTTGTGAGTTGTCGTACATTACATTAACATGCTTTTCAAGGTGCTAATGTGGCATACCGAGTCTTAAGATGTTCTAACTTATCGTACGATGTTCAAAGGTCTCGGACTAATTCAGTAAGTTTATATGGAGTTTTAAGTTTACGTACGGTATTGTAAGATGTTGTTAGGAGTTGTGAGGTGTCGTACATTACACTAACATGCTTTCAAGGTGCTAGTGTGGCATACAGAGTCTTAAGATGTCCTAACTTGTCGTATGATGTTCAAAGAACTCTGAAGAATTAAGTAGGTTTATATGGAGTTTTAAGTTTACGTACGGTATTGTAAGATGTTGTTAAGAGTTGTGAGGTGTCGTACATTGCACTAACATGCTTTTCAATGTGCTAATGTGGCATACGAGTTTTAAGATGTCCTAACTTGTCGTACGATGTTCAAATGACTCGGACGAATTCAGTAGGTTTATATGGAGTTTTAAGTTTACGTACGGTATTGTAATAAGTTGTTAGGAGTTGTGAGGTGTCGTACATTACACTAACATACTTTTCAAGGTGCTAATGTGGCATACAGAGAGTTAAGATGTCCTAACTTGTCGTACGATGTTCAAAGGACTCGGACGAATTCAGTAGGTTTATATGGAGTTTTAAGTTTACGTACGGTATTGTAAGATGTTGTTAGGAGTTTTGAGTTGTCGTACATTACACTAAAAGGCTTTTCAAGGTGCTAATGTGGCATACAGAGTCTTAAGATGTCCTACCTTGTCGTACGATGTTCAAAGGACTCGGACGAATTCAGTAGGTTTATATGGAGTTTTAAGTTTACGTACGGTATTGTAAGATGTTCTTAGGAGTTGTGAGGTGTCGTACATTACATTAACATGCTTTTCAAGGTGCTAATGTGGCATACCGAGTCTTAAGATGTTCTAACTTATCGTACGATGTTCAAAGGTCTCGGACTAATTCAGTAAGTTTATATGGAGTTTTAAGTTTACGTACGGTATTGTAAGATGTTGTTAGGAGTTGTGAGGTGTCGTACATTACACTAACATGTTTTCAAGGTGCTAATGTGGCATACAGAGTCTTAAGATGTCCTAACTTGTCATATGATGTTCAAAGAACTCGGAAGAATTCAGTAGGTTTATATGGAGTTTTAAGTTTACGTACGGTATTGTAAGATGTTGTTAGGAGTTGTGAGGTGTCGTACATTGCACTAACATGCTTTTCAATGTGCTAATGTGGCATACGAGTTTTAAGATGTCCTAACTTGTCGTACGATGTTCAAATGACTCGGACGAATTCAGTAGGTTTATATGGAGTTTTAAGTTTACGTACGGTATTGTAATAAGTTGTTAGGAGTTGTGAGGTGTCGTACATTACACTAACATCCTTTTCAAGGTGCTAATGTGGCATACAGAGAGTTAAGATGTCTTAACTTGTCGTACGATGTTCAAAGGACTCGGACGAATTCAGTAGGTTTATATGGAGTTTTAAGTTTACGTACGGTATTGTAAGATGTTGTTAGGAGTTTTGAGTTGTCGTACATTACACTAACAAGCTTTTCAAGGTGCTAATGTGGCATACAGAGTCTTAAGATGTCCTAACTTGTCGTACGATGTTCAAAGGACTCGGACGAATTCAGTAGGTTTATATGGAGTTTTAAGTTTACGTACGGTATTGTAAGATGTTGTTAGGAGTTGTGAGGTGTCGTACATTGCACTAACATGCTTTTCAATGTGCTAATGTGGCATACGAGTTTTAAGATGTCCTAACTTGTCGTACGATGTTCAAATGACTCGGACGAATTCAGTAGGTTTATATGGAGTTTTAAGTTTACGTACGGTATTGTAATAAGTTGTTAGGAGTTATGAGGTGTCGTACATTACACTAACATACTTTTCAAGGTGCTAATTTGGCATACAGAGAGTTAAGATGTCCTAACTTGAAGGACTCGGACGAATTCAGTAGGTTTATATGGAGTTTTAAGTTTACGTACGGTATTGTAAGATGTTGTTAGGAGTTTTGAGTTGTCGTACATTACACTAAAAGGCTTTTCAAGGTGCTAATGTGGCATACAGAGTCTTAAGATGTCCTAACTTGTCGTACGATGTTCAAAGGACTCGGACGAATTCAGTAGGTTTATATGGAGTTTTAAGTTTACGTACGGTATTGTAAGATGTTGTTAGGAGTTGTGAGGTGTCGTACATTACACTAACATGTTTTCAAGGTGCTAATGTGGCATACAGAGTCTTAAGATGTCCTAACTTGTCATATGATGTTCAAAGAACTCGGAAGAATTCAGTAGGTTTATATGGAGTTTTAAGTTTACGTACGGTATTGTAAGATGTTGTTAGGAGTTGTGAGGTGTCGTACATTGCACTAACATGCTTTTCAATGTGCTAATGTGGCATACGAGTTTTAAGATGTCCTAACTTGTCGTACGATGTTCAAATGACTCGGACGAATTCAGTAGGTTTATATGGAGTTTTAAGTTTACGTACGGTATTGTAATAAGTTGTTAGGAGTTGTGAGGTGTCGTACATTACACTAACATCCTTTTCAAGGTGCTAATGTGGCATACAGAGAGTTAAGATGTCTTAACTTGTCGTACGATGTTCAAAGGACTCGGACGAATTCAGTAGGTTTATATGGAGTTTTAAGTTTACGTACGGTATTGTAAGATGTTGTTAGGAGTTTTGAGTTGTCGTACATTACACTAACAAGCTTTTCAAGGTGCTAATGTGGCATACAGAGTCTTAAGATGTCCTAACTTGTCGTACGATGTTCAAAGGACTCGGACGAATTCAGTAGGTTTATATGGAGTTTTAAGTTTACGTACGGTATTGTAAGATGTTGTTAGGAGTTGTGAGGTGTCGTACATTGCACTAACATGCTTTTCAATGTGCTAATGTGGCATACGAGTTTTAAGATGTCCTAACTTGTCGTACGATGTTCAAATGACTCGGACGAATTCAGTAGGTTTATATGGAGTTTTAAGTTTACGTACGGTATTGTAATAAGTTGTTAGGAGTTATGAGGTGTCGTACATTACACTAACATACTTTTCAAGGTGCTAATGTGGCATACAGAGAGTTAAGATGTCCTAACTTGAAGGACTCGGACGAATTCAGTAGGTTTATATGGAGTTTTAAGTTTACGTACGGTATTGTAAGATGTTGTTAGGAGTTTTGAGTTGTCGTACATTACACTAAAAGGCTTTTCAAGGTGCTAATGTGGCATACAGAGTCTTAAGATGTCCTAACTTGTCGTACGATGTTCAAAGGACTCGGACGAATTCAGTAGGTTTATATGGAGTTTTAAGTTTACGTACGGTATTGTAAGATGTTCTTAGGAGTTGTGAGGTGTCGTACATTACATTAACATGCTTTTCAAGGTGCTAATGTGGCATACCGAGTCTTAAGATGTTCTAACTTATCGTACGATGTTCAAAGGTCTCGGACTAATTCAGTAAGTTTATATGGAGTTTTAAGTTTACGTACGGTATTGTAAGATGTTGTTAGGAGTTGTGAGGTGTCGTACATTACACTAACATGCTTTCAAGGTGCTAGTGTGGCATACAGAGTCTTAAGATGTCCTAACTTGTCGTATGATGTTCAAAGAACTCTGAAGAATTAAGTAGGTTTATATGGAGTTTTAAGTTTACGTACGGTATTGTAAGATGTTGTTAAGAGTTGTGAGGTGTCGTACATTGCACTAACATGCTTTTCAATGTGCTAATGTGGCATACGAGTCTTAACATGTCCTAACTGGTCGTACGATGTTCAAATGACTCGGACGAATTCAGTAGGTTTATATGGAGTTTTAAGTTTACGTACGGTTATGTAATAAGTTGTTAGGAGTTGTGAGGTGTTGTACATCACACTAACATGCTTTTCAAGGTGCTAATGTGGCATACAGAGAGTTAAGATGTCCTAACTTGTCGTACGATGTTCAAAGGACTCGGACGAATTCAGTAGGTTTATATGGAGTTTTAAGTTTACGTACGGTATTGTAAGATGTTGTTAGGAGTTTTGAGTTGTCGTACATTACAGTAACAAGCTTTTCAAGGTGCTAATGTGGCATACAGAGTCTTAAGATGTCCTAACTTGTCGTACGATGTTCAAAGGTCTCGGACTAATTCAGTAAGTTTATATGGAGTTTTAAGTTTACGTACGGTATTGTAAGATGTTGTTAGGAGTTGTGAGGTGTCGTACATTACACTAACATGCTTTCAAGGTGCTAGTGTGGCATACAGAGTCTTAAGATGTCCTAACTTGTCATATGATGTTCAAAGAACTCGGAAGAATTCAGTAGGTTTATATGGAGTTTTAAGTTTACGTACGGTATTGTAAGATGTTGTTAGGAGTTGTGAGGTGTCGTACATTGCACTAACATGCTTTTCAATGTGCTAATGTGGCATACGAGTTTTAAGATGTCCTAACTTGTCGTACGATGTTCAAATGACTCGGACGAATTCAGTAGGTTTATATGGAGTTTTAAGTTTACGTACGGTATTGTAATAAGTTGTTAGGAGTTGTGAGGTGTCGTACATTACACTAACATCCTTTTCAAGGTGCTAATGTGGCATACAGAGAGTTAAGATGTCCTAACTTGTCGTACGATGTTCAAAGGACTCGGACGAATTCAGTAGGTTTATATGGAGTTTTAAGTTTACGTACGGTATTGTAAGATGTTGTTAGGAGTTTTGAGTTGTCGTACATTACACTAACAAGCTTTTCAAGGTGCTAATGTGGCATACAGAGTCTTAAGATGTCCTAACTTGTCGTACGATGTTCAAAGGACTCGGACGAATTCAGTAGGTTTATATGGAGTTTTAAGTTTACGTACGGTATTGTAAGATGTTGTTAGGAGTTGTGAGGTGTCGTACATTGCACTAACATGCTTTTCAATGTGCTAATGTGGCATACGAGTTTTAAGATGTCCTAACTTGTCGTACGATGTTCAAATGACTCGGACGAATTCAGTAGGTTTATATGGAGTTTTAAGTTTACGTACGGTATTGTAATAAGTTGTTAGGAGTTATGAGGTGTCGTACATTACACTAACATACTTTTCAAGGTGCTAATGTGGCATACAGAGAGTTAAGATGTCCTAACTTGTCGTACGATGTTCAAAGGACTCGGACGAATTCAGTAGGTTTATATGGAGTTTTAAGTTTACGTACGGTATTGTAAGATGTTGTTAGGAGTTTTGAGTTGTCGTACATTACACTAAAAGGCTTTTCAAGGTGCTAATGTGGCATACAGAGTCTTAAGATGTCCTAACTTGTCGTACGATGTTCAAAGGACTCGAACTGTAAAGCGTCCTACATTATACTAACATGCTTTTCAAGGTGCTAATATGGCATATAGAGTCGTAAGATGTTCTAACTTGTGGTACGATGTTCAAAGGACTCGGACGAATTCAGTAAGTTTATATGGAGTTTTAAGTTTATGTACGGTATTGTAAGATGTTGTTAAGAGTTGTGAGGTGTCGTACATTAAACTAACATGATTTTCAAGGTGCTAATGTGGCATAAAAAGTCTTAAGATGTCTTAACTTGTCGTACGATGTTCAAAGGACTCGGACGAATTTACTAGGCTTATAAGGAGTTTTAAGTTTAGGAACGGTATTGTAAAATGTTGTTAGGAGTTGCGAGATATCGTACATTACACTAGCATGCTTTTCAAGGTGCTTATGTGGCATACAGAGTCTTAAGATGTCCTAACTTGTCGTACGATGTTCAAAGGACTCGGACGGATTCAGTAGGTTTATATGGAGTTTTAATTTTACGTACGGTATTGTAAGATGTCGTCAGGAGTTGTGAGGTGCCGTACATTACACTAACATGCTTTTCAAGGTATTAATGTGGCATACAGAGTCTTAAGATGTCCTAACTTGCCGTACGATGTTCAAGGGACTCAGACGAATTCAGTAGGTTTATATGGAGTTTTAACTTTACGTACGGTATTGTAAGATGTTGTCAGAAGTTGTGAGGTGTCGTACATTACACTAACATGCTTTTCAAGGTGTTATTGTGGCATACAGAGTCTTAAGATGTCCTAACTTGCCATACGATGTTCAAAGGACTCCGACGAATTCAGTAGGTTTATATAGAGTTTTAAGTTTACGTACGGTATTGTAAGATGTTGTTAGGAGTTGTGAGGTGTCGTACATTACACTACCAAACTTTTAAAGGTGCTAATGTGGCATACAGAGTCTTAAGATGTCCTAACTTGTCGTTCGATGTACAAAGGACTCGGACGAATTCAGTAGGTTTATATGGAGTTTTGAGTTTACGTACGGTATTGTAAGATGTTCTTAGGAGTTGTGAGGTGTCGTACATTACATTAACATGCTTTTCAAGGTGCTAATGTGGCATACTGAGTCTTAAGATGTTCTAACTTGTCGTACGATGTTCAAAGGTCTCGGACTAATTCAGTAAGTTTATATGGAGTTTTAAGTTTACGTACGGTATTGTAAGATGTTGTTAGGAGTTGTGAGGTGTCGTACATTACACTAACATGCTTTCAAGGTGCTAATGAGGCATACAGAGTCTTAAGATGTCCTAACTTGTCGTATGATGTTCAAAGAACTCGGAAGAATTCAGTAGGTTTATATGGAGTTTTAAGTTTACTTACGGTATTGTAAGATGTTGTTAGGAGTTGTGAGGTGTCGTACATTGCACTAACATGCTTTTCAATGTGCTAATGTGGCATACGAGTCTTAAGATGTTCTAACTTGTCGTACGATGTTCAAATGACTCGGACGAATTCAGTAGGGTTTATATGGAGTTTTAAGTTTACGTACGGTATTGTAATAAGTTGTTAGGAGTTGTGAGGTGTCGTACATTACACTAACATGCTTTTCAAGGTGCTAATGTGGCATACAGAGAGTTAAGATGTCCTAACTTGTCGTACGATGTTTAAAGGACTCGGACGAATTCAGTAGGTTTATATGGAGTTTTAAGTTTACGTACGGTATTGTAAGATGTTGTTAGGAGTTGTGAGGTGTCGTACATTACACTAACAAGCTTTTCAAGGTGCTAATGTGGCATACAGAGTCATAAGATGTCCTAACTTGTCGTTCGATGTTCAAAGGACTCGGACGAATTCACTAGGTTTATATGGAGTTTTAAGTTTACGTACGGTATTGTAAGATGTTCTTAGGAGTTGTGAGGTGTCGTACATTACATTAACATGCTTTTCAAGGTGCTAATGTGGCATACCGAGTCTTAAGATGTTCTAACTTATCGTACGATGTTCAAAGGTCTCGGACTAATTCAGTAAGTTTATATGGAGTTTTAAGTTTACGTACGGTATTGTAAGATGTTGTTAGGTGTTGTGAGGTGTCGTACTTTACACTAACATGCTTTCAAGGTGCTAATGTGGCATAAAGAGTCTTAAGATGTCCTAACTTGTCGTATGATGTTCAAAGAACTCGGAAGAATTCAGTAGGTTTATATGGAGTTTTAAGATTACGTACGGAATTGTAAGATGTTGTTAGGAGTTGTGAGGTGTCGTACATTGCACTAACATGCTTTCAATGTGCTAATGTGGCTTACGAGTCTTAAGATGTCCTAACTTGTCGTACGATGTTCAAAGGACTCGGACGAATTTAGTAAGTTTATATGGAATTTTAAGTTTACGTACAGTATTGTAAGATGTTGTTAGGAGTTGTGAGGTGTCGTACATTACACTAACATGATTTTCAAGGTGCTAATGTGGCATAAAAAGTCTTAAGATGTCCTAACTTGTCGTATGATGTTCAAAGGACTCAGACGAATTTAGTAGGCTCATATGGAGTATTTAGTTCACGTACGGCATTGTAAAAAGTTGTTAGGAGTTGTGAGATATCGTACATTACACTAGCATGCTTTTCAAGGTGCTAATGTGGCATACATAGTCTTAAGATGTCCTAACTTGTCGTACGATGTTCAAAGGACTCGGACGAATTCATTAGGTTTATTACGTAGTTTTAAGGTTCCGTTCGGTGTTGTAAGGTGTTGTTAGGAGCTGTAAAGCGTCGTACATTATACTAACATGCTTTTCAAGGTGCTAATATGGCATATAGAGTCGTAAGATGTTCTAACTTGTGGTACGATGTTCAAAGGACTTGGACGAATTCAGTAGGTTTATATAAAGTTTTATGTTTATGTACGGTATTGTAAGATGTTGTTAGTAGTTGTGAGGTGTCGTACATTACACTAGCATGCTTTTCAAGGTGGTAATGTGGCATACAGAGTCTTAATATGTCCTAACTTGTCGTACGATGTTCAAAGGACTCGGACGAATTCAGTAGGTTTATATAGAGTTTTAAGTTTACGTGCGGTATCGTAATAAGCTGTTAGGAGTTGTGAGGTGTTGTACATTACACTAACATGCTTTTCAAAGTGCTAATGTGGCATACAAAGTCTTAAGATGTCCTAACTTGTCGTATGATGTTCAAAGAACTCAGAAGAGTTCAGTAGATTTACATGCAGTTTTAAGTTTTCGTACGGTATTAAAATATGTTGTTAAGAGTTGTGAGGTGTCGTACATTACACTAACATGCTTTTCAAGATACTAATGTGGCATACAGAGTCTTAAGATGTCCTAACTTGTCGTACGATGTTCAAAGGACTCGGACGAATTCATTAGGTTTATTACGGAGTTTTAAGGTTCCGTACGGTGTTGTAAGGTGTTGTTGGAGCTGTAAAGCGTCATACATTATACAAACATTATTTTCAATGTGCTAATATGGCATATAGAGTTGTAAGATTTTCTAACTTGTGGTACGATGTTCAAAGGACTCGGACGAATTTAGTAAGTTTATATGGAATTTTAAGTTTACGTACAGTATTGTAAGATGTTGTTAGGAGTTGTGAGGTGTCGTACATTACACTAACATGATTTTCAAGGTGCTAATGTGGCATAAAAAGTCTTAAGATTTCCTAACTTGTCGTACGACTTTCAAAGGTCTCGGACTAGTTCAATAGGTTTATATGGAGTTTTAAGTTTACGTACGGTATTGTAAGACGTTGTTAAGAGTTGTGAGGTATCGTACATTACACTAGCATGCTTTTCAAGGTGCTAATGTGGGATACAAAGTCTTAAGATGTCCTAACTTGTCGTACGATGTTCAAAGGACTCGGACGAATTTAGTAGGCTCATATGGAGTTTTAAGTTTACGTACGGTATTGTAAAAAGTTGTTAGGAGTTGTGAGATATCGTACATTACACTAGCATGATTTTCAAGGTGCTAATGTGGCATACATAGTCTTAAGATGTTCTAACTTGTCGTACGATGTTCAAAGGACTCAAACGAACTCATTAGGTTTATTACGTAGTTTTAAGGTTCCGTTCGGTGTTGTAAGGTGTTGTTAGGAGCTGTAAAGCGTCCTACATTATACTAACATGCTTTTCAAGGTGCTAATATGGCATATAGAGTCGTAAGATGTTCTAACTTGTGGTACGATGTTCAAAGGACTTGGACGAATTCAGTAGGTTTATATAAAGTTTTATGTTTATGTACGGTATTGTAAGATGTTGTTAGTAGTTGTGAGGTGTCGTACATTACACTAGCATGCTTTTCAAGGTGGTAATGTGGCATACAGAGTCTTAATATGTCCTAATTTGTCGTACGATGTTCAAAGGACTCGGACGAATTCAGTAGGTTTATATAGAGTTTTAAGTTTACGTACGGTATCGTAATAAGCTGTTAGGAGTTGTGAGGTGTTGTACATTACACTAACATGCTTTTCAAAGTGCTAATGTGGCATACAAAGTCTTAAGATGTCCTAACTTGTCGTATGATGTTCAAAGAACTCAGAAGAGTTCAGTAGATTTACATGCAGTTTTAAGTTTTCGTACGGTATTAAAATATGTTGTTAAGAGTTGTGAGGTGTCGTACATTACACTAACATGCTTTTCAAGATACTAATGTGGCATACAGAGTCTTAAGATGTCCTAACTTGTCGTACGATGTTCAAAGGACTCGGACGAATTCATTAGGTTTATTACGGAGTTTTAAGGTTCCGTACGGTGTTGTAAGGTGTTGTTGGAGCTGTAAAGCGTCCTACATTATACAAACATTATTTTTTTTTTTTGGGTAAAGGGTTACCCCGGTGATTCTATTATAAAGACAACCGTCAATGAAGAACAAGTAGTGAGGATGAGTTCCACACTAATTCATATATGGGACAATCCCCCATATATGTGAACCAAAACAACTAAACATATAATTAAAAATAAACAAACAACCAAACCATCCAAAGACTCAATAAAACCACTTCAAAGAACTAGAAGTTCTACTATCCATTGGAAGCCATTGTAGAGGAGGAGCTCGCGCCTGCTTTATCTCGAGTTATATCTCTAGATTCGTCATAAATAACTTCAACCTCTTCCTCATCCAAGTCAATCCCATTGCTATCCAATTTGTCCTTCTCTTTAATAGATTTCAATGTCCCCGCATCATTCATATTTACTGAAGTAAGGACACTAAAAGAGTTTTGAATATGGGTTTTTGAAAGGTCTCTACTTTTCACATCCAACTTTGAGGTTTTCGCCCCCACCATTTTCTTGTAATCTAGCGGTTTATACTCAACTTTTGGTTTCTGGTTATTAACCTGAAACCCACTCTTCTTTGCCGATTTCCTACCCTTTACATCAATAAAACCATCCCCGCTTATTTTAGGTTTAGGGTTCGGTGTGGGGTTAGATGTAACACATACCTGTTTAGGGCATTCTTCATTTCCATGTCCAAACACACAACACCGCGCACACCTTGGGGGCGTCCACTCATACTCCACACCAACATTCTCAGTGACATATTTACCTTCATCCACATCAGGAATCGCCAGAGATAATACATCTTTAAACTCATGCTCAGATGAAATTTCAATCAATGCCCTTGCATAACTACTTCTTCCCCAGCTTTCAGAACACATAGATGTAGTATAAGAATCTAGTAACCTAGGAGATCCAATCTTTGAAGCTAGCATGCTTAACCCAGCTTTCAATGTGCTAATATGGCATATAGAGTTGTAAGATTTTCTAACTTGTGGTACGATGTTCAAAGGACTCGGACGAATTTAGTAAGTTTATATGGAATTTTAAGTTTACGTACAGTATTGTAAGATGTTGTTAGGAGTTGTGAGGTGTCGTACATTACACTAACATGATTTTCAAGGTGCTAATGTGGCATAAAAAGTCTTAAGATTTCCTAACTTGTCGTACGACTTTCAAAGGTCTCTGACTAGTTCAATAGGTTTATATGGAGTTTTAAGTTTACGTACGGTATTGTAAGACGTTGTTAAGAGTTGTGAGGTATCGTACATTACACTAGCATGCTTTTCAAGGTGCTAATGTGGGATACAAAGTCTTAAGATGTCCTAACTTGTCGTACGATGTTCAAAGGACTCGGACGAATTTAGTAGGCTCATATGGAGTTTTAAGTTTACGTACGGTATTGTAAAAAGTTGTTAGGAGTTGTGAGATATCGTACATTACACTAGCATGATTTTCAAGGTGCTAATGTGGCATACATAGTCTTAAGATGTTCTAACTTGTCGTACGATGTTCAAAGGACTCAAACGAACTCATTAGGTTTATTACGTAGTTTTAAGGTTCCGTTCGGTGTTGTAAGGTGTTGTTAGGAGCTGTAAAGCGTCCTACATTATACTAACATGCTTTTCAAGGTGCTAATATGGCATATAGAGTCGTAAGATGTTCTAACTTGTGGTACGATGTTCAAAAGACTCGGACGAATTCAGTAGGTTTATATAAAGTTTTATGTTTATGTACGGTATTGTTAGATGTTGTTAGTAGTTGTGAGGTGTCGTACATTACACTAGCATGCTTTTCAAGGTGCTAATGTGGCATACAGAGTCTTAAGATGTCCTAACTAGTCGTACGATGATCAAAGGACTCAGACGAATTCAGTAGGTTTATATAGAGTTTTAAGTTTACGTACGGTATTGTAATAAGCTGTAAGGAGTTGTGAGGTGTCGTACATTACACTAACATGCTTTTCAGAGTGCTAATGTGGCATATAAAGTCTTAAGATGTCCTAACTTGTCGTATGATGTTCAAAGAACTTGGAAGAGTTCAGTAGATTTACATGGAGTTTTAAGTTTTCGTATGGTATTAAAATATGTTGTTAAGAGTTGTGAGGTGTCGTACATTACACTAACATGCTTTTCAAGATGCTAATGAGGCATACAGAGTCTTAAGATGTCCTAACTTGTCGTACGATGTTCAAAGGACTCGGACGAATTCATTAGGTTTATTACGGAGTTTTTTTGGGTAAAGGGAATTACCCTGGTGATTCTATAAATTTAAACAATAAACACAAGTAGTGTGGAGATGGCCACACTAGTTCAGCCTTGGACATGCCCAAAGACTGTAAATCATACTACAAATATGAAAAAAGAAAGGAAAACCTTTACAAAACAAATATCGCACCCCAACTAACTAGCTACTACTAGGAAACAAACAGAACGGAGCACCAATCTTCATCAAGATCCATACGCCTTCATGCCTCTATAGTGTGTTGCGTCCAGTACTTAGCTTTGCTCTTTAAACTCATCAACTTATATCGGACAGTTTGGATGACCCATTTACCAATCTCCTCCGGAGGCCTTGGAAATTCATTAAAAATTCTTCTGTTTCTCTCCTGCCAAATACTATAAGCCGCTGCCGCTGTAACCAACCTCTTAACTATAGAATCCATATCCTTGCCACTAGTATTACTTTTTAAGTGATTCAGGATGGTCGCCCAGACTGGAGGAACATATGCCATGTTAATCTTACTACTTACCAAGCTCCAAACCTTTGCCGCATATGCGCATTCAAAAAATAAGTGCTTGTGAGAGTCCACATCCTGCAAACATAAGGGGCAGCATAACATATTCATATTTCGACCCGTTTTATGATTCCATCGAATCAGCCGATCTTGAGTTAACAACTTCCCATGACAGATCAGCCACATATTAAAAGCATGCTTTGGAATACATTGAGGGTACCAAACACAATCCACCCAATCAACATGATCTTCCTTGACTCTAATAGCATCCCATGCTATAGAGGTGGTGAAATCAATAATGTTATCCCCTTCCCTCCATTGCACTTTGTCCATACCGTTCGTAGTAAACGGAATAGAGATAGACAACAAATCAGGGAAACGACTTACAAGCTCAGTCGGCCAAACCAAGGAAGAACCCACCATAATTTTGTCAACCGAATCCGACAGCATCATATTAACATCCCTTATTGATCTGGCATTTATAAACTCAGCAAGAGGGCTTCGATCAGACCAATAATCAAACCATATATTCGTGTTCCTACCATCACCAATTTGGACCCAAAATTTACCTCTGAAAGTGTCTCTCAACCTCAAGATATTTCTCCAACTCCATGAGCATTTAGGTGGAATTTTAATATCCCAGAAGTTTCTCGAACCAATCCTATGTTCCCATATCCATTTTACCCACAACGAGTCTGCATGAGATAATAAACGCCATATATGGGTACCCATTAAAGCCATGTTCATGTCCAAAACTCTTCGAACACCTAAACCACCCTCCTTCTTTGGAAGGCAAACTTTTTTCCAAGCAACTTTGGCTATAACTTTTTTATCCTCCTTGCCTCCCCATAGAAATTTCTTTAATTTGGATTCTATCTCCTTAGCTATATAAGTTGGCAAAATAAATGCTGCAGCCCAAAAAATGTGCATAGAAGATAAAACGGACCGAACGAGCTGAAGCCTCCCTGCATAAGACAAAAACTTGTTGTTCCAGGATGATATACGACCATCCATCCTGTCCAATAACTCAATGCAATTTTGACTGGTTAGTCTAGATGAGATCAAAGGCACCCCAAGATACTTCATCGGCAGCTTACCTTCCTCAAAAGGAAGGACATTTAGAATACCATTCTTGACATGAGGAGGGACATGGCAAAAGAACACGGTACTCTTATGGTTATTGGGAAACAAGCCAGAAAAATCTGCAAACTTCTGCAGCACCTCCAGAATACAAGCAGCAGAACTCGCATCACCCCTCGAGAAAATAAATAGATCATCTGCAAAGCATAAGTTAATAATACAAACCTCTTCACACTTATGATGGAACCTGAATCTCTCCAAAGGCATATTCACAAAAAATAAAGTTAAGACTTCCATAATCATTGTGAATAGATAAGGAGACAAAGGATCTCCCTGTCTTAGACCTCTAGTGCCCTTAAAATAACCATGAATATCCCCGTTAATACATAAAGAGTAAGATGGAGAGGATACACATGCCATAATCCATTCGACCATCGTATTATGGAATCCAAACCCCTTCAGACAGAACTCCATGAACTTCCAGTTTACCGTGTCATATGCTTTTTGGATATCAACCTTAAAAGCACATTTTGGAGGGCCCACATTCAAATGATAGTTATGCATGAGTTCCTGTGTGAGTAATATATTATCTGCAATCCGCCTACCAGGAATAAATGCCGACTGGTTAATGCTAATAATGCTTGTTAAAGATGATTTCAACCGATTAGCAATAATCTTCGAAATGCACTTATACAAAACATTACAGCAAGCTATAGGCCTATAATCAGTCACACGGCTTGGAACTTGCGTCTTTGGGATCAAAGCAATAAGAGTATGGTTCCATTCCTGTAGAAGCCTCCCCGTATTAAAAAAGTCTTGAATAGCTAAGACAACCTCCCCACCAACTACATCCCATGCTTTTTTGAAAAAAGCCGAGGTGTAACCATCAGGACCCGGAGCCTTATCATCATTCATCGAAAACATAACCTTCTTAATTTCATCACTAGTGACTGGCACAATCATACCCGAAGCTATCTCACTGTCAAGTCTAGTAGTGAATAAGTCATATGATGGCGTACTCGGCTGCTCATGCTCACCCCCTAGGAATTGTTCATAAAATGAAACAAATTCCGATATCATCACCTCCCCTTCAAGAACAGTCCCATCCAAACCCATGACCGAATGAATCATTTTCTTGTTATTCTTACACTTAAGAACATTATGAAAGTATTTGGTGTTTGCATCCCCTTCCGCCAACCATCGAACTTTGGCTTTTTGTTTCACAAACTTCTCTTCATCAATGCTTGCCTCAACAAAATCCTTAATGCACTTAACCTCGACCTCCCTCAATGTTACGTCGCAAGGAGAATTGTCAATACAAACTTGGATATCTTCCAGCTTGTCCCTTAGTTTGGCCACCTTTTCATGGATATTACCCTGCTTAGTTAGAAGACGTCTGAAATCTTTTTTAAGATTTTTCATCTTCTTAACAACTCTGAATTGAGCAACTCCACTCACATTACAAGCCCAACCTCTCGTAACAATATTCACAAACTCTGGTTTCTGGGTTAAAAAATTCGAAAATTTGAAAGGCTTCGGCTTGAGTTTGGATTTTTCCATCAAAGCTAGGATGCATGGGCTGTGATCAGAAAGCCCATAGGGTTTGAACAAAGCCGTAGCAGAAGGGAACATATCAACCAGCCCAGAATTACACATCACACGATCAAGCTTCTTGAACATACCAGAGCCTGATTTAGGCTTTTGATTCCAAGTAAACTTAAGACCCGATGCATTAATATCAAAAACTTCAATCTCATTAACACAATCACGAAACTCATTCATACCAAGAGAAACTTTCGAAGGACCTGCAAGTTGCTCATCCAGATAAAGAGAAGAGTTAAAGTCACCTAATAAAGCCCATGGTTGATCTTTGACAAGGCCTTTGTGATATGTCAATGAACACCATAGATCCCTTCTTTTCACATAATAGTTATGAGCATAAACAACCGAGCAATAAAACAATTGTTTGGAAACCTTGTGACCAATTTGACAATGAATAACCTGATCACTATGTGTGAGGACCGTGACATCAAACACATTTGTATCCCATCCCAACAAAATTCTAGTACCTTTCGCACCATCTATACACGAGCTAGCATTAGAGCACCAACTCCAAACATTTGAAATTTTAGCACACATATTCTCCACCTTACTAACCTCCACGTGAGATTCCAAAATAGCACATAAACTAATATGACTATCCTTGATTAGAAATCGAACCTCCTTCTGTTTGAGGGGGCGGTTCATCCCCCTAATATTCCAGCATGCAAGCTTAATCATTGATAACCTGAACAGAAGGAGTGCTTGCCCCTTTATTGTTATATTCATTACCAAACATAGCATTGTATGTAGCATCATATATATCATCACTAACCTCACCCTGCTTATCAACCTCATTCCGTTGCTCAAACACATGATCTTTCTCCAATGACACAGATTTATCCTCATTATAATCCATTAAGACAGAGAATGGATTAGTTGAGGAAGTTGGTTTCTCCACATTCGGTTTCACCTGACCACCTTTGTTACCTTGATCATCTTTCTGTACATTACCAGTAATAGGTCTATACGCAAATTTCTGTCTATGTTGCTGCACATTAAAACCCATTTTTTTAGCTACTTTTTTGTGGGCAGGTTCCACAAACCCGTCCTCGTCTTTCTTGACTCCCTTCCCCTTACTCTCCACTTTCTTAGTCAACCTTAGCCCACATGCTGCCATTTCATGACCAAAAATTTTGCAATGAGCGCATCTAGGGGGGCTCCACTCATACTCCACATCAACTAGTTTAATAGTAACTTCCTCACCATCCAAAGAAGGGATACCTACTTTCAGATTTTGTTTAAATTCCACCTCCGCTGAGATCTCAACAATAGCCCTTGCATAGCTACTCCTTCCCCATCCATTGATGCACATTGATGTGGTATACGAATCCAACTGAATCGGCCTTCCAACCTTGGACATCAAAGCACTTAATCCATCATCAGTGTAAGCAGCTAGTGGTACACTATGAAGTTTAACCCACACAGGTACTGATTTTCGTTCCACCTTAACCAGTTTCGTATCAGGTGCCCATTCATGCAGGAAAAATGGGGCATTAAGTACCATCCATGGTCCTCCTTTGATTACCTTCTCCATACCTTCAAAATTATCAAACTGGAAGAAAAAGAATCCATCAGCATTCATCATTATCTTTTTTAGACCAAACCTGTTCCATTTAGTTTGAGCAAAGTATTTCACAGCATGAAACGATAAACGATCACCCAAGAAATAACCATAAATTGTAAAGCCCAGTTTAGCCTGCACTTTTCTCACCGATTCCCTTGACAGCATGACATCAACCGTATCTTGAGCCTTAGATTCAACAAACCTAAAGTTAACCTTTTTGTCAAGTTTATCTTCTTTCATCACTTCACTCTTACTGTCACGAGTGATCTCTTCACCATTCAAAATCCTCGTCAAGTTAGGGTTATCATTCTCCTCCATAGTTATTTTGTCTTTCCCATCATCCCCAACAGTCAAATTGTTTATTCCATGAGTATCATCAGTCTTCTTCAATATACTTCTAAAAGAAACACGACCATCAATGTTAGTAACTTTTGAAGCTAACGTTGATGCAGCCATGCATGCAGACCCGACAAACCCTAAAACTTAATTCATAAAAGTTGGATCTTAAAAGGTTAATGGGATTCGTATTAATTTAGCTAATCTATAACCATAGACGCAATCAATAACAGACCCGTTAAGCAATCAGATCACAACTCGTAGAATCAAGTAAGAAACAGACCAAACAAACCCTAATCTTGATATCCTCTAATTGCTAACAATGCTCGTATTGTGGTTAGACAATCACAGGATTGTTACACAAAGGAGGAATCAAAAATCAGGAAAAAAGAATCGAACCAGCAATGACGAACACGATTAGGGTTTATAAGAAGCCCTAATCAGAAAAAAACGCCCAAGAATCAAGAACCAAGAAAAATAACAACCCAAGATTCAAGAACCAAGAAACAAGATTCAAGAATCAAGATACAAGATCAAGATTCAAGAACAAGAATCAAGATTCAAGCAAATCGCCCAAAATCGCCCAAGATCGCCCAATCGCCCAAGATTCAGTTTTAAGGTGTCTTTAAGTTTTAAGGCGTCTTTTTATTACGGAGTTTTAAGGTTCCGTACGGTGTTGTAAGGTGTTGTTGGAGCTGTAAAGCGTCCTACATTATACAAACATTATTTTCAAGGTGCTAATATGGCATATAGAGTTGTAAGATGTTCTAACTTGTGGTACGATGTTCAAAGGACTCGGACGAATTTAGTAAGTTTATATGGAATTTTAAGTTTACGTACAGTATTGTAAGATGTTGTTAGGAGTTGTGAGGTGTCGTACATTACACTAACATGATTTTCAAGGTGCTAATGTGGCATAAAAAGTCTTAAGATGTCCTAACTTGTCGTACGACGTTCAAAGGTCTCGGACTAGTTCAATAGATTTATATGTAGTTTTAAGTTTACGTACGGTATTGTAAGACGTTGTTAGGAGTTGTGAGGTATCGTACATTACACTAGCATGCTTTTCAAGGTGCTAATGTGGGATACAAAGTCTTAAGATGTCCTAACTTGTCGTACGATGTTCAAAGGACTCGGACGAATTTAGTAGGCTTATATGGAGTTTTAAGTTTACGTACGGTATTGTAAAAAGTTGTTAGGAGTTGTGAGATATCGTACATTACACTAGCATGCTTTTCAAGGTGCTAATGTGGCATACATAGTCGTAAGATGTCCTAACTTGTCGTACGATGTTCAAAGGACTCGGAGGAATTCATTAGGTTTATTACGTAGTTTTAAGGTTCAGTTCAGTGTTGTAAGGTGTTGTTAGGTGCTGTAAAACGTCCTACATTATACTAACATGCTTTTCAAGGTGCTAATATGGCATATAGAGTCGTAAGATGTTCTAACTTGTGGTACGATGTTCATAGGACTCGGACGATTTCAGTAGGTTTATATAAAGTTTTAAGTTTATGTACGGTATTGTAAGATGTTGTTAGGAGTTGTGAGGTGTCGTACATTACACTAGCATGCTTTTCAAGGTGCTAATGTGGCATACAGAGTCTTAAGATGTCCAAACTTGTCGTATGATGTTTAAAGGACTCGGACGAATTCAGTAGGTTTATATGGAGTTTTAAGTTTACGTACGGTATTGTAATAAGTTGTTAGGAGTTGTGAGGTGTCGTACATTACACTAACAAGCTTTTCAAGGTGCTAATGTGGCATACAGAGTCTTAAGATGTCCTAACTTGTCGTACGATGTTCAAAGGACTCGGACGAATTTAGTAGGCTTATATGGAGTTTTAAGTTTACGTACGGTATTGTAAAATGTTGTTAGGAGTTGTGAGATATCGTACATTACACTAGCATGCTTTTCAACGTGCTAATGTGGCATACAGAGTCTTAAGATGTCCTAACTTGTCGTACGACGTTCAAAGGACTCGGACGAAATCATTAGGTTTATTACGTAGTTTTAAGGTCCCGTTCGGTGTTGTAAGATGTTGTTAGGAACTGTAAAGCGTCCTACATTATACTAACATGCTTTTCAAGGTGCTAATATGGCATATAGAGTCGTAAGATGTTCTAACTTGTGGTACGATGTTCAAAGGACTCGGACGAATTCAGTAGGTTTATATGGAGTTTTAAGTTTATGTACGGTATTGTAAGATGTTGTTAAGAGTTGTGAGGTGTCGTACATTAAATTAACATGATTTTCAAGGTGCTAATGTGGCATAAAAAGTCTTAAGATGTCTTAACTTGTCGTACGATGTTCAAAGGTCTCGGACTAGTTCAGTAGGTTTATATGGAGTTTTAAGTTTACGTACGGTATTGTAAGACGTTGTTAGGAGTTGTGAGGTATCGTACATTACACTAGCATGCTTTTCAAGGTGCTAATCTGGGATACAAAGTCTTAAGATGTCCTAACTTGTCGTACGATGTTCAAAGGACTCGGACGAATTTACTAGGCTTATAAGGAGTTTTAAGTTTACGTACGGTATTGTAAAATGTTGTTAGGAGTTGCGAGATATCGTACATTACACTAGCATGCTTTTCAAGGTGCTTATGTGGCATACAGAGTCTTAAGATGTCCTAACTTGTCGTACGATGTTCAAAGGACTCGGACGGATTCAGTAGGTTTATATGGAGTTTTAAGTTTACGTATGGTATTGTAAGATGTTGTGAGGTGTCTTACATTACACTAGCGTGCTTTTCAAGGTGCTAATGTGGCATACAGAGTCTTAGGATGTCCTAACTTGTCGTACGATGTTCAAAGGACTCGGACGAATTTTGTAGGTTTATATGGAGTTTTAATTTTACGTACGGTATTGTAAGATGTCGTCAGGAGTTGTGAGGTGCCGTACATTACACTAACATGCTTTTCAAGGTATTAATGTGGCATACAGAGTCTTAAGATGTCCTAACTTGCCGTACGATGTTCAAAGGACTCAGACGAATTCAGTAGGTTTATATGGAGTTTTAACTTTACGTACGGTATTGTAAGATGTTGTCAGAAGTTATGAGGTGTCGTACATTACACTAACATGCTTTTCAAGGTGTTATTGTGGCATACAGAGTCTTAAGATGTCCTAACTTGCCGTACGATGTTCAAAGGACTCCGACGAATTCAGTAGGTTTATATAGAGTTTTAAGTTTACGTACGGTATTGTAAGATGTTGTTAGGAGTTGTGAGGTGTCGTACATTACACTACCAAACTTTTAAAGGTGCTAATGTGGCATACAGAGTCTTAAGATGTCCTAACTTGTCGTTCGATGTACAAAGGACTCGGACGAATTCAGTAGGTTTATATGGAGTTTTGAGTTTACGTACGGTATTGTAAGATGTTCTTAGGAGTTGTGAGGTGTCGTACATTACATTAACATGCTTTTCAAGGTGCTAATGTGGCATACTGAGTCTTAAGATGTTCTAACTTGTCGTACGATGTTCAAAGGTCTCGGACTAATTCAGTAAGTTTATATGGAGTTTTAAGTTTACGTACGGTATTGTAAGATGTTGTTAGGAGTTGTGAGTGATAGGTTCAATTGGATCGTTAATATCGCTCACAATGATCAGAATCACACGCACAAACAAACAGTTCAATCACAAACACAATCCATACTAATAATTCTCTGTATATTGATGATCAAAGCAATTCGTAGTACAAGGTGCAGGAGAAACAAAATCACACACAGTTAATTCTCTCTCTAACAGTGTAAAAGTGATCTAGCCTCTCTCCTCACACACACACACTACATGCTTATAACAACCAATTACAAGTTTAAGGAATATAACAAAATGGACCCTAAACTATTTACAAACATATAAACAATAAACAAAATACAAAGTAAATCTTAACAAGGAAATAGCCCTAACAGTACTCCCCCTAAGATTTAACTTTGGATCTTCAGCAAAAATCTTCTATCTTTTTCTTCTTCTTTGATCAGCATCATCTCTTTTTCTACCAATCTTCTGGTTCATCTTTCACATTCAGAAGCTCTCGACCTTTATACTCTTCTTGTTCCTTTAAAGCTTCTTCAATGCAGGACTTGAACTTTTCTGCAATCTTGGCTTGTCGAGGCTTTGATTCATTCGTCAGAATTGGTAAAGCATTCATGCGTCTGAGCGAATCTAGATTCAAACCTGCAAAATCAATATTAGCGTAAAACTCAAATGGCATTTCTTGGCCTTTGACCTTCACCTCCAAGGTTCCTTTTCTAGATATCCTCATGTACTCTATCTCTGGTAAATCAACCCTCACGAGATTAGAGTTTAGCAATGCTTTCCTCACCCGAATCTTTCAGTAGCCGCTGCTATAACTTCAATCATCACCACAAAAAACTTTCTGTCAGCTTCAGCTAGTTTATCCTTACACTTCTCCATTCTGTAGCTCCTCAAAAAGTCTATATAAGATGGATGTAGCAGCTTCAACTCAAAAGTACTAAAAAAAGTAATCATATCCTTGTCCCAATCCTCCAAATTCCGAACAAGCTTCAGTTCAAAAGTTTCTTGATTATAAAACACTTTGAGTATGGGCTTTGTCATCTGACTTCCATCAATAACCTTCAATCCAGGATCAGTCACTTTGTCAAAATATTCGTCCGAAAATTCCTCAAGGTACATATCCTCAGTCACAACCAATTTCTTTTTCTTCCTTTCTTTCTTAGCTTGCACATACGCAGAGTCTTCTTGTTGACCTCTAAAATCCAGAAACTTCGGTGATCTACCAATCCCAGCATCAAGAAGCATTACACACTTATCACCACGCTCAGCACGCGTGTGATTTATCAACCTTAATTTGTGTAACTCCTTTAAATCCTGAACTTCCAGCTTAAAGATGCTCGAATAGTAATGATATACGTCACAAAGGCCATTCACTCTCTTAATCATAAACGCATCAAATACTTCGTCGTATTTCCATGCTATGATTTTTACTTTCTTGTTCTTCTCAGGCACAATCATAGAGTCAAGTAACTCAGCAATTGACTGTCCTTTGCTCATCAGCGACCTAACCACATCACCTGGTGTTGCTGATTTATGCCAAGTTTCACGCACATCCATCGGTATGTTGTACGATTTAACCTCGCTTGGAAACATATCCATCAGTTCGTGCCTCTTTTTGTGAGCATCTTCAGGAAGCGCCATCACCGGAATCTCTTTTGGACCAAGCACTTTGAATCTCTTTGTCAGCTCAAAGTACTGAGGATTGTTATAGTCCAAGTAAAACATCCTGTTGTACATTTTCTCCGTTTTCATAAAGCTGACTACAATCTTTCTCAGAGACTCAGACTTCAACCTCTGCAAAGTCTTATACGGATAGTTTCTCGAACTTAACCAACTCCGCATATCAGAAGTAGTCATTTCATCTGGATTTTGATGATAAAGCTCAGTCGGAGGTAAGTCTTCGATGTTCAAGCTCTCTTGCATCGGAGTCCATTCACCCATCTCTATTACAAACTCTTTCTGATCAGCTTCGGCTTTATCTTGAGCAATTATACACTTCTCATACTCTTCATTTATCTGACTCACCGTCAAGCCATTCAAAAACACAGAGTTGTACTTCATTTTCTCAAGGTATGCAAACCTTTGATCCAAATCATCTGGTAATTCTTCAACAACATTCTTTACTGGCTCAGCTTCACCTTCAGACTCAGTCCAATCTATGTCATCTAGATCATCTAACGCTTCAATCATAGGTGCATCGTCAGTTTGAATCGGCTCAAACTGACTAGCAACTTCAGCTTCTGTTTCATGCACCTCAACATCAACAGCTTCAGATTGAATCGGCTCAATCTGAACTGTGTCTTCTGAACCAGCTTCTTTCTCACTCTCTGCTACCTCAAAAACTTCAGTTTCAGCTACAGAATCAGATTGAATCGGCTCAATCTGACCTGATTTAGCAATCTCAGCTTCATTCACCTTCTCAGTCTCAATTTCAGCTACAGATTGAATCGGCTCAATCTGCACTGTTTCATCTATCTTTGCCTTCTTTGACCTTTCTTCATCACCAAAAATCTCCGGTATCGCATCTATCTTCCTCTTTCCCTCAGCTTTGTCCATATTGACAGTTTCAGCAGCAGCTTCATCGGGAATGATAATTGGTGATTCTACCAAAATACCAACATTCGAAGTTCCTCGAGCTCTAGTCAAATAAACTTTTGGCACATGCGTTTCAGTCACTTCTATTACCTCTTCAGAAAAATCTTTGTCTGATGATGAGCCAGCCTTCTTCGGTTTCATTTCCTCCAACTCTTTTTCTAACATCTCTTTCTCGGCTTCCAACGTATTGCATTCAGCTTTAACCTCAGTATAATCATACTTTAGGTTCTCATACTCCTCTTTGAGTTTATCATAATCATCTCTCAACTTCACATGCTCATCAACAAGTTTCACATGATCTTCATCCAACTTCTTGAAAATTTTCAGATTCTGGTTATGAATATCCCAATATTCATCAAACCTTTTCTTTTTCCGCTCATTAGAAGCTTTCAACAAGTCATTAGCTTCAATCAGTTTGGCCACCATTTCTTCTAATTCTGCAATACGTTTCTCTTTTTCATCATCAATCTTTGACACAACGTTTGGTGAAGACTCCAAACCTTGTTTAACATTTTCAGCAATTTGTGGTGAATTGGTGGGTAAATCAGCAATAATAGGATCAGTAGCGCCAGCATCAGCATCCTCAACTATCTGTGCCATAGTTTCAGCTTCGGCCACTACCTCCTGTGCAATTTGGAGTACGTCTATCTCTTCAGGCTCAACAATCACTGGTTTCGACCTCTTCCTTCGAACATACTGAACATTAACCTCCTTTGGAACATCATCCACTACTTCTTCAACCAAAGAAGCAACCTTAGCAGGTTCTTCTATCTCAACTGTTTCAATTTTCTCTATCTCAGTCTCCATTGGTTCAGCCTCCTCTGAAATAGATTCAGATTCAGCATCATCACCACCATCATTACCATCACTATGTTCATCATTGTCACCATCATCATTCTCATCATCTTGGTCATCATCACTTTCATCGATCTCTCTATCAACAATATCCATTGGATTAACAATCTCTCCATTCGAAATATGATGATAGACAACCTCTACATCTTCTTCATTGTTGACTATATCTCTCATATAGTCAAACAATTCAACATCAGGCACATTTCCGATACTCATCTTTCGGTAAGATAGATCGTTCATGTCCTCTGTATACAAAATACCTCCAGAATATCCTTCACTTCTGATGACAGGATATGCAACATTGATCATTAGTTGTAAGAACCTCGGGTACATGAGGAACTTAAACCTTTTGCCTTTGACCAAGTTGAATACAAACCCATTCATTATCCATCTCGAAAAGTTGAATGATTTGTTCTCTGCTATAGCACAAATTGGTGATGCAATATCGGATGGAAAGTTGTCAAACCCTGCACTCCTCCTGGACATGCATTGCTGTACAACATAACATAGCAGCTTATATTTTCTTCCCAACTTTGCCCTGTAAAACTGTGACTTTGGAAACACAGGTGGATGTCCCATATTCACAAAACAAGCTTTACATTCCTCCATGGTCAACTCATCCAACATACCAACCTCATCCTCATCAATCCTTAGGGCATGTCTAATAGCTTCTTCTGAAACTGTCAACACCCAATCTCTAGTAATATGCCCTCTGACCACAGCAACACCATTCTCATCTCTCACAACCTCAGCTGTCCTCCAGAAACTCTTGATCAACCTTGCATATATGACCGGCTTGGCACATATAGCATAAACATATTTAGTCCTCTTGATGAACTTGATCATATCCCTATAACCTTCTGTTTCAGGAAGTGATTCATCTAAACATGCCACCAGATTATGTTTAGGTTCAAACTTGAGATTCTCCATCTTATTCAATCAATCAACCTTGTTACAGAGCAAACGATTGAATATGATAACACGGCGATTTTAAGTTCAGAGGATTTGTGTGAAAATGAATGTGTGAAATGATAAGTGTTTGTGAAGAGGCGGTGTTTTGTATCGTCAAAAATTTTAGGTCAAACTTTAAGTGTCGGGTCAACAAAATGACGGGCAAGCTTAAAAAGCCCAATAAGCCTTGCCGGGTCAAGTACTGTATGGACGGGTCATGTACTGTAGTGACGGGTCAAGTACATAAGACAAGTCGCAAACATATGAAAAACACTTGACGGGTCAAGCACTGTAGAGACGGGTAAGTCACTGTAGTGACGGGTAAAGGTTAGGAACAACTACACCTGATGGGTTTTATTCATCACCCGGCATAATAGTTTTCAAACATCACCCGGCAACTTTTCTTCATCACCCGGCAACACAGTTGCTTTCCTTCATCCGGCTTGCTTTTCTTCTTCACACGGCAACCTTCTTCACAAGGCAACTTTCTTCACACGGCAATCTTCTTCATTACCCGGCAACATAGTGTCATACCTTTACACGGCAATGACTTCTTTTTCACCCGGCTGTATAGTACACACTTGTCACCCGGCAAGATATCTATGACCTTCACCCGGCTGTATTTGACATGATCATTGCCCGGCTGTACAGTGGTCACAATATCTTCACCTTTTTCCTCAATCACCCGGCAGGTATCAGACTTACAACATTACCCGGCTGAACAGTTCTTTACCCGGCATAATAGTTGCATCTGATATCTTTGCCCGGCTATAACATTTGATCAATTTTCTTCATTTTTCTCGTCTGTTGACTTTTTCAACGTCATTTATTGCACCTGCAACATTCTCCGACATATTAATTAGACAAGATATCCTTAAAAAGAATGTTTGTCATATTAATTATCAAACAACATTAAACATTGCAACAAATTTAATTTTCCAATTAAAATTCATTTTTCTTTTTCTTTTCCAAAAATGTTTTTGCACAACCAATTTTTCTATATCCCGAAGCAATTTCTTAAAAACAAATTACAAGACCTTGGGTTTGTTTTTAACACATCCAATACCTTTGCTTTTCATACCACATAATCTTGTTCATTCAAAACACTTATTCAAAACAAAATATTTTTGGATTTTTGTAGATATTTTTCTTCAATTTTATTCTCCCCCTAAACTTGAAATTTCTTGAAATTTTTAAGTTTAACAAGGATGTCGATGTATCAATAATGATTCCAAATGCCTGCACACACAAAGCACACACATTAAAATAAAGACATATGCAATGCAATGAATCAAAATATCGCAGTGAGATCATACCACACATTATCTGAACATGTTTTGCAAGTTTTGAATAGACATTTGACTTATGCTTGATTGAGTGATGATATGAAAACATACCAATTAGCTCGAGTTGACACACTTACTTTTTCAGTATCATGATGATATTTAAGGTTCGATTAAAATGACTTATGTGACCCACATGTATACATATGTCAACATATTTCTTTATCAAACACTACCTGAATGCATATTGCACAAAACCTGGTCACTTACAGTCATACACAGTGTGGAATCTGGGTTCTATTCGGATTTGGTCCACTTTGGAACTTCTTTTTAATTCCATCTTTGGGAATTTTTTCTTTCCTATCGTTCCCCTTGGGAATCTTCTGAATTCCATTTTGGAATTTTTGTTTGGTATTGGTCCACATTTGGGACTCTTTTTGTTCCATTTTGGAATCTTTTGCTGCACCTTGAAGCTCATAAGAGACTTCGTGTGAGACTTCAGGTCTGTGGGTACCACAACAAAGAAGCTCACGATGCGGTTCATCACACTGAGTAGACTACATCGTTACCCGATCATGCACAACTATCATCACAAGCAATGTATCAAAAGATATATATCCAGACATGTATAACAATGGAACTTAACACAAAGATCATTAAGTTTATGTTTGTCAACAATCAACTTACTTGTTCAGTCTAATTGTCTGAGCTGTCTAGCACATCAACTAACATTCATCAGTCTTTATTAAAAATGATGTAACCAATAATGTCTAGTGTAACTATCATTTCTCACTTTGTGCAATATAGATTCTTATGACATGATATTTTCTTTTCTTTTTGCATTTATATTTTGTTTTTGCTTTTCTATTTTTCTTTTTCACGCAAGCACACACAATGCAAAACCTAAAATAAAAGACAAAGGAATCAAAAAAATAACATCAACTTATTATATTTTTGGCTTTTATATTTTTCTGATTTTTGTTTTGTTTTTGAAAAATAGAATCAATCATGATTGATTAATCCTATGGATTGAATTAAGAATTCAAACCGGCCTGACAAAAAAGATTTTGTGAAAAGATCTGCCAGTTGTTTGTCGGTATGAACCTTAATCAAAATTATTAAACCCTTTTCAGAGTTGTCTCTTAAAAAATGATATCTAATTTCGATGTGTTTGGTTTTAGAATGTTGAACAGGATTAGCAGTTATAAACATAGCAGCAGTATTGTCTATGTATATAGGAGTTTTTAGAAAGTTAAACCCGTAGTCCAGCAACTGATTTTGTAACCATAAAACCTGAGAACATCCTGCAGATGCAGCGATATACTCTGCTTCAGCTGTGGATACAGAAACATTGGTCTGCTTCTTGCATTGCCAAGAGACAAGCCTTGGACCCAAAAATTGACAGCCACCAGTTGTCGATTTCCTATCAAGAGCACAACCACCAAAATCACTGTCAGAATAGCTATATAGTTCAAAATTTCCTTCGTAAGGATACCATAACCCAAGATTTGGTTTCCCTTTGAGATATCTGAATATACGCTTCACAGCAACAAGATGCGACTCTTTCGGATCTGACTGGTATCTGGCGCATACACACACAACGTACATGATATCTGGTCTTGATGCAGTAAGATACATCAGAGAACCGATCATTGATCTGTATAGTGTTTGGTCAACTGCTTTGCCCTTTGGATCAGGTTGAATCTTGCAGTTCACATCAGATGGAGTTCGAATTGTTTGACAATCTTGCATCTTGAATTTCTTCAACAACTTCTCAACAAATTTTGATTGATTGATGAAAATTCCGTCAGCAGATTGTTTCACTTGTAATCCAAGAAAGAAGTTAATCTCCCCCATAGAACTCATCTGGAATCTAGACTTCATGATTTCTTCAAATTCTTTGCACATTGACGCACTGGTTGATCCGAAGATAATATCGTCCACATAAACTTGAACACACAATAAGTCGTCATTCTCCCTCTTCATAAACAAAGTTGGATCAATCTGTCCTCTTGTGAATCCATGTTCTATTAAATGCTTGGATAATGTCTCATACCAGATTCTCGGAGCTTGGTGTAGACCATATAGAGCTTTACTCAACTTGTATACACGATGAGGATAGTCAGGATCTTCGAAACCCGGAGGTTGTCTGACATATACGTCATCTGTAATTGGTCCATACAAGAAAGCACCTTTAACGTCCATTTGGAATACTTTAAACTTCATGAAGGAAGCATATGCAAGAAAAACGCGTATGGCTTCAAGTCTTGCGACTGGAGCAAACACCTCTTCATAATCAATGCCTTCTTCCTGAGTGTATCCCTGTGCAATCAGTCTTGCTTTGTTTCTAACCACGATGCCACGTTCGTCTGGCTTGTTTTTGTACAACCATCTTGTACCTATTGCGTTCTCTCCTTCAGGTAAGTCCACAAGTTTCCAAACTTCCTGTTTGCGAAACTGGAGTAATTCCTCCTGCATGGCCTCAATCCAACTGTTATCTTTCAGCGCCTCTGAAATATTCTTTGGCACCACTTGAGATAGAAAACACGAGTAAAGACAAACATTTGCTTGCTCTGTCTGACTTCTTGTAGTTCTCTGATTCAACGGCCCGATAATCTGAGAGACAAGATGTTTCTTGTGAATTCGATGAACAGGAATATCACCTCCTTGCACTTGAGTCTCTAGATTAGAAGTATTCAGATTTGGTAGATCTTGTAGTATGGACGAAGTATGCGGTGTGAAATTCGGGACTTGATCCGGTGAATTGATGAAGTAATCAAAAGATTCTGGAATAACTTCAGCATTCGGATCCGATGATGGTTGATTCTGAACAGATCCACCATCATTAGGAGAAATCACATCTTCTTCATGATTGTTCGATTCTTGATCTTCATTAGAACCAGAAGGACCCGGATCTTGACTGGATTTGACATGATCAGGATTGTGAAAAGACATAAATGGATATTCAGAGTTGAGATTTCCATCTTCGTCATTATCAGAATCGTCACTAAAGCATCCTAAGTCGCCTGATTCCTTCCTTGCGTTTCCTGAAAAATCAAATAAGTTAGAATTGAAGGATTTCGATAATGAATCTAAATCAAATAACCATTCGGGACCATGAGCCACTAACGGAAACGAATTTTCTAAAAACTTGACGTTGATAGTTTCAATAACAATATTTGTTTTGCTATTAAAAACTCGATAAGCTTTAGAAACAGACGAATAACCTAGGAAAAATCCATCGTCAGATTTTGACTCAAACTTCCCGAGATGATCATTCAAATTTAAAATCGAAACCGGACAACCAAATGCTTTCAAGTAAGAAATATTTGGTTTCCTTCCAAACAACAACTCATAAGATGTTTTCTTTTTATCTTGCACTAATAATGTTCTATTTTGTACAAAACACGCAGTAGCAATAGCTTCGTCCCAAAAAGTGATCGGGATTTTGGCATCTGCGAGCATGGATCTTGCTGCTTCAATTAGTGTCCGGTTTTTCCGTTCCGCAACCCCATTCTGTTGAGGCGTTCTAGGCGCACTAAATTGTCGAGCAATCCCCTTTTCTGCACAAAATAAATCAACATTAGCATTCTTAAATTCCGTTCCATTATCACTTCTTAACACTTTAACTTTGCATTCCAATTGATTTTCAACTTTAATGATAAATTCTTTTAATAATTCAGCTGTTTCAGATTTTGCATGCAAAAAATAAACCCACGAAAATCTAGTAAAGTCATCTATGATAACCAAACAATATGATTTTCTCCCGATGCTTTGAACGTTGGTCGGTCCAAAAAGATCCATATGTAGCATCTGCAAGGGTTTTGAAATGGAGTTTTCGAGCTTGGACTTAAAAGACATCCGATGCTGTTTTCCCTTCAAACATGCTGAACAAAGATCAGTTGTGGAGAATTTCTTCGATGGGATTCCCACAGCGTGATTTCCAGTTACCAAACGGTTCATGTTTCTGAAGTTGGAATGTCCCAGCCGTCTATGCCATAGCTGACTCTCATCATTTGAAGCATGGGCAATGAGACAGGTTGTTTCGGTTTCAGCATCAATCTGCGACATATCCAATTTGTATACATCACGATCTCTAGGCGCTTTCACCACTACCCACTCATTGTCAATCTTGAAACCTGGTTTAAGAATATAACAGAAAGAATCATCAAAAAGAGTTGAATAAGATTTATCACAAATTTGCGAGACACTTAGTAAGTTAAAGTTCAACTGTGCACAGTAGTTGACTTTATCAAAACTAATGATCCCATTCGAAACAGTTCCTTCTCCTGTGATTTTACCACCCGCATCACCTCCAAAAGCGACGTGAGTACCATTCTTTTGCTTGAAATCCTGAAGCAAGGCATGGTTGCCTGTCATGTGCCGGCTACACCCACTATCAACAAACCACGAGTTGATAGGTCTTCTTGGGCGTACCTGCAATTCAAACATTTTCAGTTAGTTTGGTCAACCCATGCCCACACGGTCTTGGGTTTACCGAATTTATCTGCAATTGTAACTTGCTTATATTGAATATTTTGAAAATTTGTTTCATTCATGAGATTTTGATGCTGATAACTGTTGTTTCGCCCATTGGCGTTCATTGACTGCTTTCTTCTTAAAGCCCTGAACCTTTCCTCCAACTGAGGATCAAGGTTGTTTTCAAAATTTTGGTTTCTTACCAACAAAGCTCTCGGCTTAAAATTGTTAACCTGCACACTTCTTGACAAGTTAGAAACAGAATTGTTTCGATTGAAATTTCTCAAAACCGGAAAATGACTTTGACTCATATTTTGAAAACCAAATGAATGATTTCTTTTAAAGTTTGAAAACGGAGTCATTTCTCTAGTTGAGTTTGATCGAAAGAAACAATCCTTTGTGTCATGGTTTCTTCTCTCACAAATATCACAAAATTTGTTATAGTAACATTCTTCTGAAGAATGATTTCTTTTGTCACAGAAACTGCAGTACCTGTTAAAGAAACATTCAGCAGTTGCATGATTATACCTATCACAAATTTCACAATGTTTCTTGCTAATCCTAAAGAGCCGATTGTTAACTTTTGATGTTGAACCAAAACGTGATTCATTATCTTGGTTATTCGGTTTTAGATTAACGTTCTTTTGTGGAGTCTTGGTTTGCGATTTTGATTGCATGGAACTTTGGTTCGATTTTAAACTGTTCTGTTTGGTTACCTTTTTGTTTTCAATTCTCTTATCATTGACAGCGGAAGACTTAGGACCTGAACCTGTTTTCAGACCAGAGTTAGATTTGATTTGAGCATTGATTTGGTTACCATAAGAACCGTTCATGTCGAAAGTACCTGCAGACACAAACTTAATTGTCTTACCTTTTGACACTTTCTTGACAGATTTTACGTTTTGAGCTTTGGTGTTGTCATTCGATTTTATGACACTTTTACCTTTTGATTCTTTTGTTTCAGATTGATTTTTCATTGCTTTCGATTTCTGCTTCTTTGCAGTTGAAACTTCGGCTTTCTTTACTTCTGGCGTTTTGATCAACTGAGCAGCAACTTGCGCCTTTTGTTCTTTCTTCCACTTGATATACTCAGGATCATTGAATCCTGAAAATTCACCTTCTTCCTTCACCGATTCTGGTTCTGGGTTAAGCTTTGGATATTCAACAAGTTGAATAAGAACAGGCTCCAGTTTGTTATCAGATTTGTTGCTTGCTTCATCATCAGCTTCAGTTGTCATTCCTTCTTCTCTCAAACTTTCAATCAACACCTCAGATCCTTCGGACTCGGATTTACTTCTTTGAATTTCTTTGAATTTACGCTCATTTTCAGGTGAATGATCAAATTCATTAAAGTTTTCCGGTAAGGTTTGAGTGATTGAATTTGGCATCGGTTCATGAGTAAAATCCAACCCGGTTTTGTTTTTGTTACCTCTTTCATTAATAAGTTGTTCAACCATTGTTTTACAACTTTTAACTTTCTTTAATTCAACTTGTGTGACAGCATGTTCAACTTTTTCTTGTTCAAAGTTCTTTGTCATTTCTTCAAGTTGTTTGGTAACAAGTTCCAATTCTTTCAAAGTTTTGTTCCATGATTCAGTTAGTGACAAAATCTTCTCATCAGAAATTTTGTGATCAATTTTAAGTTGTTCATGAATCTTTTCATGTTTGCTTAATTTGTCACCTATTTTAAATGAATGAGTTCGATAATGTTCTACTTGTTGAATGCATTGTTCAGAACATAACCTTTCTTTCACATCTAAAGGCAATGGAACATAGTTAGGAGGGAGTTCAGAAATAACCTTTGGTTGCTCAGTGGAAGATGAAGACTCATTGGCAGTAGCCATTAACGCAACTTCGGTTTCAGTCTCTTCAGTAGGATCTGCTTTTGCGCTCCAGTCATACTCTTCAGAATCTTCATTATCATCAACCATCATTTTTCCATCCCCTTCTTCAGACCAGTCTTCTTCTTCAATTTCACACACCAGTGCAAGATTTGATGTAAGATCAGATGTAAACTGTTATGCATATGCACTCCAGTCATATCCGTCTTGTACACTTACAACCAATGCTTTAGTTTGATCTTCTGGCTTCTTTTCATTATCCTTCAACTCAGGCATAGGAAGACTTTGATACGGTTTCTGAAAGAAACGCTGATTTCTGCCTTGATAACTTGAAGATTGTTGAGAATTTTGACCTTGACCTTGATTGCTTGAACTAGCTTGGTCATTGAAATTCTTTGGAGCTTTGCATTCTCTTGAGAAATGACCATACTGGTTACAGTTAAAGCACCTGGCCTTAGATTTGTCAAATCCAACTGTCTTGTTAGCATGAGGTTTGTAACTTCGGTTAACATATGCATGCTTTTGAGTTCGATATGCAACCATAACCATTTGCCAATTCAGATCCATTTCTTCAACATCAACTGGATCCATTTCAAATAAGTCTTGAAGGACCACGTCCATTTGTCTTAAATGACTTCCTTGATACGCTTGAAAACTTGCCATAAAAGCAGTAAAGGCAGTTTTTGTCTCGTCATCTTGAAGCAGAATATTCATTACGTCTTTTACCTTGGCTTGAACATTTGAACTCTGATTTTCTGATTGACTTTGAACTTGGGCTCTTGGTGGAGATTGAGGTTGAGAATAAGTTGGTGAATTTGGAAAATATGCTGAATCAGTAAAGAAACTTGCACCAACAAATAAGTCACCCTCATCTTCAAACTTTGTTACATCTTGTGCAAGAAAAGCGTTATCCACAGTATTGGCAGGATTTACCACATACTTATACTGAGTTTGTGAGCTTGATCTATCAGTATTTCTTGATCCTTCATCAATCTCAACTTCTTCAATTTTTCCAATAAGCAAATCAAGTTCCATTGGAAATTTCTCAGTATGTTTCAACAAGGTAACAGTTTGTTTCCATGATGATGGTAAGGCACATAATAATCGATCATTCAAGTCTTGAAGTTCAGTCTTTACTCCGAGATTTGTCATCTCAGTAGTTAAGTGAACAAACCTGTTCATCATCTGGTGTACTGTCTCTCCATTAACATGTTCAAAAAGTTCCAATTGTCTCTTTAATTTCGACTTCTTCAGGCTTCTCAATTGTTCTCCTCCTTCACATATAGACTTCAAAGCTTTGAAGCATGTATAACCAGTCTGATATGCATCCAATCTAGACAGAACTTGAAGTGGCAGTCCCTTGCACATTAAAGAATAAGCCTTGCTATCATTCTTTACTTTCCTCAGATCTTCTGCTGACAAATTATCTTCTGGATAAGGTTCAGTAGAGTCTTTTGTGTAGGTACTAGCACTGTCTGGAGCAGTCTGAGTTGGAATATGAGGACCCTTCTCAATGGATTTCCATAAGTCATTGTCAATTGAACACAAGTGATGTCTCAACCTGATGGTCCAGTTCTTGAAATCTGCACGATTCAAAAGTCTAGGAACATGGTTATCAGAATCATCATTAGGAGCCATTTTTAACAATTTTTTAAGAAAATATTTTTGGTTTTTGTTAATTTTTTTTAAAAAGAAATGATTAAAATACTAAAATAAAGACAAGTAATTAAAGACAAGACAAGAAACAGGTATTAAAAACAACTAAAGTGAGTCACACGGCAAAACAGTGAAAATCCTTCTTCACCCGGCTAAACAGTGTCTTTGTTCTTCACCCGGCAGGAAAAAGTCTTTACACGGCTGAACAGTTACCCGGCTCAACAGTTGTAATAATTTTTGTCTTCACCCGGATGAACAGTTACCCGGCAGCAAGAAAAACTTCACACGGCAATAAGTCTTTGACCCGGCAGAATTTTGACACGATAAGAAGCTTCCCCGGCTGAACAGTACTCGATCACACGGCAGAGTTGTTTACCCGGCAACACAGTTGATGATTACCCGGCTGTATTTTGTCTATCACCCGGCGTAACAGTGTTTTACCCGGCACAACAGTGTATCACGCGACTGAACAGTAATACTTTTTCAAGTCAAATTCTTCACCCGTCTAGCACAAATTCCCTTACACGGCAATACAGGACCTAATTTCTTCTCAAATCTAAATCCAAGGAAATTGTCTAAGTCAAAAATATTCACCCGGCAAGTTAATCTTCAACCAACATCATACTGTTCATCATTTTCTTCATGAGAATTTTCTGGGTTTTGTCTAAAACTTGTCCAAATTGTCCAAAATTCACACACAAGCTGTGAAATAGTCCGATTATCAATCCCTTTTATCAATCAATCCAAAACATGATCAAATCTGATGAAATTGAGCAAAAATTTGATCGAACAGTAACTTTTTCTTTTCTTCTTAATTCTTCAGATCTGATGATGATCTGATAGAATCTGCACAATCGTTGTGTATAGGAGTGATTGCGATGATAAATCACAACTAAAAACACCAACAATTCATTCAGATCATGATTTTTGAGCAATATTGATGTGTTTTGCTTAAGAACAGCGAAGAACACAATACCGAAAGCTCTGATACCAATTGATAGGTTCAATTGGATCGTTAATATCGCTCACAATGATCAGAATCACACGCACAAACAAACAGTTCAATCAAAAACACAATCCATACTAATAATTCTCTGTATATTGATGATCAAAGCAATTCGTAGTACAAGGTGTAGGAGAAACAAAATCACACACAGTTAATTCTCTCTCTAACAGTGTAAAAGTGATCTAGCCTCTCTCTCCTCACACACACACACTACATGCTTATAACAACCAATTACAAGTTTAAGGAATATAACAAAATAGACCCTAAACTATTTACAAACATATAAACAATAAACAAAATACAAAGTAAATCTTAACAAGGAAATAGCCCTAACAGTGAGGTGTCGTACATTACACTAACATGCTTTTCAAGATACTAATGTGGCATACAGAGTCTTAAGATGTCCTAACTTGTCGTACGATGTTCAAAGGACTCGGACGAATTCATTAGGTTTATTACGGAGTTTTAAGGTTCCGTACGGTGTTGTAAGGTGTTGTTGGAGCTGTAAAGCGTCCTACATTATACAAACATTATTTTCAATGTGCTAATATGGCATATAGTGTTGTAAGATGTTCTAACTTGTGGTACGATGTTCAAAGGACTCGGACGAATTTGGTAAGTTTATATGGACTTTTAAGTTTACGTACAGTATTGTAAGATGTTGTTAGGAGTTGTGAGGTGTCGTACATTACACTAACATGATTTTCAAGGTGCTAATGTGGCATAAAAAGTCTTAAGATGTCCTAACTTGTCATACGACGTTCAAAGGTCTCGGACTAGTTCAATAGGTTTATATGGAGTTTTAAGTTTACGTACGGTATTGTAAGACGTTGTTAGGAGTTGTGAGGTATCGTACATTACACTAGCATGCTTTTCAAGGTGCTTATGTGGGATACAAAGTCTTAAGATGTCCTAACTTGTCGTACGATGTTCAAAGGACTCGGACGAATTTAGTAGGCTTATATGGAGTTTTAAGTTTACGTACGGTATTGTAAAATGTTGTTAGAAGTTGTGATATATCGTACATTACACTAGCATGCTTTTCAAGGTGCTAATGTGGCATACAGAGTCTTAAGATGTCCTAACTTGTCGTACGATGTTCAAAGGTCTCGGACGAATTCAGTAGGTTTATATGGAGTTTTAAGTTTATGTACGGTATTGTAAGATGTTGTTAGGAGTTGTGAGGTGTCGTACATTACACTAACATGGTTTTCAAGGTGCTAATGTGGCATACAGAGTCTTAAGATGTCCTAACTTGTCGTACGATGTTCAAAGGACTCGGACGAATTCATTAGGTTTATTACGGAGTTTTAAGGTTCCGTACGGTGTTGTAAGGTGTTATTAGGAGCTGTAAAGCGTCCTACATTATACTAACATGCTTTTCAAGGTGCTAATATGGCATATAGAGTCGTAAGATATTCTAACTTGAGGTACGATGTTCAAAGGACTCGGACGAATTCAGTAGGTTTATATGGAGTTTTAAATTTACGTACGGTATTGTAAGATGTTGTTAGGAGTTGTGAGGTGTGGTACATTACACTAACAAGCTTTTCAAGGTGCTAATGTGGCATACAGAGTCTTAAGATGTCCTAACTTGTCGTACGATGTTCAAAGGACTCGGACGAATTCATTAGGTTTATTACGTAGTTTTAAGGTTCCGTTCGGTGTTATAAGGTGTTGTTAGGAGCTGTAAAGCGTCCTACATTATACTAACATGCTTTTCAAGGTGTTAATATGGCATATAGAGTCGTAAGATGTTCTAACTTGTGGTACGATGTTCAAAGGACTCGGACGAATTCAGTAGGTTTATATGGAGTTTTAAGTTTATGTACGGTATTGTAAGTTGTTGCTAGGAGTTGTGAGGTGTCGTACATTACACTAACATGCTTTTCAAGATGCTAATGTGGCATACAGAGTCTTAAGATGTCCTAACTTGTCGTACGATGTTCAAAGGACTCGGACGAATTCATTAGGTTTATTACGTAGTTTTAAGGTTCTGTACGGTGTTGTAAGGTGTTGTTGGAGCTGTAAAGCGTCCTACATTATACTAACATGCTTTTCAAGGTGCTAATATGGCATATAGAGTTGTAAGATGTTCTAACTTGTGGTACGATGTTCAAAGGACTCGGACGAATTTTTGTAAGTTTATATGGAGTTTTAAGTTTACGTACAGTATTGTAAGATGTTGTTAGGAGTTGTGAGGTGTCGTACATTACACTAACATGATTTTCAAGGTGCTAATGTGGCATAAAAAGTCTTAAGATGTCCTAACTTGTCGTACGATGTTCAAAGGTCTCGGACTAGTTCACTAGGTTTATATGGAGTTTTAAGTTTACGTACGGTATTGTAAGACGTTGTTAGGAGTTGTGAGGTATCGTACATTACACTAGCATGCTTTTCAAGGTGCTAATGTGGGATACAAAGTCTTAAGATGTCCTAACTTGTCGTACGATGTTCAAAGGACTCGGACGAATTTAGTAGGCTTATAAGGAGTTTTAAGTTTACGTACGGTATTGTAAAATGTTGTTAGAAGTTGTGATATATCGTACATTACACTAGCATGCTTTTCAAGGTGCTAATGTGGCATACAGAGTCTTAAGATGTCCTAACTTGTCGTACGATGTTCAAAGGACTCGGACGAATTCATTAGCTTTATTACGTAGTTTTAAGGTTCCGTTCGGTGTTGTAAGGTGTTGTTAGGAGCTGTAAAGCGTCCTACATTACACTAACATGCTTTTCAATGTGCTAATGTGGCATACAGAGTCTTAAGATGTCCTAACTTGTCGTACGATGTTCAAAGGTCTTAGACTAATTCAGTAGGTTTATATGGAGTTTTAAGTTTACGTACGGTATTGTAACATGTTGTTAGGAGTTGTGAGGTGTCGTACATTACACTAGCATGCTTTTCAAGGTGCTAATGTGGCATACAGAGTCTTAAGATGTCCTAACTTGTCGTACGATGTTCAAAGGTCTCGGACGAATTCAGTAGGTTTATATGGAGTTTTAAGTTTATGTACGGTATTGTAAGATGTTGTTAGGAGTTGTGAGGTGTCGTACATTACACTAACATGCTTTTCAAGGTGCTAATGTGGCATACAGAGTCTTAAGATGTCCTAACTTGTCGTACGATGTTCAAAGGACTCGGACGAATTCATTAGGTTTATTACGGAGTTTTAAGGTTCCGTACGGTGTTGTAAGGTGTTATTAGGAGCTGTAAAGCGTCCTACATTATACTAACATGCTTTTCAAGGTGCTAATATGGCATATAGAGTCGTAAGATATTCTAACTTGAGGTACGATGTTCAAAGGACTCGGACGAATTCTGTAGGTTTATATGGAGTTTTAAATTTACGTACGGTATTGTAAGATGTTGTTAGGAGTTGTGAGGTGTCGTACATTACACTAACAAGCTTTTCAAGGTGCTAATGTGGCATACAGAGTCTTAAGATGTCCTAACTTGTCGTACGATGTTCAAAGGACTCGGACGAATTCAGTAGGTTTATATGGAGTTTTAATTTTACGTACGGTATTGTAAGATGTTGTTAGGAGTTGTGAGGTGTCGTACATTACACTAACTTGCTTTTCAAGGTGCTAATGTGGCATACCGAGTTTTAAGATGTTCTAACTTGTCGTACGATGTTTAAAGGTCTCGGACTAATTCAGTAGGTTTATAAACCCAAAAGCCTTCAACCCAACACTAAGTGTGACCCTGCCGGTCGGACCAGATATAACTTTTTGAACCAGAAAACCTAGCGGTTGAACTGGGGGGAAAAAGATGTTGGACCGAAACTTTTTAAATTTTTTCTATCTTTTTGTATTTATATTTAAAATATTTCTGAATTATCCAGCCCTTAAATCAGGTTCAACCGATCCGACAGGTTGGACCAGTGAACCAGTAAGGAGACCGATTGGATGTTCGGTCCAGTTATCAAAACATTTATAACAACCTTATCAGTTTCATACAAGCCCTGCTAGCTTCTAAAAGATTCACAACCGGCTGTTATCACATTTGTTGTCACCGACATAATCTAATCTAATCTAACTATAATAATAAGTTGCTAACTCATTGCCACATGGTAGCCTCTAAGCCTTTCCACATCACTGCCATATAATAAATCCTACTTGTCACTCCCTTCTTTTATCTTAGCATTATATAACTTTTAATATATAAAATATATGTTTTTTAGCCCGTATCACGGGTCAGTAACCTAGTTGTTATAATATTCACCAACAATATTGTTATAATATTCATCGTTGGCATTGTTCTAACACTCACCCTCAAATATCTAGCTAGTGTCCCAAATAGGCATTTATAACATCAACTTTACATATAGAATGATACTAAGCGAATCAAATGAAAAACTAAATAACCTTAGGCCATGTGGTGTACAATAACGCCCGGAGAGTTAAAGGACGTTAGTAGGGGGCTCGTGGGGCACTTGACGCGTTAAAGTGCAGGATTTAGTTTTTTTCTTTAAAGTTTCAGGTTTTTTTAAGTGAGTTTTAAACAAGAAGAAGAATAAGATGGGTACAAGAAGAAAATGGTTTTTATCAAATTTTATTTTTAGTCCATTTAAAATAAATTTTTTGACATATCATCTTCAGCTTAATTTACTAACATTCTTTTGTTTTATCTTTGTTTTCTTTATTTTATGTCTTTTGTGTTTTCTATAGGATTGTAATATTTATTTAATTGACTACAGTATAAACATTTTTTATTTGTAATATTTTTAGGCTACTAATGAAAATATTAGTATTATTATGTATTTAATTTATTATAATGTTTAATTAAATAATAAATTGATGATGTGAACTGTGGAGTGAAAGAGGATGAGGGGGTGAAATCATTTTTACATTTGAAGTGAAATCAAAAGAGAATAAGTAGGATGATTTGGAGGTGATGTGATGTTTAGTTGGAGTGAAAGGGGGTAAGAGTACACCCTCTAGCCTTAGTTATAACGTTTATATAATAAGTTTAAGGGTGGTCCTATTCACACACTTTCCATTTTTATTTTCGCACCCCCCAGGCGCCGCACATAGCCCTATCCGCGGCGCCTGGGTCACATCACATCGAAACATATCATCAGACCTTGACAACTGACCATCCAACAGAACCCAGGCGCCGCACATAGCCCTATCCGCGGCGCCTGGGTATCCCAGACACACTTATGCGCCGCACATAGCCCTATGTGCGGCGCCTGGGTTCATTTTATGACAAAATTTTCAAGATTTTCAATCCATTTCGCCCACATAACCCTATATTTTACACCCAACCATTTTAACATAACAAATTAAACAAATTAATAACACACAAAAACATTTAAAACTTTAACAAACATTTATAACACACAAAATTAATCATTCATAAAAGAAATTAAAAATTACATAAACTTAAAAAAAATAACAAAAAAACATAAAAGATAAACTACTGGTCCCCTTCTTCCGACGATGATGAAAACGCCACATCCGAAATCCCAAAATGGTTGCGTATAGCATCGAACAATCGAACTGCCCGTCGTCCATGTCGATCTATCCGGCGTCCTTGTCGCGCAATATCACGTTGCATCGCTTGGAGGCATTGATCAAAGTGGTCTGCTAAAACACGCGTTCCCTCTGGCAGGTTGTCGTATACGTGCTGTGGGAACTGCGGTGGATCATGATGCGGACGCTCGGGTGACGGCTCAGGTTGTTGTTCGGGCTCATGTGGCGGAGACACATTCGGCTCAGGCGCAGGTACTCCCCGTCTCTCCTCAATAAAAACTGGAATCTGGTCCCAAGGTGGCAACTGAACAGGCACAAATATTTCGCCATTTTCATCCTTGAACCGAAGACCCACAGGAAACTTGCGCATTAGGTGCATGCTGTGCAAACTAGTTTTCCCTAGTTTTGTGGCCTTAATAGACGGAGAGATCCTATCATCTTGATCCGGAGAGATCCCAAATGAGCGAGCTATGACGGTGATGTACGCGCCGCCATACAACTGTCCGCGCGCCTGTCGATGGTAGGCGGACTCAAAATATTCCGCCAAACAAGTAGCAAGCGCACAGGGCCGGCGAAGAAAGAGACAATACATAAAGAAAAGGTCACTCATGTTGACCTTATCTTTCCCACACCCCCTGGCAGAAATGGAAGACGCAATGATACGACCCAAATACCGGTGTAGAGGGTCAATGATAGAAGCCGCCTTCGCATTACACACTCCGAAGTGCGTAGAGGCAATAACCTCCCAGAAACTGACGAGGGTCTCACGAGGCAAAGTTCTGATCCCTTCAGTGTATAATGGGGTGTCTAGCTCCTCCTCCATGTACAACCCCGAACGAACAGCAAACTCTCTCAGTGTCATCGAACGATAAACCCCGCATAATCGAAAAGTTATCTCGCGGAAAGGTTGAGCGGGGTCCTCGACATAATCGCGCGGTGGGCGGTTGAAAACAAATGATGACAAAAACTCCACAGTGAGCTCACGGTATGATGGCCTGGTTGCTATATCAAACAACCGAGACCACGGAGTGTTGAAACCAATAATCTCCTGACATCGATCTCCCTCATGAAGCTCATTTAAAAGATCCCAATCTATATGGATGTGTCCGCCCACATCCATCGTTCTCAGTTTTTTGCACTTTTCTTGCGCCGTTGGGTTATCAGGAAACTCAAAATAAGGATGCCCTGGACGAGTATCAAAATTACCCAGAATCGAAAAATCCATATCATCAGCGTTGTAAGGGTTGTCAAACTCAAATTCTGGAAGAGGGTTTGAAAAGTTTGTCGGGTGGTTAGAAGAAGACATGTTTGATAGCTTTTTTGGGTTATACGTAGCGCTTGGTCGAACAAAAAAGGTTGTAAAAAGACTTGCGTTGCGGATATGGTGGTAGAGTTTTACCACTTTTGCGCAGCGGATGGGATATATAAGGAGGAGATGGATGCTGATCGTTGCCCTATGCGCTGCGCATAGGCCCTTGCGCGGCGCCTGATGGGCTATGCGCTGCGCAAAGGGCCTTGCTCGGCGCCTGATATGCTATATGCTGCGCAAAACATAAGTCTTTGATGGGCTTTCTGCTGCGCAAGGGTTTCTATCTGCCGCGCATAGGCCCTTGCGCGGCGCCTGGGTTGGTTTTTTTTTTTTTTTTTTACCGATTTTCATGGAGTTAAATACCCAATGGGGGGACGACATTTTTACACACTTGCGTTTTTACACACATATTTGCCAACATTTTTACACGCATATCTTCCGACATTTTTACATCTTGCAATGGCATTGTGGACTCCTCATGAAGATGAAACTTTAACAACAGGAGGTTTATTGCTAGTCGGGCCTGGCATCAAGACCTCTTTAAATTTATCGAAATAACTTTTTTGAACATGCGGAGGAGTAACATTAATTTGTTTTCTTAATTTTTCCCACTCCGCATCCGCATTGAGAGCTTCACTTTTTTCAGCCTTGAAGTCAAGTTTCTGCCAGAACACGTCTATTGTTTTAAGCGAGATTATTTGACCTGTAAATGAAAACAGATGGTATTTATTGAAACCTTTATTTTCTGTAAATGAAAAAACAAATCAATAGTAATTATTACCTTTATTTTCTAGCTCTTCTAAACGACAAGCACATGGCAAGCCACAACTGGTAAAAAGTTGACAACCACACGTAGAACCGTACTTTTTTAGCTTCAGATCTTTTCGCTTGAGCTCGATAGACAAAAGGTCGATGGCATATATTGACATCTTCCGAAGTACTCCCGCAAACATTGGGACATTCCTGTGGTGGTTCATCACCTTCCTTATGCTTATTTCAAACGCCCGTTTGATCTCTGTGTATTGTCTGTTAACCATTCTGTCGACAAACTTCACAAGCTTAACGAGGCTGTTGCGATGGCTTGGAAGGTCTTTTTTAAATAAGGCATGCATGCCTTCAACCCGGTTGGTGGTAGTTTGGTGAAAGTTTATTGTCCTGTTAGTCCAGGCAGATACAAACTTTTGACGGTACGGCTTTAACCAATTATCATGCACATACTCAAATACCTCTAAAAAGAAAAGGTTAGCACAATAATTAATTTAAAAAAAATGTATGTAATAAATACCTATAAAAAATGTAATAAATACTCACCTCCACGACCCGATTCTTTTAGATGAGCTTCAAAGTTAGTTAGGTTATACTCATATATAGGCTCGGTAGTAGACTCACACAATAAAGAGAAGAATCGGATAAATTCTTTCCACTCACCATCCAAAAAGTGTTTTTTGCAGTTCCTAAGAATGTTTTGTTGAATATGGAACCGACAAAGATACCTGTGCGCATTTGGAAAAAATTGTTTACACGCGCTCATTAGCGCTAATTCTCTGTCTGTTACAATTACACGCGGCTGCATATTTTTTTCCAACATATCACTGAGCCTGCGTAATACCCATGCGTAGTTTTCCGTTTTTTCGTTAGAAATAAACGCATGAGCAACAGCAAACGACTGGTTGGTCGACGTCATACCTACAACCTGAATAAACGGAAGACCGTAAATGTTTGTTTGGTAGGTGGCGTCAATCAACAGCACGTGTGGAAAAGCACACCACATAGTATATGAATGTTTGTGCATAAAGAAAATATCTTCAACGGCTTTTGTGGTGTTATTCACGTTTGTGTAATAAACGTAATCTTTTCCTTTGAAGTAGTTTTCCATTTGTTCCATTGGAGACTCCCCGACTTTATTTTTTTTGTTTATCTTTTGAACAACGTTCTGAATGTCTTTCTTAATAACCTATTCAATTTTTATTAAAAAAAAAGTTAAATATTGCATGAATATAAAATTTTGTTGTTATATTTTAAATACGCTAACCTTTTTTTCTGGGTTATTTTTTGTCAACGCTGCCCAGATGTTACGAGCAGGAATATCTAGTTCTGCGAGCTCACCAACCAGTCTTTTCTCCTCCACGGAAAGCCTCCTAGCATACGCGTGACCCTCAAGATTTTCAATAGGCGAGTGGTTGTGCATCGGGTTCTTCACCTCTAATTTCCAGCAACTATTATTTGATACAAATGATCCCTTCAACTCAAATGGGCAACCGATTTTCTTGCTACCGGTTTTTCTAACCGTAGCTACAGACTTATATTGCCCACCAAGACTGCACTGTAACCAGATAGCCTTTTCTTTAGATCTTTTGGTAGTAATGACATAACCATGTTCGATTCCTCTATTTTGGACCCAATTGACTAATTCCTGACGTGACTGACAAACCAGGTCAGTTTCAAACGAAACTATAATCGGGTAAGAGTCTTCAGGATCAATTTCGTCAGCATCATCTTCGTCTTTTTGGTCAGCATTGTCACCACCATAGTTATTCTGTTGCTGACCCGCATTGTCACCACCATAGTTATTCTGTTGCTGACCGGCATTGTAACCGTACGGGTATTCGAATGGAATATTCAAGTCAAACTGACCCGCATTGTCACCACCATAGTTAGTCTGTTGCTGATCACCACAGTCACCGAAAACATAATCGTAACTGTTATCCACTGGATTATTTAAGTCGAACTTTCCAGCATTGACACCATAATTATTTTGTTGAACGAATTGCTCGCCACCGTCACCGTAAACATAACCGTAACTGTCATTCGGTGGAATATTTAAGTCAAATTGTACCGAATTATCAGGAAATTGAAAACCCGATACAACCTCGTCCTCCTGCTGACTTTGGTTGGAGGCAGCTTGATTCCAAGTGTTAGAGACTACAGTCTCGTATGAATCAGGAACACTAGTGTTAGAGTATTCACCGAATATATAACTTTTAATCCACGACATTATAATGTTATATCGTGATAATAATGAAAGTTGAGAAAAAAAAACGTGTATATTTTGGTAAAGATTGTTGAGAAAAAACGTGTATAGTATTAATTTTGAGAAAAAAATGAAATGTATTAAGTAGTGGTCCAGGAAAGGAGGCAGGCGCCGCGCCAAGCCCCATCTGCGGCGCATATCGACCTCGTTTGACCAAATTCCTCCTCGTTAACGACATTCTCCCTCGAACAGAACACAGGCGCCGCGCCAAGCCCTTTGCGCGGCGCATAACATTGCATCTTTTGACCAGCTTCCTCCTCGTTAACGACATTCCCCTCGGAAAAGAAAAATCTCGACTGAAAACAACCCAGGCGCCGCACATAGCCCTATCCGCGGCGCCTGGTACCTGAAAAAGTGACCCAGGCGCTGCACATAGCCCTATCCGCGGCGCCTGGGTTTAAAAAAAGTGTGTGGATAGATCTGGTAAGTGTGTGAATAGACAATGCCTAAGTTTAAACATAACCAAATATTTTACACGTAAATTGAGATATGTTATGTCAAATAACTCGTACGCAAATCGAGGAATTATACATCAATTCAAAATAACTCAAATTTCACGTCCATCTATACGACTCGTATTGAACTATACAAGTACTACAAATGACTTGTATGGATCGCATAGTGTAAGCCGTGTAAAAGACAGCTATGACATTCAAGACCTTTTTCGGTTTGACCAAAGCCTATACGACTCGAATAGACCACATAAACTGTTGGGTGTTTTCCAACCCGCATAACTTGTTAGTTGTTACGGGTTAAGATTGTCAGTTTTGTATATCTATAGATACGGATATTTAGAGACAGAAATGGCAATATGTATATAAACCGAATGATGATGGCCAATACATTGTTTGTGAATCTTTCTCAAACATTGAGAAAGCTGCAGGGTGAAGGTGAGGCTTTTGTGCAACGAGAGCGGATATGGCGGATTCAACCGATTCCGTCTCCATTCGCATGGAAACAAGCTCTGTTGCCCGAAAGGTTCATTTATATATTTGCATTGCACGTACACCGGCTGTTTATTACCATGCATATATCACCACCATATTCAATGTTTATGTTTTGCTCATGTAATGAATGAATCAATGCATGCAAATTTCTTCTGTGCATGTTACAACAATTCTCTCATTCATTTATTGAATGTGAGATGCATACATACATTTTAATTTACGTCTGTTTCGACGTTTTGCTTCGTTGAAAAAGTTTAGCTAGAAATGTTTGTGAAGGAATCAAACCTTGTTGTTAGCTCTATGAATTCGTTTCAAATTTTTTTTTTGTCGTAAATGTTTTTTTTGATTCCTCGTTTGATCGGTAACCAACTGTAAAGAAAAAAATGGTGAAAAACTGGTTATGAAATATAAATACAATAATTAACATGTCAAAGAATGATTAATGTAAGCAATTATGCATTTAGTTGTTATCAAGGAAATGGGAATATGTTTGCTAATTGTTACTTGCATGACCATCACCCATAAAGTTATTGCAGAAAAGGAGTGTTTTTGGTGAAGCAATTTTATAGAGTTTGTGTGTATATAACTTTGTGCATAAAATTGTTAGCTTGGTGCACGCTTATTGTACTCGACCGGGTTGAGTTGACCTTTAGCCACACGTTCGTTGTATCTGTCTGTCTTATTATATATGTTCTCGTTCTAATGGAAATTAACGCCTTATGTATTTCATTCAGGACCACCTTGTAAAAACTTCTAATGGCTTTGTTTCTGTTGCCATATTTGGGGACCAGGACAAGCCAGCTCTGGTTACATATCCTGATTTAGCCTTAAATCGTAAGCGATGTCTGTCTTTTCTGTACTTGATAATGAAAATATTGACAAATATGATAGTGCTTGTTTTGAACATTGCCTTTAAACCATTAATGATGCATTTGTTTGCCTGTTTGGAAGATATGACCTGTTTCCAAGGGCTTTTCTTTTGCCCTGAAGCATTTCCCCTGCTGATTCATAATTTCTGCATTTACCATATTAGCCCCCCTGGCCACGAGGTCAGTTACCACTTGGTTTCTTTATTATAATTCTATAACCTTTCAAATTATCTAATGTGGTACATTCTCAAGAGCCTTTTCAGTTGGGAGCTGCTGCAATGTCCTACGATTATCCCGCATTATCTGTTGATGACTTAGCTGATCAGGTTGCTGAGGTTCTTGACTATTTTGGGTAAATTTTTAATATGTTTTCGTTCCTGTCTCGGGTGTAGTTCATTCTAGAAACTTGCTTATAAGGCACCTCAACCCTCTTTGTATCTTTACGGTTAATCTGAATATATGGTTTTCTTTTCTCGTAAATTGCTCTTGCAGACTTGGTGCAGTTATGTGCATGGGAGTAACTGCTGGTGCATACATACTCACTCTGTTTGCTGTAAGTCACATCTTTTGTTTATCATCTGAAATTTAGTTCTTTCACAAAAGATTTGATGAGTATTTTTGCTAATAGGTAAAATATAAACGACGTGTGCTTGGTCTCATACTTGTTTCTCCTCTATGTAAAGCACCTTCATGGACAGAATGGTTGTGTAACAAGGTTAAATATTCTCAATATGCTTCTTTTTAGGTGACACAGTTTTTGACGCGTTTACTTATAAATGGGTTGATTTGAGTCGTATCAAAAGTAAACCAGTTAAAATAAATAAAAGTTGGTCAAAAAGATTTATGGGCAAATGAGTGTGTAATAACTAATAACTGCAATTTTGCTCTTGTTTGCAGCTTATGGCAATTGTTCTTTATTACTATGGGATGTGTGGTCTAGTAAAGGAGTTACTGCTAATCCGTTACTTCAGCAAGGTGTGTATCTCCTTCCAGGTTGTGGTTATATGTTTGATAACTAAACGAGTTGATTACGTTTTAAAATATAAATGACAGGAAGTTCGTGGAGCAGCAGTAATTCCAGAATCCGAAATAGTACTCTCGTGTAGAAGAGTAAGTGCTTAAAAAATATATATATACAGCTTTTGGATCATGTTTATCGTCATCAAGTCTTCTTTCTTTCCGCAGTTGCTTGGTGAGAAGCAGAGTCCAAATGTGCTCAACTTTCTTGAAGCGATTAACAGGTAAGATTCGCTATCGTTCTTGTCAACCTTAACATCATGAGCATGACTATGACAAATTTCATACACTATATTTGCGTCAGAAGAACGTGTCTTGTATATTGTTTAAAACTAGAGCTTATCTCTATGTTCTCCTTGATAATGGCATAAATGTGGAAAATTAAAGACTTCAGCATAATTTAGTGCCAGACATTAAAGGTGGCGGTTTCAACCGGTGTATCTATTGTAGGGGTCGATTTTGGTTATGGTGTATACCTAACGCCTAACGGGTCAAGCAGGTCGAACGCTGAACGGGTTGAAAATCGTCCAAAGTGTACTTTCAATGCTTATAGCCTTCTAACGGTTAATAGCATAGTTATCGTAAACCTGTAACGAGAATAAAGATTTAAATAATCCAAACTGTGACACATTGACCGATAATAATACATACTGATAGTTTGACCCATGACACTCCTAACTTTCACTTTCGTTTCTGAGGGCAATCTTAGTATGATGGATAATCATCATAGAATTACGCTTGATTTTGCTCACAATGATGATTGCAAATGAATGAGAAAACACACAAACAAAATCTTCTGGGAATCAACTGTAAATCTATGATGCGATTTCATGATTAAAATGGAAGTTAGGATTGAAACTAACAATATGGATTATTATTGGCCATTGGTTATAACTTGGTTACTAAAATCCAATTTGCCATTTGCAATTAACTTTTTTTGTATGAGACGGGGAAAATGTTTGCGGGTCAACCTAACATGATATGTTTTGATCTACACTAAAAGAAACTTGTTTCAAGCTGAACTTTTGCACCCATTACCCAACCTGCCCATTTTGTCTCTAACAATCATGATTTGCTTCAGGATATTGGCCTAATGCAAATATCCTTATTTTGTTGTGTGTTCAGGAGACCAGACATCACAGAAGGATTGAAGAGCTTGCGGTGTCGTTCTCTTATCTTTGTGGGAGAAAATTCTCCATTCAATTCTGATTCTGTCCACATGACTTCAAAACTAGATAGAAGACGCAGTGCATTGGTAGAGGTATGCATACAACCTCCTAAATCGTGTTACTCAGATTATATTATCAATGTAACTGTATTGTTTTTGCAATCAAAATAAAGCATTATATATTCATATTCTGGAGATAGATAAAAAGTGTTGATGGGTCGTCACCATGACCCATTTCAGCCTTACTAAAACTCATCAACGTCAACCCGGATATGTTTTGACTCGTTAATGAACTTGCTCTTTTTTCTCCTCTAGTGTTACGTTTCCTGATTCTAACGATAAGTTGGTTAGTTTTAAATTGAGAACAGAACAAGTGGATCAAAAGGTTATTTTGTTTGATATAAACATATTCTTACATGCATTTATAGGTTCTAGCATGTGGAACGATTGTAACGGAAGAGCAACCAGATGCAATGTTGATACCACTGGAATTTTTCCTCATGGGTTATGGGCTTCACCGGTCCTCTGCGAATGTAAGGCCAAGAAGTCCTTTAACCAAGACGTTTATCTCCCCCGAGCTTTTTACACCAGAAAGTATGGGCTTAAAGCTAAAGCCCATTAAAACTCGCCATTCACGAATCTGAAAGGAGAGATAAGATGGTACGTTGGCGAGATTTAGTAATTCTATGTATCTCATGAGATGTATGTGAGGATTAGCAGTTTCCATTTGCATATTATAGGGGAAGAATATATGAAGGTATATAGATCTAGGCTAGAAAGTTATAGAGAGCAAAGATTGAAATGCTTTTACAAAATTATAACTAGAAAAGGGCTATAGTGATGTATATCTGCAAAGAAAAAAATGTTGAAAAACATGATGTAAAAAATGGTATTGCTTATTATCAGTGCATTTGTTCGTTCATATATATTGACTCTTTGTTGATAATTACCTATTCCAATCCAAAACAAATTTATACCATTTCATAACAACCCATTTGGACCTAAACCAAATTAATATCATTATAAAAAACATCCTGATTCAACCCAAATCGGGTGACTCGTTACATGACCCGACCTGCCCCTTTTGGCAAGCTTAGTTTTCAGCCTACTAACCGATGACAGTTAGAACTTAGAAGCACTAGAACATGGTATATATTCACATAACTCATAATATATACTGACAGATAAACCATTTTTTAGGGAAAAAAAAGAACTAACCAGTTATGTGCATATAAATCATGAATTTTTTTCAAAAAAGAACTTAGACGGCTGATATTTTAATATTTGGATGGACTGGAGGTAAACATGCATGTGTGGACTTAACATGTGTTTCCCCACTAGTGGGCTTGGGAAATGGTGTTTTCAGGGTGGGTCAAGCTGTTTTAAAAGCTGCTTCTTGCAAAGTGGCTAAACACGAGAAAGCATGCATTGACAACCAACACGTATTTGTTCCATTTGCGTTTGACACTTTTGGTTTTCTTGCACCTGAGGCTGTGGAGGTACTTAATCGAGTCCAACGGGTTATGCATAGTTTTGTTATGACGCCGAGGTCTATGAATGTAGTGTTTAAACGACTTGGTTTTGCTATCCAAAAAGGGTTAGCGGCGCAGCTTGTTGCCCGTTTACCTTCTATTTCCATGTAAATCTATCTTTATTCTATTAAAAATCTTTATTTTGTTAAAAAAAATGGTACATATAAGAAGAAAAAAGTGGTAAATGGATGTTTTGCAAGAAGAATGTGGATAAAAGTAAAGCCGTTGGTGTTATAAGCGGGCGTGGCACAAGAGCAGGGGCCGATCCTAAGTATTCTTGAAAATACTTGGGCCCGGGGCAAAAAAAAAAATTTGAGGCCTTACAACGTAAACCTAAAAAAATCATTGCAACACTCTCAATTTATATTTTCATCGTGTTAAGCGACCATTAATATGTTTTGATAATAAGTTAATCGGGTTGTTTGAATTGCTCTGGTTAACATATTTTCCCGAGAGGCTAGTAGCTAACCAGATTAACTAGACTACTAACTTGGTTTTAAATTATGCTCCGATGCATCATCCTACAAAATCTGATGGGTAATAGGTGGCGGTTAATATTTTATATGTTTAGTTTATTTAAGCAAAAAAACACTTTTATAGCTTGAAACTTGGTAAGTAGTTAAAGAGAACAATAAAAAAAACTAAGAAAAGAAAAGCAAATTAACAATCGGTTAATGGATCAAATGGAAAAAAAAACAAAAAAAGATATTTAAAAATATAACTTGTTGTACCGTTCACTACTCAATGCAAATTTGGGTAAATGTAAAAATAAGAAGATTAAGAAGTCAGAAAAAGTAACTTTAACCAATCTATACTTTCACAATCAACCCCTACCCTCTTTTTCTTCTCTTTCTTCTCCATGTCTAAAGAACTCCATGAAACCTGCATCTTAACACCTTAATATATACATAAAAGTTTTTAAAGTTTCGGGCCCTTCAGAAGAGGGGCCCCGGGGCGGTCGCCCGCCTTGCCCTACATCAAGGTCGGCCCTACACAAGAGAAAAACATTGTCAGGAAGTTGCAGGGTGACCGCCCCTGTCACCGGCGGTCACCATTGAAGTTTTTCCATCTTAAAGGTGGTCGCTCCTGCCACCAGCGATCGCCCCTTTAAACCATAAATCCCATTTTTCATCTTAAAGGGGGCTGCTCCTGCCACTAGCGGTCGCCCCTTTAAAGCCGTTTAAACCGTTTAAACATGATTAAAAAAAATTATGAAGATAAAGAAATTGATTTTTAAACATGTTTAAAAAAAATTTCACATTATTGAAGGTTTTTGACCACTCCATTTGAAACACGAAATAATTTTTTTTATCATCAACTATCCTCCAAACAACTTTAAAAATAAATATTTTCACATTATTGCAGGTTTTGACCACTCCATTTGAAACACGAAATAATTTTTTTATCATCAACTATCCTCCAAACAACTTTATAAACAAATATTTTCACATTATTGCAGGTTTTGACCATTCCATTTGAAACACGAAATAATTTTTTTATCATCAACTATCCTCCAAACAACTTTAAAAACAAATATTTTCACATTATTGCTGGTTTTGACCACTCCACTATCCTCCAAACAACTTTAAAAATGCAGGTTTTTATTATTGCAGGCATCCATCAACTTTACATTAACTTTTCCAGGCAAATTTATTATGTCATCAACTTTGCAGGCAAATTTAATATTTCATAAATTAAAACTTACATAATCAACTTAACTAGCACAAAATAATCGCAAGTACAATAAAACTTATATAATCAACTTAACTATCATAAAAAGTCAACAACGGAATCATGATACATAAATCGTATTAAAACTTATATAAGCTTTTAATTGTGTCGGCTTGGACACCTGTTTACCATGTGACCCGTCTGCTTACAGCCCGAACACCTACGTCTCGTCCTTTCCTCGGGATTGTTGATATCCATCTCATTAAACATTCTTCTTGCACGACGCCTGCCTCGTTTGATAGTAAACTGGTCTGGGTCCGCAACCATCACCCACCCGGCATATTGTCATGTACTCTTTGGCGGCACTGGGTTAAAATCACCATTGTATTGTGCACGGTAGATCTCTGAATAGAACCGGTGACTAACAGTTTCTTTACGATCCTGTTTTAGGTGATGGCAAACATCTAGAGCATGTCTACATGGGAACCGATAATTTTGCCACCTTCCACACGTGCAAGTTTTATCCTTATATTCAACGGTGTAGTGATAGCTGCCAGTTTCGTCAGATGTTTGAATCCTGGTCTCCACCATATATCGCTTGTCTCTGGCGGAATAAGGAACACTCGGTCTTCTCGTGCAATTATCTCACGTTGATGGAAAACATTCCACATGCGTTCTGGAAAGTTTGTCAAGCAATTAAGAGCGGTGTTGTAGTTCTTAGCATACTGATCAACGTCCCTCTTAAAAGTACACTCGATTAAAGCCTGTATTGGGAGCATCCTGGCACCACGTAACACGTTATTCATGCATTCTGATATGTTGGTGGTTAGGTTACCCCATCAACGCATGCCCCTGTCATAAAGGAGCGTCCACTTGGTTTTATCGATTTGTTTTAGGTACCGCGACGCAGCTTTGTTTGTCGCTTCAAGCTCCCTCATTAGACGTTCATACTTTGGCTCCTGTGTTGTGCTCCCGATCAACCAACACATTCTTTTCAGGGTCACGTTCTTGAACTTGCTTGCGAAGTTGCTTCTAATGTGTCTTAGACAAAATCAGTGGTGGGTATGGGGTTCTTTCCAGGCTTCCAAGTTATTCATGAATATACCTACATGTCGATCTGATATGACACAAAGCTTGCGTTGTCGGGGGTCTTGAACATTCTCCTAGAACTGCTGAAGAAACCACTTCCAGCTATCGTTGGTCTCTTCGTCAACGAGGGCGTACGCCACCGGCAATATCATATTGTTGGCGTTTTTTGAAACGGCTATCAATATTTTCCCCTTCAGATGGGTGACATCTATAGATATCACCGGAATGCAGTAACCAGAAAGCTTCAATATTCGGGTTGAATGCCCAAAAAACATACTTGAAGACAAATACTTCCCCGTCACGTGGCCCATTGGGATGGAATAACCACTGCACAACCGTGCCAGGGTTTGATTGTTGTAGCGCATGTAGGTAGCTAGGCAAAGCACGAAAGTTTTCATCCTAGGTACCGTATATTTTTTCAATTGCTTTTTTTCTGGCGGCCCAACCCTTGGCATAAGTTATATCAACATGAAGCTTCTCTTTGATCAAAGCTTGAATTTTTTTCACAGAATGTGATAAATTTACCTTAATTTGTTCTTTGATTTCTACCGCCACCATTTTCGATCTAAGGGCTCGATTGTTGTTGCACGTCACGGTGGTGAAGCAGATATGTGCAGGGGTCCATTGGGTGACCTTGAAATAGTTGGAATTTTTAAATTTTCTCGCCGATACAGTCCAACGAGAAGGTGTTTCGTTGTTTGAATCTCTGGTGCTTCTACATACCGCTTTGAAAACATCAGATCTTGTGTTCTTCATAAAAATCTCTCTATTCTAAGAAACATTCCATAACCAGACTGCATAGTCAACCTGCTCTTTGGATGTGAAATACATATTTAAAGTTATCTCACCACCTGTTTCAGCATTCCAAAATCGCATCTCGTCTTCACCGAAATTATCAACAGCCATATAGTCCTGATCCATTGTAGTACCAATAATATTCATACCGGGGAAACCGGTAAATCCCTGACTTCATTGTTGTGGTAGAGGAGGGATCGGTGCATCTTCTTCTTGTTCAGATTCAGATTCATATTCAGATTCTGAAGGAGATTGTTCATTATCTTATGTGTCTTCCATTTCTTCTTCTACTGCCATATCTTCTATTTCTTCCATTTCGTCTTCTTCTGCCCTATCTTCAGTTTCATCCAAACTAGTGTAACTTGACATTTGAGTTTGAGATTGCATTTGAACTTGATGGTATGGATCTGGTTGAAATAAAGAAAGACCCTGTAAAAGTTTCATGTGACTACCTTGTTGGACGTTGGGAGATATCGATGTCCATTTTACATGAATTTTACATATATATTCTGAAACAATGGATGGCATATGATATATTGTGTACATATCACTTTCTTGTTGAATGAACATTGTGGAAGACCACCCTATTCAAAGTACAGTTTTAATTCTAGACGACTTGATTCTCGTTCAGCACCAACACATTAACATATCCGATCAACAAAATCGGTATAACTCATTCCATATGTAACAAAAAATGAAGTAGTACGAGTGTATACATCACCTATAACTACCCCTTCGGTGTAAGAAACCTCACCCACATAATATAACTCTACTAGAAATGGATTGAAGGAGGATGATGATGCCATTTTTTGAAGATACTTTTTTTATTATAAGAGTGTAAGTAAACGTTTATAAGAATGGATTGATTTTGGGGTGGGTGAGTCCATATATATAAAGAAAATAGAGCCTGGGGTGGGTGACACATATAGAGCCTGGTTTTGGTAGGAGAGGTCTTTAACACTAACACCATTTTATTAAAATAAAAAACATCATTGAACTTCTTAAACTAATTTAAAGCATTATTAGACTCTTCTGTTACCGGGTCATAACATTAGCACAACTACTTTAATAATTAAAATAGTCTACGGCAAACTGGAGCATCTTCTCGCACATGTGGTCCCCAGGTTCCACTTTTTACGTCTTTCCATGTATCTTCATTTAACTCTTCTATTACAACATACAACTCGATCTCCCTAACCCCATTAACTCCAATGTATGAAGTTAATACTGTTACATCTTCACTATTTCTCAGTGGAAACAACCCGGTATCGAGATCACCGACCGGATGTTTAAAATAAAACCATAAATTCCTGGGAATAAACCCATAACCAAATTCTGGATAAATAAGATACATCTCAGAGACGGTAAACTCATGGACTTTTAAAAAGTCAACGAAAGTTATGCTACCGTAATCGTATGTTCTACCCGGCATCCCAGTAAAATACCCACCATGGTAAACTTTGAGGCTAAAATACTCATGTATGTCCGCATAAAGCTCTTCAACAACCTCTGGATGGCCGGGCTCATTTACGGATCTAAGCTGAAATATTGCACGAGGATAAAAACCATCTGAAAAGTTGGTCATGATATGTTGGAATGATGAATTTGTTAGATAAATGGATGATGATAAATATGAAGTATATGTTGGTATTTATAGTAGTTTGTGTGATTAAAACCTAAATATGATTAAAAAATAAACTACATGAAAATATATTACACAAAATAAACATGAAAATATATTACATTTATTATAAAAAATACAACTTAAGATGTTTTCCCTATATATACCACAACACCCTTTCATATTCCACCATACCAATTACCAATACATCCACACTAATATGGAAAAACCAAATGGAAAAGATATTGTTGATGATAAAATCTATAGTTCTCAGCCAATTAAGAAAACTTCAAGTTGTGTTCCTAAGAAATGGAGACGTCTAAGTTTAAAGAATCACGAGGGTTCATCATCTACATCGAAGGAGCCTGTTGCCGCCGAGGAGACTGAACCGATCACTGAAGAACATAAAGATAACATAAGTTAGTTTATATTCCGAAATAACGAGTCGTACAAATGGTCCAAAGACTCTGTTGACTTCTATAACAACGGTGATGCTCCATTCTGCTATTGTCGTTTTCTAGGACTAAACAAACTTGATAGGCACCATGCTTCCATATAATGGAATAAGAATAGCGTCGCTCATCTGGTCAACTTGAATCATCAAGTCTCTAGGAGTAGGAACATCATTTATATTCTTGTAAGCAATTAAATCGCTTGAAGTTCTTGAACAAGATCTTCTATCACCTGTTGCACTTTTCCCACCCAAAAGCCGTTGGATGGTTTCTTCGTTCTTTTTCCGAGCAAGTAACGCTTGATTTTGTCTTCTAACTTCTTCTTTAGACATTTCATGGTTGTTTGACCATAAAGTTGCTTTAGAGTACTTAGCTTCATCACGGTTCGACTCCACTTTCACTAGTGAACTTTCGTCGTTGTTAAAAGAGTATGTGATGTCTTTAATAGCTTTTGAACTTAACAGTGTCACTACTGCATGGCCATTACAAGTTACTACAACAGTATCAACAATCAATAGTGCGTATATGTGAGGATAAACCTTATGTGTTTTGTTTAATACTTGTATTGATACATACTATCGAATTGTTATAAACCATATAATATAATTAGCCATGTTTCACATCCACAAACAATTCAAAAGAAAACTAACATCAATGAAACTAATTTAAAAAAAATGTAGCTTTAGCTCAGAGTTTTATAAATGACACCATGGCTATAATGGTGGTTGCAAATAAAAGCCTAACATCCACCATAGTTGTCATGTCATGACAAGACCGTCATGTATTTTCCGAAATATTTGAACTCATCATTGCTAACAAATACATTTCTCCGAGAACACGACGGCCCCAAATACTCTTGAAGGCACGTAAAATTACCAAAATACATATTTTAATGGGTTTGTCTTTCAATAAAATGATACTAGAGACATGCTTCATATCCAAAATACAGACAACCCATTTAATAAACCAAAAATATAATTTTTTTTAAAGTGGATAGGTTTTAAAAATTTTGGTGAAGAGAGGGGTGTTTCTTGCAAAAGTTTGACAACAGGGGTACTTGAAGGGCGAGTTCTGCAACATCAAAAAAGTGTCTGACCAAGATTCCATGGGTTTTATCTTTTTACCACCTACTCGCCCTTCACAAGGGCGAGTTCATGCATAGATCACATCACCCTCTAATTTACACTGCATGCTTTTAAAAAGACTGTTAAAAACACCGCACGCTTTTAAAGGGCTGTCAACTTTTGTACCTTCTCGGCCCATGTGAAGGGCGAGTACTTGAATGCTTTTAATAGGGTGGTTGGGTTGGTCGATTAATTAAAAAAAATTAACTTTTTTTTAACAGATTAAACTTCTTTATATATCTCCTACTACCATTTCTTCCCTTAACCAATACAATTTCTCTCCATCAACAAATCACTTAACCAAAATCACAATCACATCTAACATAAAATGGCAGGTTGGGGAGTTATACCGGGTCCTTTAAACAATGAGTTGTTATTCATCAGTGGTGAGCATAGAGCTGCTCATTATTTTCAAAATCCAACAAGTGATGCAGGTATAATACGTCCTAGACGGGAGGACGCTAATTTTTGGAGACTCATTAAAAAAAACATATCCACCCCAATGTTATGACATACTTAAAGATTGCGGGTTTTGCTGGCATTATTCAGTGTGGTAACCGTAAGCTAGATCGTGGTCTCATTATGGCTTTGGTTGAGAGATGGCGACCGGAGACCCACACGTTCCACTTACCAGTTGGAGAATGCACGGTGGCCTTCAGGATGTGAAAGTGTTATGGGGTTTGAAAGTTGATGGTGATGCGGTTTCTGGCACTGATGTAGTGCTAGCAAAAAATGAATTAATTCATACATTGGAGTTAATGGGTTACGGGAGATTGAGTTGTATGCTGTAACAGAAGAGTTAAATGAAGATACTGGGAAACACGTAAAGAGTGGAACTTGGCGAGCACATGTGCGAGAAGATGCTCCAGTTTGCTGTATGACCCGGTTTGTAGACTTAGTTTAAGTAGTTTTCTATATGACTGTCCTATAACGCTTTGACTTAGTTTAAGAAGTTCAATAATATGAAAGTTTCACATGAAAAGTAGAATTAACAAACTTTCGAACTATAATAAAGACATTCTAAGATTTTTTCTTACAAAATGATAATAATAATACTAAAACAACAAATAAAGCATACATGTCCTCATGGTTGAGAGTTTGGACACGTATTCATGTTATGACCCGCTTGTCTACATATTGAACACCTACGTACAACGGGTTCATCTGGATGACGAACATCTATCTCATTATGTATCCTACGTGTGCGTCTCCCACCCCGTTTCGTTGTAAGCCTTGATGGATCTGCTCTAATCCTCCAGCTCGGGTCCGTCCAATAATCAGGGTGACGAAGCGGGTAAAAGTGACCATTATATTGCGCTTGATAAACTGCATTGGTGTACACCTGGTGCACGGTAGTATTAGGTGATACGCCCCTCTATCGACAAACAGCAATTGCATGGGAGCACGGGAATCTCAGCATTTGCCACTTACCACAAGTGCATGTTTTATCATTAAATTCCACAGTATACACATTTACACCACCTTCATTGGTTTGTAGCCTTGAAAGAACCATGTATCTCGCCTCTTGGTGATCAAACTCTGTTATGACATGTTGCTGCCCAATGAGATCACGAGACTGAAACAAACGCCATAAGCGAGGGGGTAAAGATGTGTTACAGTTTGTAGCAATCTCGTTGTGTTTTCGATATTGTTCAACCGTTTTCTCAAAAGTGCAATTAATAATAGCCTTTATTGGCATCAACCTTACCCCTTGCAGAGTGTTGTTAAAACTTTCCAAAATGTTTGTCGTTAGGTTACCCCATCGACGCTGACTTTTATCATGTATGATCGTCCATTTTCTTTCTTTGATTTTTTTTAAATACTCCCATGCTTCTAGATTGAGAGCTTTCATTTCATCTACAAAATATTCATACTTCCTCTCTTGGGTGGTGCATCCGATTAGCCAACAAATCTTTTTTAAACCAGACACCTTGAACTTTTGCATAAAGTTACTGCAAACATGACGAAGACAAAAAACGATGAACCGCGTAAATTTTCATATCTTCAACATCGTGCATTGCAGCAATAATCCCTTTGGGCCTATCTGAAATAACACACAGTTTTTTTCCCGCAACAATAAAATTGTGATGTGACGCAACATGGGACCACACATGCTGCACAAACCAACTCCAACTTTTTGCCGTCTCTTCATCGACAATGGCATAAGCTACCGACAGTACGTAGTTTTTTGCATTTTTGCAAACTGCAATTAACATCTTTGCACGGTATGATCCCTTCAAGAAAGTACCATCAATAGAAATCACAGGCTGATAATGCTTGAATGTGTTGATTACCGGACTAAATGCCCAAAAAACAAATTTAAACGTATGATGCTGAGAAGAACTAGCCGGGTGATGTAACCATTCCACAATAACGTGGTTAGTTTCTTGTAGTGCATTGATGTACCTTGGAAGTTGTTCAAAATTACTATCCTAACTACCGTATACCATCTCAATAGCAGCTTTTCGAGCTCGCCACGCCTTATTATATGATACATCAACATTCAATGTGTATTTTATTTGTGCTTGAATTTGCTTCACGGGAAATGTAACATCTTGGCGAATAAAGTGGATGATTCGAGTTATGATATCTCTACTTTTCAAACCTCCGTTGTTGTTACCAAAGACACTACCCTAGCAGTTGTGTGCATTCACCCATCTAGAGATTCTTCACATGTTGTGATGTTTAGGCTTAGTGGCATACACAAACCAACCACATCGAGGACCGCTTGGAAGATCACTGTTGTAATGAGGGTTAAGCGTGTAACATTTTGCTCTATACGCGAAGCTTTTACTTTCAACAACCCACGGTTCATGGTTACGTGCAAGATTCCATAACCGCACCGCGTGCGTCAAATCGTCTTTTGATTTAAAGTACATGCTGACACATATTTTTTTTGTTTCTTCATTCCAAATATTTGTGTAGTCTTCATCGTCAAAATCAGCAGCTTCATAATGTCTTAATTCTTGGGGATCTTCAGAATATGTCACCTCCCCGTAAGATACTCCTTGATTAACCGCATTATTATGGTGTTCTGCATTTTCGTACCCTTCTTCATTGTCGATTGATTCATCACATGACGGGAGCGATTCTGTATCTTCACTTGTTTGATCATCATCCGAGTTGTCAAAACCTCTGTGGTCATCGGCACCTAGATCAATATTTGAAATATAATCTACGTCAAAATTGCTTGACGAACCAGCTTGATGATCGTGCATGTGAAGTTACATTGCCACCTAAAAAAGTAGTCATTATTTCTTCTGGTGCTGTTGATACATAAAAACTTCGTAGAAGATCCATACAACTTGATTGTTGGACTGACATTACTGGCTCCAAAATTATGTGAATATGTGATGCGTGCAATATATATATAAAATAAACACCTAAAAACACCTAGTTTTAAATTTATAAAAACCTAGACGAACTACTAAATCACACACAACCGGCAGTGGACCGGTCGAATGTAATATAGTGAAACGTAAGTCCGGGTGTCGACCCACAGACTCTATATACTACGTTAAATAACTAGACAAGACTCAACTAAACTAGACACGAACTTTAATTAAAAGATTATTTAAGAAGTGGGGTTTTACTGCTAAAAATAGAAACTTACTAAAAATAGAAACTTACTAAAAATAGAAACTTTCTAAATTAGGAAACTTACTAAAAATGGAAAGTGACGATTTAAAGACGGGTTTAAAACAGATGAGAGAAAACAAACCACCTAGGCTAGAATCATTGTTAATGTTAACCATCAATCATGTTTGGACTAATGTTTATGGAACCGGGATCTAAAACTAGTCACTTAAAGGCAACACTAACTAGGACCCTCGACCCTTCTCGAGAAGAAACCTAAAGTATTACTATCAAGTTATTATCACACCGGTTACGGGATTAAGCTTCCTCACAGTTACCTAATCGAATTACGCTTAACTGACTTAAATTAAAGACCTATCTCACGATACGGACTCTAAAGCCATTTCAACCTAACTAATTGATTTAACAAGCAAGTGTGTTAATATAAACTAAGCCGGACTTCTCACAAAGACCTAAACCTAGCAAATTAACTAATTTTACTAGTTAACAACCTATCACCTCACGGATTTCTAAGTTGGTTACACGTTTTTATTAATTTAACTAATAGTATTAATCCTATGGTTTTACTGCAGGTTAACCATAAACAACCACAACGCAAGTCAATGGCTATAACGTACCCTATTCCGTGACATAAACAATCACCAAGAACACGTGGACTAATAATATTAATTTAAACCAACATCAACATGCAAAAACACATCAATTAGCCATAAAGGTTAAAACTTTAATCAAGCATAATAAACCATAAACAAAAGTATCCAAACACGAAATCAAACCAAGTTAACAAATCATTACAATGCCTAGGTAGTTTTAAAGTACTTAGCCAAGCATGTTCATAATAAAAAACGCAAATTTAATAATGTATGACATGGTAGAAAAGAAAAGAAAACAAAGGGTTGAAGAAACCCGGAACGTATAGACGCAAATCCTTGATCCCGTGCTCTCCCGTAGCTTTGTTTTCACCTTTCTAGCCTCAAAAACGCCTCTTTTCTCGTCCCAAAACGTCCCAATTCGTCCCAATTCAAGTCTAGGAGGCTAGGGTTTAGGTTAGAGGAGTTTATATAGTGAAACGGGCCAAAAACGCGTCAAAAAACAACCTCCACGCCACGCCACGCCACGCGGTGAGAAAAGGGGTTCTGGCCGCGTAGCGTCTTGAGCCCCTTTTTCAGATCCAGTTTTTCGTTTTCACGCTCCGGTTCGCTCGTAACTCCGTTTCGCTCCCCGTTTTTTCCTACAGATTCGATTTTTCACGATCTATCCGTTTCTTTATCAACATGGGACCTAAAAAACACAAAAACATTAGTTGTGCCAAAAATGATATAAAAACGTTAACGAAACGACACAAAATGTTAACAAACTCAACTAGGGATATATGTATAATTTGTACTCTATCAATATGTCCAATGAAATTTTCCACATATTCTGCCAATTGATACAATACTTCAAGACTTGAGTCACTATAAATTTCAGATATTTGAGGAAACCCACCATACATGTAAAATAATTTGAATTTCAAATGAAAACACCCTCGTTGAAGTTGAAGATGACTATAAACGAAATCAACAAATGACTCGTATGACATTTTTTGTTGAAGAACAACTGTAGCACTTCTGGTTGAAGCATCATACATAACATTTCCGTTTACAAATGAAACTTCACCACCCCAGTATAATTGACAAAATTAAGGTTTAGACATGATGAAAAGTATTTTTCAAGAAATTTGCTTGGTTAAAGTTGATGGTGTTTGGTTTATTAGAGGTGAGGATGGATATATTTTTTGAGTGAGTATGAATGGTATATGATATTGAGGATGAGTAGATTTATAAGTAAAAAATTTTTTTTTTTTCCGACATTCAATATTCACGAGCTACCCTAATTCGTTTTTATCCTATAGCTCGCCACTACAATTGGCGAGTAGTACAAAAGTAGTCACCTCAATCACTGTTGCTGGTCAAAAAAACAAAGCAATGCAGAGCTCATGCAGAACTCGCTTTTGTAAAGGGCGAGTAGGTGGTAGAAGACAAAACCCATGGAATCTTGGTCAGACACGTTTTTTGATGTTGCAGAACTCGTCCTTCCCAAGGGCGAGTACCCCCGTTGTAAACTTTTTGCAAGAAACACCCCTTTTTTCACCAAAATTTTTAAAACCTACCCACTTTTAAAAAAAATTCCCAAAAATAACCAAAACTCATCAATGAATACTCCTTTAATTTCCATGAAAATCAAAAAACTAGCCAGAATTGAACAAACCAGCATTGTTGTAAAGAACATATTGTCTTAGAGTTTTTTTAAAAAAAAAAGACAATGTCATGACTGCAATGCATGGTGCTTGAACGTGAAGACAAAAATTTAAATTCATGCCATGGAAAACTCTTTATGATTTTTCGAACATAAATTTAAAGTCGTCACAATCACGTAACAATGCAACAATCTCTCAGATGACATGGTCATTGTCATGGAGCCAACCATAAACCTAGACATAACGAACTTCATCACAACAGACATCTCAACTCTCAAGTGTGCTAAAATTCACCGTTATCAAGTCTAATAGTATCCCTTCTCAGGTAATCGACTAAACCCCCTAAATAGTCAACGGCTCCCACGTGAAAAGTTCCAAATAATGGGTGAAGACCGCCATAGTAGGCATAAACAGATCTCGCGCATGCAACAGAAGTCACATAGGTATCAAATGATCCGAAAATAAAACAGATCGGGCACCATTGTCACCTTAACAAAGGGTTTCACCCCTGTACAGTATCATCGACTATTGCCACCATCCACCATCATTCAAAGACGACGGCGACTACTGAAGCGTCGCAATAGACAAACGATTTGAACCTTCCATATATCGGCAATGATAAACCCTCCCAACCAACAAAATGGACATCGAATCTGATGACCAAATTAACCACTGGCCACCGTCCAATAAAAACCATCGCAAACAACATGACGGTTTAAAAAACTATCGGCTAAAAAACACATTAGATCCGGTAAACAACGATGAAAACACACAATTGGAGCGACATAGAAATACGAGCAGCTAGAAGTGTGAAGGGTGAGTGATGCCCGTGACGTTCTCTCACTATTATTGTGAGAAAATGAAGCAACACTCTCAACAATGAACAAGAAAACAAACAAATGTATGTTTCCCACAAACCCCACGAACAAAACGACACAAACTGCATATTGCACTTGGGCATATCGGGGCAATGTGCAATTTAAGTGTGGGGAGGAGAATGAACCTTAGTCTTGTCTATCAAGCCTTACACAAAACACGCATAAGGTTGAATATTTACCCAAATTTTTGTAAGATTTCAAATAATAAATAAAACAAAAATTTTAACGACGTCAAAAGTTGTGTAAAACCTAGTGATATCGGTATGATTGTTGAGTCGCATTATGTAAACTCCAAGTTCTTAGCGTAATTTGCTTTAAAATGCAAATATTAGGGCATGGCATATGGAAAAGGTCAAAAGTTGTGTAAAACCTAGTGATATCGGTATGATTGTTGAGTCGCATTATGTAAACTCCAAGTTCTTAGCGTAATTTGCTTTAAAATGCAAATATTAGGGCATGGCATATGGAAAAGGTCAAAATTTATAGATAAATTTACTTTTTAGCCAAAATTCCCTTAGTTTCATTAAGTGAATTTTGATCCTTAAACGAGTACTTATTTCTTTGAATGAGTGTATTTGGCAATTGTTGTTTGCAAGCTAGAAGTTAACAATTCTTTTAATTTAAACCCCCTTTGTTTTCCTTTTGAAACTTTTTTTCCCAACAACAAATTCCCTTAGTTATCCTCTTTGAGCCTAAACTTTTTTTATTTCATCACCCGTACTTTGGTGCCATCAAACCCATATTTCCAAAAGGGTTATTGGATTTAAATAATCATAACTTTCATCTATTGGCCAATATTAATCTCAACTTAACTATTGACCATGAATAATCCTAACTTTTATTCTATTAGCCAATACCAACGAGCCTTTCGTTAGAATAAAAAGATAGGATTATTCATAGGCAATAGTATCGGGTAATGGAACGGTCTGTTGGTGGCCAATATAATGAAAGTGTTCATGGCCAATAGTTAAACTGGGATTAATATTGGCCAACATGAAAATTGAGATTATTTAAATCCAATAACCCATAATAATATTACGTATCTATATATGTTGTTACTGTTTCCGTAGCCGTTTCACTTGAATGGTTTAATTATGTATATATATTGTAAAACATATTGATTATAACTTTGAAAGTGATGATTAAACATAGAAAAGTTCATTTTGGATTCAAATGAACCGTGTTACAATGGTACTATTTATGTTAAGGTTTAACAATACACTTGTTACATAATACTTAGGATAATCAATATTATGCTAACACAACAAGCATTGATCATATTATTTGTCGCTATAAATAAACCTCATTTTGAGAGTAGTTGAAGTATAGCCCCCATCAACAACCAAGTTATGGCCCGTTATAAACCCTGCTTCGTCGCTCGCTAGAAACAACGCTGCGTGTGCAATATCCTCAAAGCTTCCATATCTACCGCGTAGTAAACTTCCACTCCCACCTATTATTTCACTAACATCTTCTAATGTTATATCTTGTTTCCCTGAATAGTCTCGATACGCTTTCACAAGCATTTCTGACGGGACAGCATGTGGTGACACACAATTTACACGAATGCCGTGAACACCTAACTCACACGCTGCACTTCTTGATATTCCAAGAACTGCACCTTTGGTTAGGGTGTAAGCGTGTGATGCAAGGCCTCCCATGATGGCTGATGAACTTAATGAGCATACGATTGAACCACTCGTGCCTGATGAAATCATTGCTCGTGCTGCGTGTTTTATACCATGTAGTACACCGTTCACGTTAACGTTGATCATCGTTGTTAACTTGTTCATTTCAAGATTAGTGATGCTCCGTTGGTTATCTAAAGCCAATTTGTAAGAGAATTAATAAGATCAAAGTCACAAGGTGTATCAAATATTAATGTAGCATAATTAAATGCTATAAAGAGTATAATATGATTTTTATTTGTAGATGGAAGAATTTCTTATTTTTATAATAATTTGATTTAGTATATAATTTGATTTTTCTTTATAATTTCTAAATTAGAAAAAGTTAAAAATAACGTTTTGTTAGATGTATTTCAATATCATCTTTTCCGAAAAAACAATTTTTTATATTTTACAAAACCAAAATACTTTACTTAAAAATACAGTTAAACTTTAAATAGAATTTATTTCAACATGCTAGACAAGAAAAAGTTTTAACAAATCGACGTATGTTATTTTAGAGAAAAATTAAATATTAAAAGTTATACGAGAAAAATTAATAATACATTGCAAAATGACTGGGAAAGAGAGAAGAACTTCATATATGTTCATCTCATTTTGTATAGAGCTCAATCAGTAAAATTTAGTGAGTGTTTTGTGATGAATTTTAATGACGTTAACTGTCTTTGTCGCAAACTGCGATATATTTGCGACAAAAACAAGATTTTCCCTCGCAATGTTGTCATAAATTTGGTCACAATAGCCGACGAAATCTGTAAATAAAATAGTGACAGAAAATCCAGTATATGTCGGAAATGCGCCGTAGTATGCAACAAAATTGGTTGCATCACAAAACACAAGTGATAAAACTGCAAACATACGAATTAAAGTGAAACTAGCTGCTCAAAAAAACTGGGCTGTATATATATATGTTAGCGAGGTTAAAACTGGTCTGTTTTTATGATGTTGTTGTTTTCTTTCATGTACGTATACGAAAACTGTAAGAATTTTTTGTATCTTTACCAACAATTCCAGCATTGTTGAAGATGATATCAAGTTTTCCTTTCCAAGATAGAGCAAGTTGAACTGCAGACTCAACATCAGCTTCTTTAGACACATCACAGTGCACATAAAGGCCCTCAATTGACTTAGCAAGCTTTTCACCAACTTCATCTAATATATCAGCTATTATAACATGCGCCCCGTTCTCCCACATTAATCTTGCCGTCGCGCATCCGATTCCTCTTGCGCCACCAGTTATAATTGCAACTTTTCCAAACAACCTTCAAGCCAAAAAAAACATACTCCATTCAGTTATTTGTATGTGTAGATGATCATAGGGAAAATTCCCAAAATGTTCATGTTAGACCAAAAATGCCACATGTGGCATTTCTAGCTAGTCGTTCGACTAGATAATCAAAATGAACATTTTTTTACGACACGGGCTCACTTTGACCAACTTTTTTAAGAACTAGCATAAACTTAATTAAATGTTTATATGTAAATGAATGGAAATAGTTATAAACTAATGAAATCATGTGGTTGTATGCTAAAGAATGAGATTTGTAACCTTTTTGTTGCTAGCTTTTGGCTACCATCACTTTTATGATCACATGTTTCCATGGTTGACAGTTTGTGTTAGCTAGTAAGCATTGAACATATGAGCTTTATAGAGAATCATTTAGGGAGATGTGTTGGTTTTAATGACATACCATACTTTTCTCATTCTTCATTAACTACTTTTAACCTATCATGTTGTCATTTATATTGTGTTTTAATACATAAGAATGATGAACAACAAATCTACTAGTTACTTAAAGGCTCTATCTATTCACACACTCAATCTTTCTATCCACCCACCCTTTTAACGGCTCGTTAAGTACTTAACGGCCGTTAAATCTATTTAACTGCCCGTTAAGCCTTTAACGGCCGTTAGTTTTTTTTTTTTTTTTTTTTGCATTTGTAGTATAATGGTTTGCAGTGGCGGAGCCAGCCGAGAATTTCAGGGGTATCCTTAAAAAAAAAATTTCACGGACGTCCATACAATAATAAAAATAACACCACAAAATTAAAAAATACCTAATAGATTTGTCCTCTATGTTCTCTCATAGCTTTAAATCAAGGATTCAGGGGTATCCTTTTAATTGTTTATGGGTATCCTTATACATAAAACCGAAGAATATATATATTTTTTACACCTCGCAACGAAATTTCAGCCGTAGCCCGGGCTACCCCTGCCGCCTTCATACATCCGCCCCTGATGGTTTGTTAGGCCTTTAACGAAATTTGCAATAATTATTATGGCAATTAAATCATATTATTATAATATCAAATAGTTCAAAAGTTCCTAACATGTTATAGTGTGAAATTTGCAATAATTATAAATTTTATGTGACGATTACTTAGTGTTTCAAAACTAAAAAGAAAAAGGTTATGATAACCATATGCAATTATAAGGTTATAAAAATAAATTAAAAGTAGCTCTATGAGACATATATGACGATAATATATAAGTTTGAGTTTCTTTGTGCTTGTCTTTTCTTTTCTTTTGTTCAAAAAGAGGGTAAAGAAGATATATTATATGAGAATATCCACGATTTAGGTCATATATTTTGCATTATTTATTTTATCTTTTTAATAAAAAGAAATAATAAAGTATGTTTCATATATATATATATATATATATATATATAGAGAGAGAGAGAGAGAGAGAGAGAGAGGCACACTCAAATGAGAACACCTCTTAACTTAAGTACAAAAAGTACAACTTTAACGAATCATATATGGAGTCAAACTGTTGAATTTTTTGTAATATAAATTGACCAAAATGCTTATAATTCAACTAATTTTAACATCTATTTAAAAAAAATATGATTCGTCATGTCGTTTGTTAGAATGCATATATGCACCCACAATATGTGTTTGTGTACAAGTGATTTAGGTGCATATATGCATTTTAACAAACGACTTCACAAATCATATATTTTTTAAATAGATGTTAAAATTAGGTTAATTATAAGCATTTTGATCAATTAATATTATAATAAATACAACAGTTAAAGCGGTTCCTAAGTTGTTCTCAAGTTAAAAGTGTTCTCATTTGAATGGATCCCTATATATATATATATATATATATATATATATATATATATATATATATATATATATATTGTTGGTCCCATTAACACCTTTGAATCAGTAATTTGTGAAGATTTTGGATCAAATGGACATAAAATGGATGAATATATGATGAACACTCAAGAACACTCAATAAACTCAGATTTAATCTATATGGAATTGCATAAAATGTTGTTTACATGGAAACCCCAATTCTCTAGCTCATTCAAGCCCTCATAAACCCTAAGTGCACTTTACTATTTATAGTGAGTGCATAACTTGCTAATTACACTAATAGTCCCTACACTTAGACTAATTAGAAAATAACCAGTTAAAAGGCTAAAACATGTCTAAAGCTAGATTAAATATATTTTGTTGACACAAAATATATTTATTACATTAACGATCCTAGACATAAAACAACTTCAACGTCTTGACTCGGTGCTTCGTCTCTAACGCGCCATTTGACTTTTTACGTGGACTTTAACCGGACGTTGACTTTTGTTGACTTTGACTGTGTTGATAATATTAGACTACAATTCAGGTCCAACAATACTCCCCCATAGTCTATTATTATCAACGTCTTGCATCGTGTTCAGCACCGATAAGTCAATACTGTTGGATCTTCAATTTGGTAAGCTTCAGTCTTAATTTTTGATCCAACAAAACTCCCCCAAGACTTATGCTTGCCAAATTATGTGGCTGAAGATCCTTAATCTCACAATCTCCCCCATTTTGTATGCTCCCCCATTTTTTGTGCTTCCTTTCGTAAAATCTGGAACTACTTTCCAACTATCTTTTCTTGAGTGCTTAAGAAGATGTAGGAGGAGGATTCCTAGCTCGGTATCTTCTGAAAACTTTGAGGAACAGGTTCTCTGGTCAGGTGCTTTGCTCAACTGATGATCGGCCATCACTTGCAGCAAATATCTGTAACACAGTCACAAACAAAATCTCGAGATTTCTCATTAGATCAATTCATTAAACAAAATAAACCCGTGTTTATCTGTGTATGAAAACAAGCGAACTCGTGTTCGTTTGTGTGTGCAATTTCCCGTGAAATGCATCTGAAAATGATAACATTTTAATAGCATAATATGGAAGACTTGAAAATAATTTGAAATTAAAAATCTTTTTGGATTTTTTTTTTTTAATTAAAAATTAAAAATTCGAAAATGAGAGGACGAGTCCGACAAGATCACAAATATTTTTGAAAAAGGGAACACATCCCATAAAGGTATACACGACCAACAAGACTCAAGAACCCAAACTTAAAATAAAATAAAAACTTCACGAAGGATATCAGATAATACGTTTCGAGCAACCATCCAGAGAAACATAGACTCGGTGAGATTGTCAATATTATTGTCCATTTAAACCCATGCCTTGTTTCTTTCAACAAACAACCTGTGACGATCTTATCATGTTTTGGTTCGATTTGAAGAAACTCGGGCGACTTGGTTTCCACAGACATTCAGCAAAGTAACTTGTTCTAACATCAGGTTTATCGAGCAATATGATTGACTTTGCTTGAAATTCATGAATCAAATTTTGAATATTGATCAATGCATTAGCTTCTTTTGACACTTGTGCAATTTTTGCATCTTTTTGTGAGTGGAGCTTGTCAGCAATTGATTCTTTTGAACACAATGCGACTTATTATTTGGGAAACTCAAATAGTCTAGAGCTCCAGGTCTATACCGACGTATAACAGAGGAGATAAACATTTGAGCATGCTCGGTGAATCTTCAGGTCAATACTTCCGTATAGCAGAGAAGATCCACCAACTCCAGGTCAATACTTCCGTATAGCAGAGGAGTTAAGCACTTTGACTCAATACTTTCTGAGGAGTTAACAAGTAACTCACTCAGAGGTTTTTCCGAAGAGCATCACTAGCAGCTTTTTATTTGTATTGCAAACTAGAAACTCAATTCAGGGCTAGGGTGAGGGTGATTTGGGATATTTGGGGAAAACAAGGCAAAGATTTGACGCTCTCAACCCATTTTTGTCAAAACTTATTACTTTGTGCAGGCCAAATGTCTGTGAAAGTACTCCTCATCACCGAGCTCTTTTTGAATTTAGTTTGATCACAGAATTGCTGTCTAATTGTATTCGGGCTGAGCCTATTGACACATCATTACACAAATCAAATCCTCCTTCAGATGCTTTCCATACAAACCTGAAACCTTCAAAAGACACAAAATATTTACACAAAACGTATTTTGGACAAAAGATATTAAACGTATTTTGGACAAAAGATATTCATTTTTGATATTACTCCCCCAAAATTTCTATTTCAGCACAAAATTGAAATTTCTAAAGACACAAGAGCGACCTCAAAAGGATGAGAAAACTTGATCAAAAATACAAGTAAAAATGTTAGACTCCCCCCTTTTTTTAAAATTTTTAAATTTTTTTTTTTAACTATTTACAATATTTAAAATAGAAATTACAAAAGAAACGTATTCCATATTACTCTATCAAAAGATTATAAATGAGATATCAAGAAAAATGCAGTGGCTGTGAAATTAGATATGTCAAAATCAAAGAAGGATCCAGAATGTGGATAAAATACCGAAACCATGACTTGTTTGTTCCGCCTCAAATTTGAATAAGGAACATTCTCTGTCAGTAAACCGGATTACTAACAATCCTCCCGAAATGTTCCTGCACTCATTAACAGATTAGTTAGAAAGGGGAACCCAGGCCATCGTAGTCCTGGGCGTTCCATTTTCATCAGCGTAGTACACCTGTTTAAACTCACAACGAGTTTTTGTATCACTTATCTTTTCCTCTTTCTTTTTAATTTGCCAAATTTGTTTAGGTTCAAACATTTTCGATTTGAAAGAGTTAAATTTGGAAATCATTTTCTGTTTAAGCCCCGAGGAAAAAGAATTTGGTTTTGATGATGTTGTCATATTCATCTTTGAATCATGTGAAACCGGCTTCACATGAGAAGGTGGGGATGGAATGTTCGTCATCCGACCATTCAAAGATGGTTGCCTTTTACCTTGAAATTCAAATAAACAAACCTGTTTGCCTTTACCAGGTGGAGGATTCTTTCTAGACACTGATCCGGAGAAGCAAATTGTTTTGCCTTTACCGTCCGAAGCATGTCGTTTTGGGCATTTCTTGAGCACATGATCACCTTTTCCACACTTGAAGCAAGCCTTGAATGGCTTTTGATGCTTGACTGGCCCGTGTGGAGCAGCTGGGGGTGGGGCTTTCTTTGAACTTGATGCAACTTGTTGGAAGACGTGTGGCTTCTTATGTTGAGTAGTGAAAGAGGAACAAACTTGTGGCTTCTTTTGTTGAGTTGTGGTTTGTCGGATGGGAGATGAGATCTTCACTTGCTTGTTCTCAAGTCTTTTACAAACTTGAGATAGGATGGACAGAGGTGAAGGCTTTTTCTTTTGAGCTTTTGATGGAAGACTGACTTGTTTTACAGCTGGAACTGAGATCCGGATTTGTCTTGATTTGGGTTTTGGAAGCATTTCAGATTTGACAGTTGCAGATGACATTTTGATCTTTGAATCTCCATGACACTCGTTTGTCTTTGATTCATCATCTGAATTTGTCCAGTCTTCAATAAGTACCTCTGCTTCCAACGGATCTTGATTGATGGCTTGATGATTACGTGAATCCGGCTTTATCTCTTCCTTCGCAATCAGGACAGGCTCAAAAGTAGGAATTTCACCTGCTTTAAACTTGTCAAAAAAGTTAGAAGAAACAGATTGTACAGATTTACTAACACCGGAAACTGAACAATCATTGGCTTGATTATCAGTATCCGGTTTACTGTATCCAATACCAGTCGGGGACTCATAATCATCTCGCACCTCTTTAAGATTCACATTCTCCAATCCTGCATACAAACTATCAGTATCTTTCTTAATTATTTCATGAACCAACTCATTGGTCGGGTGTGGAGTTGGTGTAGGAGAGTAACAGTAAGTGCTAGGGGGAGGATATACAAAAGTCTTATCTTCATGACCCAACCCAGTCTTAATACGAGCCCCCCGTTGGCTTTTGATTAAATCCTCAAGTTTCATCCCCGAAATTGTCCATTTTTCGAGTTTCGTTTGCAACTTACTGGTTTCAAACTCAGCCAGGGCGACACGTTCAGTTAGCATATTGACTTCCACATTTCTTTTAAAAAGACTCGTTTTCAAATGTTCATTTTCTTTCAAAGCTTCTCTTAATTTGACAAAATATTTTGACTCGTTAAGTTTAAGTTCATGATTTACCCGAGTCAAATATTTTTCATTTTCGATTAACAGTTTGTTAGCTTTATAAATACCAAATAAACGAGTTCTGCAATCAGAAGAACACATATCCTCAACTGTCTCGTATGGAAGCTCCATGATGATTTGTTCAGAAGCAAGAGCCTTCTCGCAGTTGCAAACTCTGGTATTTGTCTTTTGTTCCTCCTCCTTCTCAGCATCACAAGCTTTATCATTTAATTCTGCTCCATCTTTACCCACTAATGTCTGCTTAACCTCCCCTTGTACCTTTTCAATTTCAGGTTTCGGTAAACCTTTGAAATTGGAGGTAGAAACTGATATCTCTTCTAGTTTCTCTTTGGAGATTAAGGTGATCTTTGAATTCAGAGACATCGCTTCATCGTATTCACGACGTTTGATATCCAACTCCATTTCTTTTAGTTTGTCCATCACCTCCACCAGTTTGTAATCAGTAAACCCTCTTTCTCTTCTAATCGATTTTCCATGTGAACTCCACTTTAGTGGGAGAGAATCAAGCAATCTCTTAACCCGTTCATGATTTCCGAGTTCTGGATCATGCTTCTTCAGGTTATTTGCCACCATCACAAATCGATCGAGAAACTCAGGCATCGTTTCATTCTTTAAAGCTGCAAAATTATCAAACCGGCTTTGTGCCATTGTGAGATCATCAGATTCGAAAGATTTAAAAAGTTCTGCATAAGCCATTTTTTCTAATCGATAACCGGTTTAAAATTTGGCCTAAAAATAAATTTTAGAAAGACCCGGCCGAAATACGTTTCTTTTAAAATTTGACGAACACACGAACAAATATGGTTCAAAAAATTTAAAGTGTTAACTCCCGACCAAAAATAATATCAACCGTCTCCAACAAAAATGGCCCAAATTTAGAACGCTAACTCCCGGCCAACAGAAAAATATTTTCCACTCAACTGAACAAAATTAAGGCCCAAAGTGTGACACTAGTAATACCCGGCCACTGAAAAAACTTTTTCAACTTAAATGAAAATTTTTGGCCCAAAGATTGATAAAATAAACACCCGACCACTAACAACTACTGTAGTTCAAAATTAGGCCCAAAAGATAACACTAATAACAACCCGGCCAATTAAAATACGAAACCAACTCCAACAATTATGGCCCAATAGTTAAATCACTAACTCCTGGCCAACATAATAAACCAACTACAACACGGGTCAAAATTTTAAAATTCATCACGAAATTTCATCCCGTTTTGTCAAAACGCTCGGCCCAAAGCCCCAAACCCGAGCCTAATTTCTTAACCTAAAAACGCAGCCCAAATTGCAATAGACAATCCAAGTAAACAATGTGTAAATGGGCCAGCCCGTTTTTTTAATATAAAGCCCAACACTAAACCTAATCAAACCCTAATTTTTTTTTTTTAAAATTGCTGCCGTTAAAAATGAAACCACAATATCACACTTCAACATCAACACAACACAAACACAAATCTCTTAGCTTCTGCTGCTGCTCTCTCTCTCTATCTCTTGTTCCCTCTTGTTCGATCTGCTGCTGACACGCACGAATCTCTCTCACTTTCTTCTTGGTTCTGTTGAGCAACAACAACAACAATTTTCTTTGTTTCGGTTCGTCACTCGTTTACAGCAACACACACCATTTTTCTTTGTTCCTTCTTCTGTACGAAAACAAGAACACAGCCACAACACACAATAACATCACGACATCAACACCCGCACACAAGAACAACTCGATCTGCTGCTGCTCTTCGTCTTGTTTACACTACCTGGTTCGAAACAACACACACGAAACTGATTCACTGCTGCTCCTTGTTTTGTTTCACAACCAAACACACCCGAAACCGATTCACTGCTGCTGCTTGTTTGTAATCTGAAACAACAACACTACACATACAAACGATCTGTTGCTTCTTCTCTTATCCTTTTACTCGGCAGCAAAAACAACATCACAACATCAACACAAAACATCAACATACAGCACAGTAACACAGATCTGTTCTTGACCTTACTCGTTCCCCCTTTTTTTTTGTTTCTTCGAATTTGTTTAAGCTCAGACTACAACGTACAACAAAAAACACGTTTCAGATCTTTTCTGGTTGGATTCGAAGGTTGAAATGATGATTGCGGTGGCGATTGTTCTAGACGTCAGAAAATGATCTTGTATGGTAAGATTTGTTGCAGGGTTAAGGTTGATGTGGACGGTTATGGTTGTTTATGATTCTGGTGATGGTTAGGTTTGGTTATGGTGATGTAGTGGTTTTTGTTTAGATCCGTGATGTGTGTGTGTGGTTTTTTTTTTTTTTTTGTTTTAAATTAAAACACACATCTAGTAATGATTTGGTTATGGTTGTTTGTTTGGTTTTGTGGGTATGGTTCAGGTATAGATTAGAAAGTAATGGTTGTGTTTGATGATGGTTTTGTTTTTTTGTAAATTGTTGGTGTAGAAAAGTCTCAAGAAATGGTAGGTTCGCTCAGATCTGGATAGTGTCGGGCGAACTTATAGGTTCGCTCAGAACAGGATAGTGTCGGGCGAACTTATAGGTTTGCTCAGATCAGGATAGTGTCGGGCGAACTTTTAGGTTCGCTCAGATCAGGATAGTGTCGGGCGAACTTTTAGGTTCGCTAAGAACAACGGGCGAATCTATGCAAATGCTTTGTATAGATTCGTTCAAAATTTTGAACTTTCGTTCAGATTCTAACTTAGTTTCGCTAATCTGCAGATTTGAAGATTTGAAGAACACCAAGAACACACACACAACTGTGTGTGAGAGAAAACACTTTGGATCTGAATTTTTCTTATATTTTCTTGTAGATCTCAGCTTCTAGATCTAAAATACGTTGTTGAAATCAACAGATCTGAAATTGTTGATGTAGATATGATGATTTTGAACTCAGATCTGGTTTCTCTCTCTAAAAACCCATCAGATCTACTTTCTCACTCTACAATTTTCTTCACAAATCTCTCAAATCAGCAGCAAATGATTCAAAAATGGATCTCAATTAGGCTCTGATACCAATTGTTGGTCCCATTAACACCTTTGAATCAGTAATTTGTGAAGATTTTGGATCAAATGGACATAAAATGGATGAATATATGATGAACACTCAAGAACACTCAATAAACTCAGATTTAATCTATATGGAATTGCATAAAATGTTGTTTACATGGAAACCCCAATTCTCTAGCTCATTCAAGCCCTCATAAACCCTAAGTGCACTTTACTATTTATAGTGAGTGCATAACTTGCTAATTACACTAATAGTCCCTACACTTAGACTAATTAGAAAATAACCAGTTAAAAGGCTAAAACATGTCTAAAGCTAGATTAAATATATTTTGTTGACACAAAATATATTTATTACATTAACGATCCTAGACATAAAACAACTTCAACGTCTTGACTCGGTGCTTCGTCTCTAACGTGCCATTTGACTTTTTACGTGGACTTTAACCGGACGTTGACTTTTGTTGACTTTGACTGTGTTGATAATATTAGACTACAATTCAGGTCCAACATATATATATATATATATATATATATATATATATATATATATATATAGGGTTAGGATCCTTACAGAACAGCTTTTAATTACAGAACCAAAAGAACAATTTATAGCCATTGATCTAAGTAATTAATGGCTAAGATTTGAAGGGGGTAATAACTAAAAATATAGTATTGTTAGAGGGGTGTAAAATGTAAAAAAAGGGTAGCATGGTAAAAAGACATATAATTTAATATGGAATTAATCATATTATCTTAATATTTTTAATTAGAATCCCTGATTTGGTGGAAACGTTTCCACATCTGAGCATGCATTCCGGTAATTAGATTAGAGGAACGATAAATCAATCAAAAGGGTGGGGTTTTATGCTAATTTTATGTTTAATATAAGGAGATGACTATGAAAATTTGCTAACCGGACTATATATTGCAGAGCATTCAAGGTAATATTGTTAAGATGAGTTGAAAATATATATAGGGTTTACGAATCTGTAAATCAATTATAATCCTCTTTACTGTGGAGTGTCGATTATAATGCCATTTAACGTGGAGTGTTGAAACGAGGCATATGGATATGTATATGAAAACAAAGTAAAACAATGAAGATGTGGTTTATTAAAGAAGAAAAAAAACAAGCTGCGTATATCATATACTTTCATTAGTCATAAAGAAATCAATGGAAATTAGTGTTTGGGTCAACTTTTATTTTTAATTAAGCTAAATGATTATTTACACTTGTGGTAATAAGTTTTGTATGTTTACGATAATAAAACAATATCTTTTAAAGAAGCGAGTACTTAATGAGTATCTAACTGATTTACATATATATTAAAGGGTTGATCAATATTACATATCAACTAAACAGATTTACAAAAATGTTAAACATATTTACCTATACAAATATATAATTGTTTTACATATATGGTAAAGGGTTAATTGATTTTATATATCAATTAAACTGGTTTACAAAAATGTTAAACAAATTTACCTATACAAATATGTAATTGATTTACATATATGGTAAAGGGTTACTCGATTTTACTTATCAATTAAACTGATTTACTTACACGAGTATGTAACTGATTTACATATATGGTAAAGGGTTAATCAACTCTACATATCAATTAAACTGATTTACAGAAATGTTAAACAACTTTAACTATACGAGTATGTAACTGATTAATGTATACGGTAAAGAGTTAATGGATTTTACTTATAAACTAAAATGGTTACAAAAATGTTAAACAGATTTACGTATACGGTTATGTAACAATATACATAAATGTCAAACAATGTTTAAACTTTAAAGTTGCGAGTTTTTTAGTATGTAATTGATTTACAGAAATGTTAATCCGTAAGATTGTTCATGTATTATTGGATTATTCATACGTAAAATAGTTAATTGTTTTTATGTGTTATTAGTATTACTTGGAAAATGCTTTTTTGTAATATTGGAGCTGTAAATTTACACCAGTTGACAAAATTAGGTTTTTCATGTTTGTTTTGTTGTGTTGTTGATCAAATATGTTAATATAACATAACAAACAACCATTTGATATATACTGATTGTCTTATGTGATTATATCGACTAATTAATCTTTCATAGAGATACCATACATGTAGATCAAACATGTTTAACTAAATGATCTTATTGCAACCAACACTAAATTATTCAACCAACAGTATACTTGAATCACAATACTAACCTAAGGCAATACCCATAGTCAAATAACAAAATAAAAGCATTAATACAAATACAAGTCATGAAAATTAAACTGTAAAAGCTATAACCAGCAACTTTAATTTTCCACTTCATGATCTTCGCGTGCTCAATGCTCTCAATTCCTTAGTTATCCCCAAAGAAATCCCAATCCGTTCCAATGATATATAAATTTCAGCATGACGTATGGAAACTACTATCAGAAAAAACCAATTTGCAAGCAATTGTAAAAACCACATAATAAAAGGTTACAACTCAATTTTCATCAATATCGAATTTGTTCATAGAACCCTAACTGTGAATTGAAATTTGTACAACTGGATCATTATTAGAAATAATAAAAAATTTACATATAAATTGTGAATCCTTCCATCAAATTTTGCTTTCATTCAGAAAAAACAAACTTTAAATCAAAATCTTCAAGTAACAACAATTTATAAGCACTTGACGTTTAAAAGTAGCATACTTGAGATGTTTAATGGAAATTGATTTTTCAAGATTTGTCAGTGTTGGTGTGATTGCGCGTCACCGGTAAAAAACGAGCCATCAGGGTGTGATGGTGTTCGATGTTGGTTTAGTGGTTGTATACGACGACATGAAATGAATATGGATCAGATAAGGTGTTTGATGATGGCTCTAGGTTAATTGTCGGCAGAGAATGAAGGGGATGGCCGGTGTTATGTGTTCTTGATTTTAGGGATAGATGAAGAGGAAATGTTGTTAAAAAAGGATGATCGAATAAACACTGCAGGTGCGGAAATTAGGGATGAAAGAGAGACATATGTAAAATACTATTTTGCCCTTTTCTATAAAATGAATATAATTAAATCTTATATAAATCAAGGGCTCAGATTAGTTCTTTTGTTCTCGCAATAAAAAAGTGTTCTGTAATGATCCTCACCATATATATATATATATATATATATATATATATATATATATATAAGAATGCATTTGAGTTTCTCATATGTTTCAAGTGAATAATTTAAATGATACATATAATTGTTTTATAAAATAGTAATTTTTAAAATTAAAAAAAAATTACCTATAATTTTAACGGCCCGTTAAGCATCTAACGGCCGTTAGAATTTTTTTTAAAAAAATTATTTTTTTAAAATTTTTTATATTTTATAATTACGTTTGTTGTATAACGACCCGTTAAAGACTTAACGGGCGTTAAATGAGTGTTTGATTAGATTGTTAGGTGTGTGAATAGGGCATCCCTACTTAAAAGTGATTAGCACCTAACATTAATAATTTTACGAGTGATTTGGGTATTCGATATTGATAATAATAAAAGGAAAAGAAATCTAAGATGTTGATCAATTTTGTAATCATGTAATGAAAAAGACTGTATATGATCACGTATCTGATGATCCAGTGATGGCAGATATGATATACTTGATAGAAGACATCGTCTTCAGGATGATCAAGTTTCCATGGTTGACGAATTGGCGGTGTTATGACCAACATCTAATGATCTCTTGTTATGGATCTAACTATTGCAAGATATAGGACTTGTCTCACATTGGTTATATGGATAATCGATGTGGATTTATAACCTAAATGGTCACATCTCTCATCGTATTAGTCTTTTGGGATGAGTTATACCGTTTGAGTTGTAACAACTCTTATGTTATATGCAATGTTTTCATAACCGACATTGAACCGGTCGTTCTACCAGTTCACCGGTAGGACTTTTTTAAAGACCGAAAGACTTCATAATCGTTATAATTTTTAACAATTACTTATTTTAAGGGTAAATTAAGCATGAAAATAAGTTATTAACTTGCCACTTACTATAAAGAGTAAATTGACAAAAAGTCCATGGGTTTGTACCGTTTCGACCATTTTGGTCCTTATGTTTTTTTTCTTGTTATTTTGGTGTTTGCTTTTGTAAAAAATTGTCATTCTGGTCCTTCCGTCAACGTCTGTTAGATTTATCCGTTAAATCCAAGGGTAATATAGTCATTTTATATTTCAAGGACCAAAATGACAAATTTTTTACAAAACCAAACACTAAAATGACAAGTATTTTATATTTTAGGGACCGAATGACAATTTGATTATTGATATTGATATTATTATTATTATTTTTATAACACACAACATAATTGAGCAAGCCTTCTCCATATCACACCACCGATGACACCTCCGTTGACTGTTCCCCTCGTCTTCTTGATCACTACACACCCCATCCAAATAAAATCTTATAGAATATCACTTCCCTTCGTCCACCTCCCAACTGACCACCATCACCAAGCAACCCATTTTCTTTCTTCTTTGGAGGAGCAGAGACGACTCAATCGTTTTTTGGGCCTTAGACAAAATAAATTTTTGAGTCTCTTTTTAGCTTCTTTAAATTTCATTATTATAATTTTTCTTATCTTCTATTCGAGGTTGAGACCGACGCTAATAAACAATAATGTTTAGATTTGAAGTTATATATATCTTTTGTGATTATTAAATATTTTAAAAATCAATCGTTTTCTTTTTTAGCTGAGTCATAGATTTTTTTTGTTTCTTTAGGCGTTTAGCATTTTGTTTATATATTATATAATGTTTTACGGTGGAAGAGAGTGTCACGGTGGGGTGAGACGGTTGTCATCACATTACTTGAGGTAGAGATGATTTCAAAGATAAAAGTTGAAAAAATGACTTAAATGGCCGACGTTCAAAAAAATGACCAAATTTTATAAAGCTTCTGGCTTATGTGGCATCATTTGAGAATTTTTCTCACAATAATGGTTTTTTATTTAAAATATGTATATAAAATATCTTCTATATAATATAGCAAAATCATATTTGCTTACTTGGCATCATTTGAGATCCATTTACTTAGTTGGCATTATTTGAGAAATTCTCTCAAAATTAATAATATTATTATATTTAAAAATTATATATATATCTATAATAATTTATAATAATAATATTAATTTTCATTTGACCCCCTAATATTTAGCAAAGTATTTAAAAAATTAAGACTATTTACATTTTCAACCCTCTCCTACTAAGGGTGTGTTTAGGAAATGTTATATTTATTAGGGTATAAAAATAAAACTTATAGATAAATTTATTAATACCATACAGTTAAATACATAATTATTTTTTAAATATAGACAACTTTTTATACGACATTGTTTTAACAAAAACTACACCATAAAACCGAACGTCTAATTCTCTTTAATTTGATTATAATATTGTTATAACAAACAACAAGATTTTAAATAAATTTTGTGTTTCAGTTTTACCATAGTTTTATCTCAAAACTGATTAGAACCGTTCATGTCCATGAATATCCTTAAAATCATCACATGTGTTGTGCCCCGAGCATAGCGCGGGCACTAACCTAGTATTATAATAAAACTAATTACATTTTTTATCCCCTAATATTTTGGAGAATTCTAAAAAATTTAAGAGTATTTATATTTTTAACCTTCTATTACAAGAGGTGTACATGAGTCGGTTTATATTTGATATGGTTTAAAATGAAACTTATGGATAAATTTAATAATAACATACAATTAAAGACCTTAGTGTTTTATAAATATACATAACATTTTTATATGATTTAAAACAAATAAACTACACCATAAAACTGAGCACTTTATGATGTAGTAAATTTAAGTATAATATTGCTATACTAAAAGTCTAATTTTTAAAAAAATATCATGTGTTCCGGTTTACAACAGTTTTGTCTCAAAACTGATTGGAACATTCATCAATATCCTTAAAAGCATCAATTGAATATTGTGTTTCCGAACGTAGCGCAGACACTAAACTAGTGTTTTCATATAATATAAGGACCGCGTAAATTAAGCTTCTCCTGGTAGCATTTAGATCAACCCAGACATGTTCATCTATCTAATAAATCAAACTTTTAGGGGACAATTTTTGGAGGGATTTTTCCTTCTATAATAGGAAGTTTGGGAGGTAAAATTTAACTAAATTTTTCACCATGCAAGTTGATGGAGCCAACTCCTTAAATGTTATATATTTACAAATTGTTAAATATAATGGTTATAATTTCTTTATAAATATTACTATTTAACCCGTGTGTAACACACGGGTATTAAACCTAGTTACTAATATTATTAGGTGAAGATTGATCTGCAGAGACGGATGTAGTGTACAATGATCTGTGTAGCTAAAATGTAACTCAATGTAGTGTACAATGATCTGTGTAGCTAAAATGTAACTCTAACTGTACTTAAAAACACAACAAAGATGAATTTTCACTATAAATATCTTTAAAAAGACCAAAAAAAGATATACATAAAAGCCTAGTGTGTGAGTGTTTATTGTGGAGCTTCAAAACAATGGCTACAACACAAACTTAAAGCAACCATTTTTTTACAAAACCACCTCATGTCATAATCTTTGCATACATACATACATACATATACATATATACATACATACATACATCCTATAATCCTATTATATTCAGCAATCAAGGCTTTCAGGCAAAAGTTACAATCATAGAAGCACAAAGTACAACACAAGTCAATCTTCTCAACACAAACGCGAACTAACCCGAATCATACTGCTTTCTTTCTTCTTGTATAGATTTGAAAATCCGTGCTACAGATGCATTTGCTGACCGTGCATTATGAGGTACAACTCTTATAACACGAGATGGGTCAGGAGCAGGACTTGAAGCCGGGGGAGAAATTGGAAAAAGACGAAGGGCGTTTTGGTCTTTTGTTCTATCGCTTCGACTACTTGCTGTACTAGCTTGTACCTCAGTATCTTTAGAAGCATTATTACACTTGACCGTTCTTGGAGCCGCATGACCGTTTTTATCAGTCTGGATGTTGGTTGAGCCTTGGTGTTGAAGGTTGAATGGGTTGGTTGGTTCAAACACGGTGGAGCTTGAAACCATTGGGCTAGCCATTTGCATATTGTAAGCAGGGAAGTAGCCATGGCTAGCGGGAAGTGGGGTGAAAGGATTAACCCCTGCGGACCCTTCAAAATGGTGATGAGACGGTGGGGCACCATAGTTTGCCATGTTATGTCCTGTTTAGTATTCAAAATTTTCAAAATCAGCTTCAATATTAACAACTATATTGATCATCTGTGCATATTTATGTCTACATAACCGAGTTCACATCCAAACATGCCCTATACATATGTATAACACAGAGGATCTTTGCATTGACCAGAGACACATGTAAGGGTGTAAACGAAGCAAGCTGCTCTCAAGATTGACTCGTCAAAAGCTCGAATCGAGCAGAGCTGAAACAAGTATCAAGTACGAGCCTAATTATAAGCGTGTTAAATAAATGGCCCACTCCCGAGCTTTTGTATCGAGCTCAAGCTAGCTCGCGAGCCTATTATTCATATAATTTTTAGTTTTTTTTCTAACAGCAATTTATATTTTATCCTACTCTTATATAGTTATATTACACCAAACTAATATACACCATTGTCAATGATTAAACCATGACTTTCACATCTAAGAAGCAAAGCCTCTACCAAATGGTCTAGTCATGGCATATAACTTTTAGTAAATAGATAAAATAGATATTTGTATAATAATTACTATTAAGAAGCGAAAAAGTTAAAGAGGACTTACCGGTCCCTGGCATGGATCCAGGAGGACCACAGCCGGCATAAACTGGGTTCATGAACCCAGAAGCAGGGTACGGTTTGTAAACAAGTCCCTCGGATGGAGACATTACAGGAATCAACCAATGGGGTCCAGGTGGCGGATTAAAAGGCCAAGGGCCCATATTTTGATCAGAATGTGGCAACGGGTTCCCACCAAACGGTCTACAATATGTTGTCTGACTACCATTTTGCACAGACGAAAGAGATGCCTTCCCAACAGCATTTTCAGCAGAGCATTCCATGTTATCATTCGGTTTCTCAAAGTCGCTTGCAGATTTTGGGGCATACTCAACAGAGATTTTCTTGATTGGAGTAACTTTTGGTGGTTTTGGCAAATACGTGTTATCTTCAACCATAAGCTGAGGTGATCCAGCAATTAATCGCTGAACCTGTTTTACATAATCAAGTTTTAATCACTCGTGATGTGTTAGTTAAACAGCATTAAAAAGGGTACATTAAATTTCCCTTCACCCGTTTGAGGTTTTCATACATGGGACACTTTTAACCCATTATGTAATGGTGGATTCAGGTTATGTTTTATCTCTGACCGGCCCAACGTGTATATTTAAAAATAATAGTACAAAGATGAGTAAAATGACACCAAAAATCTAAATTAATGAACAAAACGTCTTAAATCATTTTATTTAAAAAAAAAAGACGAATAATAAACATAGCTCTGAAAGCAATGGTTAACAGCCATGAGAGAGGTTCATATACAAAGTTATTTTTTTGTCAAAGTGTGAGAATGACACAATAGTAAAAAAAAAAAGACACAATGACACATTAAAAAAATTATAACTCACAATATAAGTCGAATTTTAAAAAAGTGCTTCGGAGACCTTGTTCCCCACTCCGTCCTCCTTAAAAAAAATAAAAAAAATTTGTGTTTTCATTGTGTCTTTTTTTTTTACTTTCATTGTGTCTTTTTTTTACTTTCATTGTGTCTTTTTTGTGTCAAAAATTTACAAAAGACACAATGAAAGTAAAAAAAGAAAAGACACAATGAAAACTTTTATTTTTTTTATTTTTTCGTTTATTTTTTTTATGAAGGAGGACGACATGGGGAACAAGGTCTCCGAATCACTTTTTTGAAATTCGATTTAATTTGTGAGTTATGAATTTTTTTATCCTCCATTGTGTTTTTATTGAACCATTGTGTCCTTCTCACACTTGTGTACCATTTTTACACTTTGTATGATAACTCCACCCTAACAGCCATATTATGGTAACCTTTTACTACTTATGAAAATATACAATAAATCATAGCCATAAGTTGGTTGATAAAGATCCATTTCTAGAAAATATTAACTATAGAGTAGTTGTTGTTGAAAAGTCCATAACCTTAAGGGCTATGTTTAGCAGGTCTCTTTTATTTAAGTAGTAACACAAAAAGAAGCACAAACAATATCCAGTTTTGACCCTTAACCCAACATCTGGCCCGCTCACCTCAAAGAGGCTTAGAGGCATAGTAGTTAAAAACCGTACGAGAAATACCTGATTACCACACTTTTAACTTAAGAAACCGTATGAGAAAAAATGATTGATAACTCAGAAATAGTAGTTAAAAGCCATATACGACCAAAGAGGCAATTGACTTGACTAACCTTTATCAGTCTGTGGAGCTCAAACACTTGAACAGCAAACACTCTTTGTTGGCTGTAAAACATGTAAAGAAAACGAGCTAGTTTTAAACACAGTCAACATATTATAGGAAGTTAGGTTTTTTTTAATGCATTCAAAAGTAAAACGTTAAACTACATCCACAAATATTATGACAATATTCTTTCCAAATAAACTTGCACATTTGCCCATATAAACTGGGGGCAGCAAGAAAGAAAAAAAAAATTATATGGCAAATTACATTGAGCATCAATGTTCTTCTGTATGAAATAAACAAATCTTAGAAATCACGTCAAAATGTAGGGAAAAAAGGAAAAAGGTGCAAAATTGCCCCAAAACAGTACCCCCAATATGACCTCCAACTCTAAATTCCATTTCAGTCATATTTTGTCCCAATATTGGTATATCGTTTAGAACTTTTAAAGTTATAGATCGGATCTTATAAAGGAGGTATAAATCAGAATTGCAGTCCCCAATTGCTAATGCAAACATCCAGTTTTAGTTGGTACCTTTTGAATGCAAAATAAGCGCTTGTTTTAATGATAAACATAAGAGTCCAAAGAACATTTTTTGCTATGAGTAGGATTTTGCCAGGTACATTTGTTTTTTGTTCGTTTTAGCTGATTATTAGACCCCTAGATGACAATTTTAAGAACAAGAATTTATATATCAGATGATCAATTCCAGAACTAAAAACCAAAGTGCCAAACATTACACGAAAAAATTAACTTACTTGACAATAGCTCTTCTAGCCTTCCAAAAATGTTTTTGACCAATAATACCCACAACATCATCAGGAGAAATATCAACTCCACAAATCGAATCAACCATTGAATTCTCTGAAACAGCATCACCATTATTCGTATCATTAGGGCTTCTCAAAGCTTCTCTTTGATTTTCCGTTACTGAGACTGAATTATTCCCATAATCACTAGCTTTAGATGACTCGTTTAAGACGCTATCACCCCACAAAGTGTTATCTGCTTGCGAGTCAACTCCATAATCCCTTAGATTTCTATTATTTGAAGCATCTCTCTGGCTAAGACTTGAAGGTTCATTGGTCTCCTTCAATAGAGCTTTAGTGCTTATTTGGGGCGATTGATTTGAAGTAAATGTACCAAAATCTTGGGAGTTCTCTTTTTGCAATTTAGTATATTGTTTAGCGTTGTGATTGTTAACAAAACGGCCTGAAAAGGCCGCACCAAAAGGGGTGATACCTTCATTGTCTCTATTTTGATGACTCACACTTCGATTTTGACTTGTTCCAGATTGTTGGTCAAAGATTGGGACTGTAAAGTCATCTTCTTCTTGTCTCCTTTTATGTTCTTGATGCACACGGTGGTTGTTGGAATCAGAATGGCGAGTATCTCGCTTCCTGGTTGGGTGATTTGAAGAAGATTGTTGAATTGAAGAAAACGTACCCCTTTCAGTCATGGTTGGCTAGAATCATATGAAAACAATAACTTTAATGGTTATCATCCAAAGAATTTAAAGATTTCACAACATTTGTAGCCAAAATGCAAATTGTTAATTTGACATAATGAACACTATATCAACTCCTATATCCCAATACATGCACAGTGTAAGATTTAATCGATGATTACCAAAATCCTTAAAGAACCCTGAGGTCTATGCATACACTTCAAGCTTTTAAATATGTAAGTGTTGTCAGAAGCCTTCTAAATTATGATGAAATCACAACACTAGTCAAATAAATGTTAAGTTCCAAATATTTTTCTTATAAGCATATGCCATATCTAGTGCATTAAATATTAATTAAACAATTTACAATGAACAAAAAAGTACGACCCAACCCACTTCCACCTATACTGGAAATGACTAATCTGAACCCGTTTCGACTAAATACTCAACTTCTCCCTGCATCGTCATTGTCACCACCTCTACTGTTTTAATACAACACAAAAAGGTCATGTTACGCATCATATTAACACCCTGAATTGACTTGGTTCATGACTCCATGTAACCTACATGGGTTACACTCTCATTGTTTCATCCACATCATTTTTCACAAAGGTCACAACTTACAATACTAATTTTCCCATTATTATCCTTACAAATTAAAAGCAAACTAATAGTGAGTCCTCAAGGTTATAGCACCAAGATTTAGATAAACAATGCATATACGATAGAAACCGAAACATAAATCAACACACCTGGATTGAAGACGATGGCGACCCGCCATTGAACCTTTGCGAAGGAATGCTAAGTTGTTCGTAAAGAGCCATTTTGTTCCTAGGAGGTGCCCTTGGACCTCCTTTATCTGCATCATTCACATGAAGCCTTGGAAACATTGGCCCCATTGTTTTTTCCTCATCCTTTCCTCTTTTCATCTTCTCCACTTTCAAAATGCACACACACAATTAAAATATAAATCATCTTTAAAAAACTGATGCTTTTCATACCCAATTTCCAAAAATAATCTTGAATTTAAGCTTTTATTTTGCTAAAGAACATTACAACTCATAACAAGCATGATACATAGAACAATAATGGAGCAACAATTGCATATTTGATACTAAAAATCCACAAAATACAACATACATGAATTGCACAAAGCAATTATAGTTATAGGTACTTACAGATCCTGATACAAACATCAAAACACAATCAATTCCTCAAGAACCCCTAAAAAATCAAAATTTTCCCCCAAATTGAAGATTGAACGCCAAGCAAAAACAAACTCAATCAACGGATAACGAAATCGAAGCAACCCCAAATAGCAAATTCAGTTTATTTTCTTGCAGAAAATCTTGAATTTTGGAAGTAGCAAATGGGAAGAATTGTCAAGAAAGAAAAAATGGAAATTGTTGGTGATGTGTGAAGAAATTTGAGGGTACGATGAAAGAAAGAGAAATTAAGAAATTGGAAAAAGTGTAAGAAACGGACCCACGATTTTGTAGATAGAACAGAATCTTGAGGAGGCAATTGAGACGAAAAAGGCACATCTATCCGATAACATTATTATTATTATTATTGTCAAAATCAACAAAACAAACGATGGGTGCTATAGAATATACTAGTTTAGTGTCCGTGCTACGCTCGGGAACACAACATTCAAGTGATGTTTTTAAGGATATTCATGAACATTCCAATAAGTTTTGAAACAAAACCATGGTAAACCGAAACACGAAATATATTTTTAAAAATTAAATTTTTAGTATAGCAATATTATACTCAAATTAAAGAGAATAAAATGCTCAGTTCTATGGTGTAGTTTATTTTTTTTTAAAATCCATATAAAAAAGTTATGTATATTTATAAAACACTGAGGTCTTTATTATTATTAATTTTATCCATAAGTTTCATTTTCACACCCTATCAAATATAAACCGACTCATGTACACCCTTGTAGTAGAGGGTTAAAAGTATAAATACTTTTAAATTTTTTAGAATTCTCCAAAATATAAATACTTTTAAATTTAAATACTTTTAAATTTTTAGTTTTATTATAATATATTTTATATACATATTTTAAATAAAAAAATCATTATTATGAGATAAACTCTCAAATAATGTCACATAAGCCAGAAGCTTTAAAATGATGCCACATAAGCTTTTTTGGTTTTGCTATATTATATAAAGATTATATTACGAGGGAAATTGTTCTTAATTTCATGTCTTATACTAGAGTAAATTACAATTTTTGGCCTTTATAATAAGGCAAATTACGGATCGTAGTCTTTATTTTAAATTTTTGCACTGGTTGGTCTTTATATAAATTTTTATCACGGTTTTAGGCCTTTAAGTTAACGGTCGTTAAGTTTTTTGGCTAAGTCCCCTCATGTGCAATGCACATGAGGGTATTTTAGTCATTTTACTACTGAAGGACCATTTCCGTAACTTCTTCATCTTTATCATCTTCACCTTCTTCATTTTCATCATCTTCATCTTCATCTTCATCTTCATCTTCTACTTCATCTTCTTCTTCATCTTCATCTTCATCTTCTTCCCCAAATCACAACCATCCCTTCACAACCACCACATCACCATCATTGTCGATCTTCGATCATTTTCCGACGAGATTTCTAGATCTGATATACAAGACAACACAATCCATATATATATATATATATATATATATATATATATATATATAGTGTGACAGCTGCCCCAAACCCGAGCCCGAATGCCCGACTCAGACCCGAAGTCGTCTGTTTTTATTAATTTGTATTAAATCTCCTTAAAACGTAACGCTTCGTCTAATATTATAAATGAGTATTTCGATTTCATGTTTTTTTCTCATCTTTAATTAAGCGATCGAATTTACTGCGAGTAATAACTAAGTTTATTATTTATGATAAACAAAACAAAAAAAAATATACAAATTGTAATTTACAAGCGGAATTTTATAAATAATATCAAGTTTATGATCTTTAAGTCTAAACGTAATCCTTAAACGTCAAGAACAACATAAATACATGAACACGCCATCTTAATAAAAGTTACAAGTTAACGTGATTAATTTAGTTAGTTAAGATAAAGATTTAATTAATTCTGGGCCAAACTTGTAAAATTTGAAACTCAAATTAAAGTTTTAATTCAAGTTTAATAACAAACCAAATATCAGGGGCTAAACTGTAACATTGTTTTTAAATCAGCCCACCCTTTCCACTTTAGAACCGTACATCCGGATTAGCTCCGGCAATCGCCGGTGACGGCTCCGGCGAAGAAAAATCGACCATTAACCATGTTTTTTTTATGCAATTAAACCGGCCTAAACCATTTTTGGGCGTGATTCGAACCCCAATCGATCCTGAGAAACAATTTCCTGCGTTGTGTGGTGTGTTATTGAAATCACGGTTCATCCATAATAACCCAAAATCTGTTACATGCTTTACCATTACAACTCCATTAATTTTGTGGACCACAACGGTCGAGGGACGATTCATATGATAAACCAAACAATTAATTGCATCTTAACTGTGAAGTAACCATCAATTTCTTCAATGAAAGTGACTTGAAATCTCTAAATCGTTTTGTACCAAAACTGGTACCAAGACACAAATTAACTGTTACAAATTTATCCCACGTAATTCCTAAAGGTCTCTGATACATCAATTCGAATCGAAACCTGCTCAAGATCATTCATTGATCCTCCATTCGGTCGAGACCTGCAACTGATCCTTGAGCATCGAAACCTTGTTTTTATTTGCAATCGCTTTGGGGCTTTACTTCACCTAATCACGGTTAAGAGATCTGGAAAGTGAATTGGAATATAATATCTTAATTCGTTGATTTAATTTTTGAAGCCGCCGCCTATGTTCTTCTTCTTTATTTCATCATTTCTCTATCAATCAAGTAAGTTTTTCGCATGAATCTGCTCTTGATTAAGTGTAAACTAAAAGCCCTCTACCAATTTTGTCTGTGTTTGATCGATTGAATGGGTATTAGATGGATTAGGGTTAGGGCTCATACTTGTGATTTGGGAAATTACGTTACACCTGCAAATAAATAATTGTTTCAGAAGTTTAACACAACACCAGAAGTGGTTCAGTGGATTAAATACTTGCTAGTAAACTCATTTACCCGGGTTCGAACCCAGGCGCCCCCACATTTCTATTTTCATTTTATTTATTAGTTTTGGTTAAGTTCCATAATATAAATATTAATCTCTATAATGATATTATAAATTGCCAAAAAATCTTACGAGATATGTGAAACCACGATCTTGTATAAATCTAGTTTTATAAATTTAACATTTTCAAATACTTTAAATACCTAGAAAGTACTATAAAATACATTTTAACGATTCTAAAACATATACGGTTTCATAAATGATACTTTATGCTTTATAAAGAGACGTTGATGAGACATTTTAAATACTTTACAAACGTTACAAATATTTCAAGATATTCTCGTATACATAATCTAATCTCGTCAAATTGGAAAAAAATATACTATTTGAGTTACTTATATTTTGCAAGACAATACTATTATTATGATTAACACAAAAATTGTTGTTATTATCAATACTATTATTTCCTACGTTATTCTTAATTCAATTAATATATATTCTAACCATATACCGAAAAACCCCAAATCACAAAATGAAACCCTAGAATTCCAAATTACCTTAAATCTTTATTATCCTATTCTAGTTTTCTATACTATATGTCCGGCTAAGTTAGGATCGTCATTTACTTAGGTGATCCTTGTATTTGGACGTTCCACGATTGCTATCTAGTTGGTTTGCTATCTAATTCGAGCCCGAGTTTTCAAGGTGAGTAAACTCACTCCCCTTTTTCCATTTTACTATTTTGGGGCTGAAATATGTCTTTTACTATATTGCGTTTTCTATTCGTTTTCTAAAAGAGATCATACAAATATGTTAATCTGGTTCGCGGCTTGATGCAATCTTATGTGTTAGTTAAAAGTAGTTTTATTGCTTTGTAATCCCACCGGTACAATGTTAGCGCTAATGGTTTGACAAACCCACCTGCTTGTACAACATCGATAGGTGATTTAAACCCGGCCTTTCTAATTCCATGTTTACTATGTCGAGATGCTATGTTGCTATACTACGTTGCTATGCTATGATGCTATACTATGCCATGTCCCTAAATTGCTAAACGATGACTTATATATCGAGACGGTAAACGACGGTTATTAAAAGTTATCATTATTTATTACATGAGTGGTTCTCATGACAAATGGCTAAACGAGATACTATGGTTTCTATTGTGGTTGGTGTGCTATTCTAGGGGTCCTGGTAGGGTGATATTACGAAATTACTATACATGTGGGATTGCGCAGCATATCTTGTTGATCTCGGATTTCAATACTATTACTATTCAATTTGGGTTTTACTCACTAGCTTGTGTAGCTAACTTTATTTTTCGCGTATTTCAGGAGGCGCGTGATTTTGGCTTGTTACTTTGCTATTCAAGACATAGGGACTTGGACCTAGAAATAATACTAATCATGACTATTTCATTTACTGTTATTTGGATTGTGTTTTGCATTTAAGGCTTATGTTTCCCCAACTTATGATAATAACTATTAGACTTTAATAAAAGTAACACCATGTGCTTTGTTTACTATGGATGTCCAATTCTATGACAGCCCGGTGTTTTCCGCCACCCGGCGGGGTGTCACAGTTGGTATCAGAGCCATGGTTATAGAGAACTAGGATAGGGTATTAGAAACACACCGTCCTAGACTATAACCTAAGAGTCCTTAGTGCAAATTGATGTGCTTAGAGAACTCTTCAGAATTTATTTATTCATTTATTTATTTATTTATTCTATGAACCGTTCTATGCCTTTTTCTTTATCTCATTTCTTAACCGATTTCGCGAAGGAGCTACAAGAGACTCGTCTGTGTGATTAGGATCTTTCTCTTTGTGGAATCTCGTCATCGTCTTAAGTAAGTTTGAAACGTAGGAACATGTGCAATCCGGAAGGGGGAACGCCTGTATCACGGACATCCTGTCTAAGGCAGAGCATTTCGTATAAATCTCTTCAAGAGATCTGTATGCTTACCTGGGAATGGACGAGATGAGTGTAACCCTATAGGCTAAAGCACGCCTCCTTGAATACGTTGAAAACGAACTTAGCACTTTGATTAGTCTTAAGTGTCAAAACCAAGACACATTCCTAAGCCTTTAAGTTCTATTTATTTATGAATTCTATGATTATCATTTTTATGATTTCAAATTATTTTAATGAGTTTCTATATTATTTCAATGTTATTCCAAATTTGCTTATTTACATTTCAATGATTTCCAAGTGACTACTATGTTATGTGTTCTAAAATTCTATGAAAAATTCGAAGTACAATTATTCGTTTTATTCAAATCCAAAAGTTCCATTACAGCTTGTGTTATCCAACAGTTTTTTTTATGTCTCATGAAATTCTTTTTCTATCTTATCTTATAGAATGACAACAAGACGTTAACGACTCGCTAATACTACCACGACCCCAAATGTTTTAAATCAAAACTAAGATATTTGACTAACCTCAATCAAATTATCAAAACTTCAAAACAAATACCAAATGCCGAATCTAAGGTTCAAATCTCAATTCAGTTATCGAATCCCAAATTAAAGACTTAATTCATGATTCTTGGAATCTCGTAAAAGATTTACTATTTTGACATGTCAACGCGTTCGTTTGATTTACGAATCGAACGTTTAACCCCAAAGTATCTCAACTTGATTTCAAATACTCAAATGTTGTCTAAACTACTCATCTAATCATAAGATTCTAATCCAACTTCTAATCCTCCATTAAATGATGTTATTCATAAATTCGTCTTCCACAACTTAGCGTGAACTCGCTACACAACTATTCCTAAACTCATCGAACTAAAATATTTCATCTGTATATATGATCATTAATGAAATTCGTTACATCTCGTTTCTATTTTACTCTTCCAAACCCAATGTGTCTTACGTATAAACTCTTTACCTAAAATACCATGTTTTGTCTGCGGTTTTGTAAAACTATCAACCAATAAGTAGTTGTATTAAAATGATTTCTCTATTTTTTTCCAAATAAAAATATATTTAAAAAAAATTTTATTATGATAAATGGTTTCTTTAAAAAGGGATTTGATTATTTTAACGATTACATAATACTTCCACGTTTTCTCAAATATGATACAAAGATTTGCAACAAACGTCATGATTTATGTTTTCCAATATCACATACTCGAAACTTGGACTGTACTGTTTAATTATTTTCAAAATCAATTCCTTTATTCATAGTCTAGATTAAACTTTCAACTTTTTATAAACTTATTATTAATTCCTTTAAAACCGCACTATCGTGAAACCACCTCATATCTTATAACATTGTTTACCTCTACAATCAATACACTTTGTTTACTTAAAAGCTTTTGTTATGCGACCCCAAATTTTAAAAAAAAATTAAAAAAAAAATCAAAACCAATGGGAACAGAGTAGTCTATAAATTGGATTATCTATAGCGTCAAATCTTCATGAAACTAATTTTTTCTAAAAATCCTAATAAACTAGATTATTTATGTACACCATCATCCAATGCTTATGAGCTTGGTAATACCATAAACAATTGACATCCACATCTCACGCACATGAAGTTGGTTTTCAAAAACTTAAGTTGTTATAATTTTGGTACTCGAACTCGACTATTTGTAACTGGGAACAAACTATTCATATGAGAAATGACTACCTAATAAACTTAATTATCTAGAAACATCAATTTGCTATTATTTTTAATATACTAAACAAGAACTAAATGCTATCGAGTATGTATCTGAAACATTTGTGTATTATCGCCTTAACTTAAATCTTCCGGTTTAGTATTTGTAAAATATATAAATATATACATTTCATGATAAATGATTTCTTTGAGTAATGATTGATTATTCTAAATGTTTGTTAAATATTTACATAACATTTTCATGTTTTCTCAAATGTGACACAAACAATTGCAACAAACATTATGATTCATGTTTTCCAATATCGAATATTCGAAACTTAGACTGTGTCATTTATTTATTTTCAAATCAACCCCTCTATTGATGGCAAATATTTAAAACTTTAACTTTTTCTAAACTCATTATTTAACTATTAGTTTTTTTTCTTTTTTAAACCGCATTATAGAAAAATAACATCATCTCATATAATCTTGTTTACTTCTATAACCAATACACTTGGTTTACTTAAATTTTTCCTATATGAACTCAAATGTTGTAAGAATTGTATCTATTAAGAACCGAGTGATTTATTCATTTGAACTATAAATTGGATTATTCTCATCATAAGAATTTTCTTTATGAAGTAAATCATTCTATAATTCTAAACCAGATTATAACATGCACACCGTGGACTAACGCTTATGAATTTGGCAATACTATGAACCTTTGATATGTACATCTCACACATAAAGTTGGTATTTTCAAAAACTTAAGTTGCTATAATTTTTGTACTCGAATTTGACTAGCTATGACAGTCAACAATACTATTTACAAGAGCAATAACTATCTATTAACTCAATTCTCTCGAATCGTTAATTTGTGTATCATTATCATTAACTTAGAAATTGTGTACATTTGACTCGTACGTGATCGAATGAACTGTTTGGTCCATGCAAAAACTAAAGTAATTACGGGTGCACACGGAATTATGAAAGTTGGTGCATGGAAACCATAGCAAGTTTTGTCACGTGGTCGAAAGCAATGGTTTGCACAGATCTCCATTTGTCATCATCACCTAGTGCTTAAGCTAGGTGTATTCTAATTCAACTCTTCGAGACTAACGTACCATTGTTCAAATCAAAAGAGCTAAATAACGCATGTACATTTATAAGGGAAAACTAAATAATCGCATCTTTCGCTTCACCTTCTTTTTCGGTTTGAGTAAATTTCGGGACGAAATTTCTATAAGGAGGGGAGACTGTGACAGCTGCCCCAAACCCGAACCCGAATGTCCGACTCAGACCCGAAGTCGTCTGTTTTTATTAATTTGTATTAAATCTCCTTAAAACGTAACGCTTCGTCTAATATTATAAATGAGTATTTCGATTTCATGTTTTTTTCTCATCTTTAATTAAGCGATCGAATTTACTGCGAGTAATAACTAAGTTTATTATTTATGATAAACAAAACAAAAAAAAATATACAAATTGTAATTTACAAGCGGAATTTTATAAATAATATCAAGTTTATGATCTTTAAGTCTAAACGTAATCCTTAAACGTCAAGAACAACATAAATACATGAACACGCCATCTTAATAAAAGTTACAAGTTAACGTGATTAATTTAGTTAGTTAAGATAAAGATTTAATTAATTCTGGGCCAAACTTGTAAAATTTGAAACTCAAATTAAAGTTTTAATTCAAGTTTAATAACAAACCAAATATCAGGGGCTAAACTGTAACATTGTTTTTAAATCAGCCCACCCTTTCCACTTTAGAACCGTACATCCGGATTAGCTCCGGCAATCGCCGGTGACGGCTCCGGCGAAGAAAAATCGACCATTAACCATGTTTTTTTTATGCAATTAAACCGGCCTAAACTATATTTGGGCGTGATTCGAACCCCAATCGATCCTGAGAAACAATTTCCTGCGTTGTGTGGTGTGTTATTGAAATCACGGTTCATCCATAATAACCCAAAATCTGTTACATGCTTTACCATTACAACTCCATTAATTTTGTGGACCACAACGGTCGAGGGACGATTCATATGATAAACCAAACAATTAATTGCATCTTAACTGTGAAGTAACCATCAATTTCTTCAATGAAAGTGACTTGAAATCTCTAAATCGTTTTGTACCAAAACTGGTACCAAGACACAAATTAACTGTTACAAATTTATCCCACATAATTCCTAACGGTCTCTGATACATCAATTCGAATCGAAACCTGCTCAAGATCATTCATTGATCCTCCATTCGGTCGAGACCTGCAACTGATCCTTGAGCATCGAAACCTTGTTTTTATTTGCAATCGCTTTGGGGCTTTACTTCACCTAATCACGGTTAAGAGATCTGGAAAGTGAATTGGAATATAATATCTTAATTCGTTGATTTAATTTTTGAAGCCGCCGCCTATGTTCTTCTTCTTTATTTCATCATTTCTCTATCAATCAAGTAAGTTTTTCGCATGAATCTGCTCTTGATTAAGTGTAAACTAAAAGCCCTCTACCAATTTTGTCTGTGTTTGATCGATTGAATGGGTATTAGATGGATTAGGGTTAGGGCTCATACTTGTGATTTGGGAAATTACGTTACACCTGCAAATAAATAATTGTTTCAGAAGTTTAACACAACACCAGAAGTGGTTCAGTGGATTAAATACTTGCTAGTAAACTCATTTACCCGGGTTCGAACCCAGGCGCCCCCACATTTCTATTTTCATTTTATTTATTAGTTTTGGTTAAGTTCCATAATATAAATATTAATCTCTATAATGATATTATAAATTGCCAAAAAATCTTACGAGATATGTGAAACCACGATCTTGTATAAATCTAGTTTTATAAATTTAACATTTTCAAATACTTTAAATACCTAGAAAGTACTATAAAATACATTTTAACGATTCTAAAACATATACGGTTTCATAAATGATACTTTATGCTTTATAAAGAGACGTTGATGAGACATTTTAAATACTTTACAAACGTTACAAATATTTCAAGATATTCTCGTATACATAATCTAATCTCGTCAAATTGGAAAAAAATATACTATTTGAGTTACTTATATTTTGCAAGACAATACTATTATTATGATTAACACAAAAATTGTTGTTATTATCAATACTATTATTTCCTACGTTATTCTTAATTCAATTAATATATATTCTAACCATATACCGAAAAACCCCAAATCACAAAATGAAACCCTAGAATTCCAAATTACCTTAAATCTTTATTATCCTATTCTAGTTTTCTATACTATATGTCCGGCTAAGTTAGGATCGTCATTTACTTAGGTGATCCTTGTATTTGGACGTTCCACGATTGCTATCTAGTTGGTTTGCTATCTAATTCGAGCCCGAGTTTTCAAGGTGAGTAAACTCACTCCCCTTTTTCCATTTTACTATTTTGGGGCTGAAATATGTCTTTTACTATATTGCGTTTTCTATTCGTTTTCTAAAAGAGATCATACAAATATGTTAATCTGGTTCGCGGCTTGATGCAATCTTATGTGTTAGTTAAAAGTAGTTTTATTGCTTTGTAATCCCACCGGTACAATGTTAGCGCTAATGGTTTGACAAACCCACCTGCTTGTACAACATCGATAGGTGATTTAAACCCGGCCTTTCTAATTCCATGTTTACTATGTCGAGATGCTATGTTGCTATACTACGTTGCTATGCTATGATGCTATACTATGCCATGTCCCTAAATTGCTAAATGATGACTTATATATCGAGACGGTAAACGACGGTTATTAAAAGTTATCATTATTTATTACATGAGTGGTTCTCATGACAAATGGCTAAACGAGATACTATGGTTTCTATTGTGGTTGGTGTGCTATTCTAGGGGTCCTGGTAGGGTGATATTACGAAATTACTATACATGTGGGATTGCGCAGCATATCTTGTTGATCTCGGATTTCAATACTATTACTATTCAATTTGGGTTTTACTCACTAGCTTGTGTAGCTAACTTTATTTTTCGCGTATTTCAGGAGGCGCGTGATTTTGGCTTGTTACTTTGCTATTCAAGACATAGGGACTTGGACCTAGAAATAATACTAATCATGACTATTTCATTTACTGTTATTTGGATTGTGTTTTGCATTTAAGGCTTATGTTTCCCCAACTTATGATAATAACTATTAGACTTTAATAAAAGTAACACCATGTGCTTTGTTTACTATGGATATCCAATTCTATGACAGCCCAGTGTTTTCCGCCACCGGGCGGGGTGTCACATATAGTACATACATACACAGTCCATATATATACATATATATACGCTACAACCGCCATCTCCGATTTTAGATCTTGTTCACTTTCTGGTGATGATAGGCTACGACTAAGGTTCCAATTAGGAGTTGATTTGTGGTGGTTTATGGTTTTTAAAACTTCGATTGAAGAGGTGGTGGCCGTCTTTTTTTTCGGTAGAGTTGATCGAGAAAGAAGATGGGTGGTGGTTGTAGGGATCAGAGTAAGATCAAATGAGGTGGTGGTGTTGGTCTGATGGTGGTGGTTGGTATCTCATCAGCTTGGATGATGATGATGAAGATGATATATATATAATTATAATAATAACAATATTAATTATACAGTAACAATCATTAGATGTAAAATGACCGAAATACCCTCATGTGCATTGCACATGAGGAGACTTAACCAAAAAATTTAACGTCGTTAACTTAAAGGCCCAAAACCGTGACAAAAATTTATATAAAGGCCAACCAGTGCAAAAATTTAAAATAAAGGCCACGATCCGTAATTTGGTTTATTATAAAGGCCCAAAATTATAATTTACTCCTTATACTAACATTGGTGGGTTTTTATATATTTCATGTGTTACTTAGAAGTTTATGGTTGTTTTGAATGGAGTGATGGTGACCTTGTAGCTCGTGAATTCAGTAGTTTAGAGTTTTGACTGGAATAAATGTATAACAAATTTTATGACTAAGAGTGATATTAGATAAAAGATGAGATTGTTAGGATGTTTGAGAGTTGAGTGTGGGAACTAGAGATATGTTAGAGGAATTTAGCAAAGTGTGTTATGTGGGAAAATGAGTATAGATGATAAATGGTTTTCAACCCTGCTAAGTAATCTCACTTATAATCTCCCTATCTGCAGCACTTTAGTTATGGAGTATAAAAAGTTATAATGATTTTTTGTGTAAAGTCTTTTACCACCTTTTGCAACATATCTTCTCAGTCCTAATGCATGTTTACATTAGACTTTGGTCCTGAACTTTTATGATAACTTACCAACATGAGCATGAGCTTGTCATGTTACTGTAGCTTATCGTAGCTATAGGCGTTTGGCTTCTTAATCGTGAGGTTATATGACTTATGTCATCAGACCCTCAATTATAATTATCCGTGATGTTAATCGTGGATAATAGTTAGAAAACATCATCACAAGATTTGATAATTGTTGAATTGATTCAAACTAAATGGAATGATCTAACATCATGTCTACTAAGCTAAAAAGACAGGAAATAACATTGAAAATCATGATTGAAGCCTTTAAAGGTGCTCCATTTGCAAATGAGCTAATGTTGCTATTTATAAGTTGTACTAGGCTTCAAACACGGGACGTGTACAAGAGACACTGGGGTGTGTACTTGCCCAGCTTCTGCTCCATGATCTCATGCCGGTACGAATCTAAAAATCCATCAAGACATGGGGTGTGTGCTAAAGGCAAAGGGGTGTGCCTCCTACCATTTGCTGCTCCATGATCATGTGTCAGTGCGGGTCTGACTAATTGGTCGGGCACAAGATCGTGTACAAGAGGCACTAGAGAGTCCATCCAATGATCTTGGATTCTGCTGAATTGACAATTTGCTACATAGGGACGTGTACTTCCCAGACCCAAGATTTCTTCTATTTTAAGCACACGGGGGCGTGTGTTGTTAAATACCATAAAAGTGACGTCTTTTTTCAGATTGTTTATAACTTATTTGCCTCAAGGAAACCTTATGAATTTGTCATTCGGTAAATTCAAACGCATGAGTTAATATATTCAAAACTTTTGCTTTATTGTATTGACTTTCGTATAAGTATTTGCCATGCAGATTTATATGGTACAATATGTTTAACAACTTGTACATAACTGACCAAAATTCTAAACATGTAATTGTAATGAGCATTGCATATTATTTGTGCATATTTTATGTTTTTATCATGAAATAGAATTGTTAAGGACATATGGTTTATATGTATGTTTTTATGAGTAGTTAACATGTAGTACTAAGATGATGATAGTTGAGAGATAATTACGAATAACTAACATGCTCGAGTAAATATGAGTTTTTATACAATAAACGCATACCTATTTAACGTAGTGAGTATAAGGTCTAAAAGTGATTTCTTCAGGAACGTTTTCACCTAACGTAAAAAAAAGTACTTATGAAAATTTGAAGTAGATCCACAAAGAGTTTTATGTTCTAAGTAGTGCTGTCCAACGATGGGCGTCAATTGTTGCTTGATGCGTGCAATACTATATATAAAAATAGACACTAAAAACACCTAAGTTTTAAATTTATAAAACCTAGACAAACTAACTAACTTACACACAACCGGCAGTAGACCGGTCGAATGTAATATAGCTAAAGTAAGTCCGGGTGTCGGCCCACAGACTCTATATACTACGCTAAATTAACTAGACAAGACTCGACTGACTAAACACGACTTAAATAAAAGATTATTTGAAAAGGGGGGTTTTGCTAAAAATAGAAACTTACTAAAAATAGAAACTTTCTAAATTAGGAAACTTACTAAAAATGGAAACTGGCGATTTAAAGACGGATTTAAAACAGATGAAAGAAAACAAACCACCTAGGCTAGAATCATCGTTAACTTTAATTATCGCTCACGTTGGACTAATGGTTATGGAACTGGGATCTAAACTTATTCACTTAAAAGCTTTCCTAATTAAGACCCTCGACCCTTTTCGAGAAGAAACCTAAAGGTTAACTATTAAGTTATTAGCACACCGGTTATGGGATTAAGTTTCCTCACGGTTACCTAATCTGATTACACTTAATTGACTCATGCTAAAGATCTATCTCACAATACGATCCTTAAAGCTATTTGAACCCAATCATTTAATTTAACAAGCAAGATTAATAATTTATACTAAGTCGGAATTTTCACAAAAACCTAAACCTAGCGAATTAATCAACCAAGACTTGTTAATAACCTATCACCTCACGGTTATCTAGGTTAGCTACACGTTATTACCAATTTAACTAACATTATTAAACCTATGATTTTATTGCAAATCAACCATAATTAATCACAACGCAAGTTAATGACTAAAACGAATCCTATTACGTGACATAGACAATCTCCAAGAATTCATGGAATAACAATATCAATCAAACCAATTCAAACATATATCATGCATCAAACGATAACAAAGATTCAAACTTTTAATTAAATGTAAACCATAAACCAACAATCCAAGCATGAGCTCAAACAAACGTTAACGAGTCATCACAACGCCTAGGTAGTTCTAAACGATTAGCCTACCATGTTCATAATAATAAAAACAAGATTCAAAGTGTATGACATGATAGAATTGAAGAGAAAAATGAAAGAAAGATGAAACCCGGAAGAATCACGATGAAGCCTTTCATCCTACGCGTTCCCGTTCACTTCGTTTTGTCTTCTTAGCCGTCCGAACCCCTTTTTGCAGCCTTTTTTTGTCTCCAATTTCGTCCCCTAGGGTTTCTAGGAGGCTAGGGTTTCATAAGGAGTGTTTATATAGCGAACCGGGCCTAGAAAAGCCCAAACTTTCTTCGTTTTCGCGTACCGGCTCGCTCGTAACTCCGTTTCGCGTCCCGTTTTCGCCTACGGATCTGATTTTTCACGATCTTTCCGTTTCTTTATCAACATGGGACCTACGAAACATAAAAACATTAGTTGTGTCAAAAATGATATAAAAACGTAACCGAAACGACACAAAATGTAAACAAATACAACTAGGGATTTATGTATATTTTATACTTTATCATTGCTACAAGGCTTTCACAACAAGAATGTGATAGAAGAGGGGTTCAATCATTCTGGAGTATCATCCTTCTCACCTTATCATCTTCACTAGCCCATTCACCGATGATTGGAAGTTGGTTGTTTTGAATTGAGTGATGATGAGGTTGTAGCTCGTGGACTCAACAGTTTAGAGCTTCCTAAATGAGATGAATGTGTGAGAGATTATATGTCTAAGAGTGTTCTTAGACAAAATATGTGATTGTTGGTATATTTAAGAGTGGAGTGTAGGAACTAGAGAGATGTTAGAGAATTTTGCAAAGTGTATTGTGTGGTGAAATGAGTATGAATGAGAATGGTTTAAACCATGCTAAGTAATCTCATTTATAAGTGGAGCTCATGGCTCGATGGTCGCACCTTCTACTTCTGGCTATCTATAGCAACTTGTTTGTGGAGTATAAAAAAATATTACTATTTTGGTGGAAAGTCTTTTACCACATTTTACTACATATATTTTGAGTCTCAAGACATATTTACGTTAGACTTTGGGTCTAGACTCTTATGAAAACTTGCCAACATAGGTCTACCATGTTTTTGTAGCTTACTTTAGGTAAAGAGCTTCAGGCTTCTTAATCGTGATGTTATACGACCTACGTCATCATAAACGATATGTGATAAAAGAACATAATCGAAGAAGCTAAATGTTGAACTAAAAAGGCTAAAAACTAACCCAAAAACATAACCCTTAAAGTTAAACCATATTGCCAAACTTTAAACCTAAAATCTAAAAGTTAAAAATAAAAAGAAAAAAAACTTGCACATCTAACAAAAAAATTAAAATAAGAAAAAAAAACAAATAAAAACTACAAACGTATGAATACATGTGTGTTTGGAATGATTAACAAAAATAAGAATAAGTCTTGTGATTAAAACTTTTACATAAAAAATGGAGGTCACGAGTTAGTATCAACTAAAATGTTTTTTTATTTCTTAGTTTGTGAGGATTATTGTGAGAAAGATATGTGAGATTGAATGTGAGAGACACCTAAATAAATCTATATGGTAATGATGTGTCATGCTTAAGAACATACTTTGTTTTAATGTACAAGAACCTACCTTATTTGTCTAATAGAAAACCAAAACATGTAACAATTCTCACTTGCCAAGTTTTTATTGGCTATTATTTTTATGATTAATTTCATATAAATCCCTACTATTAATATCAAACTAGTTAAATGCGCCTGCTCGCGCGTTGAGCGAGCATTTGTGTTTCGCCTTGATTTTAGTTGACGACAACTTTATCCGTAACTTGGGTTTGACTTAATTAGATGATTTTCCGTTTGGACTGCCACTTATCGTGCTTCAATAACTTTTACGTATTTTATCAAACTTAGAATAAGTAGTATTAAACTAACTTTATCATGTCCATTTATCCGCAACATCTCATTTCGATCTTTACATTCTCACATACAATACAATTACATGTAATCTACAATCTAAAAATATGAAGTTAATAGCTTAAAGTTAACATATCTCATAATGATTGTTGTGACAATAGTTCGGAAAATAAAAATCAGTGGATGCAAACGTACCATACTGTGTAACCTGCTGAACAATAATAGGACTTTAGAAACCCAAAATCAACTACCTACAAAATGGCATTATAAACAATTTAAAAAAACTGGTGCATGCTTACAACCACATGTATGCAAAACACCTCACATAGAGCATTAAAAACCAGATTAATCAATAAAATGACACAACATACAAATGAGCTTATGATGAGGAACTCAACTTATGTTTGACTTACATGTTCGTCACTGAGTTCTATGTTAAAGACACAACCTCTAGCATTCTTGTAATGGTGCCTGGTTTCTTTGACAGCGAGTCAGACTTCAATTGTCCAATTTCCTTGATAAAGATTCAAAGAAGCAAGTGGGTGAACCTCCTGATCATTGACATTCTTGCAGCAGGAGCCATGCTGCAATTAAAACACACATACATGATTAAAAAATTAAAAAAATTGCATCTAACTAAAATAGCTTGAAAGTGAACAAATTTGAAAATTTATGTTCATTCTATATGATACAAACAAACATAATTGAGCTAATCCAATTATAAAAGTAACTGTTCAAACATGCTATAATTATCTATAAAATCCAGATTTAAAAATCTAATAATAATTCTAGTAACTTGCTGATAAATCTAATTGTTGATCTAAACTCAAGAATTCACATGTTGCCCATGTATACTATTGATTGTAAAGCATAGAATATCAAGCTTGTACCCAGAGTAACCTAAATGGATTTAGCAATGAACTAAAATAGCAAACACCTTGACCCTAAATGAACACTGCAATACTTTTCATAGAAAGAACCCCTTCATAATTTCCAAACCATCCATAATGATTCCATACAAAAAGTGATGTAACATAACCTGTGATATAAGCTAAGTAGTAGATGAATTGGTCATCCACACAAAGCCAACCACATAGCCATAAACCCACAATCCCAAATTAACAGTTTAACACAGGCTCAGAGTTTTGGAAGAGAATCAACAATCCATGGCTGCAAAAGGGGTTCTAGGTTAATACCCATATGCCACCGTCTTTGCCACGCCATGGAGAGGTAGTCATCAATTTTCGGCAAAAACATTGTAACTCATCACAGCGAAGAGAAGGGATAGTCATAACAAAAACAACCAACGTTTTTTTATCATGACAACCCGGCATAAATAATCACCAACAAATCCAACCTTGCGAACAACAATAAAAAGTGCTTCTTTTTCATCAAAAACAATAATAACCAACCCATCAATAACAACAATCATTGATAGGATATAAGATCTCCCACAGATCTAGCATCTAGTTACAATTCAGAAACACAACACCAGCAACTGTAAAACACCCAAATCCAACCATGAAACACCAAAAATACCCATCTTACTGTTCAAAATCTCACTACTATCAATATAAAGAAGAACGGTTGACTATACACAACATCACAACATGAATCAGGTATCACCCAATTAAGACCACAACATCACACATCATCAATCAGGTTTCACCAAAGCACCATACTCACAAACATCCACCGTCAATCAGGTTTCACCTAACCAGAATAAACAGAGGTGACAACAATAGCCGCCGGTAAACTGAAAACCACACGAACCCAGGAATCGGCAACCATCTCCGGCCATTAAAGCTGGAAACGACCACATGCAAGCCGATGGTGACACATATCCAAGGATCGAGGGCAACACTACCGGTAAAACAAAGCCGGAAACACCAAACCCTCGTTTCCAACGCCACCATCAGTGCCCAGAAACCACGGCTCATGAAAGTGATCGATAGTGGTAAACAACCAGAAACAAAGTATGCAAAGTGGAAACACCAAACACCCTTGCCATCGCCACCATCAACATCCAAAAACCACCGCAAATACACGGCGGTGATGTGGTGAACGGCGAGGAAACAAACCGGTGAAGGTGAAATAAAGAGACGTGATGTTTCAGAAGAAATGAGAGAGAAAGAGAAGGATTACGTTTTTTACTAAAAACCCACACGTGAAACCCCAAAAATACCCCCACAATCCAATATGAAATACCATAAATACCCATTTTACTGTTCAAAACCCTCTACAAAACCCTCTACTTTCAATATAAACTAGGTGGATGCGCTGCGCTTGCGCGTTGCGCAAGCGTTTTTATGTGCAATGGTGTTTTGTTGATGCAGCTTTACAAAATGATATATCTAGGTTGACTTATATATTGGGTTGTTGGGTTACAAAAACATATTAGTGGTACTTAAGCATGTAGTGTAGCACATATTTAGATTGCCTTATATAATGGCATGCTGGGTTACAAAAACATACTAATGGTTAAGGATTATAATGTAGGGTGCAGTTAGAGACTTTCTGCTGGTAATTCCCTATTTGGTTCTGCTTCAAGTTGTTGTGCTGCTGTCTTGGAGATGTTGTGTGTTGTTGCAGTTGTGTCTTCGTTTTCCGCTTTTTCTGCTGGCATGGTCTTGTTGTGGTTATGTGTGGCTGTCCCGGTTGTTTTGGAGATGTTATGTATTGTTGCAAATGCTTCCTGAACTGAGACCATGTGTGTTTTGTTGTTGGTTGGCTTTTTTGCAAGCTGTGTTTCTGCTTCAACTGGGTTGGAGGCAACGTTCTTCCCTTTATTATCAGCTTTTTGTACTTTTGGATTGTCGCCTGCTACGTCTAGCATTAGTTGTCTTTTTGCTAGAGAATGGGATACCTGTTTCGTAGCGTTTGCTGTTTGCTGTGGTGTGATTGGGGCATTTGTTGTGATAGCTGCAAGAGGATGGTTATGTTCTATCTGAATTGGCAAGCATCTGTGAATGGTGCATCGTATTGCGCCTGATCGATCATTTTTGGCTTGTATAACCTGAAAGTTTGTTTGCCTCCCAATTATAGGTTTCAAAGGTGCAGTACTTCTGTTGAGTTCTAAAATGTCGTTGCCTTCAGCAATCTCGCTGCATTTGAAGCCCATCAGATCTGCAATTACTTCATCATAAATTGTTGCATTCATTGTTCCGGTTTCATCTCTTATAACTCTGTTCACTCGGTAGCTGCAGTATATAGTTATTGTAAGGACTCATGTGTGTCTTATACAATATATTTTTGTGTGTAACTTACATGTATCTTGATGTATCATGTAATCCATGCATCGAGCAATACCATTTTGGACCCGCTTCTATTACATCTTTGTTGCATTCTTCGCATGCAATGCGGCACCAAGCTTGATGCGGGATGTGTGCTATATGGCCGGTGATAATGAATGTATGTGCCTGAATGTGGTTTTGTTTATAATCGGAAGTGTAGAGTTTTATGTATCATATAATTACGTGTTTGATGTTACTTACATTGATTTGTTTTCCGGGTTTGAGTGTTAACTCTTTTATGGTTGCCTTTGCATTTTCAACTGACCTCTGATATGCTGGAGCGTCTGCTTGCCTTCCGCTTTGGTACCTAGAACAGTTTGGTTATCGGTGACTCTTTTGAATAATGATGTTGGTGTTGTTAAGAATTATTGATGACGTTTTGTTTTCATGGTACTTACAGTTCTAACAATTGGCTAGATTGAACAGTGAGGGGGTTTAGATAGACATATGTTGCTGCGCTTGATTGTAATTTGACTTCATCTGTAGTTATTGTTGCTGATCAGAAAATGATGACAGTGCACTTTGAAAATTTTTGATAAATGGGTCACTTACGCATAAATTGTCGAACTTTACACTTGTCGCTGCTATGATGCGTGGCTCGGCTGCTGTTTGAATGGCTGGTTTGTTATATCTTGTTAGCTTTGTGCAAATTTCTTCCCAAAGTGTAAGCTTCATCTCTGTATTACTGTATACTTTTGTACATCAGTATTTATAAGGAATGCATTTTGAATATTGTTAAAATACTTACTCGCAGCCTCTAAGTGACACAACTATATATGGGCTTTCGTCTCTTTTTTTCCCATCGTCGATCTTGATTATGTATCCAATATAATCTATGTATAGGCAACAGTTGGTATTATAGGTAAACTTGTGTAGTATATATTTTTTTTATCTATGGTTTTATGTAACTTTACCTATGACCTGATCATCCCTGTCACATGCTTTGAGGATTCTGTCTTTGCTAGCAAAATCAAAATAGGTAGTTGGGATTTCATTTGTATCTGGTATTGGCGCAAATGATGTAGACATCCCTATTGATAAGTGCGTCGAATGGGTGACTATGTTTGTGTAGGGATCAACTTTGTTACATTCGTAATTTTCAATTCGATAGCATGATCCCATGGACAATCTTGTTTTAACATGACGTTGTTCACTCCCTGTAACAACTGCTTGTACAGCAACTCCCTATAAAAAATATGTTGTTATTTTGCAAAAAAAAAATATAAGTAAATCTGATGGGAACAGCTACGACAGTGCGTTTTTCATGTACCTGTTTGTCTATTAGAAGAAAGCAAGTTTCATTGCTCCTACCAGCAGGTTTCCATTTGCGTAGAGCTCGAACATTGAGTGGTATGGCTGCAGCATAAGTGTGCAGTGATGCAATTTCATCTCCTTCCATATTGCTATACCTGTTTAGGACATGTGGTGGTTATGTAAAAATAAATAAGTAATTATAATTTTGAACTCTTACTGTTCAAGGCATAGATCATATAAATATTATATCCAATTGTGCAATTATGTTGTATCAAAAGGAGCATTAACGGCCAAAACAGTACTTCTACGGACATTAGAACGTAACATAGCAGACCTATATGATGATTGGTGCGCAGTAGTTCTACATACCTCAAAAGCCGCATCTAATGCAACATCACATGAACCACCACACCCAGAAACATCCAAAACATCCCGACCCCTCTTCCTACGTGGCTGATAACAACAATCGCATATAATCCAACAAAACCCCCCCAATCAATTCAAACATAACCTACGCAAAAACAAACCAAAGAACTAACACATACCGGCATATGCAGACACACCACCTGCAACAAATTCAATAAAACCTTAATTAAACACGCAATCAACTACACCAAACAACATGCAGCAACAATCGATAAAGGCACGGCATACCTCAGTCTTCAACGAAAAAAACACAAAAAACCTACAAAGACAACCAAACAACAATTAGAACCCACTAGTAGCGGCCCGCGCGATGCAGCGGGAACAATATTTCTGGTTACACTCGTTTATCAGTGTTTTGTTGATTTTGTTGTATTTTTTACTAAAGTGTATCATTACAACCTAGCTGATGGGTGTAACAAATGTAAAGTAGTTAATATTTCAATATTAAAACCGAAGATGATATATTCAAATAACCATGAGTTAAAATTACGTTTTGTATACCTGAGTTTTTCAAAAAGTGACGATTTGAAGCTTAAAGTTTAAATTTGTTTATTCGTACCCTGTGTTTTCTATTTCTCATCTATTTGTATACTTCTGGCTAACGGTGTTAGTTTTTTCCGTTAGTTTTTTATCATATGACCCAAATACCCTTTGAACCTCTTTAATATTTTTTTTATTTTTAACAAAAACCCTACCCAACCCCTATATCCCTCTCTTCTACCTTCCTCCTATGACCACCACCACCGAAGCCCTACACCCACCTTTAGTCATTATGCGAGACCTTCAACCTCACCAATCACTGCCATCATAAGTCATTTTACCCTAGCTACTGATTCCCGCAATCTACCACCACCGTTCATCACCAGTCGTTTCCACACACGCCGACACCACCATCACCAACATCATCATGTGCTCACGTCATCATCACGACTACCTTCCACCTCTGATTCAAACCTTTTTGCTATTAAGATGATGGAATTTGTTGGCGTTCTGTTCTGGACTGGGTTTCAGCAGAAGCAAACAAAAAAAAAAAAAAGATCCGGCGGGTTGGTGGTGGCCGGAACTGGTTTCTTGTCACCGGAGCAGATTTCTTGTATGCGCAGATTTACGAACGGAGAGGCAGTAGGGATGCTAGTGGCTAGTGGGTTGTACAAATAGGTTTTTTTAATTATTGAGAAAGGGTATTTTGGTCATTTGAAAGCAAACTAACGGAAAAATTGACACCGTTAGTCAAAAGTATACAAAAAGATCAAAAATTGAAAACTCAGGGTACAAATAAACGGATTTAAACTTTAGGCTTCAAACCGTCACTTTTTAAAAAACTCAGGTATACAAAACGTAATTTACTCAATACAAAAACATTGTCTTAACATACGAGCTGGAAATAAATAGTTTGGTGTGAGCTACTTTCATGAAGATGAAACGGAAATTAGTCATACTTTTTACGCATCTTCTCGATAAGATCCAGATTATCCCACCACCATGTTTTATAATAGCTCGTGATAGAATCATCTCAAGAAGGTTGGATTATCGTAGTATAAACGGACCAGCTATATTGTTTTTAAAATACATATATATAACTTAAAAGGTTAAAAAAGTTTTAATAGTACACATTGTTTAAAAACTTAAGCATAATTTATAAGTAAAAATCAAAGTTCTTTTTTCATAAAAAGACAAAAAAAAAATAAAGATGGGTCTTGGATTAGTTATTGAGACAAATTAATATCTTGAAGATTTGGATGGGCTAAGTGTTTAAAATACGGGTTGTAGGTTGGGTTGCGGGTCGGGTTATGGGTAAACTGAATTAGATAAACGGATCAATTGTTTGTGGTATATAATCACCTTAACAGTAAAGCATTCAGACAAACCCTAAAACTCGTTGTCTATGTGGGTTAGGGTTTCACAGTCAGTTTATTTTCGCCACCATCTTCTTCATCCAACCGGTAATCTCTTCTTCGTCGTCGGTGATGTGTTTTTATTCGAAGGTGTGTCTTTGAAGATCTATGTTGCAGATCGTTTAACTATTTTAGAATAGTTAGGGTTTCCTTTATTTTGTTCTGTGGTTAGATTTGGGTTACGAAAGGTAATCGAAGCTTTCAGATCTATCGTTCAAAGCTTGACATCGTTTTTAGTATGTGGTTCAAAGCTATTTACATCGTTCAAAGCTTTCACATGGTTGGTTCGATGTGTGTCGATGGATGTCGTCTTAAGTGGCTGATGGTTCGATTTCTTTACATCTATTGAATAGTTTGTTTAATTTCATGAGTTATTACTAACGTAAATTGATATTTCAATTTGTTGTGTGTGTTTTTTTGAAGTTGGGTATTGATGTATTTGGAGAGTTGGATTTGTACGAAGCTGGAAGAAATTGAGTAAGGGGCAAGCACAAATAGAAGGTTTCTGAATATACGAAGTTTAACACTCTAAACTGGGAAATACATTCTTCAACATGTGTCATTTTGATGTGCAAGTATTTATCTATACCTATTTATGCTTGTTTTAATTGGAGTATATTAACTTGATTATATCTTAATATAGTTCAATGAGTTTTTTATTTGATGAATCTGCTATTAGAAACTTCAACAAACCAAACAAGATATGTATCATATCTGATTTTTTTAAATTTGTTTGTTGTATTTTCAAATACACAGTTTATCATAGGCAGTTTGTTGATTGTTATTGTATCAAAACACCCTTTTATAGTGTCTATGCCCACTGATAGTGTGTATACAACTGTAGCCAAATAAATTAAGTGTATTGCTCTTGTTACAGAAGTTGTTATTCTATATTTAGTATGTGTTAATAGTTATTGACTGATTTATATTTTATTGTATTAGTAGTTTATGCTTATTAAGTTGTGTGTTTGTTATTTTAAATAAATCTTAAGAATGATCTATTTTTTACTAATATTTTCATATGTTTTTGTAGATGATAATTTTAAACTGGATCATATCGTGTCAGGTATGCTATTAATGGCAAAAGGGGGCTAAATACTAATGAATCTCAGTCCATTATAATCTTCAAACGTCATACACGATTTCATAAGATATATGATGAACAGGTTTGAGTTTTTCCTTTGCTTTCCATCTTGTAATGTGAGTTGTGTATCAAGTGTTCTTTTTTTTTTCTTTTGGTTAGTTAGCTAAATGCAAACACTGCTAACTTTTTTAGGTTCTAACAAGTTTTAAAAGTTTGTAACTCATATATACTATATTTGAAAATCAACTTGGTGTATGCACATTATAACTTTAATCGATTCCAACATTTTTTGTAACATGGGCCTTGTTCTAATACATGTTTAACGACTGTTTTAAGACACAAAAAACCTTCACTCATTTTTACTATGTTATTGCATTTTTAAACTTTTGTAAAAAAAACCTTTAACGTTTCACTTTTGTATTTGAGAAATCACACTTATAACTAACCATCTATTTTGAACCATCATGCAACCTTTGGATTCTTAAGTACTTTGGAAGAATCTGTTTCAAAAAATTAAAATTGAAATGTTTTATTGAACTATTACTTCAACAATTTGTTTTATGCTCTGTTAATAACACAAACATTACTTCTGCATTTGTTTTAATACTAAATGATGTTGCATGTGCAGCTTGTTGTTAGTTCAATGAGAATGATATTTCAACTTTGTTCAAAAGGTAAATCTTGTTTATATCATTGTGATTGTTATCCATTTGCTTAAATGAGGTTATGCAGATATTAATTAATATGTATAATGTGTTGTGTATGTTTTGTGTGGCAGTGATTCAACATACCCGTTGTGGTCAAGTTCATAATATTGTGCAACTTCAAAGATTAAGCGTAAGTAAATAACCATTTACTAAATCAGTTAACTGTTACTTTTATTTTTTCTAAGTAATTGTCTTATCCTTGTAATATTTTTAATATTGTAGAGACATTTAAGAGATTAAGGTGTTTGACATACCCTGGCTTGCCTTCTTTTAATAAAATAAGTAAGCTTAACCAATGTAAGTACTCTAACCTACCTTGAATCGTAGCAAGTACCTCATCGAAGAGTTTCTGTGCTGATAGGAATCAACTGCCCTTCGATTGACACTTGGACTATGGTCTGGGATCTTTACACGTGTGATTAACTGTTATATGTGTATTGGTTTTTTTATAAGTGTAGTTTATTTGAAATAATAAATCATGTTTTAACTTATTATATCTATCTATACTATATATAATGTTGTTTGGAGCTTTACAATTAATCAATCATACAATATTCTTAACTCCATACATGTGCTTGTCCGACCTTTATTAGAGAGATTTTGGAATCTGGCCTCCGTATAGGCTTCGTTAAGGTGTCTATGATTGGTTTTTAATTGTGTGATTTTTTGTTTGTTGTTTAATTCCAAGTAGCTTTGTTTGGGCTGTATGGTTTTGCTGATTGTTAATAAGATGATCAGTGCTAGGAGTTTGTAAGAATAGGGTACAACATATAAATGTATATGTTTAACTTGTAAACATACATGTGCTTGTGTTTTATTATTACGAACCATAAATGTTTCATGTTTTTTTATATTATAAAAATACAGCCTGATGCCTATCCTTAAAAAATGCAACCATTTGATATTGTCATAGTGATATTGTCATTTAATAAGATTGAAAAATCACATTTTTTAAAAACTACTATAATCATTTTTTAACATGTTACTTGTACAATAACTCGTTTATCTCTTTAAGTGTTGCAAAAACAGTCTAAATAACCTGTCCTATGCTGCTAACACTTTAATAAATTACATTTTTAGTATCTGTAAGTTTTAACATACACTTTAAGACCCAGGTTTTTTAAAATTAATTAAATATGATAACTCCAACTAATTCTTTTGCCCAATGTTAAACTATATAGGGTCCCTAAAAAACTACAATAAACTTAGATTTAAGTACTACCCGAGTTTGTTGTAAATATTAGTTTCTTTTATTTAAGTTTTAGTCTTTAAGTTCAAGATTTATACCAAATATAAAGCTATTTCTACATGTTTAATTCAAAGTAGAAGAGTAAAATAAATGTTTTATTAAAACATATTTGGATTGCATTCATTAGTTTATTCTATTAAGTAAAAATGTGTTTTAAGTGTTAAATAGTCTATTTTCTGCATTTTGTAATTGTGATAGGTAAAATAGCTTAATTTTTAGTAGTACACTACATGATTATATGTTTTTTAACTTTTGGATAACCCTTTTGTCAATTGACTCTATAACTTAGAATTTTGGAATGTTGAACTTTTATGTGTGGTTAGTTTTATACAACTACAAAAAAATATATGCTTATGTGGATTTAATAACTATTTTCCTTTAAAAATAGTCAATCTAAAAATAGTCGTAATCTAAAAATCTATTGATAACACACTACAAATTCATTGTTTCAATCAATTTCATAGAACTTTAAAAGATGAATACATAGGAAACAAAAAATATTAGAGAAAAAAATTTAGTCTTTATAACAAAATAGTTGCTAAAAAATAGTATTATAACCTCAAATCTAAAAAAAATTAACTTGATTAGCATCATCTTTCTCTTCCATGAACTCACTATCATTTAGTTGAAATCCTATTTTCTGCATTATCACTTAGTTGAAATCCTATTTTCTGCATAAAGAAAAACACACATTATATAAATCATGGGATGAATATAATAGATATAATAATTTAGTTATTTATATTGCATATAATGTGAAGTATTAAATAAACATTGTTATTAGTATCAACCTACATACAATATATATCATTGTTAAAAGGAAGATTCTATATATAAAAGGTATTAAAGGATTTAAAAAATCAAAAAGTTCTGTACCTTGACATATTCATATGTTTCAACTATTTCTTTTATGAGATGAATATGCGCATGCTCAGAATCATTCTGCAAAACAATAACACATAAAAGTTATGTTCATACAAAACAATAAATGTAAACCTTATACTTCTTATAGTGATGTATTTAACATGTTATGCACCTTTGCTTTATTGATATTAGCAGCAACATTTTTAGAAGGTTTAACTGTATCTTTTATAAATGAATCCGATCATGTTCAAAATCATTCTGCAAAACAACATCAAATAGCAAATTATGTACATACGAAACAAATAAGAAGAATTTTTAAAAAAAAATCATTCAGGTTGTACCTTTGTTGTAGTGAAATTGAGACCGGCATCTTCTATATGATCCATCACACTTGCATGATCTTTGAAATCTATTCTATGTGATTCCATCTTTTGGGTATGGTATTGTTTACTGATGAGTAGTTTATTCAGAGTTGGTAAGTCTATTTATATACTGTTTTATGTAGGTTTTGAAGTTTGAATACGGTTCCCAATTGGTTAACTTTGCTATTTGACCGGTTAATTAGTTACTTAACTATTTGACTGATCCATTAAAATAGGATGATTAATTTAGTTTAGAAAAATCAGTTGACTAAATAATTATATTTGACCGCTCCATAAAAATTTTGTTATCATAATTTTTGTTTAAAAGTTTAAATGTTACTATGCATCTTTTTTGTTATTATTTAATGGCAATATTTGAGCACCAGCAACAATGGGCCAATCACGACTTTTGTGTTAATTGTTTGAGCTTTTGATTGTAAGATTGTGTTGCACCAGTTGGAACTACATTTGTTACAGCTCAATCAGTATATTTGCGAACTCAGACACGTAGGTTGTCGAGCAGCTAGAATAGAAGACTGGCGAGCAGCATATTCACGACTCGAGCACCAGCCGCAAATAAATGTAATAACTCCATGATTTTCGACTTTTGAACTATTTTAGGTTGTTGATTGTTTAAGCTTTTGATTGTAAAATTATGTTGCAGCAGCTGGAACTACATTTGCTACAGCTCAAACGGTATATTTACGAACTCGGACACGCCGGTTGTCGAGCAGCTCGAATAGAAGACAGTCGAGCAAGCTATTCACGACTTGAGCACCAATTGCAAATACATGTAATCATTCCACTTTTTTTTTTGACTTATTAACTGTTTTGTTTGAGCTTTAATTGTAAAATTTTGTTGCACCAGCTGCATTTACATTTGTTACTGCTCGAACGCGCCAATGATTTGTCGATTGCTGGAATTTGTTCTTATTTTAGCTAGCTACTCTGTTTTTTTTATATAAAAACTGGACTGTATTCGAACTGTATTAACTGTTTTTGGACTGTTGATGTGTGTGATTATATATATTAGATAAATGTCGTTCACAAAACTCAGGTTTTAAATAAAATGGAAAACCCAACAAAACTCACACAAGCGGCAAGTGTACCGGTCGTGTGTAGTCAAGCTAAGTAAGTCCGAGTATCGTACCCAAGAGACTTGTTTGGCGGCCCTCAATAATAAATCGTTATCGACTCCTAACCGATGAAACCTTGTTTATTTTTAATTATTAAACTATGAAAATAAATACGAACTAAATATTAAAAGTTATCTAAACTAATTAAAACTAGTAAAACTAAAAATTACTTTAATTAAAACTAATAAAATAAAACTAGAAACGACTTAAACTAAGAAGACAAACTAAACTGATTCGAGAACTGTCAAGAATGAGAAAGCAACTACCTAGGCGGGAATCCTATTAACAACTCGACTACTATTGGTTTCATACAACTAATGGCACCGGATCTAAAAATATAACTATCAAGAACAACCCAACGCTACACTGCCTGCTATAGGTCTTAAATGTATGCTAAATGTCCTAAAATAGTTATTTGAAACTTACGGTGTTAAGTTATGGCATAAACCAAACCCGGATGACTAATGGATCCTAAACTAGATCTCCTTCCGGTCTCACTAATTCAATATCCTAATAGTTGGTTCTATCAACTCAATAAGATAAAGTGATCAATTAATCTAATACGATCTATGACAAGAAATCACAAGTGACTAGACTACTTAGGCAAAATCCACTCTCGTGTGATCCTAACCTAACCAAACTAGCAACTAGATGAAATCTACAACCTATCTCCTTCCGGTCTCTAGGTCGGTTAGAATACTAATTTATACATATGAGAGCAAGCCTATCTCATAGGTGACTATTCCTAGATCAACCCACATATTGATTCAAACACTAAGTCTAAATCTAGCATACAATCTTAACCAAAAACACAAAGTTAATAATTAAAATCACAAGAGAAACATGACAAACCACATATATATTATAACTAGTACGCACGTCACATTCAAAGACAATATTTAGATCAACTTTGCAATAATCATCCACTCCATTAGTTATAAAATAAACCAAAAGTAGTCAAAGAACATTAATATTCATCCATATACCTAGGTAGTATTAAAAATTAGCTAAACATATTCGTTAAAAGCATCACAAAAGTATTCAACTCAACACTAAACGTCATCAAATAGAAGAAATTAATGTGAACAATTGAAAACTGAATATGAAACACGAACCAAATATTTCCGAATTGAACCGAACACGTGCGTAGCCTATGATTCTTTTCTATCGCCAATTATATATGCTCCACACAATCCTTTCCTAGCCTTTAGTCCTTGTCCTCCTTCCTAAAAAATTTGCCGCCACCAACCTCCAAATCCTCTATGCCTCCTTTTCTTCTTTTTTTTTTCTTTTTATTCGCTCCAATAATGAAAACCAACAGCTGCCGTTTTTTCTTCTTTGCATTCTTTTTCCTCTTTAAAAACATGCAATTAGGTTTCTATCATTCTCCTCTTGGGCTTCTAGCTTCTAGCACACATGGACTTTTATTAAAAGTTAATTGTGGGCCCTTCCATAATAATCAATCAGAGAACTTATGACATACGAATTGAACCTCATCTCTTATATATATATTTTTTTATTTCAGCTACATGACCTACAAGAGAGAGACAAACAATTAATCATTAGTTTTTAATGAACTCTATTTGATTAAATACCATTCACGTTTGGTTTTTTATACGAGAACATTTAACTCATGATAAAATAATTGAAATATAAGTTGATTAAGAGTAGATTTCGATCAAAAGTAACATAAAAATGTAAGGAATATTTATATAAAATATGTATAGTTTAGACCACATCAACTGTATTTGGACTGTATTTTGGTTTAAACAGGATACTAAATGAACAAAAGTGGAATGTATTTGTTTTTGTAGAATACTGGACTGTATATTGGTTTAAACATGTTGTAATTTAATGTACCTGATTTTTAAGTATGTTTTTTGTAAAAAACTGGACTGCATATGTTTTCGGAAAAATATTAGCAGTTTTTTTTAAATCTAACAGAAGTGTAATCTGGAGTATACATTTAATATACATTTCGTAAATTATTGTTTAGAATGTAATTAGTTAGGGTTTAGAGTGTAATTAATTAAGAGGGTTAAAAAGAAAATTATGTTTAAAAGACCAAACAGCCCTTATTTTTCTTGTACTTTATGCAGTTGAGTTAGTAAGTTGTTCTTATTTTTAAGGTATCTTAAATTGCCCTTCTAATTGGCTTTATATATAGTATAGATAAACTACACAAAATTACAACACACAAATGGACAAATAACACCAACCAGCAACAAATCAATAGCAAAACTAAACACCAGCGAAGCAAAAGAGAGAAAAAAAAACACAGAGAAACAGAGAGAGTAAATAACAAAAAGAAATGTATATAGTAAGTCATAAACCACCAATCCCCTCTTCTAATAAATTGCTAACCCATGTTACCATATTGCGCCACTTGTCATCTCCACATTCATCCTCAGCATTTTAGCGGATCCGGGTCGGATCCACGTATCGAATTCAACCCATTGCACCACAAAGCCGGATCATATTAATATTACTCATTCTTCAAACGGCCGCTCATTCTCATCACATATCAAACCCTAATCATCCCTGGCTCTCTCTATGCGCTTTGATCTTCATCATCAATTCTCATCTTCATCATCTTCTCTGTTATCTGATATAAACAAGGTATGTTTACTATTGAATCTATCCGACGTTTCATCATCAATTCTCATCTTCATCGTCTTCGTTGTAGGGTTTTGAATAAAGCCTAAATCGATGCGTAACATCTTCTCCTTTTATCTGTTCATCGGTCATTATGTAAGTTTTGAATCAGTTCATTTCATCCTTACATGTTTTTGATTTGTTATGCTGATTGTTCATTTCAGCTACATGACCTACAAGAGAGAGACAAACAATTAATCATTAGTTTTTAATGAACTCTATTTGATTAAATACCATTCACGTTTGGTTTTTTATACGAGAACATTTAACTCATGATAAAATAATTGAAATATAAGTTGATTAAGAGTAGATTTCGATCAAAAGTAACATAAAAATGTAAGGAATATTTATATAAAATATGTATAGTTTAGACCACATCAAATATCCCCACACTTAAACATTTTTCGTCCCTGAAAAAAAACATAAACTATCTCAAGATTCAAGACTCGAAAACTCTAAAACCAAAAACAAAAACTATACAATTACAACTCAAACCTTTAATCCTTACTCAAACAAGCAACCATGACTAAAACTTTAGCGATTTTTAATTAGAGTGGGACTCATAGTTATTATAAGCTTTCCATGGTTTTATTGGGTTGAGTCACCCCAACTTGACTTAAACCTTATAACTAAATGATTAAAAACATTTTAAAGCACAAACAACATCAAGCAATTTCAACAACACTGCTTATTATTATTCATTTCACAAGTGGCATCAAATAAATTCAATTTCCAACTTACTCCTAGCTAATGTTCCCCATTACATGACATACCCCCGTTATCAAGCAATATCCCGAAATTCATCACCATACGTGATTATGCACGACTTCATCTGTGGGCTTACATATGGCGTGTCCCTTGTGGTCCGTTTCTTATTGGTATTAGGACGCGAGCAAGGGGACCCCATATGACTAACAGGTGGTTTGATCAAGTCAGTAGTGAATTTGTACTTTTAAGCACATTGTGATCAAATTTATTGACTTATAATGACAGCTTAACTGCGGGTTTTGCTCTTTGAGCTTTTATTTGAATATTTATACCTCTTTTTTAGAAGTAAAAATACCAGATGATAGACCGCATAAAGACCCATGGTCTCCGAATCCCGAAACATCCCATCAATACAAGATTTAAGATTATAAAATCATATGCCATGAAATGTTAACCACTAAAACTAGAAGTGTGAAAATTAAAGTTTACTATAAACCACTTTTTTTAAAGCAACTTCATTTTGTATCACACTAGCTAAAAGGCTTGAGTATGACTCAACTTTTTATTCCACTTCAAGAATAGTATGTTTCCCACTAAAAATCACTTAAATTAGGTTTTATAATGCCACAACGTTACTGCTCTTTCATTCATAAAGGTTGAGAGACACAAAACAAAAAAAAATATATAAAAAAATAAACTTTTTTTTTTTTTGAATTTTTTGAATTTTTTTTGGATTTTTTAGACTCTATATTGACTCAAAACAGATAACTAAAACTCAGAAATGACCATTTCCCATCCCCACACTTAAGTTCTACATTGTCCCTAATGTAGAAATGGAAAAAGACTTAAAAACAAAGTTAAGAATGCAAAAATAAAAGATAAGAGATGTGAATTGGAAAAGACTTAGCTGGTATTGCGAAACGCGTAAGCTCCAAGTTTTCGTTCCAATATTCAAGCGTTGACCGTATAGCATTTCGGTCGCGGTCAACCTTGTCACCGACACTCCCGAGCTCCTCCTTCATCTTCACAAATGCACACTCACCCGAATGGAGATTGAGTACGGGTGAGAATAATTTAAACCTGCAAAAACAAAAACAAGATACCCGAGCATAAAACTGACTCGACACAACTAAAATAAAATAAAAATAAAATCAAACATAAGATAAAATCTAAACTTACAAACTTTACATATTACGGGTTGCCTCCCGAGAGCGCTTGGTTTTTCGAGTCCTCAGCCTGACTCATCTCAGATCTCACTAGCCTGGCAAACCGAGGTACACGACCTCCTTAATCTTCTCTACGGGCGCTCCACTCACATAATGTTTCAACCTATGCCCATTAACCTTCCACGCTCTCCCCTCGTCCTCAATCTCGATGGTACCATACGGAAAAACCTCTTTAACAGTGAACGGTCCTGACCATCTAGACTTCAACTTACCCGGAAACAACTTCAACCGGGAGTTGAATAACAACACCTGATCCCCACACTTGAAGGTTTTATTACCCTTCAAGTGTCGATCATGCAACTCCTTAGTCCTAAGCTTATATTTAAACGACTGTGCATAAGCATGATCTCTCAACTCCTCTAACTCGTGAATCTGGTGAAACCGGTTATCTCTAGCGTTAGGCATGTCCAGATTAACAGTCTGTAATGCCCATGAAGCACGATGCTCAAGCTCAACCGGTAGATGACATGCTTTACCGTAAATCATCCGAAATGGTGTGGAACCAGTCGGAGTCTTATAGGCCGTACGGAAAGCCCATAATGCGTCATCTAACTTGTCAGACCAATCCTTGCGATTGGATCCAACAGTTTTCTCCAGAATGCGTTTGATGCCTCGGTTACTCACTTCCACCTGCCCACTCGTCTGTGGGTGGTAAGCCGTTGCAAGCCGATGGGTGACCCCATAGCGTTGCAAAGCTTTCTCCATCTGCGCGTTACAGAAGTGAGTTCCCCTATCACTAATAATCGCCTTAGGAACACCAAACCTGGCAAACAACCTCCTAAGAAATCTCACTACCACCCTAGCATCATTTGTCGGCAAGGCTTGAGCCTCGACCCATTTAGAGACATAATCAACAGCTACTAGGATGTACTTGTTCCCACGTGAAGCTGGGAACGGGCCCATGAAATCAATGCCCCAGATATCAAACACCTCAACTACCTGACTAACTGTCTGGGGCATCTCATTTCGGGATGAGATGTTTCCTACTCTCTGACACGCATTGCACCCTCTCACAAACTCCTGAGCATCTCTGTAAATCGTCGGCAGTAGAAACCAGAGTCGAATACCTTCCTCGCTGTCAAACTCGCACCGTGATGGCCACCTGTCGGCCCCTCGTGACAATGCCTCAAAACCTCTCTCGTCTCATCACCAAACACGCACCTACGAACTACCTGATCGACGCCTATCCTAAAAAGATAAGGATCATCCCAAATATAGTGCTTAACATCAGCAAAGAATTTCTTCTTTTGCTGATGTGTCATGCCCTGCATAAGGTATCCATCTGCTAAGTAATTCGCCAAGTCAGCGAACCAAGGCAACCCCTGCTCCTGCGCCCTCACAAACAATAACATCTCATGCGGGAACTGATCATCTATCGTATCTAACTTAATCTCCTCACGCTCAGGATCCTCTAATCGTGATAAATGATCAGCTGCAACATTCTCCGCACCTTTCTTATCCCTAATCTCTATATCAAACTCCTGAAGCAGTAAAATCCAACGTATCAATCTAGGCTTCGCATTCTGCTTATTGAACAAAAACCTAAGGGCTGCATGATCAGTGTAAACAATAGTCTTAGAAAGAACTAGGTAAGATCTAAACTTATCAAATGCAAAGACTACTGCTAGCAACTCCTTCTCTGTTGTGGTGTGGTTCTCCTGTGCGTCATTAAGAGTTTTACTCGCGTAATAAATAGGGTGGAAGTGCTTATCCCTACGCTGACCTAAGACCGCTCCTATCGCATAATCACTCGCGTCGCACATCAACTCAAACGGAAGACTCCAATCTGGGGCGACCATAATCGGAGCATTCACTAGCTTCTCCTTCAATAGCTCGAACGCTCTCACACACTCGTCATTAAACTCGAACGATGCATCCTTCTCTAGAAGTTTCGTCATCGGTCTCGTAATCTTAGAGAAATCTCTAATGAAACGACGATAAAAACCCGCGTGGCCTAAGAAACTCCTAATAGATCTAACAGATGTGGGGGGCGGAAGCTTACTGATGGTCTCAATCTTCGCTCTATCAACTTCAAGCCCCGCTCGTGAAACCTTATGCCCTAACACAATGCCTTCCTTCACCATAAAGTGGCACTTCTCCCAGTTCAGCATCAAGTTGGTCTCCTCACATCGAGCCAACATCCTCTCCAGACTCGCTAAACATGTATCGAAGGAACTCCCGAAAACAGAAAAATCATCCATGAACACCTCCATGGAGTCCTCGATCATGTCATGAAAAATCGCGACCATACACCGCTGGAAAGTGGCCGGAGCGTTACATAATCCGAATGGCATACGGCGATACGCAAAGGTGCCATAAGGACATGTAAATGTGGTTTTCTCCTGATCCTCTGGAGCGATGGGGATCTGGAAATAACCTGAAAAGCCATCAAGGAAACAGTAATACTGCTTTCCTGACAAACGCTCCAACATCTGATCGATAAAGGGAAGCGGAAAGTGGTCCTTCCTCGTGGCATCATTAAGTTTACGGTAGTCAATGCATACTCGCCACCCTGTGACCGTCCTAGTCGGAATCAATTCATTCCTCTCATTCCTCACTACTGTCATGCCTCCCTTCTTAGGGACAACTTGCACTGGACTCACCCACTTGGAGTCTGAGATGGGATAGATCAACCCTGCATCTAACAACTTAATGACCTCTTTCTTCACCACCTCCTGCATGTTCGGATTCAACCTCCGTTGCCCCTGTCTCACAGGCTTATACTCATCTTCCATCAGTATACTATGCGTGCAAAAAGAAGGGTTAATGCCCTTAATGTCCATCAACTTCCACGCAATAGCCTGCTTGTGCGCCTTCAGCACATTGATCAACTTACTCTTCTCCTCCCCTGTCAACTCAGCAGAAATTATGACAGGTAACTCAGAACCCTCACCTAAAAATGCATACTCGAGATGAGATGGCAATTCCTTAAGCTCTAATGACGGGGGCGTCTCAACCGATGGCTTCTCCACCGGTTCCTCTCTATCTATCACTTCACACACAACAGCCTCATGGGGAGGCTTACTAGCTAGATCTATCGACTCCTGCTCAAAGGATAAAGTAGTCATCTCTATCTCCTGATTCTCCCTAACTAGGATCTGCGTATCTAGATGATCTCTCGACAAAAGATCCCTAAAACTGCTCGTAACCTGTGTCCAAATGGTGTCTATAAAGTATAAGGTGTCATCCTGATCCTGTGTATGCCTCATGGCTCTATTCACATCAAACGTGACCATCTCATCAGCAACTCTCAAAGACAACTTACCCTCAAAGACATCTATTAACGCTCTCGCGGTAGCTAGGAATGGTCGTCCTAAAATTAACGGGACCCTCTCATCCTCGTCCATGTCTAAGATCACAAAATCAACTGGGAACACAAACCTATCTACCTTCACTAACATATTCTCCACGATCCCCCTCGGATACTTTACTGACCTATCCGCTAACTGAATACTCATACGAGTCGGTACCGGTTCTCCTAGATCTAGCTTAGCAAAAACAGAGTAGGGCATCAAATTAATACTAGCACCTAGGTCAGCCAACGCGTTACTCACCGACAAGTTACCTATGAAACAAGGAATGGTAAAACTACCTGGATCAGCCATCTTGCGAGGTAGCTTATTCTGTACTACAGCCGAGCATTCCTCACTCAATATCACAGTTGAGATCTGCTCCAACTTCTTCTTATTTGTGAGCAGATCTTTCAGGAATTTAGCGTACTTAGGCATGTGCTGTAATGCCTCTACGAATGGTAAGTTCACTTTAAGTTGTTTGAACATCTCAAGGAACTTTCCATATTGCTCTTCATTCCTGTGCTGAGCCACTCTACCTGGGTATGGAAGTCTATCTAAGCGAATTTGTGGCTCCTTCTGTGAACTCTCGGCTGCTTTCTTCTCGGACTCTGCTGGCTGTGCTGTACTCGCTGGGCGCAGCCTCTGTTGCACCTCGCCAGCAGGGGCCTCCATCTCTATCTCCTCATCTACATCATCATCGGTGTAAGGGACAGGTTTCTCAACCTCACCTGTCGTCCTACCACTCCTAGTAGTCACTGCCTTCACATGGGCGTTCGGGTTTTTCACAACATTACTCGGTAGCACACCCTGTTGCCTCTCCTGCATCATACTCGCCATCTCCCCCACATTTCTCTCTAAGTTCTGCAACAACGCCCCTTGGTTCTTCAACATCGCCTCGTTCTCCTGGAACCTCATTTGATACACCCGATCTCTCTCTTGCGCTTCCTTATATCGCGTATCATCTCTCGCAAGGAGTTGGGCCATCATATCCTCCATGGAAGGCTTCCTCTCGCCCTGACCCATGCCACTGCTCTGCCCACTGGTCTGGTCCTGGAATAGACTCTGGGTGCGCGGCTGGAACCCCGGTGGATTTCCACTCCTCCAACTTTGCTGATTCTTCCAACCCGGATTATAAGAATTACCGAAGGTATTGCCCTGCATCCGGTTGGGATTACTAACAAAATCAACCTGTTCCTGGAGACTGTCAACAGAGATGGGGCAATCAACAGTGTCATGACCACCCCGACAAACCTCACAGGCCTGCTCCTTCTTCTTCTGCAGGTCTTTCACCGCTTTAGTCAATGCCTCAACTTGGGCGGTTAAGACAGTATTATTATCGACTTGGTGCACCCCTCGCTGGGCGGAAACTGTAACTCGAGCTTCAGGATACTCAAAGCTACTCATGGCTAAGTCCTCGAACAGGTTATTACACTCATCAACAGTTTTAGTGGTCAAAAGATTACCACCAGCAGTAGTGTCTAAGATATTACGTGTTGCATGGGTGACTCCATTATAAAATTTCTCAACTAGCGCCCAATCTTGCAACCCGTGATGTGGACATTTATGCAACAACTCTTTGAAACGTTCCCAAGTGTCGTAGAACGTCTCATCGGGTTTCTGCTGGTAAGAATGGATCAAGCTCCTCAGACGAGCGGTTTTCGACGGTGGAAAGTATTTCAGAAGGAATTTATCCTGCAAATCAGCCCATGTAGTGATGGAACCGGCAGGAAGAGATTCAAGCCAACTGTGGGCTCGATCAGAGAGAGAAAATGGGAAAAGACGCAACTTGAGTGCGTCCTCAGTAACACCGTTAAGATGGAAGGTGTCACAGATTCTGGCGAAGCGATTAAGATGAGAATTCGGGTCCTCAGACTGCAACCCGTGAAACTGACAAGTGTTGGTCATCATTGAAATGACCTGAGGAGGAATTTGCCAATTGTTGGCAGCGATTTGCGGTCGGGTGATACTAGACCTAGCGCCATCGGCTGTCGGCTTTGCGTAGTCGGCAACAACTCTCCTAACTGGTGGATCTGCGTCGCCCATCGTAGACTCGGTGTCGTGAATGGAATCGGTGTCGGTGTCGTGAACTGAACTTTCCTCCGTTACTGACTCGGTGTCGTAGTCGGGTTCGTCCGTCTGCTGGTCGAATATACGCTCGGGATCGTCTAATGGCTCAAACTCAGGTGGTCCGGCGGAACGGGTGTGACGCATAAACTAGAACGAAAATAAAATAAAATAAAATAAAATATAACTAAACAACTTAAATAAAACGGAACTAATCTAACAAGCAAACAAATAGCACGTAAAAGGCAAACTATATCTAAAGTAACAACTAGCAAATAGAGGAAACTAACCTAGAAAAGAAAAAGATAACCAAAACAAATAAGAATAAACAAAAAATCTAAAGGGTGGTTAGACCCCCGACTCGGATCGTTCTCGAAGTCGCCAAAATAAGTCCCCGGCAACGGCGCCAAAAACTTGATGTGTGTGATTATATATATTAGATAAATGTCGTTCACAAAACTCAGGTTTTAAATAAAATGGAAAACCCAACAAAACTCACACAAGCGGCAAGTGTACCGGTCGTGTGTAGTCAAGCTAAGTAAGTCCGAGTATCGTACCCAAGAGACTTGTTTGGCGGCCCTCAATAATAAATCGTTATCGACTCCTAACCGATGAAACCTTGTTTATTTTTAATTATTAAACTATGAAAATAAATACGAACTAAATATTAAAAGTTATCTAAACTAATTAAAACTAGTAAAACTAAAAATTACTTTAATTAAAACTAATAAAATAAAACTAGAAACGACTTAAACTAAGAAGACAAACTAAACTGATTCGAGAACTGTCAAGAATGAGAAAGCAACTACCTAGGCGGGAATCCTATTAACAACTCGACTACTATTGGTTTCATACAACTAATGGCACCGGATCTAAAAATATAACTATCAAGAACAACCCAACGCTACACTGCCTGCTATAGGTCTTAAATGTATGCTAAATGTCCTAAAATAGTTATTTGAAACTTACGGTGTTAAGTTATGGCATAAACCAAACCCGGATGACTAATGGATCCTAAACTAGATCTCCTTCCGGTCTCACTAATTCAATATCCTAATAGTTGGTTCTATCAACTCAATAAGATAAAGTGATCAATTAATCTAATACGATCTATGACAAGAAATCACAAGTGACTAGACTACTTAGGCAAAATCCACTCTCGTGTGATCCTAACCTAACCAAACTAGCAACTAGATGAAATCTACAACCTATCTCCTTCCGGTCTCTAGGTCGGTTAGAATACTAATTTATACATATGAGAGCAAGCCTATCTCATAGGTGACTATTCCTAGATCAACCCACATATTGATTCAAACACTAAGTCTAAATCTAGCATACAATCTTAACCAAAAACACAAAGTTAATAATTAAAATCACAAGAGAAACATGACAAACCACATATATATTATAACTAGTACGCACGTCACATTCAAAGACAATATTTAGATCAACTTTGCAATAATCATCCACTCCATTAGTTATAAAATAAACCAAAAGTAGTCAAAGAACATTAATATTCATCCATATACCTAGGTAGTATTAAAAATTAGCTAAACATATTCGTTAAAAGCATCACAAAAGTATTCAACTCAACACTAAACGTCATCAAATAGAAGAAATTAATGTGAACAATTGAAAACTGAATATGAAACACGAACCAAATATTTCCGAATTGAACCGAACACGTGCGTAGCCTATGATTCTTTTCTATCGCCAATTATATATGCTCCACACAATCCTTTCCTAGCCTTTAGTCCTTGTCCTCCTTCCTAAAAAATTTGCCGCCACCAACCTCCAAATCCTCTATGCCTCCTTTTCTTCTTTTTTTTTTCTTTTTATTCGCTCCAATAATGAAAACCAACAGCTGCCGTTTTTTCTTCTTTGCATTCTTTTTCCTCTTTAAAAACATGCAATTAGGTTTCTATCATTCTCCTCTTGGGCTTCTAGCTTCTAGCACACATGGACTTTTATTAAAAGTTAATTGTGGGCCCTTCCATAATAATCAATCAGAGAACTTATGACATACGAATTGAACCTCATCTCTTATATATATATTTTTTTATTTCAGCTACATGACCTACAAGAGAGAGAGAGAGACAAACAATTAATCATTAGTTTTTAATGAACTCTATTTGATTAAATACCATTCACGTTTGGTTTTTTATACGAGAACATTTAACTCATGATAAAATAATTGAAATATAAGTTGATTAAGAGTAGATTTCGATCAAAAGTAACATAAAAATGTAAGGAATATTTATATAAAATATGTATAGTTTAGACCACATCAACTGTATTTGGACTGTATTTTGGTTTAAACAGGATACTAAATGAACAAAAGTGGAATGTATTTGTTTTTGTAGAATACTGGACTGTATATTGGTTTAAACAGGTTGTAATTTAATGTACCTGATTTTTAAGTATGTTTTTTGTAAAAAACTGGACTGCATATGTTTTCGGAAAAATATTAGCAGTTTTTTTTAAATCTAACAGAAGTGTAATCTGGAGTATACATTTAATATACATTTCGTAAATTATTGTTTAGAATGTAATTAGTTAGGGTTTAGAGTGTAATTAATTAAGAGGGTTAAAAAGAAAATTATGTTTAAAAGACCAAACAGCCCTTATTTTTCTTGTACTTTATGCAGTTGAGTTAGTAAGTTGTTCTTATTTTTAAGGTATCTTAAATTGCCCTTCTAATTGGCTTTATATATAGTATAGATAAACTACACAAAATTACAACACACAAATGGACAAATAACACCAACCAGCAACAAATCAATAGCAAAACTAAACACCAGCGAAGCAAAAGAGAGAAAAAAAAAACACAGAGAAACAGAGAGAGTAAATAACAAAAAGAAATGTATATAGTAAGTCATAAACCACCAATCCCCTCTTCTAATAAATTGCTAACCCATGTTACCATATTGCGCCACTTGTCATCTCCACATTCATCCTCAGCATTTTAGCGGATCCGGGTCGGATCCACGTATCGAATTCAACCCATTGCACCACAAAGCCGGATCATATTAATATTACTCATTCTTCAAACGGCCGCTCATTCTCATCACATATCAAACCCTAATCATCCCTGGCTCTCTCTATGCGCTTTGATCTTCATCATCAATTCTCATCTTCATCATCTTCTCTGTTATCTGATATAAACAAGGTATGTTTACTATTGAATCTATCCGACGTTTCATCATCAATTCTCATCTTCATCGTCTTCGTTGTAGGGTTTTGAATAAAGCCTAAATCGATGCGTAACATCTTCTCCTTTTATCTGTTCATCGGTCATTATGTAAGTTTTGAATCAGTTCATTTCATCCTTACATGTTTTTGATTTGTTATGCTGATTGTTCGATTCTTTCATTATGTAAGTTTTGAATCAATTGATTTCATCCTATAAACATATAGTCTCTCTCTGGTGATTTCAACGCCCTGCTCTTCACTAAAACCCTAATTTCTGCGATATAACTTTTATATTGTTGAAGATGGAAAGAAGACGACCAACAATTTTCTATTGAAGAAGCGAGGTATGTATTTGAATATCATGTTTTAATATTATTGATTTTTAGAATACCCATTTGAAGCTTTATGATTCATAGATTACCTTTCCCTTCTTTTGAAATTTCATATTAATTTTCTTTATTTGATATAGCTTTTTCTATTTGTTTTATGATTTAAGAAACTGAAGCTTTAGTGTTGGGTATTCTAAATCGAATTATATTTTGTAAGGATTTTAAATCAAATTAGGTTTGTTTGCGGTTGATATAAGGTTTAAGGTTTTATACATTTTAAATCAAACTTAATAAACTAATTTGGGTGTGTTAACAAAAGTGAAAACCAGTTTAACATTTTGGTTTTGGTTTAACCGGTTTCCACCCTACAATTTGAATTCAAGTATCTTTTAAACATGTTTTTTTACCACTTTTGTATTTTCATTAACTACAACAATGATGATGTTTTTCCTATTATGAATAAAACTTCATACTATGTTTTTTACTTGGTCAGTAGAAAACTACTAGGAAATTTCAAGTGGTGTGTGTGTTTAACGGGTTAAAATGGGTTGTTTGTAAGTATAGTTGAAGTTAACTAGCTTATGTAACAATGTGTGTATAATTTTTTGTAGATTAAAATTAATATCAATTTATGTGCATGCTGATGATTTAACAGATCCTGCTCTTGCAGCCACTTTTGCTCACTTGGTTGCTGTCGCTACCGTGCTATCTCGACAAGTTTGCTTCATTCTATGAATGAGTGGGTCACTCATGTTGTCGGGTCAGGCTAATATGCAATTGCAGATTGCTTTGTTGATCTTATTTCATGAACTTTACTATTTAGTAATGCTTTGTTGATCTATATTATTACAATGACATGATTTTTAAAGTATAATGGTTTTATTGAATCTTGGTAATGTCAATATGTGTGGTTTTTAGGAAAAAAAACAAAATGGCCAGGTTGAGCACTTAGGCTAATTACAGCCAAATATTATATTTATATCAATTAGTAAAAATAGGTAATTTATACAACAAGTCAACACAGGTCATCCGCTGCAGATTGTGTTTTATATTTTTTTAAGTTTTATCATTAATGCGATTGAAGTTATATTATTGCAGATATCTTTGAGCTCTGTATATATCATGTTGTTGATCCACTGGATTCTACTGTTCGTAAGCCTTCACTCTGTATTTTGGAGTGGATCACTACAATATTATCGTCGTGTACAAAAGGTTCTTCAGAATTACAAGTTAAGGAGATCACGGAGCGTGAACTGAATTTAGAACCTGTGTTCCATGATGTAAAAGCTTCTCTTCCCTTTACTTATCTTACATAGGGGTGTTCGGATTTGTTTGTTTAATTTTTTTTTGTGATATTAACTGATTAGACTCAATTAATCAATTGTAGTACAACTGGCTGTAGGAGATAGTGTTTTGATCTATATCTGCTGTTTCTAAATCAACTACTTTAATGTTTCACAAATTTTGATTATTGAATTAAATAATAATTAAGTGACCAAGTTTAGAAATTGGAAGAGGTCTTATGACATGAAATATGACATGAAAGTAAATACCTCTTGAGTTAGGTTAAAAGAATTGGTATATATATACTAAGAAGTCCCATTAATGCTTAATTTAAAAATGTTTAATTTTTTTAATTGTAATTATATTTTTTTCATCTTTGTGTGTTTATATTCATGTTGTTGATTTAATGTAATGATTTAATACTCTCGGTTTCAGATGGGTAGATTGAGTTTCTTGAAAGCTTTCGTGCGCAATATGGTCTTTATATTGGATGCATGAAATCAAGAGTAGTAGTTTATGAAGTGTAAGTATTTCATTAATTTGGACTTAATCAAATTAATTTTTTTATTTATAGTAAGTTAATCAAATTAATTTTATTTATTTATTAGTAACTTTTTTTTTTGAACGGCAGTTGTACCACCAGCTAACCGGTGGCTCAAGGGAGTGCAATGACCGAGTCTAGAAGCCCACGGCATATCCCCTGTAAGAGGGATTATTTGCGGCAGAGTGTGGTAGCTCCCCTAAGAGAAGAATACTCTTCTCGGGGCCCCGACCAACCCTTCCGAAGAGCAGGAAAGTCGGAGTCTAAGACTCGTCAACTAACCGTCCCGGGGGAAAACCACATCAGGAACCTTTAACCTTTTCTGTGTAAAACCCCTCTCCTCAAGACTAGAACCCATGACCTCTAGGAAGCCAAGTGTTTTAGCCCATCATTGGAATGCCGTTGGACCAAATGGCCAACCGCTATTTATTAGTAACTTAATCAAATTAATTTTCATTTATTTAAAAACTGAATTTCAAATCATGATAACAATAAATATTATAGTGACATTTCCTTAAATATCGTTATGTTTTTTAAACTTATGATCAGAAAAATAAAAAATACCTCATATTTTTCAAACTAAATATATTTTTTAAAATATAAATATAACTACTTTCTCGCGGATGTGAATTGAACCTTACCAATGGGTTTTGTCAAAAACCCATTAAAGGCCTGCTGAAGGGTTTGTCAAGTGCCTGCTGAAGGATTATCTTCAGATGTGTGGTCTTAGAGAAAATATGGTAGAAATCCATTAAAGGCTCTCCCTATCCAAGGTTTGTTATTTCACTTTTTATTTTTATTTTTTTACATGTAACTTTTTAATAAAAAAATGTTGTAAAATATAAATACTATATACATATATAGTTGTATTTTTATAGTACATGCAATTGGATTTGTGCTGATTAAATTGAAAAACAGGTAAAGAAATTTCTAATAATTGTTCTTCATTTAATCTTTCGAATAATGAACAAAAGTTTGAATCTTTACAACTTAAGTTTTCCTTGATTTAATTAATTTTTAATTATGAAACTCATTATCATGTTTAGGTTTATTTTATTTACAATACTGAAACAAATAATTACATTTTATTGTTTCATCCCGTAGGTACCCACGGGTTCTAACCTAGTATATAATATAAAACAGCACAAACTATCTAAAGATAACCAAAAAAAACACGTGTCCCACAAAGATAACCACGTCACCCAAAAAATAAACAGGTGTCAAAAAGCAAAAAAAATTATGAAAAAACATTGCTTGGATCGAACCCACGTCCCCACAACCACAAACCAATATTAAAATCCACTCCAACAAAACAGCAACATGATAACAAACTTCAAACAATAACCTTTATAAACCACCTAAAACACATAAAAGCAAAAAATTCACTGTTCAAATCCACTTCTAATTCAATATAAAAAATAAATAAATAAATAAATAAATAAATAAATAAATATAAAGGATAAATATAAAGGATAATAAATAGTTTTATTCACACCTTGCGCATTGCGGAAGCCGTATTACACGCGGTACTTCTAACTCCAACTCGTGTGTCGCGTGAGAGTAAATCTCATGTCCGTATTTGTGATTAGTGAAACTATAACGTATTTAGGCTAAAGGTAACATATTAATATAATGGTTATAAAAATCGCCCATAGGCGCCGAGTTGTCGACTAACCCTGTCTAGGCCAAGTATATGGCAAGTCATCCCCAAATACTCCACAGTTATGGCTGGATACTCAAAACTCAACAATCAACCGAATAGGCACCTCTTATGACTATACAACAACCAACTTCAAGATAAGCACTAAAAGAACATTTTCCTCACACGCAAAACTATTTTACTTTTTTCGTTATCAGTGTGGCTCACCGAAAACCATAAAAGAAAAGTCTCGTGGTCAAGTCTAAAATACCAAACTTGCTTTATTCGTTATGAGTATGAATCACTTGAAACCATAAAAACAAATTTTTAATCCAAAAATTAAAAAAAAAAAAAAAGAAAAACGAAAAAAAAACTAAATAGTAGCTTACATATAAGCAATAAAAAAAACAAAACCACATTTTACAATCCACACAAAACTTATCAAATCATTCACCTCTAACATCTTTACCTACCATCAAAACAATTGTTAAAAAATATGTTAACAAAATCACCAAATTAACCACTAAAAATAGGCCACACAAACCACTCTAAAATTTACTGTTCAAAATCTTGAAATTTCAATATATAGAAGAATAAATAAATAAAGGAGAATATCATATATATCCAACCTAAATTTAAATTTGACATAGATGATATTTCATATATATATATATATATATATATATATATATATATATATATATATATATATATATATATATATATATATATATATAATAGTTAAGTATCATATATATCCAAACTAAATTTTAGATAAATAATTTTCATATATTTCCTTACAAGCATTACTAGAATAATGGCTTGCGTGTTGTGGCAAAGGTTTTTATGTTGTGAAATTTATGCTGATGTGTTGGTACATGTGAAAATTAACGGGTGAGATGTACGTGAAGAAAAACAAACTCTAAAACACATTTAAAAGAAAACCCAAATTATGGCCATAAGACCATGTTTTCGTAGACGCATTGATAAATATAGTTGTTAGAAAACCCAAATTACTTGCGTGATACGACTAGGTGTCTTACATGACTTTCACTTAGCAATTTGTGGTAGAATTTTGAGAAAAAAATACACACATATATAAAATTAGAGTAAATTGTCAAAATAGTCCCTGAGTTGGTATCGTTTCGACTACTTTGGTCCTTATGTTTTTTTGTTGCCATTTCGGTGTTTGGTTTTGTAAAAAATTGCCAATTTTATCCTTCCGTCCAACGTCCGTTAGAAGTTTATGCTGCTTTCGAGGGTAGTTTAGTCTTTTGACTACTTTAATGACCAAAATGGCAATACTGTTGACGTTTATTATTATTATTATTATTAGTATTATTATTATTATTATTATTACAAATAATATATAACCCCACCCACCCACCCACCCTTTCGTTTTTCTTTTTCAAGACTTGTTATACCTACAAGGCTACAACATCACCACCACCATTTTTTCATATCCCACCACCCACATTCCACCACCATATCCGATGAAAACCACCCACCATTTCTCCACACTACCACCACTGCCTCTATCTCCGGCCACCCACCTTCGACCAACCACCACCACAGAATCCTAGCTTTAAATTGATGAATCAGATTCACTGTTGCAGAGACGAAAATGATGATGGGGATGATGTTTGTGGGGAGCAGTGGTTCTATTAGGTTCACTGAGACTAAATCTTAACATGGTGAGCGACGAATATATGGCGGAAGGCTTGCAATCAGGTAGTGTGATGGTGGTTTGAGGGTAACCAGTGGCGAAGGAAGATGAGGACGATGGTTATGGTTGTGGTGGGAATTTTTTTTAAAAGTAGGTAGGTTTTCAAAATTTTGGTGAAAAGAGGGGTGTTTCTTGCACCAATAAATAATAGTCCCCTAACCCAAAATGGGCTAACGTGCTCTGCTAAGCACCAACGTATCATTGAACATGTGGCGTAACGGTTTTCAACCTCAGTGGGGGGTATGCCACTGTACGCGGGGGATTCCTAAATAGTACTATTCACATATCAAAGGGCTCCTGCAATAAGTTAATGGCTACCGAAAGTTGTACCAACGTTCGGGGACAAGTAGCAGATGTATTACACCATAAAATGCAGTTTATATAAATAAGTTTAGTAGGTATGTATCAGCCCCAAAAGCGTTACGTAAAAAGGGGGTTCATGAACTCACATGTAGTTTTGCTCAAGAATTTCCTAGAAAACGATTTGCGTGAGAGTCCTACCTCCTAGCGGACTTCCTATGTTTAGTTTAATCAAGTTAGATTCTAAAATATATAAGTCTACGTGTGTTCCATAACGGGTGCGTTTGTCTTTCGGTTGTATAGTTGTTTTAGTGTTCTCGTTGGTTTGTTCTCGTTTTAACACTTAAATTCTTATTATATCAGTTTAATTAAGTAAGTATTTAACTTATTTTTCATAAAAATCAGAAAGTTTGAGTGTTATCACATTTAGTCCCTCAACTCTGTTATATTGACACTTTTAGCCCTAAAGTTAGGTTTTTAGTTATAACTTCCATCTATAGGTGTGTTAGTGGTGTGTATTGGTCTTATACATATTTTAAGGTTAACCTATTGGTTTTAAAGTGTTTATCAAGTTCGGGGTAGATTTCGAGTTCACCGGTTTCTCCGGTTGCGGTAAATCGCTACGTGTCGGGTTATGATTTGGGTTTTTGAGCTTATTTTGATCTTGGGTTCTTATATTAAGTTAAAGGGGTCTTAGTTACTGTAATACATGGTGTTTCATGGTTTTTAGGTGTTTCAATTATTTTCTATAAATTATTTTAGTAGTTGTCGGTTTACAGGTTTTTAAACTTAAATAATTTGTATAAAATAATTGGTACTTCCTAAATTGTTGGAATTTTGGTTATAGGTTATTAAATCAGTAAATAAGTGCTTTTTAGTCCAAAAGTTGAGTTTTATTGTTCGTTGGTCATTTTCGTATTTTAACGCGTGTGTAACCGATGTATGAACGATTTATTTACAAAACATCCTTTTAAACATTTTTATTCTTTAAAATACTTCTTTGGGTTATATATACTGTATAAAAAGTGGTATTTCAGATTAAAAGGTATTTTTCTAATTTTTGTGCTTTTTACCATTTACTTGGTCTTTTATATTCAAAAATTTATAATAAATAGGTTAGGTTTATAAAAATTATGAAACTTGTTGGGATACTTAGTTTTTATATATAAAAGCTTCTGGAATTATAAAATATCAGATTTTTCTTGTTTCGTTGGGTTTCGTGTTTTTAACGCGTTCGGTTCGGTTAAGATTACGTTTTATGCCTAGAGGGTCCTTGGTAACATTTTAGGTCTTAAAATAGTTATTATATATTCATATATGAGTTTTTATTCTGTAAGTTTGGCTCTAAGTGTCCCTATTTATTTTATACGAATTTTTGTATTTTAATCCTATTAAACATTCAAAAATTCATAGTAATTACATTCTTTTTAGGAAAATTATGAAATTTATTTTATAACTTATTTTTAAAATTTTTAAGCTACTGAGATAATAAAAATTTGGTATTTTTACATTTTTGGTATTTTCGTTGTTTTTTACGTTTTAGTTTCGGTTATTGTTCGATTTTTATGTACACCCATCAACAATCAATTATAATCAGTCATATTAACCTATACACATATTTATAACAGTAAGATAACCAATTTTTTATTTTTATACTCGTCATACATTTTTGTGAATATTAGTGTATTTATCCATTTTTAATAGTCAAAAATGCATAATAAATAATGTACAACTCCAAAAATCATTAAATATATTTTCTAGCCATATTTTATTATAAAGAAACTCTAGAAAATGTAAAATCATGTTTTCAAGGTTGTTAGTTGGGTGTTGTTGTTTTTCTCAAAATAAAGTTTATAGTTTGACTATTTTAGTCAAACTTGTATATTTTTATTTAGAAAATGGTTTTATGGTTTTTCATACTTTTGTTACTGAAAAATGAGTGTTTGAAGGTGTCCAAAAATATATGGGAAGTGTTGGTATTCGTTGTGTGTAAAAATGAACGTTTTGTGCACGTATAGTGCATTTTCGGGTGTTTTCTCGTTACCTTGAGGTTGGGAGTGAGTGGGGGTGCACTTGGGGTGGTATGAGAGTCACAAGAGAGGCTGGAACTCGACTGGAAGTGGGCTGGGCGTGGGCTGGTCTCACGGTGCTTCTTCGTTGGACGAACGGTTTTTGCTTCGGTTTCTCGGTTATTGTTTCTTTGGACCCGTGGCTCCTCTTGGCTTGTGTTTGATGATGCTGGTCGACCTTAAAGTATTGTTGCTGCTGTGTTACAAGTTTTTGAGGTGGAGAATGCTTGATGAAGAAATTGCTAAATAGAGTTTTTGGTGAGTTGAGAGATTTTGTTGTGGAAATGAAGTTGTGTGTGTGTGTGTGTATAGAAATCGGCTGAAATGAAGAAGAGAGAGGGAGAAAAGAGTTGTCAAAATCTTGTCTTGGTTCTTGGAGATTTTGTGTAGATTCACAAGGAAATTGGGGTTTTCAAGCAAGTTGGTTTATTGGTTGTGTAGGGTGGTGAGTTGACAAAAATGTAGGTGGAATCTTTAGGGGATTGGGTTTGTATGTATGTATATGTACCGTAATGTATGTATGTATATGTATGATATGATGGTGATTTATGTGCTTAATGTTGGTGCATATGTATGTGTAAGTATATATGTGTATATATGGGTGCATGTTAGAGAACTATTAGTTAGTTGTGTTGTATTTTGTAAAATGTTAGTTGTACCGTAATGTATGTAAGTATATATGTGTATATATGTATGTGTAAGTATATATGTGTATATATGTACCGTAATGTATGTGTAAGTATATATGTGTATATATGTACCGTAATGTATGTAAGTATTATTTGTATTTAGTTTTTGTATTTAAATTAGTTAGTTGTGTTGTATTTTGTAAAATGTTAGTTGTGTTTGTAAAGTGTTGGTGAATTAATTTGTTGGTTGTGGTTGTAGTTTTATATAAATATATATATATATATATATATATATATATGTATGTATGGACGTATAGATGTATATATATATATATATATTTATGTGGGTGTTTGTTATGAAGTATAAATAATGAAGGTTGTATGGTGGTAAATATTGTGTCTTGGTTGTAGGTGTAATTGTGTATATGTGTGGGTGTTTATTTGATGGGTTTGTTAGTCTTTGTATATATATGTATACACATATATATATGTACGTAGGGTAGGGTTCAAGAGAGAACTCATTTTAAGTTGAGAACTAGAGAACTATTAAAAATACAAGAGATGAAATTTTAAAGAGGAGGGGTAAAATTGGAACTTTAAATATATAAATCTTTAAACATTTGTATCTTTTGCATACGTTAATATTATTTTAAAAAAATTGCACCATTAGATCAAGAATTTCAATATCTTTCATTTAAGTATAAATAACGTCATAAAATATATATTTTTTTTCTCGCTTTTTTAAATTTCATACTACATATATGTAGTATTGCGATATTGTATTTGATTATATTTTTCTTTAAACGCTACTAACTTTTTCATACGTTATTTACTTTAAACAATTTTAAAAATCACATTATGGTTTTTTTGATACTACATATATGTAGTATCAATGTACTTGATGCATTTATTAAGTGACCAAATGACTCAAGAGTCTAATAATTATTTAAACTGTACATATGATCTCAAATAACCAATAACAAAGTTCATAAGATTTCATATTAAAAAACTTATGGTAAATGAAAAGAAAACCAATACTTATACTATGTCTAAACATAAAGATAATAATAAACTAATAAACCAATGATAAATATCATAAAAAAGTAAAAAAAAACTTGAAATTCAAACTATAAGATAACAATGCATCAATATTGCATATACTGCATATATGTAGTACTTGGATACTACAGATATGTAGTATATGATACTGCATATATGCAATACTATAAAATTTAAAAGGGGATAGTGAATATGGTGATGTTATGAACCTAAGTTACCCTTAAAACCATTAAAATTACGTAGCTTTGATAAATTAACTTCAATTTTTTTATTAGAAAACTTAACTCATTGATCTTTATTCAATGTTAATGGACGACTCAGTCTTCTCCTCTTAGATCATAATTTTTCTCTTTCTCATTTACTCAATAATCGTCATTTATTTTAGTAAAATATTATCTGCCCTTTAAAAATCGATCGTAACTCAATTTGGCTTATCAATTCCAACTAACAGATTAATATAACATGACTCATATAATTGGTATTATGATATGCGCATGCTGCACATATTCATACCACATCACATAACGTGAACCAAGTTATTGTTAGCAATGTCAATACGATCATATGAGAAAATCCAAATTTGGAATTGAGGCATGATGATGTTGTTTTTTGTGTGATAACGTCATCGAAATCAATGTCATTGAACTTTTGATATTTTATCAAAGTATGTAGTTTTGATGGTTTCTTGGGTAATTTAGGTTCATAACAACACCGTATTCATTTCCCCAATTTAAAAACATACAGTATCGTATATTACATATATGCAGTATTGAAAGTTAAAAAACGAGAAAAAAATATTTTTTTATAACGTTATTTATACTCAAATGAAAGATAATGAAAATCTTGATCTAATGGTGCAAAAAAAAATTAAAAAACTTAACGTATGCAAAAGATAGAAATTTTTAAAGATTTACATATTTAAAGTTCCAATTTTACCCCTCTTTTAAAAATTTCATCCATACCTCTTTTTTAGTTCTTTAGTTCTCAACTTAATATGGAGTTCTCTCTTGATCCCTCCCCTATGTACGTATGCATGTATATATAAATATATGTGTACAAGGTTGTGTGGTGATTATTAAGTTCATAGAATTGGTATCTTTATTATTTTGTTGCCTAGTATAGGTCATAGGTGTAATTTAATTTATATATCCCAACAATTGGTAATACTAAAGATATTAGTGAGAAAATTTCTATCTAACTCATGGTAGTAAAAATAAATACCTACGCGTATCCGGGTATTTAATATGACGGGTTTCGTCATCGGTTCTTATCGTAAACATACATGGGCCAAGCCCATAATTTAAATTGGGCCTAAGCCCAATAAGGGTTGGGCCAAGCCTAATAATCTAAGAGGGGCCAATAATAGTTGGGTCAAGCCCAATGGGTTTTTAAAAAAAAAATCCGAGCCTAAAAACTGGGATTGTTACACCAAACCTTGACCCGACACATGCACCCATGAACCGGCCCATGTCCTAAGCCACGACTCGAACCATGACCCAACCCATGACCCAAACCTTGACCCGACACATGTGATGTGAGGGTGATTAAATGGATGTTAAAGAGTTAAATGATAGAGTTTAGATGCGTTTATATGTGTTATTCATGTGGTTTTTATGAATAAGATAACTATGCATGCGTATGTGAATTGTAGGTAAAATGGTGCTTTTGGACCACGCATTAGGAGGGATGGAAGAGGGACATGGATTACACGAACGTTGGAGGCTAAAGAAAAGGCAAATGAAGATTTCAGCAAGGCTTCTGCCGTAGGCTACGCCGGGTGGCGTAGGCTACATCAGCCCAAAATCAAGCACAATAGAACATCCTCTGGCGTAGGCTACGCCAGCTCGCGTAGGCTACGCCAGCCAACTTTAGGAGTAAACAGAACATCCTCTGGCGTAGGCTACGCCAACTCGCGTAGGCTACGCCAGCCTATATTTGGAAATGTGTTTTTAGGTCGGGTTTTGACCTATTTAATGATGTCTTGAATCCTATTCGATGCTCTCGACTTTTTGACGACTTTTTGGAGTTCAACTAAGGGTTTGCCATCATTTCATCACTACCGAACATCATTCCATCGTCTACAATGCTTAGTTCATCAACTTTTGAAGAATCAATCAATAACATGAGCGGCTAAACCACCCGTGTTCATCTCTGGGTGGATGGTTAGTGTTAGTTAATGTCTAATTAGGGTTTTAATGTGCTAGACACAAGTTAAATGTTTGGTTTTGTTTGAATATTATAATTTGTCTATGAATTTGATATTTGAATGCAATTGAATGTTTGGTAGACTTGTGAGTTTGTGATCAATAGTTTAATTAATGGTTATAGCATTTTGTTTGAGAAACTTGTATGTCATTCACTAGCCAAGCTAACTAGTAATCAACATTCGAGTCGTTTTCCTACATGGTTATAACTTGTACTTCTAAACGAAACCACTAGGTCCGGCATTGGTTTGGATCCGGCCAACACAATGAAAATTGGTCGTGAAATCATCTAATTTAACTACCCGTGAGTCTAGTTATTAGCACGCTTTAACCTATGATCACAACTATCTATGTCTATGTAGATTCTAGCATGTTAAACCTAATTGCATATCTTTCTGAAACCTAAACCCGGAGGTGATCCATTTTTCCATTATAATCACAATCAACTTAATTACTGCAATTGTTTTCTTTATAGTTTTCACTTTTACAAACAAATCATCTTCTCACAGCCAAGAGGCAATAGCATAATTTAGTTTAATTATTTATTTGTTTTCTCAATCAATCTAAAACACATCATCCACTAATTCCACGTGGTTCGACATCCCTGCTTACCCTAACTAATCTTAAGGTGAATAGGATACTTTTTACACTTATCTTTGATCGTCACTTCGACATCGTCACATGCACCCATGAAACCTATGAACCGAATCAGAACCCAACCCATGAACCGACTCATGACCCTAGCCATCAACTAACCCGTGACCCGACCCATGTCGATCCATATCCTGAACCATGACCCAAACCATAATCCGACTCATGACCTGACCTGTGTCTCGTACCATGACCGACCCATGTCCCGATTGTGACATCTGCCCCAAACCCGCACTCGAATACCCATCTCGAACCCGAAGTATTTATCTTTTAAATTGGATTCGTATTTATTTCTTTAAAATGTAACGCTTTGTTATTTATATATATATATATATATATACATATATATATATATATATAAATTGTCGAGCCTTACGTCATTCTCGTCTTTAATATATAACAGTCGATTTATTATCTGAGTTTTATTAATTAAATACTAAAATATATAAAAATAGAATTTTGTAAAAGAGTGTTTATAAAGTTTATTAAAAATAAAACTATCCAAGTCTCGAAATAATCATATAATATCAAACACAATACAAACGTTCAAAAACGCCATTTAGATAAACGTTACGTTTCGGCTCGGTTAAGTGAGTTAGCCAATGTATCTTAGAAAATAAGTTTGGGCCATTGTTGTAAACTTTGAAACTCATAATAAAAGTTAAAACTCAAAATAATATCAAATTGAAAGTGAAGGGCCTTGTTACGCGTTTTAACAGCTCAATCTACGCGAATTGTTTCCAATTCAAAACCCGAAAATTCCATCTCCATAATTAGACCCGTAAACGATGATTGATTCTTTACAAAGCTTCCTATACTACTCGACTAACTTTCTAAATCACCACAACTCCCTGTTTCCCTCTGCAATTACATAAACAATTTTCAGCGAACAGTTCGTGAACCGTTCGGCGGGAAGTTCGTTTGTGTTCGTTCGTTTAATAAACAAACAAACACGGACAAAAAAATCCGTTCGTTAAGCTAAACGAACGGACATGAACAGAGGCTGCGTTCGTTCGTTTACGTTCGTGAACGTTCGGTAACATGTTCGTTTATGTCCGTTCGTTTAAGTTCGGTGGTCGTTATGTTTTTAAAATTTATATTTATCATTTAGGTGAATACTTTTACATTTATAGAAGCAAATATGGTCATGGCAACATTACTTTTGTTGTGTTTGAAGCAAATTATGGTTATGCATCATGAGTATGAATGTGTGATTAAAAGTAGTATTTGCTTCTTAAGGCTTATTTGGTTCTGTTATATATGAAATTTTAATTCAAATAAGCTTAATCAAGTCAAAATAGTTTATTTAGATACTAATTTGATATAGTGGATTAATTGAGGTAATAAGGTTTAGTGAAAAAAAATGTGTTTTAAATCATTTTTTATCTAATTTTTCTTTATTGTAAACTATCCAAGTAAATTAGAGATCTTGGTCTCTTAGGTATTGACGTAGTTAAGGATAGTTTTTGGTATAATTATGACTTATTGATTAGTTGTCATGTTAATTAACTTTGGATAATTGTCTAATTTAGCCAAGGTTAATTTATTATTTTGGTTGTGGAATGGTAAAAATTAACAATGTTTTGTCAATATTTTCTAGTCAAACGTTCGTTTGTGTCCGTTTGTGTTTGTTTTGTCCGTTTGTGTCCATTTGTGTCCATGAACAAAGTTCACGAACCGTTCGCGAACAACTTTAAAACCTTAACAAACGAACACGGACAAATTTTTCTGTTCGGAACTTGTTCACGAACAGTTCGTGAACAACTTAAAACCTTAACAAACGAACACGAACAAGCCTCGTCCGTGTCCGTCCGGTTCGTTTACAACCCTATAAACAACCGACCATAAAACTTTTTCCGGTGAGCTAGTCGATTTCTACCTTCCGGGCACATTTTCTGGCAATTGTTATACTCATTTTAATCCATATTCTAAAAAACTGATGAAATCGGTCGACTCTTCTTCCTATTCGTATCCGTATCAAATCATCACCAACAAGTAAGTTTAATATGTCAAAACGCTCGTGATTCAATGAGGATTAAAAGCCTATGATCAATTGGGTTTAATCTAGCAAAATCAACATCAAATGGATGATCCTTATTCTAGGGCTTGTATTGTAAATGGGTGTTGCTAATTAATAAAGGATAAAAGTATTTAAAAACAAGTTATTTAACAAATTAAAAGTGATGTTGGTTCAATGGTTAAGTGTTGCTGTTGTGGGGCGTATGGCTACTGGTTCGAATCCCACAGCCATCATTTCTTTAATTTTGACATTCTAACTATTTTAAACATTAATGCATAATTTTCTAAAAACTAAAATAACATATTTTAAATTAAAAAAATATTTAAAGGATTAAAAATATGCAATTTCAAACACAATTATACAAATAATAATATTTCAAGGTTATGAACATTATTTCAAGAAAACTAAACATAGATTCGTACAAAATATATTCAATATGAAAATGCAATTACGTTTTCAAAACCCTAATTCCCAATTTGTATTTCAAAATCCTAATTCTCAATTTATAATCTAAAACCCTAAATCCCAAATCCGAAACCCTAGATTTCGGATTTTGATTCTAGTTGTTATGGTGTCGTTTCTGAGTTAGGGTTTTTCCCAATTAATTAGGTGGTACTAATATTTGGGCAACCATCGGTTCTCTATAGCTGCGTTTCTAGCGTTACGATTGTATTTACTTTTCAAGGTGAGTAAATTCACTTCCCTTTTTACTTTTACGTTTTGGGCCTGAAATATGTTCAAATACTATACAATGTTTTCAATTTTCTATTTGTTTTCCAAAAGAGATCATAAAATATGTAGTCTTGTTCCGGGCAAGATGCAATCCTTATGTGGTAGTTTAAAGTAGTATTGTTACTTAGTAATCCCACCGGTACAATGTTAGCGCTAATGGTTTGACAAACCCACATACATGTATTTCAAAATCGGTGATTTAAACTCGGCCATTCAATTTTAATGTTTCTAGTTACAATTCAATGTTACAAGTTGCTATACGATGATACTAGCTGCTATGATATGTTGCTACGTCCCTTAGATGCTTAAACAATTATTGATAACTTATATCGAGACAGTTACGTGACGGTTGCTAAAAAGGTTATCTTTAGTTAATAACATGAGTTGGTTCCTCATGACAAATGATTACAAGTTGCTATACAATGATGGTGTTCAATGTGTGTTCAAGGTGTCATGGTCGATAATGATATGAAATAGCTATGCATGTAAGATTGCGCAGCATATTATGATGATCTCGGATTTCTATATTACTATGTATTCAATTTGTGGTTTACTCACTAGCTTTAAATACTAACTTTATTTTTACATATTTCAGGTGATGCTTGATATTATTTTGCTGCTTTGCCAAAACTTAGGATTGCCTTGGACCTAGTTAAATAATAAGGATAATTAAAGTTATTGTTTCTGTTTTATAAATTTTGTCGTTTCTATTTAAGACGTATGTTCCAAACGTATAAATCATTATTAGGCTTAATAAATAATTACCATGTGATTTGTTTACTATTGATATCCAGTTCTCTTGACAGCCCGATGTTTCCACCGCCGGGCGGGTGTCATACCGATCCAAGACCTAACACATGAACCAATCCATGACTTGATTCATGAACTGACTAATGACCTAGTCCATGAACTGACTCATCACTCGACCACGAACCGAGCAATGTCGTTACCACTTCCTCGAACCATAAGCCGATCTATGGCCCAAACCAAGACCCGACCCATAAGCTTGACTATGTATATTTGTTATTTTTAGAGATTTGTATTTGTTTCATTTATTATATCCTGCATACCAAACAACAAGAAGTATTGATTCAATTCATTCATGTAAAGTAACCAAACATGATAACGGAATGGAATAGTCCATTTCATTCCTTTGTCCATTCCTTTTAATTATTCGTTCTATTCCCTCGTCCATTCCATTACCTCATACCAAACAGACCCTTACTTGGTTAAATTGTTAACCTATACCTATCTTTGATTACTTAATTAAACTGTTAACCTTCAAATTTTAATGAACTGTGAATTGCTATTGAATCGATTTGGTGATTCCATGATCATTCAAAATGGATATTTCAACTTTTTGTTAAGTGGGCACTTGCAAGACATGTTTCAGTAATCAATTTAATATTTTGGAGATTGAATTGTTAAGTATGTTAACAAGGTAGTTTTTTTTCATTTAAATATTTAACTTCTTTTTTAATGACATGTTTCAGTAATCAATTTAATATTTTGGGGATTGAACTATTAAGTATGTTAACAAGATGGTTTTTTTATTTAAATATTTAACTTCCTTTCTGATAACCAATTTAAATTTGTTGAAGTTTTATGATCATTAACTAGACAAAAGTTTTATAGTTGTTATCTTTTCTAATTAAATGGGTTAATTTAATATGTTAAATTAGTCATTTGTTAAGTTTTATTAATGAAATATATTTGATTCATTTAGTTTTCTTAATGTAAATTATTGATTTATTTCTACACTAGGTCTAATACCCGTGTGTTACACACGGGTTAATAATAATATTTTAAAAAAATTATAACTATTATGTTTATGGATTTTTAAATATAATATTTAAGTTAGCTCATTAACTCATGCATGGTTAAAATTTCACTTAATTTCCCTCAAAAGCTTCCTATTATAAAACAAAAAATTTCTCCCAAAAAATGGCCCCTTAAAACCTTGATTTATTAGGTAGATATATGTAGCACGCCTCTTATTTTTTATTGTTTGCTAAATTACTAACTATTATTTTCAAACTAAAAAAATACTAGTTTTGGTTTTTCTAAAAAAGAAGTCCAAATTAAAGAAAAATTGATAAAAATATAAATAAGAAAAAAATGAAGTAAAAAACGAAAGTGATATTAGATTTTAGTAATCCGAACTTGTGTATAGATATTTTATAAAATTTTTTGACTTTGCACTGTTAAGTTTAAAGACTCGTTTGAAGACCGTTTGATCATTTGAAGCACTCGTTCAAGGTAAGTTTTATATCAATAGACGAGTAGCATCTCCCGATCAAAATCTCTAAAACATCGATCTAATTCGAGTATAAATATTTTATAAAAATGCTTTTATAAAATAAACTTCACCATAAGTCTACGCATTTAATTCTCTTTAATTTAAATATAAATATTGTTATACAAAAAACAATTTTTTTAAAACAAATCTTAGATTATGCTTTTACCACACTTTTATCTTAAACTGATTGTAATCATCCATGCCCATGAATATCTCTAAAATCACACGTAGGTTTTGTGTTCCCAAACAAACTAAACTAGTAAATATAAGAGTAAATTACATTGTTTGAATGTTTACCCTTTATACTAAGTCAAATTACAGTCAGTGTCTTTATTTTAAATTTTTGCACTGGTTGGTTTTTATTTAAAATTTTCTGTCGCTTTTGGGCCTTTATTTAAATTTGTGCACATGCACATGAGAGGAATTAACTGGAAAACTTAACCGCCGTTAAGTTAAAGGCCCAAAAGCAACATAAAATTTTAAGATTTAATTGCATATTTACCCCTATAAACACCCTTAAATGCATATTTCTCCAACTAAAAAAATCAATTGCATATATACCCAATGTTAACTAAATGTCTTTATTAAAAGGAAAATTGGATTTTAAAAATTCGAACTTTGAGGTGTTGGCCGCTGAAGGTTCCAACTTCAAAAATCATTTATAGAGGTTCCAAGTTTGGACGATTTTGCTCACAAAGGTTCGCCGTCACAAATCAGTGAATCACTAACGGCCGTTTATTAATGATGACGTGTCACCGGTGGGCCCACATTTTCTTTATGGAAAATTGGATTTTAAAAATTCGAACTTTGAGGTGTTGGCCGCTGAAGGTTCCAACTTCAAAAATAATAAACGGCCGTTAGTGATTTGAGACGGCGAACCTTTGTGAGCAAAATCGTCCAAACTTGGAACCTGTATAAATTATTTTTGAAGTTGGAACCTTCAGCGGCCAACACCTCAAAGTTCGAATTTTTAAAATCCAATTTGCCTTATTAAAAATGGGTATATTTGCAAATTAAAGTTGTTAATAAGGGGAAATATGCAATTGATTTTTTTGACTGGAGAAATATGCATTTAAAGTGTTTTGGAGGGGGAAATATGCATTTAACCCAAATTTTAAATAGAGGCCAACAATGTAAAAGTTTAAAATAAAGACGTTGATCCGTAATTTGACTTATCATAAAGTTAAAAAAAATATAATTTACTCTAAATATAAAAAAAGGTATATTGGTTTTTACTGGTCCCAGCTATCACATTTTGTCTTCTACCGGTCCCAACTATTGAATTGGTTGTCAACGGTCCAAACTTTTATCACTTTGGTAACAACCGGTCCGTTGTTAATTTTTTTTAACGCCGCTAAGTTTTTCCAAATTCAATATCAATGTTTTAAGCCTTTTGATCGGAATCATAATATAAGTCGATTGATGGAAAAGTTACCTCGAAACGGCTTTCGAACAACGAAATAATGCTTCAATCGGGTGTTTAAACCTAACGGTACTTCAATCGGATGTAAAAGTTTTATCGTTCAGAGAGTATTTTCGAGAAAACTTTTACATCAATCGACACATATTATCCTTCCGATCAAAAGATCTAAAACATCAGTCTTGAATTTGAAAAAAAACTTAACAACATTAAAAAAGAATTAACAATAAAATTAGTTGTCAAAGTTATAAAAATTAAAATTTTTAACAGCCAAAAAATGATAGTTTAGGCCTAAAAACCAATCTATATATATAATAAAGGAACATAATTTAAAGTGGTGTGGCAGCCTCTCATGCATTTGGGACACGTGTCAAAAGGAGAATGCATAAGGTGACGTGTTCGCTTGAGAACACTTCTAAGTTTCACGCGGGTTAAACCCGTTTTCTTTCATCCGACCCTCTTTCTCTTTTACTGATTTCAAACAAACCCTTCAAACTTTTCATTTCTCTACTCTCTCTCTAACATTTCGTTTCACCTTCTCTCTATATATATAATAAAGGAACATAATTTAAAGTGGTGTGGCAGCCTCTCATGCATTTGGGACACGTGTCAAAAGGAGAATGCATAAGGTGACGTGTTCGCTTGAGAACACTTCTAAGTTTCACGCGGGTTAAACCCGTTTTCTTTCATCCGACCCTCTTTCTCTTTTACTGATTTCAAACAAACCCTTCAAACTTTTCATTTCTCTACTCTCTCTCTAACATTTCGTTTCACCTTCTTTCACACACACCTCCTCCTTTCAACGACGGTGATGTTTTCCGGTGTAATCTACCGGCTGAATCTTTGTTATCAAGGTATGTTTTTCCTTTCTTTTGGGTTTTTAGCACCTTTTGATCACTTTTTCTTTCACATTTTCTATTTCCTTTACAAAACCTTGAACCCTAATTTATTTTGTTGTGATTTTTCAGTCACCGCGTTTTTGTTCTTCGCAGTCAACGACCATCTTAGACGACTGAAGGTATATTTATTTCATTTTTCTTAACTTTTCCACTTTTTTTATTCAGATCTGATCTTTTCATGTGAATTGTTCTAACCTTTCTTTTTGTTTCTTTGTTTTTGTTTTCCCGATGGTTGTTACATACCGTCACCCACACAAAATTGAAGGTAGTTTTTATCCATTTTTAGGTTTTTGTCTCATTTTGTTCAGATCTAATATTTCTTATGATATTTTTTTGTTTCTTTTGGTTCATTTCTCAGAACTACCGTTGAAATCAATGACGAGTGGATTGCAGAAAGAATTTGGTGTTTGTAATTTGGTGGGCATGTAAGTTTTGTTCCCTTTGTTTGCAATGTTTAATTGTTGTTACCTGATTTAGTTTACTCAAACAAATATGGTTTAATCTAATTTTTTCATCTAAATAAAAGTTTCAATCATTAGAATTCCTTCGGACCATCCTTGATAGTTATTTACATTTTCATATTTTCATGTGATTATGAGAATTAAGTTAGAACATTGCACTGTCAGTAGTCAAAATTATGTATTGTTTGCTGTTAAATTTTTGCAATGTTTGCTGTTAAAGCTGCTAGACTTCTTCATAATTTTGGTTTAAAAAGTCGGTCTATTAGTAATCAAAATTCTACACTGTTTTGGGTTATATATGAACCCCAAAATGGTTCAAGTAAAGGTCAAATATATGAACCCAAACAATGGGAAAAACACTGTTTAGTTTTTATTACAAAGAGTAGTTTTTTTTCTATCAGCAGTTGTTATACTTAATAGAAGTAAGCCATAATTTTATAATTCATATTCTCTAAAATTTCTATAAACATGTTTAATTTCATGCATAGCTAACTTTTTATAACTTTTTCATCTATATAACCTTTTAAGCATTCGTAACCAAATTATGAATACACTATATCCAAGTTATACTTTCTTTATACATTTAATAATATTTCAAAATCTCTTTAACAAAAACAGTTTTTCATTGTCTTTTTTAGGCTAATTTTTGAAAATATAAAGAGAAAATATTATGAACATGTCAATTTTACTAAAGTGAAGACTGGTCAAATGCATTACGTGTATCAATAAAGTTGAAAAGTCGACTGAAGTGTATTCATGTTGCAGGTAAAGCAATAATGCAGTAGAAACAAGTCTTGGGTTAATGAGGAAGCCAACTATCATATACACTAACATTAGATCATTTTACCAGGTTAGACTTTCTATATACTAATTTTAATGTAAAAAATTATAAAAAGCAAGCCCTTAGGGGTGTTGTTGTTTTCCAAGCACCCATTTTGGTGAAATTTGCAACATAAAAACATTCTGAATCAATCTACTTTTAACTTACATGACAAAAGTACATCCATTTTGATGACATGAATCATCTACTTTCAGAATCATGGCTACTTTGAAGTCTAACCTGGTAAAATGCTACTTTCAGAATCATAATCTTTTGTATTGGTGGGCAAATGAGTTGGATTGATAATGTTTTGTAAAATTTAAGGATTCATAAGTAGACATGTATACGTTGATTGCAATAATGCTACAATTTTTAAGTCGTGTCATTTCTTATAGTTTTCATGTCAACAAGATGTGATATTAGTATATTTCTTCTATATCCCGTTAACAATGCTTTGTTTTTCAATAGACATATGCTTTGTGCATAAATCAGTTCATAGTTTTATTAATACAAATTGTTCCAAATGTTGTCTAATGTTCTCTTTTTATGCATATTTATAATCAATGACCTAAACTTGGTGTGGATGTGGCATTCATTTTGTATATGGTGATGTGACTCTTTCATGGCACATAAGTTTTTATAAGATGTTTTATTTGCTTATTGCAGCAACCAAAGACCCCTCAAAACTGTTGGGACATCCATACATGATGTTGTCTTTGTGTTTAGGTCAAATGCAAGGTGTTGAAAGGTGTTGATGTTGTTTGGCTTTGAAGTGGATGAAAGTATAATTACCGGAAAAATTCGATGTACCGAAAAAGATTATTTGTATAGATGGTTAATAATCAATTGGTGTCTTGTGTTTGCATTAAAATTTCGTTTGTTTTTCATTTTGATCTTTTATAAACAAACAGAAAATATCAAGTTTAAGTTTTTGTTTGTTCGACCCATGTTTTTACACAAGGACAATTATTGTTGTGAGTTGGTTTGTTTTTGAAAGAACAAGTTTTTACTCTTATCAAATGTTGTATAAAAATAAGTATTTAGAGATTTGTAAAAATATGTTACTATTTTTATTTTTATTTTTGTTTCATGTTATTTTATTCATTTTATACAAACAATAATAGTGTTATTAAAATGTTATTCTTTTTATTCTTTTTTTGTATCATGCATCTTATTCATTTTATATACAAACAATAATTCCGTTAGTAAAATGTTACATTATATTTTTTTTCTTCCGGCCCGTGTGTTAACACGGGCATATATAGGCTAGTATACATCTAAAACAACAAAAAAATAACGAAAGGCAACTCCTCAGTTACTTACTTACCAATTGGAGTCGACAACTCATCGGATCCAAGTTCTTCATCATCATTCAAAACCCCTTTCTTTTCTGTATTCAATTTCGATCCTTTGTTTCCCACGATAATCATCCACACCCGCTTGTTAGGTATACTTGGATTATTATATCCATCAAAAGATTATGCTTTGTAATTTTAAGTTTCTTGATTTTGATCAGATCGTAGAAAAGAAGATGTTTTCACGAATGTTTGGCAAACCTAAGCCAGAAGCTAACACTGTAACAACTCTAGACAAGTTAAATGAGGTATGTTTCTCTTTGATTATCTTTTTCTTTCATTTCTTGTCGAAATTTTTCTACTTTCTTTGAGGGTTTAGTCTAAAATCTAAATGGGTCTGAGTTCATTACAGATCAAACATCCCAAATATAAATTTTAAGTTTTTTACTCTAAGTTCAAAGAAAAGAGCTCAGGGTTATAGTATAAACGTATAGTTAATTGTTTTGTAGTATACTTTTGTTGTATGTTGGTCATTTTAGAGTACTGATAAGCAAAATAATATGTTATGTTATATGAGTATGACATAGTTTTCGAGCTTTGTCTAGTGTTTCGGTTTGCAAAGTCCTGGAAATCCGTGGATCTGTGACGAGCGGTAATAACGATCGAATTAAGTGTGTGGAATCTACTTAGTACGATACCAAATGAGAATTGTTGAATAATTGCTTTGATATAACTAGAATTCGGAAAAAGTCAACCAAATAATGAACAGCTAGTTTGATATGCATATTAAATCCGAAAAGCCCAACCCACAATGAGAACTCTTTTGAGTAGTCGTTTGTAAGTAATCGTTTCACAAACAACTTCTCCCAAACGAGTTCGGGCAAACTACTTCTCATAGAAACACAAAAATAAATGATAAACAGTTTGATACACTAGCTAATCCAAGATAACAAATGACTTCTCCCAAACGACTTCTCCCAAACGAGTTCGGGCAAACTACTTCTCATAGAAACACAAAAATAAATGATAAACAGTTTGATACACTAGCTAATCCAAGATAACAAACGACTTCTCCCAAACGAGTTCGGGCAAACTACTTCTCATAGAAACACAAAAATAAATGATAAACAGTTTGATACACTAGCTAATCCAAGATAACAAATGACTTCTCCCAAACGAGTTCGTGCAAATGACTTTTCACATAAACACCAAAATAAATGTTAAACAATTTGATACACTGGCAAATCAAAGATAACATCTCCAAGCCCATACCCATAAAACTTCCAGCTCCATATGAACTAAGCAATACTCCAAGACCACTTTAATTATTTTGGGCAAATATTTGACTATATGTAGATTATGTTAATAAAAAAAATACAAAAATCGCTATTTGGTCGCTATTAGGAAATAACAACACATGACCGTTTTGCTTCATAGCGTGCTGTAGCGAGTGATCTAGCCGCTATCGACAACTATGATAAGCTACTACATCAAATTGATTATCTTTTATTTTGGTGTTTTTGTGAGAACTCGTTTGTACGAACTCGTTTGTGAAATGATTACTTACAAAGGACTACTCAAACGAGTTTTCATAGTAGGTTGGGCTTTTGGGGTTTAGTATAAATAGTAGACTAGATGTTCATTAGTTGTTTGACGCTTTACATTGTAACCGAGACACCGAGTTCTAGTTATATCAAAGCAATTATTTAGTGAAAAAAATTAAAATAAACAGTTTGATACACTAGCCTATTAGTCCAGGTCCTGTCATTGTTACACATGTCTATTTGTTAGTGAAAGGACTTTAGCATAAGTAGAATAAGTGTAACTACAAAGTGGAAGTTAGTGACGCCTTCATTGCTAAGACTTAAGATAGAGTGTGTGTGCAACACCATTGTAAGTGTGAGTCCCTATACAACACTCCACACTTTATTGTAACTCAATCAAACAAGAATGAAAGATATTATCTAGTACCCCTTCGTCTCTCTAAATCTTTCTTTATAACTATATCATAAGCTATTTTCCAACCGTAGCTTACCTGATTGTTGGGAGATCAAGTGACCCTTGATATCTTTCAGTCTTAGTTGATGTAGTTGCATCATTGTTATCAGAGTAGATCTTCCCCAGATCTTTGCTCGATTCCAAACATGGTGATACAACACGAACGAAGGCTTAAAGGTATTGCTTAAATCTGTTGTAGAAGATGTCAGGGCTAGAATCGAATGCAGAACTCATAAAAAATGCTTAGCGGTTTTTGAGAATATTAAAGCACTATGTAAGAAAAAGAATAGCCTGATTGAAATATCCATGCAAGTAGATCAAATTAGGTGTAGAAATTTGAAAGCAGTTTTGATTAGCATTGGAGAAGAACAAGTGAAATCGAACGAGTTAACACTTTCTTAGGAGATCAAATGCATCAGTCTTGCCCTAGATGGAAAAGACTCAGAGTTGCTCACATGGTTTATAATGCTGTTGAAGATGTTAAAACTGTTGAATGAAAAGGAAATTAAAAGGTTGGAATTAAGAAATATTAGAAGAACAATAGGATGAATTAGCATGTAGCACTTAGTGATAGCATACATGTATCTCCTAACTCCTAAGGAAGAAGTGGCATTGTCAGAGCTTAATGTGCTTCTATTTTAAATAATAGGAGTCTAAAATTCTAAACGTTGTAGGACACTAGTTGGATGCACGATGTGTGTTTGTCATAGGAAGTTGATAAAGAATTAAGATAACCATGATGGGCAAAATGATAAATGCTAAGGCGTTGACAACTTACTACTCCAATTGCAAGACAGTGAAGGTGATGAAGAAGATATTGGTATCCTTTGAAGTACATAGGAATGTTGTTAGGGCTTTTACCAAAGACGGGAACATGGCAACCTAGGATTGATTTGTCATTTGTAGAACCTTTTAAATGGCAGTCGGGTCTACAATTTTGATCAAAGTTGAAGGAAAACAAGTTTAATCATGCACCTAAATATGTAGCACGATTTGGGAAGGGGTCCTATATAAGGCATGAAACTATTGTCGATTGCATGGTTAAATAGGGTCTTAAAAATGTTTAGAGTGACTTTGGAATGGAGATGTGATATCAGTTATGTATTGTGAGCCACAACATAAAAAGAGTAGATAAAGTTAAATATGCTCTTAAAATTTTCAATCACAAAAGAATGTTGACACATTTATAGCGGTCACAAATGATCTTTTAGTGGATATTGCTACTTTGCTAGTGAACACACACCACTTCAGAATGTGTATGCCTTAGACAATATGGATGACAAAGAAGTATTATAAGAGAGGAGATGCAACTTTCAGTTATGGATGTATATATTGCATTAGAAGAACCCTTCCCTGGGTATGGAAGGCTTGGTAATTTTAAAGATTATTCTGGAAATGAAAAGTTTCACAGTGGATTTAACTTTGTTAGAAACTTCAAGTCGTTGTGTAGGTTGCAAAGTTAGGGAGGATCTGGTTAGAGGAGTTATACTACGTATTTTGAACATTTCAACAACAAAGGTTCCTGATCTCGTGGCTGGATGTGTTATGGTATGATGAATTCTGTTTAGGTGCAATAATAGAAAAGGAAAGCCCCATTATTCTAAGTATGGGAGTTGTAGATATGATCAACTCTACAATATCTAATTTTTGTTCACGAAAGTTCTGTACACAATGAACATGTCTCACTGATACATACCGCAGATGAAAATAAGAAGTCTATTGTTTCAAAGTTGAACTAGTAATCATAAAAGGTTGAAAACTTTACTAGAAGCAAGAGCAAAACTTTATAAGACTACAAGTAATCATTGGGGCGTTGATTTTGAGTATACAATGAATTTGACTACAAGTGGTTTTGTCAGATCTAGTCCCAAGATGTGTTATAGGAAAGCTTGATGGTTTAAAGGTCTAGTAATTGGTCTACTACTAAAAAAGGCTGTTGTGCTTTTTCATTGTATACTCGGGGAATATGAAGTTGAGTATTGCAAACTTGAATTTCATTATTTGGGTAGCTACTCCCTTATTTTTGCAGCAATAACTATAGAATACATTAAGGTTAATGACTAATGTTGGATCATGGTATGTAAAACCACCGGTGTAAAGAATCTTTTTTCTCTCAAACACCTGGAAGAGTTTATAATGTTGACTCTGAAATAAATTCGGCTGGCTTTTTCAAAGTTCAATTTATTAATTATTCAAAGTTAGTTACTCACACTTGGGATTTTGCTAGCAACTCATGGATATAGCTAAGATAGGGTGTGTGCCAGATCATTGTAAGTGAGAGTGAGTATATAACACTTCACTCTAACTCACTCACTTATGAACGAATGATAGTATATAGGATTATAGTCACACAAGTTTCCTTTCTGCCTCTATATTCCATAGTTCTACCGTTCTACTCTATTTCGTAAGCTATTATTCCAACCATGGCTAATTTGATTGTGTGGAGATCAAATTACCACCAATAACCTTCAATGTCAATTGATGAAGTTGCAGCATGATGTAGGCTGGATTGCTGGAAGGATTTGTTTTTATGGGATTTTCTAAATTCATTTCTAGTAGTCTACTTTGAAACAAATGTTTTTAGGTTTCATCATGCATTTATTTCTTGGTTTTTCACATTCTTTAATCAGTTTCTTGTATATTTTCTTTTTTACTTGACAAAAGAATCTTATATAATGGAGGTGTATGCTGAGGTGTTTATGATAGTTTGGTTTTTGGTATAGTCCCAATCATACTTGCCAAGCCGTTCTCTTGGAGAGAGCTTGATATGTTAATCTGTTTTTTTCTTTTAATTTATGAATTTGTGCAGACACTTGAAATGCTAGAGAAGAAGGAAAAGGTGCTTCTGAAGAAAGCTGCTGGTGAGGTTGAAAAGGCAAAGGAATTCACTAGAGCAAAAAATAAACGAGGTATATACTGGAATTTAAGTTTTGTCATGCACTCTTGCAATTTAAATTTGTTGTTTTTGTCTTTTTTTAATTTATGCTCTCCATCTTATTAGATATGCAAAAGTTTGTACTAATCTACTCTAATTTGAAGGCTTGATGGTATATTTTAAGGCTCATTGTTTGTAAAGTAATTCCATTTTTGTATGAAAATTGGATGACCAACTAAACTTTAGATCTAAGATGCTGTAAAACGACAGTCATACAAGATAGACTTATTTGTACATGCACGTTGTTTGGGGTGTGTGTATTCTCGAACTACCCATTGTAACCAATATTATATAAAAGTCAAGTGTTGTATTCTATACAGCTCTGTTGTCAAAAGCCTGCATGGAGTGCCTAGTCCCTCAGGTGCAACCCAACGCAGTCTTGTCACTTCGTTTCAAAAGCCCAATTTATAGCCCGCTCAGGCGCATTTTCAAGCCAAGATTCGGTCAAGTTCTTGCTAAAAATCGTCTGAACAGATCTAAAACAATTGAATTAGCCCTAAACAATTTTAATCAACCTGAAAAACCTAAACTAGCCCAAAACAAGCCTAAAATTCCTAAAAATGGTATTTTTCTACTATGAGCCTTTCTTAAAAGAGCCCTCGCTTTTTAAGCGCCTTGTGCCTAGGCCCAAAGCTCACCTTTTGCGCCAAGATATACAGCATACACCTGCACACATACATGCAAAACGTCGCATACATACATCTATTTACACACACAATGAGACAATACTTATATATAAAAAGATATTACATATACATAAGCATATTAGGTATACACACATGCATACAGCCATACACACTTATTTATGCATGTGTGCATACATATATTCATGCATATCTTTAAGTGTGTGTTTATATAATTATATGTATACAAGTTTTCCTCTATAAACTGTAGTTCTTCTGTTGCATACAAATTGTGATGTTTCTTTCCTTCTTAAATATGGAAATTATTCAGCGGCAATACAATGTTTAAAGCGAAAAAGACTTTATGAACAGCAAATTGAACAGCTTGGCAATTTTCAGTTGCGTATTCATGATCAGGTAGGTGCCTTTAGAAAATTTTGTATTGTTAAATAACAGTTAATAGTTATGTGTTATTTGCAAGAACAGTTAATCTAACCAATCTACATATGTGTCCATGGACACCAGATGATAATGCTTGAAGGTGCAAAAGCTACCACAGAGACAGTGGATGCCTTGAGAACCGGAGCTAAAGCAATGAAGGCAATGCAAAAGGCAGTGTAAGTTTTAAACTATAGAGTAAACTTCGTTTTCCCTCCTTGTGGTTTGCCCCAAATAACAGTTTGCATACAAAGGTTTTAAAATTGCGGTTTGCCTACTTGAACTTGTCAATTTGTCCCCATTAGCTACAACCCATTAACTCCGTTAAATATTTTGTTAAAATATTTGGGTATTTGGTCTTTTTTATATATATGAAAGGACTAATTGTGTCATTTACTCATTTCATTAAGGTATATTGGTTTCTACGGGTCCCAACTATCATTTTTTGGTTTCTACCGGTCCCAACTATCATTTTTTTTGTTTTTACCGGTCCCAACTATTGAATTGGCTGGTAACGGTCCCAACTTTTATCATTATGGCAACCAACACTCCGCCTTTAAATTTTTATTAACGCCATTAAGTTTTTTTCTAATTCAAGAGCGATGTTTTAGGCATTTTGATCGAAAGGGATTTACGAGTCGATTGATGAAAGAAAGTAGGATTTTAACTTTTTAACGATGGATTTACAAAATAATCCTTTCAATAGCTTAGAATCTAATATAATGGAGGAGTTTAAATAAATTTTATTATTAGTTTTTATGTAAAATATCTAAAATACTCTTAACTTTAACAGGATTATTTAACGGAGTTAATGTGCTGTAGTTAATGGGGACAAATTGACAAGTTCAAGTAGGCAAAATGCAATTTTGAAACCTTTGTATGTAAACTGTTATTTGGGGCAAACCACAGGGAGGCAAATCGAAGTTTACTCTAAACTATATTATAAGTGAAGCAATCTCAACTAACTTGAAAAGTGATCTAATTGATTTGATTAATCTTTTTAGTGTTCCAATGATTAAATCTAAAAGGTTACCTTGGTCAAAAGTATCAAGTGCGTCAGTGTGCTTATTTTACCTCTTAACTCGATTGTTTTGAACAAATTTGAAATTCTCTTCATGTTTTTAGTTTCTATAATCATATTACACATTACTTGTTAAAAAATAAAAAAGTAGGTTAACCCATTTAACCCACATTTGGAAGTTATTTGTTTTGACCCTCATAAAAAACTACATGTTTTGGCCTGACGTGCCCATTTTGCCATCTGGACCATCTCTAGTTATTAACTTCCTCAAATTGCGTCAGTGTGCTTAATTTTATTTCATACGCACCGAAACTTATGCTTATAAGTGTAAGTTTCAATCAGTAGTGCTTTTTTTCCTTATAATTTAGGATTGCTGTATTTTGTATGGCAAAATGAAATCAATATGTATTAATTTTAATTATACGTGATTCATTCTTGTTAATATAAATGAGCCCAGATTCCATCAGTGTTTGATTTTATTAACCGAAGCATGTGTAACAAGAATATGTTAAACATCTTTATAATTGATCTTTTTGAAGTTCATATATTCAATGTTTATTCTTAAACTGATATTCCCCAGACCCTATCAATAGCTTGTGTTGTTGATAGGATTTATATTATACAAGTTTGCTTATGGGTTTCATGTATTATTGAAATACAGGAATATTGATGATGTCGACAAGACAATGGATGAGATAAATGAGCAAACAGAAAACATGAAACAAATTCAGGAAGCATTATCAGCCCCTATCGGGGCAGCAGCTGATTTTGACGAGGCATGAAATCTTTTTTTTTTATCAGTACTAAATAATATGGATTTCTACATTTATTTTAAAATCCCCATAGTTTTGAATCTCACAAGAAGTTCCTCTGCACCTCAAAACATCAACAGTTGACCTTACATATAAATTAAGGAAAATACTTTATCATACCTACAAAATTTGTTTTTGCATTGAAATTAATACCACGTATCAAAACGAGGGGCAGAGTAATTAAGTAATAGGCTTTTTTAACTAAAAAGTTGAAATCGAACATCTTTCTATTGTAAATAATTTGAAAGTAAAAAAAAATGCAGGATGAGTTGGAAGCTGAACTTGAAGAGTTAGAAGGAGCTGAGTTGGAGGAACAGCTTCTACAGCCTGCCACAACCGCACCGATCGCACCAGTGTATGCGCCAGCTGGAAAACAACCAACACGTCCAGCTCCCCGCCAGAACACAGCTGAGGAAGATGAACTTGCTGCATTGCAGGCAGAAATGGCACTTTGAACTTTGAAGGTCAGTTTCTTGATTCAAACCTTTTTTATTCAATGCGTTATCTATTTTCTCTGTAACTAAAACCGTAAAACATGCTAGCTGCATATCAGTAATTAGAGCTATGCTGACTTAATTTATTTTTGTTAAATTTGGATACATAGGCCTAAAAATCAATCTAATCCATTGAATGTTTGACACGTGGCTTAACAGTTTTGTGTTTATGGTGTACTGCAGTTTCAACTCCCTGTTGGAAAAGATTGTTTCCAAGTGTACATAACCAAGTGCTTCAAAGATCTCCAAACCAATGTGTTTTGAGTTTCATGTATTTGACTAAATTACAATTTCATCCTATTGTTTGTTAAAGTTGGGGACTTTGTCCCTGAACTTCATTTATTATATTGACTGAATTTGTTACACTTTTGGTTTCTCAGCTAAGTTGTTATATATTTATGAGTAATTTACTTACACACCCTTGTGATTTCTATATTTATAATGGTCCCTGCATTTTGTTTATTATAAAAATTGTCTATCAGGTATGTTTTACTTCAAATTAGTCTATGATTTACTTCGAATTATTTGGTATTCATATGATCAACATCATGTTTTTTCGTCGTATCATCGACCATTTCATCTATATATAGTCGTCCCTATCAACAATGAAATCACTACTATTGTCGTCATCGCAGTAAGTTTTCCTTCACTTGTAACCTGTGACATTAACTCTTACCCTATGTTGTGGCCGTGACTTCAAACGGGTGTTATAACGCTGCTTTACATGATCTATGCAAATATCATGCTTTACCATAATACGTGAAAAGTTATGTGGTCTTAAGGTCGCAAGTTCAAATCTCACTCAACATAAAAAATCGTGTTGACATCAATATGAGTTGTTATTGAGCTCTTTAGGTATATGCAAGGTAGAGGGTTTCATGAGCTAGTTAGTTTCCTTTTGGAATGAAATGACGTCTTTCTCGAGCGTCACACTAACGACTAACGGTTGAAACCCTGTCTGAGATATAAACATACCTGAGCTATGAAGAAACATGCCATTGAACCCAATGTATAACCTGATTCATACATCATTCATTTAGCCTGATAGAACTAATGGAGTGTGGTTTGGGTTTGTAAAGAGAATTTATTGTAGACAACATTGTAATGAAGAGCTTATATCGAACAATGTTCATTAACAACATTATGTTAAAATTAATCAATGCACCCAAACAATTTTGGACTTGAAATTTGTGGTGAAGAAACACAGACCTTTATTGTTTGACATACTGGTTAAAAATACTTTAATCATGTAGAGCAAAAGATAAAGAACGAAGAGTTATTACATCAAATATTTATTATTTTACAAAATTACATTCGAAAGCCCGGTTATCCTTCATATAGTTATATGTACATGTATTGTCTAAAACTTTGCAAGGTATCTTCATCATCAAGTTTTAGTTTTGTTAACGCTCGTCTTTCTATTCGACGAATCCATTCTTTGCTTACACCATAAAACCTCCCGATTTCCTCAAGCGTCTTCCTTTGATACCCTTTAAGCCCGAATCTTAAAGTCAACACCTTCCTCTCTCGCGCATCCAAATCTTCCATTCGGCTGTACATTTCATTGATCATATGTTCCTTCATAAGAGCTTCTTCAGGAGTCGGCATTGTTGGATCAGGTGTACATTCCTATGCAACGGATTAGAAAAATGAAAATGTTAATGTATTGAGCTAAGAGCAAATGGTGTCGTTCAAAGTTCTATGACGTTAGGAAACATACCCAAAACTTTGCATTCGTCTGATTGATGGAACCGACAACTCTAAGGCATTTGTTAGCTGATTCAATTTTAGCTAATGAAAGACCACTGAATTTGGCAATCTCACAATCATCTGGGTATCTCCCATCGCCATTATCTAGCGCTTTTCGGGCTTTCTGTATCTTACTTATCGCCTTGCTCAATGTAAACTGCATAAATTAGGAGCGCAAAAGAAATTATAATGGCATAAAAATGACTACAATAAGTCACACTGGCAGAAAGCAAACGCATACAGGAAGCCGTATCTCTCTAGAATGTCGGGATAGCAACATTAGCAATGATTTCTTGATCCAATACTGTACATAAGTTGAAAATTTGTATCCTCTAGTGCGGTCAAACCTTTCTGCGCCTTGGAGAACACCAACGTTTCCTGCCTGCAAATGTTAGGAATTTTTAGCCTTGATTTTGTTTTATATACCCCTCCCAATACCCTATACTTGTGGTCAACAATCTTGGGCATGTTACTCTTCTATGATCCAAGCAGCAAGGAACTGAGCCACTTTTCAAAATCCAACAAGAAAATTGCATACAATGCCATGTTGCGCCATGGTCAATCTTTATTGATCCAGAGTGGCTCAGTCGTTAATGAAACAATGAGAACAAGTGGTTTTTATCGAGTAACTTGAGCCCAAGCTCAGCTTAAGTTTTAATCGAGTTTGAGTTTGAGCTGAAACTCAAGCGTAAAAATTAAGTTGAAATGTATGGATTAATCACAATATCAATATCAAGTATTCATTCACATATTCATCATACGAATCGTTTACAGTGTGTTTGCATATATACATATGCGTATGAATGGTCAAAACGATTACTGAATCGTTGTGTCTGTGTGTAGGTTATGAACTTTCATAATGACACAAATAGTCCCTATACTAATATAACTACACAAACTGACTCTATCCTATACTTTAAGTAATGGCGTGATGAGTCATTTTAGTTTATATATGAATATGTGAGTGATTAGTTCTTCATTAGTGCCCAAAATTTAGGAGGTTTTGTAGTTATAAACTTTATTTTCTTATTATTAACTATGAATGGCATAAGATACCTCTTTTTTGTCTCACTTTTTTCTTAGGTAGAGAATTTCTTATTTTGATTTTTTTTTTTCCAAATCTACCACATAGGTCAGCATCAACTACCAAAGGACTCGATACATGCCTAGAAGATCATTCAAAAATATATTATTTTTCTTTTAAGTGTGTTTACTCATATCATTTACTAGAATGTATCTAGTGTGCTTTTGCGTTGAGTCACATGGTGTCGTTAGATCCACAAGCTTAACATGTTGTGTCAACTTCAACCCGTATATGGGTTGATTCGAATTATGTTTTATCTCTAATGGGTAAAATGAAAAGATAGGTCAAAACATACCAAGTCAAACCGTGAACCTCTCCCAAATATGTATTTTTTAGTGCATAAAACCTCCTAAATCATTTTATTAAAAAAAGATTATTATTATTTAACTAGGTATCATTACACAAAAACGTTTTGGCTCACTCCAACCCAACACACACTAAAAAGTGATTGTTTTGACATGTTAGCCAACCTGCCAGACACGCACACTTAGCAACCCTTGTTAGTGCACAACACATTTCTTTCTCTATAAAAAACTAAAAACAAATGCAAATGTTGAATCACAAGTTTTTATTAAAACAAACCTGGATTAAGTCTTTGAAGGCTATTCCTTGACCATTGTAGTTCTTTGCAAGGTATATAACCAAGGACCGCGTACTTCTCAAAAGCTCATCCCTGCAACGCCAACCGAATTGCAAGTTTTCAAGCAACACTTCCTTGTCTACTCCAGCAGCTGCAGCCCAACTACTAAAACTAACCATGGGGCCCGTTTCTTCTTCTAACATCTTCCTAATCCTCTCCAGATTAGCAACCATCTACATAACCATTGAGCTACATAAGAATTTATACAAATCAAAGGTTTTGGAATATGTGAAGGTGAGAGGTAATGTACTGGCACTTGCAGGTGCTTGGAATGGCCTCTTAAAATTGTGTTTCTATTATTGCAGCTTATAGTCACAATAATTAGTTTTAATCACTCTAGACACCTAAGTATCTTATTATTTCAACTTCAAACAACATAAGCACATCTAAACACCACACCTATAGTAGATGTAACACAACTTTTTATCTTAAAAGGCACATCCAAACACCCTGAAAAGTCAAACTTGGATTATTTTCTAATTTTAATGATTAGAGGAACAATTCAAGTATTTGTTAAAAAAGAACAAATGAAAATATGGAACCTTAACCCCTCGTGATAGCTCAGCCTCACTCCTAGTGATTTTGAGCCTTCCACTTTTTGAATTTGACAATCTTCTTGAAGAAACGTTGACTCGTCTAGAACTCTTATGGTTGACTGCTCGGGAGTGAAATTCCACTGTGCAAACTTCATCAACCTTCTTTGATGTCCGTTCTCTTTTTGACTTTCTTTCAACCTTTCTTGTAGAAGGCACTATAGGCTTGATGAGTTCTTCATCTAAAGGGTCATCTGAACACGGGTATTTAGGTATTTCAGAAAAAGACGTACGCCGACACTTCAAAGCTCCAATCTTTTCTAACTGAACCAGTATGTCTTGCTCTAATGTTTCCACATCTGAATCAGCCAATGTATCCTCCAACACAACAAGATTTTCCAACAGTAACCTATATTGTGATATCTTTTTCGCTTGTAAGCTTGTAAGGAATGTTATCTTATCATCACGTAACATATTCCGGACACTCCTCTGATCAAAACCATAAATTCACCATAAAAAAAAAACAAACATACAAATTTGACATTTGAGGTCAAACATACCAAACCCAACTTCAAAATCACACTTGAAAAACTGTTAATAACATGACAACTATCAAGTCAAATCAAATCAACCTTCAAAGTTACTACCTACAGAAACATGTTGCAGCCAATTAACTTCCAAATAACTAACAATTTAGACTTTTATTAGTACCATGTTTGACCTCAAAGTCAACAACAAAACATGAAGTAATGAACACAAAACCTTAATATTGTCGGTTTCGGAGTAATCAATGTCTAAAATTCTGGAACAAGTAAGATGATCATCTCCTTCCATTGGGAGAGAAACCTTGGCCATATCATAATTAACAGCCTTGCTTTTAACTGTGAAAGAAACAGAGTGTAAATGAATGATGAAAGTATGAAATTAAAGAAATGAAAATGGATGATTGATGTTACATGAAGCTATGTATGTGGAAGAGGGGAAAGATGATGAAGAGAGAGGGGGTTGAAGAGAAAGACCCCATTTCAAATTGAGCCTGAAACCAACACCCATCACATAAAGATTTCATCAACCAAACCAAACCAAATCAAACCAAAGATGTTGTTGTTGATGATGAATTCATGAAGATGGTGTTGAGTTGGGTTTTGAGTGGCATGAGCTATAGGCCACTGGTTTCCCATCTCAATTTCATACATTAAAAGGCTTGCTTTCATTGATTTTCTATCGAATATTTTTTTGTGAAAATATCCTGCTCGCCCCGCATATTATTATTTTTACATGGTCATTTAGTTTTACGTGTGATACAAAAATTTTTTTTAGTAAATAACTTTATTAAATACGATTTGATACAAAATATGAGAGTGACATAATGGTAAACAAAAGACATAATGATACATTAAAAAAATTATAACTTATAATATAAATTGAATTTCAAAAAGTATTTCGGATACCTTGTTCACCGTGTCATTCTCCTTCATAAAAAAATAAACTAAAAATAAAAAAATCTACGTTTTTATTGTGTCTTTTGTTATATTAAAATTATACAAAAACACAACAAAAGTAAAAAAAATACACAATGAAAACGCTAAATTTTTTTTGGTTATTTTTTTAAGGAGGACAACGTGAGGAATAAGGTCACCAAAACACTTTTTTGAAATTCAATTTAGTTTGAGAGTTATGAATTTTTTTAATCCTCTATTATGTTTTTGTGTACTATTGTGTCCTTATCACACTTTGTACTAATTTAAACTTTGTAGAATAACTGGACTCTTATAATTATTATATGGGGAAAGTGAGTACGGTGCTGTTACACGTGTAAATTACACGCGAAACCTATCAAAACGACGTAGTTTTGATTAAAATCAATTCAAAATCAATTTATGTATTTCTCGTCCATATCCCCTTGTTTGTGTATGAATTGTTGTAGCTTTACATATACAGAATTATTATTGTTAAAATTAAAATATACAAATGATTGGTCGGTTAATGAAGGATTTGGCACCGGACTCATACTATCCTAGTTACTAGTTACCATTAGATCTCAAAATAAGAAACAAAAAAATACAAAGCGGACGATTCTCAACAGTTAGGAAGATGTGATTTTGATTTAATCAACATATATGTTATGGTTTTTTATTAACAAAATGGAGATCGAGTAAACTGGAAAAAAGGATTAAAAATTAGTTTGAGGAACAAATTAAATATTTGGCTTCACCTCCTGAAAAGCAAATATCAGATTAAAAACAATAAAAAATGAATTTATGCAGAATTTAAGAATGCATATATAGATAAGAAAGTATTCGATAGAGATTAGGATTCAATAAAGTATTAGAAAGAATAAAAGAATGATATGTAATCACGTAAACATGATAGACACACACGAAGAGAGATAAATTATGATTAACATAACAAGATTTCCTTTTAGTTTGAATTGTTTTTAGTCAAAACTACGTCGTTTTAATGGGTTTCGCGTGTAACTTATACGTGTGACAGCCCCGTACTCACTTTCCCCTTATTATATTTAATAATTTGCAAATATTTAATATCACAAATTTTTTGCCCTAACAATTTTTAATTAATTTTCTCTCCCAAACTTCCATTTTTTTCTCTGTAAAAAAAATCCAAAAACCTTAATTTATTAAATTAAATTGGGTTAGATACGATTTTAGTCTACATGGTTTGAACAAAAGAACAATTTCAATATAAAAGTGTAAAAGTTCAGTTTTTTTTCTAAGTTTAATTGTTTTAATTTTGAAAGTAATCTTTATCATATATGTCATGAGATAGCATTTTATAACAGTTTTGGTCTATAACATCGACTTTTTTTATATTTATTCAATTAAGTTTTAATGACCACATGTAGGGTGGTACTTCACCTTGTCGTTATTTGTGTTTTGTTTACTTTGTAATAGATTAGTTGTATTTGCTTTTCGTTGTAATAGTTAGTTAGTTTTATAGTTTGCTTTTGTTATGCTTGTTTATGCGAGTGTCGCATGCAGCTTGTCTTAGTCTAGCGAGCAGGCAGTGTCGCATTTGCGACACAGCCTGCGACACTAGCTACTGTATAAATAGTTGTTTAGGGCTATTTTGTACATAACTCTTAGGAACTTTGTTGAATACATTTCACACATTGATCTTGAGTTCGAATCTGATTGTTTATTGCAAGGAATTGTTTGGATTATATCATTGTTGCATCTATTTCAATCTACTTCATCTAATTACCTTCTTAATCAACTTATTCTTAATTGGTTATTATGGTTTATTTGAGTTTTGGTCATTAATCACAATCAATTGTTGCTAGATCTAGTGGTATCAATTGTTTGTGATCCGATCTAAATCATTATAGCACGGATCTACTGATTTCCAGGACCAACAAGTTTAAAGGTAATTTTGGTCATTTTACCTTTGTGGACTAAGTATGTTAATTAAACAAGATTAGGATGATTGATGTAAAATTTTAAAATTACAAGAAGTAAAAAATACAAAAACTCAATCTAATCTGTAACTCTTAGTGGGAACACAGTCATACAACGATTGTATCTAACAAGCCTTATATTTGAAAGAGATTACTAACATGCATTCTATTTAAGAGTCGTGACATTGTTCGACACTGTCATGTCTCACTAGTACAAGCCATAGTGTCAAAAGTTAAAAAATAATCCAACAAACAATCCAAAAAAATAAGTAAACAAAGATGATAAACCTTTTGTAAAAATAAAAAATGAAGAATTCAAAGCTCACCCATCAAGCACAATGTGCCAACGTAGATAAATAGACAACATTACATTGTCATAGTGGAAAATAGAGGAACAAAGTAAAAGAAAGTGAATTACTCATGTCAGCATTTTCACTTCTGATATCTCCAGGTCTTGTCACCAAAAACCTTCCCTGATTGACAGAACGTTCCGCTACTGACACTTGAAAAAGCTGCTTTCAAGGTCTCATCGCTTCGGTAAATCACTTGAGCCCTGATACATTTTCGGTGCCATGGAGCTAGACCAGTGAGCTATTACACGCTAAAAATGAAGATTGTTCATCCAACGGGTTTCAACATAATAATATTAGCAACTTCTTGATATTCAACTTCTAACACTTGACAAGTTATCACCCAAGATCTAACAATACTCAAAAGGGATCGACAAGTATCCGCACAACCTTCTTATTCAGTATCTAACTTGGACATGAAACCATAAGTAACTGCCACATATAGATAAATCTCATGATCTAAGATGCTACAAATGTCATTCATCTTCTTTAAACTATCACTTCTCTATACAAGTTGTTAAGTATGAATGTATAGTATCTCTTGTTACTTACGTATGGATCCTTGATGGGTTCACTTTCTAAAATTACAAAAGTTTCACATGTTTATAACTTCCGTTGTAAATGATGATTAAAGTCATGTATAAAATCCAACACAAGTAAGATTTAAACTCATAATTATTTGGCTGAGAAATACACTAACCTATCCCATGAGACATATATACTCTTAGAGCCACTACAAATGAATTTTCGTTTTTTTAACGGCAACTTAGATCATTGTTGACCCACTCGATCATCTTTATTCTTCTAGTACAAAATCTTAAAACTCTAGGCTGGTAGATCCTCAAATAGAAGCTTATGCATCTGTTTATCCCTATCAATTCTGAACCAGATACCAACATAAGAAGAAAACTCACTTTTATTAAAAGAAAAAAACCATCTGACTCAACCCAAACACCTACTTTATCACGCCTTAAACACAAAATTTCTTTAATTAAGCGAAGTTTAATACATCTCACCCCTAACCACTTGACTTAACCCACCCATAGATCATCAACAAAAAACTAAAAAAAAATGGAGTTTTGTATGTACCATTTTTCTCGGGAGAAATTCAAATGCAGGAAATGAGGAGGTTTACATGTGGGGACTAAATCTTGCACCTCAAACTTGCTTTTCAAAATACATACATACAAGTGAGTATATATATATATATATACATATAATATATTCAATCATTAATTCAACATAACTTCTGATCTAAATAGGAACTTGATTTTGATATATGAAAATCACTTCTTCAACTACTGCAGTATAATTATTCCAACGATCTATATTTCAGTTCACCAACTGTGTATAGAAACAGAGAGATAGATCTGCCACCAGATGTGATTTAGTACTATTAGTTGTAGTATAAATCATAACATGTTTTGGAGAGAACGTGAAAAGGAGATCAACAAAGAGCAAAATGGAGGCCCCCCTTGTGGCCAGGTTCGAGTCCTTGTTGTTGGTGATTCAGGTAACTGTTATTTGATGTGGTTCAATAGCATTGATTGGATCAATATTATGTTGGCTGTATCAAGTTTTTAAGTTTCTCATCTGTTATAGGTTACTTAATGATCTAAACTTGTTTCTGGCTTAGTTTAGTGTTTGGTGATAATTAAAGATTTTAGGGTCAGAATAGGATGCAATGGTGGACTGAGTAGCATATACATATATATTAGGCAGACATGATTTGCTAGAAAGGACATGATCAGTGATAGGAGTTTATAGATACGACGACGACGACGGGAAGTATTAGGGATCTTTAGGGGAGCCTATAGAGATATGGTCTTTGCTAGGGTTTTGTAATTCACATTGGTTTCACATTAATCTTTAGCTATTTTTTATCTTCTGCTATTAATATATGCTGTTGAGACTTGAGATATTTGTTTTTTTCATCTGTTTTCTCTTTACAATAATAAGAAGTAAAAAAAGAGAATTTTTGTGTGCTAGGTATGTTTGTTTGTTTGTTAATAGTATGTAGTGTTGGTTATGTGATAAAAGATAAAAATCAGACATACATATTGTGTTCAGTTCACAATTTGGAAATATAGCTTATATATATTTACTTATTAGAGCTTCAAGAATATCTTGATGTTTCATTGGCTTATTGCATTGAAAGAGATGATGTTAGTTTCTGATGACTAAGAATTAATTGAAAACGCACTTCTTTGTAACTGTTGAAGACCAGTTGCTTTAAAGTGTCTTGCTACCATGTATATTTTCTATCAGATAAAACTTAAAAGTAGAACATGAAAATCATATATGTATGTACAACCAGTTTCATCTAATAAGTTTTTTCTATCGCTCTTGTTTGTATTTTATGCGATGTTTAATGTATTATTGTGCATCTATAGGTGTGGGGAAAACTTCTCTTGTCAATCTGATTGTAAAAGGTACAGTAACGAAGCATCCGCCTCAAACAATTGGGTGTACAGTTGATGTAAAGGTCTGTCACAAATCATTTTTCCTCCATAAATAGCTTGCAACAAAGACGAAAATGGTTTTTATGAAGTAATTTCTTGTTTTCGTGCAGCATTTTACTTATGGAAGTCCTGGTAGCTCTTCAGATAGCGCTAAAGGTGACAAGGATAGAGAATTCTTCATTGAACTCTGGGATGTCTCTGGGCATGACCGTTATGCAGACTGTCGTTCCATTTTTTATTCACAAATAAACGGTATGCATTGAAACTTCTTATTTGTTCAAACTTTATCTTTGCTTGAAAACTAAAAGAAAGAAGACACGTGTTTTTATGAAGTTGATAGCGGGATTATTGTTTGCTTTGTACACAATGTTTCCCTTCAATTAAGAGGACGATTTGTTGTGTGATTTTAAGGGATAATTATGTATTTTACATTTATTCTAAATTGCTAGTACTGTATTCTTGCAGAAATTTCACAAATAAGGATTATTTTCTTAATGAAGCAACTCTACAAATAAGGATTAGAAGAAGTTAGGGATCATGCTTGATTTTATCTTAATTCAGAGTTTAATAGAGGTTGCCTCTCGAAGGCAGATTGAATTTTGTATTTTTAGTGTTTCCATTGATTTTTAATATATAATTAATCTGAGTCTTATCACTATTGGGTTCCATATGTGGTCACACTTCCAACTTAAGTTGCTATTTTGACATTAAATATGTGTAGGGGTTATCTTTGTACATGATCTCTCTCAAAGAAGGACAAAAACAAGTTTGAAGAAATGGGCTGCAGAAATTGCTGCAACGGGGACATTTTCAGCTCCGTTAGCAAATGGCGGTCCAGGTGGTCTCCCTGTACCATTTATTGTGATCGGTAACAAAGCAGACGTGGCTGCCAAAGAGGGCACAAGAGGTAGCAGTGGCAATCTTGTTGACATGGCCCGCCAATGGGTTGAGAAGCAGGGTTTGCTTTCATCAAGTGAGGAACTACCTTTGGTTGACAGTTTTCCGGGAAGCGGCGGACTTATTGCGGTAAGATTTGCATCAAGCACGACTTCTTGAATTATTATCAGGATTTTGGTCAAATTTCTGTTGATTGATCACTGAGATCCAAAGTGAAATGATAAGAACATGGTTGAAACTGATTATACAATAAGTAGAAGTTGGTTGATGTGCTACTAGTATGAAAGCAGATTTGGTGGTTCGGGTAACCGGTCAAAACGGGTTGGTTCAAAAAGTCAAAACTGTACGGGCCGGGTTGGCTGACCCAAAACACTTGTTCAGTTTCTGTAAAAGTATAATATTTCAAGTATGTTTACAGTGCTTATATTGTTTCAGTGATAATCTATTTTTTTTAAATTAATGATTTAGGAAATTTCATGCATTAAAATCATAGTTTTGGCAATTTCAAACTTTTTGAACCATTTTTTTGTTTTACCCATTTGGTTCACTTGGAGATGAAACATAACCCCTACAGACCCCTTCACAAGTAAACGAGTCACAATTGTTGCAAAAACAAGCAAACATACCTGGTAAATCTCACTTGTAACACAATCATAGGTAAGGGTCTGAGGATGCTGAAGGCAAACATTTCCTCTATCTCATGGGATGAAGAGACCGGTCTCATTGAGATAACTTGCTTGAATTTCTTTCAAAAATGTTGCAAAGTAGTAAACAAATCATCTTGATGGGATATCATTAATTTATTCATTAAAAATGGATTTTGTGATTGTTTCCAGTTTCTAGTTTCCAATAATTTGTAGCAGTTATATTCATTATTGATCCTCTTCATTAACCCCAAAATTTCCAGGCTGCAAACGAAGCAAGATATGACAAGGAGTCTGTGATGAAGTTTTTCCGTATGGTATGCAACTATATGTTTATTTATTCTTTTACATTAAATTTGGTCAACTTAGTCAAAGATCTAAATTTTAGTTTTTCAGTTGGTAAGAAGAAGATACTTCTCAGATGAGTTACCTCTGGCAAGCCCATGGTCTACCTCGGTACCAAGACCATTGCAGAGGCCTGGTGACAATTTGATTGAGGAAGATCAGTTACACACCAGTACAAGGTATGATCTCCTATGCCCTTTTTCGGTTAAAGAATCGTATAATTTGTTATGTGAGTTAACGAAGCCAAATATATTTCACAAGTTGTATAACCTTTTACATGCAAGTTTTGGGCCTAAAATCTTTGTCAAACCGGTAACCTTGATTTTGCATGTTGCCATGCCTAACTAACCGAATTAGTGGCCGAACTTGCCAAAAGCTTTTTGGTTGGCTTGTTTGATGTTTAAAGAGATTTTATTTCATCATTGCAACTGATTCAGCTCTAAAATTAATAATTAGATAACAAGTTCCAAGACCCATAGTTGTTAAAGGTGCTTCAAATGCAACGGCTTTTTTAAGCCAGACACATAGTATAAAGACACAATTTTAGGGATTTTAGACATGTTTAGGCTTGTGTTGGGCTAGTATAGGCTGTTTTAGGTTGATGACTTGATTCCATGCTTGTTCACGGCTAGTGTAAGTATCTCAGACTTGTTTAGATGATCTTTGGCAAGAATTTGGTTGAAACATTACCTAAAAATGTGCATTAGCTCCTAAAAATGGGTTTTGAAGCGAGGCAACAAGCTTGCTTGCATTGCGCCTTGTGGTATTTTGACAACATAGCCACGACCGCGATAGGCAAAGATAATTATTTCCAAAGCGGAAACTCTTTTGCACAAAACCTAATGTTCGCCTCTTTATGCGTTCTTCTATTAGATTTCATTGCTTCATAACATGTTTAGTTTTGCCATAAAAATCTAGTTCCTTTTTTTATGATTGAAAACGGGTCTAACTTTGCTTTGACTAAACCGTAGACCCTAAGGCGCTATGTGATAACCATCTAATATTGCAGGACAATTGGTGAGCCATACAAGTACAACATTTTACCACCACTTCCGGCTCAACGGAATTTGACCCCACCTCCCACCCTTTACCCTCAGCAGCCAGTGTTGACGCCTGAAAACAACTACTACAACATCCCAAGATTCAACTTGAGTGGAGCTCAAGAATTAAACACTATTAGATCCAAACGTAATGATATTAATGTATGATTTGTCTTTTATTTTCTTACTATCTTGATTGTAAACTAACTAGTCCGTTCATTCTTTGACCCACACTCGGGTATATCGTTCTTCGCAGCTTCGTTTGATTTCTTGTATCATTGAATTCAAATTGGTCTATTATTATTGGAATGATGAAATTAGTGTGATCATGCTATATTTATATGTACATCTTATATAATGTGGTCTGTCCTTTGATCCAGCAAGTTGTATACAAATATACAAGAGTAAATTACAGATTTGGTCCTTTATGTATATTGTAAATTTCATATTTCGTCCATAAACTTCAATAATTACACAAAACATCCTTTATGTTTAGGGTTTGTCACACATTTCATCCTTTACACTAACTAAAGTTAAGTTTTTTGTTAAATAAAGTGTTAAATGACTAATATATCCTTTTTAACATTTAAAAGTTAAAAACAAACAAAACTCACACTTTAACCCTTCTTCATCATCATGGACTTTCTTCCCTGGTTCCCCCACACACGATTCAAGTGCAACGTGATTGAATCAAATATCAAAGGAAATTATTATTTTAATGGAAGCATAACTAGAATTAAATTGGATTATACTTATTTTTGTATCAATCAATGAATCATCCCTCCAACCTTGAGCTTTACGAGAAGTCTACATAAATCTAGCTAAATATCATTTCACTTACCTAAACCCTAGCGCACTTGGTCAACGGTTACTTCACTTCTAATTCTCAAACTCCTCACAATCGACGTCGCCAACACTCTTAATCTTTTAATCTCTCCATAACCACTGAGGATTTCGCCATCAATGTTCTTGAAACTTACGTTAGTAGTAACGCTGATCACCTCCTTTTAAACCAACATGTTAGATAAATTTAAGTAATTGGTTTTGCAATTCTAAAACATTGGAGGTTATGAAGTGCAATTTGGCGATTGGGAAGGAATTTGTTAGCGAGGAGTTGTGGATCCTTAACAGAGAACCGATGAAAAACATAAGAAATTCATTCGACCGGGTATTTAATTTCCTCTTCTTCACAGTATTGTCATCTACGTGATTTTAAAACTAGAAAAAACATGAGATGATGCAGACAGGTTTTTACAGAGAAATTGGCTCATTTTTTATTATTAATTTTAAAAAATATGACATAATCTCATTTTCATAAAGTGAAAATCTTTAACAAAATTTAGATAAGGGTAGAATTGTTTTTTCTATTCTTTTTTATTAAATGTTTTTAATAAGGGTAGAATTGTCATATTATAAACATTTAACAAAAAAGTTAACTTTAATAAGTGTAAAGGACGGAATGTGTGACAAACACTAAACATAAAGGATGTTTTGTGTAATTATTAAAGTTTAAGGATGAAATGTGAAATTTACCGTATACATAAAGGATGAAATCTGTAATTTACTCAATATACAATAATGTTACTAATAAAGGCAAACAAATTCATTTGACTAACGAAAATATTTTTATGGGTTTGTTTGCTATGACAATTTAACAACTTGTTTAATTTTGGATTAAATTGTGTAGGCAACGTAAAGTGTAAAACCCGACCTGGCCGTGAATAACCCAGCCCGCAACCCGGTTTTAATTTAATTTGAAGCTTGATAACCGGCCCAATATAAAAAAAACAGGCTTTGAGTTTAAACCATTAATGGGCTCCGTGTTTAGATCAAAGACGTGTAACCCGTTTTTAATTATGCATCACCACCAGATCTAGTTGCATTGAAACCCTTTTTTCTGCTAAAGTCAACTATCAGTTTGTTGTATATTTTGATTCTTCTTAATCAATTCAAGCTAATATTGATTTTGTAAGGTTTTTAGATCTGTGTTTTTAAGAAAAAATATGATACTGAGTTTGATTTACTACTACTCATCATCTAGGGTTTTAGGTGTGCACAAACAATTTAATCATGACAGTTTTGTAATTATAAATCTTCACTTTATCATCTACTGTCATCATACTTTCTCATGTCTCAAAGTACATGATTCAACCATCTATCGGGTTTTGTGGGTCCATCCCATATTATGCCCACTTTTAAAATTGTGTATTTGTGATAAAAGAGAATGATAACTTTATACTTAAGAAATGTAAACCATAGAAAACTAATATATCCAATCGACCATTACTAAAAAAAACTTGTGAATCAGGAACAAATGCGGACCTAGAGCAAAAGTTACATGTCAACTAAATATAAAGGGGCTAATTGTACTTTTAGTAAAGTGTGAGGTGGTTATTGTAACTTGTATCCATAATTTACTTAAACAAACTTGGTTAGTTAGACAAAGTGTGAGGTGGTTATTAGAACTTGTATCCATCAATGAACTTACACAAACATGTAACATAGAAATGAATATCCATCAAAATCTCTCCACCAAACCCCGATCCTCAAAATATTATTTCTAGCGAGGCGTCAAACACATAAATTGGTATAAACGCCGACTATACTTACAATCAATAAAAAACACATTAAAAAGTTTTTTTTAATGATTGAACATAAATGAACACGAACAAATAAAAATAATTAAACAAACATAAACAAACATTAATGAACAAAAGTGAACAACTCTAACACATCCTATCTATTCAAGATACACATGTAAATTATTGATTTAAAAGTACACAATTCATACAAAATATGATTCTACCAAAATTTTCACAAGGAAAATTGGATTTTAATAATTTGAATTTTGGTATATTGGTCGATATTAATCCCAACTTAAAAAATTTTATGTGACAATCCCAATTTGTAACGTATTTTCCTACAATGATCCGCCGTAAATTTAACTTAACGTTATTAAGTCTTTTCGGATTCAGATCGATCTTTTAGGGCTTTTAATCGGGAGGATGATACGAGTCTATTGATGTAAAACTTACATTGAACCAATTCTCCAAACGACCAAACCATCTTCAATCAGGTCTTTAAACCTAACGGTACTTAAATCGGATGTTAAAATTTTTTCGTTTAGAACACCGATAAAAGGTAAGTCATTCATCAATAGACTCGTATATTCCCAATTAAAAGTCTAAAACATCGGTTCATTTAAAGCTCCACCCATTTCATCATTGTAACTAGTTTTTTAATTAATAACTTTAATTTGTTTTGTAGTGGTTTAATTTACAATATGCGTTATAGATTACAACTAGATTTAACATCAGGGCGCGAGATCCGGCGACCAGGTCTTAAATTCTCACGCATTGCGGCATTGATAAAAAAAGTTACATACCTTGCATGCTACTACAAAAAGACAGAGATATATATCTAAACTTATAGGTCAAGATGATAACCAAGTTAAAGTCGGATGTCAAAGTCATAAATATATCAAAAATAGAGTACGTGAGTCAAAGCTGTACATTGACAAAATCATCAAGGGTCAAAATGATAATAAATTAAAATCGTAGAAATGTCAAAGGTGTGTTGGGGGCCAAATTCGTAATTGTGCAAAATTAGAAGACTTAAGAAGCAAGGTCCAACCAACATTGCTTATTAGAAGTATATAAATAGGATTTTGATCAGGGACGCGCAATGCAACAATCAAGTTTTAGTTGGTACATGTGTCGAGCAGTATTGCAGAAATGTTCTTGTGACTTTTTTACATGTGTTACGATGATCACATTAGCATGTGATGCTCATATGACGTGGTGTCATGTCACACTTTTGTGACTTTGTAATAAACGTTGCGCTCATGATATTAACGTCGTTAGGTTACATCTCACGCATTGCGATGTGAAGTCGTAAAGTGATTTAAAAAAGTAATTAAAACAATGTATACATGTCGCGTGCAAATCAAAGATCACACTATTGGCTAAGGTATCACCCTCACAATGTATACATGAGCCCACCAGCAAATGGCAAATCATTTGAACAACATTGCAATTGGTCATTTTATTAAACCTTAAATCAAGGCCTCACAATGTATACATGAGCCTACAGATTTTAAATCACCAAGGCTTTCTTTTTCTATTTCTGTTCAGTAGTATCTAGCCAACTAACTCAATAACGAAAACGAATCCCAATAAAATATCTAAAACTAAATATAAAAAATGAAAATGAAAAGAATACCCATTCGGGTGTTTGAGTCTGAACTCAAATGTGCTGTTTAAAATGCGTACCTATAAATCGCATCAGCAACTCCATCTTCATCGTTGCTGACACCAATAATGTTCGCTACAGCTTTTGTTTTCTCTGATCCATTACTGAGAGCTATCCCTAAAGAAGCTAACTCAATCATCTCGATGTCATTTTCACCATCACCAATCGCCATTACCTCATCTGCAGTTGCACCAAAATGCTCAAGCAGCATTCTGACCCCACTGCCCTTTGAACTGCCAGGTGGCACAATTTCAAGCATGTCTGACTGTGCTTGGACAACGGAGGCACGCCCTGCTGTTGCTTCTGACCAGTATGGCCTCAGTGTACCAGCCACCCCTTCGGTAGTGTCCAGGAAAAGCACCTTCTGTACTTTCAGTGAAATAATTAAACAAGACAATACATGAGTATGGGTGAATATAAATATAGGGTCAATTTCAGGTTATGTTTTTATCTCGAACAGGTCATACGGGTAAATAAAAGATTGGAGGAAACAAATGGGGACGAATAAAATTTTATAGCTAAATGAGTAAAAAGGTGACAAACTTTTGTCTATTTTCTGTTTTGGCAACACAACATTTTCTACACACAAAAAAAATTGTCATTTCACATGCATCAAGTAAGCTAGTTACATGTTTCAAGTTTACAGGTAACAGAAAACTGGAATCTCATTACCTCAAATCACGTGCTATAAATTTTGTAAACCACATGACACATTAAATAGTTACAAAAAAATGTTTTGGCAGTGTTCGAACAGTTTCGACACATACAGTACAAGAGAATGCAGGTTACCCAATTCGCCGCATTTAAAGAACATATTAGAAACAAAGGAAAATGTTACTTTTATCAAAATATAAATTAAGTACCTGTACATCACCACTACTTAAGAGGTGATCCACCGAAGCCATAATCTCTGCCTGTCAAAAGTTTATGTTATTAGAGACCAACAGATATTCACATGCCATTGTTGCACAAATAAATGATAATAATGACTCAACTACCTTCGGCTCGTTATATATGGTGTGAAGCGAGTCAACAAGTGGATGGTGGAATAACGTCAAGCAACGATTCTCACTGAATGCAATAAGTGGAACATTATGCTCAACAGAATAATGAAATGCCTGCAACAATTGCAGCATATTTGACATTCAAATTTAAACGTGCAAAAAATTTAGAAACCGTATATACATGTGTACCAAACTCTGTGTAATTTATTTACGATTTAACAGAAAATACCTCTCTACAAACATCTATGTCCAAATTTCTTCTGTGAATTTCCCGGCCTTGTGTACCATAAACAAGCAAACCCTAAAAGACTTAAAAAGTTAAAAGTGGGGAGTTAAGTGTAAGAACTAAGAAGAAAATGTGTTGATGATAACTAAACTCAAAAGTCAAAACATGCATAGTATATCACTCAGAGTGGCCGGCATATCAAACCTGTATGAAAACGCCAGGGGAATACTCTGAGGCAATTCCATCTCTGCCTGCTAAATCTACTGTCTTCAAAAGAGTAAGAACAGCTGGACGGGTCTGTTTCCAGTTATTACATGCAAAATAGTGAGAACTAAAGCAACTGCCAAAACTATAGGAAGGCAAAATGGGTGGGGGTGAGGGGGTAGGATAACATGCCAAGATGGGTGAGGTTTAAAGCCGGCTGTTTTTAGCTCGACTCATCCCATAAACATTTTTGACCATCTTTTTGTTATTTATTTTAAAAACCATATTATTGTAATGATATCTAACTGTTTAACACAAAACAGTTTAGGCAGTTGTAAGCACTAAAAATACGCTTTGGTCAACTTCCAATCAATTTCCCGAATTCCCTTTTAGCTAAATTAAGTTGTTAGGTATAAACCATAACCCATGTCGACCCACTCAAAAGTGAGTTGAAATTGCCCTCCTATCCCAACGTAGAGAAAGAAAACAATCTCTGAAAAATTATTACAAAACTCCCTTTTGTACTTACTTTTCCAGTAGCTATAACCACTTTTACACCCCTTGATGAAGCCTCTTTTAAAGCCTTTGCATTTGCGTCAGATATTTGACTTTTGCTATTCAGCAGTGTACCTTATGTCCATTGAAATGCTTGACTATTAATAACCATGCGTGGATTATGCAAAATATGTGTAAGATATATTGTAAGTCACTCTTACCATCCATATCACAGAAAATATAACTGAACTTTGGCTTGTAGAATCGAAGACTGCCTGCTTTCTTCCTTCCTTTTAACAACTCAGATATAAGAATGGTCTACCAAAACTTACTTTTTGAACACGAAAATCAGAAGTTGGCAATTTTGACACATTATAGTAAGGCGATTTGGGTTATAGTTCCCAAACGGGTCAAATAAAAATGTTAAGCTAAAAAAGAGAACGCACCAACTTGGTCCAACAAGTCCAACTTTTGAATTGTGTAAAATACTATTTAATGCATTGACTATTTATCATAAATTTCAAAATAGCCCAAAAAAGCGGTTCAGGTCAACCCAACTTGTACTAAGAATGACACATTTTAACCGGTGCATGCTCCATATTTCAACCTCTGAACAAAATTGATATGCTTGAACATGTGAAAAATACGGATAACTATTTTAGTAACAAAGAATGTGCAAAGGTAGATACCATCAGTATGAGTGTTTGGTAGAGGGTCTTCATCATCTTCAGCATTAGATGCACTTTGAATTAATCCTTTTCCTTTCCATCCGAGACTCCTCAAGAGTCGTTCCTCCTCATCCTCCATCTCTGATTCAGCTTCATCGCTGAGCTCATGATCAAATCCCATAAGATGCAACAACCCATGAACCTAAAAAGATAATATAAATGATTATAATTTTGTTGCTTTTCAAATTTTAAGTAAGATGGAGCCAATAATATAGAAGTTAGGGATCACGTTGTTTGAACTACTAATAGGTTATGGTTTATCCCTAACAACTTAGATGGGTCAAATAAAGTCTTTTAGCTACAACTAAAAGACAAATTGCTTGTTGGTGTCCATTTGGTCCACTCGCACCTGCCGGTATGATGAAGAGCTCTATGGCCTAAAGGTCACAAGTTCAAATCCCACTAGCGTTAAAATCTTGCTGCCATTAACAGGGGTTGCCATTGAGCTCTACAGGCATATGCAAGTCAAGGGGTTTTACGAGCTAGTCGGTTTCCTCTTTGAAGGGTTGGTGCCATCATCGAGTGTCAACCTAACAATTAACGGTTGAAAACCTGTATAAGGTATGGAAAAACCTGGGCTATGAAGAGGCTGCCGCTGAGCTTGAACTGCCATCAGCGTTAAAAAAAGAATAGAGAAAAACGTTTGGTGCTCGACCCACCCGTAAAAAAACAGTGCAAATAAAGAAAACACATGGAGCTAGTAAAGGATGGCAAAATAGTGATGCAAGAAAGCGAAAACTAGATGTAAGGATGACAAATCTTATTTCCGCATTACTAGATTTTCATGACAAGTTTGTTCCGACTAAATCTCTATCTTAGATTGGGTCTTAGATAGACTACAACAAATATATGAGCAATGCCGGATAACTAAAATGTCTTCAACCAGTGTTGCAAAAATCAAGATTCCTTGGCGATTAATCAATCGGAAATCTCTAATCAAAGGTGTACCTAGCCATTTTCCTCAACGACTAATCGGCCAATTAAACGCTAGGCGGTCCAAGGTGGTTAAAATCAGACCTGTACGGGCCTAGGTGGTCCTAATCAACCACTAATCGTGTGATTCCAGTGATTTCCGCCAGATTAGGGCGACATTTCTAGATCCGGGTGACATTCTGGCAAAGTATAAAATTTCCGGTGAAAATGTGTAACTTTTGGCAAAAAAAAAAACTTGTAAATGTGTGTATATATAACTAAACATTTTTTTTCAGAAATTACACAGTATATAAAGCTGAAAGTTACTTATAAAAATCCCAATCCGATTAATCCCTACGAATCCCGATTAATCCCTAGTCGATACCCCACCGCCAAGGTAACACCTAGCGGTTTCTACAACACTCACTTCAACAAGAGCTAATAAGACTCGAATTTAAATGGATCTTGTACCATTATCTTCTTATTCACAGTTACCTTAGGCCTTAGCTATCAAATCCTTTAAATTCATCATTACGTTATTGCAGTTGCCTTTATTAGTCTATTTTATGTATAGCTACTCATGGTCTATCATGTACACACTACGCATGTTAATGCATATGTATATAATGTGAATTCGTATATGTTCATCGAATTAACTTATCATGTTTAGTTTCCTTATTTAGCATGTCCCTGTGTATATATTATGGCGTATGACGCTCACTATGATAAATATATCAGGAAACCCTGTCACTAATTTGTTTACCCAGGAATCTAGAATATGTTTGTGTAAATAGACAAACATGTATATACATACATACTCAATAAGATCCCACATAATAGTAGGGTCTAGGAAGGGTGAGATGAGGTCAAACCTTTACCTCTACCCTGAGGGGTAAAGAGATTGCACTTAGAAAGACCAACGGCTAAGAGTACCCTTCTCCGAAAGACACAATGCACGCACCAAATACGTCAAAATATTAGTCACAAAAGATAACAAAAATGGGAAAAACTGGAGAAATTCCTTAAGGCCATGGCAACCAAGCAAGAGACAACTAGAGTAAAGGTATTCAAACTAAATAATTACACACGACTAAAGGCATCCTAAGTAGAGGTGTGGCCTACAACTACAACCAACTAAAAGCATTTAGACTAAAATATGTACTCGGGGTCGGTACTAAGAGCACATATGACTAATGGCATCCTAAATAAAGGTGTGGCATACACACATGTATATGCTAACATAAATTAAACAAAGATCCAAACTCCATAGGACTCAAGATCCAAACTGAACACATAACAAATAATGAATAAAAAAATCAATTCATTTTTATAACATAAAATTGCTTCAAATAAATAAAATATAAGTTCTAGACGAACCAGAAGAATGCGTATCTCGTCAAGAAGAGTGTGTCCTCTTTCCTCGGCTTGTCTTGCAGCTGTTTCAACTGAAATTATTATGTCCCCCATCATGAGCTGCGAGTTGGAAAAGGCATGTTATTTTATATTTAGAGATTCATCCTAAGAATTAGTTGAGTTTACATCCTATAAATTCAACCCTCAGATTTATAGAGTGTTATTTTTTTTCCTTCTTTTCCTACTACTATAACATCATCATCCAACTTTCACTCTGCACCAAAATAGTTATATCATTTTGAGGTAAAAACATAACTCATTTAAGAGTCAAAATCAAATTTCTATTTCACTAGATAAGGAATACTAGAATGTGGAGTTGTTACCATTGGAAGCTTGAGTTCAGGCACATGCTGAGACATAGAAAGAACATCAGTAGGGTGATCCACATTCCTCCAGTCTTTATTTAACTCACGGATAAAATTATCATTGCACAGAAGTATTGATAGCTCGACACTCTCATATTGCCCTACATCATCAATGGCAGGATCTCTTGTTTTATGATCTGAATCTTTTAAACCATCAAATGCTAGTTTCATAGCCATTGGAACATTTAGACGGAGCATTTCTGCGATATCCTGCCATATTTAGAAAGAACGGTATTTTAATCAAGTGAAGCCTCTCCATTCTGTAGATAAATAGTCAAAGTAGCCACTAAACTTCCATTATTATTCACTTGCAAGCCTCAACTACTAGCTACATGACTAATATATCACAAACATTTCATTCTATCAATACTTGGAGTTTAAGTGGTCGATAAAATGAAATGACGTCAATCGAAGTGGACTAGAACATAGGCAATCAACCATTCTATGTTAAATCACAACATTGATCAGCATAAAATTATACAATTGATATAGTTGTGCAAATCTCATGACTGAAAAATAAACTCTTTAGGTATGAATGTGAAAGACCACAAAAGTTTAGTGTCATTTCTATATTCTGATAATTAAAATGCATAAAAGCTTGTCAATTCTCTATATCTATAAACCAGGGTTTCAAAGTGCACATCAATTTTTACATCCCAATTAACCATAATCACATTCTCGAGCAGTTACACAACCTAAACATGGTGCGGTAAGTAACTCTTAACAGTCATGGACAAAGTCCTATATGTAACTAAAACTTCATGTTTTCAACATCTATATTCGCAAACAAGCAACAAAGTCCAGTCAGTCATTTGAAACCCTTGTTGACTTCCCAAAATATTGTGAGAACATACAAATTCAAAATTAGACAGAATAAAATCTAGTCATTTACATCAATAGTGATCTAAACACAACCTCAAAGTCTCAAACAAATAATCTTATAACATAAAAATGTCATAAAATTTGATACAGTTTATCCTACTAGCCATAAACATGTATTAGCAGCCCAATCATATTTAAACCTATCTATCTATTTCACAATCTCAATCCACAAACAGTTAAACCACAACATCCTACAGAAAAGTGTATAAACAATTTAGATATTGAAAACATGTAAAATGAAGGAAGAGAAACAAACCAAAACTTCAGGATCATCTGGCAACTGTTCTTCAATACAAATCTTAACATCTAACTCCAACTCCTTCGCCTTATCCTTCTTCTTCCTAGCTGCAGGTCGACCTCGCACCTTCCTATACCCTCGCTGCGACGCATACACCTTCCCTCCCAACTTTTTCGTCCGCATCCAATCTCCATCTGCGCGACTAACAGAGGCGCATAAACCACGAAACAAATGAGAAGAGGATGAAACTGTGGTGGAATAGGGGATGCTGGAGACAAATGAAGGTAGCTTGGATGAGATGGTAGGAGATGGTGAAGAGATGGTTCGGAAGATGAGTCCGGCGCCGGAAGCCATGGAAGAAGAAGAATGAAGGTTGCGGAGGAAGATAGGAATTGGAGGGAGACGAGACCTCATTGATGACGAGTGATGTGTTTGTTGCGCGGATATTCCTAGTTTCAACCCGGTTTACCAACTAGTTTTTTTTTTTTTTTGGTTCGGTTAATTGAAACCATGAAAGTAAATACCTATATTTTTTCCGATAATATTGATATTGAAAATGATGAGTTCGTTTATAATTGGTCTGGTTGTCATGTTATCGTAGTGGTGTTTGCACTTGTTATAGCTACGAAACAAAAAAGAATAATCAATTTTGAATACAGTAAATTTTTTGAGCTTTAGATCGGAAATTTTTTGAACTTTATATTGGAACGTTGAAAAAAAGTAACTCCACATTTTGTTTTCTTAAAAAGTTTGACAATAAAAGTTATCCCCAAGCATTATGCGACGTGACACCGGTTGCTTTCCTCATGCTACACGGTGCAAGTTTGGTTGCTATCACCCAGGCTTGTCAAAAACCATAAAAGTGAATGCGAAAATCGATTCTGCTAATACAAATCACAATAATGTTTTTTTTCTCATTACCGGTTTGGTTCGGTTCATCAAGGCACCACAACGATAAATGCCAATATGGGTCTTCCACTCCTTTTAAGGATGTGCCTTTTAGCCCATTTCAGGTCATACAAGAGTCCCTAATTTTTCACTACTTTGATCAAAACCGTTTGGACTTTGGAGTAGCGAAAATAATCCAAACAAATGAAGAATCACACATAGCGTTAACGTAACTATATTAGAATGTGCAAGAAGAAATACACAGAAACTTGATGATAGATCTAGTTAAAAGGCAACACTCGTTGCTGTTTAAAATTCGTACTGTTTAAAATGTGTAGTGTAGTTGTATGTATCAAGTTTAAGTTTCTGGTTTGATACTCAAATGGCATGGTTTTGTAGCAGCATATGCATCAATTTGATTGCGATTAGTGGGTTGTGTTAATATAATAATTTACTTAAATTTTCATCGAGGCATCAAGTTTGTGCACTTTTTTGGGTTCAAAGTCTTGAATAGGTGATTTGGCTTATTTAAAACCAAATCTATTTTCATTGTGATATGTTACTAGTATTGTGTTTTCAAGTGGGTGAAAATTATTCACCGCATGAAAACGGTTGTGGCTTTATTATATGATATATCTACCACCAACCACCCTCACCACTATCATGAGGTCAATAGGAGCGCTCATAAGCTATTAAAACTGTCAAAACTGAAAAAAAGTGATCCGGTTTGAGAGTTATACAGCTCGATGATGACGGTTTAACGTTCCAGCTACCCGCAAACGTAAACGATAAACCTTTTTTTAATTTATTTATATTTTACGTTTGGAATAAAGCAATGTATATGTATTATATGGTTGTCTAAAAAATTTGCATAAGCTTCCAAATTGAAACTACAAGCAAATTCAAAGCCAAAATTCTAAAAAGATTGTTGAACAGATGAGCAACATACCATTCAAACCTTTGTGCCTCACTTGCAACATGTCACATTTAGAATTTCAGATCACACTACTTGCCTACTTGATCTCGCAAAGCCCGTATCAATAATCGCACGCAGGATGTGTATATGACTACGAATTCATTCAAAATAACACAAATAGTGTACATGAGCCCAGCAGCAAATGGCAATGCATTTGAACAACATTGTCATTGGTCAATTTTATTAAACCTTATATCAAATCGATTCAAGGTTTTGTGATGTTCATCTACAGATTTTGAATCACTAAGGCGCCTTTTTTTCTGTTCAGTAGTATATAGCCAACTAACTCGATAATGAGAAAGAATTCTACACAAATCTTGGGATTTTTTTGTCTGAACTCAAATATGTAGTTTAAAATGTGTACCTATAAATCGCATCAGCAACTCCATCTTCATCATTGCTGAGAGTGCCTGAGACCAATAATGTTGGCTACAGCTTTTGTTTTCTCTGATCCATTACTGAGAGCAATCCCTAAAGAAGCCAACTCAAGCATCTCAATGTCATTTTCACCATCACCAATCGCCATTACCTCGTCTGCAGTAGCACCGAAATGGTCAAGCAGTATTCTAATTCCACTTCCCTTTGAACTGCCAAGTGGCATGATTTCAAGCATGTCTGGCAGTGCTTGGACAATGGAGGCACGACCCGCTGTTGCTTCTGACCAGTATGGCCTCAGTGTACCAGCCACCATCTCAACAGTGTCCCGAAATAACAACTTCTGTAGTTTCAGTTAAACAAGACAACAAACATGACTTAAGCACATGGGTAAATAAAATAAGTGGGTCAATTTCAGGTTGTTCATATATTAGTTCTAATGAGTCATATGGGTGCGCTAAATGAATAAAAGGTCAAACTTTGTCCTGTTTTCTCTTTTTTGGTAACTAACTTTTCTTATTAAAAAAAATTTGTCATTTCCACATGCATCAAGTAAAACTAGTTAAAAGTATCAGGTTAATCAAAACTGAAAGTCCGTTACCTCAAATCATTTATTATGTTAGTTTACCCAATACGAAATCATACCAAAGCTGGTTACCTTTAAATGCAATTAGCCCTTAAAATGATCTAAATTTTGTTACTGCACAGAAATTGTAAAGGACTTAATCCTAATCAGTGAAAAGGGTTGGTTTGGTTGAATGATGAAAGTTCACGGATTAAAGTCACAAAGCAAGTGAGATAAATCAAGAAAGAAAAGGATAGGATCGGCTTCAATATTTATGTTTATGTAATCAGTCAAGATAAATGTTAGAGAACTGTTTTAATTTGTTTCCTTCTTGTTAGGAGTTAGAGGTAGCTTAGGAAACAAGTCAAGATTTAGTACAAAAATAGAGGTGTAGGTTCATTGTATTATGTGTGGTTTTATGCATAATTTTATACATAGCGTCATGACTAGAGTTTAGTCACTAAATCCAAGGGCTCTGGTGTGTGATATACAACTCTGGGCCAACAAATTTCAGGTTACCCAATTCGCCACCTTTAATGAACATTTTAGAAACAAAGCACAAGTTAAACTTTTCTAAAATCATAATATAAAGTACCTGTACATCACCGGTACTTAAGAGTTGATCCACCGAAGCCATAACCTCTGCCTGTAAACAGTATATGTTATTAGAGGTCTGTAGATTTCCACTTGTTACAATTACACAAATAAAAGAAAATAATGACTCAGCCACCTTCGGCTCATAATATATGGTGTGGAGCGAGTCCACAAGCGGATGGTTAAATAAGGTCAAGCAACGATTCTCACTGAATGCAACAAGTGGAACATTGTGCTCAAGAGAGTAATGAAATGCCTGCAACAATTGCAGCATGTTTGACATTAAAACTTTAAGGAGCAAAAAATTTAAAAACCGCAAATACATGTGTACCAAACTCTGTCAATTATTTATGATCTAAAAAAATACCTCCCTGCAAATATCTCTATCCAAATTTCTTCTGTGAATTTCCCGGCCTTGTGTACCATAAACAAGCAAACCCCTAAAAGACTTGGAAGTGAGGAGTTAAGAGTAAGAACTAAGAAGAAAATGTTTTCATGACAAGACTCAAAACACTGCATATAATATCATTAAGAGCCACTAAGGTGCTAACACGTCAAACCTGTATGAAAACACCAGGTGAATACTCTGAGGCAATTCCATCCTTGCCTGCTAAATCTACTGTTTTTAAAATAGCAAGAGCAGCTGGACGAGCCTGTTTCCAATAACAAGCAAAATAGTGAGAAATCAAGCACAACTAGAGGTGGCAGAATGGGTTGGTGGGGCTGAGTAACATGCCAAGATGGATTCGGGTTGAAGTGGGCTGTTTTTAGTAGAGTCCTCCCATAAACATTTTTTTGACCATTTTCCATTAAATATGTTAAAAACCATATTATCATAATGATACTCTAACTGTTTAAAACAAAACGTTTTAGGTGGTTGTAAGCACTAAAAGTACATTTCTTTAACCAAATTAAGTTGTTAGTGATAAACCCCAGCCCAATTTGACCTGTTCATAAGCGGGTTGAAATTGCTATCCTGATCCCAACATATATAGAGAGAACAAAAACAATCACTCTGACAAGTTATCACAAAATTTCCTTGGTTCTTACTTTTCCGGTAGCTATAACCACTTTTACACCCCTTGATGAAGCCTCTTTTAAAGCCTTTGCATTTGTCTCAGATATTTGACTTTTGCTATTTAGCAGTGTACCTTATGTCCATTGAAATGCTTGACAGTTCATAATCATATGTGGATTATGCAAAACATGTGTAAGAAACATTTAAAGTCAATCTTACCATCCATATCACAGAAGATATAATTGAACTTTGGCTTGTAGAATCGCAGACTGCCTGCTTTCTTCCTTCCTTTTGACAATTTACACGTAAAGATAGTCTACCAAAACTTACTTTCAAGCAACAAAATCAGAAGTTGGCTATTTTGACACATTTACTTATAATGATCTGATTTGTTGCTTATTTTAGTTGCCAAACAGGTAAAATGAAAAGATTTAGATAGAAAAGGGAGCAGAACAAACTGGTCTAACGGGTCAAACTTCTGAAATTGACAAAATACTAATTAACGCATTGACTATTTTTTTTAAAATATAAACATACCCAAAATACTGGTTCAAGTCGACCAATTTGTGCCAAAAATGGCAGAGTTTAACAAGCGCCTGTTTTGAGTTTTGACCCACTAACCAGCTTGTCCCCCCATCCATATTTCCACCTCCAAACAAAATTAATGCGCTCGAACTTGCAAAAAATTCGATAACTATTTAAGTAACAAAGAATCCGCAAGAGTAAATACCATCAGTAGTAGTGCTTGGTAGAGGGTTTTCATCATCTTCGGCATTAGATGCACTTTGAATTAATCCTTTCCCTTTCCATCCTAGAATGTTCAAGAGACGTTCCTCCTCATCCTGCATCTCTGATTTAGCTTCATCACTGAGCTCATGATCAAATCCTATAAGATGCAACAATCCACGAACCTAAAAAAATAAATATAAATGATCATACGAATTTTAACTCTGTTTTACACTAAGTGATCTAATCAAACAACGTTGAAGTGTAAATCATCAAAGCTTTCAACAAGTCACTGTTGTTTTTCAAATTTAAAGTGATATGGAGCCAGCAATATAAAAGTTAGGTATCAAGTTGTTTAAGCTACTAACAGCTTTAATAAAGATAACATATCTTATTTCTTCATTACTAGATTTTCATGACGAAGTTTTTTTCTTTTTTGAACAGCCAAAGATTATTAAGAAAAACTAGCAAGACGCTAGAGTACACGAGAAGATTAATACATGAAGTTACACCAATGTTTCCATTTGAGATCTCCCATTTTCCCTCTAGTTTTTATCCAAAGATACGAGAAGAGTTTTATATCGCCAATAATGGTGTTGGAGATTCTCTCGTTCCTTGAAAACAAAGTTAATCTGACTAAATCTCTATCTAAGATTGGGACTAAGTGGACTATAATAAATATATATGAGGAACGTGAAGAGCACTATAACGTCTTCAACAAGACTCAGATTTAGGTAGATCTTGTACCATATCCTTGTGTATATAATGAGGTATTAGCCTCACTATAAAATACCAAAAAATATCCAGAAACAGCCACCAATTTGATCACCTAGGAATCTATCATACGTCTGTGTAAATAGAAATGGTTCCTTAATTTACATGTATGTAAATCAATGGTTCTGTGGTTCTATAAGGATCCTATACATATATACACACACACACACACATTATAAGGACACACGCATGTACATGCCAAAACGTATTCAACAAAGATCTAAAGAATTCTACATACAAACCGAACACATGACAATGAATTAAAAAAAGGTCTCTTTTGTAATATAAATTGCTTAAAAGATTTAGTATTAAGTTTTAGACAAACCAGAAGAATGCGCATCTCGTCAACAAGAGCGTGCCCTCTTTCCTCGGCTTGTCTTGCAGCTGTTTCGACTGAAATTATTATGTCCCCCAACTTGAGCTGCAACATGAAAGGCATCTCATTTTATGTTTAGTGATTCATACATGATTTCATTGACTTTACAACCTACAAAGTCAACTCTGGTACTTCCAGATTAAAAAGTAGTGATTTTTTTACTTCTTTTTATACTTGAACATCATCATCCAACTTTCACTCTACACCAAAAATTCATATCAATTCGAGGTTAAATAGTAACTCATTTAAGACTCAAAATCAAATGCCCCAATTTCACTAGGTAGGAAATATTAAGATATAGTTGGAGTTGTTACCATTGGAAGGTTGAGTTCAGGCACGTTCAGAGACTTAGAAAGAACATCTATAGCATGATTCATATTCCTCCAATCTATATTTTTCTCACGGATGAAATCATCATTGCACAGAAGTATCGATAACTCCACACTCTCATATTTCCCTACATCATCAATGGCAGTATCTCTTGTTTTATGACCTGAACCTTTTAAACCATCAAATGCTAGTTTCATAGCCGTTGGAGCATCTATACGAAGCACTTCTGCAATATCCTACATATGTAGGAAGAACAGTATTGTGATCAAGTGAAGCCTCTCCATTCAGTAGATAAATAGACAAAGTAACAAATACACTATCATTATTACCTATGAAGCACGGGGACGCCTAACTAGGTGAGGTACCCGTACCGGGGACGTTTGGGGGACGGGGACGCCTAGGAAACGCCTAGGGGACGTTTCCCAAACGTCTCCAAATAATGGGGACGTTTCCATGGAGTTTCCTAAACGTTTCCATATGTTTTTTAGGGTTTAAAGCCCATTAAGTAAAAAAAAAAAAAAGAAACATAATATACGGCAACTATGATCATCATGCATTCTCTACATATATAATCGTAAACTGTATACATACCACATACTTTTTGGAGGTTGTCGATCTCACGCTAGATGAATCAGAGTTTGAAAATGATATTATTATTATTGATAATTAATTACTTCTTGAAGATTTAGTACTTTTGAAAGTTTAAGTTTTACATCAATATATCTAGTTTGGTATTAATTATATACATATATATATTTTTTATAGTTTTTTTATTGCCGTACCTTAGCCGTACCCGTATCTAGGATTTTTGAGTTTTGCCGTTTCCCGTCCCCGTATTGTCCCCGTACCCCGGTCCCGTACCCGTCCCAGTGCTACTTAGATTATTACTATAACACGTTGATTAGCCCGAAATGAAGCAATTAATATAGTTGTGCAAATCTCATGACTGAAGCAAGGGAAACAAACCAGAAATTGAGGATCATCTGGCAATTGTTGTTGATGCAAATCTTAACATCGAGCTTGCTCCTTGACAATGTACGATTGCTATACGCTGGCTGCTGCGACGCAAATAGCTTCCCTCCGAACCTTCTGGAACGCATCCGATGTCCAAACAAACGGGAGGTAGAAGAAGAAGTTGAAGTGGTAGAGAGTGAATGTAGTGATGGGAGTTTGATTAGGGGCATAGGCGACGGTGACCGGAATATGACACCGGCGGCCGCCATTGAAGAAGAATGAATGTTGCAGGTGGTATATGAAGAAGAAGAAGACAATGATCGAGTGATGATGAAAGTGATAGTATGCCTCCGGCTATTGACTATCAAACCGTTTTACCACATGTTTGATGTCATGAGAGGAAATTATATAAATATCCTTCAAAACAAAACAAAAACGGAAATTATCCCAAATCTCGTTTGTATCCGTATCGGAATTCCTTATTTAGTTTTCGGAATGGAAAATCTGGTTAATTTAGAATGATAATGATCTTTGTTGTTAAATAGGTGTTATTGGGTTTTCTTTGATTGTTCCACACGTCTCTTTATTGTCTATTTGAGAATAAACTGGTTTTTAGTGAGAAACACATCTTTCACATTGTGTGTATTGCATTATAATCAGTGCTCTCTCTATTTCCTCCGTCTTTGCATTTCTGGTGGTGTCTGATTGTTTGTCACTGCCGTGAGTATATGTTGATGGTGGTTATGCCTTCTTTTATGTGTTTTTGGCCGTTGATGGTTACCGATTCGAGGATTTGTGTGGCCGTCGGACATGCTTTTGCATGTCGTTGTTTCCGGTTTTTGAAGTCGGCGATTGTTGTCGGTACTTGGATTTGTGGTTGAATTTTTTGGCAGTTGTAACAATGGTGTGGATCTGTTGTGATGATCTGTAATGTTGTGGGTGGTGCTAGATCTGTTGTGTATCTAGTTTCCCTAATGTTTGTTGTTACTAAAAGCCGGTGATGCTTTCACGTTTGATTCGGTGACGCGGAAACTGTAACGTCCGTCTTTTGACAAGCACCACAGTTGACATTCATAAGCATAAAAACAACCATAAATAAATAAAATCTAAAATGCAGCGGAATACTTGTTTAAAGCATCATTACATCGTCATAATTTATCTTAAAAACTTCTTAAAAACATTACAAAATTGTAATTTGATCTTAAATGTATTTTCTTCAATGTCAGTCTTCAACAAGTCTCTAGCTCCCGCCAAACAACTCTCTAAATCTTCAAACATGCACATCAATCTAACATGCATACAAAAGTCAGCTACGCTGAGTGAGTTCTAGTTTTAAAAGTAAAGTCATTCAGTACGCTTCATATCTTCATTGTATTACACGTATGTAATATCATTATCTAATACGTAACTACAACTCTTATAGAGTTTACCAATATAACGGTTCTTCACTGGTATTAAATTCCCCAGTCGGATCATAACTTTTTGACTCTCATGGAGTCTACCGGTATTTACATAATATCTTCACTGGTATTATAACCCCCAGCCGGATCTTATCTCTTCGACCCGTGCGGAGTCTACCGATATATCGGTTCTTCACTGGTATTGTAAATCCCCAGCCAGATTATTGTCTTTATTTCTACCATTTCTATACATACTCTTCATTTAGTCAACACACATTCATTCATATACTCTTTATTTAGTCAACATGTATTCAATCATATAGTCTTCATTTAGTCAACACGTATTCAATCGTATAGTCTTCTTTTAGTCAACCCGTAGGGTGATCATATAAGTATATCGGTATGCATGTTAGCCTTAAAAAGTATTTAAAACGAAACGAAAGTGAGGTCTAGAACTCACCTGATTCTTAGGTGATCTTGCTTGTTTGGACAAGGTTATGGTAATGGTAATGGTGCACGATCTGCATTTAAGTTATTATGGAAAATCGTCATTTTTTTATTAGTGTCGCAGCTAGTGTCTCATGCAGTTTCGCATGGCTCATGCCCAACTTTCGTTGGGACTTATGCACACTCAGACACACAACTACAGATCTCAGACACATGAGACACTACAGTGTCACCCAGGTGACATTACAGTGTCGCAAGATGAACAGTGTCACCCAGGTGACACTACAGTGTCGCAAGATGAACAGCTCGTTTTTTTGCCCAAAATCTTCATTTTTCGCCTAAAATCCAACCTTTTTACGTCTAAAACCTTGTTTTATCATTTATATGACCAAATCTAAGATTTTTCCATGATTTTAACATAAAAATGCAACCTTTATTGATTTTTTTTAAAACCTTTGAAAACCTTAAAAACTCCATTAATGGTCAGATTCGTTTTGTGTTATGAAAACATGTTTTAGGGAATGATTTTACCTTGATTACCTGTTGTTTAACACCCTCTAACTTCAGATCTACACTTTGTTTTACAAAATTCTTGATTTTTCTCTTTCTTGCCTTAGTTTTCTTCAAAAGAGATTAGGGTTTGTGTGTGTTGTTGTGAATATGGTGAAGTGAGGATGGTGGCTGGAATGTTGTTTAAATAGTGGAGTTTTCATATGGGGTAGGGTTTTAGGTGGGCTTTGGGCCTTAATTAGGTAATTAGGCTATTTTATGAAAACCTCTTAACTAATCCACTTACCATTTTGGGCCTAATTTATTCTTTCACCTTTAATGGCTCATAATTACATCATAACCTCTTCATTAATCCTTCCCTTTTCTAATTATCAAGTAATTAGTCATCACGTTTTACATTCTCGTACATTTATAATCATTTTCGTTCTTCATTATACTTTTCATAATCATCACATGTATCATAATCTTAGCATATATCATAAGTGTCATACATCATTTTAATCATAATCATTTAAATCCACATCTATATAAACTTAATCACGTAAAGATAACTTACCATAAAAATCGGGGTGTTACAGAAACTCCCGTTGGCGATGACTATTTGTGGTCATTGTTTTGACTTTTTGGTCTTAGGTGGCGATGGATCTACTAGATCTCTACAGATGGATGACAGGGAAACTCTCGCGTTACCAATGATGACTATTTGTATGGTGATGGGTCAAAAAAATTTTTTGTCAAAGAAAGATTTGTTGTGGATCTAGTTGATGTTTCTGTTGGGTTTTCATCTATGTTTATTATTCATACGAGATGGAAACTGTTTTGATTGTCAGTTTTTAGGTTATGATGGAAACTGGTATTGACTCAAAGTATAACTTGATTTGTAATTTGGTTTTGGCGCATGGTGTTAATTGTAACATAAGTTGAGTTGGTTTTGGCCTTTGATTGTGGGTTTTTTGGTTTGGTGTTTAAGAGATTTTGAAAAACACAAGCGAGGCAAAAATAGATACGGCTATGATGATATTGTGAAAACCGACATCTAAGTTGTGCTTACAAGGATGGTAAGTGGGGATACCCTGTTTGCAACCTGTAGCATCATAATGATGATCCAGGTTTTTGATTTGAGCCAATGACATGGACAAGAAACATTTGATAAAGAGAGAAAAAAAAGGATTACGCGTAAGCCAGTGCATAAAACTAGTTATGTATAATTTAGAAACATGATGAATAGTAATCTTTTATGTTTTATATTTTTGATACAAGTTTTTGTTAGTTTTCATCTTTTGTTCCTTTGTATTATGAGGTTTATGTGTAACTTTGTGTTGGATAGTTGTAGACTTATGAGTATATGTATATTTGTGATGTGGCAACCGATGATTTTTATTTTGATGGGTTTCGTACCGGAGAAGAAGCGGAGACACTATTGTCTTTTTATCGGAAGCACCGAAATTTCCTGTTTGAGGCCGATTTTGTTGCCTTTGACTTCGTATTTTTCGCTTTTAATCTTTTGATGATGTTCGGTGGTTGTTACGAGGGTGGATGGTTACATTTTATGTTGTTGGGGCAATGAAGAGTGATATCAAGCTGTGACATGATACAGTTGCTAATTTTTAGCCTCTTATGATTGTTTTCTTTACGTGTTTTTAAGGTCGTTAAATAAAATGTTCGTGCAACGCGCAAGTATGCGTGTATAACTAGTTATGATTATTCGGTTTGTTCGACTTATTCATAGTGATTAATAATATTTTTAAGTTAGGCCAGTTTGGATTTCCGATTAAGATCTAAAAATTATAAATCCGAATAAATCGTTATCCGAACATATGAGCACCACTACTATGTATAAAACAAAATGTATCTTGGAGTTAGGTTGCGTGGTTTTATACTTTCATCATCAAGGTATTTTTTGGTTTGCGATTTGGCCACCAAAGTTTTGGAGGGTTTTCGGTTTTGCCCTTCTTTGCCACTTTCATCATTCCTTGTTATGGCTTATACGATGAGTAATCTGATTCTGTCTTGTGGCTTATACGATGACTAATCTGATTCCGCCGCTTCTGGCGTGTTGTTCAGATTATAGACTACCCCGTTGTCGTTGGTAACGGTTGTTATCGTCAGTGTTAGTTATGTGTCATTATCATGAACTCACCAGCTTTATAGCTGACTTGTTTTAGCATATATTTCAGGTAAGTTAAGGACCCCAATATCAGGACATGATGTTGCAAGTCATGGAGGCATCGGATTACTACTTGGCAAGGCTTGAGAATCGGCATAAAAAGACTTTGTAGTACATAGTTGTTGATAAATTTTAAGTGTGAACCTTTATTACTTCTGTTGTACTCTGTCTAAACGGTTGTGAATTGTGAAATACCAATTGTTCGTCTAGCGCCGGAAATGAGGGGTGACAATTATGATGTTCATCTAAAGATTTTGATTCACTAACTCAATAACGAGAAAAAATGTTGGAATTCAAGAGGGCACAATCAAGAACATGAAATATCAACACATGAAAATTTTGATCAACAAAACCTTTTAACATGTTCTACACTTCTACATACATACACGAATATATACTATGTGAACTGGCATGTTGGAATCGACACACCGTTTCACAAATACATTATACATTTGACCCCTCCTCTAACACCCCGGCCTTGAGCGATGTCTTTGATAAATAAATATAGAAATGAGACGCCTTAAGATTTGAACCCGGAATGATGTATAAAAACTAGAAGTTCGGCGAGAGAAAACGTCTAACACGGTTAAACGTGTTAAATAAGCGATATTAACGCGTACCGAGCCAGTTTATCACTAGATACGCAATAACTAATCAAATAAATATTTCGAGAATACATATTATGTTTCTTGATTATTATCTTTGAGAAATAAAATTCAAAACACGAAGAGAAATGAATTCGTACGCAGTGCCGGATGACGTGAAGTGAGCACTCGGGTCACTAACCCACCTATATAAAGAAGTCTTCTTCTCTTTTTCTAATTTCAATAGAGAAAACACACACATAGTGTGAGAAAGAGCTAGCTGGAGCTAGTGGTGCTACGGTGGTGGACCGATGGTGGCCGGCGAAGGTCAGTGGCAGTTTGCGGTGGACCCACGGCGGCCGTAAAAGTCATTTTCGAACCGGAGTTACATATGGTGGTTGTGGAGTTATTTTGGTTGAAATGGAATTTCCGGTTTAAATGGGTCGGATAGTATCTATGGTGGTCGTGGAGTTTCTTCGGTTGGGTTTCAGTGATGTTTAGACTAAGTTGAACACATGAATATATGCGAGTGGATACAAGTACATTCAGGTTCAAGTGATTCAACTTGGATGATGTATTTTTGGGTTTGGAATAAGTTGCGTTTTGGTTACTTTGGATTTTCACGACGGGTTTGGAAGTAAAGATAAGTTAGATCGGTATCTTGGAAAGTGTTGGCTAGAGTGTTCCGTGTATGCAAACCCAACACATTCATGAGGCATGTTTCAAGTTGTGATTCTAAGCATAGCATTATTTCTGGAATTTTGGGCTTATCTAAGGTCGTCAATCAGGTGAATTTCATGACTAAACTCCCCCTTTTAAATGTTTTGGCGTGAAATACATGCTCGTAAATGTTTTGGAATTCAAACGAATTGTGTGTATTATTATTATTTCTTGTACAATGGCAAATTATTTAGCACAATGGCTCGGGATATATTAGAGAGAACTCCATATTAAGTTGAGAACTAGAGAACTAAAAAAAAGGTATGGATGGAATTTTTAAAGGAGGGGTAAAATTGGAACTTTAAATATGTAAATCTTTAAACATTTCTATCTTTTGCATACGTTAAGTTTTTTAAATTTTTTTTGCACCATTAGATCAAGATTTTCATTATCTTTCATTTGAGTAACGTTATAAAAAATATTTTTTTCTCATTTTTTTAACTTTCAATACTGCATATATGTAATATACGATACCGTATGTTTTTAAATTGGGGAAATGAATACGGTGTTGTTATGAACCTAAATTTCCCAAGAAACCATCAAAACTACATACTTTGATAAAATATAAAAAGTTCAATGACATTGATTTCGATGACGTTATCACAAAAAAACAACATCATCATGCCTCAATTTCAAATTTGGATTTTCTCATATGATCGTATTGAAATTGCTAGCAATAACTTGGTTCACGTTATGTGATGTGGTATGAATATGTGCAACATGCACATATCATAATACCAATTATATGAGTCATGTTATATTAATATGTTAGTTGGAATTGAGAAGCCAAATTGAGTTACGATCGATTTTTAAAGGATGGATAATATTTTACTAAAATGAATGACGATTATTGAGTAAATGAGAAAGAGAAAAATTATGATCTAAGAGGAGAATACTAAGTCGTCCATTAACATTGAATAAAGATCAATGAGTTAAGTTTTCTAATAAAAAAATTTAAGTTAATTTATCAAAGCTACGTAATTTTAATGGTTTTACGGGTAACTTAGGTGCATTACATCACCATATTCACTTTCCCCTTTTAAATTTTATAGTATTGCATATATGCAGTATCGTATACTACATATACGTAGTATCCAAGTACTACATATATGCAGTATATGCAATATTGATGCATTGTTATCTTATAGTTTGAATTTCAAGTTTTTTTTACTCTTTTATGATATTTATCATTGGTTTATTAGTTTATTATTATCTTTATGTTTAGACATAGTATAAGTATTGGTTTTCTTTTCATTTGCCATAAGTTTTTTAATATGAAATCTTATGAACTTTGTTATCGGTTATTTGAGATCATATGTACACTTTAAATAATTATTAGACTCTTGAGTCATTTGGCCACTTAATAAATGCATCAAGTACATTGATACTACATATATGTAGTATTAAAATTAGTAACGTTTAAGAAAAAATATAATAAAATACAATATCGCAATACTACATATATGTAGTATGAAATTTAAAAAAACGAGAAAAAAATATTTTTTATGACGTTATTTATACTCAAATGAAAGATAATGAAATTCTTGATCTAATGGTGCAATTTTTTTAAAATAATATTAACGTATGTAAAAGATAGAAATGTTTAAAGATTTATACATTTAAAGTTCCAATTTTACCCTTCCTCTTTAAAATTCCATCCCTTGTATTTTTAGTAGTTCTCTAGTTCTCAACTTAAAATGAGTTCTCTCTTGAACCCTATCATATATATATATATATATATATATATATATATATATATATAGGGTAGGGTTCAAGAGAGAACTCATTTTAAGTTGAGAACTAGAGAACTACCAAAAAGACAAGGGATGGAATTTTAAATAGGAGGGGTAAAATTGGAACTTTAAATATAAAAATCTTAAAATATTTCTATCTTTTGCATACGTTAATATTATTTAAAAAAAAATTGCACCATTAGATCAAGAATTTCTTTATCTTTCATTTGAGTATAAATAACGTTATAAAAAATATTTTTTTTCTCGTTTTTTTAATTTCCATACTGCATATATGTAATATTGTGAATTTGTACTTGATTATATTTTCCTTTAAACGTTACTAACTTTTCAAACTATAAGATAACAAAATAAAATAAACCTGAAATTCAAACTATAAGATAACAATGCATTAATATTACATATACTACATATATGTAGTAGTATGATACTACATATATGTAGTATTCGATACTACATATATGCAATACTATAAACTTTAAAAGAGGATAGTCAATACGGTGATGTTATGCACATAAGTTACACGTAAAACCATTAAAACTACCTAGCTTTGATAAAATAATTTAAATTATTTTTTATTAGAAAACTAACTCATTGATCTTTATTCTATTTAATGGACGAACCGGTCTTCTCCACTTAGATCATAATTTTCTTTCCCATTTACTCAATAATCGTCATTCATTTTAATAAAAAATTACTTGTCCTTTAAAATTCGATTGTACACCAATTTGGCTTTCCAATCCAACAAACAGATTAACATAACATGACTCTTATAATTGGTATTGTGATATGCTCATGCTGCACATATTCATACCACATCACATAACGTGGACCAAGTATTTGCTAGCAATGTGAATACGATCATATGAGAAAAATCTAAATTTAGAATTAAGGCATGACGGTGTTGTTTTTTGTTATGGTATCATCGAAATCAATATCAGGGAACTTTTGTTATTTTATCAAAGTACGTAGTTTTGATGGTTTGTCATGTAATTTAGATGCATAACAACATCATATTCACTTTTCCCAATTTAAAAACATATAATATCGTATACTACATATATGAAGTATTGAAATTAAAAAAACGAGAAATTTTTATTTTTTTATAACGTTATTTATACTCAAATGAAAGATACTGAAATTCTTGATCCAATGGTGCGAAAAAAAAATTTAAAAACTTAACGTATGCAAAAAAATAGAAATGTTTAAAGATTTATATATTTAAAGTTATAAATTTGCCCCTCCACTTTAAAATTCCATCCCTTGTCTTTTGGGAGTTCTTTAGTTCTCAACTTAATATGGAGTTCTCTCTTGATCCCTCCCATATATATATATATATATATATATATATATATATATATATATATATATATATATATATATATATATATATATATATATATATATATATATATATATTTCAACTTAAAGATTTATATATTTAAAGTTCCAATTTTACCCTTCCTCTTTAAAATTCCATCCCTTATATTTTTAGTAGTTCTCTAGTTCTCAACTTAAAATGAGTTCTCTCTTGAACCCTACCATATATATATATATATATACCTTCTAATAAAAAAAGGGTTTTATAGGACACTTGTCATTCAATGGAGAGGGTGTTGGAGCATTTTTCCGCCAAAACTAAAAATCTTTTATTCTAAGCTATGTATGGAAGGAAATCGATAACATTATAAAAATTTCCAAAAATTTGCAACTTAATAACAAGGTTTTAAAATTATTAAGTTTAAGTCAAACTGAATAAAAATAATTACTAAATAGTATCTAAAGTTTATATATGTTTCATTTGCCAAACTCAATTTTAAAAAACTCAAATATTCGTAAAGTTATTACATAGAATTGGAACACCTAATGAAACTTCAGTAGCTTATAGTCTTTGTTGGTGTTAGATAGCATACCTAAGATAGTAATGATTTATGATTTTTTTGGAGTAAATTCACATTTGCATCCCTGTGGTTTGTTGATTTTGACCATTTGCATCCCTATGGTTTCAAATTCTCATATTCACCCCTGACGTTTGCATTTTATTCCCATTTGCATCCAAAAAACTAACTCTGTTAGATTTCCAGTTAACTTTTTCATTAATGACTAAAATACCCCAGGGATGCAAATGGTCAAAACAGAAACTTCAGGGATGCAAATGGTAAAAACTACTTGAAATTTAAATATATATTTATATGTATATGTGTGTGTGTGCATATTATATATATATATATATTATTTATATGGTAAAAACACTGTTATTTTTGTATATTTTAGAGATAGTGTTTTTATAATTAAAAGTTTTTATTATTATTTAGTTTTTTTTTCAGTTTCATATTTTATAAACATTTTTTAATATACAAATAAATACATATTTTCAAATACTTTTTATTATTTTTTTAAATCTTGTCTTCGAAACTACTTTTTCTATATATTACTCATTTTTTAGACCATTAATCGTTGGTTTTTAAAACCTATTTATAGAAGAGACTACCAAACAAATTTATGAGCATATGCCACCAATATTTGAGCCTCAAAGTGTAATGTGACGGTTATGTTGAAAATAAAACATATAAAAAAAGACATTTATAAAAATGAATGGTTTTATATAAGGCATACTTATTTGTATACATAAAACATGTTTATAAAACGAATGATTTTTTTTTATAAATAAACAGTTAGAAATAGAATTGGTTTACAAAACCAGGGATCGTAAAAAAAGTTTAGAACATCAACGATGTAAAAAAAGTTTATAACGGGTTTAATATTAAGTATTTATTTCTTTATATTAAAAACATGTTTTAAAAAACAAGAACAATAACATAATAATAAAAATAAAACAGCAATAAGTAGTTTTAATTATAAAAAAGTTTTTTTTTCTTTAAAATATACAAAAATAACAATCTCTTTACCATATTAATAATATATATATATATATATATGCACACACACACACACACATATATATATATATACACATATAAATATATGTTCAAATTTCAAGTAGTTTTTACCATTTGCATCCCTGAAGTTTCTGTTTTGACCATTTGCATCCCTAAGGGTATTTTGGTCATTAATGAAAAAGTTAACTGGAAAGTCTAACAAAGTTAGTTTTTTGGATGCAAATGGGAATAAAATGCAAACGTCAGGGGTGAATATGAGATTTTAAAACCATAAGGATGCAAATGGTCAAATCAACAAACCACGGGGATGCAAATGAGAATTTACTCTTTTTTTTGTTTACTATACTCGATAATAATTAAATATTTTTAGTTATTCAACTCGTGTAACACACGGGGTATAATCTAGTATATATATATATATAGGGAGGTTCACTTACAAAGTATTAGAAATCTAAAAAGGCTAAGAAGCAATAAGAGATTGACATGTAACTTTTAGGAAAATTAGGAGATGGAGTATTTTAGTCATGCCCACTTTTTTAAATATTATCTCTCCACATACAAGTCACATGTCAATTCCCCCACTTTTTTTAAACGTTTATAACTTTTACATACGACATTATTTTTTTAAACAAATTACACCATAAAAACGAGCATTTTTTTTCTCTTTAAAACGCAAATAATATTGATATATAAAAAACGAACTTTTTTCACATTTTTTCAGGTCATTGTGTCTTCCGTCAGGTCATTGTGTCTTTTGTCAGGTCATTGTGTGATTGTGTCATCCGTAGGATTGTTGTGTCATTCATCGGGTTATTGTGTAATATTATTTGACAAGTATTACACAATGATCTAATAATAATTACACAATAACACAAAAAGTATTTCAAAGATCTTGCTCACACATCATCCTCCTTCAAAAATAAATAAACAAAACTTAAAAAAACTACTAGTTTCTCATTGTGTCTTTTTTCATTGTGTCTAATTTAAAAAATAAAAAAAAAACTGTAATTTTTTTAATTTTTTAAATTTTTCGTTTATTTATTTTTTGAAAGAGGAATACATAGGGAACAAGGTCTCTGAACCACTTTTTTAAAATTTGATTTATATTGTGAGTTAGAATTTTTTTAAAAAGTGTCATTGTGTCTTTGTTTACCACTATGTCATTCTCACACTTTGTAACAAAAAATTACTTTGTCTTTGAACATTTCTCAAACGCATATTAACAATTTGTGACACGGTGATAATTTCTAAACACATAAGATGACACAACAAATATTTATAATATAACACAATCACATGATATTACACAAGGACTAGACAAGTGCCGAAAAAAAATTTTATTTTTTATATATCAATATTATACGCGTTTTAAAGATAACAAAAAACTTGTTTTTTTGGTGTAATATTTTTAAAAAAATAATATCGTATCCAAAAGTTATGAACGTTTTAAAAAAAGTGGGGGAATTGACATGTGCCTTGCATGTAAAGAGAGAAAGTCAAAAAAAGTGACTATGACTAATGTACCATTCCACCAAATTCTTTTCCTACAAATTGATCTGAACCATTAAAAGAGAGATCTAAAGGTCATAAATCATTCTTAGATTTCCAATCCTTTATAGGATAACTCTCCTATATATATATATATATATATATATATATATATATATATAGTCGGTGACGGTATGCAAGCAATTGTAGTGTAACAGGTGAAACTCAATTGTGTATATATATTATGCGAAGGTTATTTGGTAGTAAAACCATTTTGAATCAGAATTGATTTGTGTATAATTGATTTAATAATACCCTTTAAAATGATTTATGTGACATTATCATGAACTCATGAGCTTTGTAGCTGAGTTGTTTTAGCATGTATGTCATATGACATCTGCCCCGAACCCGACTCCTGACGCCCGACTCAAACCCGAAGTTGTTATCCTTTAATGTATTCCTATTTATTTTTCGTTAAATGTGACGTTCCGTTACTGAAAATATATAAGTGTTACGTCATTTCTCGTTCTTAATATATAACGATCGAATTATTATCCAACGTATACTAATTAAATACTAAATACAATTTATAAAACTTCCAAAGAATATATATACTTTATATTTAAAGAAAACATATATATATTTTATAAAAATTGTTAAACAAAATTATTTCCGAGTCTTGGAATAGTCATTCGACGTCATAAACGAACTAAATATATATAAACGTCACTTATATAAACGTTACAAGTTAACGTAGTTAAGTTAGTTAGTTAATATAATATATAAAACTAACTATGGGCCAAAACTGTGATTATTGGAACTTGCTTTTAATATTTATAACTTAAGATAATAACATTTGAAAGTGCAGGGACTGTTAGTGTAAAATTAAATTAAACCAGCCCAAACCCTCTTCCCAGGCCCGTGTTTCCGATGACTGCTCCGGCAGCCATTTCCGGCAAACCCCAATTTCCGACGACACCCGTTAACGCGTTTTAACCTTTCAAATCTGCCGAAAATCATCCCAACACCTTCCTTTATCAGATTCGAACCCCTTAATGACCATTTAACGCGTCTTTGCTGCTAATTTACTCGAAATGATTTTGGGATTTAAACTTGAAAATTTCCATTCCTTAATTAAACCCGTAATCAACGATTGATTGATTTCAAAACGTTCCATACTACTCGACTACACTACTAAATCATCAAAACTCCTCTTTTTCTCTTTACAACTTCCGAACAAAACAAACTTCAAACCATTTCTCCGGCGACTTCTTCGTCTTCACCCTTCCGAGCATCTAACCGGGTAATTCCTACGTTCTTTTTGATCCTATCAGTCACCTATATCTTTTTAAATCATCTATTTCATCTTTCCTTTTCCAGTTTTCGTGTAATTTCTTCAAGATCAGTCGGGTTGTTCATCGTAATCAAACCCGTTCAATCCGTCGAATCCAAGTAAGTTATTTACATCAAAATACTCGTGATGATTCGTAGATCAAAAGCCCTCTATTGGATTGGGATTATATTAACAGGATCGAACGATTTGATGGTTCTTGATTCTAGGGCTTGTAATGTGAAATGGGTATAGTTCGTTATAACATGTTAAAGTATTTAAAAATCTGATATATATAACAAAAAGTAAATCTGGTCCAGCGGTTAGTGTTGATGGTACAGGGAGAACGGGTCACGGGTTCGATTCCCCCCTTGCACATTTTCATAAAATCTCATGTCTTTATCACTTTAAACAATAAAATTCATACTTTCTAATAATCTAATGACTTCTTTTATGTCAAAAATATTTTTACAAGATTCCGAAACTTATAAATTAAAAAAAAACATATATAAATAATTGTTCATGTTTATAAGTATTTATTACAAATACCAATTCAAGAAAACTAAAAATAGGTTCATATAAAATATATTAAATACGAAAATACTATAACGCTTCGTATAAAGTACTAATTTATACTTCAAAACCCTAATTCCTAATTCGTATTTCAAAACCCTAATTACTAATTTATATTTCAAAACCCTAATTCCTGATTTGTATTTCAAAACCCTAATTCCTAAATTACAATTTAAAACCCTAATTCCTGAATTACAACTTAAAACCATAATTTCGAATTTGTAATTTAAAACCCAAAAATCCCAAATTCGAAACCCTAGATTTTCTAGTTTTGATTCTTGGTGCTATATTATTGTTTTGTTTCTAAGTTAGGGTTTTTCCCAATTAATTAGGTGATACTAATATTTGGGCAACCCTCGGTTCGTTATTGTTGCGTTTCTATTTCGGTTATCTATTGTATTTCAAGGTGAGTAAATTCACTCCCTTTTTACTATTACATTTTAGGGCTGAAATATGTATACAATGTTTTCGGTTTTCGTTTATTTGTTTCTTTTTTCAAATGAGATCATTAAATGTGTTAGTCTTGTCTGCAGCAAGATGCAATCCTTATGTGGTAGTTTAAAGTAGTATTATTACTTAGTAATCCCACCGGTACAATGTTAGCGCTAATGGTTTGACAAACCCACCTGCATGTATTTCAAAACATGTGATTTAAACCCGGTCATTCAATTTCAATGTTTTTAGTTACTATTCAATGTTACAAGTTGCTATACGATGATACAAGTTGCTATGCTATGTTGCTACGTCCCTTAGATGCTTAAACAATTATTGATAACTTATATCGAGACGGTTACGTGGCGGTTGCTAAAAAGGTTATCTTTAATTAATAACATGAGATGGTTCCTCATGACAAATGATTACAAGTTGCTATACAATGATGGTGTTCAATGTGTGTTCAAGATGTCATGGTCGAGAATGATATGAAATAGCTATGCATGTAAGATTGCGCAACATATTATGATGATCTCGGATTTCTATATTATTATGTATTCAAATTGTGGTTTACTCACTAGCTTTAAATAGCTAACTTTATTTTTACATATTTCAGGTGGTGTTTGAGCGTTTTATGCCTTCGAGACATAGGATGCCTATCGGACTTAGAATAATAGAACAATAAATTACTTTGATTCTCGGTCTTTATTTCTGAATTTATTATTGTTTACTCCTCATTTATGTCACAACAATTATTGCTTTAATGATATTAAAATATGCTTTTAGTGTGCCATGTGCTTTGTACTATTGATATCCAATTCCCTTAACGCGCCCGGTGATTTCCGCCGCCGGGCGGGGTGTCACATGTCAGGCACGTTAAGGATCCCTATCTTGAATTTGGTATAAATAGACTTTGTAGTACATAGTTGCTGATGTATGGACCTTTATAACTTCCGTTGTACTCTGTTTAAATGGCTATGTATTATGAAATACCAACTATTCTTCTAGCCTCACAACCAGGGTCTGACACCTCCTAATTACAGTAATACAACTTTGACACTAAAAGATACTTTATACTAGTGATATAAATAATGGAAATGAAAATAATACCCCTTTGGATAATTGAATGTTAGAGTCCGAACTCAAATATGTAGTTTAAAATGTGTACCTATAAATCACTTTAGCAACTCCAGCTTCATCATTGCTGAGATCAATAATGTTGGCTACAACTTTTGTTTTCTTCGCTCCATTACTGAGAGTAATTCCTAAAGAAGCCATCTCATGCATCTCAATGTCATTTTCACCATTGAACTGCCCATTGAACAATTGAACTGCCAAGTGGCACGATTTCAAGCATATATGCCAGTGCTTGGACAACGGACGCATGACCTGCTATTGTTTCTGACCAGTATGGCCTTAGTGTACTAGCCACCCTTTCAATAATGTCTATAAGTAACACCTTTTGCAATTTTAGTTTAACAATTAAATATAACAACAAATGTGACGTATGCACATGGGCAAATAAAATAACTAAGTCGGTTTCTGGTTATGTTTTCTTTTTTGTTTATAACCTTCTAAGTTCTAACGGGTCATATGAGTAAATAAAAGTTTGGCAAAAAAGGTGGTTCCAATAAGGGTTATAGCCAAACGATTGTCCCCAATGAAACATTCTGATGATAAGCGGTTTACTCTCCAACCAAAAGGTCTGCATGGTGAAGGTTGTGTGACACCCCGATTCGAAGCGAGAATAAGTTATATATAATAAATAAATAAATTAGTAAACTTTAATCTACGCGATACGCGCAAGAGAGGGCTTTGGCCTGCACGTATCGCCTAGGACTGGAAAACCGGGTAGGCAAAACCACGAGAAGTCGTAGTTTCATCCATGCTTTATCTCTCTACATTTGAGAGAGAGAGAGAGAGAGAGAGAGAGAGAGAAAGCTATAGTTTTGTTGTGGGTTCACGCGGTAAGTGCGGTACCCTGCGGTGGAATGCTCATTCGAGTGTCGGTCGCACGAAGATCGCTTAGCGGGCGTCGAGGTTCTGCCCAATTGAAGAGCGGTGGTCAGTGAGGTCCTGCCTGTTTGAAGAGCAGTGGTCGTCGAGGTTCTGTGCGACTGAAGAACGGCGGTCGACAATGTGACACCCCGCCCGGCGGCGGAAACACCGGGCTGTCATTGGAATTGGATGTCCATAGTAAACAAAGCACATGGTATTTATTTATTAAGCCAAGTAATGATTAATACATTTGGAACATGAGTCTTAAATAGAACGACAAAAGTAATAAAACAGAAACAATAATTGCAAACGTCTTTATTATTTAACTAGGTCCAAGGCAGGCCTATATCTTGGCAAAAGCAGTAAAACAATATCAAAGCATCACCTGAAATATGTGAAAATAAAGTTAGCTATTTAAAGCTAGTGAGTAAACCACAATTGATAAATAATAGTATAGAAAATCCGAGATCATCATAATATGCTGCGCAATCTTACATGTATAGCTATTTCATCCTATTACTCAACCTTTAACCATAGAACACATAGAAACAAGAATCATGGACCCCGCATGGTAACATTTAGCAACAAGTCATGAGAACCACTCATGTTACAATTAGTGATAACTGTCATTTAACCGTCTCGATGTGTAAGTTATCAAAAATTGTTTTAGCATCGAAGGGACATAGTAGCATAGCAACACGCATCACAGTATAGTAACTAGTAACCATAGTATAGAATCGCCGGGTTTAAATCACCTATCGATATTGTAAAGTGTAGGTGGGTTTGTCAGACCATTAGCGCTAACATTGTACCGGTGGAAATTACAAGCAATAGACTACTTTAAACTACCACATAAGATTGCATCAAGCCGCGAACTAGATTAACATATTTTATGATCTCTTTTGGAAAACATAATAGAAACTGGAAAACATTGTATAGTAATAGAACACATTTCAGCCCCAAAACGTAATAGTAAAAAAAAAGGGAGGTGAATTTACTCACCTTGAAACTTGGGCTCGAAACAAATAGCAAACAACTTAGATTGAACCAAAGATTTCCCAAACACTAGAATCACCTAAGTAAATGAGAATCCTAATTTAGCAAACATATTGTATAGAAAACTAGAATTGAAACAATAGGAGTCTAAGGAAATTAGAACTCTAGGGTTTCGAATTGGGATTTGGGGTTTCTCGTTAAACATCTAACAATATATAAACTCGTTGATTCGATACGATACCAATAGTAATAATACTTATTTTGATAAATAATAGAAACTTTAATAATATATTTTTAACAATTTATGTAATGTCAAAATATATTTTATATTTTAGAAATACCTTAAACATTTACATAATTTTAAAGTATACAAAATTACATACAAAAATCTTATTGGTAAAATCTACTAGTCATACAACTTTGTATATATATTTTATAAGCATAAAAATATATTTTTATGATATTTTTAAAGTATGAAAAGTAGTTCTAATAATTAAGTTTATGAAACCAACTTTAGATAAAATCATGGTTTTGAACTATTTTATAAGATCTTTAGTATTTTACAATCTATATGATATAGTATTAGTATTATATTAAGTTAATTAGTAAAAATGGTGATTTATAAGTTAAAACAAATAATAGACAAAAAAGTTGACAGTCTGGATTCAAACCCAAGACCTTTCACTTGTAAGATAATAAGCAAACCATTGTTGTGATGTTATAATTCAAACAAAAACGACGGCTTCAAGATTAAATCCAGTTGTTGAGGATGTTATAATTCAATTAAACTTCCAGAAACGATTGTTGTGATGCCCCAAGTACAACCCGACGATCAATTGCAGAAACTAATATGATTTGATTTTGAGATAGGGAGTTGCAGGCTTCGAACCAAAAAGAAATCAAAGACTGTTTTCAGGGAATTTTCGCTTAAATTCGATGTTGCAGGAGTTTGATTAATCTATTAGGAGTGTTTGGAGTGTGTCAATTGTGTTTGATTTGGTATAGAAACGGACGAACCCGTTCGAATTTGTGTTGAAACGTATATGGGATTAATTGGCGATTAATTTAATGTTTTAAAATCAATTGAATGACTTATACGGTTCCGAATTGATGACATGAAAGGTTTGGACGCCTTGGTTTGATTTGAAACAACCATTTCGAGTGATTTAGGAAATTGGGTTAGTGATCGATTCATGAAATCGATTAGGACAACAATTTGGTTAATTAAACAGAGATTAGATGATGTAGATGAGTTCGAAACTTGGCAAGGATCGTTTTAATGGTTTTTATTTGAATTGAAAGAGACAAAAACGATGAAATGTGGATCGCCGGAAAAGCAACGATTCCGGCCAAATGGCCGGAGACCTTTAATCAGAAAACGCGGGGCTGATTGGGAGAGGGCTGGGTAAAAATTAAATTTACAGGTATGGTCCCTGATGTTTTGTTTGTTAGATAAAGTGAGTTTTAACTTTGTTCTAAGTTTAAACTTTGACGGTTTTGGCACAAAATCTTAACTTAACCAACCAACTTAAACTCGTTAATTTGTGACGTTTATAAACTTGACGTTTGAAGGTTTAAATTGCGTTTGACGTTAAATGGTTATTTTGAGACTTAATAATACTTATCTTTAATAATCTTTATAAAATACAATGCATATATTTTTGAGATTTAGTTATTCCCCTTTTAATTGAAAAACCAAATAGTTTTACTAAAATTCAATAGTTAAGTTTTTTGTTTTTGATTTTTACCACAATATTTTTATAGTTTATATTTTTACCACAAATGATTTTAGTGAAATTCAATTGTTAAGTTTTTTGTTTTTGATTTTTACCACAATATTTTTATAGTTCACATTTTTACCACAATATGTTTATAGTTAACATGTTTGGTCCCTCTTAAAGAATTGTTATTTGCATTAAGTTTTTTGTTTTTGATTTTTACCATAATATTTTTATAGTTTATATTTTTACCACAAATGATTTTAGTGAAATTCAATTGTTAAGTTTTTTGTTTTTGATTTTTACCACAATATTTTTATAGTTTACATTTTTACCACAATATGTTTATAGTTAACATGTTTGGTCCCTCTTAAAGAATTATTATTTGCACAATCAAAAAATATTGTTGGGATTGAACAACGAGAAAAGAAGAAAGAGAGAGATATAAAGAAAAAAAATATCTGATGGGCCGTTTAGCGATGGATAGGGGAGTGGTTCGACGGTGGTAGTGGTTTGGTCGGGCAGATTAGGTGGTTGTAAGCGTCGATAGTTGGTGTTGTTATGGTGTCGTGGGTAAACGATGCCAACATATGTGCAACTTGAAGTGTATCTATTGAAAACTCATGTAAACAATCTGTATTTTGGGTAAACAATCTGTCAGGGTGTATGTTTAACAAATGCGAACCAGACATGAAGATCTAACTAGAAACATAAAAGGCTCGCGCAGCGTGCGAGCCGACGAATACATCTAGTTGTATTTATTAGTAAACGTTATATAGTAGTTCGATCGTTTTTAACAAAAACGATATACCATAAAACTCGACACATTTTTTTATTCATATTAATAATGACGAAGCGTTACATTTCGGAAAAATAAATACGAATACAATTAAAGATTGGTAACTTCGGGTTTGAGTCGGGCATTCGGGTTTGGGTTTGGGGCAGATGTCACAGACAAGGTAAATAGCTCTTCCTTCTCGTTAGTTTAGGAAGGGTAACGGGTTGAAAACCCGAATAAAGTGCGGGTAAGGATACCCGCATAGCACGAGGAACGTGCCAGGGAATGAGTTGCTGGATTAAACACTCGCAACAAACGGGTAGAATACCCGAGGAGAGTACGGGTAGAACTTTCTTGCCAAAGAGGTACGATATCCGTTAATGCTTAAAACGACTAAACGTACGGAATACGCGTATCGGGCCAGTTTACCCCGGATGCGTGATATCTAACGAAATAAATATTTTGAGAATATTTATTAAGTTAAGTGATATTATTTTCAGGAAATGATGTTTAAAACGCGAAAAGAATCAAGTTGGTACGCAGTGCTGGAGGACACTTTGTAAGCAACCGGCTCACCACACTCACTATATATGAAGCTAATGCTTCATTTCTCTCCACATCTCAACACAAACACACACTTAAAGGTGTAAAATGAGCAGGAGGGAGAGAGATCAGCTAGATTCGATGGTCAGGCGGCGGCCGGCGGTGGTCCGGTGGCGGCTGACGGCGGTCCGCGGCGGTCCGACGACGGCCGGAATTTTCGTTTTCACCCCGGAATCTATTCTTGACGTCCCGAACACAATGGTAAGCTTCGTTTAGCCTCAATATCTCGGTAAATTTGTGTAAAGTTTGGAGAGTTTTATAACATGGTTGCATGTGTTGTTCACCAAAACACAGCTTTGTTCTAGGGAGGATCCTGGAAGATCTAGCCGTTGGATACGTGTGAACTTTGGATGGATTGTTCGTAACACATAGATGCCCACATCTACCGTTCAGTTTTCGAAGATATTACCCAGAGGTATGATATTTATGTCGAAAACCGAGACTGATTGGATTTCCGTCACTGGAAACACATCCCCAAAGATCGTCACTTTCCCGGAGATCCGACCGTTGGTTAGTGACGAAATTGGACTGTAGGTTCCTGAGACATAGGTGAACATATCCACTACAGGAAATTACGATCAGAGTTTCGGAAGTATGATTTTACCTCTAATCAGTTTGTAACTTTTTTCTTGTCGAAAACAGGAAAACTTGATATGTTCGTTCAAGATGAGGATGTATGGATAGTTTGATGATGGATCAATGTTCGTTTTGGAAAAACAAACACGATGGTATATTGATTCTCGGTGTATGTCGGGTTTTAAGGAATTCGCGTATACGAACCAACCCGAGAAGTATAAACCGGATGGTTGACCTTTTGATTGATGTCGGTTGAGTGAGATGAAAAGTTATACTCCTGAAAGCTGCAGTGAAATACGTGGGCTGTTATGGAATTGTTGTTAAAGCTCGGGATTGCTAAGGATTAGCATCTCGGAAGCCCTCAATTAATATGGTAAGACTCATTTTAGTATTCATCGAGTTATTTACCATATGTATATATATTGATGCACGTATACATGTGTATATGAGAATTAGGATGATGATGATAAACATGCTACAATGTTGGTCATGTGAATGGTGTTGGATTCCTCTAGATAGAGCGGGATTTATAAACGGGCAAGTCGAAACACTGCCAAGTTTATAAGGTAAGGTCATGAAAACTTTCGCCTAATTTTTTATGATTATGATTGGTTTTGTAACATTTGCCCGATTCAAACCCGAACCGTCCGGATTACCCATATTCCTATTATCAATGAAATAATCTAGTTTATTATTCTCAAGTTATTATCTAAACAAATTACAGAATCATTATAATGATTAATTCTAAAAACAATAAAAATCTAAGTTATGAAGTGTGACATTCCGTCCCGATTCATTTTCTGTGTAAACCCGAGACATTGAATAATATTGTAATCATTTGGGTTATTATGAATAAAGGTTTACGTTTATTAATCTTTTAGCTACTAAATATATGAGAAAATTATTTTTATAAAATTTATTTAAGCTAACAATAAAGGTTTAGTTATATAAGAGTTTAAGTTTTATAAAAATCTAAATTGTTAGTAGTTAGTTAAAGTTAAGGGGTTAGATGTGTAATTAACAAAACACAAATTAAACCTTTGAACTAAAACTAAATACCAACACAAAGTACAGGGGGCGAAGCTGTAATTATTTTTAAAACCAACCCCCACCCCGTTTTTCCGGCGTGTTACCGGCGACAGCCTCCGGCGAGTCCCAAATCGATCAAATCTGCATCATTTCAACTCGTTAAACCGTCCTTATCACTTTATCAACTAGTTTCGAACCCAACATCATCATCTAATCGAGTTATAGAGTGACCCAAACCAAAACCCACAAAATCCAGCCTATTTCAATTGCTAATTAACCAAAACAGAAGATAAAGATCAAATTAAATTAATCCACAACCTCCCATTAGTCGATTACAATGAGATAAACTAGTTCAATTGGTAATTATCTTTTTTTTAAATCATTGGGATTGAACTCAATTTTACCCGAAACCCACTCGGCTTTGATTCGATCCATTAAACCTATTCCAACTCTATATATACAATCCAATACATTCAATCGACTTCACAGTATCTTTTGGCAACAACAATTTCACCTTTAAACACACACAACAGTCGACTTAATCTGCTGTTCTTCGACCTCCCTGCTCCTAATCAACGACACACTCCAGGTCTGTTTCAAGCCTTGAATTCATAGGGCTTTTGTTCATCATCTATCATTAAGTGATTCTGTGCGTTTAATTTTATTATCATCAACATTTGCAGTGTCAATTTTGATCCGAAGCAGCGCTCTTCATTTTCCTTCTATCTTCTTCAATCTTTAATCAATTGTGGTACTTTAACACCTCGTTTTGATCGTTACCTTATGGTAAATATCGCAGTGATATTCGATTTCTTTTACAGATTCGTTTCAGTGATCAATTTGTGGCTAATCAGTTCTAGGGTTTTATGTTAAAATGGGTTTAAGAAACAAAAAAGGATTAAAACTAGTTATTTTCAAACTAAATCAACAAAGATGCAGTTGGTCTGGTGGTTTGGTGGTTATATAACGCACAGAAGGTCCCAGGTTCAAGTCTGGACTGGGACTGGTTTGTTTTTATTTTTAATCCCAAGTTTTACAAAGTAATTTTTTTTTTGGACAGCGAAACGAATAAAGCCCGGCTACCCGGGGTAACCCAATGGCGAAAGGCGACCCCAAACGCTCTGCGAACACAGACAGCGCTGGGTAGCCGAAGCCCACCTATTAAACCAACTCCAATTCGGGGGAAACCCACTAGCCCGTCCGCCCGTAGGCACGACAACAAGCTAGCGGTAAAACCCGTTTGGCTCAGAGATCGAACTTATGTTGGCCACAAGTCTCCCTTCATTGCCCCCATTTGCCCCTTCCAAAGTGGTGGTAGTGGGACTAGAACTTGGGTCTCTTTTGGAGAATCCAAGCCTCTTACCACTACACCACATTGGAAGTTGCTTTTACAAAGTAATTAACTTCCTATAATCATTTTAATAATTATGTGGGATTATTTATAAAGCTATTGGTAAAAGTTTTATAAGTCTAAAAAATATATATATACACATAATGATAAAACTTGTTAGATTTAAAATTTTCAAACGGATGTTTGGGTTTTTATAAAAAGTCTACTTACGGGTTTTTACTAAGAACTAGATTTATTTTAAACAAGATTATTTAAGACTATGGTTTAATTAGACATTTATTATTAAATACATATGATTATTTATACAAGTTAATTAGTCACTTTTATAAAAAAACGGTCGTGTCATTTAACGGACCATTTATTTTAATCGCTTTCGTAAAGAGATAAGGTTTATGTACAATTTAATCACCATATTTCATTTTGAATCAAAGTTAAAAATATGGCTATTAATATTATGTATTATATATTTTCAAATTATAACAATCAACGACTTAAACCTATATTCTAAATTAGAACCCTAGACTTCAAGTTAGTTTTCAGTTATTGTTCTAACATAGGATAAATCCTTTAGGTGATCCTTAAGGAATATCCGGTGACGTTTTCAAGTTTTATTCATTTTCAGTCGATCAAGAATTATCACATGAGTATTCATAGCCCTTTTTCTGGTTTCCAATTTGGGGTGATATCATGTGACCTATTAAATCAGTTATCAGATTTCAGTTTATCAGTTATTTCAGTTATCAAATTTCATGTTATCATTAAAACAATTCATGTTATGTCTTTACTTGCAAATTATGTGTTCATAGCCTGATAGCAATTTTTGTTCAAGCGTAATCATTAATTTGTAGAAACCGACAGTTACTAATGGTAGATCTATTGGTCGAAAGGACCCACCCCGCTGATTCTTGGGTGATTATAACTGAATTATCATTATCATGTGGACCCCCCTTATCATTGTTCAAGGTTTGATTATGCGTTGTTATCTTGTATGTACATGTTTGCATTTATAAGTCTGGACATAACGACATGAATTGAGTTTTCTTTATTAGTGTATCTATATGTATTTCAAACCTATGTTTACTCACCGGCTAATTCGTTACCTGACCAATTATTTTTCACATGATTTCAGGAAGAACAAGTTAGGAACTTTGGATGCCAAACGCTTAGGGACATGGACCTAGTTAAATAACATAAAGTAGACTTTTTCATTTGTTCTGTTTGGTTTGTTTGTTTGGATTTATCATTTAGTCTTGTTTGAATAATTGGATATTAATAATATTTAAACTATTTATAGTACCATGAGCTATGAGCAATCATTCACTTTCGTCCGCCTCGATGATTCCGCCATCGGTCGGGGTGTGATAGGTTTAAGGGTAAACCAAGATTTTTAGAGTAAATACTAATGAGTTTTACTATGAGAAAGAAGATTTAATGAAATGAGAATGATAAAACATCGTAGAAATGCAATGATTTTATTAAATGACTTTCAAGTGGAATTGATGTTATTAGTGTACAAAAACCCTGGCTCGAGCGCTAGAGCGTTCCGAGTGAAATGATTAGATTAAGGGCCCAAGTCATTGCCTAAGTCACAACGTGACTTAATCATTTATAACCGGTAGGAAACACCGGTGGAGACATTCCAAAAGGAATGTGTTCTGATGATGTGATTAATGTACAGGGTTGCACTAGTCCTCCACTTATCCATCAGTTCGTGATACCTATACTGCACAAGGTGAGTCTAACCGCCCCACTTTTACATGTTTTATGATTCGTGGCTGTATCCGAGCTGCATGAATGACATGATTTATATAAAATATTTTGAATATATGTGGTTATAAGTAGATCGCACCTGGTGATCCAACGCACCTCAACTCCAGGTTTGTCCTGTTGTGGTGTGAGTTGGTCTGCGGTAATAAGCTTTGCGTTAAGAGTCGTCTCAATGAACGAGACGGAGGCTACATACCACAGGGCAGAGCTTCGCGCTAAGAGGTAGTCCTTGAGGGACTACCGGCTCCACCTCGGGATATGTATGCGTCTAGTTGGATCTAATTAGGTAGACTGGTTGTTCGTAACAGGAAAGGCACCCGATGCCCGGGACGTTATGAAATACTATGGCATAGATTTGCCATATAGGTGCCTTAGATAGTCCTGTAAGCGGTATACATATTAGCAAGCATTACGTCAGATGATGTCATCAAGTGACGTAGTGAAGAGTTGACTTGTAGTATACTTATCACCACACATATATATGAATGAATGATGTCTAAAGGTTTTACATGTCTTATGTCATTGGTTATAACTCACTAACAACGTTGTTGTTGACGTCTTTTAGCTCGTGATGCAGGTATAGAGAACGCCCAAAGGCATTAGCTAGGATCAGATGGTTAATGCTCTGCATAGGAGGTAGAACCCGATTTGGACACCTGGGAGCAGTGTCCTTAGATAGTTGTTTTGTATCACACTCACGTCGAGTGTAAGATAGTTTTAAATTAATGACATTGTTAAAAGTTCAAATTGGGTTGACATTTAGTGGTCTTTATTACGAAAGACTTCCGCTGAAATGTTGATTATTTATTTATTAATGGCGTTGGGCCCTGGAGTCGGGCCGTCGGGGTCTGACAGGTTGATGGGGGGAATATCACCTAACCAACCACAAACAGTAATAACAAAATGCGAAATTAGTCTTTGTTTGGTCAAAAACTTCCCCAGCCTATATTAACCTATGATGGTGCAATCAAATACAACTAGGGTATGCAAATACAAACAAGGAGACAACAAAACTTTAGTGTGAAAAACCTCTCAAAACTAGAGTAAAACCATGGGACTACTAGAGTAGCTTCAAATCCACTATCACCAAATTAGAGCAATACAAAGTCTTCTCTAGATATACTAGAGGCATACAACAAACATTATATACTTGGAATCATTCAAAGATCCAACATATGGCATCAAACAAAGACAAAAGAAGAAAAGATGTCAACCAAATCTGCAGCTTCGAACAGGGGTATAGAAACCCGACTTCCGAACGTTGTTAACACAAACCCACCGTTAGATTAGGTCGCATAGGTGTTGTGAAGATGTTGTTCACATTTCACAACGGTTCAATATCTGGGAAACGAACAATCTTTGCAGATGTGCTCAAAATGACGAAAATTTTCTCCTCTCTAAAACGTGTTCTATCTTTTGCAGTTTCTCTACTACCGATTTCTTTTATCTACCAACTTTAGATATACCAGTCCTAGACTCCTAGTTGCAAGAACATGGGCCATAAATGTAGGCTTTTATTTGGACTTTCTCATGGGCCCAAAAATCCAACAAAAATTGTGGCCTTTACCTTCACAATCTAGAAATTGTTGTTTAAAAAAAAACTTAATGAATAAAAAGGTGACAAACTTAGGATTGGTTTATCTTTTTTTTGGTAACCAACTCCTTTTAACCAATTTTCTTTTTATAAATTTTCATATCCAGATGCATCAGGTAAACTATTTACATGTTTTGAGTATACAGGTAACCTGATGGTTTTATAAAAAATTGTTTTGAAAGTGTTCTGAACTTTTCCAACATTTACAAAAGATTGTTGGTTAATTACCCAGTTCGTCACCTTTAATAAACATTTTAGAAAGAAAGCCAATGTTGAACTTTTCTTCAGGAAAAAAAAATGAAGTACTTGCACATCACCACTACTTAGGATGTGATATAAGTTATGTCCGTCAAAAGTTCATATTATTAGAGGCCCAGACAGTTTGTGACAATTGCACGAATATAAGGGGATGATGATTCATGTACCTTCGTATCATTATATATGGTGTGGAGTGAGTCCACAAGCGGATGATTAAATAAGGTCAAGTGATACAATTTAAACTATACGAATTTCCCGTGTTGAGTTTGTACACGTTTTTAGTGGTTTTTATTAGTTTTTACAGAGTATTTAAGTTTTATTTACTTTTAATATATGTGGTGTTTCGTAGGTCACAGAGCTTCCTTGCAACAGACGACTTTGATACCCTTGCTGCGACATAGATACCTTCCTTCGCAACATTCTCGATCAAATGCGTCCCATCTCCAAACAATGCAGTATCAGAAGAAATGGGCATGGGAATGTTAAAAAAAGTAAGACGTTCATACATCCAAGTCTTTAATGCATTTTTATGTTAACTCTTGCGTCACTTTAGTTTATCTACCTAATAAATGAAGGTTTTAGGGGGCGGAGGGCTTTTTTGGGAGAAAAATGAGGGAGAAGTTAGGTGAATGTATAAATGGAAGTTTGTAATGAGAAAAATTAAGTTGTTGGAACCAAAATATTATGATTAATGCTATTTATAAATCTTTAAATATTACAAGTTATAAATATAATGTTATATATATATTTTAAATATTGTTATTTAACCCGTGTATAACACACGAGAATTAAACCTAGTATCATATATTTATCTATTTTTTTTTACTTGCTCAACTTTTTTGTTTTCTCATATAATATTAAAATATTAATGTTTTATAAAATTTCAAATATATCATTGTAGTGTGTCTATTTTTATCTACTCCTTAGTGTCTATTTTATTCAAAACGAAGTTGTGCGTAATATTTTACAAGTTGTTAACGCAAAAATGTATAAGTTGACAAAGTTGATCAGGGGCGGAGGTAATTTATGGTGAGGGGTATCACGTGCAACGGCTCAAATTTGTTGCGTATTATAAATTATTTTATTTTTTCGTATAAATATATAAGTGTATTCGGACTTCCTTTAAAAGATTATGGTTTCGTCATTGTCCCTGAGCAAATATATGTTAATCACACGCAAGAAAATGTTGATAAAAGGTCGGGTATTGCTAATGATATTCAAAAAATAATGATTATTACGTTTAGATGATACTTTTTTTGGGATACCCTGATATTCTAGGCTAGCTCTGCCGTTGAAGTTGATCTAAGGTTTCCAATTGTTATAGTTTCTTTTTTTTCTCACAAGTTCGCAATACAATGTTAATAACATCTAAATTTATATGAGCTTTTTATCAGACTTTTAAATATGGTATTTTATAAAATCTATCTTTGTACATGTGTATTTTTATTAATGTTTTTTTCATTGCGATGCTTAATTTTATCAACTTTTCCGACAAGAGTTTTTAACACCTAGGGTTTTACACAAACCTCTTAATATTATCAAGGACCTCTTCATAATGCACGGGTTCCGGTAATTTCATTTTTATGAAGTTTTAAATGTTATGAACGACATCTATGTTTCTTTTGCCTTATTTGAAGTTATCCGCACCTACCTCAATGTGGGAATTCGTGACAACGTTAGTTTTTTCTCAGTAGGCGTGTTCGTTCGAATCGAATGCGAATTGAGCGAATTAGGCGAATCGAATTGGTCGAATTGGAACTTTTAAAAACTTTATTCGTATTCGATCCTTTAAAAACCATTCGAATTATTCGAAATTCGATTCGCTTGACAAATTAAAGTATTGAATCACAAAATTTGTCAAGTATTGAAACACAAAATTCGCAAGACAACTAGTGATTCACTTTGGAATAATTCGAATGGTTTTTAAAAGTATTGAATCACTAGTTGTCTTGCGGATAACCAAGTTCAAGTATTGAAGGTCATTTGTCCAAAGTGATTGGGACTTTGATAGTGATGTAACCCATCACTTACATGCCGGTTGGTGCAAGCGAAGAACGACATCATGAGTATTGCGGGAAAGAGGCTTCTAACAAAATTAAAGGGGAAATTTTATACGGTTTAAGTTTGATCAAATGTTATTTGAGACATACGATTATTTTTTGTGCTGAATCAGTAAGATGTCTGAATCATTAAGTGTTGGAATCGATAAGTTATCTGAACCATTAAGAACTAATATATTGCTTAACTATTAAATCAAAAATATCTGATCAACTCGATAATATAGGTATTAAATCTTAATCATACTGAAGCAAATGTCAGAATCATTCAGACGTTTACTCGTGAAACAAACAGTCTGAACCATTAAGGGTCTGTTTGTTTCACCTCTTAATGGTTCAGTTCAGTGCTTAATCATTCAGATTCAGCATTCAGAGCGTTTGTTTCATAAAAAAACAGTCTTTGAATGGTTCAGTTAAGTGATGAATGGTTAAGAGATTGAAAGATGCTGAATGGAACTGAATGGAACATATACCAAACTTACCATCACATAAAGTTTTACCTCAATATCCTTCCTATTGATAGAGCCTCTTAATGGTTCAGACCTCTTAACCAGCATTTAGGGGTTGTTTGGAAAAATTTGAATCGTTAAGTGCTGAATGGTTAAGATGTCTGAACCATTAAGAGGCTCTATCAATGGGAGGGATATTGAGGTAAAACTTCAGGTGATGGTAAGTTTGGTATATGCTCCATTCAGTTCCATTCAGCATCTTTCAATCTTTTAACCATTCAGCACTTAACTGAACCATTCAGATGCTCTTTTTTTTATGAAACAAACACTCTGAATGCTAAATTTGAATGATTAAGTACTGAACTGAACCATTAAAAAATGAAACAAACAGCCCTTTAATAATTCAGATTTTGACAAACAACCTGAGCCCTCAGGTGATTGTAAAAATGGCATGGTGGAGTTTCTATAAAATCCTTCCGATTGCTTGCAACCCTCCTTTCACTATCACAAAACACACACTCTGCTTCCTCTAAATTTCTCGCTCCATTGTCTTCTCGATCCTTCCCCAGTAAGTAATCAATCTTTGTTTGTTTCTTCCTTCTGTTTATCTATCTATGGGTATCATCTATCTATCTTTCATCTTATTTCGCCCCTTATTATCAACCCTTACGTATCTAGGGTTTTGATCGGATCTTGTACGGTTTATGTTAGACGAATTAACACCAATCTTATGATTATTGCATTTTTAATATCATCTTTATACCAAGTTTTATTCCTGATCTTGTTGTTCAATGCCTTACAGCGTCCTTGGAAACAAAACAGAACTTTTTTGATAGCTTAGACATTTGTTTGTTTGACGTCAGCTGAAGACAATGAATTAGGGTTTTGTTGCAAACTTAGTAGTGAATTTATTTAGATAATTTGATGTATTATTTATGATTTTTTGTACTTTTTGTAGCAACATTTCTTTATGTTTACTCATTATGGTTAATCATCTGCTTCTAAACTGAGTGATTGTGGTTGCTTTGTATTGAGTCCTTTTTCTTGTTTATTTTATCTTGTGGGTTGATTGTTGTATATTTTCAGTTTTTTCTTTTTGAGATGATTAACCTTTGACTGTATACAGGGGACACCAATGTCTTTTGACACCTGCACATTTGAGTGGTTAATTTTCCATGCGCACTTGATAAATCGGGGAAGAATTGGGAGCTTTGGGTGGATATTTTTCCGCCATTGGACCTGACGTTCGATAGCAAATTCATCTTGTTTGTTAGCTAGTTAGTTATTTACTCATTGGATTTATAAAGTATTGATTGTTGTACATTTGATTATTTATCTCATGCCGAGATCATTCCTTGTTCCGGGGTTTCGATTTCATCCTACTGATGTTGAGTTGGTTATGTACCACCTCAAGAGGAAGTTACTGGGGAAGAAAGTCATTGTCAATGTTATTACGGAGGTTAATATATATGATTACTGTCCACAGGATCTTCCAGGTATTACTATCTTCTGAATATAGAAAGTGTCGTTTGCATTTAGTTTATTACACGTGTCTTCAAAATCTTGACATTTAGACAGAAAATAACTGACATAAATAGAGAGATAAACTCTATTTCTTTATCCGATTCACTATAATGAACTAAGGTTTAGCACACGACTAGAATTCATCTATGGCCACTATAGATGCTCTCATATCTAAACAGTGTGACACTTCTTGATACTTTGAAGATAATTAGATTTTTCTTTTGTTCCTTTTACTTTGTTTTGGCTGAATATTTGTATTATGGAAGCTATATGATTGGAAGGCTGAATAATTTTGGACTAGTTAGTACGTACGTCAATCATGTAGCTCGTGAATAGTCTTATGATGCTTTTTAGTATATTAAAAATTTGAGCTCAACAGTCAACACATTACTTGACTTGCCTCTTGTATGCTTTGAGAAAAGATGACACTGTTGAGTTTTAGGGAGTCTGTTCTAATGACTCATATATGATTAGACTTCTCTAATCTACGAGGGATATAATCAGGGTTCAATTTATCTTTGCACATTTTGGAACTTTTATGTCAAGAGTTATAATTGCTAACTCATATAGTTAAGTAGTTCATTTCAAGAAAAGCGATATACGTATGTCATTAAAGTAAAAATAACCTGTATAAGATGAATGTAACTTGAGGGAGGATTGTTTAGTAAAAAAGATCCTTCAGTTTTTTTTTGGGAATTGGCAGTTGGCACGGTTATAAACACTGCCTAATAAAACGCATGGATTTAAACATAATAGAAGCTTAAATATTAGTTGAAGTTTTGAAGTTTCTAATAAGATCTTCTTTGTTACTGTAAAAATCTTTATTAACTGATTGTTATGTTGCATTCTTCAGATAAATCCCCTCTGAAAGATGGAGACTTAGAGTGGTACTTTTTCTGCCCTAAATCAAAAAAGTACACTAGTGGCTCTAGAATCAATCGCACAACAGAAAAAGGATTCTGGAAAGCTACTGGGAGAGACAGGAAGGTCAAACATCAGGACAGAACCGTTGCAACAATCAAGACATTGATTTTTCATGTAGGACATGCTGGAAAGGGGGAAAGAACAGATTGGGTAATGCATGAATACAGAATGGAAGATGAACAATTGGCCAATGAAGGAATCGTTCAGGTACTGCTTTGTATGATTCGGTATTTTTTTTATGTTTCTATTTTCTAACTTAGCAAAAATAATGTCATCTTAACACTGACAATCTCTGGATTCCAGGATACATATGTGCTTTGTAAGATATTTAAGAAAAGCGGTTTAGGCCCCAAAAATGGCGCACAGTATGGGGCAACTTTCAATGAGGACGAGTGGGATGATAATTTAGCCACTGTTGGCTCAGTTGGTGCTTCCCACTCAATGGATGGTAAACAAAAGGGCCCTGCTACGAGCATGACTGAACCAGGCTCATCTGTTGTCACATTTTCTGCAAATGAGCCTACAAACGAACCAAATACAATCAACATGACTGAACCAGGTTCATTCACATTTTCTGCAAATGAGCCTACAAACACACTGAATTATCAAGAAAATGGCTCCGCTATGACTGAACTGGGGTCGTCTGTTGTCTTGGTTTCTTCAAATGGGCCAACAAACACGTTTGATTACAAGCAGAAAAGTCCAGCTACAAACATGGGTGTGCCTCATGTTACACATGGCTTCTCTGTCCAGGAACCAGGTTCATCTAGTGTCCCGTGCTCTACAAGTGAGATGCCTGCCAATGATGATGTGATTTATTTAGATGATATTAAGATACCTGAGGTATGTGTTTTTTGTTGTTGAAAAGATCCTGGATTAACTCATTTTTTGCATATTTGATGTTTATTGATTAATCTACTGTTTGTACACTGGAGGATGCAAATGGGGAGAACGTCCAAACCATGGGACCTAATGACGATTATAATTTTCTTGATGAGTTAATGAATTTGGATGATTTCCATACTGATGGCCCCGAGTGCACACTTGATGAACTCCTGACATCTGGCGACCCTGACCTGGGAAGTTTTATTATCGATTAATCCGACGGATGGCTTTAAGTACACACATTTGATGAACTGCCGAAACCAGGAAACCCTGATCTGAAATTTTTGCCTTATTCTCTCGTCAGTGATCTTGGTTATGTATTTGTTAGGCAATGTTCTTTGCCTTTTTTCTACATCATTCTTATGTTAACCTGTATCTTGAAAAGACTTCACATTTTCAATATTTGTAATATTGCATGTACTGTTTACGACATAGTATATGTTATGATACCTGTTTTTCATGTGATGCTTTAAGTATTTTTTTTCTTTTAAAAAAAAGAGATCTTATGAGTTCAGTCTATAAAAGTAGGTTATTTAATGCATGGAAAAATGAGTTGTTTACTGAAGGGCATATCATGTTTACATATTACAGGTTTTAATAGACGTGGTTTTTGTAATTTGTTTACCATCTCATATAAACACATGGTTACGACGTTACCTTGGTGCTAATGCTTTTAAAAGTGTTCTTGGCATTCTTTTTCACATTCTTTACATTTTGCTTGCAATCACTTTCTGTGATGTTTGTTAACAGAATCACAAAACTAATTTGCTGTGTCATGGTTATGCTTGAAAAATATCAACGGTATTCTGCAACTTCATTTGGTGTATTCGAAACAAGAAGGGTGATACAAACAAAATCTACAATGGGGAAATGTTGACATTATCTTGGTTATCGTTCGTCCCATGTTGACTTTGGTCAACACCCAAAACTGCTTTCCCTTTGCTATTGGATCTCGTCATAGGCTGATCAACCTCCCCACGACTACTGCTGCTGCTTTCTGCGACCAAGCTTTTCTCTAGCAAAACCTATTCAAAAGGGTGCATTAACATTGAGATTAATAGATTATATAAAAACGTTAACTATAGCTGGCCCTTTGGTCTAATTTACTATTATTGAACTATGGATCAACAGTCTTGTGGAGGAACAAATAACGCACACGCTTAGTTGGCTCTAAGACAGCTTACCACGGATAATAATCCAGAGCCCAGAGGAACAAATAACACACATGGATGAACAGTCTTTAAACAGGCATATAGAATAAGGTATCAAAGTGGGTTGGATGTTAATAAGGTCTAGGTCTACAAAGAGCACACAAGGTTCGTATGGCCCAAAATGTCAAAGGCTTGAAATTCATTATATCAACTACTAAGAGCGTAAGGGGACTGGTCTTAAAAAATGTTACCCTAGTGAGAAATACAGATCAAGGGACAGAACATTTGACACATTCTCGAAAGATACACTTTCAGAAAATATCATGTACTGTAATACCTCAGTCTGGTGCTGATTTATTTTTTTCTGAGCCTCCAGTTTCACTGACATCTGGATATTGGTGCCCTCAGGGTTAGGACTCGGACTCACATTAACTGGTATGAAACCGGTTTGTGGGTGCTGAAGAGATAGAAAGTTTGCAGGATTGTTCAGGATTGGATTGTCGCGTTCACCACTGTTAATGTTGGTTCCAGGTGTGGAATTGCTGGGAAGTAAAGCATATCCAGATGACCTGCAAATAACATGCATAACACAAATTTTTATTATGATAACATGGGTATTAAACTGATTTCAAACATGAGTTACATACCATGTTAAGGAACTGGGAGAAGGATAAATAAAAGATTTTTGATATATAGAAGCAGCTGCTTCAGCAGCTTGGACTCTCTTTTGATGCGGGCTGATATTCCTGTTTCCTGCACCATCACCAGGGCGATCTTGAGACGATGTATTTGATGAATTTGCTCCTGAACGTAGGCCAAACCATCAGACTTTGTGTTGTGTTTCAGTGACCAACAATGCATATATGTATGCAAATCTTTCAAAAGGATAAAAAAACAAGTATGATCTAAAAAATGTAAAATCTTTCTGACCTGAGTGATGAGCTCCAGATCGTAAACGTGATGAACTTGTCCCACCCTCATTTGGTATGACAAGTGCTCTGCAAATGGGACATGTATGTTGTCTCTCTAGCCATGACCTAAGGCAGTGCACATGGAATAGATGCCCACACACTAATCTTTTTGCTGTAGTCATTTCCTCTCTACAGATAATGCAGGTTGCATCACTTCTGCATATATCATAAAAATAGAAATGATAAGAATACAATGCTTGTATACAAGCAGGACAAGAGAGTAGTCAAAGGGTTTATAAAAAACTAACGCATTCAATTCTTCAGGTGTTGCATCTGGAAACCGATCATTCATATTTGATGTGATCTTTCGATAACGGATGTAATCAGCAATTCGCAGCTTGAAGTTTCTGAATGTCTCATAGAGCTCTCGGATCAAGTGAAGAGGCACGCCATAGTTCCTGCAGAAACCAAAGTGTGAATAACGCAAGTTATGATTTTTTTTGTAAGAGAAGGAAGCATGCATAACTCTATAAATGGTTAGATAATAAATACACACGTGAGGCACACAAGTGGCCGAATTTAAGTAGCAAATCATGTTGACCTCCATATCATTTAATGCAGGCTTCACATGCACGAAACTAAAGTACTTACACAAAGATTACGAGGAAAAAGCACAGATACATAGATAAGTGTAGCAAGTCTCGAATAAGCTCTAGATAGAATGTGTACACCGCTTTTCTTTCCCACTGTCCTTCCATAAGCATGTCACTCACATAGAACACGTATTTGACAAAAGTTGACATTGTTGTAGTAGCTAATATCATGTACCTGAAATGCCAAATGTTACTGAACTAATAAAAAACAGTGCCTATGAACCTGGATTTAAAAGAAATGATGGTAAAAGCTACATGATTAGATAACAATCAATGATATTCTACAAAACAATAATGTGTATACAAAAATCACATGAATTGCATTATCCAGGCGGTACTTCCCAAATTCATCCAAGATGCAATAACACATTATGGGCAACAATTTAGCAGATATAGAAACAAAGCATACATATTATATATTTGGCTGTTGTTGAAAGATGTGATAACATCCTTTCTTGGTCAAAGAATAATTACTTAGATTCAAATCTAGCTAAATTAAGTAAATATGTTAAGAAAAATATAATACCACTAAAAGGCGTAAAGACTTACTCGAATGAAAAGAAAAGAGAAACCGAAGCTTGGCGTGTTTGTATCAAGTGCTTTACTGAGTTATACAAAAAAAGACAGTCCACAAGGAGAAGGAATCCCATGAAAGAAACAATCCGGATATGAGACAACATCGTTACAGTTGGAGTTGTTTCAATGTACTCAACTCTCTTTTGAGCCAACCAATGCAAAGACTTGATGAGTAAAAGAGCAGTAACCATAGCAAGAAACATAACAGAAAAGTCTTGCCGGAATATAGTTATGGCAAAAAGTATTTCCATAACCTCTCGCCATGCTTGCTCATTCAATCTCTCAACCTCCGCTTCTCTAAGCGAACCAAGAAATATCCGTTTTGTCAGCTGCCACATGATGCACATGATCACCAAACCCATGTTTAAAAGAAGCACTAAACAAACTTTGGAAGTAGATAAATAAACTGTTGCTGGGTAAAACTGTCCTCTACTACTAAAAGCATGATAGATAACCGCCAGCGTGGCAACCAAACTGAGTCCCGCATATGTCTGAAGCCTCATCATTTTGTGGTATTCACTGTTACAATACAACATAACGAATTAGCTAACACCATGACTCAGTTTATAATAAACTAGCATATTGCATTGTTTCTTCCCTGACGACTAAAGCAACCACATCAGATTGATCAGAACTTTGCAGTCTCCCAATTGGCATCGCATCCAGATGCTTGTAACTAACTGAACAGTAACCAAGTGTTTGGATACAGTTCACATATAATCACCATCTTATTTAAACATTATAAACACATATCTTAAAGACATTTTGTCTCAGGTAACTAAAACCGAGGCTTCCCTCTTACCACTAGACCGAAACCGAAGATAAAACGTGTAGGCACATCTTAGTTAGGAATTTGGGGGGGGGGGTATTTTTTCGTGTTAATTTTCGGCCTGGTAGCTTAATATTTTTTTTATACATATCGAGTTCATCCCCTTAAAAGGATTAAAAAAAATTTCCGCCCGGTCTAATCGTTCAAGTTCCGCCACTACTGAAAATGAAGAACAAAAGTAGATAAAGTAACATGAAATCACAAGCCGAGATATAACAGTTAAGGTGACAGGCTAAAAACTAAGAGAACATTTTTAAGGCAAACCTAAAAGCAATATAAACCCTAAAAATCACAATCAATATACAGGAAGCAATATTCGCTAACGATTTGAGATTAAAATCATGCAGAACAAGGATCAGAAACGTAGGATGATTGAAAACCCTAACTCTGTGAAAAAAACTGTTAAGTTGAGAACGATCTCGATGTACCTGATAAAAACCGGCAGAGGTAAGTGTTTTGTATTGGAAGAACAAAATTTAGTAAATCATAAGCTCATTGATCGTATCTTAGGTCGTTGAAGTTCGAAAATGAATGAGGGGTTTGAAATTTTAGCAAAGATGAGGGTGAGTCAGGTAGAAATGATGAAGATCGAGGTGAAACTGAAACAAACATGAATTAAACGACGATGATGGTGAATAATTTCGTCATCGCAGCGGATTTTGACCAACTGCTTATGCCCACGTGTAACATTCTACTCTTGCTTACGTCACCAAGGGTCACTTGATCATATGCAAGTATGCAACATTCCCATCATAGATAGAGGAACGATATAGGTGTATGAGCGTAGCGACTAGTGATACGCCCTTACACCCACTCGTTTCAATACAACCGTAAATGCTATGTGACAAGGAGTCAAGGATCTATTGTGGATTTGCGGTTTGGTTGTTTGCAGGGCCGGCCCATAGGGTGTGCGGGGTAGTCGACCGCACAGGGCACTCGTTTGATGGCCGAATCTGAACAAGCTGGCGACGGGGCTGCGACCAAAAAAGAGGCTGGCGAGCCTAAGAATGAGCTGAAAGACAAAAAAAAAGAGTCTAAAAACCCCCTCACACGGACCCGGGTTTTTGGAGTTGCATTCGTGTCCGCAGGTCGCGCGGGCGTCGCATTTTGGGAAGGAATTCGAACCAGATTGCACCCCCCCTGCGCGCGGGTAGGTGCTAGAGTAAAACATGACAAAGGAACTTAACATGCCATGAATGCTTGAATATATAAACTAAGAATTTTTGTTTCTCCACTCCAATGTGGGACAAAGTGAATAACACAAAACTTTTAGAAATCTCATTCAGATGTCCAAACAAACAGAACCTCTTAACCATTCAGCACTTAACCATTCAGACATCTTAACCATTCAGCACTTAATCATTCAGCATTGCCAAACAGCCCCTTTGATTTTCTTATGTTTAATTATCAAACGTTTGTTTTTTGGTTAAAAATTTAGTTTATATAATTTAGTGCGTTGATGTTTCGGGTTAGGGGGCCTTTTTTTCTTGTCTCGCACAGGGCACTCGATTCCTCGGGACCGGCCCTGGTTGTTTGATGGTGTGGCAATAGGTCGTTGTGTGTGTCAATGCTTCACATATGCGGTGTGCAAGGCATGGGCGGATGTATGCATGGCTGAGCCGTAGCTCTGGCTATAACTTAAATTTTCGTACGTGGTGTAAATTTTTTTATCTTTATTTTTATTTTATGTTTAAGATATCAATGAGCAATGGTATTTAAAAAATTGTGATAGAACTTAGGATATTGCTAATTATATATATGTAAGAAAATGATGATAAAGGTTGGAATATTCTTAATCGTATGCAAGAAAATGATGATTATTATGACGGCTAGAAAATTGTTTAATGAATATCTTTGGTTAAAGTACAGTATTAAAGTAGAGAGAACAATTTATTATTGTATTAGTGCACGGTAAAATTGTTTTCATTATTGCATGATGTATGGCAATAAAAAATTGGAACATTTTTTACTTTTTAGGCTATATCCACCATTGGTGTGGGGGTGATCATTACAACGAGTCTTAAAAAACGAAATTAAAATAAGGTGTAGATATGTGTAAATCGGGTTCTAGGTCTGAACTGGTTTAGATTGACAACATTCGGATTCAGGCATACATGGTCAATAGGATTTCTTTCCCCAAAGCAATCAAAATTGAAATAGATTTTTAAGGGGAAGGGAATTGGGTTTGACACCGAGTTTGGATTCGGTTTTCTCGAGTTTGGCCGGTTTTAATTTGGGTTCGGAATATACAGTTACAGATTGATTTCTACCATAGGAATCGGTGGGGTCCAAACCAAGTTCAAAATCAGATTAGGTTCCTAAACCTGGTCTTCATTCACCTCTAACTATATGTACACACTCTACATATCATGTAAGTCGTATGAGATGATATATGAGTTGTTAGTGGTATGTCATATCACACTATCAACAATAGTAGCTTATACAATCTATAATATTCTATATGCCATTGGATGTGCTTGTATAACAACTCATATAAAGCTCATACAATCTATATAAAATTATAGGATCCATATAACATGTTATGTGACACTCCGCCTCATACGAGAATAAAAAGACTTAAAAAAAAAATATTATTCTACGTGATACGCGCAAGGGAAGGGATGTCCTGCAGGCAAGGGAAATGCCCGGGTCTTCCAAATGACTGCAGAGGAAGCCCGCAACCATGATGACGTGCTCACCGGTATGTTCCCAGTTAATCATACCTATGCTTGCATACTGTTCGATTCAGGTGCAAATAGGAGTTTTGTTTCCAATATATTTTTACCTTGTTTGAACGGCTTGATAGCTAAGTTAGACATGCCCTATGTAGTCGAGATAGCTAACGGTCTCGAAGTGAGGGTTGAAAATGCCCTTAGGGATTGTTATCTTAGGATCAATGACCAAAACATTCCCCTAGAACTCCTCCCTATGAAATTAGGTGGATTTGACATAGTTCTAGGAATGGACTGGTTAGCTAGACATAAGGCGCAAATTGATTGTGAGCGGAAAGTGCTAAAGATCGAATTGCCTGACGGTCAACAGGCAGAGATTAAGGGAGACACACCACGTAAACCTTCTAGGCTTTTGACGATCGCTAAGGCAAGCAAGTATCTACGACAAGGATGCGAGGGATTCTGGTTATACCTTATGACCGAAAAGGGAGAGAAGAAGGAGATTTCAGAAGTCCCAATAGTCGCAGAGTACCCTGACGTGTTTCCCGAAGAATTGCCTGGTTTACCCCCAGACCGACAAGTCGAATTTCACATCGACTTAGTGCCAGGCACAACACCAATCGCAAAATCACCTTATAGATTAGCGCCATCGGAGATGAAGGAGCTTATGGCCCAACTTCAAGAGCTATTGGAAAAAGGATTCATCCAACCTAGCTCATCACCATGGGGAGCCCCCATTTTATTCGTGAAGAAGAAGGACGGGTCATTAAGGATGTGTATCGATTACCGAGATCTTAATAAGGTAACGGTTAAGAACTATGCAGTTAACTCGGCCGAGATATCGGTGATATCTCGGTGATATATCGTATATCGGTACTTGGGTAAAATATCGGTACAAAATATCGGTAATAATATCGGTCACGATATTATCGCCGATATTTAGCGATATTTTACCGATATTTTGGTTTTAAAATCTCGGTCATATCAATGATAATATCGGTTTGGGCTTTTTTTATCACATTTAGCCTCATTTACTGATATTTGGTTACAAAATCTCGGCCATATCAAGTACTAGGAGCAAAAGATCACACTATAGAGACGATCATGATGAAGATGATAATACAATTGAAGTGGAAAATCTGGATGACTTGGATGATGTGTATTCGGAGGAAGATTTCATAGCTTACAATTAGTATTAATATTATGAAATATTGAAAATTTTGAGTTTTGGACTTTTGATTTTTGATTTAGTATTAATAAGATGTAGGTTCTAGTGTTTTATGCTTTATCTTATATAAATTTATGTATTATATTAGAATTACCGATATATCACCGATATCTCACCGCGATAACCGATATATCACATATCGGTCCTCGACCGATAACCGATATTTTTTCGCATTAACTGCATAGGTTAAGAATCGATACCCATTACCCAGAATCGACGATCTATTCGACCAACTGCAAGGATCAAGCTATTTCTCGAAAATAGACTTGAGATCTGGGTACCATCAAGTGAAGGTTCAGAAGGAAGACGTGCCAAAAACGGCATTCCGAACTAGATATGGCCATTACGAATTTTTAGTAATGCCCTTTGGGCTAACTAATGCACCAGCAGTGTTCATGGACTTGATGAACCGAGTGTGTAAGCCGTATCTAGACAAATTTATGATTGTATTCATTGACGATATCCTGATCTACTCTCGTACCATGGAAGAGCACTCTGAACACCTACGAAGGGTACTCGAGCTCCTCAGAGGAGAAAAGCTCTATGCCAAATTTTCTAAGTGCGAATTTTGGCTACGAGAAGTTCAGTTCTTAGGTCATATTGTCAATGAGCAAGGGATTCAAGTCGATCCTTCAAAGGTTGAAGCAGTGATGAAGTGGGAAACCCCTAGAACGGCGACTGAAATCCGGAGATTTCTTGGGTTAGCCGGCTGCTATAGAAGATTCATTAAAGATTTCTCTAAGATAGCCAAGTCTTTGACTAAGCTAACTCAAAAGAAAGTCATGTTTAAGTGGGGACCCGAACAAGAAGAGGCATTCAGAACCTTGACAGAAAGGTTGAGCAGCGCACCAATCCTTGCATTACCCAATGGTAATGATGACTTTGTCGTGTTCTGCGATGCATCTACTACAGGATTTGGTTGCGTCTTGATGCAGCGTAGCAACGTAATTGCTTACGCCTCAAGACAACTGAAGGGCGCCGAAGCAGGATATGCAACTCATGACCTCGAGTTAGGCGCAATAGTGTTCGCATTAAAAATATGGCGACACTATTTGTACGGCTCAAAGTTTACCGTGTATTCTGATCACAAAAGCTTGAAACATATATTTGATCAGAAGGAGCTTAACATGAGACAACGGCGATGGATGGAAGTATTGTCTGACTATGACTTCGATCTTCACTATCATCCAGGGAAGGCAAACGTCGTCGCTGACGCCTTGAGCAGAAAAGAATGCATCAAAACTAGGCGAGTCCGAGCACTGAGAATGAATGTGCAGGTGAACCTCTTGGACCAAGTAAAGATGGCCCAAAAGGAAGCACTAAAGGACGAAAACGCCCAAAAAGAAGAAATGATTGGAGTAGTAAAGAAGTTAGAAGCAGGAGAAGATGGGTTTATCCGTATGAAATGCCGAATCTGGGTGCCAAAGTTCGGGAACCTTAGAGGACTCATACTGGATGAAGCCCATAAAACTAAATACCTCATTCATCCTGGAGCAGATAAGATGTATTATACCATGAAGGATCAATTTTGGTGGCCTGGAATGAAAAAGGACATAGCAACCTACGTGGAGCGTTGCATGACATGTCTCCAGGTGAAGGCTGAACACCAAAAACCATCCGGTATGCTCCAACCCCTTGAGATCCCCACGTGGAAATGGGAAATGATCACAATGGATTTTGTGATGGGTTTGCCAAAAACAAGAAAGGGGAATGATGCTATATGGGTAATCGTGGACAGACTAACTAAGTCCGCCCACTTCCTCCCTATGAAAGAAAGCGCCGGAGCTGAGCAACTTGCCCAATTGTATGTCGATGAGATTGTGGCAAGACACGGAGTGCCCGTGTCCATTGTTTCCGATAGAGATGGAAGATTCACATCTCGATATTGGAGGCAATTTCATGAAGCTTTAGGAACTAAATTGGAAATGAGCACAGCCTATCACCCGCAAACGGATGGTCAGAGTGAAAGTACCATTCAAACTTTGGAAGACATGTTGCGGGCTTGTGTGATAGATTTTGGTGGTAGCTGGGACACCCACCTCCCATTGGCCGAATTTTCCTATAACAACAGCTACCACAAGAGCTTGAAAGCTTCGCCATTTGAAGCCTTATATGGCCGAAGGTGCCGAACGCCTCTATGTTGGTTCCAAGTGGGAGAAGGTCAAATGACCGGCCCTGAAATGGTATTGGACACCATTGAAAAAGTCAAGGTGATCCGGGAGCGACTCATAGTGGCACAAAGCAGGCAAAAGAGCTATGCCGACAGACGTCGAAGGCCACTAGAGTTCTCGGAAGGAGATAAAGTTATGTTAAAAGTATCACCATGGAAAGGCACGATTCGTTTTGGAAAACGGGGAAAGCTCAGTCCCCGATTTATCGGACCTTTTGTGATAACCAGCAGAATAGGCAAAGTAGCATATAGACTTGAACTCCCGGAAGAGCTGCGTGGGATCCACCCAGTCTTCCATGTCTCTCAACTCCGTAAATGTCTGTCTGATGAAACCTTGCAAGCACCACTGGAAGAAATCCAAGTGGACGAGCGACTAAATTTTATTGAGGAACCAACAGAAATAGTCGAAAGGCAGGTTAAAAAGTTAAGAAGGAAACGCATTCCCATTGTGAAAGTCAAGTGGAATGCAAGGCGTGGTTCTGAGTTTACCTCATTTATTCTCAGAGTGATTCCGGGAGGGAATCCCAATAAGGAGGGGAGAATGTGACACTCCGCCTCATACGAGAATAAAAAGACTTAAAAAAAAAAATAAAAATTATTCTACGCGATACGCGCAAGGGAAGGGATGTCCTGCGCGTATCGCCTAAGGCGAGCAAACCCGAGTACGCGAGACTGTGGGCCGCTCATGGTTTGGGCGAAACCACCCCTCCTACGCGATACGCGCAGGAGGAGTGTGGGCGTGCGCGTATCGCGTAGCACGCGTTCAGCAGCTATAAAAAGGGGTCGACCCCCCCTTCACTTCTTGCACCAATCTCACACTCTCTCTAGCTTTATCTCTCTAAAATCCGGCCAAGAACGCCCGGCGAAGTCCCGACGAAGTCCCGGCGGGTTTCCGACTAGTAACGGAAGCTCCCAAAAGATCGGTTCGAGTGCGGTTTTGCTCGCAAGGCGCCTACGGAGTATCTTCGGTGTTGGTAAGACTCGTCTTTAGATTTCTTCGAGTACTTACCATTTTATATATGTATATATACACCTTAGATATTAAACAAGATAGGAACTCCGTCATTATAGTGAACGGTGTCCTTCCACACTCCCGCATGAGCTCGAGACTGCTAACGGGACGAAGCGCTGCTCAAGTCCAGAGAGGCTTTCGTACCTAGGACCCCACTCTGCTCGACTCATTAGGTAACGTCCCTGATCCCGTACCCATTTAAGATGTATGTATGACTTAAGTCCATGGAAGAACCAGGGTTTTAGAATAGAACATTCCTAGTTATATAATATTACTAGGAATACAGTATGCTTTCAATGAATGATAGGACCGTGTGAGAAACACGAAGATATGATAATGTAGCTTTTTAAATAGAATGATAATAAGAACGTAGGATAACCCTGACTCAGATGCTAAAAGCACTCTGAGTGAAATAATTATGCCAAGGACTAAAGCCATCACTGAAGTCACATAATGTGACTAAGGTAATGAAATGATAGGATTATCCCTAGAGGAATGAATCCTAATAAATATGAAATGTTTACAGGGTTGTCTCGATTAGCCATCCGATCGTGATACTTAGGCTACACTAAGGTGAGTCTAACCGCCCCTCTTTTACATGTTTTATGATTTCGGGGCTGTATCTGAGCTTATATGAAAAGTATGAAATATTTTATAAATGTTATGAATATATATCTATGTGTACGCGTATATATATATATGTGGTTATAAGTAGATCGCTACCTGGTGATTCAACGCACCTCAACTCCAGGTTCGTCCGGTTGTTGTGTTGTTGGTCCGCGGTAATAAGCTTCTTGACGAGTCATCCGACAAAAAGAATGGCGGCTACATACCACAGGGCAAGTCATTAAGACAAGGCTTCTGGGGGTAGATCCATTGAGTGCTACCGGCCCCGTCTCGGGATGTATATGCGTCTAGTTGGATCCAATTAGGTAGACTGACTGCTCGTAACAGGAGAGGTACCAAAAGCCTAGGCAATATGATGATGTGACCAAAAGGGGGTCAAAGAAAAGGGTACCTTCTTTATCCCTGTATGCGGCATATACGTTAACAGGCTCTAACGAAAGTTGGCCACCATCAGATATGGCGTTAGAGAAGAGTTGGCTTGTAGATAACTTATTACCACACATGTATGAATAATGATGTCTAAATGTTTTATATGTCTTACGTCACTGGTTACGACTCACCAACACATAGTTGTTGACGTCTTTTAGCTTGTGATGCAGGTGAAAGAAATAACCGAGGACATTAGCTAGGAAGGCCTAGCTAGGACTGGTTGGTTGATGAAACTCCACATAGGAGGAAGGATTTTACTGAAGATGCTCGGGATTAGTGTCTTTAGTTTTAATGTACCACACTCATGCCGAGTGTTAGACAATGTTTATTTCTATTATAAGACAATTAATGAAAAGTTTAAATTTGGGACCGTGTTTGTGGTCTTTTTATAAGTCTTCCGCTATATTATTTTATTTGATTGGCTGATGTTATGCAACGTGTCAGGCCCTGGGAGTCGGTGTGTGACATGTTATTGGTGTGTGAATATCATGTCAATTTGTATTTAGTTTTTCTTTAAATTATTGTTTTCAAAATTTTGTTGTTTTTTTACACTATTAATCATTACTCCGTATTATTTGTGACATAAACATATACATAAACATGTATAGAAAATAAATGTTAACCATAAAAAAAACACAAATAGAAAACCACATACATTTGCATTCAACATCAGGGGCGGAAGCATACACACACCAGGGGTAACTTTTCGTGCCAAAGGAAAAAAATTTCTCCGTTTTATGTTTGGGCTACCCCTGAAAATTTAGAAGGATACCCTTGAATCCATTACATTATCTAGCCCAAACTATATTTAAAATGTTTATTAGTCCAAGTCCAAGCCATAAAGCCCAAGTTATATTAAAAAAAATGTAGAAGGATACCTCTTGTATGAACGTTCAGGGAAAAAAATTTTAGAATACCCCTGAATTTTGAGGCTGGCTACACCACTGTTCAACATGATGACACATCTTTCTTCAACATTCTTCACCACTACAAACTCTTTTAGTCTATCCAGAAGTAATCTTATATATATTTTTAAAGTGTGCAAGTCTAACCAAGTGACGATCACTGACCACAAATCCTGAGTAATAATACAATTACTAAATAAGTGTACCACGGACTCCATCTCCAAAGAAGAAAAAGAAAAAGACACATTACATATGGAATGGCTAACCCATTGTTACGAAGATTTTGACTGTGTAGGAAACCGATCAAGAAAAAGTTTCCAAACTATAATGTTGCCTTTTTATAGAACCCATTTATGTCAAAGTTAGCCGTGTTCGCAACAGGAGAACGTCGGACCTCAGCCCGGGGCATGACCTGTTGTATTATAACTAGCCAAATGAATATAAAATAAATCAAGACATATCTGTCCTTATTCATTCTTCTTTCAGGGGGCTCTCTTATTTATTTACTTGTCTATGTTGATGATATCATAATCATAGGTAATAACTCTACTTTTGCACAAATCATTGAACAACTTAATATGCTCTTTCCTCTTAAGGATATGGGTCAATTACATTATTTTCTAGGAGTTTAGATTATCCACAAGGGGTATGATTTGATCCTTTCACAAAGAAACTATATTAGTGATATTTTGCATAGGGCTGGTTTGGAAGATTGCAAACCGATATATACTCCTATGAGTATGATATAGTGTAAACTATACTGATTTCCTGTGTTGAGTTTGTACATGTTTTTAGTACTTTTTCTTAGTTTTTCTTTAAGTTGGTTACTACTTATTATTATATCTTTCGTAGGTCTCGAAGTTGATAAATGGTGTAAAAATCAAGAATTGAAGTTAAATGAACCGAAACAGAACCGGACGTGAAACCAAAGCACGGAACAGAGGAAATGGCCAAGCCACGCCATGCGACCAGTCATGGGAGGTCTAGCCGCGCGACGCAGCGTTTTTATGGGGCTGGTTACAGATGACTTCGCCTCGTCGTGCAACGCGACGAAGCCTTTTCGGTAGGAAATTTGGACGTGTTTTGAGGGTTTTACTATTTAAACATCTCATAAATCAAACCCTAAGGAAGCAAACGAGTAGGGAGACGAAAAAGACCCAAAAGAAGTGATTTTGGAGCTAAAGCGGAGCTAGAAAGAGCAAGCAGGAGCACATGATTAAGACTCATCGGTTAATGTCAACGGGCTCTTCAATTCCTTTGATTTCTCTATTCTTTTATTATGTTTTGTGAACTTGAACTTGCGTTTATTTTCATGTCAAGTATGCTTGGCTAGACTTTAATTACCGCTTAGGCTAAACGATGAACTAATGGTTGATGTTTGATGTTATTTGGATTGCATGTTTGACTATGTTTTTTAAGATTATTGTAAACGGTTTAATTATGGTTGTTTGGTGCATACGTGTGTTGGAATTCAGTTGACAAATAGCATTGTTTCATAGTTTCCTTGATGAATGTCTTTCACGTAATAGGAGTCTATTAGGGCATTTACTGTTTGTTCTTGACTTGTATGGTTAATTTGTAATAATACCATAGGAATGATATTATTAGTCAAACTAATGAAAATGTGCAGCTAATCTAGATATGCATGAGGTGATGGATTAATTTATAAGTCTTGGTTGTTTAAGTCGTTAGATTTATGTCTTCGTGAGGAGTCTGTCTAGATTTGAGTTATCAACTTTGTTTATCAAGTCAAATAAGCTAGTTAAATTATCTTTGTTGTCCGTACTGTGAGGTAGGATTACAATTAGAAGTATTTAATTGTGACATCTGGCCCAAACCCGAACCCGAATGCTCGAATCGAACCCGAAGTTGTTATCCTTTAAATTGTAATCGTATTTATTTCTACAAAATGTAACGTTTATTATTATGAATAAACACATTGATTCTACGTTATTCCCGTCCCAATTAAATCGTATTTATGTCACAACACATTCACGTATAGCAAATGAATATTGTTGGAGCAATATATATATATATATATATATATATATATATATATATATAAATACATATAGTTCGTAAAAGAAAACTATTGAAAACATTATGTTAGGGTTATTTCCTAGTTAAGATTTACTTTGTATTTGTTTATATGTTTATGTATAGTTTAGGGTCTATTTTGTTTATTCCTTAAACTTGTAATTGTTGCTTAAAAGCATGTAGTGAGAGAGTGTGAAGGGAGGCTAGATCACTATTCACGTTAGAGAGAGAACTAAGTGTGTGTGATTTATTTTCTCCTGCACTTGTACTACAAATCTGCTTTGATCATCAATATACAAAAGAGAATTATTAGTATGAATTGTGTTTGTGATTGAACTGTTTGTTTGTGCGAATTATTCTGATCATTGAGTGATATTAACGATCCAATTAAACATATCAATTGGTATCAGAGCTGTTGGTATTGTGTTCTTCGCTATTCATCAAGCAAAAACACTGAAATATTGCTCAAAATCATGATCTGAATGAATTGTTGCTGTTTTTAGTTGTGATTTATCATCGCAATCACTTCTAATTCACGACGATTGTGCAAATTCCATCAGATTATCATCAGATCTGAGGAATTAAGAAGAAAGAAAAAGTTACTGTTCGATCGAATTTTGCTCAAATTTCATCTAAATTTGATCATGTTTTGGATTGATTGAGATTAGGGATTGTTAATCGGACTATTGTACTGCTTGTGTGTGAATTTTGAACGAATTGGACAAGTTTTTGATAAACCCTGAAAAATTCTCATGGAGAAGATGGGGGATTCAGTGGTGTAATGTTAAGAGGTCGTGCGACATGAAGACATTGATAGCAATATGGGGGAAGTTCCCATCAGGCAACAATGGTTCTGCCTGACCCTACTTAAGCATGCATATTATGTCAGTGAAGACTTGGTGTGAAGCCTTGGAGCTTACGTTAGAAGAGCAAAAGGCCGGGGGCTAGGGTGAGCTGATGAACAGTATGAACTTGGTTGAAGATTAACTTGCCGGGTGATAAAATTTGACTTAGACAATTTCCTTGGACTTAGATTTGTGAACAAATTAGGTCCTGTGCAGCCGTGTAAAGGATTTTGTGCTAGACGGGTAAAGAATTTGACGAGGAAAAAGTGGTACTGTTCAGCCGGATCAACAACTGTTGTGCCGGGTAATACACTGTTACGCCGGGTGATTAAGAAATTCCAGCCGGGTGATCAAAGACTGTGTAGCCGGGTAAACAACCTTGCCGTGTGATCGACAACTGTTCAGCCGGGTAAAGCTTTTGCCGTGTCAAGATTCAAGCCGGGTCAAGTGTTATCTGCCGTGTGAAGTTATTTCTTGTTGCCATACAACTGTTCAGCCGGGTAACTGTTCTGCCGGGTGAAGAATACAAGTATTACAACTGTTGAGCCGTGTGACTGTTTAGCCGGGTGAAGACTATTCTCTGCCGGGTGAAGAACAAAAGTTACTGTTCAGCCGGGTGAAGAAGGATTTTTCACTGTTCAGCCGTGTGACTCATTTTTGTTGTTTTAATCTTTGTTTTCTTATCTTGTCATTAATTACCTGTCTTTATTTTAGTAGTTTAGCTATTTCTTTTCAAAATTAACAAAAAACCAAAATATTTTCTTTTAAATTTTTTTTTTTTTTAAAATGGCACCTAATGATGATTCTGATAACCGTGTTCCTAGACTTGTCAATCGTGCAGATTTCAAGAATTGGACAATCAGACTGAGACATCACCTATGCTCTATTGATAATGATCTTTGGAAGTCAATTGAAAAAGGTCCTCATATTCCAACTCAGACTGCTCCAGATAGTGCAAGTACCTACACCAAAGATTCTACTGAACCTTATCTAGAGGATAATTTGTCAGCAGAAGATTTGAGGAAAGTGAAGAATGATAGCAAGGCTTATTCTTTAATGTGCAAGGGATTGCCACTTCAAGTTTTGTCGAGATTGGATGCATATCAAACTGGCTATACATGCTTCAAGGCATTAAAGTCAATATGTGAAGGAGGAGAACAATTGAGAAGTCTGAAGAAATCAAAGTTGAAAAGGCAATTGGAGTTGTTCGAGCACATCAATGGAGAAACAGTACACCAGATGATGAACAAGTTTGTTCACTTAACTACTGAGATGTCAAACCTCGGAGTTAAGACTGAACTTCAAGACTTGAATGATCGATTGTTATGTGCTTTACCATCGTCATGGAAGCAGACTGTTACTCTTCTAAAGCATACTGAGAAATTTCCAATGGATTTAGATCTGCTTATTGGAAAGATTGAAGAAGTTGAGATTGACGAAGGATCGAGAAATACTGATAGATCAAGCTCACAAACTCAATACAAGTATGTGGTGAATCCTGCCAATACTGTAGAGAATGCCTTTCTTGCACAAGATGCAATGAAGTTTGAAGATGAGGGTGATTTATTTGTTGGTGCAAGTTTCTATACTGATTCAGCATACTTTCCGAATTCACCAACTTATTCTCAACCTCAATCTCCACCAAGAGCTCAAGTTCAAAGTCAGAATCTGAAGAATCAGTCAGAAAGTCAAAGTTCGAATGTCCAAGCAAAGGTAAAAGATGTGATGAACATCTTACTTCAAGATGACGAGACAAAAACTGCCTTCACAGCTTTTATGGCAAGTTTTCAAGCATATCAAGAAAGTCACTTAAGTCAAATGGACGTTGTTCTTCAAGATTTATTTGAAATGGATCCTGACGACGTTGAAGAAATGGACTTAAACTGGCAGATGGTGATGGTTGCATATAGAACGCAGAAGCATGCATATGTTAACCGAAGCTACAAGCCTCATGCAAACAAGACGGTTGGATTTGACAAATCAAAGGCCAGATGTTTTAACTGTAACTGTTATGGTCATTTTTCAAGGGAATGCAAAGCTCCTAAGAATCAGAATTTCAACGACCAAGCAAGTTCAAGCAATCCAGGTCAAGGTCAAAGTTCACAACAGTCTTCGAGCTACCAAAGCATAAATCAACGTTTCTTTCAGAAACCATATCAAAGTCTTCCCATGCCGGAACTGAAGGAAGAAGGCAAGAAATCAGAAGATCAAACTAAGGCATTAGTGGTCAGTGTAAAAGATGGATATGATTGGAGCGCTTATGCAGAACAATTTACATCTGATCTTACATCAAGTTTGGCCCTGGTATGTGAGATAGAAGAAGATTGGTCAGAAGAAGGAGATATCAAGGTGGTTGATAATGTGAGTGAAGATTCAGAAGAGTATGATTGGAGTGCAAAGTCTGATCCTACTGAAGAATCTGAGTCTGAAATTGCGCTGATGGCTACAGCTAGTGAGTCTTCATCTTCTACCGAACAACCAAAGGTTAGTAATGACTTACCCCCTAACTATGTTCCATTGCCTATTGATGTGAAAGAAAGGTTATGCTCAGAACAATGCATTCAACAGGTAGAACATTATCGAACTCATTCATTTAAAATTGGTGATAAATTAAGCAAACATGAGAAAATTCATGAACAACTTAAAATTGATCACAAAAATTCTGATGAGAAGATATTGTCACTTAAAGAATCATGGAACAAAACCTTAAAGGAACTGGAACTGGTAACAAAACAACTTGAAGAAATGACAAAGAATTTTGAACAAGAGAAAGTTGCTCATGCTGTCACACAGGTTGAACTAACAAAGGTTAAAAGTTGTAAAACAATGGTGAAACAACTTGTCAGCGAAAGAGGTAATAAAACCAAAACCGGGTTGGGTTTCACTCATGAACCAATGCCAAATTCAATCACACAAACCTTACCGGAAAACTTTAATGAATTTGATCATTCACCTGAAAATGAACGTAAATTCAAAGAAATTCAAAGAAGTAAATCCGAGTCTGAAGGTTCTGAAGTGCTGATGGAAAGTTTGAAAGAAGAAGATGGCGTGACAACTGAAGCTGATGATGAAGCAAGCAATGAATCTGATAACAAGTTAGAGCCTGTTCTGATTCAACTTATTGAGTATCCGGAACTGAAACCGAAGTCAGAAACAGTGAAGGATGAAGGTGAATTTTCAGGATACAATGATCCTGAATACATCAGGTGGAAGAAAGAACAAAAGGCGCAAGTTGCTGATCAGTTGATCAAGAAGCAAGAAGTGAAGAAGGCTGAAGTTTCAACTGCGAAGAAGCATAAATCGAAAGTGATGACCAATCAATCTGAAACAAAAGAATCAAAAGGTAAAAGTGTCATAAAATCGAATGACAACACCAAAGCTCAAAGTGTTAAATCCGAAAATGTTAAACCGGTCAAGAAGAAAGTGACAAAAGGCAAAACAATTAAGTTTGTGTCTGCAGGAACGTTTGATTTAAATGGATCTTATGGTAAACCAATCAATTCTCCAATCAAATCTAACTCTGGTCTGAAAACAGGTTCAGGTCCTAAGTCTTCCGCTGTAAATGATAAAAGAATTGAATCAAAAAGGTTAACCAAACAGAACAGTTTAAAATCGAACCAAAGTCCTATGCAATCAAAATCACAAACAAAGTCTCCACAAAAGAATCAAGTTAATCTAAAACCGAACAAAACTGATAATGAATCACGAGTTGGTTCAACATCAAAAGTTAACAATCGGCTCTTTAGGATTAGCAAGAAACACTGTGAGATTTGTGATCGTTATAACCATGCAACTGCTGAATGTTTCTTTAACAGGTACTGCAGTTACTGTGACAAAAGAAATCATTCTTCAGAAGAATGTTTTTATAACAAATTCTGTGATATTTGTGAAAGGAGAAACCATGACACAAAGGATTGTTTCTTTCGAACAAACTCAACAAGAGAAATGACACCATTTTCAAATTTTCGAAGAAATCAGTCATTTGGTTTTCAAAATGTTAATCAAAGTCATTCTCCTGTTTTGAGAAATTTTAATCGAAACAATTCTGGTTTAAACAATTTTGCATCAAGAAATATGCAGGTTAACAGTTTTAAACCAAGAGCTTTAATGGTAAGAAATCAAAAGTTTAAAAACAACCTTGATCCGAAGTTAGAGGAAAGGTTTATGGCTTTGAGAAGAAAGCAATCTTTTCACGCCAATGGGCGAAACAGTTTTCAGCATCAAAATCTCTTAAATGAAACAAATTTTCAAAATATTCAATATAAACAAGTTACTATTGCAGATAGATTCGGAAAACCCAAGACCGTGTGGGCCTGGGTTGACCAAACTAACTGAGTGATTGTTGAAATGCAGGTACGCCCAAGAAGACCTATCAACTCATGGTTCGTTGATAGTGGGTGTAGCCGGCATATGACAGGCAACCATGCCTTGCTTCAAGACTTTAAGCTGAAAAATGGTACACACGTCGCATTTGGAGGTGATGCTGGTGGTAAAATCACAAGAGAAGGAACTGTTTCGAATGGGGTCATTAGTTTTTGATAAAGTCAACTACTGTGCACAGTTGAACTTTAATTTACTAAGTGTATCTCAAATCTGTGATAAATCTTATTCAACTCTTTTTGATGATTCTTTCTGTTATATTCTTAAACCAGGTTTCAAGATTGACAATGAGTGGGTAGTGGTTAAAGCGCCTAGAGATCGTGATGTATACAAGCTTGATATGTCGCAGATTGATGCTGAAACCGAAACCACCTGTCTCATTGCTCATGCTTCAAATGATGAGAGTCAGCTTTGGCATAGACGGCTGGGCCATTCAAATTTCAGAAACATGAACCGTCTGGTTACTGGAAATCATGCTGTGGGAATACCGTCAAAGAAGTTCTCCACAACTGATCTCTGTCCAGCGTGTTTGAAGGGAAAACATCATAGGATGTCTTTTAAGTCCAAGCAAGAAAACTCCATTTCAAAACCCTTGCAGATGCTACATATGGATCTTTTCGGACCAACAAATGTGCAAAGCATCGGAAAGAAGTCTTACTGTTTTGTCATTATTGACGATTTCACTAGATTTTCTTGGGTTTATTTTTTGCATGTTAAATCTGAAACAGCTGAATTATTAAAAGAATTTATCATCAAAGTTGAAAATCAATTGGAATGCAAAGTTAAAATTTTAAGAAGTGATAATGGAACTGAATTTAAGAAAACTAATGTTGATGTATTTTGTGCAGAAAAAGGAATTGCTAGACAATTTAGTGCGCCAAGAACGCCTCAACAAAACGGGGTTGCGGAACGGAAAAACCGGACACTGATTGAAGCAGCAAGATCCATGCTCGCAGATGCCAAAATCCCTATCACGTTTTGGGACGAAGCTATTGCTACTGCGTGTTTTGTACAAAATAGAACATTATTGGTTCAAGATAAACAGAAAACATCTTATGAGTTGTTATTTGGAAGAAAACCAAATATTTCTTATTTAAAAGCATTTGGTTGTCCTGTATCGATTTTAAATTTGAGTGATCATCTCGGGAAGTTTGAGTCAAAATCTGACGATGGGTTTTTCCTAGGTTATTCGTCTGTTTCTAAAGCTTATCGGGTTTTTAATAGCAAAACAAATACTGTTATTGAAACTATTAACGTAAAGTTTTTAGAAAATTCGTTTCCGTTAGTGGCTCATGGTCCCGAATGGTTATTTGATTTAGATTCGCTATCGAAATCTTTCAATTCTAACTTATTTGATTTTTCAGGAAAAACAAACAAAGAATCAGGCGACTTGGGATGCTTTAGTGACGATTCTGATAATGACGATGATGGAAATCTCAGTTCTGAATATCCATTCATGTCTTTTCACAATCCTGATCATGTCAAATCCAGTCAAGATCCGGGTCCTTCTGGTTCTCAAGAAGATCAAGAATCCAATATTCTTGGTGATGATGTTAATTCGCAAGTTTTTCCTAATGATGGTGGATCTGTTCAGAATCAACCATCATCAGATCCGAATGTTGAAGTTGTTCCAGAATCGTTTGACTACTTCATCAATTCACCGGATCAAGTTCCTAATTTCACTCCGCATACTTCGACCATTCTACAAGATCTACCAAATCTGAATACTTCTAATCTGGAGAGTCAAGTGCAAGGAGGTGACACACCAATTCATCGAATTCACAAGAAACATCCCGTCTCTCAGATTATTGGGCCATTGAATCAGAGAACTACAAGAAGTCAGACTGAGCAAGCAAATGTTTGTCTTTATTCGTGTTTTCTATCTCAAGTGGTGCCAAAGAACATTTCAGAGGCGCTGCAAGATAACAGTTGGATTGAAGCTATGCAAGAGGAATTACTTCAGTTTCGCATGTGACACCCCGCCCGGTGGCGGAAAACACCGGGCTGTCATAGAATTGGATATCCATAGTAAACAAAGCACATGGTGTTACTTTTATTAAAGTCTAATAATTATTATCATAAGTTGGGGAAACATAAGCCTTAAATGCAAAACACAATCCAAATAACAGTAAATGAAATAGTCATGATTAGTATTATTTCTAGGTCCAAGTCCCTATGTCTTGAATAGCAAAGAAACAAGCCAAAATCACGCGTCACCTGAAATACGCGAAAAATAAAGTTAGCTACACAAGCTAGTGAGTAAAACCCAATTGAATAGTAATAATATTGAAATCTGAGATCAACAAGATATGCTGCGCAATCCCACATGTATAGTAATTTCGTAATACCACCCTACCAGGACCCCTAGACTAGCACACCAACCACAATAGAAACCATAGTATCTCGTTTAGCCATTTGTCATGAGAACCACTCATGTAATAAATAATGATAACTTTTAATAACCGTCGTTTACCGTCTCGATATACAAGTCATCATTTAGCAATTTAGGGACATGGCATAGTATAGCATCATAGCATAGCAACATAGCATCTCGACATAGTAAACATGGAATTAGAAAGGCCGGGTTTAAATCACCTATCGATGTTGTACAAGCAGGTGGGTTTGTCAAACCATTAGCGCTAACATTGTACCGGTGGGATTACAAAGCAATAAAACTACTTTTAACTAACACATAAGATTGCATCAAGCCGCGAACCAGATTAACATATTTATATGATCTCTTTTAGAAAACGAATAGAAAACGCAATATAGTAAAAGACATATTTCAGCCCCAAAATAGTAAAATGGAAAAAAGGGGAGTGAGTTTACTCACCTGAACAATATAGATTATAGCAAACGCAAGAAAGTAGCTAAATAGAATCGAGGATCGCCCAGATACTAGAACCACCTAATTAACCGGGAGAACCTAATTTAGAAACGAAGCAAGTAACGTAATAACTAGAATCAAGAAAATAGAACTTCTAGGGTTTTGGATTTGGGGTTTTAGGGTTTTAAATTATAAATTGAAAATTAGGGTTTCAAAATATAATTTGGGAATTTCTTTAGGATTTTAAAGTGCCAATTGGGAGTTAGGGCTTTTACAATACAATTTGGGAGTTTAGGGTTTCAAATCTAATTTTAGGGTTTTAAAGTCCAATTTGGGGATTTAGGGTTTCAAATCCACTTTAGGGTTTTAAAATCCAATTTGGGGATTTAGGGTTTTATACGAAACGTTGTAATATTTTTCGTTTTTGAATATATCTATATATATTATAAGTATTTCTCCTTTTTGTAGTATATTTGTATGTTTTTTAAATCTTGTAAATATACTTAACATAAAAGAAATCACTTAGGTTATTTAGAAAAATATAGGTTTAGTGTTTAATATATAAAACATCAAGATTTAAAGAAAAGAGGGCAAGGAGGATCGAACCCGTGACCACAACACCAACATCTTAACCACCAGACCAGAATCATTTTTGTTATTGAAACTCGTTTTTTAATTGTTTTAGCATTTTATACTTAACAACACCCATTTCCATATAAACCCTAGAACAATGATCCAACCAATTCGTTCAAATCTGTTAATCAAATCCAAAATCATCAGAGGGCTTTTAATCTACACGAACTCGCGATCATTTCTATATATAACACTTACTTGGATTCCAACGAATTAAGACAGATTCAGAGATGAACACAAGATGCGACGGGTCAAGATTCAGCAGGGCTTAGAGGCTATCACACTTCAATTCCAGTTGCAGATTTGATCAGGATGATGCGAATAAGAAAACCCCTAATACAATTTCAGATTATATAAGTGATTTGATAGCCATTGGATGATGAACAAGGTCGTATGAAATGAGAATCACTTACTGATTTGTGCGAGTTTTTGAGAGGAATTGAAGGAGTAGAGAGCAATAGCAGGTAAAGAGAAATGATTATGTCAAATGAATTGTGTTTTGGTGAACCGGAAATAGTCGATTAGGTTACGAGTTGTTTATGAATGAAATTGCTTAATTAGGTGTTAATGTGATATGTTTAGGTTCAATTGATTGTTGTTAACCGATTGTAGATGATGAGACCGACGTTTTGATTGATCCAATTTATTGGTTTGATACGTTTTGGATTGATTGAATATGTGGGTGTTTAAACCGATTCATAAATTGGTCTAGAATGTGTTATAGGTCGTTTATAAAGAAATTAAAATGTGGAAACGGGTTCGAAACTCGACTAGGGGTGTTTTACCGTGATTAGATTGGATCAAAAATGGCTAAAAAGTGGGTTTATGGAGGCTCGCCGGAGATGGAGTTTTTCCGGCCAATCTGGCCGGAATCTGTGTTGTCGGAAACGCGGGGGAGGGGGGGGGGGGAAGGCTGGGTTTAAACGCAATTTCACAAATAGCCCTTGAGGTTTTGGGTTTGATTTATTATTAACTTAAACTTTTAAAACAAATTTGAGAATTGACAGTTTGGACCCAAAGTTAATTAAACCATTTATTTTAGTCGTGTTTACTTGGAACGTTTATAGGATTTACGCTTTATATTTTAAGCTCGATGATGGCAACAATTGATCATAGTTCGGTTGATACAAACAAAGACGAGAACTGACATCGTATTAACATATTTGTTTAATTATTTTACTATCGAGACGTTACATTTGTAGATAAAAGAGTACGAATACATTTTCAGATAGAACTTCGGGCTCGAGCCGGGTCATTCGGGTTTGGGTCCGGGGCAGATGTCACAGTCTCCCCTCCTTAAAGGAATTTCGTCCCGAAATTTGCTCAAACCGAAGTAGTTGCAGTTGAAGCGAAGAGATGCGGATATTTTGCCTTCATTTGGTCCTCGCGTTCCCAAGTGAATTCGGGTCCACGCTTAGACTCCCAACGAACCTTGACGATCGGTATCCGACTCCGCTTGAGTTGCTTAACTTCTCGATCCATAATTTCCAATGGTCGCTCGATAAATTGCATAGATTCATCGATTTGAATATCATCAAGGGGCACATGAAGGTTTTCATCGGATAGACACTTCTTCAGATTAGAAACATGGAAAACGGGATGAACACCACCTAATTCTTCAGGCAGTTCCAACTCGTAAGCGACTTTTCCAACTCTTTTCAGAACTTTGAAAGGTCCCACGTAACGAGGAGCTAGTTTACCCTTTTTACCAAAACGGAAAACTCCCTTCCACGGAGAAACCTTGAGTAAGACCATATCACCAACCTCATAGTCCATTGGCTTTCGCTTCTGGTCGGCATAATATTTCTGACGATTCCGAGCCGCTAAGAGATTTTCCCGGATTTTCTGAATTTTGTCGGTGGTCTCCTGAATCATTTCAGGTCCGGTAATTTGTGAATCACCGACTTCGGTCCAACATACAGGAGAACGGCACTTACGACCGTAAAGAGCTTCGAACGGTGCCATATCGATGCTAGAATGGTAACTGTTATTATAAGAGAACTCGATTAACGGGAGATGAACATCCCAATTGCCTTTGAAATCAATAACACAAGATCGAAGCAAATCCTCGAGAGTTTGAATAGTTCTCTCGCTTTGACCATCGGTTTGGGGATGATAAGCAGTGCTGAGGTTGAGTTTAGTACCCAAAGCTTCTTGAAGACCCTTCCAGAAACGAGACATAAAACGACCATCACGGTCAGAAATAATATCCAACGGCACCCCATGACGACAAACAATCTCCTTAACGTAAAGCTGAGCCCGCTTTTCCGCCGAATAAGTTTCTTTGATTGGCAGAAAATGAGCAGATTTCGTTAACCGATCAATAATCACCCAGATGCTATCATAACCATTTGAAAGAGGAAGTTTAGTAACAAAATCCATGGCGATACTCTCCCATTTCCAAACAGGGATTTCGGGTTGCACCAGGAGACCAGAAGGGCGTTGATGCTCGGCTTTTACCCGTGCACAAGTCAAACACTTAGCAACATATCGAGCGATTTCTTCCTTCATACACGGCCACCAATAGTGGGGACGAAGATTTTTATACATTTTATCTGCACCCGGATGAATAGAATAACGACTTTTATGGTTCTCATCCATAATAAGTTCACGGATAACACCGCGGGTAGGCACCCATATGCGATTCATGTAGTAGAGTAGGCCATCGGTTTTTGTTTCTAACTGTGAATCGGCACCAAGGTTCATCTCATCTCGGAAAGTACCCTCAGAAACAACCATACGTTGAGCTTCAAGAATTTTGGACTTCAGGTCAACACGAAGGGTAGCACAAGATAGCATGACGTGTTCTTTGCGGCTAAGAGCATCGGCGACGACGTTAGCTTTGCCGGGATGATAGCGAATTTCGCAGTCATAATCGTTTAATAATTCAACCCAACGTCTCGACATGAGTGTGTTACATCAAAACTAAAGACACTATTTCCAATCATCTTCAGTTTAATTCTTCCTCCTAAGTGGAGTTTCATTGACAAGACAATCCTAGCTAGGCCTTCCTAGCTAATGCCTTCGGTTATATCTTTCACCTGCATCACGAGCTAAAAGACGTCAACAACTACGTTGTTGGTGAGTCATAACCAGTGATATAAGACAGGTAAAACATTTAGACATCATTCATTCATTCATATATGTGTGGTGATAAGTTATCTACAAGCCAACTCTTCTCTAACGCCATATCTGATGGTATTTCTCGTTAGAGTCTGTTAACGTATATGCCGCATACAGGAATAACCAAGGTACTCTTATGACCTCTCTCGGTCGCATCATGTTGCCTAGGCGGGTGGTACCTCTCCTGTTACGAGCCGACAGTCTACCTAATTGGATCCAACTAGACGCATATACATCCCGAGGCGGAGCCGGTAGTTCCTTAAACAACTACCTCTTGGCGCGAAGCCCTGCCCTAATGACTTGCCCTGTGGCATGTAGCCGCCATCCCTATCCAGGGATGACTCTTAACGCGAAGCTTATTACCGCGGACCAACAACACAACAACCGGACGAACCTGGAGTTGAGGTGCGTTGAATCACCAGGTAGCGATCTACTTATAACCACATACATATTCATAACATTTATAAAACATTTCGTACTTTTCATACGTGCTCGGATACAGCCCCGAAATCATAAAACATATAAAAGAGGGGCGGTTAGACTCACCTTCTGATGTAGTCTACGTATCACAAGCTAGTGGCTAATCAAGACAACCCTGTAAAACATTTCATACTTATTAGGATTCGTTCCCCTAGGGATAATCCTATCAGTGTCTTCTCACTGATGCATTGCCGTAGTCATACTACGTGACTTTGGCGACAACTTTAGTCCTTGGTATAATCATTCTTCTCAGAGTGCTTTAGCACCTGAGTCAGGGTTATCCTATATCCTTCTTATCATTTTATTTGAAAAGCCACATCATTATATCCTCGTGTTTCTCACGCAATCATATCGTTTATTGAAAACATATCATATTCCTAGTAATATTAGATGACTAGGAATGTTCTATTCTAAAACCCTGGTTTTCCCATGGACTTAAGTCATACGTATCTTAAATGAGTGCGGGATCTGTGACGTTACCTAATGAGTCGAGCAGAGTGGGGGCCTGGGTACGAAAGTCTCTCTGGACTTGAGCAGCACTTCGCCTCGTTCAGCAGTCTCGAGCTCACGTGTGTGGAAGGACACCGTTTACTACAATGACGGGATTCCCGTCCCGTTTAATATCTAAGGTGTATATATATATAAAATGGTAAGTACTCGAAGAAATCTAAAGACGAGTCTTACCGAACACCGAAGATACTCCGTAGGCGCCTTGTGAGCAAAACCGCACTCGATCCGAACTTTTGGAGGCTTCCGTTTCTTGTCGGAAACCCGCCGAGACTTCGTCGGGACTTCACCGGGTGTTTTAGGCCGGATTTTAGAGAGAGAAAGCTAGAGAGAGAGAGAGATTTGGTGCAAGAAGTGAAGGGGGTCGGCCTCCTTTTATAGCTGGTGAACGCGTGCTACGCGATACGCGCATATCCACACTCCTCCTGCGCGTATCGCGTAGGAGGGGTGGTTTCGTCGAATACTGCGGCTGCCCCTGTTTTGCGTACCCGGGTTTGCTCGCCTTAGGCGATACGCGCAGACTAACGTCTCTTATGCGCGTATCGCGTAATATACTTTTTTTTTTATTCTCGTACGAGGTGGAGTGTCACACCGTATAGAGCTTACGATTAGCATTTCCCCCCTATTGAGCCATAGGAGGGGTTGGAGTAACTACCGCATAATTGGTAGCGTTGTTCTTGCGCTTCTTAGAACGGGATGATGATTCGGGTTTGAAACCTTTGTAAGAACCTCCCTCGGTCGCTTTAGGATCATTGCTCGACGAACCCTTGAACCGTTTGTCCCCTTTCCTGGATAGAGTACCAGCTTGCACGTGGTTTTCCGTGAGACGACCTGCTAGGGTCATGGCCTCACCCAAGTGGCTGGCTTGCTTCCCCAAACCGCATCCTGAATAGTCATCGGTAGACCCCCGATATATTGTTCAATTCCCCGGGAGTCCGGGGTAACCATGTTGGGACACAGAGTGCTAAGCTGGGAGAAGCGATCATTGTAGGCTACGTTTTCGCCACTGTCTTGTTTCAATGCCCAGAACTCGCCCTCCAGTTTCCGGATCTCACTGGGAGGACAGTACTTGCTGGTCATGGTAGTTTTGAATGCCGCCCAAGTAAGAGCAGTAACAGCAGCTTCACCTAGCCTGCGCTTTTCGTCGTTCCACCAAGTCAGAGCACCCTTCTGAAGGACACTGGTGGCATAACGAACTTTGAGGTTCTCGGGACAGTCGCAATTGGTGAAAGTACTTTCCATACTCTCGTACCACTGAAGAAGCCCCGTGGCCCCTTCATTGCCATAGAATTTGGTTGGCCCGCAAGAATTGAAATACTTTAACGTGCACCTGGGCTGGTTATTTTGGTTCGCTGCGTTGAGTTGATTCACAAGCCCAGGCAAAATACCGGCCATTTGGGTTGCGATGGTATTAGCAAGTCGTTGATTTCTACCCGCCATTCTACAAGATAGAAAACGATTTCGTGAGATATGGAACATTCTTTTTAAAACATATTTCATAGTAAACACTTATTGGATTTGAATGGTATTTAGAAATATCATAGAATCTCCTTAGAAAACACTTCATAGTAATTATTTAGAAACCATAGAAACACAATCAAATAGTTTAGGGTGACATTTTAAAATCACAAAGAACTCATAGAAATGATTAGAATTTATAGAAGAATGATAATATTAGAAAAAAAAATGATTAAATGGAATTTGAAGGCTTAGGAATGTGTCTGGGTTTGGACACTCAAGACTTATCAAAGTGTTAAGTTCGTTTTCAACGTATTCGAGAAAGCGTGCTTTAGCCTATAGGTTCACACTCATCTCGTACATCCCCAGGTAAGCATACAGGTCTCTTAAAGAGATTTATACTAAATGCTTGCCTTAGATAGGATGTCCGTGATACAGGCGTTCCCCCTTCCAGATTGCACACGTTTCCCACGTTTTCAAACTCACTTAAGACGATGACGAGATTCCACAAAGAGAAAGATCCTAATCTTACAGACGAGTCTCTTGTAGCTCCTTCGCGAAATCGGTTAAGAATTGAGATAAAGAAAAAGACATAGAACGGTTCATAGAATAAATAAATAAATGAATAAATAAATTCTGAAGAGTTCTCTAAGCACATCAATTTGCACTAAGGACTCTTAGGTTATAGTCTAGGTCGGTGTGTTTCTAATACCCTATCCTAGTTCTCTATAACCATGGCTCTGATACCAACTGTGACACCCCGCCCGGTGGCGGAAAACACCGGGCTGTCATAGAATTGGATATCCATAGTAAACAAAGCACATGGTGTTACTTTTATTAAAGTCTAATAATTATTATCATAAGTTGGGGAAACATAAGCCTTAAATGCAAAACACAATCCAAATAACAGTAAATGAAATAGTCATGATTAGTATTATTTCTAGGTCCAAGTCCCTATGTCTTGAATAGCAAAGAAACAAGCCAAAATCACGCGTCACCTGAAATACGCGAAAAATAAAGTTAGCTACACAAGCTAGTGAGTAAAACCCAATTGAATAGTAATAATATTGAAATCCGAGATCAACAAGATATGCTGCGCAATCCCATATGTATAGTAATTTCGTAATACCACCCTACCAGGACCCCTAGAATAGCACACCAACCACAATAGAAACCATAGTATCTCGTTTAGCCATTTGTCATGAGAACCACTCATGTAATAAATAATGATAACTTTTAATAACCGTCGTTTACCGTCTCGATATACAAGTCATCATTTAGCAATTTAGGGACATGGCATAGTATAGCATCATAGCATAGCAACATAGCATCTCGACATAGTAAACATGGAATTAGAAAGGCCGGTTTAAATCACCTATCGATGTTGTACAAGCAGGTGGGTTTGTCAAACCATTAGCGCTAACATTGTACCGGTGGGATTACAAAGCAATAAAACTACTTTTAACTAACACATAAGATTGAATCAAGCCGCGAACCAGATTAACATATTTGTATGATCTCTTTTAGAAAACGAATAGAAAACGCAATATAGTAAAAGACATATTTCAGCCCCAAAATAGTAAAATGGAAAAAAGGGGAGTGAGTTTACTCACCTGAACAATATAGATAATAGCAAACGCAAGAAAGTAGCTAAATAGAATCGAGGATCGCCCAGATACTAGAACCACCTAATTAACCGGGAGAACCTAATTTAGAAACGAAGCAAGTAACGTAATAACTAGAATCAAGAAAATAGAACTTCTAGGGTTTTGGATTTGGGGTTTTAGGGTTTTAAATTATAAATTGAAAATTAGGGTTTCAAAATATAATTTGGGAATTTCTTTAGGATTTTAAAGTGCCAATTGGGAGTTAGGGCTTTTACAATACAATTTGGGAGTTTAGGGTTTCAAATCTAATTTTAGGGTTTTAAAGTCCAATTTGGGGATTTAGGGTTTCAAATCCACTTTAGGGTTTTAAAATCCAATTTGGGGATTTAGGGTTTTATACGAAACGTTGTAATATTTTTCGTTTTTGAATATATCTATATATATTATAAGTATTTCTCCTTTTTGTAGTATATTTGTATGTTTTTTAAATCTTGTAAATATACTTAACATAAAAGAAATCACTTAGGTTATTTAGAAAAATATAGGTTTAGTGTTTAATATATAAAACATCAAGATTTAAAGAAAAGAGGGCAAGGAGGATCGAACCCGTGACCTTGCCTCACAACACCAACATCTTAACCACCAGACCAGAATCATTTTTGTTATTGAAACTCGTTTTTTAATTGTTTTAGCATTTTATACTTAACAACACCCATTTCCATATAAACCCTAGAACAATGATCCAACCAATTCGTTCAAATCTGTTAATCAAATCCAAAATCATCAGAGGGCTTTTAATCTACACGAACTCGCGATCATTTCTATATATAACACTTACTTGGATTCCAACGAATTAAGACAGATTCAGAGATGAACACAAGATGCGACGGGTCAAGATTCAGCAGGGCTTAGAGGCTATCACACTTCAATTCCAGTTGCAGATTTGATCAGGATGATGCGAATAAGAAAACCCCTAATACAATTTCAGATTATATAAGTGATTTGATAGCCATTGGATGATGAACAAGGTCGTATGAAATGAGAATCACTTACTGATTTGTGCGAGTTTTTGAGAGGAATTGAAGGAGTAGAGAGCAATAGCAGGTAAAGAGAAATGATTATGTCAAATGAATTGTGTTTTGGTGAACCAGAAATAGTCGATTAGGTTACGAGTTGTTTATGAATGAAATTGCTTAATTAGGTGTTAATGTGATATGTTTAGGTTCAATTGATTGTTGTTAACCGATTGTAGATGATGAGACCGACGTTTTGATTGATCCAATTTATTGGTTTGATACGTTTTGGATTGATTGAATATGTGGGTGTTTAAACCGATTCATAAATTGGTCTAGAATGTGTTATAGGTCGTTTATAAAGAAATTAAAATGTGGAAACGGGTTCGAAACTCGACTAGGGGTGTTTTACCGTGATTAGATTGGATCAAAAATGGCTAAAAAGTGGGTTTATGGAGGCTCGCCGGAGATGGAGTTTTTCCGGCCAATCTGGCCGGAATCTGTGTTGTCGGAAACGCGGGGGAGGGGGGGGGGGAAGGCTGGGTTTAAACGCAATTTCACAAATAGCCCCTGAGGTTTTGGGTTTGATTTATTATTAACTTAATCTTTTAAAACAAATTTGAGAATTGACAGTTTGGACCCAAAGTTAATTAAACCATTTATTTTAATCGTGTTTACTTGGAACGTTTATAGGATTTACGCTTTATATTTTAAGCTCGATGATGGCAACAATTGATCATAGTTCGGTTGATACAAACAAAGACGAGAACTGACATCGTATTAACATATTTGTTTAATTATTTTACTATCGAGACGTTACATTTGTAGATAAAAGAGTACGAATACATTTTCAGATAGAACTTCGGGCTCGAGCCGGGTCATTCGGGTTTGGGTCCGGGGCAGATGTCACAGTCTCCCCTCCTTAAAGGAATTTCGTCCCGAAATTTGCTCAAACCGAAGTAGTTGCAGTTGAAGCGAAGAGATGCGGATATTTTGCCTTCATTTGGTCCTCGCGTTCCCAAGTGAATTCGGGTCCACGCTTAGACTCCCAACGAACCTTGACAATCGGTATCCGACTCCGCTTGAGTTGCTTAACTTCTCGATCCATAATTTCCAATGGTCGCTCGATAAATTGCATAGATTCATCGATTTGAATATCATCAAGGGGCACATGAAGGTTTTCATCGGATAGACACTTCTTCAGATTAGAAACATGGAAAACGGGATGAACACCACCTAATTCTTCAGGCAGTTCCAACTCGTAAGCGACTTTTCCAACTCTTTTCAGAACTTTGAAAGGTCCCACGTAACGAGGAGCTAGTTTACCCTTTTTACCAAAACGGAAAACTCCCTTCCACGGAGAAACCTTGAGTAAGACCATATCACTAACCTCATAGTCCATTGGCTTTCGCTTCTGGTCGGCATAATATTTCTGACGATTCCGAGCCGCTAAGAGATTTTCCCGGATTTTCTGAATTTTTTCGGTGGTCTCCTGAATCATTTCAGGTCCGGTAATTTGTGAATCACCGACTTCGGTCCAACATACAGGAGAACGGCACTTACGACCGTAAAGAGCTTCGAACGGTGCCATATCGATGCTAGAATGGTAACTGTTATTATAAGAGAACTCGATTAACGGGAGATGAACATCCCAATTGCCTTTGAAATCAATAACACAAGATCGAAGCAAATCCTCGAGAGTTTGAATAGTTCTCTCGCTTTGACCATCGGTTTGGGGATGATAAGCAGTGCTGAGGTTGAGTTTAGTACCCAAAGCTTCTTGAAGACCCTTCCAGAAACGAGACATAAAACGACCATCACGGTCAGAAATAATATCCAACGGCACCCCATGACGACAAACAATCTCCTTAACGTAAAGCTGAGCCCGCTTTTCCGCCGAATAAGTTTCTTTGATTGGCAGAAAATGAGCAGATTTCGTTAACCGATCAATAATCACCCAGATGCTATCATAACCATTTGAAAGAGGAAGTTTAGTAACAAAATCCATGGCGATACTCTCCCATTTCCAAACAGGGATTTCGGGTTGCACCAGGAGACCAGAAGGGCGTTGATGCTCGGCTTTTACCCGTGCACAAGTCAAACACTTAGCAACATATCGAGCGATTTCTTCCTTCATACACGGCCACCAATAGTGGGGACGAAGATTTTTATACATTTTATCTGCACCCGGATGAATAGAATAACGACTTTTATGGTTCTCATCCATAATAAGTTCACGGATAACACCGCGGGTAGGCACCCAGATGCGATTCATGTAGTAGAGTAGGCCATCGGTTTTTGTTTCTAACTGTGAATCGGCACCAAGGTTCATCTCATCTCGGAAAGTACCCTCAGAAACAACCATACGTTGAGCTTCAAGAATTTTGGACTTCAGGTCAACACGAAGGGTAGCACAAGATAGCATGACGTGTTCTTTGCGGCTAAGAGCATCGGCGACGACGTTAGCTTTGCCGGGATGATAGTGAATTTCGCAGTCATAATCGTTTAATAATTCAACCCAACGTCTCTGCCTCATGTTAAGTTCTTTCTGATTCAGAATGTGTTGCAAGCTCTTATGATCGGTATAAACAAGACACTTGGTGCCGTAAAGATAATGCCTCCATATTTTGAAAGCAAAGACTACAGCACCCAATTCGAGATCGTGAGTAGCGTAATTCTTTTCGTGGATTTTGAGTTGTCGCGAGGCATAAGCGATTACTTTACCCCATTGCATTAGAACACAACCGAGACCATGCTTTGAAGCGTCACAATAAACAACAAGGTCTTCGTGACCGTCTAGAAGAGTAAGAATCGGTGCATTACACAGTTTGTCCTTTAGGACATCAAACGCTTTCTGTTGTTCGGGACCCCACACGAAAGGTACATTCTTGCAAGTTAAAGCTGTGAGGGGAACCGCAATCTTAGAAAAATTGGCAATGAATCGACGGTAGTAACCCGCTAAACCGAGAAAAGAGCGGATTTCGGTTGGAGTTGAAGGCGCTGACCAGTTTTTAACGGTTTCGATTTTTGCCGGATCCACTTGAACACCTTTTTCGTTAACGATATGACCTAGGAATTGTACCACCTTGAGCCAAAATTCACATTTAGAAAACTTAGCATATAACTGCTCTGCTTTAGCATTTGGAGAATGGTACGGAGATGTTGTTCATGCTCGGCCTTAGATTTAGAATAGATGAGAATATCGTCAATGAACACAATGACAAAGAATTTTGAACAAGAGAAAGTTGCTCATGCTGTCACACAGGTTGAACTAACAAAGGTTAAAAGTTGTAAAACAATGGTGAAACAACTTGTCAGCGAAAGAGGTAATAAAACCAAAACCGGGTTGGGTTTCACTCATGAACCAATGCCAAATTCAATCACACAAACCTTACCGGAAAACTTTAATGAATTTGATCATTCACCTGAAAATGAACGTAAATTCAAAGAAATTCAAAGAAGTAAATCCGAGTCTGAAGGTTCTGAAGTGCTGATGGAAAGTTTGAAAGAAGAAGATGGCGTGACAACTGAAGCTGATGATGAAGCAAGCAACGAATCTGATAACAAGTTAGAGCCTGTTCTAATTCAACTTGTTGAGTATCCGAAACTGAAACCGAAGTCAGAAACAGTGAAGGATGAAGGTGAATTTTCAGGATACAATGATCCTGAATACATCAGGTGGAAGAAAGAACAAAAGGCGCAAGTTGCTGATCAGTTGATCAAGAAGCAAGAAGTGAAGAAGGCTGAAGTTTCAACTGCAAAGAAGCAGAAATCGAAAGTGATGACCAATCAATCTGAAACAAAAGAATCAAAAGGTAAAAGTGTCATAAAATCGAATGACAACACCAAAGCTCAAAGTGTTAAATCCGAAAATGTTAAACCGGTCAAGAAGAAAGTGACAAAAGGCAAAACAATTAAGTTTGTGTCTGCAGGAACGTTTGATTTAAATGGATCTTATGGTAAACCAATCAATTCTCCAATCAAATCTAACTCTGGTCTGAAAACAGGTTCAGGTCCTAAGTCTTCCGCTGTAAATGATAAAAGAATTGAATCAAAAAGGTTAACCAAACAGAACAGTTTAAAATCGAACCAAAGTCCTATGCAATCAAAATCACAAACAAAGTCTCCACAAAAGAATCAAGTTAATCTAAAACCGAACAAAACTGATAATGAATCACGAGTTGGTTCAACATCAAAAGTTAACAATCGGCTCTTTAGGATTAGCAAGAAACACTGTGAGATTTGTGATCGTTATAACCATGCAACTGCTGAATGTTTCTTTAACAGGTACTGCAGTTACTGTGACAAAAGAAATCATTCTTCAGAAGAATGTTTTTATAACAAATTCTGTGATATTTGTGAAAGGAGAAACCATGACACAAAGGATTGTTTCTTTCGAACAAACTCAACAAGAGAAATGACACCATTTTCAAATTTTCGAAGAAATCAGTCATTTGGTTTTCAAAATGTTAATCAAAGTCATTCTCCTGTTTTGAGAAATTTTAATCGAAACAATTATGGTTTAAACAATTTTGCATCAAGAAATATGCAGGTTAACAGTTTTAAACCAAGAGCTTTAATGGTAAGAAATCAAAAGTTTGAAAACAACCTTGATCCGAAGTTAGAGGAAAGGTTTATGGCTTTGAGAAGAAAGCAATCTTTTCACGCCAATGGGCGAAACAGTTTTCAGCATCAAAATCTCTTAAATGAAACAAATTTTCAAAATATTCAATATAAACAAGTTACTATTGCAGATAGATTCGGAAAACCCAAGACCGTGTGAGCCTGGGTTGACCAAACTAACTGAGTGATTGTTGAAATGCAGGTACGCCCAAGAAGACCTATCAACTCATGGTTCGTTGATAGTGGGTGTAGCCGGCATATGACAGGCAACCATGCCTTGCTTCAAGACTTTAAGCTGAAAAATGGTACACACGTCGCATTTGGAGGTGATGCTGGTGGTAAAATCACAGGAGAAGGAACTGTTTCGAATGGGGTCATTAGTTTTGATAAAGTCAACTACTGTGCACAGTTGAACTTTAATTTACTAAGTGTATCTCAAATCTGTGATAAATCTTATTCAACTCTTTTTGATGATTCTTTCTGTTATATTCATAAACCAGGTTTCAAGATTGACAATGAGTGGGTAGTGGTTAAAGCGCCTAGAGATCGTGATGTATACAAGCTTGATATGTCGCAGATTGATGCTGAAACCGAAACCACCTGTCTCATTGCTCATGCTTCAAATGATGAGAGTCAGCTTTGGCATAGACGGCTGGGCCATTCAAATTTCAGAAACATGAACCGTCTGGTTACTGGAAATCATGCTGTGGGAATACCGTCAAAGAAGTTCTCCACAACTGATCTCTGTCCAGCGTGTTTGAAGGGAAAACAGCATAGGATGTCTTTTAAGTCCAAGCAAGAAAACTCCATTTCAAAACCCTTGCAGATGCTACATATGGATCTTTTCGGACCAACAAATGTGCAAAGCATCGGAAAGAAGTCTTACTGTTTTGTCATTATTGACGATTTCACTAGATTTTCTTGGGTTTATTTTTTGCATGTTAAATCTGAAACAGCTGAATTATTAAAAGAATTTATCATCAAAGTTGAAAATCAATTGGAATGCAAAGTTAAAATTTTAAGAAGTGATAATGGAACTGAATTTAAGAACACTAATGTTGATGTATTTTGTGCAGAAAAAGGAATTGCTAGACAATTTAGTGCGCCAAGAACGCCTCAACAAAACGGGGTTGCGGAACGGAAAAACCGGACACTGATTGAAGCAGCAAGATCCATGCTCGCAGATGCCAAAATCCCTATCACGTTTTGGGACGAAGCTATTGCTACTGCGTGTTTTGTACAAAATAGAACATTATTGGTTCAAGATAAACAGAAAACATCTTATGAGTTGTTATTTGGAAGAAAACCAAATATTTCTTATTTAAAAGCATTTGGTTGTCCTGTATCGATTTTAAATTTGAGTGATCATCTCGGGAAGTTTGAGTCAAAATCTGACGATGGGTTTTTCCTAGGTTATTCGTCTGTTTCTAAAGCTTATCGGGTTTTTAATAGCAAAACAAATACTGTTATTGAAACTATTAACGTAAAGTTTTTAGAAAATTCGTTTCCGTTAGTGGCTCATGGTCCCGAATGGTTATTTGATTTAGATTCGCTATCGAAATCTTTCAATTCTAACTTATTTGATTTTTCAGGAAAAACAAACAAAGAATCAGGCGACTTAGGATGCTTTAGTGACGATTCTGATAATGACGATGATGGAAATCTCAGTTCTGAATATCCATTCATGTCTTTTCACAATCCTGATCATGTCAAATCCAGTCAAGATCCGGGTCCTTCTGGTTCTCAAGAAGATCAAGAATCCAATATTCTTGGTGATGATGTTAATTCGCAAGTTTCTCCTAATGATGGTGGATCTGTTCAGAATCAACCATCATCAGATCCGAATGTTGAAGTTGTTCCAGAATCATTTGACTACTTCATCAATTCACCGGATCAAGTTCCTAATTTCACTCCGCATACTTCGACCATTCTACAAGATCTACCAAATCTGAATACTTCTAATCTGGAGAGTCAAGTGCAAGGAGGTGACACACCAATTCATCGAATTCACAAGAAACATCCTGTCTCTCAGATTATTGGGCCATTGAATCAAAGAACTACAAGAAGTCAGACTGAGCAAGCAAATGTTTGTCTTTATTCGTGTTTTCTATCTCAAGTGGTGCCAAAGAACATTTCAGAGGCGCTGCAAGATAACAGTTGGATTGAAGCTATGCAAGAGGAATTACTTCAGTTTCGCAAACAAGAAGTATGGAAGTTAGTGGACTTACCTGAAGGAGAAAATGCAATTGGTACAAGATGGTTGTACAAGAACAAGCCAGACGAACGTGGCATTGTTGTGAGAAATAAAGCCAGACTTATTGCACAAGGTTACACTTAGGAAGAGGGTATTGATTATGAAGAAGTGTTTGCTCCGGTCGCTCGACTTGAAGCTATTCGTGTCTTCTTAGCTTATGCCTCCTTCATGAAGTTTAAGGTGTTTCAAATGGACGTCAAAGGTGCTTTTCTGTATGGACCAATTACAGATGATGTATATGTTCGACAACCTCCTGGGTTTGAAGATCCTGATTATCCTCATCGTGTATACAAGTTGAGTAAAGCTCTATATGGTCTACATCAAGCTCCAAGAATCTGGTACGAGACGTTATCTAAACATCTGCTGGAACATGGATTTACAAGAGGTCAGATTGATCCAACTTTATTTATGAAGCGGGAGGATGAAGATCTTTTATGTGTTCAAGTGTATGTGGATGATATCATCTTTGGCTCAACCAGTGCGTCCATGTGCAAAGAGTTTGAAGAAATCATGAAGTCAAGATTCCAGATGAGTTCGATGGGGGAGATTAATTTCTTTCTTGGATTACAAGTGAAACAGTCTGCTGACGGAATTTTTATCAACCAATCTAAGTTTGTTGAGAAGTTGCTGAAAAAGTTCAAGATGCAAGATTGCCAAACTATTCGAACGCCATCTGATGTGAACTGCAAGATTCAGCTGGATCCGAAAGGCAAACCAGTTGATCAAACACTTTACAGATCAATGATTGGTTCTCTGATGTATCTTACTGCATCAAGACCAGACATCATGTACGCTGTTTGTGTGTGCGCCAGATATCAGTCTGATCCGAAAGAGTCGCATCTTGTTGCTGTGAAATGTATATTCAGATACCTTAAAGGGAAACCGAATCTTGGGTTATGGTATCCTTATGAAGGGAATTTTGAATTATATAGTTATTCTGACAGTGATTTTGGTGGATGTGCTCTTGACAGGAAATCGACTAGTGGTGGATGTCAATTTCTGGGTCCTAGACTTGTCTCTTGGCAATGCAAGAAGCAGACCAACGTTTCTGTATCCACAGCTGAAGCAGAGTATATCGCTGCATCTGCAGGATGTTCTCAAGTTTTATGGTTACAAAATCAGTTGCTTGACTACGAGTTTAACTTTCTAAAAACTCCTATTTACATAGACAATACTGCTGCTATGTTCATTACTGCTAATCCTGTTCAACACTCAAAAACCAAGCATATCGAAATTCGATATCACTTTCTCAGAGATAACTCTGAAAAAGGTTTAATAATTTTGATTAAGGTTCATACCGACAAACAACTGGCAGATCTTTTCACAAAATCTTTTTTGTCAGGCCGGTTTGAATTCTTAATTCAATCCATAGGATTAATCAATCATGATTGATTCTACTTTTCGAAAACAAAACAAAAATCAGAAAATATAAAAGTCAAAAAAATATAATAAGTTGATGTTAAGTATTGATTCCTTTGTCTTTTATTTTATGTCTTGCATTGTGTGTGTGCATGAAAAAGAAAAGCAAAAACAAAATATAAAAGCAAAAAGAAAAGAAAATATCATGTCATAAGAATCTATATTGCAGAAAGTGAGAAATGATAGTTACACTAGACATTATTTGTTACATCATTTTTAAATAAAGACTGATGAATGTTAATTGATGTGCTAGACAGCTCAGGCAATTAGACTGAACAAGTAAGTTGATTGTTGACGAACATAAACTTAATGATCTTTGTGTTAAGTTCCTTTGTTATACATGTCTAGATATATATCTTTTGATGCATTGCTTGTGATGATAGTTGTGCATGATCGGGTAACGATGCAGTCTATTCAGTGTGATGAACCGCATCGTGAGCTTCTTTGTTGTGGTACCCACAGACCTGAAGTCTCACACGAAGTCTCTTTTGAGCTTCAAGGTGCAGCAAAAGATTCCCAAAGTTGGAACAAAAAGAGTCCCAAATGTGGACCATCACCAAACAAAAAATTCCAAAAAAAAAGGAATTCAGAAGATTCCCAAGGGGAACAATAGGAAAGAAAAATTCCCAAAGATGGAATTAAAAAGAAGTCCCAAAGTGGACCAAATCCGAATAGAACCCAGATTCCACACTGTGTATGACTGTAAGTGACCAGGATTGTGTGCAATATGCATTCAGGTAGTGATTGATAAGGAAATATGTTGACATATGTATACATGTGGGTCACATAAGTCATTCTAATCGAACCTTAAATATCATCATGATACTGAAAAAGTAAGTGTGTCAACTCGAGCTAATTGGTATGTTTTCATATCATCACTCAATCCAACATAAGTCAAATGTCTATTCAAAACTTGCAAAACATGTTCAGATAATGTGTGGTATGATCTCACTGCGATATTTTGATTCATTGCATTGCATATGTATTTATTTTAATGTGTGTGCTTTGTGTGTGCAGGCATATGGAATCTTTATTGACACATCGACATCCTTGTTAAACTTAAAAATTTCAAGAAATTTCAAGTTTAGGGGGAGAATAAAAGAAGAAGAAAAATATTTACAAAAATCCAAAAATATTGTGAATAAGTGTATTTTGAATGAACAAGATTATGTGGTATGAAAAGCAAAGGTATTGGAAGTGTTAAAAACAAACCCAAGGTCTTGTAATGTGTTTTTCAGAAATTGCTTCGGGATATAGAAATTTTGGTTGTGCAAAAATATTTTTGTGAAAATTAAAGAAAAAGAAAAGGGAATTTAAATTGTGTTAAATTTGTTGCCCTAGAAATGTTGTTGATAATTAATGTGACAAATTCTTTTTAAGGATGTCTTGTCTAATTAATGTGTCGAGAATGTTTGCAGGTGCAATAAATGCAGTTGAAAAAGTCAACAGACAAGAAAAGTGAAGAAAATTGCTCAAAGTGTTGTAGCCGGGCAAAGAATATCATGACACTATTTTGCCGGGTAATGAACACACTGTTCAGCCGGGTAAAAGTCTTGAGTTTGATACAAGCCGGGTGATTGAGAAAGAAGTGAAGTCAGGTGAAGATATTATGACCACTATACAGCCGGGCAATGAACATGTCAAATATAGCCGGGTGAAGGTCATAGATATCTGCCGGGTGACTAGTATTCACTATACAGCCGGGTAAAAGAGTTTTTATCTTGCCGTGTAAATGAATAACTGTGTTGCCGGGTAATGAAGAAAGCATGCCGTGTGAAGAAGAAAGCATGCCGGGTGAAAAAGAAGACAACTGTGTTGCCGTGTGAAGAAGAAATCATGCCGTATGAAAAAGAAGACAACTGTGTTGCCGTGTGAAGAAGAAATCATGCCGTGTGATATAGAAGACAACTGTGTTGCCGGGTGATGAAGAAAGGCAAGCCGGGTGATGAAGGTATCACTATGCAGCCGGGTAATGAACAAACAGGTTATTGTACAAGCCGGGTGATGTTGTGAAGACTACTATGCTGCCGGGTGATGAGTAAAACCAATCAGGTGTAGTTGTTCCTAACCTTTACCCGTCACTACAGTGACTTACCCGTCTCTACAGTGTTTGACCCGTCAAGTGTTTTTCCCATGTTATATGTTGACCCGTCATATGTTGCGACTTGTTTCATGTACTTGACCCGTCCCAACAGTAGATGACCCGTCTCAACAGTGCATGACCCGTCAAGGCTTATTGGGCTTGTGTGCTTACCCGTCCCAAGTTGTTGACCCGGCACCTCAAGTTTTACCTAATTTTTAACCATATAAAAACCCGCCTCTTCACAAACACTTGTCATTTTTCACATTCGTTTTCAAGCACAAATCCCCTGCACAAAATCGTTGATTATCATATTCAATCAATCGTTCTGTAACTAGTTATATTGATTGAATAAGGTATCATTTACATGTTTGAAGCTTGATAAACCTGCAAATCGACCGATAAAATGAAAAACGATGATGAACAATGTTTTTGATCACTGAATCGACACTTTGATTGTGTGTATTAAAACCAAAATCGAATGTTGTTTTAAGTGTAAAACCTGTCGATCATTAACAATCAAACACTCATTTGCACCAATCCACCTTAAAAACAACCAAATCAATCAAAATTGTCATAACTGTTAAAACCGCCATTGATGAACTTTGAAAGTTATTTAGTGTTAACTTCAAACTGATAAAATATGTGTTGAACATCAACAAATCATTGTTAAAACTAAGATTAACATGTTAAACAATTTCATCTTATAAATATCAAATTTATGCTTAAGTGTTAAACTGTTAAAATTGATAAATATTGTATAATCATTAACATTCAAAGTTGTTTTGATCAAAATGATGAAAATCAGTTTGTTAGATCAATTTAGGGTTAAAATGATTATGTGAATGTTTTTCTTCTTAACTTTTGTTCAAACACTTATATAAACTTGATATGTTTTAATGAAGAATCTAACATATTTGTCTTGTTTTGTGTTTGTTTTTGTTTTAATAGATGGAGAATCTAAAGTTTGAACCTAAGCACAATCTGGTGGCATGTTTGGATGAATCTATCCCTGAAACTGAAGGTTACAGAGATATGATCAGATTCATAAAAAGGACAAAATATGTGTATGCTATGTGTGCCAAACCGGTCATATATGCTAGATTGATAAAGAGTTTTTGGAGGACAGCTGAGGTTATTAGAGATGATAATGGAGTTGCTGTTGTTAGAGGAAATATTACAAGAGAATTGGTGTTGACAGTTTCTGAAGAAGCAATCAGAACTGCTTTAAGGATTGATGAAGATGAAGTGGGAATGAATGATGAATTGACTATGGCTGAATGCCAAGCGGGCTTTGTTAATATGGGACATCCTCCTGCATTTCCAAAGTCACAATTCTATAGAGACAGATTGGGGAAGAAATGGAAACTGTTATGCTATGTTGTCCAACAGTGCATGTCAAGGAGGAGTGCTGGCTTTGACAACTTCCCATCTGATATAGCATCTCCAATTGTTGCTATAGCTGAGAACAAACCATTCAATATGTCGAAATGGATTATGAATGGGTTTGTATTTAATTTGGTAAAGGGCAAAAGGTTTAAGTTTCTCATGTACCCGAGATTCTTACAACTAATGATCAATGTTGCTTATCCCATGATTAGAGAAGAAGGAGTGGTTGGAGGGATACTTTATACCGAGGACATGAACGATCTATCTTATAGAAAGATGAGTATCGGGAATATGCCTAGTGTGGATTTATTTGACTATATGAGAGATATAGCAAATAATGAAGAAGATGTTGAAGGAATTTATCATCATATTTCTCACGGTGAGATAGTAAATCCTCAGGACCTGGTTGATGAGGTGCCTGATAATCTTTTAGATGATGATGAGTACAATGCTCGTCATGCAGAAGATGAAGATGAATCTGAAAATGATGGTCAAGATGATGATAATGATGATGATAATGGAGATGATGAAGATAGTGATAGTGAAAGTGAAGATAAAGATGATGATAATGGAGATGATGAAGATAGTGATAGTGAAAGTGGAAATGATGGTGGTGAGAATGCTGAATCTGATTCAGAGGAGGCAGAAATTATTGAAGCAGCTGAACCGATGGAATTGGAGACTGAAAATGTTGAAGTTATTGAACAAGTTGTGATAGAAGAACCTGTTGAGGTTGTTTCTGTTGAAAAAGAAGTAGAAGTTGAAGTTGCTAAGCCTATCTAAACAGTATGTTAGATCTCGAAGATCTAAATCTGTTGTTGAGAAAGTGATGAGTGAGCCTGAAGAGATAGATATTGTTCAGATAGCTCAGGAAGTAATGGCCGAGGCTGAGACTATTGCACAGATAGTTGATGAAGTTGATGCTGGCGTTACTGATCCTATTCCTGTTGAGATACCCACCACATCATCCCCTGTTGCAGAAAACATTGAACAAATTTTGGAGTCTTCGCCAAAAGTTGTGTCAAGTGTTGATGAAAATGAGGATAAGAAGAAAATTATTGAGTTAGAAGAGATGGTGACAAAGTTGTTAGAGGCAAATGAACAGTTGAAAGCTTCAAATGATAGGAAAAAGAAAAGACTTGAGGAGTTTTAGGTTACTCACAATCAAAATCTGGAAACTTTTAAAGCTTTGGATGCTGATCATTTAAAGTTGAAGATTGATCATGACAAGTTAAAGGCTGCGTATGAAAGTTTGAAGGAGGAACATGAAACTTTGAAGTTTGATTATACGGAATTAAAGGCTGAATGTAATACGTTGGATGCAGAAAAAGAGATGTTGGAGAAATGGCTAGAAGAAACACGATCAAAGAAGTCTGGTTCAACATCTGATAAAGATTTTTCAGATGAAGTGGTTGAAATGACTGAAGCGACTCAAGTACCAAAAGTTTATCTCACTAGAGCACGAGGCACTACAAATGTTGGTATAAGGGTGGAATCTCCAATTATTATTCCCGATGAAGCTGTTGCTGAAACTGTCAGTTCTGACAAAGCTGAGGGAAAAAGGAAGTTAGATGCAGTTCCAGAAATCACTAGTGATGAAGGTTGCAGTAAAAAGGCGAGGTTGGAAGAAACAGTGCAGATTGAGCCGATTCAATCTGTTGCTGTAGTTGAAGCTGAGATAGCTAAGGCTGTTGATGAGACTGTGACTGATGCTGGAATTGATAAATCAGTTCAGATTGAGCCGATTCAATCTGAAGCTGCTATTGTTGAAATAGTGCCTGAAACTGCTGAAATTGTTGAAAAAGTGCCTGAAGTTGTTGAAGTGATGGAGAATGTGCCTGAAACTGGGACAGAAGATGTAAGTCAGTTTGAGCCGGTTCAAACTGACAATGCACCTATGATTGAGGCATTAGATGATTTGGACGATATAGATTTTACTGAGTCTGAACCAGAAGCTGAGCCAGAAACCAATGTTGATCAAGAGATTTCAGATGACTTAGATCAAAGATTTCTTACCTTGAGAAGATGAAGTACAATGCAGTCTTTCTGAATGGGCTGACTGTGAGTCAAATCAATGAAGAATATGAAAAGTGTTTGATAGCCCAAGACAAAGTCGCTGCTGATGAAAAAGAGTTTATCGTTGAGATGGGAGAATGGACACCGTTGCAAGAAAGTTTGAACATTGAAGATTTGCCTCCAACTGAACTGTATCACCAAAATCCGGAAGAGATGTCTAGCAGGAACATGCAAGATTGGTTGAGCTCAAGGAATTATCCGTATAAGACTCTGAAGAGATTGAAATCTGAGTCGCTGAGGAAAATTGCTGTTAGTTTCATGAAGACGGAGAAAATGTACAATCGTATGTTTTATTTGGACTACAACAACCCTCAATATTACGAGCTGACCAAAAGATATAAAGTTCTCGGGCCTGAAGAAATACCGGTGATGGCATTACCTGAGAATGCGCACAAGAAAAGGCATGAATTGATGGACATGTTCCCAAGTGAAGCTAAGTCATATAACATACCTATGGATGTACGTGAATCATGACACAAATCAGCCACAGCAGGTGACGTTGTGAGGTCACTGCTGAGCAAGGGTCAGTCGATTGCTGAACTGCTTGATTCTATGATCGTACCGGAAAAGTCCAAGAAGGTAAAGATTATTGCGTGGAAATATGACGAGGTGTTCGATGCATTTATGATTAAAAGAGTTAATGGTTTATGTGACGTATACCATTATTACTCTAGCATTTTTAAGTTGGAAGTTCAAGATCTAAAAGAATTGCACAAACTTAGACTGATAAATCACACGCATGCTGAGCGTGGTGATAAATGTGCAATGCTGCTGGATGCCGGGTTAGCCAGATCATCGAAATATTTGGACTTCAGAGGTCAACAAGAAGATAGTGCTTATGTGCAGGCGAAGAAAGAAAGAAAGAAAAAGAAGTTGGTTGTCAGTGAGGACATGTACTTAGAAGAATTTTCTGATGAGTATTTTGATAAGGTAACCAATCCAGGATTGAAAGTGATTGATGGATCTCAAGCGACGAAGCCAATACTTAGGGTTTTCTACAATCAAGAAACTTTTGAGTTGAAGCTTGTTCGAAATTTGGAGGATTGGGATAAAGATATGATTACTTTATTCAGTACCTTTGAGCTGAAACTGCTGCATCCGTCATATATTGATTTTCTGAGAAGTTGCAGAATGGAAAAATGCAAAGATAAACTGGCTGAAGCTGATCGAAAACTTTTTGTTGTGATGATAGAAGTGATTGCAGCTGCATCAGAAAAGATTCGAGTACGGAAGGCATTGCTCAATTCTAATCTTGTGAGGGTTGATATTCCGGAGATAGAATTTATGAGGATTAGTGCGAAGGGTACTTTGGAGGTACAAGTCAAAGGGAAGGAGATGCCTTATGAGTTTTATGCTAACATTGACTTTGCAGGTTTAAATCTGGATTCTCTGAGACGCATGAATGCCTACCCAATCCTGACTAACGAGTCCAAACCGAGACAAGCAAAGATAGCAGAAAAATTCAAGTCCTGTATAGAAGAAGCACTGAAGGAACAAGAAGAATTTAAAGGAAAAGAGTTGCTGGATATCAAAGAGGAATCAGAAGATTGGTAAAGAGAGATTGAAGCTGAAAAGGATGAAAACTGTTGAAGATTTTGCTGAAGATCCAAAGATAAATCTTAGGGGGAGTACTGTTAGGGTTATTTCCTAGTTAAGATTTACTTTGTATTTGTTTATATGTTTATGTATAGTTTAGGGTCTATTTTGTTTATTCCTTAAACTTGTAATTGTTGCTTAAAAGCATGTAGTGAGAGAGTGTGAAGGGAGGCTAGATCACTATTCACGTTAGAGAGAGAACTAAGTGTGTGTGATTTATTTTCTCCTACACTTGTACTACAAATCTGCTTTGATCATCAATATACAAAAGAGAATTATTAGTATGAATTGTGTTTGTGATTGAACTGTTTGTTTGTGCGAATTATTCTGATCATTGAGTGATATTAACGATCCAATTAAACCTATCACATTAAACAAAAACGCTTCTAAGCCTTGAAATAGCCTCCTAATATAAAAACGTTACTTATATAAACGTTACGTCTCAACATAGTTAAGTTTGTTAACTAATATAACTTATAAATTAACTTTGTGCCAAAACTGTCAATTTACAAACTATTAACAAAACTTAACTCACCTTCTAAACAACAAATGAAACATGAGGGACTGGTTATGTAAATTTTAAAAAAAACCAACCCAAAACCCTCCCTTGATGCGCCTGTTTTTCCGGCAGCCTTTGCCGGCGAATCCGGCGACATTCCGGCATCACCCAAACGCTAATTATTTTGCCGCTTTGACCCAATTAAACCTCGGTTAAATCTTCATTGGCGTTTTCGAACCCAATCAAGTGTTTTAAACACAACCTCCGTTATTATTTGCTAATCTAAGAGATGGGTTTCATCAATCATAACCCAAAACCTTTCCAATCAATTTCAGGTTAATTAACTTCAATTCTATTAATCAAAATTGTCGCTGGAATCGTCTCAATGCTCACACTCAAATCAATTGAACCATTAATCGGCACATTAACTCGAATTGAATAAAAAAACGCCAGTTACAATCGCGAAGGGGTTTAGTAACTTTTTGGCACGTTTAGTCTAATTCAGCATACCCCAAAACATTGATAATCAATCTTGTGAGCTCCCAGTAACAGCAATTGCATCTTCTGCCACTTATTCATCTTCCTTGACCTCATCGTATACACGGACCCGCAACTTCCCGCTTCAACATCAATTCGTATTCTTTTGCTATAATCGATCGTGGGGATTTATTCATCACATCACGTGGACGAAATCTGGAAGTTGAATTGGATTCTAACAGTTTCTAGTTATCAATTTGATCACAAGCCGTCGTGTTCTTGCTCTTCACCTTCATCATTCCAATTCGATCGACACCAAGTGAGTATCATATATCAAAATGCTCGTTTTAAAGTGTAGATTAAAAGCCCTATGGTTGTTTGGATTCGATCATCAGTTTAAAAGCGAATTGGTTGATTTTTGATTCTAGGGTTTATATGGGAATGAGTATTTTTGTGTTTAAAAGATTAAAACAAATCGTTGGCTGTTTGAAATCAAAAAGCGCGTCTGGTTCAGTGGTAAGGCTGCTGGTTGTTGCGCGTTAGGTCGTGGGTTCGAGTCCCACTGACCACTTTTATTTAAATTTTATATTTTAACCCATTAACTTTTAAGTTAAGTCATATATTTCTTAAGGTTTGTACAAGTTAATATTCCAATAAAAAGAAACTAGTTGTACAAAGGAGTTATTATTAATTTTTAACATTTTCTATAAAAATCCGTTAAAATATATATATATATATTCCTTAAAACGTTGTCGTTTATCAAAGATTGGATTTGAAACCCTAAATCCCCAAATTGGATTTTAAAACCCTAAATTATATTTTGAAACCCTAATTTTCAATTGGTACTTTAAAACCCTAAATTCCCAAATTATATTTTTGAAACCATAATTCCTAATTGGTACGTTAAAACCCCAATTTTCCAAATTATGTTTTGAAACCCTAATTTCCCAAATTATATTTTGAAACCCTAAATTCCCAAATCCGAAACCCTAGAAATTCTAGTTTCTTGATTCTAGTTATTACGTTACTTGCTTCGTTTCTAATTTAGGTTTTCCCGGTTAATTAGGTAATTCTAATATCTGGCCGATCCTCGGTCCTTTCTAGTTGCGATGCTAGTGTTTCTATTATCTTTGGATTTTAAGGTGAGTAAACTGATAGTCACTATGTATAGGTTGGACCCACCGGCTTGTCGGTGCTACTTTTGTATGTAATTGTTTGTATTGTATTTGTATTAGTTCTAGCGAACCTACGGGCGAATCTATAGATTCGCCCGCAGGTCAACATGTCTTTTGGTTTAGGTGTCGACTGGGCGAACCTATGTGCCCAGCGAACCTGTGTTGGTTCGCTGGATAGATTCGCTAGAGCGAATCTATCAGCGAACCTAACATCACTATATATTGTAACCTTATCTTCACATCAATGGAACTTTTGCACATCTTTTACAAAGACTGATTCTCACTGATTTGTGTTGTGTAATCGTTCTATTGAGGTGCTAGGAGCTTATTCTACTTATCATTGTAGCTTATTAACCTCGATTGTGTGTTAGATCTTGATATTGGGTTATTTGGACTTTATTCACTTTGTTCTTCAAGTATTTGACATATTTGTGTTAAACAAGTCAACAAAGCACTGAAATCACGATCATTATGGACCTACAATATGGTATCAGAGGAGGGAATTGACTATACCGAAGTTTTTGCTCCAGTCGCTCGCCTGGAAGCCATCAGAATCTTTCTTGCACATGCTGCGAACAAAAACTTTAAGGTTTATCAGATGGATGTGAAATGTGCATTTCTATACGGAGACATCGATGAAGAGATCTACGTGTGTCAACCACCAGGCTTCGAGGATCCTGATTTCCCATCAAAGGTTTACAAGCTTGACAAATCGTTGTATGGGTTGCATCAAGCTCCAAGGATCTGGTATGAAACTCTGACACAGTATCTCCTCAGTAAGGGTTTCTCACGTGGGAGTATAGATATGACATTATTCAAGAAGGAGGTGGATGGCGAGCTGCTGATCGTTCAGGTGTATGTTGATGATATCATTTTTGGTTCGACTAATGAAGGGTTGTGTAGAGAATTTGAGAAGGTGATGATGGATCGTTTTGAGATGACTATAATGGGGGAGATGTGTTTCTTCTTGGGGCTGCAAGTGGAGCAAAAGCCTGATGGGATTCTAATCCACCAAGAGAAATATATCAAAGAAATCCTCACGAAGTTTGGCATGGATGACTCTTCTCCTGAATTGATTCCTTTTACTGCTCAAACATGCCTTACTTCCGATGATAATGGGAATCCTGTGGATGCTCATCGGTACCGCTCGATGATTGGATCTCTCATGTATCTGACTGCAAGTCGTCCGGATATTACATTTGCCGTGTGTTACTGTGCTCGCTTCCAAGCAAATCCAAAAGAATCGCATGAAAAAGCTGTCAAACGAATTTTCCGTTACCTTAAGGGTTCCTCTCGTTTGGGACTTTGGTACCCAAAAGGTGGGAACTTTGATTTACATGCCTTTTCTGATAGTGATCATGCTGGTTGCAGGATCAACAGGAAATCAGTCACCGGTGGATGTCAATACCTTGGAGAATGTCTTGTTTCCTGGCAAAGCAAAAAGCAAACAACAGTCTCTCTGTCCACAGGAGAAGCAGAATACATTGCTGCCTCAAGTTGCTGTTGCCAAGTGCTGTGGATTCAACATCAGATGATGGATTATGGCATCAACTTTCTTCACACGCCACTCTTTTGTGACAATGAAGCTGCTGTTGGAATCGCCAAGAATCCCATTCATCACACTCGAACCAAGCACATTGAAACAAGAATTCATGCAATCCGGGATGCACAGGAAAAGGGGTTTATTGATATTATTCCTATCGAAACCAGAAAGCAAAAAGCTGATCTTTTCACAAAAACTTTTGACAAACCACGTTTTTATGAATTGATCTCCATGCTTGGACTTATATCTTTTTGAAAAACCTTTTTCTGTGAGAATCCTTTTGTTAATATGTATATAATCTGGTCTTTGTAAATAATCTGGTCTTTATCATCTTTGAAAATTCCGTGGGTCACTCGATTCCTTGCTCCGTTACTTTATTTTATTTCATCTTCTTTTATTTTTTCTTTTTTCTTTTAAATTTTGTATATATATATATATATTAAGAAAATCTGAAAAACAAAAATTTCTTATTAGACGGCTTTTATATAGAAATTTTGGGGGAGATATAAAAGATAAACTATTTATAGTTTTTCAAATTTTGCTATTTCAGGATCTCCGTTTTGATTGATGTTGAAGAGTCGTTGAAGGAAGTCAGAAGCATTGCGTTTGGGATATGTCAGATAGGCTCAGCCCGAAAACAAAGTAAACAGTGATTGTGCAGCCAAACATAACGCTCAAGATCTCGACAACAAGGATTATCCCCTTGACATGATTGGATTGCACAAAGATAATGGTTCTGTCAAAAATGGGTTGAGAGCGTCAAATCTTTGTCTTGATCTTCAAATCTTTGTCTCAAATTCCCAAAAAATCCCAAATCACCCTCGCCCTATCCCCGAATCGAGTTTCTAGTATGCAAAACAAAAAAAAAAAAAATAATAATAATAAATAAAAGGCTGCTAGTGATGCTCTTCGGAAAAGCCTCTGAGTGAGTTACTCGTTAACTCCTCAGAACGTCTTGTGTCAAGTGCTTAACTCCTCTGATATACGAAAGTATTGATCTGGAGTTGGTGGATCTTCTCTGCTATACGGAAGTATTGACCTGAAGATTCACCGAGCATGCTCAAATGTTTATCTCCTCTGTTATACGTGAGTATAGACCTGGAGCTCTAGACTATTTGAGTTTTCCAAATAATAAGTCGCATTGTATTCAAAATGAATCAATTGCTGACAAGCTCCACTCACAAAGAAAAGATGCAAAAATTGCACATGTGTCAAAAGAAACAAATGCATCGGTCAACATTCAAAAGTTGATCTCTGAATTTCAAGAAAAGTCAATTGTATTGCTCAGATATACCCTGATGACAGAACTTGTTCTTTTTACCTAGATGTCTGTGGGGACCGAGCTGTCTGAGTTTCTTCAATCAAACCGAAAACATGATAAAAGAAGCTGCTGATCTCTTGTTGAAAAGGACTAAGGCATGGGTTTAAATGGACAAACATATCTGCAATCCCGCCAATCGATGATTCTCCGGATTCTACTCAAAACATCATGAAGAATATATATCCTTTCTAGCGTTTAAAACCGTCTCCTATTATTCTTATTTTATTTTATTTTATTTCATTTTACTTCATTTTATTTTTTTTAATATTAGGATTATATGTGTTTATGTTCATTTTTGGAGCGTTGATATCGTGGGACGTTTTCACGGATTTACAAAGTCTTTAAAATTTTTTAAGAAAATCCAAAAATATTTTTGTTGTTTTGACTAGCGAATCTATAGCGAACTTACAGGTTCGCTCGGCGCCCTAAGGTTCGCCCGGAATGTCTTTGTTTCGCTGACATGAAACATGCTTGTTTTTGTGTCAGCGAACCTGCTAGCGAACCTGTAGGTGGCCTTGACTTTTGGTCTTCCAGCGAACCTAAAGTTCGCTGGACTGACTGCCAGCGAACCTATGTCTGTATATATACACTGTGACAGCGAATTTTTTCTCACTTATTCGCTGTCCACTACACTGTAGCACGCTTTTTCAATTTCAAACCGACCAACGTTCGATTCTTGCTATTTCCGGCCTTTTTCATACATTAAACACCATTTAAGCGTTCGGTATGTGTTCGATTTCATCTTAATCAATGTTTTGACTCCTTAATCGCATCATAAACCTGCTTAAATCTGTTATTGTGTGATTGTATGTCAATCCAAGACTGTTTTGATGTTAAATGTTAGGGACTTTCTTCTTAGTAGCCTCGTTTACTGTTTATTTTGACCTGTTGTTGCTTTATTTGCTTGTTAATGGTTGATTGATTGAGATTCTGGCCGTTTTTGAAAAACTAGGGTTTCCAGCGAACCTAAGTGTTCGTCTGGCGAATCTGAACGAAAGTTCAAGACTTCGAGCGAACCTATGTCGTTATGCTGCCCGCGCAACAACATAGATTCGCCCGACTGTTGCTAGCGAACCTATACATTCGCTCGACAACAATGACTGATTTTTCATGTCAGCGAATCTATAGGTTCTTGTGCCAAAATCTCAGGTTCGCTATACCAGCGAACCTAATATCCAGCGAATCTATTTTCTGTTCTTAAAATCTTCATTTCTGATCATTCTCCGTTTATTTTTCAGGCACAATGTCGACGTTATTCTTCGAGAAAAAGCATAACATGTGTGCTTTACTTGACGAAAACAATGAAAAAGCCGTGAGCTATAGAGACGCAATCAAATGGCTGAAATCGTCTCATATACATTATGCCATTTCTCACTCTCCTACTATATATGAGACGTATGTTCGGGATTTTTGGGGAACTGCTGTTATGAACGTGTCGGTACAGCCGTCACGCATTTGTGCCAAGGTCGGTGGTTATGATCTGGTGTTCACAGAGGCTGATCTAGCCAGGATCCTTAGACTGGAAGAGGATGTAGGAGAGGAAGTAAGTATGACCGCAGAGGAAGTGTACGGGGCACTTCGGACTGCCGGGTATGAGGGGCCGATGCCCGGCGAAAAGAAGATGGAGTTTGTCAAGTCCTACCTGATCCAGGAGTGGAGGTACATCGCTCATGTGTTTATCATGTGCCTGGATCATAGGAAGGGAGGCACGGACGGGCTGAACCTTGACTGGGCAAGGGCTATGGTGCTATTTTGCCGGGGGCAAAAGGCCAATCTCGCGAAGTTAATATTCAATTATCTTCTCGAGAACATTCACGCTACCAAAGGCACCAAGTGGTTAATGTATCCAAGATTCATTCAAATGGTACTGAATGACAAATTGCCGGGTCTACCTGTTGTTGGTGCTGAGCTGAAGGTATGGGATATGCATTCCAGGATCTTCAAGGATTGTAAATCGGCAAGGCCGGATTGTGTGGGTAGGATTACTTATTTGTGGGAAAATATGTATCCGGCCGAGAGATGGGTCTATATTCAGAGGTTGATTGAATCGGAAAAGAAACGGGGCGGTGAAAACATAGAGGAGGTAGAGAAGAAGATAAAGAAAAGGAAGGCTTATGCGAAGGATAAAGATTATTCATTTGATAGAGAGGTGGATGAGATACAAGCTGAAATAGATGCGGGCAGAGAACTGAGAACGAAAAGAAAGGCTGATATACACTCTGAAACATCAAAGAAAGCCAGGCATGACACCGAGGGTACATCTGCTGGGTCTGGAAATGTGTTGAAGGATGAGGTTGAGAAATTAAAGGCTGATCTGGCTGAGCTGAAAAGTAAACATGAAGAGTTGGAGAAACAGGATGCAGAGAAATCAACGGTGATATACGAGATGGGAAGGATGATGAAAGATCAGCAGTGCCTGTTGGTGAGGGTCTTCAAAGAGCTAAACGAATTGAAGAAGAATGTTGGGACTGAACCGGCTATGTCTGAAGCGGAACTGAACTCCTTAACGGATATTACACGATATCCGTTAATGGATGTTGACTTTGGTGACAAAAGTAAGGGAAAAGCCGTGGAGGAAGAGTTCGATGAAGATATGGGGATTGATATGGACGTATTTGAAGGAGATGAAGTTGTAGGTGGATCTGGTGCAGAATTTACTTTGATTGATGAGCCTGAGACTGATGTTGATGGAGATAGTGAAGAAGATTTGGATGAAGAGCCGGAAATGTATAAGGTGGAAGAAAAAGGGATGAGTTACCAGTTTGAGCACGCTGAGCTAGACAAATCCGAATGGTTTAGGAAGGAGGAAGCTGTGGTGCCTGAGGTACCAATATTTCAACACTTGGACGAACCCACCACCAAACAGCAAGACAGACAGATCATTGCATGGAAATACAACTGTTTGGTGGAAGCTTATATGATCAAAAGGAGGGGTGGTGACATTACATATGTGAAGAACCGAAAGCACTTCGCCACCTTTCCTCGATGGGACTTGAGGAGACTGGCAGAGCTACCTCTACTCGGGAAAGAAGATAGTGGTAGGGCTTGTGCATTTGAGGCTGCGATCAGGGAAGCTGCTAAGTCGGATTTTGTTGAGTTTGGATACCAAAAGCCTAAAAGGATGAGACAGAAGAAGGACAAACATTGGGTGTCGTGGAAAGGGAAAATTGTTTTGAAGATTGATGCTCCGAAAGTGATGACTAGAGTCAGGGTCCCCGAAACTCAGCCACCGAGACTGCAAAATTTCCTGAAATGGTTCTACGACAACAGCTCGGGGGAGGCAATTATCAGACTACAAGGAGATGACCGTCCAGAAATCCGACTATTCGATCCAATGGAGGTCTTCTCCTTCTGTGATGAAGATTTAAAGGTTTTGTGTGAAAACAGAATTAAGCACGGGGCTGGAGATGACACTGCTGCTGAAGCAAACCTGTTTGTGAAGGTTGCTAACAAAGCCCGGGGGATTCGTGCTGAGCTGAAGGCTGTAAATGAGAGGTTGAGGAGGTCGGATGATCTGAAAATGGACATGGACGATCTATCAAGACAACTGGATTCATCCATCGAACAGAGGTTTGAGAAACCGGTGGAGGTTATTGATCTAGATGTTTTTAGCGAGGAGCCAACTGCAGAAATTCAGGCGGATTCGACAGTCCAACTTGAGCCTGATACTGAGGTCGCTGATACAGAGTTTGTGGATTCAATGTTAAATCTGAGTGAAGATGAGGCCGGAACTGAAGATTATACAAACCCAATGGCCGGGATCAAAGAAAGGGCAGGAGCGTTCATCGAACAACTATGAAGCCAAGATAAAGACGGAGCTAATCAGAAGACTTCCCCAGGTGAGGTCCAACCTAGGGGGAGTATTGATAGTCACTATGTATAGGTTGGACCCACCGGCTTGTCGGTGCTACTTTTGTATGTAATTGTTTGTATTGTATTTGTATTAGTTCTAGCGAACCTACGGGCGAATCTATAGATTCGCCCGCAGGTCAACATGTCTTTTGGTTTAGGTGTCGACTGGGCGAACCTATGTGCCCAGCGAACCTGTGTTGGTTCGCTGGATAGATTCGCTAGAGCGAATCTATCAGCGAACCTAACATCACTATATATTGTAACCTTATCTTCACATCAATGGAACTTTTGCACATCTTTTACAAAGACTGATTCTCACTGATTTGTGTTGTGTAATCGTTCTATTGAGGTGCTAGGAGCTTATTCTACTTATCATTGTAGCTTATTAACCTCGATTGTGTGTTAGATCTTGATATTGGGTTATTTGGACTTTATTCACTTTGTTCTTCAAGTATTTGACATATTTGTGTTAAACAAGTCAACAAAGCACTGAAATCACGATCATTATGGACCTACATAAACTCACTCCCCTTTTTACTGTTTACGTTTTTGGGGCTGAAATACGTGTTTCTATAATACAACGGTTTCTATTGATGTTTCTATTTTCGAAAATGAGATCATTAGATGTGTTAATCGTGTTTGGCCGCATGTAGCAAAATTGTGTGATAGTCAATATTAGTTATATTATCTTGTAATTTCCACCGGTATAATGTTAGTGCTAATGGCTTGACAAGCCCACCTACATTAATGGCCTGATAGGTGATTTTGACCTGGCGATTCTTTGGTTGATTCTATGTTACTAGTTACTACATGTGATGCTTGTTGCTACGTTGCTATGTCCCTTAGATGCTTAAACATTTTTGATAACGTGCATATCGAGACGGTTAAATGACGGTTAAACGATGGTTATCAATAAATGTAACATGAGTTGGTTCCTCATGACTTGTTGCTAAAGGTGACCCTATGGGGTCTATGATACTTGTTTCTATGTGTTTCTATGGTCATGGTTGAGAAATATGCTGAAATTGCTATGCACATGAGATTGCGAAACACAATCTATAATGATCTCGGATTTTATACTATATACTATTAATTGTGTTTTACTCACTAGCTAATTCTTTAGCTAACTTATTTTACACATTTTTCAGGTGAAGTTTGATACAGTTTTGGTTCAAGACACGTAGGATGCTTTGTCACACCCCGACCGATGGCGGAATCATCGAGGCGGACGAAAGTGGATGATTGTTCATAGCTCATGGTACTAAAAATAGTTGAAATATTATTATAATCCAATTATTGACACAAGACTAAATAGATAATCCAAATGAAACCAAGAAATAACTCAAACATAAACAATTGAAATAGGCTACTTTATTTTATTTATTTAACTAGGTCCAAGAAAGTCCTAGATGTGACGCATCCTGAATAGTCCAACTAACTGCAATTCTTGAAATCATGTGAAAAATAACTGGTCAGCTAACGAATTAGCTGGTGAGTAAACATAGGTTTGAAATACATATAGATACACTGATAAAGAAAAGTCAATTCATGTAGTTATGTCTAAACTTATAAATGCAAAACATGTACATACAAGATAACAACGCATAATCAAACCTTGAACAATGATAAAGAGGGGTCCACATGATAATGATACTCAGTTATAATCACCCAAGAATCAGGGGGGTGGGTCCTTTCGACCAATAGATCTACCATTAGTAACTGTCGGTTTCTACAAATTAATGATTACGCTTGCACAAAAATTGCTATCAGGCTATGAACACATAATTTGCAAGTAAAGACATAACATGAATAGTTTAAATGAAATAACTGATCAAAATGAATAACTAAACAATGAAATCTGATAACTGAAATCTGAAATCTGATTTAAATACGTCACATGATATCACCCCAAATTGAAAACCAGAAAAAGGGCTATGAATACTCACGTGATAATTCTTGATCGACTGAAAATGAATAGAACTTGAAAACGTCACCGAATATTCCTTAAGGATCACCTAAAGGATTCATCCTATGTTAGAACGATAACTGAAAACTAACTTGAAGTCTAGGGTTCTAATTTGGAATATGGGTTTAAGTCGTTGCTTGTTATAATTTGAAAATATATAATACATAATATTAATAGCTATATTTTTAACTTTGATTCAAAATGAAATATGGTGATTAAATTATACATAAACCTTATCTCTTTACAAAAGAGATTAAAATAAATGGTCCGTTAAATGACACGACCTGTTTTTGATAAAAGTAACTAATTAACCTGAATAAATAATCATATGTATTTAATAATAAATGTCTAATTAAACCATAGTCTTATATGAATAATCAGGTTTAAAATAAAGCTAGTACTAAGTAAAAACCCGTAAGTAGACTTATTATAAAAATCTAAACGTCTCAACACTTCCCGCTCGAGAATTTTAATCGTTTAATCTAACAAATCATATATATATATTATTTATATACTTTTGTACAAAACATATATATATATTTTCTTTGACTTGAAAACTTTTATAAATTGTTTTATAATTGATGTCATATTAATATTAAAGTATTTATAGGAAGTTTATAAAGAAATTAACTTCTAAAACTTGAAATTAAGAATAAAAACACAAAATAGTCCAGGAGGGAATCGAACCCTGGATCTTAAGTTTCTTTTTAAGTTACTCTAACCATCCGACGAACTCTGTTCTTTAGTTAAAATCCTGAAAAGAAAATTTATAACTAGTTATTTCCTTAAACCCACCATTCTTTAAAAACCCTAAGTACAAATCACACGAATTGAAACTTGATTGAAATCTGAATCGAAATCAAACTTATCCATGACAATCAGCATACGATCAGAAGTATAAGGATGTGTTAATTTACCTGCCTTGGTGATCATTTTATGAGAAATAAGAAGAAGAAGAAGAAGAAGATTGAAACAGCCACAAGATCAATTGAGGATGAAAACGATGATGATAATGCAATTAAAGATGCAGAACCACTCGTTGATGGATGCTGAATAAAAACCCTTTGCTAATTAATGATAGTTGTAGCCCGAGTGTATCGATCAATTGACGAACATGGGATGAAGAACAATGAAACAAATCGATAGTTTGTGTGTGTTTAAGTTAAAACTGAAGCTGCAGATCGATAATGCGAACTCGTGTGCGCGATTGTGATGCTATATAATCGACAGATCTGAGGTCGAATTGTTGAAACGATTCCGAGTTGATTTCGGAGCTATTTTGATATAACTGAACTGATTTTCGAGTGATTTGTGTTGATTGACTGTGTTTATCAGGTTTAAATTTGGTTTAAAGATCGATTTAGATTAGATTAATTTGAAGTTTATCTGCGATTATAGCGGATTTGGATTCCAATTTGCCGAGAAAATGGATTTGGTGTGGGTTTGATGATAACGCTGAAGAAACGAATTGATAGGGGTATTGTTTAGGTTCGAATCTTCTTCAAAACGGATAGGAACGCTTTAATCGAGTTCAAATGATGCGGATGTGGTTGTTTTGAGTGTTGCCGGAGCTTTGCCGGAACCGATCACCGGAAAATACCAGTCTGCGGGTGGGGTTTGGGTTTAAAACAATGTTACATCTTTACCCCCTGCAGTTTGTGATGTTTATATATGAGTAAGAAAACTTTAATATTAGTTTCAAAATTTACATTTTTAGCCCGAACTTTAATCTAGCTTTAAATTAACCAACTAGTTTAGTTCTAGTAACTTTTATAACGTTTATGAGATTAATGTTTATATATTTACAACGATCCTTATGTTAAATTCCATATTTTCTTGATTTTATACTTACCTTTGTTTCATAGATTTGCTTCGAAGCAACTTTGTATTAACCATTACAAGAATTACTTTATTTAGCATATTTAAATAACTAATTTTAAGAAATAGCCCATGGATACTAATTTCGTTTATTTTCTTGATAATGGGAAAAGTAACGGATGATTCGATCGGGTCGGGTTTGGTTCGGGACAGATGTTACAGTCTCCCCTCCTTTAGGAAATTTCGTCCCGAAATTTTATTTACGTTAACATTGATAAAATAATCGATGCCTTGAGTGTATTTGGTAACTTCATTGGCTTAAGATTTAGTGAGGAAACTTGTTACGAATTTGTTTGTTTATTTTTGTATTGAATCATATAGTCTTTTCATTTATCACGACTTAGTTCCTAAGGCGTTCGGATGAGCTTAATTAAGCAAATATTCAGATAATGATTAATTGTTACTTAGAATAAGGATCGAATATGATCTATGGTGATCAACAGACATTCCCAGAGTTCAATCTGTAAATACAATGAGCTAAATAACTCGATTATAATAGGACGATTTACAGAGTAAGCTGCATGAACGCAGTTAAAGGAACAAAATCGATAAACATGGTCGATGGATGAATAAAAGCGAAATAAAATGGAACAAACCTAATGAATGAACATGATTAATAAAATGAATAAAGGAGATCAATAAAATGCATTGATGAACAAAGTGAAATAAAACGAGACCAATGAATGAACCTTAGAATCAAGTGAATGAATACGTTTAATAAAACGATTGAATAAATGATAAAAACGAGATTAATATGAATAAATGTGGCACAATGCCAAAAGTTTTACATGATGATACGCTTTCCATTTTAAATGTACTAACGTTATCTAGCTCTCTCGAGTTGAACAAGAATACGTCAACTCCGAGAAGTTGATTAGGAATACATCAACTTGAGCACTAGATGATGATGATGAAACATGAAACACAAAAATAATTGTTAAGTTTTGAATTGCATTAGATATGAACGATTCTTGATCTCAGAGCATAGTTTGAGATTGTGATTAACTGTTATTTAAGATTAGCTTATAATGATATACAACAAGTTTCACTATACGGAAAAAAAAAGTGAAAGAATGACACAACATCTCAGGTCATAGACAACACTTCATTTGATAATATGATAAGTACACTTATATATAGGATGTACCAGCGGCGTATCCACCATGCGCTTATCATACCTCATTTGTCGCATTGCCCTCAAACACATGACAAAAATTACTATGATTTCCATGCACCAGCTTTCATAATTCCGTGTGCACCCGTAATTACTTAAGCTTTTGCATGAATCACATAGTTCACTCGATCACGTGCGGGTCAAGGGTACCTAAAACTTCTATACTAATATGATGATACACATGGAATCTGATTTCATGTTCAATTGCTTTGTGAGGTCTAGTCTAAGATGATATACACATTGATTGATGATTATGAAGAATTGAGTTCATTAGATAGTCTATTTGTTCACATAAATAGATTTCCTTGTTCATAGGTACGTGAAATCAAGTTTGTAGATATTTAGGTGCATAGTTCATATTCGTAGATAACCAAGTTCATGGATCAATTTTTTTTTAAAAGTTATGTGTGTGAAACCTTGTTTATGATAAGTCACGTTCATAAGTATTGTTAAGTTATGCTGGCGTGCATGTAAAATAAAGTTTATTAAGATGATGGAAAAATCAACTTTACGGGGATTTATAGATATGGGTAACCCCGTTAATAGATCAAATGCATGGGTTACCAAATTTTTTTTTTTTTTTTTTTTATTTAGTCCGTGACATTAGAGTTCATATGAAAACATATTTAATAAAATAGAGGTAATCAATGTTATATGGTAAGATGATGAGGTTTTGAAATGGTAATAAGTTTGAGAATTTTAATCTAACCATAGGGTTGTTTTCTTGAGAATAGTTAAGGTGGCCCAGTTTTGATCTTTGTATTTTAAGAAATCATGCTAACTTATGTTATAAATCCTAAGATAGTGTTCGAAAAGAAATTTATACATATGACATATGATTATTTGACAACTGTTTATAAAGAAAAGTTATTTTTAAGCACTCATTTTTTTTACAATAATTAAAACTTTTTTTTTTCAAAACTCATTGGTTGATAAAACGTTATGTGAGGAGAAAGTTTTGTAAATAACCGCAATGGGTTTGGATACGTTTATGAAAAACGAAGTGTATTCAGTTCGATTAGTGAATGTATGTATAAGTAGAACATAGTACGGTGGGCTTCTAAAATGAGATCACACTGTAATTTAAATATTAAGTTTATAAATCAGTGTAATATTTTTAGGTGTTAAACACATCAAGTTGGTTAATGAGTTCATGAGTTAATGGTAAGCTTTTAATACGATTATGAATCTGTAATCCATTATCAAGTTTATGTTATGATGATGACTTTATTGATTTGGGAGCAAGTTTATGATTTGATTAGGAGTTTATGATTTAATAATAGAATCACGTATTTGAAGAAAAGCTTGAAAACATTAAGAGTACTAAGATCATGTAGAGATACTTTGAGTGTAAACGTTCAGTTAGCAAATTAAACAATACATTGACTTATCAAAGTAGTGAGTCCGTTAACTTTTATGAAGACGTGACTACCTATAAATCGACACTCACTTTTGAGAGTTCCCAGGTAAGTAACAGATCCAGCGGTAGGTTTGGATTTATACGAATACTTGCCTTAGCCAGAACATCTCAAAAGTACAGGTGTCCACCCTTCCAGTATTGCACGTGTTCAGTTTTGGGACTTAGAATTTGACGAGAATTTGAAAAACCAAACATAAATCTTTGACTTTGAATTTGATTGTTCAATTGAGATTAAGCATTATGCCTTAGAAATTGAATTTAGATATTTGATTTTTTCATTGAAGTATATGTGTATAAAAATCAAGAAGATAAAGTTAACACTTAAGTAATCATGTAGCATTTATTGAAGTGTTAAAAGATATTGAATAACAACATGAGAGGACTCATGTTTATATTATGAAGTGCTTAAAAGATTGATGAACATGAGAGGACTCATGTTTGTATTATAATGTGTTAACAGTTTGATGAATACCAACATGAGAGGACTCATGTTTATATTATGAAATGCTAAACGAGAATGAATAGTAACATGAGATGACTGATGTTTAGGGTGCTTAGTTATAGACTAGGTCATCCATTTCTAATAACCTAATTCCCTATAACCATGGCTCTGATACCAATCTGTCACACCCCGACCGATGGCGGAATCATCGAGGCGGACGAAAGTGGATGATTGTTCATAACTCATGGTACTAAAAATAGTTGAAATATTATTATAATCCAATTATTGACACAAGACTAAATAGATAATCCAAATGAAACCAAGAAATAACTCAAACATAAACAATTGAAATAGGCTACTTTATTTTATTTATTTAACTAGGTCCAAGAAAGTCCTAGATGTGACGCATCCTGAATAATCCAACTAACTGCAATTCCTGAAATCATGTGAAAAATAACTGGTCAGCTAACGAATTAGCTGGTGAGTAAACATAGGTTTGAAATACATATAGATACACTGATAAAGAAAAGTCAATTCATGTCGTTATGTCTAAACTTATAAATGCAAAACATGTACATACAAGATAACAACGCATAATCAAACCTTGAACAATGATAAAGAGGGGTCCACATGATAATGATACTCAGTTATAATCACCCAAGAATCAGGGGGTGGGTCCTTTCGACCAATAGATCTACCATTAGTAACTGTCGGTTTCTACAAATTAATGATTACGCTTGCACAAAAATTGCTATCAGGCTATGAACACATAATTTGCAAGTAAAGACATAACATGAATAGTTTAAATGAAATAACTGATCAAAATGAATAACTGAACAATGAAATCTGATAACTGAAATCTGAAATCTGATTTAAATACGTCACATGATATCACCCCAAATTGAAAACCAGAAAAGGGGCTATGAATACTCACGTGATAATTCTTGATCGACTGAAAATGAATAGAACTTGAAAACGTCACCGGATATTCCTTAAGGATCACCTAAAGGATTCATCCTATGTTAGAACGATAACTGAAAACTAACTTGAAGTCTAAGGTTCTAATTTGGAATATGGGTTTAAGTCGTTGCTTGTTATAATTTGAAAATATATAATACATAATATTAATAGCTATATTTTTAACTTTGATTCAAAATGAAATATGGTGATTAAATTATACATAAACCTTATCTCTTTACAAAAGAGATTAAAATAAATGGTCCGTTAAATGACACGACCTGTTTTTGATAAAAGTAACTAATTAACCTGAATAAATAATCATATGTATTTAATAATAAATGTCTAATTAAACCATAGTCTTATATGAATAATCAGGTTTAAAATAAAGCTAGTACTCAGTAAAAACCCGTAAGTAGACTTATTATAAAAATCTAAACGTCTCAACACTTCCCGCTCGAGAATTTTAATCGTTTAATCTAACAAATCATATATATATATATTATTTATATACTTTTGTACAAAACATATATATATATTTTCTTTGACTTGAAAACTTTTATAAATTGTTTTATAATTGATGTCATATTAATATTAAAGTATTTATAGGAAGTTTATAAAGAAATTAACTTCTAAAACTTGAAATTAAGAATAAAAACACAAAATAGTCCAGGAGGGAATCGAACCCTGGACCTTAAGTTTCTTTTTAAGTTACTCTAACCATCCGACGAACTCTGTTCTTTAGTTAAAATCCTGAAAAGAAAATTTATAACTAGTTATTTCCTTAAACCCACCATTCTTTAAAAACCCTAAGTACAAATCACACGAATTGAAACTTGATTGAAATCTGAATCGAAATCAAACTTATCCATGACAATCAGCATACGATCAGAAGTATAAGGATGTGTTAATTTACCTGCCTTGGTGATCATTTTATGAGAAATAAGAAGAAGAAGAAGAAGATTGAAACAGCCGCAAGATCAATTGAGGATGAAAACGATGATGATAATGCAATTAAAGATGCAGAACCACTCGTTGATGGATGCTGAATAAAAACCCTTTGCTAATTAATGATAGTTGTAGCCCGAGTGTATCGATCAATTGACGAACATGGGATGAAGAACAATGAAACAAATCGATAGTTTGTGTGTGTTTAAGTTAAAACTGAAGCTGCAGATCGATAATGCGAACTCGTGTGCGCGATTGTGATGCTATATAATCGACAGATCTGAGGTCGAATTGTTGAAACGATTCCGAGTTGATTTCGGAGCTATTTTGATATAACTGAACTGATTTTCGAGTGATTTGTGTTGATTGACTGTGTTTATCAGGTTTAAATTTGGTTTAAAGATCGATTTAGATTAGATTAATTTGAAGTTTATCTGCGATTATAGCGGATTTGGATTCCAATTTGCCGAGAAAATGGATTTGGTGTGGGTTTGATGATAACGCTGAAGAAACGAATTGATAGGGGTATTGTTTAGGTTCGAATCTTCTTCAAAACGGATAGGAACGCTTTAATCGAGTTCAAATGATGCGGATGTGGTTGTTTTGAGTGTTGCCGGAGCTTTGCCGGAACCGATCACCGGAAAATACCAGTCTGCGGGTGGGGTTTGGGTTTAAAACAATGTTACATCTTTACCCCCTGCAGTTTGTGATGTTTATATATGAGTAAGAAAACTTTAATATTAGTTTCAAAATTTACATTTTTAGCCCGAACTTTAATCTAGCTTTAAATTAACCAACTAGTTTAGTTCTAGTAACTTTTATAACGTTTATGAGATTAATGTTTATATATTTACAACGATCCTTATGTTAAATTCCATATTTTCTTGATTTTATACTTACCTTTGTTTCATAGATTTGCTTCGAAGCAACTTTGTATTAACCATTACAAGAATTACTTTATTTAGCATATTTAAATAACTAATTTTAAGAAATAGCCCATGGATATTAATTTCGTTTATTTTCTTGATAATGGGAAAAGTAACGGATGATTCGATCGGGTCGGGTTTGGTTCCGGACAGATGTTACATGCTTCGGACCTAGAATAAAAAGACAATAAACAATATTTATTTGCCGTTTCTGTTACGATTTTAAGACTGTTCGGTTGCCTCTTTTTGTCACGACATTATTACTTAATTAATATTAAAATATGCAATTAGTGTGCCATGTGCTTTGTACTTTGATATCCGATTCACTTGACGCGCCCGATGTTTTCCGCCGCCGGGCGGGGTGTCACAGTTTGGTATCAGAGCCTTGGTTATAGGGAACTAGGATTGGGTATTAGTAACACACCGACCTAGACTATAACCTAAGAGTCCTTAGTGCAATTAGATGTACTTAGGAATTCTTTTGAACTTATTTGTTTTCCTTCTACGAACCTTTCTATGCTTTTCTTAATCTCATTTCTTATGCGATTTCGCGAAGGAGCTACAAGAGACTCGTCTGTATGATTGGAATCTTCTCTTTGTGGAATCTCGTCATCGTCTTAAGTAAGTTTGAAAACGTGGGAACGTGTGCAATCCGGAAGGGGGAACACCTGTATCACGGACATCCTGTCTAAGGCAAAGCATTTCGTATAAATCTCTTTAAGAGACCTGTATGCTTACCTGGGGATGTACGAGATGAGTGTGAACCTATAGGCTAAAGCACGCTTTCTCGAATACGTTGAAAACGAACTTAACACTTTGATAAGTCATTAGTGTCCAAAACCAAGACACACTCATAAGCCTTTGAAATTTCATTTTCTTAATGATTCTATGATTTTCATTCTTACGATTTATAATTATTTCTATGAATTTTTATATTGATTTAAATAATATTCCAACTTCATTTACTAATGTTTCTAAAGTTTCTAAGTGATTTTCTATGATATGTTCAAAGGGTTCTATGATGTTCTAAGTACTATCACTATTTCTTTTAATCGAAATTCCTAAAGTTTCTAAAGTTTCTACGTGATTTTCTATGGTATGTTTCAAAAGATTCTATGATATACTAAGTTGAACGAGGTGCTATTATTACATCGGATGTTTCTATCGGTCAAAGATGTTGCTACAAACCGTGTTATTCTACGTTTCATCATTCCATTTGTTTCTAAGCTACAATAATACTTATGCGATATACTCGCTAGCTTATCCATATAACGCAACTACACCGTTGTAAACCAAACATTCCAAGTCAAAACTAAGACATATCTCAAGCGAATTATCCAAAACTTCAAATCATATAGCAAACACCAAATCTAAGGCATATCGAGTATCGACCCTTCAATCCAAAGGTTTGTCATGATTCGAAATTTTGGTCAAGGCTAAATTCCATAACTAAATAAAAGTTAACGGATTTTGCTCTTCTTATAAGCTAATGCGTTTGAATCGAACGTCTACCCTCAAAATATTTCAACTTGACTTCTATACTCAAATAGTTTCAAAACTACTCATTTAACTATAAGATTCTAATCCAATTTCTAACCTATCATTACAACTATAAATCTACTATTATGAACTAACCATCAAAACAAGTACTCGTTAATCAACTAGACGATGCTATCCATGAACTCGTTATCCAAACCTAACGAGAACTCACTACACAACTATTTTCGAACTCATTCAACTAAATGTTTTCATCTGTACATATGACCACCAACGAAATTCTACGCAACTAGTCTTCATGAACTAATCCAAACCCAATGTGTTTCATTTATAAACTCGTCACCCTAACACAACGTGCAATCAATGGACTTTGTAAAACTAACGGTATTCGATTCTATTAAAATAACTTTCTTATTTTCTTAAACAAAAATATATATATATACATATATATATTTAAAAAAACAAAAAAGAATTTTAATAACCTTTTGGTCTTAGTATCTTGTAAGAAAAAAAAGAATATATATATATATATATATATATATGTACATATAAATTTCATGATAAATGATTTCTTTAAAAAGTGATTGGTCATTCTAACGTCGGTCAAATATTTACACAAACATTTTCCCTTTTTCTCAAATATGACACAAAGACTTGCAACAAACACCATGTCTTCTGTTTTTCCAATATCAAGTACTTATAACTTAAATTGTGTCGGTTATTTTCGAATCAATCATCTTATCTATGGTAAAGACCAAAACTTTCAACTTTTTAGTTAGCTTTTAAAACTACATTATATAAAAACAGTATCATCCCTTATAAACTTGTTTACCTCCATAGTCAACACATTTGGTTTACCTAAAGCTGTCGGTCATATGAATACAAACACCTTAACAGTTAAATCCAATTGGAACTAAGAGATCCATTCATTCAAACTATAAATTGGATTATCCGCGTTATTAAATTTTCTTGAAACTAATTTTTCTAAGGATCACAATAAACTATATTATTACATGTACACCATCAACTAATGCTTATGAACTGGTCAATATCAGAAAACCTAGATAATTACATCTTACACACATAGAATCGATTTTCACAAACTTAAGTGTTACTATCCTAGTACTCGACTTTGACTATCTATATCGTTGAACAAAGTTATTATACGAGCAAATGTCTACCTAATGGACGTTAGTTTCTTCTGAATCATCAATCTACTTATCATCTTAATATGATTTTCTCAAGTACTATTTTTATCAAGTATGATAACAATACCGATACGTATAATTATTTTAACCTAAAATTGTTGTGTACTTCCGACTAGCACGTGATCGAATGAACTGTGGAGTCCATGCCAAAACTGAAGTAATTACGGGTGCACACGGATTTATGAAAGTTGGTGCATGGGAACTATAGTAAGTTTTGTCTTGTGTAGCTAGGCCATATTTAATCATTTTATTTTCATTTGACTTGTTTACTCATTTTAAAAATCCTGTGTAAGGTTACTTTATTCGTTTCAAACATTCTAATAATCACGACTATTCTCGATGATCATTTAAATAATTCTAAATCCATATACTTAAAATATTTCATTTGCAAGTCGGTATCCTATACTATTCCTATATTGAGTAGCAAATAAAATTTATTCGAATCTACATACAAATAGTTCAACCGAACTCTTATAAGTGAAAAGAGTTAAATAAACAATTCCCAATGAGACAAAGCAAATTAAAAATAAATAACTTCTTAACCTTGTTATTTAAAATCGTGTCTCAATCCAAATCGTTCCATTAATCGAATTTTCAAGAGTTTCTTGCGAGATGAAACTCCATACGGAAGTGGGCAGTGTTCATCCCGTGTTTCATGTTTCTAATCTGAAGAAGTACTTATCCGATAAAAATCTCTTTGTGCATATCGATAATGAATCGATGCAATTTATTGAACGGTTATTGGAAGTTATGGACCGTAAAGTCAAACGACTCAAGCGTAATCAGATATCAATCGTTAATGATCGTTAAAACTCAAAATGTGAACATGAATTTAAGACCAAATTAAGTTTAAGTATCCGCACCTTTGTGCTTCATCTTCTTCTATTTCGGTTTGAGCAAATTTCGGGACGAAATTTCAATAAGGAGGGGAGACTGTGACATCTGGCCCAAACCCGAACCCGAATGCTCGAATCGAACCCGAAGTTGTTATCCTTTAAATTGTAATCGTATTTATTTCTACAAAATGTAACGTTTATTATTATGATTAAACACATTGATTCTACGTTATTCCCGTCCCAATTAAATCGTATTTATGTCACAACACATTCACGTATAGCAAATGAATATTGTTGGAGCAATATATATATATATATATATATATATATATATATATATATATATATATATATATATATATATATATATATATATATATATATATATATATAAATACATATAATTCGTAAAAGAAAACTATTGAAAACATTAAACAAAAACGCTTCTAAGCCTTGAAATAGCCTCCTAATATAAAAACGTTACTTATATAAACCTTACGTCTCAACATAGTTAAGTTTGTTAACTAATATAACTTATAAATTAACTTTGTGCCAAAACTGTCAATTTACAAACTATTAACAAAACTTAACTCACCTTCTAAACAACAAATGAAACATGAGGGACTGGTTATGTAAATTTTAAAAAAACCAACCCAAACCCCCCCCCCCCTTGATGCGCCTGTTTTTCCGGCAGCCTTTGCCGGCGACTCCGGCGACATTCCGGCATCACCCAAACGCTAATTATTTTGCCGCTTTGACCCAATTAAACCTCGGTTAAATCTTCATTGGCATTTTCGAACCCAATCAAGTGTTTTAAACACAACCTCCGTTATTATTTGCTAATCTAAGAGATGGGTTTCATCAATCATAACCCAAAACCTTTCCAATCAATTTCAGGTTAATTAACTTCAATTCTATTAATCAAATTGTCGCTGGAATCGTCTCAATGCTCACACTCAAATCAATTGAACCATTAATCGGCACATTAACTCGAATTGAATAAAAAAACGCCGGTTACAATCGCGAAGGGGTTTAGTAACTTTTTGGCACGTTTAGTCTAATTCAGCATACCCCAAAACATTGATAATCAATCTTGTGAGCTCCCAGTAACAGCAATTGCATCTTCTGCCACTTATTCATCTTCCTTGACCTCATCGTATACACGGACCCGCAACTTCCCGCTTCAACATCAATTCGTATTCTTTTGCTATAATCGATCGTGGGGATTTATTCATCACATCACGTGGACGAAATCTGGAAGTTGAACTGGATTCTAACAGTTTCTAGTTATCAATTTGATCACAAGCCGTCGTGTTCTTGCTCTTCACCTTCATCATTCCAATTCGATCGACACCAAGTGAGTATCATATATCAAAATGCTCGTTTTAAAGTGTAGATTAAAAGCCCTATGGTTGTTTGGATTCGATCATCAGTTTAAAAGCGAATTGGTTGATTTTTGATTCTAGGGTTTATATGGGAATGAGTATTTTTGTGTTTAAAAGATTAAAACAAATCGCTGGCTGTTTGAAATCAAAAAGCGCGTCTGGTTCAGTGGTAAGGCTGCTGGTTGTTGCGCGTTAGGTCGTGGGTTCGAGTCCCACTGACCACTTTTATTTAAATTTTATATTTTAACCCATTAACTTTTAAGTTAAGTCATATATTTCTTAAGGTTTGTACAAGTTAATATTCCAATAAAAAGAAACTAGTTGTACAAAGGAGTTATTATTAATTTTTAAATTTTCTATAAAAATCCGTTAAAATATATATATATATATATATTCCTTAAAACGTTGTCGTTTATCAAAGATTGGATTTGAAACCCTAAATCCCCAAATTGGATTTTAAAACCCTAAATTATATTTTGAAACCCTAATTTTCAATTGGTACTTTAAAACCCTAAATTCCCAAATTATATTTTTGAAACCCTAATTCCTAATTGGTACGTTAAAACCCCAATTTTCCAAATTATGTTTGATAGTCACTATGTATAGGTTGGACTCACCGGCTTGTCGGTGTTACTTTTGTTTGTAATTGTTTAACTTGTATTTGTATTAGTTCTAGCGAACCTACGGGCGAATCTATAGATTCGCCCGCAGGTCATCATGTCTTTTGTATTAAGGTATCGACTGGGCGAACCTATGTGCTCAGCGAACCTGTGTTGGTTCGCTGGATAGATTCGCTAGAGCGAATCTATCAGCGAACCTAACACTACTATATATTGTAACCTTATCTTCACTTTATACAACTTTTGCACATCTTTTACCAGAGCTATTCTTCACTGATTTGTGTTGTGTAATCGTTCTATTGAGGTGCTAGGAGCATATTCTACTCATCTTTGTAGCTTATATACCTCGATTGTGTGTTGAATCTTGTTATTGGGTTGTTTGGACATTTTACACTTTGTTCTTCAAGTTTTGGATATATTTGTGTTAAACAAGTCAACAAAGCACTGAAATCACGATCATTATGGACCAACTTTTCGGTGGGATTTGGTGAGTGAAGAACTTTTGAAAACAGTTTGTTTTGGTTTGACTTTCAGAGACTTGACCTGAAAGTTTGTCTTTGTCATTTACACACACATTTTTAATCAAATCATCATCATTCAAAACATTAGGGTTTGAAGTGGAGCACCCTAAATTACTATTAAACATGAAATTGTCTGAATATGACATATTACTACAAACAGGATTATCTAAACAAATGTCTTCAAAAGACTTCTTGGAATCAGAACTACTGCAATCACTACTGCCAGAACAACCGAGTCCAACACTCCCACCATATGCGTACTCTTCTCTAACTTCCTTAAGGTTTACTTCACTTAAACCTGCAATGGAACTGTCAGTATCGTTCTGCATAATCTCTTGAATTAACTCATTCGAGGGATGAGGAATAGGTGTAGGAGAATAACAGAAAGTACTCGGTGGAGGATAGGCATATGTTTCATTGTTACTAAGACCCAACCCTGTCTTAACTCTGGCCCCCCTTTGTTTCTTGCACAGTTCCTCCCTTTTCATACCAGATATAGTCCACTGCTGCAATTTGTTTTTAAGTTTTCTTGCTTCAAATTCAGCAAGTGTAACTTGCTCAGTCAAGTAGTTAATTTCACAGTTCTTTTCTAAAAGAGTTCTTTTTAAGTGTTCATTTTCTTTTAAAGCCTCTCTTAACTTGACAAAATATTTTGATTCATTTAATTTAAGCTCTTTGTTGGTCCTTTTTAATTCGTTTTCGTTTGACATTAACAGTTTGTTAGCTTTGTATATGCCAATTAAACGAATTTTGCAAGCAGATGAACACATATCTTCAATGACATCGTAAGGAAGACCAATTACCAGTTTTTCGGCGGCCAGAGCGCGATCACATTGACAGTAGGGAGTGCTTCTTTTGAATTCATCAACTGCATCTAGCTTTGCCTTCTCAATCACTTCTTCCAGGCTAACCTTTGACTCTTCCTCATGCTTAACTTCATTAACAGCTGCTTCACAAACCAACCCAGAATGATTCAGATGCCCTTGAGCAATAACATCTGATTGAACTTTGTCAACATTCTCCATCTTCTCTTCCTCATCTTTTCCATAAAATTCTTTGAACGGATCAAAGAGATTTATATCATTGTCATCAAACTCAGCAATTTCAGCAACAAGGGCATGGTTAATCTCCTCCTTGGTTTCTTCAATTTCTGCACTCCAGTCAAAGTTGGTGAGCAGTGCAGCTTCATTCTTTGGCTTTGCTTCCTCAACCTTTTCTTGACTTAGAGCAGATCTAGGATTTGCAGAGTTAACTGGCTCAGTAACGATTGGTAATGGGCATTCTCTCTTGAAGTGGCCCAGTTGTTTGCAGTTATAGCATCTTAACTTTCCCTTGTCATACCCCAGCTTACTATTCTGTCCCTGATTTCCGAAGTTTCTTCTGCCAGTTCTTTCCATGAATCGTCTGGCACGAAGAGTGAGCATAGCCATCTGCCATTGAATATCAGTTTCCTCCAGATCATCAGGATCCACCTGATACATGTCTTCTACAGTCATACCCTTCCCTTTTAACTCACCTGCAACAAGAGCTTCATAACTGTGGACAAACATCCCAAACAGAGCCATAGTATCTGACGGAATCTGAGTGGTGACAGACGCATTCGAGCTTGAACCAACATTTGAAGGTACACCAGCAGATTTAGCAGATACATGACTTGATGGTCCTCTAGATGCAGCACTATAGGCATAAGAGTTTGCAGCGGATGAGATAAGTGCAGCATTTTGAGAAGGGATGTTTGGAACCATCATCGACTGATTATATTCTCTTCTTTTCACGTCAAGGTCGAAAGACTTCAGCTTGTTGATGACGTCCATCAATTTGTAGTCAGGAAAGTTTCTCTCTTGTTTCAACAGCTTGATTTGAAGGCTCCATTGAGGAGGAAGAGAATCTAACAATTTTGCCACTTGTTCGTGATTGCCCAGCTTTTCATCGTATTTCTTCAGATTACTTGACACAGATAGGAATCTATTTGTAATATCAGTCAAGTTCTCTTGTGAGTACCCCACGAAAGAGTTGAATTCCTTTTCGGCTTGAGCTTTTCTATCAAGTTTCAGATCCTCATTTCCATCATAAAATTCACACAAAGCATCATACAGACTTTTTGCTGTTGTGTGTTCGGCAAACCTGTTAAAGATATCCTGATGTAAGCAGAGTATTAATGCCCCCAGTGCCTTCTTGTCTCGATCTAGTAATCTGATGTCTGCTTCAGTGAAAGTGCTTGGATTTGTGTTTGTTGAAGTAACAGTTCCTTCAACAGTTGTTGGCACGTGCGGACCATTTACGATAGATTCCCATTGGTTGTAGTCTGTGTAATAGAAGAAAGCTTTCAAACATCTTTTCCAGTCTTCAAAGTTTTCACCACTAACAAGCCTCGGTGGCCTGTTAGGTTGAACGCTGTCCAGATCATTCATATTAAGTGTTGATGAAGTCATAACTTTGAACAGATAATAGTTTCGCTGAAAATAAACAGTTTCGCTGGCTAAATTCGCTGGAAGAACACAGCAGATTCGCTGGTAGATTCGCTGGGGACAGATTCGCTAGACAGTTAAACAGTTTCGCTGACGAGCAAGCACAGATTCGCTGGCCTGATTTTGGCAGCAGTTTCGCTTGCACAGTCAGTCAACAAGTGAACTTTCGTTCAATGAAATATCAGATTCGCTGGCCACAACACTACCCAAACAGGACAGAAGTTTGAATTAGGTTCGCTGGAAGAACAGTCAGGTTCGCTGGTTGAACAAATAGATTCGCTGGTAGCTCAACCACCCTGAAACAGTACGGAAACAGTTCGAAAACCCTCAAAACTTGACCATTTACGGAAGTATTGACCTGGAGTTGGTGGATCTTCTCTGCTATACGGAAGTATTGACCTGAAGATTCACCGAGCATGCTCAAATGTTTATCTCCTCTGTTATACGTCAGTATAGACCTGGAGCTCTAGACTATTTGAGTTTCCCAAATAATAAGTCGCATTGTATTCAAAAGAATCAATCGCTGACAAGCTCCACTCACAAAGAAAAGATGCAAAAATTGCACAAGTGTCAAAAAAGCTAATGCATCGGTCAACATTCAAAAGTTGATCATTGAAATTCAAGCAAAGTCAATAGTATTGCTCAGATATACCCTGATGACAGAACTTGTTCTTTTTACCTAGATGTCTGTGGGGACCGAGTTGTCTGAGTTTCTTCAATCAAACCGAAAACATGATAAAAGAAGCTGCTGATCTCTTGTTGAAAGGACTACGGCATGGGTTTAAATGGACAAACATATCTGCAATCCCGCCAATCGATGATTCTCCGGATTCTACTCAAAACATCATGAAGAATATATATCCTTTCTAGCGTTTAAAACCGTCTCCTGTTATTCTAATTTTATTTTATTTTATTTCATTTTACTTCATTTTATTTTTTAAATTTTAGGATTATATGTGTTTATGTTTATTTTTGGAGCGTTGATATCGTGGGACGTTTTCACGGATTTACAAAGTCTTTAAAATTTTTAAGAAAATCCAAAAATATTTTTTTTGTTGTTTGTCTAGCGAACCTATGGCGAACCCACAGGTTCGCTTGGACCTTAAAGTTCGCCCGGAATCTCTTTGATTCGCTGACATGAAACATCTTTGTTTGTGTGCCAGCGAATCTGCTAGCGAACCTGTCGGCTGCCTTGACTGTTGGTCTTCCAGCGAACCTAAAGTTCGCTGGACTGACTGCCAGCGAACCTATGTCTGTATATATACACCGTGACAGCGAAATTTTATCACTTATTCGCTGACCACTGTACTGTAGCAGACGATTTTCTATTTCAAAACCACCAACGTTCGATTCTCACTATTTCACGGCTTTTTTTCACACATTAAACATCATTTAAGTGTCTGGTATGTCGTCATCTACATCCTAATCTCCTTTTTAAACTCTTAATCGCACTACAAACCCGTCAATCTGTCAAATCTGTGATTGCGTGAAAATCAAAGACTGTTTTGGTGTTAAATGTTAGGGACTTTCTTCATAATAGCCTCGTTTATTGTTTAGTTTGACCTGTTGTTGCTTTATTTGCTTGATAATGGTTGATTGACTGAGATTCTGGCCGTTTTTGAAAAACTAGGGTTTCCAGCGAACCTAAGTGTTCGTCTGGCGAATCTGAACGAAAGTTCAAGACCTCGAGCGAACCTATGTCGTTATGCTGCCCGCGCAACCACATAGATTCGCTCGACTGTTTCTAGCGAACCTATACATTCGCTCGACCACAATGACTGATTTTTCATGTCAGCGAATCTATAGGTTCTGGTGCCAAAATCTAAGGTTCTCTATACCAGCGAACCTATTATCCAGCGAATCTATTTTCTGTTCTTCAAATCTTCATTTCTGATCAATCTTCGTTTATTTTTTCAGGCACTATGTCGACATTATTCTTCGAGAAAAAGCACAACATGTGTGCTTTACTTGACGAAAACTTCGAAAAGGCCAGCAGCTATAGAGATTCAATCAAGTGGCTGAAGTCGTCACATATACACTATGCCATCTCTCACTCTCCTACTATATATGAGTCGCATGTTCGTGATTTTTGGCGAACTGCTGTCATGAACGTGTCGGTGCAGCCGTCACGCATCTGTGCTAAGGTCTGTGGCCACGACTTGGCGTTTACTGAAGCCGATCTGGCTAGAATCTTGAGATTAGAAGAGGATGTGGGTGAAGAGGTGAGTATGACAGCGGAAGAAGTGTATGGGGCATTCCGGAACGCTGGGTATGAGGGTCCGATGCCCGGAGAAAAGAAAATGGAGTTCGTAAAGTCGTACCTGATCCAGGAGTGGAGGTATATAGCACATGTGTTTATTATGTGCCTGGATCACAGGAAAGGGGGTACGGACGGGCTGAACTTGGACTGGGCTCGAGCCATGATGCTGTTTTGCCGAGGGCAAAAAGCAAATCTTGCTAAGTTGATTTTCAACTACATGCTCGAGAACATCCATGCCAGCAAAGGGGCCAAATGGTTAATGTATCCCAGATTCATTCAGATGGTACTGAATGATAAACTACCAAATCTGCCGGTGGAGGGTGCAGAATTAAAAATCTGGGATATGCATTCAAGAATCTTCAAAGATTGTAAATCAGTGAGGCCGGATTGTGTGGGAAGGACTACGTATTTGTGGGAGAACATGTATACGGCTGAAAGATGGGTCTATATTCAGAGGTTGATTGAGTCGGAGAGGAAAAGAGGCGGAGAGAATATAGAGGTGATTGAGAAAAAGATAAAGAAGAGGAAAGCCTATGCCAAAGAGAAAGATTATTCATTTGATAGGGAGGTTGATGAGATCCAAGCCGAGATTGATGCTGGAAGGGAACTGAGGACGAAAAGAAAGGCTGATACACACACGGAAGCATCAAAGAAAGCTAGGCATGATACCGGGGGTACATCGGGTGGATCAACTGATGAATTAAAGGGTGTTGTTGAGAGACTGGAAGCAGAATTGGTTGAGCTAAAAGGTAAACATGAAGAACTTGAAAAGCAGGATGCAGAGAAATCGACGGTGATATATGAGATGGGTCGGATGATGAAGGACCAGCAATGTCTGTTGGTTAGAATCTTCAAAGAGTTGAATAGTTTGAAGGAGAATGATGGAACTGAACCGGCAATGACAGAGGCGGAACTGAACTCCTTAACGGATATTGCAAATTATCCGTTAATGGATGTTGATTTTGGTGATAAAGGAAAGGGAAAAGCCGTGGAGGAAGAGTTTGATGAAGAGATGGGAATTGATTTAGATGTGTTCGAGGGAGAAGAAGTGGTGGGTGGATCTGGTGTGGATTATACCTTGGTAGACGAACCTGAAACTGATGTTGATGCTGATAGTGAAGAAGATTTGGATGACGAGCCTGAAACATATAAAGTGGAGGAAAAAGGGATGAGTTACCAGTTTGAACATGTTGATTTGGACAAGTCTGAATGGTTTAGAAAAGAAGAAGAGGCTGTTCCTGAAGTACCACTTTTTCAGAATATCGACATGCCGAACACCTCTCAACTGGAAAGGCAGGTGATAGCATGGAAATATAACTGTCTGGTAGATGCTTACATGATTAAAAGGAGAGGCGGTGACATTTCATATATCAAGAACCGGAAGCATTTTGCCACTCTGCCTCGGTGGGATTTGCGGAGGTTGGCTGATCTACCATTACTTGGGAAAGAAGATAGTGGCAGGGCTTGTGCGTTCGAAGCTGTTATTCAGGAGGCTGCCAAGACTGATTTTGTTCAATTCGGGTACCAAAAGCCGAAGAGGATGAGGCAGAAGGAGGATAAACATTGGGTGTCGTGGAAGGGGAAGATAGTGTTGAAGATAGCTGCACCAAAGGTGATGACAAGGGTCAGGGTCCCAGACACACAGCCACCCCGACTGCAGGAGTTTCTTAAATGGTTTTATGATAACAGTTCGGGTGAAGCTGTTATCCGTCTACAAGGAAAAGATCGTCCTGAAATCAGACTATTTGACCCAATGGAGATCTTTTCCTTCTGCGATGAAGATCTGAAGGTTTTGTGTGAGAACAGGATTAAGCACGGTGCTGGAGATGACACTGCTGCTGAAGCGAACCTGTTCGTAAAGGTCGCAAATAAAGCCCGGGGAATTCGTGCTGAGCTGAAGGCTGTGAATGAGAGGTTAAGAAGGTCGGATGATCAGCGCATGGAAATGGATGATCTATCTAGACAGCTGGATCGATCAATTGAGCAGAGGTTTGAGAAACCAGTTGAGGTGATTGATTTGGAAGTGTTAAGCGAGGAGCAAACTGCAGAGAAACAGGCGGAGACGACAGTTCATCTTGAGCCTGATACCGAGGTCGCAGATACTGAATTCGTAGACTCAATGCTGAATCTGAGTGAAGATGAGGCCGGAACTGAAGACTTTACAAACCCAATGGCCGGGATCAAAGAAAGGGCAGGAGCGTTTATTGAACATCTTTGAAGCCATAAAGACGGAGCTAATCAGAAGACTTCCCCAGGTGAGGTCCAACCTAGGGGGAGTATTGATAGTCACTATGTATAGGTTGGACTCACCGGCTTGTCGGTGTTACTTTTGTTTGTAATTGTTTAACTTGTATTTGTATTAGTTCTAGCGAACCTACGGGCGAATCTATAGATTCGCCCGCAGGTCATCATGTCTTTTGTATTAAGGTATCGACTGGGCGAACCTATGTGCTCAGCGAACCTAACACTACTATATATTGTAACCTTATCTTCACTTTATACAACTTTTGCACATCTTTTACCAGAGCTATTCTTCACTGATTTGTGTTGTGTAATCGTTCTATTGAGGTGCTAGGAGCATATTCTACTCATCTTTGTAGCTTATATACCTCGATTGTGTGTTGAATCTTGTTATTGGGTTGTTTGGACATTTTACACTTTGTTCTTCAAGTTTTGGATATATTTGTGTTAAACAAGTCAACAAAGCACTGAAATCACGATCATTATGGACCAACAATGTTTTGAAACCCTAATTTCCCAAATTATATTTTGAAACCCTAAATTCCCAAATCCGAAACCCTAGAAGTTCTACTTTCTTGATTCTAGTTATTACGTTACTTGCTTCGTTTTTAATTTAGGTTTTCCCGGTTAATTAGGTGATTCTAATATCTGGGCGATCCTCGGTTCTTTCTAGTTGCGATGATAGTGTTTCTATTATCTTTGGATTTTAAGGTGAGTAAACTCACTCCCTTTTTACTGTTTACGTTTTTTGGGCTGAAATACGTGTTTCTAGAATACAACGGTTTCTTTTGATGTTTCTATTTTCGAAAATGAGATCATTAGATGTGTTAATCGTTTTTGGCCGCATGTAGCAAAATTGTGTGATAGTCAATATTAGTTATATTATCTTGTAATTTCCACCGGTACAATGTTAGCGCTAATGGCTTGACAAGCCCACCTACATTAATGGTTTGATAGGTGATTTTGACCCGGCGATTCTTTGGTTGATTCTATGTTACTAGTTACTACATGTGATGCTTGTTGCTACGTTGCTATGTCTCTTAGATGCTTAAACATTTTTGATAACATGCATATCGAGACGGTTAAATGACGGTTAAACGATGGTTATCAATAAATGTAACATGAGTTGGTTCCTCATGACTTGTTGCTAAAGGTGACCCTGTGGGGTCTATGATACTTGTTTCTATGTGTTTCTATGGTCATGGTTGAGAAATATGCTGAAATTGCTATGCACATGAGATTGCGAAACACAATCTATAATGATCTCGGATTTTATACTATGTACTATTAATTGTGTTTTACTCACTAGCTAATTCTTTAGCTAACTTATTTTACACGTTTTTCAGGTGAAGTTTGATACAGTTTTGGTTCAAGACACGTAGGATGCTTCGGACCTAGAATAAAAAGACAATAAACAATATTTATTTGCTGTTTCTGTTACGATTTTAAGACTGTTCGGTTGCCTCTTTTTGTCACGACATTATTACTTAATTAATATTAAAATATGCAATTAGTGTGCCATGTGCTTTGTACTTTGATATCCGATTCACTTGACGCGCCCGGTGTTTTCCGCCGCCGGGCGGGGTGTCACATTAATCATAACTAATTAGACAACTGTGAGGAAGTCTAATGCTTTAAACTGGTACTTGTAATAACTTAATAAGAAACCCGTAGGTGTCTTCTTGAGAATGGTCGATGTTCCTGTTTGTTGTTCTTTTTAGTGATTATTTTATGATTCTAGTTCCATAGCAAAGCAAGTCCATTTAACCAATATATGAAACATTAGGGATTCTAGCCTAGGTGGTTCTTTTCATCACTTGATCTCATAAACCGTCTCTTGCTTATTTAACTGTATTATCTTTATTTTTTTTAATTTAGTTTTTAGCGTAATATATAAAGTTTGTGGGTTCGATACTCGGACTTACTTAAGATAGATTACATTCGATCGGTTCACTGCCGGTTGTGTGTTTAGGTTAGTTTTAGGACTCTACGTTATTAAATTTAAAGCTTAGAGTGTTCAACTAAATAGTTGATTAATTTATATTAGGGGTGCTCAATGGGCCAGGTTATCGGGTTGGTGCGTTGAACCCGACCCAAACCTGAAAAATTTATACAAACCCAAACCTGACCCGAACCTGAAAATTTAGACATTACTTAAACCCGAACCCGACCTGATTTTTAGCAGGTTGACCCAAACCCGACCCATTTGACCTGAATTATCACAAATTACATTCTCCAAGAGTTAAAAATTCAAAATTACCAAGAAATGCATTCCTTAAACGAGAGCGAGCTTATGGGAAATCAGGAATTTCCACCAAAATGTACGCACAACCATATAAGACATTCGATATTATTATAGTATTAACGTAAAACACCCTAAACTACATGTATATTGACACAATATACCTTAAATTTTATATTTATATGAAAAATCAGGTCAACCCGTGAACCCGGTGGGTTTAGCCGAACCTGACCTGTTTTTGAAATCAGGTCAGCAGGTTCAACCTGAAACTGACCCACACCCATTCAATGTAAACCCAAACCCACGATTTTCGGGTTAGGTTCAGGTCGTGTTTTCAGGTCGGGTCAGAAATTCTCAGTCCTAATTTATATATAGTTTAGCACACATCAGAGTACCTCATCTGTTCTGCTGCCAGATGATAGCTCTCTACTTGATGATCCCTCTCGATACAGACAAACAGTGGGAGCTCTTAAGTATGCCACTCGTTGCCAGGTCATGCACACTCCTACCAACAATCACTGGGTTTGTGTTAAACGTATTTTACGCTATCTAAAATGTGACATCTGTCCCAAACCCGAACTCAAGATTCCCGACTCGAACCCGAAGTTTACCTTTTAATTGTACTCATATTTATTTTTCCTTTGGATGTAATGCCTTGTTATTAAAGATATGTATATAAATAGGATTGAACGTTACATTATTTCTCGTTTTAATACCTAACGACCAAATTATTATTCAACGTATACTAATTACTAGTTATAATAAATAAATCTCCAAATAGGTATTAATTGTATTTTATAATAGAAAGTTTACAAAGTGTAAAAAAATGCAATCAATGTCTCAAAACAACCTTCTAACGTCATAAACGAGTGACGGATATTAAAACGTAACTTATACAAACGACACGAAATAACTCGGTTAAGTTAGTTAGTTGAAATAAGTATTTAAACTAACTTTGGGCCAAAACTGTAATTATTGAAACTTGTTTTTAATGTTTGTAACTTAAGATAATAACAACTGAGAGTGCAGGGACTGTTTGTGTAATATCAAATTAAACCCAACCCAACCCCCTGTTATAAACCGTGATTCCGGCCAACCTCCGGCAATGTTTCCGGCCAGCGCATCCTAGCTCCGGCGACACGTTTTAACGCGTAATTACCTTTCCAAATCAGCTGAAAATCATCCCAAAACTTCCCTAATCTATTTTCGAACCCCCTTAACGTCTAAATCAACGCATTAACAGCTAATTGGTACGTTTTGATTATGAGATTCAAGTGAAAGTCGTGATTTCCGTATTTACACCCGCAAACAACAATTAATTCATTCCATAGCGTCCTTTTAAATTCGATTAACATATCCATTTACCAAAATAACTCACATTTTCACTGCAATAATCGAATCAAGCGACCAAAACCATAATTCCGGCGAGTCGAGTGATTCTCACATTCAAGACATCATCACAGGTAGTTTATATGTTCTTTTGAATCCTTTTGATCTTATACAACTCCCCCAGTCCACCAATTCCATCTTTTCATTTCAGATTTCTCGTGAATCATTCAAGAACGACCGAACCTTTTTTCATCTTAATTCGTTCCAAATCGTTGAGTTTCCAAATAAGTGTTATATATCGAAATGATCGTGAGATCATGGGGAGTAAAAGCCCTATGTTTTTTTTGGGATTGGATTAACAGATTGAACACGAATTGAATGGGTCTTGAATTTAGGGTTTATGTTGAAAATGGGTGTTGTTAGTTATAAAGGGATACAATAATTTAAAATCAGATTATTTAACAAAAACAGAAAACTGGTGCAGTGGTTTAGATGTTGGTTATCGGACGTGGTGACCCGGGTTCGAGTCTCACTGCCCCTGTTTTCTCTATTTTTCATATTTTAAACATTAAATAACCTTTTCTAATGACTTAAATAATAAATTTTATATTAAGGATTTAAAAACTTACAAGTTCAAATACATATATATAAATAATAATGCTTTATGTTATAAGTATTTATACAAATACTTTTAGTAGAAAACAGAATATGGATCTTTATATATTTTCAATACAAAATAGTCCATAACGTTTCGTATAAATTCCTAATTCGTATTTTCAAAACCCTAAATCCCAAATCCGAAACCTTAGATCTCAGATTTTTATTCTTAGTACTATTGTTTCGTTTCTAAGATAGGGTTTTTCCCAATTAATTAGGTGGTACTAATATTTGGGCAACCCTCGGTTCTTTTTAGCTGCGTTTCTAACGGTTCGATTGTATTTACTTTTCAAGGTGAGTAAAATCACTCACCTTTTTACTTTTACATTTTCGGACTGAAATATGTTCAATTACTATACAATGTTTTCAATTTTCTATTTGTGTCCAAAAGAGATCATAAAATATGTTAGTCTTGACTCGCGGCAAGATGCAATCCTTATGTGGTAGTTTAAAGTAGTATTGTTACTTAGTAATCCCACCGGTACAATGTTAGCGCTAATAGTTTGACAAACCCACCTACATGTATTTCAAAATAGGTGATAACCCGGCCATTCAATTTCAATTTCAATTTCAATGTTACAAGTTACTATGTTACAAGTTGCTATACGATGATGCAAGTTGATATGCTATGTTGCTACGTCCCTTAGATACTCAAACAATTATTGATAACTTATATCGAGACAGTTACGTGACAGTTGCTAAATAGGTTATCTTTAATTAATAACATGAGTTGGTTCCTCATGAAAAATGATTACAAGTTGCTATACAAGGATGGTGTTCAATGTGTGTTCAAGGTGTCATGGTCGAGAATGATATGAAATAGCTATGCATGTAAGATTGCGCAGCATATTATGATGATCTCGGATTTTCTATACTATTATTTATCAACTGTGGTTTACTCACTAGCTTTAAATAGCTAACTTTATTTTTACATATTTCAGGTGATGTTGAGCGTTTATGCTTTCGAGACATTCAGGATGCTTATTGGACCTAGAATAAATCGGAATTAAACGCTATTAATTGTTGGCTTTTACTTATGTTTTAATGCTATTTATTTCTCATTTATGTCATAACAATTAGTGCTTAATGATATTAAAATATGATTTTAGTGTGTCATGTGCTTTGTACTTTTGATATCCAATTCTCCTGACAGCCCGGTGTTTCCGCCGCCGGGCGGGGTGTCACATAAAAGGCACAATCAACGTGGGCCTTTGGATCCGTCATAACAAGGTTATCAGCTTCAAGCGTTTATAAACTCTCATAAGTCCACCAACCTTTAGGCTTTCTCGGACTCAGATTGGGTTGGTTGCCCAATCGATCGTCGATCCACGGGGGGATTTGCTATCTATCTAGGTACCAATCTTATTTCTTGGTATGCTCAAAAACAACGGGCTGTTTCTCGTTCCTCAATAGAATCATAGTACAAAGCTATTGTAGATACAGTTGTATAATTAATTTGGGTAAGGTCTCTTCTTCGAGAACTTGGATTGGACAATTGCGTGCCAAAACTTTGGTGTGATAACCTTGGAGCAACTTATCTCACTACCAATCCGTTTTTTCGTGCTCGAACTAAGCATGTGGAAGTTAATTATCTCCACAGACGATTAAGTAGCTGATATCTTTACAAAGCCATTATCTTCTCAGAATTTTGAGTTTTCTAAATCCAAGTTAGTGATTGCTAACCGCCATGAACTTGCGGGGGAATGTTAGACTATGTAGGTTTATAATTGTTTAGACCTAGTAATATTCTCATTAGTCTAGGGTATCTAGATGTAATTTGGTTTTCCATATATTTGGTTGTAATCTTTTCAATATTAAATAAATCAAAGTTACCTTTCATAGTTTGATTGCGCGACACCTAAGCATTTGGGTGGTTTTATGAAACAACGGCAACCCCGGTTTATGCCCCTAGTTTTCAAGTTCTTCATGTGTCACTCAAAACTAAGTTTCGTTCTGTGCAACACTCTAAAAATATAAGAATCTCTGCGTGTCTCTCAGAATTGTACCTGGTTTTGAGCAACACTCTAAAAATGATTTTTTTTATTCATTGTTATTTTTGTTTCATTCTTGCTTGGGTCAAGGTGTCACGGAGAAGTTTAGAATCAATCGATTTCGTTACATTAGTAACCGTAAACTCATCAATCATCATGCAACTCAAAATCCCACCACCAACTATCATCTTCTTCAATCCCTTGAGAAAGACGACTAAGTGGGATGACGAGTTGTATGTGATTGGACCGGATCAGGTGCTAAGGAATAAGTGTGGGTATCCTAGGAAGGATGTGGATGTTCCAAAGGAACCAAAATAGGATATCGTGGGTTGGGAGTCTCAAGCGAAATCCTGAGTGTATAGTTTGTATAGTTACTTGCATGGTTTTTATTTACCTTTATTTGAGTCTTTTTTGTGTTGAGTCAGTTCTTCGTGTTTTGAGTCTTTTATTTTAACTGCGATGTCTGCTTGGGTATGTTTGTGTGTTTTTTATAGGTTTGGATCTATCCGTTCGTACTCAATCTTCATTCGGACGAGGATGATCTGAAACTCATTCGGAAGATTGTAAATTGTATCTCAAGCTAATTGATTTTAGAGGACGATCACGAATGAAATGTTATATGATTGTCGGGAACGAGACTTCTAAGGCAAAGCTGCATTAATATCAGGGGAGTCTGTTCCTTTTACTTTCTACTTTTAGTTTTTAGTATTCTAGTTCATTTTCCTGTGTTTATTTAGAGTCGTCTTTCGGGCCACATTAGGGACAATGTGTCATTTAAGTGTGGGCATGGGAGACTAGCGTCTAGTCTAGTTAGTTGAGTTAAAAAGTGTCAGAAAAATACAAAAAAATTTTAAAAACTAAATTTTTTTTTGAAAAAGTGTTGCAATTAAATGAAAATGATAGTAGAATTAGGAATTGGTTTTCAAAGAAAAAATGGTTTGAAAACAAGCTATTAGTCAATTGTAATCAATCATTGACCCAATTAGCTTTGAAAGGTTTTTTTTCTCTAAGTGTTATAAATATACCTGATTAAATCAAGATATCTCGTGGGTTATCATCTTTAAAAAAACAAAAAAGGCCTTAACTAAAACACTTATGCACCATTGTAGGCTTTAGAACTTACACTACTTAAGGATAATTGTCATAATAGGATCCAATAGCACATTTCTTTTAAAAGAATTGGCGCTCCGCCAAACAAAGTCCACATGGTATAAACTGAAAAGTGCTCAAAGTAGCAACTTGAATAAAAGAGCTCAATGTAACTGATAAAAAAAATAAAATAAAATAAGTTATCCAAGATCTCATGTGCTCTACTTCTGGGATAGCGACTTGGAGCCGAAACCTGTTAATTCCGTGTCGTTTCGTGTCGTGTTATCGTGTCCGTGTCAGAAATTGCCAGCCCTAGCCGACACGCCTGGGTGAGGTGATCTTGTTTTGAAAAAAAATGAATAAAACAGTCTATACTCGTAAGTATCATCCATCAAATAATCACCTAATATGACAATATTTCTTAAGTAGGTTAAGTTCTTTAGGGTATTTTGATAGGTAAAATCTATATGGTTTAACCTATACCTCGTAAAGAAACAATTAACAGGCTGAACTGTGGCTTCCTAAGTGTGAGACACTGTAGATAGATTGATATCACTTAAACTAAAGCAAACACAAGGAGAGACCCGATTAGCTAGTGTTAGGGTTAGTTGGAAAAAAATACTTATGATTACTGTGAGCGCCGGTTTGGTTAAAGGTGATGAAAAGGTGTTGACTGAGAGTGTGAATGAAGAAGTTGTGTTGATTGAAGCTGATGATGACTCAAGTGAAAAATCAAGTCCTGTACCTGAGCAAGTTGTTGAATATCAAAAGTTGATAACTGAAAAAGCAAAGACTATGATGGATGTTGAAGAATTTTCAGGATACAATGATCCTAAATACGTGAAATGGAAGAAGGAACAGAAAGAACTTGTTGCTATCAAAATTCAAAAACAGGCAAATGTGAAGAATGATGGTGCTTCTACTTCTAAATCACCTACATCAAATAAGTCAACCAATCAATCTAAAACAAAGCAAGAAAAAGGTAAAAATGTCATAACATCACATGACAATTCCAAAACCAACAAAGTTCAATCAACAAAATCTGTATCAAAGAATGTGTCACCATTGCTAAAACCAATGAAGTTTGTGTCAGCTGGAACGTTTGATTTAAATTCATCTCAAAGTAACCAACCAAATTTTAAGATCAAATCTCTATCTGATCTGAAAACAGGTTCAGGTCCTAAGACTTTCGCTGTTAAATGATTTGAATCTAAGAAGGTAACTAAGAAAGATGTTTCAGAATCAAAATCTGTTTCAAAAGCAAAACCTCAATCTAGTAACAACAAACCGAATTCACAAACACAATCTCCAAAGAAGAACCAAGTTAACTTTAAAACAAACAAAGTTGTGAATGAATAATAGAATGGTTCAACATCAAAAGTTAACAATCGGTTGTTCAAAATCAGCAAAAATTATTGTGAGATATGTGATCGTTATAACCATGCAATTGCCGAGTGTTTCTTTAACATGTACTGTGATTACTGCAACAAAAGAAATCATTCAACCGCAAAATGTTATTATAACAAATTCTGTGATATTTGTGAGAGACGTAATCATGACATGTCGGATTGTTTCTTCCGGAAAACCTCATCAAGAGAAATGACTAGATTTTCAAACTTTCAACGAAATCAATCTTTTGGTTTTCAAAATGCAACCAACAGTCGTTCTCTTGATTATTCGATACCTTTCAGAAGAATCAATTCTGAATTCAATGAAATGCCAGCAAGGCAGTTTCAGACAAACAGATTTCTGCCGAGAGCTGTGATGGTTGGCGCTCAAAGAAATGAAAATTGTGACATCTGCCCCAAACCCGAACCCGAATGCCCGACTCGAACCCGAAGCTTGTTATCTTTTAAATGGTAATCGTATTTATTTCTTCAAAATGTAACGTTCATTAATATTACTATGAATAAACGCATTAGATTCTACGTTATTAGCGTCTCAATTAAATAATTGTATTTACATCACAAAATATTCCCGCATATCAAATTATTATTATTTGTGACAATAAAACTCAAAATATATATATATAAATAAATATATATATATAGTTCGTAAACAAAAACTAGTGAAAATGTTAAACAAAAACGTTTCTAGGTCTCGAAATAGTCTTTTAACGGCGTAAACGAGCTAAAGTTATAAAAATGTCACTTATATAATTGTTACATTTCAAGTTAGTTAGGTTAGTTAGTTAATTTTACTTATAAATTAACTTTGGGTCAGAAGTGTAAATTTATAAATTTGTTTTAAAGTTATTAAACTAAATAAAACAAAACCCAAACAACAGGGACCAGTTATGTAACTAATTAAATTACCCAGCCCCCACCCCCATTTACCCGTGATTCCGGCAACTGTAACTCCGGCCACTTTGGCCGGAAAATGCCGAAGTCCGGCGATGTCCATTTCACTCGTTTTTAACACCAAAAAATCAAATTAAAACCACAGAAACGACCGGGAACGTGATTCGAACCCATTCCTACCTTCAATTCGATGTTTAAAACACTTCAATCCATGTTTATTGCGAATTAAGAACCGGTTTCAAAACCCACGAATACCAATCGTTCATAACTCATCCAAACGGTAAATACCATTAACCACAATCATCACCTCGGCGCTTCGAGTTAGTAGCAACAATCAATTGGGTTTAATATATCGAATTAATCATTCAACTAATCATCTTTACTCGTAACTCAACTTCATTTCAATCAGTAATTCCCAGTGCACAAAAACACAATTCCTTTGACATACACGCTCCTCATCACTCACATTTGCTCACTGTTGTTTCAATTCCTCTCAAAAACATCAAGAAATCCATCTTGTTTCTTAAAACCGTAGCACATGTTCATCGTGTTCATCGACGCGATTCTTTAACAATCAAGTAAGTATCATATATCAAAATGATCGTGTGTTCGTGTAGATTAAAAGCCCTCTATTGGTTTTGGATTTGATTCACTGGATTAAACGAATTTGGATAATCTTGTTTCTAGGGCTTGTTTTGATAATGGGTACTGGTGATTTATATTGGTTAAAACAATTAAAAACGAGTTTCAATAACAAAAATGAATCTGGTCTGGTGGTTAAGGTGTTAGTGTTGTGAGGCAAGGTCACGGGTTCGACCCTCCTTGCATGTTTTATATATTAAACATTAAACCTATACTTTTCTAAATAACCTAAATGATTTCTTTTATGTTAAGTATATTTGCAAGATTTAAAAACATACAAATATACTACAAAAAGGAGAAATACTTATAATATATCAAAAACGAAAAATACTACAACGTTTCGTATAAAACCCTAATCCCCAAATTGGATTTTAAAACCCTAAATTGGATTTGAAACTCTAAATCCCCAAATTGGATTTTAAAACCCTAAATTGGATTTGAAACTCTAAATCCCCAAGTTGGATTTTAAAACCCTAAATTAGATTTGAAACCCTAAATCCCCAAATTGGACTTTAAAACCCTAAAATTGGATTTGAAACCCTAAATTCCAAATTGTATTTTAAAGCCCTAACTCCCAATTGGTACTTTAAAATCCTAAAGAAAATCCCAAATTATATTTTGAAACCCTAATTTCAAATTTATAATTTTAAACCCTAAAACCCCAAATCCAAAACCCTAGAAGTTCTAGTTTCTTGATTCTAGTTATTACGTTACTTGCTTCGTTTCTAAATAAGGTTTCCCGGTTAATTAGGTGATTCTAATATCTAGGCGATCCTCGGTTCTTTCTAGTTGCGATTCTAGTGTTACTATTATCTTTGGATTTTAAGGTGAGTAAACTCACTCCCCTTTTTACTGTTTACGTTTTTTGGGCTGAAATACGTGTTTCTATAATACAACAGTTTCTTTTGATGTTTCTATTTTCAAAAATGAGATCATTAGATGTGTTAATCGTGTTTGGCCGCATGTAGCAAGATTGTGTGATAGTCAATATTAGTTATATTATCTTGTAATTTCCACCGCTACAATATTAGCGCTAATGGCTTGACAAGCCCACCTACACTAATGGCCTGATAGGTGATTTTGATCCGGCGATTCTTTGGTTGATTCTATGTTACTAGTTACTACATGTGATGCTTGTTGCTACGTTGCTATGTCCCTTAGATGCTTAAACATGTTTGATAACTTGCATATCGAGACGGTTAAATGACGGTTAAACGATGGTTATCAATAAATGTAACATGAGTTGGTTCCTCATGACTTGTTGCTAAAGGTAACCCTGCGGGGTCTATGATACTTGTTTCTATGTGTTTCTATGGTCATGGTTGAGATATATGCTGAAATTGCTATGCACATGAGATTGCGAAACACAATCTATAATGATCTCGGATTTTATACTATGTACTATTAATTGTGTTCTACTCACTAGCTAATTCTTTAGCAAACTTATTTTAAACGTTTTTCAGGTGAAGTTTGATACAGTTTTGGTTCAAGACATTTAGGATGCTTCGGACCTAGAATAAAAAGACAATAAACAATATTTAATTGTCGGTTTCTGTTACGGTTTTAATGACTATTGAATGTTTCTTTATGTCACGACATTATTGCTTAATTAATATTAAAATATGCATTTAGTGTGCCATGTGCTTTGTACTTTGATATCCGATTCACTTGACGCGCCCGGTGTTTTCCGCCGCTGTGCGGGGTGTCATAAAAATAACCTTGATCCTACTTAGAAGAGAGGTATCATGCTTTAAGAAGAAAGCAATCGAACCAAACCAATGGTAGAATTAAATGACATCAAATCATTGATTTTATTCATAATTGGGTTAGGGTTTTCGTTTGTCGCATCATAAGGAGTAAATCTGCAAGATTAATCGAATTTTAACAATCTCTAACTACTTGTTGATTCGCAAGGCAGTCCTCTTTGTTCTTTGTTGTTCTTAGTTTTAATTCGTCATCAATCAAGTAAGTATTTCTATATAGAATGCTCGTGATAATCCCCTGATAGAAAGCCCTAAGTTAAATTGTTGATATCTTGAAACAATTTCATGCAATTTGGGATTTAGGGTTTATGTTCTTATTGAATTTGGGGGTAATTGTCTGAAATGTGTTAAAAGTAATTTTTTTCGAAACCATATCACTAACAGGATCCTGGCTGCTGGTTTGAATGATGATAGCTTAAACAAAAGGTCCCCGGTTTGAAACCAGGAACAAACATTTTTCTTTATCTTTTTTTTAATTACTTTATTAACCATTGCTACTATTTAAGTTAAACCTAATACTAATACTATATTATATATTTTATAAAAATGTTAAAATCTTATAAAATATATATCAGAACAATAATTTTATATAAACTAGTTTTATAAATTTAGTTATTACAAATACACTTAATACTTTAACAATATTATAAAAATGTATTTTAATACTTATAGAATATATACAAAGTTTTATAAATAATAAGTTACACAAATAAGACTTTATATGTATTTTTGTATACTTTAAAATTTTATTGAATGTTTTAAAGTATTTCTAATAAACATAACATATTTTTGACATTATATAAATTTTTGTTAAAAATAGATTATTAGATTTTCTACTGTTTACTAACATAATTATTATTACTATTGTCATCGTTATGAATAAATGTTTTTTTTATATATTTTTAGTCGTTTAACAAGAAACCTCCAAATCCCAATTCAAAACCCTAGAATCTCAATTTCCTTAGATTCCTATTGTTCAAATTCTAGTTTCTATACAATATGTTTTCTAAGTTAGGATCGTCATTTAATTAGGTAATTCTAATATTTGGACGATCCCTGGTTCCATTTAGACTATTAACGATTTGTTTCGCACCCGAGTTTCAAGATGAAATATGTGTTCAATTACAATGCAACGTTTTCTAATTTTCTTTTAATTTTCAAAAGAGATCATACAAATGTGTTAGTCTTGCTGCACCATGATGTAGTCTTATGTGATAGTTTAAAGTAGTATTATTACTTGGTAATCCTACCGGAACAATGTTAGCGCTAATGTTTGACAAACTCACCTGCATGTACAACATCGTTAGATGATTTAAACCCGGTCATTCAATTTCATTTTCAATTTCAATGTTACAAGTTGCTATACTATGTTGATATGTCATGTCCCTAAGTTGCCAAATAATTATTGATAACTAATATATCGAGACGGTTAAGTGAAGGTTGCTTGAAAAGTTATCTTTAGTTAATACATGAGTTGGTTCCATGATAAATGGGTACAAGTTGCTATACATTGATAGTTTTCAATGTGTGTTCAAGGGGTCATGGTTGAGAATGATATGAAATAGCTATACATGTATAATTGCACAACATATTTATGATGATCACGGATTTCTATACTACTATTTATTAATTATGGTTTACTCACTAACTTTTATAGCTAGCTTTATTTTCACATATTTTAGGTGTTATGTAGGATTGATTTTATGGCTATTTATTCAAGACATAGAGAAGTCTTGGGCCTAGAATAACAATAAAGATTTTTCAAGTAACGTTTCGGTTTATTACTTTGTTGTTTCCATTTAAGACTTATGTTCCAAAACTTATGTTATCATAATTAGACTTTAATAAATAAATACCATGTGCTTTGTTTACTCTTGATATCCAATTTATATGGCAACCTGATGTTTCAATATTTTTTTTACATAATTATAATTTTCTGTTAAATTAAGATTCTGTTTCTTATAATGTTAGATTAAGTTATTGCATTTAGTACTTGAGTATCGACTATGGACATCCAAGCTAACCGAAACTGAAAAGACTCGGAATAAATCGTATCCGTAACCGAAAAAACGAACCGAATTGCAAATTTGGTTTTCGGTTCGGTTACTAACAATATCCAATTTGTGAATTTGGTTTTCGGTAACAAAAAACATGATTTATTCGGTTCGGTTATCTGAATAATCCGTATAATAATTGGTTCCATCGGATAATCAGACCGAATAATCCTACTAAAGTGGATGAATTCGGTTTGGTCAGACAAAAAAAATCCATAACCAAATAAACCTACTAAAGTGGTTTAATTCGGTTAGGTTAGACAAAAAAATGATGTCATGACCGAATAAAAATATTTTACAACCGAATAAACCAGACCGAACAAAAAGTTAATTGAATCATTAAATACCGGACAAAAGTACAGTAGTTGATTATTAAGCATACATCACTTGCAACGAAATAAAAGCCTGAATACAATTTGACAAAAGTAAGTTTGTAGATAAAATAAAATAAACATAGATAGCTAAAGCAAAATAAACTTTGATAACATAAAATAAAGAAAAACCATAAAATTACAACGGAAACATACAAACAGGGGCGTACCCACCCTTAGAGGGTGGGTGGCGCCCGCTCCCCCTGCGAATTTTTTTTTTTTGGGTTTTTATATGTTATATTCTCGATCGACCTCCGTAAAATTTAGCCCTCGACCCCCATGCAGTCTTGAAAACTCAGTTTAATGCCCAGTTAACGGCCTATATGAGACACATAATATTTAACCATGGATTAGGTTAACTAATTGTTAGAAGAGAGTAATATATATATATATATATATATATATATGTTTATTTATATTGTCATGTATAGTCAAGAATTAAGGTATTGTAACCTCAAGTGTTTTTCACCATTACACAAAACCATCAACATAGTTGTTGATTTGGATGGTCATGAGTACAATAAAGGAAATTCATAAATAAACTTCATGAGTACAAGAAAGGAAATACATAAATAAACTAACTACTTTTGCTAAGTAATCAAGTGAGAAGTGAGGAATGGTGGAAAAATTAGTTGTAAAACCAAGGTTCACAACATCACCATTTTTATACCATAACACAAGTACTCTAACATAATCTTGTTTGGAAACATGATTTGGTTTCATTCACTTCTTATTTGTAGATTAATTAGTAGCTTAAGAAAGATGTAGAATGGAGGCATATGAAGTTTAAGAAACAAAATAAAAGATTTATTTTATAAAGTTTGAAAAAAATAATCCTAACTCGAATCTTAAAATGGTGATTTACCAAACTTTATTTACCTTGTTGGTAAATATATGGTAAATTTCATAGATGATGTTTCAAGTATTTAGGAATAAAAATAAAGTAAAAAAATGAAAGAAAAAAGAAAAAAATGAAAGGGAGTTTGAGAGAGAGTTTAGAGTGATGAAAGTGATTTGGTTTGGTATTTATAGATAAAAATTAGAGTTAGACATTAAAGAAGTTAGGTAAGTGGAGGGAAATTGAAAATTTTCAATTATAATATAGGTGGAGGGAAATGAAACTTTTTTAATTTTGACCTCTCAAATTTAGTTGTTGTCATTTTTTAATTTGACCCGACCCGTTTCGACCCGAACCGAAACGGATTAGAAAAAATATTATATATCGATACTCAAAAGATTACTATCAAATTTCCGACCCCCATGAAAAAAATTCATGGGTACGCCACTGCATACAAACATTAAAGAGGTTACGATCACTACTAATCTTGAGGAGAGTCCTGATTTTGAGGCCATTTCAATTCCACCATAGTGGAGTACAGACAACGTTTTATCTAATTGCTTGCTGAACATGCCATTAGTTAAAATGAGTCTGATAACCAATATATTCGTTCAAATTCCAAGACATCGTTTGTAATGTCTTAACTCGTCTCGCACGATGGTTTGCTCGACCATCCTGTTATGTTGGATGAAAAGTCAACGTCGGTTAAAGCTGGTCAAAGTCAACAGAATACTACCATGTGAAAGAAGAAATATTAATTTGGGAATATTCTAAGTGTTGACATATAGCCGATAACATCGACTACAAAACAAGAGTAAAAAAACCAAGTTTTAAAGCATAGCCGATGAAATCGACTATCATTGTAGCATCGACTCAAGAAAAAAAAGGCCATGTTATGTACATTTTAGGGTTGAACAACTTGAGAACATTTTGGACACTTTGAGAGAATTTTAGAGCACACCATTGTATACCACACTTGAAAATCCTTTGAGTGAAATATTATTTGTGAAATCATTGTGTTCTTGTTAATTTCTAATCATCATTTTGTTCCCCGATCCATCGTTCATAACGCGAGATCATCAAACATATCTGTAAGATTCTACATCTTAGATTTGATCTAAACAACAACAAAATACAACAATTCATCGATCCCCAAGAATTCACAGTGCAGATGAGGGTAAAGTTGTTACATGCTCAATATAGTTTCATTCAGCATCTCTCTGTCCCTTAATCATTCAACATTTAACTAAACCAATAAGAGTTTTTTTAATAAAACAAACGCTCTGAATGCTAAATGATTCCGCGCTAAACTAAAACATTCAGAGGTGAAACATAAAGCCCATTAAACGGCTGTTTTGTAGTCAGTAAAATGGCCTTTTTCATTTATAGTAATTAGTAAACGGCTGTTTTTTTTAACGGTATTTGGTTGTTGTACGTTTTTTTCCACACGTTTTCTGGTTGGCTTCCACTTTGGTGGTGACAGCTTTTGGTGGGACTTGGGAGGACCAAAGAAGTTGAACAAGTGTACCCAAAGTCTATCATAAATAGGATATTGACTAGTAATTATTAACTGTGGTCTTTATCAGCTTAGTTATCTTCCATAAACATAATCTCACTCTAGCATGGCCTTGATGTTGGTTATCTTCTTAAAGCTGGTGTGCATACTTTTAGTTACAGAAGGATCTCTAATTAATGATTCAGTCTCCTATAACTATAATAATATTAGCTTAGGTTCGTCTTTGAACACAGATACAAACCCTTCATGGGTCTCACCTTCAGGACTTTTTGCATTTGGTTTCTACCCACAAGATGGCGGTTTTGCAGTTGGGATATGGCTGACAACCAATCCAGAAATTACAGTTGTTTGGACTGCAAACCGTGACGACCCGCCTGTCTCCTCAAACAGTACTATTGAGCTCACTAGAGATGGTCGGTTGATTTTGTTGACTACGTATGGTGAGCAAAAGTCCCTCACATATCAGTTGGACTTGGACACGGACTCGGTTTTGGCAACCTCAGCTTCTATGTTTGATTCTGGTAATTTTGTACTCTATAGGCGTTCGGATGTCTTATGGCAAAGCTTTGGTTACCCTTGTGATACGATATTAGGAGGGCAAGAAGTTGCTGCAGGGAATCAGCTAGTCTCTTGTGTATCGACTTCACAACACTCGAGTGGACGTTTTGTACTGAAAATGCAGGATGATGGAAACCTTGTGGCTTACCCTCAAAACAGTGCCATGTGGGATAGTGATGCATACTGGGCCAGTGGAACATTAGGTGGCTTTTACGAGTCACTGATTCTCAATCGCACTGGTTCACTGTGCATACTGGAGGGTGATGTAGTGCAGAAGGCATTAAATCCATCTACGAGCTCACTGTCGGAAAAGAATGAGAGAATAGTCTTTCGTGCCACTTTGACTCCGTATGGTAACTTTGTTTTGTATTCCCACAAATTCACAAATTCATCTAGTAACTCAACAGGAATGATTGAATGGGAAATGTTACAGGACCCGTGTAAGGCCAAAGGCATTTGTGGTGTTAATAGCTATTGTTTAAACACTGCCCGCAAGGCTGAGTGCCGTTGCTTTCCTGGTTTCTCATTTTTTATCAACTCGACGGATGGGAAGTTCCTTGGTTGTTACAGGAATTTCACAGATGAAGAAGACTGCAGTCAAAGAGGGCTACAACTTTACTACAATATTACTGCTGTGGACAATATGGACGTTGGGGTCTATCCTTACTCTGTCATGAATCTTAGCAAGGAGGCTTGTATTAATTCTTGCCTGAGTGATTGCAATTGTTGGGTAGGCTTGTATGCAAATGGTAGCTGCAAAATGCTCAAGGTTCCAATTATTTATGCAGTGCTTAATAAGAGCAAATTAGCTACAGTCTTCATCATAACTAGTTTCCCGAAAGTCAAAGACCGGCAACCCAAATACTCACCAGACCAAAGTAGAGTAGCTGAAAGGAAAAAACTTGTTTCCATTTTAGCCATAACACTAGGCTTCTTTGATCTACTGTGTACGCTGATGGCCTTCTCTAGTTTCTTTTACTACAGAATGCATGCTCGTAGGTACCAACGTATGTCAGAAAATGTTGATAATGGGTTGATAAGTGATCATTTTACTCTGCGGTCATTCTCTTTTGAGGAACTTCATAAAGCTACAGATGGTTTTAAGGAAGTGATAGGCAGAAACTCTATTGGAGAGGTCTACAAAGGGTTTATTTCTGAGGGCCAGAAAGCAGTTGCTGTGAAGAGACTGCATACGAGGATGTTTGATGGAGATGGAGGGTTTCGGGCAGAAATTACTGCTATCGCGCAAACTCATCACCGGAACTTGGTTCGCTTACTTGGTTTCTGCATACATGGAGCTGCAAAGCTACTCGTTTACGAGTTTATGAGCAATGGGTCACTGGCAGATGTTCTTTTAAACCCGGAAACACAACCTGGCTGGAAAGAACGTGTCAGTCTGGTACTAGATGTGGCTAGAGGAATCTTGTATCTTCATCAAGAGTGTGAAACTCGTATAATACACTGCAATATAAAGCCTCATAATATTCTTTTCGATGAATCTTGGACTGCGAAGATCTCTGATTTTGGGTTATCAAAGCTATTGAGGCCAGATCAGAGTGGAACCCTCACAGGTGTTAGGGGAACACGAGGGTACCTGGCACCTGAGTGGCACAAGAACACCTTAATATCTACCAAGGTGGATATATACAGCTTTGGGGTTGTGCTTCTTGAGATTTTGTCTTGCACTGGTGATATGGAGATAGACATTTTGTGTGATGACAAAATGTCTCTTTTCACTTGGGTTTACGATTGTTTTGTGGCCAATGAATTACAGAGGCTGATTGGTGATAAAGAAGTAGATATATGCATGTTGGAAAAAATGCTGAAAGTTGGACTTCTGTGCATTCATGATGATCCAGAGACAAGGCCTTCGATCAAAGATGTTATCCTAATGTTAGAGGGAACAATTGATATACCAATACCTCCATCACCAATACCTCCATCACCAGTTCTTTCTTTGATTTAGCTTGGTTGTTATCTTTCAAAATTTTATTTGAAACATAGTATGTAATCTCATAAGAGCGTTTACGTTTATGTAATATATATCGAACGTCAGCAATATGTCTAGTTCTACTTAGCCACAAATAATTATGAGCTTATAAGTCTTGGCTCCCAAGATGTTCAAACCTTTAAGTTCGAGCTTGATATATGTATCTTCTGGTAAAGATTGTGTGACGATTTATTTCAATGGCGACTGAGTTTATGCTTGACTTGCCAAACAAATGAGTCAGTCAAACCATAGCCGGTGAGTGTCCAACATGATAGCAGATCCAATTGTTATTATGCCTATTTATGATTCATTTAACATCATACTGACCAGATAGAAAAAAGTAACAAAAAATAAACAAAGACTTAAAAAGGATGACTTAGAGTCTTGTGTTTGAATTTTCTTGATTTATGAAAAAGGGTGAAAATTAATTGTGGCCCGTATAGAGTGATGTTGATTGACACTACTGATCATTACTTTTTCCACACGTTGTGGTCAATGCTCCAAGTCTTTCTTTGATCATTACTTCGTTTGATGCATATCATGGGTTCATTACTGCTTACCTTTCTCTTTCTCCATTTTATTTATATCAGGGTTGATGGAGCATCTGATCAGTTGATAAGCTTGGGGTCGTCACTTGTAGCTGGTGCACAATCTGGCTATGCATGGTACTCCCAGTCTAGTCTTTTTGCATTTGGATTTTACCCACAAGGCACTGGGTATGTGGTTGCAATCTGGTTAGTTGGCCTTGAAGAAAATACGGTTGTGTGGACCGCTTATCGAGATGATCCACCAGTATCACCAGATAGCAAGTTAGAGCTTACTCATAAAGGGGAATTGGTTCTATTCTCTGACTATGATGGTGTTAATAAGACCATTGCAGCTGATATTTCATATGCTGTGATAAATAACAATGGAAATTTCGTACTGCATAATCATCATTCGGGTGTAGTGTGGCAGAGTTTTAACCGTCCTACAGATTCTCTGTTACAAGGCCAGCGTCTGTTTGCTGGGAATGAATTGGTTTCAAGTGTCTCTAAAACTGATTATTCTAGTGGAGGTTTTCATATTAAGATGCAGATGGATGGTAATCTTGTTATGTATCCAATAAACACAGATGACGAAGGAGGTACAAATGCTTATTGGGATAGCAGTACCAACAACCCTACAATCAAGAACTCAAAGAACTACCTGTACGTACCTAAACAATACCGGTTTACTGCTTATGGATGGCAACAATTCACAAGTCATCAAGCAGCTTTATACTAAACCCCCTTATCCTGCCATGTATCGTGTGACGCTTGGTGATGACGGGATATTTCGGCTATATTCTTACAACCACACCAACTCCACCCCTTCCATAGTATGGAAAGCGCCAGATCAACCTTGTGACGTTAAAAACTTCTGTGGATTTAACAGCTATTACACTATGAATGATGAGCAGCCTTATTGTGTTTGCCTTCCCGGATCTGATTTTATAGATTCTGAAAGGAAATATAGTGGTTGCCAGAGGAGTTTCACAAAAGCAATGTGCATAAGCGGTAAAGAACACACGACATATTACAAGATGGATATCAAAGAGCAAGTAGTGTGGGAGGACCATCCTTACTATCGCTACCCCACTGACAACAAAGAGGACTGCAGTGATTCCTGTTTGAAGGATTGTGATTGTGATGCAGCTCTTTTGCAGGAAGATTACTGTGAGAAACACAAGTACCCACTGCGGTATGTAACAAGAGTTTTTGATGATGTGACATCTACGGGTCTGTTCAAGACGAGCATGATAAGCCTGTATGACGATGCCGATGCCGATGAATCCTTTAATGCTAGCTCAGTAGAGCTGCCACATGGGGTGGTGAGTACAGGCAAGAAGACATGGGTTCTGATTCTTGTTATAACCATCGGGTTTTCTATCTATTCTTGCATATCATTAAGTGTGTCTGGATTTTTCATTTTCAAGTTCCGTCTTCTGAAGTACAAGAGATTGTTGGAAAGTAGAACTATGGGGTTGGCTGGGGACCTCATCCTAAGATCGTATACTTACAATGAGCTTAGAAAGGCAACTAACGGGTTTAAACAAGAGTTAGGAAGGGGGTCATTTGGAACAGTCTATAAAGGGTGCTTCAGCAAGGGAAATAAATTACTGATAGCAGTGAAGAGACTTGAGAAGGTGGTAGATGAAGGAGAGAGAGAATTTCAAGCTGAAATGCAAGTGATTGGGAAAACTCATCACAGAAATCTAGTCCGCCTGCTCGGTTATTGTGCAGAAGGTAAATCTGAGAGGCTTCTTGTTTACGAGTACATGAGCAATGGAACTCTTGCTGACCGTTTATTCAAATCAGAAAGACTTCCAGACTGGTTTGAGAGAGTGCAAATCGCGCTTGATGTTGCAAGAGGAATCCTTTACCTTCATGAAGAATGCGAGTCACCCATCATTCATTGTGATATAAAGCCTCAAAACATACTAATGGATGATTTCTGGACTGCTAAAATTTCTGACTTTGGAATGGCAAAACTACTAATGCCAGATCAATCCAAGACATTCACAGATGCTCGAGGCACTAGAGGGTAAGGCTACTACTGATTCTACGATTTATGTTATCTAATGGTTTCTTGAAATTCATACATATTGTGTTTTGTTTGGTTTGGTTTGGTTTGGTTTTGTTTTGTCTCACAGGTACTTGGCACCCGAGTGGCAGAAAAACATTCCAATATCAGTGAAGGTTGATATTTTCAGCTATGGGATTGTTCTGCTTGAAATCATATGCTGCAGAAAGAATTTGGAAGTACATGTATCCAATCCGGATGAGATTGTTCTTTCTAGTTGGGTTTACAAGTGCTTTGAAAGCGGGCAGTTGGACATGCTTGTTGGTCATGAAGAACTGGACAAAGAGACATTGGAGAGGCTTGTCAAAGTCGGACTTTGGTGCATCCAGGAAGAACCTGCTCGGCGTCCCTCTATGAAGTGTGTGCTGTTAATGTTAGAAGGGATCACAAACATTGCGACTCCCCCGTGTCCAACTTCCACGTGGTAATCCTTGCTTTTGCCTGATGATGATTTCATTTTTCTTCTTTTCAATCCTTATTAAGCAAAACGTCTCATATCTTTACAACATTCTTACTCCCATTAAGTACACGAAAAATATGCCAGGTCTTGTATTTCATGACTGTTGGATATTCTTCTTAGACCAAAAAATACAAAATTAGGGGTATAAATGAGCCGAGTTACTCTTGTTAGACCAAAAAATACAAACTATCAGCAAAAAAAATGGTTATCGGGGGATTTCATGAAATCGTTTGCTCACTTTTTTGGATGGGAATTTTCCTTCAAAGATATTTGAAGTTTCATTTATCTTCATTGTTGTTATATGATTTAACCATGTGACCTGATTGCAGATTGATCAAATACAGACAAATTGTTCCAGTTTCTTGGATTTTAGACATTAAATATGTGTGAAGACTGAAGACTAAACCTTTTGTTGGTTAAATTTGAAATTTTTTATCACTTGTATGTAAACAATTTGTATTTTCCAAACTGCTGGAAATATTTGATTTAATTATATGACTCAGTTAAACCATAGAATTGTAATTGTGAATTGTATTGAATGAATAATAAGGATTGTACATGAGAATATATAATAATATAAAATACATCTAGGCCCCTCTAGATTACACAAATAGTAACCCTAGACTAATACTTGAAATATGTCTAACATCCCCCCGCAAGCTAAGGCCGAGTAACGACCTGTAGCTTGGATCGCAAAAAGATATGTCGGTCAGTAGCCAAGGGCTTGGTGAAAATGTCAGCTATTTGATCACCAGTGGATATATATTGCACTCGTAACTTTCCAGCAGCAACTTTTTCCCTGACAAAGTGGAAATCAACCTCAACATGTTTGGTTCGAGCATGAAACACAGGATTCGCTGATAGGTACGTTGCCCCCAAGTTGTCACACCATAAAGTGGGGGCTGACTTTGTGGGAATACCAAGTTCACGTAGGAGAGCTTGTAGCCAAGTAAGTTCTGCAACTGTGTCAGCCAGGGCCTTGTACTCTGATTCAGTGGAGGATCTAGAAACTGTGCGTTGTTTTCGAGCTGTCCATGAGATTAGATTAGACCCCAAGTAAATGGCAAATCCCCCAGTGGATCTCCGATCATCTGGGCAACCAGCCCAGTCAGCATCAGAGTAGGCTTGAATATCCTGCCAATGAGCATCTGTGAAAGCATGTAGAGTAGATCCAGATGCTCGCTTGATAAGTAGCCCATGATTGGAGGTGCCAAGTAGATACCGTAAGATACGCTTCACTGCAGACCAGTGATTTTCAGTGGGAGCATGCATGAATTGACAGACTTTGTTGACTGCAAAGGAGACATCTGGTCTGGACAGGGTAACATACTGTAAAGCACCAACCATTTGTCTATATTTGACTGGATCCGAGAATGCCGGGCTGTCATGTAGAGATAATGGGTTGGATGTACTCATAGGTGATGGAACCGGCAAGTTAAACCATAGAATTGTAATTGTGAATTGTATTGAATGAATAATAAGGATTGTACATGAGAATATATAATAATATAAAATACATCTAGGCCCCTCTAGATTACACAAATAGTAACCCTAGACTAATACTTGAAATATGTCTAACAGACTCTTGGTCTCTTGGTTCTGTAACTTGTAATATGCCTGCTTCAGCTAATTTTTCATTGTCTAGAAGATTTTCTTTTATTGTGACCAACTTCTTCAGCTTTAGGTAAAAGGGTTAGATGGGTTATAGACTTATAGTACAAGGATGAAGGATTTGCTTAGAACAATTTACATCAATACGTAACAACAATTTTAATCCATTGTTTTGGTATGATGTCTCTTCCAACAATTTTAATACATTGATTTGGAATGATTTGGATGACGAGGTGTTTGTGGAATTATGTCTCTTCCAACAAATCTAGCAAAAACAACACTTTAATCCATTGTTTTGAATTGACAAAATATATTTAGATATTAAAAAAAGTAATTAAAACAAAAACAAAACGTCAGTATAGAACTAGCTAACTTGATAGAGACATTATTTTTTAAATCGGAGACATGAGTGTAATTTTGTCTAAATTTAAAAGTAGGTTGGTACTAAACAAAGCAAATCAACTTTTGATTTTATTCAATTAAGTAAATAATACTTTGTTTAGTTTCAAATACTTAGTGTCAATGGGGTTAGTGGTCTATTTGTAACACATTTGTATTGGGTGTTGGAAGCACTAAGTCTTGGGTTTGAATTTTGCTAAGGATATATATGGTGTATTTTTCTTTAAAAATCAAGACGTTGCTGTTTAAAAAAGGGGTAACTTTGTAAAAACATAACCAAGTTTCATTTTTGTTCTAATTAAGTCACTCAAGTTTAAAAATTGTTCCAATTAGGTCACTCACCTTCATATTTTATTCAAATTAGAGGTTTTAACATGTTGTTTTCACATGTTTTTCTTTACGTTTCAGTTAGGAATTATTTTTTACATTTTTTTATGCTAATGTGAAGCGGTAATGTGAATTGTAGATTTATTTTTTTATTTTTTATTATAATTAACATATTTTGAATTTTTTTAATATAATTACATATATTAAATATTCCGACCCCCACATTCTATCCCTAATTCCTTTCTTGGCACAAACAAAATCCAACAATTGCTCGATTTGAAGGTTTAGTCATCCAATTCAAGTAAAATATGCTTGAGTGACCTAATCAGAACAAAACTGAAACTTGATTATGTTTCTATGGCATTTTCCCTTTAAGGGAATAAATTAGATACTTAATAGGCAAACATTGATTTTAAAAAATAAACAAAAACAAATGTGATCACTTATTACTTCTGACGTTCTTCCCAAACCTTCCACTATCATAATCGATCACAAGAACCCTAACTGAAGAACCCATTGTTTACTAATATTCTTCATGATTCATCTTCTCAAACGATCTGCAAGCACCCTAACTGAACCACCGCCCTACTTGAAACCATCGAAGATCTTCCTTGTGATCGACACAATAGTGAATGATGTACATATAAATTAAGATATCAGACCAGAGCAAAGAACTTCCATTCAAAATTAATTGCAACTAATATGAAGTTCCAATACATATAGCAGCCGTAAAATAATTATCCTAAGACCTAGGAATAAATAATTATCCATTCTTATTCTTATTCTTATTATTGAAAAACAAAGGCTTTAAACAGTATTACAGTCAACTTTGTGTTTTTTTAGTTTGGCCACCAGGGTTTGTGGATTGTATGTTCAGCATTTTCTTAGTTCCTTCCTTATTAGTGTAAACATGTACGTCACTACACTACACAACACCCTTTTTTTCTCCAATTTGCTTTCATTCTTTGCAGAGAGAAGCTCTTTCTTTCTCATCATTTTTCTTTGTTGGCTCTACCAAATGCCCATCATCAAGAGTAGATCCATACGGAAGACGTTCGTTTTACGGTATGGTAGCGTTTGGTGGGCAAGCGGTGGTTTCATATGTTGGCGGCGAGGGTTTAGAGCAGGAGATGGTCATGGCTGGTGGTTATGGTTAGGGGTGTTCAAAGTCGGGTATCCGGATTTCGGATACCTGAATTTTCGGATATCCGAAAATTTCGGATAGTGATTTTCACTATCCGTATCCGAATCCGAAATTTCGGATATCCGGATTTCGGATACCCGAAAGTTCGGATACGGATTCGGATAGTATCCAAATATCCGAAAATTTTGATTTTTTTTTTTTTTGTTTTTTTTTTGCATTTCATGCAATCCAAATTAGCCTTAATATTAAACAACTAACCAAAAAAGTCATAATACAATTATAGTCAAAGTACAAATATCTAAATAACAAGTTGTTTTAATCAAACATCAACTCCAAACATTTCAATACATTCAAATAATCGTCCACTCTATACATCTGACAAGTCCGCTACTTGTCTCATGACCAAGACTTTTAAGTCGACAACAAAAAAAACTAACTAAAAATCAAATATTGGACATGATTATGAAGTTTTTTTTTATTTCTCATACTTTTGAAAAACTAATAATGAAATTAAATATAAGTTATCTCTTGGTTATTTTAGAAAATAATATTAAAAAAGACTATAAAGAATACTATAAAAAAGTACAAATGCATTTACAAGGTAACAACATGATCGGAGGCGTGCACCGGTGGGTTTTCGACTTGTCGGGCGTGCGACAGTGGGTCGCCGGAGCGTGCACCGATTTGAGACCGGAGGATAGAGGGCGTGAATGTAATTGGAATACTAAATACATGTTAACTTTAAAGTTTATAAGCATAGTTTTATAAATATATTAAATACATAATCTAAAAAAATAAAAATAAAAAATTTGGATTTCGGATAATCGGATAATCCGAATATCCGAATTATGCCAAAATTACTATCCGAACCCGAATCCGAAATTTCGGGTATCCGAAGTTCGGATATCCGAATTTTCGGGTATCCGAAATTTCGGGTATTTCGGGTTCGGAATATCGGATTTTCGGAACGGGTTTTCGGATGCGGATATTTTTGAACCCCCCTAGTTATGGTGATGGATGATGATGGCGATTCAGGTTTTAATAAGAGGGATCTAGATTTTAGGCGGATGGTGGTGCAGGTTTGGGTTTTGTTGTGAGGGGTTCAGATTTTGGGTGGGTTCGATAGTAGGACTGTCTCTACAGGCTTAACAAGTGATGTAATTGCTTCAGGCCCCCACCATTTAAGGGCCCCTAAACTTGTACAACGTAATACAATTCTATGAATATAATTTTAGTTGCAACGCGATTAAATATAAAAGTTCATTTATACATTCATGCTCGTACTTAGAAGTACAAATACTACAACTTTTAATGAAAATCTTGATAAACATGAACAAATAAATATAAACATTTTAGTTTATTACTGTCAATCCTAAGTTCGGAAAAAAGTTTATATTAGTTTTTAGAAAAAAGGCCTCAATTTTTATAATTAGATTGAGGCCCCTTATAATGTTGAGACGGCTCTGTTTGATAGTATGAAGCCGGTGGTGATGGTCTAGGGTATAAGTTGACAGCTAGTCCGCCATAAATATGATAACAATCTTGAAGAATAAATGAATACTCAAGCAAGGAGCAAAGATCTTCAAGAGAATTTACAAAGGTAATAAACATACGTGTACGTGGTTAATTTTTGTATCAAGTGAATACTTACATATAATTTGTTCGTTTAATATTAGGTTGAATTTTATGTCATTTGTTTGGATTTGGATCTTGGTGCTCATTCATTTGAGAATTCTAATGTATATGCAAATACAATATATAAACAACTTCACTTTAAGAGGCTTGCATTTGTCATTGCATAATATGAATTGAAATCAAAGAATCTGTGATATTTAGAAAAATATATGTTGTTGATATTCATCGAACACTAAGAAGGGTGGTCACGAAGTGTATTTAACAAGATTGAAGATGGAGAATCATGGAAGAGGAAGATGTAAAGCAGAGCGAATTCTGTGTTGAATATAGTGGTGTAGGTCGGCGACATTGGAGGCTGCTTGAGATGATACCTTCTCAATATACTATCTGATTTGGGTGTTTGAAAATTTTATGCTTTTAGCCAATTTTCATTGTATCCTGCAATCATTCTCATGAAAATCTGTACAACAATTGGTTTAATAATTAATAACCCATGTTCATAATCATACACATATCAATATGCTTTCCATTCCCTTTTTATTTAAGAACAAAAAAGTTTAGATTAAAACACTTATGATACCATTGCTTAGGTTATAGCAGATTTGAAAATCTAGGAGAAGTACAAGGTTAATCTTCATCAACACAACAAGAATGGTAAAGAAAAAACTCATCGTTAGTATATTGCATTATCTTTTGCAATGTTTTCATGATTGGATCGGACAGTGAATCGGTCGTCTTACTGGTTCACTGGTTGGACCGGTCGGACCGGTTGAATCGGTTTTGAACAATATAAATAATAAATATATATTTTTCACAGTATTAGAATTTCAAATATAAGTTAGACTCTCGAACACAAGTATTTTAAGTTCTAAAACCATAATACAAACACATTAATCATGTTAAACAAGCATTTAAGTTTAATACTATGAGTTTAAACAAAGATGATTTAATTTTAAAGACACAACTAACTTAAAAAAAAATAAAAACTATTTTTCGATCCGATCCAACCGGTCGACCGGTTCAAACCGGCCGAGTCTTTATGCTGAAAACGAACATTTATGAACCGGTTCGGTGTCGTCTCCGAATCCCGGTTCAACCGGTCGAACCGAACCGAATCTGAAAACATTGATCTTTTGACGCATTTAAACTAGGATGGAGACTAAATACACTCAAATTAATATTTATCAAAAACTCCAATTCCTATTTTTTCTTCTCAAATCAGATATGCAAATTTATGAAGCAACAAAGATGCCCCCAAAACTTTTGAAACAACACCAAGCAGAAAGGAATTAGACACTTTTCTACAACTAGCAACTTAGGCAGACACCTTTGTACCCAATTGACCCAAGTTAGAAGAGGAGTCCACCTCAGAAAAAGTAAAAAAAAAAACAACTTTTTGTAGGCCAAAAATCAATAAACTATGCACATTTAGGATGTTTTAACCTGACAAATTTGTAATATATATGTTTGTTGCTACTACTTTTTTGTGAATATAAACATTCATTTACTATCATGTGATACACAATACCATATAACGGAGTTACTAAATGTTTAAATCATAATATGCCTGACTTTTGAACTATTGTTTATGTTGCTCATCTTTCAAGAATAGAGATTACAGTGGAGAGCCTTTAAAGACCATCAATTAAGGCAACCTATGAACTCAAACCTGTTAGTGTTTGACACAAAGTTGTTGTATATTGCAGGGGACCTATCAACACGAAGTTGATCCTTCTAATATTTAACTCCAAGCTGAATGTTTGTATATCGATATATCAGTTTTAGCCTTTCTAAAATGTATATGGAATAGTTTCACCAAAATCCGCGCAGCGTAACGCGCACGCGCTAGGAAAAAAAACAAGTTCAATTAATAAGTAATAAGACAAACCCTTTCGCAAAGGCAAGTTCAATGAATAAGTTTGCTATCTGTTTCTTTGTTCAATGTGCAAAGGCAAAATTTCATTTGACTCAACCCTTTCGCAAACAAAGTAACAATCCATCTGAACATGTTTAGTACGTTCGTGAAAAACTGGATTATTAGCGATATGTCGGGCTGCCAAGTTATCACAAAACAAGGGTGTCGCTTTTGTGTGATCAACTTGTAAGTCTTTCAACAACCAACACAACCATAATATCTGACCCACGGTGGTTGCCATGGCTCGATATTCTGCCTCAGCTGATGACCGAGAAACTACTGATTGTTTCTTGGTTTTCCACGAGACTGGTGCACCACCTAAAGAGAGAAAGTAGCTGGTTCGTGATCGTCTAGTAATTGACATCCCAACCAATCTGCTTCACAGTAAGCAACAAGATCTAAGTCTCCAAAGAGAGAAAGTAGCTTGTCATGGAGTTGTGTTTAGATAATGAAGAATACGAGTAGCAACTTCCATATGTTCACGTTGAGGATATGAGATAAACTGACTCAAAAAATTAATTGAGTGGGCAAAGCATGGCCTAAGGACTTGAAGGTATAACAATCTTCTAATGAGACGCCTTAATTGATTTGCATCTGTTTTATCACTTTTTTTTTGCATTCGCCTAGTTTTAGATTTTGTTCTATAGGAAAGGAGCTAGGCCGACATCCAATTAAACCAGTGTCATCAAGAATATCCAAAGTGTATTTCCTTTGGTTTAGTACCAACCCATCGTTGATTTTCGCTACCTCAATTCCCAAGAAATATTTCAAAGCACCTAGATCTTTGATGTTAAAAATTTTATGAAGATACTCCTTTGTTTGTTGAATTTTCATTGTATCATTTCCCGTTATTATAACATCGTCAATGTAAATTAGAATGGCAACAAATAAGTTGTTATTTTTTAAAGTAAATAAGGAGTACTCTGCATTGGATTGACCATACCCGATATCAAGCAGATATTTGGTGAACTTTTGGTACCAAATCCGAGATACCTGTTTTAACTTGTAAAGGGATTTTCTAAGCCGACATACTCGAGTTTCTTCCTTCTTGTAGAACTTATGTGCTCTAAATTACATATTATTTATATAAATATTTCACTTTTGGTCCAAGTTTACTCTTAATTGGTTTATAATTTTATTTTGATTAATTTAATAGACCGTGAGCTAAATATAATGAATTTTGACTAAATAAAAGTCTGAAAGTTAAGCTAGTGAATTTTGACTATGTTTGAAACCTATTAATGATACATTTTACATATTATGTTTTACATTTTCCTCATTTGATGTAGGCCACCAAGTTAAATCAAGTGAATGTTTTGGAAAATCAGTAACAATTTCGTGGAAAAGGATGAAGGCCATTACATGTGTGAACCATATAATTAAACGGTTTTACATACAAAAAAGGGGTTGAACGGCAGAGGGCGTCGAACGAAAGAAGAAACTAAGGAAAAAAAGGATTGAAGCAAGCACACAAGCACGTCATCAAAATCAACGGTGATATCGATCGAATTAATTAAGCAAGCATGCCGGTCAATTAATTTAAGCTAACAGACAGACTGCTAAATAATTATTATAGTTTTTCGATGAACTATCACTTTATTCGTGTTCTAGTTTTTTTTTGAACATGATTTTTGGCTAAGTTTTAATACTACTTAGGTATTGATGAATAATTATTGAAACTTGAATGATTTTTGATTGATTGAATGTGTTTACATATTTAGAAGTTGATTGGTATTGATTGTGTATTCCATACGTTCAGTGGCGAAGTCAGGATTTTGTTAATAGGAGGGCCTAAAGTTATGGTGCCCACAACAAAGGGGGCCTGATTTTAAAAATGGGAGGGTCCGTACCCAATTTATATACCAAAATCAACTAAAAACCGACAAATCGCTACTACTAACCGGAAAAAATGGGAGGGCCCGGACCCTCCCGAGTCTCCACTTGGCTGCGCCCTTGCATACGTTAACTCGTTGAATGTCTATCATAGAAGGTTACGTATCTAGGTCATGTGACTTTGTGTTTATGACTAGTTGGTGACTTGTAAATCATAGGAATTGCATGATAGACTAAATAAATCTAAATGTTCTACTTAACTAGAGACTGAGAAGTAAAGGTTCATCGGGATTGTCTATGTGAATAGGGTTTTAGGATTTAATTGTCTGAGAAGAGATTTGCCTATCTATCTTGTTTACAGTGTTATTTCGTGTTTTATCAATGATCTATATGTTACCTCATACATGTAATGCGTATTGTGATAGTGGAACCGAGAGGTGAGTTATTATTTAGGTACGTGAATGTCGTTGGAGAGACTGAAAGGTGATCCACTTAATCGGTAATTTAACACGTCCTTTAGGGCTTCTTATTGGTCACACCTGGAGAATAAACTGGGATCCTTTAGGTTGCTTAGAGGTTTCGTATCTTTAGATCCCGATTCCATCAATATTCCATAACCGTTAGAAGTTCAAGTTTCACAATCGGTGTGACACCCCGCCCGGCGGCGGAAAAACACCGGGCGCGTCAAATGAATTGGATATCAATAGTACAAAGCACATGGCACTAAATGCATATTTTAATATCATTAAAGTAATAATGTTGTGACATAAAAGAAGCAATAACTAGTCTTAAAATCGTAATAAAAGCCAACAAATAAATCATGTTTATTTATTCTAGGTCCAAAGCATCCTAAGTATCTTGAACCGTAACCGTCTCAAACACCACCTGAAATACGTGTAAAATAAGTTAGCTAAAGATTTAGCTAGTGAGTAAAACACAGTAATAGTACGTAATACGAAATCCGAGATCATTATAAATATGTTTCGCAATCTTATGTGTATAGCAATATCATCATATATCTCAACCATGACCATAGAATCACATAGAAACAAGAATCCATAGACCCCGCAGGGTAACTTTTAGCAACAAGTCATGAGGAACCACTCATGATACAAATACTGATAACTATCGTTTAACCGTCATTTAACCGTCTCGATATATATAAGTTATCAATAAATGTTTAAGCATCTAAGGGACATAGCAACGTAGCAACAAGCATATCATATAGTAACTAGTAACCAACACATAGAATCGAACATAGAATCGCCGGGTTAAAATCACCTATCAGGCCATTAGTGTAGGTGGGCTTGTCAAGCCATTAGCGCTAACATCGTACCGGTGGAAATTACAAGCATATATAAGTACTATTGACTATCACATAAATTTGCATCATGCGGCCAAACAAGATTAACACATCTAATGATCTCATTTTGAAAATAGAAACAAAAGAAAAGAAACCGTAGTATTATAGGAACACGTATTTCAGCCCCAAAAACGTAACCAGTAAAAAGGGGTGTGAGTTTACTCACCTCGTAAAGCAAAAGTAATCTAAAAAGTAACGCAGCTACAACGAACCGAGAGTTTCCCAAATATTGGTACCACCTAATTAATTGGGAAAAATCGTACTTAGAAACGAAACAATAGCAACAGAATCACAAATCCGAGATCTACGGTTTCGGATTTGTGATTTAGAGTTTTTGATTATAAATTTAGATTTTTGGTACGAAACATAATCGTATTTTCGTATTATATTTTATACAAAACCGTTGTTAGTTTTTATATGTACTATTGGTATAATTTCATTATAACAATGAAACCTTATTATTTGTATATTTGTATTAAAAATTATATGTTTTTAAACCTTAGAATAATACTTAATTCAAAAGGTGTCATTTAGGTTGTTAGCAAATTAAAGGTTAATGTTTAAAGTGTTTAAAATATATAAAAAAAATGAGAAAATGAGGCAGCGGGTCTCGAACCCGTGACCTCCGCGTATTTAACCATTCTGCGTAACCACTAGACCATATCTATTTTGTTGAAATAATCTGTTTTGAAATCCTTTTATTTTTTATTTACCAAGAACAACCATATCATATCAAGCCCTAGTTTCAAAGAACCGTTCAATTCGTTTAATCTGTTAATCATTAGCCAAATCAATCTTAGGGCTTTTTATCTACAAGGAAACACGATCGTTTTGACATAAAGGACATACCTAGATTCGAACGATTTGAAATGATGATAGAAGATGAACAAAGTGGCGGCTGCGAGATCAAAATGGTATGTAGAGGTGATTAGGACTCGATTATTCTTGCAGGAACGATCCTCGTGAAGCGAAAATGAAAACCCCTAACACAATTTCAGTTTTAGTTAAAGATTTGGTGGTCAAAAGTTGATGAACAGGTTCGAAAAAGAAGGAGGACACTTACAGATTTCAGGGAACAGGAGCGAGTAATTGGAACAATGGAGAGCTATTGTGCGTGAAAGGGAATGTGTACGTCAAAGGAATTGCTGGGAATGTAAAGTCTGGATGCGTTTTTGATTTGGTGGTTTTTGGGTTTACAAATTTAGTCCAATCAACGCGTTAAACAGCTGAAATCGCGCGATTAGACATTGATACGGGTTAGAAAATAGTTTTAGAAAGTTTCAAGATTGATTTTGGGTGATTAAATGTGGTCAAAACGCGTCAAAAGGGCTTCGCCGGAAAAAACGAAGGTGGCCGGATTTTTGTTGCCGGAAAAGCGTGGAACAGGGGGGGGAGTTTTTGGGCTGGGTGATTTAATATTTACATAACCAGTCCTTCATGTTTTAGTTTTGTTTACTTTATATTAATAACTTTCAATTAAAGTTTTAAGAGTTACAATTTTTACCCAAAGTTAGTTTATAAACAAAATTAACTAACTAACCAAACCAAGTTGAGACGTAACGTTTTTGGGATTGACGTTTTATTATTATTAACTCGTTTTTGACATTAAGTGACAAATGTTAGGCTTAGAAGCGGTTTTGTTTAACGTTTTCAACAAATTTATTTTATAAAACAAAATTTATATATTTTGAGATTTATTATTACTATTAGTATTTATTTGGTACACGTAGGTGTTTTATGACATAAATACGATCGATTAAGTAAGACGGAAATACGTAAAATCTCCGATATATTTATTCATAATAATAATGACGAACGTTACATTTTAAAGAAGTAGATACGAATACAATTTACAAGTAGATAATCTCGGGTTCGAGTCGAGCGTTCGGATTTAGGTTCGGGGCAGATGTCACAATCGGGATTCTTACCTAGGTAGCATCTTTCTCCATTTTTGACTCTGTTCTTAGTATTCATTCGTCGGTTAGTATTTCTAGTTTAACTTTTATTTTAAGTATTCTTAGGATTCATAGAAAAACCCCCAATCCAATTAAATTCCTTTTCATTAATTTAGTTTTCGTTATTCGTAGTGTCATTTGGGTTCGATATCCGGACTTCTTAGAGTTATACAACATTGACAGGTACACTTGCCTGTTGTGTGGTTTAAGTTTAGAGTTGTCTAGAATTTTAACTTGAGTTTCTAGGTCGAGTCTAGGTTAGTATTTTAGTTTAATTTTTTATAGATCGTTTTAGCCACATCAAGAACCCTTAGGGAATCTTCATATACACCTCTTCATTAAGATCTCCATGAAGAAACACATTGTCAATATCTAATTGGTGAGTTAACCAGTTCCTTTTTACTGTCACTACAAGGAGAGTTCTTAGTTCTTACTGTGACAAGTTTGGTGACAGGAGCAAAAGTGTCATGGTAGTCAACTCCTTCCATTTGCTTAAAACATCTTGAAACGAGGCGAGCTTTGAATATTTCAATCTCTCCGTTTGGTTTGTAGTTTACTTTGTAAAGCCATTTCGAATCAATGGTGCGTTTTTGACATCTGCCCCAAACCCGAACCCGAATGTCCGACTCGAACCCGAATCAATCTATCTTTTTGGTTTTTGTATTTAAGTTCTTGAAAATGTAACGTTTTGTTATTATGAAAATGAATTAATATGTCGGATCATATGTTTTTCCTGTCTTTATTTATGTGGTCGAATTAATACGAGTAATATCTAAGTTTACTACTTATTACTATTTATAATAAATAAATCTCCAAAATATATAAATTGTATTATATAAAAGAGATTCTATAAATATTATTAAAGATAATGACTTCTAAGTTTAAATATAACCTTCTAACGTCGAAAATGAAGCGAAGATATAAAAACGTCAATTTTACAAAATTTACGAGTTAACTGGGTTAAGTTGGTTAGTTAAAATAGAGAATTAATTAACTTTGGTGTGACATCTGCCCCGAACCCGTACCCGAATGCCCAACTCGAGCCCGAAGTTAGTTATCTATCCTTATTGCATTCGTATTCATTTCTTTAAAATGTAACGCTTTGATGTTAAAGATATATATAAATTCGATTGAACGTTACGTTATTCTCATATTTAATATCTTATTGACCAAGTTATTATTCAACGGTTACCAATTAATTGCTAAGTGTAATCATATATATATATATATATTGTGTTTTATAAAATAGAGTTTATAAAAATTGTTAAACAAAATCGCTCCTAAGTTTAAATATAATCCTTCAGCGTCATAAACGAGCTAAGATATAAAAATGTCTTATATATATTCATTACGTCTCAACGTAGTTAAGTTAGTTAGTTAAGTATAATATATAAACTAACTTTGTGCCTAAAATGTAAATCTTGAAACTTAAATTAAGAGTTAAGTGCAAAACGCACCCCTGTGGTTTACATCTAACAGCACTCTGCAATCCCAATTGAATATTTAAACTTTTTGCAACCTTATGTTTTCAAAAGTTAGTCATTTGCACCCCTTGGTTAGTTTGACCATCCAAAATATGATTAATTTACCTAATTACCCCTCTCTTAATTATTTAACTCTTTATTAAAAAAAACACTTAATAAAACTCTAACCCATCTTCCCTAAGAGTCTAACACCCCCATTGTGCACCCTCATCTTCCTCATCTTCACGAACATCCCATATGCTTCTAGTATTGAATCGCATTTGGGACAACAATGAAATTATACTCTAACTATGTTTGTAATAATATAAATTTTAGGACAATGACGATGATTATATGCCTTTTGGCATTATCCGTTAGCAAGCACATAAACATATTTCATGTTTATATTATTCTTAACACATACATATAAATATATGATATATTTTGCATTTGAAGATGTAGTATATAAAAAGATACACACTTTCGTTTTCCGTCGACACCGTTGGTAGTTTGGTAGTGTTCGATGGTTGAAGAAGTCGTTGAATGACTCAATTCAGTTTAAGAAGTTACTGAATCATATATGTAATTTAAGTGTGCAATATACCCTTTGTTTTACATGAACCAATTTGTTTTTATTTGATTTCATTCGAAACCAGTAATAGGATTACTATTTTTTCCCAAACATCCGTTTATGGCAGCTTAAATGTATTTCATTGGAACATATTTGTTTGTTTAATATTAAACCTAGGGTTGCAAGTGGTGGTTGTTTCTTTTTTTATGTAAATAGTCCATTATACCCTCATAAATAATGGTTAACTAACAGTTAAATTACACGGGGGTTGCAAATGACCCACTTTAGAAAGCCTAGGGTTGCAAAAAGTCTAAATATTCAAGTGGGGCTACAAAGTGCTATTAAATATAAACCGCAGGGGTGCAGTTTGCACTTAACTCTTAAATTAAAGTTATTAATCCAAAATAATAAACAATAGAATCTTCAGGGGCCAATTGTGTAATTTTTTACATTTACCCAGCCCAACCCCTGTACAGCCCGTGATTCCGGCGACGTGCCTCCAGCAGGCTCCGACGAGGCCCCTTGCACGCGTTTTGACCAGTTTCAATCAACCAAACCTTCCAAAAATCATCCCCTTACCTGTTTCGAACCATTTAATCGTCAAAAAACGCGTTTTACAGAAAGTTTAAACCCGAATTGATTATGTGATTCAACTTAAAAATTCCATTCCATAATTAGATCCGTAATCGGCAATTAAACTGTTCCAAATCAATCCCTTAACACCGAATAACACTTCTAAATCATCAAAACATCCATTTTCCTTCTACAATCATCCGAATCATTCGACCAAAATTATAATTCCGGCGACCATGTTGATCTCTACATTCCAAGCACCACCACAGGTAATATTCATATTCATTTTAACCCCCTTGATCACCTACAACTCCCTAATCCTTCAATTTAATCCTTCATCATTCCTTCAATTTAATCTTTCATCTTTCTCTTCCTTCCATTTCTTTTATTAAAAAAATCTAGAACACCTATTTTTTTTAACTACTTTTCACTTCCTTCACCTTCCACCTTTTAATGAAACTCTGGTGCAGCGGTAGGTGATTTGTATGTGTACCCATTGACCCAGGGTTCGATCCTATTTACCACTGTTTGTTTGTTTTTTATATACATAGATATCTTTATATAATATAGCAAAACGTAAAAAGCTTATGTGGCACTTTTTTAAAGCTTCTGGCTTATGTGGCATCATATGAGAGTTTGTCTCACAATAATGATTTTTTATTTAAAATATGTATATAAAATATATTATAATAAAACTAATTACATTTTTAGTCCCCTAATATTTTGGATAATTCTGAAAAATTTAAGAGTATTTATATTTTTAGCCCTCTACTACAAGGGGTGTACATGAGTCGATTTATATTTGATAGGGTCTAAAAATGAAACTTATGGATAAAGTTAATAATAACATACAATTAAAGACCTCAATGTTTTATAAATATATATAACATTTTTATACAATTTAAAAAAAAAAATAAACTACACCATAAAACTGAGCACTTTATGATGTACTAAATTTGAGTATAATATTGCTATACTAAAAGTCTAATTTTTTAAAGTATATCATGTGTTCCGGTTTACCACGGTTTTGTCTCAAAACTGATTGGAACATTCATGAATATCATATGTATATAAAATATATTATAATAATACTAATTATATTTTTAGTCCCCTAATATTTGGATAATTCTGAAAAATTTAAGAGTATTTATATTTTAACCCTCTACTTCAAGGGGTGTACATGAGTCAATTTATATTTAATAGGGTCTAAAAATGAAACTTATGGATAAAGTTAATAATAACATACAATTAAAGACCTCGGTGTTTTATAAATATATATAACATTTTTATACGATTTTTTTAAAAAAATAAACTACACCATAAAACTGAGCACTTTATGGTGTACTAAATTTGAGTATAATATTGCTATACTAAAAGTCTAATTTTTTAAAGTATATCATGTGTTCCGGTTTACCACGGTTTTGTCTCAAAATTGATTGGAACATTCATGAATATCCTTAAAAGCATCACTTGAAAGTTGTGTTCCCGAGCGTAGCGCGGGCACTAAACTAGTATATTATATATTTAAATTGCTAGAAAATTCAATGCAACAATAATATATGAGTATTATATGAATTTAGTAAATACATAAACACTAGAGCGTGTACCACCATATCTTTTTAACTTATTTTTACTAATTTCCATAATCTAAAAAAAACACTAATCTTTATAACCTATAAATCGTAATTTGTCAAAAATCTTATAAATTATACTTCCACAAACACTATAAAAATGTATTTTAATACTTCTAAAATATATAAAAGTTTTATAAATAATAGTTATAAATAAAGACTACGTATAAGGCTTTTAAATACTTTAAAAATATGTGGTGAATATTTTAAAGTATTTCTAGAGTAGATAGTATATTTTTGACGTTCAATAATTATTGAAAAAAATATATATTATTTGAATTTCTATCAGTTATTAAAAATATTGTCATTACTATTATTATTTTCTGACGTTATGATTTAATAAATTATTATATTTTTAATCATTTACCAAAAAAATCCCCAAATCCCAATTTAAAACCCTAAATTCCAAATTATCTTAGATTTCTATTGTTCATATTCTAGTTTTCTATATTATACATTTGCTAAGTTAGGATTGTTTATTTAGTTAGGTGATCCTACTATTTTGGACATTCCTCGACTCTATCTAGTCAGTTTCTATTTTATTTCGAGCTCGTAATTAAAGGTGAGTAAACTCACTCCCCTTTTTTACTTTTACGTTTTGGGGCTGAAATAGGTGATATGTTTTTTTTTCTATTTACTATTTTCCAAAAGAGATCATACAAATATGTTAATCTAGTTCACGGCTTGATGCAACCTTATGCGGTAGTTCAAAGTAGTTTATTGCTTGGTGATCACACCGGTACAATGTTAGCGCTAATGCTTTGACAAACTCAAATGTCTGGACAACATCGATAGGTGATTTAACCCGGCCATTCTAATTTCATGTTTACTATGTTTGCTATGCTATGACGGTTGTAGCTATACTATGTTGCTAGTTGCTATGTCACGTCCCTAAGTTGCTAATTGATTACTGATAACTTATAGTTCGAGACGGTTAAATGACGGTTGGATTACAAGTTATCTTTAATTGAATACAAGGGTGGTTCCTCATGTAAAAATGGCTAAACGAAAAGTTGTGGTTTCTAAGTGGTTGTGTTCTATTCTAAGGGTCATGGTTGAGTAATATTACGAAATGACTATGCATGTAAGATTGTGCAGCATATCTTGTTAATCTCGGATTTCAAAACTATTATTTACTAATTGTGTTTTTACTCACTAGCTTGTATAGCTAACTTTATTTTTCACATATTTCAGGTGGTATTTAATGCGATTTACTGCTATCATTCAAGACATAGGAATGCCTTGCACTAGACTAAATAATAAAGACTATTGTATTTACTGTTTCTTATTTATTGTTTATGTCGGTTTTCCATTAGAAAATTATTACCAAAACTTATGATTATTATTATTAGACTTTAATAAAATGATACCATGTGCTTTGTTTACTATTGATATCTATATCCATGGCAAACCCGGTGATTCCGCCATCGGGTGGTGTGTCACACGTTTACCATCTGGTAAATGCTCTAGAGTCCAAGCTTTGTTTTTCTTCAAGTGCTTGAATCTCTTTTTTCATTGCTTCGATCCAACGTTTGTCTTGCATGGCTATAAGAAAAGTTTTTAGCTCACTAGTGCTACTAATGGCCACCAGATAGGCTTTGTGTGAGTTAGAAAACTTTTCATACGAGATATAGTTAGCAAGAGGGTGTAGCGTTAAGGAATGTTGATCATGTGTGGAATGTGCGTGGTCTGTGGATGTCGGTAGCTTACTTCGAAGTCATCAAAGCGTTTCGGTACTGTTTTTGCCGTTTCTCTCGTTACTGGAAATCTGATTCATGGACATTAGTTTTCGTTCTCTTGAGTATTGAGAGGAGTTGATACAGGTGACTAGGAAGTTTCATCACCACTAACTTGTTTTGGATTTGTTTCCAAATCAATCATGTCATCATGAGGGTTAACCGTATTATTTGTTTCATGGTCAAAAGAAGCTTCACTAGTGGTAGACCAATCTTCATAATCATTTAGAACTTCAAGGATACTTGAGTCTTTCGCTTCTATTTTTATTTTGGCAAAAGGAAATTCACTTTCCACAAATTTTATGTCCCGAGACCTCACTATTTTTGCCATGTTAAATGTCAAAAATCTTGTAACCTTTAGTTCCTTGGGGGGGGGGGGGGGGTAGCCCAGATTACGCCCGGTCTCCCCCTCAATTCAAACTTGTTGTACCACCCGTTGATATGTATAGAAATATATATATATTTATTCTTCACATTTAACCCGAATTTGGTTATTAATTGGTTGTAATTTCATTAGTTTCAGTACTAAATTGTGGTTTTTGTGATTTTACAGCCAAGACAAACCACCGAAGAAAAGTACGGAGAAAAGACGCGTTTTCAAGAGAAATTGACGAAAAACAGGTCACAAGCACGACCGTGCTCAGACCTAGCACGATCGTGCTTCAGCTGTTCCTCGGGAGCACAGGTTGTGCACAAGGGCGTGCCGGTGAAGTTGGTCAGAGCACGACCGTGCGCACGCCTAGCACGATCGTGCTCAAGTCATTTCCGAGAACGTCTTCAGACAGTGCCGTTCATCGTCAGCTCGTGCCCGTGATTTTGACTCAAGCACGACCGTGCTTGGTCTAAGCATAGTCGTGCGCCTGCTACCTCGAGACGGGAATCGAGATTTTGCTGAAAATGGAAACTGCGAAATGCCTGAGCGAAAAAGAAAACACTGTAGCTACCAGCACGACCTGGAGCACGATCGTGCACCAGGTAGTGCACATCTGTTGTTTGTTATAAGCCTTGTTTTCATTCATTACGGGTTGTTGAGTTTTTAGAGCAAAATTACACTAAGATTCACTGATTTTGAGTGTTTTTGGACCCATTGGAAGCCATTGGAAGCCCTATAGACTCAAGAATCATCAACCAACAATCTTTCCTTCTCCTTGCTTGTTTTCGGTTTGAATGTTTAATTAGTTTAATCATGTTTTTAGCTAGTTTAATCATGTTTCTTGTAGTTTTTGTAAGCCTTGTGGGCTAAACACTCATGTTATCTAGATTTGGATGATACTTATGCCTTGATGATGAATGAAACTTGAATATTTTGGTGAAGTTTTATGTTAAGATCAATGATGAATTTATGGTAATATTTCAATGATGTTGTATGCTTGTCCAATTTTATTGTCATATGATGTTGATGAATGTTAGGAAGTTGACATGTTGAAAAACCAATCTTCTTGATATTTGTTTGTAAATCTTATAAATGAATTTTGTAGGATTTATGCCATGATATTAGAAATGATGATTGGAATGTTAGATGACATGAAATTAGACAAGTGTGCTTTCTTTCACAAGATATTTGAAAAGATGATTGTGATGTTGTAATTTCTTAAACATGTTAGATGTGTAGGTTTGGAATTGTGGCCACAATATCTAGATTTGCATGACTTAGTTTGAGAATTACATGTTGGAATATTTCATAATTTTGTCTACTTTACGTAATTATTGGTGAGTAGGATGTGATTACCGCTCTAGTTTTCCTTTAATTATGAAACTAGGACATTTTAGCGGATGACTAGTTTACCTTTAGTTCTTGACATAAAAGACATCAATTGGGCTTAATTGTATGATTTTAGGTGATTAGGATGTGTTTATCGTTCTAGTTTTCCAAAGAATCATTTTAGTTAGATATCCTTAATCGGAGTCCAGTTATTCCTATAAGAAAATTGACTTCACCATTAATAGTTTTCATCATCAAGGTTAAGCGGATTCTTAGTCTAGATAATATCTTAATTCCATAGTTTTATTCCTCTAGTTAAACTTCTCTTAGTTTAATATTTTCATTGTATGCTAGTTTAAGAAAAACCCAAATTCGCTCTTTAATCGGACAAACATTAACAAATGTTTAGTATCGAGAGCTACCGTGTCCACGGATTGATATTCGGTTCTTACCATTTTTACTATATTACTAGCCGATAGGTACACTTGCCTTTCTGTGTGTGATTTAGTATTTTTAGGTGAAAACCCTTTTAAAACTAAATTTGTGTGAAAAAATCTTTATTAAATATATATATACTTTCATGCAAATCACCCGTCCCCAAAGAGAACAAGTATTTATTAAAAATAATAAAATAAAAACGAAATGTTAGGCTAGGCGATACGCGTAAGGCATAGCCTTGGCCTGCGCGTATCGCGTCAGAGGAGGAAACCCGGGTGCGAGTAAACCACGTCAGCGCGTGGTTTTGCAAAACCACTCCACCTACGTGATACGCACAGGTGGAGGGTATGGTCTGCGCGGTACGCGTAGCACACGATTACGGCCTATAAAAGGAGGTGCACCCCTCCATTCATGTTTACTCACTTGTGCTTTCTCTCTCTAACTTCTAGAGAGAGGGAGCCGTAGTTTTCTTCGGGATCGTGGTAAGTGCGGTACCTTGCGTCGAAACGCTCCTTCGAGTGTCGGTCGCACGAAGATCGCCTAGCGGGCGTCGAGGTTCTGCCCGATTGAAGAGCGGTTGTCACACCCCCAAAATCCACTAACGGAGTTTTTCCGTTAAGTGTGTGACAAACCAGGATCTCAGTCATTAGTTACACCAAATGACACTATATGTATTTAAAATATACGTGTCTCATTTAATGAGAAAATTTAATACAGAGTTAACGTTTAAAAGTTTTGCGGAAGCATAATCGAAATGTAATGTCAAAATATTAATTAAAGACTGAACGCGTAAAATACGCGCCCAAATCAAGAACACAGTTCAAATAGTTGTTAAACTCAAACAGGGTTTTTATTGCAAAGAAACGTTTAAATGAAAAGCCGTGACTCCATGCCATGTCCTAAGTGCGTTGTACCTCAGTGACCTAAAAAACAAAAGGCTAACAAGTGTCAACACGACGGTTGGTGAGTTCACATAGTAAGTATGAAATCAAGTATGTTCAGTTGCAAGCAGAAATATAAATTAAGTATGTCAGTGTAGGTAGCTAGTCTACAGTACATGTCCTTAGAGTCGTATGTATCTGACCGAAGCTGACGTATGTACACATTAAGTGCATTTTGCCTGTTCGTACATCCCATCAGGATGTACATGTATGTATGTTAGGTCATTCAACACCCGTTCGACAGGTCCTTCTGTCGTGCTAGCGCGACTAGCCCGGGTAGGGTTTGTCAAACCCAGTAGGTAGTAGTACTACTCAAAATTTCCCCACTATTTCACAAATACTAACGGTCAACTAGGTATCAATGAGGTCTTTCATGAACAAAATAAAAGTTGCTCTAATCCAGACATGCTACATACAAAATTTGTAAATCCGTAAAAGTAATCGTCCGTGTTCAGCCCATAAAAGGGTAGAATAGTAAAAGTGCAGTTTAGTGAACTCACCTTTGAAGCGCGCAACACATAAACAGCAAACATACATACATACATACATACATACATACATACATACATACATACATACATACATACATACATACATACATACATACAGACATACATACATACATACATACATACATACATACATACATACATACATACATACATACATACATACATACATACATACATACATACATACATACATACATACATACATACATACATACATACATACATACATACATACATACATACATACATACATACATACATACATACATACATACATACATACATACATACATACATACATACATACATACATACATACATACATAGTGACATACATGCAATAACCAATTAAACACATGTTGCTGGCTTGCTGTTAACTTATGCACACATACATTCTTTCATATACATATGTACTCATTGTCACTATATATATACATCATGCTACTCGATACATATATATACATACAATCAATACAACACGCATACACATATATATTGTAACACCCCGCAAATTATGATAATAATTTTATACATAATAAGTACGAGAGTTATACTTTATGTATTGTCATACGAGTAGTTAAATTGGCAATGTGAAAATTATAAATAATAAATATTTTAGATGAGTACTATTATTTTAAGAGACCACAGAATTATAATAAAATATACATTATATTCAACCCTGCTCCGTTTTTAATGAAACTTGAGTCGATACGTAGAGAATGACGAGCTCGTCCTAACGACATATTTGTAAATTTATAAAGTGTTATATTTCTAAAGTTATAAGAGAAAAACAAGATTTGGGTTAAAATTAATTATAATAATAAAATAATATATATATATATATGTGTGTGTATTTACGTGATGCATAAGTGAGATTATATATTAAATAATCTAATAAATATATATGTGTTGAATTTATGGAAGCCACGTACGTGAGTAAATGCACACGTAAATATGTAAAATCTATTATATTCAACTTTGCCGACTTAATTGCCGTTTAAATCCATTATAAAAGAACAAACCTTCTTATGTTTTATTTTTGTTCGATCATTGCATATTCTCGACGTTATATTAATAATCTTTTTTTATTCGGAGGAAGCAGTAAAATATAAAATAACATCTGATCAGTTTGAATGCATGTTAAACTTGTAAACTGCACTCAAGGTGAGTCTAAACGCCCCATTCTTTTTATGTTTTATGCTTTGGGCTGCGTCTGAGCTATGAAATATGCTATATGACTGAAAGCGTTTTTATATATGTGTATGTTTTATGAATGAAGATTGTTTATGTATATGTTTCATGTTAAGTTAATCATTCCTGGTGATAGACATGCCATAGTTCAGGTTCGTCCAACTCATGGTTGTGTTAATCACATGGTGGGTTCTCAAGAAACCAGCCCATGAAGGGCAAGTCCATGAGGGACATATGTTATACCACAGGACAAGTCATTAAGGTAAGGTCCTTGAGGGACCAATGATGTTTACCTCGGGATGTATATGCGCTTAGTTGGATCCATCTAAGTAGAAAGTCTCACTAGTCAGGTATGGCACACATGTTGGGTCTTGAGGACCTGTTAGACCACGATGGTCATTATGTTAGCCCTGAGGGCTATTTATGCGGGAGTCAGTCCCGGTGCCTTGTTATACCTCTAGTGGCATATATGTTAACAGGCACTGCCACGTCGAGCGTGGAGTGAAGAGATGACTTGTATTATGATTTATTTATTTATTTATTTATTTTACATGGAAATAATATGTATATATGTAATTATGATGAAGGTTTTATATATGGTTATGAATCACCAACAACATTGTTGTTGACGTCTTTTAGCTCATGATACAGGTACTGCAGGTTGTAACAAAAGGTATTAGCTGGGTCAAGAGACTTAGCTGGTTATAATAAGGAAATAATCTTCTTATAGTAGATATAGACCAAATCAGACGCCTGAGAGCAGTGGCTCTAGTTAAATGATGTTTTGATGACATCACTCTTGTCAAGTGTCTGTTTTTATGTAAAAACTGTTAAGTTTGAATTTGGTCTGTATTTAGTGGTCTTATATAAAGACTTCCACTGTATTTGTATGTATTATATTATTATAAATGGCCAGTTATGATACGACACGTCATACCCTGCGAGTAGGGTGTGACATATACTCACTTGTAGTTACATACATACATTTAGCAATCCATATACGACCGTTCAACCCAGTTTCGCACTTAACTCGTTCACCTATTAATCTAACTTATATAGGTTGTGACTAAATTATTCAATATATATTCACAGACCATATTATCCTATACCTTATTTATATAAGCATGTACCATCATATACATATATACTGATGACTTACAACACATACGTACACACGATTTGGCTGCTACTTATTCAAGTTGTTAACCATGTATAGTTTTTATTCATGCTACTATATACTGCTTGCTACTCATATATACATTTTTATAAACTTTGCACACATCTTATACAATCTGAATTTAACCGTTACCAAATCGAAACCCGTAACGAAACCAAAACCTTAATCAAAACCCAAAAATGAAAACATATAATAATGTGTTTTTGGATTGTTTTTTTTCTTACCAGCACAACGAGGGGTTATGGGTGATCGGAAGAGAGCCACGGTGACAAGAGGTGGTCCGACATCGCTGAGACGACTGCTTCTTTGTTTTGCTGATGTTAGGGGGGTACGACTGCCCTGAGGTGCAGTGGAGGTGATTACCGGTGGTGGCTGCGGCTGCTTCTGGTCAGACCAGCGGAAGAGGAGATCGAGCAGAAACGATAGTCGCTGCAGGTTGCGGCTGTTGATGTGGTGTGTTGGTGCGTGGTGTGGTTTTCAGCCGCAGAAGACGAGAGGGAGCGGCTGCTGCTTGAGTTTCAGGACGAGAACGAGATGAGTGGAGATGGTGTTGTGGTGGTTGCTAGGCGGCTGCAGGAGATGAGGACGAGGAAGATGAAGTTGCGACGATCTTGTGTTGTTTTGGGCAGCCGACGAGGAAGGAGGCAGGGGGTGGGGTTTAGGGTTGGGTTAATAATGCAATTTACAAAATGAACCCTAGAGTTTATTAATATATTCATTTCATTTAAAAGTTAACTACAATAACTTTTGTTAATGACAAAAACAACATTGAACTTTATAAAACTTAATTTATGATAGTAATTATCAGATGTAATACAAAAAGTAATCTTAAAATTAACGAGTGTGAGTTAACGACGTTAACTTAAATTTACGGGTTGTCACAGCGGTGATCATCGAGGTTCTGCCCGATTTAAGAACGATGATCGTCGAGGTTCTACGCGATTGAAGAACGTCAGTTAACGAGGTAAGTAGCATTTCCTCATCGCTAGTTTAGGATGGGTAACAGGTTTAAAACCCGAATAGAATGCGGGTAAGGATACCCGCATAGCACGAGGAACGTGCTAGGGAATGAGTTGCGAGATTACACACCCACAACAAACGGGTAGAATACCCGAGGAGGGAATGGGTTGAATTTCCGTACCAAAGAGGTACGATACCCGTTAACGTTTAAAACGGATAAACGTACTGAATACGCGACGTAAACGCAAACCAGGCTAGTTTAACCCCAGATGCATAATATCTAACGAAATAAATATTTCGAGAATATTTATTGAGTTAAGTGATATTATTTTCAGGAAATGATGTTAGAAAACTTAAAAAGAATCGAGTTCGTATAAAGTGCCGGATGACGCGGTGCGAGTACCGGGTACTCAAACCCACTATATATATGAGTTCACTTCCCCTTCTCTCATTTCCAACTAAAAACACACACTCAAGGTGTGAGAGAGTAGAGAGAGGGAGAGATCAACTGGTGGGTGGCCGGCGGTGGCCGACAGCGGTCCGCGGTGGTTCGACGACGGCTGGAAAAGTTGTTTTCACCCCGGAATCATTTCTCGACCTCCTGAACGCAATGGTAAGCTCCGTTTAACCTGAATCTTTTGTTAAAGTCGTGTAAAGGTTGGAAAACCGTTGTATGAGATGCATGTTTTGTTCATGAAAACACAGTTGTGTTCTAGGGAGGATCCTGGAAGATCTTTTTTTTTTTTTTTTTTGGGTAAAGGGTTACCCCGGTGATTCTATTATAAAGACAACCGTCAATGAAGTACAAGTAGTGAGGATGTGTTCCACACTAGTTCATATGTGGGACAAACCCCCATATATGTGAACAAAATAGATAACTAACAAAACAATCCAAACAAACTAGTCTACCACATATAAACGACCTAATAGAAAGATACTAATCAAACAACCAAACCATCATCCGCCATCATCAAATACGAACTCTCCACCCTTGGATAGCCACCACCAAAACCCGAGCAAATTATTATCCATTGGAAACCACATGAGAAGAGGAGCTTTCCCCTGATTTATCTCTAGATATATCTCTTATTTCATCAAAAATATCTTCAACCTCTTCCTCATCCAAGACTTCCAGCACCTCTCTCTCCAATTTATCCTTCGCTTTGATAGATTTCAACGCCCCCCATCCTTCACATGCTCCGAATCTAGAACACTAAAGGAGTTTTGAACTTGGATCTTCATGGGATCTCTACCTTTACCAACCGAATTAGTGGGTCTTGCTCCCATCATTTTCTTGTAGTCAAACGGTCGATATTCAAATTTTGGTTTCTGGTTGTTAACTTGAAACCCACTTTTGTTATCCTTTTTCCTCCCCTTAACTTCAGTAAACCCATCCCTATTAACCTTTGGTTTAGGGGCAGTATTAGGTTTAGCCCCAACCTGTTCTGGGTAAGATGTAAGACGAACCTGTTTAGGACATTCATCATTTAGATGTCCAAACACACAACACTGCGTACATCTCGGGGGCGTCCATTCATACTCCACACCAACACACTCAGTAGTGTATTTATCTCCATCTACATCGGGAATAGTCATAGTTAGCACATCCTTAAACTCGTGCTCTACTGAAATTTCAATAAGAGCCCTTGCATAACTACTTCTACCCCAACTTTCAGAACACATAGAAGCAGTGTAGGAATCTAGTAACCTTGGAGAACCAATCTTTGAAGCAAGCATGCTTAACCCATCATCCGTATAAGCTGCAATAGGCACATCATGCAATTTAACCCAAACCGCCACTTTCCTAATGTCTTCTTTTTTAAGGACAGTAGTAGGAGACCATGTATTTAGAACGATTGGTTTATTGCGAATTAGCCACGGTCCCCCTTCAAGCACATCAAGCATACTCTTGTTATCAACAAATTTGAAGAAAAAGAAGCCATTTGCATTCATCATACATTTTTGAAGACCATACTTCTTCCAATTTGTTTTCACAAAATACTCAACCACCGGATATGCAACTCTATCCCCTAGAAAATACCCATATAGAGTGAACGCTAATTTATCCTGGACACTTTTAACAGATTCCCCAGGAAGAACCACATCAACACCTTGTTGTGTATCCAAACATTCCAAAAAACGAAAATTAATGCTACTTTTGGACGTACCAGATTGTAGAGTAGCCGCATAAGAATTCACATTAGGCTCAATAATCTGGTCACTAGAGACATTCTCATTCTCCTTATCAGGTAAAATCATAGCTTGGTTTTCATCCGCTTGATTTATAATTTTACCACGACGAGGAAGACGAACACCATCAATATTCACCACCTTCCGAGCAATACCCTCAATTTTTGTCTCTGTATTCTCAACAAATTTTACTTTTCGAGCACTGATAGGTTTTGGACTAATATCCGTCTCCATATGGCTGATTTACTAGGATTAGCGTTTAGTAAATTGAGTTGAAAACCCTAATTCGCAATGAATCAGGTTTCAAACAAATATAGCCTCCACAAACCCTAATTTGCAATCAAATCAGCCGTTTAAGATGAATCAAGAACCCCTCAACAAGTGATGCAAAGAATCAAAACAAGGTAATAAACAACGACGGCCAAGAATCAGATCAATCAAAATACGGTAATAAACAAGGATTCAGTTCGCACGAGTGATGATGATAATACCCTAATCTGATTATGATCGAAACACCCAAACCCTAATCTGAAAAAGACGCAAATAACTGATCCAATATAGAATTCAGATTAGATCGTAAATTTCAGAAGAAAGAAAAAACGAATTAGGGTTTAGATATAACCCTAATAACAAGAAACGAAACCAACAAACCAAGAAAACAACCCAAGATCAAAAACCAATATTCAAGAATCAAGATTCAAGAATCAAGATTCAAGAATCAAGATTCAAGAAACTAGAACACGGATCAAGATCAAACCCAATCAGCCAAATCGCCAAAATCGCCCATCTTTTTGTTGATTGTTATACTAACATGTTTTTCAAGGTGGTAATATTAATCCTGGAAGATCTAGCTGTTGGATACGTGTGAAAATTGGACGGATTGTTCCCAAGACATAGATGCTCACATCTATCATTCGGTTTTCAAAGATCTTACCCAGAGGTATGATTTTTATGTCGAATACCGAGACTGATCGGATTTCCATCACTGGAAATGCAGTCTCAAAGATCGTCACTTTCCCGGAGATCCGACCGGAGGAAATTACGATCAGAGGTCCGGAAGTATGATTTTACCTCTGATCAATTTGTAACAGTTTTCTTGTCGAAAATAGGAAAACTTGATGTGTTGCATGTCGATCAAGATGAGGATGTATGGATAGTTTGATGATGGATAAATGCTCGTTTTGGGAAAACGAACACGATGATATATTGGTTCTCGGTGTATGTCGGTTTTAAGGAATTCGCGTACGCGAACCGATCCGAAGGTATACCGGACGGTTATGGCGTTGGTCGAGTAGGATGAGATGTGACATTCCGGAAAGCCACAGTGAAGTATGTGGGTTGTTATGAAATTGATATTAAAGCTCGGGATTGCTAGGAGTAACTTCCCGACCCTCAATTAGGATGGTAAGACTCGTTTTAGCATTACTCGACATTTGTGTATATTGATACATGTACACATTGTATGTATGAGGATTAGGTTAAGAACGATGATGATGATGACTAAACACGCTACCATGTTAGTCATTGTGAACGATGTTGGATTCCTCGAGATGGAGCGGGATTTATAAACGGGCAAGTCGAAACACTGCCGAGTTTATTAGGTAAGGTCATAGAAACCTTCACCTAATTGTTTATGATTATGATTGGTTTAAGGGTAAACCAAGATTTTGTTGAATAAAACCTTACTAGTAAATACTAATGAGCTTTACTAGGAGAATGATGATTTAATGAAATGAGAATGATAAAACATTGTAGAAATGCAATGATTTTATTAAATGAATTTTAAGTGGAATTGATGTTATTAGTGTACGAAAACCCTGACTCGGGCGCTAGAGCGTTCCAAGTGAGATAATTTGATTAAGGGCCCAAGTCGTTGCTAAGTCACAACGTGACTAAGGCAATTGACAACCGGTAGGAAACACCGGTGAAAACATTCCAGAAGGAATATGTTCTGATGATGTGATTAATGTACAGGGTTGCACTATTCATCCACTTATCCATCAGTTCGTGATACCTAGACTGCACAAGGTGAGTCTAACCGCCCCACTTTTACTTGTTTTATGATTTCGGGGCAGTATCCGAGCTTGTATGAAAAGTATGAAATGTTTTATGAAATGTTTTATGAAATGTTTTGAATATATGTGGTTATAAGTAGATTGCCACCTGGTGATCAACGCATCTTAACTCCAGGTTCGTCCGGTTGTGGTGTGAGTTGGTCCGCGGTAATAAGCTTCGCGTTAAGAGTCGTCTCATGAACGAGACGGCGGCTACATGCCACATGGCAAGTCATTAAGACAGGGCTTCAGGGGGTAGATCTTCCAGAACTACCGGCCCCGCCTCGGGATATGCATGCGTCTAGTTGGATCCAATTAGGTAGACTGATTGGTCGTAACAGGAAAGGCACCCGATGCCTGGGACGTTATGAAATGCTATGGCATAGATTTGCCATATAGGTGCCTTAGATAATCCTGTAAGCGGTATACATATTAGCATGCATTACGTCAAATGACGTCACCAAGTGACATAGTGAAGAGTTGACTTGTAGATAACTTATCACCACACATATATGAATAAATGACGTCTAAAGGTTTTTTATGTTTTATGTCACTGGTTACGACTCACCAACAACGTTGTTATTGACGTCTTTTAGCTCGTGATGCAGGTACAAGGAACGCTCAAGGGCGTTAGCTAGGCAGAAGAGGCTTAGCTAGGATCAGATGGTTGATGCTCTCATCATAGGAGCTAGTACCCGATTTGGACACCTGAGAGCAGTGTCCTTAGATAGTTTCTTTGTATAGGTTGTTTTACTTAGTGACATTGTTAAAAGTTCAAATTGGGTCGACATTTAGTTGTCTTTATTATGAAAGACTTCTGTTGAAATATTGATTATTTATTTATTAATGGCTAGTTATGATGCAACAGGTCGGGCCCTGGAGTCGGGGTCTGACACTTGTCTCCTTCTGTCTCCGTGCTACGGTAATAAACCAAACATGTGACATCTGCCCCGAAACCGGAATCCGAACGCCCGACTCAGACCCGAAGTTAATTATCTTTTATTTGTATTCGTATTTAGTTTCGAAAAATGTAACGTCCGTTATAATTATTATGAATAAATTTGTTGGATTTTACGTTATTCCCGCCATAAATAATCGATCATAATCACGTTGTGAAATAACTACGAGTACCAAATAATTACTAATTAAAATAATAAATCTCAAAAATATATTTTATAAAAGTGGTTGTATAAAAGTTCATCAAAGAAAAATAATACTAAGTCTCGAAATAGTTTCTTAACAAAAAAATTGAGCTAAAGATATAAAAACGACACTTATACAAACATTACGTCTCAACTCGGTTAAGTTAGCTAGTTAGTATAACTGATAAAACTAACTGTGGGCCAAAACTATAAATCTTGAAACTTAAATTAAAAGTTTACAATCTTAACAATAACAAACCATAACATCAAGGGCTTATTATGTAAACTTTTAAAATCAGCCCAAACCTTTCCCCCCTAACCCACAAATCCGGTGTCACCTACTTCCGGCCAAAAGGTCGGAATAATGCAGTTTTCCGGCGAGGAGTTTTTCATTCGTTTTTAACACTGTAAAACCTAACAAACCTATATAAAATGATCTTGGACTAGATTCGAACCCGAATCCATGTCCAATTCACTGTTTAGGAGCTTAATTCAATGTGTAAATTCAAATCTAAAACGGTTTTAAAAACCCACCAAATCAAATCGACTTGTAACGCACAAAATCAGTAAAACTAATTAACTAAACAATCATTTTTGCGTTTGAATTCATTAGTAGCAACCAATTGAATTAAACAAATCAATTTATCACCCAATTGATCGTTTTTCACTCGTAACCTACCTTCAAACCATTCGACTAATTCCGGATCACCAAAACACAATTCAATCGGCATACACACTCCTCTTTACTCGCTATTGCCCTCTGCTGTTCCAATTTCTCTCAAATTTCTCACAAATTTTCACCAACTGATGATCTCTTTGGTTCGAAAATATTCACCAACTGATGGCTACCAAATCATTTTTATAATCTGAAATTGTGTTAGGGGTTTGTTTTTTCACATCATTTTGAGTGAATCTGCAAGAGGAATCGAAATCTAAAGGCCTTTAAGTCTCTGTTTGATCTTGACCCCTTGAGTTCGTGTTCTTCGTTGAATCAGACTATATTCGTTCGAATCCAAGTAAGTATTTTAAATCAAAATGCTCGTGTTACATCGTAGATTAAAAGCCCTATACTCGTTCTTGATGAGATTTAACAGAATAAAACAAATTGAATGGATCTAAGTTCTAGGGCTTGAATGTGAAATGGGTGTTGTTGGTTATTAAATGTTAAAACATTTAAAAGTCTAAATAAATAACAAAAAGCAAATCTAGTCTAGCGGTTAAGTGTTGATGATATAAGGAAAATGGTCACGTGTTCGATCCCCTTGCCCATTTTTCATAAAATCCTATAATTTTATCATTTTAGACATTAGAATTTACATTTTCTAATAATCTAAATGACTCCTTTTATGTCAAAAATATTTTTACAAGATTTCAAAACTTATAAATTCAAAAATATACTAATAACATAATTACGTGTTTATATGTATTTTAAAATCATACAAGATATTTTATAGAAAACTAAAATAGATTCTTTTAAAATATATATATGAAAATACAATTATGTTTCGTACCAAAATCCAATTCGTAATTTAAAACCCTAATTTCTCAATTGGTAACTTAAAACCCTAATTCCCAATTTATAATCTGAAACCCTAAATCCCAAATCCGAAACCCTAGATCTCAGATTTATGATTTTGCTACTATTGTTTCGTTTCTAAACTAGGATTTTCCCAATTAATTAGGTGGGACCAATATTTGGAAACCCTCGGTTCGTTATAGCTGCATTTCTTTTCGGTTATCTTTGCTTTTCGAGGTTAGTAAACTCACTCCCCTTTTTACTGTTTACGTTTTTGGGGCTGAAATACATGTTCCTATAATACTACGGTTTCTTTTCTTTTGTTTCTATTTTCAAAATGAGATCATTAGATGTGTTATTCTTGTTTGGCCACATGATGCAAAATTATGTGTTAGACAATGGTACTTATATTATCTTGTAATTTCCACCGGTACGATATTAGCGCTAATAGCTTGACAAGCCCACCTACACTTAATGGCCTGATAGGTGATTTAACCCAATGATTCTTTGGTTGATTCGTTGGTTACTATATACTATATGTGATGCTTGTTACTATGTTGCTATGTCCCTTTAGATGCTTAAACATTTATTGATAACTTGTATATCGAGACGGTTAAACGATATTTATCAGTATTTGTAACATGAGTGGTTCTCATGACTTGTTGTTAAACTTACCCTACGAGGTTCAAGGTTGTTTGGATTCGATGTATGTTTCGTTGGTCATGGTTGAGTAATATAATGCAATTGCTATACACATAAGATTGTGAAACATATTTATAATGATCTCGGATTTCATATTATGTACTATTAACTGTGTTTTACTCACTAGCTAATTCTTTAGCTAACTTATTTTACACGTATTTCAGATGGTGTTTTAGACGGTTATGGTTCAAGACATTTATGATGCTTTGGACCTAGAATAAATGGACAATAAACATTATTATTTGTCGGCTTTTATTACGGTTTTAAGACTATTTATTGCTTCATTTATGTCACGACATTATTACTTTAACGATATTAAAATATGCGTTTAGTGTGCCATGTGATTTGTACTATTGATATCCAATCCACTTGACAAGCCCGGTGTTTTCGCTGCCGGGCGAGGTGTCACAAAACACCCTAATATTTTCATGTGATGATAATCGGATTTTCTTTAAAAACAATCTCATATGGTGTTTTATCTTGAATAACCTTTGATGGCAATCTGTTTTTGATGTATGTTGTAGCTTGAATACACTTTCTCCAAATTCTTTTTGGCAAACTAGCTTGAAACATAATGGTGCGAGCGGTTTCGAGGTAAATGGCGATGCTTCCGTTCCACAACCCCATTTTGTTGAGGGGTGTGTGGAGAATCCTTTTCCAACAAGATTCCTTATTGTGCATAAAAACTTAACATCTTGTTTGAGACGAATTCTCCTCCATTAGCACATCGATTCCTTTTTAATAATTATCCAAATTGTGTCTTCACTAGCATCTGAAAGTTCATTAAGCATTCAATGGCATCACTTTTATGCTTGATGAGAAAGGTCCATACTGCTATACTATAATCATCAACAATAATTAAGAAAAAGTTGACATGTGAGGTGGATGGTCTATGATATTTGCCCCAAATATCACAGTGGATTAAATCAAAACAAGCTCTAGTTTTGATCGAACTCCTTGGAAAAGGTGAACGTGCATGTTTCGCTTGAGAACAAACATCACAAAAATTGTCTTTAAGACTAAACGAAATATTTTCCATAAAACCGATTCGACATAACTTATCATACGAAGCATGACCCAGTCTTTTGGTCAACAAAATCAAGAACTTGGTAAGGTCGGGTACGGTTCCGGATAAGACCGGGTATTTGGCAAATGGGGGCAATGAAGGGAGACTTGTGGCCAACATAAGTTCGATCTCTGAGCCAAACGGGTTTTACCGCTAGCTTGTTGTCGTGCCTACGGGCGGACGGGCTAGTGGGTTTCCCCCGAATTGGAGTTGGTTTAATAGGTGGGCTTCGGCTATCCAGCGCTGTCTGTGTTCGCAGAGCGTTTGGGGTCACCTTTCGCCATTGGGTTACCCCGGGTAGCCGGGCTTTATTCGTTTCGCTGTCCAAAAAAAAAATTTGACTAATTTTTGACCAGTTTAACTGGGTTTTTACGGTTCCTGGTAGGGTTGGTTCTGGGTTTTGTCCGTGTTGAGGTGAACCCATTTTCAGCGGTTCCTGTGGGTTCTGGGTCCGGTTTCACTTTCTTGGAGGAACCAGAACCCATGCGTACTCGACGCTTCGGGTACACCGGGTCAATTCCAGAATCAGTTTTTTTCATGCCTATGAATGAGGTCATTAAAACCGTCATGATCAAGAAGCCAACGATCATTGAATACTAAGACATTGCAAAGCTTCCTATTACCTGACCTACACCCTTGTCGATTAGACGACCTGAAAACTCACAATATAAAAGGATCTGCCATGCCTCAACAGACTCTATATAGTAGCGCCACCACCTTACCAAACGTTGCATCAAAGGCCATAGCAAGGCCATATGACAACTATGAGGGATGGACTTAACCGCTATGATCGGTAAGGAGAAAATATGACTAAGGAGAACCTCATCCATCACCACGCGTCCCTCAGGGACATCATCTCTCCCGACATTTCCAGTAACCCAACGATGTGGGGATGTGGTTGCCTGAATATTAATGGCAACCATGACAACTAAAAATAAAAGAGAGACCCAAAACAAGACGGAAAGAAACTAGAAAATTATAGAAAATAACCATCCGGGCTTCTAATTGGAAACCCAAGAAACCTCCGTTGATGAATCTCTGAAAATTCTTTGAAACATTTCATCTAACAATTGTCTTGCGCTATTTTAACATGAAATTCAGCAACTGGAATGATTGAAGGCCCACATGTGTCGAGTTCAGAATCTTCACACGTCTGGATGGGACTATGAACCCGGATGGTCTTTCCTGGAACAACTCTTTCTGAACGTTTCCTCCTATACATTAGCAACCGTTACTCGCCACAGTGGACCCTGGAGGGTGTCATTGTAAACAAGCTCGGGCGTGACAATCAGTATACATTCATCATTCAAAGATAACGAGAGTAAATGTTTATAGAGTAAATGTTGTAGTAAATATGTACAATTGAATGTGAGTAAATGTGAGTAAGAATGTATGAAGAAGAGTAAATAAGTGAGAATGAGAATGTTTATTGAGAGGTTGAATGATCTTGAATCAGATCTGAGCTATTACTTATATACTCCATTTCACCTTTTGTCTTGTTTATTGAGAGGTTGAATGATCTTGAATCAGATCTGAGCTATTACTTATATACTCCATTTCACCTTTTGTCTTGTACTTTCCTACCTTTGGTTAAATGAGCTTTGGACCGGTTCCTGGTATTCTCCAGGGACATTTCTGTTATCCCCCAGGGTAAGAACCCCTATTGTGTATCCGGGAACACTTCATTTATGGTAAAGACCCGTTTGCCATAAATGCAATATGGCAAGCTGGCCACCTGCTGTCAGTCATTCGACTGAAAGTTCTGGGATGTACCTCTGGATTTCCCCTATATCGAATGTGTCTTAGAGTCCTTAATTGTTAAGTGTAGATGAGTTGTCATCCACACCTTGTCTAAGATTAGATATTTTGTTGATGATTTTTTTTCTTGGGCCTTGGTGATTTCGTTTATTATGGGCTTTTGGGCCCGGACTACGTTCTGGATTGGGCCTTATAGGCCATTCCTATTCAACATGCAAAAAGAGGTGAGTAGAGATGGAGGTGGAGGTGGAGGTAGAGGTAGAGGTATCGTAGATGAAGGTGGAGGCGAGAGAAGTGGAGGTGGGGGTGTCGGAGATGGTGGAGGCTAGCTTCTGAACCAGAAGGGTTTTAAATGAAAATTGATTTTTGTTGATGATCGATAATAGGGAAACTATCATCTAACACCTGAATGAATATAGGAGTCCAGATAGTTGGCTCGTAAATGGCTAACCGACTATCGGCTTGAGAGACTTTGGTCTTGGCTTTAGAGCATATTTAGTTGATTGCAGATTTAGTTCATTAACAAAGACCTGGAAGCTTATGCTAGTAACTGGTTTGAAAGGAAGTATCTAAATAGATGATATCAAACCCCTCTATATAAAAGAAAAGCGAATGCCTGGTAGACCAACAGTGAAGAGAAAAAGAGACTCTTTAGAGAAAGAGAAGAAGAACAAGAAGGTTACAACCGGAAGAAAAATGACTTGTCAAAATTGTCAAAAAAGTGAACATAATAAGAGGTATTAAGACAAAGATAAAAAAAACCCACAACCAAGCAGGCAAAATGAAAAGGTAGGAAAAAAATGCGATTCAAGAAGTGTAACCGGCAAGAAGGTAGACTAGGTGATTTTGTCCCATTTTGGCGTATTTAAACCCGTTAAGCTTGATTTTGGATTATTTTGACTCGTTTGGATGTATTTTGGTTTACTTTGACCCGTTTGGATGCATTTTCGTGTACTATGGCAATTTTGTGGTGTTTTAGGTGAACTTTGGACCCATTTGGAGTATCTTGGTGCATTTTAAACCATTTAAGCTTTGTATGTTAATTTTTAGGTGAATTTAGGGCTGGTTTAAACGTTTTAGGTGAATTTTAGATGCTTTTAGGCATTCTGTGTTTTTATTGCATCAAACTACATATTTTTACAATTTGTTTAACAAATAAAAAGTTTTTTTCCCATTTTTTAAAATTTTATATGATTTATAATCTTTTCTTACAATTTTCTTAAAGATTTCTTAATTTTTTTTGAGATTTTTTTCAAATTAAGAAACACATAATTTTTTGCAATTTTTAAAAATGTTTTACAATTAAAAACAATTTTTTTCATAAAATTTATTAAATATTAAAATTTTAAAATCCTCTCCTCCAATCTCTATGTCCCTAGCTTCTACTTTCACATACCTTCTAGTCTCAGTCGTTGACTTTGCCCCTTCCACTCCTCCATTTCACAAGAAATTTAGTGGTTGTTCGCTCCTGAACGTAGCTATGCGGACAGCGGCTTTAATAACGCTTTCTCAATTAGAGAGATATTATCGTGGTAGAGCTCCTATCCGTGCTTTGAGAAATATTTTTTATAATTTTTATTAAAAAATATATGGTTACAACTTACAAGCCATATAGGTCAAATACAAAGGATTGAAACATAAACTTAAGTTATCTAACTGGAACAGAACAAACAAAACTTTAAGTAACCTAACTAGAACAAAATTAAAACATGGTTAATGTTTTTACAAATTTACAAAAAAAAACACAAGAGCTTTTAAAACCTATTAAAAATGGAGGAATTGCAAATATCTTCCTTTAAACTTGAAAAATTACATATTTACCCAAAGTAAAAGTTTTTATTCCATAATGTATAATGCTCTTTAAGCATGACTAAAAGGGTATATGATAGTCATGTATAGGTTGGACTCACCGGCATGTCGGTGTTATATGTTTTTGTTTTATACTTTGTAGTTTTCTGTCTAGCGAACCTACGGGCGAATCTATAGATTCGCTCGGAAGCACAAAATAGTTTTGTTTATTGTTCAGTTTTGTCGACCGGGCGAACCTATTTGTGCCCGGCGAAGCTATTGGTTCGCCTGATAGATTCGCTGTCAGCGAATCTATCAGCGAATCGATAGCTGAACTATATATTGTAATGTTTTCTCATTGCAATACAACTTTTGCATATTTTATCAAAACCCTAAATTGTGTGTGTGATGGCTGGAGATGCTAGGAGCATATTTTCATTATCATTGTAGCTTGATTACCTCTGTTATTGTTGTTTTTGATCTTGTTATTGTTATTGGGTTATATTAGACTATTGTTTGGTTGAATCTAAGTGTGTTTGTTGTCTTACAAATCATTATAGCACTGAAATCTCGATCTAGATGGACCAACAATATGGTATTAGAGCATTAGTGCTCTTGATTGTTTGATCTTAGAGATTTTTGTGAAGTTTTTGGGTTTTTTGTTTCAAAACACTGTTTGATTCATTTCGGAACTGTTTGTTGTGTTTCTGAGTTGGAATTTGCTTGGGAATTGTCATATTTGGTAATAGGAAGGTGTAGAAACAAACGGATCTAAAATTGGTTGTGTTTTAAAGCTGTTCTGGTTGATTTTGTATTGAAACAGTTTTGCCCGTAAGCCAGCGAAACTGTTTGTTCATCCAGCGAATCTGTGAGTTCTTCCAGCGAATCTACGAAAATATTGTGTTCTGGTATTTACTGCTTTTGATTAGCGAACTTGAGATTTTATTGAACGAAAGTTCACCTGTTTGGGTCATTGTGCAAGCGAACTTGCTGCCAAACTCAATTTGGGCACAAGTCTTTGTTCTGACCAGCGAAACTGTGTCTGCTGTCGAGCGAATCTGTCAGTCTGCCGAGCGAATTTAACCCAGCGAATCTAGTTTGGGCGAATCTAAAAATCTGTTTGTGATTATGACTACATCAACTTTGAACATGAATGATCTGGAGAGTGTTCTACCAAACAGGCCACCGAGGCTTGTTAGTGGTGAAAATTTTGAGGATTGGAAGCGGTGTTTGAAGGCGTTTTTCTACTATACTGATTACAATCAATGGGAGTCAATTGTTAATGGTCCTCATTTACCAAAGAAAGTTAAGGAATTGTTACTTCAATAAACACTGATCCAAGTACTTTCACTGAGGGAGACATCAAGTTGCTTGATCGCGATAAAAAGGCCCTTGGAGCATTGATACTTTGTTTGCATCAAGATATTTACAACAAGTTTGCTGAACACACAACTGCCAAAAGCTTGTATGATGCGTTGTGTGAGTTCTATGATGGTAATGAGGATTTGAAGTTGGACAGAAAAGCTCAAGCTGAGAAAGAGTTCAATTCATTCGTGGGGTATTCACAAGAAAGCTTGACTGATATTACCAACCGCTTTCTGTCAGTATCAAGTAATCTGAAAAAGTATGATGAGAAGCTGGGAAATTATGAGCAAGTCACAAAGTTGTTAGATTCACTTCCTCCTCAGTGGAGTCTTCAGATCAAATTGTTGAAGCAAGAGAGAAACTTTCATGACTTTAAACTGATGGATGTTATAAACAAGCTAAAGTCATTTGATCTTAATGTGAAGAGAAGAGAATACAATCAGTCTATGATGGTTCCAAATATCCCTCCTCAGAATGTTGCACTAATTACATCCGCTGCAAACTCTCCTATCTATGGTGCTGCATCTGGAGGATCATCAAGTCTTGGGTCTGTTAAATCTGTTGGTGCATCTACAAGTGTTGGTTCTGATTCAAATGCATATGTCACCATTCAGATTCCATCTGACACTATGGCTTTATTTGGAATGTTTGTTCATAGCTATGAAGCTCTTGTTGCTGGAGAATTGAAGGGAAAGGGCATGACTGTTGAGGATATGTATCAGGTGGATCCTGATGATCTCGAAGAAACTGACATACAATGGCAAATGGCAATGCTCACTCTTCGTGCTAGACGGTTTATGGAAAGAACAGGTCGAAGAAGTTTTGGAAATCAGGGTCAGAATAACAAGCTTGGGTATGACAAAGGGAAGTTGAGATGTTACAACTACAAGCAATTGGGTCACTTCAAGAGGGAATGTCCTTTACCTATAGTCACTGAACCTGTGAATTCTGGAAATTCGAGAACCGTTCCTATTCAAGAAAGACCTGAGGAAGTGAAACCGAGAAAAGAAACTGCACTGCTCACCAATTTTGATTGGAGTGCAGAGATTGAAGAAACAAAGGAAGAAATCAATCATGCCTTGGTTGCTGAGATTGTTGAGGATGATGATAACTATATTAATTGCTTTGACCCTTTCAAAGAATTTTATGGTGAAAATGGTGAGAATTATGATGAAGCTGCTGAGTCAAAGTTTGAGTTGATTGAGGAAGAAAAAGGTTTGAGTAAGGTCGTAAAGTATGAGGTTGATGAAGAAAAAGAGAAGGAAGAGAAAGATGAAGAAGGGAAAGCGGAGGAAGTTGATGAAGATCAGTCAGATGTTATTGTTCAAGGGCATGTGGATCATGAAAAGATGAATCATTCGGGGTTAGTATGTGAAGCTGCTGTTAATGAGATGAAGAATGATGAAGAGTCAAAGCTAAACTTGAAAGCCATGATTGAGAAGGAAAGGCTTGATGTTGTGGATGAGTTCAAGAGGAGCACTCCTTATTTCGATTGATTGGCATATATAAAGCAAATAAATTATTAATGTCAAATGAAAACAAATTGAAGAAAATTAACAAAGAGCTAAAAGAGAACGAATCAAAATTTTTTGTTAAATTGAGAGAGGCTTTGAAAGAAAACGAACATTTGAAACGATCTCTTTTGGAAAAGAATTGTGAGATAAACTATTTAACTGAGCAAGTCACTCTTGCTGAATTTGAGAGCAGAAAAGTTAAAAACAAACTAAAACAATGGACAATTTCTGGTATGAAAAGGGAGGAACTCTGTAAGAAACAACGGGGGGCCAGAGTTAAGACAGGTTTGGGTTATAACAATGATGCATATGCATATCCCCCACCTAGTACCTTATGTTATTCTCCAACACCAATTCCTCATCCTTCGAATGAGCTGATACAAGAGATTATACAGAATGATACTAACAGCTCTATTGCAGGTTTAAGTGGAGTGAATCTTAAAGAGGTTAGAGAGGATTATGCTTATGGTGGGAGTACTGGCCTTGGTTGTTCTAGCAGTTCTGATTGTTCTAATTCTGATTCAAAGAAGTCTGTTGAAGATATTAAACTAATTAATTTTGTTCCTAGTAATATGTTACATTCAGACAATTTTATTTGTAATAGTAATTTAGGGTGCTCTACTTCAAACATTAATCTGTTGAATGATGATGTGATTGAAAATGTTTGTGTGAATGACAAAGATGAACTTTCAGGTCATGTCTCTGAAAGTCAAACCAAAACAAATTGTTTTCAAAAGTTCTTTTCTCATCAAATTCCATCTTTCACACCTGTGAGGATTTCAAAACCTAAAGAAAGGGAATCATCTTTCTCATCCATGAATCACATTGATAAATCTAAATCTGAATCTTTAAAGGTAAAAGTCACAGCAGGTAAATCAAAAGAGCCTTATGACTCTTACAGTGATTGTAATTCTCAATTATCAGATTGTGATGAAGAAATTGAAATAGATAAAATTCGTGTTGCTAAAGATTCCAAAGTGGGTTTGAAATCTCATTGCTTTAAATGTGGAAATGTTGATCATACTGTTAAGCAATGCCCTGAGTTAGCTAAAAATAGTTCAAGGTAGAAATCTTTTGGAAAGAGATTGAATACGTTTGTAAATAATTTTTTTTGTCAAACTTCTTCTGTTCAACGACCTAAGTACACTAAGGCTTGGGTCCCAATTTCAAAAGTCTAATTCCTATTTTTTTAAATATGTCAGGAACATTCAAGCACCGTTGTAAATAGTCATTGGCACATTGATAGTGGATGTTCCAGACATATGACTGGGTTGAAGGACCTACTGACAAATTACTGGATCATTAATGGTGGATATGTTGCTTTTGCGGGAGACAAGAAGGGTGGTAAAATGATTGGTCAAGGAGAAGTCTAGAATGGCTCACTAACCTTGGAAGACGTTAACTATGTTCCTGAACTGGCATTCAATCTTCTCAGTGTATCACAAATCTGTGATAAGAATATCCCAGTGTTGTTTCTTCCAAATGAATGTCTGTTCTTGAAGCCAGAGTTTATTATTCCTGAAGAATTGGTGATCATGCGAGCTCCAAGACGAAATGATACATATATGCTGAATATGGGATCAAAAGAATCAACTTCCACCGTGACCTGTCTTTTATCTAAAGCTTCATATTTTGAATCTTTTCAATGGCATAGACGTTTAGGGCACATTAATTTTAAAATACTAAATAAATTGGTTAAGAACAATTTGGTCAGGGGTTTACCACTTAAAGATTTTTCTGTGGTTGAGAAATGCATGGCTTGTGCTAAAGGAAAGCAGCACAAAAAGCCACATAAACTTAAAATTGAAAATTCTATCTCACAACCCCTTGAATTGTTACATACTGATTTATTTGGTCAAATAAGTGTCAAATCTATTGCTAAGAAATCTTATTGCTTGGTTGTCACAGATGATTACTCTATGTACACCTGGGTGAGATTCCTGGCAAACAAGAGTGAGACTGCTGAAGAACTAATGAAGTTGATTCCTCAAATTGAGGTGCTTGGAAAGCAAAAGGTTCAAGCCATCAGAAGCAACAATGGAACTGAATTCAGAAACCATATCTTTAATTCTTTCTGTGAACAGCGGGATAGTCTCAGACAGTTTAGCGCCGCACATACGCCACAACAAAATGGTCTTGCTGAAAGGAAGAATCGTACTCTCGTGGAGGCTGCTAGAACTATGTTGATTGAGTCAAAGCTTCCAATTATCTTCTGGGCAGAGGCAGTTAATTGTGCCGCTTATGTTCTGAATCGGGTACTGATTGTCAAAGACAAGATGAAGACATCATACCAGTTGTTTCGAGGGATAAAGTGATAGTCACTATGTATAGGTTGGACCCACCGGCTTGTCGGTGCTACTTTTGTATGTAATTGTTTGACTTGTATATGTAATTAGTGCTAGCGAACCTACGGGCGAATCTATAGATTCGCCCGCAGGCCATCATGTCTTTTGGTTTAGGTATCGACTGGGCGAACCTATGTGCCCAGCGAACCTGTGTTGGTTCGCTGGATAGATTCGCTAGAGCGAATCTATCAGCGAACCTAACACCACTATATATTGTAACCTTATCTTCACATTTATACAACTTTTGCACATCTTTTACAAAGACTGATTCTCACTGATTTGTGTTGTGTAATCGTTCTATTGAGGTGCTAGGAGCTTATTCTACTTATCATTGTAGCTTATTAACCTCGATTGTGTGTTAGATCTTGATATTGGGTTATTTGGACTTTATTCACTTTGTTCTTCAAGTATTTGACATATTTGTGTTAAACAAGTCAACAAAGCACTGAAATCACGATCATTATGGACCAACAATATGGTATCAGAGCCTTAGTGCTCTTGATTGTTTGATTCGTGTGATTTTTGTGTTGATTTTTCGAAGTTTTTGGGTCAAAACACTTTTGATTCTGTTTGAAGCTTGTTTCTTGTGTTTTGGTGTTGTATTTTGGTCAAGGTTTGTGGTATTTGGACATACAAAGCTTTTAAAACAAACCTGTAGGCAAATGGTCAAGTTTTGAGGGTTTTCGAGCTGTTTCCGTACTGTTTCAGAGTGGTTGAGCTACCAGCGAAACTATTAGTTCTTCCAGCGAAACTGTCAGTTCTTCCAGCGAATCTAAATTCAAATTTTGTCCTGCTTGGATTGTGTTGTGGCCAGCGAATCTAACATATCATCGAACGAAAGTTCATCTATTTGACTGACTGTGCAAGCGAAACTGCTGCCAAAATCAGGCCAGCGAATCTGTGCTTGCTCGTCAGCGAATCTGTTTGACTGTCTAGCGAATCTGTCACCAGCGAATTTACCAGCGAATCTATACTGTTCTTCTAGCGAAACTGCCAGCGAATCTGTCATTTTTCAGCGAATCTATTATCTGTTCAAAGTTATGACTTCATCAACACTTAACATGAATGATCTGGACAGCGTTCAACCTAACAGGCCACCGAGGCTTGTTAGTGGTGAAAACTTTGAAGATTGGAAAAGATGTTTAAAAGCGTTCTTCTACTACACGGACTACAACCAATGGGAATCTATAGTGAATGGCCCGCACGTGCCAAAAACCGTTGAAGGAACCGTCACTTCAGTAAACACAGACCCAACTACTTTTACTGAAACAGATATCAAGTTACTGGATCGTGACAAGAAGGCATTAGGGGCACTGATACTTTGCTTACATCAGGACATCTTCAACCGGTTTGCAGAACACACAACTGCAAAAAGTCTGTATGATGCATTGTGTGAATTTTATGATGGGAATGATGATCTGAAACTGGATAGAAAAGCTCAGGCTGAAAAGGAATTCAACTCTTTTGTGGGATATTCACAAGAGAACTTGACTGATATTACAAATAGATTCCTATCTGTGTCAAGTAATCTGAAGAAATATGATGAAAAGCTGGGCAATCACGAACAGGTAGCAAAATTGTTAGACTCTCTTCCTCCCCAATGGAGCCTACAAATCAAGCTGCTGAAACAAGAGAGGAACTTTCCTGATTACAAACTGATGGACGTCATCAACAAGCTTAAGTCTTTCGACCTTGACGTAAAAAGAAGAGAATATAATCAGTCAATGATGGTTCCAAACATTCCCTCTCAAAATGCTGCACTTATCTCATCCGCTGCAAACTCTTATGTTTACAGTGCAGCATCTAGAGGATCTTCAGGTCATGTGTCTGCTAAGTCTGCTGGTGCATCTACTAACGCTGGTTCAAGCTCAAATGCATCTGTCACCACACAGATTCCGTCAGACACCATGGCATTATTTGGAATGTTTGTTCACAGTTACGAAGCTCTTGTTGCAGGTGAGTTGAAAGGGAAGGGTATGACAGTAGAAGATATGTATCAGGTAGACCCTGATGATCTGGAGGAAACAGATATTCAATGGCAGATGGCTATGCTCACTCTTCGTGCCAGACGATTCATGGAAAGAACTGGTAGAAGAAATTTTGGAAATCAAGGACAGAATGCTAAGCTAGGTTATGACAAGGGAAAGTTACGATGCTATAACTGCAAACAACTGGGCCACTTCAAGAGAGAATGCCCATTACCAATCGTTACTGAGCCAGTTAACTCTGCAAATCCAAGATCTGCTCCAATTCAAGAAAAAGTTGAGGAAGCAAAGTCAAAGAATGAAACTGCACTTCTAACCAACTTTGACTGGAGTGCAGAAATCGAAGAAACCAAGGAGGAGATTAACCACGCCCTTGTTGCTGAAATTGCTGAGTTTGATGACAATGACATAAATCTCTTTGATCCGTTCAAAGAATTTTATGGAAAAGAAGAGGAGGAGAAGGTGGAAAATGTTGATAAAGCTCAATCAGATGTTATTGCTCAAGGACATCTGAATCATACTGGGTTGGTTTGTGAAGCAGCTATTAATGAAGTCAAGCATGAGGAAGAGTCAAAGGTTAGCTTGGAAGAAATGATTGAAAAGGCAAGGCTGGATGCAGTTGATGAATTCAAAAGAAGCACTCCCTACTGTCAATGTGATCGTGCTCTGGCCGCCGAAAAACTGGTAATCGGTCTTCCTTATGATGTTATAGAAGATATGTGTTCATCTGCTTGCAAAATTCGTTTAATTGGCATATACAAAGCAAATAAATTGTTAATGTCAAACGAAAACGAATTAAAAAGAACCATCAAAGAGCTTAAATTAAGTGAATCAAAATATTTTGTTAAGTTAAGAGAAGCTTTAAAAGAAAATGAACACTTAAAAAGAACTCTTTTAGAAAAGAACTGTGAGATTAATTACTTGACTGAGCAAGTTACACTTGCTGAGTTTGAAGCAAGAAAGCTTAAAAACAAATTGCAGCAGTGGACCATATCGGGTATGAAAAGGGAAGAACTGTGCAAGAAACAAAGGGGGGCCAGAGTTAAGACAGGTTTGGGTCTTAGTAACAATGAAACATATGCCTATCCTCCACCGAGTACTTTCTGTTATTCTCCTACACCTATTCCTCATCCCTCAAATGAGTTAATTCAAGAGATTATGCAGAAAGATACTGACAGTTCCATTGCAGGTTTAAGTGAAGTAAATCTTAAGGAAGTTAGAGAGGAGTACGCATATGGTGCGAGTGTTGGGCTCGGGTGTTCTGGCAGTAGTGATTGCAGTAGTTCTGATTCCAAGAAGTCTTTTGAAGACATTTGTTTAGATAATCCTGTTTGTAGTAATGTGTCATATTCAGACAATGTCATGTTTAATAGTAATCTAGGGTTCTCCACTTCAAACCCTACTGTGTTAAATGATGATGATTTGATTAATAATGTGAGTGTGAATGACAAAGACAAACTTTCAGGTCAAGTCTCTGAAAGTCAAACTAAAACCAACTGCTTTCAAAAGTTTTTCACTCACCAAATTCCAACATTCACACCTGTGAGAATTTCAAAACCAAAAGAGAAGGAATCATCTTTTTCATACATTCTTAAACCAAAACCTGAATCTGATACAGTTAAAGTCACAACAAGTAAGTTAAAAGAACTCTATGACACTTACAGTGACTGCAACTCACAACTGTCTGAATGTGATGAGGAGATAGAAATGGATAAAATTCCTGTTAACAGAGTTCCCAAAGCTGGTTTTAAATCTCACTGTTTTAAATGCGGAAATACTGGTCACACTGTCAAACAATGCTCCAAATTAGTCCAAAACAGTTCAAAGCAAAAGTCTATCGGAAAAAGGCTAAACACTTTTGTAAAAAGTTTCTTTTGCAATACTTCATCTGTTCCACCACCCAAGTACACAAAGACTTGGGTGCCTATTTCAAAGGTCTAACTTTTCTATTTTTTAATAAATGTCAGGAACATTCAAATGCCGTTGTAAATAGTCATTGGCATATTGACAGCGGATGTTCCAGACATATGACAGGATTGAAGGATCTTCTTACTAACTATAGGATCATAAATGGAGGTTATGTTGCTTTTGCGGGAGATAAGAAGGGTGGGAAGATGATTGGTCAAGGAGAAGTCTCAAATGGCTCACTCACTTTGGAAGACGTCAACTATGTTCCTGAGCTGGCATTCAATCTTCTGAGTGTATCACAAATCTGTGATAAAAATATTCCTGTAATGTTTCTTCAAAATGAATGCCTGTTCTTGAAGCCAGAGTTTACCATTCCTGAAGATATGGTGATCATGCGAGCTCCGAGACGAAATGACACCTATATGCTGAATATGGGTTCAACAGAATCAAACTCCACCGTGACATGTCTTCTGTCTAAAGCATCATCCTTTGAATCATTTTTGTGGCATAAACGTTTAGGACACATCAATTTTAAAATTCTGAATAAACTAGTTAAGAACAATTTGGTTAGGGGTTTACCACAAAAGGATTTTTCTGTGGTCGAGAAATGCATGGCTTGTGCTAAAGGAAAACAGCACAAAAAGCCACATAAACTCAAAATTACAAATACTATCTCAGAACCCCTCGAATTGTTACATACTGATTTATTCGGACCAATAAGTGTCAAATCAATTGCTAAAAAGTCTTATTGCTTGGTTGTCACAGATGATTACTCTAGGTACACCTGGGTGAGATTCATGGCAAACAAGAGTGAGACTGCAGAAGAATTGATGAAGCTGATACCTCTAATAGAGGTTCTTGGAAAGAAGAAGGTTCAAGCCATCAGAAGCGATAACGGAACTGAATTCAGAAACCACATCTTCAACTCCTTCTGTGAACAACGGGGTATTCTCAGACAGTTTAGCGCTGCCCGAACACCACAACAAAATGGTGTTGCTGAAAGAAAGAACCGAACTCTTGTTGAGGCCGCTAGAACTATGCTGATCGAGTCAAAACTTCCAATTATTTTCTGGGCTGAAGCGGTTAATTGTGCAGCTTATGTTCTTAACAGGGTACTGATAGTCAAAGAAAAGATGAAGACTTCATATCAACTGTTTCGAGGGTTTAAGCCGCTGATTGACTTTCTACGCCCCTTTGGATGTTCTTGCACTCTTTTGAATACTCAAGATCAGAAGACGAAGTTTGGGGCTGTCTCTGATGAATGCTTCTTTGTGGGATACTCGACCACACAAAAGGCGTATCGTGTTTACAATAAGCGAACGCGGATTGTGCAAGAGTCCTACTACGTTGATTGGCAAGAATCAAACACTACCAGTATTGGTAGTGAACCAGCTTGGTTTTATGATGCCACCACCATTTTCAAATCATTTAATCTTCCTGACTCTGACGATGACGACATCATTCCACACACATCGGTTTCTATTTTCAATCATACACCTACACCATCACAATCACAACCTTCCACATCAGCTACACAACTACCTCCCACATCATTTGACATCCCATCCCCTCCACCAAATAATCCATCACCACAAACTGTTCAAACTTCCACATCAGATATTCAATCCACATCCAACACCATTCCATCACCTACACCTACACCTCCACAACCATCAAATCAAACACCCACAACCGATCAAAATCCCTTACTACTCAATACTGACTTCAAAACCCTGAAAAACCACCCTCACGATTATATCATTGGATCTATTACCGATGGTGTGCGGACCCGAAGTCAGAGCGGTTTGATAAATGAATGTCTTTATGCTGCCTTTCTGTCACAAGTCGTTCCAAAGAATTATAAACAGGCACTTGAAGATCCGAGTTGGGTGGATGCCATGCAGATGGAACTGCAACAATTCAGGAAGCTCAAAGTTTGGGAACTAGTTGATCTTCCTCCTAACAAGTGTCCAATCGGCACTAAATGGGTTTTTCGGAACAAGCCAGATGATCGTGGTGTTGTAATTAGAAATAAAGCGAGACTGGTTGTTCAAGGTTTTGCCCAAGAGGAGGGAATTGACTATACCGAAGTTTTTGCTCCAGTCGCTCGCCTGGAAGCCATCAGAATCTTTCTTGCACATGCTGCGAACAAAAACTTTAAGGTTTATCAGATGGATGTGAAATGTGCATTTCTATACGGTGACATCGATGAAGAGATCTACGTGTGTCAACCACCAGGCTTCGAGGATCCTGATTTCCCATCAAAGGTTTACAAGCTTGACAAATCGTTGTATGGGTTGCATCAAGCTCCAAGGATCTGGTATGAAACTCTGACACAGTATCTCCTCAGTAAGGGTTTCTCACGTGGGAGTATAGATATGACATTATTCAAGAAGGAGGTGGATGGCGAGCTGCTGATCGTTCAGGTGTATGTTGATGATATCATTTTTGGTTCGACTAATGAAGGGTTGTGTAGAGAATTTGAGAAGGTGATGATGGATCGTTTTGAGATGACTATAATGGGGGAGATGTGTTTCTTCTTGGGGCTGCAAGTGGAGCAAAAGCCTGATGGGATTCTAATCCACCAAGAGAAATATATCAAAGAAATCCTCACGAAGTTTGGCATGGATGACTCTTCTCCTGAATTGATTCCTTTTACTGCTCAAACATGCCTTACTTCCGATGATAATGGGAATCCTGTGGATGCTCATCGGTACCGCTCGATGATTGGATCTCTCATGTATCTGACTGCAAGTCGTCCGGATATTACATTTGCCGTGTGTTACTGTGCTCGCTTCCAAGCAAATCCAAAAGAATCGCATGAAAAAGCTGTTAAACGAATTTTCCGTTACCTTAAGGGTTCCTCTCGTTTGGGACTTTGGTACCCAAAAGGTGGGAACTTTGATTTACATGCCTTTTCTGATAGTGATCATGCTGGTTGCAGGATCAACAGGAAATCAGTCACCGGTGGATGTCAATACCTTGGAGAATGTCTTGTTTCCTGGCAAAGCAAAAAGCAAACAACAGTCTCTCTGTCCACAGGAGAAGCAGAATACATTGCTGCCTCAAGTTGCTGCTGCCAAGTGCTGTGGATTCAACATCAGATGATGGATTATGGCATCAACTTTCTTCACACGCCACTCTTTTGTGACAATGAAGCTGCTGTTGGAATTGCCAAGAATCCCATTCATCACACTCGAACCAAGCACATAGAAACAAGAATTCATGCAATCCGGGATGCACAGGAAAAGGGGTTTATTGATATTATTCCTATCGAAACCAGAAAGCAAAAAGCTGATCTTTTCACAAAAACTTTTGACAAACCACGTTTTTATGAATTGATCTCCATGCTTGGACTTATATCTTTTTGAAAAACCTTTTTCTGTGAGAATCCTTTTGTAAATATGTAAATAATCTGGTCTTCGTAAATAATCGGGTCTTTATCTTCTTTGAAAAATTCGTGGGTCACTCGATTCTTTGCTCCGTTACTTTATTTTATTTCATCTTCTTTTACTTTTCTTTTAAACTTTGTATATATATATATATATATTAAGAAAATCTGAAAAACAAAAATTTCTTATTAGATGGCTATTATATAGAAATTTTGGGGGAGATATAAAAGATAAACTATTTATAGTTTTTCAAATTTTGCTATTTCAGGATCTCCGTTTTGATTGATGTTGAAAAGTCGTTGAAGGAGGTCAGAAGCATTGCGTTTGGGATATGTCAGATAGGCTCAGCCCGAAAACAAAGTAAACAGTGATTGTGCAGCCAAACATAACGCTCAAGATCTCGACAACAAGGACTATCCCCTTGACATGATTGGATTGCACAAAGATAATGGTTCTGTCAAAAATGGGTTGAGAGCGTCAAATCTTTGTCTTGATCTTCATATCTTTGTCCTGAATTCCCTAAAAATCCCAAATCACCCTCGCCCTATCCCCGAATCGAGTTTCTAGTATGCAAAACAAAAAAAAAAAAAAAAAAAAAAAAAAAAATAATAATAATAAAAGGCTGCTAGTGATGCTCTTCGGAAAAGCCTCTGAGTGAGTTACTCGTTAACTCCTCAGAACGTCTTGAGTCAAGTGCTTAACTCCTTTGATATACGAAAGTATTGATCTGGAGTTGGTGGATCTTCTCTGCTATACGGAAGTATTGACCTGAAGATTCACCGAGCATGCTCAAATGTTTATCTCCTCTGTTATACGTGAGTATAGACCTGGAGCTCTAGACTATTTGAGTTTCCCAAATAATAAGTCGCATTGTATTCAAAATGAATCAATTGCTGACAAGCTCCACTCACAAAGAAAAGATGCAAAAATTGCACAAGTGTCAAAAGAAACAAATGCATCGGTCAACATTCAAAAGTTGATCTTTGAATTTCAAGCAAAGTCAATAGTATTGCTCAGATATACCCTGATGACAGAACTTGTTCTTTTTACCTAGATGTCTGTGGGGACCGAGTTGTCTGAGTTTCTTCAATCTAACCGAAAACATGATAATAGAAGCTGCTGATCTCTTGTTGAAAGGACTACGGCATGGGTTTAAATGGACAAACATATCTGCAATCCCGCCAATCGATGATTCTCCGGATTCTACTCAAAACATCATGAAGAATATATATCCTTTCTAGCGTTTAAAACCGTCTCCTTTTATTCTAATTTTACTTTATTTTATTTCATTTTGTTTCATTTTAATTTTATTTTTTTAAATTTTATTTTTTAGGATTATATGTGTTTATGTTCATTTTTGGAGCGTTGATGTCGTGGGACGTATTCACGGTTTTACAAAGTTTTTAAAAATCTTAAGAAAATCCAAAAAATATTTTTGTTGTTTTTGACTAGCGAATCTACAGCGAACCTACAAGTTCGCTCGGCGCCCAAGATTCGCCCGGAACCTTTTTGTTTCGCTGACATGAAACATCGTTGTTTATGTGTCAGCGAACCTGCTGGCGAACCAGTTGTGTGCCTTGTCTTTTGGTCTTCCGGCGAACCTAAGGTTCGCTGGTCTGTCTACCAGCGAACCTATGGGTGTATATATATACTGTGACAGCGAATATTTTATATATTCGCTGTCCAAACCACTGTAGCACGCTTTTTCAATTTCAAACACCAAACGTTCGATTCTTGCTATTTCCGGTCTTTTCCACACATTAAACACCACGTTATAGTCCGGTATGTGATCGATTTCACTCTAATCTCTATCTAAACCATAAATCGAACTGTTACCATGTTTTTTTAACTGTCGATCTGTGTATATGTGTTGATTGAATGACTGTTTTGGTGTTAGTTGTTAGGGTTTTACTCCATAATAAACTTGTTTAGTGATTATACTACCTGTTTGTTGCTTTAAATGCCTAAAAATGTTGGACTGTATGTGATTTCGGCCGTTTTTCAAAAGCTAGGGTTTCCAGCGAACCTAAGTGTTCGTCTGGCGAATCTGAACGAAAGTTCAAGACTTCGAGCGAACCTATGTCGTTATGCTGCCCGCGCAACAACATAGATTCGCCCGACTGTTTCTAGCGAACCTATACATTCGCTCGACAACAATGACTGATTTTTCATGTCAGCGAATCTATAGGTTCTTGTGCCAAAATCTCAGGTTCGCTATACCAGCGAACCTAATATCCAGCGAATCTATTTTCTGTTCTCAAAATCTTCATTTCTGATCAATCTCCGTTTATTTTTCAGGCACAATGTCGACGTTATTCTTCGAGAAAAAGCACAACATGTGTGCTTTACTCGACGAAAACTTCGAAAAGGCCAGCAGCTATAGAGATGCTATCATATGGCTGAAGTCGTCACATATTTATCATGCCATCTCTCACTCTCCCACCATATACGAGACGCACGTTCGGGATTTCTGGCGAACTGCGGTCATGAATGTGTCGGTGCAGCCGTCACGAATATGTGCCAATGTCTGTGGCCACGACTTGGCATTTACTGAAGCCGATCTGGCTAGAATTTTGAGGCTAGAGGATGACGTGGGTGAGGAGGTCCATATGACAGCTGAAGAAGTTTACGGGGCATTTCGGAACGCTGGGTATGAGGGTCCGATGCCAGGTGAAAAGAAAATGGAGTTTGTGAAGTCGTACCTGATCCAGGAGTGGAGGTATATAGCGCATGTGTTCATTATGTGCCTGGATCACCGAAAGGGGGGTACAGATGGGTTGAATCTGGATTGGGCTAGAGCTATGATGCTTTTTTGCCGGGGGCAAAAAGCAAATCTTGCTAAGTTGATTTACAACTACATGCTCGAGAACATTCATGCCAGCAAGGGGGCAAAATGGCTAATGTATCCCAGATTCATTCAGATGATTCTGAATGATAAGTTGCCAAATCTGCCGGTTGAAGGTGCAGAATTGGAAATCTGGGATATGCATCCAAGAATCTTCAAGGACTGTAAATCTGTGCGGGCGGACTGTGTTGGTAGAACGTCGTTTTTGTGGGAGAACATGTACCCGGCTGAAAGATGGGTGCAAATTCAGAGGTTGATAGAGTCGGAAAGAAAACGGGGAGGCGAGAATATAGAAGTGATTGAGAAGAAGATTAGAAAAAGGAAAGCCTATGCCAAAGATAAAAATTATTCATTTGATAGAGAGGTGGATGAGATACAAGCTGAATTAGATGCGGGCAGGGAACTGAGGACGAAGAGAAAGGCTGATACACACACTGAAACTTCAAAGAAGGCGAAGCATGATGTCGGGGGTACATCTGGTGGGTCTGAGAATGGTTTGAAGAATGAGGTTGAAAGGCTGCAAGCAGAATTGGTTGAACTCAAAGGTAGGCATGAAGAACTGGAGAAACAGGATGCTGAAAAATCTACTGTGATATATGAGATGGGCCGAATGATGAGAGACCAGCAATGTTTGATTGTAAGGATCTTCAAAGAGCTGAATGATTTGAAGAAGAATGTTGGGACTGAACCGGCGATGACTGTGGCGGAACTGAACTCCTTAACGGATATTACAAGATATCCGTTAATGGATGTTGATTTTGGAGATAAAGGTAAAGCTGCTGAGGAGGTATTTGATGAAGAGATGGGAATTAATATGGACGTATTTGAGGGAGAGGAAGTAGTAGGTGGATCTGGGGTGGATTATACATTGGTTGATGAACCGGAAGTTAATTTTGATGCTGAAAGTGAGGAGGATATTGAGGATGAGCCTGAGATATACAAAGTGGAGGAAAAGGGGATGAGCTACCAGTTTGAACACGCTGAGCTTGATAAATCCGAATGGTTCAGGAAAGAGGAAGCTGTGGTGCCTGAGGTACCAATATTTCAACATCTGGACGAACCCACCACCAAACAGCAAGACAGACAGATCATTGCATGGAAATACAACTGTTTGGTGGAAGCTTATATGATCAAAAGGAGGGGTGGTGACATTACATATGTGAAGAACCGAAAGCACTTCGCCACCTTTCCTCGATGGGACTTGAGGAGACTGGCAGAGCTGCCGCTACTGGGAAAGGAAGACAGTGGCAGGGCTTGTGCATTTGAGGCTGCAATCAGAGAGGCTGCCAAGTCAGATTTCGTTGAGTTTGGTTATCAAAAACCAAAGAGGATGAGACAGAAGAAGGACAAACACTGGGTGTCATGGAAAGGGAAAATCGTTTTGAAGATTGCTGCTCCTAAGGTGATGACGAGGGTCAGGGTCCCAGACACTCAGCCGCCGAGACTGAAGGATTTTGTCAAATGGTTCTATGATAATAGCACTGGGGAGGCCATTATTAGACTGAGTGGAGATGACCGTCCAGAAATTCGATTATTTGATCCGATGGAGGTCTTCTCCTTTAGTGATGAGGATCTGAAGGTGTTATGCGAGAATGAAATTAAGCACGGGGCTGGAGATGACACTGCTGCTGAAGCAAACCTGTTTGTGAAGGTTGCTAACAAAGCCCGGGGGATTCGTGCTGAGCTGAAGGCGGTAAATGAGAGGTTGAGGAGGACTGATGATCTGAAGCTGGAAATGGATGACTTGACAAGACAACTTGATCGTTCAATTGAGCAGAGGTTTGAAAAACCAGCTGAAGTGATAGACTTGGAAGTGGAAAGCGAGGAGCCAACTGCAAACATTCAGGCGGAAACAACTGTTCAACTTGAGCCTGATACAGAGGTCGCAGAAGCTGAGTTTGTGGACTCAATGCTAAATCTGAGTGAAGATGAGGCCGGAACTGAAGATTATACAAACCCAATGGCCGGGATCAAAGAAAGGGCAGGAGCGTTCATCGAACAACTTTGAAGCCAAGATAAAGACGGAGCTAATCAGAAGACTTCCCCAGGTGAGGTCCAACCTAGGGGGAGTATTGATAGTCACTATGTATAGGTTGGACCCACCGGCTTGTCGGTGCTACTTTTGTATGTAATTGTTTGACTTGTATATGTAATTAGTGCTAGCGAACCTACGGGCGAATCTATAGATTCGCCCGCAGGCCATCATGTCTTTTGGTTTAGGTATCGACTGGGCGAACCTATGTGCCCAGCGAACCTGTGTTGGTTCGCTGGATAGATTCGCTAGAGCGAATCTATCAGCGAACCTAACACCACTATATATTGTAACCTTATCTTCACATTTATACAACTTTTGCACATCTTTTACAAAGACTGATTCTCACTGATTTGTGTTGTGTAATCGTTCTATTGAGGTGCTAGGAGCTTATTCTACTTATCATTGTAGCTTATTAACCTCGATTGTGTGTTAGATCTTGATATTGGGTTATTTGGACTTTATTCACTTTGTTCTTCAAGTATTTGACATATTTGTGTTAAACAAGTCAACAAAGCACTGAAATCACGATCATTATGGACCAACATAAAGTCGTTGATTGATTTTCTGCGCCCCTTTGGATGTTCTTGCACTCTGTTGAATACTCAAGATCAGAAAACAAAGTTTGGTGCTATTTCAGATGAATGCTTCTTTGTAGGATACTCGAACACACAAAAAGCGTATCGTGTTTACAACAAGCGAACGCGGATTGTGCAAGAGTCCTATTATGTTGACTGGCAAGAGTCGAACTCTACAAGCATTGGTTGTGAACCTGCATGGTTTTACGATTCCACCACTGTTTTCAAATCATTCAATCTTCCAAACTCTGATGATGATGACATCATTCCTCACACACCTGTTACTATCATTAACCATCCACCTCCACAACCACAACCTTCGACTACACAATTACCTCCTATTTCATTTGACATTCCTCCACCTCCACCATCTCAAACCGTTCCAATTCCTCCATTAGATATTCCATCATCATCCACTTCCATTCCAACTTCTTCCACTGATACAATTCCTCCAACTTCAAATGTCCCTTCACAACCATCTAACCAAACATCCTCATCCCAAACCAACCCTTTGCTTCTCAACACAAATTTCAAAACTTTGAAAGATCATCCTCATGATTATATCATAGGATCAATTACTGATGGTGTGCGAACTCGGAGTCAGAGTGGTTTGATTAATGAGTGTCTCTATGCTGCTTTCCTATCTCAAGTTGTTTCGAAGAATTATAAATAAACACTTGAAGATCCTAGTTGGGTTGATGCCATGCAAATGGAATTGCAACAATTTAGGAAGCTTAAAGTTTGGGAACTTGTTGATCTTCCTCCTAATAAGTGCCCCATCGGCACTAAGTGGCTCTTCCGAAACAAGCCAAATGATCGCGGTGTTGTTATCAGAAACAAGGCGAGATTGGTTGTCCAAGGATTTGCTCAAGAGGAGGGGATTGACTACACTGAAGTTTTTGCTCCAGTCGCTCGCCTTGAAGCCATTAGAATCTTTCTTGCTCATGCTACTAACAAAGACTTTAAAGTCTATCAGATGGACGTTAAATGTGCATTTCTATATGGAGATATCGATGAGGAGATCTACGTATGTCAACCACCGGGTTTCGAGGATCCAGATTTTCCTTCGAAAGTGTACAAGCTTGATAAATCCTTGTATGGGTTGCATCAAGCTCCACGTATCTGGTATGAAACTCTGACACAGTATCTTCTCAGCAAAGGTTTCTCTCGTGGGACTATAGATATGACATTGTTCAAGAAGGAGGTGAATGGTGAGCTGCTGATTGTTCAAGTGTATGTTGATGATATAATCTTCGGTTCGACAAATGAGGGGCTGTGTAGAGAGTTTGAAAAAGTGATGATGGATCGTTTTGAAATGACAATTATGGGGGAGATGTGTTTCTTCTTGGGGCTGCAAGTGGAACAAAAGCCTGATGGAATTCTTATCCACCAAGAGAAATATATCAAAGAAATTCTCACAAAGTTTGGCATGGATGATTCTTCTCCTGAACTGATTCCCTTCACCGCTCAAACATGCCTTACTTCTGATGATAATGGGAATCCTGTGGATGCTCATCGGTACCGCTCGATGATCGGATCTCTCATGTATCTGACTGCTAGCCGACCAGATATTACATTTGCTGTGTGCTACTGTGCTCGTTTCCAGGTCAATCCAAAAGAATCACACGAGAAAGCTGTTAAACACATTTTTTGCTACCTTAAGGGTTCCTCTCGTTTGGGACTTTGGTACCCAAAAGGTGGGAACTTTGATTTACATGCTTTTTCTGATAGTGATCATGTTGGTTGCAGGATAAACCGAAAATCAGTCACTGGCGGATGTCAATATCTTGGCGAATGTCTTGTTTCCTGGCAAAGCAAGAAGCAAACAACCGTCTCCCTGTCCACAGGAGAAGCCGAATACATTGCTGCTTCAAGCTGCTATTGCCAAGTGCTCTGGATCCAGCATCAGATGATGGATTACGGCATCAACTTTCTTCATACACCACTCTTTTGTGATAATGAAGCTGCTGTTGGAATTGCCAAGAATCCTATTCATCACACACGCACCAAGCACATTGAAACAAGAATTCACGCCATCAGAGACGCTCAGGAAAAGGGGTTCATTGATATTATTCCTATTGAAACTCGAAAGCAAAAAGCTGATCTTTTCACAAAAACTTTTGACAAACCACTTTTTATGAACTGATCTCTATGCTGGGACTGGTATCATTTTGAAAACCTTTATCTAAGAAAAATGGCTTTGTAAATATGTAAATATTTTTTTATTTTCTTCCTTGAGAATCCGTGGGTCACATATTTCTTCGCTCCTTCTTTTTTTTTTAATTCTACTTTGTTTTATTTTATTTCTTCTCTTTCTTCTGTATATATATATTAAGAAAATCCGAAAAACAAAAATTTCTTATTAGATAGCTATTATATAGAAATTTTGAGGGAGATATTAAAGATTAACTACTTATAGTTTTTCAAATTTTGCTATTTCAGGTTCCCCGTTTTGATTGATGTTGAAGAGACGTTGAAGGAGGTCAGAAGTATTGTGTTTGGGATATGTTAGATAGGCTCAGCCCGAAAACAAAGTAAACAGTGATTGTGCAGCCAAACATAACGTTCAAGAACTCGGCAATAAGGATTATCCCCTTGACATGATTGGATTGCACAAAGATATGAGTTCTGTCAAAAATGGGTTGAGAGCGTCAAATCTTTGCATTGATTTCCCTAAAAATCCCAAATCACCCTCACCCTTGCCCTGAATCGAGTTTCTAGTTAGCAAAACAAAATAAAAAGCTGCTAGTGTTGCTCTTCAGAAAAACCTCTGAGTGAGTTACTTGTTAACTCCTCAGAATGTATCGTGTCCAAGTGCTTTAACTCCTCTGCTATATGGAAGTATTGACCTGGAGTTGGTGGATCTTCTCTGCTATACGGAAGTATTGACCTGAAGATTCACCGAGCATGCTCAAATGTTTATCTCCTCTGTTATACGTCGGTATAGACCTGGAGCTCTAAACTATTTGAGTTTCCCAAATAGTAAGTCTGATAGGTTCAATTGGATCGTAATATCACTCACAAGATCAGAATGATTTGCACACAAACACAGTTCAATCACAAACACAATTCATTACTAATAATTCTCTTTGTATATTGATGATCAAAGCAGATTTTGTAGTACAAATGCAGGAGAAAATAAATCACACACACTTAGTTCTCTCTCTAACGTGAATAGTGATCTAGCCTCTCTCCTCACACTCTCTCACTACATGCTTTTAAGCAACAATTACAATATTAGGGAAAATAACAAAATAGACCCTAAACTATACATAAATGTATAAACAAATACAAAGTAAATCTTAACTAGGAAATAGCCCTAACAGTACTCCCCCTAAGATTTATCTTTGGACTTCAGCAAAATCTTCAAACAGTTTTCATCTTTGTTCAGCTTCAATCTCTGTCACCAATCTTCCGATTCTTCTTTGACATCCAGCAACTCTTTCCCTTTATATTCTTCTTGTTCTTTCAATGCTTCCTCTATGCACGACTTGAACTTTTCTGCTATCTTTTCTTGTCTTGGCTTTGACTCGTTAGTAAGGATTGGGCAGGCATTCATACGTCTTAGAGAATCAAGATTTAAACCTGCAAAATCAATGTTAGCGTAAAATTCATAAGGCATTTCTTTCCCTTTGACTTGCACCTCCAATGTACCCTTCGCAGTAACTCTCATAAACTCTATCTCCGGAATGTCAACCTTCACAAGGTTAGCATTGAGTAATGCCTTCCTTACACGAATCTTTTCTGATGCAGCTGCTATCACCTCAATCATCACCACAAACAGTTTTCGATCAGCTTCAGCAACTTTGTCTTTGCATTTTTCCATTCTGTAACTTCTCAGGAAATCAATGTAGGATGGATGCAGCAATTTCAGCTCAAATGTACTGAATAAGGTAATCATGTCCTTATCCCAATCATCCATATTTCGCACAATTTTCAACTCAAAAGTTTCCTGATTGTAGAAAACTTTAAGAATTGGCTTCGTCGCTTGAGAACCATCAAACACTTTCAGCCCTGGATCAGTCACCTTGTCAAAGTATTCATCAGAAAATTCTTCCAAATACATATCCTCACTTACCACCAACTTTTTCTTTTTCCTTGTTTTCTTCGATTGAACATAAGCACTATCCTCCTGTTGACCTCTAAATTCCAAATACTTCGGTAATCGACTTATCCCAGCATCAAGCAGCATTGCGCATTTATCACCATGCTCAGCATGCGTGTGATTTATCAATCTAAGCTTGTGCAACTCTTTCAAATCTTGAACTTCTAACTTGAAAATGCTAGAGTAGTAATGGTATACATCGCATAAACCATTAACTCTTTTAATCATGAAAGCATCAAATACTTCGTCATATTTCCATGCAATAATCTTTACCTTTTTGGATTTTTCCGGTACGATCATTGAATCAAGAAGTTCAGCAATCGACTGACCCTTGCTCAGCAGTGATCTTACAACATCACCTGCTGTGGCTGATTTGTGCCATGATTCACGTACATCCATAGGTATATTATATGACTTGACTTCACTTGGAAACATGTCCATCAACTCATGTCTCTTTTTATGCGCATTCTCTGGTAAAGCCATCACCGGTATTTCTTTTGGTCCGAGAACTTTGTATCTTTTTGTCAGCTCATAGTATTGAGGGTTGTTGTAATCTAGATAAAACATACGATTGTACATTTTCTCCGTCTTCATGAAACTTACAACAATTTTCCTCAGTGACTCTTGTTTCAATCTTTTCAAAGTCCTATAAGGATAATTCCTTGAGCTCAGCCAGTCTCGCATATTTCTGCTTGACATCTCTTCCGGATTTTGGTGATAGAGCTCAGTTGGAGGTAAATCTTCAATGTTTAAACTCTCTTGTAACGGTGTCCACTCACCCATTTCAACAATAAACTCCTTCTCATCAGCAGCAGCTTTATCTTGAGCTACCAAACACTTTTCATACTCTTCGTTGATTTGACTCACAATCAGCCCATTCAGATACACTGCGTTATACTTCATCTTCTCAAGATATGCAAAGCGTTCAGCCAAATCAGGTGGAATCTCATGATCAGGATTATGTTCAGTCTCGGCCTCAGGTTCAGATTCTGTAAAGTCAATATCATCTAAGTCATCTAGTGCCTCTATCATTGGTGCATTGTCAGTTTGAACCGGCTCAAACTGACTTACTTCTGCAGTCATCGTTTCAGTCACATCTTCAACCAATTCAACTACTTCAGGCACTCTTTCAATCAATACAGATTCAGATTGAATCGGCTCAATCTGAACTGTTTTATCAACTTCAGCTTCTATCACAGTTTCATCAACCTTTGCCATTTCTACCACCTCAGTTTCAGCTACAGTCACAGATTGAATCGGCTCAATCTGCACTGTCTCATCAGTTTTTGCTTTCTTCGAAACAGATGTTTCTTCAGTAATCTCCGGCACAGCATCTAATTTTCGTTTTCCCTCAGCCTTGTCAGAAATGACAGAATCAGCAACAGCTTCATCGGGAATAGTAATTGGAGATTCAACCCTTATGCCCACATTCTTTGTACCACGCGCTCTAGTATAGTACACTTTGGGTTGCTCAGTCACTTCAATCACTTCATCTGAAAAATCTTTATCTGATGTGGACCCTGACTTCTTTGATCGAGTTTCTTCCAACCATTTCTCCAACATTTCTTTCTCAGCATCCAGAGTATTACATTCTGCCTTTAACTCTGTATAATCAAACTTCAAGGTTTCATGGTCCTCCTTCAGAGTTTCATAATCAGCCTTTAACTTTCAATAATCAGCCTTCATCTTCAGATAATCAGCATCTAAAGCTTTGAAAGTTTCAAGGTTCTGATTGTGAGTAGCCCAAAACTCTTCTAACCTTTTCTTCTTTCTATCATTTGAAGCTTTCAACTGTTCATTTGCATCTATGAGTTTTGCTACCATCTCTTCTAGTTCAGCAATCTTCTTCTTATCCTCATTCTCATCAACACTTGAAACAATTTTTGGCGAAGACTCCAAAACTTGTTCAATGTTTTCAGCAACCGGAGATGATGTGGTGGGTTGATAGAGTACAAATTATACATATATCCCTAGTTGAGTTTAATCACATTTTGCGTCGTTTCGGTAACGTTTATATATCATTTTTGGCACAACTGATGTTTTTATGTTTCGTAGGTCCCATGTTGATAAAGAAACGGATAGATCGTGAAAAATCGAATCCGTAGGCGAAAACGGGACGCGAAACGGAGTTACGAGCGGACCGGAACGAGAAAACGAAGAAACGAACGAAACCGAGCACCCGTGGTGGCTCACCACGTCACGCGGCCACAAACAGGCACACCACCGCGTGACGCGGCATGGTGGCTGGGTGGTTTCCTCCTGGTCGCGCTGCGCGGCCACAACTTCTCTTCGTCACCGCGTGACGCGGTGACGACGTTTCAGCAGTTTGTTTTGACGATTTTTGGCCCGGTTCGCTATATAAAGACATATTCTTCAACCCTAGCCTCCCATGCAACTTTGGAGACGATTTTGGGGACGAAAAAGGGCTGGAAAAAGGTTGTTTGAAGATAAAGAACACGAAATCAAGAGGACGGAATCGCGTGGGTTCAAGGATTGCTTCTTGCATCTTCCGGGTTTATCTAATCCTTTAATTCTCGTTCTTTCTACCATGTTTTGCAACTCTAATTTTGTCGTTATTTTTGTTATAAACATGCTAGGCTAAACTCTTAAAGCCACCTAGATATATGATGAACCGTTGTTGATGTTTGCGTTTGTTATGGATTACGTTTTGTTTATGGATTTTATGTTCTAAGTAAAAGTTTGGATTTTTATGAGTTTGATGCATTATGTGTGTTGGAATTGGGTTGCCTAATATTATTATTCCATTGAATCCTTGTTGATTGTCTATGTCATAGAATAGGATTCGATTCAATTCATCGACTGTGTGTTATGAACGTGTTATGGTTAATTGCATGCTAAAACCATAGGAATGATAATGTCGGTCAACCTTGTGAAAACGTGCTAGCTCGTCTAAGTAACCGTGAGGGGATTAGATTAATCAATGAGTCTTGTTTGATTGATTGCTAGGATTAGATATTCGTGAGAAGTCTAACTAGGTATAAATTAACAAACCTGCTTATTGAGTCAAACGAGTATTTCTAAAACCGATTTTGGAATTTATGTTGTGAGGTTAGGTTCCGGTTAAAGTCACTTAGTCATAATTCAATTGAACAACTGTGAAGGCGTTTAATTATAAAAACTGGTGTTCGTATTAACTTGCTAGAAACCCGTAGGTGTCTTCTTGAAAAGGGTCGAGGGTCCTAATAGTGGTGACTGTAAGTGAATATTTTAAGATCCAGTTCCGTAGCAAACATTTCCATTTCAAACAAAGATTAAAATAACGGGGATTCAAGTCTAGGTGGTTTACTTCATATAACTGATTTTCAGTCTCGTCTTTCGTGCTTGTTTCTATTCTTAGTAACTTTCTATTTTTAGTAACTTTCTATTTTTAGCAAAACCCCCCTTCTTAAATAATCTTTTAATTTAAAGTTCGTGTCTACTTAGTCGAGTCTTAATTAGTTTAATTAACGTAGTATATAGAGTCTGTGGGTCGACACCCGGACTTACTTAAGCTATATTACATTCGACCGGTCCACTGCCGGTTGTGTGTGATTTAGTTAGTCTGTCTAGGTTTTATAAATTTAAAACTAGGTGTTTTTATTAGTTATTTTATATATAGTATTACACGCATCATGGGTATATCAACAGGAACAGGAGTAGTAATGCCAGCATCAGTGTCATCAACTATCTGTGCAATAGTCTCAACATCGGCCATTACTTCTTTAGCAATCTGAACAACATCTATCTGTTCAGGCTCATCAATACTTTCTTCAATAACCTTCGGTTCCTCTACTAACACAGGCTCTATCACTGGTTTCGATCTTCGTGATCTAACATACTGAACAGTGATAGCCTTAGGAACTTCAGTAACAACTTCTTCAACATTAGCAACCTCAACAGGTTCTTTACTCGCAATTGGTTCAACAGCAACATTTTCTATCTCCAAATCCATTGGTTCAGCTATCTCAATATTCTCTGCCTCCTCTGAAACAGATTCAGCATCATCACCACCATCATTTCCACTATCATCATCTCCATCATTTCCACTATCATCACTTTCTTCACCATCACTGTCATTATCATCATTTTCATCATCCTCAGATCCATCTTCTTCATCTTCTGCATGACGAGCAGCATACTCATCATCATCCAACAGATTGTCAGGCACCTCATCAACAAGGTCATGTGGATTTACTATCTCTCCATGTGAAATATGATGATAAACTACTTCAACATCTTCCTCATTATTTGCTATATCTCTCATATAGTCAAATAAATCAATACTTTGCACATTCCCGATACTCATCTTTCTGTAAGATAGATCGTTCATGTCCTCAGTATACAATATCCCTCCAACAACACCTTCTTCTCTGATAATGGGATAGGCAACATTGATCATCAACTGCAAGAATCTCGGGTAAATGAGAAACTTGAATCTTTTGCCTTTAACCAAATTGAAAATAAACCCATTCAAAATCCACTTCGACATATTAAATGGTTTGTTTTCAGCAATTGCTACAATGGGGGATGCTATGTCTGATGGGAAGTTGTCAAAACCTGCACTCCTTCTTGACATACATTGTTGAATCACATAGCATAATAATTTCCATTTCTTCCCCAATCTTGCTCGATAAAATTATGACTTTGGAAATGCAGGAGGATGTCCCATATTTACAAAGCACGATTGACATTCAGCCATAGTCAACTCATCATTAGCTCCAATCTCATCTTCATCAATCCTCAAAGTTGTTCTGATGGCTTCTTCAGATACAGTCAATACTAAATCTCTAGTGATGTTTCCTCTAACAACATTCACTCCATCCTCATTTCTAATCACCTCAGCCGTCCTCCAAAAACTTTTTATCAATCTTGCATATATGACCGGCTTGGCACACATAGCATAAACATACTTTGTCCTCTTGATGAACCTCATCATGTCTCTATATCCTTCAGTCTCAGGAATAGACTCATCCAAACATGCAACTAAGTTGTGCTTGGGCTCAAACTTCAAATTCTCCATCTGTTAAAACAAAAAAAAACAACCACAAACAAGACAAATGTGTTAGACACTTCATTAATAATTTTCAAATTTTCATAAGTGTTTGAACACAAAGTTATAACAGTAAAACATTCACATAATCATTTTAACTCCTAAATTGATCTAACAAACTGATTTTCATCATTTTGATCAAAACAATTTTGAATTTGAATGATCATACAATATTTTGCAATTTTAACAAGTTAACACTTAAGAACAATTTTGACATTTGTATGATGAAGTTTGTTTATCATGTTTTAGTTCAGTTTTAACAAGGATTTGTCACTTTTAACACATATTTCATCAATTTGAAGTTATCTTTTAAGAGCATTAAACAAGTCATCAATGGCGGTTGACAGTTATGAGGTAATTTGATTGATTCAGTTGATTTTAAGGAGTCTTAGTGCAAATGAGTGATTGATTGTTGATGATCGACAGTTTTTACACCTAAAGCAACATTCGATTTCAGTTTTAACACACACAATCAAAGTGTCGATTCAGTGATCAAAAAAACACTGTTCATCATCGTTTTTCATTTTACCGAACGATTTGCAGGTTTATCAAGAACAAATCACTTAAACAATACCTTATTCAATCGATCAGACTTGTTACAGAACAAACGATTGAATATGATAATCAAACGATTTATGTTCAGAGGATTTGCTTGAAATTGTGAGTGAAAAATGATAAGTGTTTGTGAAGAGGCGGGTTTTTATATGGTTAAAAATTAGGTCAAACTTGAGGTGCCGGGTCAACAACTTGGGACGGGTAAGCACAAAAGCCCAATAAGCCTTGATGGGTCAAGCACTGTTGAGCCGCGTCAGTCACTGTTGGGACGGGTCATGTACTTTGGGACGGGTCACAACATGGACGGGTCAACATAAAAACATGTAAAAAACACTTGACGGGTCAACCACTGTAGAGACGAGTAAGTCACTGTAGAGACGGGTAAAGGTTTGGAACAACTACACCTGTTTGGTTTTACTCATCACCCGGCAGCATAGTAGCCTTCACAACATCACCCGGCTTGTACAATAACCTGTTTGTTCATACCCGGCTGCATAGTGATAACCTTTCTTCACCCGGCATGCTTTTCTTCTTCACCCGACAACACAATTGTCTTCTTTATCACCCGGCTTGCTTTCTTCATCACCCGGCAACACAGTTGTCTTCTATATCACCCGGCATGCTTTCTTCATCACCCGGCAACACAGTTGCTTCTACTGTTACCCGGCAACACAGTGTTATTCACTTACACGGCAGGATAAGACTTCATTCTTTTACCCGGCTGTACAGTGATAACATTTCTTCACCCGTCTGTATAGTAACACAACTTGTCACCCGGCAGATATCTATGACTTCTTCACCCGGCATAGATTTGACATGTTCATTGCCCGGCCAAACAGTAGTCACAATATCTTCACCCGGCTTCACTTCTTTTTCTCAATCACCCGGCATATATCAGACACACAACTTTGCCAGGCTGAACAGTGTCTTCATTACCCGGCAGAACAGTTGTTTCTGATATCTTTGCCCGGCTACAACACTTGAGCAATTTTTCTCAACTTTTCTCGTCTGTTGACTTTTTCAACTGCATTTATTGCACCTGCAAACATTCTCGACATATTAATTAGACAAGACATCCTTAAAGGAATTTGTCACATTAATTATCAACAACATAAGACAAGACAATAAAATTAATACAATTAAATTCTCTTTTTTTTTCTTTGTTTTTCAAAAATAATTTTGCACGACCAATTTTTTTTTTTATATCCCGAAGCAATTTTTGAAAAACACATTACAAGACCTTGGGTTTGTTTTTAACACATCCAATACCTTTGCTTTTCATACCACAAATCTTGTTCATTCAAAACACACTTATTCTAAATATTTTTGGATTTTTGCACAATATTTTTCTTCTTCAATTTATTCTCCCCCTAAACTTGAAATTTCTTGAAATTTTTAAGTTTATCAAGGATGTCGATATGTCAATAAAGATTCCATATGCCTGCACACACAAAGCACACACATTAAACTAAAGACATATGCAATGCAATGAATCAAAATATCGTAGTGAGATCATACCACACATTATCTGAACATGTGGCAAGTTTTGAATAGACATTTGACTTATGTTTGATTGAGTGATGATATGAAAACATACCGATTAGCTCGAGTTGACACACTTACTTTTTCAGTATCATGATGAGATTAAGGTTCGATTAAAATGACTTATGTGACCCACATGTATACATATGTCAACATATTTCCTAATCAACCACCACTTGAATGCTTATTGCACAAAACCTGGTCACTTACAGTCATAAACAGTGTGGAATCTGGGTTCTATTCGGATTTGGTCCACTTAGGGACTTCTTTTTAATTCCATTTTGGAATTTTTCATTTCCTAGCGTTCCCTTGGGAATCTTCTGAATTCCTTTTTTGGAATTTTTGTTTGGTGATGGTCCACATTTGGGACTCTTTTTGTTCCAACTTTGGGAATCTTTTGCTGCACCTTGAAGCTCAAAAGAGACTTCGTGTGAGACTTCAGGTCTGTGGATACCACAACAAAGAAGCTCACGATGCGGTTCATCACACTGAATAGACTGCATCGTTACCCGATCATGCACAACTATCATCACAAGCAATGCATCAAAAGATATATATCTAGACATGTATAACAATGGAACTTAACACAAAGATCATTAAGTTTAGATTTGTCAACAATCAACTTACTTGTTCAGTCTAATTGCCTGAGCTGTCTAGCACATCAATTAACACTTATCAGTCTTTATTAAAAATGATGTATCAAATAATGTCTAGTGTAACTATCATTTCTCACTTTTTGCAATATAGATTCTTATGACATGATATTTTCTTTTTCTTTTTGCTTTTATATTTTGTTTTTGCTTTTCTTTTTCATGCACACACACAATGCAAAACAATAAAATAAAAGGCAAAGGAATCAATACATGACATCGACTTATTCTATTTTTGGCTTTTATATTTTCTGATTTTTGTTTGTTTTTCAAAAATTAGAATTAATCATGGTTGATTAACCCTATGGATTGAACTAAGAATTCAAACCGTCCTGACAAAAAGGATTTTGTGAAAAGATCTGCCAGTTGTTTGTCGGTATGAACCTTAATCAAAATTATTAAACCTTTTTCAGAGTTGTCTCTGAGAAAGTGATATCGAATTTCGATATGTTTGGTTTTTGAGTGTTGAACAGGATTAGCAGTAATGAACATAGCAGCAGTATTGTCTATGTAAATAGGAGTTTTGAGAAAGTTAAACCCGTAGTCAAGCAACTGGTTTTGTAACCACAAAACTTGAGAACATCCTGCAGATGCAGCGATATACTCTGCTTCAGCTGTGGATACAGAAACGTTGGTCTGCTTCTTGCATTGCCAAGAGACAAGTCTAGGACTTAGAAATTGACATCCTCCACTAGTCGATTTCCTGTCAAGAGCACACCCACCAAAATCACTGTCAGAATAACTATATAATTCAAAATTGCCTTCATAAGGATACCATAACCCGAGATTTGGCTTCCCTTTAAGGTATCTGAAAATACGTTTAACAGCAATCAGATGCGACTCTTTTGGATCAGACTGATATCTTGCGCATACACATACAGCATACATGATGTCTGGCCTTGATGCAGTAAGATACATCAGTGAACCAATCATTGATCTGTATAGTGTTTGATCAACGGATTTGCCTTTCGGATCCGGTTGAATCTTGCAGTTCACATCAGATGGAGTTCGGATAGTCTGGCAATCTTGCATCTTGAACTTTTTCAGCAACTTCTCAACGAACTTTGATTGGTTGATAAAAATTCCGTCTGCTGATTGTTTTACTTGCAATCCAAGAAAGAAATTAATCTCCCCCATCGAACTCATCTGGAATCTTGACTTCATGATTTCTTCAAACTCTTTGCACATGGACGCACTGGTTGAGCCAAAGATGATTTCATCCACATACACTTGAACACATAAAAGATCTTCATCCTCCCGCTTCATAAATAAAGTTGGATCAATCTGACCTCTTGTAAATCCATGTTCCAGCAGATGTTTAGATAACGTCCGTACCAGATTCTTGGAGCTTGATGTAGACCATATAAAGCTTTGCTCAGTTTGTATACACGATGTGGATAATCAGGATCATCAAACCCAGGAGGTTGTCGAACATATACATCATCGGTAATTGGTCCATATAGAAAAGCACCTTTGACGTCCATTTGAAACACCTTAAACTTCATGAAAGAGGCATAAGCTAAGAAGACACGAATAGCTTCAAGTCAAGCGACCGGAGCAAACACTTCTTCATAATCAATACCTTCTTCCTGAGTGTAACCTTGTGCAATAAGTCTGGCTTTATTTCTCACAACAATGCCACGTTCGTCTGGCTTGTTTTTGTACAACCATCTTGTACCAATCGCATTTTCTCCTTCAGGTAAGTCCACTAATTTCCAAACTTCTTGTTTGCGAAATTGAAGTAACTCCTCTTGCATAGCTTCAATCCAACTATTATCTTGCAGCGCTTCTGAAATGTTCTTTGGCACCACTTGAGAAAGAAAACATGAATAAAGACAGACATTTGCTTGCTTAGTCTGACTTCTTGTAGTTCTCTGATTCAACGGTCCAATAATCTGAGAGACAGGATGTTTCTTGTGAATTCGATGAGTTGGTATGTCTTCACCTTGAACTTGCGTCTCCAGATTCGACTGATTCAGATTCGGTAGATCTTGTAGAATGGAAGAAGTATGCGGAGTGAAATTAGGAACTTGATCCGGTGAATTGATGAAGTAGTCAAACGATTCTGGAACAACTTCAACATTCGGATCTGATGATGGTTGATTCTGAACAGATCCACCATCATTAGGAGAATTTTGCGGATTAACATCATCACCAAGAATATTTGATTCTTGATCTTCTTGAGAACCAAAAGGACCCGGATCTTGACTGGATTTGACATGATCAGGATTGTGAAATGACATGAATGGATATTCAGAACTGAGATTTCCATCATCGTCATTATCAGAATCGTCACTAAAGCATCCCAAGTCGCCTGATTCTTTGCTTGTTTTTCCTGAAAAATCGAATAAGTTAGAATTGAAAGATTTTGATAACGAATCTAAATCAAATAACCATTCGGGACCATGAGCCACTAATGGAAACGAATTTTCTAAAAACTTTACGTTAATAGTTTCAATAACAGTATTTGTTTTGCTATTAAAAACCCGATAAGCTTTAGAAACAGACGAATAACCAAGGAAAAATCCATCGTCAGATTTTGACTCAAACTTCCCGAGATGATCACTCAAATTTAAAATCGATACAGGACAACCAAATGCTTTCAAGTAAGAAATATTTGGTTTTCTTCCAAATAACAACTCATAAGATGTTTTCTGTTTATCTTGAACCAATAATGTTCTATTTTGTACAAAACACGCAGTAGCAATAGCTTCGTCCCAAAAAGTGATAGAGATTTTGTCATCTGCGAGCATGGATCTTGCTGCTTCAATCAGTGTCCGATTTTTCCGTTCCGCAACCCCGTTTTGTTGAGGCGTTCTTGGCGCACTAAATTGTCTAGCAATTCCTTTTTCTGCACAAAACACATCAACATTAGTGTTCTTAAATTCAGTTCCATTATCACTTCTTAAGATTTTAACTTTACATTCCATTTGATTTTCAACTTTGATGATAAATTCTTTTAATAACTCGGCAGTTTCAGATTTAACATGCAAAAAATAAACCCAAGAAAATCTAGTGAAATCGTCAATAATGACAAAACAGTAAGACTTCTTTCCGATGCTTTGCACATTTGTTGGTCCGAAAAGATCCATATGTAGCATCTGCAAGGGTTTTGAAATGGAGTTTTCTTGCTTGGACTTAAAAGACATCCTATGCTGTTTTCCTTTCAAACACGCTGGACAGAGATCAGTTGTAGAGAACTTCTTTGAAGGTATTCCCACAGCATGATTTCCAGTCACCAGTCGATTCATGTTTCTGAAGTTTGAATGGCCCAGCCGTCTATGCCAAAGCTGACTCTCATCATTTGAAGCATGAGCAATGAGACAACTGGTTTTGGTTTCAGCATCAATCAGCGACATATCCAGCTTGTATACATCACGATCTCTTGGAGCTTTAACCACCACCCATTCATTGTCAATCTTAAAACCTGGTTTGAGTATATAATAGAAAGAATCATCAAATAAAGTTGAATAAGATTTATCACAGATTTGAGATACACTTAGTAAATTAAAATTCAACTGTGCACAGTAGTTGACTTTATCAAAACTAATGACCCCATTTGACACAGTTCCCTCTCCTGTTATTTTACCACCGGCATCACCTCCAAATGCAAGGTGTGTACCATTCTTCAGCTTAAAGTCTTGAAGCAAGGCATGGTTGCATGTCATATGCCGGCTACACCCACTATCAACGAACCATGAGTTGATAGGTCTTCTTGGGCGTACCTGCATTTCAACAATCACTTAGTTAGTTTGGTCAACCCAGGCCCACATGGTCTTGGGTTTTCCGAATCTATCTGTTACAGTAACTTGTTGATAATGAAGATTTTGAAAACTTGTTTCATTTGAGAGATTTTGAAAACTGTTTCGCCCATTGGCGTGATTTGATTGCTTTCTTCTCAAAGCACTGAACCTTTCCTCTAACTTAGGATCAAGGTTATTTTCAAATTTCTGATTTCTTACCATCAAAGCTCTTGGTTTAAAACTGTTAACCTGCACATTTCTTGATGCAAAATTGTTTAAACCATAATTGTTTCGATTGAAATTTCTCAAAACAGGAGAATGACTTTGATTAACATTTTGAAAACCAAATGATTGTTTTCTTTGAAAATTTGGAAATGGCGTCATTTCTCTTGATGAGTTTGTTCGAAAGAAACAATCCTTTGTGTCATGGTTTCTCCTTTCACAAATATCACAGAATTTGTTATAAAAACATTCTTCTGAAGAATGATTTCTTTTGTCACAGTAACTGCAGTACCTGTTAAAGAAACATTCAGCAGTTGCATGGTTATAACGATCACATATCTCACAATGTTTCTTCCTAATCCTAAAGAGCCGATTGTTAACTTTTGATGTTGAACCCACTCGTGATTCATTATCAGTTTTGTTCGGTTTTAGATTAACTTGATTCTTTTGTGGAGATTTTGATTGTGAATTTGCTTGCTTGGGAACTTGGTTCGATTTTAACACACCTTGTTTGGTTAACCTTTTTGATTCAATTCTTTTATCATTGACAGCGGAAGACTTAGGACCTGAACCTGTTTTCAGACCAGAGTTAGATTTGATTGAAGAATTGATTGGTGTACCATAAGATCCATTTAAATCAAAAGTTCCTGCAGACACAAACTTAATTGTTTTACCTTTTGTCACTTTCTTCTTGACCGGTTTAACATTTTCAGTTTTAACAATTTAAGCTTTGGTGTTGTCATTCGATTTTATGACACTTTTACCTTTTGACTGTTTCGTTTCAGATTGATTGATTTTTGATTTTAATTTCTGCACTTTTGCATTCGAAACTTCAGTCTTTTTCACTTCTTGCTTCTTGATCAGTTGATCAGCAACTTGCGCCTTCTGTTCCTTCTTCCACTTGATGTATTCAGGATCATTGTATCCTGAAAATTCACCTTCATCCTTCACTTTTTCTTCTGACTTCGGATTCAGTTCCGGATACTCAACAAGTTGAATCAGAACAGGCTCTGATTTGTTGCTAGCTTCATCATCAGCTTCAGTGGTCACACCATCTTCTTCTTTCAAACTTTCAATCAACACTTCGGATCCTTCGGATTCGGATTTACTTCTTTGAATTTCTTTGAATTTACGTTCATTTTCAGGTGTATGATCAAATTCATTGAAGTTTTCAGGTAAAGTTTGTGTGATTGAATTAGGCATTGGTTCATGAGTGAAACCCAACCTTGTTTTGGTTTTGTTACCTCTTTCACTTATAAGTTGTTTAACCATTGTTTTACAACCTTTCACTTTTGTTAATTCAACTTGTGTGACAGCATGAGCAACTTTTTCTTGTTCAAAGTTCTTTGTCATTTCTTCAAGTTGTTTTGTTACCAGTTCTAATTCCTTTAAAGTTTTGTTCCATGATTCTTTAAGTGACAAAATCTTCTCATCAGAAATTTTGTGATCAATTTTAAGTTGTTCATGAATTTTCTCATGTTTGCTTAATTTATCACCAATTTTAAATGAATGAGTTCGATAATGTTCTACTTGTTGAATGCATTGTTCAGAACATAACCTTTCTTTCACATCGATAGGCAAAGGAACATAGTTAGGGGGTAAATCAGTACTAACCTTTGGTTGTTCGGTAGATGATGAAGACTCACTGGATGTAGCCATCAGCGCAATTTCAGACTCAGATTCTTCAACAGGATCAGACTTTGCACTCCAGTCATATTCCTCTGAATCTTCACGAACAGTATCAATCACCTTGTTATCTCCTTCTTCTGACCAATCCTCTTCGATTTCACATACCAGTGCCAGACTCGATGTAAGATCAGATGTGAATTGTTCTGCATACGCACTCCAATCATATCCGTCTTTTACACTGACCACCAGTGCCTTAGTTTGATCTTCTGGTTTCTTTCCTTCATCCTTCAGTTCTGGCATGGGAAGACTTTGATATGGTTTCTGAAAGAAACGTTGATTTCTGCTTTGATAACTTGAAGACTGTTGTGAGCTTTGACCTTGACCTTGATTTTGTCCACTTGAACTCGCTTGGTCATTGTAGTTCTGATTCTTAGGAGCTTTGCATTCCCTTGAAAAATGACCATAGCAGTTACAATTGAAACATCTGGCCTTTGATTTGTCAAATCCAACAGTCTTGTTTGCATGTGGCTTGAAACTTCGGTTAACATATGCATGCTTCTGCGTTTTATATGCAACCATTACCATTAGCCAGTTCAGATCCATTTCCTCAACGTCATCAGGATTCATCTCAAATAAATCTTGAAGGACAACGTCCATTTGACTCAAGTGACTTCCTTGGTATGCTTGAAAACTTGCCATAAAAGCTGTAAAGGCAGTTTTGGTCTCGTCATCTTGTAACAATATGTTCATAACATCTTTCACTTTTGCTTGGACATTTGAACTTGAACTTTCTGCCTGATTCTTCAGATTCTGACTTTGAACTTGAGCTCTTGGTGGAGATTGAGGTTGAGAATAAGTTGGCGAATTTGGAATGTAAGACGAATCAGTGTAAAAACTTGCACCAACGAATAGATCACCCTCATCTTCAAACTTATTTGCATCTTGTGCAAGAAATGCATTCTCCACTGAGTTGGCAGGATTCACAATGTACTTGTACTGAGTATTTGAACCCGTTCTATCAGTGTTTCTCGAGCTTTCATCTATCTCAACTTCTTCTATCTTTGCAATGAGCAGATCCAAATCCATCGGAAACTTTTCAGTATGCTTCAGTAATGTCACAGTCTGTTTCCAAGATGATGGAAGAGCACATAATAATCTGTCATTCAAGTCTTGAAGATCTGTTTTTGCACCCACATTTGTCATCTCAGTAGTTAGATGAACAAACCTATTCATCATCTGGTGCACAGATTCTCCAGCAATGTGTTCAAATAACTCCAGTTGTCTCTTCAGCTTTTGTTTCTTAAGACTTCTGAGTTGTTCACCTCCTTCACAGATAGACTTTAAAGCTTTGAACATTGTATAACCCGTTTGATAAGCATCCAACCTTGACAATACTTGTAGTGGCAGTCCTTTACACATCAAAGAATAGGCTTTGCTATCATTCTTCACTTTCCTTAAGTCTTCAGCAGATAGATTATCTTCTGGATAAGGTTCAGTAGAGTCTTTGGTGTAGGTACTTGCACTATCCGGAGCAGTTTGTGTAGGTATGTGAGGACCCTTATCAATTGACTTCCAAAGATCATTGTCTATTGAACAGAGATGATGCTTCAGTCTAATCGTCCAATTCTTGAAATCTGCACGATTGACAAGTCTAGGAACACGGTTATCAGAATCATCATTAGGTGCCATTTTAAAAGATTTTAAAGAAAATATTTTTGGTTTTTGTTAATTTTGAAAAGAAATAGTTAAACTACTAAAATAAAGACAAGTAATTAATGACAAGATAAGAAAACAAGGATTAAAACAACTAAAAATGAGTCACACGGCTGAACAGTGAAAAATCCTTCTTCACCCGGCTGAACAGTAGCTTTTGTTCTTCACCCGGCAAAGAGAAAGTCTTCACACGTCTAAACAGTCACACGGCTCAACAGTTGTAAGTCTTGGATTCTTTACCCGGCAGAACAGTTACCCGGCTAAACAGTTATACGGCAACTAGAAATAACTTCACATGGCAGATAACTTGACCCGGCTTGAATCTTGACACGGCAAAAAGCTTTACCCGGCTGAACAGTTGTCGATCACACGGCAAAGTTGTTTACCCGGCTACACAGTTGTTGATCACCCGACTGAAATTGTTTATCACCCAGCGTAACAGTGTATCACCCGGCACAACAGTACTTGATCCGGCTGAACAGTAACCCTTTTTCCTCGTCAAATTCTTTACCCGTCTAGCACAATTTTCTTTACACGGCTGCACAGGACCTAATTTGTTCACAAATCTAAGTCCAAGGAAATTGTCTAAGTCAAATTTTATCACCCGGCAAGTTAATCTTCAACCAAATTCATACTGTTCATCATCTTCTTCATGAGAATTTTTCAGGATTTATCAAAAACTTGTCCAATTCTTTCAAAATTCACACACAAGCAGTAAAATAGTCCGATTATCAATCCCTAATCTCAATCAATCCAAAACATGATCAAATTTAGATGAAATTTGAGCAAAATTCGATCGAACAGTAACTTTTTCTATCTTCTTAATTCCTCAGATCTGATGATAATCTGAAGGAATTTGCACAATCGTTGTGAATTAGGAGTGATTGCGATGATAAATCACAACTAAAAACAGCAACAATTCATTCAGATCATGATTTTTGAGCAATATTGTAGTGTTTTGCTTGATGAATAGCGAAGAACACAATACCAACGGCTCTGATACCAATTGATAGGTTCAATTGGATCGTAATATCACTCACAAGATCAGAATGATTTGCACACAAACACAGTTCAATCACAAACACAATTCATTACTAATAATTCTCTTTGTATATTGATGATCAAAGCAGATTTTGTAGTACAAATGCAGGAGAAAATAAATCACACACACTTAGTTCTCTCTCTAACGTGAATAGTGATCTAGCCTCTCTCCTCACACTCTCTCACTACATGCTTTTAAGCAACAATTACAATATTAGGGAAAATAACAAAATAGACCCTAAACTATACATAAATGTATAAACAAATACAAAGTAAATCTTAACTAGGAAATAGCCCTAACAAAGTCGCAATGTGTTCAAAAGAATCATTGTTAACAAGCTCCACTCACAAAAAGATGCAAAATTGCACAAATGTCAAAAGAAGTTCATGAATCGATCAATATTCAAGATTTGATCCAAGAAATTCAAGCAAAGTCAATCATATTGCTCAAATAAACCCTGATGATAGGACGTGTTCTTTTTACCTCGATGTCTGTGGGGACCGAGTTGCCTGAGCTTCTTCAATCAAACCAAAACATGATAAATGAAGCTGTTGATCTCGTGTTGAAAGGACTAAGGCATGGGTTTAAATGGACAAACATATCTGCAATCCCGCCAATCTATTATTTTCCTGATTCTGCTCGAAAAACATCAAGAAAAATTTATATATATCCTTCTTTAGTTTTAATCACTTGTCTTTATCCTTAATTTTCATTTAATGCTTTTATTTTCGGAGCGTTGAAATCGTGGGGCGTTTTCATGGATTTGCAAAGGATTTAAAATTTGAGAAAAACCAAAAATATTTTAAGTTTTCTTGTTTTGTGTCCAAGCGAACCTACTAGCGAATCTACAGGTTCGCCCGAAACTCTTTCTTGTCACCGTGTCCTCTCTTGACCTTTGGTCCCGGGCGAATCTGAAGTTCGCTGGTTTACGTTTCAGCGAACCTGTGACTATATATATTTGTGTTGCCGGCGAAATCTTTTCACTAATTCGCTGTCACTGTTACTGTTTCCGTATCTCTTTCAAATTTTTCGCACGTTCGATTCTCACTCACTACCGTCTTTTTCATATTAAATCGTCTTTGTTTCACCTGGTATGTTATCGTCCTCCACTTAATCAATGTTTTATTTCTTCAACTGTGATTTTAATGACATATAATCCATTCGACCCGCCTTGAATCTGTGATTGATGTTTGGTTTGTGTTATTGATTAAATGTTAACATTGTAATATCCTCGTCTCATGATTACATTGCTTGATTGTTGCCTTGATTGTATGCTTATGGTTTTTAGACTGTGACTTGGGCTGTTTTTCAAAAACTAGGGTTCCAGCGAACCTATGTGTTCGTCTGGCGAACCTGAACGAAAGTTCAAAACTTCCGAGCGAGCCTATGCTGTTACGCTGCCCGTGCATCAGCATAGATTCGCCCGATTGTTGCTAGCGAACCTATACATTCGCTCGTCGTTATATCAGATTTTCATGTCAGCGAATTTATAGGTTCTGGTGCCAAATCTTAGGTTCGCCCTTGTAGCGAACCTGTTTATTCGAGCGAATCTAAAAACTGTTTCAAAAAAAAAATTACGTTTCTGATCAATTTTCGTTTGCGTTTCAGGCACGATGTCCACTTTATTTTTCGAAAAGAAGCACAATATGTGTGTTTGCTGGACGAAAATCACTGAAGGCAGTTGGATATAAGGATTGTATCAGGTGGCTAAAATCTTCTCACATTCATCACGCTATTTCTCATTCACCAACTATATACGAGCTACATGTACGAGATTTTTGGAGAACAACGGTAATGAATGTTTCCGTACAGCCATCACGTATATGTGCTAAGGTTAATGGGCATGATACAGAGTTTACTGAAGCCGATGTGGCAAGGGTGTTAAGGATTGAGGACGATGTCGGAGATGAAGTTAATATGACAGCTGAGGAGGTTTATGGGGCGTTTAGGACTGCTGGTTATGAGGGTCCAATGCCAGGGGAGAAAAAGATGGAATTTGTTAAATCCTATCTGATCAAGGAATGGAGGTACATCGCACACGTGTTCATTATGTGCCTTGATCATAGGAAAGGTGGAACTGATGGGTTGAATCTGGATTGGGCTCGTGCTATGGTTTTATTTTGTCGAGGGCAGAAGGCCAACCTCGCAAAGCTGATCTACAACTACATGCTCGAGAACATTCATACTACAAAGGGGAATAAATGGCTGCTTTATCCTCGGTTTGTGCAGATGATTCTGAACGACAAACAGCCAGATCTGCCAGTTATTGGTGAAACCTTGAAGATCTGGTCAATGCATTCAAGGATTTTTGGCGATTGCAAGTCGGTACGAGCTGATTGTGTTGGTAGAACTTCATTTTTATGGGAAAATATGTACCCAGCTGATCGATGGGTACATATACAAAGGCTAATGGAGATCGAGAGAAAAAGGGGTGGTGAGAACGTGGAGGTTGTTGAGAAGAAGTTGAGAAAGAGAAAACCGTATGCTAGAGACAAAGATTATTCTTTGGACCGAGAAATCGATGAGGTACAAGCTGAAATAGATGGGGGAAGGGAGAAAAGGACCAAAAGAAAATCTGATGCACCCGCTGAAGCTGTAAAGAAATCCAAGCATGATGGTTCAGGTACATCTGTTGAGTCAGTTAGTGAGTTGAAGGCTGAAATGGTAAATTTGAAGTCTGAGTTAGTGGATCTGAAAGATAAATATGCTGATTTGGAGACGAAGGATGCAGAAAAATTGACGGTTATTTCTGAGATAGGTAGGATGATAAGGGACCAACAGTGCTTGATCGTTAGGATATTCAAGGAATTGAATAGTTTGAAAGAAAAAGATGGATCTGATCCGGCGATGTCTGAGCTGGAGCTGAAAAGCTTAACGGATGCTGCAAAGTATCCGTTAATGCAATCTGCGTTTGGGGGTAAGGATAAAGGAAAAGCTGCTGAAGAAGTTTTTGATGAGGATATGGGTATCAATCTGGATATATTTGAAGGAGCTGAGGTTGCTGGGGGTACAAATGTAAATTTCAGCTTGATCGACGAACCTGATGTAGATATAGATATTGAAAGCAAAGAGGATTTGGATGATGAAGCAGAAAAATATAATGTCGAAGAAAAGGATGTGGCTTATCAGTTTGAGCATATTGATTTGGACAAATCAGAGTGGTTTAAAAGGGATGAAGAGGTTATTCCAGAAGTTCCTATCTTTCAACATCTCGATGAGCCGAACACTTCTCAGTTGGATAGACAAGTGATTGCGTGGAAATACAACTCTCAGTTGGACGCTTATATGATCAAAAGAAGAGGTGGGGATATCTGTTACATCAAGAATAGGAAGCATTTCGCCACATTGCCGAGGTGGGATTTGCGTAGGTTAGCTGAACTCCCTTTGCTGGGAAAGGAGGATAGTGGGAGAGCGTGTGCATTTGAAGTTACGATCAAAAAGGCAGCTGAGAACAACTTTGTTGATTTTGGATATCAAAGGCCTAAAAGGATGAGACAGAAAAAGGACAAGCACTGGGTTTCGTGGAAGGGGAAGGTTGTGCTAAAACTGAGTGCTCCAAAAATCATGAACCGGGTCAAGGTTCTTGATACTCAGCCTCCTCGTCTACAAGAATTTTTGAAGTGGTTTTATGATAATGGCACGGGTGAAGCTGTGATTAGATTGAAAGGGGAAGATCGTCCGGAGATTCGTTTGTTTGACCCTATGGAAATCTTCTCCTTCTGCGATGATGATCTGAAAATTCTATGTGAGAATGTGATTAAGCACAGGGCAGGAGACAACACTAGAACTGAAGCCAACTTGTTTGTGAAAGTTGCCAACAAAGCCCGAGGTGTACGTGCTGAGTTGAAAAAGGTAAATGAAAGGTTGAGGATGACGGATGCATAAAGGATGGATATGGATGATCTATCGAGACAGCTAGATAAATCGATCGAGAAAAGGTTTGAGAAACCAACTGTTGTTGAATTGGATGTGATCGGTGAGGAGCAGACTGAAGAAGTACAGGCGGAAACTATTGTTCTTGATGTGCATGTTACTAATATCACCGAAGTTGAGTTTGTTGAGTCGTTTTTGGTATTTAGTGAAGATGATGAGGCCGGATCAGAAGACGTGACAAATCCTTTGGCCGGTATCAAATCGAGGGCAGGAGCGTTTATCGAGCAACTTTGAAGCCGAAAAAGACGGAGCTAAAACAGAAGACTTCCCCGGGTGAGGTCCAACCTAGGGGGAGTATTGATAGTCATGTATAGGTCGGACTCACCGGCATGTCGGTGTTATATTTTTTGTTTTATACTTTGTAGTTTTCTGTCTAGCGAACCTACGGGCGAATCTATAGATTCGCCCGGAAGCACAGAATAATTTTGTTTATTGTTCAGTTTTGTCGACCGGGCGAACCTATTTGTGCCCGGCGAAGCTATTGGTTTGCCTGATAGATTCGCTGTCAGCGAATCTATCAGCGAATCTATAGCTGAACTATATATTGTAATTTTTTCTCATTGCAATACAACTTTTGCATATTTTATCAAAACCCTAAATTGTGTGTGTGATGGCTGGAGGTGCTAGGAGCATATTTTCATTATCATTGTAGCTTTATTACCTCTGTTATTGTTGTTTTTGATCTTGTTATTGTTATTGGATTATATTGGACTATTGTTTGGTTGAATCTAAGTGTGTTTGTTGTCTTACAAATCATTATAGCACTGAAATCTCGATCTAGATGGACCAACAGTATATGTGCAAAAGACCTTAAAAATAAAGAACAACAATAACATATTAAGAGTATTTAAAGTGGAAGAATCAGTTAATGTGAGTAGGTTTTTATATTTTAAGGGTGGTTGAGAGTAAATGAGAGAGAAAATTTGATGGTAGATAAAAGAAACTTTATATTTAAAACAATACTACCACCGCCTATAATTTTCTAATCTTTTTTAAAGTAATTGTTAGTCAATGAGAGAAAAATTATATATTTGAAGAAGAGAAACTTTATATTTAAAAAAAATACTATCACACCTAATCATCACTTAAGCACACTATTAACTTGATGTGGTTATAAAGATATATGCTCACCATCTCTCATTCAAATGGTGTTGGTTTCTAATCTTACTTGATATGAATAAATTGAAGTCGAAGAAAACATGATTAGATTTGGAGACGTTTAAAAAAATATTCTTTTTGATGTGGCGTCATTTGATCGTAGTTTAACACATTATAACCTTTATTTTATATCAAAATTGGAATATTTGTGGTTAATTTGATATCTAAATCTTTTCTTTTTTATATTTGCACGATAAGTAGCCCATGGGAAGAAAAGGAAGCAAAAAATGGGTAATATAGAATGAACCAAAATCTTCTCGAAGAAATAAAAGATGAAAAAATATAGGGTCACACTCGTGGCATGTACAAGAAGAAGACATGAATTCAGAGATTCATTGTCACACCCCCAAATCCACTAATAGAGTTTTACCATTAGAGGCGTAACAAACCAGGATCCAGTCATTAATTACATCGAACAACGCTATATGAGTTTTGAAAAAAACAAACGTTATCCCATTAAATATGGTAGTTGAAAACGTCATATCAGAGTAAATAGTTTTTAGTTAATGCGGAAGCGTATAAGTTAAATAATAAATGCAACCCAAACCATGCAGTATGAAAATTCGCAAAACAACACGCGCCCAACACACGACACACAGTTTAAGAATTGTTAAATCCAAAACATGGTTTTAAATGCGAGAAAATGTTTAGATGCAATGCTGAAACGCCATGTCGTGCCCTATGTGCGTCATACCTCAGTGGCATGTAAATGTGAAAGGCTAACAAGTGTCAACACGACAGTTGGTGAATTCACATAATCAGTTTAAAATAAATAAGTTCAGTTGCAAGCAGAAATATAAATAAAGTATGTCGGTGTAGGTAGCTAGTCTACAGTACATGTCCTTAGAGTAAAGTGTATTTGACCGAAGCTGACGTGTGTACACATTACGTGTAGTTTGCCTGTCGTACATCCCAACAGGATGCACATGTAAGTATGTTATGCCAATTTAACACTCGTTCGACAAGTCCATCTGTCGTGCTAGCGCGACTAGCCCGGGTGGGGTTTGTCAAACCTAGTAGTACTACTCAAAATCCCCCAGCTATTTCACAAATACTAACGGTCAACTAGGTATCCATGAGGTCTTTCATGAACAGTAAAAGTAACTCTAAGTAGACATGCGACATACCAAATTTCTAAATCTGTAAAGTAGTTGTTCGTGTTTCCAGCCCATAAAAGGGTAGAATAGTAAAAAGTACGGTTCAGTGAACTCACCTTAGGTTGTACAGCAAATCAGTTTTAAAAGCACACAATGTAATACAGCAACCTAAATAACAGTAGGTCTATTAATGTGTGTTTATGTAGGGTCATAGAACCCTAAGCATCCAAATAGTCATACAGTTTGTGCGACATTGGAATAGTTTGACTTTTTGACCAAGTTTGACCAAAGTTGACTTTTGTTGACTTTTGTTGACCCACGACCCATTGGTGATTTATTAACTGTAAGTATGTTTCATTTGATGTTCTTGTCCATATTACATTCACAAATCACATCACACGACAAGCATTCAACAAACAAAATTTTTATTTCCATTAAAGTTCCTTTAAAAGAAAGTAGGACATTTAGAACACGTTTGCACAATTCAACATCCTAGGGGTTTCCAAACATCTCTATGCATGTCATCTACTACATAATAGCCCTCACATGGTACACAACACCATAGCACATGCCAACACTTACGGTTCCCAATAATAGGTAAAATAGCACGTGAGGTCATTTCAAAACAAACAACATTGTCCACATGTTTTGTTTCAATTAACATAGCAATACTTTCATCATGGCATCCTAATCAACTAGAACACACATTGTATATTCCTTCACAATCAATTCCATGCAAACGGTTTATTAACCAACTAACACTTTCAAATGCCATTTCATGTCAACAGCTAGTTTACCATTCACAAGATGGCCTACAATCTTCCATTTGCAAATTTATTTATGTTTATATGTCCAAAGTTACTAAACATGCACCCTAGTGAATGTTCATGACAAAAAGTTTTCACATTTAGCAAGTTATACCAAATCAAGTCGGATTTCCACGTTCAAATAATCAAAATTCGTCTAATACATCATACAAGCATGCTAGTAACCTCATAACAACTCTTAGATGTCAACAACATGCAATTTCACATGAGTCCTAGAGAAAAAGTTACTATTTTTAGTAATATGGCCAAACGATCATGCAATTCCAAAACCAATTGATCAAACTTCATCCAATTCATCATCTAAACACATATTCCATCACATTTCATCATAATCATGCATGCAAATTCATATTCCAATGACATCCTATAAACCCTAGTTTTCATAAAGAACTAACATGGATTCAATTAGTCATTTGATCATCAAAACAAAAATTAAACATAGAATCTATACCCAATTCCACAACACAATCACCAATTTACAACCTTGGATGAACTAGGGTTTCATGACTTGCAATTTACGAAATATATAATGATATTTAGGATGAATACTTACTAGTATTGTGTTTGTAACTTCAATTACCAACTAGAAACACCACCAATTGAATCAAAGTGCAAGAAATCAAGATTGAAAATGGTTGTATGTTGGCCGTAGGTTTAGGGTTCAAGGGAGGGGAGTACTGCCGTTTTTTTGTGTAAAAATAGAATTAGGGTTTTGGATTTTTTTTAAAATATTAGATTAGGTCAAAATAATGGGCCTTGGGCCATCCATCGATCACATGGATGATCCATGGGCTACGTTTTTACTTCGGTTTATAAACGCAATGAAAATCTTTCTCAAACGTAAATTTTTGTTTCATAAAGATTACCTAATTTCGCAAACGGTTAAAACCGGTAAAATACGTAATTACTCGGAAGTTCAACAATTAGGTACACATGTTTCCTAACGTATAAATTTATTGTATTTGTATCAATTAAATTCACCAACGCCGGGGTATTAACTCGTGTGGTCGTTTCGTGTGTACGTTTATGTAACAATTTGTACATTTAATTCATCAAATTAAATGAGAAGTGTTATTGTGTTAACGTGACTAACATAGTTTGACTAACGAGGTTAATCTGAATTTGTCGGGTGTCACATTCATCTTTAATGTTGGGTAAAAGCTTAAAGCCACGCTAGTGGCATCCTTGGCAACGCTCGTGGCCACCTAGAAATTTTTCTTATAAATAGAGGTTGTCACTTCTTTGTTTAGTGTGCCTTAGGTGCTCTAGTGAGGCGTTAGGCCGAACCATAATGCTCCCAATGAGTTTTGAACTTCATTCCACTATCATATCCTCTTAAATCAAAGGCATCAATAACCTAGTTAGTTTACTAAGCAACTTCACGTGAAGATGACCACTTAATCTACTAAAGCTTGGAGCATCCCATAAGGCTGAGGCATTCTTGAGCCACTTGTTGTCATATTAAATGGATTTATCCATCTAGTATCCATTCAATTTGGAATTGTTTAAGCCTCACAAAGATGTTAAATGTTTAATTATTAGTTTTGATGTGTTTTATCTTTTACTTTTTAGCTTATTATCTTTTGTGATGGGAGCATTCAACCAAGTATGAACCTCATGGATAAATTTAACATAACCATCAAGAGTGTACGGTTTCTGGTATTCCATTAGATCCGTTGTGAGACTTCTGGTCCATTGAGATTCGAATGACAAGCATCTGGTAATGCACCCGATCTAGGGAAAGGTTTCTAGTATTTGTCTAGATCCTTCAGGAGGCTTATGGTAAAACATCTGATCCATGGAATATATCTTAAAAGGGTTGGGTAATCCATGTAAAGTAGAGTGATCCTTATCGGGACGAATGCTTTGTATCAAGTAACATTGTTGATTGCATTAGTGAATCTGAGTAGTTTCCAAAGGGCGAGATGTGTGCAACTTAGAAGTATTATTATAAAGATTTATAAACTGGAAGTATAATCTTGAAGACGTTTAAGATTAATACAAGTATCCATAAAAATGATACTTAATAATACGAATTAAAAGTAAAAGCATTTGTGACAAATAACGATTAGGAGGTAAACTGCATGATATTTCCGACTTACCAATGAATCACATGATTCGGTGATCCTATCCTGACGCATTATCAAACAGGAGAAGACTAGCCTACTGGCCAACAGTCTGGAGACAACTTGAGGAAACCATGTTAGCGTGGGCTATAGGTTCCAACTCTTGGCTAAATCCTTCCTCTTAACCTAAACATCAAGCCAAAACCATAGCCAACTCTCACCCCTTTCTAACCAATGAAAGATTGATCAAATCCGTTTTTCATATTAGATAAAAGTAATATAATATTTTATAACCAGTAAAGGAAACATTTCGGGAATTCCATTAGACTATCTTAGTTATTTATTTAATCTATAAACAAAACTAACCATTTTCCAAAAACAACATTTTTCTATCATTTACAAATAATCCGCTTTTTTATCTTTTAAAAACTCGTTGAACTTGTAGCAAACGTTGAGTAGTGAGCGGTGTCCTTGGATCGATAATTCTTACCTAAATTATATTAACTGCGGCATGTTCGCTTGCCTGTTGTGTGTTTTTATAGTCACAAGTAATAATTATTTTCATAAATATAAAACCTGATAACGTATTCTATATAACTATAAAATCACAGCCACAAAAATAAACACCAACTTTAAATATTACAAGTTGAGAATTAATTTTTACACATTGTGTCATTGTGATCTTGGTATATTAGGTTACTTTCTCTTTGGGTAGACTTTTTGTATGGCCAGTCGGCTAGGTTATATGTGGGCGATGACAATATTTTATCCACCACGGGGGTCCAGCAGGGGGACCCCTTAGGGCCTCTCCTTTTTGCACTTGTTTTGCACCCACTCGTGCTTCGGATCAGAGATAGTTGCAAGCTTTTATTCCATGCTTGGTATCTTGATGATGGTACGATTATTGGAGATGCTAAAGAGGTGGCCAAAGCCTTAGATGTCATCATAGCTGAGGGGCCACGTCGCCTTCAACTAAACATCAAGAAAACCGAAGATTTTTGGCCATCGTGTGATGGGGTAAAGGTACAAGATGGATTATTCCCTAGTGCTATTGGAAGGCCGGGTCTGGGTGTGAAACTTCTTGGTGGTGCTGTTAGCCGTGATGCGGGGTTTATCAGTAATTTGGCTATGAGAAGAGCATCTCGGGCTATGGAACTGATGAGATGCCTCCCACATCTGCGAGACCCTCAATGTGAACTTTTGTTGCTCCGCTCATGTATGGGAGTTGGGAAATTACTATTTGGCCTCAGAACTTGCCAACCTATGTATGTAGGGGGAGCTGTTTCTGTGTTTGACAATGGGCTTCGAGAGGCGATTGAGGATATTGTAGTTTGTGGGGGACCATTTTTTGGGGATCTTCAGTGGCGGCTGGCTTCGCTTCCGACTCGGTATGGGGGACTTGGTCTATGTTCTGCTGAGGATGTATCCACTTATGCTTTTGTGGCCTCTAGGGCTCAATCATGGGCTTTGCAAGACCATATTCTTCGCAGTTGTGGTTTAGACGGCTTATATTATGATTATGGGTGTGCATTAGAACGCTTACAGACTTCTCTTCCCGATTTTGATATCAGTGGGTTCTCTAAAAAGGACACTGTGACATCTGCCCCAAACCCGAACCCGAATGCCCGACTCGAACCCGAAGTCGTTATCCTTTAATTTGTAATTGTATCTATTTTTCTTCAAAATGTAACGTTTATTATTAATTTTATGAATAAACACATTGGATTCTACGTTATTCTCGTCTCAATTAAATAATCATATTTATGTCGCAAAACATTCACGCGTATCAAATAATTATTATTCGTGACAATAAAACTCAAAATATATATATATAAATAAATAAATATATATATATATATAGTTCGTAAAAGAAAATTATTGAAAGCGTTAAACAAAACGCTTCTAAGTCTCGAAATTATCTCGTAATGGCTTAAACGAACTAAAACTATAAAAACGTCACGTATATAATGGTTATGTTTCAATTTAGTTAAGTTAGTTAGTTAAAATATTTATATACTTAACTTTGGGCTAAATCTGTCAAATTACAAACTATCAATTAAAACTTATAATGACTTTTTAAAACAAACCAGAACCCTGAGGGACCAAAACTGAAACTTTAACCCAAACCACCCCCCCCCCTTGTGCGTTTAACCCCGTAAAACCGGCGATCTCGCCGGCCAACATCCAGCCAACTCCGGTGGCGCTCCGGCGAGTGCTAACCTCTACTTTTAGTACGTTTTAATTCAATTAAAAACCAGTAAAATGCTCCTCGACAGGATTCGAACCCACTACCATTTCTTTAACATCATTTTAATCAACCCAATTCGTGTGATTAATCGGTTTCTAAAACCGTTCTAAAACCCACAAATTCAATGCGTCAAATTAATGTTAACTGTTACGAATTCATACGTTCATATCATTCCCACAGCAAAACTAAACGTAAATCTACCATCAATTCATCTCCTAATTACCTAGTGATCTCTAATTAATCTCAAATGATCCTGTATACCAACCGAACCCATCCTCCATCAAATCGTGCATATTGTCCGAAATTGGCTAAAGTAAATCATTCACCTCATTATCAAGTGTGAATCTGGAAGTCGAATTGGGTTATAATAGCCTCAATCTTTTAGTTCGATTCTTATGCAGCCGCTTTACGTTCTTCATTGTAATCGATTAAAATCTACACCAATCGGGTATGTTTTATACACCATTCTTCTCTATTTTCTATGCTAACCAAAAGCCCTCTGTTGAATTGGGATCATATTAACAGATTAAAGCGGATTGGTTGATTTTTGATTCTAGGGTTTATATGGAAAGGGGTAGTTTTGTATAGTTGAGATTAAAAGTAATCGTTTTCTGTTTAAAATCAAAAAGCTCGTCTAGTTCAGCGGTAAGGGTTCTGGTTATGGTGCGTTAGGTCGTGGGTTCGAGTCCCACTGACCACTTTTATTAAATTTTTATGTTTTATCCCATTTACTTTTAAGTTAAGTCATATTTCTTAAGGATTATACAAATATTATTCCAATAAAAAGAAACTAGTTGTACAAAAGGGTTATTATAAATTTTTGACATTTTATATAAAAATCCGTTAAAATATATATATTACTTAAAACGTTGTCGTTTATCAAAAATTGGTTCTTGAAACCCTAAATCCCCAAATTGGATTTTTGAAACCCTAAATTGGATTTGAAACCCTAAATTCCCAAATTATATTTCGAAACCCTAATTTTCAATTGGTACTTTAAAACCCTAAATTCCCAAATTATATTTTGAAACCCTAATTTTCAATTGTTACTTTAAAACCCTAAATTCCAAATCTGAAACCCTAAACCTCGGACTTTTGATTCTTGTTACTATTGTTTCGTTTCTAAGTTAGTGGTTTCCCAATAAATTAGGTGGTACTAATGTTTGGGCAACCCTCGGTGCTTTTTAGCTGCGTTTCTAACGGTTCGATACTTATTGCATTTCAAGGTGAGTAAACTCACTCCCCTTTTTACTGTTTACGTTTTTGGGGCTAAAATACGTGTTTCTATAATACAACGGTTTCTTTTGATGTTTCTATTTTCGAATATGAGATCATTAGATGTGTTAATCGTGTTTGGCCGCATGTAGCAAGATTGTGTGATAGTCAATATTAGTTATATTATCTTGTAATTTCCACCGGTACAATGTTAGCGCTAATGGCTTGACAAGCCCACCTACATTAATGGCCTGATAGGTGATTTTGACCCGGCGATTCTTTGGTTGATTCTATGTTACTAGTTACTACATGTGATGCTTGTTGCTACGTTGCTATGTCCCTTAGATGCTTAAACATTTTTGATAACTTGCATATCGAGACGGTTAAATGACGGTTAAACGATGGTTATCAATAAATGTAACATGAGTTGGTTCCTCATGACTTGTTGCTAAAGGTAACCCTACGGGGTCTATGATACTTGTTTCTATGTGTTTCTATGTGTTTCTATGGTCATGGTTGAGATATATATGATGAAATTGCTATGCACATGAGATTACGAAACACAATCTATAATGATCTCGGATTTTATACTATGTACTATTAATTGTGTTTTACTCACTAGCTAATTCTTTAGCTAACTTATTTTACACGTTTTTCAGGTGAGGTTTGATTCGGTTTTGGTTCAAGACACGTAGGATGCTTCGGACCTAGAATAAAAAGACAATAAACAATATTTACTTGACGGTTTCTGTTACGATTTTAAGACTGTTCGTTTGCCTTATTTTGTCACGACATTATTACTTAATTAATACTAAAATATGCTTTTAGTGTGCCATGTGCTTTGTACTTTGATATCCGATCCACTTGACGCGCTCGGTGTTTTCCGCCGCCGGGCGGGGTGTCACAGTTTGGTATCAGAGTCATGGTTATAGGGAACTAGGATAGGGTATTAGTAACACACCGACCTAGACTATAACCTAAGAGTCCTTAGTACAAATAGCTTGTGCTTAGAAAACTCTTCTAGAAACTTATTTCTTTATTCTTTTTATGAATTTCTCTATGTTGTTTCTTTATCTTATTTCTTATACAATTTCGCGAAGGAACTACAAGAGACTCGTCTGCAAGATTAGGATCTTCTCTTTGTGGAATCTCGTCATCGTCTTAAGTAAGTTTGAAAACGTGGGAACGTGTGCAATCCGGAAGGGGGAACGCCTGTATCACGGACATCCTGTCTAAGGCAAAGCATTTCGTATAAATCTCTTTAAGAGACCTGTATGCTTACCTGGGGATGTACGAGATGAGTATGAACCTATAGGCTAAAGCACGCTTTCTCGAATACGTTGAAAACGAACTTAACACTTTCATAAGTCATTATTGTCCAAAACCAAGACACACTCCTAAGCCATTGAAATTTCATTTTCTTAATGATTCTATGATTTTCATTCCTACGATTTATAATTATTTCTATGAATTTTTATATTGACTTAAATAATATTCCAACTTCATTTACTAATGTTTCTAAAGTTTCTAAGTGATTTTCTATGAAATGTTCAAAGGATTCTATGATGTTCTAAGTACTATCACTATTTCATTTAATCGAAATTTCTAAAGTTTCTAAAGTTTCTACTTGATTTTCTATGGTATGTTTCAAAAGATTCTATGATATTCTAAGTGGAACGAGGTGCTATTATTACACCAGATGTTTCTATTGGTCAAAGATGTTGCTACAAAACCGTGCTATTCTACGTTTCATCATTCCGTTTGTTTCTAACCTACAATAATACTTATGCGACATACTCGCTAGCTTATGCAGATAACACAATTACACCGTTGTAAACCAAACATTTCAATTTCAAATCAAAACTAAGACATATCTAAATCGAATTATCCAAAACTTCAGATCATGCATATAATGCATATATCGATTACCGAATATAAGTCGTACCTCTAATCCTAAATCAATTATCGACTCTCCAATCAAAGGTTCGTTATGATTTCTAAATTATAGTCAAGGCTAATTCCATAACGAAATAAAAGTTAACGGATTTTGCTATTCTTATAAGCTAATGTATTTGAATCGAACGTCTACCCTCAAAATATTTCAACTTGACTGCTATAGTCAAAAGTTTCAAAACTACTCATTTAACTATAAGATTCTAATCCAATTTCTAATTCATCATTACAACTATAAATCTACTATCAAATTATGAACTAACCATCAAAACAAGTACTCGTTAATCAACTACACGATACTGTCCATGAATTCGTTATCCAAATCTAACGAGAACTCCTTACACAACTATTCCCGAACTCATTCAACTAAATGTTTTCATCTATACAAATGACCACCAACGAAATTCTATGCAACTAGTCTTCATGAACTAATCCAAACTCAATGTGTTTCATTTATAAACTCGTTACCCTAACACAACGTGTGATCAATGGACTTTGTAAAAAACTAACGGTATTCGATTCTATTAAAATAATTTTCTTATTTTCCCAAGCAAAAATATATATACATATATATATAAAAAAAAACATAATTTTTATAACCTTTTGGTCTTGGTATCTTGTAAGAGAAAAAAATAGATATATATATATGTACATATAAATTTCGTGATAAATGATTTCTTTAAAAAGTGATTGGTCATTCTAACGTCGGTCAAATATTTACACAAACATTTTCCCGTTTTCTCAAATATGACACAAAGACTTGCAACAAACACCCTGTTTTCTGTTTTTCCAATATCAAGTACTTATAACTTAAATTGTGTCGTTTATTTTCAAATCAATCCTCTTATCTATGGTACAGGTTAAAACCTTCAACTTTTTTTTACTTAGCTGTTAAAACTGCCTAAAAAAAACAAAATCACCTCTTATAAACTTGTTTACCCCCTACATCTGGTTTACCTAAAGCTATCGACATATAAATACAAACACCTTAAAAGTTAAATCCAATTGGAACTAAGTGATTTATTCATTCGAACTATAAATTGGATTATCCGCATTACCAAATTTTCTTGAAACAAATTTTTCTAAAGATCCCAATAAACTATATTATTACATGTACACCATCACTTAATTCCTATGAACTGGTCAATATCCGAAAACCTAGATAATTACATATTACACACATAGAGTCGATTCTCACAAACTTAAGTGTTACTATCCTAGTACTCGAATTTAACTATCTATATCGTTGAACAAAGTTATTTATACGAGTAATGTCTACCTAATGGACGTTAGTTTCTTCTGAATCATCAATCTACTTATCATCTCAATACGATTTTCCCAAGTACTATTTCTATCAAGTGTGATAACAATACCTATACGTATCATTATTTTAACCAGTGTACTTCTGACTAGCACGTGATCGAACGAACTGTGGAGTCCATGCAAAAACTGAAGTAATTACGGGTGCACACGGAATTATGAAAGTTGGTAAATGGGAACCATAGTAAGTTTTGTCTTGTGTAGCTGGGCCATATTTAATCATCTTATTTTCACTTGACTTGTTTACTCATTTTACTAATTGCATATAAGCCACTTAATTATGTGTAAGGTTACTTAAGTCGTTTCAAACATTCTGTTAATCACGACTATTCTCGATGATCATTTAAATAATTCTAAATCCATCTACTTGAAATATTCCATTTGCAAGTTGGTATCCTATTCTATTCCTATATTGAGTAACAAATAAAGTTTATTCGAATCTACATACGAATAGTTCAACCAAACTCTTACAAGTGAAAAGAGTTAAATAAACAATCCACAATGAGACAAAGCAAATTAAAAAAAAATAAATAACTTCTTAATCTCGTTATTTAAAATCATGTCTCAATCAAAATGCCCATCTTCCCATTGATCGAATTCTCAAGAGTTTCTTGCGAGATGAAACTCCCTACGAAAGTAGGCAGTGTTCATCCCGTGTTTCATGTTTCTAATATGAAGAAGTACTTATCCGATAAAAATCTCAATGTGCATATCGATAATGAATCTATGCAATTTATTAAACGGCCATTGGAAATATTGGCCGTGAAGTCAAACGACTCAAGCGTAAAAAAAAAATCAATCGTTAATGAACGTTAAAACTCAAAATGTGAACATGAATTTAAGACCAAACGAAGTTTAAGTATCCGCACCTTTTGCTTCATCTTCTTCTACTTCGGTTTGAGCAAATTTCGGGACGAAATTTCTATAAGGAGGGGAGACTGTGACATCTGCCCCAAACCCGAACCCGAATGCCCGACTCGAACCCGAAGTCGTTATCCTTTAATTTGTAATTGTATCTATTTTTCTTCAAAATGTAACGTTTATTATTAATTTTATGAATAAACACATTGGATTCTACGTTATTCCCGTCTCAATTAAATAATCATATTTATGTCGCAAAACATTTGTGACATCTGCCCCAAACCCGAACCCGAATGCCCGTCTCGGACCCGAAGTTGTTACCCGTTAAATTGTAATCGTATTTAGTTCTTCAAAGTGTAACGTTTATTATTATTATTATAAATAAACGCATTGATTCTACGTTGTTCCCGTCTCAATTAAATTCACATTCCAAAACGGTCACGGATATCGAATAAATAACGGTGGAACTATAAATCTCAAAATATATATCTATAAATAAATATATATAGTTCGTAAAAGAAAAGTAGTGAAAACGTTAAACCAAAACGCCTCCAAGTCTCGAAATAAACTCGTAACGGCTTAAACGAGCTAAAACCATAAAAACGTCACTTACATAATTGTTACGTTTCAATTTAGTTAAGTTAGTCAGTTAAAATGTATATAATTAACTTTGGGCCAAAACTGTCAAATTACAAACTATTATTAAACTTATAATAACTAATTTAAAACAACTAAAACTACAAGGGCCGGTTATGTAAATATATAAGTTACACATTTAACCCAGCCCCCCACCCGTTTTTCCGGCGAACAAAAGTCCGGCCACTTTGGCCGGAAAATGCCGAGGTCCGGCGAGTGCAATCGCACCCGATTTTAGCACCAAAAATCAAATTAAAGCCATACAAATGATCGTGGACCATGTTCGAACCCGAAACCACCTCCAATTCTTGGTTTAAACACTTGAATCTGTGTGTATTACAAAGCAATGTTTCGGTTTCAATACCCATTTACTTGAATCGTCTCAAAACGTTCAATACACTAAATTGAATTAACTAAATCGATCCTTTAGGTGATTAGAAACTGATGAAAGTGTTTAATTTAGTTTAACTCAACCAATTGATCACCAATTAATCATTTTTCAACCGCAAATCAACTCTAACGTGTTCATCAGTTTTCATCAAGAAAATAATCCAATTCAAGTAACCAAAACACTTCTCCGACATTGAGTTCACTCCCTGGTTAATCAATTTTAACTACAATCATCAAAAACTCAAGCTTGATCCTAAAACCGTCGTCTTGTTCTTCGTCCTCAATCGGATCAATTCGTAACCAATCAAGTAAGTATCATATATCAAAATGATCGTGTGTTCGTGTAGATTAAAAGCCCTCTATGGGTTTTGGATTTGATTTACTGGATTAAACGAATTGAATCGATCTTCATTCTAGGGTTTTTACTTGGAAATGGGTTTGATAGTATTCTTTGGTTAAGAAAATTAAAAACGAGTTTTAATAACAAAAGCGGACGCTGGTCTGGTGGTTGAGTACGTTCCAGTTTCTTGTGGAGGTCGTGGGTTCGAAACCCACAACCTATTTACTTAATTTTATTACCTTTAAACATTTTTTAACATTTGATTATATTTACTAAATACCTAAATAATATAGTTAAGTCAAATACATTTTTCAAAACATACAAATGTACAATTTCATACAAAATCCATATGATTAGGCTTTAAATTTATAAACTTCATTTAAAGTAAATCCGTTAAAATATATATATTACTTAAAACGTTGTCGTTTATCAAAAATTGGTTCTTGAAACCCTAAATCCCCAAATTGGATTTTGAAACCCTAAAATTGGATTTGAAACCCTAAATTCTCAAATTGTATTTTAAAACCCTAACTCCCAATTGGTACTTTAAAACCCTAAAAATCCCAAATTATATTTTGAAAACCCTAATTTCAAATCTATAATTTAAAACCCTAAAACCCCAAATCCAAAACCCTAGAAATTCTATTTTCTTGATTCTAGTTATTACGTTACCTGCTTCGTTTCTAAATTAGGTTTTCCCGGTTAATTAGGTGATTCTAATGTCTGGGCGATCCTCGGTTCTTTCTTGTTGCGATTCTAGTGTTACTATTATCTTTGGATTTTAAGGTGAGTAAACTCACTCCCCTTTTTAATGTTTACGTTTTTGGGGCTGAAATACGTGTTTCTATAATACAAGGTTTCTTTTGATGTTTCTATTTTCGAAAATGAGATCATTAGATGTGTTAATCGTGTTTGGCCGCATGTAGCAAAATTGTGTGATAGTCAATATTAGTTATATTATCTTGTAATTTCCACCGGACGATGTTAGCGCTAATGGCTTGACAAGCCCACCTACATTAATGGCCTGATAGGTGATTTAACCCGGCGATTCTTTGGTTGATTCTATGTTACTAGTTACTACATGTGATGCTTGTTGCTACGTTGCTATGTCCCTTAGATGCTTAAACATTTTTGATAACTTGCATATCGAGACGGTTAAATGACGGTTAAACGATGGTTATCAATAAATGTAACATGAGTTGGTTCCTCATGTCCTGTTGCTAAAGGTAACCTTGCGGGGTCTATGATTCTTGTTTCTATGTGATTCTATGGTCACGGTTGAGATATATATGATGAAATTGCTATGCACATGAGATTGCGAAACACAATCTATAATGATCTCGGATTTTATACTATGTACTATTAATTGTGTTTTACTCACTAGCTAATTCTTTAGCTAACTTATTTTACACGTTTTTCAGGTGGAGTTTGATTCGGTTTTGTTTCAAGACACGTAGGATGCTTCGGACCTAGAATAAAAAGGACAATAAATAATATTTATTTGCCGTTTCTGTTACGATTTTGAGACTGTTTGAATACCTATTGATGTCACGACATTATTGCTTAATTAATATTAAAATATGCTTTTAGTGTGCCATGTGCTTTGTACTTTGATATCCGATCCACTTGACGCGCCCGGTATTTTCCGCCGCCGGGCGGGGTGTCACAGTTTGGTATCAGAGCCATGGTTATAGGGAACTAGGATAGGGTATTAGAAACACACCGACCTAGACTATAACCTAAGAGTCCTTAGTACAAATAGCTTGTGCTTAGAAAACTCTTCTAGAACTTATTTCTTTATTCCTTTTTATGAATTTCTCTATGCTGTTTCTTTATCTTATTTCTTATCCGATTTCGCGAAGGAGCTACAAGAGACTCGTCGGCATGATTAGGATCTTTCTCTTTGTGGAATCTCGTCATCGTCTTAAGTAAGTTTGAAACGTGGGAATGTGTGCAATCCGGAAGGGGGAACGCCTGTATCACGAACATCCTGTCTAAGGCAAAGCATTTCGTATAAATCTCTTTAAGAGACCTGTATGCTTACCTGGGGATGTACGAGATGAGTGTGAACCTATAGGCTAAAGCACGCTTTCTCGAATACGTTGAAAACGAACTTAACACTTTGATAAGTCATTAGTGTCCAAAACCAAGACACACTCCTAAGCCATTGAAATTTCATTTTCTTAATGATTCTATGATTTTCATTCCTACGATTTATAATTATTTCTATGAATTTTTATATTGACTTAAATAATATTCCAACTTCATTTACTAATGTTTCTAAAGTTTCTAAGTGATTTTCTATGAAATGTTCAAAGGATTCTATGATGTTCTAAGTACTATCACTATTTTCATTTAATCGAAATTTCTAAAGTTTCTAAAGTTTCTACGTGATTTTCTATGGTATGTTTCAAAAGATTCTATGATATTCTAAGTGGAACGAGGTGCTATTATTACACCAGATGTTTCTATTGGTCAAAGATGTTGCTACGAAACCATGCTAATCTACGTTTCATCATTCCGTTTGTTTCTAACCTACAATAATACTTATGCGACATACTCGCTAACTTATGCAGATAACACAATTACACCGTTGTAAATCAAACATTTCAATTTCAAATCAAAACTAAGACATATCTAAATCGAATTATCCAAAACTTCAGATCATGCATATAATGCATATATCGATTACCGAATATAAGTCGTACTTCTAATCCTAAATCAATTATTGACTCTCCAATCAAAGGTTCGTTATGATTTCTAAATTATAGTCAAGGCTAATTCCATAACGAAATAAAAGTTAACGGACTGTGCTATTCTTATAAGCTAATGTATTTGAATCGAACGTCTACCCTCAAAATATTTCAACTTGACTGCTATAGTCAAAAGTTTCAAAACTACTCATTTAACTATAAGATTCTAATCCAATTTCTAATTCATCATTTCAACTATAAATCTACTATCAAATTATGAACTAACCATCAAAACAAGTACTCGTTAATCAACTACACGATATTGTCCATGAATTCGTTATCCAAATCTAACGAGAACTCCTTACACAACTATTCCCGAACTCATTCAACTAAATGTTTTCATCTATACAAATGACCACCAACGAAATTCTATGCAACTAGTCTTCATGAACTAATCCAAACTCAATGTGTTTCATTTATAAACTCGTTACCCTAACACAACGTGTAATCAATGGACTTTGTAAAAAACTAACGTTATTCGATTCTATTAAAATAATTTTCTTATTTTTCCCAAGCAAAAATATATATACATATATATATATATATAAACATGATTTTAATAACCTTTTGGTCTTGGTATCTTGTAAGAGAAAAAAAAATAGATATATATATATATGTACATATAAATTTCGTGATAAATGATTTCTTTAAAAAGCGATTGGTCATTCTAACGTCGGTCAAATATTTACACAAACATTTTCCCGTTTTCTCAAATATGACACAAAGACTTGCAACAAACAACATGTCTTCTGTTTTTTTTCAATATCAAGTACTTATAACTTAAATTGTGGCATTTATTTTCAAATCAATCATCTTATCTATGGTAAAGATAAAAATTTCAACTTTTAGTTAGCTTTTAAAGCTACATTATAGAAAAACAACACCATCTCTTATAAACTTGTTTATCTCCATAGTCAATACATCTGGTCTAACTAAAGCGGTTGGTCATATAAATTCAAACATCTTAAAAATCGAATCTAATAGGAACTAAGTGATATATTCTTTCGGACTATAAATCGGAATATCCACATTATCAAATTTTCATGAATCAAACTTTTCTAAAAATCCTAATAAGCTATATTAGTACATATACACCATCAACTAATACTTATGAACTGGTCAATATCGGAAAACTTAGATAATTACATCTTACACACATAGAGTCGATTTTCACAAACTTAAGTGTTACTATCCTAGTACTCGAATTTGACTATCTATATTGTTGAACAAAGTTATTTATATGAGCATTGTCTATATAATAGACATTAGTTTTTTTCTGAATCCATCAATCTACTTATCATGTTAGTATGATCTTCCCAAGTACTATTTCTATCAAGTATGATATCAATACCTATACGTATCGTCATTTTAACCTAAAATTGTTGTGTACTTCTGACTTGCACGTGATCGAATGAACTGTGGAGTCCATGCAAAAACTAAAGTAATTACGGGTGCACACGGAATTATGAAAGTTGGTGCATGGGAACCATAGTAAGTTTTGTCTTGTGTAGCTGAGTCATATTTACTCATCTTATTTTCACTTGACTTGTCTACTCATTTTACTAATTGCATATAAGCCACTCAATTATGTGTAAGGTTACTTAATTCGTTTCAAACATTCTATTAATCACGACTACTCTCGATGATCATTTAAATAAATCTAAATCCATGTACTTAAAATATTTCATTTGCAAGTCGGTATCCTATTCTATTCCTGTATTGAGTAGCAAATAAAACTTGTTCGAATCTACATACAAATAGTTCAACCGAACTCTTATAAGTGAAAAGAGTTAAATAAACAATTCTCAATGAGACAAAGCAAATTAAAAATAAATAACTTGTTAAAATCGTATCTCAGACAAAATGCTCACTTTTTCATTGATCGAATTCTCAAGAGTTTCTTGCGAGATGAAACGCCCTACGGAAGTGGGCAGTGATCATCCCGTGTTTCATGTTTCTAAGCTGAAAAAGTACTTATCCGATGAAAATCTCATTGCGCATACCGCTAATGAATCAAAGCAATATATTGAATGAACATTGGAAATTATGGACCGTGAAGTCAAACTACTAACGCGTAATCAGATACCAATTGTTAACGATCGTTAAAACTCAAATATGAACATGAATTTAAGACCAAATGAAGGTTAAGTATCCGCATCTTTTTGCTTCATCTTCTTCTACTTCGGTTTGAGCAAATTTCGGGACGAAATTTCTATAAGGAGGGGAGACTGTGACATCTGCCCCAAACCCGAACCCGAATGCCCGTCTCGGACCCGAAGTTGTTACCCGTTAAATTGTAATCGTATTTAGTTCTTCAAAGTGTAACGTTTATTATTATTATTATAAATAAACGCATTGATTCTACGTTGTTCCCGTCTCAATTAAATTCACATTCCAAAACGGTCACGGATATCGAATAAATAACGGTGGAACTATAAATCTCAAAATATATATCTATAAATAAATATATATAGTTCGTAAAAGAAAAGTAGTGAAAACGTTAAACCAAAACGCCTCCAAGTCTCGAAATAAACTCGTAACGGCTTAAACGAGCTAAAACCATAAAAACGTCACTTACATAATTGTTACGTTTCAATTTAGTTAAGTTAGTCAGTTAAAATGTATATAATTAACTTTGGGCCAAAACTGTCAAATTACAAACTATTATTAAACTTATAATAACTAATTTAAAACAACTAAAACTACAAGGGCCGGTTATGTAAATATATAAGTTACACATTTAACCCAGCCCCCCACCCGTTTTTCCGGCGAACAAAAGTCCGGCCACTTTGGCCGGAAAATGCCGAGGTCCGGCGAGTGCAATCGCACCCGATTTTAGCACCAAAAATCAAATTAAAGCCATACAAATGATCGTGGACCATGTTCGAACCCGAAACCACCTCCAATTCTTGGTTTAAACACTTGAATCTGTGTGTATTACAAAGCAATGTTTCGGTTTCAATACCCATTTACTTGAATCGTCTCAAAACGTTCAATACACTAAATTGAATTAACTAAATCGATCCTTTAGGTGATTAGAAACTGATGAAAGTGTTTAATTTAGTTTAACTCAACCAATTGATCACCAATTAATCATTTTTCAACCGCAAATCAACTCTAACGTGTTCATCAGTTTTCATCAAGAAAATAATCCAATTCAAGTAACCAAAACACTTCTCCGACATTGAGTTCACTCCCTGGTTAATCAATTTTAACTACAATCATCAAAAACTCAAGCTTGATCCTAAAACCGTCGTCTTGTTCTTCGTCCTCAATCGGATCAATTCGTAACCAATCAAGTAAGTATCATATATCAAAATGATCGTGTGTTCGTGTAGATTAAAAGCCCTCTATGGGTTTTGGATTTGATTTACTGGATTAAACGAATTGAATCGATCTTCATTCTAGGGTTTTTACTTGGAAATGGGTTTGATAGTATTCTTTGGTTAAGAAAATTAAAAACGAGTTTTAATAACAAAAGCGGACGCTGGTCTGGTGGTTGAGTACGTTCCAGTTTCTTGTGGAGGTCGTGGGTTCGAAACCCACAACCTATTTACTTAATTTTATTACCTTTAAACATTTTTTAACATTTGATTATATTTACTAAATACCTAAATAATATAGTTAAGTCAAATACATTTTTCAAAACATACAAATGTACAATTTCATACAAAATCCATATGATTAGGCTTTAAATTTATAAACTTCATTTAAAGTAAATCCGTTAAAATATATATATTACTTAAAACGTTGTCGTTTATCAAAAATTGGTTCTTGAAACCCTAAATCCCCAAATTGGATTTTGAAACCCTAAAATTGGATTTGAAACCCTAAATTCTCAAATTGTATTTTAAAACCCTAACTCCCAATTGGTACTTTAAAACCCTAAAAATCCCAAATTATATTTTGAAAACCCTAATTTCAAATCTATAATTTAAAACCCTAAAACCCCAAATCCAAAACCCTAGAAATTCTATTTTCTTGATTCTAGTTATTACGTTACCTGCTTCGTTTCTAAATTAGGTTTTCCCGGTTAATTAGGTGATTCTAATGTCTGGGCGATCCTCGGTTCTTTCTTGTTGCGATTCTAGTGTTACTATTATCTTTGGATTTTAAGGTGAGTAAACTCACTCCCCTTTTTAATGTTTACGTTTTTGGGGCTGAAATACGTGTTTCTATAATACAAGGTTTCTTTTGATGTTTCTATTTTCGAAAATGAGATCATTAGATGTGTTAATCGTGTTTGGCCGCATGTAGCAAAATTGTGTGATAGTCAATATTAGTTATATTATCTTGTAATTTCCACCGGACGATGTTAGCGCTAATGGCTTGACAAGCCCACCTACATTAATGGCCTGATAGGTGATTTAACCCGGCGATTCTTTGGTTGATTCTATGTTACTAGTTACTACATGTGATGCTTGTTGCTACGTTGCTATGTCCCTTAGATGCTTAAACATTTTTGATAACTTGCATATCGAGACGGTTAAATGACGGTTAAACGATGGTTATCAATAAATGTAACATGAGTTGGTTCCTCATGTCCTGTTGCTAAAGGTAACCCTGCGGGGTCTATGATTCTTGTTTCTATGTGATTCTATGGTCACGGTTGAGATATATATGATGAAATTGCTATGCACATGAGATTGCGAAACACAATCTATAATGATCTCGGATTTTATACTATGTACTATTAATTGTGTTTTACTCACTAGCTAATTCTTTAGCTAACTTATTTTACACGTTTTTCAGGTGGAGTTTGATTCGGTTTTGTTTCAAGACACGTAGGATGCTTCGGACCTAGAATAAAAAGGACAATAAATAATATTTATTTGCCGTTTCTGTTACGATTTTGAGACTGTTTGAATACCTATTGATGTCACGACATTATTGCTTAATTAATATTAAAATATGCTTTTAGTGTGCCATGTGCTTTGTACTTTGATATCCGATCCACTTGACGCGCCCGGTATTTTCCGCCGCCGGGCGGGGTGTCACAGTTTGGTATCAGAGCCATGGTTATAGGGAACTAGGATAGGGTATTAGAAACACACCGACCTAGACTATAACCTAAGAGTCCTTAGTACAAATAGCTTGTGCTTAGAAAACTCTTCTAGAACTTATTTCTTTATTCCTTTTTATGAATTTCTCTATGCTGTTTCTTTATCTTATTTCTTATCCGATTTCGCGAAGGAGCTACAAGAGACTCGTCGGCATGATTAGGATCTTTCTCTTTGTGGAATCTCGTCATCGTCTTAAGTAAGTTTGAAACGTGGGAATGTGTGCAATCCGGAAGGGGGAACGCCTGTATCACGAACATCCTGTCTAAGGCAAAGCATTTCGTATAAATCTCTTTAAGAGACCTGTATGCTTACCTGGGGATGTACGAGATGAGTGTGAACCTATAGGCTAAAGCACGCTTTCTCGAATACGTTGAAAACGAACTTAACACTTTGATAAGTCATTAGTGTCCAAAACCAAGACACACTCCTAAGCCATTGAAATTTCATTTTCTTAATGATTCTATGATTTTCATTCCCACGATTTATAATTATTTCTATGAATTTTTATATTGACTTAAATAATATTCCAACTTCATTTACTAATGTTTCTAAAGTTTCTAAGTGATTTTCTATGAAATGTTCAAAGGATTCTATGATGTTCTAAGTACTATCACTATTTTCATTTAATCGAAATTTCTAAAGTTTCTAAAGTTTCTACGTGATTTTCTATGGTATGTTTCAAAAGATTATATGATATTCTAAGTGGAACGAGGTGCTATTATTACACCAGATGTTTCTATTGGTCAAAGATGTTGCTACGAAACCATGCTAATCTACGTTTCATCATTCCGTTTGTTTCTAACCTACAATAATACTTATGCGACATACTCGCTAACTTATGCAGATAACACAATTACACCGTTGTAAATCAAACATTTCAATTTCAAATCAAAACTAAGACATATCTAAATCGAATTATCCAAAACTTCAGATCATGCATATAATGCATATATCAATTACCGAATATAAGTCGTACTTCTAATCCTAAATCAATTATTGACTCTCCAATCAAAGGTTCGTTATGATTTCTAAATTATAGTCAAGGCTAATTCCATAACGAAATAAAAGTTAACGGACTGTGCTATTCTTATAAGCTAATGTATTTGAATCGAACGTCTACCCTCAAAATATTTCAACTTGACTGCTATAGTCAAAAGTTTCAAAACTACTCATTTAACTATAAGATTCTAATCCAATTTCTAATTCATCATTTCAACTATAAATCTACTATCAAATTATGAACTAACCATCAAAACAAGTACTCGTTAATCAACTACACGATATTGTCCATGAATTCGTTATCCAAATCTAACGAGAACTCCTTACACAACTATTCCCGAACTCATTCAACTAAATGTTTTCATCTATACAAATGACCACCAACGAAATTCTATGCAACTAGTCTTCATGAACTAATCCAAACTCAATGTGTTTCATTTATAAACTCGTTACCCTAACACAACGTGTAATCAATGGACTTTGTAAAAAACTAACGTTATTCGATTCTATTAAAATAATTTTCTTATTTTTCCCAAGCAAAAATATATATACATATATATATATATATAAACATGATTTTAATAACCTTTTGGTCTTGGTATCTTGTAAGAGAAAAAAAAATAGATATATATATATATGTACATATAAATTTCGTGATAAATGATTTCTTTAAAAAGCGATTGGTCATTCTAACGTCGGTCAAATATTTACACAAACATTTTCCCGTTTTCTCAAATATGACACAAAGACTTGCAACAAACAACATGTCTTCTGTTTTTTTTCAATATCAAGTACTTATAACTTAAATTGTGGCATTTATTTTCAAATCAATCATCTTATCTATGGTAAAGATAAAAATTTCAACTTTTAGTTAGCTTTTAAAGCTACATTATAGAAAAACAACACCATCTCTTATAAACTTGTTTATCTCCATAGTCAATACATCTGGTCTAACTAAAGCGGTTGGTCATATAAATTCAAACATCTTAAAAATCGAATCTAATAGGAACTAAGTGATATATTCTTTCGGACTATAAATCGGAATATCCACATTATCAAATTTTCATGAATCAAACTTTTCTAAAAATCCTAATAAGCTATATTAGTACATATACACCATCAACTAATACTTATGAACTGGTCAATATCGGAAAACTTAGATAATTACATCTTACACACATAGAGTCGATTTTCACAAACTTAAGTGTTACTATCCTAGTACTCGAATTTGACTATCTATATTGTTGAACAAAGTTATTTATATGAGCATTGTCTATATAATAGACATTAGTTTTTTTCTGAATCCATCAATCTACTTATCATGTTAGTATGATCTTCCCAAGTACTATTTCTATCAAGTATGATATCAATACCTATACGTATCGTCATTTTAACCTAAAATTGTTGTGTACTTCTGACTTGCACGTGATCGAATGAACTGTGGAGTCCATGCAAAAACTAAAGTAATTACGGGTGCACACGGAATTATGAAAGTTGGTGCATGGGAACCATAGTAAGTTTTGTCTTGTGTAGCTGAGTCATATTTACTCATCTTATTTTCACTTGACTTGTCTACTCATTTTACTAATTACCTAGTGATCTCTAATTAATCTCAAATGATCCCGTATGCCAACCGAACCCATCCTCCATCAAATCGTGCATATTGTCCGAAATTGGCCAAAGTAAATCATTCACCTCATTATTAAGTGTGAATCTGGAAGTCGAATTGGGTTATAATAGCCTCAATCTTTTAGTTCGATTCTTATGCAGTCGCTTTACGTTCTTCATTGTAATCGATTAAAATCTACACCAATCGGGTATGTTTTATACACCATTCTTCTCTATTTTCTATGCTAACCAAAAGCCCTCTGTTGAATTGGGATCATATTAACAGATTAAAGCGGATTGGTTGATTTTTGATTCTAGGGTTTATATGGAAAGGGGTAGTTTTGTATAGTTAAGATTAAAAGTAATCGTTTTGTGTTTAAAATCAAAAAGCTCGTCTAGTTCAGCGGTAAGGGTTCTGGTTATGGTGCGTTAGGTCGTGGGTTCGAGTCCCACTGACCACTTTTATTAAATTTTTATGTTTTAGCCCATTTACTTTTAAGTTAAGTCATATTTCTTAAGGATTATACAAATATTATTCCAATAAAAAGAAACTAGTTGTACAAAAGGGTTATTATAAATTTTTGACATTTTATATAAAAATCCGTTAAAATATATATTACTTAAAACGTTGTCGTTTATCAAAAATTGGTTCTTGAAACCCTAAATCCCCAAATTGGATTTTTGAAACCCTAAATTGGATTTGAAACCCTAAATTCCCAAATTATATTTCGAAACCCTAATTTTCAATTGGTACTTTAAAACCCTGAATTCCCAAATTATATTTTGAAACCCTAATTTTCAATTGTTACTTTAAAACCCTAAATTCCAAATCTGAAACCCTAAACCTCGGACTTTTGATTCTTGTTACTATTGTTTCGTTTCTAAGTTAGTGGTTTCCCAATAAATTAGGTGGTACTAATGTTTGAGCAACCCTCGGTGCTTTTTAGCTGCGTTTCTAACGGTTCGATACTTATTGCATTTCAAGGTGAGTAAACTCACTCCCCTTTTTACTGTTTACGTTTTTGGGGCTGAAATACGTGTTTCTATAATACAACGGTTTCTTTTGATGTTTCTATTTTCGAAAATGAGATCATTAGATGTGTTAATCGTGTTTGGCTGCATGTAGCAAGATTGTGTGATAGTCAATATTAGTTATATTATCTTGTAATTTCCACCGGTACAATGTTAGCGCTAATGGCTTGACAAGCCCACCTACATTAATGGCCTGATAGGTGATTTTGACCCGGTGATTCTTTGGTTGATTCTATGTTACTAGTTACTACATGTGATGCTTGTTGCTACGTTGCTATGTCCCTTAGATGCTTAAACATTTTTGATAACTTGCATATCGAGACGGTTAAATGACGGTTAAACGATGGTTATCAATAAATGTAACATGAGTTGGTTCCTCATGACTTGTTGCTAAAGGTAACCTTACGGGGTCTATGATACTTGTTTCTATGTGTTTCTATGGTCATGGTTGAGATATATATGATGAAATTGCTATGCACATGAGATTGCGAAACACAATCTATAATGATCTCGGATTTTATACTATGTACTATTAATTGTGTTTTACTCACTAGCTAATTCTTTAGCTAACTTATTTTACACGTTTTTCAGGTGAGGTTTGATTCGGTTTTGGTTCAAGACACGTAGGATGCTTCAGACCTAGAATAAAAAGACAATAAACAATATTTACTTGACGGTTTCTGTTACGATTTTAAGACTGTTCGTTTGCCTTATTTTGTCACGACATTATTACTTAATTAATACTAAAATATGCTTTTAGTGTGCCATGTGCTTTGTACTTTGATATCCGATCCACTTGACGCGCTCGGTGTTTTCCGCCGCCGGGCGGGGTGTCACAGACACCGCCCCCCCTAAAGCCCAACATGTTTTGGCGAGTGCTTTATTTAGTAGGATCGGTCAAAGTTTGGAAGGGAGGTTTGATCTTTCACCCCGTCAGAAAGCAGTGGTTGCATGTCTCCAGGCTCCTCGGGCTCAAGATTTTCTGACTGTCATCCCCATTAAAGGACTAGGGCAGCATATGTCACCATTGGAATACCGGGCTATCCTTAAGTACCGGTTAATGATTCCTTTGTTCCTAGTTGATGAGCCTTGTCCCGTTTGCCGCAAAGTGTGTTTAGATGCTTTTGGCGATCATGCAGTCCATTGCAAGGAGTTACCTGGCTTTAAATACAGACATGACTTGGTTAGGGATGTCCTATGTGATATCCTTAAGCGAGCAGGAATTTCGGCTAAAAAAGAGGCTCCTGTGAACTTTCTGACAGATCCGCTAGAGGAGAGATCTACTTTAAGGCCGGCTGATATTCTAGTGTTTGGTTAGACGAGGGGAAACACGCTTGTGTGGACCTTACAGGAGTGTCCCCTTTGGTTGCGCTCAGGGACAATGGATTTGTTGCACGACAGGCAGCGTCAAAGGCGGAATCATGCAAGATCGCCAAACACGAGAAAGCATGCCTGGAGAATCAACATGTTTTTATCCCATTAGCATTTGACACATTTGGCTTCCTAGCCACTGAGGCAGTGAACTTCTTGACCAGGGTCCAGCGAGTCATTCATAGCAATGTTTCGACACCTAAGGGTCAAGGTTTTGTCTTTAGTAGGCTAGGTTTTGCTATTCAAAAGGGGGTGGCGGCACAACTTGTTGCCCGTTTACCTGCCACTTTGTTGTAAATTCTTTGATGTTTAATTTTAATTAATTATTATTAGCAAAAAAAAAATTTCAAAGTAGACAATAATTGAAGGGACTATTTCTGCAAATCCCCAATTTTAAGATTTTTGGAAGTTTAAACTGTATCCTATCCCGCTCTCACGCCCCCACACCCGGTCCACCTCTACCCACCCCCACCCCCCCTACATATACACACCACATTACACTCACTCACACTACACTTTCCATGGCTTCTACATGATGCATTTCAAACGAGCCCTAGCTCCACTCATCTCTCCGCACCGCCATTGTTGATCTAGCTACGAAGCTCTCAAATGCAGAGTAAGCAAGCTCACACACACAAATCATCCAGTTATTCATCGTAACAACCGCGCACGTTGAAATTTCACCTTCATATCGCATTTAAAAATTCAAAGTTTTTGAATAGATTTTGATGATTGCATTTAAATTTCGGCTGTTCAGATCTGTGGTTTTGGCTTCTGGATTTAAGTTTATAATTTTTTTTTTCAAAATTTATACCTTACTTCGTTGACCAAATTTACCGTTTGAAGCTGAATTGTTTCTAGGTTTTGAATATTGAAGTTGAATTTTGTAGTAGGAATGAAATGTATGTTGTTAGGATATGTTAATTGCGTTTATGGACGATTGGTTTGTGTATCTGGTGTTAGATATGCAGATGTACTTGTATAGTTTTAGATTGATCTGGAATTAGCAGTAAGTGTTCTGACAATTCCTTGATTTTTTTTATAACAGTTTTGTTGTTTTGTTTTTTAAAATGATTTATGGAACAGTAAATAGTTTATTTATATTGTAAGTATGTTTTTAAAATATGAGGTCTCAGATCTGTTGTTCTGTTCTGATTGGACTTTTGGAAGGTTTGATGCTAATATGACATTTTGAGATTGAACTTTGTTTTTATTATGCCTGTAAAACAGATCTTGATTTGTAAATTTTTTATTTGGGAAAATTTTATGGAACATTTCAGACTTAGGATCTTGAGATCTACCTGATAATAAGTTAATTAAAAGGCTTCAAAATGGTTCTGAGGTTGGACTCTATACCACATAAGTCACGAAATCTTGAAAAATTACATTGTTTTGCCTCGGTTGAGCTGAATTGAGCTTGAGTTAGGCAAGATACAGATGCTATGATTTATTGTATGCTTATTTGTTTTGTATTAGTTTATAATTTTGCATTGTCATGGCAGAAACAAGGCTGGGCCTTGAAATCATACAATTTTCTTTACTTCAATTTTTTGCAATAAAACAAGGAAAATAGTCATTACTCATTAGGCTGGCCATCTAGGAGTTGCTACGTAAAGACTTAGATTGAAAAGGAAGAACTTTTCATCGTTTTGTTTTATTGGATCGTGTTACCGGCTACAAGTCCATTTAGTTGCCCAGCAATCATTTCATTTTACAATCATTGTGTCTCTGCTCCTATAGGAATTGAGTTGATCTGAATTCAGATAATGTAAGACCGTAAGATTAATGAGCGGTTTCTATAGGGTTTGGCAAATCTGTATTCATCTGATGTGATTTTAGCAAACAATGCTAAATTCTAGTATAATAGCTGGTGTGTTATGTTCTCAGTTACCATACATATATTTAGTTATAGATATAATAGACCTATATAATATCAGTGAACTGTTAGAGACAGGTTAAAGATAAAGAAACAGTTTTTTTGGAGGTTTCATTTGTTACATGCTGTAGAATGGTATTGTTTGGGTTATAGACAGATGAGTCTGTCGAGATACTACCAAGTCAGTAGGGTAGTGTTAGGTTTAACAAGAGGACAAATCCTTAACTTATTTAAATAATGAAATATATACTTGGATGAAAGAGAAGAGTTTGCTTGAAGTCAAATGGATTAAGATATTCTTAAAACTGAAAGTAAATAAAATATAGGTGGCGTTTGATGTCAATATACTAATTACAGTATTTACACTATAAGCTTGCTCAATTATGTTGATTTTTTTAACGGTCTTAATTATGTTGCTTCACTTACATTTTAAGGTGACTGTTGTAGTGTTGTGACATCACAATTCACAACCTTAGTTATCTGACCATACTTGGCTGTGCAACTGTTCTGTGAAATAAGCATGCTAAGAGTTTCTAACATGAGATTCACTTTATTAGCTGCAGATTTCATGGGAAGGAAGTCATTCTAAGTTTCTAACACCATGCACCGCTCTATGACAAGGCAGACAGACATGAATAAAGAAAATGTACACGCTGCTAATATTAAAGAGCCCACCAAAAGGATTACTAGAGCACGTGCTAAAGCTTTGGGCATATCTGGAGATTTGCCCCCACTGCACCCTAAGGTGAAACAGGAATTCAATCAGGTTCTGCAACCAAACTCTAAAAGAGGCCCCTTGGATAACAAATCCACTGATGCTGGCTCTAACTTTCAGTCCAAAAGAAGGGCTGTTCTCAAGGATGTCACTAACATGCCCTTTAATGATTTAAATTTGAAGATCATCAGTGATATAAAAATCCAGGTACATACATGTCAAATTTCATTTGATAATAAACTGTTACTACACAGAGCTATAACATTACTGATGCTTGTTGGAATTACATGTCAAATTTCATATAAACATACTTTTACTACATTCTATTTGTTTAGAGCTATAGCATTCATGATGCCTGTTCATGTTACTGGTTGTCAGACTAGCAAGCAAATAAGAACAAATGTTGCCAAAAAGAATGACATGGTGGCGCCAACTGTTTATGTGGGCCCTCAGGTTCGGATAGGAAAGACAAAAGCAACACAACTTATGACTGAACAGAGCATAAAGGAACTAAGAGAAATAACTTCACAGCTGAAGTTAGCGAATGATTTAGAAAATGAACCAAGCATAGCTCTTGGAAGCTCTTTTCCGAAAGGTAATGTGATATTTAATATGATGCTATATGCATCTTGGACTGAAGCACATACCTATGTCTTAGAGTTCTTAGATATTTAAAATATCCTAAAAGATGATCTTGGATCAGTCATCTGTCACTGCTTACTTTTTTCTTGAGATTCATGTTTCTAAGCAAGTTTATATTGTTTTGTTTTTTAGGAGAAACCAAGATTAACCAATTGGAAGGTGAGAATGATCAAACTATTCTTGACATTGATTCTAAGCACAAGGATCCGCTGATGTGTAGCTTATATGCTGCTGAAGTATTCAACAATTTACGTGTGGCAGAGGTCTGTATAGCTGCTGACCTCCCTTCACTGGTTAATACTACATTCTTTTACAACTTTTATTGACATGGAAATCAGTCAATTATATTCCAAAGTTACATAATACCATTCACATCTTTTGTTCTTATGCTACATTTACAAATGTACAATATATTTAAATCATATAATTAACTGATCACTATCACCCACATTCTTTTACTTACAAATCTTGAAGGTTCTGTCTCTTGTTGGCCAAAAAATTCTTTTTTATGTTCACATATTCTTTGTACTTCTTTTTCTTCAGCTAAAGTGGAGGCCTTCAGATAATTATATGAAAACAGTGCAGCGGGATATAACACAGGAAATGCGTGGTATTCTTATTGACTGGCTTGTGGAGGTTAGCTCTAAAGCATGAAATTTGGTTCACAAATTTAATTTGTACAATAATCAGATGACAGCCTTTATTATCATACATTAAAAGTTAAAACTATTACTTTTACTCTGTTAGTGTTTTGTATTGCATTTCATTTTGTCCTTGGATTAACAGTTTTAATTTAAACCAACTTTAACATGCATGGAACTTTCTTAGGAATCTTCTTTCTAAGCTACAAGTACCTTGATTTGGTTTATATCTATTTAGTCTTCTACGTTGGATATTCTTGAATATTATGAAGTTGACCGTTCTTTTTCTTGTTCAGTTCTATTTTGCTTTTCAGTGAGTTGTTGACTACAAAACCTATGTTTTTTCTGATGATTAGGTTTGTGAAGAATATGGGCTACGGGCCGAAACATTTTACCTAACAGTCACTCTTATTGATCGGTATCTCACTAAAGTGTACATAGAAAAACAAAAACTTCAACTTGTTGGGATCACCTGCATGCTCATTGCCTCGTAAGTATTCTTTTTTGTTTATTAAGATGGCATAAGTCACCATTTCCCCTTCTTATCAAATATGAATATATGATTCATCTACTTTCCCCTTTCATTATCTAATATTATGTCTATTTGATTGTTGACCATTTTAGGAAGTATGAAGACATCACCGCTCCACGTGTTGAAGACTTCTGTTTCATCACAGATGGAACCTACACTAGAAAGGAGGTAAGTTTACTCACAACCCAACCTGACCCGTTACAACACATTAACTATTACATGTTTTGACCTCTTACACAACCCGATCATTTTGTACCCTTGTGGAAATCTTAAAGTTAATGACTAAAGTTTACATATCAGGTACTGGTCATGGAGCGTGAAGTTCTTGATGAGTTGGGTTTCTATCTATCTGTTCCAACTGTATACAAGTTCCTTCGGTAAAACTCCACTTTCACTCTTTCATTAAAAGATATTCTTCCCAGTACTCAACATTCTATAATGCATGAAGTATGTTTTTTTTTCAGGAGATTTATTTTAGCAGCACAAAGTTCATACAAGGTTCGTGTTGTAGAACTGGAATATCTGGCAAACTATTTAGCAGAATTAACTCTCACCGAGTATGGTTTTCTGAATTTTCTGCCATCCCTCATTGCTGCCTCAGCTGTGTTCTTAGCCAAATGGACACTTGATCAGATTGAACATCCATGGGTCTGTTAATTTTCAATCCACATTCAGCATATTAAATGTTGATTTACCTTTTCAACTTTCAAATTTATTTATTTCTTTTTATTGTTGCAGAATCCTACCTTAGAATATTATACTAATTACAAGGCATCAGAGCTGAAAACAACAGTCATGGCTATGCAAGATATGCAACTTAACAATGAAGCCTCTCTTCAAGCAATACGCCAAAAGTACAAGCAAAAGCAGGTATAAATGTATAATTATATCAACTAACTCTTTAATATGTGTAATAAAATAAACGGATTGGCAGCATGGGAATCTATTTTTAATTATCTTATAACAGAGTTAACGCATTAGGTATGATTACAAGTTGAAAGCATTTGAAAATATAGGCCCATTCAATTTTTTTTAACCAATCTTAGACGTTTAACATAGGTGTGGTAATATTTAAAATAACATTTTTTAAGAAAAAACACAAATTTTACGAGGTTAATATGCCAACTGGTTCAACCCATTTATTACCATCTGTCAAACTATACAACTCGTCGATTTGTTTGGCTTATTTAGATAAATGGGTTTCATGATTATACATGTCAGTGTATGGGTTCTTCCATTCTATCTGCTAACTCGACACAATTTCCATACCTAAGTTTTATCCCTTTGCAGTAATAATCTATGCAACATATTAAATTTTCATGTAACACCACTGTTTTATGTTCTGATGAAAGTTGTTTTCATTGACAGTTCAAAAGTGTTGCAACCTTAACCTCCCAAAAACCAGTGAGACCATTGTTCTAACGTTTGACATGGCCACTTGATGTTTCTACTTGAAAGGCGGGATGATTTTGCGACCATGAACTTAACGACTTAACGTCACTATTAGTTATATCAAACATTTCTGATCCCCCAGGCAACCTATTCTCATGTTGTAAGTTGTAACTATTCAGGAGCTGTCTATGTAACTTTATTTTAACAACCTGTATCTAAAACAACTGATTTATGCTATACAATTCTATTGTATGTAACTTTTGTTGAGTTAATTGCATTGGATGTAAGGTCCAGTTTGGACCTAACCAGTTTTAAACGGAAATCCGACGTTTGAAACGGGTTCGAGTCTTGTTCGGATTCCGGCTTGTTCAGTTAATTTTTTCAGAACTTTTTTATAAAAAAAAGCTCTTTTATTTCACAAATTCTATGCTTTTACTTTCAGGAAAGAAACAACAAAATGGAACAAGCGACCTAGTTGGGTAAGTGTAAAACCCAAGATATTAGAATGTTACTTTTAAGATTGTGTTGATTAGGGTCAACCTACCTACCAACTACACTTGAATATTTTTATTGAATTTTATAAAGATTTAATGTATTATACATGTTTTATAGTAATGTAAATGAAAGTAATAATCTACCAACTACACTGGTCTATTTTTTTTTGTTCAAAGTCAAGATAAGATTATGAAGGCATTTTTAGCATCGTTTTCCCACCAATAATATATTACATATTTAATCCTTCTACTTTTACATAACATACGACCATCATATTATATATTTACCTCAATTACAAAATAATTATCATATTAGTATTAAATTTCTTTATCAAATACAAAAATAAGTACCATAAAACTAAAAATATCATATACTAAAATATATATCAATAATATTCCAAAATTCAAAGCATTGATCTTTGTATTAAATTCTATTTTAAAATTATTTTTGTATATTAAATTAGTTTATCGGTCTCTTATCTCTATACCAAAGCTCATGGCTTGTATCAGTACAAGTTGTCATCCATTTGTATGATTTTAATCGGATTTTTATGCTTGTGAATCCGTAATGTGTCTTCTAATTTTTCTTATATGGGTTTTGTTTTTGTTAGTGCTAGATAACGTACCCAAGATGATAATGATTTATAGTGTAATGCTTACTCATCATATGATTCTTTATTTATTGTGCTCAATAAATATTATTTTTAGTTATTTAACTCGTGTAACACACGGGGTATAATCTAGTATGAAAATAAAGGTCGGTTGTTTTCCAATGACAGTTTGACCCTCTAACATGACTTTGTTATTTTGATGACTTTGCTCTTGACTTAACTATAGCAGATTTATGACTTTGACCAATAATTTTGACCCCTACTTTAGTTTAACATATTTGTGACGTTAATACATTGGCTTTGAGTTAGCTATTATTTTAACCTCTATGTTTGGATATATACCCATTATGTGACTTATTTCGACTTTCTAACATGTCAGACATGCAACTTTTTTTATCAATGTGTGTGATGAAGTTATATGCGCGAAACTCAACTGCTGTGTCATGCGGCCCGATCACATATCTAATTATAAAATAAACATTAAGAACACCAAATTATATGCAAAAGTAAATAAGCATAGCTATGTCGAAACAATACGTTTGGAATATAAGAAAGGTATATTGGTTTTCATTGGTCGCAACTATCACTTGTTGTCTTCTACCGGTCCTAACTATTGAATTGGCTGTTAATGGTCCCCGCTTTTATCACCTTGGTAACCACTGGTCCCGTCGTTAAATTTTTTTAACGCCGTTAAGTTTTTTCCAAATTCAATACCGATGTTATAAAGCCTTATGATCGGAACGATAATATAAGTCGATTAATGTAAAAGTCACCTCAAAACGACGCTCCGAACAACGAAATAGTGCTTCAATCGGGTGTTTAAACCTAACGGTGCTTCAATCGGATGTAAAAATTTTATCGTTCAGAGAGCCTTTTCGATAAAACTTTTACATCAATCGACACGTATTATCCTTCCGATCAAAAGGTCTAAAACATCGGTCTTGAATTTGGAAAAAATGTAACGGCGTTAAAAAAAAAATTTAACGACGGGACCAGTGGTTACCAAAGTGATAAAAGTTGGGACCGTTGACAACCAATTTAATAGTTGGGACCGGTAGAAGACAAAAGGTGATAGTTGTGACCAGTAAAAACCAATATACCTATAAGAAAAACACATTACGCTGATGTGAAAATGAATTTTAAGAAACATTAAAGAATTTAAAATGAGAATAGGGAACATATTATATTTAACCTAACAGTTATACCGAAACAAAAATATTTTATAATTTGACTAGTTTTGGTTTAAGATTTACTTTAAGCCTAGATGGGGTGGTAATAATATTATTCATCAATCCTCGTAAATAATACACAAGTAAATAGATTTGTTTAAGGCACATGTACAATGAGCATTGAACTATTTCACTAAGTCATTAGTGTGTAAAATAGTCTCTTTACGGCGGTTAGACAATTCGAATTAACGTCATGTATTTTCTTAACTCAAATATATCCATATTATATGTGAGATTTCAACCTTCAATCGTTAGTTTGACGCTTGAGGATAATGCTAACCCGTTTCAGGACAAAACCAATTAACTAGTAAAAACTTCTAACTTGCATATGTCATGAGTGCTCAGTGATAATTTTTATTCTATTTCTAATAATGTTTTTATCTGACATTTTTTATTTCAAGTTGATTTGAAGAGTGGTAACAAAAGTGGTATGAAACAAGATCCGATCATTAATCCTAATCAACAATTAGACTAAAAGTTGGCTTTACTAGTGGTTGTAAATCTAACAATTCATGATTTTGATAAAGATAATAAGATATAATGAAAATAAACATAAACAGAAATACCAAGATAACAAGATCGATAAGACAAAAACTTGTATACCATTACAACAAATTTTATGTATATCAACAGGTTTCATGACTAGCATAAGATTACTTCTTACCAGAATTTCGAAAACCACAAGACTTTTAAAACTATGTGATGTTTAAAACCATGAGCTCATCAAATGATTTACACTTCTTAGTACCCGGATTCATAATGGATGACAAATTGACAATGAGTCATATGTTAATAATATCAGTCTCATACGTGCGCGCTTACTTGTCAAGTACATCGTTATGAATTATCAATCATGTAGTTTATTAAGAATATTAGTTGGAATTTTCAAGCACATCATACTACTCTAATGCCAATATAATTTCGTATAGAAGAAAATGTAAGAATATAAAAACCAAAACGTAAGTGGATTAATATAAGTATTTTATCCGGACAAAGGGAAATAAAGTTCGAAAGAATACGTTTTAGAGTTTGATATGGGTAATCTGTCATGCGTGTTTTAGGTAACATGGTTGTGTATCACCTCATATTATACCCAACATGTAATTTTTTTTTCCACTAAACTCATATCATGTCTCATACCATCCATATGTTTTAAATATTTTAGATTTACATAGGGTTCGAGTTTTTTCCACTACTTTTACTACATTTCACGAGCATGTTATATAAACCCGTTATTTCCTATTAAACATTTAACACTCCAAGTTGGCCTGAGGGTATGCATTTTTGCTCTCAATCTAGAGACACAAGTTTGTTTCTCCCTCGGGTAAACAACTTGGTCATGGTCGGAATATAATACAATTATAAGCAGAAATAACAGTTCAAACCCACACTCTTGGCTTGGTTTATAGTCGTGAGCCGGTTACATCCAACGAATTCTAAGACGACAACGTTTCACGCCGGTTTACGAGTCCGGAAACTCATCTTTACCAAATTACATTTTGTACGTATTACTAATTGAGTAATTGTCATATCTACAGTGTTAAGACGATGGAGTGTCACAATGCAGGGTCAAAGCTGACGCTGAAAAGATATCTGTAGCCATATCCACCTCTCAACAAGGAGAAAACAAGAACAAAACAAACATCACTTCAAACTTCATCAATCGATCGATCAATCATCACCGCTGCAACAAAATTTCATCCGATTTTATGCTAATTTAATCACCTACTCACTTGTTAGTGCTCATCCGTCTATACTAACACTAATCGTCATGTTTTTTGTTCCAAGTTATCAGCTGAATTTGCTAGAATTTCAGTTGTTGTTTTAATGAGGGTTTAATGTAGGTATATGCGAACCGACTGTTTTATTGATCTGATTGTTAGTTTATTTATGTTAGGTATGAATGTATGATTAGAATTTTATAAATTTGTTTAAGTTTTGTTGCTTTGTTATTTTTGTGGTGTATTAACTATTAAATGATTTGATTATGTGGATACTTGATAAGTTATGTGATTCATTTCCAGTTTTGATCAATTTTGAGATTGTAGTGTTTTTCCCCATTTGTCAAGCATGTGTTTAACTCTAGGGTTTGGACTAATTAGACTAATTACCTAATTGTTAGCGAAATTAGGTCGCTGTAAAAGCTGAATTTGTTTGTTTCTTGGTGCATTAGCTTTTGGTTAAGGGGATTGATTCATTTAGTTATTAGACTGAAGTATCTAGTTAACCCCCAAGTTTGTGAATATTTCGTAAGTTTAAGCTGACTGTTGTAGCGTAAATGAATGAATGAGTGCGTATGAAACAGTTCTTATTTGTTTGTATTTGACTAGATCTCAAGAAGATAACATTACGTGTGTTAGTTTTCTGAGAGGAGTTGGAGAATACTGAAATCTTGAATTAGTTTGATTTTATTGAATGATATGCATCGATACCTAAATTGACTGGTGCGATTTTTTACTTCCTTTTTTTATAGTTAGAATCTGATCAGTTGCTTATGCTTGAAAGAAACTGAACACGCTTTGAGGGTTATGTGTTTGATATTTATGCAAAAATGGATGTGGTTTCGAGGAGACAAAACCAATTGATGGTGATTTGTTATTTAATTAGAAATGAGATGGTGCTTTAAAGCTATAGATAAGGAGAAAATTATTGTGACCACTAATTTATGCATCTTTGCAGGCTGATGTTACTTGGAGTTAGATAATAGATTTTTTGTGGCCATTCCATGTGTTCTTTGCCTTGTGATTTGGTGGAGCATTTAGATGGCCGTTTCCTCATTGGGGCAAAAGCGTAAAATTCAAACAAGCAAAGTGCCACTACTAATGGAATCAGAGCATGTGATTAATATAACACATAGCAATGAAGCTTCTTCATCTAGGTCAGCCCTAGCTAGACCAGTCAACGGGTCAAACTTAAGTCAAAATGAAAACCTACCTTCAACTAATGCACAAGCTCCTATTTCTTTTTCTTCTAATGACGGGCCTACTTCAAGAAATACATCATTTGCTAGAAGGGGAAATGGCAATGGCAATGGCAATGGCAGACGTAGGAGTCCATTGAATTCTGGTTATTGGATAACTGTTGAATTGGTTATTACAGTGAGCCAAATTATTGCCGCCATTGTTGTGTTGTCTTTATCAAGGCATGAACATCCTCATGCTCCATTATTCACATGGGTTATCGGTTATGCTTCTGGATGTGTTGTAACACTGCCTCTTCTCTTTTGGCGTTTCTATAACCGTAATGCTTCAACTCAAGAACCGTTGCAGACCCGTCAAAGTTCTAGTCCTGCCAGCCTGTCGGCTGTTGCAACCTCTTTCACATCATCTTCAAATGGAAGGATTTCAGAAGGGGACAATCACAACACTAATGGTACAACAACAAGGCGTCTGACAATGGGATCATTGAGTGCAAGGTATGTTATTTCTCTGGATCCTTTTGTGCTTTTTTAATACTTAAAATCAGCTGTATGTTCCATAACACAATCATCATATGACCAGAGACCAATAAAAATGATACATGAACAATAATAGAATTTTGAATCATTTTTTGCTCTCTTATAAAGAATTTGTTTGATTCAATGGAGTGTGGTACCTCATATTGGGCATATAGTATCATTGATGTAAACTTCGAGCCTGGAAGATGTTAAAAAAATACAAGGAAAATTGCACAAACATTAATTTATATGAATGTTTTGTAGTTGAAGAGTGAATAGAGATGTGCATACGTGTCACCATGCAAGGAATCAAACAAGAACTTTATAGAACTTTGAGAAAACACTATTTCCGTCCCTTAAAAGTTGCGCCACTTTCATAATCAGGAAGCCTGTCAAGATTTCTAAATGTCCTTTTAAGTAAAGGTCCTTGTTATTAGCAAAATGCAGGGAGTATGATTTGTTTTAAAAAGGAAACTGTTAAATATTACTTTTGTTAATTGTATTGGTAACGATAGAAATATTTAAATATTGATAAATGTGCATTACTGGTAGAAAAAATACATGTTTTATGTATTTATTTTGGGGTTTCAGAGCGAAGGTACTTGCTGAATACTTGAAAGTGGGATTGGATTGCTTCTTTGCAGTCTGGTTCGTGGTTGGAAATGTGTGGATCTTTGGAGGTCATTCTTCTTCTTCTGATGCTCCCAACTTGTACAGGTACCAGTCAATACCTGGCCTCCAAATAGAGGTGGCAATATTTCCAGGTCGGGTAACACGTCAGAATTGGGTCGAGTCAAAGTCGCTAATTCAACCCAGCAATATTTTTTGTCCAGTAATTCAAATTTTGTAATAGAGTCAGTCTTAAATATGATTACAAAAGCAGTATTATTTCAGTAATAATCTAATTTTGTAAACAAAACGATATAGGAGGTTAATGCATAAAAAATACACTTCGTTCAACTTTCAACCTGGAGAAAAACATTGAAAGAATGGACCTGTTCTTAAGTGGTGGAAAGTGTCGCCTATACTTCCCATCTTGTTTGGTTATTTTTTCTTATGGTATCCCATCGATCTTACATTTTGGTTTGGAATAACAGGTTATGTATAGTGTTTCTTACATTTAGTTGTATTGGATATGCAATGCCGTTAATCTTGTGCACCACAATCTGCTGTTGCCTTCCTTGTTTAATTTCGGTTTTGGGCTTTAGAGAAGATCTTGCTCAAAACAGAGGAGCTACTACAGAATCTATAAATTCTCTGCCAACTTATAAGTTCAAAAAAAACAAGAACACAAATGATAAAGAAACCGACTCGGATGCTTGTGAAGGTGGGATTGTGGCTGCTGGAACTGAAAAGGAACGTATCATATCAGGAGAAGATGCGGTAAGTCCATGTTGTCTTTCTTTTCTTTTAGAAGTTAAAATTGATTGTTAATTCTAGAGGTGGCAATCATGTCAGGTTGAACACTTGAATCGGTGAAACCGAACCAACCCTTATATTTATCCTTGTTAAAAGACATCAACCTAGCCCGGATGCACTTAAAATCATGTAACCCAAACACAACCAAGACCCTTTTATCTAAACGAGTCAAACAAAATGATAGGTTATAGATAGGTTGTGATCAAGTTGTAATAAATGTGTTAAGAAGGTCGTAAATGGGTTGGTGGCACCGTAAAAAATATATATTTGTTTTACTTTTTTATTCTAATTTTATACGGACTGTCGGATAGACCTATTTAAATAAATCGGGTCAAAATTAACATGTCCCATTTATTTAAATGGGTTAAAGCTTAGGTCAACCGGAAAACGACCCATTAGGGTTTAAACAAGATAACCGGATGACTGAAACCTGATTTTTTTTGTTGGGCTTGTATAGTGTTTCATGTCGTGTCAGGAATTGCCACCCCTCTATATTTTTACCCTGCCTTCAAAATTTTCACCAACCTCTTGTTCATTTACTCTAAAACAGGTATGCTGCATATGTTTGGCTAAGTATGCAAATGATGATGAAGTGAGGGAGCTGCCTTGCTGGCATATCTTTCATACAGATTGTGTGGACAAGTGGTTAAAGATCAACAATTCATGCCCACTTTGCAAGATTGAAGTGGGTGAAACCATTTTGAGTCAGCTAGCAGAAGCAACTGCCAGGTTGCGACCTAGCCCTACCCCGGGTATGTTAATATGAAAGTCCGTTTGTTTTATAAGTGCATAATGTCTATCCTTATGTGTGTTCTTTTGTGGGACGTCAAGAGGTTTTTTTGTTTAAAATATGGTTTCGCATGATTAACATTTCAAATCCGTTTGTGTTTGACCCTACAATAGGACTATGACCAGCCTGGTTTCGGACCAGGAGCTGTAAGGGTGGCAAAATGGGCGGGTCAGGCAGATTGTGAACCAGGGCAAAACAACTTCGGGTTAAAACCAATGTTTGAGATATGGTTTTAAAGCCATATATAATTCCATTGCATAATCTAATATAGGATTGCAGTGCTTTTTGAATCTCTTTGGTTGACTTTTGATCCACATAACCTGTTTTCATATTAACCATTATGTAAATTCCACACATTTTGCCCTTTAGAAATGACTTGGTCTTGGTGGCCATTAGGGGAGGTGATTATTGACATCAAAATTTTACATATATGAATATACCACTAATCAGTTATCAGAGCGCCTAGAACGCTTAGTGGTTCCAAGGTGTAGTAAAAAGATGTTCTTTTTGAACTGGTTGAGAGTTTTAATCTTCTGGTGAACGAAAGTGTAGATTTTGAAGTGGTATTAGAGGTTGTGTGAGTTAAATGTTGGAAAGAGTTGTAAATACCACTAAAGGGGTAATGGTGTATATATTACTTTTACTGCACTTCAAGCAAGCTTGAAGTAGTCTTTTTAATCAGCAAACTATCATATCTAATCTAATAAATTAAGGTTTTTTGGGCTTCATATTTGAAAGGGAAAAAAAGTACTTGTGTTATAAATGTAAGTTTGAGAAGGAAAATTTAGTGAAAACTTTCTCCAAAGAGTTGATGAAGCAAAAAAAATTAGGAGTATTGGACCTTAATAGTCCCAACTATTAGTTTTTGGCCGCTATCGGTCCCAACTTCTGAAATATGTGCTGGCGGTCCCAACTTTTATCATTTTTGCCACTAATGGACCGCCGTTAAAAAGTTAACGGCGTTAACTTTTTTTTTTTTTTTTGAATTCCAGGCCAATGTTTTGTGGTTTTTTATCAGAATAAGAATACGAGTCGATTGATATAAAAATTACATCGAAATGATGCTTCACCGGGTTTTTTAAGCCTAACGTTTCCTTAATCAGATGTACATATTTCATCGTTTAGATCATCATTTCGAGGTAACTTTTACATCAATCGACTCGTATTCTTATTCCGATAAAAACCCTAAAACGTTGGTCTGTAATTCAAAGAAAAAAGTTAACGCCGTTAACTTTTTTAACAGTGGTTCATTAGTGGCAAAAATGATAAAAGTTGAGACTGCCAGCACATATTTCAAAAGTGGGTACCGGTAACGGCAAAAAACTAATATGTCCGATACTCAAAAAAATTATGATTAGTATAATATCTAAAAAATACATTTACGGCTTGATTCCCTCCACATTTCTTTGCTCCTTACTACTTTTGTTGTTGAAGATGTTCTAATTTCATGCTTTTCATATAATCCAACATCTTTTTATAAACATTGTTTGGATGGTTTTCTTGATTGGAATCACCATCTTGAGGTTTTTAGTGTACTAAAACATTTCCGCCAGAGCCAAATTTTGCTGGTGTAGTTTGCACCATGCAAAAACTCGAATCCAAACCTCTTCCCACAAGTTACAAGTGGCTGATAGATGAGCTGCTGTTTCAACATAAAAATGTGAATAGAAGAGAGTACCTCTTTTGAAGAGCACCATCCTTAGGATTTGATTTTGAGCCTCACGGATGTGAAGAAATTAGGCTTTTTTAAGACCAGGTCAACCAGTCGAGCTTGTACTCACCAGGAATTGATGTACTTGAGTTCCGTCTTTAGAGATAGAACAAGAATTGCCCAGTTGAGTTGCGATGAGTTGCGAATCCAGCACCATTTGTCTCTATCATCTTTAATTATGCAAGACTAATAAGGTTTCTACATCTATTTAGTTCATCCACATCTCTTTCATTTTTCATATTGATTCTACCTATCACCTTCTCTTCACCGATTCTACCCAATAAATTTGGTATTGATACTTTTGGTACCAAAACGATACCAATCTCATCCCTAACTATTGGCTAACATTTACGAGTTTCAGTTTTTCTGTTAATGTGCCGTCGTGTGATGAGGTACGGTACTTTCGCGAACTGGTACATTGAAGAAGGACGCACATAACGGAAGAAACGTATGAAAGGAAAGGACGGGATATGTTAGGATATCGAAAAAGTAGCGAACTATGTATAGAAAAATTATAAACAGGGAATGAAGTTCAGTTGTAAAGGGTTGGAAGTTTTTTATCTTGAAAAACACACACAACTGAGAATATCAAATACTCATGTAAATCTATTAATCTATTATTCTAATCAATCATGGAGCAATATTCGAATGTCTAATTACTTGATTCGATCATTGTTCTGCCGAACTGAATGTAATTCCTAGCCATAAATGACAAGTTTCGTTATGATAAAATGGCTTGTTTTGGCTAATGCTTTGAAGGCCTAGGGTTGTATCATGAATAGGGCGTGAGTTATGAGTGAATCTTAATCGCTAGAGCATATTTGCAGTAAATCATTATATTTTTTCTTTTTTTTTTTAGAGTAAACTTCATTTTGCCTTCCTGAGGTTTACCTAAAATAACTGTTTGCATACAATAGTTTTAAAATTGCGTTATGCCTCCCTGAGGTTTACCTAAAATAACGGTTTGTAAACAATAGTTTCAAAGTTGCGTTTTGCCTCCTTAAACTTACCAATTTGTCACCGTTTGCTATATCCGGATTTATTTCATCAAAATCAAACGTTAGTCAGTTCAGTGTATTTCTTTAGTCATTTCCAAACCTTTTCTTTTTCCTCTTGCTTAACTGGGTTTTGGCTTGAAAATTACTAAAGTGCCCCTCACATGAGGGGCACATGGACTGACTAACGTTTGTTTTTGACAGAATTATTTCGAATGTAGCAAACCGTGAAAAATTGATAAGTTTAGGGAGGCAAAACGTAATTTTGAAACTATTATATGCAAACCGTTATTTTAGGTAAACCTCAGGGAGGCAAAACGCAATTTTGAAACTATTGTATGCAAACCGTTATTTTAAATAAACCCCAGAGAGGCAAAAAGAAGTTTACTCTTTAAAAAATTTAAAAAGTTAATGAGCGAACAGTGTTTGCACAAATATATGAGGAAGCCGCTATGAATTTTCTAAAATGAATTTTGTTACTTTCCATCACAGGACCATGATATATAACTCTAACTAGATTTAACACTCGTGTGTTACACACGGGTTAAATAATAATATTTATAAAGAAATCATTATCATTATTTTTAAAAATTTGTAATTTGTAAATATTTAATGATATTGCTCCACCAAATCATGCATGTAACTTAATATTTTCCCTCTTAAACTTCCTAATATGAATTAAAAAAATTCCCCCCAAAATTTGCCCCTTAAAACCTTGATTTATTAAATAAAATACAACTTTTTTTGTAGGTTTATTAGACTACATGTAGTGGTTAATGCCCCTTAGGAGCATTATATGCCATGTGGAAGCCATGTCACTAAGGGACATTACCACAATATTGAGTGTAGTGGTTAATGCCCAACATAATGTCCCACAATCATTACCCCATTATTTTACTTATTAACCATTTATTTAAATATTTATTTATTAATAAAAGTAAAATACATAAAATAAAAATACACGATTACGAAACCGAAAATAAACTAGTCATCATGCGTCACCCTACGATTTAACCAATCAGACTATTTGAATTGGTGCAAAGTATAAATTCTAAAATTAATAAACCATCAAAATGTAGGGGTGTAAAGTCTAAATTCTAAAACAATTACCCAACCCTAATCCCACCCCCACCCGTCTCTGTCCTTCATTGACACCACACACATTTTCATCTCCATCTCTCTTGTCTTCTGGTTCATCTTCATCTTCATCTTAAGTCGATTGCTTCAAGAAATCGCACACAACAACTGCTTCATCTCTCTCGTCACTGCTGCAGCAACCCTCTTCTGTTTCTTTTTCCCTTCTCGTCGCTCGAAATCAAGCGGAACCAGAGGAACAGCCCCCCCACCCCCCGGCCGTTCGTACATCTCCCTTCTACTCATCTCTAATGAGTACATCTCCCTAGCCGTTGGAGACAAATTGCATAGATGTGCGTGGGGCGTGGGCGTTTTACAGATAACGCTCAAACGATTTTTTCCCTCATAACGCTCCCACGTAGTGGTGTGGGGGGCGTAAAGGGGCGTTTTTATGGGGGCATTACGCCCACTACATGTAGTCTTAAGGGCCGATCACCAAAATAATCATTTTGACTTTTTTAAATTTAAAATAACAATTGGTTTTTGGCCTATAAAAAGTTTGTGGCTAAATTATGAGACATCTATAAAAAAAAAGCAGGCTAATTCTTAGGCATCAGGCTAAAGTGTAGCTGTTTTATACACATTTCTTGACCTGATTGATTGTTCTCGTGGACCCATATTACTTTAAGAGTTTTTTTTTATTTATGGAAGTTAAGCTAAAGTAGGCTAATTCTTAGCCTCCGGTGAAGCTTATTTGTTTTTTCTAATCGGTTAGTTTTAAATAGAGTATATTAAAAGTTAAAGCCAAAGGTTAGGAACGATAGTGTAAACGTAATAAGAAAAACAATTTCGATGCCCAGCTCTTATGACATGACCCATAATAGAAGGGTTGTTGAGTGTCATCTGTCATGAAACTATTGACATTCAGAGTCGTGAGTAACAGCTAGAAAAGAATGCCAACCTGATTGCAAGTTATAATTCAAGCCAACATAAAAATCAAGGAATTTACATAATGCCAAAGTTGAAGGTCGGTGGCGGCACCGGCCAACCACAAGTCCCGTGTCACTACATGATTGGTCGAAAAAAGTAATTTTTGTTCTTTTTTATAGTTTTTTTAAACGTTTCTCAAGTTCTATAGTATTTGTTTCAGTAATATAAATACACTAGGGATTGATCACCCGGGAGATTAGTTATTTGGATTCTTTGACTGCGTTCGTTCGATTCCCACACCCACCAATATGCTTTTTTCTAATATAAATTATTCTTTCAACTTACAAAAAAAATTCCTTTTCAACTTTATTCTTTTTTTATTTTTCGACTTGGTTTATTTCTTTTTTATTGTCTTATTACAACTTTAAGGGGTGTTTGTTTTTTCTTCAAACATTTTTAAGAGGGTGTTTGTCTGCAGGCGCGCAGACGTTGCCCTTGAAGACTATTTGTTTTTTTTTGGATAACTTCGAAAAACATAACAAAGTTTCAATTTGTTTCAATTAAGTCATCGAAAGTTTATTTTGTACTAATTTAATAACTTAACTTTAAAAAATGTTCTAAACCTAGGTAATTTGCCTTATTAATAGGTCAACAATGATTTTTATTTTTTAATATTCAATTTAAAACTAAAAATTGAAATTTAAAATAAAAATAAAAATTATTCACGATAAATTCTTGAGGAGATAATGATCGTTTGATGACATTATTATATGCCGTCAATAATATTAGTTTGGAACAGAAATATGAAATACATTTATCATCGTTAAAATAATATTTTTCATAATCATCATCATCATCGTCCCTTCATTGTAATACGCAAGAAACACATAAGTATCGCCATCATATTCATCCTTTCCTTATCATTATAAGTATCATCAAAACGTGGATCGATTAATATTATTATCAATTATCATTATCATTAAGTATCAACATCATCATAATAAGTAGGGTAAACTGAATTGGCAACATGTATGAATAGATTTGTGAATCTTTTTTTAATTTAAGTGATTATTAAAAAATAAAAATTAATCTTTACCTACTATACAAGTCAAATATCTAGGATTAGAACATAATTTAAAGTTAAGTTATCTAATTTGAACAAAACAAAGTTTGAGTTATTTGATTGGAACAAAATTAAAACTTAATTATGTTTTTTTATGATATTTTCCCTTTTTTTTCTAAAACATATTTGAATATATCTTCTTTTATCTCAAAAAAGATAGGGGAGGAGAACTTAAAACATCTTCACATTGCCCTAATACACCCATATGCTCACAACCGCCTCCTCCCACCCTCCCTCCCAGATTGACACCCCTGTTGCTCCAACGCCCCTCTGCTCTGACGCTCCGACGCCCTACTGCTCTGACGCCCCGCTCTCAGGTGTGTTGATTTTAAAGAAGATGGTTCGTGGATTTGTGAACCTTAGGCTACTTCTTTGAGATTCATATTATCATGATATCAAGAGTTTGAGTGTTTGGGTTTACGAATGGAGATGTGAGCGCATTATGCGTAGTCCTTGTAATTTCATATATAGTGAAGGTGACATATTAGCAAATTAGTTCAGATGAGTTTACGCTTGTATTGATTTTGATTATAGAAATAAACAAAAATGCCTAAAATTGTTCAAAGGAATTTTTTAGATACTAGGTTTCAGGAAGTTGTTAGAGAAGAATGTATTTAGGAAAATTATCAAAGCAAATAGTGTATGGGCAAATAGTGTATGGGCAAATAGTGTGTGTTTAAGTTTTGTGAATGCAAGTCTGCCTATTTATCAAGAACTGTTTGAACTTTTTTCTATGTACGCCTTCGAGATGGAGATGAACATGGACAAAATGGTGGTAAAGAAGTAGCTCAACAAGAAAGTGCAGCGGACCTTGAATTCATGAGTCAAACTTCGAGATCAAATTGCACAAGAATTAATGCAAAACAATGTAATTTGAGTTTATTTCTGGTTTTTAAACTTGGTTGTATTATTATATTTTTTATGTAACTTGGATGTATTAAATGGCTTCTATCTATACTATCTATAATGCAGATTGGAAGGATACCCATAATGTCAACCACGTACAACATTTTTCTGCGTAATGTACAAACACTTTTAGGGGTATTTTAAGGGTAGTTAGGTCTTTTTAACCCAATAACCATTAAGTAACAATTATCTGAGAAGTCAAACTACTTCCTTCTTTTTCTGCACTTTCAAAGGCATGTTGAAACTTTCACTCTCCATTTCGATTTCAAAATCGATTTACATCTTTGTGCAGTCTCTTTCTTCTCGATCAAAGGTTTAGTACAACAATCTTCATCTCCAGTATCTTTCTTCATCAAGCTCAATCTCCATCGCCAGTATGTCATCCTATTCCATTATTCCGACGAGCAGGTAGGTTAGTTGCGATTGGTAGGATCAATCTTCTTTCCTTTGAAGGCGATTTATGGTAAATTGGTTCCATTCCACAATCATTTATTTTTCATGTTTAGGGTTTAATCGTATTGATTTCGTTAATGATTTTGTTAGAACCAGGGTTTCGAGAGCTAAATAAATTCAAGTGAGGATTCAATGCACTTCCAGACACCTATAATTCATATAAATGGCTACTCTCCTCATATTTTGGTGCCTTAATGGCAATCACATATGTGTGAATTTGGAGGTACGACTTTCCCGATATATTAACCGTTTTTGCTCAATAGTTCAGAGATACATATCAGTGAATTGTTTTTCTTTCAAGTGTAACATGTATAATCTGTGTTTTACCAAATTCTTTGATATTTGGTGTGACTTTTAAGTGGATGAATTTTCTCCCGATCTATAGTTATATGTTGTCATTTTGTGTTATTGCTAATTCATTGTTTAATGTTGATTGAAAGTTGATCCAGCTTTCTTGAAGTTATTAGATGTGCTTTTAAGCAATTGGCAGTATCAAGGTTAGCTTCTCAAATTATGTTCTAATTTCATGATCTAATTTGTTTTTTTTTCTCTTCTTTCTTGAATGGTTGTTTGTTTTGCTATTTGAAGCAAGATTAGGGTGTTAGTTTGAAAGTTATAAAGATCATATTTTTACCATGTGTGAAAGCTACATCACCAAGATTATGTTGGACTGCAACATATTAAAGGATTTCAATCTTAATATGATTTATTATTGTGAGGTTCAAACATTAAATTGGTTATCTACATCAGGAACCATTTAAAAATGAAAGACCTGATTATGATAAAAACCGAAGGACCCGGTTATGAAGTATGATATGATGATTTTTATGTCTGTTTTGTTTCTTATATCAGCTCAATGCAGTGAATTAACTAAACTACTGCCTATGGGCTTTACAATTCCAGGTATTGTTGAGCACACTAAGTTCAATACCTATATAATCTATCGCTTGTTAATTAATTGCCATAGTTGTTGATTGTTGACTTATTTTGATTCAGAATAGTTGAGGTATGCTTTATGTTTTAAGTTGAGGTTGTTGCTTTTTGTCATGATTTGGTATCGACTTTTGATCATTAATGCAGGAAATGGTATTTTTTTATGTTTGGTTTTGCGGTTATTGCTTTGATTTACAACTCTTATACTTGGTGAGTGTGAAATTTAGGGGGTTTGATAATGTATTGTAGGTCAAGCTTTTGTACAAGTTTTGGGTTACATGTGGTTTAAGACGTGATCCAGATGTGGTTCAGATGGAGCTTATAATGATTTTCATGTTTTTTTCCAATCAATTTGGTCTTCATCGCCACATACCATAGCTTGACTTCCTATCGGTTTTCCTCTTCAAAGTAGTCGGTAAATTATTATATGGAGGGTTGGCGCGCCGTTGATGGAGGTGGTTCATTCTATGGATCGCTTTCTCTGTTCGACTTAGTAGGTTTTTGTGCTTTGTGCTCATTTTGAGATTTTGTTTTATATATCTGTGGGTATTTTGCCAACGTGACTGTGTGAGATGATCAATCGAAGTTTATTCAATCAAACTCAGGTATGTTTCTGTTTAATTTCATGTTGCCATTATTTATTATAGTAGATATAATGAGGATAACGTTGTAGTTGCAAAGTAGTCTTCATGTAGATGCTGTTAATTTCAGTTAGGGTTTATCACATGCTATCTTTTTTTTCAATTCAGTCATGTGATGCCCTAGATGCACTAGAATTGTAGCCGACTGATATTAAAATGAGAGTCCAAAGAAGTGATTTTTGCTTCAGCTTAAGTTGCAAAGAAGATGTTAAATAATGGCTTCACCTTCTACGGTAAGTCTACAATAGGACTTGGCTCCTTTTTTTTTCTTGATTCAATAATACACACCACTTGCTTGTTTACTCGATTAATATTTTTTGGTTGGTTTCTTCCTTAATTTTATCAATAATGCGCAACACTTACTGTTTATGGTAAAGAAAGTAAGTTTGAATCCAGTAATTTTATCTAGAATTGGATGAGTAACTCATCGTTCAAGTATTATTTATTTATAATCCCAAGGATTTAGTTTTTCTCATGCTTTAGTACTTCAATTCTGATGCATGTGCTTCTACCGTCTTAACCGGAAAATCTAACCCACCAAAACTTTAAACCATAAGATACACAAACCACCATCTTTGTTGGTTATAAATTTTGTCTTTTTTTCCATTCAACCATGTGGTGCCCTAGACGCACTGGAATTGCAGTCGACGGATATTAGAAGATAGATCAAAATATGCACATGGTAAAAGAGGTTCTCTCCATAAGGGTGGATGGGATTGGAATGGTATACTTGTTGTCCATGTAATTTTATCTTCTTTATTGTGTTTATTTATTTATTTTTGTTATGATTAAAGATATATTCCAACTCTTTATGATCGGTATTTTAAAATTTTATGTGTATTATGTGCATAGATGCATGTTGGATACCCTTTAAGCATATTTGTTGTTTTGATATTTTTTAGTTCTTACAACAAGTCAGTTTTTAGTTATAGTATGTGCTATCATGAAAGCATTGGAGATTTGCTACCTATAGGAATGTGAGATCTGCAAAACTGTAGGATTAAGCCCCGAATGGGCTCATTTACTACCTATATATTTAAATCACAAATACCTGCCGGCAAGTTTGCAGTTTAAAAAAGTTTCTATTGATTCCCGTTTTTAGTTGAATTCATTATTAATAATCTTTCTTAACCAACTGTTTTTCCTTTTGTGCTTATAAAGTTCTTAACACCATTTTCTGCTCAATTCAGATTCAAAAGCATTTTTGATCCTTTTTTTTGTTTCGTTTATAATTATGCAACAATCAAAATTATAAAAGGAGCTTAAAGAGAGTGAGAAGAAGACAACTCTTGATTTTCTAAATAAAGTTTAAGCAGCATGCCCAATTCAGGGATTTCAATTTTGTTTATAACCTTACATTATAGTGATTTCAATTTTGTCCAAATTAATGTTTATAACCTTACATTATAGTGATTTCAATTTTGTTATTACTTGCAGATCACGACAGAAGAAATGACAGAGGTTGGAGACCCTAAAGTGGCTATATACAATACAGTAGACAACTTAAACCATCAATAGCTTGTAGTCGGCAGTCATTACGAGGTTAGCCTATGATTCTTATAAATTTGTTCTCATATATTTATAGTATTCAAACAATTTTCTGATTTTTATTTTACCTGACCCTATTTAAATGAACTTTTATGTGTGTTCTTATGGCTTGTGGTCCTATTGATGTTATTTTTACTTGAATAAATGTACTGAAAGATACATTAAAAGTGTTTAAAAGGACTCTAGCTCAGTTGATGGGACCAATTGTTCAGGTAATCAAGTGTGGTATCGCTTTTTAGCTTTAGTTTTTATGTCTTTGGTTCTTGTAAAAAAACAGAAATCACCAATGAACTACTTATGACATATGTATCTGTCATTTTCAAAAGTTCCTAATCTTTTAATCAATAGTAATGATTCTTTTATGCAGTTCGGAATTTAGAAGAATGTGTTTGGAAATAATGGATTCAAGCACTACTATTCATAGTTTAAGGGGAGGGGAATGAATCTACATGTTATGATTTCATTAGTTGGCTCTCATGAAGAATCATTGGTACTTGGTGGCCTTTCATTACAGAGACGTTATCAAGGTTAGCGTTAGATTTTTAGCAATATAACATGTTTGTTCAAAATAAATTACATTGTCGTGTTTATCTAAGTCTTGCACATGTTAATGACTAATTTACATGTGTGTATCATTCTGGTCTCAAATATGATTCAACAACATTATGTTTCTTTAACAAACTCAACAACATGCTAATATAATTTTTCCAGCAAGTAAACTCTTTGAAAACAATAAAAGTGCTTTATCTTGAGTATGTGGTTAAATGTGTAGGTAGGAACAATGACATTGACAATTGAGACAAAAGATATTTTTGGGGTTTACTTTGAGCCAGTAGTTTCTGAGGAGGTAGCTTTGCTTACTCTTTAGTCTTAATATTATATTCTCAAAATTTTGATTATTGGTTTTTTATATGATTATATAATTGGCTGGTTTGTGCTCTCAGCTTCCTGATTAATATGATGTGATCAAGAATCCACTAGACTTTCCACTGTGAGGAAAAAACTTGCAAAAGGCTTGCATTTAACTTTGAAAGAATTTGAGGTTAGTTTTCTTACTTTTTCCTTATACATTGGGAGTACTTGATTTTGGGGTGCTTATGGAGTGATCAAAACATTTATTGAAAGAATTTGAGGTTAATCTCCTTACTTTTTCTTTAATACCTTGGAAGTACTTGATTTCGGGTTTGCTTCTAAATTGTTGCATTTGCTTATGTTCATTACCCTTTTAACGTCATAGTGACTGACATTCCTAATTTAAAATTTTCATGTGTTTTACTAAAACTTGCATATTTCAATTTTTTTGGAGTGGGTTTGGTTGCTTCTAAGGCGAGAAGATGAGAAGGGACACATTTTACCAATTAAATATTTGGTTTTGAGTTGCTATTTATCATAAACTAGATAATTTGTTGTCCACGAGTTCATTTGTTTTAAACGGTTGTTCTACTTTGAGGTTTCAACTAGAAGAAGCAATAGAGAAACTGAGAAAGAAGATTTCCAGGAAGCTTTAAAGTTGAAAAAAGCTGTAACAGAAGCAACATCAAAGGATAGTGTTGCTGAGATTATATCTGAACTTAAGGTCAGGTTAGAGTTTGTTTATTAAAAAAGTTATGATTTTTTATAAATTGTAGGGCTCATGGATTTCTTTCATGCAGAATGCTATACAAGAAGAGCATTATCATGAAGCTTTAAAGTTGTCTAAAAATACAGGAAGTTGGCTGGTAATATTATTAGAAATGCTAAAATGCTTGTTCGTTTCTCCTGCTATTTTCTAGAGGTGGTAAGATGGGTGGGGGTGGGTTGGGTAACTGGTCAACGAGGATGCGGGCCAACATGGTCAAACATGTCATTATAATAGCTAATTATGGTACCAATTTTGTTACAGTGATAATCTGATTTTGAATAAGAACAAATATATGCATGCTTTAAATTTAGACTTTGTGCAACTTACAAGTTTCAAACTTTTTTGGCCTGTTTTGTTCAATTAGTGTGTTTCCTTTTAGCTATTCATTTTTTAATTTGATTCTATTGACTTGTTTAAAATAAAACAAAAGTACATAAAATCGACAATTCTATAGTAATGAGTTGAAACTGCCTCCTATATATTCCTTAAAACGTTTTTACATCAAACAGCAAGTTCTTGTCATCGTTAATATTTGTTCACCTTAATATTTCCAGGTTGGTTGGTGAGTGGGCTACTCAAAAGAATCTGATGACCCGTTTGGAAGGCTCATACGCAAAATATCGAGTGTAGGACGATTTGTTGGTAAAAGTTATAACCCAAGGTATTGTCTAAGGATTGATAATGAGAATGCCACATTCTTTTGCTATTGATTCACGTAATATTCACTAATATTAGTTTTTTTGATATTAATATATATATATATATATATTTATACATACAATTGGTTTATGCATCTCCTGAAACTCCTCTGTTTGAAATATTTGTGCTTAAAGAGTACGATGGAACATACACTATGTAGGTAACATACAAATCATCATTCTATTCTTTTGATCTTAAAAATGGGTCTTGGATCAATGATTTTGCGTAGTGAAAGGATTGATTTTTAACCAGTAACCAAGAGGTCAAGAGTTCAAACCTCACAAGTCTCATAAACTTAGTTTTCTTTTGTGGTCAAACATTAATCACAAGCCATATATCCTATATGATTTTTTAAAAAGGATACACTAGAATAGATATGCAAATTTTGATCCATTTACTTATAATTTGGTTGATCAAATTATGCTTTATTTATAATGGTTCAAATCGGTAAAATATAAAGGTACAGCTATGAACTAAACATGTCAAGTGGGTCGAAAGCCACACAAAGTGTATTTATAATTGTCATTGTAAATACATTCTTATCGTAAGCCGATAGCAAATAAGCAACAAACATCCTCCTACTCAAATGGGACATGTAGTCTTACTCAACACAATCATTTCTTAAATAAAAAGCACAAAAAATGTTTCTTGTCATCTTGGGCTGCTTCTATAGGAACCAGGATTACTTATTTTCCCCCATCTGTCATGTTCTGTATTGTCATCGTAAAAATGATTTTCAATCTAACTTGATAGGTGGTATTAATGCAACGAGCTAAAGCAAGTAACTCGAAAGCCAGGATTACTTGTTTTGTGCGTATTTTTTGTTTGATTGTATCTTTAATAGCTTAATTATGTTTATCCATATTTGTGAATTTGGTTAGAATATGAGGACTTTCACTAAGTAGAATTTCATCAATAATCTCATGGTCAAATACATTAGGTTTTCAAGTGTTTGGTTTTTACACCAACAAATTACTAACCATAATATATCTTCAAGTGTTTGGTTTTTACGTCAGTAAATTACTAACCTCATTATATAGTGTGGAGTCCAATGCTAGACAAACCATATTCATGCTAGAGTCGTCTATATCACTACTTTAACGCGTATAGAGTCGTCTTTATGCATGCTCTCTTGTATTCCTAGGTTTACACTTATATGAAAACAGAAAGAGGTTATCTACAAATAGTTGTAACCTTGAGAGAGTAAGTCTTTTAATATATTGTGATTCAGGTTATATAGTTTGACTGTAACCGATGATATGAACTAATAAAGTGGTTTATTTTCAGCCAAGCATTTGATGGCACTACTAATGGCTTTTTAAGATGTCCAGCACGACTCAGTTTGTACCTAACAGATTGCAACTGAGGTGATGCTGGAATATTTTTGTTTCCTTTATATAATTAGTATGTAGAGTTCATGTTTAAGAAATGAGATTCATATGTTGTTACAACACTGATGATAACGTATTTTTATAGTTGAATTAAAGTCAAGTACTTATTATCATGGTATAAAAGCTTTCATATGGTGTGCTATTAGAGTATTGAATAGTGTTTCTAGCATATTAAAGTCTTTATACATCTTGGTAATGAAACATTTTGAAAAGATTAATGGTGATCTGAGGTACTTGTTGAAGGAATAATGTTGATATGTACTCGAGTAGTAGAAAAATACATACCTATAATGTTTTTGAACATAAAAGATACGTGAATAACAAAACACCCAGAAACAAGTATCATCCACAATATCATCCCCGCTGCATCGCGCGGGTACCTACTAGTCTAGTTAGATAAGTTTGACAGCTACATATTTTCAAATTTATAAAAACAGTCTTATATTTTCAGATTGCAAAGCTTCAGATCATATCTTCAATTCCAGACATGAAAACAGATGAATAAGCTTGCAGACGGTTTATGTATACAAAAACAAACAGCACCTAAGTCGCAACATGCGAGACAAATATGTCACCGCAATGTGCGAGATGAATTTGTTTCTTTTTTTTTTTCCTTTTTTTACTAATGTCTTTAACAAGTTTCCATTTTTTCAGAAACTTCTTTAATGAACATGATGTTCTTTAGTGCCTATATGGCACGTTAATGTCTATGTCTATAATGACGTTAGCGTCACCAACAAAACGTGTGTAACAAAGTCACAAACACGTCATGTGACGCGTGATTATCCATTGTGACACCACCGCCGCAACGCACTGCACGAGTCACAAACCTAGTTCATCCTAAAGGTGTGTAAAGTAGCCTGCCACCACCATTATGTTAACAAAGCAAGATCGAGTTATCTAATGTACTTCTTTTTCTTTGTGGTCCTACTCCAAACGACCCAATGGATTTTCCTATTTTTTGCTTTGCATCCGACACGAATTTCCTCATAATTGCTTCTAACTCGTTAATTATTCTATTCAGGACCTTAAACATTGAGAACAAGTCTAATAGTAAACTCCCAATGAAAAACCATTTTCAACTACTTAGTTGAATACATTGCACCTCCTATGAATGAACAATTGCAGCTAATAGGTAGATAGCTTTTAATAAGCTAACAAACACCCCTACACAAAAATCATATAATCCTCCAAAAATAACATAACTTAAAACGGTAAACGGTTTAGCATAACTTGTTTGGAGACACAAAATTCAAATGTGCCGGTAAAACACCACTTAATAGTAGAAACTCTAAAACGTAACATGCAAAAGAGATAGTAACAAAATGCAAACCACAACTGCAAAACTTGTGCAAGTGTCTGCTTATGGAGAATTTCAACATTTTGAATTGACACGAAAAAACCTCTTAAAACTGGATCATGTAGTCTTGTTTTGTTCCCCTATAAAGGGAGAATGCTTTCAGCATAGCATTTAATTTCACCAAAGGTGATAGTCTTTGAGCATAGCAATTCACCAAGAGTAAACTGTATTGATTTAAAACTTTTTCTCTTCTTGTTATAGATAGGCAAATTAACCACATTTCCAGACGTTTTCCTCAGGGAAAAGATAACCCCGCCCATATTATCATCATCAAACGGAAAAGGACCATCTAACTTGCTCCAAGGCTTAGGAAACGCAATGGTTTCCCTAATCCAAACACGACTCTCATAGTCTTGTAATATCCAGATATGCATTTCATTGCTTTCCACCACACGATCATGACAAACAACTCCTACACACCCATCAATTTTAATGATGCGAGGGTAGTTATCTTTGGTCAAAGTCACATTCCTAGCGTCCAACCTAAAGGGTGTGCTCGGCACAACACCATGAGGAGTGCTAATTACGCAAGACTTGTTTGTTCTCAAATCAATCGCCAAAACATCAAACGATCCTCGAAGCATTAAATGTACAACGCTATTGACACAAACACTAGATTTGGTGTCAAAGCGCAAAGAGTCCCAAGTAAAACCAACAGGAGGCTCGACATCGATCTTTCTCCATGAATAACTAGACATAGAGAAGATCCTAAACTCTACTACACTACCACCATGTTTCCTGATGTACAGAACCACTTTATGTTCGTTTGTAAATTCATCAAACCCAAACAGGTAACAGGCATGCACTTTTCCATAAGTCAACAAATCATCTGGTTCAGGGAGTTTAAAAACGCTACGAGTGCTAGGGTTAATGATATAAGCGTAAGAGCAATTGCAATTAGGATATAAACTAGTGAAAGAGAAACATACTAAGCCCTTCAAATGTTGCGCTTGTGAGGTACCGATTGTACGAGCATTATCCAGTGTCATTAGATGAGTGATGAGTCCACCGTCACGTGCGGCGGAGAGAAAGTACCGTTTTCTGTTGCATTGATCGTAAGCGGCGATGAATAAAGCGGTGAAGTGGTTGCTGGTGGTGCGAGTGAAGTGGAGTTTGGTGAATGATGGGTTATTGGAGATGATTGAGAGCCATGGTTTAGAGACTGATCTGAATCGAAGTATTGATTTGACAGGGACCCTGGAGATGATCTCTTCGATAATTTCAATTGGTAATGTGATGGTTTTCTTCGATTGATCTGGTTCTAGGGTTTTCATTTCGAAAGGGATCGACATTGTTGTGCGGTTTTGAAAATATAATAGACAAGTATTTTGTGATTTCATTATATACCCGATTCAATCTAAACGGTAATTAAAGTCGGGTTTCGGGTTGTTTTAAAAATAAAAATTTTATTTGGGTTAACTTAATAATTTTAATATTATTCATCAAATATATTTACACAATGTTTTAGCTAATAGTTTTTTTTCTTTGCTTGAATTTTATTTACTACTCGTTTTTTTTTTTATTATATTGTGGTGGAATTTAACCTTATATTGTTGGGTTTAAAACATTTTTGGTTGTTGCATAATGAATGAAAATTATTTTTGGATTACTTTGAGTTATATTTGTTACTTTCTTCGTGTGTTTGTAGTCGAGTTTGTCGCCATCTATTTCACATAAGAATGTCAATCTTTTACATTCTTGACAATGAACAATTTCTAAGTTATGAGCTACACACTATATTTTAAGCTATTATACTTGTATTTACATATACAATCACATAAGAGAAACGAATGAACTACAAATCACTAAAAACGACAAAGTACGTTGTCATGGTTATGGGTCGGGTCTTTGTTCGGGCCATGGATCGGTTCATGATTCGATACACAGATCAGTACATGAGTCAAGTCATGGGTTAGATCAAAGTTCGGGTCATGGATCGAGACGCAGGTGGTTCACGTGCAGGGCCATCGTTCAAGGAATGGGTCAGACATTGGTCGATTCATGGATTGGGTCATGGCTCATTTTATGGGTTGGGTCATGGTTCGAGGTGTGGTTCAGGAGATGGGTTGGTTCATAGGGTCTTGGGTAGGGCCAAAGTTTAGGTTATGGTTGTAGTAATAAATTAAAAACAATTATTCTATTTTTTGAAGGAAAGAAAAAAAACATGGGGATTGATGGAATGAAAATGAAAATGAGGTCTTTTTCTAATAGTTTTTTTCGTTTGAATTTTATTTGCTACTCATTTTCGTTCTTGTTTGGTTATCTTGTGGTGAAACTTCTCCCTAAAAGTTCATCAATAAAAAATTATTTCCACCATCCAAAACCATGTGTCTATGTTGTTTAATTTACTCATTTGGCCAGAAGGAAGGTGAGTCATTTTATGATGTTTTATGATGTTTGGGAGAGATTCAAGGAGTTGTCGAGGAAGTGTCCGCATCACGGGATATTTGATGAGAAGCAGATTGAGTTGTTCTACTATGAAGTATCATACGCGACTCGAGCGATGTTAGATACTACTACAGGTGGAAGTTTGTTGTCTCTAAAGACCGTGGGAGAGTGTATCGATTTATTTGAGGATTTGGGGAGGAGTGGTTATCAAGCTTCGCGAGACAGGGCAAGTGTCGCTCTCAGTGTTACATGCTGAAAAAAGGATGTAGATTTTAGAGCAGTATTAGATGGTACGCGATTCAAAATATAAAAGAAAAACAGACTGTAAAGCCTTTTGAAAGTGTTGATGATCAGCTTGCAGTCAAAGCCACTGTCTTTTACATGAGATTCAACATTGTATAATTAAAATAGCATGTTGGATGCTCAAAAACATTATTAACACCAACTAATAGCATATTAGCACCTCCTTCTACAACTTTTTACAGCAAGTTCTGCATATATTTGCCATAGTTCATTTGGTAATGAATAATGATACTAACATAACTCAGTACTAAACTTCCTTCTAGCACTTCTGCATTTGTATAATTATGTAGCCAGTGAACAATTACACTTGTGATTAAGAACATTGTAGTTTAAAAGCCATGTGCTGTTAGGTGAATCAAAACAAAAAAAAATACCATAATGTAGATATTCAAAGGGGTTGGTAAATGGTAAGAAACTATGTAACAACATAAACTCTATAAGAGCATACATAAAAAATGATATCAATAAAGTGTAAACCTCAATTGCAAAGTAAGATGCAGGAACCAACTTTGGATCATTTGTCGATCCATGGAACAATCCTCTATAAAGGCACCATGCTTTCAACATAACACCTGATATGATTAAAATGTAGATTTTTCCTGGACATAAGTTGATGACCTAGAGTGAGTTGTAATTATTTAAAACATCTACTCTTCCTGAAAATAGAAAGGTTTAGTCTTCGAATTTTGATTTGAAATTTTCTATATCTATATAAGTATGTATCTATCTAAAATATATGCATGTTGGATTCGGCTCAATCCTTTTAGTAAAAGATTGGGCCGAGTTTCATTGAAATTCAATTACAATTAATAGAACAAATGTTATCTCTTCTTATCCTTATCCTTATCCGTATCCAAAGTAACCATTGCCTGGAACTCAAATTTGATCTCCTTCCATGCTTCACAAGCAACAGCTAGTTCAGGACTCCATTTGGTAGCCTCATAGATAATTTCATTACCCTTAGTAGCAAGATCGTGTCCCTCATTACGAGCTTGTGCACATGCTTCTAGAGCTACTCAATTAGCTACGGCACCAGGTGTTATACTCCAAGGGTGCCCTAAAGTTGTACACTCGTTACGTCTTCAGACTTCTTAATGGCGGAGAAGATAACCTCGTCCATATTAACACCATCTAATGGTAAAGGTAAAGGATCATCTAATTCGATCCAAGACTCAGGAAACGTAATGATTTCCTTGACACAAACACGATTCTCATAGTCTTGTAATATCTGGATTTGGATTTCGGTGCTTTCCACCACATGATCATGACAAACAAGTCCTACACATCCATTGATTTTTATGATGTAAGGCATATTACCTTTGAGGAAAGTTATGTTGTTCATAGTGAACTCCTTTGTAGGTGCGATCGGCATAACACCTTGAGGAGTACTGATTATGGAAAACTTGTATGTTCTCAAATCAAACGCCAAAACATCAAATGATCCTCGAAGTAGTAAATGTACAATGCTATTGACACAAACACTAGTTTTGTCTTTTGGTGTCAAAACATCAAATCCCAAGTCGGCCACGACCACCCCTTCTGCTACCATCGATTATTGAGAATGCAATATCTTATGCATATTTCACTCTCCTTTATTTGCTCTCAATCAAAGATTCATCCATATTTCCATCCGATCACTTTTATTTGCCTTAATTAGTTTCCTTTTTTTAGTTTATGTATTGCCTATTTTGGCTTGTTCTTCCTTGTAAACAATTATTAGAAAATAACCAAAATACTTTATGGTATCAGAGCAGTGATCATCACGCTCGATCCAAACTCAAAACCATAATATTCTTTTCACCATCTTACCGATATGGCAGAAGGTGTAAACAAAGAACTCGCCAAAACCGATGTTACCAAACCGGATCATAACTCACCATACTACCTCCACCCATCCGATTATCCAAGGCAAATGCATGTCAACGATGCATTAACCGACAAAAACTACCTTGATTGGGTCCAAGAGATGGAAAATTTCTTGTTTGCCAAAAACAAGATAGGTTTCATCGATGGAACTATAAAAAGGCCAGCAACGGGCGATGTAGATTATATGGCATGGATGCGATGTGACGCGATGATCAAGGGATGGCTAACCACAGCTATGGAGAAAGAGATCCGAGGAAGCGTGAAGTATGCCAAATCAGCGTCGGAAATCTGGAAGGATCTTAAAGAGCGATTTGGAAAAGAAAGTGCACCTCGTGCGTGTGAACTAAAGCAAACCATCTCAAACACCAAGCAAGAAGGGGTGACGGTATCTGCCTACTACACGAAACTGCGTGGATTGTGGGATGAGATGCAGTCATTTTTACCTACTCCGACTTGTAAGTGCAATGGTTGTACTTGTGGTATTGGAAAATCTCTCAGTGAACTTAGAGAGAAAGAACAACTCTATGAGTTCCTTATGGGTCTGGATGGAGAATTCTCCATCATTAGAACTCAGATTCTTGCAACACAACCAATCTCATCCCTTGCAAATGCTTATCATCTTGTTGCTGAGGATGAGCAACAAAGAATCATAGCCGGGGAAAGAAGCCGGTAAACGAAACGATGGCTTTTCAAGCCTTTGTAAAACAGGGTGGGCCATCAAGTCGGACCGGTCAGAAAGAAAACAAGGGCGCCACGCACTGTGATCATTGTGGAAGGGATGGACATACACGAGATGGATGTTTTAAGATAATCGGTTACCCGGAATGGTGGAACGTGAAAGATAAGCGAGAGAAAGCAAAACCGAAGGCGGCATGTGCAGAGACTGAACCAAACTTGATTTCAAGCTTGACAAAGGAACAATATGAGCAGTTTCAGAAACATTTTGCTGTAGAAAACAAATCCGCACAGATCGAGTCACCTCGCACCGCAAACATGGCGGGTAAGTTTAAACATAATGATGAGTGGATAGTGGATTCCGGATGTACGGAACACATTACTTACAGGTCCGATGTCCTTGAGAATAGAACTAGATCCAGAAATGAGGCGCCGGTAATGATTCCCAATGGAGAAAATGTACAGGTCGAAGGAAGGGGGAGCCACACCTTGCCAAATGGAGCAAGTGTACAAGATGTGTTGCATGTTCCAAAATTCACTTTCAATCTCTTGTCTGTGAGCAAACTTTCAAAGGATCTAAATTGTGTTGTAATGTTTTTTCCCAATTTCTTTGTCATGCAGGGCTTGCGTTCGAGGAAATTGATTGGAGCGGGTATGTGCAATGGTGGTCTATATCAAATGGGGATGTTTGGCACTAGAAGAAAAGCGATGATGGTGACTAGTGATTTGTGGCATAAAAGACTCGGACATGCGGGTGATGAAAAGTTATCCGAAATAAATTTTCTTAGTAATTTTTTATTCAAGAACATTAACAAAGTTTGTGATTCTTGCATGAAATCTAAATTTACTAGATTGCCTTTTCCTACTAGCATGACTAAAACGAATGCTTGTTTCGATCTCATTCATTGTGATATATGGGGTAAGTACCGTACGCCCTCATTTACAAAAGCCAACTATTTTTTGACAATAGTTGATGACTACAGTAGGAATGTCTGGGTCTATCTTCTCAAGAATAAATTTGAAGCAAGCACATGCCTAATGCATTTTTACAAAATGGTTAAAACACAATTTGAAAAGAACATAAAAAGAATAAGGTGCGATAACGGTGGGGAATTCATTTCCAAGCAAATGGTGAATTTTTATGAGGAACAAGGAATCATGTTGGAAACAACATGTCCGCACACTCCACAACAAAATGGAGTCGTAGAAAGAAAACATAGGCACTTGCTTGATACGGCACGTGCTCTCATGTTTGAGGCAAGTCTCCCGAAAAGATTTTGGGGAGAATGTGTGTTAACCGCGACATACATTATAAATAGGTTGCCCTCAACAGTCATTAAAAACAAAACTCCATACGAGTTACTACATGGTGAGAAACCAAGTTACGATCATACGAGGGTCTTAGGTTGCTTGGCGTATTATCGAAGCATCGAAACAAATGGAGATAAGTTTGAGATAAGGGGTAGACCGGGTGTATTCATGGGGTATCCTAATGGAACAAAAGGGTACAAAATCTATGATCCAAATAATGGCAAAATCATCACGTCAAGAGATGTAAGATTTGCTGAGAAGATTTTTCCATTTAGCACAAGATTTGAACAAGAAGGGGAGGACGTGTTCACAACCTTCATGGATGAAGAAAACATGCCCGGTAAACCCAACATAACAAGTGCCAAAGATTTGGACTCAAATAGTCTAGAAACCTATTTAAATGAAGAAGAGGAACTTGAAGATTTGAATCAATACAAACCAAGTAACAGTGATACTGGGCCAAATATATTTCCTCAAACACAAATGCCAAATGAACCTCCTGTTTGTGAAGTTCAAAATCAAAATAATGAAAATATTGCACTAAGGCAGAGAGAAACGGACTAGAGCCAGACCCGCACACCTCAAAGATTATGATGTGAAGCTTCCCCCATCCATAGACCATCTGCCCCCCGTCTCCGATCAAGAATCCTCAACGATATGTCCCATAGCTAACTTTGTTTCTTATAATAATTTTTCAAAATCTCATAAAGCTTTTCTTACGGCCATTACCGCAAATGATGAGCCAAAAAGTTTCAAACAAGCCGTACATGAACAACATTGGAGGGATGCTATGCAAAGTGAGATTAATGCACTTGAAGAAAATGGAACTTGGACCATAGAAGATCTTCCCAACGGGAAACGGGTTATAGACTCCAAGTGGGTATATAAAACAAAATTTAAACCGAATGGTGAAGTTGAGAGGTACAAGGCAAGACTCGTCGCCAAAGGATACACACAAATGGAAGGTGTTGATTATCACGACACGTTTGCACCAGTGGCGAAGTTGGTAACCGTAAGGAGTCTCATCGCCGTTGCCGTGAAAAGAGATTGGACTATTCACCAACTTGACGTGAATAATGCATTCTTGCATGGTGACTTGCATGAAGAGGTTTACATGCGAATACCACAGGGTTACGACAAAGGGGGAGGAACAAAGGTATGCAGGTTAAGGAAGTCACTATATGGGTTGAAGCAGGCCTCAAGAAATTGGTATAAAAAATTTACATCGGCCCTCCTGCAACTTAATTATAAACAATCCGCTGCGGATCACTCGCTTTTTATCTATAAAGAAGGGAAAGTTTTTGTCACAGCTCTCATATACGTGGATGATGTCATTATGGCAGGAAACAATGAAACTAAAATCAAAGAAACAAAGAAGTTCTTAAACGACAAATTTAGCATCAAAGACCTCGAGCCGCTAAAGTATTTTCTCGGAATAGAAGCTGCACGAACCAAAGACGGGATAGTTCTAAGTCAACGAAAATACACGCTTGACATCCTAGAGGACAGCAGAATTCTAGGATGTAGACCGTGTACCTTCCCGATGGAGCCAAACATGAAGCTCGATAAAGGAGATGAGGATGTTCGTGTCGAGGCTAGTAAGTACCGAAGATTGGTTGGACGATTACTCTATCTCCAAGCTACTAAACCAGATCTTGCCTACTCGGTAAATGTTCTAAGTCAATTCTTCTCGGACCCTCGACAGAAACACATGGATGCTGCCATGAGAGTCCTTCGCTACCTAAAAGCAACATCGGGGCAGGGTATTTTTTTCCCGAAAGAAGGAGGTACAGATTTGGTAGCATATTGTGATGCGGACTGGTTGGGTTGTTTGCTCACACGGAGATCAAGGACGGGATATGTTCTACTGTTAGGGGGAGCTCCCATTTCATGGAAATCAAAGAAGCAGTCGGTCGTTTCTCGTTCCTCAGCTGAAGCTGAATATCGTGCAATGGCCAACGCTACTAGTGAAATTTTATGGATGCGTTGGTTGTTAGAGGGACTGGAAACAAAACAACATGAGTCTACACCACTTTATTGTGACAACAATACGGCTCGACACATTGCGAATAACCCAGTCTTCCACGAACGAACAAAGCACGTAGAAATGGATTGCTATTTTATCAAGGAGCGAGTGGAATCACATGAAATCAAACCCCACTATGTTGACACGAAGGCACAAATAGCTGATCTTTTCACCAAGGCCTTGGGGTCCAAACAACTTGAGTTTCTACTGGTCAAGATGGGCATGCGAAATCTGCACGCTCCACCTTAAGGGGAGTATTGAGAATGCAATATCTTATGCATATTTCACTCTCCTTGATTTGCTCTCAATCAAAGATTCATCCATATTTCCATCCGATCACTTTTATTTGCCTTAATTAGTTTCCTTTTTTTAGTTTATGTATTGCCTATTTAGGCTTGTTCTTCCTTGTAAACAATTATTAGAAAAGGCCTTGTCTATTCACACACCCTAAAATTCTATCCACACACCTGTTTTAAAACCAGGCGTCATGAATAGGCCTTGATGCGGCGCCTGAGTCACTTTTCTGTCAACGTCAACCGAGGAATGTCGTAAACGAGGTGGAATTCGGTCAAACCTGGACATATGCGCCGCATATATGACCTAGGCGCCGATGATGTTGTTGGCCGCATATATGACCCAGGCGTCACGCCGAGGGCCATGCGCGGCGCATAAGGGTGTTGAAGCGTGATTGACTACGTTCGAGGATGTGTCTGGGATAAGAAGTAACCCAGGCGCGACGCCGAGGTTTATGTGCGGCGCCTGAGGGTGTGGGAAATAAAAACATTAGGTGTGTGAATAGGATATGGGGTGTGTGAATAGGATGACCCATAACCAAAATACTTTATCGATAACTATAAAATAGGCATCCGTTTACACAACTTCTAGTCGACCGCATGTTCTGTAACTTACACATAGGCGACTATATTCTCACCTATAAATATATTTCTACAATCATTTAGTTATCTTGCTAATTCTTTCTTTCCAAATAATTATGTCTAAAAATTTCAATGTTTTTATTTTTTTTCTTTTACAAAACTATTAACTATAAACATGTTTCTAGAATCAACTTTCTCTATTTTCATCTTTTTCATTAGAAACCGACCAACATAAGGCTATGTAAAACCTATCTTGAACTGGGACACCAAATGACAAAACAATGCTTCAATCAGCTTAAGTCTTACCGTTTTGTAATACCATTTCGTCGTTTGGAGCACCGGTTCGAGGTATGTTTTACATCAATTGACTTGTATCCTCATGTTCATCAAAAGCCTTAAAACATTAGTTTGAAATTCGGAAAAAATGTACATCAATGGACTCGCATCCTTTACTTGATCTGAAGCCCTTAAACTATCGGTTTGAAGTTAAACAAAATTTGACGGCACTAAGTGCTTTTAACGTGGGACCATTTTAAGCAAAATAGTGAAAATTTGGGACCACCGTAGGGAAAAAAGTCTATTTGAATTTATTTTCCACCGATATGTCTTAATATAGATTACTAGGCCCATTTGCCTCTAAATTTGTACAATTTAGAACGAGTAAATCAATGCAGTATTGATGTATTGTAAAACACATGGTTTGATTATATATATTTCACTACATTTTAACCAATTTTTAGTGTATATATGTTTGATTTTGGTATTTATTTAGTTTGGCAAAAAGAATGAAAACCGAAGCTAAAACGAAGAAAAAAACAAAAGTCCTTGTGATACAATCTTAGTAGTCCGCTAAGAATGTATAGGGCATCTCCTCTCACTTGTACAATGAAAAACGGCTGAAAACAAAGAAAAAGGATCTTTGGGTGCTTAGATTTGAGGATTTTGAGCTTAATTTCAAGATTCAAGAGCTTAAATTGTTAGAAAAAGGCTTGGGTTGAAGAAAAGAAACCTAAATCTAAAGATTTGAGGGCTAGAGTTTGATGATCTAAAGTTTGATGGGTGAAGAATAGAGCTTGTTGTGAAGATTGGTGGTCAATTTCGGTTGGTTATCACTTTTCTTACAAAGTTTTAGATTTTATTCTTGATTTAGTTGCAAACATGTTGGATTTTGATGTTATGATGATGATTTAGACAATTTTTTTTATCATAATTAGTGGCAAGATCTTGCATATCTACTTAGGCATTATGGATGAAAGTTGATAAATTTGGTGATTTTTGGTTGATTGTTTATATTAGACGGGTGTTTATTGAGAAACTAGATTGATTATGACATTTGGATGCACAATGAGTATTGTTTATGTGATTTATGTGTTGGTCCCAAAACACTTTAAATCAATAATTTGTGAAGATTTTGTATCAAATGACATCAAATATAACAAATATGGAAGAACATTGAAAAAAATTAAAAACACAATAAAAACCCTAAAATTGATCTATTTGGATTGCAAAAGATATTGTCTACACAGAAACCCTCAATCACTAGCTTTTGCAAGCTTATCATAATTGCCAATAACACTTTCTGTTTATAGCCTAATGATTTTGGACTAATGAGACTTATGACCCTAGACTTAGACTAAACCATGACAAATAGAAGCAATACAAATAAATCTATAATGTTTAGTCAAATGATGACCTGACATTCCATGGTTTACCAGATGAGGATCCGATATTCCATCTGAACTAGCTTGTTAGTATCTGTAACACTTTCCGATTAACAATGTTTCAAAGAAGGTAATCCACATGCGTATGTTCTTATTCTCTCTTACTGATAAAGCACAACACTGGCTGAACTCTCTTCCTCGGGATCCATTACCACCTAGGACGAATTGACCAAAAAGTTCATCAATAAATTCTTTCCACCATCCAAAACCACACGTCTACGTGGTTTGATTTACCCATTTGGCAGAAGGAAGTTGGGTCGTTTTACGATGTTTAGGAGAAATTCAAGGAGTTGTTGAGGAAGTGTCCGCATCACGGGACGTCCGATGAAAAGCAGATTGAGTTGTTCTACTATGGAGTATCATACAAGACTTAAGCGATGTTAGATACTACTGCAGGTCGGAGTTTGTTGTATCTGAGGACCGCAAGAGAGTGTGACATTTGTTTGAGGATTTGGCGATGAGTGGTTACCAGGCTCCGCAAGACATGGCGAGAGTATTTGCTCAGAAGATCCCCGGGGGTGTACCAAGTGATTTAGTCACTTCTTTAACTGCCCAGATTGAGGCTTTGACTAAAAATGATTGAAAGTGGATATATGTTAGGTTCTGATACCATATTGTTGGTCCTAATACACATTGAATAATTAATTTTTGAAGATCCTGGATCAAATGACATAAAATGTGATAAATATGGATGAACAATGAAGAACAGAACAAAAACCCTTAATGTGATCTATTTAGATTGCAAAAATAATGTTTACATGGAAGTTCTCAATCACTAGCTAATACAAGTTTGCTCTAATTGTCACTAACACTTACTATATGTAGCCTAATAACTTTGGAATAATGACAATTAGGACCCTAGACTTAGACTAAAATATAACAAATAGAAATTATACAAATAAATCCCTAATGTTTAGTCTAATATATATTTTCTCATAAAGACAAAATATATTTATAACAATATAATACTAAAAATACTAATAAAGATTACATATAGTTTGTTGATTCAAAATATATTTATTTACTCTTAAACTCTGTCGTCTTTAATGTCTTCAACGTCTTGTCTCTAATCTTCGTCCAGAACGTGACGTCGTTGACTTTCACTATGTTGATAATATTAGACTAAACTTCAGACTTAACACTAATATGTTTTATATACGACATTATTTTTTAAATACATCATAATAGCGAGTGTTTTAGTATCTTTAAAATGAGTACCATGCATTGTCATTATTTAAAAAATGGTTTTTTAATACTTTTTTTGGATCGTCATTATGTCTTTTGTTCGTCATTATATATTTCTTCTCATCATTGTGACTTTTGTTCATTATTGTGTCTTTCTACTAGTCATTATATATTTCTACACATCATTGTGATTTAGTCAACGTGTATTACGTTCAATGTCATTGTTTATTACGTTTATTTTTTTTGTTTAGTTCATTGACATATAACATTCACTTAGTTTGAGAAAAAGAGTATTACGTTCATTGTATATGACGCTTAGGTCATTGTGTAGTATGTATTCAGCATTGGGTTTTACGTTTCAAGTAAATGTGTAATATGCATCCATTATTGTGTTTTACGTTTCAATTCGTTTTGTAATATATATTCATCATTGTGTTTTACGTTTCAAGTCATTGTGTAATAAGCATCCGCCATTGTATTTTACGTTTCAATTGTTTTGTAATATGTATTAGATAATCGTTTTGCTATTTTGTCATTATATTTACATATTAGGAGTATACAACAATGTTATTTCAGTATTATAACTTTCAGATTTCATCAATTTTTAAACAAAAAAAACATATTGACGAGCAAAAAGACATAATGCCAAACAAAAGACACAATGACGAGCAAAAAAGTCACAATGACGAATTAAATAACATAGCTTTTTTTAATTTTCTATATAACGAAAAATATACGCATTTTAAAGTTATTAAAACCCTCGATTTGATGTAATTTAGCATGAATTATATCTTACTTTTTTGTTATTAAAAATGATTTTTTGTATTTTCAAGTAATATATGTTTGTTTGCGTGTCCTTGGGTTCATTTACAAATTAACCAAATAAACATAAACACAAACATCTTAAATTTCTTAACAAACGACCAAACATAAATTTCCGTTTGTTTATGTATTTGTGAACCATTACAAATTTACAATGCCTTGTTTAGTTCTGTTTGTTTGCGGTCCAGGTCACGGATACTTGTTAGACTTTTAATTCGAACCTTTTTCCTTGATCATTTACAACCATATATCACACTATTGTTTCTTGATAAGATGTAACACAGCAACTACGAAGCCTACTGACTATTTACCTCCGTTATCATCCACCACCACCATCACCATCACCGGCTCCGACAACCACTGTTGCAGGTCATTACGACTCACCACCACCACCATCACCACCACCAGGCGGCCACCACCGCCTCCTCTGATAACCACGTCCGGCTCCGATAACTCTATCTCAGGTCATTTTATTACAGGTACATATTCCAGCCCTAAATCGAAAATCATTTATTACAGGTACATATTTTTCCATTAATTAAAATGTGTTTGTGTATGTCTATTTGCATGTGTGTTTCTTTCTGTTCGATAAAAACTATGACATGTTACAACAACTCTACGTTTCATTTTGTTTCATCAATTAAACCCTGTATTAGGTTGAGTTATTGAAAATGTTGTTTCTTATTGATTAAAATTCATCCAATGTTTTTTACTTTCTGTTCGATTAGATGAGAAACTAATTGTTTGGGCAGTATTTAAGCTGATTTGGTTGTAAATTTTTCACAGGGTATTGAATTTTCTGAACACATTGGGATATGTGAATTTGGGTTTGGGTTTGGGTTTGTGGTTCAGGATTATGGCGGCCAAGAAGCTTTACGACTCCTTCTCCAAGAGTTTGTTGGAGGAGGTGCAGCGATGGGGCTCTATGAAACAGACTGGCGTCAGCCTCCGTTACATGCTGGAGTTTGGTTCCAGACTCACCGATCGTAACCTCCTCCTTGCCGCTCAGTTTCTTCACAAAGAGCTTCCTATAAGGATTGCTAGGCGTGCCATTGAGCTCCAGTCGCTTCCATACGGCTTATCCCACAAGCCCGCTATCCTCAAAGTATACATAAATACATAGATACATATCCTCCTTCTCAATTTAGTAATGATTAATTGGTTATGGTTGGTGTGATTGATTATGGTTTCATCACTTGCAAGGTGAGAGATTGGTACCTGGACTCCTTTCGTGACCTTAGATCGTTTCCTGAAATAAAGGACCAAAATGACGAGCAGGAGTTCACCAAAATGATTAATTTGATCAAAGTGAGACATAATAACGTCGTCCCTACCATGGCTCTAGGAGTTCAACAGCTCAAGAAAGATCTTGACCCGAAATTTGATTACAAGGACCTGGATGACATCCACCAGTTTCTAGACCGCTTTTATATGTCAAGAATCGGGATAAGAATGCTTATTGGTTAGTCTCATGTTTCTTTGGCCGTTATATTCTACATTTTAGCATACAACATAAGCATATATCCAAACACTATCTTGTACAGCATGTAGTAAGTTTTTAGATTATTTGATATTGATAGTTGAGTAAGAATTGATTATGATAACTTTGAAATGCACATTGAAACTTGTTTTTAGGGCAGCATGTAGCAATGCATGATCCCGACCCCCCACCAGATAGAATAGGTTACATACATGCAAAGATGTCTCCAGTAGAGGTGGCAAGAAATGCTAGTGAGGATGCACGTTCTGTTTGTTTACGTGAGTATGGCACTGCACCTGAAGTTAACGTTTATGGTGACCCTGATTTCACATTTCCGTATGTTTGCTTTCTATCAACAATTCATAACAGTTTTATACTTTTCTGATTATAATAATTAATATAAATTGTCTTGTCGTGTGGCAGATATGTCCCAAATCACTTGCATTTGATGGTGTTTGAATTGGTTAAAAATTCATTGCGTGCTGTTGAGGAGCGGTTTATGGACTCAGACAAAATTGCACCTCCTGTACGAATAATAGTTGCAGATGGGTTGGAAGATGTTACAATAAAGGCATGATATGTTGTGTTTAATAATAGTGAATTTTGTACATATTTTGTCAAAATAATGATTGAGAGTGCGTTTTGTAGGTATCTGATGAGGGGGGTGGAATACCAAGAAGTGGTCTGCCTAAAATTTTTACGTATCTCTACAGCACTGCCAAAAATCCACTTGCTGAGCGGGCTGATCTTGGAACTGCAGATATAGCAACAATGGCAGGTTATGGTTTTGGGCTTCCTATCAGTCGATTATATGCTCGCTACTTTGGAGGAGATCTGCAAATTATCTCCATGGAAGGCTATGGTATGTTCTACTTAGAGAATTCTATATGTACCATTTACCAATATCAGTTTATGATTCATTTAACAGCCATAACTTGTTTGCTGTGTTGTAGTGCTTTTTCCACTAAAAACTTCAGCCTCTTTTGTCGTTATTTGTCCCATGAAACTTCTATTTTATTACTGATGTTTCAAAGGCAATGCCAGTTTGTGATATTAAAACATCATTAATATAATATGTGTGCATACATTTATATATGTTATGTTGAAAGCTGATGAGATATATTAAAACATTTTAAGGAAAGTAGGCTATTTTTTGAGTCATACATTATAGGTTATTTTTTATCCCTTGTTAAAATGATGCAACCTATGAAATATCCATTCCTTATACTGATTCTTGTCTCCCCAACATTATTTTGTCAATGATACACGCCAAAACTTAATAGATTAAATATCTAGGGAACTGAATGCGTAATGTAGATTTTAGAACTAGGAAGTTAATCTAAATTGGTCATGTGTAACATGCAAAACCCAATATGCTAAATGAACTATTAACCTACAAAGTTATAAAAATTCCCCACTCCAAAAACTGTAAAGAGCTCACAATTTTTCAACTTGAACTAACCTAAAATGTCAGTGGCACTACTAAGGATTTTATTCCATTAAAGACTCCGTCTTATAATTCTAATTACTAGTGGTATAATGGTAGGTGGGATTGGTACAGGTCAAAACGTGTTCTCCTGCAGCCTTTGTAGCTAACTTTTTTTGTTAGAGAAAAAATATAATGCCAGACCTGTCCATAAGTAAACAGGGTGATTATTTATGTGGAGAAATGACAAGAACTTGTGTCTTGCAGGAACAGATGCGTATCTTCATTTGTCACGTTTGGGAGATTCACAAGAACCATTGCCATGAAACTGGAATGCAGTATTAGAATTGTTGTGTCGTTGCATGTGATCCTCATGCCTATGTTTTTTTTTTAAATCAAAAAGTATGTAGTAACATGTTTCCTCTTCAATTTGAGACTCTTAAAACAATAAACTGGATTTTGAAACAACCTCAACTGAAGGTTTACACTACAGGTTAAGGAGTGCACACACCCAACTACTTCCGTTGGTCCGTCCTGATTTCAACTGGACTGGACTGGATTTGATATTATACTATATATTAAAGGGATACTTTAAAGCTACATATAAGCTTATGACTTTATAAATCGATTACGTTTTAATAACAAAGGAGAGCTGTACAACCCACATGCTTTTCTTCTCTCTTTGACTGGCGTCACAATCAAAACAAACACACAAGTGAGTCAAAGACCATATCCAAATCCTTTCCTCCATTCCCACCACACTTGCAAGAGAATAAATTGGGCTTGGGTTTTAACTTTTAACGAAGATGATGAAGATGGCGATTGGAGAGGCGTGGCGGATTGGTGACCTTCATCGTAGCACCTGTTCTTCGGTGGTGGTGTGCGACGGTGATTCGACGACATTCAACGAAAGGGTGAGAAGGTTCGTTTTGATGTGTGGGATCGACTGAGCTAATCTGAAATCCCGGGTAATTTCAGTTTTAGGTTTTTATTTTGATTGTTCTAATTAAATTTATAGAGTTAGTCTTTCAGCTATGGTGGTTAACAGTGCGGTTCAGCAGAATTGGATTTGGTTTCAGTTTTTTTTTTAATTTGCATCCAACTTTGTGTTCTATGTTTATGAAGAATCATTGTATTTTTTTATTATAGATGATTGGGTTTACTTTTAAGGGTATAGAAGTGTTGCAAGATGTCAAGCCCGTATTGCAGGTGTGTATATTTTGCGACTGGCTACCGAGACAGGTAAGGGTTTATCTGAACTATGGTTTTTCTTTTGAAGCACTACTATTTGCCAGAGAAAAGTTTTTGCTCTCAGATTCCTTAGAACAAACTGTATATAAGTAGTATTGGTATTGTTGCATCCTTTCAGCATCAACTATTAGTTTGTTTTTCAAGAGTAGGACCTAATAGGGTTGTTCTTTCACCAATTAAGGACACGAAGAATAGATTAAAAAGCTTACGGGGGTTCCAATGGATGGCAGATGTTCATTACTTTATTTAGAGCTATAGCTCATATAGTTCAAGAAATTCACATATTGATAAGTGTGCAGGTCGTAGATGAACTCATGAAAAAAAGAAGCGAGCGAATGGTAAGTTTCTTTACTCTTCCTTTTATCAGTTTTTTAAGTTATATGTCATTTTTGTTAATTTTGTAAGTTCTATTGAGAAAGACTTTCACATGCAACCCACTATCATTATACATGATTTTTAGTAAATACAAAATATATTTATTTTAACAACATATTCTTTATTATCTTAACAGGTAGAAGGTGACACTGACATTGATTCAGTATAAATTCCTGCTGATGGGACTAATGGGATTGTGCAGAAGGCTACTTTGGTCTCTAAAGTTAGAAGCTTTGATGCGGATGACGAAGATGATAAAGTAGATGATGTGTTGCAGGTCAAGGGTGTGTTTCTGGTGATGATATAACTGGAATTGAGAAATCAAACTCTGTTTCAATTGAAAACAAGGGATTTAAAGTTGAGTGTTTAAATGAGGTTGTAAAGATTTCTGATTCGGATGCATCAAGCTTTGATTTGGAAAGAATCGACTCACAGATTGTCTTGAATCAATGCACAGATTGTTTCAAATTCAGACAATGAAACTGAATTTGAGTTTTGGAATTTCAACTGAATTGGTTGAAAATGAGGGATGCAAAGTTGAGTCTTTGGATGAGGTTTTGAAGCGCTTTTTGATTCTGATGGTTCAAGTTCAAACAATGAGATTGAAACCAAAACTACTAATTTGAAACTTTCGAAATCAGAAGAACTGAGCTTTGATTCAAGCAATGAACAAGCATTTGCATGCTGTAAGGAACAAGAAATGCTAACAGGAATGTGACGGGTCAGGTCAAAGTTCTTAAGGCTCACCCTGAACAAACAGTTGAGATCCAAACAATTGCTCAATCTACTGCAAGCCTAAGAATATAAGATAAACAGCGATTCTTGTTCGATTACCCCAAATCCGGTAATAGATATGCAATCTAACCACAACAACAAATTCATCAAAAAAGCACATTTGAATTAAACCCAATAACATAACATGAACCAGAAATAAAAGAGCCAATATAGGCATCAATGACCACAATTAAGCTACATATTTCATAGCCGATGTGAAACTTTTTAATGAAATAAGGCACAGCAGGCAACAAGCTTCATGTTCAACAATGCTACATGTTCCCCAATCAGATAGAAATGAATGCTCAAACAATAGATCAAAACTCACATGTGCACCTACAAAAACACAAAGAAATGATTCAACAAAAGCAACATCATCTTTTACAGCATGCAACATTCATTTATATAAAGACAGTTAAGATATTGTTTATGGTGTGTAACGGCGGTTGTGAATTTGGAAGATGTGTTGTAATGTCTTGTATAACACGTTTCAATTCAGCTTTGGCCCGCTCAACAGATCGTTGAGTACACCCTTGACTGAACAGGTAGAGTCTTTTCTCCCCTGGTCCAGGGATCTTACCAGGTTGAATATATTAGCCCCTAGTCGTAATAGAAGCTCCAGTCCACTCAGCAATCGCACCCAGGGTTTCTTTGCGTGTCACCTGCCACTTGGCATTTCGTGGGAACTCATTAATCTCCATTCATCTTCATAATGCAACGAAAAGGCCTGAATCCTAGCCACCGCTGCAGCCCATGCAGCAGTTGTTGCTTCATTTCCACCCATACCAGGCTGTTGAGCGGCATCGTCGTCATCATCATCATCTGAATCTTGTTCAAATCCATATTCTTTAGCCTGTGCTTTCTTTGCAGCTTTCCTAACTTGCTCTTCTTCTTCTTCATTAACCGGTTCCATGAGCTTGCACACGTCCCTTGGCCAAAAACCCATCAGCAAGAGTTTTTAGATCATCCAAAACAACTTGATATGATAACTCCAAAGCTTTTACAAGATCAGGTGCATATCATCTTCGCTTGATAAAAACGTGACAGCACACCCTTTTCTCCCTGTACGTCCCACACGATGAACATAATCCTCATAATGATTTGGGACATCATAATTTATCACAAGTCCAAGCTCTTCAACATCCAAGCCCCTAGAAGCAATACTTGTTGCAACTAATAAGCTGCTGCTTTTACTCTTACTCTTGAAACTAGAAATCGTTGATTCTCTATCAGCCTGATCCTTCGCCCCCATGAAGCGATAAGCAAGGATACCTGTGCTTAGACAAATCCAAAAACAACGCATCACACGTTTCCTGAGATCTGACAAATATCAAAATCTTGTTACCACCTTTTTCATAATTCTTCAAGCAACTCCAAAAGTCTCAAAAACCTTGAGTTTTCATGTCTCACCTCAACTATTTGGGTTATGTCCGTAACATTTGCCCCAAACCCGAACCCGAAGTTATCCATCGTTAATGTATTCGTATTTATTTTTCTTTAATTAAAACACTTTGTTATAAAAAATATATATAAATTGTCGAGCCTTGCATAATTATCGTCTTTAATATATGACGATCGATTTATTATCCAACGTTTACTAATTAAATACTAAATGTAATAATTAAATCTCCAAAATATATAAAAATAGAATCTTATAAATGAGTGTTTATAAAGATTATTAAAAATAAAATTATTGTCTCGAAATAATCATATAATGTCAAACGCAATACAAATGTTAAAAAACGGATGTGATTTGTTTTAATTCCCCTAAAACTTACACATTTAATATGGCAACCATAGTTGTGTGTAGTAAATGATGTGCAACGTGATGCAAAACATGCGTACGTACAGACATTTTGTGGCATGTCATGGCTTATCTTCCGTTTAAACAGGGCATATTTCAAGCCGCAACGCCCATTATAATATGTTGATACTGTCTTTATTATTACAATGTTATCTTTTATCACTAAAACATTAACGTTCGTGTGGCAATGTGCGCGAGCATCGTCTAGGAAATGAAAATGTGTGGGTTTTTTAAATAAGTTAATTCTAGCTAAAATTACCAAATTTTGTAAATCATGTCGTTGAAGGTGATTCAACCAACTATTTAAAAGGCCTAAAACGGCAACTTGACGAAATTGAGAAAAAAATCAAATCCTATAAGCCACAACAGCCAAAAGGAAGACCCATAAAGAAGCCAATGTATCGTTTAATAGATTTTGGGCATCAAACATTTAAATGATATGTAGTTTTTTAAGTTATGAAACGCGCCGGTTGTAGAAGCACCGTTTTAACGTTTTATTCTTTGTTCTTTGGTAATAATACATATGTTTTTTACCTCGGTAAGTACCCATAGCGAAGCGTAGATGGGTTAAACTTTCATGTCTCTTTTCTTTGCTGATGTTCAGGGCCGGTCTTAAGGATTTTGGTGCCGTTTGCGGGCCGAGAAAAAAAGACCCCCCCTCCCCGAGCACCAACACACTAAGTTATATAAACAAATTATTTTTACCCAAAAAAGCATTGGATAAATAAGCATAATAAAATCAAAGTATTAGAATTATATACCGTAATACTTAACCAATGAGACGTGAAGCTCTCCGAGCATTCTTCATAGCAAATTTGTTTATCACATTTTCACAATTTATGTTGTCCAATATCTCGTTCTCGGTAGATATCATCGCCAATTCGCTAAGTCTTTGTTGGGACATTGTGGATCGTAAGTAAGATTTTAATAACTTCAACTTTGAAATACTTCTTTCTGCAGATGCCACTGTCACTGGAATATTCAATAATATTCTATATGCAATGCTTGCATTTGAGAAATACTCAACTTCTTTCAAATGTTTCAAAACATCTATAGGGTTCTTAAATTCCCCGGTGTTGAATTGTTAAATAACTTCAACTCCATATAAAGTTCACCTGCATCAATATCCGATTTATCATCAAACTTGAGTGCATTTTCAAGAAGTTGGCAAGACAACTTAAGATCTTTATCTTCAATCTCCCTTAAGATATGAGGAAACAAAAAACCAAATAATTTATCAAACTCTTTGAATTGCTCAAATCTTGTGTCAAGAGAACTAATAGCTTGATCAACAATAAATATGAAGTATTTAACTCTAGAATGCTCTTCGGGTGTAAACGAAGCTTCTTGTGTACTTGAACTCTCATCAAATCTTTTTTTCCTTTAATCACACGTTTTTAAGTAAATACCAGTCAATACCCATTTCACTAGCAATCTCCTTAGCTTCCTCAATCGCATTTAAATGACCATTTTCTCTATAATCCTTGAAGTTCATCGGTGTGTTTATTTCTTTAATAGCCGTCTCCAAATGCATATCCTTTGATTGTAACTTTTTGTTCACTATATTCATATGGTTCAACACATGATACCAAACGACAATTGTTTCCACAAACTCAAATTCACTAAGATCTCTTTCTGCTAATGAATTTGCTTCACTTGCAATTGCAGCATCCTTATCTTGCTCTCCAACTTGAAGTAAAGCTTCTCTAACATCACCTAGTTGCATTTTGATAGCTTTAACACTTTCAATACGACTTTCCCAACGAGTTTGAGATAATGATTTAAGACTCAAAGTTTTAACATTATCTTTCAAAATTTCACACCAATTATTAGAATTGGCAAATATGGTATAAATACGTTGGATGAAACCAAAAAATTTCTTTCCTTTAACACTACAGTTTGCCATATCATATAGTGTAAGATTCAAAGAATGGCAACCACAAGGAGTGTAAAATGCTCTAGGATTTATAGTTAAAAATCTATTTTGCACTCCTTTGTTCATGCCTTTCATGTTTGCCCCATTATCATAACCTTGACCACGCATGTCATCAATTTCAAGGCCAAAAGATTTTAAATCCTCTAGTGTAATATCAAATAGCCCTTCCCCTGTGGTATCATTAACATTCAAAAAGCCTAAAAATGACTCCTCAAAAATAATAGAAGTATATGAGATCTTTAAATACCTCACTATTATAGTCATTTGTTCTTGATGACTTGCATCTGGAGTACAATCAAGGATGATTGAGTAGTACTTTGCTTCCTTTATACTCTTGATAATTTTCTTTTTTATTTCTTGAGCTAGCAAAATTATTAACTCATTTTGAATATTGTGTCCAAGATAATGCACATGAAGCTCATCACTTGTGATCCTTCGAACATGTTCTTTGATAACCAGGTCAAACTCTTCCAACATTTCAACAAGACCTAAGAAATTTCCATTACTTTATAAATACAATAAACAATAAAACAAATAAGAAGTTAATCAACTATAAAAAGTTAAAAATAATTTAATATATATTATACCTTTTTTATACAACTTTTCATTAGATCCTCAAAATGCTAAATTATATTTAGCAAGAAACTTCATTAGTGCAACGATTTTGATAAGGACTTCTTTTCAGTAATCTATTTCTTTTTTTTAATTGATCATATTGAACCTTATCAATTATGGAGTTCAACTTCAATCTTTTACGCATATAATGCCACTTATTCATATTTATCAAGTGTTCCATAGAAACTTCATCCTCTTTGACTCTAGTGGAAGCATGATTCCAATCATCATAACCTTCACCATCCAAAAACCCTTCGGAACTTTCCTAAATATTTTACAACAAAAACAAACGTTTTGTCTAACTATTTTGAATACACTAGCCAATTCCTATGACACTTTTCCAAATTTGATAATGTTCTTGTATATATAGTGTTGGAAAATTTTCTACCTTTATAATTCACATGACCACTCTCAATTTTAGGATCTATTTTAGGCCCTTTCTCTACCAATAGTTTAATTTCATCACTATTTAGTCCTTCCCACCTTCTAGGATCAAATATATCAATAAGTTGTTCAACATCATCTTCATCTATATTAGGCTCGGTATGTTGTTCATTATAATCATTAACATGATCTTCCTCTTCAACATCATCTTCCTCTTCAACATCAACTTCCTTTTCAATATCATCTTCCTTTTCAACGTCATCTTCCTCTTCAACATCAACTTCAATACCTTGTTCTTGCTCTTTAACACGCGGTTTAGGATCCAACTGTTTCAAAAACTTACGCATAGCACCCGATTGAGACTTAATGAGCTTCTTAATTTGTTTTCCTCGTTTACGTTTTTTTTTTGCAACGGGATGCTTGTTTAGGAGACATGACTCTACAATCATTTAGTCAATTACTAAATTAGTAAATTAGTTCTACAATACTCAATTAGTTCTAACTTCTAAACAATTAGTCATTTACTCAATTACTCAATTCTATTTTTTATAAACCCTAGAAAATAGAAATCTAAAGTACAAAACAAGTTAATAACAATTGAACAAACTATTGAACTAACAAGTAACAATTACCTCGTTGTGAACTTATGATCATTGCTAACAATTACCTTCTGTCTCCAAATCGTCGCTAGTCCTTACTCCTTAGTCGCCACCTGCTGCAGTGTTGGTGTCTACTGCTTTGCCGCTTTCTTTGTTCAACTTCGACAATAAGAGACAGTGGGCTTCCAAGTTTCAGCCTTCATTAATTCATAATCCATTTGATTGTGTGAGCTTTTAGATATTTAGTTAATTAGTTGTAGTGGGCTTTAGCCTTTACGTGTGGGCTTTAAATCTTTGCTTATTTGCTACATGACTATTGACTAAATATAATTTTTTTTAAAAAGTTTATATAATATAATTTTTTTAAAATTTGATGCCCCCGTGAAGCGAGTACCCTGTGCGGTCGCCCATGCCGTACACCCTCAAAGGCGCCCCTACTGACGTTCAATGGCGAACAAGTTGTTTGGCTACTAGGTAATACATGTCAAATGCTTGTGCTCAACGACAAATATCACGTCATCTCACTATACATTGTTCAGCATCGGTATACCGGTACCAACATTCGTTCTTCATGTATTCGGTTTTGGTAGCTTTCGGTTTCAATATATAGTTTTACGGCCACCCACTTCAAGGAAAACGATGTTACGTTTTCTCAAATAGTAAGAATTTTTTTTCAAAATGGTATATTTAAGAAAAAAAAAGTGGTAAATGGATGTTTTATAGGAAAAATAAGGAAAAGAGTAAAGCCGTTTGTGCTAATAGCGGTCGCAGCACAAGAGAAATAACTTGTCAGAAGCTTGACAGGCGACCGTTGCTGCTAATAGCGGTCGCTGTTGTAGAAACTCACCAACAAAGGGGGCCGCTCCTGCCACGAGCGGTCGCCCCTTTAAACTTCAAACCCCATTTTTCAATTAAAGGGGGCCGCTCCTGTCACGAGCGGTCGCCCCTTTAAACCCTAATTCCACTTTTTAACGGCCGTTTAACCCGTTTGTTTAATGTTTAATAAAAAAAATTATGTACATTTTTAAACATTTTACCACTCCATTTGAAACACGAAATAATTTTTTTTATCTACAACTATCCTCCAAACAACTTTAAAAACAAATATTTTCACATTATTGCAGGTTTTGACCACTCCACTATCCTCCAAACAACTTTAAAAATAAATATTTTCACATTATTACAGGTTTTGACCACTCCACTATCCTCCAAACAACTTTAAAAAATACAGGCTTTGCAGGTTTTTATTATTGCAGGCATCCATCAATTTTACATAAACTTTTCCAAGCAAATTTATTATGCCATCAACTTTGCAGGCAAATTTAATATTCTCCATTCACTAATTAAAACAAATAAGTGGTTGTCTTGTGTAATGATGACATGTAAAATTAAAAGACAATAAAGTAGATGTAGATTCAACAATATAATATTTACAAAGATGTAATATAAAAAACGGATACAATTTTAATAACAAAAGACATGTTTCACCGTCTGTTATGTCTTGTATAGTGATGGTCCTCGGTTCCACATGGCGGTGGTCCTGCGTTTCTTTGGGGTTGCCTAAGTCTTTGTACTGGTTGTTCTGGTTCAGGATCGTTTTCTTCTTCCGATTGACCCATTTGTAGTCCCAAGTCTAAACGTACCGGTGATAAACCACGGAAGTGCGGTTGTTGTTGATTATCACCAGTATACTGAAACCTATGGAACTGTTGGAATTGTTGGGATTGGTTTGGAGAAATCCCACGAATAATGTTTTCTTGGGGTGTTCGGTAATCAAATAATGAGAAGACAAAATCCAGACCTTCATGACTGGGTCGATAAACTTTCATCGATGTAGGCTGCTCAAAATTTTCAAAACTGGGTCGATAAACGTTAGACGGACCGGCTTCAAGACCTGGTGTACCTCCTTGAAAAGTACCCTGCCTAAACATTTGAAAACCACTTGTAGAGCTTGCAAAATTTTGGAACCCCTGTTGAAAACTTGAGGTGCCCTCCCCAAAATTTTGTCTGCCCTCTTGAAAATTTGAGGGTCCCTCCCCAAAATTTGCAAATCCCCCATGAAAACTCGTGGGTCCCTCCCCAAAATTTGAGGTACCCTCCCTAACATTAGAGGTACCCTCAATATTCTGGTTGTTACCTTGGGAGCCCCTTCTACCATGGGTGCTTGGTCTTCGACGAGCACACTACGGTATTGTGTCATCTGTTTCAAAATAAACATGATCTGTTTGTAGATGTAGGCGATGTTGTATGGCTTCACTTTGACCAACCATTCCCATAATGTTAGTGGTCATGTTTTCAAGGGCGCTAAAATTATTATTATAATTATCAGCGCCCATATTCCTCATTTTGGGAATTTCTTGGCCAATGTAGCTTAAACCTTCCACCTACAACAATAAATTAGTCTATATATAAGTTTGCTTTATTATAAATATATATTGTACATTTTATAATATGTTGCGATTAATGGTACAAACCAACAATCTCGAAGTTCCACCAAGATCTTGAAATCCAATAGGCCGTGCATCAGGATTGACATTTGGGTTTCTCACGAAAAGAACCGTAATCCGATTGAACCAGCCGTTGTAGTGAGGGTCTACGGTGGGCGTGACGCTTAGTTCCCCTCTCACTACGTTTCGGTGCCTGTTTTCCCAGTCATTGATATAGAATTGATGGTGCTGGGACCAGTCCAAGTCTGCCCGACCGGAACGATCAAGTTTACGCAGCTGTGTATGCATATTTTTAGACAGAGGAAATGGGCGAGGGATGGTTTGAACTAAACCAAACTGGCGCATAACCCTTTCTTCCGGGTGATATTCAACTGTAGCCCAATAAATTAAAAAACATTTTGACGTCCAAGTTTGCATTCCGGACGTGCAAATCTGAGGAAGGGAGTGAAGCACGTTCTATAAGGCGTCCAGTCAAACTACAAATGAAATAATTTAGTTTAAGTACTTTTTTTTCAATAGTGACTTAAAAAATATTTAAAAAAAAATACTTGATTAGGCAGGAGATTCTGCAAACTAGTACGGTGGGCCACCAGGACATGTGAGGGAGATTCTTTATGAGTAACAGAATAATCCCACCTAAAAAAATTAATAAATCAAGTCATTGTTAATTATAAAACTATTGACATTATATATTAAATAAATACCTTGCACCATATGGAGCTGTAGCATCATCATTTATCTTTTCTGTTATTCTTGGTGCCAACGGTAATATTCTGGTCCAAGCCCACAGTTGTAGAAGCGACATGGGTCTGCCAACCGCAATTGTTTCTGGGTTGGTTCCTTTTGATAATTCTCTATACAAACAGACCAGTGTGGCACTGCCCCAATTTAACCCCCCACAATTATCTATGTCTTTTATATTATACAAAAAACTTAAAGAAGCATATGCATTAGTTTTATCTGCAAATAAAGTACTAGAACATAGTATAAGAATAATACATCGCGCTTGAGTAGCGTACATTTCGTCGGCTGCACCCTCGTCAGGTAAAGGGTTTGATATCAAGTATTCTAGTATACTACTTATTTTTATATTATGTCTTTTAAAAGCAGTAGGTAAGGGTCTAAAACCTAAGTACTTCTCACACATATCAGTACGATCACTTAAGTCGTACAAAGAATTGAATAAGGTGATGGGTTCACCCTCGACGGGTAAACCCCATATTATTCCCATATCTTCTAGAGTTACTGTTACCTCGCCGATAGGAAGGTGGAACGTGTTAGTCTCCGGACGCCACCTTTCGATCAATGCCTGGATTAAGGCACGATCAGCTTTTTGTTATCCACAGTTGAAGACTCCATTAAAACCATCAACTTCAAGTTTCTTTATAACTCCTTCTGATATATAAAGATTACCTTTATATACGGCGTCCCAAAATGAACCTTCCCCGCGCTTAACATCAATGTCGCAGGTTAACCCCCATTTTGGTTCCGTCCAGAGTTTTCTAGCGCTATGTTCCTCTCCTAGATACAAAACATTATGATCGATAGGACCTGGGAAAACATGAAGGTTCATGTTCATGGCTATTATTTTTAGAGTTAGATGCAAGAGAGAAAATGGTTCAACTGAATTAAGTCAGTAGAAATGAGTAACTATAAATCCAATAGGGGTCATGTATTTATACTACGAGATATATATGAGGTGATATTAATAATAGAATGGGTCATGTGTAGTCAAATCATGAATTTATTGGAGCAGGATGAATTTAATTGCTTGGATATTAATTCTTGCATGCATGCATGAATTTAATTGCAAGTGGGTGTTTATTATCATGCAGGCTTTTGTAGAAAATGAATTGAGTAGTGTTTTGTAGTCAAACGAAATTAATGAATGACTAGTCATGCATGCTTTTGCAGGACTTTTGTATTTTAATGCAGGCTTTTGCAGGACTATTGTGTTTTAATGCTGGTATATTATTATTATGGTAGAATCAAACGAAAATAATAAAATGTCATTTATTTCTTGCATGCATGTGTAGTAAAATCATGCATGTGTTTTAATTTTTTTTTGTTTTAACGTGTCATGGATCTTTATTGCAGGATTATTATTTATTGGAGTCAGCAATTCATTATTTTGAAATGACTAGTCATGCTGGCAATATTTTTATCAACACGAAATAATTTTCAACACGAAATGATTTTTTCTCTATATCTAGGCAATGATTATTACATAGAAATTATTATAAACGGAAAATGACTAGTCATATCATGTAATGTCTTTTTTTTGCATTAACATGTTATGCATTTATGTAGCAAGCTTTTTGCAAGTGGGTATTTACTATCATGCAGACTTTTACATTAAATGAATTGAGTAGTGTTTTGTAATCAAGCGAAATTATTTTGAAATGACTAGTCATGCAGGCTTTTACAGGATTATTGTATTTTAATGCATGCTTTTACAACACTATTGTGTTTTAATGCTGGTATATTATTATTATGGTTGAATCAAACGAAAATAATAAAATGTCATTTATTTCTTGCATGCATGTGTAGTCAAATCATGCATGTGTTTTAATTTTTTTTTGTTTTAACGTGTCATGGATCTTTATTGCAGGATTATTATTTATTGGAGCCAGCAATTCATTATTTTGAAATGACTAGTCATGCTGGCAATATTTTTATCAACACGAAATAATTTTCAACACGAAATGATTTTTGTCTCTGTATCTAGGAAATGATTATTATATAGAAATTATTATAAACGGAAAATGACTAGTCATATCATGTAATGTCTTTTTTTTGCATTAACATGTCATGCATTTATGTAGCAAGCTTTTTGCAAGTGGGTATTTATTATCATGCAGGCTTTTGCATTAAATGAATTGAGTAGTGTTTTGTAGTCAAACGAAATTTTTTTGAAATGACTAGTCATGCAGGCTTTTGCAGGATTATTGGATTTTAATGCAGGCTTTTGCAGGACTATTGTGTTTAAATGCTGGTATATTATTATTATGGTTGAATCAAACGAAAATAATAAAATGTCATTTATTTCTTGCATGCATGTGTAGTCAAATCATGCATGTGTTTTAATTTTTTTTTGTTTTAACGTGTCATGGATCTTTATTGCATGATTATTATTTATTGGAGCAAGCAATTCATTATTTTGAAATGACTAGTCATGCTAGCAATAATTTTATCAACACGAAATAATTTTCAACACGAAATGATTTTTGTCTCTGTATCTAGGAAATGATTATTATATAGAAATTATTATAAACGGAAAATGTCTAGTCATATCATGTAATGTCTTTTTTTTTTCCATTAACATGTCATGCATTTATGTAGCAGGCTTTTTGCAAGTGGGTATTTATTATCATGCAGACTTTTGCATTAAATGAATTGAGTAGTGTTTTGTAGTCAAACGAAATTATTTTGAAATGACTAGTTATACAGGCTTTTGCAGGATAATTGTATTTTAATGCAGGCTTTTGCAGGACTATTGTGTTTTAATGCTGATATATTATTATTATGGTTGAATCAAACGAAAATAATAAAATGTCATTTATTTCAAAGCCAGCAATTCATTATTTTGAAATGACTAGTCATGCAGGACTACTGTATTTTAGCAGGCTTGCTTTTGCAGGTATTATTATTGTGACTATTTAGTAGCATTCATGAAACACCAAGATAACATTGGAAGTAGCATTTTATCAAAGAAATTATTATCATGCATTTATTTTTTTTATTATCTAGAAAAACATGAAACACATAACGATAACATTGGAAGTTCTAAACATGTGAGAAACGTGTGTTGTACAACTGATTAGCCATATGTAGCCTGAATTTTGTGCACTTATCTTTAAAATCATCCTGCATATCCACAACTTTGTTCTTCACAAGATTCTGCATTATCATACAGACAAGAACCCCCCGATTCACCTCTAAGATCATCTTCATCTTTGGGCATGTATTCACTGCTAACCACGTGGACATTTAGGGATCGATCTTCTGGTCTTATATAAGGTCCATTGTAATGTTGTCAATACTTAATCTCTTCCAACAAAAATTGAAAAAAATTGTAAAAAATTGGAATCGATTCCAACAGTGGTAAATGAATCAACTCTCTATAATTGCATGAGTATTTGACGTTAGACCAATACTGAGTCATCTCCATGGTGTGCAAATTAATATGAACAAGTAACCATTCATCTATTTTTGTAACATATAATGGAATATAAACATACTTAACCTCACAAAATGGAGGGTACGGACTATGAGTTCCGTTGGCATATTTGGCACCAAATGTATTGTCTCCGGCGACATGGTCAGAACGAAATGTTGGTGGTAGAATTGTCCAGTGTAGTCCGTCTGGTCCGTTTTTTCTAAACGCGCTTAACCTTGTTAGCATCATCCGATTAACCCAACCTTCAATGTGCTGTAACAAATTATATAAAGCATGTTAAACGGTTAAAGCTTAATAATAATGTGCAAAAAAAGGATACGATACTTACCAAACTTGTAAGACGTCCGTCCTAATAGAGTCCCCCAAAAATCACTATTAAGTTTGTTTAGTCCTAGAAAACGACAATAGCAGAATGGAGCATCACCGTTGTTATCGAACTCAACAGAGTCTTTGGACCATTTGTATGACTCGTTATTTCAGAATATAAAATGACGTATGTTATCTTTGTGTTCTTCAATGACCGGTTCAGTCTCCTCGGCAGCAACAGGCTCCTTCGATGTAGATGATGAACCCTCGTATTCTTTAAACTTAGACGCCTCCATTTCTTAGGAACCCAACTTGAAGATTTCTTAATTGGCTGAGAACTATAGATTTTATCGTCAACAATATCTTTTCCATTTGGTTTTTCCATATTAGTGTGGATGTATTGGTAATTGATATGGTGGAATATGAAAGGGTGTTGTGGTATATATAGGGAAAATATCTTAAGTTGTATTTTTTATAATAATTTTTTATAATAAATGTCAAATATTTTCATGTTTATTTTGTGTAATATATTTTCATGTAGTTTATTTTTAATCATATTTAGGTTTTAATCATATAAACTACTATAAATACCAACATATACGTCATATTTATCATCATCCATTTATCTAACAAATTCATCGTACCAACATATCATGACCAACTTTCCAGATGGTTTTTATCCTCATGCAAGATTTCAGCTTAGATCCGTAAATGAGCCCGGCCAAGCAGAGGTTGTTGAAGAGCTTTATGCGGACAGACCTGAGTATTTTAGCCTCAAAGTTTACCATGGTGGGTATTTTACTGGAATGCCGGGTAGAACATACGATTACGGTAGCATAACTTTCGTTGACTTTTTAAAAGTCCATGAGTTTACCGTCTCTGAGATGTATCTTATTTATTCTGAATTTGGTTATGGGTTTATTCCTAGGAATTTAAGGTTTTATTTTAAACATCCGGTCGGTGATCTCGATACCGGGTTGTTTCCACTGAGAAATAGTGAAGATGTAACATTATTAACTTCATACATTGGAGTTAATGGGGTCCGGGAGATCGAGTTGTATGTTGTAACAGAAGAGTTAAATGAAGATACAGGGAAAGACGTAAAAAGTGGAACCTGGCGACCACATGTGCGAGAAGATGCTCCAGTTTGCCGTAGACTATTTTGATTATTAAAGTAGTTGTGCTAATGTTATGACCCGGTTTCTAGTCTTAGTTTAAGTAGTTTCTATTTTACTGTCTAATAATGCTTTAAATTAGTTTAAGAAGTTCAATGATGTTTTTTATTTTAATAAAATGGTGTTGGTGTTAAAGACCTCTCCTACCAAAAGCAGGCTCTAAATGTGTCACCCACCCCAGGCTCTATTTTCTTTATATATATGGACTCATCCACCCCAAAATCAATCCACTCTCATAAACGTTTACTTACACTCATATAATAAAAAAAGTATCTTCAAAAAATGGCATCATCATCCTCCTTCAATTCATTTCTGGTAGAGTTATATTATGGGGGTGAGGTTTCTTACACCGAAGGGGTAGTTATAGGTGATGTATACACTCATACTACTTCATTTTTTGTTACATATGGAATGAGTTATACAAGAAAGTGATATGTACACAATATATCATATGGCATACATTGTTTCAGAATATATATGTAAAATGGACATCGATATCTCCTAACGTCCAACAAGGTAGTCACATGGAACTTTTACAGGGTCTTTCTTTATTTCAACCAGATCCATACCATCAAGCTCAAATGCAATCTCAAACTCAAATGTCAACTTACACTAGTTTGGATGAAACTGAAGATAAGGCAGTAGAAGAAGAAATGGAAGAAATAGAAGATATGGCAGTAGAAGAAGAAATGGAAGACACAGAAGATAGTGAACAATCTCCTTTGGAATCTGAATATGAATCTTAATCTAAACAAGAAGAAGATGCACCGATCCCTCCTCTACCACAGCAACGAAGTCAGGGATTTATCGGTTTCCCCGGTATGAATGTTTTTAGTACTATAATGGATCAGGACTATATGGCTCTTGATAATTTCGGTGAAGACGAGATGTGATTTTGGAATGCTGAAACAGGTGGTGAGATAGCTTTAAATATGTATTTCACATCCAAAGAGCAGGTTGACTATGCAGTCCGGTTATGGAATGTTTCTCAGAACAGAGAGATTTTTATGAAGAACAAAAGACCTGATGTTTTCAAAGCGGTATGTAGAAGCACCAGAGAGTCAAACAACGAAAAACCTTGTCGTTGGACTGTATCGGCGAGAAAATTTAAAAATTCCAACTATTTCAGGGTCACCCAATGGACCCCTGCACATAGCTGCTTAACCACTGTGACGCGCAACAACAATCGAGCCCTTAGATCGAAGATGGTGGCTGAAGAAATCAAAGAACAAATTAAGGTAGATTTATCACTTTCTGTGAAACAAATTCAAGCTTTGATCAAAGAGAAGCTTCATGTTGATATAACTTATGCCAAGGGTTGGGCCGCCAGAAAAAAAGCCATTGAAAAAATATACGGTACCTGGGATGAAAACTTCTGTGCTTTGCCTAGCTACTTGCTTGCGCTACAACAATCAAACCCTGGCACGGCTGTGCAGTGGTTATTCCATCCCAATGGGCCACGTGACGGGGAAGTGTTCGTCTTCAAGTATGTTTTCTGGGCATTCCACCAGAATATTGAAGCTTTCTGTTACTGCATTCCGGTGATATCTATAGATGCCACCCATCTGAAGGTGCCATACAAGGGGAAAATATTGATAGCCGTTTCAAAAAACGCCAACAATATGATATTTCCGGTGGCGTACGCCCTCATTGACGAAGAGACCAACGATAGCTGGAAGTGGTTTCTTCAGCAGTTCCAGGAGAATGTTCAAGACCCCCGACAACGCAAGCTTTGTGTCATATCAGATCGACATGCAGGTATATTACACGCCATGAATAACTTGGAAGCCTGGAAAGAACCCCATGCCCACCACCGATTTTTTCTAAGACACGTTAGAAGCAACTTCGCGAGCAAGTTCAAGAACGTGACCCTGAAAAGAATGTGTTGGTTGATCGGGAGCACAACACAGGAGCCAAAGTATGAACGTCTAATGAGGGAGCTTGAAGCAACAAACAAAGCAGCGTCGCGGTACCTAAAACAAATCGATAAAACCAAGTGGACGCTCCTTTATGACAGGGGCATGCGTCGATGGGGTAACCTAACCACCAACATATCAGAATGCATGAATACCGTGCTATGTGGTGCCAGGATGCTCCCAATACAGGCTTTAATCGAGTATACTTTTAAGAGGGACGTTGATCAGTATGCTAAGAACTACAACACCACTCTTAATTGCGTGACAAACTTTCCAGAACGCATGTGGAATGTTTTCCATCAACGTGAGATAATTGCACGAGAACACCGAGTGTATCCTTACCGCCAGAGACAAGCGATATATGGTGGAGACCAGGATTCAAACATCTGACCAAACTGGCAGCTATCATTACACCGTTGAATATAAGGATAAAACTTGCACGTGTGGAAGGTGGCAAAATTACCGGTTCCCATGTAGTCATGTTCTAGCTGTTTGCCATCACCTAAAACAGGATCCTAAAGAAACTGTTAGTCACCGGTTCTATTCAGATATCTACCGTGCACAATACAATGGTGATTTTAACCCAGTGCCGCCAAAGAGTACATGGCAATATGCCGGGTGGGTGATGGTTGCGGACCCAGACCGGTTTACTATCAAACGAGGCAGGCGTCGTGCAAGAAGAATGTTTAATGAGATGGATATCAATTATCCCGAGGAAAGGACGAGACGTAGGTGTTCGGGTTGTAAGCAGACAATTAAAAGCTTATATAAGTTTTAATACGATTTATGTATCATGATTCCTGTTGTTGACTTTTTATGCTAGTTAAGTTGATTATATAAGATTTATTGTACTTGCGATTATTTTGTGCTAGTTAAGTTGATTATGTAAGTTTTAATTAATTAATGGAGAATATTAAATTTGCCTGCAAAGTTGATGGCATAATAAATTTACCTGGAAAAGTTGATGTAAAGTTGATGGATGCCTGCAATAATAAAAACCTGCAAAGCCTGTATTTTTTAAAGTTGTTTGGAGGATAGTGGAGTGGTCAAAACCTGTAATAATGTGAAAATATTTATTTTTAAAGTTGTTTGGAGGATAGTGGAGTGGTCAAAACCTGCAATAATGTGAAAATATTTGTTTTTAAAGTTGTTTGGAGGATAGTTGATGATAAAAAAAATTATTTCGTGTTTCAAATGGAGTGGTAAAATGTTTAAAAATGTACATAATTTTTTTTTATTAAACATTAAACAAACGGGTTAAACGGCCGTTAAAAAGTGGAATTAGGGTTTAAAGGGGCGACCGCTCGTGACAGGAGCGGCCCTCTTTAATTGAAAAATGGGGTTTGAAGTTTAAAGGGGCGACCGCTCGTGGCAGGAGCGGCCCCCTTTGTTGGTGAGTTTCTACAACAGCGACCGCTATTAGCAGGCAGCAGCAACGGTCGCCTATCTTCTCTTGTGCTGCGACTGTTATTAGCACAAACGACTTTACTCTTTTCCTTATTTTTCCTACAAAATATCCATTTACCACTTTTTTATCTTAAATATATCATTTTGAAAAAAAATTCAAATTGTAATGGCTAACGATGTAAGTTAGAGGCCAAACATAAAATATGAGCAAAGCACAAGAACCATGGGTCATGGGTGTAAAACCAAAACCTACAAAGCTAGTTTGCCGTGATTCACCAAAATCCTACCTTCAACAAATGGAAACCCTAGAAGAACATGATGAATCAACGACGACAAAAAGTGATGGATTGGTGAAGAAGAGAAATAATAATAATAATAATAATAGTTCATCACTACCACCTGAAATCATTGAAAACATCCTCTCAAGACTGTCCCTCAAATGCATACTTCGATTCAGATCAGTTTCCAAACAATGGCTCTCAATCATATCCGACCCATCATTCACCAAACTCCACTTCACTATTCACAACTCACAGCTATTGCACCGCCTTCTTCAATTCTGCTTACAATCACCCCACTCGCAACCGTTTGTTTCTCACCGCTCCAAACGACGACGGAAAAAACAAGTGTTATGTTGATAGCATGATGCCTGCCTATAGAGGAAAAACAACACCGGCCAATGGATGATATGTCTGCATTGTTTTTTACGTCTGTGCAATTGAGGTTTGCAATTTATTGGTGCCTCTTTGATGCATGTTCTTATAGAGCATTTAATAATTAAGTACCCTTTATTATTGCAGTTTTTAGTTGGATAATTTGTTTGTTATTGTTATTGTTAGGTGGTGAATAAGTGTGGTTAGTTGTTCTTATTGTTTAATTTCCTTTATGGCCTACATATGTATGAATTGAAATTATCCCCCAATTAAGACTTTTGCTTTTCCTCTACGCCCCTTATTCCTATTCTCTAAAATTCATACATAACATGAACATTTTTCATAAGTAGTATGTTTTTTTTTAAATTGGCAAATGGTAAGTCAAACAAAAAAATGGTAAACGGTAAAACCTTGGATCGGTTTCTTCGGTCAGATGATTGTACAAAAAGTACGAAAAAACCGTTGTTCCCACCCACGGTTTCACCAATTAACATTGTTAACGTCAAACAAACACCGACCATAACTCATGCATATATGTACAGTGAAACCGTGGGTGGGAACCACGGTTTTAAATAGGTCAAATCCTTGCAGAGCGAATACGATTCCTTCATGCTTGCTCAACTTTTTTTTAACTTCAAATTGCATGCATATATATATATATATATATACACATATACACACACATATTAGCAGGATACCCGTGCGATGCAGCGATGTTAATGCGGCATTAACAACAATTTAGAACAAAGTGCCTGTGAATTCAAGGGCGTCTCAAGGTTTTTTGAGGCATAAAGCAAAACTAAATTTGAAGGCCTATTGTTGAAGACCCTCATCCTTTATCCGGGCTTAGAACCAGTACTAGTAAACTAAGAAAGTTTATAATTGGCGGAGTTAAAAAATTTTTTTGAATGTTTTGATGATGCTGAAACAACTTAAACAAATAATTATTAATTTATGTGTAACTAAATTTAAAACAGATTTATTTTTCTAGCTTTAATCGTTGCACATCCTTATATATATAAACTCGTCATAATCAACATCTTTCAAAAATTCTTTTTTGATCCTTAACGTAGCTAACACGTTTAATCTTTCTTATAATATTGTAGATCTTAGATAATTTTTTATCAATTTTAATTTTGAAAAACTACATTCCGCTTGGTTCTTCATTGTTTCTTTATTCATCTTTAGTGTGTTCTTGAAATGGTTCTTCGTTTTGTGTTTGTTCATCATTGGTGTGTTCTAGGTTTGGCTCTACATTTTGTGTTTGTTCGTCATTAATTTGTTCTTGGTTTGGTTCTACATTCGGTTTTTGTTCATCATAAGTGTGTTCATTGTGTGTTTGTTCATTCGGATTGTTTTGAGTATGAAATTTTGTTTTTTATATACTTTAACAAAGATCATCTTTGAGATTCAAGTAAAGCTTGTTCGTCTTGTCTTTTTTTCTCTTTTGTCCAACCCGATTCTTGTATTCTAAATAATTTCATTTTTTTGTAATAGTCTAAGCAGAATCTAATTCCTAAATCAAGTTCTAAATCAGTTGTTGAGCAAATTACTAAAGATGAGGTGAAATTTATATATCAATATTCAATAATCAACTTTCAGCTAAATAGTGAGAAAATAGCAAATTGCAATTTAGCAAATAAACTAATGAGTTATTATTATATATCAAACAATTAACAAAGTTAACTAACCTGGATGAGCAACAGAGCAAGTCGGCAAACAGCAAAATAGTTAATCCAAATATCCAATCAAGGACCAACTCAACAACACAAGTACGCAACACTTCAATTTTGGATTGGATCAATGACAGTAAACCGCAAATGCCATTTGGATTGAGATTTGACAATATGAGACGAATAGATATGAATTAGTGTATGAGAGGATGAATGGATGATGATGACTGAAGATCAATTTTGAACTTTTTGGATGCTTGATGCCTCGATAAACATTTATGATTTATGATGATTGATGAATTGACGATTTAGTTTCCCTGCAAATCTCTAGTTCCTATACTGATATTTTTTTTTAAAAGGGCTAATGGGTTTGAATTTTGGAGGTCTATCAAAAAATTATGACCTAAAACATGAGCTTGTTTTTTAGTCATTGGGCCGCCTCTGTGTGAATTCTATTGTATAATACTTTTATTATCTTTCTTAACAAACACTTGAATGAAAAATAACAAAAACTTGAATACAAAATATAGTAGTCGTAAACATACTACTTTAACAAACACTAGTAAGGACTCCCGCGATGCGACGGGGCCAACAATGTCCCAGTGGTATTTGTTACTGGATGTTTTCTTGTTTGCATATTTTTTTATTAAAGTACTAGGTTTAATTCCCGTGTGATACACACGGGTTAAATAACAATATTTTTAAAAAATATATTTGTATATTTAAAAATTTATAAATATTTAATATTTATGTATTTATAAATATTTTATAAAAATTATCATAATCACAATTTTGTTTGCTTCATCAACTCTCCACTTAATTTTCCCTCCAAATATTTTATAAAAATTATCATAATCACAAAAAGTTTTAATAGCCCCTCTAAAACCTTGATTTATTATGTAGATATTCTGTTTATTTTCATCTAAAACCTTTTATGTTGATATCATAGTGGTGGACAACTGGGCATAGGTGATAGACGTTACACATGTTAGGTAACTAATAATTGAATAGTAAAATTATTAAGCTCTTTAACACGAAAGCTAAAAATAAAAAAATTCGGTGTGAAGTGATTGCATAAGTGCATTCATTGCATTCTTCATTGTTATTCCTCTTTGAATCTTTCCATATTGTCCAAATAACTCGTGGTATTTGTTTGATTATTTTTCATAAAAATATAATTGTAGTTGTTTGACATCGAGATTGATATACACACACATATATATATAGTTGTACTTTAAGCATTATATAATTGTACATACAAATTTACATGTTGGTTTTCAAAAAATTTTACACTAAAACGTTTGTAAATTCAAAATTTTTTTGAAATTTAATAGCTTAAAAAATATAGCAGAAAACCAAAGAAAATATATAATTATTTTGGTATAGGGAAATTAATGTAACTAATTAGGGGTGAAACTGTAAGTTTTTCTGTAATTTATTAATAGGGTAATTGGATTTAATCACCTCCAACTATTGGTTATTGGCCGTTGTCACCCTCAAGTATCACTTTGGCCAATATAACTCCGAACTAAACACGTTGGTGTCCGTATCACCAAAATTCAACCAATTCAAGTCACTTTTGGTTAACTTTTGATTATTTTTTGGTTAGCCTTTGGTGTTACGGACACCGTATCATCAAAAGTTAACCAATTCAAGTCACTTATGGTTAATTTTTGGTTAATTTTTGTTAAATTTTGGTGCTATAGACACCAAAGTGTTTAGTTGGGAGTTATATTGGCCAAAGTGATACTTGAGGGTGACAGCGGCCAATAACCAATAGTTGAAGGTGATTAATCCAATAACCCTTATTAATAACAAGGGATTAGAGTGTAACTAATTTTAGAGGTTGAATGGTATTTAATGTTAAAAAATCCATAAGACCCTCATTTTTTGTTATACATCATGTATTTACACTTGTAAGTGTTTTTATTTTTTGGGTATCTTAATATATCCCTCCAATCTCTTTTATATATAGTATAGATTATTTTCAAGTCACTTAACAAGAAATTGTCCAAATGTGTCATACACTTTCAAAATGATCTTTCAAACCTTGCGATTACCAAAGGAAGGCAAATCAGGAATTATCTCTACGTGTTTGAATCATCATCCAAAACAATGTTAGATGCAAGATTGGTGATAATATGATACAATCACTAAATCAAGTAGCGCGCAAGTTGTTAATATATGTTCAGGAACATGTTTATTATGTATTGTTTGAGTCGGGTACGTTGGATCTCTAAGTGTTTGAATTGTCCTAAACAATGTAAGTTGTTAGTTGTGTCGTGGTTGATGTGGGTGTACAATATACTGTGAGGTTTAAACATGTTCATTTCAACAATATTTCTCCTGAAAGTTTTTGTTCATGTAGATCGAACAAAACTTCTAGAAAAAAAACTCACCAATCATCAATCTATCTAATAAATCAAACTTTTAGGGGGCAATTTTTGGAGGGATTTTTTTTTCTATAATAGGAAGTTTGGGAGGTAAAATTTAGCTAAATTTTTCACCATGCAAGTTGATGGAGCCAACTCCTTAAATGTTATATATTTACAAACTAGTTTAGTCCCCGTGCTACGCTCGGGAACATAACACACAAACGGTGATTTTAAAAATATTAATGGGACACGGATGATTACAGTCAACTTTGAGAGAAAACGGTGGAAAATCGTAAGCCAAGATTTTGTTTAAAAAATATTATTTTAGTATATAGCAATACTATACTCAATTTAAAAAGATTTAAATCCTCGACTTTATAGTGTTTTTTTAAATAATGTCGTGTAAAAAAAATTATGTATCTTTAAAAAAATTGAGCTATTTAATTGTAGATTATTACAAAGTTTATACATAGGTTTTTTTATACCCCATCAAATATAAGATGACTCATTCACACCTCTAGTAGGAGAGGGTTTAAAATGTAAATAATCTTAAATTTCTAAAGACTCTCCTAGATATTAAGGGATCAAAATGTAATTAAGGTTATTATAATAGATTATTATTATAGATATATACATATTTCAATATAAAAATATTATTATGAGATAAAATCTCTCATATTGCCACATAAGCAAAAACCATCTCTAATGATGACAACTAAGCAAAATAGATTTTGCTATAAGGATATATATATATATATATATATATATATATATATATACTAGTTTAGTGCCCGCGCTACGCTCGGGAACACAACATTCAAGTGATGCTTTTAAGGATATTCATGAACGTTCCAATAAGTTTTGAAACAAAACCGTGGTAAACCGGAACACGAAATATATTTTTAAAAATTAAATTTTTAGTATAACAATATTATACTCAAATTAAAGAGAATAAAATGCTCAGTTTTATGGTGTAGTTTATTTTTTTTAAATCCATATAAAAAAGTTATGTGTATTATTATTAATTTTAGCCATAAGTTTCATTTTCACACCCTATCAAATATAAATCGACTCATGTACACCCTTTGTAGTAGAGGGTTAAAAGTATAAATACTTTTAAATTTTTCAGAATTCTCCAAAATATTAGGGGACCAATAATGTAATTAGTTTTATTATAATAAATTTTATATAAATATTTTAAATAAAAAAATTATTATTATGAGATAAACTCTCAAATGATGCCACATAAGCCAGAAGCTTTAAAATAGTGCCACATAAGCTTTTTTGGTTTTGCTATATTATATAAAGATTGTTAAATATAATGGTTATAATTTCTTTATAAATATTACTATTTAACCCGTGTGTAACACACGGGTATTAAACCTAGTCTATCTAATAATTCTAACTTTTAGGAGGCTACTTTTGAGGGGATTTTTTTTTATATTAGGAAATTTTGGTGGGAAATTGAATGGAATTTTAACCATGCATGCATAAGTTCATAGAGTAAAATTTCTTAAATATAAAATATTTACAAATTGTTAAACATAATGATTATAATTTCTTTACAAATATTATTATTTAACCCGTGTGTAACACACGGGTATTAAACCTAGTCTTGCATTACAACAAAAGTTTTTGTGCATAGGTCATTTGTTTACCTGATTGGCTTGGGTGAGCTGATCCATGAGCTCACGCGGCTAGTGTTTTTCTCTTCGTTTCTTCTTTTGATGTAGGTCGTTTTTCAACTGCCAATGCGTTTTCTAACAATGCATGTCAATTTGTATTTGAGCAGTAGTCATTTAACTCATCAGTCATCAGAAGTCAAACATTGAATTGTAACAATGAAAGAATTTGGATGTAACTTGTTTATTGTTGAAGTCTGTTTACGTTACAAGATCGTGAGCTTAAACTCATCTAGTCTTGATGTTATAGATAGGTACACTCACAACATTCCCAGACATCTTACTCGTGGAGAAGATAAACTCATCCTTATTAACATCAAATGAGACGGGGAAAAAAGTACAAAATCCAATCCAAGACTCGGGGAAAGTAATGATATTTCTGACCCAAACACAACTTTCATAGTCTTGTAATATCCATACATGGATTTGGTAGCTTCCCTTCACAAAATGATAGTAAAAAACTCCAACACAACCATTGATTTTAATGATGCGAGGTATGTTTAGTTTGCCTTTCAAGAACATTGGAGAGGGTTGAAAACTACATTGATCGGTGCTAATTATTGAAAACTTGTATGTTCTCAAATCAAAAGCCAAAATTCCCAACGGATCATCAAGCATTACATGTAGGGGTGTCAATTCTTGACACGACACGAAACACGAACCGAACACGACACAAAATTAATAATGGTTTTGGGTTGACAAATATAACCCGTTTAAAAATACGGGTCATGCTAGGGTTGACCCGTATAAAAACGGGTCGTTTTCGGGTTGAAACATTTAAAAAACGGGTTGACCCGCCAACCCGTTTAGGTTTTAAAATTAGTTCATCTATTTTTTTTGTTTTCTAAAAATGAGTGTTAAGTTACTTTTATCTTTAGTATTTGTACTCACAATAAAAAAAATCATTACCACCTAAGTTTTTACCTTTACATTTTCAAAGCTAAGTATTTATTATTGTTTTTGTTTATTTTAAATAAATTTGATTTGAATAAGATTTTAAGTAAATATATGGTTACTTATAGTATATTTTTAATTAAAACCCAATATACCTAGTTGTTATACCCAAAATCACATATTAAACATGTTACTCTTAATCGATTTACACAATAACTCACTTATAACTCGTAAATTTATTAGGTTCATTTTGATAAACGACTTAAACGGGTCATATTTGGGTTGACCCGAATTTATGTTATTCGGGTTAGGGTTGTCATTTTTGACACGAATAGGAATATGGGTCGGGTTAGGGTTGCATAATTCAACCCGTCAATCCGCCAACCCGCGGTCCTTCAACCCGCTAACCCGTCAACCCGACACGATTGACACCTCTAATTACATATATTACACTATTGACACAAACGCTACGTTTGATATAGTAGCGCAAATATTAACCTCTCAATGAATAATTGAGAATGATATGTATTCTATATATAACCAAGTGAAAGAGTTGGACAATGATTGGCATAATGACCATCAGTCCTACAAAGCTGACAATGAGGGGATCGACGCCCGCGATTGTGACCACCTCGGAACGAAGAGGAACGACCCCGACCACGAGTGCCACGAATAGATGGATTTTGATGTTGAACGGAAAAGGCAACAGCAGGAGCAGAAGTTTGATGCATAGAGCGAAGAAACAACTCATGATTTTCGGCCTGAGATATGAGATCATGAAAAGATATAGTTGTCTGAGAAGCACGAATAGCAATGATAAAGGTTTCAAAGGAGAGACCGAGGCCATAGAGAAACCAATTGCGTTTCTCAATCTCTTGAACTTCATGACCAATAGCACTAAGTTGATCACACAAACCCTTGAATTTGCGACCATATTCAGATACAGTAGATGAGCCCTTAGTCAAACCACGAAGTTGATCACGTAAGGTTTGAATACGGTCATCAGAACAACTGCTGTAAGCATTGCTGAGAGCGAGCCAAATCTGACGGGTAGTGATTTGATCGAGAGTTTCAGTAGCAGCTTCATCTGAAAGGGATGAATTGAGAAGAATAATTGTTCGCTGATCATCATCAAGCCAAGTAATAAATTCGGGATTGGGGACTGTCTTCTGATCAACGGTGACAGTCTTACTAGGGCAGGGCAACGTGCCATCAACATGCCCTAAAAGTTTTTGATATGATAAGAGAGGAAGCATTTGGTTGCGCCATAGAAGATAACTTGAAGGAGTGAGTTTGATGGTGATCATGTGAAGGATAGTAGACATGGGATAGCCGGTGGTGGTTAAAGAGGAGGCAGCCATGGTGAAGAAAAAAGAAAGGGGAAGGTGATCGGAAGGTAGAAGAAGAAACGGAGGGTGGGAGGGGTTTTAAGAGAGGTAAATAACTGATACCATATTAACCTCTCAATGAATAATTGAGAGTGATATGTATTCTATATATAACCAAGTGAAATTACAAGTACAGTACATCAAGAATGAGAAAATAACAAATACAATATGAATATTAAATGACAATGGCACTAAGTAAATCTAACAGCAAACCATCCCAAGTAAAACCAATAGGAGGATCCGCTTGAATCTTCTTGCTCCACAAATAACTTGACATAGAAAAAATCAAAATCTCAACATTAGAATTAGTTTCTAAATGTGGTTTCTTAATAATCAAAACCTTATGGTCATTGGTGGACTCATCATACCCAAAAAAGGAAAACAAGTACTTTTCAAATTTGTTAATCGTAAAAGTTTGATGTGTGCTAGGGTTAAGAACGGATGCTTGAGAGGGTGATAAGGACCGAAATCCCACGGAACACAAGAAAAATATACCAACCCGTTCAAATGTTCGGCTTTTGTGGAATGAGCACCAGCAGCATTATCGAGTGTGATGAGATGAGTGACAGGTCCACCGTCATGGGAAGCAGAGAGGAGGTGACGTTTTCGAGTGGAATAATCGTAAGTAGAAATGAATAATCTGGTATGGTGGTTGAGGGTGGCGCGAGTGAAGTGGAGTTTGGTGAATGATGGATGGGAGATGATCGAGAGCCATTGTTTGGAGACTAATCTGAATCGGAGTATGGATTTGGGTTATTGGATTTTAATAATCCGAACTTTTGTATATTGCCGATATTAATCCCAACTTAAAAAATTCCTTGTGACAATCCCAATTTGTAACTTATTTTCCTACAGTGATCCTCCGTAAAAGTTAACTTAACGCCATTAACTTTTTCTCAAATTTCTGACCGATGTTTAGGGCTTTTGATCGGGAGGACGATATGAATCTATTGATGTAAAATTTATCTTGAGCCGATGCTCCAAACGAAGAAATTTTAACATCCGATTTAAGCACCGTTAGGTTTAAAGACCCGATTGAAGACCATTTGGTCGTTTGGAGCATCGGCTCAAGGTAAGTTTTACATCAATAGAATCGTATCGTCATCCCGATCAAAAGCCCTAAACATCGGTCAAAAATTCAAAAAAAATTTAACGGCGTTAAGTTAACTTTAACGAGAGGATCATTGTAAGAAAATAAGTTACAAGTTGGGATTGTCACAGAGAATTTTTTAAGTTGGGATTAATATCGGCCAATATACAAAAGTTCGGATTATTAAAATCCAATAACCCTATGGATTTGACGGGGAGTCTGGAGATGATCTCTTCGATGATTTCAAATGGGAATGAAATGTTAATTATACTCATCTTCACCAATCCAATATCACTTCTCGTCGTCAATTGATCTTGTTCTAGGGTTTTCATTTTGAAGGCACAATTATTGTGCACCAGGGCTGGTCTTGCGAATTTTGATGCCTTGTGCGGACTAAGAAAAAAGGCCCCCTTCCCGAGCACTAACGCACCAATTACAATCATTTAGTCAATTACTAATTTAGTTCTAAAATTACTCAATTAGTTCTAACTTCTAAAGTCTAAACAATTAGTCATTTACTCAATTACTTAATTCTATTTTTTATAAACCATAGAAAATAGAAATCTAAAGTACAAAATAAGTTAATAATAAAAATTAAAAAGTAACAATTAACAATTACCTCGTTGCTAACCTTTAAACCTCTCTAGTTTCTTGAATTCTTGTCTTCAAATCGTCGCTAGTCTCTAGTACCTAGTCGCTATCTGTGCTGATTGCTGAAACCCTACTGCTGTTGCCGCCGCTTTGCTCTTCAACATCGACAATTACATGTGGACATGTGTGCTTTCAAATTCCAATACCTTGTTTCATAATCCATTTTACCATTTGTGGGCTTTTGAAACTTGACAGCAGTAGGCTTTTGGCATTTGATTGTGTGGGTTTCTAAGTTTCAGCCTACATATAAGTTTTATTAAAAAAAAAATTGTAATATAATTTTTTTTTTAAATTTGGTGCCCACGTCAAGCGAGTGTCCTATACGATCGCCCATGTCGCACACCCTCTAGGCCGCCCCTGTTGTACACCTTTTGATAATATGAAGTGCATGCATGTTGTGAACAATGATCATGATATCATTATATATACAGTTAAGTACAATTTCCACCCCTGTGGTTTATATTCAAAGTCACTTTGCATCCCCGTATGAAAATTAGACCCTTTGCACCCCTATGGTTTTTAAAGCGAATGATTTGCATCACTAGCTCCCTAACTTTGTCCGTTAGTTGAGTGTTAATTGAAGGGGGTAAAAACGACTTTTAAGCATTTAAAAATTTATTATATCAATTTACATATCTAAGGTTCCCATATCCTTGGAAAATTCATTTGTTCTTCCACACAACCAGTGACGAATCTAGAAATTAAGTTTGAAGAAACTTTTCCGTGTCAAATCAAAATGTTAAAATTCTCCGCAAGTAGACACTCATCACTTGTTTTGCTTAGGTTGATCTGTGTCTTACTTTGCAGATGGGGTTTGCATTTTGTTACTATCTCTTTGATGTATATTTTTGTAGACTTTCTACCATTAAGTAGTGTTTTACAAGCACATTTGAATCTTGTGTTAATTTTCAAAGAAGCTCTGCTAAACAGTATACCGTTTTTAAGTTATGTTATTTTTTGCATTAAACACTAGTCAGATGGTGTGAGCTACGTTAATATCATCATCTTAACGTATGTAACGAAGTTACAAGCGCGTCATGTCTTGCACATGCATTACACCTTAATTTCACCAACATAACATAAATATATGCAGAACTGCTAGAAAGAATTACCTGGTGTTAGAAGTTGTTTTTGAGCATCCAACATGCTATTCTAACTATACAGTGTTGAATCTCATATATATAAAAGACATCGGGTCTAACTGCAAGCTAGACATAGAAAAACAAAAAGGGAAACGAACACGGATCGAATAAAAAAACCGCCATTCTGTGTATCAGTTTCAATCATTCCCTGATTTCAATCGATAAAAGCCCCACATTGAAAAAAACTATAGCAAGGCGTAGAAACAAGAACCGGCTCCAAGGCAAGCTTCAATGACAAATGAAGGATTACAATATATGTTGATGTGGTTTGGGAGCAAATCTGTGCTCCAAGAAAGCTTGTCATTCAACTACTTCAACAACGTTGCGCGCCTCGGACACTATAACAAAACTGTGACACCCCGCCCGGCGGCGGAAACACCGGGCTGTCATTGAAATTGGACATCAATAGTACAAAGCACATGGCACACTAAAAGCATATTTTAATATCATTAAGCACTAACTGTTGTGACATAAATGAGAAATAAATAGCATTAAAAGAGAAGTAAAAGCCAACAATTAATAGCGTTTAATTTCGATTTATTCTAGGTCCAATAAGCATCCTAAATGTCTCGAAAGCATAAACGCTCAACATCACCTGAAATATGTAAAAATAAAGTTAGCTATTTAAAGCTAGTGAGTAAACCACAATTGATACATAATAATATAGAAATCCGAGATCATCATAATATGCTGCGCAATCTTACATGCATAGCTATTTCATCATATTACTCAACCTTTGACCATAGAACACATGAACACATTGAACACACATTGAACACCATCATTGTATAGCAACTTGTAATCATTTGTCATGAGGAACCAACTCATGTTGCAATTAGTGATAACTGTCAGTTAACCGTCATTTAACCGTCTCGATGTGTAAGTTATCAAAAATTGTTTTAGCATCGAAGGGACATAGTAGCATAGCAACAAGTATCACAGTATAGTAACTAGTAACCATTGAATAGAATCGCCGGGTTTAAATCACCTATCAGGCCATTAGTGTAGGTGGGTTTGTCAGACCATTAGCGCTAACATTGTACCGGTGGAAATTACAAGTAATACACTACTTTAAACTACCACATAAGGATTGCATCTTGTCGCGAACAAGACTAACACATTTAATGATCTCATTTGAAAATAGAAACAAAGAAACGAAAACCGAAAACATTGAATAGTAATTGAACATATTTCAGCCCCAAAATGTAAAGTAAAAAGGGGAGTGAATTTACTCACCTTGAAATGCACTAGATAACCGAAATAGAAACGCAACAATAACGAACCGAGGGTTGCCCAAATATTAGTATCACCTAATTAATTGGGAAAAACCCTAACTTAGAAACGAAACAATAATATAGTAACAAGAATCAAAACAAGAAAATCTAGGGTTTCGGGTTTGGGATTTTAGGGTTTTAAATTACGAATTGGGATTTTGGTACGAAACGTAATAGTATTTATACGCATCCATTTTTAGTTTTATATATATATTATAAGTATTTCTTCTTGTATTTTCTTTCGTACAAATTCAAAATACTAAATAACTTTGTTATTTGTATATATAGAAATTATAAGTCTTAATATCCTTAAAATGTATATAGTATGTATATTTGTATAGTTACTAATAGTCACGAAAACATTATTTATAAGTTTTTATGCCTTTAAAAATATATAAAACTTAAATATGTTATTTAGGTTATTAGAAAAGTTTAATTAAATGTTTAAAATGGTTAAAAGTACAAAAATTAAATAAAACAGGTCATGGGACTCGAACCCATGACCAACTCGTAACCAACAGCAGTTTACCACCAGACCAGATGCTTATTTTGTTATCAGACTTTATTTTTAAACGTTTTAACATTTCATAAACAACAACCCCCATTTCATACTCAAACCCTAGAACAAAGATCCGTTCAATTCGTTCAAACCTGCTAATCCAATCCCAAACAAACATAGGGATTTTAATCTACGTTGAATCACGAGCATTTTGATGTATAGAACTTACTTGATTATGATGATTTGATACGGTTTTGAATAGGATGAAGAATCGTCTGTTCTGATGTCCAGGAGGTAGAAACTGCTCGATCCGTCGGAAAAATATTGTTGTTGCCGTGATTCGTTAATATGCAGGGATAACAATTTGTTTTTGATGAATTGGAAGTGTTAATCGCATGTTAAGGGTGGTACGCGTATGGTTTAATTGCTGATTAGAGGCTTAATTACGGAATGGACGATTTCGAATTGATTACACATTCAATCCGCGTGAATCACGCTGTAAAACGGGTCATCGACAGTTAGGGGGGTTCGAGACTTACTGGGAATAGATTAAGAGTGATTTTTAGACTTTAAAATCTCGAAATTAAAGCATAAAACGCGTCGCCGGAGTGGGAGGGGTTGGCCGGAACTGCGCCGGCAAGGGTGGCCGGAAAAACGGGGTGCAAGGGGGGGCTGGGTTGGTTTAATTAAAATGTTACACAATTGGTCCCTGAAGATTTATATGTTTATTATTTAAGTTATGAACTTTTAAATTCAAGTTTCAATAATTACAATTTTGGCCCAAAGTTAGTTTTATAAATTATATTAACTAACTTAACTAAGTCGAGACGCCACGTTTAAATAAGTGACGTTGTTATATTTTTAGCACGTTTATGGCGTCAAGTGACTATTCCAAGACTCGGAAATAATTTTGTTTAACAAATTTTTTATAAAATCTCTTTTATAAACTATATATATATATATATATATATGTTTTCTTTACATATAAAGTATATATATATTCTTTGAAGGTTTAATAAATTGTATTTAGTATTTAATTAGTATACATTGGATAATAATTCGATCGTTATATATTAAGAACAAGAAATAACGTAACGTCCATTCATATTTATATATATGTTTTTAATATCGACGCGCTACGTTTTACGAAAATAAATATGATTACAAATAAGAGGTACACAATTTCGGGTTCGAGTCGGATAATCGGATTCAGTTTCGGGGCAGATGTCACAAAAACCAAAAGCAAATATGTGTATTATTGGTTTCAGGGTATACTGAAATGGTTAGTAGGGTTATGAAGCAAATATGTACGTGTTTATGAAGTTATAGTGCCCATATCATGCAGATAGTGAAATGCATTAAATTAAGTACAGTTTTTACTTAAAATTGTCTCAAATGACTTGGTCCCAGACCTAAATCATGTGCGATGCATAGAACTGTTCTTTATATTAATAGTGGATATAAAGTGACATGTTTTATTGTTTTGTGGCTGACTTGCATGAATTTGGGTTACAACCACACCCTGCTAGTTTTGAACATTATGTCTTAGGCAGTTTGGGCATGTTGTGTAGTACCAAGGTAAGTTTTGTGCGAAGGCCGGATGTTATTTATGTAGTAATGATTATTGTGGTGGATTTACATTTTTTAAGTGCAATCATTTGTTTACCTGGTTAGCTTGAGTGAGCGCGCTATTGTTTTTTGTTCCTTTCTTCTTCTGGTGTATGACGTTGTTCAATTACGAATGCTTTTTTTTAACAATGTGTGAGTGTGCCAGTCTGTATTAATTGCAGTAGTCCTTTGGGTATACAAGGTTCAATCATATTGACTTCACCGTCCACAAATACTAAAACGTCTGCGTACGTAAAACTATGGCAATAAGCATCAACGTTTGATGAATCTGAGTAGTATCTTGACATTTAATTGCAAGTTTTAGAATTCACATGAAAAACCATTCTAAGAGTTTGTGACTTGGTTTCAAACACGCTGTCTCTTGCATTAGGGAAACGGCATTTGTATAATTAGCGGTTTTGCATTGTATAACTTGTGACTATTAAGATGATAGTTTATAACTGCATTTCATGTTTTCAAAGCTAAAAAAAGAAATATTATTATAGAGATAACATGATACTGTGGTTCATATTTTATATAGCTAGGAAGGAAAATTAATGAACATTAAGAACAACTTAACCACACTAACTCATTACCTAATAATAACTAAGATAAAATTAACATACTAGAAACTGAAATAAGGGTACTTAGCAGAAGCTCTATATGAGCATGCATCAAAGAAATAACAATAAAGTGCAAACCTCAGTTACAAAGTAAGATGTGTGAACCAACGCTGATTAAGCAATCTTCTTTTGGTGTTGTTTTTTCCCTCTTACAGACAACATGCTATCAACATAACACTTGATGTGATCGAACTTCAAGGTTTTCGAGAACGGAAATTGATCAGTGAAAGTGAACTGTAATGATTTAAAACATTTAGTCTTGATGTTATACATAGGTACATTTACCACATTCCCAGACACCTTACTCGTGACGAAAATAAACTCATCCTTATTAACATCAAACGAGTCAGGGAATGAATTATCAGATCCAATCCAAGACTCGGGGAAGATAATGATTTCTTCCACCCAAACACGAGTTTCATAGTCTTGTAATATCCAGATACACAATTGGTTGCTTTCCTCCACGCGCTGATACCAAAAGACGCCAACACAGCCATTGATTTTAGTGATCCAAGGTCTGTTAAGTTTGCCGTGCAGTTTACGAGTTTGAAGTGACATGAGACCTTGAGGGGTGCTAATTATCGAAAACTTGTATGTTCTCAAATCAAAAGCCAAAATGCCCAACGGATCATCAAGCAATAAATGTATTACACTATTGACACAAACACTAAGTTCGGTGTTGTAATATTGCAAATCATCCCAATTAAAACCAATAGGAGGATCCACTCGAATCTTCCGCCACGAATAACTCGACATAGAAAAAATATAAATATCAAAAAAAGGTTTACTGAACATCAAAACCTTATGGTCGTTGGTAGACTCATCAAACCCAAATAAGTGAAACACATGACAATCAAATGTGTTAATCGTAAAAGTTTGAAGCGTGCTCGGGTTAAGAACATATGCTCGAGGGTGGTCGTAAGAATCGAATATCCATGGGACACAAGAAAAACATACCAACCCGTTTAAGTGTTCAGATTTTGTGCCTCTTACACAATAAGCAGATACGAGTGTCTTGATAAGAGTGACGGGGCCACCGTCGTGTGAAGCGGAGAAAAGGTATCGCTTGCGAGTGGAAGGATCGCAAGCAGAGATGAATAGTCTGGTGTGGTGGTTGAAGATGGCACGAGTGAAATGTAGTTTGGTGAATGATGGATTGTTGGAGATGATCGAGAGCCATTGTTTCGAGACTGATCGGAACCGGAGTAACGATTTGACAGGGAGACCGGGGAGAATGTTTTCGATGATTTCGATTGGAAATGAAAATGCTGATCGCTCTTGTTTTAGGGTTTTCATTTTCTGGTTTGTGGCTTGCAATTTGCAATACTCATTTTAATAACCGGTACCCAAACCTAGGCCTTACTTAAATATTTTTTTTAGTAAATTATCAAAATAGTCCTTGAGTTTGTATTATTTCAACCACTTTGTCCTATCATGCAAAAGTGTATCACATTAAATAAATCGAGTGCACAATCAAACCTAGATGCTGCAGCCACTTAATCACACAGATTAAGCCGTAATGAGCAAAAGCATATGTCGGTTACAATCACCACGGGTGTATGTAAATGGGGTGGGCTTGTCAGACCAAATAGTACTATTATTGATAACCGTTGGTTTGAGTAAATTAATGATTGTGCTAGAATAAATGTTTATCAACCTATGAAACACGTAATTACAAGTAATAACACACATGAATTGAATTGAATATAATGAACCAAATGAATAAAATGAGCAAAATGAATAAAACATGATCAATATGATTTAATAGGTAACATGATTTCACCCCAAAGAATAAAACGAGAAAAATAGGCTATGAATACTCACATGGTTAATTGCTAGTGATAAAATTAGATAGCTTGAGGAGTAAGGCACCGAAGAGTCTCGTTAGAAGGCAACCTAAAGAACGATATTTAATTTAAAATAAAAAACTTACTGTTATAAGACGATTTAGGAACTAAGGTTTCTAAAAAAAGATATGGAGGTTTAACTTAATGACCATTCTAAATAACTTGGTAATGAATTAATATGTATAGATAATAGTTTACGTAATAATGGTTGGACTACTAATAATAGATAAATGAATAATTTTAGTTAAGTTATATTTGTATAATAAGAATTACTAATAAAATAACTTATTACAAACAATTAGTTATTTAAAGTAATAAATTTGATAAGTGATGAATTAAACCCGAGATGGTTTATTTAAAGATAATTAGTTTGTATAAAATTCTATAATATGTACAAGACTTTGAATGCTTAAAAACCATAAATAAATTTTTAGTCGTCGGACTTTTATAAAATTTTATAAAATGACTAAATGTTTATTCGAACAAGTTTTCTTTTAATTTGATTTAATAAAAAGAGAATGTTAGATCCGGAACCCGAACCCGGGTCCTTGGGTTCAATGAAGCGTGCATCATCGCCAAACCAAAGTGTTTTTTTTTCTGTTGTTTTAAACCATAATTAATTGAGTAAATTCAGACATTTACTAAACCTTAAATTCAAGATAAATCATATAGTTCTAAACCTTCTAATTGGACATGAAAACAAATCTGTAATGGAAACTGAACATAGAGTTAATGATTTATGCATCAAGAAGAGTGTAAGGACATGTTTAATTACCTCAATTGATGACGGATTGATATCAAGAAAAAGAAAGAAGCCTTGTAATTTTTGAAGATTAAACCCAATCCAATAAATAGTATAATGAAAGTAGTTACTCCAGAATGCTCCAACTGTGAACTAGGAGTACAATTCTTCGACCAACTTTAGATGTTGATAGCCGGACTATGACAAACGAATCGTAATTAACATTGAGACAGAAACGACCATTGATTGTGACTATGTGTGTTGTTAAAGCGAATGAAATATAATAGATGTTTCGGTGATAATAAAGGGATCGTTTTGCCCAATTTATGAGGGTTCGATCGTTTCTAAATTGATATACACGTGAATGAGTTATATTCGTATTTATAGAATCAAGTTAATGGAATTCCGAGATTGTTGGTTCGATTGATAGTTAACTAGGTACTGGATGAAATAAAAGAAGGATTTGGTCAATCAATTTGAATAAAAATCACGATATCTTCTCGGATTAGTTTTGGAATATATTCACTTGAAAACATATCTCGAAATTATTGGTGAAACGGCAGATAACGACGTTGAAGGGATTGCTAGGTTCGAATCTCGCACATAAACGTGCTAAGCCTATTTAATTGGGTTCAATATGAAAAAAAACATGATTTGCGACTGCCGGCGCTTGTCGTAATTGGCCGGCGTAACCACTGGAACGCAAGTTTGAAAAGGGTGGGAGAATGGTTTGGTTAAATGATTTAATTTAAGCTTACATCTAAGCCCTTCAAGTTTTATTATTTTTATAAAGTTTTAAAACTAACTAACCAATTTATATATACTTTTATAACTTTTATAAATTTAATGTGAAATGATTAATATCAATAAGTGATTCAAGTGTAATACTTTAAGTGAATGTATGATTATTTGTTCGAATGTTAATGAAATTCCTAAAACGGTTCGGGTGTAACGTATGAGTCGGGTTTGGATCGAAGCAAATGTTACAGTCTTAAGGGGGTGGAATGTAACATCCCACATCGGTTGGGAGGGAGAACAAAGCCCGCCTTATAAAGGGGTGGAAACCTTCCCTACCATGACGCGTTTTAAAATCGTGAGGAGCGGCGCCTGAGGGCGTTCCGGCTGCCAAAGCGGACAATATCATGGTGCGCTTACACTGGACTGTTATATATAGTTTGTCAATATATTTATATCAATAACTAATGTCATATATGGATTATAAATCATTAATTTTACGTTGGATATAACTTCATGATGTTGATATCGTAAACTGATTCTTTTTATCCTTGAAATAGAACGCAGTTTATATATAGAAAGTGAAACAAAATATTTTTTGTATTTAATGCAGTTTGTTAGGTTCAATCCAAATTAGAAAGTGGTTTGTGGTTTGGATTAGGTTTTCATGAATTAGGTTTGGTTCGGATTGTGGTTTCAACAAAAAATATTGTCAATCCAAAAAACTCGAACCGAAAAAACCGAAAAACCCACAATCCGAACCAATGAAAAAACCGAAAAACCCACAATCCGGAAATCTTGGATAGTCATTGGCAAACCTCCAATATATTGTTCAATACCACGGGATTCGGGAGTGACCATATTAGGACACAGAGTACTGAGCTGAGAAAAACGATCATTGTAGGCCACATTTTCACCACTGTCTTGTTTGAGACCCCAGAATTCACCCTCGAGTTTACGAATTTCGCTAGGAGGGCAATATTTATCAGTCATGGCGGTTTTGAATTCATCCCAAGTCATTTCAGAGATTTCATCATCACCACGTCTACGTTTCTCATCATTCCACCAAGTCAAAGCACCCTTTTGGAGGACACTCGTGGCATAGCGGACTTTGAAGTTTTCGGGACACTCGCAGTTAACGAAGGTACTCTCCATACTTTCGTACCATTGGAGAAGACCAGTAGCCCCTTCATTACCAAAGAATTTTGTTGGACCGCAAGAATTGAAGTACTTTAGAGTACAGTGAGGAGTCTTAGGCTGAGCGTTTTGATTAGCATTATTGAGTTGAGTCACGAGATTGGGCAATATATTAGCCATTTGGGTCGCAATGGTATTAGCAAGTCGTTCACGTCTAGTTGCCATTCTACAAGATAAGATAGAAAAAGAATTTCATGAGACATAGAAAATTTTTGAGATAACATAAGTTGTATTGGAATTTTGGATTGAATGGAAAGGACAATTGTACTTTGAATTTCATAGAATTTTTAGAAACACATATAATAGTAATCACTTTGAAATCATTGAAATGTAAGTTAACAACCTTGAAATAACATTTGAAATAATATATAAACCCATTGAAATAAATTTGAAATCATAGAAAATGATAATCATAAAATCGTTAAGTAAGTATGATTTGAAGGCTTAGGAATGTGTCTTGGTTTTGGACACTTAAGACTTATCAAAGTGCTAAGTTCGTTCTCAACGTATTCGAGAAGGCGTGCTTTAGCCTATAGGTTCACACTCATCTCGTACATCCCCAGGTAAGCATACAGGTCTCTTAAAGAGATTTATACGAAATGCTTGCCTTAGACAGGATGTCCGTGATACATGCGTTCCCCCTTCCAGATTGCACAAGTTCCCACGTTTCGAACTTACTTAAGACGATGACGAGATTCCACAAAGAGAAAGATCCTAATCACACAGAAGAGTCTCTTGTAGTTCCTTCGCGAAATCGGATAAGAAATGAGATAAAGGAAAGACATAGAAATGTTCATAAAAGAAATAAGGATGTAAGTTCTAGAAGAGTTTTTAAGCATAAACTATTTGCACTAAGGACTCTTAGGTTATAGTCTAGGTCGGTGTGTTTCTAATACCCTATCCTAGTTCCCTATAACCATGGCTCTGATACCAAACTGTGACACCCCGCCCGGCGGCGGAAACACCGGGCTGTCATTGGAATTGGATATCAATAGTAGGCAAAGCACATGGTATTTATTTATTACGTTCAATAATGATATAGTAAGTTTAGTACAAGAGTCTTAAATGGATACGATAAAAGTACATAAACCGAAACAGTAAATGCAATTGTCTGATTTATTATTCTAGGTCCAAGGCAATCCTATGTCTTGGCAAAAGCAACAAAATAATCAAAAGCATCACCTGAAACATGTGAAAATAAAGTTAGCTATTTAAAGCTAGTGAGTAAACCACAACTTGATACATAGTAATACAGAAAATCCGAGATCATCATAATATGCTGTGCAAGCCTACATGCATAGCTATTTCATATCATTCTCGACCATGACCCCTTGCACACACATTGTAAACCATAATTGTAACGTAACTTGTAGCCATTTATCATGAGGAACCAACTCATGTATTAATTAACGATAACTTTTAAGCAACCGTCTCGTAACCGTCTCGATATTTAAGTTATCATTAATTATTTAGCAACTTAGGGACATGGCATAGCAATAGCAACTTGTATCATCGTATAGCAACTTGTAACATCGAATAGCAACTCGTAACATTGTATTGTATGGACGGGTTTAAATCACCTATCGTTGTTGTACATGTAGGTGGGTTTGTCAGACCATTAGCGCTAACATTGTACCGCTGGGATTACAAAGTAATAATACTACTTTAAACTACCACATAAGTTTGCATCTTGCCCGGAACAAGACTAACATATTTTATGATCTCTGTTGAAAAATAAAATAGAAACTGGAAAACATTGTATTGTAATAGAACACGTTTCAGCCCCAAAATGTAAAAGTAAAAAGGGGAGTGAAATTACTCACCTTGAACTCGGGCACGAAACAAATAGTAAACAAAATAGAACCGAGGATCGTCCAAATATTAGAATCACCTAATTAAGTGACAATCCTAACTTAGTAAAACATATTGTATGAAAATCTAGAATTGGAAAAATAGAAGTCAAAGGAAATTGGAATTCTAGGGTTTCGGATTTGGGATTTGGGGTTTTTCCGTTAATCGTCTAAAATATATAGCCCGTTTATTCAAACAATAGCAATAGTAATAATAATTATTTTGATAAACGATAACAACTTTATTAATATATTTTGAACCGCAATCATATAATGTAACAAAAATATGTTATTTTAGTTTAAAACTCTTACACAAATTTAATGTATTTTAAAGTCCATTTACAAGTCTTATTTGTATAAACCTTATCTATAAAAATTTGTATACATTTTGTAAGTATTCAAAATACATTTTAATAGTATTTTTATATAATTTAAAAGTATTTGTAATATTATATTTTATAAAACTAAGTTTATATAAATAATGGTTTTGGCTATATTTTGTAAGATTTATATGTTTTTATAAAATGTAGAATATGGTATTAGTATTAGGTTTAAGATGATTGCAACAAAATGATAAAGCATTAAACAAAAAAAAATTAAAAAAAGAATCTGCTTGTCCCTGGTTTCGAACCAGGGACCTTTCAGTTTACAACCATGACACTAACCAGTTGCACTATAGCCATTTTGTTGTTTAAAAGTGGAACAAAAATGGTTTTAACATTTTTTTTACAGTTACCCCCAAACCATATAAACCCTAGAAACCAAATCATTGCAATTGGACAGGAATTCAATATTCAAGCCACAAATAATCCTAGGGCTTTGATTCAGTGAACGATAAGGATCATTTTCATATAAGAAACTTACTTGATTGATGATGAAATGAATTGATTGTGAATGAAGAACAAGATGACGGGTTTGGATTCAAATCAGTACATAGAGATCGCTAAAACGCAATTCCTTTTGCAGAAACGATCCTTGGGATGTATTAAACAAAATCCCTAACAATTCAAACGATCAAAATAACTTTTAGATGGTCGATTGATGACGAACAAGAATGAACAATGTGAGAATCACTTACCGGTTTTTTATGGATTTCGTTTGAAATTCAGACGACATGAAGCAAGAACGTTCAAGGAGGAATGAGTATGTTGATTTAATTGCGTTTTGGTGAACTGAAGTTGGTCGAATGAGTTTTGGTTCGGTTTCAAGTAAAAATTGGTTGATTTGTGATTAATTCTTAGCTTTTAATTCAATTGAATGGTAATAACAGCTTCTAATCGATACTATGACGATTTCCATTAACTCAATTTATTGATCCGTTGCGTTTTGGGTCGATTGGGTTATTGTGGGTTTAAAGACACGGTTTTGAAACCGATTTGGACAAGGATTCGAGAGATTAAAAGATGTTTGGGACGTGGTGATGAGTTCGAATAGCGTTTAGGAGTGTTTTAACGGGTTTTAATTCGGCCAAAACGTAAAAAAACGAGTTTTTAACACTCGTCGGAGGTTCGCCGGACTCCGGCAAGTGTCGTCGGAAAATGAACCGGATTTGCGGGCTGGTGCTAAGGGTGGGGGGAAAAGTTTGGAATTTTACATAAATGGTCCCTGCACTTTGTGTTACTTTCAATTCGTTAATTAAAATTTAAAAACATTAATATAAGTTTCAAACTTGTCACTTTTGACCCAAAGTTAATTAATACCTATTTTAACCAACCCATCTAACCGAGTTGAGACGTAACGATTATATAAGTGACGTTTTTACGTTTTTCCTTCGTTCCTGACGTTAATATTTATTTCAAGACTTTAATACGTTCTTATCTTTAATAATCTTTATAAAATTTCTTTTATAAAATACAATATATACATATATAATGTATATATTTACTTTGAAGATTAAATAATTGTATTTAGTATTTAATTAGTAACCGTTGAATGAAATTTTTGTCGTTATACATTAAAGACGAGGATGACGTAAGGTTCGACGTATTTATACGTATATTTTTATTAACGAAACGTTACATTTAAAGGGACAATTACGAGTACGTTAAAGATGGGTAATCTCGGGTTCGAGTCGGGCATTCGGGTTCGGGTTCGGGGCAGATGTCACACAGATCATGTCACAAATCTCAAATTTACTATTAGTCATTATTAATCCCAACATAAACACAAACAATTCTAACACATTGAATTAAAGAAAATCATACGAATGCTCAACTATTTCAACTGAGACATACGTTTTGGTTGTGTTTGTATGATGGTCGATCATATCTCAGCTAAGGACTTTTTGTGTTTGTGTTGGGATTAGAAATGATTAATGGTAAACTTGAGATTAATAATGATCAATAGGTGAAAGTTGGGATTAATAAAATCCAATTTCACTAAAAATAAAAAACATGTTAGCTGTCACGTGGATGCCACGTCAGCAATTTTAGACGGAGTTAGTCAAGGGTAATGGAAGGCTCAATGGTAGCCACTTAAGTGAAAGTTGGGATTAATAATGACTAATAGTAAAGTTGGGATTAATAATGTCCAATAGGTGAAAGTTAAGATTAATAAAATCAAAAACTTAAACAAACAATAGGAGTGACACGTCTCCTTGCGTCATTAGCCGGTGGAAGCCACCGACCTTGTCTATCAGTAAGTATATCATTGTAATATATATAATTTCATTTATAGCGTATTTTTCATTTAATTTAAATGTAAATCATTTGTTTTAAATATACCATACCGTATATTGGGTGTAGTCTTGAACTACTAACGTGATCAGGCCACGCTGAACATTCCATGTTGGTTGTTAATGTGAATGAATGCTTTCTTAAAAGGGCTTGATACCTTCACCATCATAACACGTTTTAAAACAGTAAGGTGTTCGGGTTTTGTCCCTGCCAAAGTGAACAATATCACTGTGCAGTTATTATGGGCTATTACATATGGTATCACTTATTAGTGACATAGCCAGATCGATGTACCACCAAGGACGTTGGGCCTCGTAAAGTGTTGGATTGTAACATCACACATTGGGTTGTAAATCCTTTGGTTTTAGTATACCATACCATGTTTTTGGTGTAGTCTTGAACTACTAACGTAATCAAGCCCGCTGTAACATTACGTATTGGTTGTGAATGGGAATGCATGCTTTCTTATAAGGGCTTGATACCTTCACCATCATAACATGTTTTAAAACCGTGAGGCGTCCGGGTTTTGTCCCAGCCAAAGCAAACAATATCACGGTGCAATTATACTGTGATGTTATAAATGATATCAGGGCCAGATCGATGTGCCACCGAGAACATTACATACCCAAGGTTGTGAAGGGGAACAAATACTTCATTATAAGGGGATGTTGATATTTTCTAGGGTTAAGAATTTCTTACCCGACCTGAACCTAACCCGAAAATTATGGGCTTGGGTTTACATTAAATGGGTATGGATCATTTTGGGTTGAACCCGCTGACCTGTTTTAAAAAACAAGTCTTGTTCGGGCCAACCCACTAGGTTCACGGGTTGACCTGATTTTTTATATAAATATAATGTTTAGGGTATATTGTGCCAGAATACATGTAGTTTATGGTGTTTTACCTTGAAACTATAATCACATCGAATGTGTTATATATGGTTGTGCGTGCATTTGGGCAATAATTCCCGATTATCCATAAGCTCGCTCTCATTTGAAGAATGCATTTCTTGGCAATTTTGAATTTTTAAATGTTGGAGAATGTATTTTGTGATACTTCAGGTCAAACGGTTCAGTTTCGGGTCAACCTACTAAAAATCAGTTCGGGTTTAAGTGATGTTTAAACTTTCAGGTTTGGGTCAGTTTTGGGTTTGTATAAAATTTTCAGGTTTGGGTCTGGTTCGACCCACGAACCCGATAACCTGACCCATTGAGCATCCCTAATATTTTCACCATCTAGACTAGTTTTAAAACCGTGAGGCGTGCGGTATCGTCCCGCCCAAAGTGAACAATATCACGGTGCAGTTACGATGGGTTGTTACATGCGCTATGCGTCGGTCGTGTCTTAGTTGTTACGTTTCAACTTTGACACGTATCATGCGTTACGAACGTAAGAGATCTCGCGTTTGCCACTTAGCCACATGCTTTGTGTTGAAAATTTTATAGATGGCACTTGAGAATATAGTGCCACCGACCACCTTCTCTTCTCTTTTAGAACTAGATTTAAGACCGGGCCGCGCGTTGCATTGGTCGGGTCATGCAGTAGAGTCTTGTGTATATGACTTCGTCATATGCGTTGACAAAAAAAAGTCTCATGTCCCGTACGTAATGACACAAAACCGTAATGTGTCACATATTAAAGAGCGATGAAATATCAAAAGTCAGAGGTCAAAACGATAACAATATTAAAGTCGTACTATATGTCAAAGTAGGGTAAGAGATCAAAATCGAAAACTTATCAGGAGCTAAAATGACAATTAGTAAAAGTCAGGGATTAAAACTGTAAATACGTCAAAAGTCAAGGATTAAAACCGTAAATACATTAAAGTAAAAAAAGTTGAAGTGTCGCGTGACGGCGGTGAAAAGCACCGACCTTATATATATACTAGTTTAGTGTCCGCGCTACGCTCGGGAACACAACATTCAAGTGATGCTTTTAAGAATATTCATGAATGTTCCAATCAGTTTTGAGACAAAACCGTGATAAACCGGAACACATGATATACTTTTAAAAATTAGACGTATAGCAATATTATATTCAAATTTACTACACCATAAAGTGCTCAGTTTTATGGTGTAGTTTATTTTTTTTTAAATCGTATAAAAATGTTATGTATATTTATAAAACACTGAGATCTTTAATTGTATGTTATTATTAAATTTATCTGTAAGTTTATTTTTAAACCCTATCAAATATAAACTGACTCATGTACACCCCTTGTAGTAGAAGGTTAAAAATATAAGTACTCTTAAATTTTTCAGAATTCTCCAAAATATTAGGGGACCAAAAATGTAATTAGTTTATTATAATATATCTTATATACATATTTTAAATAAAAAAATCATTATTGTGAGATAAGCTCTCAAATAATATCACATAAGCCAAAAGCTTTAAAAATGTGTCACATAAGTTTTTTTCGTTTTGCTATATTATATAAGGATTAGATGAGTGGAGTTATACTACAAAGTTCAATTTTCCTAGAAAGTCTAAGAAGCTATGAGATGATGACATGTGGCACTCCCTTAAAATTAGAAGGAAGGGTAAAGATGGTAATGTCTCTATATTTTAAGTTTCACCCCATTTTTTAAACATCCATAACTTTTACATACGATATTATTTTTTTAAAAAAATTGCACCATAAAAACGAGCATTTTCTTATCTTTAAAACGCATATAATATTCATATATAAAAACAAAAAAAAATTCACGTTTTTCAGCTTATTGTGTTATTTGTCAAGTTATTGTGTTATTTATTCATGTCATTGTGTTATAACACAATAACCTAATGAAATAACACAATGATCTGAAATAACACAATGACCTGATGAAAATATAACACAATTACCTGATGAAAATATAACACAATGACCTGATGAAATATAACACAACGACCTGATGAAAATATAACACAACGACCTAATGAAAATATAACACAACGACCTAATGAAAATATAACACAACGACCTGATGAAAATATAACACAACGACCTGATGAAATTTAACACAACGACCTAATGAAAATATAACACAATGACCTGACGAATATAACACAATGACCTGATGGATATAACACAATTTGAAAAATATAACAAAATGTCTTGACTAATATAACACAATGAGCTGAAAAATATAACACAATGACCTAACGAATATAACACAATGAGCTGAAACTTTAAAAAAAATGTTTTTTATATATCAATATTATATGCGTTTTGAAGATAAAAAAACGCTCGTTTTTTGGTGTAAGTTTTATTAAAAAATATTGTCGTATGTAAAAGTTATGGACGTTTAAAAAAGAGGGTGAAATTTGAAAATGAGACAAGACTAATATACCCTTGGCCTACCATTTAAAGTTCTAATTATTTACCATTATGTCACCTTATGTTTATGAGCCATTGATCTTCATTTAATATTAGATCTAATGGTCCAAATTCCTTCTTAGACTTTCTAGAAAATTTAGACTTTGTATTTGAACTTAATTCTAGATAGTATATAAATGTTAAAAAAAAGTTTAATAAATATATAATTTCACTTTTAGTGTATTTTTTTATTTCAATTTAAACATTGTAAATTGTTTGTTTTTAATATACCATATTTTTAGAGTACGTAGTCTTCATTTGAATAGTTTTAAGCATATATATTAGGGATCCCCTATTCCCACACCTTGTTGGCTGACCAAACACCTATATAACGGCCCGTTAGTCACTTAACGGGCGTTAGATCTTATTTAAATATTAACGACCGTTATACACATAACGACCGTTACTCCAGGAAGCATAACGACCGTTACGTATATAACGGCCCGTTATGAATGACAAAAACTATCAGTCGGTTTTTAACATATAACGCCCGTTATAATCATAACGGCCCGTTAAGTGTACGAAAAAAATTACGCAGCTTTTCAGCCGCCGTTTTTATTCGTTTTTAGGTCAATTTGTCTATATAACACAAACAAAACACGAAAAAGTTTGTATTTTTTGCTTTTTTACTTTACCTTCTTTCACAAATAGTTAAAAAATGTCTTTCTGGGACAGTAATAATATTTTTAGCGGTGATAGTTCTGCCTCTTATGTTGGCGAGGATTACAAACCTGACAATCAGGGTTACAGCGGTGAAGGCTATTACTCGGGTGATAGTTATCAATACTTTGGTGGTGAAGAAAATTACAACGTTGGTGGTGACGACTCAGTCAACGTTGGCGGTGACGACGGTGATAACGGAGGTAATGAAGGTCAGGATATCTCCAGTAATAGCCCTTTGAAGAGTTTATACGAAACCAGTCAAGTCTTTTTAAGTCTCCAAGAGTTGGTTGAGTGGGTTCAAAAGATAGGACGTGACAATGGATATGTTATTGTCACGAAACGGTCTAAGAAAAACGCTCTTAAAGTTATTATTAAGACATGGCTCGTATGTGATCGTAGTGGTGTATACAAGAACACATCCACCGTTAGAAAGACCGGCACAAAGAAAACAAATTGCCCGTTTGAGTTACAAGGTAAATACGTCTTAAACGACGGTGGATGGCGATTAGTTATTATTAACGATACCCACAACCATGACGCTGATGAACATCTCGAGGGGCATGCGTACGCAATGAGGCTGTCTAAAAAAGAAGTGGGTTTGGTGAAACAACTTTCACAGCAAAACATTCCTCCGCGTACGATACTGGGGGCAGTTAGGGAACAGAACCCCGACAACAGGGCCGGACTGAAAACAATATACAACGTACAAGATAAGATTAAAAGGTCCGCCCAAATTGGTAAAACTCCGATGCAGGTTTTTTACTCAAAACTAGCTCAAAACGATTATGATTATATTGATTCTGTAGATAATGAATCGAATACTGTTAATGCTATTTTTTTTATTCACAAAAAATCAAAAGTATTGTGGCGTGCTTTCCCGCATGTGTTGATGATGGACTCTACATATAAAACAAACCTATATAGGCTGCCGTTTGTTCAGATGGTCGGTGTGACTTCTACCCTCAAGTCCTTCACGGTTGCCTACGCGTTTATTAATTTAGAGCGTGAGGAGAACTTCAGATGGGTGTTACAGCAGTTAAATAGCACACTAGAAGACAAGTCTTTTAGGCCACGTGTTATAGTAACAGACAGGGACCTTGCTCTTGTGAATGCTGTGAAGGAAGAATTTCCAGACGCCGTACACTTACTTTGTAGATGGCATATTCAAGAAAATATTAGCAAACATTGCAAGGCTAGTTTTGCTACTACGAAGGAGTGGGAAACTTTTATTCACAGGTGGTCTAGGTTGATCAACTCGGGAACTATACAACTTTATGAGTACTACTACGACCGCTTGTATAGGCAACTGATCCAAAACCATTCAAGTAATTATCGTTTTATTTTTGTTATCTTTATATTTTTTTGTATAAATTTAGAATTTGTTTTAAAAAATTTCCAGGGGTATTAGGATACCTAAATGACAATTGGCTTGTGCCATATAAAGACAAGTTTGTCTCGGCGTGGATTAATACAACGTATAACTTTGGTCAACACACAACAAACCGTGTGGAGAGCCAACACGCCCTGTTGAAGAGCTACCTTAACACCACTAATAGCACACTGGATCGGTTTATCCCCTTCATCAATTCCATATTAAACACGCAGGATATAGCTATAAAAGAATCTTTTACCTTAAGCAAGATTAAGTTGATGAATCAGCATGATCATCCACTCTTCGAATTGTTACGGGGTAAAGTTTCTATTGCTGCTATGGATCTGATTTTTAATGAGAAGAAGAAGATTGATAATCTATTTAATCACCGTTCAGTATGTGGACACCATCTTAGCACAACTTGCGGGTTGCCATGTGCTTGTCAATTGAGCGGTTATTTGGAATCAGGTGAATTTTTATATATATATATATATTATATAAATATATATATATATATACATATATATTATATAAATTTGATTATTTTATGGCCTTATTTTGGACTTTTTTACAGGGCAAAAAGTTTCGGTGGATGCGGTTGATGTTTTTTGGAGGAAGCTTGATTTTTCACCTGCTTACATTATTCCAGATGAAAAAATAGACGTTCGAGAAGAAATGAAGAAGGTGACAAAACATGTACTTGCCCAACCGGAGTCAGTACAAAAGAGTTTGCTAAAAAAGATCACGTCGATAGTTTTTCCTTTCAAAACCGATAAAAAAGCTCCGAAAGTTGAGACAAATACTCGTGGTCGGCCAAAAAAACAAAAAACAAAAGAAACCTCCGTAGATCCACCTTCGCAGTATTCCGAGCCGTCTCACCAACAGAATTCAGTGTTTTCTAAAGTTAAAGGGAAAAATGCTAAGTCTTCATTTACACCGGGAGATGAACATAAAAACTGCAAAGAGGACTATCTAAGTTGGATTCCAGAATTGTTCCACCCGTTCATTATTGGCATGCAGAATGTACTCCCGGATGGTAATTGTGGTTTTCGTGCAATAGCTGTTGGATTGGGGTTAAATGAGACAGAGTGGCCTTACGTTCGTAGGTCACTAATTGAAGAACTTGAAGAGAAGGCCGAGATATACTCATTCTATTGGCCGGACTTGAGTACGGTTCGGGAAAAGTTATACTGGTTTGGAATTGGTACAGCTCCTCATCACAAGTGGATGGATGTCCCGGACAGTTTGATCTTCACGGCTAACAGGTTTAACATGATCATAATTTTACTATCTCACGGGAACTGTTCAACTTATTTTCCGTTCTTTATTTCTCCCTCTGATATTGCGAATCACCAGATAATTACAATCGCCCTTGTTCATAATAACCACTTTATTAACGTTGTATTAAGTGATGACAGCCCGATGCCGTTGCCAGGTGGTTATTGGCGTTTATTCAGCTCACCTGCCTCAAAGGAATGGCAAAACGTATACGGTGAACGTTTACAAAGATATGTTAACTTGAAACCAAATGTAAATCCCGAATATGTTTCTTTATTCTAATTGTTTATGTAAATTTCAAATATATTATTTTATTTTATGTATTTAATTTGTTTCTCCCAATCATATATGTCAGGTGTTTCACACAAAATATAAGTTTCAACATCAAAAATATAAGTTACAATAAGTTTCAACATCACAAAATAAATACGAACATTCACATTTAAGTTTCAACATCAAAATATAAACAAAATAAATTTCAACAGATAAGCTAATCAATCGTCATCCTGCCCATCACCTGCATCATCCTGCCCATCACCTGCATCATCCTGCCCTTCACCTGCACCATCCTGCCCATCTCCTGCACCATGATCTGTAGGCACCCATGGTACTATGACAGGTAACGGAGGCAAGTCAGTGACACCATGAGCTATATACCATCTCTCCGCTGCCTGTGCCTGCCAGACGGTAAAATCAGCAATCTGTCGGGTCAAATGAAGGGTCTCAGCCATAAAATCAGCCGTCATAGGGACACGTCTAATAATAACTCTCTGAGATGACGACGGTGCACCTCCTAAAGTCCCAGGTTGATCCTCATGCTGGTGCTGGTCCTGGTCCAGGTCCTCTCCCTCTACTGGGGGTGTCCAAATGGCACCGTCAGATGTAACCCAATGAATACCATCGTCAAATCTACCGACGATCGACATAGCTATCGCAGTAGACTCCCCAAGAATACTGGGAAACGCCTCAGCCGTCTGCTGGACAAGGTAGTCGTCAGTGTGTAACCCAAGATAAGAGGCAATAACCGTCACATATGCCCCACAAACAATAGGGCTCTCCATCTAAAACAAATTGTTTTGTTAGAAACATATAATAAAACAAACTATAAAAAAGATAATTATATAATTATATATTACCTTTCCCGACCAAATATTCGAGAAGTAGCTGGCCATACAATGAGCCAGATTCACCCTCCTATGCTCAATCAACGCTCTCAAATAAAACATGTCGCCGTACCTAACCTGCTCGGTACTTAGCTCACGGCCATTAATCGTACCTACAAACTCATATTTATTAAAAAATGTTTAATAAAAAGATAAAAACAAAATATTTTAACGGTTAAACACAAACCTGCAATCGCCCTCTGGAGATAACGAATAAGTGGATCCCTAATGCCAGTCGATCTAAAGATACCTCTCACTGGTGGCTTGTCGCTGATCGACGGCCACCATGCTGCCAATGGCGTTGGCTCCGACTCAATCTCATCAGTATAGAACCGAGGGTCTAACGTCTCATCCACTGTGTAAAATCCAAGAGCCGTAGCCCACCCGGCTAAAGTAAACTGTCGAAGCTCCCCACCAAGATAAAATGAAACAGCAATGTGAGTGGTGCGATCAATGGATGAAGTGGGATCACGAGGTGGGGGAGTAAATGAAAATGTGGACAAAAACTCTAGACACATCTCCCTATATGACCTCCTGTGCCCAGAATCAAACATCCGTCGCCACGGAGTAGAACCAGCTAAACCAACAAGATCCACTGCTCGATCTTCGTCATGAAGATCTCTTAAAAGTTTCCAATCGATAGTGCGTGTCGGTCTAATCTCCCTACCGACCAACCTCCAAAGACGAGTCCGCGCCTCAGTACCTCTACCAAACCGCAAATAAGGGTGGCCGTCTAGAAACTCAGCAGAACCCTCAGGCTCAGTATCAGGACGTGAACGCTTGCGTGGGCCCATAACCTTTAATAATATACAATTTAATTTTTTAACTAGTTTAAAAAATAAACTATTTTTAAAAAAAATAAACAATTTTTTTAAAAAATAAACAAAATTTTTAAATTATCTAAACAAAATTTCTAAATAATATACATACATCCAACACATACACAACAAACACAATCAAACACAATTCATTAAAAACAATTACAACAAACACTATAAAAAATAAAAAAAAAACATAAAATATATAACGGCCGTTAGACATATAACGGTCGTTATCCTGCAATTCATCTTCAACATTTTCTACAGTTTATCCCCCGTAACTATTTAACACATCTCTCAAATAACTATTTAACGAATCCGAATGAAATTTTAAATCTACAAAACGAGTATACTATTCACCGAATCTTAATCTAAAACAAATTTATAAGATGGTTAGAAAACGTACCCGTAAGTTTGAGCGGTCGGAAAACACCGTTAGATTGATTACCCGTGCGCCGTTAGATCGAAATCGCCCGTTAGTATGTTTGGGAGTGTGTGTTGTTGTGTGGGTGTTGTGAAGAATACACGGGCGTTTTATAAACCCGTTATTTATATATATCGCTCGTTAGCCACCTAACGGCCGTTATACTCTTTTAATTAGCGACTAACGTTCGTTAGATTTATAACAGGCCGTTAGATTTAAAATGAAACGTCTTCATTATTTTCAAACGATCGTTATACATATAACGTCCGTTAAAATTATATTTACTTTCTTACGAACTTATTAACGCCCCGTTATAACTGTAACGGTCGTTATGTGGTGTATTTTAACGATCGTTAGGTGAATAACGGGCGTTATTATTGTAATTAATAACTAACGTCCGTTAGGTTGCTAACGGGCGTTATTATGGTGGCTGGTTAGACTATTATGGTGTTTGAATAGACCAGGCCATATATTATATTGTTAAAAAACCACATTTTGGTGTAAAACAGTTTATCCAATATTTTCGTTCATGGAAACCCTACAACAAGAACAATCGGCGAAGAAGTCTTCATTCCCGTTTGAAATCATCGAAGACATCAAATCCTTACTCCGCTTCCGATCAGTCTCCAAACCATGGCTCTTGATCATCTCCAATCCTTCATTCACCAAACTACACTTCACTCGCAACCAACACACCACCTTATTCATCTCCGCTTACGATCATACCACTCACAAACAACACTTACTCTCCGCCTCCCATGACGGTGGACCCGTCACTCATCTCATCACACTTGATAATATTGCTACGTGTGTAACAAAAGCCGAACATTTGAACGGCTTGGTATGTTTCTCTTGTCTCGCATGGGATTTCGGTTCTTATCACCCTCGAGCATTCATTCTTAACCCTAGCACGCGTAAAACGTTTGCTGTTAACAAATCAAAAGATCGTTTGCATGTGTTTTACTTATTTGGCTTCGATGAGTCTACCAACCAACATAAGGTTTTGATAATAAGGAACCAACCTTTAGAAACTTCTACCGCCGAGATTTTGATGTTTTGTACGTCAAGTTATTCGTGGACGAACAAGATTCAAGCGGATCCTCGGTTATACTTGGGATAGTTTCATTAGTTTGCTCTATCACACCAACCATAGTATTTGTGTGAATAGTGTAGTACATTTATTGCTTCATAGATCCTCGTTTGATATTTTTGCCTTTGATTTGAGAACAAACAAGTTTTCAATGATTAGCACCCCTCTAGGTGTCAGCATGCCACATCAACCCTCTCCAAGCAGGCTCTTGAACGGCCTACTTAACATACCTCGCCTCTTTAAAATCAATGGTTGTGTTGGAGTTTTTTACTATCATTGTGTGAATGGAAGCGACCAAATGCATGTGTGGATATTACAAGACTATGAAAGGCGTCTTTGGGTTAGAGAAATCATTACTTTCCCCGAGTCTTGGATTGGATTTTCTCCTACGTTTCCTCTCTTGTTTGATGTTAATAAGGATGACTTTATCTTCGCCTCGAGCGTGTTGTCTGGGAATGTTGTGAGTGTACCTGTCTATAACAGGAAAAGTAAATGTTTTAAATCATTGCAGTTCACTCTAGGTGATCAATTTCTGTTCTCGCAAACCTTGAAGTTCGATCACATCAAGTGTTATGTTGATAGCATGATGCCTGCATAGAGGAAAAAAAACAACACCAGAAGAAGATTGTTTGCATTGGTTTCTAGTTTTTTTTGTTTTAGTTTATTATTAGATTAGTGTGGTTGTTCTTAATGTTCATTTTCTTTCGTGGTTATATATGAACTGAAATTAATCTCCAAAGACTTTTTTTTTCATGAAAATATTCATTACAACTCATTGTAATTCTTTGTTTCATACTAATATTATTCATTACAACTCATTTAATGCTTCATGAAAACCAACAGGTGGTCTTGCGGTGCGGGTATTTACCAAGTCATGTAATGATATAAAATCTATGCATACCATGAACATAACTTAACCCCCGGCCTTTTTAGTATTTATACTAGTTTCACACTATAAGGGTAAAAATCACCAGGACACACTTTTATAAGCTCTTTTGATCAAAACATGCTATAAACTATAACACTTGTCATAACGAAGATGGTGGTTTAAAACACATTTGATTTAGTGAGACAGTGTTTGCCCGTGGAAGAATTTGTATTGGATCATGAACAATTACTTGTAATTATATAGACGGTGGTCTAAAACACATTTGAAGAATTACTTGTTAAATGACTCAAAACTAATAAAAAAAAGATTACATTTCAAAGTGGTATGTTATGTATCAATTTTAAAGAAGAGGAACTAGAAGCTGAGAGAAAGAGCTAAAGTCTTCAAGGATAACTTCAACTCATATATGTCATGCCTTAACTACACTACATTGGCTCTTATATATGAGCATCAAAGCATGCATTAAATACAACCACACTAACCCACAACCTAATAATAACCATCACACTACAAATAACACTCACTTGTCGTCACTAATGTGTCGCCTCTATTAACTATTGCCGCTAAAACAATTTTTTTGTTTTTTTTTTGTTTTTTTAGAATTTCCACTTTTTAACCAATACAAAAATGCAAATATATAACATCGATAAACATATTGCAAAACCACATTATATTCCAACTACTACAAAATTGCATGTTTTTAAACAACTACATGCATATATATATGGTAACATATATAACGTATACTACTCCAAATATCGTATCTAAGTGTTACTAACATAAAACTTCTGATTAATATATAAAACTAGTTTAAGTCATCATTCCCGCCTAACTCGTTTGTGTCATCCTCATCACCCTCGTTTGGTGTCTTATACAAAGCCAAAAATTGCGAAGGTGGAATCTTGTTGCCTTCTGGAAGTGAAGATTGCAACAACTTGAGAAGCTCATCAAATGAATTATTAGTCCATTTGTTCTTTACCTTAATATGCATAAGCTTTGCTAAAAAGTCAAGGGAAGAAAACTTAGTACAACCAGGATATAATTCTGATTGAAACTCCTTTGGGAGAGCTTCAAAATCATCATGGACGCTCCTACTATCGGTACCAGAGGTCCCTTCATTTATGTTTGTATCCTCTTCCATATGTTCTATCATAACGTCTTTGATAACACCATCCATATCGTTTATGGGCACAACATCATCAACAACTGTAGGAATTAGACTTTCACCATGATATTCCCACGTCGTGTACGTCCGACAAAAACCATATGAATACATGTGAAATTTCATTTTTGTGAAGGGAATTAAGATAGAATTTTGACATTTTGCACACGCGCATCTAACATTGCCTTTGTTGTCAACCTGTTCTTTGCACATGTCGATAAATGATTTGAGTCCTTGCTCATACTCTGGTGAGTTACGGGATTTGGTAAGCCAACTTTTATCGATAGCCATAATGCAACTGAAATAGGGTATAAGGTTAACTCTACGTGTAACAAAAATCGGACAACGGATAGAGTATTTACAAGGGTAGGCTTCTAAACCCACTTTTTGAATACCTTATCTCATATATGATTGTGTGTTACTTGATTGTTTGTTTAAGAAAAGCAATAAGCAGGCAATGCTTTATCATCATTCAACTAAAATATCCAAATATATATGTATGAGAGGCTCAATAATTGTGGATTAGCAATAGTACAATCTGTTGTAAAAAAGTTATTTCTCTGTTTATCCAAATTGTTTATTATCTAACCATTTAATTCGCGTGTGACCAGCTGTTCAAACTAAATGGTTTAACACTTTAACTAACAATGCCAAATCAGTTTCTTGAGTTGTTTATCCAACATAATCCATGAAGTTGTAACTACAATTTTGTTTCATGTTTCATTTCTTGACCAACTCTATGCAACATAATCTTAAAGAATAGTTAACTTTTAATCATTATAAGTGAACATTTTGTCTCATTTCTAACCAATCAACATACTTAAAGTGCAAACGAAACAAAAGACAAGATTTGTTGGGATAATGTAACCAAATACTACTCCTTCTAACACACAACAGTAAGATGTTTGATGCTATTTAAAAAAAGACATATTCATCTTTTTAAATGAAAAAACAGTGAGATCAAATTCTACACTAGTGAATGTACAGGTGAATCAAATTCTACATTTTATAAATAATAATTTTGACCTAATTTACCATTTTTGCACATATTACAAACATGAAAACAAAATCAGCTAATAAAACCTAATCATGATGCAAAAATCTGAAATTAAGAGTGATAATGTTGTTATTACCTGGTGGTTGGTGACGAGCAGACGCAGCAGATGATAATGGCGACAAACGAGCAGACGATAGCAGATGAAAATGGCAACAGACGAGCAGTGGTGGCCGGAGCGATGATAATGGCGACGAGTAGTGGTCGCCGGAGCGGTGAAGGTGGCGAAGCTCCGATTTGGAAACGATATTGATTTTTGGGTAGAAATGTTCTTATGATTTGGGGGATAAGATAGTGTGCTGAAATTGGTGTGGAGGGAATTTTTGGCGCCAGTTAAACAGAGCTTTAGTGGTAGGGGCGTTTTATATTTGGTTTTAACTTAAATAATAAACCTAAAATCAAAATGAATTAAAAGCGTTTAAATCCAAACTGAATTGTATATTTGGTTTTTGATTTGGATTAAAACCAAAAACCTAAGGGTATTCATTATTTGAATATCATTCGAATTATTTGAAATTCGATTCAAATCGAATTCGATTAAAGTCATTCGAAATCGACTTTTGGTCATTTGAATTCGATTCGCATTCGATTCGAATAATTTTGTCGAATGTGGATCGAATACGAATATAATTTTCAGTATTCGCATTCGATTCGCCCAATTCGAATAAGAAATATATAATATATATTTTTAATATATCTAATTAGTTAGGACTGAGCAAACGGTTCGAACCGAACCGAACCGAGCCCGAACCGAGAACCATTTAGGTAGGTTTGTATGAACCGAGAACCGAGCCGAAAGTAAACGGTTCGGTTCGGTTATTTCAACATATGAACATGATTTGGTGTTGTGGTAGCTGCTTAATTGTTGTTTCTACATGTTTTAAACTTGTTTATAGTTTTTTTTTGTGTTGATTATGCAGTTTTAAACATTTTTTTAACATGTTTTAGACTTGTTCATGTGCTAGTATTTTGCATAGTGTTTGGGTGAAGCACGTTGTTTGGGTGATTTTTAGACTTATGTTATATTGGTGCTACATTTGTATTGTTACTTGATGTGTTTGTTTATTTATATTTTGAGTTAATTGCTAAAATGGTTCCTGTGGTTTATTGGTTTTTGCAGAAAATTACACTTTTAAGAATTTTTGCCTAAAATAGTCTCTACATGCCAAAACTTATCGTTAAAATAGTCCTTGGCACTAACGTCGTTAAAAAAGTTCCGTTAGTTGGTTGAGGATTGACCAAAATGCCCTTAGGGACCATTTTGGCAATTAAAAAAAAACCCTCCACCACCATCACTTACTCTTAGCCATCATCGCCACCACCACCACTGCACCACCACCATCTACAACACCTTCACCATCACCATCTCCAACATTTAAAATCCAGTATCATCAGTTCACTTTCACATAAAACATCACTTTGATAAGCTTCGAACTTACATTCATGAGAAAGATATGATACCTCTATTGCATCCATTACGTCTACAAGAAAACACCACAAATCATATTTTCCATAAAAATTAGACTCTAAAACACCGACACAACAAATTTCATAAGAAGAGAAACAAATATGAAGCATAATGGATAACTTCTGGTTATGTTTGATTTCATTGATATAAGGTAGATGATTGAGGAATGCAGTTGCAGGTCCACTATTTACAATCATGCTTCATTAAAGTCAATATTATATTGATACTTCTCGGTCTCTATCCTATACATGATCGACCATTAGGGGTCTTTATGGTTCGGTTTAAAACCGTAAAACCGTCCAAACCCATCATCGGTTTGGCTTCATGGTTGGTTTTATTTTTAACTTTCGGTCGGTCGGCTTCAAAAAATATAAACCGTAATGAACGGTTTGGCTTATGGTTTTTACCAAAAACCGGTCGGATAAAACCGGACCGGACCGTAGGATTTAAGTATTTTAAAATTATACATTTTTTATATTAGATATATAATTATTTACAATATTTCATATTATATATAGACCGAACCATGCCTGGTTCATGATGTTTTTGGATTGCACATATGGAGCTTAGAACTTTTGGATAGTAGTCGATAAAGGTGATTAGGTTGTTTGTTTTGACCTGGTTTGTTTTGAACACCTAATTACTTTAAGCTTCTTTGTGTATTTTGGCAGTTTTTCTAAGCTTGTATTAGAATAATTTTGTACTTATTATATGTTTATTTGGTGTGTATGTTTTTTTAACATCATGTTAATTAGGTGTTGATTTTTTTCACATCTTATATTAGCACAAAGATAAACATGTATAGTATACAAGCCCAATATAGGTCCAAACCGTGAAACCAAACCGGAGCCAAACCGTTAGTAACAACTTGGTTTGGTTTGTATTTTCAATGGTTCGGCTTCGGTTTTCGATATGCAAAAACCGTACTAACGGTTTGGCTTACGGTTTGATAAAAAAACCGTCAAAACCAAACCGTGAACACCCCTATCGACCATATACTTAATTATAGAGATGAGCGACGACAAATGGTTGACTTGAAGTTGAAAGTAGCAGTCGACCATCAATTGTTACAGGTTTCCAGATGTAACCACCGTAAATAAACTATGTGCACAATTACCATTCATTGTAGTCAGAACCCCACCAACCGATGGTTGTCGAAAAGTAATCGCAGGCGGAGGTGGTCGTAGTCAGCGGCAGGTGGTGAGGAAATGGGGGTGGCGGTGATAGCGTTGCATATGGTGGGTGGGGGAAGAAAACGAGTGATGTTTTTTTTAATATATAATTTTTTTAATTTTATTTTTAATACTTTTTAAATAACCAAGGGCATTTTCGTCATTCCACCTTCAGCTAATGGAATTTTTTTAACGGTGTTAGTGCCGATGACTATTTTAACAATAAGTTTTGGCATGTAGGGACTATTTAGGCAAAAATTCTTAAAAGTGTAAAATTTTCTGCAAAAACCAATAAACCACATGGACCATTTTAGCAATTAACTCTTATATTTTTTAAAGCGAATACATTCGAATCCATTCGAATTCGAATAACTTAATCGAATCGAATACATAGATTTTTATTCGAATGTGGATCGAATACGAATACAATTTTTAAAAGTCCAAATTCGACCAATTCGATTCGTCTAATTCGCCCAATTCGCATTCGATTCGAATGAACACCCCTACAAAAACCAAATATAAAATTTGGTCTGTGGTTTGATTTGTGATTTCCATAATTCAAATTCGAATCAAACCGAACAACCCAAAAAACTAATAAAATTTTTAAGCACATATTTATTACATTTTAAAAGCCTAAACTCTCAAAACATTTTAACTTTGTAAGCCTACTTTTTAAATCCCCAAAATCCAAACTAAAAAACCTAAACCTAATAATTGATCATCGGGTTTCACTTTCACACTTTCATCACGATCATTGTCTTCAGCATCTACGTTCACCAAGTCACTATGTTGTTTCGTTTTTCTAATTCATAGTTTTGTATGTGTTTAGCTTTAACCTTTAGGCATGTTTTACCTCACACTTAATGAAAAAACTTTAATTTGGTGAATGTGGTGCTCTAATTTATAAAGTAGCAAAAAAATCTAATTCGGTTTATTCGGTTCAATCTGAACCAAACCAAATTAGATTTGGTTTATTCAGTTTGGTTTAAGAGTGCACTAATTCGGTTTGGTTCGGTTTGTGATTTACCAAAAAAAAAACTCAATCCGAATAACCCAAACCAAATAACCCACAAACCGAATCGATGAACACCCCTAATTAGTGACGACATCATTAGTAGCAACACTGATCAATAGCAATGACACGTTTCCCACTTTTCATGTGTCGCCGCTATTAGTCAGTGTCGCCACTAATGCTTAGGTTTCTTATAGTGTCAACTGAAATAAAGGTACAAAGCATGCATTAAAAAGAAACCAATGAAATGCAAACCTTAATTGCAAAGTAAGATGTAGGATTGTGAAGAAAATAAACCCATGAACATCTACTCTTCCTGTTATAGATAGGTACACTCACAACATTCCCAGATACCTTACTCAAGGCGAAGATAACGTTAACCTCAAATGACACAGGGAAATAATCACCATATCCAATCCATGACTCAGGGAATGTAATGGTTTGTTTAACCCTAAACACGATTTTCATATCTTGTAATATCCATATATGCAATTGGTTGGTTTTATCCACAAGAATATGGTAACAAAAGACTCCAATTGATTTTAGTGATGTAAGGTCGGTTAGTCAGGTCGTGCAATGAATGAGGTGGATGGGGCATGACATCTTGACGGTTACTAATTATTGTTTGTTCTCAAGTCGAAAGCCAATATATCATACGACTAGGTTTAATACCCGTGTATACACACGGAATGAATAAAAAATATAAAAAAAGTAATTATAACTTAATATTTAGAGATTAAAAAAAGAATCAAATAGGTAACTTATTTATCAGAAAAAGAATTATGTAATACATTTATACCTTTAAGTAATATATATTTGGTAAGAAATAATTAAATTATAAAAGAATAGTAAATAAATAATTTATACAGTAAATATTCAAAAACATATCTTTGCATATATCATTTAAAGTTCCTATTGGTAAGTTTACTTCATTGTCTCATGAATGTTTTTAGAGTCTCTATTCTTCACTCTAGTCTTCACTCTTAATAATACTATATATATATGAAAACTTGTTGTCTAATGAACCAATCAATAAGCGTAATTCCACACTTTTAAAATTTGTCACTAAAAAACATACAATAATTGAAAATTGTCCTCTTTGTAACTTGAACGCCATCTTTTTTTTTTAAAATGCAGGTTTCTAATATTACTTCCCGAATAACTTAATATTAAGGAGCCATAAAATAATTTGTAGAGAACATTTTATTAATTAAATTACTGTATCAAAGAAAAAAATATAAACTATAGTACTTGTTATACAAGTTAAGTCTTGCTCAAGTTAAAACAAAAACTCGTTAAACATACATCATAATTTCCAATAATATTTAATGAAAATATTAACTAAAATATAGGTGAAGTTGTTGACTTTTGTAAAAGTCGCCTTCTTTTCATGATTGGATTGAGTCGTCTCCGTTTTAAGATCACACATGCTTGCATCCTTTTCAACATTATAAATAACATTCTCCTGAATCATACAAATACCTAACTTATCATAATATAGCAATGCTATAAGTAAAACCACAAACATTAGTTTTAACTGTTATGGGTCAAACAATTGTTTTGACTTGTTCTTGGTTTCCATCTTGGGCAACTTGGTCACACCTGCTTGGTAATTAATATAAACAATAAAAACAAAAAAAACGCAATGTGAACATGTTGAAGGCTTGAAGCAAACTAAAAAATTAAGGTTGATGAAAAAAACACTCCCTGCAGTGATAATATGAAATTTAAATTATAAATACGATTACATAAATGACAAAAACATAAGTAATATCAAAGAATTACAATGAGAGGAAAACAACATTTTGCATTCAGAAAACATTACACAACAATATATGTGAAAATCACTTTATACCAAAAGAGTAGTCACTTCAAATCTGTTCAAAAACGTTAAGCAAGTTTTAAACGCTAACCTTTTAGTTCTTTTTGCTACATGCTTGAATGTCCATTTAAGATTGAATTAAAGTTCCTTGTGTTCGATTGAGATTGAAACACAATAGCCTCTGAATAAATAGTTAGTGAACAAAGTGAATGAATACACTGAACATCTTCAATTCTTCTTTGGCTATTTGAATACAGAAGCAAAAGCATCAATTGCAAGATTTGAAAGGGGAAGTTTGTAACCGATTGATTGACTCCTATAAATCAAAGATTGTAAAATCATTATGAATTTAAACAATATAATGGGTTCAAATACAATAAGATATTAATTTAGGTTTAGATAATTTTGGAAACAAATTACCAAACCATATTCACGGACCACCTCATGTTCTCAAGTCGAAAGCCAATATATCATACGATTCAAAAAGCACTACATGTATTACAATTTACTCTATTGACACAAACACTACATTGGGTGTGAAGTATAACCAACAGCAGGATCCACTTAAATCATCTTCCTCCATGAATAACTTGACATAGAAAAAATAAAAATCTCAACAAAAGGTTTACTGAAAATCAAAATCTCACCTAAGCATAAATGTTTGATAATTTCATGTTGCAAATATGGTTGTGATAACGTTGTCATATTCTTTCATCACTAGCTGGTAAACCTATTTGGGCACTTAACACTCGGTTTCCGAGCTTACTTAAACCAAGTTTAATTAACGAAGAAAAGGAAAGGAAATGGAAGGAAAGAAAAAACGTGATTGTGCCGTTGATTACATTGAAGGAAATGAAAATAAGTTGTGTTCCTGAGTTTCATTAAGACCTTTCGCTATGCGCTCATCATCACCCTCCCATATCTAACATGGACAGCGCTGGCCAAAGGTGCGGTGTTGGTGCCCTGTGCCGGTCCATTCACATCCCATCCCCACGGGCAGGCCATAAGAAGCTTTGGTGGGGCCCACACCATTTAACCTTTGTTTTTAACGCTTGGAGGTTTTGAATGGTGGTGATGAAGCGACAATGATTATGGATGATGGTGGGGTGAGATCGGTCGATGGTGAAGGTGGATTAGAGATGGTGAGTGTGGTTTTGTAGACGATGAGCATGGTGATGGTGAAATTTGATGGTGGATGTTATCTAATGGTCATGATGAACTTTGATGATGGGTGTAGAAATGTATTTGATGGGTTTTTATGATATTTGTTTAAATAAATGGAAAAAGAATCGGTGATGTGAAAATATAAAGGTGGTTGTGGGAAGAACAGTGTTGAATGTAAAAATTGATTTGTGGGAAAAATGAGTGAAAATGAGTGGAAAACTAATGAGGGATGACAGAACTAATTCTTGGAAATGTGGCTTCTCAATGTTGTGGACAATTCAAAGGAGAGAAAGAAAAGAAAGAAAAAGAAATGAAATATTTCATTTTAAAATGAAAGGAAAATGGAAGGAAATGATTGAAGACAAAAGAAATAAAAATATTTTATTCACTTTCTTTTATTCGTTAAGTTAACTCGGAAACACAACGTAAACTACATAAAATTATGAGGCATTTATCTATATTTCAAACATCATTCTTATAAACCTTTCTTCTTTATTTGGGCTTGAGGCCAACAGTAATAACTAAAATGTTTATCAATCAATTATGAAATTTTAGGGGATTAGATCTAATTCCAATATATAATAAATGGAATCTATATTTCAGCTCCAATAATATCATTTGGGTTATTTAAACAAACCTAACTGAAATGTAAATTTGGTTTTCAGTTACGTAAAATATGGTTTATTCAGTTATCATAATAAACCTAATAATGACCTGTTTAATAAGACATCCTAACCAAAAATTGTCTTATTCAGTTTAAATAGTTTAATCGGTTGAATTTAATTCGGTTAGGCAAATTTCCAATTCCGTTCAGTTAGCTGTTAGACTCAAAAAACCTTCGGAACATAATAAACCGTTAACTGAATTGTTACATATGTTAATATGTTATAAAGTGAAAGTCGAAGGACTAAAAAAGCTATATTATTGTTCTATCCATTACATCACCACCCTGTTTTTCACAATCTACAAAGCGGAGTGGATTGAGCCAGCTATGGAAACTGTTCTCTCTCCCTCACATTCTCCTGCCATATCCAACTTTTCCCTCTTCAGGTTCTCTCTCTCTCTCTATATATATATGTCATAAGAGTTTGCATACCAAAGTGTGTTTGTACGTTGTTCAGGGACCAAGCTAAACCAAGTTCTTCATCAAACCAAAAGATATGCAAATCTAGCAGTAAATTTGTGGTTAATTGCTGCAAATCTTCAGAACCCACAATCAAAAATGGGGTTTTTAGAAGGGATATTGTTCTATTTGGGGCTGCTGCTGCTACAGTTGCTACAATGTTCCCAATTGAAGGTCAAAATTTTACCTTTTGAAATACGAAATTTGAGCTGTTATTGGTAGTTATATATATTTTGTTGGGTAATTTGATTTTTCTTCTTCAAAAAGATGAACAATTTGTATATGAGAGTTGTCTTTTGACCCATATGAAATCAAACATTGAATTGTTGTAACAGTTGTTTGTAACCTTCAGGATCAAGTGCTGATGAAGATCTTAAAATGGCTCCAATAACCGATGAACTAAATGCTTACTCATATCTTATTCCATTGGAAATGCCTTCAAAGAAATTTACTTTTAAATGGTTTGTATCTTATCTTTATAACAGGATTTAGTTTTGATTGAAATGAACCTAAATCGACAGTATCGGTTTGGGTCTAGAAGGTTCCGTTCTATTGACTTAGCTGTCGACAAATAGACGAGCATTTTTTCAATAAACTTTTCAAGAAATGGATGAAGGAAAAGCATCATAGTTTGACATATTCATATTTATTAAAGATCTAAAACATCGTATGGGAAGATAATAGAGCAATGTGTGAACTAGAAAAAAGCGGATCAGTTTATTCTTATGCAATGTTAACTAGATAAGTCTGCATTATTTGATTGCTTTTAAATTTGTTGTAATTTGATGATTTTCTTCTATCTAAAGGGTGGAGTCAAGAAAACCCGAACGCTATTCATCTGCAGCACCTCTATCCCGTAAGTTAGTAGCTTGCTTTTTTTCTTTTTTGACATCAAAGTATCAAACCATGAAAGTTGTATATGTGTGTATTAAACTTCGCAAAATGGGTATTTTTGTATGGTTCAAACGGGCACACCTATATCTTATCCATTATGTTACTTCTTTGAATTTACACAGATGGAAATAAAATATGACCCAATTTGACCCATTCATAAGGATGGGTCATAAGTAAAAGTGTTTATGGTATCAAATTGTGATTGTCATTCTCATTGATTGAATACCCATTATATAGGGGATAATTACAAACTATAATTTAGGAAAAGATAATGACATAATAACTAATATGAATATAATTATATCACAAATATATCGGCTAATACTAAGTGCTACCTCTGGCGTGTATAAAATTCTAAAGGAGAATAACTTGTGTATATAAACTCAAAAGAATTATCTCCATCATGATGCAGCTAATGCGCGCCTACGGATTGTATCTGAGCGTGTAGATTTTATTGACAACCTCATCCTTTCTATTACGGTATGCTGACTAATTTGACTTGCAGAAAGTCAACTTAACAAGTTCTACCGAATTTCCTTCTTATTGATGACTTTTGTTTTATGCTCTCAGATAGGCCCCCCCAATCCAACGTTCTTAAAATCAACAGACAAGAGTACATGGGCTGCAAAGGACGTTGCTGATTCTGTTTTATCCGACAAGTCCGCCTTGGTAAGTTTTTCATATTAAGAAATATTTCATGGAGTAATTCTGTATTTCTTCTACGTTTTTGACAATCATGTTCTAAATTTGTACAGAGAGTTACCTCAAGTCAACGCATGGCAGAAAGTTCAGTTCTTGATGCTCACACATCAGAAGTGAGTTCCCAAAGCTTTCATTAAGAACTAATTCAGAAGGCTGGGAAAATAGCTGGTTGGGTAGCGGGTCAAACAGATTGGTTGACCCGCTAAACTTTCTGTTTCTTTTGGAGTTTATAACACCATGATATCAAATTAAAGATTTACAAATTTATTATTTATAGAAACAATAATAATTCACAGAGTTAAAGGTATTGAACAAACTACAATGGTGATGCAATGGTCAAAACTCAAAAGCATTATATGATTACAATCTCTCCTAAACTGTTTTTATTACAAAGGATTAACTTATTTTTTCAATAGTATAAAATTGTATTCATATTTAAAAGTTTAACCAACCATACGTTTTACAACGGGGAAAAAAGTGTTAAACAGGTCAACCCAACCCATTGTAGCTCGTAAATCTTGAATATGTTTTTTTTTCTCACGAACAACCAAGTAACAGAAAAGTCCAAATTAACTCGGTTTTGTCCATTTGGGTCAGTATTGATTGATTTATAAATTTCTTTTGAAGTTAAAGAGCTATGCTATTTATTCCATTCCTCTGTCTGCTCACTTCGTGCTCTTCTTTTTGTATCATAGATCGACGGTGAACCGTATTGGTACTATGAATACCTAGTTCGCAAATCACCTACAAAAACTGTATGTTTCTTTTGTATTCTTACAAAAAGTATCTCTAGCTTAAACATATTCTGAATTAATATAAAAAATGCAGGTGCAAGACTCGAATATCTTCCGGCATTATCTCGCTGCATCCGTTGAACGCGATGGTCTGATTCTATTTGAATTGCTTGATTTAACTGAGGACGGTTTAGACAACACAGGGGTAAATCAGGAGTAATGAAAGGTTACTCTAGAGGTGGCAAAAAGAGCGGATCAGGCCTGGTCAAAAATTGGTTTGGGTCAAAATGGGTGGTTTTTGTATGGGTCGAGTTGAGTCAGACCCTCCAACTTCTATCCAAAGTACACATTTTCCATACTTAAGTACAAAAATGATACAAATAACATTCTTAATTTTGAACAAAATGAATTTGTTAATCTTTATGCATTAAAAATTTAAAACAAATCATGGGTACCTTCTGACATGTTTGACCCATCAGTATCAAAACATAGTCCGAATCAACCCATTCAAGTAAATGGGTCTAAGTTGCCACACCTCTTGATTACTCCTTTGTGCCTTTTTACGACCATCGTAGCTTACATTGTTCTTTTGAGAAAAAAGATATACTATCAAGAATGAACGATTTTGGACTCAAGTGCGAACACGAATAATTTTTTTTAAGTAACATCAAAAAACCCTTCAAAAATGTACATTTTCTTGGATTTTCACAGTACTGATGATTTGTCTACAACAACAAATCTAGATACATTGTTATTCTGCAAACTCTGCAAACCACGCGCTACTTTCCTTTTGCTAACAAACTGAAGTTTTTGTTTGTAGGATTTTTGTACTCTTTAAACGCTTCAACACTCAACAAGCAATGGGACATGGTAATTATTTTATATACATTTCTTATATTAGTTATTAGACTAGTTATGTTACTATCGTATGTGTAGAAAATGAGAGTTCTTTTTACGTAACTGAGAGTGAGTGCATGGAAGTCGTTTCAACAACCTTAAATGGTTTGTTGCGTTGGATCTAACTTGAAATTTCTTGTTTGTTTGAAACAGATGGGGCCTGTACTGGAAAAAACAGTAGCTTCTTTTAGGCTTCTGCCTCCGACGGAAAACTATGTTCCACCGTACAAAGATCCATGGAGATTCTGGTGATTCATCTGTGACTTAAATTTTGGCTGGTCCTTAAACAAACTGTACAGACGAGGATTTCGAAATTGGGATTCACTTTGATTAATTTAATGAGAATGTTGCAACAGTGCAGATGATTATTAGGCCATTAATATGATTTGTTTAAATTAGTAAGTGTCACATATTTAAACCCTTAAATTAAGGTGCAATAATTTGAGAACATGTTTAGGTTTATGTTTGATGACAGAATAGAGGAGAGGTTCACATTCTGGTCTCTGTGAAAGTCATGTTGAACTATGCGGTGCAGTTTATGTTATTATCTCGGTTAAAATGCTCAAGTGCTGCAGTAAAGGAAACACGCCAGAGTAAGAGTGCGTTTAGTCATGTAATGTCTACAGTGTAATGCCACGCAATAGTGCAAGGATCGAGATCGGACCCTAGCCTCTACACCATTTTTTGGTGTTTTCGTCGTCGTTGGGGATCCCCCTACTGCCGTGAGACCCAGGTAATTCCCGGCAACTGCAGCGGGGGCTTGCGACAACTCCCCTTACGAGTCAAGTTGGTCAGAGTCGAAACTCATCAACCAACCGTCCTACAGGAAAAACTCCTTCCTTCCTAGGCCGAAGCCCATTTGACACCCGCCCGAAGGCATGATGGTGCAGAAGAAAAAAACCTGTTCGACTCAAGGATCCAAAAGAATAGGCTGAGCAAGGCTCGAACCCGGGTCTCTCCATCATTGCCATGTGATTTATCACCCAACTAGGGTGGCAACCCACCATTTACTAGTTTACTTATCATCTTTAGAGTAAGGGTGTGTTTAGTTAACAAAATTAAGCGGGATTGAAATATAAACTTTATTTCTTAGCGTGTTTGGCTTTGGCTTTTAGAATTTGTTGCAATGATGAAGTTAATTTACAAAGTGTACTTTCAGAACACAAGTGTGAGAAGACAATTAAATGAACTCTTTTTGACCTTATTCCAACGGAGTTGAAACCAGCTTGTCAAACCTTCCCCCAACCTTCCCACCCTGAAGCCTAAGACCACCACCCCCATCCCCCAATAACCCAAACCCACCCCACCCCCGAAAACCTAAACCCCCCACCCCCAAATCTTAAACCCATCCCACTCACCGCCAAAAACCTAAACCCCCCAACCCACCCCCAAATCTTAACGTGTTTGGCTTTGGCTTTTAAAATTTAAAAGTATGGTGATATACATTTGAGGGGCAGTAGCAACTTTTTTCTACCACTAAAGCCGATGCCAAGGGGAGTCATTTAACTCTATACATAAAGATCTTTTTTGTTACTAACCTTGTTTTGCAAGAATGAAGCATATTTCAAGGGGGAGCTTCTCAACAAGGGAGAGTTCACTAATTAAGGGGGAGCTAGCCTTTTTTATAATTACAAAAATGGAGATAAAAATGAAAAAAGAGACAAGTGATTAAAGATCATAAAGTGAAGATGGAGCTAAATGAATGATTTTTCAAAGATAACATCTAAGTGAAGATGGAGCCAGAGGAATGACTTGCCAAAGATAATCAAATGAGTGACATTGTTAACATATTCATCATTACACATGTGACATGACTATTACTAATTCAAGTCATACATAATTTAAGATCTTTAAATGGTTTTGTCATTAGCAAAAAGGGGGATATTTTTGTGACATTGTTGGGACAAATAGAACGTGACTTGAAATGATACCAGTTAATAAAAGATGAATATATGTCAAACACATGCCCCGAAACACTTGATTAATTATCTTAAGTCATTAACAACTTATAAGTCCTACAAATGTCACAAAAATTTCTAAGTCTTCATGATCAACATCAAAGAATTATTACATAACGTTCAAAATTAAGATTTGAATAAAAAGCATCCCAAACGCTCGATGATTGATGCGATCGACCGTGAAGTTGACAAAAAGTTAGGTCAAGTTTTTTTGTCTTGGGTATATTAACAAGGCTTAAATATTCGTAAAAATAATCTTTTAATCTCTAGCACTTAAAAGATAAATATTCTCTTTATTCATATTATCATATCATAAGAGATAAAGATCAAGAAGAAAGGGCAAAACTCCATTGTTCATATACTTATTAAGAAATATATTTATAAAACACTATCTTCACAAGTGTTGTCAACTCACTATCTTGATCATAGACAGATACAAGATTTGAGGAGGGGGGAGTTGTGCAACCACTCAATTGAATATGAGTTTATATACCACTAGGTTTAACACCCGTGTGTTACACACGGGTTAAGTAATAATATTTATAAAAAAAATATAATATTATTTTAAGTATTTGTAAATATTTAATATTTAATGTAGATGGTTCCATCAACTTTTGCATGAAGAAAAATTCCATACAATTTTTCCCTCTTAAACTTCCTAACATAGAACAAACATTTCCCCCCAAAAGTGACCCCCTAAAACCTTGAATTATTAGATAGATAAGTTAATTTTTTATTACTTTTAAAGAGGCATCCACAAAAAACTTTTAGAGACACCCAACCAATGCCCATCATCCAATAAATAAAATTTCACTTCAAGCTTATATGCACAGGGAGAAGCTAATAAAAGTTTGAAATCACTTATAAAACTCTAAAATCATGTCACAGAACTCGATAAAAAAATCACGTTAAAAATCCGTATCGCCAAATCAAAGAGCTCACGGTTCAATTCTTACTCGTATATTTGTTTGATATAGAGCACTATGATTTTTCGGTTGTGTTTTAATTTTTAGGCACCAAATCAAATTAGTGTTTATTTGGGTTGTGGTCATATTGTAACATTGTCTTATAGAGTTTCAATAGGTTTTCTTAATTATTTTTTTTGGGTTGTGGTCATGTGTGTAGTGTTGAAAAAATGGCACTTTAAAATGTTATAGATGAAGCTATAGTTGATCATTTTCAAAAGATGAAACTGTGTCATGGACAATCGTAATATTTATTTTACTTGTTATGTTTGATGAAGATTATCATTTATATTTCTTTATTAATTTATTTTACCAATTTTTGACACCCCTTAAATATTTTTTCTAGATCCATCACTGATCTTGATATAATGATTGTGAACACAGTGTCTAAAAATAATGTAGGATTAAGATGAGAGATACACTATCTCAATATAGTGTTCACCTTGTATTTGTGAGAGCTTGAGGTACACTATCTTGACATAATGCTTATTAGTGTTTGGAAGGGGGAACATAATCTTGACAGTGTTGGATAACCTCAATATCTTGACATAATGACGGTTAAGAAAAAATGTATAGCTAGTCATATGGTGTGATTAGTGACGAAAGTGTTCACTACCTTTGTCTAGTAAAGAAAATGTAAATCTATTCTTTTGGTGAGATTAGTGAAGAACTACCTTTGTTTAGTGAAGAATTATAAAGCTAGTCTTTTGGTCGGATTAGTGAAGAAGGTGATCTCTATCTTGAACTAGAGAGATACGTTTAGTGAAAAAAAACTCTCGATTAGAGGATCGGGAAGAGGATATAGAGAGATTAGTTAACTTCTCTTGAACCTCTATAAATCACGTGTTATGTTTCTTATCCTTATTTATTTACTTTGTTACTTTTTTGTGTATCACTAAACAAGTATCAAACATGTAACTTAATTTTAAAAAAGAAAATAACAAGTTCTGTAGAAAAAAAGAATGAAGATTTGAAAAAGACTTAAAACATGGAAATCTTTAATTAGAAACCTATTCATCCCCCCTAGTTTTCTATAATGAAAAGCAACAAAAATCAAACTTGTATTAATGTAAGAACATATGTTTAAAAGTTTTAAAGATTGTTAAACCGGTTCAAGCTCATAAATTATCTAACATACTACTTACTAAGCTAAAAATATAAAGAAGAAAAATGAAAAACATAGGTGAAGGCTTTAGATGTGTTCCCCAAACAAATGAGTCAATGTTGCTATTTATTGGCACTTTGATGGGTCAGACATGAGGGCGTGTCCTGTAGGAACGGGTTCGTACCTCCTGTGTGTTATCTGCTCCATTATCTATGTATTTTACTTTTCCGACAATTTGCTAATAAACAGAGCTGGACATAGGGGTAGCTATCAGGCATGGGGTCGTGCTTCACATTTAACTTGTCTTTTTCTTCACTTTGTAAGGCATGGGGGCGTGTCTGGCTTCTGGCTTTCTTCACTTTATGATTTTTCAATTTTTCGAGATTGAAAATACAACAAAAAAAAGTCAACTAAGGACTAAATGTTATTTTTATTATTAAAATAACATTGAAAATGGAGATGATTTGATACAAAATACATGTTTACTTTTGCCTATATTAAATATCCCGACAGTTGATCGAACCTTTGCATGCCCTTAAGCAAATTCAAGTATTGAACGATACGTACCCAACTTGGAATTGGTAGAAGAGCATTAATGGAAGTACACCTATGTATAGTGTCACACCCTCAATTTTCCATCTGTCACACACTCAATTTTCCACAAACGGGGTATCCGTTAGGCGTGTGACATACCATGATCTCAAGCGATATATTATATATACCTAAGTACTCACGATATACATATATATATACATACACACAGATTGCATTTATTACATCAAATGTATATATATATCATCATTCAATCTGAATTTAAACGAAAGCCAATCGTATCCCGTAACGAAACCGAAACGACCCGAACGTGATACCGTAACGTGATAAATAGCAAAAGTACACGGTGGGTACGTACCGATTGTCGAGCGGGGTGAGGAAAAGCTTTTGGTACGGCGACAGGGGGCGGAGTTGCAGGTCTTACCGGAACGATCGATGATGGCCGGCGGTGATGTTAAAGTTTCTGGTTAGCGTCTACGGCAGGAGAATTAGGAGGTCGTTATGCAGTGGATGTGATTGAGGGTGTTTACATGTGATCGGTCCACTAAGCCGGAAGGTTTGTAGGCTGAATTGTGGTCGACGGCAGTACGGTTGTGCAAGATGAAGTCGAGGGATGAGTGGGCATGGGGTTGGGTTATATATATTTAAAATGTTACCTTTCAACCCCTACACTTTATTAGGTTATCTAATTTAGGTTTAAAGTTTAGTAACTCACTTTCATTAATTACTAAATAGGCCCTAAACTCTTATAAAAACTTAACGGAATAGTTAAAGAATAGTTGAGGGTGTTAACCTGAATTTACGGGGTGTCACATTATCCCCTTGTTGAATGAATTTTCGTCTTGAAAATTACGTTGCATCATTGGTTGTCTGCAACAGAATAGAATAGAAGAAAGAAAATTTTCAGGTTGTCACATCATCCCCTTGTTAAAGAACTTTCGTCCCGAAAATTAAATCGTACCTTTGGTGTTAGACTTTGTTACTTTAATAGCTAAGAATAATTGTATTTGTTCCATTTAGTAGCCGGCCACTTCATTTGGTTTAAACCATCTGGAGTAATCATTTGCAGGATTTTAACTGGTCTAATGTATCGCGGGTTTGAAGAAATTCAAAAGTTTCTTTGGGGATCCACTCTTTAGATTTATAAACAACGATTTGTATGCATAATGTTTCAGAAATTTTAGATTACGGTGCTTCGAGTTGTTATTCAGATTTTCAAGGATCAAGACTTATCTAAAGAGTCTATATTAAAAAAGAGTTGTTATTCGAGTTGTTTAGAGATCATTAAATTGATTCTACCGTGTGTAGGTACTTGACTTTATTAAAGATACGTTGTCAAAGCGCGGTCATCAAGGGTGTCATAGACATTCTAAAAACAGATGAAGAATGAATTTTTGATACTATTTATGTGTTCGGAAGTACATGTTTTAAGAAACATTTTCAGAAAATTTTAGAAGTATTTCTATCTTCGATGATTATGAGATTTTTGTTATGGTCGAGAGGGCAAGTGGTTGTATGACATAAGATGATATGTTATTAAAGTTTACGTACTTAAGTACTGTTGAAAACAAAGAGTCGATGTTATATGATTTGCTCCCAATTCTTTTGGAGTGCAGTAAGTTTTTTTTGGATGGAATCTGAGTGTTATCGTCGTGGGGGTATATGCTATACTAAGTGTTTTATCATAGAAAAAGTTTTCAAGGATCTTGTCTTTTCATTCCAATAGATAATCGATTTAATTGTGTAGGTCCTTTAGGGTGATCTAGTAGTATTCCTTTTTAAAATACGGATTTTAGTTTACGCATAGATTAGATAAGAATTCAAACAATAAGGTGCTAGCAAGAATTTTGATATCAAGCTTCACTGAGTGATAGCGTTTGAATCGCTATTAGTGTGTTTAAAAGATTATGATAGATAATAGTTTGGTTGAGGCATAGAGTTTAACAGATCAGATGAGAACATCATGTTATTTCATTACTTGGTTCGTTTAGCTTCACTAGTTCCCTTAAGCATGTAGTTTCCTGTTTTAGGGTTTTCATGGTTTAGAATGATTAGGTGTGACAATTGCTTACATTACGGCTCAAATAGTTTGATCAAGGAAGTTAATTACATACAAGGTGGATTCTCTTAAATTAACATAAGCTTTGAAAGAAAGATATTGCACGAGTGGAGTGTCAAATGACAATGAGAGCATCAATTATTATATTTCTTAGCAAATAGAGTGTGTATTGGGATGAACGAAATAAGAGATTATTATTTTGAGCTTTAATTGATGAGGCTCAAGCAGAATGCTAGTTGGTATCAATTGTTTATCGTGGACTATATTATTCATCAAATGAATCCCTAGAGTCATAGAACATATTCAATGTTTAGAGTTATATACCCGGAGAGGAGTCAGTTATAAAATTCACTTAGCTTTTCATTATCACTGTGGGTAGTGGATACCTGAAAGTTATAGTTGCCTAGATATATAGCGAATTGCCATATGAATGATAGATAGAGTAGGTTTTTTTTTCGTAAAACAAAATTCAAGGGTGATCACTTTTAGGCTCGCAACATCGATATCACCTAAGCTGTGTTACTGTTACGTGAATAATCTGGAAAAGATATTTGAATATATTTCTGATGTAGTGAATGTAAATAACGTTTATGAATTTAAATGTTCCTGATGGATAAATAAAGTTTTAGATCTAAAGCGTGTTTTACAACAGTAGAGATGCAAATAGTGATTGCAATATCATATATTCACGAGGAGTGATCATGTATGTGAGATATTATGTGGTTGGTTAATTCTAACAGGAAAAGAGCTTTTCAAATAAGTCATAGTTTTTTTAATAAGGCTCCTCCTAGTAACCCTTACTATTACAATATTTGTTTATTGCTCGATTGAGGAAACCATGATATTAAGTTGTTATCGGCGTTGGGTAAGAGGTCATAACACATTGACCAAAATTTAAGGCATTACATTGTATCATGAGTTTGTGGCATTAGCATGGTAGAAGTTTATATTGGAATGTGGTATTGTAATTGTTTACTACATGATGATAAACTTGATATCAATATGTTACTTAGAGATGGGGTTTTGTTTTAGGTGAATCTGTGTTGTTTGGTTCTTCACTTTTGGGTTTTGGTTGTAACCCACATGACAGGTTTTGCCAGGATCATCGTGTACCTGCAAATTCACCATTACGTTGCGCACCCGTAATCGTCAATTTACCTTACACAATCACCCTAGTTTGTCTCCCATCATGGGCTTTAATCTAAAGTTTTATCATGCTTATTGTTTTGTGCTTATTTATAAGATAATTTATATTATTCCGAATATAGGATGTATAAGTGAGGTATGGTATTCATATAATACTTGCTTATTTACAAATTGTAGGTTGTGTTTGTGTTAATATTCAAACACATTCTTTGTGTAGAACGAGAATACCATCAGTACTCAGCTTCACGAGGTGCCTCTTCGAGTCAATAGTTTTCACGAGAGCAACAAGCACCAACTTGATGAAATAAGATAAGTGTGACAATATGGAGAATGTTTAATAGAATAGAAGAGAATACTTAACGAATGAAAATCACTACGGATAACTTCAACGTCTTAGTCTTTATGATTTGAGTGTTCAATACTTAACGTGCTTTTGTTGTCAACACGAGTTCAACAGAGTGAGAGAAAAAAAACCAGTTTTCGGGGATTACAAGATTTAACGTATTTTGACAAGAAGGAATGAACTGCTGAATAACTTATGCTCCACTTCACGAACTCTAGGAGGGATTGCCTCAAACGGGTCAAAACGGTTGTAATTGTCAGGCTCATATTCTTGGCCTCTTTGCGCCTCAAGAAGATGTCTCAGCCACATTGCGCGAAGAAGAATTAGATTTAGGCGGAGAATTTAAATTCATGTTTGGGATAAGGACAGAGTATTTCGTATAAGGATTCTTAGACTACAAAGATCCTATATCAGGCAAGCACATAAAATGTAACACGTATAGGCAAACAAACTCTAGTTTCTAACTATGATTCTACTGTGTAGTGTGAGTGTAACTAATGCAAATACTTAAAGTTATAGACTATATGCAATGAAATGCTAGTTCCCTATAACTTATGGCTCTGATACCAATCTGTCACACCCTCAATTTTCCACAAACGAGGTATCCGTTAGGCGCGTGACATACCAGGATCTCAAGCCATATATTATATATACCTAAGTACTCACGATATACATATATATATATATACACATACACACATATTGCATTTATTACATCAAACGTATATATATCATCATTCAATCTGAATTTAAACGAAAGCAAATCGTATCCCATAACGAAACCGAAATGACCCGAACGCGATACCGTAACGTGATAAATAGAAAAAGTACACGATGGGTACGTATCGATTGTCGAGCGAGGTGAGGAAAAGCTTTTGGTACGGTGACAGGGGGCGGAGTTGCAGGTCTCACCGGAACGATCGATGATGGCCGGCGGTGATGTTAAAGTTTCTGGTTAGCGTCTACGGTAGGAGGCCGTTATATAGTGAAGGTGATTGAGGGTGTTTACATGTGATCGGTCCACGAAGCCAGAAGGTTTGCAGGCTGAATTGTGGTCGACGGCAGTACGGTTGTGCAAGTTGAAGTCAAGGGACGAGTGGGCATGGGGTTGGGTTATATATATTTAAAATGTTACCTTTCAACCCTACACTTTATTAGGTTATCTAATTTAGGTTTAAAGTTTAGTAACTCACTTTCATTAATTACTAAATAGGCTCTAAACTTTTATAAAAACTTAACGGAATAGTTAAAGAATAGTTGAGGGTGTTAATCTGAATTTACGGGGTGCCACATATAGTTTCACCTTATTGTGCATAAATGACTCAAGAGATTTTGATTGGAATTGGTAGAAGAGCATTAATAGAAATACGCTATAGTTTCACCGAAGTACGAGTGATGAAATAAAAAAGGTTTAGGTTCAAAGAGGCTAACTAACGGATTGGAAAAAGTTTAAAAAGGAAAACAAAGGGGTTTAAATTAAAAAATAAATTTGTCAACTTCTAGCTTGCAAACAACAATTGCCATGTACACTCGTTCATAGAAATGAGTACTCTTTATGAGTGCTCATTTAAGGATTAAAATTCACTTAACGAAACTAATGAAAGTAAGGGAATTTTGGCTAAAAACTAAAATTGTCCATAAATTTTGACCTTTTCCATTTGCCATGCCCTAATATTTTCATTTTAAAACAAATGACGTAAAAAACTTTGTGTTTACAATAATGCGACTCCGCAATCAATCCGATCCCACTAAGTTTAACACAACTTTTGACATCCTTAATTCAAATTTTATTTTATTTTTTGAAATATTTTAAAATTTTGGTTAAAGATTCAACCTTATGTGTGTTTAGTGTAAGGCTTGCAAGACAAGACTAACAGTCATCACCCCCACACACTTACTTAAATTGCACATTACTCTCGATATGCCCAATTGCAATGTGCAATTTGTGTCGTTTTGTTTGTGGGAAACTACATTTTTTTTTTGGTGTAATTTGGTCATCAAAATCGATGTTGATTTGGGGATGGTTTATCATTGCTGATCTATGAGGGTTCAAACTTCAAATCCTCTGTCTATTATGACGCTTCAGTCGTCGCTGTTGTCTTTGAATGATGGTGGATGGTGACGATAGTCGATGGTACTGTAAAGGGGTGAAACCCTTTGTTAACGGTGGCGATGATGCCCAATTTGTTTTGTTTTCGGATCATTTGAGCCCTACGTGACTTTCGGGAGGGAACCATTGACCATTTAGTGAATTTAGTCGATTACCTAAGAAGGGATGCTATATATTAGAATCCATAATGGTGAGTTTGAGCTCACTTCCGAGAGTTGAGATGTCTGTTGTGATTAAGTTTGTTATGTCTAGGTTTATGGTTGGCTCCATGACAATGACCATGTCATTTGAGAGATCGTTGCATTGTTACGTGATTGTGATGACTTTAAATTCTGTTCGAAAAATCACAACCATTTTATTTTCTTCATTTTAGTTTTTATTGTTAATTAAAATTTTAAGTGAACAACCGAATACAAACTTTTGTTCTAAAATTATTAATAGTACAAATTTAGTTAAATAAGGATTCGACTCCGATACTTGACCTGTAAAAATAGTTGTTGTAAGTCTTCGCTGCGTACGTAGTAATGAGGGAGCCCCAATAATTGTTATATAATTATTTATAGTATAAATTTTAGTTGATAATAGATTTGTGTATTCAAAATTGAAAATTGATTTATATATTAACAAAATATCTTTGTTAATGAAATGGTGAACGTTAATTTTAAAAAAAGTTATAGTTGTGAGAAGACAAAATATGCTTTTTGAAACAGTTAAAAATGTAACAATTTCACCATTATTTCAATCTATATGTACCTAGATGAATTGGTTATTAATATCCTTTTTTGTACGTTAACAAATATAAAAATACTTTAATATGACTCTAGTTGAAAAATTCTAGTTCAGTCATGTGTTCGTGTCTTGCTAAGTTTATCGTATGCTTTTTAATGACAACGTCTTATATTATCCGATTCGACCCGAAAAATTATGACGTCTAGCTATCTAGGCATGTTAAAGTTTAATAACAACAAAATTTCGACATCATAGTATAAAATGTCTAGGTCCGCGACTGGATATGTAATACAATTAGTGCCTAGATTTAAGCCTAAAACCTAGGTATATATCCGATATAATTATAACTACGTACGTATCGGTCGTTTCCAAGTTTTACATCAAACCTAATATATATAAATATCCACTTAGTTTCTCATAAGAACTATGCATTCAATGAGGAGAATGATCACAAAAACTAGAGAAGAAATAGGAAGGAAGAAAATCGGCACGTTGTTGTCGTTAATGGGTTTTCACGACGATGACCCTGATGCTACTGCAAGAATCATGCGAGAAAGACTTCGTCAGATTGAAGAACAAACCAAGAAACGTTCAACCATTAAAAAGATCAACTTCAAATTTGGTGGAAAAACGGTTTTCAAGGTTCCTCTTCAAACGCCAACGATGGGCGATGATGATGATATGCAAATAGACTCAAGTAACCATAGTTCTAAGGATATGATCAATAATAATAATAACGTTATTGAAGTTGATCAAGGCATTGAAGAGAAGAACAACAGTGGCAATGAAGATGGTGTCATGGAAACAAACTTATCATCAGAAAACCCTAATTGCGATACGGATATAAAGGAGTTTATAAAAAGTATAGGTGGATCTAAGGTTGAGTTGGTGATTGAGAAGAAGCTAACAAAATCAGATTGTGATAAAAACCAAGGAAGGCTCTTGATACCGGAGTTACAAGTGATGAGCCGCGGTTTCTTGGGGATAGATGAGAAGAGGAAACTGGAGATGAGAGAGTGTATAAGTGTGGAGATGTTTGATCCCGAAAGGCGTAAAATAATGTTGAATCTTGGACAGTGGAAGATGAAACATGAAAACTATGTCCTCAAAACCAATTGGAACAAACTGGTATTCATGAATGGGTTGAGAGAAAATATGGTGGTACGGCTTTTGTCGTTTCGGGTTGATCAAAAACTTTGTTTTGCGGTTGTACGTGTTTGAAGACACCCAAAAGTACTCGTTCGCGTTAACTAGAACACTATAAGATATGTAGCATGATTCTTGACTTTGATATTAGTTTGTGATGTGTACAACTGAAATGGTTTTGATACTAGCTAGTTTCTTATATATGTATACTAGATTAGTGACCCGTGGTACCCACGGGTTAAAAAATCTATATTTCTATATTAAAAAGGGTGTTATTTAACTTGGATAACCCGGAAATAATGATAGCAAGAGATCATCACAAAATGGAAAAAAGTTTAAAAAACTAATTTAAATAAAATGGGTTTAAAGGGGTAGTCCATTGCATTAAATTCAAATGCTCCATTGTTTAAAAAGACTCTGCATTAAAAAAAATAGACGGATTGTGACAATAATGCTAACTGTGCCCCAACGGGAAGAATCATCATCTCCTAATCATATTGATTTCACATATTTACAATAAATTCACATATGAATGGCTGAAAAACCGTGGAATATTATCAGAAAACAGTATGCTACAAGAATAAGCGATATGGAACAAAACACCAGCGTACTCGTATAAGCAGATTGTTCCCAGCATGTTTTCCACCACTTATTAGTGTAAATGCCGGAACACGAAGAACGTGATTTACTGCACCAAAAAGATGAAAAATATATTTATAAAGTGGAATCTGAAACAATATTCTAATGCTGATGTCACATCCATTTGCTTTACAAGAAGATATCGTTTAAGCAAGTTTGAATGATCATTCTACAACCATTAAATATAAAGCAAGTAAAGATGGTCTAGCTGCACGTGTCTCATTTTCAGCAGCTCCAGCTCTGCAAGCAGCAATTGAAACTGCTAGTATTGCATTTGCTTCAAGTTCACCCTAAATGATAAAACATAGATGATCCAATAAAGCATATGCTGAGCAAGTAAGCAATTGGTCATAACGAACCAGAAGTTTTCGGGTGTAAACATTAAAAATGGACTTTATGTGACAATACTTTACTCGGTCAGCCAATTTGACCTGTTTGTTTTTCTATCTAAATTTGATTGTTTGATCTATATGTCGTTTGAAAAAAAACACAGCACAAATCAACCCATTCAAAAGCAAATGGTTAGAAATTGCCACTTGCTATCAAGGTTTTAAAAATAAGTTACCTGAAATCTGAATTTGAAGTGGCATCATGGAGCTAAAAACTCAAACTTACTCCATTAAAGCTCAAATAAAATCCTGAAAAAAGTTGTCAAAAAAAACAACAACACTATCATTAACCATGTCAAACTAAATCAACCACATTATCATCAACCAAATTAGATGAACATAGAAGAGCATCACTTACCAATGAGTGTTGGGGGTGAGATGCCAAATGAGAGATGTATTTCACAATGAGTGTATTGATGGTTTATATATAGAAAATGATGGAGAGTGTGTATGAGTTTGGAAATGAAATTGAATCAATTGTGAGACAATTTTCTACAAATACACGATATAGTATAGTAATTAAAAACGTGTATTGTATTTATGGAAATGAATTGAAGGAAATAAAGGAATTGATTGACCAAAAATTAGGAACTGTTTTAAAAAACCAAGTTTTCAAAATAAAAAAAAACATTAAGTTGAAAGTTGTCCAATTTAAAGAATATGACATACCATGTTTCCATCTTTATAAAATCTAATTTTTTTAACAGCCGATGATTGAAAATGTTAGTTCATTGTTTCAAATTTCTAAAAATGTCATTTTTTAAAAGTTTTACATGAGTTTTAAACTGTTTGTGTTGATTGGCCTCCACAACATAAAACACAATTATGATAATGAAGTACTAAAAACTGGAAGTCTGGAACCGGACCATATGCAAAACATCAATAAAGTTATTATAATATGCAGAATGTTTGATAATAAACTAAACCGTTGATGATCAAATTACTTCATTATCATAATTGTGTTTTATGATAACGTGGTTGATTTAAGTTATTATAATATGCAGAATCTACATACTTGATGATCAAATTACAAAGAAATAGGTTCTCAAATGGTAATCCACATCTCAAATATGTAAATTGTCTATAATATTTAATTACAAATTATTGCAAAAACTCAAATTCAACCACATTTACAATAATCCACATCTTTACAGCTATATCAGTTGATACAAAAAGTCAATAACCAAAGGGTATATATATGAGTTATTAGAATGAAGAGCATTAGGGTTTATAAAATATCCAATATAGATTTAAATAACGAACACCATATACATAATCATTGGCAGGAGAACACGATATGTAGATTTAATCAATACATGAAAAAAGTCAACAAAGTGTTAGAAATTGCCACAATTAATCCTTAAACATATATGTGACTAATAGCAGAATCTAAAAACAACCATCATTCATACTCGCTCCATGTCTGCTGGAAAACTCATAATTACTTGTTATTTTGCTTTGTTTAAACAAAACTTACACATTCATAACCCTTTAAAAATGTTTCTCTAAATTTCTAAGCAGCAAAAGGGACATCTTTTTTATAACCAATATTACTATTATGTTAAGATCCAACTGAATAAATTTCAAGCAGCAAAAGGAACATGTATGTAATATGAAAAAAAGTAAAGAGATCAGAAAGATGTACCGTTATCGACGACCATTCTATGTGAGAACTCGGAGCCATTGGTTCTCGTTGGTCGCCAGCTCACACAATTTCACGGTCGCCTCTTTGTCCAGGATACTCTTTGGGGCTTCACCTAAAATCAATTCAGAGACACGATTATTGGTCTTTATAGAGGCGAAGTGGATGAAACGGAAAAGAATATGAAGCCATGTTATCATGTTTACCAGATTTGAAGAGATGAATAATCATAGGGAAGGTGCAACGGCAGAAAGAATTGTAGAGAAATTAGGGTTCAGGTTTGAGAATTGTGAAATATTCACGGGTGAGGTAAGTATTAGTAGGATCCGTTTAAGTTGAACCGAAAAACCATGAAGGATCCGCGTGAGTTTGTTGAGAAAGAAGGAGGAGCTGACACGTGGAATAATGATGTGGCAGATGATGTGGACGTCGTTAGGAATCGACACGTGGCAGTGAGTTAGTCTTTTATTAGTATAGGTAGATATGTGATGAAATGGTATTGATATTAGTTTCAATATATCTTCTCTATGAAATGGTATTTCATGCTATAACGTACGTGTGATTTAGTGGTGTTGTAATTTGAACAACACCAGAGAAAAGAAAACTAATTGAACTAATAAATAAGCACAACCATCAACTCAAGATTTCTTTCATGTGATTATATGAAATTGAATTGAAGAAATAGAGAACATACAACCGACGTACACAAAGCCCCCTTTTTATAACCACACTACTAACAAAGGTTCCAGTTCCTAGCTACTATGGTTTTCTCTTGGAATTGTTTGTTGACGAGTAATAGACTCCGACCAACTAGGCTCTGAAAGGAAGGACTAGGGTGAGCCTCCATTATGAGGGAGCCCTAAAGCGCTGCTCTTAAGCGCCCAATAGATGAGGGCATGTTGAGGCTTCGAACTCGTTCATTGCATTTCATCCGAGTACAACGTATGGTGTTGTACCAACCGCCGTTCTAAAAAAACTAATAACAATCATAAATAAATGATAATAACTAAACACCCCTTGACTATGGACAACTAACAGCATTAACCAAAAATTGTCTTTAACTGCAATCATCTAAGAAGCCAACTTTGACTCCAATCTAGTCTAACCTTGAGCTTATACACCAACAATCTCCACCTTAAGCTTAAATCAAACAATGTCGAGAAAATCTGAACATTTCAAAAAGTTTGATCTAATGGCATGTGGTGTACTAGCACGCCTCCGGGGCATTATTCTATATGTTGCAGCATTTTAACGCCCCTTAACGCCCGACACACCGTTATGATGTGGCGTTAAGAGGCTTTGCGTTAATTGTTAACTGGCATTAAGTTTTCTTTCCACTCATAAACAATACATATATACTTATATAAGTATATGTAAGCGGCGTTAAGGGGTATTAAACATTTTCTAGTGTGAGGTGGAGTAAAAGGGGGAAAAGTGAGTGACTTGACGTTTAGGTGGAGTTAATAGGGGTTAATCACACCACATAACCTATGAAGTGATTTTGTAAACATGTTTGCAACATTATCTATTGTGTCAACTTCTTAACTTTTAATTTCTTTAAAGTTAACTACAACACACATGAAATTTAGTCTAACGTTTATAAATTTTGCATTTTCATGCAACATATGATTTCTTCACACCTGGTTAGCATAAAGGAACACTATGTCCTTCGGTTTAATATCCCTTTATGTCACAAACCCATAAAGGGTTTTGCTTCTAGGGCGGAACAAATTTTGAGATTTTGAGTAGGGGTGTAAATAGTCAAGCCGGCTCGCAAGATACTCGAGATCGACTCGGTAAACAGCTCGTTTGAGTCGACCCTTAACGAGCTCGAGCTCGATTTCGAGCCTAAAATAATGTTCGTTTTGTTATCGAGCTCGAGCTTTGCGTTCAAAACTCGTCGAGCCTTATCGAGCCTTAATGAGCTTTTTGTTTATATGTTTATATTTAGTTTTATAAATATTATTTAAATATATATTCATAAACATAACTAAAAGTTATGATAAAAAAGATTAAATAATATGTATTTGTTATATATAAGATGTATGGTTATAACTATATATAAATTTAAATATAAAAAATTATATATTAAATAGTTAAATACTAAACGAGCCGAGCCCGAAACCTAATTGTTTAGTTGGGAGTGATATTGGCCAAAGTGATACTTGAGGGTGACAGCGGCCAATAACCAATAGTTGAAGGTGATTAAATCCAATAAGGGTTATTGGATTTAATCACCTTCAACTATTGGTTATTGGCCGCTGTCACCCTCAAGTATCACTTTGGCCAATATCACTCCCAACTAAACACTTTGGTGTCCGTATCACCAAAAGTCAACCAATTCAAGTCACTTTTGGTTAACTTTTGATTATTTTTTGGTTAGCTTTTGGTGTTACGGACACCGTATCACCAAAACTTAACCAATTCAAGTCACTTTTGGTTAATTTTTGGTTAATTTTTGTTAAATTTTGGTGATACAGACACCAAAGTGTTTAGTTGGGAGTGATATTGGCCAAAGTGATACTTGAGGGTGACAGCGGCCAATAACCAATAGTTGAAGGTGATTAAATCCAATAACCCTAATATTAATGCAAGTGTCAAATTGATTTGTAGATAAAAAATCAACTTCATTTTCACTGCAAATCTTTCATGGAGGTAAGTTTTCAAAGTCTCCTAACATGGAGTATAGAGATGGTGAGATAACTTTTATTGATGACGTTAATTTGTATGATATTACTCTAAGAATGTTGGATGAGATGGTTAAGAGCATAGGATATCCTTGTGATATGGAATTTTTCTACCAATTTAAAGAGCCTTATGTTTGCTTGGATTTGGGACTTAAATCCCTTAAAAAAGATGATGATTTTGATGGTCTATGTAAACAAGTAAGAGAAGGGTATAAAGTTATAGAAATTTTTGTTGAAAAGAGTATGGAAAATGAAGAAGTTAGTTATGATGATATTGTTGATCTAAATAATCCGATGCATGAAAAAAATGAAGTTGTGGACATGGTTAATTATAATAGTTGTGTTAGGAATGGAAATGAAAGTGAAAGTGAAAGTGAAGATTTGGAAGTTGATCATGATAATTTTGATAGTCAAAGTGATGAAGAGACAACGATTCTAAAACGTGCAGGTAATATTATTAGAAGTAAAAGGAAAAGAAAAACCATAGGTGTTGATGCATCGGTTAATCCTTTTTATATTGGCCAGTTAATAGAGGATAAGGAAAAACTCAATGAGATGGTCAAATCATATTCAGTTGCATCAAGAAGAGATATTTATATATTGAAAAATGAGCTTTTAAAGTATAGGTTAATTTGTGTGGGAACCAATCCCAATTTGGTTAGTGGTGGAAAAGCGGGTTCAAATCTACAAAGTGGTGTAAAACTTAGAGGGGTAGGTGTGAAATTGAGTAATGGAGAACCCAAAAAACCTAATAAAAGAAACATTATACCTACTTGTCCTTGGGCAATTCATATCTCAAGATCTAAACCTACTGATAATTGGTGTGTGAAGACTATCTCTGGTGAACATAATTGTCTCCAAACCAGAGAGGTTGCAATGTACACAAGGACCTTTATAGCAAAGGAGATTCAACCAATGGTTGAGAGCAACCCAGAAATACCATTGACTGCTATCCAAGATGTAATTCAAAAAAAGCACCAGGTAAAAGCTTTTTTAATTATTCATTTAAGTTGCTTTATTTTTTTTTTTCATGTTTGTTGTATTTCTATTCAGATCCAGGTTTCATTGCATAAGGTCTCCAGAGCAAAGAAACTTGCTAAACAAAAGATCCATGGTCATTATCAAAAGCAGTACACCTTACTAAGAGCATACTGTGAAGAACTATTGAAAGCCAACCCTGGGAGCACCATTAAAATAGATGTGGAGCCATTAAGTAACCCTAGTAGCTCTACCAGGCAATTTAGAAGAGTATATATTTGCTTTCATGCTATGAAGAGAGGCTTTAAGATGTGTGGCAGGGATATTATTGGATTGGATGGTTGTTTTATGAAGGGTCCATATCCAGGCCAGATCTTGAGTGCTGTGGGTGTAGATTCAAATAATGGTATTTATCCGGTTGCCTATTCACTTGTTGAAGCTGAAACTAATGAATCATGGGCGTGGTTCTTAGATTTGTTAAAAGATGATCTTGACTTATCAACAAATAGTAATTTCACTTTTATTAGTGACCGGCAAAAAGTAATGTAACACTTATGATTATTCAAGCTTGTTTTACTTAAGTTTCTTTAAATTATTTTAAGGTTTTCTTTTAATTCACACCAGGGTCTTATTCCGGCTTTAAAAAGAGTTTTCCCGAGTGCAGAGCATAGATTTTGTCTTAGACATATCCACGAGAACATGAAGAAAGAGCAATGGCGTGGAGATTTGTTCAAAAACCTTCTATGGAGAGCAGCTTCTGCCACTACTATGCCTTACTTTAATAAGGCCATGGAAGATATAAAGAAACAAGATAGTAAGCTTTTTGATTGGCTAAATGAGATCCCACCTACCAGTTGGTCAAGATCACATTTTTCATGTAGGGCAAAGTGTGATATCTTGTTGAACAATATTTGTGAAGTGTTTAATAGACAATTAGTTGGTGCAAGGGACAAACCTATTATAACATGCTTGGAATACATTAGGGAGTACATGACAAGAAGGATAGTCAAGGTGACTAAGATACAAGCTACATCTAATGGTCCATTAACACCAGTTGCTGAAACTATGTTTAATGCAATAAAAGTTGAAGCATCTCAACTTAAAGTTGTTATGGTGGATGCTACAAAATACCAGGTAACATTTTAAAGTCCAAATGTATATTGTTTTAAAACATACTATTTCTTATGTTTGGTTTCAAATGGGTAGGTGAGTGGGATAACGAGCCAATGTGTGGTGAATGTGCATTTGAAAACATGCTCGTGTAGGAGGTGGGAATTGACTGGGATGCCATGTAAACACGCCGTAGCAGCCATTTGGAACATGAGTGAAAATAATATACCGGCTGGCATACCAGAAGCTTGGGTGTCCGAGGTTTATTGGTTGGATACATGGAAAAAACCTACTTAAATGTCATAGAACCAGTTACCAGTTCAGATTTGTGGACCCCAACAGCTTGGCCAACAACGTTGATTCCACCTAAGCATCATAAGCCAGTATGTCAATGCGTTTGTTCTACATTGTATTGTAGTGGATTTAGTTATATACGAGTTATTTGATAATTATCGTTCTTTTTTGCTTTAGATTGGAAGACCAAGAAAAATGAGAAAAAAGACAGTTGAAGAGGTCCAAGCAGGATTTTCAGTTGGAGGTAAAATGACAAGAAAGGGAACTACTAACAAATGTTCCAAATGTGGACATATGGGACATAATTGTAGAAGCTGCAAAGGTCAAGGTGGGACTCAAAGTCAAGTTGAAGGTGTGACTCAAAGTGAAGTTTAAGGTGGAACTTGATTTGCATTTTGGTTTTATTTTGTTTGATTTGAAACATGAGACTTGATTTGATTGTTATGGTTGTTTTGCATTTTGGTTATTATTATAAATACCTAATCAATTAATTGTTCTTAAATAATTGAAGCAAATCTAAAGTCATTCCTTCAAGTACCAAATGTTATTGGTTGGTATAGTCATGTTAATTAAGCTACAGAACATATATAAAAGAAACTAAGTCAAATTAACTTTATGTTTATTCAATATCAATAAAATAAGATATCGAAGTAAATTATAGTGTTATTATGAGTTTGGAAGTTTGTTGGAAAAAACCAAACAAGAGACATGAACGTAAGCTTTTGTTTTTTAAATGTTGATTTAATAAATAATAGGGGTAATTAAGTAATTTAATCCATTTATGGATGGTCAACTAACAGTCAAACTAACCAGGGGGTGCAAATGACCCGATTTATAAAACATAGGGTTGCAAAAGATCTAAATATTCAAATGGGGTTGCAAATTGCTATTAGGTGTAAACCACAGGGTTGCATTTTGCACTTAACTCTATAATAAACAATGAAAACGTGTGAAGTGCATACATAAATACAAAATAAAGCTTTGTATACATTGACCCTGATCCGACCATCGAACCGGTGGACCGGTTCAACCGGTGAAAACTCTCAACCGGCCGGGTTTTTTCTAACATGTTTTAACACGTACGACCAGATCGTTGTCATTGCCAAGTTTCGGTCGGACCGGTCGGCCCGATCCAGGTTTAAAGACATTGTTTGCGATAATTATATGTTTTAGAAGTCATATGTCACACCTCATGTTTCTATTTTGACGGGTACGACATTAACAATTACAACTTGTATAAGGAGCATGATAAAAAATGTCGACAGATATTCATCTTCTTAATTAACTGCTGCTACACACAACAATGGCGGAGTTGAGACTTATTCATCACCAGCTTCCTTTCAAACCCTTATCTTCTCCATCAACATCTAAATTTACATCCATGATACTTCATTACCAACCCATCAAATCCAACTACAATCCTCCATCTTTTTCTCCAACTTTCAATCGCCCCCTTCTCCTTCACCGGATCCATCGATCTACTCTCCTCTGCAAGATGAAAGACTCCGGTAATTCACTTTGTTAGTTGTTTATATATGGTTAAATGATGCAAACACACGGATTAGGTTCAAGTTTTTGTTCAGGAGTTTCAACAAACACCTTGTCTGCATTAAATAGGTTTTGAATTTGTTATAGTTTTGAGGTTGCAACTTTAGGGTTTTTTTTGTACTTTTTTGTGGAACTAGATAACATTTACTAAACTGATATCTCATCATTAAACAACTTTTTTTCCATTGAAAGTTTAAATCTTTCTTTATTATATGATAGTTTCATTCAAGTTTCAGACATCGAGATAGAATGCAAACGGGCAACAAGCTTGGCCGATAACCCCTTTTTTTATTCTAGTAACAGCCATGAACAGAACCATTTTAGACATAAGAGTTAGAAAAAAGGACTTTGAGAATTGCAGCATTAGTCTTGACATTACCTTAACTGAATTGAGGCAAATTTGGATTATCAAAATCTAGTTTGCCTTTAATTCAAAAGTAAATAAGAGATTATGAAGCATTAAAGTTTTATGATCATATGATGGTATATTCAAGCATGTGTTACCTTGATTCAAGTTCTCTTACTTTAATAGCATTAGTAAAGTCTTTTATGGTATTATCAAGCATAGTGTATGGTGACTTGGTGATATACTTTCGAGTGAATATGATCTTAGATTCGTATCACTCTTATGTTGATGTCACTCGACTGTCATTTACACAGCACACAAGAAATTAAGCAGTTTATGCTATAATGATAGATATGATATCGCAGCTGGAGCTTGGGAAAATGAGTGAGAAGAAGAAGCCTGAAAAGCAAGTGAATGGGATATTTTGGATTTTATTGATTAACATTGGTGTATTCGTAGCAGATCACATATTTCAGGTTCAAGTTTATTTAATTTATTTTTGTGTTACTTTGATACTTAACATATACAATATACTTGTGGTTGTTGCACTATGTGGAGCGTATATAGACAACAAATGTAACTAGATATGAAAAAGGAAAAAAAAGTGTTGCTACAATAGAAGTTAAAAAGTTTGCAGTTAACACTAATAGAAGAAATCACAGAACGAAAGGTTGCATGATTCTTGTTAGTAGTTCATCTGCAAGCTTTCATGATAGTTTTGATATTTCATCCAGGTTCGTGAGATTAAAGCTTTGTACTTATACCACAATTTTCCAGTTTGGTACCAGTTTGTGACTTCAACTTTCTGTCATGCAAATTGGTGAGACCTCTACTATTTAAGGGTGATTTGGTTTTTATCTGTTGTTATAACTTATAACCTCCAATTGTTATTGAAAAGAACGTTGTAAATCACTCATGTGTAGGTGGTAACTATGACCCATTTAATTTTGAATTATTCAATCGAGCTGTGTTTTTTATTAAGCAGACTAAATAAAAAGTTTCCTTAAAAGGGAACGGGTCAAATAGATTTAGTGTCACCCAAGTCCTGTTTTAAATCATACAACCTCATAAGCTACACAACCCGCCCATTTTGCCACCTCTAATTTTTTAAGTCACAGCTTTGTGCGTTGATCTAAAATTTACCGAAAGGTACCTTATTGTATGTTTTAATATGTTCTTCAGGAATCATCTCTCCAGCAACCTTTTCTTCTTATATATATTTGGTAAGACAAGTTTCTCTACTAGACGAGCAAACGATCTAATTACTTGTTGGTGAATTTCAGTTTTATCTGTTACAACAGGAAAGCTTGTTGAAGAAGAGGAAGGGAGTTTTGGCGTGTGGCTGTCCTATATCCTAACCGGTGCGGGAGCAAATCTTGTTTCATGGCTTATACTCCCAAGAAATGCCGTCTCTGTTGGAGCCTCTGGTGCAGTATTTGGTCTCTTTGCAATTAGTGTCCTTGTTAAGGTACATTTTGCTTCATAAAAAAGTTTTACCTTGAAATCCAATCTAGTGATTTTATGCTTTTTGGTTCTTCTTGTAGCTATCTTTTGACTGGAGGAAGATCCTTGAAGTACTCATACTGGGTCAGTTTGTTATCGAAAGGGTAAGTATTCTTCTTGCTCTCTCCCATGACATGTATTAAATTTAATTTATTCCTGATGGTTGTATTTTCTTCAGATATGATTTGTGTCGTTCGATCGAATTCATATTATTAATTTTTTGTATATTAAATTGTTTTCTCATGTACTTAAGTATGTAGTATAAATATAGGGCAATTAAAAGTGTGTACAATATTATTTCCTCCATCCCAAAAAGGTTATGAACCGCGTCCTGACACAATTTAGTATCAATCTTACTAACATCTTGTAACGTTTGCTAATGGACGACAAATAGGTAAAAATGTAAATTTACAAAGACATCACTCCAAAACAAAAGTGAAGATAGAATTTTCAACTGTTACATTTATTATTTACGTTCCAGGTGATGGAAGCAGCTCAAGCTTCTACAAGTTTTGCAAGCAACAGCAGTGCTCTTCAGAATGTAAATCACATTGCTCATCTTTCTGGTGCTCTTGTTGGTGCAACTTTGGTTTGGCTTCTCAGCAGAGTTCCCTCTCAACCTGCAGACCGAGATAAATAGTGAAATTATATCCGTTTAATTCAAGAATCGCTCTTATCGGTAACTCTCCAACCACATTTCTTTTCATAGACTCTTTCGTGATTCATCATCCATTTTGCCATTCATGTGTGATTACAATGCACTTGAGTCTAACCACTATCAGTGTTTGCGCATGCGCTTGTGTTTGAGTAAAAAGGAACCTGTGTTATATTAGCTTCACCATGGCCAAGTTGTAGCCCCAAGACACCAGCTATGGATGTATCAAAACTAATGAAGAAATATATTCCTTTGTCACATCAATACTGTTTCTTTCTATATATAACTTTATTGTTAACCCAGAAATGATTAAACTCTTTATTATTTCATAGTTCATCATGTTATTATTTTTTTTCAGTGATTATATATTTTTTTCATTTTATGAATATTAAAATATTAGACTGTGCGGAATTGAGGCCATGGGTGTTTTTTACTACCGTGGAAGCTCCCCGCTTGTGTATTTCCACAGAGTGGCAATTGATTTCTGTTATAAGCTGATTTACGACTTGAACCCACACACTTTATATCACGGACATGAACAGATAAGAATATGCGAAGGATACTGGAGCAATGGGGGTTTTTGGTTAATTAAATGAGACTAAGCTTACATTATCTACTCTTGATTTGTTTATGAAGTCTAAACACTTTCCTATTTATGAAGTTACACACTTTGCTATTTATGTTTATATGATTTTTATCGTTAGATATACGCAAGTAAATATGAAATTTCAAGAAGATTATTTATGTAATGTTATGTTGCCTTCATTGTCATACATTTATAGTGTTTACTTTATCAATGTTTTAACATCAATCCTTCATGGAGCATGAACCAACCAATTATCTTCCATTCCGTCATGTAGTTGAGATAATGTACCTAAAACTTCAATAAATTTTAAAGATTGTGGGTTTAAAACCCACGTGAGACATAATGTGGTTCCGGCGGTTGGGCTAATGATTTTCACACCTAAGATGAGTTTCTCCAAAAGGTGACTGGTATAGACTTTGATTATCTGGTTGTCTTCCTAATGAGCTTTGGAGTTCGGACCACTCCGAAGCTGGCTCATGATATGTTAATAAAAACGCGATATACCACACAAGTATGATAAGTATAAGAAATATAAAGCACTAAATTTAGGCCGAAATGAGAAGAGTATGATCCGATGATACTTATTCCCGGGCCCAAAATCTCGGTTTTAAGATCCATACACATTTACACAATACAATACAATTTCATTTTCATTCATGTCACCTACATTGAATCTCCACCAACGTTATTAACAAAGGTTTCAATTTTCTTATTTCAATTCCCTCAAACCCTCTCTATCCAAACCATAAACAATACCATCATCCTGCCACAATGAACAACGATCATCATCATCATCACCTTAACATTCATTTATCAAATTAACAAAAACTTCCAATTTGAATTTCCCCCCAATTTAATTGAACAAAGTTGATGAAATAATGTTGAAGATTTGGAGATGTTATAAATATTGGTTAGCTGTACATCCATTTAAAACACAGGTGATCAGCTCCGGTTTGATTTGGGGACTCGGTGATCTTGCTGCACAGGTTGTTACACGCATCACCGCTGCCAAGAAGAAATACATTTTTCAATCCGTAAGCGATTTTATCATTGTTCTTCATGTATTTTGTGGTCGGGTGGTTTGATTCTTCGTGTTGTTTGATCATTTGTAATGTTGTATGCATTGTTAATGCCATAATGCTTCATGTTATGGTCAAATGTTGCAAAATCCAGAGGTTTTATTTTTTTTAACTTTGACAGGAGGATAATCGAGATTTGCGGATTAACTGGAGACGAGTGGTTACCACAAGCATTTTCGGGATGGCGTATGTTGGGCCGATTGGTCATTTCTGGTTAGTAATTCGTTTGAGTTTTAGTATAAATAACTTTTACGGTAAACAATAAGAATTACAAGATTCGAGGATGGGGGTACAACGAATGTCATTTCATGTGTCTATACTTTTAGCCATCTCAATGACATGAGCGGAACCAAAGGAGGTCCGTTGACCATACGGATAGTATAACTTTAAGTATGTACAACGTTGTTTTCCTATAGTTACCTTAAATTTTCGCTGGTAGAATTGTTAGTTGCTTATTATCAAACATACCTAGTAATATCTCACAAACCTTTACTATGTCCTAGTTCCATTAGGATGAGGGCAAACATGAATGTACATGTTGTAGAACCAAATATATACATGTTGTAGAACCAAATATACAATCTAACACGCAATGTTATGTTGGTTTTCGACTTTTGTAGGTATGAAGGTCTAGATCGATTTCTAATGCAAAGACTTCAATACGCACCAAAATCCATGCGATTTGTTGCTACGAAAGTAGCACTCGATGGTATCATATTCGAGCCAATAGATCTATTTGTGTTCTTCACTTACATGGGTTTTGCATTGGGGAAAACTGTTACTCAAATAAAGGAAGAGATGAGGCGGGATTTCCTTCCAGCACTAATCGTAGAAGGCGGGGTATGGGGCGTTGTTCAAGTGATCAACTTTCGATTCATACCCGTGAAGTATCAACTTCTGTTTGTAAATCTTTTCTGCTTCTTGGATAGCTGCTTTCTTTCATGGTTTGAGCAGCAGCAGGATGCTGCTTGGAAACAATGGTTTAGAAGTTTTTCTTTCGGAAATTATAAAAGGCGGGGTTGACGTCTCTCTCTCACTGAGTCAACTCACTCGTCTTTCCCGAGATTTATTGACTCAGTAGTTACAGACTTACAGTTCTAGTTCGTGTTACCTTTTTTCATCATCATCAGGTAATTGTACGCGATAAGAAACAGAAAACAGGTGAGGTTTTACCAGTGTATCTCTATATTAGTTTTTCTAACCTGCCATTTTTGCTTCGGAATCCTTGTCACATAGATGCGTGTTTTATAACTTGATCACAAACTGTTTGATACGAACGCGACCCTATGATAACCGGCAAATGTGTGTCCTGCACTCGTGTTATAAAAGCAATAATTGTCCGGACAAGTACCTGTGAAAAATTTTAACCGGTGTTTAAAATATGGCAAGACAGTGCTATAACGTACGCTGATGTCACATGCTAATGCGAAACTTCTTCGATCCCCAACCTACACTCATTCACTCTTTCAGATGGGTTTCCAAATATTTGATCACCAAATCGATTTTTTCACATAACCCGGCTCTACGATAACCAGCAACCAATAACTCATAAGTAGTTCTTGCAAGTTCATGTGAATCCTTTAAAAACTCCAAAAATACGTCTAGTCTATCATACGCACCAACACGAAAATACGAACATATCACGTTTTCTACATCTTTATGGGACCGAAATGACACCCCTTGTTTCAACATCCTCCCAACAGAGTATTCCATATCATCCAATCTGTCCAATTTAGCATAAACCCTAATTAACCCATTATGAATTTGTGAAATAAAGTCCAAATCTTGATTATAAATGGTCTCTGTTAATGCTGCAAGTATCCACTCCATCTCTTCCACCAATTCCAGATCACAATAAAACCCAACAAGTTTTTCAACCATATTCCCATCAATCCTCCATTTATGTTCCAATACATCCTTCAAAAGCCCTCTGGTTTTAACCAGATCTTTTTGTTCACAGAACCTGATGAGCATATGATGTAATATCAACACGTTCGGTTTGATTCCCGCTACTAACATTTCTCCATAAAACCTATCAGCATCTTCAAATCTTTTTACTTTCATCAAACCTAAAATCAGAGCTTCATAGGTGTGTACATCAGCCAAAAATCCCGAACCTATCTTGGTTGAGTACCAGGCTAACATTGCCTTACTGTTACCCAACTTTGCAAACGCAGAAATGAACAAATTGTAAGTGTGAGCAGTAGGTTTATAGTCCACCGAATTCTGCATTATTTCAAATATGCTAAGTGCAGTGACTATATTATTTGAAGATATGTGAGCAGATATTAGGGCATCAAGAACATTAGAAGTTGGCTTCCCACCATGATTCTCCATTGAAGTGAACACACGCATTGCAGTTTGCGGATTGTGGGTTTTACCACAAATATGTATTAAATCTGAGTAAACGTCTTCGTTTTTCTCATTTTCTTTTAGCAGCTTCTCTAATCTCCATTCAAGAACCTGTCTTAGTACAAGTTCTCGGATTAACATAAATTCATTCAAATTTTATGCTCAACTAAGTTTTAGGATGAGGAAAATTTGATTTTAAAATCTCAACGTTCACCTGTTGGCCCGAAAAAATCCCAACCGAGAATATTCTTGTTAGAGATCTCAACTTTCAAACATATTTTTTAAAAAGCCCTCGTTAAAAAACACTTAACGCCGTTAAGTTTTTTTTGAATTTGAAACTAATGTTTTAGGGCTTTTGATCGGGAGGAGGATACGAATAGATTGATATAAAGTTACCTCAAACGGGTGCTTCAAATGATGAAACGATGCTTCAATTGATGTAAGACATAACGTATCGTCAAACCATTTCATCGTTTGGAGCATCGGTTCGGGTAAATTTTACATTAATCCATTCATATCCTCCTTCCGATCAAAAGCCCTAAAACATTAGTTTTAAATTCGAAAAAGGATTAACGGCCTTAAATTTTTTAACAAAGGCTCTTTAAAAAAATTATGTTTAAATTCAACTATTTTAAAGCTTAATTTTACTACAACATTAATAATCAAAGGCATACTTGTTTGCGATTAGGTCTTCGACACGCAAGAAAACCAAAAGTATCAAATGTTGATATATCATTCTCGAAACATCTAAATCAAATGCCAAATTGGAAGTTGCAACATACATACTGAATTATGTAACCTAGGGTTTGTAACTAACTACGATTAACATCTAATTGAACACGATAACCATACAAACATAAATGTAACAAACACTATGCAAAGATTAGGGTTTGAAAAAGTGAATCTTACGAGCTGAGCTTTGGGAGGGGAATGATGATGAACAGAAGTGAGGATCGAATCCCATGAAAACTCTCCTACGATTTCTGAATCAAGTGTTGTTTTGATTTGAGAAATTGGCTCCTGAATCAATCTCTGTGCTAATTGATTTGAAGAGTGGTTGTTAATTGTTCGTGAAGATTGGTACATGATGGTTTGTTGCAGCAGTTTGGTGGATGATAAACCTCTCAATTGTTTCAACACCATTGTTGAAAGGTTTCTTGGTGTATGTCATGGACCTGTTTTGCAACTCTTTTTAACACTTGGGTTGGTTTGTAAAACTTGATAAAGTTAAATAAATAATAGTCCATGTAATTTGTTTATAGAGTAAATTACAATTTTTGGTCTTTATAATTAGACAAATTACGGATCGTGGCCTTTATTTTAATTTTTTGCACTGGTTGGTCTTTATATAAATTTTTCTCACGGTTTTGGGCCTTTAAGTTAACGGCCGTGAAGTTTTTTGGTTAAGTCCCCTCATGTGCATTGCACATGAGGGTATTTTGGTCATTTTACTATTGAAGGACCATTTCTGTAACTTAAGGGACCATTTATGTAATTTATTCAAACTAGTTATAAAAACAAAAACCAATTATATATATCATCAATTCATCATTCACCACTACCACCACAACCACCACCATCACCACCACCACATCACCACCACACCCTTCTCTTCTAGAGGTACACTACTGCTTCGATCTTCTTGCTACACTACGCACTCAACAACTCTCCACGAAGAACCTAACACACACACCTTCATCTTCTCAGTTCTATCTATACATATATACATATACATATCTTCATCTGTTGCACAGTAAAACAGAGCAAGAAGAACAATACCTTTGTCTGCAATAATTTACCCCAAAACAAGCTTCCTTTGTTTCTTCACAATCTTCAATTCGGACCCCTACTAAACCCGCCAAGATATGAACCAATTGAACAATTCATAGCCCTAGGGTTAGGGTTTCGTTGTGGTGAGGATGTCGTTTCAAGATTTTTCTCTTCAATAGTGTTTTTAAGTTTTTGTTGATCTTTGAGAATGCGACTAATTTGTGAATCACACTCTTTCACTTTTGTTCGAGCTGCATTAAGGTTAGATAAGCCATTTAGTTCTTGAAAAAGTGTATCTTTTTTTTGAAGTTTACCGATCTCCGGTGAGACTTCTCCGGTAAGGCCACGGTTAGCAGCATCGAAGCGAATAAGGTTAGATAAGTTACCAATTTCCGATGGGATAGATCCGGTGAGCTCGTTACCGTACTCCGGTGGTATAACTCCGGTGACTGGTAAATTATCCGGATAAATTGTTGTTGTAAAGGTCGAGAACTTTAAGTGATTTAAGGTTAGTTAGCTCCAGTGGGAAGGTTTGACTGAAGATGTTGTTGGAGAAGTTGAGAAGACGGAGACCGGAGATGAAAGAAAGCTCCGACGGAATAAGTCCGATGAAGTTGTTGACGGCAAGAGTTAAGTTGACAAGAAGTTCCAACGAGTTTAAAACCAGAAATATCCAAGGCGATCACGTGAGGTTTAGCGTCGCATGTGACGACGGACCAAGTCCAATGACTGGTATTGAGGTGAAGAAGTGTGAATGAGTGTGTGTGTGTGTGTGTGTGTTGGTGGTGATGGGAGCAGAGATGAAGAAGTGGGTTTGGTGGGTGGGTAGGGGCTTTTGTTATTAATAATTAATAATAATAACAATAATAATAATAATAATAATAATAAAATGACTAAAATATCCTCATGTGCATTGCACATGAGGGGATTTAACCAGAAAAGTTAACGGCCGTTAACTTAAAGGCCTAAAACCGTGACAAAAATTTATATAAAGGCCAACCAGTGCAAAAATTTAAAATAAAGGCCACGATCCGTAATTTTGCTTATTATAAAGGCCAAAAAATGTAATTTACTCTTGTTTATATGTCAGATTTCATCCTAAGTATGAAACAGTTTACTAATTTGTATAAAACTTGGAGTGGTTTCAACTTTATAAAAAGTATGTATTTTGAGAGGGGCTAAACCATACCGTTTTGTGAGAGGGATATTATTAGGCCTGTAAGCAAACTAAACGTTTATGAACTAGTAGGTGGGAAGCGAACCAAACATTCATAAATAAACGCTCATTTACTTAGACGAACGAACATGAACAAAAAAAGTTTTCGTTTAATTAAACGAACGAACATGAACACATGTTGTGTTCGTTCATTTATGTTCATAAACGTTTGTTTATGTTTGTTTATTTGTGCTCGTTTATGTATGAAGGTTCGTTTAAATATAAACCTAAAATTTTCATATACATTTTATACAGACTTTCATATACATATTCATTTTACATTATATTGGAAATTTCATATAAAAACCATTCTTGTTTGATTACAATATTTAGACCATACATAAATTAGCAAATCAATTTAGGATGTTTCTAAGCATAAAAGATATTTTGGTAAAAGACATAACTCATTTTTTGTTTGTTAATGATCTTTTAGGTATTTTATGTTCTTAATGTTTATTTGATTATGTACATTTATTTTGGTTTGTTTAGCTTTTTAATGAAAGAATATGAACGAACATAGAGACGTACACGAACTTTTTAGTTTTTATAATGAACGAACATGAACACAAAAATCATGTTTGATTATGTGTTCATCTTTGGTTAAAGTTAAATGAAAGAACATGAACACACTGATGTTCGTGTTTGTTTACGATATTATTTCAAGGAAAACTTAATATAATAGATCAATGTTTTTTTTTGCTTGTCATTTTCTGGGGGAAATTTTTTTGCCGTCACTTTCTTGGTTTTAATGAACAGCAATTTTAATTTACAAAATGAAATCAACCAGTTATTTTGGAAACTGTCAATTAGTCAATCAATTGATTTGAAATCAAAATTGACCGTAGACGGCATTTTTTAGCTGTTTAGACTTATAACCAATTAGCTATTACATTCAAATTTTTTTAGATATTTCTCTATATATTACGTTATATTACGTTTAAATTATTTCTTTATAAATTTTAAACGTAGTCCGTATTTATACAGGGGTTTTGAACCTAATCGGGTTATAAGAATTCAAGTATTAACGTAGTCCGTAGTTTGATAAGTGATAATTCAAACTTTCATTTTTGTTACCAATAACAATATGAATTAATTTTATTTTTAATGATGAGACGGGTGATGTAATAATTAGATGACATTGATTTGGACATTTCTGTGTAGTCTCTTATAAAATGTCAACTTTTTAATGTATTTGAATAAGTGGGCATGTGTTTCTCTTCAATGTATTCAACCGACATCGTCATTCCAATCATATCTTTCTAAATGTAGTCGATTTTTATAAGATGAGTTTTCAATCAATTTCTTTGTTCCCAGCTGATCAATATGATTTTAGGCATTACAATAGGGTAACACCACGGTGGTGTTGGCTGATTTAAATTTAAAACTTCCTAGGGGATAGTCACAGATGTGACTGATAAATTTTATTATCTGGTTAATTTTTTGTGTTTGGATTATAAATTAAATACCAAGGGTAAACAACCTAATGCAATTCTTGGTAGACCTTTCTTAAGAACCGCAAATGCTAAAATTAATTGTGAGGATGGTCGGTGGATATGACTTTTGGAAACGAAAATTACGGTTCAATGTTTTTCAAACTCATTTGGTTCTCTAGTCAATAATCTTTATATAATATAACAAAATCAAAAAAGCTTATGTGGCATCATTTTAAAGCTTATGGCTTATGTGGCATTATTTGAGAATTTATCTCATAATAATAATTTTTTATTTAAAATATGCATATAAAATATATTATAATAAAGCTAATTACATTTTTGGTCCCCTAATATTTTGGAGAATTCTGAAAAATTTAAAAGTATTTATACTTTTAACCCTTTACTACAAGGGGTGTACATGAGTCGGTTTATATTTGATAGGGTGTGAAAATAAAACTTATGGATAAAATTAATAATAATATACAATTAAAGATCTCAGTGTTTTATAAATATACATAACTTTTTTATATGGATTTTAATAAAAAAAATAAACTACACCATAAAACTGAGCATTTTATTCTCTTTAATTTGAATATAATTTTGCTATACTAAAAATTTAATTTTTAAAAATATATTTCGTGTTCCGGTTTACTACAGTTTTGTTTCAAAACTTATTGAAACGTTCATAAATATCCTTAAAAGCATCACTTGAATGTTGTGTTCCCGAGCGTAGCGCGGGCACTAAACTAGTAGTATTATATACCAAAATAAACATCTATATAAATACCCAATTAACAACCAATTAACACTACCATTTTAACCTAAATTACCCACAACCCCTGAACTAAAAAAATATTTTTATTGGATTACGTATCGTCGCCGTGTTCTTTTTTGCGGAAAAAGTGGATTTATGAATATCTCATAACCAAGAGTCACAAAGCCAAAGGTCTTTCTCAATTAATTTTTAAACTTTAAAACATTTTGCTAAATATTGTTTATTGTTAGGGTTATTGGATTTAATTACCTTTAACTATTGGCTATTGGCCGCTGTCACCCTTAAGTATCACTTTTGTCAATATAACTCCCAACTAAATACTTTGGTGTCTGTATCACCAAAATTTAACAAAAATTAACTAAAAATTAACCAAAAGTGACTTGAATTGGTTAACTTTTGGTGATACGGTGTCCGTAACACCAAAAGCTAACCAAAAAATAATCAAAAGTTAACCAAAAGTGACTTGAATTGGTTGACTTTTGGTGATACGGACACCAAAGTGTTTAGTTGGGAGTTATATTGGCCAAAGTGATACTTAAGAGTGACAACAGCCAATAACCAATAGTTAGAGGTGATTAAATCCAATAACCCTTATTGTTATAACAACTATCATAGTTTATGATTTTTTTTGTTTGTTGAAGGAAGAGATTGACCAACGCGTATGGTAACACATAATAATGCAGCATCTAGATCTAGGCATTTCAAAACCGTGTTAGTTCTCACGCGTCAACGACATAAAACATTAAATTATAACGCTGCAAGTAATATACATACTTTTTTCCATGTTGCTTCCTCTTCTTTTCTAAGTTGCTTCCATAATTTTTCATATATAAATCACTATAGATCACATACATTTTCAAACCCAACACACATCCAAAATGTCTTCTTCTATACCACCCGTCAATGTGACCTCCGATGAACCACTATCTAATGAAGCAGTGAGGCCGTTAGAGGTTTCACAACTTTCGGGCGTGGGCGATGAGTACTTCGCTTCTGATGAACCGCTATCTAGTGGAGCAGTGAGGCCCGTAAACAACTCTCAACTTTCTGGATACACCGAGTACTACGCTTCTGATGAACCGCCCTCTAAAGAAGCCGTGAGGATGTTTGAAAAATCTCAACTTTCAGACGTCGGTTATTACAATGCGCCTGATCAACCACTATCTGCTGGAGATGTGAGGCCGTTAACGAACTCTCAACTTTCAGGCGTGGGCGATTACAATGCACCTGATCAACCATTGTCTACAGGCGATGTGAGGCCGCCTGTTAATTCTCAAACAGCCGAAAATAGTGGTTCAAACGAAGAAGCGGGTGGGACGAGTTCTTCGACAGCACCTAAGTTTAAGTTAAGGATGTTCCACCCGAATAAATTCAAGAGGGATAACAATGAGTATTAATTTCTGAATGTATTTAATGTGTTGTGATTTTATGATCAAGTAATATATATTTGTGTGCTTTTGTATTTCAACCCAAATTGAACTAGCTAGTGTTTAATAATTTACCAAGAACAATTTCTTTCACCAAACACTTTGTTCATACATTTAAACACGAAAGCGGAAGATATATGGTCGAAAGGGAAAGATTTTTTTTCTGGTTGGTCAATGTCGGGGGACAGGTCGTGTCAGAACACGAAATAAATAGCATTCTCAATAAAAACATACGATAAATATAAAAAGATATATATATAAAGTCAGTAAAGAATAACAAAAAAACCTATTTCGATGCGGATTGATAATCGAGATGAGTTTTTTTAGTAGTAATTGGAGATTGGGTTAGGCCTATGGATTATTGGGTAATGATGTAATGTGCTATTTGCTAAACCAAACTACACTATTTTTTCTTAATAGTTCAACTCACAAGTCACAACTAACAAAGTAAACTATTTTATTTAATTTTATAAAACTTTTTTATTGTAATTTCAAAATCTTTCATACTTTTTTTTTTAAAACTAAATGGGTAATGGTTCATTAGATAACAATGGTTTCGGTAATAATAAAAGACTGGGGTTGTCGCTTGGTTTTTCATTAGATAAATTACTCTACGCTTTGAGAAAAAACTGTGATCGGTTACCTTGGTCGGCCCAATGTGGCTCCGCCCCTGCTTGTTTCATTGTATCTAGCTCCTGGCTGGTTTGTTTTGAAGTGCCTATATAGAAGGGAAGAATGATGGGTTATGAATTTGAAGGGTGGGAAAAGCAGTGGAAAATCAGGGGGAATAATCTTTGATTTGGGATCCCACCATGCTCCGGCTTGGGTCAACTTTCTTTTGATTATTGGTAGGATTAAAGGCTTTGATGTGGACGTGATTTATTTATTTCTTTGACTTTTGATATTTTTGGTTTTCTATTTCTAGAGGCAGTGAATTTTTTTAATTGGATTTAACGGGTTATTTATAGTAATGTTTCGACTCCTAAAAATCAGAGCTTTGTTTTTAGCAGACTTTGTTGTGCTATTTAAAATGGGGATTGCAACATAACTTGTTGATCGTTTACTTATGACTTTATTGTAAATGCTGGTTTTATCTTATTGAAAGGAATTGTATGAACCCTTTATCAGGAGACTAAAATCTTATACGATTTGTATAACCTATATGAGTTGTATACTGGTCTCAGTTTTTCAAAATAAATGACTCTCTAACACGTGTATTAGACGTGCACAAATCGGGTTTTTTTAAGAACCGGTTCCGGGTAGGAACCGGTTTTGGTCAACAAAGTCAAGAACCGGGTAGGGTCGGGTTCGGTTCCGGGTATGATCGGGTATTTGACCGGGTTTTGACCGGTTTAACCGGGTTTTTTTCGGTTCCGGGTAGGTTCGGGTCCGGTTTTGACCGGGTTGAGGTGGAACCGGTTCCAGCGGTTCCGGGTACGGTTCCACTTTCTTGGAGAAACCGGAACCCATGTGTACCCTACGGTTCGGGTACGACCGGTTCCGGTTCGGGTACACCGGGTCGGTTTCGGAACCGGTTTTTTTGTGCACGGCTAGCGAGTATCTCCTAATTAGCCAAACCCTTAAATACGAAATGGGCCTATAGCCCATAAAGGCCAAGGACGGGTCCAACCCGCACCCACAAAGGCCACAAGGAAGATATATTTTATTCCCTCAATAAAAGCATGGATGACAATTCATCCATACTTAGCGACCAAGAAATTTATAACATAATGGGTGTAGGGAAAAATCTAGAGGGCTAGGACCGCTTGTGACAGCCAACTGATCGATAAGAAGCGACTGCCAGAATGCATTTATGACAAAGATTCGTTTGCTATTAATGAAGTTTTCATTGACACTCAACATTGGTCTTTACCCTGAGGGTTCAATCAATATACGTTCTCAGACAGCACCAGTAACCGGACTAAAGTTCACTTGATCAAAGGACCGTAGTATATGGCAAAAGGTAGTAAGCAATGGGCTATAAGAAGAAGTCCTAATCATTCATAACTTCATCTTATCATCTCCTTTTCTAAAAACACTTTACACTTACTTCTCGAGAACTGATTTACTCACGAAATTAACTCACCTTCAATCATATACATTTACTATGAAACTCATTGATTCTATTAGCATTTACTATATATATTGTCATTTATTGTTTAGCGAGTACTGATGTTACGTCCGAGCTTGGTCATAGTAACATCCTTCGGGGTTCATTTTGATGAGTAACTGTTGTTGTTTGTGTAGGAAGATACGTTTTAGAGAATTGTTTCAGAAAAGATCTAACAAGTTGATTATCCTTAACAACCGTGTGAAGATTTTAAAGTTGACAATTATGTTATTAGCTCGAGATAATGATACTCCAACAACATCTCCAACAACTACAAGTTGACTAGCTTGGTTTTATAGTAGAATAAAAGTCATACAGATTGAAAATGACACCATAATCAAAGGGTTGTGCTATTTACACCGGTGCCTTAAAAACAAAAAACCACCTTATACGCCGCGTAGAGCACTGTACGTGGCGTATGTGGTGGTTTTGTCTTATTATGTTTGTACTTTGATCCGTGGCGTATAGTGGTATACGCCACGGACAAAGTACAAACATAATAAGACAAAACCACCCCATACGCCACGTACAGTGCTCTACGCGACGTATAGGTACGAGGTACAGAAGGAATGACCGGTGGGAGGTGTTTTCGTACAAAAGACAGGTAGATACGCCACGTATAGAGCGATACGCGGTGTACCGGATGAATTATTATTTAACAAAGAGTGGGCCATTTCAATCTTCACAAACTTACATTCAATTTTCACGATACATTCAATTTTCACTGTACGTGTGTTCACACAAACATACATTCAATTTTCACGATATGTCTTGGTGGAATTTTTTTAATCCGCCGGAGGATGTAGAACCAACGTTTAATTTGAACGAGATGCCGACACCGGAATTTTACGAACAACCGGCATTGAGTCAAAATTTCGGAAAACAACCAACGTTTCAAGACGTAAACGAGGAAGAGATAAAACCGACGTTTGATTTGAACGAGACCCCGACACCGGAATTTCACGAACAACCGGTAAAAGATATTATTTTTCTTTAAATATATGTCGTTATTCGTATATTTAATTGTTATGTTGATTTAGGAATATTATTTTCACGAGAGTGGGCCATCTTACCACATTCCTGTAGAAGACCCGTATTACGATACGCAGCCGACATCCGTTTATTCTGCTGAAGCATCTAATTACAGCACATTTGTCTCGTACGATTTAAACTCCGGACCAGACAACGTTCGAAATACGTTCGAGGACAAAGAGGAAAACAACGATGAAAACAATGAAACCGATGACGAGAAGTCTGACGATGATTACATACGCGAGGCGAGCGTTTCGTATGTAACAGACAACGTACGTATTAATCATATATTATATGTTTAAGTTATAACTAGATAATAATATTATTATTGACTTTGACTTTATATTTTATTTAGTATTTCTCTTCTCGAACCGAATTAGAGGAATGGGTCAAAAAGAGAGGAGAGGATCATGGAAGTGATATTATGGTTGATCGGTCAAGAAACGGCGCTGTTGATCTTAGATGCAGTCGTGGCGGGGAATACAAAAGCCAGGCCACAGTTAGGTGGACGGATAGTGCGAAAACTAACTGTCCGTTTAAACTTTTAGGGAGATACGATAGGGGAAGTGATAGCTGGAAGTTAATTGTAGAAAACCAGGCTCACAACCACCGCCCCATTGTATTTAAGGAGGGGCACCCATATCTTAGAAGGCTGGATGAGGAGCAAAAAGACGTGGTTGCGCGTTTACATTGTCAGGGCATGCGGCCGGTACAGATTTTGGATGTTTTACGAGATCAGTTTCCTGAAATCTTATGCGTGGTGAAAGACATAAATAATTACGTCCGGTCTTTAAAAGATAAAGAAAAAATTGGCAAGACCCCGATGCAGGCATTAGAAAATTTTCTTGATACAAATGGTTCTTGTTTCAAACATTCGAAGACGGAAAAAGTAAACGGACGAAACAAGTCTTTTTTATTCATTCCACCTGGTATAAAATGTAGCGTGCCTTCCCTCACGCGTTGTTGATTGATGCAACATATAAAACAAACATGTATGGATGGCCTTTTTTACAGTTTGTTGGTATGACTTCGACGCTGAAGTCGTTCTGTATCGCTCACACATTCATTTCTAGGGAACGAGAGGCTGATTTCACATGGGTCCTTCAACAGCTAAAAAATGTCATAAATGACTGCATTCAGCCACGTGTGATTGTTACCGATAGGGATCTAGCCCTGATGAACTCTTGTAAGACCGTATTCCCTAAAGCCACCAAAAACCTGTGTCGGTGGCACATTCAACAGAACATTTCCAAAAAATGGAAAATTCTATTCAAAGACGAAGTATGGGATAACTTCAGTTATAGCTGGACGAAACTGTGCTCGTCTGGGACGATCGATGATTACAATTATAACTGTGGGAAAATGGAAGAATATTTAAGCTCGATAGAGAGGCGCCGTATGTTATATTATTTAATTTACCTCTTAATAACTATGTTTGTCTGTTATTAAGATATTTGTTTGTTTGTTTTCAGGGGTATGGTTGTATATCAGGGATAACTGGTTGAATCCTTACAAAGAAAAGTTTGTTACGTGTTGGAGTTCTGACCGTCTCAATTTTGGTCAACATACGACAAACAGAGTTGAGAGCCAACACGCAGACATTAAGATACCTGCACGGGTCTAATAATTCGTTTGAGACGATTGCAGGGTATGTTCTTAAGGTTGTAAGGAAACAGGAGGTTGAGATTAGGAAATCATTTGAGGTGTCCACCATAAAAATTATGAAGCATCATAATTTGAAACTTTTTAAAAATTTATTACGTAACATATCCATTGAAGCTCTTAATATTCTTGAGGCCGAACATAAAAAGTCAGAAAAGATGATTAAATCGGGTTCTTCAATCAGTTGAGTCGAATATGTCATCACAAGAACAACCTCCTCCAGTTGATCCGGGTAGACATAGCTCTTATACACGTTCAAAATCAACAAAAGCCCCTAAGAAGGAACCCAAAAAAGCAACGTATCCGAAGTTTCCTAAAATGAGAAAACCAGAGGACGGTGCGAAAATTGAAAAGTTCGAGTTATACATACCTAAATGGTCTTACCCGTACATATCTGACATCACAGACGTAAGACCAGATGGTAATTGTGGGTTTCGGGCGGTAGCCGTGGCTCTTGGGTTGGATTCAAATAGTTGGCCCGATATTAGGAAACGAATGCTGGACGAGATGGACAATATATAACTTGAATTGGTGGTATCAAAAATTTGAGTATCAAGTCCGTCAAGAGGGATACACTATACACGTTCGTAACAGGTTGGAATGTGATATGCTAAAAACGGTCTATAAAAATAACTAACCTAAGACTCTATATAGACACTCGAGTTAAAAACCAATTAACCCTAAACTAGACCTAGCAGAAAGGCAAGTGTACCTATCGACTGGAGTATAGTCTACGGAACACCGGATATCGAACCCAAAGACACTACGAATAACGTAAACTAAATTGAAAAGGAATATTGATTGAATGGGGGGTTTTCTAATAACCTAAGGGCAAGAAATTAAACTCTAACTAATGAATTAATTAAAGATGAACACAACGAACGAAGACTTTGATTAACTTGCAAGATTGGAAAGAATACCACCTAGATGAATCCCGGTTATGACTTATGGCTTTGGTTTGGTTAATTCAAATGTGATGAAACCGAATTTCTAAATATGCGAACCTTAATAGACCTAAAGGATCTCGGATCATTCTCCGGGTGTGACCGATAAGAATACTTAAGGAACGAATTAAACTATCGGTTGGGTTGAATCACCTTTCGGTCTTTTCAACAATTCTAACATACCCAAATGACAACTAACCTCTCGATCTTGTTGACACAATACATTATCATGCAAGGGATAACATGCAAAGGATATATTGAACACAATTAACAAGATAATAACGTATTAGGCAAACCTCCTCTCGGATCATTCAAACCCTAATTGTTTAACTATCAAGATTAATTGTCTAACTTAATTTTTCAAGCTAAGTTAAGTAGTTCATTAAAGTTTCAATTCAAGTTTTACCAATCCTAATGATCACTACGTCTAGCAATTCATTACACAAATCAATAACACAAGGTCAATGACTTAGCTACGAGAATCAATATGATCACATCAACCACTCAATTCAAGTAAGAACTTAGTAAAACAATAAAAATCAATACTTTAACAACCATACACATTCAACATACCAAGAACATGCAATTTATGCTAGAATTCAAAACATCACATAAAAACAACCGAAACCAATTCCATAATCAATAACCGTTCATCATCTAGGTAGTAATACTAGTTTAGCTACTCATGATCATATCAAAAACATCAAAACATTCTTAGTTTAAAGCAAACATGATCAAAAGTTAATTAAAACAAGAGTTCAAGAGGATTAAAAACCCGAAACAACGATCGTTTAGCGTCTCAATGATCCAAGCTTCACTCTCTTGCTTCCAACCTCTTTGAATCACCAAAAATCTCCCTTCTTTATGCTCTAAAACGGCTGGAAAGAACTCCCCAGGACTAGGGTTTTTAATGTGTTTAAATAGCAAAACCCTAAAAAAATCCCGTATAATTGTGCTAGGAGATACGCGCATCATGGACCCTTGTCCTGCGCGTATCGCCTAGAAGGCCTCCAACCAGAAACTTTTATTTTCTTTCTTGCCTTCCACTCCAAGTCTTCTCTTGTGCTCCACTTCATTCCTTTAGATCATTTGCACATTTTTAAGCACGAAAACACCTACATAACATAAATATAATTTAGATCCATGTGTCATTCAATAAACATATAAAAACTAAGTGAAACACAAGCATTAAACCCGAAATTTAGACGAAAACGATTAACAAAACCATGATGTGTTAGCCACACATCAGAATGGTTTAACACCTGTCAATTTGCGCCAGTAGAACGTTGGATGTCGTTTCCAAACCATGGATTCGTTATTGCTCAGACTTTTTTTTTTGAAAACTTTACGCTACGTATAGACCTCTACGCAACGTAGGCGATCACAATCCGTGTGATGCAACGCTGCGTAGAGCTCACAACGCCACGTAGTACTGTTGAACCGTTTGAATCCAGGTCACTACGTAGCGTAGACACCTCAACGCTGCGTTGAGGCCTCGTTTTTTCCACCTCTACGTAGCGTATAGGTTTTTATATAAAAACGCTGCATTACGCAGCATCGTCTTCACACACACACACAAACTCCACACAAACTCACACACACCTCTTCACACACACTGGTCAAATACCGACCCCACTCGTGACACGACCCGGCCCCCTCGAGACACGACACATGAGGTACGTTTTTAACACCCGTTTAACCATTGTATTTGTGTTTGTTTATACATTTTCGTTTTGGATATAGATTAGATTTTAGATTATGATATACATTATGATTTTGGATTTAGATTTTGGACCTCGCGGAGCAGGTTTTGGCTAATTACCCACATTTGCAGTTTGAGCCTAACTCTAGAGAGTTCCAACGTATAACGTACTTTGTCAGAAAAAACATCATTACATGCGCCTTATATGCCACACATAGTCCTATACGCCGCACATGACTTATCTTAAACGCGACACTTAGCTCTATACACGGCACATTAATTCTAAAACCTCCCCTACTTAAGACATCCATACTAGACGTTCACATACACAACTCACAAACACTTTTCGCTCACTTCACAATTCACAATCCCGATTTTCAATCCACAATCCCCTATTTGTAGGTGTATTTACACCGTCCGAACAGCTTAACATAAGTTTATATTTGTTACTTCGCATGGTATACCGCAATATCATAGCTCCGGTATCATCCGTCTCCTAATAAAAGGATGACTGATGAAACCGGGGTTATAATTCTTATTGTGGTATCCCATGATGTCAGACCCCGACTCCCAGGGCCCGACACGTTGCATAACATCAGCCAATCGAATAAGATAATATAGCGGAAGACTTAATAAAAGACCACATTTACGGTCCCAAATTTAAACTTTTCATTAATTGTTTGAATATAACAACATTGTCTAACACTCGTTGTGAGTGCATTACATCATAATAAAAACTAAAGACACTATTCCCAAGCATCTTCCTTCCTCCTATGTGGAGTATTATCATCCGATCATCCCTAGCTAGGCCTTCCTAGCTAATGTCCACGGTTATTTCTTTCACCTGCATCACGAGCTAAAAGACATCAACAACTACGTGTTGGTGAGTCGTAACCAGTGACGTAAGACATATAAAATATTTAGACACCATCATTTATATATGCGTGTGGTAATAAGTTATCTACAAGTCAACTCTTCACTACGTCACTTAGTTGACGTCATTTGACGTAATGCTTGCTAATATGTATACCGCATACAGGATCATCTAAGGCACCTATATGGCAAATCTATGCCATAACATTTCATAACATCCCGGGCATCGGGTGCCTTTCCTGTTACGAGCAATCAGTCTACCTAATTGGATCCAACTAGACGCATACATATCCCGAGGCGGAGCCGGTAGCCCCTCAAGGACTACCTCTTAGCGCGAAGCCCTGCCTTAATGACTTGCCCTGTGGTATGTAGCCGCCATCTCGTTCATTGAGATGACTCTTAACGCGAAGCTTATTACCGCGGACCAACTCACACCTCAACCGGACGAACCTGGAGTTGAGATGCGTTGATCACCAGGTAGCGAACTACTTATAACCACATACATATTCAAGACATTTATAATAAAACATTTCATACAAGCTCGGATACAGCCCCGAAATCATAAAACATATAAAAGAGGGGCGGTTAGACTCACCTTCTGATGTAGCCTACGTATCTCAAGCTAGTGGCTAATCAAGACAACCCTGTAAAACATTTCATTCTTATCAGGATTCATTCCCCTAGGGATAATCCTATCAGTGTTTTCTCACTGATGCATTACCCTGGTCACGTCATGTGACTTTGGTGATGGCTTTAGTCCTTGGCATAATTACTTTACTCAGGGTGTTTTTAACATCTGAGTCAGGGTTATCCTATGTTCTCATTATCATTCTATTGAAAAGCCACATTATCGTTTCTTTGTGTTTCTTACACGATTCTAACTTTCATTGAAAACATATTGGGTTCCTAGTAATATTTTATGACTAGGAATGTTCTATTCTAAAACCCTGGTTCTTCCATGGACTTAAGTCATACATACATCTTAAATGAGTATGGGATCTGAGATATTACCTAGAGAGTCGAGCAGAGCGGGGGCCTGGGTACGAAAGTCTCTCTGAACTTGGTCAGCACTTTGCCTTGTTCAACGGTCCCGAGCTCACGTGCTTGTGGGTGGACACCGTTCACTATAATGACGGGTTTCGTGCCCCTTAGTATCTTAGGTGCATATATATATATATATATATATAAACGATAAGTACTCGAAGGAATCTAAAAACGAGTCTTACCGAACACCGAAGATTCCCGTAGACGTTTCGTGAGCAGCTTGCACTTGGACCGGACTTTTGGAGGCTTCCGTTACGTGTCGGAAACCTACCGGGACTTCGTCGGGGCTTTACCGGAGATTCTTGGCCGGAATTCTAGAGAGAGAGACTAGAGAGAGAAAGTGAAGGTGCAAGGAATGAAGGGGGGGTCGTCCTCCTTTTATAGCTGGTGGACGCGTGCTACGCGATACGCGCACGCCCACACTCCTCCTGCGCGTATCGCGTAGGAGGGGTGGTTTCGTTGAAAACTGCGGCTGCCCCTGTTTTGCGTACCCGGGTTTGCTCGCCTTAGGCGATACGCGCAGGCTAGAACCTCATCTGCGCGTATCGCGTAGAATACATTTTTTTTTAAGTCTTTTTATTCTCGTACGGGTCGGAGTGTCACATTCTCCCCTCCTTATTGGGATTCCGTCCCGGAATCACCTTGAGAATAAATGGGGGTACTTCTTTTTCATGGCGTCCTCTGGTTCCCATGTAAACTCAGAACCACGCCTTGCATTCCACTTGACTTTAACGATGGGAATGCGTTTTCTCCTTAACTTCTTAACCTGCCTTTCGACTATTTCTGTTGGTTCCTCAACAAAATTTAGTCTTTCGTCCACTTGGATTTCTTCCAGTGGCGTTTGCAAGGTTTCATCAGATAAACATTTTCGGAGTTGAGAGACATGGAAGACTGGGTGGATCCCACGCAGCTCCTCCGTAAGTTCAAGTCTATACGCTACTTTGCCTATTCTGTTGGTTATCACAAAAGGTCCGATAAATCGGGGACTTAGCTTTCCTCGTTTTCCAAAACGAATCGTGCCTTTCCATGGTGATACTTTTAACATGACTTTATCTCCTTCTGCGAACTCTAGTGGCCTTCGACGTCTGTCGGCATAACTCTTTTGCCTGCTTTGTGCCACTATGAGTCGCTCCCGGATCATCTTGACTTTTTCAATGGTGTCCAGTACCATTTCGGGGCCGGTCATTTGACCTTCTCCCACTTGAAACCAACATAAAGGCGTTCGACACCGTCGACCGTATAAAACTTCGAATGGTGAGGCTTTCAAACTCTTGTGGTAGCTGTTGTTATAAGAAAATTCGGCTAATGGGAGGTGAGTGTCCCAGCTACCACCGAAATCTATCACACAAGCTCGCAACATATCCTCCAAAGTTTGAATGGTCCTTTCACTTTGACCATCCGTTTGCGGGTGATAGGCCGTGCTCATCTCTAATTTAGTGCCAAGAGCTTCATGGAATTGTCTCCAATATCGGGATGTGAATCTCCCGTCTCTATCAGAAACTATAGACACTGGTACACCGTGCCTCGCCACTATCTCATCGACATATAACTGGGCGAGTTGTTCAGCTCCGGCGCTTTCTTTCATAGGTAGGAAGTGGGCGGATTTAGTGAGTCTGTCCACGATTACCCATATGGCATCATTCCCCTTTCTTGTTCTTGGCAAACCCATCACAAAGTCCATTGTGATCATTTCCCATTTCCACGTAGGGATCTCAAGGGGTTGGAGCATACCAGACGGTTTTTGGTGCTCAGCCTTCACCTGGAGACATGTCATGCAACGCTCCACATAGGTTGCTATGTCCTTTTTCATTCTAGGCCACCAAAATTGGTCTTTCATGGTATAGTACATCTTATCGGCTCCAGGATGGATAAGATACTTAGTCTTATGGGCTTCATTCAATATGAGTTCTCTCAAATTACCGAAATTTGGTATCCAAATTCGGTATTTCATACGGATAAACCCATCTTCTCCTGCTTCTAACTTCTTTACTACTCCAATCATATCTTCCTTTTGGGCGTTCTCGTCCTTTAGTGCTTCCTTTTGGGCCATCTTTACTTGGTCCAAGAGGTTCACTTGCACATTCATCCTTAGTGCTCGAACTCGCCTAGGTTTGGGGCATTCTTTTCTGCTTAAGGCATCAGCGACGACGTTTGCCTTCCCTGGATGGTAGTGAAGATCGAAGTCATAATCAGACAAAACTTCCATCCATCGCCGTTGCCTCATGTTAAGCTCTTTCTGATCAAATATATGCTTCAAGCTCTTGTGATCAGAATACACCGTAAACTTTGAGCCATATAAATAGTGCCGCCATATCTTCAATGCAAACACTATTGCGCCTAACTCGAGGTCATGAGTTGCGTATCCTGATTCGGCGCCCTTCAGTTGTCTTGAGGCGTAAGCAATTACGTTGCTACGCTGCATCAAAACGCAACCAAATCCTGTGGCAGATGCATCACAGTACACGACAAAGTCATCGTTACCATTGGGTAATGCAAGGATTGGTGCGCTGCTCAACCTTTCCTTCAAGGTTCTAAACGCCTCTTCTTGCTCGGGTCCCCACTTAAACATGACTTTCTTTTGAGTTAGCTTAGTCAAAGACTTGGCTATCTTAGAGAAATCCTTAATAAATCTTCTATAGTAGCCGGCTATCCCAAGAAATCTCCGAATTTCAGTCGCCGTTCTAGGGGTTTCCCATTTCATCACTGCTTCAACCTTTGAAGGATCAACTTGAATTCCTTGTTCATTGACAATATGTCCTAAGAACTGAACTTCTCGTAGCCAAAATTCACACTTGGAAAATTTGGCATAGAGCTGTTCTCCTCTAAGGAGTTCGAGTACCTTTCGTAGGTGCTCAGAGTGCTCTTCCATGGTACGAGAGTAGATTAGGATATCGTCAATGAATACAATCACGAACTTATCTAGATATGGCTTACACACTCGGTTCATTAAGTCCATGAATACTGCTGGTGCATTAGTTAGCCCAAAGGGCATTACTAAAAATTCGTAATGGCCATATCTAGTTCGGAATGCTGTCTTAGGCACGTCTTCATTTCGAACCTTCACTTGATGGTACCCAGATCTCAAGTCTATTTTTGAGAAATAGCTTGCTCCTTGTAATTGATCGAACAAATCGTCGATTCTGGGTAGTGGGTATCGATTCTTAATCGTCACCTTGTTAAGATCTCGATAATCGATACACATTCTCAAAGTCCCATCCTTCTTCTTCACAAACAATATGGGGGCTCCCCATGGTGATGAGCTTGGTTGGATGAATCCCTTTTCCAATAGCTCTTGGAGTTGGGCCATAAGTTCCTTCATCTCCGATGGTGCTAGTCGATAAGGTGATTTTGCGATTGGTGCTGTGCCTGGCACTAAGTCGATGTGGAACTCGACTTGTCGGTCTGGAGGTAAACCAGGCAATTCTTCGGGAAACACGTCAGGGTATTCTGCGACTATTGGGACTTCTGAAATTCCCTTCTTCTCTTCTTTTTCGGTCATAAGGTATAACCAGAATTCCTCGCATCCTTGCCGTAGATATTTGCTTGCCTTAGCGATCGTCAAAAGTTTGGAAGTTTTACGCGGCGTGTCCCCCTTAACCTCTGCCTGTTGACCGTCGGGCAATTCGATTTTCAGCACTTTTCGCTCACAATCAATTTGCGCCTTATGTCTAGCTAACCAATCCATTCCTAGAACTATGTCAAATCCGCCTAATTTCATAGGGAGGAGTTCTAAGGGAATGTTTTGGCCATTGATCTTAAGGTTACAATTTCTAAGGGCATTTTCGACCTTTACCTCAAGGCCGTTAGCTATCTCAACAACATATGGCATGCTTAACTTGGCCATCAAGCCGTTCAAACAAGGTAAAAATGCATCGGAAACGAAACTTCTATTTGCACCTGAATCAAACAGTATGCAAGCGTAGGTATGATTAACGGGGAACATACCAGTGAGCACATCATCGTGGTTGCGGGCTTCTTCTGCAGTCATTTGGAAGACTCGGGCGTTTCCCTTACCCGCCGTCCTTCCCTTCTCGTTCCCGTCCCTTGTCTTTTTAGGGCAGTTTGCTATGATGTGACCCTCTTGTCCACACCCGAAGCATTTGCCCGAACCAGCTAAGCAGTTGGCAGCCGTGTGCCCTAACTTCCCACATTTCCCACACTCAACATGGGTCGATCTCTCTCCATGGTTGTTCTTCCTGAATTTATTAGGACCGGGTCCTTTTCCTTTGTTGGGCTTCCCGTACTTGCGATCATCGCGGCTTCTTTTGCCTCCACTTCCACTTACTTCTGATATTATACGGCTGTTCTTTGCCCGGATGATGTCTTCAGTGAGCTCAGCAGCCAGATCCACGGCCGCCTGTAGAGTGGGTGGCTTGGAAGTTCGCAAGTCTCCACGGATTTCAGGGATGACTCCCCAGATATAACGTCCAACCTTCTTGGACTCAGATCCAGTGAATTCAGGCAACAACCCGACTAACTCCAGAAAGCGTTCAGTGTACTTCTTGTGATCCGTCCCCTTCATCTCCAGGTGGAGATACTCATCTTCTAACTGTTCTATCTCATGATGTGGTACGAATTTCTCCAAGAATCTTTGACGAAAATTCTTCCAGCCCATGGCAGATGCCTTCTTTGGGTTCATTGATGCTTTCACAGTCTTCCACCATGAGTGTGCCAACCCCTTGAAAGATTGGGTTGCAAACAACACTCGATCTTCATCATTACACCCGCTTACCTCAAGGGTAGTCTCGATCTCCTCAATCCACCTCAGGGCATCAGTAGCCGTTTTATCACCCCTGAATTGTTCGGGTTTGCAAGCCATATAATGCCTATAGCTGCAACCCTTGGTCCTTGGGTCTCGGTCTGCCTCCCCCTTGGGCTTGTTAACTTCATCCTCATCTTCCGAACTTGGGCTACTACTTCCATGGCTGCTCTTCTTGGTGTGGCGGAACTCAGAATCAGTATCGTTCTTCTTTGAGTCCTTCTTTCTATTGCTTCCTGACTCTCCACTGTTCAGTACAGCTTTCGTGACTCCTGCGATGATCGCTGGCATAGCCGCGGTGATTCCTGCAGTTAGCATCTCTTGAAATTTAGCCATTTGTTCCGCCTCTTGCCTTTGTTCGGCTGTTAGCGGCTCTTCTGGGTGAATTTCAACAGAGGCTTCCTTATCTTGATTGGGGTTAATTGGATCTTTATTTCTTCCTCTAGTGGAAGGTCCAACTTCGGAAACAACTTTGCTACCTTTATCCTTAGCCATACTATAATTTAAACACCTTCCTTTGTCAATTACAATCTTTAATACAATTTATCTTAATACTTTAGATGCAAGTACTGAGACATATGATAGGGATTTATAACATAATTTCAAATATAATAATTCCAACATAATGATCCGAGTACAACATAATCAAGGTTACAACATGGTTTTAATACAACCAAAACATAGTGCGATATTACATAATTCAAAATGAATTAGAACATGATTCGAATACAATTACAACATAAATCAGAATACAATACAATTCTTCTTCTTCTTGATCTTCACCCAAAGAATTTCCTCCAGTATTCTTCCTTTTCGTCATCCTTGTACTTCTGCTCATCACCTTCAAGTGGAACTCGGTAACGTTCCATGGCCCTAGCATCTTCTGTTGATCGCCTTGGAGGGTCTAAGCTATAGTGATGGCTGGAAGATCCTGCTCCCATTGAGCTTCTTCCTGGTTCGGGGAGATAAGGGTAAGGTGACTGATAGTTAGGAGGGGGATAGATTGGATGAGCATAAGATGGTGGAGAATATGGATACGGAGCGTAGGATGGGGGAGAAGGATACATAGGGTACGGATGAGGAGCGTAACCCATTGGTGGTGATTGGTACATAGGAGGCGACGGATACATAGGTGGAGGTTGTGAGTACATCGGGGGTTGAGGGTAGGTGGGAACTGGCGGGTACATCGAGGGATGCGGGTAAGCTGGGCCTGCGTGGGCTTGACGATAGTACTCATGATGACTACGTCGCATTGCCTCGGCTAGCTCATCGCGTTCCCGCTGCTTGTAGTCATATGGTGCTAAATAAGGATCCCTCTTGGGTATTGTTATAGCGCGTGACTTGGCGCTTGATAATTCCTTAATCTTCTTCTTCCCTTTTCCCCTCGAAGGTTGGTCGCTGTACTCATAATCCATAGGAATGGACTCCTCCGGACGGTGATGGTGATCGACTTCGCCCCCAGTTTCGTCTCCATCTTCGGCAGGCTCCTCCTCATATTCGTTGCGTTCCACTTCTTCATTATCGCTTTCCATTTCGGCTTGGATCCGCGCTCTCTCGCTATCAGTCATCATGAAAATGGGAGAGTGGTGCTCTTCGGGTTCTTCTTCAGGTTCCTCCTCATGTTGCTCATCATGTTCTTCCTCATCTTCTTCATCTTCTTCGTCATCGTTAGCGTTTTCGGCCTCACGAATCGCAGTCCAGTCGGCTTCTGTGAGCCTAAATCTCTCCACATGGCCTCTCCGAAATGTCTTCTTTGCGGCCAACCTGGTCCGTGCACGACGAGGCTGGGGTTCGGGTTCCTGTTGGGGTTCATTCATCGCCCTTGCAGGTGAGGGTATGTGAGTATAGTAACCCGAAGCATCGGGTGAGTGAGACTCTCGTGGTTGAACAGAACGTTCCCCTTCTTCAGTGTTGTTGTTATTACTGGAGCTACTCTTTTTGGAGGACGATCTGCTCACACCAATTGCTCGGAGGAGAAAGCTTTTTCCTGCCATTTCCTGTTATAATTCGAAATATAAGCATATGATATTCGTATCGTATTAATATTAATGCCTAGTTCCTTCGCCTTTCCTGACGAGGTTTCTAAGTTAATCCACATGAATTGTAATTATTTTCATGCTCACACGAAGGATAATCGACAACTACGTTGATCAGGCGTATTTGTCTCATTTCCTTAGGTGTTCAATCAATATTTACTCATCATATTTCATAACATTTCCTAGGGTTTTTTTTTTCCTATCTTAGTGGTCTTTCGAGCCTCTCGGTTAAAGCTTAAGGATCTATGTGAACCTTAATTCGCTAAAACCATTGGCTCTGATACCAACCTGTCAGACCCCGACTCCCAGGGCCCGACACGTTGCATAACATCAGCCAATCGAATAAGATAATATAGCGGAAGACTTAATAAAAGACCACATTTACGGTCCCAAATTTAAACTTTTCATTAATTGTTTGAATATAACAACATTGTCTAACACTCGTTGTGAGTGCATTACATCATAATAAAAAACTAAAGACACTATTCCCAAGCATCTTCCTTCCTCCTATGTGGAGTATTATCATCCGATCATCCCTAGCTAGGCCTTCCTAGCTAATGTCCACGGTTATTTCTTTCACCTGCATCACGAGCTAAAAGACATCAACAATTACGTGTTGGTGAGTCGTAACCAGTGACGTAAGACATATAAAATATTTAGACACCATCATTTATATATGCGTGTGGTAATAAGTTATCTACAAGTCAACTCTTCACTACGTCACTTAGTTGACGTCATTTGACGTAATGCTTGCTAATATGTATACCGCATACAGGATCATCTAAGGCACCTATATGGCAAATCTATGCCATAACATTTCATAACATCCCGGGCATCGGGTGCCTTTCCTGTTACGAGCAATCAGTCTACCTAATTGGATCCAACTAGACGCATACATATCCCGAGGCGGAGCCGGTAGCCCCTCAAGGACTACCTCTTAGCGCGAAGCCCTGCCTTAATGACTTGCCCTGTGGTATGTAGCCGCCATCTCGTTCATTGAGATGACTCTTAACGCGAAGCTTATTACCGCGGACCAACTCACACCTCAACCGGACGAACCTGGAGTTGAGATGCGTTGATCACCAGGTAGCGAACTACTTATAACCACATACATATTCAAGACATTTATAATAAAACATTTCATACAAGCTCGGATACAGCCCCGAAATCATAAAACATATAAAAGAGGGGCGGTTAGACTCACCTTCTGATGTAGCCTACGTATCTCAAGCTAGTGGCTAATCAAGACAACCCTGTAAAACATTTCATTCTTATCAGGATTCATTCCCCTAGGGATAATCCTATCAGTGTTTTCTCACTGATGCATTACCCTGGTCACGTCATGTGACTTTGGTGATGGCTTTAGTCCTTGGCATAATTACTTTACTCAGGGTGTTTTTAACATCTGAGTCAGGGTTATCCTATGTTCTCATTATCATTCTATTGAAAAGCCACATTATCGTTTCTTTGTGTTTCTTACACGATTCTAACTTTCATTGAAAACATATTGGGTTCCTAGTAATATTTTATGACTAGGAATGTTCTATTCTAAAACCCTGGTTCTTCCATGGACTTAAGTCATACATACATCTTAAATGAGTATGGGATCTGAGATATTACCTAGAGAGTCGAGCAGAGCGGGGGCCTGGGTACGAAAGTCTCTCTGAACTTGGTCAGCACTTTGCCTTGTTCAACGGTCCCGAGCTCACGTGCTTGTGGGTGGACACCGTTCACTATAATGACGGGTTTCGTGCCCCTTAGTATCTTAGGTGCATATATATATATATATATAAACGATAAGTACTCGAAGGAATCTAAAAACGAGTCTTACCGAACACCGAAGATTCCCGTAGACGTTTCGTGAGCAGCTTGCACTTGGACCGGACTTTTGGAGGCTTCCGTTACGTGTCGGAAACCTACCGGGACTTCGTCGGGGCTTTACCGGAGATTCTTGGCCGGAATTCTAGAGAGAGAGACTAGAGAGAGAAAGTGAAGGTGCAAGGAATGAAGGGGGGGTCGTCCTCCTTTTATAGCTGGTGGACGCGTGCTACGCGATACGCGCACGCCCACACTCCTCCTGCGCGTATCGCGTAGGAGGGGTGGTTTCGTTGAAAACTGCGGCTGCCCCTGTTTTGCGTACCCGGGTTTGCTCGCCTTAGGCGATACGCGCAGGCTAGAACCTCATCTGCGCGTATCGCGTAGAATACATTTTTTTTTTATTCTCGTACGGGTCGGAGTGTCACACATGAGAAGTAATAAATACAAAACTTATGTTAATTTGTAATGGTTTTGCATGATTTTTATAACTATATCACCGGTGTTACAAATTACAGATGTCTCCTCTTTTTCATGATTTTTGCATGATTTTGGAGTATGTTACAAATTATTTGACCTAGTGAAATGTCTCCGGTTTCCAAACTCGTTTAAGATAAAACTGAGTATTGAAACCGGAGACATTTTCGTAGGTCTAATAATTTGTAATCAACTGCAAAATTATATTTTTATTCACGTTTTATGGTTTATAATATAAAAACAGAGACATCTGTTATTTGTAACATCGGTGTTAAAGTAAAAAATATTCATGCATATAATAAATCGGAGACATTTCATCAGGTCAAATGATTTATTTCTTTAACATAGTTAACCCTACCACTACAGCAACCACAATGCTATCTGAACTAATGTGTTTAACACACGGTTCATATCTAGCAGAACTGGTTACCTCGGTTTGGTAAACACCGAAAGATGTACACCGAAAGATGTAGTTGAAAGGTTCATGGAGAACCACCTCCTTTCACTGCTACTTATGATGACTTAAACCAAACAACTTGTAACCAGCGGCAAGTACATGGCTAATGGGCACATCCAAGACGTTTCACTAGGTCAAAATAACTTGTAACCAGAGTTAAAAATATGTATTTATCGACAATTTATATAGTTTGGTTATCATATAAAAATTATGTATTTATTTACATTTTATATAGCGTTGTTTTATCTCATTTTATATTAAATGTTAATTCGTTTGTGTGGTAGTGGCAAAATATGTAATAACCATAATAAACCTTTTTTTAGTAATAAAAACAAATTAACAAAAAAAACCAACCAATACGCGGCGTAGAGCACCCAACGCCACATATATATCCTTTTGTCTTATTATGTTTGAAAATAACGCTCTTATACGCCGCGTATAGTCCTATACACGGCGTATAAAACGGTTTTTTGTTAAAATTCAGCGGTGTAAATAGCCTGGCCGTAATCAAAAGATTTAGTTGACTTACATAAATTTATTAAAAGTCATATTGATTGAAAAGGACACCGTACACATTGCTACAACTTGAATGGTTCGTACACAACTATGTAATATATACTTTAAGATAATAATATCCCCCATACAATTTGCAAAATGCTTTGCGCTGGCTAGCTACTGCTGCTTCTTTCATCTAAATCTCATCAGTCACCGCTCGCTGCTGCTGTCCAGATCTCGTGCACCGCAGCGCTGCTGCTTTTATTCATATCCGATTTAAACCATTACCAGGTTTGTTGGTCCCAATTGATTAATCACAATATCAATAACAAGTATACATTCATACATTCATCATTAAGAATCTGATTTACATGAGTTTGTATATATACAGGGATGATATAATGGTCACAACGATTCACTAATCGTTGTGTCGGTTCTTGTGTGGTTATGGACTTTCATAGCTGACATAATTAGTCCTTACACTATTGTAACTATATAAACTGTATCTATATCTATCCTCTAGTTTAAGTATTGACACACTAGGTCATTGAAGTTATGGAGTGATTAGTTCTTCATAGCTCTTCAAGGTTCGCCGGTTCAACCCATTTTAATATATGCAAAGGTCATGTTCGACACACAAATTACGGAGGTCTATCTTGCTGAGGCGGTTTAATTTAGACGCTAGAAACGGGGTTTAATAACCCTGTTATAATGCCGTTAAAAAAAACTAACCCAGTTACAATACAAGAGAAAATGACAGTAGTTTAGTTTCAACTAGGCTTAAGTGTCAGGCCGTGCGTTGCTGCGGCCAGGTCTCACGTTTGTTACCTCGATGTAAAGTCATAATGCTTCACATATAAAAAGCGGGATATATCTAAAGTTATAAGTCAAAGTCGGAGATCTAAAGTAGTAAATTATGTCAAAGTATAGGGAGAGTTTCAAAATCGTAAATATGTCTAAATAGATAGAGGTTAAAGTTATAAATATATCAAACTAAAATTAAGAGTTAAAATCATAAATATATGAGTATGAATGGTTAAAAGTGTAAATTAAGTAAAAAAAAAAATATGGTTGAGACCCACTACCACTATTCACACCGACCCCCTAACTACTCATATTTCTTTTGAAAACAAAACACTTCAAATTGAATATCTTCTCATTCATTTTTAACCCAATATTTTCTTTAATGATTAACAGAAACATGGCATCTCCATTCACCAAGTTTGATCATTTACGAATCCCACTTGAAGACGTAAAAACGGCCACCAACAACTTTAATGATGATAACATCATCACAGAGGGTGATTGTGAACCAACATACAAAGGACAACTCTTGCACTCTGGGAGGATGATCAAGATTACAGCTCGAAGGTTAGATCGTAAGTATGGGATAAGAGATGTTGAATTTTGGAGTGAAATTTCAGTGCTTTCTGATCTCAAACATACAAACATAGTGTCGTTTATTGGGTTTTGTGACGAGGAAGATGTGAAGATCATCATAACCACATATCACCCCAAAGGAAGTCTTAATGAGTATCTAAACAGCTCCAAACTCACATGCACACAAAGACTTAGGATAAGTGTCGGTGTGGCTCATGCGTTGAGTTACCTCCATCACGAAGAGGGACGTGGTTATGGTGTTATACATCGTAACATCAATAGCTACACAATCTTATTAGACGAGAATTGGGAAGCCAAGTTACATGACTTTGAAATTTGCATCAAACAACCTAATAGCCGAATGGACCATCCTGTCCTTTGTGAACCTATTGGCATACATGGGTATACGGACCCAACTATTGAAAACACCGGAGGTGTGTCCCACAAGTCAGACATCTACTCATTTGGTGTTGTTTTATTCGAGATATTGTGCGGAAGGGCAGCATATATCGAAAACGCAACTGATGAGTTACTAGCTCCAATGGCTAAATATCAGTATGAAAACAACTCAGTGAAAGATATAATACATCCTGGTCTATGGAATGAAATGTCCCCACAAGCACTCGTCAAATACTCAAATATAGCATATTCTTGTTTAGAAGAGGAGCCATCACACCGCCCAGACATAAATGATATTGCCAAACAACTTGAAGTGGCAGTCGAACTCCAGCTACGACGAGAAAATGTGGTACGTCTCTCGATTTAAGTTTAGCACACTTTTCTATCCTTATTTCCCATTGTTCTACTAATTAGCATGCTTTTTTAAGCGATGTTTTCACGACCGAAAAGGATGTCGCGCGACTGATCTTTAATAAAATAATTTTAACAAGTTTAAAAATTATATAAAGCATATAAACTCTTTCTCTAATAGAAGAACAAGAAGCAACTCTTTAAGGTTGGAAGTGGTGGATAAACCATGTACTTTGACTAGTTTCATTACTAATAAATTAGAAGAGGCCAACATACAACTACCATCACACTACCTGTATCTACCCTAAATAATGCGTGTATAAGCCTCAAACATTCTTTAATAAATAAATAAAGTACTAAAAAAACACATATTGGTGTTAGAGGCGAGGTTTCGATCAACTTGGCCCGTAAGAAGAGTTGTGATGAGCCCCCGTTGCGTTCGCAGTAATGAGGGAGTCCCAATGCCGACGAAAAACACCTATTGGTGTTAGAGGCGGGGTTTCGATCTCGGTCCTTGCACCTCTGAGTGCTTCTGTCATAGACCGTTGCACCAACCGCCGTTTAAAAAAAAGTACTAAACATTTTAAAAACCAAACACATAAATTTCATTAAAATTAAAAATAATAAAAGAAAAAAGTTAGATATTTTGTGTATAGAAGTCAAAACCCGTCGTCTTCATTTTGCTAACTTCATCTATACATACAAACAACATACACGTATATACAGACAAAAACACATGGAATGGTTGAATAGTTGAATCAATAATTAAATTGACACCTATGCTGCACGACATTTGATTGCCATAAATCCAGAAATTTTGTTGATGCCCAGGCAATTGCGGCCAGGAATGGCTCAAAGGTCTAATGCGAACTTGAAAAATATAGCTTTTTACAAATCTTATTCTCATCAACCGTATAAAATCTACCCAATTTGATCCAATTTCCAACTCACATGATATGCAATAATCCTTTGTATTTGATTACGCCACTTATCAAACATACGCCTCATAAGAGTTGGATTTTAAGAAAAAAGGTAGCAAAGCAAACTATTCAATTCCTAAATAAATTATTCAAACCAAATTATCCAATTCCTAAACAATTAGTCGAGATTATTAATTCATATTATTATTACTGATTTAAGTATAATATAATTACTAGATTAGCATCCCGTGTAACACACGAGTTTAGGTAAAAAAAATATGAAATTAAATTATATTTTTTTTATAAAAAAACACATGTAATGTAAATGTAATAAAATTTGAATCCCACAATAATTATAATTACTATCTAATCCACCGGTTAATATTGATAAGAGAATACTTTAAAATTTAAACTATGTAGATAAATATATAAAAGAAGATAATTTAATTATTTAAAAAACGGTGTGCGGGTAATATTTGACCCGAATAAGATCCATATGCTAAATTTAATGAGAATTTGCCACATAGGATTTTTCCTATGTGGCATATCTAAAATCATGACAAGTGGACGAGTTACTCTATTATTAGAATATGTATATAGATTGTTAAGGATAGTTTATGTAAATATGAGATTACTATATAATCTCTCATTTGTACACATTTCGTCAACACAATTACAATATAAGTATAATAAGTGGCGAATCTTAAACATTTATATAAGAGGGGCCCAAAATCATGGGACCTAGAAATTTTTTCCAATCACTAAGTTTCGGGTTTTATGTTTGGATCGACGATCCAGTTCGGGTCGGCTCAAATAATAAAACCTTTAAATAACCATTTAATAATCATTCATGAAATCATTCTTACACATAAAAAACAAATATTTATTAATAAATAACTACGAAATATTTATGAAGATCCGAGAGAAAAGGTGAACATGTGAAAGAAGAGTTATAACTCAGCCCGACGATCTTTAAGATCTTAGAGTTTATCAGTTAAGTTATAACATTTATCAACTACTAATATATTTTTATTTTATCTCTGAACAACTAAATGCACAATTAACTAAATGCACATATAACTAAATAAACATTTAACACATAACCAATTCTATGAATTAAATACTAAAACAAAATAAGTATTTTACTATCCTTTAAAATTAATTCTTTAATAAATGTTCGATCTAAAAGTTAAAGGCTTTTAATTCCACCAGCTATAATTCTTCCTATTTTCAAAGCCATTTATGGCACCTATCTTCCACTAATATTTTGGTTTTCCCACGAACATAATGAGCAGGGCCGGTCCCGAGGAATCGAGTGCCCTGTGCGAGACAAGAAAAAAAGGCCCCCTAACTCGAAACATCAACGCACTAAATTATATAAACTAAATTTTTAACCAAAAAACAAACGTTTGATAATTAAACATAAGAAAATCAAAGGGGCTGTTTGGCAATGCTGAATGATTAAGATGTCTGAATGGTTAAGTGCTGAATGGTTAAGAGGTTCTGTTTGTTTGGACATCTGAATGAGGTTTCTAAAAGTTTTGTGTTATTCACTTTGTCCCACATTGGAGTGGAGAAACAAAAATTCTTAGTTTATATATTCAAGCATTCATGGCATGTTAAGTTCCTTTGCCATGTTTTACTCTAGCACCTACCCGCGCGCAGGGGGGGTGCAATCTGGTTCGAATTCCTTCCCAAAATGCGACGTCCGCGCGACCTGCGGACACGAATGCGTCCGTGTGAGGGGGTTTTTAGACTCGTTTTTTGGTCTTTCCTTTTTTGGTAGCAGCTCGTTCAGATTCGGCCATCAAAATTATATATGAATTCTACGGGCCGGCCCTGATAATGAGGTTTATAATAATGCTTTAATTTTTCCAATTCTCGATTATTTGCTCTTTAATTCCTTCAATTCTTTATGCTGCTTTTTTTATGTTTCCATTCACTCAAGTCTCCAACACCTTCATCTTCATCTTTAATCTTCTTCTAATCTTTTACACCAAAAATATATTTTTTGAATCTTCTTCTTGAATCAGATGATTCACTATTTATAATTATACCTTGTTTATAAATTATTACAAGTTTCAACATTAAAAACATCATAAATCTAACATGTAAAAGAGCTTACCGTACTCGATTGAAAATGATTGGAGTTTAGCAACAGTCAAAAACATTTTCAGCCACCAATATGAACAGTTGAGTTCACCTTCGTTTTTCTCAAACTTCCTTTAACGTAAAACTTAGAGTTTTAAGGGTTCCATTTATTTACTTTTTTCTGAAAACGTGGCCAGCAACAATTTGAGGTCAAATTCAAAATTCCAAATGGTTGTAACTTTAAGCGAGGGGCCCAACCGAATAAAAAAATCAAAACGGCCCAGCCCAATAAAATAACTTCGAACAAAATACGTATAAATTTACACTTCTGAGCAAAAAAAAACTAGGGGGCCGAGGCCCCCCTTGGCTCCTTCAATAATTCGCCCCTGATTACAATTACAATTACACACACATTAAGGTGTTTGTCTTGATATCAGAGCCGGACCACCTTCCTCCTCCGCGTCACCACCGCGTACCTCGCCGGAAAAGTCACCGGAGCTACTTTACTACCATCAAACACATACACATCTTCCTTACAACATTCTAAACAATCCTATCAGATTAGTTTCTTCCATTTCCATCTCTACAAAGCTAAAAATTGAGTTTTTGCTGTTTTTGCCCTAATTTTCTTTCAGATCCGCCGTTTTACGAAACTAGCATCGCATACTGCGAAACTATTTTGCGAAATTACCATTGAACGAAAGTTCTATCTTGTTTTGCGACACTGTGCGTGCGACACTATCTTGAACAAAAGTTTCATTTTGCTTGTGCTACTATCTTGCGAACCTACACCTTCGCAAAACTACTTTGCGAAACTACCCATTTCGCGAAACTAATTGGCAAAACTACACTTTTGCATTTCATCATGTCAACCATTGAAATTTTTACTACTCAACAAAAGGCATCTCGCAACTCTCACAAATTTTCTTTTACCCTTTCTCCTACCAACCATGGCTACTGGAAACGTATGCTTGAACCGTTTCTCATTACAAACAACCTTTTTGGTTACATTGATGGCTCTATTACTTGCCAAACTCCTACAATCACTACTACTTCACCAGCAACTATTGCACAACCATCTACTACTATTGTTACCATCAATCCTAATTACACCACATGGAAACATAATGATGCACATGTTCAATCTGTCATCATTTCTACTATTTCTGAGGCTGCTTTCTCTCATGTTTAGGGCGATACTACTCGTGGTCTCTGGCTCAGCCTTGAACGTGCTTTTGCACCCAACACTGCTTCTAGGGAATACACCCTAAAACTTCAACTTCTAAAGCTTCAAATGAAAGGGGATGAAACCCCTCTTAACTACCTTGGAAATGTTCAAGATTATGCCACTACTTTAGCTAACATTGGCCAACCTGTCACTGATAAAGACCTTGTTCTTTACTCCATTGTTGGTCTTCGTGGGGAATACAATAATCTGAAAACCACCATCCAGGGTCGCTCCTCACCACTCACCTTCAGTGAACTCCATGGTCTTCTATGTGACCATAATTACATAATCAACAAACCTTTAGAATCCGCCTCTCCTGCAGCTTTTACCACCACTCTCAACCAATCCCTTCCACAAATTCAAGCCTTACAACAACTTGCTTCTCAGCTTGGGTTTCAAATGACTCCGACCAACCAACCCGCTCAATCGCCACAAGCTTTCTACAGTGCTAGACCTAACCACTTTCGTCCCAATTACAAACGTGGTCGTCGTGGTACATCTCGTGGAAATCCAAACTTCTCATTCATTTTTAACCCAATATTTTCTTTAATGATTAACAGAAACATGGCATCTCCATTCACCAAGTTTGATCATTTACGAATCCCACTTGAAGACGTAAAAACGGCCACCAACAACTTTAATGATGATAACATCATCACAGAGGGTGATTGTGAACCAACATACAAAGGACAACTCTTGCACTCTGGGAGGATGATCAAGATTACAGCTCGAAGGTTAGATCGTAAGTATGGGATAAGAGATGTTGAATTTTGGAGTGAAATTTCAGTGCTTTCTGATCTCAAACATACAAACATAGTGTCGTTTATTGGGTTTTGTGACGAGGAAGATGTGAAGATCATCATAACCACATATCACCCCAAAGGAAGTCTTAATGAGTATCTAAACAGCTCCAAACTCACATGCACACAAAGACTTAGGATAAGTGTCGGTGTGGCTCATGCGTTGAGTTACCTCCATCACAACGAGGGACGTGGTTATGGTGTTATACATCGTAACATCAATAGCTACACAATCTTATTAGACGAGAATTGGGAAGCCAAGTTACATGGCTTTGAAATTTGCATCAAACAACCTAATAGCCGAATGGACCATCCTGTCCTTTGTGAACCTATTGGCATACCTGGGTATACAGACCCAACTATTGAAAACACCGGAGGTGTGTCTCACAAGTCAGACATCTACTCATTTGGTGTTGTTTTATTCGAAATATTGTGTGGAAGGGCAGCATATATCATAAATGCAACTAATGGGTTACTAGCTCCAATGACTAAATATCACTATGAAAACAACTCACTACAAGATATAATCCATCCTGGTCTATGGAATGAAATGTCCCCACAAGCACTTGTCAAATACTCAAATATAGCATATTCTTGTTTAGAAGAGGAGCCATCACACCACCCATACATAAATGATATTGCCAAACAACTTGAAGTGGCACTTGAACTCCAGCTACGACGTGAAAATGTGGTACGTCGATCTCTCGCTTTTAGTTTAGCACACTTTTCTATCCTTATTACCCATTGTTTTACTAATTAACACGTTATTTTAAAATAGCAATGTTTTCACGATCGAAAAGGACGTCGACTAGTCTTTAATAAAATAATTTTAACAGGTTTAAAAATTAAATAAAGGCTATATACTCTTTCTCTAATAGAAGAACAAGAATTATATAAAGATTGCAACACTATAAGAGTGAGGGGAGTTCACCCCTCACCACCCCACACTTTTTACTCCACCCCACATTCATCCCACATTCACCCCAAATCACCCGGTATCCACCCCACAACACCCCACATCATTTTTTAATTTTTATTTCTCATTTATCCATACCAGTCACCATCACCGGCGGCATCCTCCTCCTCATCCGGCAAGTGGTGGACACCGATCTTCAACTTAATATGCTCGGAATGAGGCTCCGGCAAGAGGGTGTACGGTTGCTGTTGCTGCTGTTGATTGACAAAAAAAGCAGTTCAAATGGCACCCCAAACTGCTGTTGTTCATCGTTCCAAACACACAAATCATCAAATAAGCAGTTCAATCTGCTGCTGTTGCTGCTGTTGTTTGACAAAAAAAAACGAAAATAGCAGTTGGAAGGGGGCAAACGGTCAAAAATTTCGGGGAGAGGCTCGGGGAAGACACCCCAAATGGCACCCCAAACTTCGGGGTCGCAGGGGGTGGGGCGGTGTTCCCGCACGGGGCCGCATCAGGGCCGAAACCACCCCGAGCCCACTCCGGCTACTCTAAGGATGGAAGTGATGGATAGAGTATATACTTTTACTAGTTTCATTACTAACCAATCAGAAGAGGCCAACATACAACTACCATCACACTACCTCTATCTACTCTAAATAATGCGTGTATAAGTCTCAAACATTCTTTAATAAATAAATAAAGTACTAAATATTTTAAAAACCAAAAACATAAATTCCATTAAAATTAAAAATAATATAAGAAAAAAGTTGGATATTTTGTGTATAGAAGTCAAAACCCGTCGTCTTCATCTTGCTAACTTCATCTATACATACAAACAGCATACACGTATATACAGACAAAAACACATGGAATAGTTGAATCAATAATTAAATTAACACCTATGCTGCACGGCATTTGATTGCCACAAATCCAGAAATTTTGTTGATGCCCAGGCAATTACGGCTCAACCTTTTCAAAGATCTAAGACTCTGTGTAATGGTTAATGCTCCTTGGGTGCACTTTCTGCCATGTGGCTGCTGACTGGACAAGGGACATTATACCAAAAAGTTGCGTACGGTTAATGCCCCTTATAATGCCCCACCATCATTACTCAATCATTTTTTTATTTATTATTTAAACTATATAAAATTAATGAAATATAAAATAAAAGTAACTAGTTCATAAAAATTTACAAATATAAAATAAAAGTAACTAGTTCATAATTAAAAAAAATTATAAATATAAAATAAAAGTAACTAAAAATAAACATAAAAATAACATAATCAAGACAATCCATATTTTTCTTTGATGCGTTGGATACAAACAAGGTGTAGTTCGCGTCGTGCTCCCGGCTCCTCTGGGATTGGTTTTCCCAAAAACTCCAAGTCTAATTGCATTTGACGTTCTTTTTTTTCCTCCCAAATTATATTATTTTGCTCTATTCTTTTTTGTCTTATTTCCGTTATAGCGTCTAACTTTTCATTCATTTCCAAAAACCGCTCGTTGTAGTCGATACCCGAAGAAGATGACGACACAGCTTTCTTGCCTTTCCTCTTTGCTTTATCCCTCCCGATTGGTCGTTCCGGATGTTGCGGTTGCTCGAACTCATCCTCAGTCTCGTTCAAGTCAATACAATGTTGCCGGGCATCAGACGATTGACTTGCCGGTTCGGTGGACGAAGTTGTTTTTGACCTCTTCGACGCCGGGCCGAAGCCGTGACCGGGTTGATCAATGTAAGCCATCTTGGAGACTTTCTCAAAAAGTCCCATATGGCAAGATAAGGAAACGACCCTTTCGTACCCCGATATTCTTCCAATGCCGCCTTTTGAATGTCGGCATCGTTTTCTCCGCTGGCCCAACCTTCAAAAAGACGTTGGTAAACACTATTGAATACCACACACTTGGAGTTCATTTCCCTCCATTTTGAGGAAATCTTATCCGCCGTACGGTAGCCTAACGGTTTACCGACTAACTTGTGAAAATCATCCCGAACCCTACTCCAAAACACGCTTCGGTCTTGGTGGTTCCCTAAAAAAACACAAAAAATATTATTAACAATATTATTAAAAAAATAACAAACGTTATTTAAAACATATATATTTACCAATGATCGGATCCTCGGAATTAGATAGAAAAGCACACGCCAATTAAAATTCTTCATCAACCGGCCAAATAACGTGTGATTTCGGTGCTCTCGGTTCTCCCGGGTCGGTAGCCGGGGTTGTTTGGCGAACCGAATGGGGCACCGTATGGAAACATTGTTGAGTATAGTGTAGTAATTTAGTAGAAAATAAGGATTAGAAATGTTGTGAGAATAATGTTAAAATGTGTAGTATTTATAGGTTTTAAAAATATATAATAATTAAAAAGTAAAAAAAAAAGAAAGGAACCGTTACAATGCCGTTGGCAACGGTAATTTCTTAGAAATCAAAATGGGTAGGGCATTTTAACAAAAACGCCCAGACAAAAAATTTGTACATGACGCCCCCACGTAATGGGGGGTGGGGCGTTATCAAGGGCATAAAACGCCCATTACGTAGAGTCTAATGTGAACTTGAAAAATATAGCCTTTTACAAATCTTATTCTCATCAACCGTACAAAATCTACCCAATTTGATCCATTTTCCAGCTCACGTGATATGCAATAATCCTTTGTATATGATCACACCACTCAATTCCTAATAAATTATTCAAACCAAATTATCCAATTCCTAAACAATTAGTCGAGATGTAATGCAACTTGCAATTTCTAAACAATTAAACGAGCTGATTTGCACATTACGCAACTTGCAACTTAATTCCTAAACAATGATAAACAACTACATTCAAGTAACAGCAGGTAACAAATTCAAGCAACAACAATAAAAAAAAAGCTAACGAAGTCAACACACTCCAGTAACTCGATTTCTAAATCAATTCCTAATTAAAAAAACCAATCAATGATTATACAAAAAAAATCTAATTTCTAAATCAATAAACCAAAAACAGAAAACTTACTTGCGGAGCAGACTATTTGATTTTCTGATTTTGGATCAACAACTAACCCTGGTCTTTGAATCAAACTAAGGAACTAACCTTGGTCATTGATTTTCAGATTTTGGATTGTTGATAACGAAATCGTCGATTGAGTCTCTATAATATTTTAAAATGGCTAGTTTGGGCTTCAAATTTTGTGGCATATTGGCTTTGGTGCCACAGTCTTGTTTTCTAATACAATGGGTCGCCCCTGGTTGCGGCATAAATGTCGCTCTACACTCACCTTGCCAAAGCATTTTGTCGCTCCAGCACCTCCACCCCATATCAACCTATTGGTTTAATTTGTTCATTCAATTGTGACCGCTCACTTTTCTCACTCTTACATAAATTTTCGACAAAACTATAAAATTCATCCTTTATGTATACTATTAGTTTCAGGTTAGGTCCTTAATGTTTAACTACTACAAAAGACATCCTTTATTCAAATGTTTTGTAACAAAATCATCCTTTAAACAAATCATGGTTAATTTAGTGAGTTAATAAAAGGATATTATTGTAAAATCAACTTTTTAACCTAATCACCATCATTGTTCTTTGATGTACGCCTGTATCCCTAAATGTGGTTAATAAAATGTAATTGCCATAATTTTGAAGTCATAAAAAGTGTCATTATTTGCTGCTATAAAATGCAGCCATATGTAGCAAAAAATCATCCCTTATATAGCACCATTATTGAAAAATAGCACGTTGAAAAAAATGCAGCCAAAGTTATTTATATAAAAGTTTATATAAATCTAATGCAGCCAAAGTTAATATATAAAAGTTTAAATAAAGATATGACCTTAGTAACCAATAAGATTATATATCTATATCTGATAATAGTCATTGATTTCAAAGAATTATTGAAGTACAATTTCCGTAAATCAAGAGGAACGTTAGAGATCGTTAGTTAGTTTTCTAGGAGGTTTTAGTCTTTTTACACCAAGTTTTTAGCATAGAACAACGATGGTGATTAGGTTAAAAAACAGATTTTACAATAATACCCTTTGAATTAACCCACTAGATTAACCATAGTTTGTCTAAAGGATGATTTTGATACTAAATATTTGAATAAAGGATGTCTTTTGTAGTAGTTAAACATTAAGGACCTAACCTGAAACTAATAATATACATAAAGGATAAATTTTGTTGTTTTGTCTAAATTTTCTCTTAAGTGGCTAAATGACTACTGAAAATAAAAAATATATAAAATTAAAAGGTAAACTACTATTTAGACCCCCTGCATTTAAAAAAAAAACTATTTAGACTGCCTAGTTTAGCCATCTAGTTTAGCTAAAGACCAAATATAAACACTATTAACAAATCAGAGGTTTCATATTGTAATGGTTTTGGCTCATAAGACTAAACTTTGATATTCTTTCAATAAAGTGTAAAAGTAATTTAGTCATTTTAAGGCTATTTAGTTATTATTTTAACTACAAAGTTCTTCTAATATTTAAGGGGTAGTTATATATTTACTCAAATTAACAAAAACAATCCTCGGCCTTCTACTTTGTTTCTTAAATGATTTTTTTATGCGATTAAAGAAACGTTTTCATTATTATATTTAAAACTTTTTTTTTATTTTGTTTACAAATCATTAGTATTTAAAAAAAAATCGTGTCCTTAAACCGTAGAATGTTAAAAATTTGGACATTTATTAACCCTTTAAAAATATGTCTATACACATCTTCTACATATTTGTCACACCTTTCCTAAAAAAGTATTTTAAAACTTGTCAAAATTTCACCCAAAATTTTTATTAAAAAAATGTGTTCTTAAATAAAGATATGTAGTGGTTTGTGTTTTGTGTAGAAGTAATAATAATTATAATAGTTTAGTAGTAGCAGGGACGGATTTATATGGATGGTTATGGGTTCACAGGAACCCACCGTATTTTGAAATGTTGACAGAAATATATATAACGTAAGCGGAGTGAACCCATAACTGTTATTGGAGTGAACCCATAAATATTATGATAGGTGAATCCTTAAAGAGTAAAATGAATAGGAAGAATGAAAATGTGTTTGCCAGCCCTTTCCATGAAGCTCTGCAATTTGAGAACAAATTAAAACGAGGAAGAAGAGGAAGAAGATGCACGGGGTTCAAGAAATATATATTATACTTTATTATTTAAATATATTGTTTTTTATTAATGAGAATTGGATGTGTGATGTATAGTAGTATAGTACTAGCCTAGTACCTACTAATTGTTAATTTAATTTAAATTATATATTTATTATTTTTTTTGAACGCAAATTATTTATTTATTGATTTGAATTTGAATAATTTAATATTTTTATATCTAAACATCTTGTTATATAATCGAAATAACCTATTATATAATACTTTTATGTATTTGTATATTATATTAGTTATATTGTTTTTTTAATTAAAATTTTGATCCTAGTAAATTGTGAGTTTGTTTATAAATTTTATTAGATATTAATTAAATTGTTAATGAGGTTACTAATTTATTAATAATAAAAGTATTTGAAACACTAAATAGATTTAAATTCTACTGTAAACCGGTTGTGATGAACTTATTCTAAAAAATTTAGAAATTGCTTTTAAAAACAAAGGTATCATGAGTCTTAAGAGACTTTTTATAAGACAACCATCAAGTATTGAATCATCGTCTTCAAGTATATTAAACCCTTAGAAATTGATTTGAATGATCATCCATTGATTTGTAAAAACTTTCGTATTTATATTATGTTTCTTTTTTTAATTTCTAACAACGATGTTTTTATTTATTTAATTTATTGAATTATTGTTTTACATTGTTATTATGTATGGTTCTATTAAAATTGGACCCGACCCGAACCATTGAACCAACCTGATGTTTTTATGTTTGGTTCTATTAAAATTTAAGCAGCTAAAAACAGTGAACCCACTGATTCAAAATCCTGGATCCGTCACTGAGTAGTAGTAGTAGTAGTAATAATAGTAGTAATAATAATAATAATAATAATAATAATAATAAGAGTAAATTGCCAAAATAGTTCATGAGTTTGTACCGTTTCGACCACTTTGGTCCTTATATTTTTTTTCTTGTCATTTCGGTGTTTGGTTTTGTAAAAAAACTAACATTTGGGTCTTTCCGTCAACAATCGTTAAAAATATCCGTTAACTTCAGGGGTAGAATAGTCCTTTACTCCTCCAGGGACTAAAATGGCAACTTTACTATAATTATTATTAAATATTATTATTATTATTATTAATTAGGGGTGTTCAAAAATATGCGAAAATACCCGAAAATATTTTTGAAAATCACTATCCGAAATTTTCGGGTATCCGAAATCCGGATACCCGACTTTGAACACCCCTATTATTAATACACTACCACAACCACCAACCTCATACATCACCAACCCCTCATCTTCATCCTTTTACCACCACCACAACCACCACCACCATTTTACCACCGCCACCAACTCTTCTCCATCACCAGGCCACCACCATCTCAAGCCGGCCACCATCACCATAGTACCACCACCTTTTAACACCAACATCTTGATTCAAAGAAAAAAAGAAGCAAACCACCACCGTCTATGCCTACCATCACCATCTCAAACAATATAAAACCCATTTGAAAACCCAAAATGCCACCCACAAGGCCACAACTAATCTTAAACGAACCTAATCTGAAGTTGCAGTTGAAGCCCTATGTTGGAACGATGGTGGTGCCGGATTGAATGTAGGTATTGTTCGATTGTACTTTAGATATGGGTTTTTTTGTCGTAGTGGCGGTTCGATGGTGCTGGGTTTTATTGTTGTGACAAGTGGATGTTTAATTTGTGGTCGGAAAAGCAATAGGTGGTGGTGGATAAAGCGGTGGGGGTGGTGGAGTACTAGAGGTGAAAGGGTAGGGTACGGTGGTGGTGAACGGTATGGGTGGGATGATGGTTGCCGGTCGATTTTTATGGAAGATCTTGTGTTTGATTTTGGATGAAGATAATTGATTGTAAGTGGGTGATGATGAGTATGGGTGAATGAATGAAAAATGGATAGATGAAAGAAAGATGATGGTTGTCTGCATCTTTTAACTTTTTTTTATTATTTTAATAAGTGGGGGTATTTTAGTCATTTAACACTAAATTAACGGAAATCATTGACGGAAGGACCCAAATGGCAGTTTTTTTACAAAACCAAACACCGAAATGGCAAGAAAAAAAATATAAGGACCAAAGTGGTCGAAACTCGAAACGGTACAAACTCAGGGACTATTTTGGCAATTTACTATAATAATAATAATAATAATAATAATAATAATAATAAATTTAGTATTAATAATAATAATAATAATAATAATAATAATAATAATAATAATTTTAGTATTAATAATAATAATAATAATAATAATAATAATAATAATAATAATAATAATAATAGTAATATAACAATAATAATAAGTTACTATTTTGATCCTTGTAATTTGTCCAAAATTACTATTTTAGTCCAACGGTATTATTGTCATTTCACATAAATTTAACTGGAAAAATGAAAGGTCGTTAGTGGTGTGGATTAAAACTGTAAATTTGTGTGAAACTAGTGAACTAAAAGAATAGCAAACAAAATATTTGACTAAACCATGATTTTGACCAAGCCTCTAGGACCAAAATAGTAATTTACCCTTTCTAAAATTATTAACAACACAATTCTTCTCAGTTTTGTTCTCATTTTTCGAGCAAGTATAAACCGTAACTGTGCTTTTTTCTTTGTCACGTATTTGTAGGAAAAGAAGTTGGGACGCATGAAGATTTCTCTCAGTGATATAAAATTAGCAACAAGTAATTTTTCAAAGAAATTTCAAGTTGAATATCTAAATTATTGTGCTTTGTACGTAGCAGATTTGGAGCGTTCTAATAAAGAAGATCCTTCACCTGGTGAAGGGAAGAATAAACACGAACATCTCAAGAGACTCGACACTGTAGTTATAAAACGATACCCTTCTGGAGATGACATGTTTGGGGAAGAACAATTTTTTACAGAAATTGAAATGCTTACGAGTGTTAATCATCCTAACATTGTCACTCTACTTGGATTTTGTGTCGATGACTTTGAGATGATCCTTGTCATTAAGAATGTTTATAATGGATACCTTGGTTTTTATTTAAGAAACATCAATGACATGCGTCGCTTTCTAACATGGCAAAAACGCTTGATAATCTGCATTGATGTAGCATACGCAATGTGTTACCTTCACTTTGACATGGAAGATCAAAAGACGATAATAAACCGTGTAATACAATGCTTCAGCATTATGTTGGACGAGAACATGAGAGCAACGATTGTTGACTTTTGGTACTCTATTTTCCTGCCTCCCGGTCAAGAAGCTCTCTATGTCGACTTCGATACGGGAAGAAAATACTCTAGGGATCCAGACTATGAAAAAACTGGTAAGTTAAAACGAGAATCAGATGTTTATAGTTTTGGAGTACTTTTGTTTGAAATGTTATGTGGGAGGACAGCCGATGATCCTATTTACCTAGAGGAGAATGTCAAAGGGTTAGGCCCTGTGGTAAAACGATGTTTCTCCAACGGAACAATAGTGGACATGATAGATCCACTGATAAAGGAAGAAACCTTTGTAAACAACTTTGTTCTACATAAAGGACCCAACAAGGATTCTATAGAAACGTTTATTAAAATTGCATATCAGTGTATTGCAGAAACTCAAGACCAACGTCCAACAATGAAAGTTGTTTTCCAAGAACTTAAGAAAGCATTATTTTTTCATGTAAGTAGATGTTAAACACTCTAATTAAGTACGTGCTATAATTGTGAATGTTATTATATCTATCAAGGTATATGTGTAGTTTATTCCTCATCTCGTGGTTTACAGGAAAACAACATAGATAAGCTGAGAAGGTCACTTGAAGACGTAAAAATGGCCACACAAAACTTCCATGATGACAATTGCATCGGTGGAGGATCATTTGGTAAAGTTTATAAAGGAAAAGTCCCGCATGGTGATGGATTTAATATCATTGTTGCAAAGCTATTTGATACAAGATTTGGTGAAGTGGAACAACTATTTTCGAACGAGCTCCAAATTCTTTTCAACTATAAGCACCAAAACATCATTGGTTTTTTAGGGTATTGTACCGAAAAGGATGAGAGAATCATTGTTTATGAGTATGCAGCCAGATTAAGTCTTGATAGGTATTTGGATGATGCTTCTCTTACTTGGATGAGACGACTTAATATATGCATTGATGTTGCTAGCGCGTTGGGTTTTCTTCATGAAGGAGTTGGAAAAGCAAAGGTGATACATGGGGACACTAGAACTACTAACATTCTAGTAAACCATGATTGGAAAGCAAAACTTGCTGACTTTAGGCTATCATTAATAAGTCCAAGAAATCAGGAATCAAGCGATGTCATTGGTCATGTGTGTGGCACAGTAGGTTTCTTAACTAAGGAATCTGACATTTATTCATTTGGTGTGGTTTTATTTGAGATTTTGTGTGGGAGATCAACGCTTGCAATCCACAAATATGAGGGTCACTATCTACCTGATTTCATTAGAAACAACTTTGAAAAAGGAAAGCATGATGAGATTGTGTTTGAGCAAATAAAGGATCAAATTGTGCCTAAATCACTTACCATGTTTCAAACGATTGCCTACCAATGCTTATATCGTGAAAAAGAAAAGCGACCCACGGCCAAAGAAGTTTTAGTACAACTAAAGAAAGCATTGGAATTTCAAGTAAGTTATCATGCTTTTATGGAGTAAGCATTTTAATAAAAAAAAAATTAGTTGTATATAGTTGTGCTCCATGTTGTTTGATAGAAGTTACTATATTAATTTACCTCCATAAGTTTCACTACTTGTTTTTTTTATCCATTTAACTGATTATGTCCATGTCATGTGGTGGTAATCTTGATATTTTTATTAATATCATTCCCAATAATATGATCATACACACTAATGGAACTTTGCATTCAATTTGCTGATGATTGGGAATGATATGAAAAATTATCAAGATGTCCATTGCATTATATGAAATTTAACAGGTTTTTGGATGATCTTAGTTAAAGGATGAAAATGAAACGATTAGTGAAACTTTGGAGGTAAATGATAATTGTTACATATTTAAGCATGTGTACCCTAAGACCTCATGTGATGTCTCAACCTTAAATTCATCTTCAATTATTACACAATTATGAATTATTTTATAATTTTTTAAATCGTTGAATTTTAAAAAACTAAATTACCTATGTATTTCATAAAAGAGTAATAAAAAACTTTGATAGCATATTTTTCACTTGTATTTATACAAAAAAACTTAATGTAAAAAATAACTTTAAAACAAAATTATTAAAAGAAAACAATAAAAACACTCACACGAAGATCCTTCGTAGATGTATGTGTTTTGTCAATTGTTAGAGGCGTGATGTGGAAGACGCCTTGGAGTGGTTTTCCAGACGTTACGGGGCTTTATCAAGCCCAGTACGCAAGGTCTTATAGTTATATTATGAATTCATAGGTTTTAGAAATAATGAAAAAAACTTGGTAATTTTGGTTATAGGAGCAAGGACAATGCCAGAATGTGGAACAAAAGATGCACCAAGTTGACGAGAGGCCTCCGAAAACATTGGAACTCCAGGTAAGACTGTTTTTTCTTTCATTATTACCTTTCTCATATTAATCTTTAAAGAACTATAGAAATGCCTATGAAATCTAAAAAGATGAAACGCCCTAAAATTATATATGACTATATGAGAAATAAACCAATGATTCTTAACTCAAATAATTAACAATTAATATGAGGTAATCAAGACTTATAAATATAAATAATTCTTAACTCAAACAATTAACAATTAATGTGAGGTAATCAAGACTTATAAATATATATGGGATGTCTTCAGTTCGGGACTTAGAACAAATAAATAAAAAATAAAAGTTTTAGGTTGGGTCAGGAGGGTTTTTTTATCAAACATAGGCTTTCTCCTATGGGGGTTGGGATGCGGTCCCGGCTAGGAAACAAATATAATTAAACCCGATTAAAATAACATCTTCTACATTTACCGTTCAAAAATACGAGAAATAAATAATTGAGAGTTTCTTTAAATATCACCTAATTTTTTTTCTTTTTTACTTTTAAGAGTAAAGTGTAAAAATATCCTTCTGATTTCATGGAAATTTCTTAGGTTTTGTAGTTTTTCATAGATCATTAAAACTGTGTTGTCAATTTCACTTATCATTAAAATTAATTTTCTATAGACTACTGCAAAACCCAACAAAAAGCCATTAACCATTTTTTTTTCTTTTCAACTTTACTCTATTATATATTTCTTTTTAAAGTAAACTTCGTTTTGCCTCCTTACGTTTGATTCAAATAATAATTTGCATACAAATGTTTTAAATTATTATTTGCCTCTTTTAATTTGACAATATATCTCAGTTCGACTTCAACGCACTAACTCCGTTAGTTTTATTGTTAATAATAAATGTATTTTAAATTACTTACATGTAAGGATTAATTATGTAACTTACTCATTTTAATAAAAGGACTAGTTATGTAACTTACTATTATTATTATTATTATCAAAAAAAGGTTACCACCACACCTTCACCATCGGTGTGGTGGTTTGGCTGTTGTGGCGGTGGTGACTATGTGGTGGTAACATTTTTTTATAATAATAATAATACTTTATATAAATTGCATAACTTTTCTCTTTATTAAAATGAGTAAATTACATAATTTGTCCTTACATGTAAGTAAACCAAAACGAAGTTGTTGATGCTACCAAGGGTATTTTTGACAAATTCCTCTTTATATTGACTGGAAAGTTGAAAATAAACCGTAGAACCTGTAAGGGTATTTTTGACATTTTACAGTCTTGTATATATTTTTTTGAACAACGACTTTCATGAATTGTGACGGACGCAACCTCCCGTCACATGGGGTCCCTAAACCAATTCAGGCAACCACATACGTTGTCTTAACCGGGCATGCGTGGTGTATCTAGCTTGGTAGGGCGCTCACAGAAAAAAGCTCACAGAGGATGACATAGCAACCGTTATCGAGGATCGAACCCTCGCCCGTGGGTAAAACATGTTTGTCTCATCAGCATTAACTGGATCATTGACTGGTATCGCTAGAAAATAGGGCTTGTGAGAGTTGAACTTGAGACCTTTTGGTCATCAAGTAACAACTTTACCACTCCACCCAAATTCCTTTGATCACAATGCATCTATCTCTCTCTTGACATTCCCACACCATCGCTAATATTTCTCACTCTAAAAAAGACTTTTGATGGCCATTTCTGCCAGTCATTTCTAGGGAACTCAGTTGATTGATGAGACCTTTGTTGGCTGATGATTGGTTGGGTGGTGATTGTGAAATTTGGTGATAAGCGATTGCATGTTATATGGTAGCTTTATCGGCGACGGTTTGTGATTGTTGTGCATGTTGTTTACAGTTGTCGTAATGCCTGCAAATCTAGTTAGGGTTTTCGTGAACTCTGGGGGTTTTGAGTTGCCTGATGTTGGGCTACCATCGTCATTGACATCATGGGCAATTCTTGTATGATATTTTGTTGGTTTTTGGTGTGGGTTTCCGGCGTTTGAGTATCGGCATTTGGGTATTTTACTATAACAAGAAAAAGTAAACAATATGTGAGTGTGTGCAAATCTACAACTAGTATGGTGTTAGACATGGTGGTGGTGGTAGTTGTTAATCTTTGGGGCTAAAAAAACGTTTTCAGTTTAGGTTTCTGGCGTTTATGCTGCTGGTGGTATTGATGGAGGTGGGTGGTGTGTGTGGGCCTTGGTTTCTTCCTGTGCTTTTTAATTCTAATTTTAATATTGTTGTTTTGTTTGGATTGATGATGATGATGGTGCTATTATTTTTTTGCATATGAATATTGGATTTGGTTTTGTTACGGGGTTTGGTTACGAACTGTAATGAGGTTATATTTGTCTGATAGTAATGTTGCATTGACGTGGCAAATTTAGTGGATTGTCGATCTATACTCGCAACCATACTGCAGCCATGGTACAGTCACAATGTGATCGCTGAATACTCTCAGTCTTTTAATAATGTTATTTTGCTTTGTTCGGTTTATTTGTTATTTGGCTATAAGGAGTAACTTCGAGTTGTCTCAAGTGCAGTCGTTGATTCTGAGTTGTTTATTTGTTTCCGAAGTCGTTAAATAAGAAACTCACGCAACCGTTGCGTGAGCAAGAGAATTTAAACAGTTAATTTGATTAGGAAACACAAAGGAAGTACGTAGATTCCTTTCGTATTTTCATTAATCCAGCTAAGTATCCTTTGTTGGTTTAACTAATTTTATTTTTTGTGTGTTCGGATTAACAAATCGAGTTTTTTTAAAGCCAGTTCTAGTTCTGGTCAACAAAGTCAAGACGGGGTAGCTTCGGGTCCGGTTCCAGAAAGGATCAGGTTTATGATAGGTTATGTTGTTTTTTTCAATTCCAGATTGGGTCGGGTATGGGCTGAGGTGGAGCTGGTTTCAGTGGTTCTGGTTCACTTTCGAGTCTGGCTCCGTTTTATCTAGGAACTGGAACTCATGTGTACCAGGTGGTTAATCTGGGTACACCGGCTCCGGTTGTGGTACGAGTACATCGGACTGGTTCCAAAACCGAGTATTTTGTGGCTTTGTGCACCTCTACATAAGTTATAACTTACTGGTAAACTATTATACGGTTTGAGATTTTGTGTAAACGCATCGGTTGGGCCTTAGTAAATGGAAACATAGGGGCTTGGGTTCCTCACGTTAGACGTTAGTTGAATTAGGGACGTAACTGGTCATGAGTTCATGACTCACGAGTATGTTTTTCGAAATATACTAACCTTGAAATTACTATATAGTTTCGTTCTCATTTAGTTAAAACTAGGTTTAAGTGTCGGGTTGCATGTTGCGGCAGCCGGGTCTCACGTTTGTCACCTCGATGTAAAGTTGTAATGCGTCACACATAAAAAACGCGATACATCTAAACGTAAACTTAAACGTCAAAGTTGGAGGGCCAAAGTCGTAAATATATTAAAGTTTAAGAAAAATGATGAATAAGTCAAAGCCAAAGAGTCAGAGTCATAAATATATCTACATAGAATACTAAGAATAGGGAGTCAAAGTAAAATAAGGGTTCAAATTTGTAAATATGTCAAAGCTGAGTTGTGAGGTTAAAAGTGTAAAACTGACTAACTTAAAGGGCTAAATTAGAAAGTTGAGTTGAGGGCGTACTTTTAAATTTTGAAGGTCGGGATCACCGACCTTTAAAATTAGAAGTATATATAATAAGGACATAACTGGTGATATATTTCATTTGCAGGGGAACAACTTGGAATACCTGAAGATTCCTCTCACTGATATCACGTTGGCGACAAACAATTTTTTCAAGACATACCGGATTCCATCTTGGGATGCCTATAATTTGTACAGAGCAAAACTCGACCATTTTGATAAAGAAAATCCTTCACATGTAGAAGGAGAACATCCCAAGAGACACAACACTGTTATTATAAAGCGGTACCCAGAAGGACATGACTTGTTCACGAAAGAAGCTTTTTTTACAGAAATTGAAATTCTTACGAGTGTTAAGCATCCCAACATAATCACTCTACTTGGATTTTGTATTGAAAGTTCCGAGATGATCCTTGTCACTGAGAATGTTCCCAATGGATACCTTGATTCTTACTTAGGAAACCTTAACAAAATGAGTATTCTGACATGGGAAAGACGTTTGAGAATCTGCATTGATGTTGCATGCGCATTGAGTTACCTTCACTTTGAGGTGGAAGACCAAAAGACGATAGTAAACCGTAACATAAGTAGTGGTAGCATTGGGTTGGACGAGAATGGGAAGGCAAAGATTTCTGATTTTGGGCTCTCAGCATACTTATCCCCAAATCAAGATAACAACAAAGGTCTTAGTTTAAAGTCGCCGGTTGGTAGTACTCGGTTCTACATAGATCCAACATATGTGAAGAGTGGTAAGTTGAAAAGAGAATTAGATGTTTATAGCTTTGGGGTAGTTTTGTTTGAAATTCTATGTGGGAGGAAAGCCTTTGACCCGATTTACAAAGGGAGTGGCAACGATTTGGCTTCTATGGTAAGACAAAACTTCTGCGCGGGAACATTAGAGGACATGATAGATCCTATAATAAAGGAAGAAACTAGTGAAAGCAAGTTTCTTCTAAACAAAGGACCCAACAAAGATTCTTTAAACACGTTTATTGAAATTGCACATCGGTGTGTGGCAGAAGCTGAAGACGAACGTCCATCAATGAAAGTCGTTGTCGAGAAACTCAAGAAAGCATTATTCTTTCAAGTAAGTAATTGATCTAACTTCGTAATGTATGATCCTTAGAAGTAATCAGTGTGACGGTTAAATGCTTGATGGCATTTGATTAAGGTTAATAAATTAAGAAGTACAAACTGATAGGTTTAAATCGTTAAAAGCTTATTTCACTTTCTAACGTTTAGTGTTAAGTTTAGTTTTTTTTCTGGTTGATCAACCTTTTTAGGTTACGTTTTATTACAAATTTCTATCACCATTTTGTAGTCTTTCATTACTAATAGATGGATATTAACAATTTATTGTTTTCTGTTAGGCTATGTGTAATAGTTAATGCTTCAAGGGGCATTATCACTCATGTGTACAATGACTAAATATAGGGCTTTATGCAAAAAAAAAAAAATGGTGCAGTCAGATAATGCCCACGTAAAGCCTTTAATCATTACGAAGAAAGAGAAGTATGAGAGAAGTAGAGAGAGATTTATGGGTATTTGTGGGTAATTATGGGGGCACCGATGGTTTAACTAACACGTCCAAAATTTTTTTGCCACATAACGCCCCCGCTTAATGGTGTAGGGGGTGTTATTGGGGTGTTATGGGCATTATATTGTGGGCTTAACGCCCATTACACAGAGTCTTAGCAAATGTATTTTTTAACATCATTGTAATCATTACTTTTATTTATAACAAGTAATTGTAATCAATATATGTATTATATTTGGTGTGTTGTGTTTGACAGAAAAACAACAAGGACAACCCTAGGATTTCACTTGAAGACATAAAACTAGCCACAAATAACTTCCATGATAGCAATTGTGTTGGGGGAGGGGGATTTGGGGGAGTTTATAAAGGAAAACTTCAAGATGGTGATGGATTTAAAACCATCGTTGCAAAGCGATTGGATAGGAAGTTAGGTCAAGGGGAACAACAATTCTCAACTGAGCTTCAAATTCTTTTAGAGTATAAGCACGAGAATGTGATTGGTCTTGTAGGTTACTATGATGAAGAAGATGAAAAAGTTATCGTTTATGAGTATGCTTCTAGAGGAAGTCTTGATAGGTATTTGGGTAATGCTTCTCTTACATGGGTGGAACGACTTCATATATGCATTGATGTTGCAAGCGCGTTGTACTTCCTACACAGTGGAGTTGGAAGACAAGCAAAGGTGATACATAGGGACATCAAAACTCCAAACATTCTACTAAACCATGAATGGAAAGCAAAACTTGGTGATTTTGGTCTTTCCTTAATAAGTCCAATAATTCAAGACAAAGACTATGTAATCGATCGCGCATGTGGCACACGTGGATACCTGGACCCACTTTACCGAAAGTCAGGATTCCTAACAATAGAATCTGATATTTATTCATTTGGTGTTGTTCTCTTCGAGATTTTATGTGGGAGATCGACGAATGCAATCCGTAAACATGAGGGTGAATTTTTGTCAGGATTCGTAAAAAACAGATTTGAAGATGGAAAACTTAATGAGGTGGTGTTCGAGCATATAAGAAAAGAGATTAAGCCAAAATCATTACTTACATTTCAAGAGATTGCCTACAAATGCTTACATCATGAAAGGGAAAATCGACCTACAACAAGAGTAGTTCTAATGCAACTTAAGAAGGCGTTGGAATTACAAGTACGTTTTACGAATGCCGACTACGTTTCTTTAAATTCATTAATATAAATCAAAACTTTAATAAGTCTCTTAACCCAACAAAGATTCTTTAAACTTAAAATTTATAAATCTTTAAACATACTATCTTTTGAATATGTTATTTTTAATGTGTCCATTAAAAAAAATTTATCTTTTATTTGAGTATAAATAACATTATAAAAAAAAAGTAAGAAACTCATTTTTAAAACTTTTAATACTATATGTGTGTAATTGTATGTATTGTATGTTTATAATAGTTTAATACTACATGTGTGTAATTGTATGTATTGTATGTTTATAATATTTTATACTACAGAACCACTGTTTAAAACTTTTATTTGAGAATTATTACAGAACCACTTCTTATTTACAGAACTACAGAACCACTGATTTACATATATGTAAATTAAGTCTGGTGATATTTAGGTTGTTTTACATATATGTATATTTTCCACAACAAAAAAATGGTTGTGTTTCTATATTCAAATACTTATGTCTAATTTACATATATGTAAAGACAGCTTCATATCACCAGACTTAATTTACATGTATGTAAATCAGTGGTTCTGTAGTTCTGTAAATAAAAGTGGTTCTGTAAGGATCCTGACCCTATATATATATATATATAAATGATATATTTTAAGAACACCCCCAAGTTGTGAGAACTCGTGAGAACCTTACTTCCCGAGTTTTTTCATAGATTTTTTTTGCTCAAATGTTGCGTATATTAAAAACTAAAACCTGAAGAAAAAAAATATTTTCGTCGTTAAAAAACATATATGTAACTAAAAAATATTTACAGCGAAAAAACGTAGGTGTAACTTATTACACCCATGTAATATGACGTAAATTTTTTTACTAACATATACATTTTTTAACGACGGAAATATTTTTTTAACTTTCTTTTCTCTAGGTTCTAGTTTTTAATATACGCAACATTTGAGCCAAAAAAATACTATAAAAAAACTCAGGAAGTAAGGTTCTCACGAGTTCTCACAACTAGAGGGTGTTATCAAATTACCACTTTATATATATATATATATATATATATATAATATTATATACTCTGTTAGAAAATAAAATCATAAGGATCAAAACTGTTAACATAAGACTGAAACTGTTAATAGTATTAAAACACATCGACCAAAAATGTAGTTTACTCTTTTTAGTTTTCCTTTTAGTTTTATCTATTAATATTTTTATGGTCAATCGCTTGAATCTTAAACTCATAGATCTTAATATATTGTGTTGCTTTTCATTCACTTGTAACCAATTGTTGAATTGTTACTCTCCATCCTACTTGATAAACAGAATATGACATCAACAATGACAAACTTTGCTAGCTTAAAAATACCACTTGAAAATGTAGTAAAAGCCACTCAGGATTTTCATCATGATAACGCCATCCGACACGATGAACATAGTACAACATATAGAGGACGGCTTTCATGGTCCGGAAGGCTGATGACAATTGCTGCGCGGAGGTTTGATTGTAAGAATGCAGAAGCAGACCTCAAGTTCTTGACTGAACTTTCAGTGTTGTATGATCTCAAACATACAAATCTTGTCTCTATTATCGGGTTTTGTGAAGAAAAAGAAGAGAAGATCATCATAACCACGTATGAGACCAAAGGAAGTCTTGCGCAGTATCTAAATAACTCAAACCTCACATGGACGCAAAGATTGAGGATAGGTGTAGGAGTGGCTCGTGCGTTGAGTTACCTTCTTTATGACGAGGGTCGCAATTATGCAGTTATACATTGTAACATCAATAGCGACACAATTTTATTAGATGAGAACTGGGAAGCCAAGTTATCTGGTTTTGAATATTCCGTTAAACAACTAGTATACCATAAGGACCAAGTCTGCCTTTGTGAACATATTGACACAATGGGGCGTATGGATCCAGCAATTGAAAAGACCGGAGGTGTGACACAAATGTCAGACATCTACTCATTGGGTGTTGTTTTATTTGAAATATTGTGCGGAAGGAAAGCATTTATGCAAAACGACGCTAATAAGTTTCTAGCTCCATGGGCCAAATATCATTTTGAAAACAGGAAACTACATGATATAATCCATCATGATCTATTTTCAAATCAGATGTCCCCGCAGTCGCTCCTCAAACACACAAATGTAGCATATTCTTGCTTAAATGAGGATCGAGCACAACGCCCAGATATGGATGTGATTGTTGAAGAACTTGAGAAAGCTCTTGAACTTCAGCTGCGAGTTGAAGAAAAAATTGTAAGACCTATTTTTTACTATTGTTTCCTTTTGGCCTTCACTATTCTCTCATAGCAATCTTTCTTTATTTTATTGTGATTAAAATTAAAACTAACATAGGAATGGTATTTTGAGTCACTTCAAGGTCTGAAGTAGCTAGTCTTTATTTCCTAAACGGGTCGACGAAATTTTAGCGACACATGTTCTCTTCAATGACTTTTTCATTTTTTTCGCCATAACAATTTGCAGGGACAGAACTTGGAGCGCTTAAAGATCCGTCTTAGTGATATTAAACTAGCAACAAATAATTTTTCGAAGGCATATTTGATTGCATCTTGGGAGCACTCTACTTGGTATAGAGCAGAACTCCGTTTTGATAAGGAAAGTTCATCATCCGTAGAAGGGAAGAATAAAGGGGAACATACCAAGGGTCACAACGTTGTAGTTATAAAACGGTACCCTTTTGGACATCATGTGTACGGAGAAGAAGCGTTTTTTACAGAAATTGAAATGCTTACCACTGTTAAGCATGCTAACATAGTAAGTCTACTTGGTTTTTGTATTGAAGGTTCTGAGTTGATCATTGTTATTGAGAATGTTTCGAATGGATACCTTGGTCATGATTATTTGGGAAACGTCAACCGCATGCGTATTTTGACATGGGAAAAGCGTTTGAGAATTTGTGTTGATGTTGCACTCGCATTGAATTACCTTCACTCTGAGATGGAAGACCAAAAGATGATAATAAACCGTGACATAAATAGTAGAAACGTTGTGTTGGATGAGAACTTTCGGGCAAAGATTGTTGACTTTTGGTTCTCTGTAGTCTTGCCTTCAAATCAAGAAGAAACTCTCTATCTCAACAAATACGTGCGTAGACGGCCCTACATAGATCCAGAATATGCGAAGACTGGTAAACTAACAAGAAAATCAGACGTTTATAGTTTTGGAGTACTTCTGTTTGAAATTCTATGTGACAAAGGGTTGCTCCCCGTGATAAGCCAACATTTCTGCACGGAGAAAGTAGAAGAAATGATAGATCCGATCCTAAAGAAAGAAACCGGCGAAAACACTTTTGGTCAAGATAAAGGACCCAACAAGGATTCATTACACATGTTTATTGAAATTGCACAAGAGTGTGTGGCAGAAACTCAAACCCAACGTCCAACGATGAATGTCGTTGTCAAGAAACTTAAGAAAGCATTATCTTTTCAAGTAAGTCTAAGCTCTTAACATGATTAACCTTTTATGTCCACATGCAGAAGAAATATGAGACTAATTAAACATTGAAAGTTTCCAAATTAATAATTAAATTCTACAATAGATTTTACTAATTACAAGTGACTAATGATTGTTGGATGTGGCTAATTAAGTTGTATGTAATTGCATGCAGATTTTAAAAGATAAATGAACTTTAACAAGTGTTTCGTATGAAAGTGATCAACCTGGTCCAGAAGAGAGAGCTTATGGATGGAGGTTAACATTTGCAAACTGAACACATATAATTAATATGTATAAAGACTTTAAAGTGAGACTAAATTTAAAACTTAATATGTATGTCCTTATTGTATGTGTGTGGCCTTGCGTTAAAATCAAAACAAACTACCTGATATACATGCACTTGAGTTGCCTGCGAACTAGAGCTAAGATTGTTGAGTCGCCTACGTGACAATCTCCGTCAACTCACCAGAGGTTTCGACTCCATTGCTGTTTTTGTTTGCTGATTTAAAGCATGAACTGTGCGATCAACTCACTGCTGTGGGAGTACTGTTGAACAACTACACTGGTTTCTACAAGGTCTGGGGCCCTCGTTCGAAACTTTTTCTACTTCCATTCGCAGCTCCTGACAAATTCCAATGTTTCGTGACTTGTTGACACAGGTAGAGAGTCATGAACTCTTCATGCAATAACTCCATGGACCTGCAACTCCTACAGTTCCATTCAATGCTACCACCCCTTCAAATTACACCCGATCTATTCCCTAGAATAGGTATCGTAACCTTTGGAAATGGGCAAAAACTTCCAATCACACACGTTGGTTCGACCATATTACCCTCTCATATTCATTTAAATGATGTCATTATATTTACAAAAGAACTTGCTTGCTTTCCATCAGTAAGCTAACCACTCATAATGCCTTGGATGTGTTATTTTCACTCTAGGCTATTCATTATCCAAATACGATTCGAATTAATTAAAATTCGAAACTGACTCATTTGTGACCATAAGCCTAGTGGATTTATGCAGAATGACTCAATTGATTAATTTATTATTTTATTTCCTTCTTCTCGTTTAGACAATATATAGTTATAATTAAATATTTATCAGTTTAGTATCTTGTGCTATATGCCATTTGCTCAATGAAACATATTCCTAGTCTAATGTACCCCCTTAGTCTAAGAAGGAGGATGACAGATGCTCAAACTGTCTTAAAAGTTGTTGAAGAAAACTCTTGGAATACCATTTGTAGTTTTATACAAATATCGTATAAGCTAGTTAATAACGTGAGGGAACATGTAAAATCCAATTTTTTCCTCGTTGCACTTTCTCACGACAAAATGGATGTCTATCACATTGTGTTTGGTTCGTTGATGCTAGATTGGATTATTCGACATGTATATAGTGTTAATGTTGTTGCAGTATACCATAGAGGCATGTTGTGGAGGTCAGCCAAGCTCGAGTAATAGATTATGTTGCCAGCAAATGTCTGCTATTGCATTTGTGACGCCATGGTACTCGACCTCAACACTAGAACTGGAGTTCATAGTTTGTCTTGTGGAAGACCAAGAAAACAGGTTATCACCAAGAAAAACACAGGTGCCTGGCCTGGAATGAGGGTAGGCCCAATCCGCATTAATGTAAGATGTGTCGCATGTGTAAACCCATATCAATGGTGCCTTTAACATAGTGTAATATACACTTAAGAGTTAAGAGCATGTAAGTGGCTAGAACGAAGAGAGTGCATGTTCATGCAAATGTGTTGCACTGTGTAGAAAACTGAACTGGATAATACTTGAAGTGTTCCAACTACAATACAAGCAACCTCTATATATAGAGGTGGAAACCCTAAAATAAGGCCCATGGGCCAGAACTAATCTAACTAAGTAATGGGCTAAACTACTACATATATATACAATTAACACTCCTCCTCAAGTTGGAGCATAGATGTTTATCATGCCCAACTTGTTACATATGAAATCTATTTGAGTCTTTCGAAGCGGCTTTGTGAAGATGTCTGCAAGTTGAAACTCTGTCTTGACATGAATTGGTTGAATGGATGGTGGATCAACTTGAGTACCAGTAACACGATCCCTAATAAGGTGACAATCAACCTCTATATGTTTTGTTCTCTCATGATATACCTGATTTTTGGCTATGTGTATAGCCGATTGATTATCACAATATAATCTCATTAAGTCATTGGAAACAACCCCAAGTTCTCTGAAAAGACGTCGAACCCAAATCATCTCGGATGTAACATCTGCCATAGCTCTATACTCTGATTCGGCACTTGACCTAGATACAGTGTGCTGTTTCTTGCTCTTCCAGGATACCAGGTTTCCTCCAACAAACACACAATATCCAGTCGTAGATCGTCGAGAGAACGGGCATCCTGCCCAATCAGCATCAGAGAATCCTGATATTCGGCCATCACCTTCCTCGGTGAAGGCACCCACACGACAATGACCCTGATCTGAGTATAAGATGCCTAACCCTGGAGCATTCTTAAGGTATCGTAAAACACGAAGTGCCGCATCCCAATGTCCCGTGTACGGGTTTGCCATAAACTGACTTAGTACACTAACAACAAATGAAATATCTGGACGAGTAACTGTCAAGTAGTTAAGCTTTCCAACTAACCTTCTGTATTGTTCGGGATCTTTCATCGGACTTCCATCTTCTGGAAGTAGTTTTCCGGTAGACAGCATTGGACTATCTACTGGCTTGCACCCTAGTAAACCACACTCAGTCAACATTTCAAGGACATACTTCCGTTGAGACAGAAGGATTCCTTGTGGAGAACGGGATACCTCTATGCCAAGGAAGTATCGAAGTCGGCCAAGATCTTTAATCTGAAATTGTGACTGAAGAAACTGTTTGAGATTGGTGATCCCAACCTCATCATCACCCGTGATAATTATGTCATCCACATAAACAACCAGGATGATTCTCCTACCCTGACGGTGTCTGAAGAACACAGAGTGATCATATGCACTACGGGTCATCCCAAATTTACCCATAACATCAGAAAACCGACCAAACCAAGCCCTAGGAGATTGCTTAAGGCCATACAATGAACGGCGTAGTCTGTAAACTTTGGAGGCCTCCTCCTCAACAATATACCCAGGTGGCTGCTCCATATATACCTCCTCCTCAAGAACACCATGAAGAAAGGCGTTCTTGACATCAAGCTGATGGAGCGGCCAATGATTAATGGCAGCAAGAGCAATAGAAATGCGAACAGATGGCATTTTGGCAACCGGAGAAAATGTCTCATCATAATCAATGCCATAAGCCTGAGAATATCCCTTAGCAACTAATCGGGCCTTCAAGCGAGGCATAGGTCCATCAGGGTTTGGTTTAACAGTAAACAACCAACGACAACCAACAAGACGCTTCCCAGGAGGGAGCTTCTGAAGATCCCACGTATGGTTGGCTCGAAGGGCTCCGATCTCCTCCTCCATAGCCTGTCTCCATCCTGGATGAGCTAGAGCTGTCATCACATCTTTGGGAATCGGGTAAGAATCAATGGCAGTGGTGTAAGCATGACATTCAGGTGAGAGGTGAGCGTAGGAAACATAATCCTGAATAGGGTAACGGGTGTGATGTCTAGGCTCCCTTCGGAAAGCAATCGGGATGTCAGGATATGGTGCACCAGGTGGGTCATAAACAGATGGTTCAGATGTATCAGGGGCAGGGGTAGTGTGTGGAACAGGGGTCGTGACAGGGTCAGTGTCAGGAACCGTGGTCGGAACAGGGTCAGTGTCTGGAACAGAGGTCGGAACAGGGTCAGGAACTGGAACAGAGGTCGTAACTGGGTCAGGGTCTGATTGTGAATCAGAAGACATCGTATGTCGACGGGAATATGTGAACAACAATGGTGGAGGCTCTGTCGATGGGCCAGGTGTAGCAGGAACAGAATCTGAGGCATCCGAGACCGGAGAAACGGATGGAACCGGAGTGACAAATGGAGTCGGGAATACAGGAATGGTGACAGACTCAGGTATAACAGGGTCAGGATCAGGGAATATGTCAGAGGCTGGGGTAGAAGACTCAGGGAAATATGGACATGACTCATGAAAGGTGACATCCGCACTCGTGAAGTATCGATGAAGAGAAGGACTGTAACATCTGTACCCTTTCTGAACATGTGAATAACCAAGGAAGATGCAGCGAATAGCTCGGGGATCAAGTTTAGTATTACCCGGACGATGATCATGGACATATGCAACACACCCAAAAACTTTGGGTTCGAGAGGAAACGGATTCCCTTTAGGGGACAGGACAGAGAACGGAGTTTGACCACTCAACACAGACGACGGTAAACGGTTTATCAAGTGAGCTGCAATCAAGATAGCATCACCCCAGAATCGAGCAGGGACATGAGAGTGAATCATAATAGTGCGAGCAACATCCAACAAATGGCGGTTTTTGCGTTCGGAGATGCCATTCTGTTGGGGTGTGTATACGCATGAAGACTCATGAACAATACCGTTCGCTTTCAAATATGTGGAAAACTCAGTGGATAAGTACTCTTTTGCATTATCAGTACGTAGAGTTTTGATAGATGTGCTAAACTGATTTTTCACATATGAATGAAATTCACGAAAGACGGAATTGATTTCACTACGAGACTTAAGTAAGTAAACCCAAGTAACACGAGAATAATCATCAATGAAAGAGATAAAATACTGAAATCCCAAAGGAGTTTTAACTGGACAGGGACCCCAAATGTCAGAATGCACAAGTTCGAACAAAGTGTTAGTTGGGCATGACACTTTAGGTGGATAAGAACGTCGGGTGTGTTTACCTAGTTGACATGACTCACAATGAAATGTGTCAGGAATATGAATATCCGGTCTCATTTTCCTCATGACTGCTACAGAAGGATGGCCTAACTGACAGTGAGTCTTCATAATACTCGAATCACATACATTTGCCATAGGACGCGACAATGAAGACATACGATATAGACCTCCTAATTCAAAACCAGAGCCAATCACTCGCTTCGTGCCTAGTTCCTTAAAAACACAGTGGGTAGGATAAAACTTTGCATAACAGTTATTTTGTTTAGTGAGTTGACTAACAGAACAAAGGTTATCAGGAAATTTAGGAACTAACAGTACAGAGGAGAGTGTGAGGTTTTCCGAGTTACTTACGGACCCAATACCCTGAACTGGGCACGAGGAACCATCAGCAATTCGAACTGGTGGGTGAGAAACGTGTTGCAGGTTAGACAATAGGTTTTGATTCCCAGTCATGTGATAAGTAGCTCCAGAATCAACAATCCAAGAGGAGTTAAGGTTAGAGGGTGTACCTGAGCGAGCAGAGCTGGTTTGAGCAAACAATGGTGTAGCAAGGAACCGTTGAAACATATCATATTCCTCCTTGGTGACAGTGTATCTTTTATTTTTGGCTCCCATTGTAATAAGCAGAACTGAAAATAATAGCCTCGAGATGACGAGCAGGATCTGAACACTTCGGGAGATCCAAAAATGTTGAACCGAACGTGGGCGGAAACTAAAACTGAGCTGGAAGAGAATCTTGAAACTAAGTTGAACCGGGTTTATGACGAACCTGAACCGAATCTGATTTTAAACCGCTAAACAAAAGGTGTAACCAAATCAGAAAACAAACTTCATAAAACTGATCGGAATATCAAAAGCACCATGTTGCCGGAAAACAAGATGAAGGTCGGAGATCTGGAGCAGAACAAAAAATGTTGTCGGATCAGTAATTTGACCACACAGAACTGACAGGACAGAGATTCCGATGATCTAGGACCAACGACGGTGGCCGGAAATGGCCTCACGCGCCCGTACGCGCCGGCGCGTGGGAGAGTGCGGCGGAGAAGAGGTGGCGCGTGGAGGCGCGTGGGTGGGCCGACGGAGGTGATTTTTTCAGGGTTTGCAATTCGGGAGGTGGCGAAGCTGATGGTGGTGGCGGTGTGTTGTGGTTTTCTGTCGAAAAAAGATTTGTAGAGGGCAGCAGGTGTACACAGCAAAAACTAAACAGATTCAAGTCAGGTATGGCGGCTAGGGCTTGTACGACGGCGGCTAGGGTTTCTGAACAGAGGTGGCGGCTTGAGTTTGTTCAGGGGTAGCAGATTCAGGTGGCACGGGTTTGTACCAAGAGCCTTTGTGGCTCTGATACCATGAAGAAAACTGAACTGGATAATACTTGAAGTGTTCCAACTACAATACAAGCAACCTCTATATATAGAGGTGGAAACCCTAAAATAAGGCCCATGGGCCAGAACTAATCTAACTAAGTAATGGGCTAAACTACTACATATATATACAATTAACACACTGCGTATTATATAACATGACATGTAAACATCAAATAATGAAGTGCTCCTAACAAACTGCAAAAAGTTATAGGATCTTCAATCAAGTCACTTGATGTAGCGCCCAAATTTCAACTAGTGTTTGCTCGTGTGATAATATCACGGGCGTATTTACTCTGTTTAAGAAATAAGCCATTTCAGTATCATTTAACAAAAATTTCAAGAAAATAGCTTAACATGCCTCGATCTTTCATGACAACCAGGACAAAAGTAGTGAATCTAATCTCATCAACATAGAGAAGTAAGTAAGTTGTGTCATGACGATGCAAGCAAGTTTGTAATGGATAAGTGCTATGACACGAAACTCTATGAGTGAACCAAGGTTAACCTTTCAAACTAAGGTTAATCAAATGATAGAGGATCTAAAGCCTTTTGAGGTGAGGTTGTTTTTGGATGCAAAGTGCTTTATCATTTAGAGCATTCACAGTGAAAGAACTATCTTCATCCCTATAATTACATTAAAAACAACTATCTTTTCTATCTTATTCTAATTTAATACTCCCTTCGTCCCGTTTTAGTGTCATAGGACACACAACACAAAGTTTAAGAAAAAATGTATTATTATATATTTTCAACCTATAAAATGACAATAATGTCATTAAAGTTTGAATAAAGTGCAATTTGAGTATCCAAAGTATACTCTAACTTACACTATGAGTACCTAAGTTTTAATTTTAGCCAATTGAGTACCTAACCTTTCTAATTTTCGTAACTTGAGTACCAATGATTAACGGAAGTTAGTTAGTTGTTAACTCAAAAGGCTATTGTGTTAACTTCTTATATAATGTTAGGGTTAAATTAGTAATTTTAGTTTTTATTATCTCACTAATAATAAACATAAAGAATGACGTTTTTAAACCCTAAAATATACATTCTACGTGCTTTGAAAATCATATAGAAGTTGATTTTTTCGAAGCATCTATCTGATGTTCGAAGCATGTGGAACGTAGATTTAGGTTAGGGGTTCAAAAAACGTTGATCTACTTTTTTTATTGTTAGTGAGACTTTTAAAACTAAAATTACTAATTTAACCCTAATATTATAAAGGTAATGACTACAATAGCCCTATGAGTTAACAATTAACTAACATCTGTTAGTCCTAGGTACTCAAATTGCGAAAATCAAAAAGGTTTGGTACTCAATTGGCTAAAATTAAAACTTAGGTACTCATAATGCAAATTGAAGTATAGCCCAGGTACTCAAATTGCACTTTATTCTTAAAGTTTTTTGTGTTTTAGTCATAAAATAGTTTTTACGTTAAATAATTAGGGGTACATTTGGAAATCATACTTTTATTTTTAAAATTGACATTTAAATTGGGACAATAAAAAAATAAAATATAAACATTTAAAATGAGACGAGTGAGTAATAATTTCTTTTACCTTTTTTTATTAGAGTTTGTCTCTCCTTTCAGTCACAAACATTTAATTACTCTAACAGTCTAATGTAAATGCTCTTAGTTTGAGTTCTATGGCCTATGGGGGTGTTTTTAGAAATATGTTGGTAAAGTTTAGAGTCAATATTTTAATTCTGGTATTCAATTATTTACGGATACATATACAAGAAATTAATCCATTTTGCAGAATAACAAAAGCTCCAAACAATATTCGCATTCGCTCGCTCGCTAGGTTTTAAGATCCAACGCAAGAAGAGAAAAAAACAATGGCCGGCGCTGCATTGAAGGTCGTGAAGCCTAAATTTAAACCTCAAGCCACCGATCTCCAAGCCGCCGCCGCTTGGGGTGTCGCTGCTTTCACCACCGCCGTTTGGATCGTTCAGGTCCCATTCTTTCATTTTTCATTTCCTCAATTCATCTCCTATTGTTCGGTTTGTTTTCAATTTATTTTTACTTAATATCAGGACTTAATATTTTGCAGATCTAGATCATTTTTTACCTCTTTCAATATAATTTTGACTTTTGTGGTCAAACTATACCTGCTTGTTTGATCGATGATCATCAACGTAAATACATACATGCTCATATTCATGTGATTATTTATGCATATCACTTTTATGAAATAGATCTGTTTTTGTTAAAGGTCTATTTTTTTGGATTGTTGGTGTTATGAAATGATGATTTTGTTTACATTTATGATTGCAACTTCAGTTTCTGTGTATGACCCTTTCAATCTTTGTTGCTGACCTCTTTTTCTTGTCTGTTTAATGATCAAAGGCCTAAAAGTGGTTCCTCTTGTTCCTAGTTATTTTATGGTTCTCTTTTCATTGCAGCCATATATATATATATCTGAATGGATTGACAATATCTTTATGTTTTTAACTGCAGTACCAAAGCATGAATTTTATAAGCAACAACTTTTATAGATGGGGTATATTTAAGCTGTGTGGGATGGTTTTTTGTTTTGAATTATGGGGTTCAATTTTTTTTTTTGTGGGATTTAAATTATTACTATAAACTTGCGAAGCCCCTGATCTTGGTAACTAAATTACAATTATTTATAAAATCGACTTAAAAAGACATAGCTGGTTCAGCACACGAATTCTGTCAAAAACCGGTTCAGAACGTCCAGCCGGCCAAGCCAGTTCAGTTGTTTTGATTCAGCACACGAATTCTGTCGAAAACCAACTGAACTGGACCGTGCACCCTTCTAGTTCGTGATAGGTTACATTTCTGCAAATCTAGATTAGATTGGTTTGGGAAACGTAGAGTGATAAAAGGTAGGTATGCATTAAGTAAGTTGCTCATTTTGTTTGGTACGGACGTAGAATTAAGCATTTTTAGATTCAATTCAATGTATTTTATTGAGTTGATAGAATATTATAATACAATATGCATTGGAGTCATTAGTTGAGTTATTTTTACACAAAGGTGTTAAGTTAGAAGCTTGGTCATTATTCTAATGATTTAGTTTGTAGACAAGTAGTTTTAATATCATTTTTCTCTTGATTTTGATGTTAAACGAATGTTACTAGTGCTTCTAAATCTTAAAAATTACTCGGGTTGTGATTAAGTGTGCGCCTAAGTAACATGATAACAAACATCATTATGTATACTTTCTCAAAGAGACACAAGCAAATAGTTGTATTCTTTAAGTTATTCCTTCTCTTAATAGTTGTCAAAGTCGTTAGGCACAGTCAATGCGCAAAGGACGTTCGCCTAGGCACAAGGTGCAAAAAAGCACATGCCATAGAAAGAAAGCCAATAATAGGATACATATATGCATACTCATACGTAGTCAGAGAAAATTGATACCATTCCACAAGTATAATAAGGGCCTATTGGAATTAGCATTTAGAATCATCTAATTAATACAAAAACCAATATCATGGATATTGTGATCACACCAACTCATATGGTACAAAATCATAACATGAAAATAGCAGAACTGCTACATCTTTCCTTTTGCTTTGGTTTAAATTATTAGGTGCACTTGTAGCTTATTAAAAGCCAATTTGCATAATTTTTTTCATCATTTTTGGGACTTGTTACAAAGTAAAATAGATTCATTGTTCCCAATTAGTTACAATAGAAAAAGGTTTCAAAGATGATTTCCATGTGTGAAAGCAACTTAGATCTAAACCCGTAACTTCTGAAATGTCTGGATATGTCGATGTGTGTAGTGTGAACTGTGAAGCAGCCTGTTTGTGCAACTTATTATAGTTTCAACATGGCTAGTTTAGTAGATCTCAAACTTAAACTTAAACTTAAACTATGACTTAATTGCCCTTCTCCTTCTCACGTTGGTTAATTTGTGGTGTTTGATTATTATTTGTTTACGAAATCTTGTCTTTCATATGTTGATTGTTTGTGCAAAGAAATATATTTAACAAATGTGTTTTGTGGAGTGCAGCCATTTGACTGGGTGAGGAAGACCTTCTTTGAGAAGCCAACTCCAGAAGGTGAATAGAAGCGTCTCTAATGGCTGATTTTGCCATTTCTGCTGATGAGAGGCAAGTTTTGATTTGAAATTTGAATAATGTAAAACTCCAGTTTTTTGTTATGTTTTGCTGTTTATTGTAATTCAAAAGGCTATACAATTGTTACTGTTGCTTTTATTTTTATTTGCACCTAAAGTCAGGTCAAACTTTGCTAATTGTTTTCAAATAACAGAAAAGCCACGAATTAGCAATTGATTTGGTTTTTAATAATTTTTTGTGATATCAACTTCTCCTGAATTGCATACAACCCTGCAATAATCTTCTCCAAGTTTGTGTTATTCACCTTCTTCAAACATCTGAACATATGAAACGCTGGCAGTCATTGTAAATATTCTAATTAAAGGTCACGCACATGTTGTGACCTTGACGTCGAGAAATGAAGGGATCAAGGGGGAGTAGGAAAGTGGAAACTAGCCGAAGAATTGACATGATGAGAGCGACCTTGGGTCTCTTCTGATGGTTTTGTGGGCGTAAAAATGCCAATGGTTGTTGACACTTTCAATTTGAAGCAGGGAGGAAGTTCCAAGAATCCACGTCGCATCATTGGCGTCGATTTAACTAACAACCATATCGAAGGAGAGCACACCATGACGTTTGTTGACATTGTCGATTTAAGCAGATAGAAAGGTGCAAGAACCCAAATCCCATCACTGGCTTTGTTTCAACTAACAACCATATCGAATGAGAGCACATCAAGAAAGTGAGGTTGTTGAGTGTTTGAGACTTGAGTTTAGTTTTGATTTTTGTTCACGAGAAGAGTGAAATGATCATTTTACATCCGCTTAATTCTAATGTTAAGCGATGTTAAAATTAGAATGTCTAACATTGTGAAAACAAATTGCTAGACGACCATCAAAATTTAGCTACCAAATTGACCATCAAAATGTAACACTGTCAGACCGTTATCTTAGTTCGTCAAAACACTTGCTAACTAGTAAATTAAGATGCTGATATCGGAAGAACGTTTCTTTCTTGACATTGGAACGCATTTCATTTCGCACAACCGTTTGTAAGCCCTAGAAAAAGTAAATCCTTATATAATATAGGAGAACGTAAAAAGCTTATGCGGCATAATTTTAAAGCTTTTGGCTTATGTGGCATAATATGAGAGTTTATCTCACAATAATGATTTTTATTTAAAATATGTATATAAAATATATTATAATAAAACTAATTACATTTTTGGTCCCTTAATATTTTAAAGAATCGTGAAAAATTTAAGAATATTTATATTTTTAACCCAAATATAAACCGACTCATATACACCCCTTGTAGTAGAGGGTTAAAATTATAAATATTCTTAAAAGAAATCTAGAAGAATAGTATTAGAAACTAAAAACTATTAAAAATTACCAACCCAGTCATCCTCAACTGGTGTTAGGCTGTTAGCAATGGAAAGTGTTACAACATGAAAAGATATTTGAGGACTGTAAGGCCTTGTTTATCTCCAAGCTTAAAATAAGTTTGAAACAACCATCTAATTTTGTAGACTCTCACAAATCAGATCACGTCTGACGTCTTTAAAAATCATTGTATGGTCTCATTGGCTATCCAATGCTCTTTCATCTTTCCGCATCGAAGGGTCCAAGACTGATCCTTCATTATTTATCTACTCGTCTCGATGTACACTCTCCGATAACCACTACAACCGGTGGTGATAGTCCACCATTTGATGATTCGGCCAAATACCATTAAATAGTTGGCGCTCTGCAGTATGTTACGTTGTCCAGGTTGGACATCACTTATGTTGTTAACAACGTGTGTCAAATTACTCACTTAACCACTACCAACCATTCGTTGGTAGTCAAACACATTTTGCATTATATACAGGACACCGCTAAATATAGCCTACGACTTAAGCATATGACTAGGGAACCCTTTTTCATGCCTATACGGATGCAGTTCACAATTCTCTCAGTGCATTCTCGGACACTAACATGACTGGTAGCCTCGAAGACCGTCAATCCACCAAGGAATACATAATATATCTTGGATATAGTCTTCCTTCATGGTCTGATTGGAAGCAACAAACTGTCTCCGGATCATTAATAGATTTTGAATACAAGACTCTTGCGGATATTATTAGTGAACTAACTTGGCTTCAAACACTATTACACGAGCTTGAAGTTCCATTGAAACTCATGCCTACATTATGATGTGATATCCTTGGTGCTACGTACCTCTCTGCAGATGCGGTATTTTATGCTCGTACATTATTCTCTTTGTACGGAAACATGTTACTAATAAGAAACTATAAGTTCTGTTTATTCAATATTTTACCCACACAACATTTCCTTCTATTACAGTCCAAGTTAGGATTGCAAACGAACCAAACTTTAGACAAACATTCATAATCGTTCAACGGAAAGTTCGTTCTTTACGTTCTTTTGTGCCTAAAATATATTTTCATCCTTTTGTAGCCTAAAATCCTTGAATCTTTGTTAGATAAACCAAAATTCAAGAAAGCATCAACAATGGCATTTCTCACTCACTTCCCTATTGCTCCAATCCATCACCAAACCCAAACCCTCTTCACAAGATTCATCCTTTCACCCAAACCCAAACCCCTCTTAATCTTTGCATCACTTTCATCCCCACAACCTGCAACATCTCACTTCTCTTCAACACCCTCTTCATCTCTCGAACCCCTTCAAGATATCTCAACTACAGAACAACCCACCTTACAGATTGCAAAAGAAAAGCTTTTTATTCCTCCAGAGACTGAAATATGTTCCGAAAAGCCTCCAAGAATTTTGAAAGGGTCGAACATTGTGCTGAGTAAGTATGCGAGAGATGCTCAGGTGATTTCAGCTGAGTTTGTGAAGAGTAGTGTTGAAACGGAGGCTTGCCCGTCTGATGGGTCGCCGGAGTTTGCTCTTGTGGGGCGGTCGAATGTGGGGAAATCGTCGTTGCTTAATTCTATTGTTAAGAGGAAGAAGCTTGCTCTTACTTCCAAGAAACCAGGTATGCACACCAGGTGTTTGATATAATGTCTCTGAGACCAGTTGCATTAGTTGGCTTTTAAGTTATGATTTAAGTGCCCTTATTTGACTGCTGTTACTGCTCCAAATTATGTGAACTTCAAAACCACAATTGACACATGTTAAACATGGTACTTAATAGCTTGATGTTTTTGACATGAGAGGGAATATGTTTATATGATTGGGCATTAAGAAGAGTTAAGTCAAAGTTTGAAGAACATGAAGTTCTATCACTGTCCTTGTGTTTCAATTATGTTTGCTTACACTGATGAAATGAATGTATGGATTTGTTTTGTAGGGAAAACCCAATGCATCAACCATTTCCGAATTAACGACAGTTGGTACTTAGTGGATTTGCCAGGATACGGGTACAATCCATTTGAAATATATCAATCTATGATGATTACGAAAATTGACTTTTTTTTCTAAAATGTGATGCATTCTTGAGTATAGTATCAATTTATCAAGATTGTTTATACAATGTTACTTTATTTGGTTTAATACTTTGATTATGGTTTGGACAGATATGCCTCAGCACCAAATGAACTTCGGAAAGATTGGAACAAGTTCACCAGAGACTATTTTCTAAACCGGTCAACATTGGTCTCGGTCTTCCTTCTCATTGATGCTAGCATTCCTGCCAAAAAAATTGACCTTGAATATGCAAGTTGGTTGGGTCAGAACCAGGTACGTTACATCTTTTACACATCACTAGATATTCACTGATTTCTTTTTCATGCGCTTAACTGCTTAAGTATAGATCTATTAAGTGGTAAGGGTGTTTGGATGCGTGTTTTGAAAGTGGTTATATTGAGTGCAACGGTCTTACCATTGCTCAACCGCCGTTCTTAAAAAGTGTCTAGGAGAGGTCGAAGGTTCAATTTAGCTTCCACTTGTTTGTGTTTGGCACTTGATGGTCACATTCGTTGTGATTCACATGCCTAGCGAAAGCTATGCTGTATCTAGTCTCATTGGTTAGCGAGGTATTGGTGGGTCCCGGGTGAGTTGTCTGGTGTGTCTCATGTTTTTCAATAAGACAAGCTAAAAGATTTTATAGAGGAAGGGGCTTTCCTCATCTTATCCTTACTTTTTATGAGTTGGATCTTACTAAGTATGTTTGTTTTTTATTTGACGTTGGATAATGGGTTTTGTTGCAATTGGTATGAATCTGATTAGTTAACTCTTAAATAAGGAGACAATCATCAGAACAAAAAGTTGTTTACGGAAACATTAGAAGCTGGCTAATGGACATGACTACATGAGTGTGCCTTGATGACTATGCATCCTAATGAGACATTTTGTGTTGTTTCTTTGTAAGGTCCCGATGACAATAATATTTACAAAATGTGATAAGCGGAAAAAGAAAAAGAATGGCGGAAAGCATCCTGAAGAAAATGTACAAGATTTTCAGGATTTAATCAGTGAATACTTTGAAGCCGTACCACCATGGATTATGACTAGTAGTGTTACCAACCAAGGTCGAGATGAGATATTGTTGCACATGTCTCAGCTTCGAAACTACTGGCTCAAACACTAAGATTCCAGCCTCGCTTTTTGTTGATTGTCTAGGCTTTTTTGGTTCATAGAGAACTCAGATGCTGTACTAAAAGCCCAGGATTATGGGTACCTTTCTTTTTTAGGAGTAAAAGAAATCATAGTAACATTTTTTTTCTTCTTATTTTTGCTTTAGTTTGTGTTGAATTCCGTCACTTAAAACTGCCGATGAACTCTACACTATTTACCAAAAGGATTTACAGTGATGAGAAGTCGCTGATGTGAATCTGTGAAACCCACAGAAATTTGTACTAAGAACTAGATGGTCTCTATAAACCAGATTGAATTATACAAAAAGTCTATCTTCAAAAACAGAGTGTCTCAACAGTCTCTTTACAATCTTTCATGATCATTGCGCAGGTACCTTGCTCGACCACATAGTGTTTCATCAGTCTATTTATAATCTTTATGATCATTGCAAAGTTACCTTTAAAAAGACTGATGAAACTGCGGTCAAATGAGGTACCTTAGCAACATGCCTTGTAACCATATAAGATCTTAATTTCCTTCTATAAAAAGGCTTAAAATCTCGTTTGTTGTGTTTAGAATAATAAAATGCAACCACAAAAGTCCACAGAAGAAAAAAAATCCGCTGAACTAAATGTTTGGCCTTTATTTTAAAATTAAAAAGGAGCAATAGCAGATTTAGACGCATTTTTTTTAGAAAAATAGTACAAGCTAAAACCAAACTAAACTTGAAATTGGAAAATGCAACTTCTATAAAACAAGCATTTTTACATTACTTAGGTTACTGTTGTGTTCAATAAATTATACTTTTAGTTTGTAAATAAAAGTGAAAAGCCAATATTGCAAGTGCAAAACAGACTAACAGATTTAGGTGAATAAAGCAGATTTAGGTGAATAAAGCATAAACGAAAGAAAAACTTAAGTATCTGCATTCCCTCCAAAATAAAAAATCCTCAAAGATTCGACTAGTAATAGTAATCAAACAAACATGAATCAAAAGGTGTTTTCTTAAAAATAACTGCGGATGATAAGATACAATAAAATCTTCACTCAAACCTAAGTGCTGGCAGCAGCTCCTTTGCTCCTTGGGGTTGCTTGAGTTCCTGTTAACAAACAATAATAATAACATCAATTCATGATCTACAAAATCACGTTAGAACTTAAAACAAAACAGTTGATTTAAAAATAGCACTGTGGGTTACCCTCTCTAAAGCCACTCTTGAACCTACGAGGCACATTGCGAAGGTACCTCATTCGACCAGTTCCTGTAGTCTTCCTTCTGATTGCCTTCACACTCCAATTGTCTGTTCACAAAATATAAATTACTCATTAGCATTCATAAACCATCAAAAGCCATTTTATGAGCTTTTCAGTCTGAAACTTGGAACAAGATTTGTAAACCTAGCAAACCATTTAACCATTAACATTTTTTAATTTGTCAAATACACATTTATCTATAATAATGACATACCATCTTTGTCATTTCTAAAATATAATACAAGCTGACATATTTTTTATGACATGAAAGATAAAAACACTTCAAACTGTCAAAAATTAAACCCTTTGACCATTCCAACCATCACAAATGCACAGCCAGTTATACTTGTCTTTTAAAAACAGTAGTTCGTGAGACAATAAACTTAAAGCAAAATCACCATAAACAAACCATAAAGCACCTGGTAACAAAACCTGATTACAAGTACTCATCTTGGTAGCAATTAGCAAGAAAAAAACAAGCAAAACAGTGGGCAGAACTTTAAAACAATTGTTCTTTATTTCAGCTTATGCCAGACCAAACAACCAAATCATGAACAATAATTGTTCTTAACTAAAACTAATCAAATTAAGCAAACTCCAGCCATGTAGTGAGATAAGTAAAAGTACCATACTTTATCCAAATATGACCAAATTGACACTCAAATACAAGAGATTTGAACAAAAATAGTAGAGAGCACCAGATTTTATTCAAACTAGGTTAAATTGTATAAACAAAGAATAAAATTGTCAGGCCTTTATCAAAACATGTCAAATTCACTCACATGTAAGAAAGCTTGAACCTTAATCAAACAAAGGATCATAATCAAAATCAAAACAATGCTGGCAAAAAAAATCCTAAAAACCTTCATTCATCTTTGGTTATCATGAAGCACATAAAACTAACAGCCAAACAATAGTAATATTTCAGTAAGCTCAAAAATCAAATCCAAACAATTTCAAACTCAAACAAACACTAAATCAAAACCAATAACATATACACAACCCTAACCAATCCACTCCTAAATTTTCACAACAATAACCTTAAAAATTCAACTAAATGTGAGACCAATAGTAATAGCAACAAATATACTCTTAAAAATCAAACCAAACTATAGATAAAAAAAGGTTTAGATTTATTTACATTTCCTGACGCGAGCAGCAGGATAAGCACAAGCGGAGCATCGGCTCTTCTGCAAGTGAAAGCTCCGGCGACCACACCTGACACACAGTGTGTGTGTCTTGTTCCTCCTCTTTCCGAAACTACCTGTTCCCTTACCCTGCAATTACCCAAATCCAAAGCAACAGCAATTAACATACTGTAAGTGTTAACGCGCTTTAAATGCTTATGTAAGATCAGATGTGTACCATCTCTTGCTCGGATTGAAAAAGATTAACGAAACCCTAGCTGATCTCACAAATTGAGGAACAAGAGCTGCTGTTGAATATGTTTAGGGTTCTTATATGGTGCAGTTAGGGTTTCGGATCAATAGCCCAATAAACTTATGGGCTTGTTTATGCGTACTTCGTTTGCCTCAGCCTATTTTAGAAAATAGTCCCTTTTAAATACTACATACACATGTAAATTAATTTTTCCCGCATTTGTAAAACCGGTTTGCTCACTCGGAACCCCAAACTTATCTTAAACCCTTCAGTTCAGTTTGAACCTAAATCGGTATTTTTTTTAAATCAATTCGGTTGTTTCAACTTTTTTTTCAAATTGGTTTTTTCCCCACCTCTACTGTGAATGACAACCTCACTGCGAAGCACGGAATGTCATACTGGTTTTTCTTATTTTTTAACGGCTAACACATGTGTAATCTGTAATACAATTTTTTTTTTGTTTTTAACTTGCTAATTTTGAGCTTGTTTGAATTTGAGCTCAAACATGAAAGCAAATTTGAAACATGTCAATGATAGGGCTAGAGCTTGTACAAGGGATTTCATTTTCTTAAATTGATATCACCAAATCTACCATATGATGTATTTGATCTTTTTAAATTGACGTTGAACTAGAGAATCATCGTCTTAAATTAAGAAGTCATTGCAAAACTGTTGCCACCAAAGTCAAGTGGTTGTAGGCAACAACGAGGCTCTCCTAGTGTCATCGTCATTGACTAAAAATAGGAAACTCAAAAGATTCAAAGAAATATAATCAAATAGAATGAGAGAAGAAGCCATCGCATGTGAGTTGGCTAAAGCACCAAAAGAAATTGTTGTCAGAAGCGGTGGGTTTCATCCCTAGTCCGCCTCACTCTCCATCCCTCTCTATTTCTCACTTTAGCAAGGGAGATGATCAGGGATATTGTGAAAAGTAAGAGACATGGGCAATGAAATATTAAAAGCCACCCTAAGTTGCTTAAATAAAAGACCAAACAAGTTTAGTTGTCAAAATGCAAAGACCACAAAAGTACCACATTCATCATCCCTGATAAATCATATATAGGTAATTGAGACTCTTTCATCTCAAGTTGAAGATCATTGCCATTAAAAGTCCATTTTAAGCATATAAATATCTTTTGATCTCAACGTTGAAGATTGTCCATCTTTACAAACTCATGTGATGTTTGTTATATTGAAATTTGTAAATTTAACTAGATTCAACTCATATAAAAGTCTCAAAACAATTATCAAAACATTAAATGAATATGAAACAAACAGACACGAAGAACATATAAACTAGTAAGAATGAAATAACACTAACTTCTTTGAAAAAACTAGTGTGATGTTTATTATTGGAGGTGAACTTCAAGGCACCAACAGCATTAACCAAATAAACTCTATTTGTTAGAGAGTTTGATCTTATTTTTCTAAGACTTGTGTTCCACTAAGATCCAACAAAACAAGAAACCCTTCTTATTCCAAGACAAGTTTGCATTGTCGGATACTAAGACCGACTTTAGTCCTACTTGATGAGTGGGTCTTGCGGCCAAGCTCCATTTTGTTCTTGTACTTCTAAGTCAGCTTTTGTCTGGCTCAAGGAAACCATTGCACACCCTGTTAACCTTTGGGCGAAAAAGGATAAGGTGCCAAGTCACATGCATGTTTACAATATCATAGGAACCAATTAAATTAAAAATTACCTTCCATCTCACCACTTTAGCTTTGAAAAAAAGTAAAGTTCTCTAGACATGTAAAAGGGTGGTGTCACGGTTTTTGTTTTTATTTCGTGTATCAGATCTAACGATTGTTTCGCTATTTAATTTTGTGGTGTCTTTTTTTGGTTTGGTTGTTTTATTTTCTCGCGAAAGCTATGAACCCTAAACCACTCTACGCTTGTGTTTTGTTATATTGTTTTTCATGTGAACTCCTGCTGTGCAATCTAGAGTTAGATCTCGTTTGGTTCGTACACACGCTTCCGCCAGCATAAAGTTCTAAAAACTAGTGTCAACAATACCATGTCATGTTTTGTTACTATGTGTGTATTTTATAAAGAACGATTGTATTTTGAATCGTGTTACGCTCATGTTATGAACAAAGTGGTACGTAGAAGCGAAAAACAACAAATACAAGCATAAACGAATGTCACGCAAAGAGTAAGAACACATGAATTATAATGGTTCAGTCCAACTAACCTAAGTAGGCACAATACGTCTCAGGCCCAAACCAAACCAAACCCAAAAGCCTTCAAATCAACAGTTCATATGTACAATTTTTTAAGTTTATCGACTTGTTGCTTTTGTTTGTGTTTTGTATATATATTAGTAACAGATCTGTGTTGAAAAATTTGTCGCAAAATTTACTATGGCGCACAAACCCATCCCAATATATTGATCAACTACAACTGCATTCACAATTTGACACAAAATTCCGTTGCAGATTTAACGACGACATGAATGGTTGCTAGATTCCATTGCTTGGTGACAAATTGATATGCAACAGACAAATTCAACCATAAACCATCGAGATAGTTCGATTCATTAAGTAGTATTAAAAATGTTGACATTTGCAACATGATGCATGGTTTGTCATATTTTTTAAAGAAAGAAAACACTTGAAGTGTCATAGTAGTAAATGTGGGCGAGATATGAACTATCTAACCACCACGTTAAATATAAGTGTTTGTTTACTTATATTTGGAGACAAAAGTCCAAGTTTCGAGCAAATGTTCATATCCCCTTTCATTTTCATTTTGAATACTTAGCTTTCTTTGTTGCCCTCACGTTTTAACAAAAACATATGGAGTCCACACAATCACACATGAAGTCATAAACCATGATCCGGATTCGTTACAAACCGGCCATGGGTAAATGAGTTGGGTCGAGCTCGAGTTTATATAAGATTGAGCAATTGCCCAATTTAGGGTTCTTATCCAAAACTCGAACTTGACATGTGAGATTTTTAATATTTAATTATTTTATTTTACTTACATATAAAATTGTTTTTATGCATATTTATAGTTAAAGTTTTTATTAGTTTACATATATAAAATTTAAATTAACAAAATTATTATACTTATACAAAAGGTTCCGTTAAGCTCACAAACGTGTTTAAACTTAGTTTGTGAAGTTCAGCTCGGTCTTGTCTATTAAATGAACATATCCTTAGGTTCAAGATCGAGCTTGAATTAGTTTAATCTCCATTTTAGTTAGGGAAAATGTTATAAAAACATAACCAACTTTAGATTTTGTTTCAATTAGATCATTCAAAGTTTATTTTGTTCTAATTAGGTAACCTTTGTTTATTTTATGTTTCAATCCTAGATAATTAACCTATTTAGCAGGTAAACATTAATTTTTTATTTTTTAAAAAAAAAAGAAAACATGTATTTCTCATCGTTTTCTACCTAACCTACATACATGTATTCAACCTGCAATTCTTATTCAATTTGTGATTGATTTCTCATCGTTTTATCTTTTTACAAATCGTTTTTATTCTTACCAATCTTTTTTAATTTTAATACAAATTATAACTTTTTCTTGCAAACTTCTAAAAGTTTTCGTATCTAAACTTTTTTTTTGCAAATAAAAAACAATCGTAGTTTTGTTTCATGAAATTCAATAAACTTGTTTACGGTTTTTGTAAATTAAACATAAATAAATTTATGGTTACAAGTCATATAGGTCAAATACATAAGATTGAAACATAAATTAAACTTAAGTTATCTAATTGAAACAAAAAAAACTTTGAATGATCTAATTAAAACAAAATTAAAAATTGGTTATATTTCTATAAAGTTATCCCTTTTAGTTATTCTAACTTTTAGCATGTTAATTGAAAATAGTCAAGATGTACCGGCCTATGGGATCTTTAAATGTTTATATGTCTCACAATTGATTATTGGAGTAGCTAGGAAGTGTATAAATATTTAGAGTTTCGATATATAGAAGCTTCCATTTTGTTGACTTTAGTGACCAGTTGGGTTTATATAGTTTTAACAATTAATGTTTCTAGATTTAGGGCTAACCCAGTTGAAAGTGAGTCAGATTAATCAGCAAGTCGCCCTAGCTTGTCATAAAAATATTCACTTTAGGACTTGTAAGTAAATAAGTGATATACATACCGGTGTATTTCTCCTTAAAGTTAAGGTGGTTGCTGTTAAAAAAGAAGTGATATATATTACGATTATACATAAAAATCGATAGTATTTAAAAGCTACAAAAAAATTTTTTACTATAACATGACGTTTATTCAAAACAAGAAAGATATAAGATGATATTTATGATTCTATTTTTGTGTGTTATATATATGAACATTTATGTCCTGACAAAGATGGGCACAAAGATGATGCTATTCAATGAAAAAAAATATAAATAAAAAGTTCATTATTCTAAATATAGTTTATTATAATTTACTTACGCTTATATAATTAAAAAAATGAATAATTATCAAATAAATAAACTTATGAAATTCGGGTGTAGAAATTAGCAGGACTTTATTTTGAAGATAAATTTTATTGGTAACAGGTGTCCGAATTGCTCTTTAAAAAGTAAAAGATAATTTTGTTGATATGATTTTTTAAGATGAATAATATATATAAAAATGAAGAAAAATAAAAAAAGAAAACAAAAATGATACTACAAAAACACAGCACAATTCACAAACTCATATCCCAAAACATAGGTTGAAAGGTGGCTAGTAGTGGTTGGAAGTTAATAACTTCTAACAATACGGCAACACCTCTAACTAAAAACCATCTCATTCAGTTTTTGTTTTTAGTTGTATTTGTTTGAATTTTATATTTTCGGTCAAACTCTCTCCTCTATAAAAGCAGCCTCAATATTGCCTTGTTACCTTCATCACAAAACAATTGTTTACACTAAGTTTTTATAAATTAATGGAGTTCGTTCATATCCTCACCTTTCTTTCTGTGAGTACATACTTTGATTTACTCATCTTGTACAAGCATGCATGCAAGCACGCATGCGGTACACGCATATGATCTAAACACGCTAATTGTACGTACCTGTTTGTTACATGTTTGTTTTTCTTGTTTTCAGTTTGCTGTGGTTGTGAGCTATGCAACAGTTGCTCCTGAAACATATTGGAAATCTGTGTTGCCAAACACTCCCATGCCCAAAGCAGTCACTGAACTTCTACCTAATGGTTAGTTGCATAATAAATAGACGTTATATGTGATTTTCGTACTTTTTCAGACGATAACTGTATTTTTACAACTAGATATATATGTTGTTGAAACGATTTTGATGTGTATAAATACGTACATCATCTATTTCAAGCATAAATGTAGCTTGTGATAAAAAAGTATACTTGTGATCAATGATCCAAAAATCAATTAACTGATAGTCTTATTCTTTTTGTTATTATCTTATGGATGAATGGAAGATAAGAGCACGGATGTCCATGTAGGCGTTGGTAAAGGCAGTGTATCCGTTCATGCTCCTGGAACCAACGTTGGTGTTGGGAAAGGCGACGGTGTATCTGTTCATGCTCCTGGCACCAACGTTGGTGTTGGGAAAGGCGGCGGTGTATCTGTTCATGCTCCTGGCACCAACGTTGGTGTTGGTAAAGGCGGCGGTGTATCAGTTCATGCTCCTGGCACCAACGTTGGTGATGGTAAAGGCGGTGATGTGTTTGTTCATGCTCCTGGCACTAATGTTGGTGTTGGCAAAGGTGGTGTGTCTGTCCATGCCCCTGGCACAAACGTTGGTGTTGGTAAAGGCGGTGTGTCTGTCCATGCCCCTGGCACCAACGTTGGTGTTGGCAAAGGTGGTGTGTCTGTCCATGCGCCTGGCACTAACGTTGGTGTTGGCAAAGGTGGTCATGTATCTGTCCATGCTCCGAAATCAAACTCACACCCAGACGGGGATTGTGAGAAGATATATGTTGGCAAAGGAGGTGTTGTGGTTCGTTGTCATGACAAGAAAAAGCATGGGCACGTAGAGGTTTCTCCGTTTTCCTACAAGTATGCAGCCACTGATGATCAACTCAAAGATGATCCGAATGTTGCCCTTTTCTTCCTTGAAAAAGAGATGCATCAAGGCAACACTATGAACTTACATTTCACCAAATCTACAAGTCCATCATCAACTTTCTTACCTCGTAAAGTTGCTGACACGATACCCTTTTCATCAAAGAAGCTCCCTGAATTATACACAAGTTTCTCCATCAAACCTAACACAATAGAATCTGAATCCGTGAAGAAAACGATCAACGAATGTGAAGATAAGGGCGTAGAAGGTGAGAAGAAGTATTGTGCTACTTCATTAGAAGCTATGGTGGATTTCAGTACCTCTGAGTTGGGTACAAAAGTTAAAGCAATCTCAACAGAGGTAAACACTAGAAATCGTACGCCATTACAAAAGTATACCGTTGAAGAAGCGAAGAAATTGGCCTCTGATAGAGCAGTGGTTTGCCACAAACAAAAGTACCCATATGCGGTTTTTTACTGTCACAAAACCACCACCACCAAAGCATATGTAGTGTCGTTGTTGGGAGAAGACGGTACAAAAGCTAAAGCGATTGCAGTGTGTCACACTGACACTGCAAAATGGAACCCTAAACATTTAGCTTTTAGGGTTCTGGATATAAAACCGGGAACTACTCCGGTTTGTCATTTCTTACCTGAAGATCATGTTGTTTGGGTACCTTACTAATCACACATATCTAGTAGTTTATGTATTATATAGAGAATAATTAATGCCCATTTAGTGTGATATGTATCTTAGGGCTTATAATTCGATCACATTAGAGATGTCATTGATGTATACTATTGTAAGATACGATTGCATACGGTCATATCTTTTTATTTTATTTTTATATATTTATATTGTTTTGTAAATGAGATCTACCTAATATTTTCAAGTTTTCGGGGCGGCAAAAGAACTCATATGTGCGGCAAGTTTAGGCGGGATACCATTTGTTCGGAGGGAATCAATTTTGAACGATCAATGCTGTTCTTTTAATTTAAGAATTGATATGCATCCTTAACATAACCTAATAATCTTTTACAATTATAGATCCATCAAACCCAAGCATTTTATATGCTCCGTCCCTGATTTATTTTTCCAAAAACCAAGTCAATCAATTTGCTGATATCATTTGATTTATTGGGAGACAATCGGTTCCGGAAAATCATTTGGAATCAAATCAAAAGTTCAATTCATCTTAAACTTGAAAAGAATTTTCAATTGATGAAGGTTCCGTTTCAATAAAAAACTGAAGCTTCAAATCGAGATCGTTCGGGTTTTGAATAAAGTTCAAGAAGGCGCAACACGTTTTCGATAGTATATGGAAGAAGGTGAGTTTTGAATTTATTTTCAATTTCTTTGGTTTATTTGTTAACCACACACGCTAATGTATAAAGATGTGTTGTTAGGTTCACAGATCATTTACATCAATGGCTCACTCCGATTACTTCTCTATAATCAAGTAAAGCATTTCCGATTGTTTCTCTAGAATCAGGTATGACATCAATGGTTTGACTCCTTTATATACCGAAACGAAATTGTAATCTATTGTGTGTTGGGGTTGACTTTTGAAGTATTGATTGTTGATGCTGATTGGGAAGTTGAAAGTTTTGATTTTGTTTACACACTAAGTGTTGTTAATGTTTTTGTGAATGATTGATTTGGTTAAAAAAGTTGGATTACTTTACACACTAACTTGATGTCAATAAAACTTATTTGATCGTGAATGGTATTAACACTAACTTGCTGCTGTAATCTTTGTGAATTGTTGATTTGGTTAGAAAGATTGAACTACTGTATACACTAATTTGATGTCTACTTTTAAAGCTGAGTGAGTTTATTTTATAGCTTTAAAGTGGGTGATGATTTGGTTAAAAAGATCTTTAAAAGTGATAATGAAGTATTGAATTTGTTCTCAACTCTGTTCCTAAATTGGATGTTATTACATATGCATCATCATTGAATTTGTTCTCAATTCCATTCTTTAACCGGATGTCATTACAAATGCATCTGAAGTATTATTATTATTAATTTTTTTTGTATTATCAACAACATAGTAATGAAGCACTACAACATTAATTTCATTAAGGATATTGATTTTACCAGGGATAAATTTACGATGAAACTTAGAAATACCCGCATTTGAAAGTTACCTAATTTAATATATACCAATTTCAAAGGTATTGGAGTTTCATTGTTTACATGCTTGCAATCTAAACCATTATATGTTTTAGAAAATATATACCAATCTTAGAGGTATTGAAGTTACTTAGTTCAATATTATATATACCAATCACAATTCTGCACACTAAGTATTTCCAACCTTTGGGTTAAAACACAATTTGCAAATAACCATATGAGTGAAGTTTTATGAAGGGATTAGAATCTTTCAAATACAGTTTCTAATCTTTGCATTTGTTTTAGTATTTGACATCTCCTTATTTTAGTTATTTCTATGGTTATTTTGTTTAGCATCAATATGCTATTTACTGATGAATGGAACAGTATCAAAAGTCTTTTGGTTTATGTAAATTTGATTAAACTGGTTCTAAATGTTTAGAGATATGAGAAGGTATTGTTAGAGTTTATATTTCAACTGGTTCTATTAATTAGTGTATCTAAAACAACATCATGATAGCTCCAATAATATAATTGTAGTGCATACCATATGAACAAGCAACATTCATTGGCAGTATTGGCTTTCGACAGTAATTCATATCATTTTTGCATATGAATTTGTCAGTAACATTAATTTATTTTAAATATGCAGACATGCACAAAGAGCCCGCACTAGGAGTTGACTTACATATAGATTGAAGTTTTGAAGATAACCTTTGATGCATTCCAATACCTTGTATAGTTTTCAAGATTAAGTCTCATTTTTGTTCGCACAAAAGGAGTTGTCACTAATTGCATGTAGAATGAAGTTACCATTCTTGGGTTTCATTTACTTGTGTAGAATCAAGTTTCTGATCATGACAAAAATAATTGTTTATACATTAAAAATATATTTGTTTTTAATAAAAATGAATGTTGAGATTTTATACATTTTGAAGATACTTTGACTTTCAACCGGTCATAAAAAAGTCAAGTTTTCTTTGTTTAACTGTTTGATACGCAAGAAGAAAACTAAATATCTATAAGCAAAATTACATGAAACCTAAGATCTTTTTGCAATATAAAAAGAAGAAACATACATCGTCATTTGTAAAATTAACATGTTATCTAAATATATTCTATGATATCTTAAATTTTACATCTAGCGTTTTTTATTTGTATCTTTTAAATTTAGTCCGTGTGTATACACGGGTTTTAAACCTAGTTATATATTATTACTAGCTTAGTGCCCGTGTGTTACACGAGTAGTGACATGAAAAACAGAGAAATTTAAACGGGAAAAAATTACATTTTTTGGCCTTTATAATAAGTTAAATTACAGATCGTGGCCTTTATTTTAAATTTTTGCACTGTTTGGCCTTTATATAAATTTTTCTCACGGTTTTGGGCCTTTAAGTTAACGAAAGTTAAGTTTTGCCGTTAAATCAAGGGTATTTTGGTCATGGGTCATTTCTGTCAATATTAAAACTCTCTTTAATTGCTTAAAACAGAAAATAACAAAAATATAAACTTTAAGGGGATAAAAATGTAAATAAGATGATAGAAAATGCCAAAAATTCTACTAATTTCAACAACTAAAAAGAACTAAATCATGCGAATTAGGGCAAAAGTGAAACACAAACCAAGTGATTAGATCTTCGAAGTGAGCTTATTCAATTCAATCCTGAACACTTGAGAATCATCAAATCCGACAGCTACTCCATCATCGGCTCTAATCTGAGTGAAGATTAGTGCAAAAAGTGATAAAATCAGGAGCATGTGAAGCTTTGAAACCGCCATGGATACGAACTACGGAGCTTCTGTTGTAAACTCCGTCGAAGATGAAAATGAAAATGACAATAAATGGTTTCTTGTGAGTTCACGTGGATGTAAAAGAAATGAAGGAATCAAAATGAAGTGAGTTGTGATTTGTTGACTGATGAATATGTTATATGTATGTGTATATGTATATAAGTATGTATAAATATGGTGAATGTTGAAAACGTGGCCTGTTAGGTTCATCTCCGGAGATATCACCGGAGGTATACCGGACGCCGGAATTGTTTACGCCGGAAAAAGGTGGGTGGGAGGGGATGGGTTTTTGTTTTATTTACATTTTCAGCCCCTCAAGTTTATATTTTTAGCATTTTCTATTTTAAGCAATTGAAGAGAGTTTTAATATTGACAGAAATGGCCCATGACCCAAATACCCTTGATTTAACGGTAAAACTTAACTTTCGTTAACTTAAAGGATCAAAACCGTGAGAAAAATTTATATAAAGGCCAAACAGTGTAAAAATTTAAAATAAAGGCCACGATCCGTAATTTAGCTTATTATAAAGGCCAAAAAATGTAATTTACTCTTTAAACGGTTTAGAAAATGGATAAGTTTATAGAAAATAATCAATTTTAAATTTTGTTCTAGTTATATCACACAAACATTATTTTGTTTTAAGTAGACAACTTTTGAAAAGTTGTCTCAATCCTATGTAATTAATTAGTATGATAGATAAATTTTAATTTTAACATTTATTTTAAAATAAATTAAAATATATGTTCGCCAAACTTTTTAAAAATTACGAAAATTTTCATAAATTTGTAAAAAACAAAAAAAGCGACAAATTTTTTACAAATTGCAAAAAATTTTTAAAAAATAAAAAAACTATAAAATAATATGTGAATTTTTTTAAAGGTTCGAAAGAATATTTAGTTGATGGCATAAAAATACACCAAACGAGTCTCAAATTTATCTAAAAATCAATGTTAACCTATTATACGAAGTAATTACCTAGGAGTATAACACCTTTTAAACTTAAGTTATCTAATTAAAACTAATAAAATTGAGTGACCTAACTGGAACAAAATATAAAGTTCGTTATGTTTGTATGTGATTTTCGCTTTAGAAAAAGAAACATTTGAAAATAACTTACATATTATTACATTAAATAAAGGTTTATTAGCGTTTAAAAACAAATTACATATAACATTAAAAACCTTCTTTTGTGGACAATAGACATGCTTATATTTGACAAGGATCCCGTCAAGACTTGGCTTAACAATGTAGACACATTGATAAAAAAAAATTACATTTTGCAATGAATTCAAAAGGTAATTTGTTAGATATATTTAAATAATATTAAGAAAAAACAATAACTCATGAAGCAAATGAATTCAAAATGTAAAATGATTTTTATATTTTCAAAACTATATATTTTTGAAAATAATTTCATTTGATTATCTTATTAAATTTGAATTAATTCAAAAATATTAATTATGGAATGAAAATCCTCATCTAATAAAAACGTTATCAATATTTTGAGCGGGAAAATGATTTTCTAAGTGCCTCCTATGTATGACAAGTGTCCTTCAAAACCCTCTTTTATTAGAATGTATAGATAGATGTGATTTTGATGTATCTTGAAACCGTCTTTATATTAATAAGTAATCAAATTTCAATCCTTCTCAACACAATAATATTTACTAAAATACCTTCAAATTAATTATTTCAAACCGTCAATATCACACCTTGAGCCCAACTTAAAGTTTTTATTTAAACCCCCTCAAACTTCAACGTTGTTTGAACCAGACTTGTTCGATATGTGGTTTTACCTAAACCAATTCATTATTCCTTAAAAAGGAATTTGATGGGGTGGCCGGGTGGGCGGGTTGGTGAAATGCAAACCCAATAGAGTTAGTGGTGAGCTCTCTTTTAAGGTTAATGGTTCGAGTCTCATCTACGAAGTAACAATGTAAATTAGTTATTATATATTATATACTATATTGAAAGTTAAATGGTATGAATAGTGTTTGGTCATTAGTGGTAATTTGGTAGGTCATTAGTGGTAAGTTGATATGTTTTATGTTTGAGGTATGATGTTTTTATTGTTTTGTTATGTTAATGTTTGTGGTTTTATATATTTGTATTGGTTTGTTATGTTAATTATGTATTTATTTATTGTTTTAGTGCATGGTAGTGGTAATAAAGAAATGTTTGTTTTTCTCTTTTCGATTTTGCGCCGCGTGTACGGGGTATGTGACATATTCATTTACACGTGTTTTCTTTTGCTTCTTTTGTATGTTTGAACTTTTCATTTGCTTTCTACTTTCTTTCTTTTCTCTAGTTTCTTCTGTTTTTTTTCGTCTGGCGAGTTGTTGCTTTTGTGTGGAAGGTAAGATTTTGATTTGCATCTTTTGTGTTGTGGAACACTTGATGATGTTCTGCTTTCCTGTCCTATTCTTCTTTGTCATTAATTTATTGTTTTGTCAGTAGCTTACGATGGGTGGTTGTCGCCGATCTGGTCATTGTCGGTGTTTGACGGTACCGGTGGTTGTGATGGCTGCTGCTTTGTCTCACAACAGGCGTCGGCAGTGCATGTTGATGTTGAATGTCGATCTGTGTCAGAAAGGATACGGTTGACGGCGACGATGGTTGGTAGTTGTTAGATCAGGTCGATTCCTGTTTTGCAGCCAGATGAAGATGATTCACTCTATCTTTGAAGGTCAGATTTAATTTAAGGTTTTATGTTGCTGTTTTTGGTGATGACGACCTGTGAAACAATATTTGATCCTCCTATGTGCCGCTTATGCCATTGGTCGCATGTATACCAAGGGGTACTTTCTGTTCATATTTGCATTCATATGTGTCTTGGTGTTGTTTTGATTTCACATTTGCCCATTAATTTGTTAGTCATCGAAGATGAGAAGAAGGTGCTGGAAGATGAGTTCATCTGCTGATTTAGGTTTTTGACAAAATTTAGGTTTTTGTTTTTATATACAAATTCAATGTTTGCTTAGCGGTCTGATTCTTTTTCTTTGTTTGGTCAGGTACCTGTGGTTGATGCGAAGTTTTTGTATTTATGAGAATTTTTTGTTTTGTTGTTAATTTCAATGTGTAATTTGCTATACTAAAACAAAGAGAATGTAAATAATCAGACTTGAAAATATGTCAATGAAAATAGTAGATCAGTGATGTATGGGAAAATCACTTGATTAAGCCTTACTTTTGGATAATTTGTATGTGTTTTATAACCTCCTGTTGTGACTCTAACACTGCAGGTTCATTCGTCCATCAACCATCATTCGATTTACCATTATAGCCTTTACTCACGATGGCCCTGGTAAGCCAAATTCACAATTGTTCCTCATTATCTTTAAATTAGTCTGCTATATGATTCAGTGAGGCACTAATGATATTGATTCTTAAGTATTTTTTATGTTCATGTGTTTTTTAGTGTTTCCTTCTAGGTGAAAAGAATATTGGGTGTCAATAGGATACAAGTCATGTGTGTTGAATCAAGATCAGAGTAGTCTCCTCTCAACGAGTAAGCATTTTATTAGAAAAATTGATTTTTCTTTAGGTAGGATAATGGGACAAATTGGGTTGCATTCAAATTTAGATATTTTAAAGTACAAACAAAGGTACAACTTTTACTACAACTTATTTATTGCCGATATTAGCATTTTATTAGTGTGTTTGGATTTGGATTAAAAAATGATTATGTGGTGGTTTAATATGTAAATTAGGAAACTGCGACATTGCCATGAGGATTTATTGCACAACTCCAAAAATAACAACATGGCATTTAAATCATATGTAACACCTATAAAAATTTCGTATCCGAATTATTAGTTAAGATGCTCGACCTTGTGATCATAAATAAGTAGTTGGTATATATATATGACAATTATATTTCAAATATTGTCAAACGAGTAAGAAACGGATTAAATGTCTCTTTGAAATATGAAAAGTTTAGACGATCAATTATTATTTAGGAGACCATCGTATAATAAAGAAAAATATATTATATTTGAACTTTCTCCGTTTTTAACGAAACTTAGGTCGATGCGTAGAGAATAATGAGCTTGTCCTAGCAGTATATTTACAATTTTATAGAACTTTATATTTCAAAAGTTATACGAGAAAAACGAATGAAGCAGCTGAATTAATTAATAATAATATATTTAAGCTAGCAAGCTAGCATGTCAATTCAAATTCAATCCCACATCGACGAAAATATAATTTGAGCTGCTTGCTTGCTTTCTATATATAGAAGCTTAGGGTTAGAGTTTTATATATATTCATTTTTTTATATGAACGCTCTAGTTTAGAGAACCCCGAGTATACAATACCCTGATGGGTGTTGTTAGTAGTCGTTTTTGGAGCACGAGTAGGGAGACTCTACGTCAAATTGCCGTAGATAGTTTAAGAGGTATATTTTTGTTTAAATTTATGTCTAGTTAATAGTTATATCTATTAGTATATATTTTGTGGGGCTTAGGGTCAGGGTCGGGGTAGACATTGAGTAACTTGACCCTGGTCTAGACATGGACTGATCAACCATGTCTAAACTAGATAGAGTTATACATAGTTGACCACGACAATGATAAGTCAATACCCACTCCTTACATAATTAATAGCTAAGATTTGCCTTAATTATAAATAGGAACCAAACTTTATAGCTGTTATAGTGGCGCCAGTTAAGCCACATGTATAGATTCAAAGTGCACAAGGACTTTACTCAGAAATCTCAAAGGGTTAGAGAGTGAGAAGAAGTTTTGTCCAATGGCAGTTATTCTGATTAAGGTGAATACATTTGTATTTTAAATGCTTTTACGAAATCTTTGTTATTTCGAAACCAGCATGAAAAGTAGTTAATTTATTAATGCATGCTGGTAAAATACGAGACGGACACTTGGCACGTACGGTCTGATCAGAAATGGTATACACGTGTTTAGGTAGAACTCATACGGTGAGTCCTGTAACTAAGCGTGGCTGGTACAGTTTGTGTGCCCAAAGGAGTGAGATTCCCTAGGCACCAGAGTTATAATGAAATAACTCACAGCCAACAAACTGTTAGCGGTGTGCAAGATGGTGTGTATTTTATCCATGTTCCTAGTATGGTTAATCTAAATTAATGCTTTCATGCTTATAAATGATTTGGGTCTATAGATGATATTCACCAGCATTATCGCTGATGTTTTATTTTTAAAACCTTTTACAGGTAATGAATAAAAGAATGGAAATGCTAAGTGCCATGTTGTACATATGATGTTTTACATGTGCACGTTAGCTAATTAAGCACAAGATAAATCAAAGAAGAATGGACGCATTCGATGAAGAAATCTTGTGGCTTAAATATCATAGTAATATGAAATTACTATGTTTTGTAAAATAACGGGTAGTTAAGCCCAGTTATATGAAAACAATGTCAAATAACGGGTAGTTAAGCCCTGTTAAATGAAAATGATGTTTGCAAACATTGTGAAATATTAAGAAATGGGACCAAGTTTTGAGAAAAATATTCCGCTGCATTTGAACTCTGTGTTTTCAGAATAAAATAATCAAAGCAGGTACCAATCGGGTCACACGTCCGGGCATGCCAAACCCGGGGTGTGACATCATAGCAGAACGTAATTTGTTTAGTGAAATAAGTGCAACATTTCAGCTGTGAACTTAAAACTGTTCATATGAAAACTGACTTTTTAACAGTCTTATTAGCACAATTTATTCATTGCAAAACTATGTGGAAGTGTTTATCTTTTGTTTCTGTACATCCTTGGTGTAAAATTAATTTAAAAGTGTGAAATATCTTAAGAAAGTTGTTAATTTATGTAAATGGGTCAAAATGGGTTAAATATGATAAAGTTGCTAATTTTATGGGTCACTTTGAGGTTTACTTGAAGGTGATCTCCTATACATAGATGTAGTTAATTTAACTTGCACAATATGTAGCTAGAAGTAAACCATTTGTTTGCAGAAAAGAGATGGGTAAAAAACCGAACGTTTAAGCCAGCGACATGTACTATTGGTATCTAGAAGCACATATGAAGGGTTAATTAATAGTAATGTGTCTTTGTTTTCATCTTGAAATAATTTGTAACTTTTGTATGAAGTTTTATGTTAGTATGTAAATCTAGGTCCATTCTATATGATCATGGGTTTTATGTGGTCATTTACGTTTTCTACTTGAAATCCTAGAAGCTTGAAAGAGTATCTAATGCTCTATTGTTAGTCAAAATGTACTTTTTGTTTCATATGCACCATTTAATATGGGTATTTGTAGAAGGACTTTTGACATGAAAGTTATATATGAAAGCATGGTTTAATTAAATGAGTATTATGGATCAGGAGCAAGTATAACATTTGGGTATTTGTTTTCTGTATTGTTGCTAAAGTACATTTAATATGTGTTGAACACTTAATTCAAGCACAATAGTTAAGTGTGTGGTGTTCATATTTTCTATATTGTTGCAAACATGAGTAAACTAATTGCCTTCGTTGTAGATGAGAAACCGCGTTCTTATTTTTTTGTATTGTTGCAAACATGAGTAAACTTATTGACATTGCTGCAAATGAGAAACCGTGCACTGCTCATGTGCCTTTGTGTTGAATGTCAAACACGAAATGCAGAAAAAAATTGTCTCGCGAGTTATGTACTTCAATATGTGTTCAACCTCAAACACAAATGCAAGGGAAAAAAATGTCTCAGCGCATTTGCGCGAGACGGGGCATAAAACTAGTTACATTAGTTATGATGTTAATTTAAAAGTAAATTTAAAGTGTTTGAGAGTTTGGAGTTAAAAAAATATATGGAATCACTCTATTTACATTAATTATAAATGATTAAATTCATTATTGTAATACATTATTTTTTTAATGTTATAGAAGTTTACTTACCATTTTTTATAATAACAAACGAATTATTTCGAGGTGAGGCGGTCCAAATTCTCTTGCTGAAATCTTCCCACTAGAATTTATAAAAGTGCTTGGGCTGGTCCTTCGTTCTCCTTGACCAGAGGTTTGTGATGTGGTTGCGACTTTCTTGGAGGACCCAAATTGATTCTTCGGGCAGTGACTCAGAGACGTATACCTTGGTCTATTGGAGGAGGCATTACTACTATTTGCCCAGTACTCATTTTTGGGTTGCTAGGGGCACATGTAAATGATGCTCGTACATAGTGCTCTGATGGTTCTTCCTCGAAACCACAACCGTCTTGGTTTGCTTGAGAATTCGCAGAAGACATGGCTGGTAGACGTTTCAAATGAATAAATACTTATAACTATATTATGTGTTCGCAGATACTCGTATACCAAGTCTATATTTCCCTAGAAGATCTGTAACCCTTACATTCACTTCACCATTAACCACGATTTCACTAGCCAACTCATTTTGCTCTCGTCGATGTTGGGCCACATCCATAGCTAGTTGGCCAACGTGTATAACCAAAATCGCTAGGGTGTTAATCGTGTTGGGTTAGCGGGTTGAAAGGCCGCGGGTTGGGGGTTGACGGGTTGAATTATGCAACCATAACCCAACTCATATTCATATTCGTATAAAAAATTCAATCCTAACTTGGATAACATAAATGCGCTCAACTCGAATATGACCCGTTTAATAAATTCGGCTTGTAGTTGGCTTGTTGTGTAAGTCAGTTAAAGATAACGTATATAATATGTGGGTCTGCGTATGACAACTAGGTATATTGGTTTTTAGTTTAAAATTTTTTATAATTAACCACATAGTTACTGAAATTAAAATCACAAAACACGTTATTCAAATCAAATTCATTTATAGCAAACAAAAAAATATAAATACTTAGCTTTGAAAATGTAAATGTAAAAAATTAAAATGGGTAAATGAATTTTATTATTGTGAATACTAATACTAAATATAAAAGTTATTTAACAATCTTTTAGAAAAGAAAAAATAATTAAGTAATTTTTAAACCTAAACAGGTTGGCGGGTCAACCCGTTTTTTAAAAAGTTCAACTCGAAAACGACCCGTTTTTATACTGGTCAACCCGAACATGACCCGTATTTCGAAACGGGTTATATTTGTCGACCCAAAACTTGATTATATTCGTATTGTGTTTGGGTCGTCTTTCGTGTCATGTCGGGAATTTACAACCCCAAATTATAAACCAAACGATATTCAGGAAAGTTGTTTAAAATGAGGACGGTGAAACGTTATTGAAACGATGGCGGAAACATCGAGGCGCGAGACGTGATAGATTGTTCAAAGAAATCATAGCACTAATGTTACGATATATATTAATATTTAAATTTCTCCTCGTAATATAATCAAACTAGCCATACATGGTTCAAAATAAAATACAACATTTTGGAAGTTTGTAATATAAAACAACGCAAAGTAGAAAGATAGATTAAGTGTGTTTCTAAGTCCACATTAAATAGATTTCTTGATAGCTTCTCAAGCATTTCCTGCAACATGTATAAAATAACCGCCAACACAAAAACTATGTTGGTGAGCATACCGGTTTGATTACATATCATAGTTATGAATAAATCTCAAGTTTAAAGTATACTAGATTGTGTATCATACTAACATGCAAAAACTATAAATCAATCCAAAGTGTCCACTAGCGTATCCTTAACACCGAAGTGACTAAGGCCGTGAGCGTACCCTTATCGCCGAAGCAAATAAGGTCGTAAAGAATAACTTAACAAAGACCCAACAAACGGGGCGGATGTGCTAGTCCTATAGCGGCATAGCGCTATACTTGTTAAGGGAGGCTTGCAAAGTTAATGATAGATAACTTGCATATGAATGTTTGCATGTATTCACAAATATGTATAACAAGTAAGCATGTTTAAAGGATTGAGTTTTAGAATGAGTTTGATTAAATGTATGATTTTGTGTGTTTAATAATGGATACATGTTGCAACCCAAATAGTGTTTAAAACGCAAAAAAGGGTATACTATGACTCACGATTTGTGAAGTAATATCCACAAAGTGAGAAAATAATCTTGAGAGAAGGAATCACTAAGGTCACTCTATATTGGTGGATAAGTTGTATGAGTATAAGAATTTGTAATTTGGCAGTGAATGAAAATATACATATGAAAATACATAAAAATATATACTACTTAGACACTTATTTGGACACTATTACTTGTGTGTGTTTTTCATGAGTGAAACACTCATTAGAAGTCCAAAATAAGGAATCATAAGATTAGTATATCGTACACCTCAACACATGATATTTAACCATGGGTTGGGTTAATATTAGGGTTAAGAGATAGTATTATATGTGTGTGTGTGTATATATATATATTATCAAGTATAGTCATGTATTGTCAAGCATGGAGGTACTATAACCTCAAGTGTTTCACCAATGCACAAAATCATTAACATAGTTGTTGATTCAGATAGTCATGAGTACAAGAAAGGAAATACGTAAATAAAATGACTTCTTTGTTTACTAAGTAATCAAGTGAGGAATGGCGAAAATTTTAGTTATAGAACTAAGGTTCTCAACATCACCATTTTTATACCATAACACAAGCCCTACAACATAGTTGTTTTTGTTTGGAAACATGGTTCGGTTTCACTCACTTTTTATTTATATGTTACTTAGTGGTTTTAAGAAAGATATAAAAGGAAGGCATATGAGCCATAAATTTCTGTAATAAAACCTTAACACAAGTTATACAACATAATATTTGTTGTTAACATGGTTTGGTACGAAAAATATTCCGAGAACCAAGCAAGACAACAAAAAAAAATCGTTTTATAAAGTTTTAAGAAAATAATCCTAACTTGAACCTCAAATGTTGATTTACCAAACTTTATTTACCTTGGCAAATATATGGTAAGTCCAAGAGGATGTTTCAAGTATTTAAGAAGAATAAATAATGTAATATAAATGAAAGATTCGAAAAATGAAAGAAGAAAAAGTAAAAAAAAATAATAATAATAAAAATAAAAACTCACAAGTTGTTTTTGGAGATTTTTTGCAAGGGGTAAAAAATCAATTGCATATTTCCCCTTATAAACAACTTTAATTTGTAAATATACCCATTTTTAATAAGGACATTTAGTTAACATTGGGTATATATGCAATTGATTTTTTTAGTTGAGGAAATATGCTTTTAAGGGTGTTTATAGGGGTAAATATGCAATTGAATCTTTTTGCAAATAAAAAACGGTGAAGTTTTAGGATGTGTTGAGAGAGTTTGAGGGTGAGAGTTTAGAGTGGTTGGAGTGATTTAGGGATTGATTTGAGTTGGTATTTATTTATTTATAGATGAGAATTAGGGTTGAGCATTAAAGAAGGTGGTTGGCCAAATTTTACTTTTTGGCCCCTCAACTTGCTTTGGTTGTTTTGCACAATAAACTCATGTTTAAGCATGTTTTTGGGTAATTTAACATATGAAACATAAAACACTTATAAAATCATTTCCCGAAAAATATAAGTCTTGATAAGTTGGTTGGTTTTGTGTTAAAATGTGAATTCGAAATTGTTTAAGCGTTGTGGAAGAATATAATCAACAAGATTGATATAAAAAGAGTACTTTTACTATGATAAAACATTTACATTATAAATAATGAAAAAAGAGTATAACTACATTTGAAATAAAAATAAATGAAAAATATGGGACGTTACAAAAGATCCAAAGATATTAAATTGAACAATACTAAAAAAATTATAAACCAAACGATATTAAAAAAGACATTTAAAAAGACGGAAGGTACAAAATATAACGATATTAAAAAACTTTAAATATCAAACCATATTAAACCGAACGATATAAAAAAGTATAAAAAAACGTAAGATATTGTACTAAACGATATATAAAACTAGCTTTAGATAAACGATCAATTTAAGAAAATTAAAACATGTTTTATATTTTATATATTAAAATGTTTTTTTAATATATACATATACACACAAACACATATATAATCATCATTTAAATATGAATATTTTATAATATCCATTTTAGTACTAAGGGTATTTTTATTTTTTCATAAAAACTTAACAAAAAAGGTAATTTTGTTAGTAAAATGTACTAAAATGAAGATGAATTATAAAACTCAGAACAATAATAGAAAAAAAGTAAAAGTTGATATTGAGATGGAGAACATATGCAAAAGTTAGGTATCAAAATAGAGATTTACTCTTTTTAAAAAGTTAAAACCCAAATAAAAAATAAACCTTTTGAATGGAAGTGACAAAAGTAACAATAACTCATAAACAAAAATAACAATTTACTTCATAAACAATAGTTATTTATTTATCTCATAGATACCGTGCACCGACTCAAAATTCTAAGAAAGACGCAAATTCCATCATCATTGTTGGCTCGAAAATCACCAACACATTTCAAGTTAATCAAATCAAATCAATAGAACATCAACCTAATTCATTTTGTTGGAATAAAAATATAAAAACTCTTATAAAAGTTAGCGTATTGACTGTGCATACATATAGAATCAAATCTTAAAACTGTTACAACTTGGACAACAATGAAATGAAAATGCCGATAAGGATGACATTAGAGTTTCTTGTAATCGATCGGCACTTGCATATTTGGAATTTTATTGATTGCTCGTAGTTGTTTTAGAGAATCTTAAACGTCATCTGGTGATAAATGATGTAGTTTTTTTTATCAAGTAAAATTTTATAATGGGTATATATACCACCCTAACGTTTGGAGAGGTTTAAATAGTTTAACCAAAGAAAAAAATAAACGTTAATTGAAAACAATATTTTTTTAAACGGCATTTTTAACTAACTCAATATTTGAATGAGTCTTTTTTAGAGGGAACGTGAATACAGAATACCACTAAGGAGAAAACCCACCACTATGGGAATTAAGACGCCCTTAAATCATTCACATCTCAAAACATCTCATTCATCAAAACATTGTGTGTGAGTTTTTCATATTTTAGGGATTGGTTGTTAGTGTTTGTGAGTGAAAGTAAGAGAAAATTTTATGACAGAGGATAAAAACTACATATTTATAAAAACACTTTCACACACTATAATATTTTAATAATTTTTTAAAGTGACTGTGAGTGTAAAAGAAATAAACTTTAATAATGTATTATAATACTATTTAAATAAATCGGAAAAGAAAATATAGTGATATTTAGTATGGTTATAAAAATAGAGATGAGTGATAGGTTTTGAATGCTTTTAAGTGAAGTTTGTATATGAGATCTTAAATGTTTCTATCTCATGTCATTGGACTAAAAAACAAATATTATTTAAAAACAAGAAAAAATTACATAGATGACCTTTGTGGTTAAGTCCAATTTCACATGTGACCCCTAACTTTTAGAAATTAAAAGAATGGTCCAACATTTGTGCAAAGGTAACAAGTTTGGCCCTTTGGATTGGATTAAAGAGGCATTAAGTTTTAAAGAATTAACCATCATACTCTTGAAAATAAAACAAATGAAATAAATTAAAAAAAACTAAACTCACTTAGAACAATAATCCATTATACCTATAACTAAAAATCACTTACAACCCCCATCACCGACGACACCTTGAGTCACCACCTTTAGTCCACCCTCACCAATTTCACATGTGGCCTTTTACTCCTAGAAATTACACAAATGGTCCAACATTTATGCAAAGGTAATAAGTTTTCCCCTATGTTAGATGAGCGTATGTTTTAAAAAAAATGACATTATACCCTAGAGAACAAAATACATGAAATTAGTAAAAAACCTAAACTCACTCAAAATGATAATCTATAACACCTATAACCATCAACCGTCCACAACCACCATCACCTGCAACATCTTGAGCCACCACCTTTAGTCCACCATCACTGGTGAACATTATCCTTCATCATACCCCCTTGTTTCCACCTCGACAGGACCTGTACATCCCCCTTTGTAACTAGTTCCGTCCACTACTATTATCTTTTTCGATTCCAAATATAGATCTGAACCCTACGATCACCACCACCACCTTCTACGATCCACCACCGTTGCAACCACTACTTAAGATCCAAACTAAAACCCTAGAATTCCATATCCAAACTAATAATAATGACATGTATACGTTTTTCCCCAATTCAACTAGAAGCAATATCAAGAGATTTAAAAATGATTTACTACAAAAATAAAAAACCCATTTGATTTGAGTGTTTTCCCATCAAAATATGACCTAAATGACTCATTACACATGGGTTTAATGTTGTGATAAGAAATCGTACGGGCGATGTCTTGATTCGATGAATGCGCAAGGAAGGTGGTCAACGATGAAGAAAAGGTGAACTCCAAGTGGGCGCCACTATGGTGGTGGTATGGCTCCCCGACAAGTGGTTTGAGGTTTTGGTGGTCTACAATTTGATGATGATGAAAATATAGGGATAGAGAATTCACTGGGTAAAGTTGCTACTTTATTTTTCTTAATTTTTATACTTATAGTCTTAATGTATATCTTTAAATAGACAACAGAAATTAACGCTCATCCAACATAAACGTCTAACTATGTTACTTTGTGGAATCAATATACTAAACCTAATGGGTATTTATCTAGTGTAATGGAAGGTTAACTTCCTTTTGGTCCGGTCTATAAAAGTTCACAAGCCCCCGTATTGATACTTTCATTTTGTAGAGAGAGAGAATGCAATTGTCGAATTAGGGCTCGTAAAACAAAATCAGGCCTTCATTTGATCTTCTCTTCAGCGTTTCGTCGGGCCACCACTGCCAGCATCTCGTCATCAAGCTGCCCCACTGCGATCATCGTCTCGTGTCAGGTAGTTTTCGATTCGTTTACGCGCAGTGCCTTCATGAATCTCTAACATTCAACATTTCAACTTACTTTTCTGATCATCTACCGAGGCCATATCCAAAAAAGTTGAACTTTAGAGGAAAAATTCTTGCTTTAATTTGCTTAGTCCTGATAAACCATAGAAGATCATTCTAGAGACTAACCATTACGACTTCTAGAACGTTCTATTTGGCACATGTATTTGTTATTGTGCCGATCAAAAAGTAAATTGTTGTTTTTGATAATGGCACACAGCATACATGTGATAGGGAGATTGTGGGCCAACTAATCAATGTTTCTTTAATATACTATATGTAATAAACCTCTACCTTTTCTTTTTCTTGTAAGTTGTAACACATTTGTCTTGCTTTTCTTTCTCTTGTATCACATTTCGTGTTTTATTCTCTGTATCATATCATATTAATATTAGGGGAATTGAGTTTTAAAAATCTGAACTATAAATCGTTCGTAATATAATATGATTATACTACTGAATTGTCATGGGTAATAAAAGCGAAAGTTGAAATTATTATTGGTCAAAAGTGTTGGTATGAATTATTATGGGCCAGTTGGTCTTATTTTTGTTTATTAAAATATCAATTTTCATTTATATTATATATGATATTTTATGATGTAATTTTTTCCTTCTTTTCACATATTTATGTTGTACTTTTTTTTTTTTCACTTCTATTAGATTTAGACATACCAAATTCCGTTTATTTATAAATTTTATGACTTTTATGTTATGCATGCATCAAATTAACTTTTAATGGTGTAAATGATATTTTTTCCTAATCCATACAAGTTGTGAAAAATCTATCTAATAATCTTACATTGTGCAAATAATAAATCTAACGAATATATCAAGTATATAGCGGGATATATATGTTCAATTTTTTATAAGCATGTTGAAAAAATATATATGCATATAAAGTAACTTGATGGATCATGTATATTCATGGTATAAGTTGGACGTGTTCAATGTGTTATCATATATAGTTATGGCATAAGTCTGATGTACTTCAGACTGGTATAGAATTGGTACTTGTTTAATCACTAATCACTCAAAGGTCTTTTAAAGAATAGATGTTATTGGTCTTGTGATACGATATAGTACTATGTTGAGGTATGAGGCCATTCTTACATTCATATGGTGAGGACAATTATTAGCACATGGATTTCATTTAGTATCACAAATTTACAATGATTCTTGTAGTCACTTCACTAAGGTTTCAACAAGATTTGACTTGAGTGTTATTTGAAGGTTTTAACAAAGATTTGATTTTTAGTGTTATGATTGTTGTTTTTAGTTTAGCAAGATAAGAGCTGTTGGATTTACTATAAAGTCGTATTGTATTTATGTTAGTGGTGTTTAAATTACGTCAAGTGAAGTTAAGTCTCGATTTTAGTCAAACCGAATTGGAGGTTTATTGCGTATTGAGGTTCGTTTTAGGTTTGAAAAATTTGGAGACCCACATAGGGTGAGCTTAGATTTGGTACTTCATGAAAGTGATATTTACCATAGTGAAACACTTGTATACTAGGCTGTGTATTAAATACATTATTATTATTATTATTATTATTATTATTATTATTATTATTATTATTATTACTATTTGTATTAAGCGCTAAATACATATTTCCCCCTCTAAAAAACATTAAATGCATGTTTCCCTAACAAAAAAATTCAATTGCATGCTCCCCCTTATAAATCATTTTAATTTTCAAATATACCAATTTTTAATTGCATATGTACCCATTTTTTAATCAATAATATTGGAGATATATGCCATTGATATTTTTAATTGGGGAAATAAATATGCAATTGTTTCTTTTATAAATCTTCATCATTATATATGGTTCACTTTCGAATTTGGTTTTTAAATGTTCAAAGGTTTTACTAAAATTTTCTTACTTTTTTATACTTACTAAAATACAACATCAGTTTTTGTGACGGAGATGGTTAATATCTAGGTTATTTGTTATTTAACTAGAAAATAAGCTCACTTAATGTGTTGTGTTTGTGAACTTTGTTTTTGTGTTGCGAGAGTGACATTAACTTGGTTAAGCACATAAAAGAAACGTATAAAGTTGCAGTATCTTGGTTTTGGAGATCGAAACATATATATTATATAAAAGGGTGTTATGCCTTGCATGTTGCGGTGCAAACATCAGTTAATGTTGAAACAATAGATTCATTAAAAAGTTAGTAACAAAAAAAATTTAGAAAAATAAATACTAGAAAGTAATTAAAGAAAAACGTAAAAAAGAAAAAAAAAACGAAAAAGATAAAAGGCACAAAGTAGTTTGCTACATGAAAAAAAGTGATGTTTGCGGGCTTTGAATCGAGGGCTCGATCACCATCCAAAGAACCAGTCAACTCATCTATACATTACTTTGTTTCATTGCATATTGTAAAGTTTATACTTGTAAAGTTTTAGATTTTGACTTTAGACATTAATCAATAACCGTATTGTATGTTAACTTTGGAATGAAGTTAGTTGTTGGTTGTCAAATAGTTGGTTAAAAGAAAAGTGCAAAGGCAATGGTGGTGGCACTTTAGAGGTGGCTAGAGGTGCTTTGAGGTGATGCTTCATTAGTAGAAGCGCTCTGAGGTGGTGCGTTTTGTACCGGGCTTTAGATCAAACAGTTCTTGGTGGCTCTTTAAACAAGTTGGTCTAATTTTTCTATCAGCCATTATAATTTTTTTTAATACCAAGCACCTCGGATACGTGAAGTCATCGTTATGTGACTCAATCTTTTGGACCTAAACGTCTCAGAACACTTCACACTTTTCAAAATCAAGGCCAGATTGTTTGATTCTTGCTTAATGGGTGAAGAGGGATCGAATTGGTCAAAATGAAAGTAGAAGTAGATTTTTGATGATTGCTCAACTATGTGTCGTGTGTTTTCAGGTAGCATTTTGCCCCTAGCGTCAAATTCGTGGATGTTTGCATATTTTTTATGGAGAAAGTTGATGAAAATGCTAGCCTTGATTTTAAGTGGCTTAAAAAGAGAGATGTTGGAAAATGCAAGGAGCTTCAGTTTTATGAATCTTTCATATTATATGGAGTGAAGTACATGCTATACGATTGTGTGTACATGTACAAAAGTTTACGAGTGCCTTACATTGGGAAGTTGATAAATATGTGGGAATGCCCGGATAAGACAAGGAAAGTTGAAGTCCATTGGTTCTTGCATCCTGAAGAAATCTCTAAGTGGCTTGGAAACACCATTACTCTCGAGAATGAAATTCTTTTTGCAATCGGCGAAGGACTTGGATTAGCCAATATCAATCCCCTGGTAATTCAAATCTTGAACATTTTCTCTTCTATCATATTTCTTTCTCAAGTGTCTTTTTAAGCTACTGGAGAAAAGCTACAAAGACGTTTGTCGTCAAATGTTCACTATTATCACCCTTTGATGTTTCAAGCATGAAGCGTCTATGGTGCTACTTTGGAAGCAACATCAATACATACACAATCAGATAGTTTATGAATGAAAGCATAATTATTATAATGAAAGCATGTGTTATGATCAGTGATAAGGGATTTTTATACTTTATGAATGGTTTTCTTTTAGAAAACTTAAGCTAGAGGAGCATGTGACATCAACAAGATAGTTTTATAGTCGACTCTTGTAACATGACAAAGTATGTTAATGTAATTTAGGAAGTGGGTGATCTAGTATATACATTAAGGTGCATATCTCTATTAGGTTTGTAGACCTAGCCTACTTCCGGGCCACCACATGTGCATAAAAGAATTGCCTCGTCGCCATTCATCGCTATTGGTCAACTTAGACTCGAACCTCACTATATCACGGGTTGTTTATTGCCTTTGGTTGTGTGTTGTGTGCCTTATACCTAGCATTTGGTATCAAAGCTCAGTGTCACATAGTCATCTTTTAGGCTCGCATGCGGTGCTGAGGGCTGCTCTTTACCCGCCTAGTCATCATGTTTATCATGAGGTTCATTAGTTTCCTTATGCCTTGGACTCATCGGGGGGCGGCCCCAACCCCCAACCACTGTTATGCCGGAGTGCAAACATCCCATTGTAAGACTTTCTCACCGTGGCTATAGCCCTCGTCAAAGAGTAACAAGAAGGGGGACCAGTAAAACCAAGTGTTAAAGCACAAAACAAGCAAATACGCTCTTCAAACATTTGGTCTGTGACATTTCATCTTAGATCGACGCAATAGCACTACGAAAGACACCGCATTTAACCCTCATAAATATTAGCCTCACTTTGGCATAAGCTAAGGGGATGCTTGAAAATTGATCCTAGTGTGCAATGACTTTGTATTCTGTATCTTCACCTTTGATCCTTAAACTTAGCCATGTCCATTACCCTTTCTAGCGATCAATTCTAGTTCCAACTACAAAGGACTAGCTTTCCACACGACCGACTCGATAAAGTGCTAGGTTTACGGCCGTGGTGACCAAAACTATTAAGTTTACAGCCCTGATGATCTAAAGGTATCGGATTTATTTCAGCTCTGATAACCATGTTTTTACATGGGTCATCCTATTCACACACCTCATATCCTATTCACACACCCCATGTTTTTATTTCCCACACCCTCAGGCGCCGCACATAAACCTCGGCGTCGCGCCTGGGTTACTTCTTATCCAGACACATCCTCGAACGTAGTCAATCACGCTTCAACACCCTTATGCGCCGCGCATGACCCTCGGTGTGGCGCCTGGGTCATATATGCGACCAACAACATCATCGGCGCTTAGGTCATATATGCGGCGCATATGTCCAGGTTTGACCGAATTCCACCTCGTTTACGACATTCCTCGATTGACGTTGACAGAAAAGTGACTCAGACGCCGCATCAAGACCGATCCGTGACGCCTGGTTTTAAAACAGGTGTGTGGATAGATTTTTAGGGTGTGTGAATAGACAAGGCCTTTTACATTCCCCGGCCTCAACATGCCGTAAAATGTTTCGAATACGATTGCATGGTCTTTGATTTTTTTGCTGTTTATGTTGACTAGATGAGCAGAGCAACAAATCACTTTGGTGCTTCATCTCAATGACTTTCCCGAGATAAATCTTTGTTCACACTCAAATGAAAATTCTTCTTCAAGTGAGAAAGGCAGAAAGCTGATTGACTGAATTGGTGTCCCATACCACCATCACAAGTCGTCCCTCCAACTTCATCGCCAACTAGTCCTATGCCTAGATGACAACTTTGTCTTTGGGTTAAGGAGTTATTAGTCTACTACCATCACCATTGTTTAGACATCTCGTTAAGAACATTTGGGTTTAATCATGTGCCATCGTACTCGAAGAACAACTTGCTTTAGGTTATCCTTCAAACTCACGTGTAGGGCTATGGCTGTTGTTGGGGCAGCCTAACCGCCCTTCCTGTCACGAGGTTTACTAGTTTCATCCCCCCTTGGACTCATCACGGAGGAGACCATAACCCCAACCGCTGTTACGCTGGAGTGCAAACACTCCATTGTATGACTTTCCCACCGTGACTGTGGCCCTCCCTAAAGAGCAATAGGAGGAATAGGTAAATCCAATGGGAGGAATAGGTAAATCCTAAGTGTTCAAGCATAAAACATGCAAATACAATATTCAAACATTTGGTCCGTGAAACCAAGCTCTTAATCGCATGCATAGAAGAAGGTTTTTCATCCGATCACACAAGAATTAGTGTCTTCTGTTGTCGCTGTTGAGAAGGAATTGTTGATTAGGGTTTTTGACGTTATTATCGTAAGTTCGGTAGCACCCTGCACCATTGTTCGCAACCACTTAACGGATTGTCAATCAAAAGCAACCTAACAACAGCCTTTGCTGTCAAATTCTGGGTGATTTGCTGCTGCAAGGGTTCTGCTGTGATGGAATAAGAAGAAATCGTTATTGATTGAAAGTAGTTTGGTTGGTGGAAGATATATATTGCAACATTGTCATGCTAGAAGACTTTGGACGTTGTATTTGTAGAGGAAAAACCAGAAAAGTTGTTTCAGGCAAATTGGGATAAGTTATAGAAAAGTTGTTACAAGCAAACTGGGATAAGTTTTAAATATGTATCATTGTGGAAGAATGTGTGCTTTTAATATCATGAAAGTGATGCGAACCATATGGTATATGAAAATATGTATGGATTGGAAAATCAAGTTTTAAATTTAAAAAGTGGAAAAACCATATGGTTTATGAAAAGATGTTTAAATAGTGATTTTTAGAGTTTTTTCACAACTGGGCGCCCAACGGGTCGCTGGGAGTAAAGGTAGTTACCCAGCGGCGCTCTAGATAAGGAATCTAACTGAACAAGAGCCCATCGGGTCTCTGGGGGCTAAAGTTGCCGTTGGGCGGCCCTTCGTCGGGCAGATTTCTGAAAATGGGCTTTTGGGCCGATTGGGTCTTGGGCTTGGTCTTCAAAGCGGTTTCATTTGATTTTCTTTTTGTTTGCGTCCCAAATCTGCTTCTTTTGTTCGAACTTACCTAAAACCAAAACAAAATATTAAAATAAAATAAATATCTAAAAACCAAATATATTTACATAATATAAGATTAAAATGTGTTTAAATATATATAATAAACCTATGTGTTTTGCAACACATCAGAAAGAAACCACAACTAGTGGCATGATGGAAGCATTATCGAGCATGTATGAGAAACTGTCTGACAATTATTGTTATTCTTTTACGTGACTTGGTTAACACAAAGATGAAGGAAGGTCGATCAATAACCAACTTACATCAATAACCTAAACTTGATTTTGTCTCGGTTAGTGGTAGTTGACATTAAGTTTGATGATGAGGTTCAAGCCTTATTGTTGTTATCCTCACTGCCTACGAAACAGTGACGATAGTTAGTAGTTCATCTGGATTCACTTAGCTCATATTTTATAAAAATCAAGATTTGATTCTAGGAGAAGATTTCAGACTTAGAAGTTTAAGGACCAATGTGTTGAAGCTCGGGATTGCTTCAACGAGTTTTCAAGAATGAAGCTGAGAAATAGGAGTTGATATGGTGAAGGATTAAAGACAATACGATTAGGAGTGTAAACGAAAGTATTCAAAGCCTTCGAGTCGGAGACTGTTAAGTTCATAGGCCTAGCCTACTTTTGTGACACATGTGCGTAGAAGAAAGAATGGAGGCGTAGCATAGCCCTTTAGTGATTTCATAATCAACAACTTAACGCTAGGTTTGTCCTTTATATATGTGTTGTACTTGTAGTCAAAATTATCACTCTAAAGTATTACCTAGTTGCCATCTGCAGGCTTAGAATAGCTTAGATTGAACCACTATATATCTTTTGTCGTTTATTGCTTTCAATCGTGTTCGTGTGCGCCTTAAACCTAAAAATCTCATTATTTCAATAGGATACATTATGCTTGCGAAATACCTCATGAAGTATATTTGGTATGGCCTTTGAAGATATCATAATGGTGGATGCACTTTTGTAGTTCATATTATCAAAGGTTTTATAGTCTTCTATTACAACTTCCTGGTATATGTTTTAAAATATTTTGGTTTGTAGGAACTATCACTCTAACAAGAAGCAAGTTGGTCATAGGTCATATGAATTGGTAATTTGGTTAATGCAATAGGAAATTTTGGTATAATGGGTGCTGATTGAGGTCATATACCCTTCGAATCACATCATATTAACATTTGTATAGACAATCATAACACGTTTACCCATTGAGTGTGAAACAACCTTTATCTAAATTGACAGATTTTGGTAAGCAGTACCTTGTTAAGAATGATGCGTTTCCATATGGGTTCATTAATATTTTCAAGGCTTGTTGACAGATGGCTTCTCTTCATCAAGGTAAAAAAAGCACAAGTCACTTGAAGTAATAATAAGAAATGACTCATTCGTGGTGTTTAGTATATACATAAATGGACTTTTCCCTTTGTGGTCTATCCCTTATAGGGGTTGGTTATACAAGCCCCTCCCAAGACACACTTGTAATTTGGAATATCTTTGTTTGAGTTTAACAAAGTTACTAGGCTATGGATATTTAGTATCCATTACTGTAGGTGGCTATCAAAGTTAGGGGCTGTTTGGCAACTGCTGAATGATTAAGTGCTGAATGGTTAAGAGGTCTGAATGGTTCAGAGGCTTTACCAATGAGAGGGATATTGAGGTAGAACTTCAGGTGATGGTTAGTTTGGTATATGCTTCATTCAGTTCCATTCAGCATCTTTTAATCTCTTAACCATTCAGCACTTAACTGAACCATTCAGAGGCTCTCTTTTTATGAAACAAACGCTCTGAATGCTGAATCTGAATGATTAAGCACTGAACTGAATCATTAAGAGGTGAAACAAACAGCCCCTTACTAGGTTACGTTGATATTTAGCTTCCAATTGTAGTAGAAATAGGAGTTAATTTTCTGTCTTGCTAGGAGAGGGATCACATGAAATAACCATGTATGCAAAACATTATTATAGGCTTATAGCCACTTAAAAATAGGCCTAATACTTTTTCATCATCACTATTCTCTTTGGCTCATATCGGTCTATTCTCTCACTTAAGATGATGGCTCATCATCACTAATGTAATAAATAATAATACAGAAATATAGCATAATACAACTTCTTTTTCTTATTTTATATCAAATCATGCATTCAAGCATCCTAAATTCCTAATTTGTCTTTTGATATAATCCAACCATTTGCTCAATGCCATCAATGCCTTTGTACTATGGAGCATAGAGTAGCCAGGATGCAAATTTTCTGAGTCCATTTTGGTGCTAATTTTTTGTCCCCATTTGATCAGGAAGCAATCGTTGGTTTATGCCATGTTGTGTGTACATCAAAGGACAACAGAAATCCCCAACCATCAGATGATCAACTTAAGGAGGCAGACTATATTTTTTATCGTACTTTTAATGTACAAAGTCACGCTATATCTGATAAGATGGATGATAAAGTTGGTGGGCTTGAAAGTATATTCTCTCACTCAGCACTTTTACTTTGTAGAACTCTTAACATTTGAGTTTTTAATTTTTATCCGAATTTGTTTCAGTTAAATGCATATTTAACAGAGAAAAGAGTGAAAAACTCAGCCCTTTGCTTGAAAGTACCTCTGTTGCGAAGGAAGAAAATCAGAACATCTTTACTTCTAATGACACACAACAGCTTTTAACAAAAAGCATACCTTACAAGCTTAAGGATCATGCAAAAGAACCTCAAAACAAAGATAACCCCAGTTTGTTGAATCGAAACACAAATTTTACAGGAACTGATGAATCACAAGATCGTCCCATGAAGAAAATCAATTCTGGTGTTAAATGTGTTGAGCCTGGAGTTTCTCGGCGTTTTGAGAAAATGACAGATATGCCCTCCATGAAATCCATGGCTGATAAGGTGGATATCCGGGAGAGAAACAAGAGACCAGCAGGTTCTGAAAAGTTATACCATCAACCCTTAAAAAAATTGAAGTCTGATGATAAAAATCCTCCCCAGGAAAAACGTGTTGAACTCAAAGTTGCTCATGACTCTAAAAGATTTAAAGAAATTTCCACCAAGAAATTGGCGGTTGACAGTAAACTAAGAAATGAAGGAAAGTCACCTGCTGATGTTAATAATATTAAAGCTTCTGGAACATATGGCACAAATCAAGAACCAAGAAACAGTAAGATCTCAGCAAAAGTACCATCAGATGATTTAGAAGGAAAAATATTTAAGAAAACAAGGGATGAGGGTTCTTTTAAGGTACCAGATAATAAGATGGACATTAATACGCATGTTGGAGATTCGGTAGCAGTCTGTAAAGGAAAATCAAAATCTGGAACTGCTTTGGATATCATTGGGAATAATAAGGAAGCTAAAGTGCATAACGCTGGTGAGAGTAAAAAGGAGGCTTCCGCGAACAGGTTGCCGAAGGTGTCTGCCATTTTAACTGATAAAGATAAAGAAAACATGTACCGGGAATTCGTAGTCAAACGAAAGCCACCAAGGCCAAATGCTGTAAGTTGATTTGCAGGAACAACTCTTAATCCTCTTTTTTGATGTGTTTAGGTTTAACAAAAAATTTTGAGCTCGTATATAGGATGGTACCTTGCGCGGATGTGCAAGGTTAAGCTGATAGCTGAATGATGGTTATTTTAGTTTTTTTTTGGTAAGATTTCTAAAAACATTTCAATTGGTTGAGCATGTAAGTTTTAAATAACAGACACGGGCTCTAGACATGTGGCATGTGTTTCTTTTAACTTTTTCATTCCTTCATGAAAAGGTTCCAAGCCTATTCTTTATTCCAAACCCAAATCTGAAAAAAGAGAACAATGTTGTTTTTATGTTTCTAAGTATCAACTTGCTTATATAATTTTTATGTTATTGACATACACTATAGTTTAGGTTAGATGTTTGTTTCTTACGATCATTAGTTAGATTTGTATTTTTTAATGCAATTGGTAACACTTTTCCTATGTTTGAAACATAAAGACTTTATTTCAGATTGTCAAACCTTCCAAGTGAAACCAATCCAAACCATTAATGTTTATTGCCATCAATATTTAGATTTGTAAGAATTAAAATCAACCATAATGCATCTAATTTTTACGGATATGTTATTATCATATTCTAAGAACGTATCTACATTTCATCATTGATGTTGCATTTTTCTGTTATGTTGAACTCTTGTTCGGGTTGCTACTTATAAAATTTTTCTAAAATTGTTTCAGGAAAGTAGTGGTTGGTTCATGCCACTTGTAAGTATTCTTCCTCTTTAAATTTTTTTTTTCATAATTTTTTTTAAAAGGGATTTTGCCCTTCAACTTTTTTTTTCTTTCCATCTAGCCTTGGGAGGAGAGGCTGAAGAATGCATATAATAAAGGAACAGCTGTCTTGCTCTATAATCTGGATCCAGATTACAGTTCAAGTGAAGTCGAGGTAATTCAAATATTCGTCTTTTAGATTTTTTCTAAAGTATTTTATCTTTATTTTACTAAATTATGCCATATTCAACATAGAAATTAATCATGGAGTTTGTCATCTCAACTCATGTTATTTTTGTATGGCGAAAGGTATTTTACGATTTTTACTGTAACCTTAATTTCAGGATATAATTTGGTATGCTTTTAAAGAAATGTGCGTTGCAAAGATTCTACAGCACACTCCAGTTTCTAGGCCGCATTATGGTATGTTTCCAGGAACCAACAGGAGTGGAAATATTTTTTTATTTATTATTTTTACTCTTCTTATCTCTAAATTTCCTTTTTTCTAGCTCAAGCTCTAGTTTTACTTGAAACAAAGCAAGCAGCTGAGAGGGTCCTTACAAAATTGGATGAACAGTGTTTGATGTTGTCAAATGGGAGTCAAATATTCATGTAAGTCATTTTTCTAAACCCAATTAAATTATATTATCTAAGATCCTAGTTATCTTTTTGGTATACCTGATGGTAGGCTTCAGTTTGCTCAAGATTTGAAATTTTTTCTTTTTGGTTGATATCCTAGAAACTAACTTACTTTCTCATTTTACTCAAAAAAAACCCTCAATGCAATTCAGTACATTAAAACTTCAGAATTTTGTAGAATTTTGATAGAATCCAGAAATTGATTACTCGAATTTGAACGAGAACAAGATAGTTAGCCTGATTCGAGATAGGCAAATCTTCGATTACAAGGTTTTTAAACCCTATTTTTAATAACATAAACATTGACTTCCCCCTAATACAAACTCTACGGTAATATAGAAACAAAAAGGTAAAAACCGTCCCATGATATGCTCCTCTGTTTCTGGTAACTGACTAAATTTAGTTGACCCTATTTCTGGTAACTACTAATTGATTTGATCAAGGTTGACCTTATGACCTAGATAGTGGAAAAATATCAAATACAGAAACATGTTCGGTTGCTAGCATGATCATCACATATGTGGAAGCTATATATGTGATTATTAGTGAATATCTATGTTATTTAAAGTTGACACCAATTTATAACAAAAATTTTAATTATCTTACATGATTAAAAAGAATTAAACAATTCACAAGATGGCGTATTGTAAAATTTTTTAGAGATTTTGTGAAATTTAGTAATTAAAATGAGCATGTGTGTAGGTTTAAATTTTGTGAAATTAAGTAGTTAAACCACTGTTGTTTGTTTTATTTGTTACTTTAGGATTATTTCCAACCAGACTACATTATCATTTATTTCCGCAGGCCTCTTGTTGGTACTCCTTGTCCTCCAATATCAAAAGAAAAGAATTTCAAATTTTTTGGTCACTTGGCAATTGATAAGCCTAGATTGAAAAATCAACATGAGGTATATAGTATATTACATCACATAATATCGTTTTATTCTGTATTATGTTGTTGATCAACTCATTATGGATTCATTTTCTAGAATGAAGCTGTGTCTACGTCACATTTTCCACAGCCAAATACTATTGAATATGACATGGCAATGGAGTGGTGTTTCCTACAATTAAAGTCTGTGAAATGGTGGGATACATTTTATAAGGTTAGCACACTTTGACCACATTTACACACATCATATGATGTTGTCAGGTGTGGCAGTCTGTTGCTCTCTTTCCTTATTTTCATTGAAGCGTCCTTTTTTTATTTTGTTCGATCAAGCATCAAGGAACCGAGTTAGAAAACCTTGAGAAGGGCCTCAAAAAACAGTGCATAAAAGATTCGTAGACTTTCTTGCAAAGGAAACAACTTTTGTTGATAGTTTTCACTAATGTTGGAGTCAAGGTATGCTTTGAGAAGAAATTTATCCTTCAATTTTGTTCAATTTATCTGAAGTATACATACAAAATAAGAGGAAAGATAAATTTGATAGCTGTTTATAGTAATTATAAATCATGACAAATGCAGAAAAAAGGGCATACATTGTACAGAACCACTAGAAGGAGCCACAGGTGATCGATTTTGATTTTGTAAGTCGTGATGTCTGGGTAATAGTATGATAGTGTGTGGTTTCTCTTTTTATGGATCTTTATAGAATTCTCATGGTTTGTACGACGATAGTTACTTTAGTTTTGTAAATCCTCACTTTTACTTCACTTGATTACATCTATTCCTGGAGTGTTCTCTCATGGTTTGTACGGCGAATATGGTAAACTTTGCATGGAAAGTTATAGATTTTGGATATGTATGTTTTTGAGCCGTGCTAGAGGCATTTCATTACAGAGATCACGCTTTTAATTATCTATTTATTTCAGGTCGAATAATTGATTTTATAATAGATCACGCACACTATAGAACTTCCTTTACCTAGATTTGGTATCTTTAAAGTTCATGAATTTGTTATAAATACTTGTATGTGTGAGCTGTAATAATAGTTACCAACACATTTATAAGGCTATCCCAATTCCCAACACACTATGTTGAAGCGCACACTGTTTGTTGAAGGATGTGGAGTTTTGCTTAGGAAGTGCAGGCAAGGCAGGTGTGGCATGTTTAAAGATGCATGTCCGGAAGGAAGGCGCATTTCGGTATTAAATGGGTCTTAGAAATGTTTGAAGGGATATTTAGCATTGGAGGTAAAAATAAGTTTGTAGGAGAATGGGGCGTTAGCATTATGCCATTATGGCTGGTCTTACAGGCAGTGCAAATGGTTTTTGGGTTGGGGTGATGCATGTATTTAGTTTAAAAACTTTTATCGGTAACTTTAGCTTTTCTTTTACCATAAACCTAATTAGAAACTGAGACAAAGCTTTGAATAGGACGGAGTCGATTTGCAGGGTCTCAAATGAAGTGGTTTATTTGAAATAGTCCATGCTCTTTGGAAAATCTATTATTTGTCCGGTACCCCACGGTAGAGGTGCACAAAAAAAAACGGACTCGGAAGCGATCCAATAACTGAAAACTGGTTCTTAGAAGAACTGAACCGGAACCGAATCGAACCGTAGGTTCTGAATGACTTCTATTTTTTTTTCAAATTATAGATTTCAAAAGAATCGGAACCGGTTCTTACAAAAAGCCGGTTCTTGGAAAGACCGTTTTCTAGAAAACATGTATGTTTTAGTGTTGTTACTTATTTAATGTTTTAAGAGCTATATATCTTGTATTATTTAATATTTTTAATGTTACTACTTAATTAGTCTAATATATTATAAAAAATTATGACCATACACTAAATAAAAGCCTAATAAAGTATAATGATTTGCAGGACCTAAGTGTTCCTACCCATCTCATAAAAAAACTGGTTTTTAAGAACCGGACCTTGTTACATAGGTTTTAGTTTTTACACCAAAAGCTGGTTCTTGTAAGAACAGGTTTCTTTACTGCCAACAAGAATCGGAACGGGCTCTTCAAAAAAACCGATTTGTGCACCTTTACCCCATGATTTCACTCTACAAGTACTCCGAATTGAATTATTCCATTAAGCTTGTCATATTCATCATAATTGATCTGCTTTCCTTGAAATGAGCTGGACCAATGTTAAAATCCCAAATCATTAGGCCTTTTGAGACAATAAAATACTCCTTCCGTCCCGGTAAAGTGTCTATATTTCCTTTTTATTTGTCCCACTACAATTGTCCACATTTAAATTTTACTATTCAAATTTCAAGTTTACCCTTACCCTTTAATACAAACAACTTGCATAAATCAACAGGTGAACGGTGAACCCACATAAGAAAAGAACAAGACAAAAAAATCCAAGTTTCATTTTAAACGAGTACATGCATTTGTAATCTAGGAATTCATACAATAACTTAACAACAAAACAAAAAATTCTTCAATCTTCAAATTTTCTTTACATGCATGTGTTTAGACTTCGTTTCCATTGCTTCATCTTTTTCTTTTTTTCTTCCTTTTCTACCGAGCTAAGCATGAGACTACTTCATCAATCAAGTTGCTAACATACTCTATTTGCAACGATAACTTTTCTTGATGTTCCAATTTACCTTTACCAATATGTGGTGTTTGATAATGGTTGCTACCATGCACCTTCATGATTTCTTTCATGCATGTTTGTAGAGTTAAAAAGACATTGTTAAGCTCATGGGATGACATCTTTTCAAAAGAGGTTTGGACTGCATGAAACAATTCATCTATTGATCCCAAAACCTCTTGTTCTTGAAGTGATTGAATCGCACGAAAAAACCAAAGATCTAACACATTTAAATCTAGGCTATTTGGAGGTTGAAAATGAAGTCGAATATCAAACCCATCTCGAGATGCTTCTTGAATAAATTGTTCATCGTCAATACTAATATGTGGCTTTGCATTGTCTTGTTGAATAAAAATTGGACCCGTATGACCTTGTGGCCATTTATCCCTAATAGCCGGTAGTACTTTATGAATTAACCATGTCCTCGTTACTTCTTTAGTCACTGATAAGATAGGCTTAGTCTCTAAAGTTCCCTCAACACGATTCTTACTTGAACGTTTTGCGGGTTCAAGTTTTGTGAAAGGAAAAATACCTATCTTTCCCGAAAAAATTCTTTACCCGACGTATCAAATCTTGGTCGTGCAACAGCGGCTAGAAACATGACCTTTGTGATAATTTTGTTTTGATTTACACGTTCTTAAGGGCCCATCCTCGCCAGCTACAAGGTAGTAGCGTTTTGACGGTTTTGACATGTAAAACCTTTTTTCATCAATGTGAACGACGTTAAACATATCATAAAACGAAGAAGTAGACAAAGATGGAGCAATCATTGATAAACAAAATTCTAACCTTGCTTTTTTATTCTTTTTTTTTTGTCAAAGTCGGCTTAATAGCATTTGTGTGTGGTCGAAGTTCACCTTCTTTTATTCTTCTATGCGCCGTTGATTTTGGAACATCTCAATGCTTTCGCAATTGATCGGATAGTGGCTCGACGACGTAGTGGTATTTGTGAAACTTGATCGATATTGATTTGTATCCTTTTTTTTGTCTAACTACATATGGTTTTTTTGAAGACACATTGACCACATATCCATGGCGGTCTTGAAATCTATCTCGATGCTAAATACGACTTATGGTGCGGGTAGATATGGAGAAAAGTGACGCCACATCGCTTATAGATCCATATTTTAGTTTCCCATCAATACTTTGTTGCAACAAGGCTTCATATGGTTCGACGTTGGGAATCGGTCAAGTTTGGTTTAGTGTTTGAGTTGGTAAGGCTATCCATTAAATATAAAGAAATTGACTATAAGACCTAGATTATTGAAGCAAAGGAGTACTCTAACATTAAGCAAATGGGTTTAATCAAAATTAAAATGGATACTTAAACATTACAAAAGTGACGGTAAATATGGAGAAGCATTTGGCGGCATATACACATTTAAAATGAAAAGGTATTTGATGAGTAAACATGAAAGTATTTGTCGGTAAATATGCATTGGGAATTGATATATTAAGTATGTAAACGGTAATATAGTCATTTGGTAAGCAAAGAAAGTAACAATTCAATCTACTTTAAACTTTGTGTTATTCAACCTATGAAACTTTGATCGGGACGAAGGGAGTAGTAAGGTCTAAGGGCGTCATATTCTGGGAGCCAAATTATGTAATTGTGAGTTCTCAAAATATTCATTGCATTTGTTTTTTTTCTTTGACTTATTATCATTTTGACCCCTGATGACTTAGTCACTTTACAACTTTGAACTGTTACTCTGTTGTGACATCTAAGTTTGGATATTTCTCCGTCTTTTAATATGTGCTTTTACACCGTAATGTACGAGACATGAAATTTTTTTTAAGTGTTTACGGTTTTGACTTACTTTTAATTTTGGTATTTGCGTTTGTTATATACCCGTCTTTTAATATGTTACGCATTATGACTTTGCACCGTAACGTGAGAGACATGAAACTTTTTTATCAACTCGTGTAATGAACTCACGTACGCGAGATTTGGCCGCCACAACGCGCGGCCCGACACATAAACCTAGTTTTATTTAAATTAAAACTAGATCGTTTTAAGGATGCAACATCCCTCAGTCTTTAACAAGTTGCCACGGATCAACATGGGTGAAAGCTTTGTTAAATTACAAGGGGTACTCATTCAACGTTCTGCACATAAGCTCCATTTCGCATTCTCAGGCTAACCACATTCTGGTTGCATTATTATTATATATGTGATTAAAGTGGGATATTTGAATATTCATAATCGTCCACTTTGTATTAAGATGGTGAACGGTTCTGTTGTTGCCACCCTCTAGCTCGTTTTTATCAAAGAACTCGTTTTCAAAAGTCATGACCTCCTTCACCGGAAAATGAAACATTTAACTAGGCATTTGCCAAGTTAACTTTCTCATCTCTCGTCCATGCTGAATGAGCGTTGTTACCGGAAGCCATTAGTGTAAGAGATGGAGGTTAAGATTAAGACTGAAATTGTATATGTATTGTATAAAGAGATTTGGGGTATTTATGATATTGTTTAAAAAGTTATCAAGTGATTTAAAAAAAACGGCAACATTACCGTTGAGTGAGTCGAGGCACAAAAAACAAGATAGAAATTAAAACGGGTATGATACCTGTGGTTATTGTACCCATGTCCTACCCTCATAAGTGGTAGAAGTGTTACCGCACAGGTAGGATTTACCTGCACCCATACCCGTGCCCACACCCACCACCGTTAGTTAACATATATATATCTAACTTGAGTAAGTTAAAAGGACAACAAATGAAACAGACGAAAAGTGGAAATCAAAATATGAAAGGACATAGTGATAGTCTATTAAGTATTGAAAGTGAAAATTTGAAATACTATCAACTTGTGTATGTAAAATGTATAATTATAAATAGGGTTTTCAATCTATAAAGGAAAGTCGGTTAAATGAATTCCGATTGACTTTATTTTGTCGGTGTTGGAACTTTTACAGTTTTGGAGAAGGTTAGCTAAAGAGTATGAAAAAGATTGACTTGTTTTGGATCCCCAACAATCCGTTCGAGAGGGATACACTGGTCTTTTTCTAACCGACGGGTTCTGTTACATAAATTTCAGTCTCAAGACAACAGAAGACTGGAGTCGAAACATAATCAAAGAAAGTAACATTTCAAACAAGTAGAAAACTATTTAATCGCAACATTTCATGCCATTATCTTGGCGGATCTGACAAACAAACTGTCAACGACCTTGCCCATGTTTTGAATGGTCTCAAGAGTTGCAGGGAAGATAGCATCCGTCTTTGGATCTTCAAAGATGATGAGACAGCCAACGCCTTGGTCTAGTGTTCCAGCGAACTTTTTGTCCAATATCATCTGTGACAGTTTCTTCTCCACATGCTCCACTGGAAGCTCAATCAGGCTCGCTATGTGAGCGATCTCAACCCTTGAAAATGGTTCAATCAACCTGCACAACAATAGAGATGGTGACTTTGACCAGTTTATACTTATGAAACAGGTCAAATTGGGTAACTTTTATCTCTGGTCAAAACAAATTATCTAGAAAGGAAACGAGTCAAAAGTTGTCTAAAGTGCAGTTTTGATGTATAAAACGTTCTAAATTCTTTTATTAAATAACTAAAATATTACCAAGTAGTATAAATTTTGTAATCATATACGACACTAACTATTTATGAGAAAAATAATGTCTGGACATAAGTATGTTCGGGTCACAACCAGCCCAAACTGACCCAATCTGTATGAACAAGATTAGTTCTCTTCATGCGTAACCCAGCCTGTATATTTTGATTACCAAAGGCACAGATTATGGTGAGGAGGTGATGTCATGTTATCCATTTACGTATAAATATTTTGAATTGGTTTAAAAATCATCTAAAGTGTTTCTTAATGCATAGACTCTGATATATCATGTTACTGAAAAAATTTAGATTATTACTTTTATAACAAAAATTTGTAAATGGACATATTCTTGAAACGTATGAATAAAAACACAATCCAACAGAACCCAAACAAAGAACTAATTGTCTTGACCCATTATCCAATCTGGCCGACCCGTCCATTTAATTGCTAATAACAATGAGACATATAAGATCATAATTCTAACCTGCACAAGTTTTGCTCCAAAAGTGTGTCATAGAGGGAAGAAAGATGCCTATGGACAATAGGATCTTCATCTAATTGCGCTTTAAAGTCCTGAAGGGCAGTTTCAAACAGCTTTAACGATCTCTTAGCGTATGCATCAGCAACAGCTTTCATTGCATCAAGTTCTGGACCCAAAAACTTCAAAGCTTTGGAAGAGATTATCCCGGCCACATCATCAGCCTGGTTCACCATGATCTTGCATAGCAACATATACTTAAGACTGTATACAGCCCTTGGATCATCAAGAGCATTAAATGCCTCAAAAGCTTCGAAGAAATAACTGTAAGCCGTTTTATAATCCTTCTCTTCAGCATGAAGAATTCCACTCTGTAAATCAATGGTGCCTTGTTGAGCAGGAGGCACGTAGATTGCATTTGCAGCGGTTCTAGCAGCAGTTAGTGCGGCTTTTGCTTTTGGTAGGTTTCTTAATGAAAAATGCAATTTACTTTCCAGTAAGTCGATATCAACAAGAAGTAATTTGTCATCTAATCTTCTGACCTCTTTGACCAAACCCGAAAGGAGGGTCAAAGCTTCAGAATACTCCTTGCTATCCATTAACAATGCAGCAAGCCGAGCCTCAATCCGTTGCCTTAAAAAGGTACGTTTTTCAGACCGGGTCCATTCTACCATTTCTCTGCATAACGATATTTGAAGATCGGTGGAATTTGGTATTTTGGCAACCGAATCTATGATTCCCCTAACGATTTTTGCGGTTTTAGCTTTGGGGATTAGGGAAAAGAATGGTCTTAATGTGGTCAAAAGACCACAGAGATCCTCTCCTCTGTTTTCTTCCCTGAGGAGTTCTGAAAGTTTTGTAATCGCTTGCTCTTTGACTCGTAGGGCTTCAGAAGAAGATGCAGGGTTATCAAGGACCTGATAAAGTATGGTGATGGCCTCAGGTCGGGTTTTGGCTTCTGAAGCAAGATCAAGTGATTCTGATGTAGCGGGAAGATTAGATGATGCCATATCTATGCTGAAACCTGCGTCAAACGATGAATAATCATCACAAATACACCCAATTTCAAACAAAGTAGTTTGATATACCAGTTTGTGGTAGCCAAACCACACAAAAACTCAGATACACTTCTTAAAAATCATAATGTTAGATGTGACGCCTCAATAAAACAAACAAACAAACCTAGTAAATTCCTACTCAAAATAGAGCAAAAGGGCTGCTCCCAGATAGACCCACGTCTCATGAAACCCACATTTTGTGAAATATTTTAAAAAAGTAGATAAAACAGACGGAAACGTAGACTTTCAAGAGAGAACATATAGCATAACCAATATTTTCATCTCTCGGTAGCCTTAGTGTCACTGTCATCAACCTTGATATTGCTAAATGAACTTGCCAACATAACCCATTAACCCAAATCTATACAAGTAACTACAATCCTTGCAGACGTTCCAATTTTTTAATAGCAGACAGAAATTTAAGTAAGCGAGACAGAAATAGAACAGTCAGGATACACAAACAAATTGCCCAACCCGTATCCATAAATATAAGCAACTAAACCTAAAGTCACACGTGAAAGTAAGGGACTGATTTGCTAGCACAAACCATGGTTCAGTTCCATACATATATAAATATCATTATTGAAAACCCGAGTTTCACATTATCATAAACAGACAGAAAACAAACCCTCAACACATCAAAAAGATAATATTTCAATTAACTAGTCAGTCTGAAGCTCAAAGAAACCAATGTCAACAAAGGTCGTAAACTCCTCAACTCGGCCTAGTGGTGGAAGCCTTGATCTCCCAACATGGAGACTCAGGTTCAATCCCCACTTGGTGCACATAATTTGAGGTGACCAAACCAGGGTCTAAGCTGATTGTGGGGCAGAGATAGCAGTTCGAATCCCACTCCTTGGTCTTGGGCCACCCAATGAGCCGCATTAACGGCTGTGTTTTAACAAACGTCATAAAGCAACATATAATATTAAAAAAAGATAGTCCTAAATAGAGCATAAACCCTAAATCGTTAATATATGTCATGAACTCATCAAATCACTGAACAGAAAAAACCTTATTCTTAGGCTTCAATTTTTTATCTCCTTTCATAATCCCCAAAACAAAGGAAAAACAGAATAACCGAATGAACACAAATTGATTAAAATGGAGTGAAAGTATGTATTGATTTAGGCATGAAAATAAACCCTAAAACAAGCAAATTAGATGAATCATCAAATAGAGTAATAGTACTGAAAGAGTACCGGAGTATCGGCGACGGTGATCGGAGGAGAAAACGGACGGCGTGAAGCTGAGATTGGGAAACAAGTCTTGCGAGAAAAGAAAAGCTCCTTAAGGAATTTTTTTTATTTATGAGATTGTTATTGATAGTTTGTAGATAAAGGGGTTAGTTTTGTAAAGGTGTGACAAGGGGGTAGTCGCCACTTCTACTGGCGACTTCTGCGCTTAAAAAAGAGATTCTCTGCCGGGCTGAGAAGTCGTCACTCTCACTGGCGACTTTTAGATTCTTTTCCAACTTTTTGACCGAATAATATATATGATGTATATATGATGTTGATGTTTGCAATCTCGTGAACTGGTAGGTGAAGTTTAATATCTTTTAAAGGAATATATATAATCTTTTACCAAACTTCAAACACAACATTCTTTACACAATATACTTTCATCATCTGCATAATATTAATCCTCTACACAAATTCAAATTTCACACAACAACATTCTCAATCACAAAGTAACATCTTACAAAATGAGTTAGGGAGTTACACCCGGTCCGATAAACAACGAGCTGTTATTTTTGGCTAGTGAGCATAGAGCTGCTCACTACTTTCAGAACCCACAAAGTGATGCTGGTATTTTGCGACCAAGACGGGGGGACGATGAATTCTGGAAACATGTTCGTAAAAATCCTATCCCAGATAATGTTATGCGTTACATAAGGTTAGCGGGTTTTGGTGGTGTTATTGACTGCGATAACCGAAAACTTGACGGTGCTCTTATTACTGCTTTGGTGGAAAGATGGCGTCCTGAGACGCACACATTTCACCTGCCGGTTGGAGAATGTACGGTAACCCTTCAAGATGTTCAAGTTTTATGGGGTTTGCCGATTGACGGTGGTATAATTTCTGGCACTGATCTAAATATGAGTAAAAGTGAAATAAAAGAGATGTTCTTGCAACTCATTGGTTTATCACTTCAACCTGAGTCTATAAAGGGCAACAAAATAAAATTGGTTGTTATGTTGAATGAAATAAAAGAAAGGTTCCCCGAGGATGCCACTAGTGATCAATGCATCCGTCATGCACGGTTAATAGTTATTATCATCTTTTTAGGTAATGCAAGTTCAAATGATTATCAAGCCCTATTATCATCTTTTTAGGTAATGCAAGTTCAAATGATCATCAAGCCGGTCCGTCAAGTAATTTCAATGCAGAATTCATTTCAAATCAGCAATCACATGTTGATGTAAATGACAATGACAACGGGGGTTTGATAACTCGGATGATGATAGTTCACAAAGAAGTGAAGACACTGAATCTGTTCCATCACATGATGAGTCCACCGACAATGAAGATGTGATAGTTCTAGATATGAACCGAGCTTGGATCTAGATCTGAGATTGTTTGGTGATGTTGTTTGCAATCAGTGATGTGGAAACTCACTGATCACGTATTGATGCTTGAATGCTCATGAAGATCAATGCAAAGTATGATGAAGATGATAATAATATGAATAGGTGAATTGTATTAGATCAATAGAGAGGTTACAAGATATATTCAATGAAATGTAGGCAACTCCTTAAACAAATGACCTAGGTGATGGTATTTATAGTCCATACCATTCACCTTACAATGTAACCTAACCACGTGCAGTTAAGCACAAACGCGCATTTAAGCACGAAACGATTACACAAATATTCTAAGACAAATACAAATTATGAACGTCTTCACCCGTGCTTGCTCGTGATGATGCTCGATATCTTCACTCGCTTATATTTGGAAAGTGACATCTTCAAATAACCCCAACAGTACTCCCCCTAAGATGACACTTTACAAATCTGACATATTAGCTTAAATCTTCATGTGGCGAGTATAGAGAGCAACTTAAAGTTTTGGTATGCATTATCTTCAAGAGGACCCAACAGTACTCCCCCTAAGATGATGCTGCCAAAACTCTGTCTTTCAACAAGCAATCTGCATCCTTCTCTCCCTTTTGAGTAACATCAGTGACTATGGAAAGAAATAAGCAGAGAGTAGATTCCGGTGAATCTATATATCAGCAACGGGATCTTCTTCAACGGTTGAAGTAGAATGAGAAGACTTATTTGACTTAGAATACTCCCCCTCAACTTTTGCTTTAGAGGTTAACGGGATCTGTGTATGAGATATTAAGAGGAGGATTCTTAACACTCAACAATCTGACTTGGAGATCTTTGGACTGGAATCAGGCTTGAACAGGAACATCTTCAAGTCGCGTGGAAGCTTGTTCTGCAATGGAAACAGTTCCTGCAACTCAAAGAAAACATTAGAACTCAGGCAATAATGTGCATTTATCATCAATGTAAAGATTAAGTTCTCAATCGGATGAGATATTGCTTGATGAACAACCCCTACATCAATAACACATGTTAAACTGCCAACATAAAAGAAAAAGATTAAAGTGACAATCTTTTTGGTGTTTTTGAATTTTTCAATGTTTTTGATATTTTTGGAATTTTCTCTTTACATTCTGAATCTTTAACCTACAATGAGATCATACCAGCAATTTATCCAACACATGTTTTGCAATTTTGAGAATAGACATTTGAATTGTGAAGTAATTGAGTGATGAATTGTTGAACAAATCAATTAGCTCGAAGTGACACACTTACTTTTTCTATTCTTGATGATCAATTAGGTTGATTAGAAATAAGTTTTGAGTGACCCATACTTTGCACATTAGAAAGTTATACACTTCATCTAAATATCCTGAGAACAACTCAACACGTCAGGTCACTTACAATCATAAACAGTGTGGAATTTGGGTTCTATTTGGATTTGGTCCACTTTGGGACTTCTTTTGAATTTCTTTTTGGAATTTTTCTTTTTCCTATTGTTCCCCTTGGGAATCTTCTGAATTCCATTTTGGAATTTGTTTGGTGACGGTCCGCATTTGAGACTCTTTTTGTTCCATTTTGGAATCTTTTGCTGCATCTTGAAGCTCAAAAGAGACTTCGTGTGAGACTTCAGGTCTGTGGGTACCACAACAAAGAAGCTCACGATGCGGTTCATCACACTGAATAGATTGCATCGTTACCCGATGTATATCGTTGCGTCACAAGATATCTATTTGATTTGTATAAACGTTTCAGATGCACTAAGACGTTCAACCACAAAAACTCATTAGAATTTAGTTAAATCATCAAAGAATATACTTGTTCAGTATAATTGTCTGAGCCGTCTCGCACATCAATTTTCACGCTTCAGTCTTTATTGTTTAAAAATGATGTGTCGAATAACTCTAGTGTATCTATCATTTCTCATGTACGTGCAAGTAGATTCAACATATTTTTTTGGATTTTTCTGATTTTATCATTTTTTTTTAATAATGAGTTCTCCCCCTAAACTTTTAAATTTCTAAGAAAATTGAAAGTTTAATGAAAAGAAAATGGCAGATACGTTATCAACGTATGAAGAGTGCATGCAATATACTTAATCTAAACAGACGAAATGAAACATCGGTTGTTTCTTGCACTGCCATCATTGTTTGATTTTTGAAAATGTTTTTTAAAAATTCCTTCAATGATTCCTTTTTGTTTCCAACTCCATTTGGTGTCAGTTGCATCGAAGACATCATGAACAAGATTCGGTATCTTGTCATGATAAGGGATCAGTCACGGTCTTCTTTTCTTTGTTTGACCGGCCTCCATAACTGTCCCTAAAACACTAACAAATCAGTTAGAGGGTGAAATCCAAGCCATTGCGGTCTTGGATTGTCCGAAATCATCAATATATGTAACTTTTTGATAAATTGCATCTTCTGGTGGACCATCGATTGATGAAGCACGTTGCTCATCTTGATTCTTAACAGGTGTTTTTCTCCACAACTGTTTTTGTGTGGGACCAAAGGAATGCTTTGGTTTGGACACCCATCTAGAATCATTCATGGAAGATCTGTCATAGTCATTTCTAAACCTATTTTTCAAAAATCGGTTTTGTAGACTATTTTGCTTATGCAAAAATGGATTTGTTTGATTTTGTTTTCTTACAGATCTTGGTTTCCATGAATCACTTGAATGATCACCATTAGAGAATTTAAGATCAGAAACATACCTGGCAGAATGTGCAGATGATGAATTTCTTTGGACATACCTTCTCGGCTTGTAGTAGCACTCGGATGTGTTGTGATTTACCATGTCACAAAAGGAACAGTACCTGTTGTAGTAACATTCCATTGTGTCGTGGTTGTACATCTGACAGTTGGTGCAGTACTTGTTGTAGCAGCATTCTGATGTCATGTGATTGTACATCTCACATATATCACAGTACTTCTGATGAGCCTTGAAGGGAGACTTCTTTATTTTCTTCTGAGAAGTCTTTGCTGTTGAAGATTGTTGTTTCTGTGAAGCTTTGACCTCTGAATCTTGTTGAATCTTTCTTGAAGGACCTGGAGTCTTGAACTTGTCACCTTTTGACCCATAAGGAAAGACACCTTGACTGTAAATACAATCTGAGATATGATGAGTTTCAGAGTCACAGATTAAACAGTAGACATCACTGTTTGAATCACTTGGGGATTCGGAATCTTGAGACTTTGAAGTAGAAGGAGTCTGTGGTGTAGAATCAGATGAAGTGGCCTTTGTCTTGTTCTTCTTGGCTTTGCTTTTCTTTCTTCTAACCTTCTTCTTCTTCTTCTTTGACTGAATCTCTTGTGTCTTTTCTTCTTCTTCTTCTTGAGAAGATAGTGATCCAACAATTCCGACTGGCACTAATCTCTCATCTTTCTTTTCAACAATCTTTTCTTTTTCGACTTCTTCTTTGATAAACACAAGATCAGATTGTGATCTGTTGAGTTTATCAGTGAGCTCCATGAGTTGAACATTCAGATTATGCTTTTCGGTAAGCATTGAATCAACATTCTATGTAAGAGATTTGAGTCTATCTTCACACAATTGGTGATCTTTTTGTAGACTTGCATGCTTCTCTTGTTCTTCTTGCAGTTTGTTTTTCAGAATGTTGTTATCTGAATTGAACATCTCAGACAACTTCTTCAACTTTGTAATCTCTTCTTGCAAATCTTTGATCACACTGGATGAGTGTGCATTTGATTTTGCAGCTTCATTCTTGATATTCATTGCTTCTCTTTGTTTTTCCTTGAGCAACTCTTCGAGAGAAGTGATTCTTTGATCAGATATTTCATGTTGTTCTTTCAGATTCTTGTGCATGGTTTCTTCTTTCTTGAGTTTATCACAAATCCAAAGTGAATATAATTTGCACTCTTCAACTTGTTCAAAACATTTTTTGGTGCACATCTTTTCTCTTTTATTTTCTTCTTGGATGCCGGGTAACATGCCCGTTGACATTTTTCTTGAATTTTCAAAGTCATTTTGATAATTTTTTTTTTTTTTTAGAGACGGGTCACTGTTTGGTCGTGTCAACACTTGGGACGGCTAAACAGTGCTTCACCTGGCTAAACAGTGCTTCACCCGGCTAAACAGTGCTTCACCCAGCTGATCAGTGCTTCACCCGGCTGAACAGTGCTTCACCCGGCTGAACAGTGTTTTTCTTCCTTTTCACCCGGTTGAACAGTGATTTCTTCTACTTCACCCGGCTGAACAGTGTTCACACGGCTGAACAGTGTTTTTACCCGGCTGAACAGTGAAATTTCTTCTTTACCCGGCTGAAAACTTCTTCACCCGTCTGAAAATTTCTTCAAAATTATCAACACTTAGAAAAATTTCCTTCAACCAAACACTTAATTCTTCAATTCTTCTTCAAATTATGATACGTTTCTGGGCAAATATCAATCAGATCTTCAAATCTTTATATCAGATTGACTTTTCAAAGTCAAAATTATGATGAACACAAGATCAATTCTTCAATATTTGTTGTTTTTGTTCAATTCAATACTTGTATTAGATTAGGAATGATGTTTCTAACACTCCTTCAAAGTTTTTCTACCTTGAATCAAGCTAAATCTCACTCAAATCTGGGTTTTTTGTGATGAACACAACTAGTGGGTTTTGACAAAAATGACAAAATATGGATTGAAATCAACAAATCTGAATGGTTTGATCATGAACGAGGCTTAGGATTATGATTTCTAACATATCTCAATCATCAATTTCTCAATATCATCAACAAATTCCAGATTTCAAAATTTGAGCAGTGAAATGACGAACTTGAACAATTTCTTCAAAAACTCAGTCAAATCTTCACCAATTGATCTCAAACTTTACAGTTCTTTACACAAACATGAATCAAAGCTAATGGTAGCTAATAGGGGTGAGTATGAAACCAAAAAAATTGATCCGAAACCCAAAAACCGACAAACCGAACCCAAACAGAAACCGTGGGTTTTGGGTTTAACTTTTAAAAAAAACCGAACTTTCGGGTTGGGTATGGGTTTTGTAAAAAAACCGATCCGTAAAAACCGAACCGACCCAATAATGTTTATGTGCATGCTAAATATCATATATGTAAAGCACATGACTTATGTTACGCAAAAGCCCATATTGTAATACATTATTATATGACCCATATTGCAATTTATCTATGATTTATTGATTGTGTTTTGTTGAAGCAAAAGAACATTCAAAATTTACTTTATGATTATTGTTTTTTTAACAAATTTATCTAGAAATGTAGTTGATTTTTAATGTTTAAAACTTATGGAAACATAAATTTAAACTTTAGTATTATAACATGTTTCTTAAATCATTAAGAGTTTGTGTTTTTAGCTCGCACTTACTACTAAAAAACAATAAATTTAAAGCCTAAGTTGAAAACCTAAAAAAACCGAACCCAAACCCAAACCCAGTCCAGAAACCCAAAACCCAAGACCGAAAAACCCAAAACCCATGGGTTTAAAAAACACAAAAACCGAAGTTATGGGTTTGGGTTCGGTTTGAGTCAAAAACCGACCCATGCACACCCCTAGTAGCTAAAATTCCATCAATAACAACAACAATCAAAGATCACCCAACAGCTCTGATACCAATTGATAGTTCTAGATATGAACCGAGCTTGGATCTAGATCTGAGATTGTTTGGTGATGTTGTTTGCAATCAGTGATGCGGAAACTCACTGATCACGTATTGATGCTTGAATGCTCATGAAGATCAATGCAAAGTATGATGAAGATGATGATAATATGAATAGGTGAATTGTATTAGATCAATAGAGAGGTTACAAGAGATATTCAATGAAATGTAGGCAACTCCTTAAACAAATGACCTAGGTGATGGTATTTATAGTCCATACCATTCACCTTACAATGTAACCTAACCACGTGCAGTTAAGCACAAACGCGCATTTAAGCACGAAACGATTACACAAATATTCTAAGACAAATACAAATTATGAACGTCTTCACCCGTGCTTGCTCGTGATGATGCTCGATATCTTCACTCGCTTATATTTGGAAAGTGACATCTTCAAATAACCCCAACAGTACTCCCCCTAAGATGACACTTTACAAATCTGACATATTAGCTTAAATCTTCATGTGGCGAGTATAGAGAGCAACTTAAAGTTTTGGTATGCATTATCTTCAAGAGGACCCAACAAGATGTTTACGAAGTTGGAGACCATCATAATTATGTGGTTAACCAAGGAATATCGTACGGGGTGGTCAACTATTCTGAAGATAGGCAATCTCTCCCATGCCCATAATTGTAACAAAAACAATGGGCCACCAACTTCAACGGCTGTTATACTTGATGCCTTGCATAGTTGTCTATACAACCATACCAAAGTTGTACTCCCCCAGCTTAGTTGACCACAAGAATATAAATCTTTTACATGAGTTAAAAAATTAATATGCAACCAGTTGCTATCAGAATCAGGAAATAGAGTTGCACCAATCAAGTAAATAACTATTACCCGTGCATGACGGATGCATTGATCACTAGTGGCATCCTCGGGGAACCTTTCTTTTATTTCATTCAGCATAACAACCAATTTTATTTTGTTGCCCTTTATAGACTCAGGTTGAAGTGATAAACCAGTGAGTTGCAAGAACATCTCTTTTATTTCACTTTTACTCATATTTAGATCAGTGCCAGAAATTATACCACCGTCAATCGGCAAACCCCATAAAACTTGAACATCTTGAAGGGTTACCGTACATTCTCCAACCGGCAGGTGAAATGTGTGCGTCTCAGGATGCCATCTCTCCACCAAAGCAGTAATAAGAGCACCGTCAAGTTTTCGGTTATCGCAGTCAATAACACCACCAAAACCCGCTAACCTTATGTAACGCATAACATTATCTGGGATAGGATTTTTACAAACATGTTTCCAGAATTCTTCGTCCCCCCGTCTTGGTCGCAAAATACCAGCATCACTTTGTGGGTTCTGAAAGTAATGAGCAGCTCTATGCTCACTAGCCAAAAATAACAGCTCGTTGTTTATCGGACCGGGTGTAACTCCCCAACTCATTTTGTAAGATGTTACTTTGTGATTGAGAATGTTGTTGTGTGAAATTTGAATTTGTGTAGAGGATTAATATTATGCAGATGATGAAAGTATATTGTGTAAAGAATGTTGTGTTTGAAGTTTGGTAAAAGATTATATATATTCCTTTAAAAGATATTAAACTTCACCTACCAGTTCACACGAGATTGCAAACATCAACATCATATATACATCATATATATTATTCGGTCAAAAAGTTGGAAAAAAATCTAGAAGTCGCCAGTGGGAGTGGCGACTTCTCAGCCCGGCAGAGAATCTCTTTTTTAAGCGCAGAAGTCGCCAGTGGGTGTGGCGACTACCCCCCTTGTCACACCTTTGCAAAACTAACCCCTCTTATCTACAAACTATCAAAAACAACCCCATAAAAAGAAATTCTTAAACTTGAAAGTATAGAAACTTAAGAAGATAAACGGTGACTTTTGATATTTTACAAACTTGAAGGGATTGATACTTGTTAGCCTTTCTATCTATATAATATTATTCATAGTAAAAAAAATTAAAATTAAAATTAGTAATAGAATTATAAATAATAAAAACACTATTTTCATTAATTAAAAGTAAAATACACAATTACAAACCTAAATTAACTTTAGATAACTTAAAAAAACTAAATTTAGCTAAAAAAAATTAAATTTGCAAGGCCAATCCTATTTTCGTCACGCTCACGCTTGTCGTGAAGGAATATTTCCAAGTACGATAAGGTCAAACCATCATGTGATTTTAGAAACGTTTCGATATCACAATCTTTTTGTTCTTGACACATAGCCTTTGATCATCGTGGCCACATTGTTTCTTTTAATTTTAGTTTCTGCCATTTTATGTGGAAGGCCTTTTTTGCCTTGTTGTTCTTCTTTTCTTATTGTCTTGAATTTGAAAATGATGTAGAACAAAGTTTCCTTCTTATTTGATGACCCAATGGTTTTCGTCCATTTGTCTTTGCGGCCTTGTTGGTGTTGTGTTGGTGGTTCATTTGTAACACTCTTAGGTCTAGAGCATCAAAAGTTAAAGGAGTATTGGATATTAACGGACATAACTATTAATTTTTGGCCGCTATCAGTCCCAACGGTGTTAACTTTTTAACGACGGTCCATTAGTGGCCAAAATGATAAAAGTTGGCACCGCCAGCACATATTTCAGAAATTGAGAACCAAAAACTAATAGTTAGGTCCGTTAATATATAATACTCCAAAGCTAAAGGTTCAAATCTTACAATGTTTAGATTGTGGTGTATTTTTCTTAGAAAATATATTAATTATTATTAAAAATATAAAATATCTTTTGAACTGCAACGAAGTGTTTGTATAGTACAAAACACAATCAGTACCAATTGCAACTGGTTTCTACTTTGGGCGGAACTCACAACACTATTAAATTCGGTTCAATCCACATACCGATGTATAAAACCGCACGTAACACTTTTCTTCTCCTCCACGCAAGGGCCCATTCTTATAAGGGCCGGTCTGCACGCTTTTTTGGCAGAAGTGTCGATTTTTACTCCGATACCTTAAATTTGTATATATATATATATATTGATTTCGCCCCGTGTAAAATACAATTTATGGGTCTTGTGATTTTTCACCCTCGTGCTACAAACGTTCAGGATCCGTCACTACTTCCACGAACAACATCACACCACTATTCCTCGAGACCCTATGGTGGTCGTCGAATTTCCTCACTAAACCAACATGATGATGCTTTCTTCTTCCGCCATTATCGGATCCGTTCTCGCCGCATCCACCACGTTAAATTAAAATTAAAATTATTCACAGTAAACAAAATACTATTAAAATATTATTCACAGTAAACAAAATTATAATAATTTAAAACTAATAGAAACATTAAAGCAATAAAAGCACTATTTTCATTAATTATATTATACAACTTACTAATATGTAAGATCGGTGATGAATATGGTATCAAGATAGAAACTCAGACTTCCACAAAGGGTTAATACGATATCAGGACTGGAGTCGAGTGTCCGAATGATAATGATCAGAATAGGCCCAATCAATGGTTTGAATCAATCGATCCCTGGGCTCGGATTCAGGTTTCTTGTTATCGCTAAATATCGTCGCCAAAAGTATTAGCGACGATATATTGTGGTTTTTGGGACGACATATGTCGTCAAGCCATATTTTTTTGTAGTGTTACGAGCATTGATTCATCTTAAGTGGCGACTACATTTGTGATTTGTGTTTAGAGATGTCAAAAACTAAATATCCTACTTGATAAAATTTTGCTTATTAATCAGCTTAATTGTTATTAACTTAAAATTAATGTAATCAATTTAATGCTTTATTTTTGACAAAAAAAAAGAAAATTATTCCATATGCTCTGAATCATTATGTTTATTTAGATTCAGGACCACTATCAAAACCATAAAAAGATATAAAAAGAACCCATATAACTTGTTACGCGTACCATATAAAGATATAAAAAAAGAACCCCGCAACAATGCGCAAGATTCACTTCTAGTTATGTTCATGAATCGGTAGCACGAGGATGCACATTTCGAATCCAAACCTAAACTTAAGTTACTTGTGAGTGGAGACCAACTAGGCGAACATTTATTCCCTGCCTTTGTTTAATTACTAGCAAAAGTAAACTAAATGCTAAAAGCAATGCATCAACATAAATATATACAACTTGGTTGCATCACTTTAAAACTTTGACCCAACAAAGTAACTAACATCCGAATGCAACATTTGTGGTCTATCTCACCTTGCCTAATTTCTACAACCATCACCACCACCAACTCCGATCACCCTCCGGCCACCATTCATGGCCCATTTCACCATCATACTTTTCTTCCTCTTCCACGCCAATTCCGCACTCTTCGTATCCTCAATCGGAATCAACTACGGCCAAATCGCAAACAACCTTCCACCGCCAGATAAAGTCGTCCCATTAGTCAAATCCATCGGGGCCGATAAAGTAAAGCTCTACGACGCCGATCCGAAAGTCCTCAAAGCCTTCGCAAACACCAACGTCAAATTCATCATCGGCATCGGTAACGAGTACTTATCGAAACTACAAGATCCCATAGTTGCACAATCATGGGTCAAATCCAACGTCCAAGCCTACCTTCCCGCAACTAAAATCACCTCCATTGCGGTAGGAAATGAAGTTTTAACATACAATGATACAAATCTCTCGGGTTGTTTACTTCCCGCAATGCAAAACATACACACCGCACTCATTAACCTAAAACTTGACCAACAAGTAACCGTCACCACCCCGCATTCTCTCGCGGTACTCGAAACCTCTTACCCTCCGTCCGCGGGAGCGTTTCGGGACGACTTAAAAGATTGCATTTCTCCCATTCTTGACTTCCTTTCCAAAACATGTTCGCCTTTTTTAATCAACGCGTATCCGTTTTTCGCATACAAAGGGAACTCGAAAGAGGTCTCGTTAGATTTCGTTTTGTTCCAACCTAACGACGGAATCATCGATTCCGGAAATAGTTTGCATTACGACAACATGTTGTTTGCTCAAATTGACGCTGTATACGCAGCTCTTGACAAACTAGGGTTTGAAAAACTTCGGGTTCAGATATCCGAAACCGGTTGGCCGTCGAAAGGAGACGACGACGAACCCGGAGCGTCACCTGAAAACGCTAAGAAGTATAACGGCAACTTGTTGAAGGTGGTGAACCAAACTAAAGGAACTCCGGCAATGCCGAATTATGATCTAAACATCTTCGTTTTCGCTTTGTTTAATGAAAATTTGAAGCCCGGACCAACTTCAGAGAGAAACTATGGTTTGTTTAAACCCGACGGGTCTCCAGCTTATAATCTCGGATTTTCCGGGCTTTCGAGTGGAGAAAACTCCGGGCGGAACCATTCCGTGACGCTTTCGCCACCGTCGGTGATGCTGCCGGGAAATCCTTCCGATGGGTATTTGACAATCTCATCGGCGCGCGTGAGTTTCTTTTTCTTTTTTAGCTTTATTCCATTTACGTACACTTTTTAAAAAGTTTGGTCATGCATGCAGTAGATGAGGAAATAGGTAACCCTATAAGTTTATTTATAAAGTTGTGTTATTAAGTATCTTTATGGCCGAGAAGTGAAGCAATGATAGTATCTTTATTTGATTTGCAGGGAAGATTTGTGTGGAAGAATGATATTATAATGAGAATAAGATTGATGCTGATGATGATGGTGTTGTTAATGGTGATGGTTTACAATGTTTGATTGTTTTGGAAATTAAGCTTTTGAAATTGTTTATGGTGGAATTGGAATTAGAGCATCAAATAAAGGGGAAGAGAATAAAGATGAAAAACAGTGGAAAAAAGTTGATAAGTTCTGTAAAAGTATTGTGTTACCATAGTGGTAGGGAGGCTTTTATTATAATTCTTTTATATTTGAGATTTTCAATATTGTTATATGTATGGATGAATTTTGATAATGCATTTATTTGTATCATTTTATAGTTTTAATGACTTTTTTTTACATCATCTTATTTGAATAAACCAAGAAATTCTTTTCAAGGATATTAGACCATGTATAGTGAGTTATCCTCCTACCTTGGATATCTTTGAGTAAAGCCACCGACGTATAGGAATAGTAATCCCTAAGGCTAAAGGGGCAACAACGAATTCGATCAACAGGGTCGGCAAGTTGGAAAGGAACATCACTACCAAGTACCAATCCCAGGCCGGGTTTACGAACCCGATTGAACCTTAGCTTCTCTTAACAACATGCACAAATCCCAAACCCTATTTTAATGTGATGTTTATTGGAGAGGGTTCAACAAGTTACAAAAAAATACGCCCCTTCAATTTCGGTTAAAGTGAATTCAAATGACTTGGATGGATAGACTAATAGAGTGATGGATTCAAAGGTTTATAGTGGAGTGTCACATACTCACATCATCCAAAACATCTAAAGGTTATTACGGTATGACATTGCGTGTGATCAAGACTCATCACTATTTTTTCTTTAGTTGAAGTGTTCTATGCTTGTATAAGATTATCAGAGCCAGTTTTACATTTCGTTAAAATCTGTTAGATTCTAGGCGAGTAAAAGCTTTTGGGCCGTAGAGTCTAAAGTTAACAACTTGTAACAAAATATTACAATTGACAAAAATATATAACACGATGATAATTGGTATAACAATAAATAAAGCAAAAATATTCTAGCAAAATGTTATAGTTTATTAACTTAACCGAACCGGACCGCTCTCAATGTTTTTTGAGGCGGAGTTCACGATCAGGTCTTTATAGTTCATACCCTTTAATATATTATTATCAATAGAAATAATCACCAACACGTTAAATCTTTTTTGGACATTGTAGATCTTAAGTATGACTTCAGCAACTTCAGTTTTGAAAAACTTATTCTGTCGATGTCAACGTTACCAGAATAGTTAACAACACTCTATATCACTACTAGAAAAATGCTTGTTTTGCTACAGAATTTTTGTAATATTGTCGCAAATTGCGACACATTTCCGACAACCTTGCGACAATAACGAATTTTATAAACTTTGCTTCAAATTTGCGACACAAATAGAAAACCTATTTTTTTTTCTTTGCAAATCTGTCGGAGTTATCACAATGGGTAATTTTTCGATTATATAAAAAAATATTTAAAATAAAATATATTTTGCTTATGACGCTTCAGCAACGCATAATTTAATTTAAAAAGTAATAATTTTATTATGTCAAAAATGCGTCGCAGCAAGCCAGCAACAGGGCTCTTAAGTCATAAGGGTCTGGGCTTGAAATTTTAAATGGGCTTTACTCTATTGTTTGGAACGAATATAAAATTAGGCCACATTCCATTTTTTTTCTGTATTCATTCATTCATTCTACATCTGTACACCATCGTTGAGTTCACCTCTCAATCTCTCAATCCATTGTTGCTTTATTCATCGTCGCGTCGCACCTCACCCGCTGAGTTCACCATCGTTGCTTCAATTCCTCCATTCCGGTTCTACCAACCGTTTTCCTTAATTGTTTCAGGTAAATCCACTATCAAATTGAATGTTCCAACATCGTATATGTATAACGATATCTGAAATAGAAATGTTGATATAATCGCATATGTTCTTCAAATTGGAATGTGTTGAGTTGATTTGATGATGATGATTTAAGTTTGATGTTATCTCATTTCTAATTGAACGTTTCAATCTCACTTCCTGCATTTGATAATGTTTGATTGATAATTTGATAGGGTTAAACAATTTATATAGTCCTTTTTTATGAACATCTATCGTGAATAAGAACCCTAATTGTGTGGTTACTGGTTTCGATTTTATATGTTGTAAGTGTTATGTTTCTAAAGGTAGAAATGAATCAAATTTTGTTGACAAATGACCGGTAGTTAAGAATTTAAGATCCATTGGTCAAATACACATGCTTCCTTAAGTGAAAATAATAGTTTTAGTTATGGAAAAAAGACCCTATTGATATGTGTGATAAAAGTATGTAACTAGCTGAGTCATAATTTGACAAAAGGTATTTATGTATGCTTAAGTTTGACCTTATTAAAAGTCAAATGGGATAAAAGCATTGAATCGATGTATATTTAGAATGGGTTTATGTTTGAAATAATAAAGATTCAAGAAGTGTTTAGTACTTTAGTATATGTAGTTGCTTTGCAGTGGTCTTAATCTATGACTTAAAGTAAATAGAATCACAGGGAAGTCAAAGGCTTTAGCGACTTAATGCATATGATCTGACCTGCATAAGTGTTATGTCCCACACTTCTTGATGTTATGTGCGCGCATCCTAAGATGTTTAATACTTAAATTTAGTCTATAAGCCAAGTTTAATGAGTATTGTGCTATCTTTCTCCCATAATAATTAGCAGGACATATATACTTGAAGAAGTTCCTATGCTCATGTCGAGGCTTGATTTGATGGTGAGTTATGCTCGCTTTCTTGTAACTAGTATGTTATGATTCCTTTTGCAACATCAATGAAATGATAGTTGGAAATACTGAATACATTTTATAGTCAGAAATAAATACCTTTTAAAATCTGCAAGCGGACTCGTCTGAGTTCTCATGATTCTATAATGTTGTCTTCATATCATGAGAAAATGGTCAATGAAACACTAGTAAGTTTACCCATTCATGAATTAAGGGTTATAATCTATTTGATGCAGCTTACCCTGTGTACAATGTTTTGTTTATAACCTGATTTAATTTGCCAGTTGTTGTCAATTGCTCTTAGCTGTAAGCCAGGATCATGGCATGGAGGTTGGTTTTATCTGGAAGGTTTTGATTACTCAATCAATGGTGCAGCTTTGTTGAGGTGAATTTAGTTTTTAATTTTATAAATAACTGTTAATATCTTGTTATGTAAAGACACTCTACATACATACGGGCATGGTTTTAACTTTTAGCTAAAACCTTGCATCTTTTTAAACATAAAAGATAAAATATAAGAAACCAACATTTTTATTAACCTTCTCTATATCTCATTCTGCAAAGCATGCTACTTTTTCACATCCACGTGCATCCATCGATGCATTTTTTTATGTTATTTGATTATTCGGATTTAATAATTTTTTAAGTTAATATCCAGAAAAATTAGCAGGATATATCTCAGAGGTCACCTAGTGGCAAGATTGCGCTTTTAACTAAAACCTTGCATCTTTTTAAACATAAAAGATAAAATATAAGAAACCTGCGTTTTTATTAACGTTCTCTGCATCTCATTCTGCAAAGCATGCTACTTTTTTACATCCACGTGCATTTATCGATACATTTTTTATGTTATTTGATTATTCGGATTTAATAAATTTTTAAGTTAATATCCACAAAAATCAGTAGGTATCTCAGAGGACACCTAGCGACAAGATCGCTGTGTACATGAAAATATTGAAGGATACGCTACTGAAGGTACTAAGATATAAACTTACTTGATAAACATTTTCTGTTCCTTTTATTGAACTTGGTGGATATTTATATATCAATCTGTTTGTATTGATTTGATACAATTATACTGAAAACTTTGACCTAGTTGTGATTTATGAACTGATGTATTGTTGAATCAGTATTCAAATTGTACTTGTCTGATATGAAATTAGAATGTTGAATTTTAGGGATGAGGGATTAAGATCACATCAAAACACAATACTCTGTGGATTGAATTAAGTTTTTGATCTAGTTAAAATTCATACTCTGTAGCTTTCTTGCAAGTGGGATTAGATGAGCATCGTATTCGAATTGTAAGATATCATACCCTAAATCTGAAACAATATCATATTCTAAATCTGGAACTGTATGTTCAGGCGATTGAAGGATTAAGACACTATTTTTCTTTCTCTTTGTTGCTTGTTGTTCATTGTTTGTTTGTTTGTGGATCAAGAGACTGTTTCTTTCTATCTTGTTTCCTCATTTTGCTTTATTATCTCATTAATATGCCTAAAATAACAAAAACACTGTTACAGCAATGATTAAAAAAGAAAGATGAGTGTAGACATATTATCATCCCTTAATCTCTTTTCATGTAATCATTTGATAGTTAAGAAGTTACAGAATACCTCACATAATTGGCCACTAATACAGATCCATCTTTAGTATGACTAGTATCACTTCATTAGCTAAAGTTTTTAACTTTATTGCATTATCCTATCAGGGTGTTTGACCCATTGTTTTAATTAGTTTTAGGAGGATTACTTGACTGCGATGAAAAAGTTGTACGAACCCTGGAGGTCGTTGGACTTGTGTGTTCGGGATAGGATCTACAGATATGAATTACTTGATGACCGGTGAACCTATCCACATCTTACGTGCTCGAACTATACCAAGATAAGGTATTAAGAAACTGACCATCTTATCTTGTTATAAGTAATTAAGAAAACAAATTTATAGTTGGGAAAAAAAGAAATATATATAAGATGAATCTAAGCTTCAAATATCAATGTTGTGTGCCAATAATATGATCAACTAACTTTAATATTTAACTTGTAGTGTAATATTCATTACTTTAATATATATAACTTAGTATTGACTAATTATTTTAGTAGGCTTTCTACCAATTAACTATAGCAAACTTTTGAATTTATTATGTGCTTGGTTAGTAATGATGAACTGATGATGTGATTATATATTATGTTGAACTGAAGTTACTGATGATATTATGATCAAGTATTTCATATACTTATAATTTTGTAAGTTACATTCAAAACATTTATCATATAGAGAATCTTTTAGTGTTAATTATGTGAATAAAGCGTCAGTGTTTATATTTATGTGAATAAGTTATAATTATGTCTCATTTTTCCCGTTCAATTTATTATAAATGATTAAATATTAAGTTTGTGAAAATTAGTGAGAACAAAGGACCGAGAACTATAGCTTGTTTGTGAACGATCCAACCATATGCAAATATATGTAAATTGAAATGATAGGCATGGAACACTAATCGGGTTATTCGGGTTAACCCGAACCCGATATTTTTTTCCAAAACAAACCCGCAACCCGACCCTATTAACAATTCGGGTTATTCGGGTTAACCCGAATAACCCGATTAATACTTTTGACCCTATTTAACCCGACCCTAATTAGCTTATTCGAGTTTGGGTCGGGTCGGGTTAATCGGATTCGGGTATTTTGAACACCCCTAATTTTGTGTATGTTTTTTTGAAAGCGAATGTATTTAGAGTACATATATTAGGAAAAAAGAAAAAAAAACTCACCACGTGTCAGTTGGTGGTGTGCGACTACCAAACTTAGTATTATATAGAATTAACTTAGTATTATATAGAACTAGGTATATTAGGGTCTGTTTGGTATGGGATAATGGAATGGACGAGAGAATGGAATGAACAAAGGAAAGGAATGGACAAAAGAATGAAAATGATCATTCCATTCCATTACTTTGTTTGGTTGCTTTTCAGAAATAAAATGAATCATTATCTTGTTTTGTTTGGTATGAAAAAAAAAGACAAATGAATAAAATACATTTCACTAAAAATGACAAAAATATATTTTCATGGTTATGGGTCGGGTCTTGGTTTGGGCCATGTGTCGGGTCGTGGTTCGATGCATGGGTCAATACATGAGTGAGGTCATAAATCAAATCATGGTATCGGTTATGGGTCGGGCCATGGGTCGAGTCATGGTTCGAGGAATGGTTCAGGTCATGCACGGGTTGGTTCATGGCTCGGGTCGTGATTCGGTTCATGGTTCAGGTCATGGGTCAAGTATTCATGGCTCGGGTCGTAGATCGATTCATGGCTCGGAACGTGAGTCAGTTCATGGGTCGGGCTATGGTTCGATACATGGGTCAATACATGAGTGAAATCATAAATTAGATCATGGCTCGGAATGTAAGTCGGTTCATGGCTCGGGTCATGGTTCGAGGCATGGGTTAGGACATGGGTCGGTTCATGGGTTCTTAGGTCGGTTCAAGTTTGGGGCATTAGCCGAGTCATGGTTCTAGTCATAAATTAAAAAAAATATTTCATTCCTTGAAGGAATGAAAAAAAAACATGAGGTGGGGATGGAATGAAAATAAGGCATTTTTCATTCCTTTGTAATGGTGCATTACATTCCATTGACCAACCAAACACATTTTTTTTCATTCCGTCGTAATGATTCATTCCATTCCACCTCCTATTCCTGCGTACCAAACGCTACCTTAAAGCTGTCACGCATTGCGTGACACTTGTTAAGCAGTTTATTACTTCTTGCATATCATATCAGCAACTCACAAACAAAAATATAACACAACACAAAATAATAATAATAAACAGCCAACAAAAAAACATACTATGATATCAACCAATAGCAACACAACATCTCAAACCATCAAACAATAGCAACATAACTCTTCAAGCACACACAAAACACTATTCCATGATATCAACCAATAGCAACACAACACTTCAAACCATCAACCAATAGCAACACAACACCTCAAGCCACACACAAAACACTATTTCATAACATCAACCAATAGCAACACAATACCTCAAACCATCAATCAATAACAACACAACACCTCAACCACACACAAAACAATATTCAGGAAGTTTGTGTTTCAATATAGTTAAATAAATTTGTTAGTAAAAAGTCTACTTTTTTTAGAACGGAGGTTAGTGCAACGGTCTATGACCGAAACACTTAGAGGTGCAAGGGCCGAGATTGAAACTCCGCCTCTAACACCAATATGTGTTTTTCATCAGCATTGGGGCTCCCCTATTACTGCGTAGGTAGCGGAGGCTCATCACAACCCTCCTTACAGGCCAAAGTTGATTGGAGTCAAAACTCGTCAACCAACTGTTCCAGGGAAAAACCTGACACGAACCTTTAACCACGCCACGTAAAAGTATACTTAGTACGTAATCCATGGTCAGAAACACTAAGATTAAATACTTAGCACCCAAATCATACAAATCGAGTACTCAACCATACAAAAGAGGTCATGGTGAATTAATCTAATCGTCTACACCATGCCTATCAATAGAAGCATTGTCTTAAATTTTAATTTATTCAAATGGGATCTATCTTCATGACCTCTCGGCTCTAAATCCCTAAAAGTTTACGTGCATCATCCAATGACTTACTTTCCTGAAAAACATGCTTAAAAACATTTGATTCAAAAAGCTGGTGAGAACTCGCGAGTATTTATAAAGCATCAGTAATAAAATCTTTTAAAAGATTTTTCAATAATATCTAACAAGTGTATAATAAACAAGTCTCACATCCAATCCTGTACTAGGCACACTGCCATAGCTCGTACAATATCATATTCGTTAATTTTATTATCTCAAGATGTCCATATCCCCATATAGAGAATGATTGTCCTATAGCTCTTAAGTGTGACAGTCAAGAAATGATTCACATAGCTATAATTTGGTATTTCATGAGCGTACTAAACATATAGAGAATGATTGTCATTTTGTCCGTGAGATAGTTCAAGAGGAGTTGATTAACTTGTTACATCATGTTTTAACAATCGGCTAGCTGATGTTTTTACTAAGAGCCTTCATGATCACAACACCATCATCTTCTTTGCAAGTTAGGTGTAACATCTAACATCTATTGAAAAGGAGAACAAATCCCGCCTTATAAGGGGGTGGAAACCTTCCCTAATATGACGTGTTTTAAAACCGTGAGACATCCGGGTTTCAACCCGGTCAAAGTGGACAATATCATGCTGCAGTTACACTGAGCTATTATAATTGGTATAAGAGTTAGGGACCGAACTGATGTACCAGCGAGAATGTTGGGCTCCTTAAGGGGAGTGGAATGTAACATCCCACAACTATAGAGAAGGAGAAAAAAACCCGCCTCATAAATATTGGTTTTGTTTTCATTTGTAATCAGCTTTTGTTGAATATGGAATAAAAAGAACTTTGTTATTGGACATTTGAGGTCGTATGTACACTTATAATAACCATTAGACTTGAGTCATTTGACCGCTTCCAAAAACTGTATCAAATAAAGTATCATGATACTAATATATGTAGTATCGAAAAAGTCAAAACGTGAAATTTTTAAAGAAAAAATGATGAACATTTAAAGAAAAATATAATAAAATACATTAATATCGTAATCAACCCAGTCAATCATATTTGTGTACGAAGGTCGGAATACGAGTTTGGTCATATTTACATATGCCAATTACGCATTACACATAATTCTTGTTAACATAATTGATTATGGATTCAACCTTTCAATCACACTTGTTAATACGGTCTAATCGACTTGACCCATTGAGCGGCGTTTCCACTGGCGAAGTTTTATAGAGACCAGGAGGGTCACGACCTTCTCACTTTTTTCCGTCTGAAGTGTTGGTTTGTTGGTCGGTAGTCGATTATATATATAAACAACCTAAATATCACAATGCTTAATTTACATGTATGTAAATCAGTGGTTCTGTAGTTCTTTAAATAAGAAGTGGTTCTGTAACGATCATCACCCTATATATATATATATATATTGGGTTTGACTCATCGAAACAAAGCGTTCTAAACTTTAGCTCCCCTAAGTAAAAAATCCTAGTTTTACCCCTGGATGTTTCCCATGAAGACTCATTCTCACCCATGTTTATTTATTGCTTATATTTAGGAGAGTAACTATTTCTTGTTTACAATTTAATTCCCATATAGGAGTAGGATACCCACGTAGTTGTAATTTTAGGACTTTCATGCATTGCATCTTTTATTTAAGCATTCCACTTTACGTTTAGAAGAATGAATTAAGAAAATGATTTCAAAGTCTTATTTTCTAATCTTATTTTCTTTGTGAGTATTTGTCTATTGAAAAAGGCTAGAAAGATTGACCATTTCGAGTTGATCGGTCTTTATCACTTGTCAACAGTTACAACTTGATACAAAATTAATGATGTTACACGAGTTAACCTAAACAATTACATATACTTTAATGTGTATAATATCGTTCGTGTTGTGTTTCACATGGTATATTAAAACTAGAGCTGTAAACGAATCGAAGAACACGAAAAATGGATTGCTCGTGTTTGTTTGTTAAGGAATTACCGAACGAGATTATTTGTCCATGTTTGTTTATTAAGGAAATGAACGTGTTTATGAACTATTCACGAACACTTATCAAATGTAAATAAACACAAACAAATATATTTATTTTATAATAAAATTTTCATTTTTCATTTCAAAGATTACAAAGAATCCAAAAAAAATAAATAAGTTATACCTACCATTATTACTCGAACATATATAAACATTTAAATGAACTAAGACAAATGAACATAAGCGAACACATTACATAACTTTCACGAACATTATAGAAAGTTCATGAACACAAGCGAACGAACGCGGCTGTTCTTCATGTTCGTACGAACGGAATTTCTTATCCGTGTTCATTTGTTTATTAAACGAACAAACACAAAACAAACTTCCCACCGAATGATTCACGAACTGTTTGTTGAAAGTTCGGTCATTTACGACCCTAATTAAAAGTGTCTTTAATTATATCGTTTTGTTTTTCACATGGTATATTAGCTTGCATATATATATGTTTATATCAAAGATGAAGCAAACATCGTAATGAATCTCCGCGAATCAACAGTCCTAGAGCTTGGTCAATTTCATTGAATGGAAGCTCGTGTGTTATAAATTCATCCAACTTTTGCCCCTCCTGAAACATCCATGCACATGTGCACGTTCTTATATCAATATACACATGCAGTCAAACACACTTGTTATATTAGTACGCGTGTGCACTTCCTACATACATTTGTACCAAAGAAATGAACATACCTTATGCATAAAGTGGTCGACAAAATCAGGGAGTTGGGTCTTTCCTTTGAAACCACCAAACACTGACCCGGTTATCGTTCGTCCGTCAAACAACTCCATTGGATGCAATGGCAACGTTTTTGGTTTTGGATGAATCCCCAATAATATTGTCATCCCCCATCCCTGAATTTGCCAATCAATTCAAATGCATTTAATTTATTCATACAAATTTTTACATATATACATCATTAGTACATATATATGTATGTATACATACACCATGGGTGGATAAGAAGGCTTCACGAAGAACATCAAGATTTCCCGAACACTCGAAGCTGAAGTCTACCCCTCCTTCTTTCATTTCCCTTATTTTCTGCACGGGTTTAATGGGAAAATATTGATATTAAGTTACATTAAGATCGATTCTGCTTAGTTGTCATTATATACGTGATCATAGCAAATATTACCTACCTCATGTACTGAAGAATTAAGATCCCTTGGGTTTATAAAGTCCGTCATGCCTAATGTTTTGCCTGTAAATTAACATAAAAGAAAATATGTCATTCAATGTTATCAGGACCGGCCCGTTATAGTTAAAAAATAAGCCATTGCTTTAGGCCCCACTTTTTTATAGGCCCCAAATTTTTAAAACTTCAATATTCTGTTGTGAATTCAAATTGACAATTACAATATAAAATCATCTTAGGTCGTTTGCAATCGAAAATCATCTCGGGTAAAAGAGGAAGGTTTCTAACGATAGGCCTTCAAATGTTTTTTCGCTTTAGGCCTTAAAAAACTTTGAGCCGGCCCTGAGTGTTATATATGGACTGAAACTACTGTAACATATATCGGTTGTGGTGACAACAAATGTGAGGTTTATAAATTTCAAAGGAGCTCCTTCACCTACTAGACTAGAGTTGAGATACGGACCAAACATCTGCCTAATTTAAATATTTAATAAGGAGTATTGGACTTTAACAGTCCCAACTATTAGTTTTTTGTCGCTATCGGTCCAACTTCTGAAATGGCGGTCCCAACTTTATCATTTTTTGCCACTAATAGACCGCCGTTAAAAAACGTTAACGACATTAACTTTTTTCTTTGAATTACAGACCAACGTAGGGATTTTTAGCGGCATTATAATACGAGTCGATTGATGTAAAAATTACCTCGAAATGATGATCCAAACGATGAAATTTGTACATCCGATTAAAGAGCCGTTAGGTTTAAACAACCCGGTAAAGCATCTTTTTGTCATTTGGAGCACCGTTTGATGTAATTTTTATATCAATCGACTCATATTCTTATTCCGATCAAAAAGCACAAAACGTCAACCTGAAATTCGAAAAAAAAGTTAACGGCGTTAACTTTTTTAACGGCAGTCCATTGGTGGTAAGGGAGTGCCAACACATATTTCAGAAGTTGGGACCGCTAGTGGCAAAAAACTAATAGTTAAATACTTCATTTAACAAGCATAATTAATAAACTGATGTCGATCAATTCCTATAATTTTCTATACGTTGTACCTTTGATACACTGTCAGCATTGATATCAATTCCTATAATTTTAGATGCTCCTCTTGTTTTTGCCCCTAGTATCACCTGCTTAATTTAACAAGACATAATTACCAAAACTGTTTTTAGCAAGAGTAAAAATCTGTTGCTAAACAACCAATAATACGTCGTTAAGTAGCTTTAACCGATATCATGCCATAGGCTGAAGTTAATTTCACAATAATATATATAGAGATACAGTGCTAGTATTACCGCCAAACCCACAGCACCCAAACCGAAAACTGCAACAGTTGATCCTTGCTGTATGTTTGCGACATTGATCACAGATCCAAATCCTAAAAGAACATATTAAATTTCAGACAAAATTCCCACAAAATCTTTTTGTCAGAAGCGCGTTGGAAAATGTTGTTTCCTACGCATTTCTTACAAAATATTGAGGCAGGAAAAAACATTTGTTTTTTAGCGTTGAATGGCCAAAGGAATAAGTAATAACTAATAATTACCTGTGGAGAGACAACAACTAAGTAAGATCATCTTATTGAGGGGAGCTTTTGGATGAATCTTGACGACACAAGCCGAGTCCATGACCGTGTACTCGCTGAAAGTAGAAGCGTTTAAAAAATGGTATATCGGTTTCCCATCTTGAGTCAAGAACCTTGTTTTCCCATCGTTTCTCATTACACTTTGTAACGGGTCAACTCCGAAGTTTGTACATAAATTGGTGGTTTTAGAGTTGCAATAAGTACATTCACCACATTCTCCATGAAAGATTGTAAGAACATGATCTCCTTCCACCATGTCCTCCACATCTTCCCCTACTGACTCAACAACCCTACATACATCAATTACACCACAATCAATTCATATGGCAAAATGTTAAAAAATTCTACATGATTTTCTATAGGGTAAAATAAATTAAGTAATTGTATAACCCTTGAAAATTTATATAAATTTAACTAGATTATAGCCGGGCTGCATCACGGGTTTGTGATTTTGTTACACGCATTACAACGGTATCATGCGTTGAGTTGGCATCGTCACTTCGATACACACGTAAAATTTTAATAAAAATATTATCAAGAATTTAATAATAATATTAACTCTTTATCTGTCAGACCCGTATGATGAGGCGACCGGTTCATGCGTAGGTGACTTTGTCAGGCACACGTGCTACTAAAAAGTTTCATCTTCCGTCCGTTACGAGGTGTAAAATGGTAATGCGTAATATATATATATATATATATATATATATATATATATATATATATGAGTGTTCATTTGAGAAGACCAAATATTGCGAGAAGCGTGAGAACCTTACTTCCCGAGTTTTTTCATAGCATTATTTTGGCTCAAATGTTACGTATATTAAAAACTAGAACCTAGAAAAAATAAAATTAAAAAAAAAATTTCGTCATTAAAAACATATATGTAACTAAAAAATATTTACAGCGAAAAAACATAGCTTTTAATATACGCAACATTTGAGCCAAATAAATACTATGAAAAAAATCGGAAAGTAAGATTCTCATGAGTTCTCACAGTTAGCAGGTGCTCTCAAATTACCACCTCCCTATATATTATATACATATATATATATATATAATATATATATATATATATATATATATATATATATATATATAAACTTAGGATTCAAAATACAATTAAATTAAAGTCCATCAGGTTGTCATGTTAAAGTAGAGCTTGAAGGTTAAATTTGTAAATTGGCTTTACTTTAAATTACTGGACTAAAAAACAAGTTCATTATGAAGGTCACATTTGAAAATATGTCAGAAACGAGTTAGAGGCCAGGTCAAATATGCAAATTGTACAAAGTTTGGGGACTAATACATAAGGCCCCCATCGGCCTTGTATATTAGTATTATACAAAATGATAACAACATTACCAAGAATATATAAAAAAAATACTAATGATATAACATAATTGCATAGCAAATGCGTAAGAAATTGCCATACATCACACGTAATATTTATGCGTCGCAAATGCGTACAAAATTACTACTCATTTGTTATGCATAACTTTTCCATCTTAAAACCATATAAGATTGCTACATATTTAGTACGCATTTTCTACATTTCTATATGCTTGTAGGGTGAAAATTGTGAATTTTGAGTCGAAGAATTGCAACTACAAAGGAAACATGAGGAGCAAATGACACAAAATGATTACAATTAGCGTTCATGACGATGTTTCGGCCGACAACTCTTTGAACAAGAAAACACTTTTCTTCACGTAGTGCCATCTTAAAACTAAAACTCTGATACCAGCTGATGCAGTTTCGAGTGCGATCAAATGGCTCGAGATGAATTAGTTAATCAAAGTCTTAAAAGAACCACAAGGGTTTCAAAAACAATGTTCTTTATTCAATGTCAATCATAAACTAACGTAAATAAACGTAGAAACCTAGTACTTATATTAATCCTAGCAACTCTAAAGATAAGAATAATTAAACAAACAAATTAAAAAAGATAATTAAAGAAATAATAATTCAAACTTAAACTTATAGATGTTCCGGCATCACTTTATCTAGAATATAACTAGTTGCTTGTTAGATATTATGGTAGACATAGGCTAGTTTCTTTGTTTAACCATATTAAAACAATGGTCATAACATTTGCTTATTGTATTAATAGTTGATTGTAAAAACTTGTATTTTGGGTTATTTACAACGTATGTTTTTTGGATTTTTTTCTATGTTTTCTTTTAGAAAAATATGGAAATTTTTTAAAATAAAATTTTGAATATTTAATATCTTGTTTGCTATGATTGCCTAGGATTTTCTAAAAAGTGTTTGTGATAAATCTATAGTATATAATAGACCTTAATTTAAAATATATAAATATCTACCTATTCTAATAATTAAATAACTCATCCACATGTCAACATTCTAACTATTCCACATATGATTTTGCTTAGGTGTCATCCCCTAATTTAATTTGATCGATGATTTCAAGACGGGTCATGGTATGCTCCATATTTAAACTAACCCGGTATGTACAAATTAAAAATTCACAAATTATCATCAATTATCTTCTAATATGATATGTTCAAATAAAAAGTTACCGATTATTAAAATTTATCTCCTAACCCGATATGTTTAAGTTAATAATTTACCAATTATCATGAATTATCTTCTAACCCAATATGTTCAAATTAAAAATTTGCCACTTATCATGAATTATCTACTAACCCGATATATTTAAAAAATAAATTTACCAATTATTATAGATAATTTCCTTTATTTTAGCATATGATTTTTTATAGGAAAATATTTATAAATATTCAAACCGATTTAACAAGGGATATGTTAAAAATAAATTTAATACCTAAATTTAGATAAAACTTATAAAACCGAAATCTCGTATAGTACACGGATACTAATCTAGTGTTCGTAATAAATGCATAACATTTTGTAAATAGTGTTTGTGGCATAAATGCGTAGCAATTTGTAATATGTGTTTGTAATAAATGCGTAGCAAACAATAAATCTAAAGTTTTAACACATAAAAATGTTTGTAATAAATGCATAGCAAACAATAATATGATTTGTAATTAATAACATGTTTATTTATAATTCTTTTAAGAATTTTATTAGCATAACATTAACAATTGTGAGGTTTAAATTCAAAGATGACCAACTCTAAAACCTTGATTTTTAGATAGATTAGGTTTAATACCCGTGTGATACACATGAGTTAAATAAAAATATTTAAAAAAAATATAACTATTATATTTAAAGATTTATAAATATTTTTGTAGAAATATCATTAATCATAAAGTTTTGGCTTCATCAACACTTCTAGTCAATTTTTTTCATCTCAAACTTCCTTGTATAAAGCAAATGACTTTCCTCTCTGTAAATGACCTTCAAAAACTTTAATTTATTAGATAGATAATATTTCTTTCTTGTGCGGGTGTTATATTGGTTATCATAATTGTCATTCAGCTTTATCATGTGATAGAAATATGGGACCATGCGTAGATTATAGATATTGCCTTAACTATGGGGTATGTGGTTATATATGTAAACTAGTTTAGTGCCCGCATTATGTTCGGGAACACAATTCAAGTGATGCTTTTAAGGATGTTCATGAATGTTCCATTTAGTTTTGAGACAAAACCATGGTAAAACGGAACACATGATATATTTTTAAAAATTAAATTTTTAGTATAACAATATTATTGTCAAATTAAAGAAATAAAGTGCTTAATTTTATGGTGTAGTTTATTTTTTTTAAATCATATAAAAATGTTATATATATTTATAAAACACTAAGGTCTTTAATTGTATTTTATTATCAACTTTATTCATAAGTTTCATTTTAAACTCTATCAAATATAAACCGACTCACATACACCCCTTGTAGTAAAGGGTTAAAAATATAAATACTCTTAAATTTTTTAGAATTCTCCAAAATATTAGGGGACAAAAATGTAATTAGTTTTATTATAATAATTTTTATATACATATTTTAAATAAAAAAGTTATTATTGTGAGATAATCTCTCAAATAATGCCACATAAGCTAAAAGATATAAAAAAATGCCACATATGATTTTTTGTTTTGGTATATTATATAGAATTCAAACTGGTTAGTGTTATGTGAACAACCAAATCAGTTTAAATCAGATTATGAGTTGCTTAACTAAGTCCCCTTACTAGTTGTGTGTATAGTACTAGACTAGTTTAGTGCCCCGCGCTATGCTCGGGAACATAACATTTAAGTGATGCTTTTAAGGATATTCATGAATGTTCCAATCAGTTTTGAGACATAACCGTGGTAAACCGGAACACATGATATATACTTTTAAAATTAGACTTTTAGTATAACAATATTATACTCAAATTTACTACACCATAAAGTGCTCAGTTTTATGATGTAATTTATTTTTTAAAAAAATTGTATAAAAATGTTATGTATATTTATAAAACACCGAGGTCTTTAATTGTATGTTATTATTAACTTTTAAGTTTCATTTTTAGACCTTATCAAATATAAACCGACTCATGTACACCTTTTGTAGTAGAGGGTTAAAAATATAAATACTATTAAATTTTTAGAATTCTCCAAAATATTAGGGGACCAAAAATGTATTTAGTATTATTATAATATATTTTATATACATATTTTAAATAAAAATCATTATGAGATAAACTCTCATATTATGCCACATAAGCTAAAAGTTTTAAAATTGTGCCACATAAGCTTTTTACGTTTTCCTATATTATATAAAGATGAACCATGTAATGATTTAATTAAATTCTTCAAAATCGATCGTAAGTGGCATTTAATAATCCTAACAAATTAACTAGCTACTATGTAACTTGTTACAAGAAAAATGAATGATGAAGTTTTAGGAGAAAAATGGCGCCAAAACCCTAGTAAATTCAAATGATTAATGTGCATTATATAAACTTCATGCATATTGTTAATTAGTTATAAACTAGATATTAGATCGCCCGCGCGTTGCAGCAGTCGGCTCACGAGTTCGGGTACGTCTTGCGTATGTGACTTTATTAATGTGTTAATAAGAAAAAATTCAGGTCTCGTACATCACGACACAATGTCGTAATATGTCACATATTAAAAAGTAACTAAATATGAAAATTAGAAGTTGAACGATAACACAGCCAAATTCAAAATGTTGAAGTACTATTATATGTCAAAGGAGAGTAAGAGAACAAAGTCAAAAACTTATTAGAGGCTAAAATGAAAATTATTAAAAGTTGAGGTCTAAAATCGTAAATATATAAAAGTTTAAAAAAAATGACACGTGACAACATGTGGTTGGACCACGTATCACCACGTGGTAGGCCCTCCATAACCGACTTTCCAATATAGGAAGGTATATAATATTTTTTTTGATGCAACTTTCAATGTAATGTAGTGGTAACTGGTAAGAGCCTTGGATTCTCCAAAAGAGACCCAAGTTCTAGTCCCACTACTACCACTTTGGAAGGGGCAAATGAGGGCAATGAAGAGAGACTTGTGACAACACAAGTTTGATCTCTGAGCCAAACGTGTTTTACCACTACCTTGTCGTCGTGCCTACGGGCAGACGGGTTAGTGGGTTTCCCTCGAATTGGAGTCGGCTTAATAGGTGGGTTTTGGCTACCTAGCGTTGTTTGTGTTCGCAGAGCGTTTGGGGTTGTCTTTCGCCATTGGGTTACCCTGGGTAGCCGGGCTTTATTCGTTTCGCTGTCCAAATATATATATATATATATATATATATATATATATATATAAATAATTTTTTTGGTATATATGTTTCATTGTTTTTTTAACAACCTGCTGACAGCAAGACTATAATCCCTGATCTAGTGCTCTTAATACAAATATGTTACCAATGGGTCACTAACCCCATTGACGTATGCTCCATTGCTGCTTTTATAGGGTCACGTTTATATTTGACATTTCACAACAAAAATCAACGAAGAATTTTATCACAAAATAATAGGGCGGCAGCCTGAAAAGGAAACCAAAAAATAACCTATAAAAAATGTAACAGCCTAATGCCAACACTATTCATACTTTTTAAGTGTTATATGTTTTCATACAAGTTTTGAGTTTGTGTAAGGGTGATCTGCTTTGTCTATTTTTAAACAAGAAAGGGATTTATAATTTTCCAAGCAAAGGTAGTTATAACTTCTCATATAATTAAATTTATAATATTTATCTTTGTCTATTTTTTAAGAGGAAACATACGTACATTTATAATCTTTGAATGTTTCAGATAATTAAGAGTTCAAAATGTTACCCGGAGGCCTCTGTGCCCAAATATCCGAGGATACACCTGTTGAGACTCGTTCTGTATAAAAGTAAGTAGTTGTGAGAGATCGAGATCCATCGAGTTCAAATGAAAACTATTAAATAAGATCGAGGTATGTATAACTGTATTGATCATATATACCTCTCCCCGCCATGCACTAAGATCAGTATGACAAATTGAAGCGAAAAGGATTTTGATTCGAACTTCTAACTTCTGAGGTGGTTGAACACGAATTTGTTGTATGGAGAAAGGTTGGCCAGGACCCCATGCCACAGCAGCTTTAAACATTGTACATATATTCATATAAGAATTATAAAATTAATTTGGTAATTTATGCATATGAATGTAATTTAATTTGTGTTGTTACTTGTATAAATTTAGAATATATATATCCATCTTAAACAATTCTAAACTTTATAATAAGTTCGTTTTAAATATGAAGTTATGCTTGTATGACATATATATGTAGTAAACAAACCTGTGCATGTAATTTCTTTGACAGAAGAACCATTAGCTTCTTGTTTGGTGTACATCTTAATCTTGCTTCGTTTGGATGTTGTTAGATATGGTGATGGTAAATGTAGTTTCAAGATTTGATATTTTTGCATCTATTTATAGAAATTAATTGTAATAAGTCATGTGGGGTAGGATTAGTTGGCAAATACTATTATGTGGTATGGATTTAATGGTCTTATGTCCAGTTGGATATACATTCAAACAAAACATTAGTGGTGAATTGTAGAACTAATAATTAAGGCTTGATCTTCATGGGTTGCAACTTGCAATCTCCTTATTTTTGGGGACGACTAGGTCGAACTGGTTGCAATCTCTTTATCTTTGGGATGACTAGGTCGAACGGTAGACATGAAACAACACCAATTAAGGTGTCCAAGGAAGGGACGTCTCACGGTAACAATCATGTGTCGTGAGAATCAATAACATGACAGTGAAGAAAATAGAGAAAACAATTGAAAGCGAGAGAGAGTTTTGTGCCTATGGATTTTCATCGACGTATTATAGCTTATTTATAGACTACCTTATGATGTATGTATGATGGTATGGTTGTGGTTCCAATTTTGTTATGAGTTTGTTGTTGAAATTATAATGTCAAACTTATTAAGTCAATATGTATTTAGGTAATAGGCTAAGGACCACTTATCTAACTCGTGTAATTAGGGTTTGATAATCAGTTTTAGATAACTGATATATGTTGGTTATATATGTTCAGTTAATCACCAACAGTTATGTTCATTGGAGATACCCTTTGGTTAACTATATATAGGTCTAGATTGATCAATGTAAAGAACAAGTTTATCATCTATAAAATTCATTGTTACATTGATCTTATTTGATTGTTCTTATATTCGTTGATCGTCATGGTGAAACATCACTATGGACGTCGATTCAGCCCTTACTTGAATGCCTACGAACCGCATCAGAGCACATGTTAGTGATGTTACGATCAAGGGACCAGTTCAACATCCAAGGCAAATCCAAAGAGCACTTGGACCGAACTGAAAACAATCAGGCAACAACCTTCAATTCACAAGAATTATAATCTACCCACAAAATTCTGGAACTTATGTTAGGATATTAGATAATTGTAGTCAAGGTATCGATCTCAAGTAGGTAAATACTTTGTGAATCGATTTTACTACTATTTACTTTATGTTAAGCTTAATTAAGTGTTATTTGTGTTCGTTATCTAAAATTTTACTTTTCCACACAAAACCCATATTTAAAGATCGAACTAGATGGTGACCGAGATAAACTATCTGGAGCCTTTGTGTTGCGACGGGTACATTTGCCCTAGTATGTAATATTTGTAAAGGTAAAATAATGTTTTTATAAATTTAAAACTTGTATATTCTAAAGTACTTTTGGAAAATAAAAATATATAAATATCACACAGCAAGGACAATTTGGTTTTTGCCACATAAGGGGTAATACTGTAAATTGGTTAAATCTTTTATATGTGGTTGTGGGTGGGGTGGGTTTCCCTTTGTAGCGGGAGCAATGGCGGTCGTGCGAAGGGGTCAACGTCGGTTGTTTCCAGCGTCTACCGTGTTGCATATGGGATTCCCACTTCACCCGTACATGTATGTGATTCCCACTTCACCCGTACATAGACGTATAACATGTATGTGATTCCCACTTCACCCGTACATGTAGCCTCTTTAGTTTCCGGTCGCTTCCGTCGATGATATTTTTTGGATATGCGATATGCCACCGGTTGTCGTCATTGTATGGGGCTCACAGGAATCTGTTTGCGAGGGCGGGATGGGCATTTTCCTCTTCGTGTTGAAGGTGAGATGCCACCGGTTTTTGTCAGTAGCCACCTTTGGTAGCGTATTTCTAACTGTCACAGCTCCACCCTCTATCTTTGTCTTCGTCTCCATCTACCGGTTTTCCCTATGGCTTCTTGTTTGGCCCCTCTGCTCGATGAGAATGCAGTACCATCTAAGAGCACTGATCAACTTCTTATTTGTTTTTTAGAAGAGAGGAGGTTTCATACCCGTTATTCGTTCTATATATGATGATGAGATTTTCATCTGAGGCCACATATCAAAAAATATTTTTTTTTCATGAATTTGAGTTTGAATCTTGATAGTTGGTTATGCTTAATATTCCTATTAGTTTTGATTGAATCAAATTTACGGTTGCCAAATGGTTATATTTGTGTTTGTAGGTGGATGCATAGTCAAAATAATGTTTTATTTTTTAATCTTTAACTAGTTTTACACTATGAAAAAGCATGACAACAGTGTTGGAAAATTTGATAATTGTGAATGGATATTAATTTATTATAATTATTTTATGTGGTTAATTGAAGAGAGACTCTTAAGTAGAGTCTTTGATTACACTTGATTAGTCTTAATTAGATGGTTTAATATCTAATTAAAAGTGGCTTATTAAGTGTGATCTTCCACTCACCCTCATGTTATAAGTTGTAGGCTTTGTGCCTAACTTTGAAGAGAGAAGAATAATCATTTCATAGAGATTAGTTCTCTTTGATCCAATATGAACTTATTATCATTTCCATATACGCATCATAACAACATCTTATACAATGCAACCTCGGGTGCGGGTTTATATCCGGCAGTACACATACTGTTCCAGTTGTTGTACCCTGGGAGACAGACGCGCTCGTCTTAGAGGAGGCGCGGAATTTGTTTTAAGGGAAGCGTGTTGAACACGTGCCTCAACCATAACCATTAACGTTATTTTGATCAGTTTTGCAGTTAACAGAGTTGGAGTCAAGAACATGAATATTTAGTTCAAGGAACATATAGACGAAGGTGATGACACTAGACGTGTGGACGACTCAAAAGTTTATGGATGTTTTATTTATTAAAACGGTTTGTATTTGTGTAATTTCTTCTTTACATGTATTTCTCATTTGGGTTTGTAAAAGTAATGTACTAGTGAATTTCCCAAGTATAACGAGAGTATCGTTATAATATTCAGTTAATTATTTTAATAAAAGTGAATTATTTCCAACAAACTTAAAACAGATTTTATAAAAATTGTTTGATACAATTTTAAAACCTTTATCAAGGATTTGGTTCACAAAAGATTAAAATAAAAACTATTTGAGATTTTAGTTAAAATCCGTTAAATATATTTTATTGGGAAATAATATGTATTAGTACAAATTTGTGTTTGGATTATATATAGATTGGAGTACAATCTAAAATCCTAACTTTGGTGGTACAATTCAAATGGTTTGATTCAATTAGCTTGAGTTTAAAAATATTGCTAATTGTGTATTTTTCTAACAAGTGTTAGAATTGATTTGGTTAATAAACCATACGATAAAAACGTTTCGGTAAACGTTTGGTGTTCTAATAAGAGTGTTAGAATTGGTTTAGTTAAGAAACCATATGACAAAAACGTTTCGATAGACGTTTGGTTATCTAACAATAATGTTGGAATCGGTTTAGTGTATGAACCACATGACATTAACGTTTGGTATAAACGTCTAATTATCTAACGTGAGCGTTAGAACCCGATTGATTATCTAGCATGAATGTTGGATATTAATTTGGTAATTGTTAAGAATGTTTTGTGTAAACGTCTTTTCATACCCAACAAACGTTTAGCGTTTACTAATCATATGAAACAATGTGTTTTATGAATGTTGGATATTCATGTATGTTAAAGATGGTTTGTATTTCTATAACCATTTAGAAATTATGACTTTTAATAGTTATGAATGACATGAATAATAATTTGAGTTATTAACATGAAGAGATGGTTCATGTTTCTAAACCATTTAGATATAATGAGCTTTAATGGTTATGGATATCATGAATAATGATTTAAGGAATTAACATCTAAGAGATGGTTCATGTCTATAACCATTTAGATATAATGGGTTTTAATGGTTATGATGTCATGAATAATGTTTTGAACAATTGATATGTGAGAGGTGGTTTTTATTATATAAACCGGAAAGTTCAAAAGTTTTGTTATAATCGTTTATTTTCTAACATGTGTGTTAGAAACGGTTTGTTAATTACGATGATTAACATATATAAAACGATTATGTAATCGTTAATATTTAATAAATGTGTTAGACCGCATACCATACATTGTATGTAAACATGTAGTTTCTAACGTGCTCGTTAGATCTTGTTTAATTATCTAACAAGAGTGTTAGATAGGATTGAACTAATATGGTTATAAATGTTTTATGTAAACATTTGGTTCAACATTGTGATATAAAATAATTACATATTTGGAAGATGTTTGTGTAAACATTGCATTTCTAACATGAGGGTTAGAAATAATGTCATAATCTCAAGTTGTTATTACGTTTTGTGTAAACGTATAACTTCAAATCAATATGTTAAACCATTGAGTTGTGGAAAGTTGAAAAATATATATAAAGTTAGAGTTTGACACCTTGATTTTTTAGAATCAAATGATAAATAAAAGTTGTCTAAGCTTTGTAATTATATATTTTGCAAACCTTAAAAAGAAAATGTTTTGGATTATATTATAACAATAGTTTTGCATAAACTATTAACACAATTTGTGTTTTTGAAATAAGTAGTTCTTAACAACTTTGTGTTGTTGTTATATATATTTTGTATTGTTCGAATACTGTTACTTGAGATTAGTAAAGAGTTACACAACATATTGTTATCCGGACAATTAAGTGACTGTTCAAAGTATAGTTTCAAAAATGAAACGAGGATATGACGGCATGAGATCTTACTGAGGGAGTACCTCTTGAAAATCAAATAAATATGCCATTGGATTTATTCCAAGAATGTATTAAATTGACACAGATCATTGCGTGTCATGGATAGTTATTATTTCAACAACTCTCGTGCTATTGGAATCATAGTCGATGGGATTAAAATCGAGTAACTATAATGGGGCATATGTCACTAAAGGTGATCGTCATATAAGATGATGAAAGTGTTGAAGATTGCAACACAATATGATTTTATTTGTTAGAAATCATTTATATATCCGAATAAATTATGATGAATCCTATTTGGATTATGTAGTTTCGATGTTGTATAATTGATGTGTTCAATATCTTAGGATAACACATGCAGTTAATACAATGAATTAAATCAAAACACGTGTGACATGCATAATAAATTGATGTCTATTTAACCGGATAGTGCAAGAAGCACAACTTCAACTTGTGAGTCGTTATCATGACTAATGATGTAGTCATAAGTGAGACATCAAATTTGAAGACATATATATATATATATATACAGGGGAGGGTTCATTTGAGAAGAGCAAATATTGCAAGAAGTGTAAGAAATAGTTAAATTCATCAATTTTTTCAACAAAAAACGTTTTTAACATACAAAAAAAATGATAGAAATGCAATATTTATTCATTAACTTTGACATACAAAAAATAAAATTGATTAATTTTCGTTTTTTTGTTAAACCTACACATGTGGAAGTCATGTGTAAGTTAGGTTACTTACACATGTGTAGGTAAATTTAAAACGCTAAAAATACATACGTAAAAATATTTTAATGATTTTTTTAGTTTATACATTATACATTTGTATGTAGGAAGTTAATTTATTAAAAAAAACTAAACCATTGATAAGTTTTTTTAGTGGTTTAGGTTTCTTCTTTTTCTTCTTGCAATATATGAGTCTTCTCAAATGAACCTAATCCTATATATATATATATATATATATATATATATATATATATATATATATTATTGTGTTAAATTTACTTGGTGTAAATTGTAACACATGATAAAATATATATATATACTGTATATATATATATGTTGTCATAAATTGAAACGGACCCGTGAGTGACATGTAATATGTGATTTATCATGAGAAATGAAGTACATGTAGATGGGTCTACTATCTTCAATGTTGATTTAACTATGTAGAAGATATGATCTTCATGATGAATAATATACTAAGTATATATATTTTCAAATCAACAATGAACAGCGCGTATGAGAATCTGTGAATTCCATGTTATGGTTATCAGTCTAGTATGACTGTATCTCAGCATGACAGTAAACCATTTGTTGATGATATGTTATTTGCGAAAGTGACTTTAAATAAGACTTTGTTAAAATCTTTATGAGTCAGTGGCGAAGCGCTAAATATCAAGCTCATAGATGTCATATTCCTAAATGAATGATGAAGTTTTGTATGTTTGAGAAACATACATATGAGACATTCTCAAATACTGCAGATTTGAGATGATGATTTGTCTAAACCGTGAAATGAAATTCTTGTTGGAATGTATGTGATGTTGGTTCTTAGGGCTGTGAAAATCAGAATGATGCATCTTCTGTTCACATGCTAGAGTATTGTAGTCTAAAGCATGCTAGACTATTACTAATTAATTATGGTGCTCTATGGAGACTAATTAACATGAAACATTCACATACATATCACAAGAATTAGTTGCGGAAACAAATCAAATGATGACTTTCATTCAATATAAGGAAATGATATAACTTGAGGAGAACTCAAGTCTCTAGGTTTATCCTAGATGAGAAACTTAGATTTAAGTTTCAGAAGGTTAATGAAAAACTTATGGCCCAGGTAAGAAGTTCATGACTAAGGCATGTGTTGCTATAGTTAACTCAAAAGCTCATCTAAAGCATTGTAGTTTGCCTTAGTTAACTCAAAAGCTTATCTAAGCTTTGTAGTTTCCAATTAAGCATTCATGAACTCCGTGATATAAAGATAGGGTCTTGATCAAATCATGATCGTCAGCTTGCTGTCATAAGTAAAGTCACAAAACTTGATCAAATGGCAAGAAATGTGGGGGAGAAGCCATTTAAGAAACAATCCTTTCAGGGTATGTGAAAATGGTAATTGATCCGAAAGTTGGTTTATGTTATCCAATACCACTTAAATGTGGGGGTTACTTGCATTTGATATAAGAATGTGGAATGTTTAGCAATATGGATTTTATAATCCAAGTAAATATTGCAAACATGTGAATGCCAATTGATTAGTTAATGATCTAGTGAACAAAGGCATATAGTGAAGATCTATTCACTTAAATTGCATTTTGGTGGTCACTAAAATTGCCTATTGGCATAGTGAAGATTTGTTCACTTAAATTGCATATTGGTGTTCACTTAAATTGCATATTGTATTTTCAAAACCAAAGACTAAAACTAACGGCCTAAAGTTATAGTCTTTAAAAGTGAAAATATGCAAGGTTAACTTAAGAGTTAAACTGTAGACGGACAACCAAGCTCGATTGTAAACTATTGTGACTTGACAAAGTCAAATAAAATAGCTTGGATCCAAGAACCTGAGAGTTAACTCGAGATTGAGTTGTGGAATGAGACTAAAGCCCGTGAAAAGCTAAGTTTATATGAAGGAAACCTAACTCGGTTGACTGGAGATCCCAAGATCCGAGTTCAATAGGACAACCTACTCGTATGAACTGGTAAGGTCACTGTGGGGGATTAACTAAGAAAGAGGAGTTAACTGATAAAACGCCCACGTCTTTTAAAGGGAGTCTACTATAAGGATCTAGTAATCTTCCTAGTCCATTCCTAAAAGTGACAAGTATGAGGCTAAGCCTATGGCTTTTAATGATTCGACTCATGTAGTCACATGTGATGAATCACCTATGTCAGAGAGAAGTGGGGTCGTTTCGAATGGAATTGGAGGGCACAATTCCTAGAGCTCTCGCAGAACCAGGAAAGTGTTCCATGACCATTATTGGACACGACAGTGAGGGGATGACCCGACTAAGAAGAGTCTTGTGTGAAGCGTATTGTCACCTACACAAATGGCAGACGAGTTCAAAGACATCACGTTCTACTTAGAGCCAGTAGACTAAATGCGTTTCATGAACGAAGGTTCAAAGGGTAACACCTACCTATCGTATGCAAGATTCAACTGTCGAGATTTCATTGGATATTTTGTATGTTTTGATAAATCTCCATTCATGTGGGGGATTGTTGGAAAATTTGATAATTGTGAATGGATATTAATTTATTATAATTATTTTATGTGGTTAATTGAAGAGAGACTCTTAAGTAGAGTCTTTGATTACACTTGATTAGTCTTAATTAGATGGTTTAATATCTAATTAAAAGTGGCTTATTAAGTGTGATCTTCCACTCACCCTCATGTTATAAGTTGTAGGCTTTGTGCCTAACTTTGAAGAGAGAAGAATAATCATTTCATAGAGATTAGTTCTCTTTGATCCAATATGAACTTATTATCATTTCCATATACGCATCATAACAACATCTTATACAATGCAACCTCGGGTGCGGGTTTATATCCGGCAGTACACATACTGTTCCAGTTGTTGTACCCTGGGAGACAGACGCGTTCGTCTTAGAGGAGGCGCGGAATTTGTTTTAAGGGAAGCGTGTTGAACACGTGCCTCAACCATAACCATTAACGTTATTTTGATCAGTTTTGCAGTTAACAGAGTTGGAGTCAAGAACATGAATATTTAGTTCAAGGAACATATAGACGAAGGTGATGACACTAGACGTGTGGACGACTCAAAAGTTTATGGATGTTTTATTTATTAAAACGGTTTGTATTTGTGTAATTTCTTCTTTACATGTATTTCTCATTTGGGTTTGTAAAAGTAATGTACTAGTGAATTTCCCAAGTATAACGAGAGTATCGTTATAATATTCAGTTAATTATTTTAATAAAAGTGAATTATTTCCAACAAACAGTGAGTTTTAGAATGAGTTTTGACTTGGTTTGATGAGCCCTGATTTTGAGAAACAAATACACCCCGCAGCAACGTGCTGTTGGATAAATCATGAACTTGAAGCTTGGTATTTTGATTCTTGGTATGAAATCAAAATCCCTAAATACCAAACCGCAAAAGAAAACACTCGCACACATGTCTATCTGTAGAATATCGGAACCGGAAAAAAACCTAGTTAAACCGGTCAAATACCCGATCATACCCGAAACGGGAACCAACCCTACCCGGTTCTTAACTTTGTTGATCAAAACCGGACACAGTTTCTACCCGGAACCGCTTCTTTATAAAACCCGGTTTGTGCATGCCCATCACAGCCCAAGAATGGATTGGTCGCGCGTCTGCAGGGGCGGCTTTATAGCTTGTTAAAATAGGCGAGCGCCTTAGGCCCCAAAAAGTTATAGGCCTCATTTTTAAAGTGTTTACTCGGATACATATATTTCTTTCTTTAAGACTGGTTATTAAAATGAAGCTAGATCAAATGGTTAAATGCTTCTTTTTATATGCTTGACATCTAGTGTTCGATCCCAACTCCTTGCATTTAAAAGAATACTAGGTTTAATACCCGTGTGTACACACGGGTTGAATATTAATATTTAAATAATTATTAATAACCCAATTTTTAAGGAATTGTAAAATGAATTTTTAGTTTACATATTACAGGTGTAAGTAACAAATTTATTAACAACCGAACAAAAAAATGTTAATCATGTTACATGTAATCAACGAATATTGGAATGCTATTTGCATTCATCCATTGTCGGTGAGTTCCGCAATCAATACAATGAAATAAACAAAAGATTAGCCAAAAAGTATTAACTTAACACAATAATACACATCTCATCAACAATCATACTCGTCATAGATAAAGATTCATTGGGGTATATATATAGATTGTTGATCTATGATAAAGCATCATCTCCTACAAAAAGGTGACATTACTATCGGGTTAGCAATCACAATCTTTTTCTTAGGCCATACCAACATTGAGATTGTCCCTTTAAATTGTATATAAAGTCTCTTATATGAAACTGGCTCTCTTCAAAATATGTATAAAAAACATGACAAACTTCAAGAGTATTACTTATCGAGAAGTGAAAAATCATCCATTGTTGCATTTTGTATTTTTATTCTTATGAATGATGTTGCTAATTTTTGACCCACTTTAGTTATAGAATAGCAATACAATACATCATGGTATTTTCCCCGCATTTAAGCTTTTAAAAATAAATTTGTAGATGCATAATACGCATCTCATCAACAATCATACCCGTCATAAAATAATAAAATATATCCCAAAACATTAAAAGCGTACATATGAATAAAAATATATATTAGATCCTATTCGGATGTTTTAAGGAATTGTCTGAACATCAAATAGAAAAGGAAGAATACATAGCATATTGAAAATTACCATATATCTAACGCCTCTAAGGACAACATGAGGAAGCTCACACATTGTGCATGGAAATCTTGAAGCAACTTCTTCTGGCGTTTCCTTTGCATCGTCGAAGTCACCGGTTCAAGCGTAAAGAGACCACCAAACATCGATCAATGGTCATCATTTGGTCAAGAGAAGACTGCCATCGCAAATACTCGGTTACTTATTCCTGATGGTCTAAAGAGATATACATGAAAAAGAGAGAATAATTTGCCTTCAGAATGTCCTTAATCTGTTGTTGCTGATAAAAAAACCAATACACATAATTAGAAAACACAGTATCTATAAGAAAGATGCATACAAATCTAAGACAATACATATCACTTACTTCAATGATGTCCAAGTTTATTAGCCTTAGAATAGGTTTACCACACCAACACTTCATCTATGTCTAACTCAAATACTTCAGATGCATCTAAACTTTTCTATATATTTAAGCCCACATTTGAACATTAAAGAACAACACAATACTTCAAATGCATCAATAATAACATCCAATATAAAAAATGATCTGAGAACAAATACAATGCTTCATCGGATAACTTTACAATTCATATCTTCTTATTTAACATTTATAAAGATGATATTTTTTTACCAAACCAACAGCCTGCAATAACATACATCTTACAATTATCATTTGACCCATTTGACATACCATCACCTTGACTTCTCATTACTTGTAGCAAGGATGTACGTATCATTATCACATTTGATATACCATCAAATATCAGTTTTACCCAAACATCAATGAAATCATATGGTTATTCAGAAAATGGAAATACACCATGAAGCAGCAGAAAAAACTCAAATACTAATTAGAAAAATAATGAAATCATGAATTGATAAAACACTCAAAGACCAGAAAGAACTTCTAATTAAGACCTGATTATTTGATTGGTGCGTTTAGTTCAAATAAAACCAATGAAACTTTAGTAAAATACCTGAACAAACATAAGATCAAAGGATGCATATTTATGAAAAACACAAACACACCTAAATTTGAAGAAAGTTTGAAGATGCACTTGTGATGAACATATAGGCTTGTTTATATAGGCTTTTTTCCAATAACTGTAAAATTGAATTGAATTGGAAATCGGAGGATAGTCGGAAAGATAACGTGATTTGCATAATTGAAATTACCAAAATCGTGATTCTGATGCGTTTCTTCATGATTTAAACAAAACCACAATTTGCCTTCAAGAGCAGTTTAATGAATTGAAAATTACCTTGGTTAGGGTTTGGCGCTCAACAATTATGATCGTATAATGAAGACTTTCAGTCAATTGTTTCCATCTAAACCCTTGTCGCTCAAAACACTCCTTATTTCCGGTCAATTGTTTCCTTTTTAGACCATTTCTGAATTGTGATGCTCGGTGCCCAAATCAGACCCTTTCTCCATGTTATAGAACCATGAATTTGGAATTGATATGTGATTTACATAATTGAAGGAAGTTCAATCAACAGCCAAAATTAAATCCTGTTGCTCGGCGCCCAAATACAACACTGTATATGCCGCCCAATTTTTAATTCGCCTAAACCTAGTTTCAACTCCAAGATGTCATTGGGCCAGCCCGATGAGTCATAACTAACTTAGTTAAATCATATATTATTATGTTAACAAATTAACAATATAAATAACTTGAAAAATAGTTTAAAAAGTTTGAATGAAAAATAGTTTAAAAATTTGAAAGTATGTTAAGATTATGAACAATTAAAGTTTATAATTTAAAGATAGATAAATATTGTTTAATGATAACTTTAATTTTGCAAAGAAATTTACATTTCATGATTTATGAACATGTAGAACAAATAACCATTCTATTTCACAATTTTAAAGTAATATTTGTTTATTTGAGACTTGTTCTTAATAAATTAAAAATGGTTACTTGATGATCTTGGTTTATTTGATGATCATAGTTGACGCTTCATAAAATTTGAGAAAAAAAAGCCTCATATTTTTTATTCGCCTTAGGCCTCCAAAACGGTTGAGCCGCCCCTGCGCGTCTGGTCACGCGTCTTCTCCATTTTCTAACCAAAGTTGTATGTTTTTAACTTTTACCTTTGTTTTGAGCTTATGTTTATGCTTGCTACATTGATATTTAGCAAGTTTCATCAATATCGAAATTGATTTTTTAGCAAGTTTCATCAAAATCAAAATCTTAAGTGTAAAACTTTTATAGAAGTGTTTTACGCTTGTTACATTGATTTTGAGGTCATAACCGCCAGAGCCAATTTTTGACTAGCTAGTGTTGATCTTTCATGCACGCTTGTTCTAGTCATCACACGAGCGAATTGAGAAAAAGATAGTTTGAATATAGAAGTGGTTTTCAAAAGGATTTTAAGGTCTAAGGTCGTAGTTAAGATGGAGGCATGCCTCCCGCTGCATTAGCCAATGGACCCACTTGTTGGGACCCTCCTTAACACCACTCTCAGCTATATGGCTCTCATGGTTAGGTGGCTAGTTGTTTTCCAACTTCAAGACCCTACACTAAAAGTGGCAAAAATAGTGCCCACAAGTATGAATCCGGTACCTCGATCAATATCTTACCTTACTTTCTCAACTTGTATTTCAATTTAATTTACGTGTCATATAATGTTTTTAAAACCGGAACGACATTTCTAGCTAGCTGTTTAATAGGTCAAATTGGTAACATTAAATTCAACGAATATCCGTACTACATTTTCTCCTAACGATTTAAGTTTTATTGATATATTAACTTGTAGGTAACATATGTTATTTTAACGATGTTTGACGCTATTTCCAGTACTTGAGTGATCTTTTTCAAGAAAGGATGCCATGCAATTATTTTTACTAATTTTGATTTTTCATGTCTGACTTACATATCAATGAGGAAACACACTAGTATAGTGGAAAATTAAAACCCTCTTGAGTAATGGTTGAACCTAACACCATAAACATGAATTGTGTGAACAATTATGATGGTTTGAATAGTAAGTCATTTCTGCCCTATTTCTCCTTGTTCAAATAGTCTTGAACTCGTGAATCATATCACATCATATTATTTACCATGTACTTCAAAATGTTAGGGACCCTTATGTTGGTCATACAATTATATACACCAAAAGGTTACATGTGTTAGTTTGTTTGGTCCCATCTCACTCATCATCACATATAAATAATCATGTCCTTGCAACTACTTTATGCACACCTCCCCTATCTTTTTTTCTTATCGATCATCCTCTTCTTTAAACTCTAGTAATAATGTCTGAAGAGGGAATGAGTTTATCTATGAACGTTAATGGCCAGTCTAAAGTGCCACCCGGGTTTCGGTTCCACCCCACCGAAGAAGAGCTTCTTCACTACTACTTAAGAAAGAAAGTCGCGTACGAAAAGATTGATCTTGATGTTATTCGTGAAGTTGATCTTAACAAGCTTGAACCTTGGGATATACAAGGTGTGAACATGTGTTTTTCTTTAGTTTAATGCACGTATATATATTCCATAAGGGGCCTCCTATCCCCACATCACTAACACTAATCTCAAACGGCCGCGAAGGTACGTAGTAGTGTGGGATTAACTTGTTAGTGACTTAGTGGTGTGGTATAGCATGCCTCAAGATTTGCATAGTTTAGATTTAACGATACACATTTTCGGTTTATGTAGAGAAGTGCAAGATAGGATCCACTCCACAAAATGATTGGTACTTGTTTAGTCATAAAGATAAGAAGTACCCTACTGGAACACGAACCAATCGTGCTACGGCTATTGGTTTTTGGAAAGCCACAGGACGGGATAAGGTCATTTACAGTAGTGTTACGCGTATTGGTATGAGGAAAACACTGGTTTTCTACAAAGGGAGAGCACCTCATGGCCAGAAATCTGATTGGATAATGCATGAATATAGACTCGACGAGATTACAAACCTAGATGCATGCGTAAGTTTCTCTAGTTTTCGTGTTATTAATTAACCAACTTAAGCTTGATGAACAAAGGTGTGAGTACTGAGTTATATATTTGCCCAAAAAAAATAACAAGAATTCAGGTTATAATGTTTTCCTGAACATGAAATTAATGTAGAGTGGAAACAATATTATTTGTGGATGTTATGTAAAAACATAACTCAATTATGAAGTATTATAAAAAAATACTTGATTCATAAAGTGATTTTTTTACCCAGGGTTCAAACTTGTGCGATTCAACTCAAGAAGACGGATGGGTGGTATGTCGTCTATTCAAGAAGAAAAACTACCATAAAGTGCTCGATAGTCCCCAAAGATCGCAATCGGCCTCAATAGATTCACCAACACAATTGCAAACATTAAACAAGGATGGTGTTCTTGATCAATTACTCATGTATATGGGTAGCAATAGGTCATGCAAACAAGATATCAAGTCATTAACCGCAAACAACTCGACGCAGCAATTCATGAACCCTATTAGCAATAGATTCCACCACCTTCCAAGGCTCGAAAGTCCCACTATAAACTCAACCAACTTTGATCAAGGATTAACATTCAAGACCTATGCAAATGCCCAAGACTCAAGCACGTGTCTTGATAATTGGGCGGACCTTGAAGGGATTATGGCCACTCAACCAAACGGTCAAATCGAGTCTACAAAGCAGTTATACTCTTTATATGGTGAACCAAATAAAGCCTTTTGTTTCCCACTTGACCATGAAGATCAAGAGCCATCTCACCTATGTGGTTCGGTCACAACCACTAGATTGAACCAAGTGGTGTACACGAGTGAGATAGATCTGTGGAGCTTTGCTCAATCATCGTCATCGTCGTCATCCCCAAATGGACTATGTCACTTGTCAGTATAATACTATACTTATGTACAAATTATCATAATACAGTCACATAATGTAAAGTACGTAGTAGAAATATAGGAAAATAGGGGTTTAAGTTGGTGCATGAATTGACCAAATGTAAGGTGATTGATGGCTAGGTATAGACAATATTCTAGAGGCATATAATATAGAAACGGAATGAATAAGAAATAGTGACTAAAGGTGTATCTTTGTATGTGTGCATTGGTGATGGATTTGTGGGGTGCACCATCTCGCCCATGTATGTCATATAACAATTATGTCATCCATCACATTGTATTATTATAATTTCAATTAAGATCTGGAGCTTGTTTTTATCTTATTAGCACAAAAGTAAGATTTGTTTTTATGATATATACCATCTCCAAACCTTACTTTATAATGATAAGGTTCGACTTAGAAAGTAAGTTATGTTAATACTTAATACTAGCGACATATGACACATCCTTAAAATTAGAAGGAATGATGATAATGATAATGTTTCTTTATTTCAAGTTCTATTATTTATTTTGACGTTTATAACTTTTACATATGACATTATTTTTAAGGTACATCATAAAACAATCATTTTTTTGTTCTTTAAACCATGTATAATATTGATATAATAAAATAATGATTTGAACTAATTGTGTAATCCGTCAGGTTATTCTGTTATCTTTCCGAACAGCCGAATATTACACAATAACCTGATGAAGATTACACAATGACACAATGTGTACAAGAGAAAATTAGATAATTGTGTTTAAAATGTTATAAAACAAAATAATACAATGACAGTGAAATCCTCACAACAAAAATGGATTCATTGCAATTTTACATGTTAGACAACACTATAACATAATAGTCCATTTGTGTTTGTACGTTACAGTGAAAAATCTCACAGTCCAAAACTAAACAATTAAAATAAAATAATACAATTATAGTGATGAACTTCATAACAAAACATATCTATTGTGTTTATGTAACACAATACCACAATATATCAATTTGTGTTTATACGTTAGAGTTAAGCATCTCACAATTCAAAACTAAACAATTAGAACAAAATAACAAAACAACAATGAGGAATTTCACAATAAAATGAATTTATAGTGATAGTGTGTTTTTATATGTTATATAAAAAATAACACAATAGATCTATGTAATGACACAATTGTCATTAGCCGGAAGAAAAGTTCGGATTAATTACGATTGATCTTCATTTAGTTTTAAATCTAAAGGTTCATATTTCTTTCTTAAGCTTTCTAGTAAGCCGGACATTTCTAATATAACTCCACTTTACTTTATAGTTGTGATATTACTGTATACTTTTAATTGTTTTATATACGTGTAATTAAAATTCATATAAATTTTTAAAACACCATCTTTGCGTCTATATGAGTGTTTTTAAAAATAGTTGTTGATTTAGTGAGATGTAGTTGGTGTAGTTGAAAAGGTTTCACCAACAAGGCTAATACGAAAAGTTAAATGAAAAGTCCCCCACTTTTTTCCAATTGAAATTATATGCAACTAATAAAAGATTATCGGCCCCTTCCAACCATCGGCAATACTTTATTTGAACTTTACATAATATAAAAAGTTGTTATTCTGATAAAAAAAAATAAAAAAGTTATTTAAATTTTAGAAAAAAATAGGTTGAAAAAGAGGACAAAGTTCTTTATTGTTTTTTCTTCTAGCTCTTTTCTTCTGTCAATATCCTTGAATTTTGAATTAAATCTTTAATTTTCCACGGTGGTAAAAACTAATCGAGTTAGACTCCCTTAAGAAAAGATTTAATAGAGGTCAATAGGTAAAAGTTACGATTAACATAAGGAATTTCTTCTGTTGGGAATGTTGCAGCCTCATGTCGAAGTTTGGATTATTAAAATCTGGTCAAGAACTCAAGTTTAAAATACAAATAGCAACAAGTTTGGATAATCAAAATCCGACAAGAACTCAAGTTTAAAATACAAATAGCAGTGATGGAAATCTCACGCTTTCAAGCGTTGAATTAGTCACACAATGATCAGAGCCACACGTTGAAATAATCAACGGCTCGAATCACTTCACATGTTCCACACGCAAAAAGTGATTTGTTCAACAACAAGACCCTGTGTATAGATGGCCGTATGTGTCTTATAAATGGTGTCTTCAACTAAAAAATAATTAGCTTTAATTTTCTGTTAGACGTACAACTAACGCACCACACCCAATTCCACTAGCCTACTCATGCATGTGGTCATACATCATAACTATCAAGCCGTGAAACATGTTTTAGAATAAAAAAAGAAGCAACGTACAGTTCATAAAAGTTAATTTCATATACTCAACACGTACATCAAAAAACAAATTCACATGGGTGAGACATATGTATGATAACAAATCACATGTATAGAGAACATTTTTTTCAAAATATATATATGTGAATTGGTTGTGATCTTCGAGTGTAACTCCTAATTAAATTTCTGATCGATCAATTATATAAAAAATGCTATATTAATTTTCTCCATGTTTGATCAATAGTTAAAGGGTTAGTTTAAATATACGTACGTGTCCAATCTTTTGGTAACTAGTTATCTCAGTTATGGTCCTATGGATGGGTTAAGTTGCTGGAGACTTGGAGATCGAAGATAGAGAAGTGATACGTAGAGATGCAATTTTCTTCTTTTTATTTCTGATCAATTATCTACACTTGTAATGTCACACGTTGTAGACGCACAGTTCTATAACAAGAAGATTAATCTTAATTCTTAATTTATATAATATAGCAAAATAAAAAAAATCTAGGTGACATCTTCTTAAAGATTTTAGCTTATGTGACATTATTTGAGAGTTAATCTCAAAATAATGATTTTTTTATTTAAAATATGTATATAAAATATATTATAATAAAAATAATTACATTTTTTATCCCCTAATATTTTGGAAAATTCTGAAACATTTAAAATTATTTGTTGTTAACCCTTTACTACAAGGGGTGTACATGAGTCGGTTTATATTTGATGTGGTTTAAAAATAAAACTTTTGGATAAAGTTAATAATAATATACAATTAAAGACCTCGGTGTTTTATAAATATACGTAACATTTTTATACGATTTTTTTCAAAAAATAAACTAAACCATAAAACTGAGCACTTTATTCTCTTTAGTTTGAGTATAATATTGCTATACTAAAAATCTAATTTTTAAAAATATATCCTGTGTTCCGGTTTACCACGGTTTTGTCTCAAAACTGAATGGAGCATTTATGAACATCCTTAGAAGCATTACTTGAATGTTGTGTTCCCGAACATAGCGCGGACACTAAACTAGTTTGTATATAAACCAAAACCTCAAAATGCACATAATTTTGATTAACTCTCATTTTTTGAGGTGTTGGTATGGTCTATTTCATATCCCGATACTCTAATTAAAATTTATACCATAATTTTGATTAACACTCCATTAATTAAAATTTATCCGTTCCATTTCTATATCCTTAAACCCACTTTATTTTTAGTTCAAAAAATAAAACACAGTTTTCATTAAATAAGCTACACGTTTAGTTAGTCAATACCAATTCGAAATGAATAAAATTGTAATTAAACTAGATATAAGACCGGGTCGCGCGTTGCAGCGGCCGGGTCACACAGTCATGTCTTGCGTATGTGACTTCGTAACATACGTTGATAAAAAGAGTCATGTCGCGCACGTCACAGCGCAAAACCGTAATGTATGTGTCACATATTAAAAAGCGAAGAAATATCAAAAGTTAGAGGTTAAAACGATAATAATATTGAAGTCATATTATATGTCAAAGTAAAGTAAGAGATCAAAGTCGAAAACTTAACAGAAGCTAAAATGACAATTAGTAAAAGTGGGGGATTAAACCGTAAATACTTCAAAAGACGGGGATTAAAACCGTAGTATTTATTCAAAGTTATTATTCAAAATAATAATTATATCGAAGTCAAATGTTAAAATTGTAAATATACCAAACCTAAAGATTGAGCCAAATATGTCAAGTTGTTAAAGTTAAAGGACTAAATTGACAAGGTCTTAACCGACCTTGTCATTTAGTATATATAAAAATACCCAACCCACCACATCCACCCAAAAACATCTAAGCTCAAGAGTATAAAAAAACCCATCAAATACCTCTAACTGTCCAAAAAATCTTGACCACTAATTAACCGGGTAAGGAAACCACTCATACCTGTCCACGCTAACCCTAGCAATGAAGGTGGTGGTGTACCCATGGATAGTCGGAACCCGCAACACCAACCATTCACCCATCTCCATCACCCTTACAGAGCGAAAAAAACAAAAAAAATAATAATAAAATTGAGCTATAATAATCCCTTATACATTAACCCTATATTACACTAGTAACCTAAACTTCATCAACAAGACATGCATTACAATGAAAATTAAACCATAATGGCAACACCATAAATATTAACCCATTAACGCATTCAATTAATTTCACATGGCCAAACGCATTCAATTACCAGTTAACTCGATCTCTTAGCAACTGATCACGTAACCAAACAACTTGACATAAGGTGGAACTCGCCGCCACATAATTTGTATCACATGACAGAAGTTCCATGGTGTTTTGTTTTTATGAGCACAAGTGATATATAGGTGCATGCATTATCATTATAAAACACATTACGGTGGTGCTTCTTCTATCATGTATATTATCTACGTACGTGTGGCTGCAGGCTACTGTCGCTATAACGATCAACTTCTTTGACGTACCCTCCTTGTTTATACTTGATTCCAAACCTGTAACATAACTTATAAATTATAGCAACCAGCCAAAATTACTTTAGAGTTTGCATGTACCTTTTAACATCCGTCGAGCATGATAATTTACGTAACCAAAGTGATTGCTTTATTATGAAAACAATATCCCCTTATATAATACATAGCCAAGACCTATAAATAAGGAAACAGATTATGATTACATTAATTCAAATATAAGCCACTAATATTCCCCCTCAGCTGGATCGTGGGTATGATGACACGTTCAAGCTGGATCTAAATGACTCGAACAAATATCTTGGAAGACCTTTGGTGAAGACGTCAGCATATTGAGCGGACGATGGAATGTGCAAGACCCGGATGTGACCTATTTGAACTTTCTCACGAACAAAATGAATGTCGAGTTCCACATGTTTGGTTCTCTGATGTTGCACCGGGTTGCCTGATAGGTAAACAGCAGAGACATTGTCACAATAGACGACTGTAGCTTTCAGCACCGGTACCTGTAGTTCAAGTAGGAGATTTCGAACCCATGTGGCTTCAGCCACCGCATTAGCGACTCCCCGATATTCTGCTTCTGCACTAGATCTCGAAATGGTCGGTTGACGTTTGGACGACCATGAAATAAGGTTATCCCCAAGAAAGATACAATATCCTGAAGTTGATCGTCGTGTGTCCGGGCATCCAGCCCAATCTGCGTCAGAGTATGCCACCAAAGATTGATGAGATGAGGCTGAGATCCGAAGCCCGAGTTCAAGTGTACCATGAACGTATCGCAACACCCGCTTCATAAATGTAAAGTGAGAGTCACGTGGAGCGTGCATGAAAAGACATAGTTGTTGCACCGCATATGAGATGTCGGGTCGAGTAATGGTTAGGTATTGTAGGGCGCCAGCCAAACTTCTGTATAGAGTCCCGTCAGGAAGTAATTCCCCTTCGGTGGCACTAAGTTTCACTGCTGTGTCGACCGGAGTGAGGCATGGTTTGCAAGTCGTCATGTTTGCCCGGTGAAGAATGTCCCTAGCATATTGGGATTGACCAAGGAATAAAGAGTTGTGATCCCTAGTGACTGTGATGCCAAGGAAGTGATGAAGAGACCCGAGATCCGTCATTGCAAATTCAGCTGATAGTTTGTTGATGACGTTTGTGAGAAGATCCGGATGGTTAGCTGTGAGCACAATGTCGTCAACATACAACAGAAGATATGCCAGTTGGTCACACTGTTTGTAGATGAACAGGGAGGTATCACACTTGCTATTGCGAAAGCCCAAGGTGTTAACAAAGTTGGAGAACCGGGTGTACCATGCTCTAGGGGCTTGTTTTAGCCCATAAAGAGATTTCCGTAAACGACACACATGATTTGGAAGGTCCGGATTAACAAACCCCGCTGGTTGATGCATATACACAGTTTCCTGCAAGGTGCCGTTGAGAAATGCGTTCTTAACGTCGAGTTGATGGATGGGCCAAGATCTGGACACGGCTAAAGATAAAATCGTGCGAATGGTGGCCGGCTTGACAACCGGGCTAAAAGTTTCCTCACAGTCGATACCCAATGTTTGTGATTTGCCATTACATACCAATCTTGCCTTGTAACGTTCTAGGGTGCCATCCGCGTTAAACTTATGTTTGAAAATCCACATCGATCGAATGACCGGGTTATCAGCAGGTCGTGGTACCAATTCCCATGTATTATTAACCTGCAAAGCACTAAATTCATTGTTCATGGCACGTAGCCAATTAGGATCAGATAAGGCTTTTACATATGATGTTGGAATGGGTGAGATGTTGGATGTGGCGGCCAAGTTATATCGGGGGTTCGGTTTATGAACACCCATTTTTGCGCGGGTTTGCATGGGATGTGTGCTGGGCGGCTGTTGTGTTTGGGTCTGATGGGTGGTGGGCTGGTTAATGTGGGCCGCGGGTGTGGGTGTTGATTGGTGAGGAGTTGAGTGGGTTGAGTTGTTGGTGGGCTGGGCTTGGTGGTTGGTTTGTGGGCTGGTGGCTGTGGATTGGTGGTGAGGAGGTGATTGGGTTGAGTTGTTGGTGGGCTGGGCCGTTTGGTGGGTTTGTGGGGTGGTGTGGGCGGAAGATGTATTTGGAGGTTGTGGGGTGGTGGGCTGTGGTGTGTATGATGGAGTGAAAGAGAAGCAAGGGGGTGGGCTGTCATCATCAAGGAAAGTGTAGTTTGTACGTAAGTTTACCATTGAGGAGATGGTGGTGAATGGAAAGAGGTGTTCATCAAATACCACATGTCGTGAAATGTGGACTTTACCGGTGCTTGGGTCGTAGCACCGATATCCTCGGAAATCGGGCGGATATCCGATAAAAATACATTGGAGAGAGCGGGGGGAGAGTTTGTGTGGAGCTGTGGCGGACGTGTTTGGGTAACATGCGCAACCGAAGACACGTAGGTGAGTGTAGGTGGGTTGGCGCATGTAGAGTGCAAAAGCGGGAGTTTGGAAATGTAGTTTTTGCGTCGGTAGTATATTGTGAAGGTAAGTTGCAGTGTGTATGGCTTCGACCCAAAATATCGGTGGTATGTGAGCATGGAACAAAAGTGCCCGAGTGATGTCGTTTAGACGACGGATCATGCGTTCGGATCAGCCATTTTGTTGAGATGATTGGGGGCATGAGAAACGGAAACTAGGCCGTTTTGATCGGCGAATGTTTTGAAATTATTGTTGTCAAATTCCCCCCCGAGGTCACACTGAAAAGTTTTGATTGATTTCTGAAATTGTGTTTGGACACGTTTGTGAAATTTTGCAAATGTTTTGAAGGTTTCTGATTTGTATTTAAGTGGATACACCCAAACATAGTTTGTGTAATTATCAATCAAGAGCATATAATATTTGTAACCTGAATTGCTCAAAATAGGTGACGTCCAAAGATCGCAATGAATAATATCAAAAGATTGAAATGTACTAGAAACAGAATCCACAAAAGGTAAACGTTTACTGTTTGACACTTGACATGAAGAACAAACATTTGAACTACATGTTTTATTGTTATGAAAGAAATAACGATTAAGATAATTTAACACGTTCGCACCGGGATGGCCCAGACGATCGTGCCATGGTTGAGACGAACTGGTAGACAGCAAGGAGAATGCAGGCTTGGTGAATGGGTAAAGATCGCCTGTGCTATTGTGACGGGAAAGGTGCTGTCCATCCTTGAGGTCCTTCAAAGAAAAACCAAAAGGGTCAAATTCAACAGAAACATCGTTATCAATGGTAAACTTACGAACAGACAAGAGATCTTTGATGATGTCAGGTGATTGAAGGATATGGTTAAGTTGGTAAGTTCGGTTAGGTAATTTATGAAAGCCATTGCCTGATCCGTTAATTGGTAAACGCTGACCATTCCCAACAAAGATAGGATTTGAAGGAAATAAACAGGGAGATGATATCTTACCTGGATCAGATGTGATGTGCGACGAAGCGCCAGTGTCCATGTACCAGTGCGGGTCTTGAACATTTAGACTCATGTTGTTCAGTGCTGTACCAATATCACTTGGGTTGAGAGCATTAGACCCGTGTTGTGCGAAACCAGGGGGCAGACGGTGAAGCTTGTTGGGCCTGCTGGGCTGATTGCCTATGGATGTATGGAGCCGGTGCACTGTTGTAGGCCTGTGATGGGTAAGGTGAAGGTGGAGGTTGCCAGTAGTTTTGTGGATGTGGAGTCCAGTAGTTTCCATGTTGGCCATTAAGCTGTTCTTGAGTTCTACCCCCTCTGCCCATGTTGCGATCACCTCTAGACGATTGCCCCCTACCCCTAGCAGCTTTAGCCGGGTCATAGTTTCGCCCCCGGTATCCGTTAGGATACGGAGAGCGATTAGAGTCTGAGTTGGAGTTCCCTGTGTTGCGATTTTTACCGGTTTGCGATTGCGTATTCAAGAGGACAGTATCACGGGTGTTGCCTGCTCGAGCCGATTGCCGCTGGATTTCGTCTTCAAGCATGGATCTAGCATCGTCCCAAGTGGGTTTACTTTGATTAATAATTGCACCGATAGTGTCATATTCCACCGGTAGTCCTCGTACCATTTGAATAACCAATCGGCTGTCAGTGACCGGTTGATCAACATCTTGTAGTTGGCCTGCGAGATCCTTGAGTGTCTGACAATAATCATCGAAGGAAGAGCAAGCAGATAGCGTCAAATTACTGAACTTGTTCTCAAGGGTTGCTGCGCGTGCATGTTTGTTGTTGAGAAAGATTTGTTGTAACTTGACCCACGCCTCTCTAGCCGTGAGATCACCGTCTGCGATGACACGTGCGAATAGGTCATCTGATATTGTGTTGTAGATCCATTGGAGAATCAATGAATCAAGGGTGTGCCATGCAGCGTATTTTGGATCGGTTTCCACCGGGGGTTTTGTGCCGTCTATGTGGTGAAGAACTTGGTATGCACGAACCTGGATGGTAAACAGTTTCACCCAGTTCGAGTAGGAGACCTTCTTGCTGTGACACCCCGCCCGGTGGCGGAAAACACCGGGCTGTCATAGAATTGGATATCCGTAGTAAACAAAGCACATGGTGTTACTTTTATTAAAGTCTAATAATTATTGTCATAAGTTTGGCAAAACCCAAGTCTTAAATGCGAAACGACAAATTCATAACAGCAGTAAATGAAATAGTCAAGTTTAGTATTATTTCTAGGTCCAAGTCCCTATGTCTTGAATAGCAATGAAATAAGCCAAAAATCACGCGCCACCTGAAATACGCGAAAATAAAGTTAGCTACACAAGCTAGTGAGTAAAACCCAAATTGAATAGTAATAGTATTGAAATCCGAGATCAACAAGATATGCTGCGCAATCCCATATGTATAGTAATTTCGTAATATCACCCTACCAGGACCCCTAGAATAGAATAGCACACCAACCACAATAGAAACCATAGTATCTCGTTTAGCCATTTGTCATGAGAACCACTCATGTAATAAACAATGATAACTTTTAATAACCGTCGTTTACCGTCTCGATATATAAGTCATCATTTAGCAATTTAGGGACATGGCATAGTATAGCATCATAGCATAGCAACATAGTATAGCAACATAGCATCTCGACATAGTAAACATGGAATTAGAAAGGCCGGGTTTAAATCACCTATCGATGTTGTACAAGCAGGTGGGTTTGTCAAACCATTAGCGCTAACATTGTACCGGTGGGATTACAAAGCAATAAAACTACTTTTAACTAACACATAAGATTGCATCAAGCGGCCAAACTAGATTAACATATTTGTATGATCTCTTTTAGAAAACGAACAGAAACCGCAATATAGTAAAAGACATATTTCAGCCCCAAAATAGTAAAATGGAAAAAGGGGAGTGAGTTTACTCACCTGAACAATATAGATAATAGCACGCAAGAAAGTAATTAAATAGAATCGAGGATCGCCCGGATATTAGAATCACCTAATTAACCGGGAAAACCTAATTTAGAAACGAGACAAATAATATAGTAACTAGAATCAATAACTTAGAAATTCTAGGGTTTTGGATTTGGGGTTTTAGGGTTTTAAATTATAAATTGAAAATTAGGGTTTCAAAAGATAATTTGGGAATTTAGGGTTTTAAAGTCCAATTTGGGGATTTAGGGTTTCAAAATCCAATTTAGGGTTTTAGAGTCCAATTTGGGATTTAGGGTTTTATACGAAACGTTGCAGTATTTTGTATTAAATATATTTTATTTATTGTGAATCCATTTTAGTACCTCGAAATAATATTTGTAATATTACCTATAGATTTAAGCAAAATTATATGTTTAAATGAATTTTGAAACCATGAGTTTTTATGTTTATAAAATAGTTTTAACTTAAAATTGTTGTTAGGTTAATTAGATAAATAAGATTGAATGTTTTAAGAAATGAAGAATATAAAAGAAATTGGATAAAAAGGGGGCAGTGGGTTTCGAACCCATGACCCCTGGGTTCAAACCAACACTACTTGACCGCTAGACCAGAATAACATCTTGTTAATAATTTCGTTCTTAAATTGTTTTAACCTTTATAGTCCAAGAACAACTTTTTCATTACAAGCCCTAGAACACAAATCATTCCAATTCGTTTAACCCAGTCGATTAAATCCAAAACCAGTAGAGGGCTTTTAATCTACACAAACACACGATCATTTTGATATATGATACTTACTTGATTGGTTACGAATTGATACGATTGAGACGATGAACAAAAGCGACGGCCTTGAGGATCAACCTTGAGTTTGTGATGTTTTTGTTAGAAATTGAAGTTGCAGCAAGTGAAAACGAGTATGGAGGAATGTGCGACTGGAGTGAATTGTGTTTTGGTAAATGGCTTGATGTCGTTTGGCTTAGAGTTGGCTAGGAAACGAAAATTAACAATTGATTGGATAATTCGGATCGTTTGGGCTCAATTAACAGTTGGTAATGAATTCGTGACATCGAGAGGACGTATGGGATTGAATGAATCATAAATTAGATGCGTTTTTAGTCGTTTGGTAAAGTGGGTTTTATGAACCGACTTTTAGATTGACAAATTGATCGATGTTTAGGTGATTAGAAGCCGATTAAGTGTTCGAAACTTACTTAGAATAGTGTTAGGATGGTTTGTATATGTTTGGTTTGTTGAAAAGTGCCAAAAAAAACGGTGTTTGAGACCTCGCCGGAAAAACGGTATATTCCGGCCATTTGGCCGGAGTTAAATGTCGCCGGAAACACGGGTTCTCAGGGGGGAATGGGTTGGTTTAAATTATTTTACATAAACGGCCCCTATAGTTTAAGTAACTTAATAAGTTGAGTTTTAAACTTTAATTACTAGTTTGAAAGTTGACAGTTTTAGCCCAAAGTTAGTTTCATATAGTATTTTAACTAACTAATTTAACTACGTTAACTTGTAACGTTTAGATAAGTGACGTTCATATATATTTAGTTCGTTTATGACGTTGCGAGACTATTTCGAAACTTAGAATCGTTTTTGTTTAACATTTTCAATAGTTTTCTTTTACGAACTATATATATATATATTTGTTTTCATATATATATTTTTTTGGGATTTATAGTTATTGTATTTATTAGTAAACGTTATATAGTAGTTCGATCATCTTTATCAGAAACGATATGCCATAAAATTCAACACATTTTTATTCATATTAATACTGTCGAAACGTTACATTTCAGACAAATAAATACGAATACAATTAAAGATTGATAACTTCGGGTTTGAGTCGGGCATTCGGGTTTGGATTTGGGGCAGATGTTACAGTCTCCCCTCCTTAAAGGAATTTCGTCCCGAAATTTGCTCAAACCGAAGTAGTTGAAGTTGAAGCGAAGAGATCATCGTTAGGCGGCAAAAGATAACGATTTTTATTTTATTTATTTTTACTGAAAGTTTCATCGAATTCGCGATAATCGGGACATATACGGAATGGGTCATCTTTCTTTTTCTTTACATCAGCACGAGCCAAAACGCGACATAACTCTAACGCATATGCTTTTGAGTTTCAACGCAAGGCAAAAGTTTCAACCGTCGAAACTACTGAGAGTCATAGACAAAAGATAAACATGGAGGAAATGTGACCTTGAAATGTAAGTTCGCACCATAAATATAAAAACCAATAGAAACATTTTTTTTTCCGCTTCGACTACCACGTAAGGATTATCGAGTCTAACACAATTATTAGCAAGTGATGAAACACAATCTAATGAAACAAAAGTCTTATCGACCTCCAAATAAAATAGAAACGTAGAAATCATTTGGGAATCATATCGTTCACCACGTCATTGTTAGCTTGAGCTTGATTAGTGATGATATTGAAGGTTCTAGCACGACCAGCTTGGTTAGCATTAGCGTTGGTGTTCACGTTGACATTGATAGGTTGAGGACAATCGTTGCGGAAATGAGTTGGATCACCACAGTTGAAACAAGCACGACCTTGATTACCCCGATTATTATTATTCCAACAATCTTTAGCCAGATGCCCATAACGTTGACAAACAGAACATTTAAAACATGGAGTTTCGGGAGCATGATGAAAAGGACATTGGTTGCATTTGGGCAAGAACCCCGTATAAGGCTTACGGTTATCATTACCCCTTTGCGGTGCCATAGGAGGAGCAGGAGCAGCAATAGCATAGTTGGTGGCATTGTTCTTACGCTTCTTGGAATTGAATGAGGATTCGGGCTTAAAACCCTTATAAGAATCATCCTCTGATGATTTAGAGTCATCACTAGAAGAACCTTTAGACTTTTTGTTACCCTTACGAAACAGAGAGCCAGCTTGCACATGATTTTCAGTAAGGCGACCGGCTAAAGTCATTGCCTCACCTACCGTAGCTGGCTTACTACCCCAAACAGCATCTTGGATAGTCGTTGGCAGACCTCCGATATATTGCTCAATGCCACGAGAATCAGGAGTAACCATATTAGGACACAAAGTACTGAGCTGGGAGAAACGATCATTATAAGCCACATTATCACCACTATCCTGCTTAAGACCCCAGAATTCGCCCTCGAGTTTACGAATCTCGCTAGGAGGACAATACTTATTAGTCATGTTGGTTTTGAACACGGTCCAGGTTAAAGCTGTTACAGCGGCTTCACCGAGCCTACGTTTTTCATCATTCCACCAAGTCAAAGCACCCTTTTGAAGAACACTTGTTGCATATCGGACTTTGAGGTTTTCAGGGCAATCACAATTAACAAAAGTACTCTCCATGCTTTCAAACCATTGGAGAAGTCCCGTAGCCCCTTCGTTACCGATAAATTTGGTTGGACCACACGAGTTGAAGTACTTAAGAGTACACTTAGGCTCATTGTTTTGATTAGCATTATTAAGTTGGTTCACGAGATTAGGCAAAATATTAGCCATTTGGGTCGCGATAACATTAGCAAGTCGTTGATTTCTACCCGCCATTCTACAAGATAGAAAACGATTTCGTGAGACATGGAACATTCTTTTTAAAACATAGTTCATAGTAAACACTTATTGAATTTGAATGGTATTTAGAAATATCATATAATCTCCTTAGAAAACACTTCATAGTAAACATTTAGAAACCATAGAAACACAATCAAATAGTTTAGGGTGACATTTTAAAATCACAAAGAACTCATAGAAATAATTAGAATTTATAGAAGAATGATAGTATTAGAAAAATGATTAAATGGAATTTGAAGGCTTAGGAATGTGTCTGGGTTTGGACACTCAAGACTTATCAAAGTGTTAAGTTCGTTCTCAACGTATTCGAGAAAGCGTGCTTTAGCCTATAGGTTCACACTCATCTCGAACATCCCCAGGTAAGCATACAGGTCTCTTAAAGAGATTTATACGAAATGCTTGCCTTAGACAGGATGTCCGTGATACAGGCGTTCCCCCTTCCAGATTGCACACGTTTCCCACGTTTTCAAACTCACTTAAGACGATGACGAGATTCCACAAAGAGAAAGATCCTAATCTTACAGACGAGTCTCTTGTAGCTCCTTCGCGAAATCGGTTAAGAATTGAGATAAAGAAAAGACATAGAATAGTTCATAGAAATAATAAATAAATGAATAAATAAATTCTGAAGAGTTCTCTAAGCACATTAATTTGCACTAAGGACTCTTAGGTTATAGTCTAGGTCGGTGTGTTTCTAATACCCTATCCTAGTTCTCTATAACCATGGCTCTGATACCAACTGTGACACCCCGCCCGGTGGCGGAAAACACCGGGCTGTCATAGAATTGGATATCCGTAGTAAACAAAGCACATGGTGTTACTTTTATTAAAGTCTAATAATTATTGTCATAAGTTTGGCAAAACCCAAGTCTTAAATGCGAAACGACAAATTCATAACAGCAGTAAATGAAATAGTCAAGTTTAGTATTATTTCTAGGTCCAAGTCCCTATGTCTTGAATAGCAATGAAATAAGCCAAAAATCACGCGCCACCTGAAATACGCGAAAATAAAGTTAGCTACACAAGCTAGTGAGTAAAACCCAAATTGAATAGTAATAGTATTGAAATCCGAGATCAACAAGATATGCTGCGCAATCCCATATGTATAGTAATTTCGTAATATCACCCTACCAGGACCCCTAGAATAGAATAGCACACCAACCACAATAGAAACCATAGTATCTCGTTTAGCCATTTGTCATGAGAACCACTCATGTAATAAACAATGATAACTTTTAATAACCGTCGTTTACCGTCTCGATATATAAGTCATCATTTAGCAATTTAGGGACATGGCATAGTATAGCATCATAGCATAGCAACATAGTATAGCAACATAGCATCTCGACATAGTAAACATGGAATTAGAAAGGCCGGGTTTAAATCACCTATCGATGTTGTACAAGCAGGTGGGTTTGTCAAACCATTAGCGCTAACATTGTACCGGTGGGATTACAAAGCAATAAAACTACTTTTAACTAACACATAAGATTGCATCAAGCGGCCAAACTAGATTAACATATTTGTATGATCTCTTTTAGAAAACGAACAGAAACCGCAATATAGTAAAAGACATATTTCAGCCCCAAAATAGTAAAATGGAAAAAGGGGAGTGAGTTTACTCACCTGAACAATATAGATAATAGCACGCAAGAAAGTAATTAAATAGAATCGAGGATCGCCCGGATATTAGAATCACCTAATTAACCGGGAAAACCTAATTTAGAAACGAGACAAATAATATAGTAACTAGAATCAATAACTTAGAAATTCTAGGGTTTTGGATTTGGGGTTTTAGGGTTTTAAATTATAAATTGAAAATTAGGGTTTCAAAAGATAATTTGGGAATTTAGGGTTTTAAAGTCCAATTTGGGGATTTAGGGTTTCAAAATCCAATTTAGGGTTTTAGAGTCCAATTTGGGATTTAGGGTTTTATACGAAACGTTGCAGTATTTTGTATTAAATATATTTTATTTATTGTGAATCCATTTTAGTACCTCGAAATAATATTTGTAATATTACCTATAGATTTAAGCAAAATTATATGTTTAAATGAATTTTGAAACCATGAGTTTTTATGTTTATAAAATAGTTTTAACTTAAAATTGTTGTTAGGTTAATTAGATAAATAAGATTGAATGTTTTAAGAAATGAAGAATATAAAAGAAATTGGATAAAAAGGGGGCAGTGGGTTTCGAACCCATGACCCCTGGGTTCAAACCAACACTACTTGACCGCTAGACCAGAATAACATCTTGTTAATAATTTCGTTCTTAAATTGTTTTAACCTTTATAGTCCAAGAACAACTTTTTCATTACAAGCCCTAGAACACAAATCATTCCAATTCGTTTAACCCAGTCGATTAAATCCAAAACCAGTAGAGGGCTTTTAATCTACACAAACACACGATCATTTTGATATATGATACTTACTTGATTGGTTACGAATTGATACGATTGAGACGATGAACAAAAGCGACGGCCTTGAGGATCAACCTTGAGTTTGTGATGTTTTTGTTAGAAATTGAAGTTGCAGCAAGTGAAAACGAGTATGGAGGAATGTGCGACTGGAGTGAATTGTGTTTTGGTAAATGGCTTGATGTCGTTTGGCTTAGAGTTGGCTAGGAAACGAAAATTAACAATTGATTGGATAATTCGGATCGTTTGGGCTCAATTAACAGTTGGTAATGAATTCGTGACATCGAGAGGACGTATGGGATTGAATGAATCATAAATTAGATGCGTTTTTAGTCGTTTGGTAAAGTGGGTTTTATGAACCGACTTTTAGATTGACAAATTGATCGATGTTTAGGTGATTAGAAGCCGATTAAGTGTTCGAAACTTACTTAGAATAGTGTTAGGATGGTTTGTATATGTTTGGTTTGTTGAAAAGTGCCAAAAAAACGGTGTTTGAGACCTCGCCGGAAAAACGGTATATTCCGGCCATTTGGCCGGAGTTAAATGTCGCCGGAAACACGGGTTCTCAGGGGGGAATGGGTTGGTTTAAATTATTTTACATAAACGGCCCCTATAGTTTAAGTAACTTAATAAGTTGAGTTTTAAACTTTAATTACTAGTTTGAAAGTTGACAGTTTTAGCCCAAAGTTAGTTTCATATAGTATTTTAACTAACTAATTTAACTACGTTAACTTGTAACGTTTAGATAAGTGACGTTCATATATATTTAGTTCGTTTATGACGTTGCGAGACTATTTCGAAACTTAGAATCGTTTTTGTTTAACATTTTCAATAGTTTTCTTTTACGAACTATATATATATATATTTGTTTTCATATATATATTTTTTTGGGATTTATAGTTATTGTATTTATTAGTAAACGTTATATAGTAGTTCGATCATCTTTATCAGAAACGATATGCCATAAAATTCAACACATTTTTATTCATATTAATACTGTCGAAACGTTACATTTCAGACAAATAAATACGAATACAATTAAAGATTGATAACTTCGGGTTTGAGTCGGGCATTCGGGTTTGGATTTGGGGCAGATGTTACACTTGCCATCGAGGGTTCGGACCTTGCTGTTGATATTCGTAATGGAGTAGGCAGGGTGCATGGGTGGTTTTTCTGTGTTGGTGTTGGTGCCACCGGAAGGTGCAGGATCGACCATGGTGGCGGCTGTTTTAGGGTTATGAAAAAAATTAGGCTCTGATTACCATGATAATTTACGTAATCAAAGTGATTGCTTTATTATGAAAACAATATCCCCTTATATAATACATAGCCAAGACCTATAAATAAGGAAACAGATTATGATTACATTCAGGGGCGGACGTATGTGAAGCCCAGGGGTAGCCCGGGCTACGGCTGAAATTTCGTGGCGAAGTGTAAAAAATATATATATTCTCCGGTTTTATGTATAAGGATACCCCTAAACAATTAAAAGGATATGATACCCCTGAATCTTTGATTTTAAGCTATGAAAGAACAAATGAAATAAATCTATTAGGTATTTTTATAATTTTGTGGTGTTATTTTTATTCTTGTATGAACGTGTATGAACGTCCGGGATTTTTTTTTTTTTCAGGCTACCCCTGAATTTTCAGGCTGGCTCCGCCACTGATTACATTAATTCAAATATAAGCCACTAATAGAGCATAGCTTCTTGATGGATTTAAATCTCATTTTCAAGGTGTGAGGCTTCGATTCCGAGATATAGGTTATCTTTCCCAAGTAGAACAATAATTCAAACTTCTTTGACACAACAAGTTCGAACTGAACAATATGATCATTATTTAGAGAACCATATATATAAATTAACCTTGATTAACTTGTAGACTTAATTTGTTTTCCTCTTCGGATTTAGAGAACCCATTCGGTTAAGACACACACACAAAGACATCATATTTTAAGTCCCGGCACGTGTACGAATGTCTACTTTACATATGAACGTTGTAAGCGCTAATACTAATGAGCATTCAAATGGTTTCAAGCCTCAACACTAGAGCAAAGACCTCGTCAAAACTAACTTTGGGTTGTTGCACATAACCCTTCTTCTCGGGTCTTGCTTTATATTATTCATTAAATAGACCCATCCATATTTCTCTTAATTAATATTAATAAAAACCCACTTTAATCTGACTACTTAAGCCTATCTTCTTAACTCGGTTAAAACCCATGACTTGTTACGATTATATATTTGATTGGAGTTCATCCTACATGGCTTTAATCCATTTTGGCCTTGACTTTACCAAACTTCTTAATTTGTTGCAAAACATATGAGTTTATTATATTTTTTACCATATTATAACCTTATTTTATGCAAATATTTTTGTTTTTTAGTTTTTTATCTCATTTTGTTTTTTAGATAAGTTGAATAAAAGAAGCGGATTCGAAACGTAAATGAGAAGAAGAAAAATAAAGTGAAAGCGTTATGCATGGAGACCAAGCTCAAGACTCTGGACCCAAAAGCCCATTTGCAGAAGCCCTAGCCGCCCGGAGGGCCGCTAGACGACCAACTTTAGTCCCTGGAGACCCACTCGATCGACTCATACTTTTTGTCAGATCCCTTACTCAAAGGGCTGCTAGGCGCTTATTTATTCTCCCAAGCATCTTGTTGGACAGCCGGGAAAAACCTTTAAAAATCACTATTTAAACATCATGTTTTACACTTTAGGGTATCAACTTTTTCATAAAACTTGCAAAACAGATGAGAATTCATTTTTGGAAGAATCAAAGCTCAAATTGAAGAATCAAGTTTTTGAAAGTGAAGATCAAGGCTTGGATTTGAAGAGGAGAGCTTGGTTTTGAAGATTTCTCTACTATTTGGTGAAGAACAATTGAAGATTTTGATGATTAAGAGCTGAATTAGTGAATATAAAACATTGATTTGAAGATTAGAGGAGAGCTTGGTTTTGAAGATTATACTTTAGACATTATGTTATTAGATCTTGGATTTTACATGATAGATTTGATGATTATGATGATTTTTGGCTAGATTTTGCATAACTACTTATGCATTATTGATAATTGATGATGATTTGATTATTTTTGGTTAAAATTGACATATTAGATGGGTTTTTATTGAAGCATTAGATAAATTGTAATATTTAGATGCAAAATGTGTATTGATTGTATTATATATGATGATATCTTATCTTGATTGTGATAAAAAAAAATGCTTAGATTTGACAATTTTGCAATAAAGGTCATAACTTTAATGTTAAAATTTGATTGTTGAGACATTAATTAGGTAAGTTTATGAATAATCACTCATAAGATAAGTTTGAGCTGTGGATTGAATTGAATCGATGTGCTAGCCAATCTTAGGAGCGGGAGTTGAGAGATTGTAGATTTCATCTTGTTGTTCGTTTGGTTAGGTTTAGATCACATGGGAGTGGGGTTGACTTAACTAAAACTAATAATTTGTGTTATCTTGCCTTATATTACATTTATCTAGCGGATCTCATTACCTTAGTTTATTGATTAAGTCAATATGTACAATAATTAGACTAGTGAGACCGAGAAGTGATCTAGTTTAGGATCCCTTAAACACTCGGGGATGGTTTTTTATCACTTCTTCACATTGCTAGCTTCACATAGTCATTTTAGATCCCTTTAGCATACACAAGACCTTGTAGAAAGATAGTAAGGTGCTAGATTGTTTAAGTGGTTATATCTTTAGATCTAGTGCCAATTTATCCCGAAACCAAGAGTTGTCAGATTATCAGCAGGATTTATGTGACATCTGCCCCGAACCCGAATCCGAACGCTCGACTCGAACCCGAGATTATTTATCTTAATATTTATTCGAATTTATTTTCCGTTGAATGTAACGCTTTGCTATTAAATATATATATATGAATGAATACGATTTGAACGTTATGATTATTTTCCCGTTCTTATTATCTCAACGACTATGTTATTTACCCAACGTCTACTAATAAATTCCTAAGTATTAATAAGCTAATCTCAATATATATATATATATAGGTATATATTATATGTTATAAAGAGATTTTTGTTGTGTAAAGATTTAAACAATTAAAGACTCAAATAACATCTCCAACGTCAAAAACGAGTTAACAATAATAAAACATCATTTATATATGCATTACGTTCATCTCGGTTAATTTAGTTAGTGAGTATAATTCCTACAACTAATTTTGGGTCAAAACTGTAACTTGTAAAACTTGAATTAAAAGTTATAAATCAAAACTAAACAAAACCTAATCAGCAGGGACCATTTCTGTAACTTTTATTACCCAGCCCAAAACCCACGCAATCCCCCCCCCCCCCGTGTTTCCGATTGGATGCTCTGGCGAGCCATTTCCGGCCAGCTCCCAACTCCGACGAACCCTTTATTTTCACGCGTTAATCACTTCCAATCAATCCAAAACTCATTCCCGAATCTTTCCTTAACCATTTTCGAACCATTTCATTGCCTAAAACGCGTGTTAATAGCTCAATCAACGTGAATTGTTTCCAAATCAAAAACCGAAAATCCCATTCCGTAATTAGGAACCATAATCATCAATTTAACCATCCCATAACACCCAATTACACTCGACTAACATTCTGATAACACCAAAACATCTCAATTTTGCTCTGCAATTAGCTGAATCAATCGAACAAATAAAATTTCCGGCGACTCAGTCGATCTCGACTTTCCGGGCATAATCTCAGGTAATTTTTGGTCTCGTTTCGATCCTATCGACCACCTTTAACTTTCTAATCCATTAACTTCATCTCTCTTCAATCCAGAATCACAAAAATCGCTCAAGATCAGTCGACTTCTTCTTCGGTTCGAATCCGTATCAAATCATCATCAATCTGTAAGTTATTTACATCAAAATGATCGTGATTGTGAGTAGATTAAAAGCCCTATGTTTGATTCGGTTGAGATTAACAGACTAAATCGAATTGAATGAATTCTTGTTCTAGGGTTTGTTTATGAAATGGGTGTTGCTTTGTATAAAGAGTCAAAAGAATTAAAAAGCTGAACAAATAATAAAATCAGCTTCTGGTTGAACGGTTTGTGCGCGATCTGTGAGGGAGTTGCTCGTGGGTTCGAGTCCCACAGCCCCCTGTTTTCTATATTTTCAGTTTTTAAGTAATTAAAACATTAAACAATATTTCCTAATAATCTAAATCACATATTTAAGTTATGTATATTTTCCAAAAAGTCATAAAAACTTATAAACAGTGTTCATGCTATTAGTACTTATACAAATATATATTAAATACAAACATGTAGTTTTAATACATATATACAAATAATGATATTTTTATGGTTATAAGTATTTACAAATATTATTTAAGAAAAACTAAAATGATTTTTTGTAAAATATGTACAATACGAAAAATACAATAACGTTTTATGAAAATTCCCAAATTGTATTTCAAAACCCTAATTTCAAATTCGTATTTAAAAACCCTAATTCCTAATTTGTGTTTTAAGAACCCTAATTCTCGATCTATAATCTAAAACCCTAAATCCCAAATCCGAAACCGTAGATTATCTTGTTTTGATTCTTGTTGCTATATTATTGTTTCGTTTCTAAGTTAGGGCTTTTCCCAACTAATTAGGTGATACTAATATTTGGGCAACCCTCGGTTCGTTATAACTGCGTTTCTAGTTCGGTTATCTATTGCATTTTAAGGTGAGTAAAATCACTCCCCTTTTTACTATTACATGTTGGGGCTGAAATATGTTCAATTACTATACAATGTTTTTGGTTTTCGTTTCTTTGTTTCTATTTTCAAATGAGATCATTAAATGTTTTAGTCTTGTTCCGGGCAAGATGCAATCCTTATGTGGTAGTTTAAAGTAGTATTGTTACTTAGTAATCCCACCGGTACGATGTTAGCGCTAATGGTTTGACAAACCCACCTGCATTATTTCAAAACAGGTGATTTAAACCCGGCCATTCAAAGTTCAATGTTACAAGTTACTATGTTACAAGTTGCTATACGATGATACAAGTTGCTATGTCCCTAAGTTGCTAAACTAATTATTGATAACTTATATCGAGACGGTTACGTGACGGTTGCTAAAAAGTTATCTTTAATTAATAACATGAGTTGGTTCCTCATGACAAACGATTACAAGATGCTATACAATGATGTTGTTCAATGTGTTCAATGTGTTCAATGTGTGTTCAAGGTGTCATGGTCGAGAATGATATGAAATAGCTATGCATGTAAGATTGCGCAGCATATTATGATGATCTCGGATTTCTGTATTATTATGTATTCAAATTGTGGTTTACTCACTAGCTTTAATTAGCTAACTTTATTTTTACATATTTCAGGTGGTGTTTGAGCGTTTTATACCTTCAAGACATAGGATGCCTATCGGACCTAGAATAATTGAATAATAAATTACTTTGATTGTCGGTCTTTATTTTTGAATTTATGACTATTTATTCCTTCTTTATGTCACAACAATTATTGCTTTAATGATATTAAAATATGCTTTTAGTGTGCCATGTTCTTTGTACTATTGATATCCAATTCGCTTGACAGCCCGATGTTTCCGCCGCCGGGCGGGGTGTCACAGTTTGGTATCAGAGCCATGGTTATAGGGAACTAGGATAGGGTATTAGAAACACACCGACCTAGACTATAACCTAAGTGTCCTTAGTTCAAATACTTATACTTAGAAATTCTTTTAGTCTTATTTGTTTTTCTCCTACGAACCTTTCTATGTTTTCTTACCTCATTTCTTATCCGATTTCGCGAAGGAGCTACAAGAGACTTGTCTGTGTGATTAGGATCTTCTCTTTGTGGAATCTCGTCATCGTCTTAAGTGAGTTTGAAACGTGAGAACGTGTGCAATCTGGAAGGGGGAACGCCTGTATCACGGACATCCTGTCTAAGGCAAAGCATTTCGTATAAATCTCTTAAAGAGACCTGTATGCTTACCTGGGGATGTTCGAGATGAGTGTGAACCTATAGGCTAAAGCACGCCTTCTCGAATACGTTGAAAAACGAACTTAGCACTTTGATAAGTCTAAAGTGTCCAAAACCCAGACAAATTCCTAAGCCTTCAAAGTTTTATTTTCTTAAATGATTCTATGATTTCCTTTCAACGATTTATAATTATTTTTGTGAATTTCTTTATTAATTCAAATGTTATTCCAAATTCATCTATTAATATTCCTAAAAGTTTCTAAGTGGTTTCTATGGTATGTTTCGAAGGATTCAATGATGTTCTAAGTACCTATTACAATTTCATTAAATCAAAATTTTGTTACACTTATGTTATCCAAAATTTCCTATGTCTCATGAAAAATTATTTCCTATCTTATCTTGTAGAATGTCGACGAGACTCGAACGACTTGCTAACACGATTGCGACCCAAATGGCTAACCTTTTGCCCGAACTTGTGAACCAACTTAATGATGCTAATGAAAACAAAGAACCTAAGGCTCCCCATTGTACTCTTAAGTACTTCAACTCTTGTGGTCCCACCAAATTCTTCGGTACTAAAGGGGCTACTGGTCTTCTCCAATGGTACGAAAGTATGGAGAGTACCTTCGTTAATTGTGATTGCCCCAAAAACTTCAAAGTTCGCTATGCCACGAGTGTCTTACAAAAGGGTGCTCTGACGTGGTGGAATGATGAGAAACGTAGACGCGGTGAAGATGAAATCTCAGAAATGACTTGGGATGAATTCAAAACCGCCATGACTGAAAAGTATTGCCCTCCTAGTGAAATTCGTAAACTCGAGGGTGAATTCTGGGATCTTAAACAGGATAGTGGTGAGAATGTGGCCTATAATGATCGTTTTTCCCAGCTTAGTACTCTGTGCCCTAATATGGTTACTCCCGAATCCCGTGGTATTGAGCAATATATCGGGGGTTTACCAATGACTATTCAAGATGCTGTTTGGGGAAGTAAACCCGATACTGTGGGTGAGGCAATGACCTTAGCGGGTCGTCTTACCGAAAATCATGTGCGGGCTGGTACGTTGACTCGAAAGGGTAACAAAAAGTCCAAAGGCTCTTCTAGTGATGATTCTAAACCATCCGAGGACGATTCTTATAAGGGTTTTAAGCCCGAATCCTCATCCAATTCCAAGAAGCGTAAGAACAATGCCACTAGTTATGCAATAACTGCTCCTAATCCTCCTAGGGCACTACAAGGGGGTAATGATAACCGAAAGTCTTATACGGGGTTCTTGCCCAAATGCAACAATTGTCCTTTTCATCATTCTCCTGAAACTCCATGTTTTAAATGTTCTGTCTGTCAACGTTATGGGCATTGGGCAAAAGATTGTTGGAAAAATAATAATCGGGGTAATCAAGGTCCTGCATGTTTCAATTGTGGCGATCCAACTCATTTCCGCAACAATTGTCCTCAGCCTATCAATGTCAACGTGAATACCAATGCTAATGCAAATCAAGCTGGTCGTGCTAGAACTTTCTATATTAACGCTAATCAAGCTCAAGCAAACAATGACGTGGTGAACGGTATGGGTCCCCAGGAGTAATCTTTACGTTCCAGTTTTACTTGATTCAGATGCTGATAAGAATTTTGTTTCATCTTTTGCTCTTAGCCGTGTTAGACTTGATAATCTTATGTAACGACCGAAAAAAAATAATAATAATTCTATTAGTTTTTATATGTATGGTGCGAACTTAAATTTCAAGGTCACGATATCTTCATGTTTATCTCGTTCCTATGACTCTTGGTAACTTCGACGTTTGAAACTCTTGTCTTACGTTTAACTCAAAATATATGTGTGAAGTGTTATGACGTGTGTTTGGCTCGTGTTAATATAGAGACATACGTTTAACTAAAAAAAAAATGAACAAATGCAAATTGAATAAACAAATAAATAAATAACCTATTTTTCCATATTTTCAACTTTGAAGAAATGTTAATCTTATAAAAATCTCTTGGTGCTACTCGATAAAATTTAAATCGACGAATCTTTGAAATTTATTAAACGGCTATGAGAAATTATGGATCGTGAAGTTGAGCCGCTCAAGCATGGTCGGATACCAATAATAAAAGTTCGTTATAAATCAAATCGAATACCTGAGCTTACTTAAGAACGTGAAGACCAAATGAAAGCTTAATATCCACATCTTTTTGTTTCATCTTCTTCTTCGGTTTGAGCAAATTTCGGGACGAAATTTCTATAAGGAGAGGAGACTGTGACATCTGCCCCGAACCCGAATCCGAACGCTCGACTCGAACCCGAGATTATTTATCTTAATATTTATTCGTATTTATTTTCCGTTGAATGTAACGCTTTGCTATTAAATATATATATATATATATATATATGAATGAATACGATTTGAACGTTATGATTATTTTCCCGTTCTTATTATCTCAACGACTACGTTATTTACCCAACGTCTACCAATAAATTCCTAAGTATTAATAAGCTAATCTCAATATATATAGATAGGTATATATTATATGTTATAAAGAGATTTTTGTTGTGTAAAGATTTAAACGATTAAAGACTCAAATAACATCTCCAACGTCAAAAACGAGTTAACAATAATAAAACATCATTTATATATGCATTACGTTCATCTCGCTTAATTTAGTTAGTGAGTATAATTCCTACAACTAATTTTGGGTCAAAACTGTAACTTGTAAAACTTGAATTAAAAGTTATAAATCAAAACTAAACAAAACCTAATCAGCAGGGACCATTTCTGTAACTTTTATTACCCAGCCCAAAACCCACGCAATCCCCCCCCCCCCCCGTGTTTCCGATTGGATGCTCCGGCGAGCCATTTCCGGCCAGCTCCCAACTCCGACGAACCCTTTATTTTCACGCGTTAATCACTTCCAATCAATCCAAAAATCATTCCCGAACCTTTCCTTAACCATTTTCGAACCATTTCATTGCCTAAAACGCGTGTTAATAGCTCAATCAAAGTGAATTGTTTCCAAATCAAAAACCGAAAATCCCATTCCGTAATTAGGAACCATAATCATCGATTTAACCATCCCATAACACCCAATTACACTCGACTAACATTCTGATAACACCAAAACATCTCAATTTTGCTCTGCAATTAGCTGAATCAATCGAACAAATAAAATTTCCGGCGACTCAGTCGATCTCGACTTTCCGGGCATAATCTCAGGTAATTTTTGGTCTCGTTTCGATCCTATCGACCACCTTTAACTTTCTAATCCATTAACTTCATCTCTCTTCAATCCAGAATCACAAAAATCGCTCAAGATCAGTCGACTTCTTCTTCGGTTCGAATCCGTATCAAATCATCATCAATCTGTAAGTTATTTACATCAAAATGATCGTGATTGTGAGTAGATTAAAAGCCCTATGTTTGATTCGGTTGAGATTAACAGACTAAATCGAATTGAACGAATTCTTGTTCTAGGGTTTGTTTATGAAATGGGTGTTGCTTTGTATAAAGAGTCAAAAGAATTAAAAAGCTGAACAAATAATAAAATCAGCTTCTGGTTGAACGGTTTGTGCGCGATCTGTGAGGGAGTTGCTCGTGGGTTCGAGTCCCACAGCCCCCTGTTTTCTATATTTTCAGTTTTTAAGTAATTAAAACATTAAACAATATTTCCTAATAATCTAAATCACATATTTAAGTTATGTATATTTTCTAAAAAGTCATAAAAACTTATAAACAATGTTCATGCTATTAGTACTTATACAAATATATATTAAATACAAACATGTAGTTTTAATACATATATACAAATAATGATATTTTTATGGTTATAAGTATTTACAAATATTATTTAAGAAAAACTAAAATCATTTCTTGTAAAATATGTACAATACGAAAAATACAATAACGTTTTATGAAAATTCCCAAATTGTATTTCAAAACCCTAATTTCAAATTCGTATTTAAAAACCCTAATTCCTAATTTAGGTTTTAAGAACCCTAATTCTCGATCTATAATCTAAAACCCTAAATCCAAAATCCGAAACCCTAGATTATCTTGTTTTGATTCTTGTTGCTATATTATTGTTTCGTTTCTAAGTTAGGGCTTTTCCCAACTAATTAGGTGATACTAATATTTAGGCAACCCTCGGTTCGTTATAACTGCGTTTCTAGTTCGGTTATCTATTGCATTTCAAGGTGAGTAAAATCACTCCCCTTTTTACTATTACATGTTGGGGCTGAAATATGTTCAATTACTATACAATGTTTTTGGTTTTCGTTTCTTTGTTTCTATTTTCAAATGAGATTATTAAATGTGTTAGTCTTGTTCCAGGCAAGATGCAATCCTTATGTGGTAATTTAAAGTAGTATTGTTACTTAGTAATCCCACCGGTACGATGTTAGCGCTAATGGTTTGACAAACCCACCTGCATTATTTCAAAACAGGTGATTTAAACCCGGCCATTCAAATTTCAATGTTACAAGTTACTATGTTACAAGTTGCTATACGATGATACAAGTTGCTATGTCCCTAAGTTGCTAAACTAATTGTTGATAACTTATATCGAGACGGTTACGTGACGGTTGCTAAAAAGTTATCTTTAATTAATAACATGAGTTGGTTCCTCATGACAAACGATTACAAGATGCTATACAATGATGCTGTTCAATGTGTTCAATGTGTTCAATGTGTGTTCAAGGTGTCATGGTCGAGAATGATATGAAATAGCTATGCATGTAAGATTGCGCAGCATATTATGATGATCTCGGATTTCTGTATTATTATGTATTCAAATTGTGGTTTACTCACTAGCTTTAATTAGCTAACTTTATTTTTACATATTTCAGGTGGTGTTTGAGCGTTTTATACCTTCAAGACATAGGATGCCTATCGGACCTAGAATAATTGAATAATAAATTACTTTGATTGTCGGTCTTTATTTTTGAATTTATGACTATTTATTCCTTCTTTATGTCACAACAATTACTGCTTTAATGATATTAAAATATGCTTTTAGTGTGCCATGTGCTTTGTACTATTGATATCCAATTCGCTTGACAGCCCGGTGTTTCCGCCGCCGGGCGGGGTGTCACAATTTATGTCTTACTAGTCATCTTCTCATCTATAGTTTACCCTTACCTTATTTCATCTTAGTTTTCCTTAGTTAAAATAAATTTTGTTTAAATCTCATTTCTAGGTTATAATTATATAACTTGTTTTTATTTATATATTTTAGTTCTTATATTTAAAATAAATAATCACATCAGTTAGGAATCGACGGAAATCTATTATTGAAGGTAGTCAAAGTTAAATCCCTTGAGTTTGATACTCAGTCTTCCTGAGCTAGCTATACACAATCGGTACATTTGCCGTATAAGTGAGCCTTTTTGGTTTCCCATTTTTAAAACAGAGTTTTGATCCGTACAACATTTTCATATACACCATGGTTCACATCAAGTTTTTGCACCGTTGTCGGGATTTGATTATTTCTTTTGGCATCTTTGAGAACGATTGAAGTCGGGGTTTAACCAGCATTTACTTTCAGTTGTTTACTTGTTAGTTTATTTGTTTGCTTATATTAATTTACTTAGTTTAGTTTAGTTTTCCACTACGTAAAGTTTGCTTTCACTAGTTTAGATTCCTTTACTTGTTACTTCTAGCCTTTTAGTTCAATAGTTTACTTTCGTTGATTTCCTTAGACTTTTCGTTATTTTTGTTTTCTATCTTTCTTTTTTCTGTTTATGCCACGTACCCAATCTTCCGACCCACCCGAGTTTGGGCCATTATCCGATTCTGAGCATCGTATTGATATTCTAGAGGAGCCCGAGTACGCACGTCACCAAGTCGGATACCGACGAGTCTGAACAGCACATGCACACCGAGTACGTGAACTACACAATCAGTACTCAGCTAGCTATACATAATCGGTACACTTGAGCCATTGGTGAAATAAAGGGTGAAAAAATTGTTGCTAAAAATAATAATTAATAATTAGTGTTAATATTATTTACAAGATGAGAGCTACCATTCATCTTTACCTCTCTCCATCACTTACCAATATTCAACAACCATTTCCATCAACATGTTCTTCAACAAGGTAGAATATATATTGTACTTCATTGAATCTAGGTTGTTGTGGTCAAGCCTTATCACTTTTAACTCATGTCTTGCTACTCCTCTGGTCCCATTATGATTGCTATAAGTTCAAATCCACACCCAAAAAGGAACCTGACTCGTCACTTTGAAAGTACGACAATAGAGATGTTCAGGCTCCCATGTAGTCAACTGTCAAGGGCCAATCACCCACGTGCTAATGTTTGACATGATCAATAAATTATCATAATAACTTTCGTTGAGGATTTATGTGAGTTCCATGATGAAAATTCTAAACTTGAGGCATCTGTTGAGTAATTAACTGTACGTAGAGTATCGGTAGACAATAGTTTTATATGTAGGAGCACCATTTGGGGATGTCTCAAGTTTAAACCTGAGCAAATATATATATATATATATATATATATATATATATATATATATATATATATATATATATATATATATATATATATATATATATATATATATATATATATATATATATATATATATATATATATATATATATATATATATATATAGGGATCCATTCAAATGAGAACACTTTTAACTTGAGAACAACTTAGGAACCGCTTTAACTGTTGTATTTTTTATAATATAAATTGACCAAAATGCTTATAATTAACCTAATTTTAACATCTATTTAAAAAATATATGATTTGTGAAGTCGTTTGTCAAAATGCATATATGCACCCACATTACTTGTACACAAACACACATTATGGGTGCATATATGCATTCTAACAAACGACATCACGAAGCATATTTTTTTTAAATAAATGTTAAAATTAGTTGAATTATAAGCATTTTGGTCAATTTATATTACAAAAAACTCAATAGTTTGACTCACTTTATGATTCTTTAAAGTTGTACTTTTTGTATTCATGTTAAGAGGTGTTCTCATTTGAGTGTCCCTCTCTATATATATATATATATATATATATATATATATATATATATATATATAGAGTGAGGTTCACCTACATAGTGTTATAAATCTAAGAAGGCTAAGAAGCAATAAGAGATTGACATGTGACATTTAGGAAAATTAGGAGAGAGGGTATTTTAGTCATGCCCACTTTTTAAAATATTCTCTCTCCACATGCAAGTCACATGTCAATTCCCCCACTTTTTTAAAACGTTTATAACTTTTACATACGACATTATTTTTTTAAACAAATTACACCATAAAAACGAGAATTTTTTTCTCTTTAAAACGCGTATAATATTGATATATAAAAAACGAACTTTTTTTTCACAATTTTTCAGCTCATTGTGTCTAACGTCAGGTCATTGTGTCTTCCGTCAGGTCATTGTGTCTTTCATCAGGTCATTGTGTGATTGTGTCATCCGTAAGGTTGTTGTGTCATTCATCGGGTCATTGTGTAATGTTATTTGACAAGTATTACACAATGATCTAATAATAATTACAGAATAACACAAAAAGTATTTTAAAGATCTTGCTCTCACATCATCCTTCTTAAAAAATAAATAAACAAAACTTAAAAAAAACTATTATTTTCTCATTGTGTCTTTTTTCATTGTGTCTAATTTAAAAAATAAAAAAAACGGTAATTTTTTTAATTTTTTTAATTTTTTGTTTATTTATTTTCTGAAAGAGAAACACATGGGGAACAAGGTCTCCGAACCACTTTTTTCAAATTTGATTTATATTGTGAGTTATAATTTTTTTTAAAAGTGTCATTGTGTCTTTGTTTACCATTGTCTCTTTGTTTACCATTGTGTCATTCTCACACTTTGTAACAAAAAATGACGTTGTCTTTGAACATTTGTCAAACACATATTAACAATTTGTGACACGGTGATAATTTCTAAACACATAATATAACACAACAAATATTTAAAATAAGATGATATTATATAATGACTTAAGAATGAACCGATAAAAGTGATATTTCACTAGTCATAATATAACACAATCACATGATATTACACAAGAGCTAAACAAGTGCCGAAAAAAAATTTTATTTTTTATATATCAATATTATACGCGTTTTAAAGATAACAAAACGTTTGTTTTTTTGGTGTAATTTTTTTAAAAAAATAATATCGTATCCAAAAGTTATGAAAGTTTTAAAAAAAGTGGGGGAATTGGCATGTGCCTTGCATGTGGAGAGAGAAAGTCAACAAAAGTGGCTATGACTAATGTACCCTTCCACCAATTTCTTTTCCTACAAATTGATCTCAACCATTAAAAGAGAGATCTAAAGGTCATAAATCATTCTTAGCCTTCTTAGATTTCCAACACTATGTAGGATAACTCTCCTCTATATATATATATATATATATATATATATATATATATATATATATATATATATATATATATATATATATATATATATATATATATATATATATATATATATATATATATATATATATATAGATTGGGGATTTTCTAAAAAGACTCAAAACTCTAAGAAGTGTAGGAAGCATTCACAAACAAACACGTGTCCATGAGGGGGAAAAACACGGAGGGGCGTTATCGTCATTTTACACGTTGAAGCTGCAATACGAGATCTGTTCTCATGGTGTTTTTTAGCACTACCTGGTTATCACTCTCGATGTTCAGTTATGGTGTTTTTTTGACGTTTATTAATTTTGAATCAATAATCATTCATCTATGACGAATACTGAAAGCGATGATGTTTTTTTGTTTGTTTTTTACGTTTTCGTTTACTAGTTACGAACGTACGATCAATCATCTGTTCTTTTGAATCACTGTGGTTTTAACATTCTGAGTCATGGTGTTTTTATTGATCAGTTCGAATGTTAAAAACACCATGATTCACCATGATCGATCTGTTAATTATTGTTATGACGTTTTCATATCGACTCCGATGCTACTTTGTTGCAGGTAAATTATGGCGTTTTTTCATTCTACAGTGATGATAGTGTTAATCATTGTTATGACGTTTGTGGTTTTAACATTCTGAGTCATGGTGTTTTTAGTGATCAGTTCGAATGTTGAAAACACCATGATTCACCATGATCGATCTGTTAATTATTGTTATGACGTTTTCATATCGACTCCGGTGCTACTTTGTTGCAGGTAAATTATGGCGTTTTTTCATTCTACAGTGATGATGGTGTTAGTCATTGTTATGACGTTTTCAATTCGATTTCCGGTGTTACATTGTAGCAGGTAGCTATGGCGTTTTTTATTAATTATTATTTTCATATGCGTGGTGTTATTTTACAGAGTCAGTGTTAAGCGTGGTGTTTTTTATATATACATGGTGTTGGAAACGTGCAATGACAAATCTACCCCTGGTTCCATCACGCGCGTCAGCAAAACTTCATAATATTTACAAAAACGTCACCGCGTTAATCTTGGTCGTTGACACCCAGATCCGACGCCCCATAATCCTTCTTAGCCTTTTTAGAGTTTTTGCCCTTTTTAGAAAATCCCTCCCCTATATATATATATGGAGTATAATATAGAAACTAGAGTAGAAGTGTGATTTTTTAAAAAATAGTGTTAAAAAATAGGATTATTGGATTTTAATAATCCGACCTTTAGTGTATTGCACCGATATTAATCTCAACTTAAGAAATTTTCTATGACAGTCCAAACTTTTAAATTATTTTCCTCCACCAAGTCTTTTCTAACGAATCATTTTTGTGTCTAAAAAAACTTACGAAACCATTTTTGTGTCTCATAAAAACTTTACCCGGCCATTTTTGTGTCACACTTACGAAAGGCTCGATTGAGGAAAATAATTTATAAGTTGGGACTGACACAGAGAATTTCTTAAGTTAGGATTAATATTGACCAATAAAAAAAATTTGAATTATTAAAATCTAATAACCCTAAAAAATAAGATGGTTTTCGAAGAAGAAAAAATAAATGGAAACCAAACAAAAAGATCATAAGGGGTACAAAACAATCGAAGAAACGAAAACAAAAATATTTATATTTGTTCCTTTGCTTAGGGATGTCCTATGTGATATCCTTAAGCGAGCAGGCATTTCTGCTAAAAAGGAGGCCCATGTGAACTTTCTGACAGATCCGCTTGAGGGGAGGTCTACTTTAAGACCAGCTGATATTCTAGTCTTTGGTTGGACGGGGGGCAAACACGCTTGTGTGGGCCTTACGGGAGTATCCCCCTTGGTTGCACTTCGGAGCAATGGATTTGTTGCAGGGCAGGCAACGTCAAGGGCGGAATCATGCAAGATTGCTAAACACGAGAAAGCCTGCCTTGACAATCAGCATGTTTTTATTCCATTAGCCTTTAATACATTTGGTTTTCTAGCAACGGGGGCGGTGAACTTCTTGACCAGGGTTCAACGGGTCATTCACAGCAATGTGTCGACCCCTAAAGGCCAAGGGTTTGTTTTCAGTAGGATAGGGTTTGCTATTCAAAAGGGGGTTGCGGCGCAACTTGTTGCTCGTTTACCTGCCACGCTATTGTAAATTCCAATGGATTGTTTATTGAAATATATGGCTATTTTGATTAGCGGAACAAATTAAGGGAAACAAAAAATTAGATGTGAGTCGTCGCCAGATGGTCGTAAAATTTGCGATCGATGAATGCAAAATTAACAAAAAAAAAAGTGAAATAATAAAATCTCGATACAAACTGATCACACACATACTAGTACAAAAGAGAGCAAAATTAATGAGACCGGTGGATTTTATATAAGGTGAAAAACTGTCAGAATTAAGCTGCAGTTCATACCCGCGCCTTTTCAACGTGTATAAACACTTCGACGGGGAAGGTTAGTGTAACTAACCTTATTAACGTTTTATAGATAAAAATACTATTGAACTAAGTTAAACTTGATACATCAAGAAGATAGGTGAGTTTAAATAATCATTATGCTTGTATATTAAGAAACTAGATTATTATCCGTGTGTTACACGAGTAATTAGAGTAACACATGGGTAAGAGGTTGAGCCATGAATATATTAAATTGATAAAAGGATTGAACTATAATGTAACAATAAAAAAAACAAACAAAATTAATTTTATAAAAAACAAAGTACATTGAATAGTTTATGCAAATTTACAAATTACTAAAAACTTTCTTGTAAACAACATTGGTTGTTCTATTTGCGTGTTTTCTGTATTTATTTGATATTAACAATTTCACGCAATCTCTTGCTTTCACTCTTGAAAGTTCACATATCATCCTTTGGTATTAGTAACTTTTGATCTTGAAAGCGGACTTTCGATCCATAAAAGTGTTAAAGGACTTGGGGATTATATCATCTTCAATATACTGAAACGAAGAAAATTGATGTGAGAACTAATACTATATATTACACAGATGGAGATTGTATAGAAATTTTTATATGTTATTACAAAATGTAGTTGAAAATTAAGCATTACCTTATCATTGTTCAGAAGCAATTCTGCTGCGGTACTAAACATTATAACACACTAGTTTTAATCCCTTGTTGATCGGTAAGGGCCACATCTACAACTTGTTCATATCAACATCCAATGAAGCAACATCTCGAGACTTTCTGAATCAACACAATAGGTTCTTTTTGGTCACCTTGATTTTTGTTTTCATCAACATGAGCCTTCATCATGGTATTTTCTCCGATAACAAAGAAAAATTAACCATTCTAAGAATTTTACATCATTTCATATAAATAAAAAAAATTAACTTCCATCACAAGAGTCTTGTGTGCTTCAATCTTGAAGCTTGGAGTATGGTGCTATAGGAGATGCTGTAAGTTACCAAAGTGGTATATCTTTTCACAAGCTAACAAAGAAGAAATAGATATCTAAAAACTTAAATTGAATTCCATCTCGGTTTTGCTTAAGAAATCAAGTTCTAAAACATACCTTATCACACCAGATTGATCAAAATATCTCATAGCATGCACATATACATATTCAATCTGTAACATAATATGAAATTACGATGAGTAAATTAAATATTCATAAATTAATGTACTCAATAAATGAGTAAATCATGATGTATTATGGATTTTATATATTTCTATAAAATTCATTGACGGGTTAAATATAATGATATCGAAACCATCCGCCAACTTGTTTTAGATAAACACCCTATATAAGAGAAGGCAATTGAAGAAACCAACATCAATAGTCTAACAATAGTTTCTAAGAACAACAGTAAAAATTATGTATTTTAGATGCATACCTGCAGTCCCTTTCGAAGGTTCTTGATGTACTCAATTGCCATATCTGCATATCTACTGTATTAGTTTGCTGCAAATTTGTTAGTAAAAATTGTATCACTTTACGGGGGATAAAAATCCAAAATTTATTTATTATAAGTAAATAACCTTCAAAACAATATATATGTAAATAGTAAAAAAATATCATGGAAGAAGATGATGATAAAAAATCATCATCATGTAACAACAAACACCAAAATGGTTCCACACAATTCGACCACACTACCAAGAAGAGTATGTGGTGCCAAAAAACAAAAACAGTAATTAAATTTTCATTCTATATGACATAATAAATAAATACAATATCCTGCTCTGATCAAACCTTTAAAAATTCAGTAAATTGTGATGCTCAACAATACTCTAATTTCAATGCCAAATGAACAATGATGAACCAGATTGAAGAAGAAAGCATTCACTAAAATTATACTATTAGATTGATACCCGAAAAATATCATAATTACACATGATATAAGCACATATCATCATAAAACCAATAGTTAGGTTTGTTTAATTAATGAATCGTTTAGCCACAGATTAGGACCAAATGGTTTAATAAGTCTTTATAACACAAATTAAATAGTAATAAGTAGTTAAGAAAAATATGTTGAGTTATCACTACCTCTTCCATGTCTTTTGCTTTAATGCCTTGATTTCTTTATACAAAGCCCACAACTTGGTTCCTTGCAGACTCAAAGTAAGTTGGATCTGCCTTTGCTCCATGGTATACATAAGAAATAAAAACTTATATGAAAAAAAACTGATGTTGCATCATCCTATTTCACAAACGATTCATAACCTGTCAACATAGGAATGTTTGAAACACTTGAATAAATAAACATATCTTTTATAAATACAACAGCTGCTTCAAAAAAGACTAAATGTCTGAAAGAGCAGATGGAAAAAATGAAAGCTTAAGATTGATAACAAAATGAATAAAACATCGATGAAATATAAGAGGAAATCAAACAAGTATACTCTAAAATTTAACAAAACATGGTTCAAACTAAGAGCCCATGACCGGTAACAAAAAAATCCCTAAACCAGACTGATAAATGTAGTGAAGTGAAGGAAAACAGTACATGTTTTAATTTCAAAAGAAGATGACAAGCAGCGGCTTAAAGTTTGATGGCAAGAACTTGAGAAGACAAAAGGAAAGCTTTTTAGGGTTTGGCATTCAAAGTGAAGAGAAACCGGATGTGTATAAATAAAAAAGAGATTATATACAACGGGTCAACAAAATGGGTCAGGTATTTTAAGATCCGCGCCTAACTTTTTCTAGGGTAAAAATTGGGCGGGAAATGAATGTTAGTGAATTAGGGGTGTACACGGTTCGGTTTCAAACCGCGAAACCGTTCAAACTGCTCATTGGTTTGGTTTTACGGTCGGTTTATGTTTATACCAAAAACCGTTCGAAAAAAACCGGACCGTTATGAACGGTTTGGTTTACGGTTTATACCAAAAACCGTTTGTAAAAAACCGGACCGGACCGTACGCGCACGTGTGTGTGTATATATATATATATTAGATCTCATATGAGTTCTTGCAGGTAAATTATTAAAACATGTATTAGTTTGTTGGTGATAAAATAGGTCATACTAGAATATCGATCATATATATAATATCATTATATCTATCATTATATATATATATATATATATAAATAATACTCCGTATAATATTAGTATATATCGTTATATTGTTATAACACACGTAATCTTGTAATATTCATATATATAATCAATTTTTAATACCGGTACTTTTGAAAGTTTATTAGATTTTGAAAAAATTTTGGGATGTTTTTTAGAGCTTTTAATCTTGGACTATAAATCTCAAACCGCGAAACCAAACCGGACCAAACCGCTCGTATGGTTCGGTTTAGGTTTGGTTTTTTACTTTAAACGGTTCGGTTTTGGTTTTTAATGATAAAAAACCGCAAGTAACGGTTTGGTTACGGTTTTATCCAAAAACCGTAAAAACCGGACCGTGTACACCCCTATTGTGAATGGCTTCATTGAAGGACATGTGGCTTCTAAAATCCTCTTTTATTAGAAGGTATAGATTTGATGGGTCTAATAATTATACATTTATAATTTAAGAACTTGATGAATAGTGTAAATTTTTGTTTTCTATTTTGGCTATAAGAGTTTCATATTTGGTGTTAAGGGATGGTGGAGTGTGTTGGTACGTTATTGTTGTTAATGTGGAGGTGTATAATTGTTAAACTAAAACACTATTGCTCATGCTTTATAAAGCCACTATACTCTTTTGTTATATTATAGTTGTCATCAAACCTCATTCTCTATTTTTTCTTAAGTCATTACTCACACATTCTCTCTTTTTTTTGTTCAGCTTCCAGCTAGTGTTATCAGGGCTAATTTGACGCCGGTGTTTATCGCGAATGATGGTTGCAATTTTTAGTTGATCCATACTTGCAATCTGTACCACAATGGTGACAATTTGGTTTTATAATTTGAGCCAATATGTAACTAATATTAACATCACTTTTAAATGTCAACCAAAAGCAAAGAAAAAACTGATAAAAAAAGGCTCACACAACGCGCGGGCCAGCGAATAAATCTAGTTTGTATAATAAGAATGATTATCAGGTCATGATGTGTGTATATATAAATATATATATATATATGTGTGTGTGTGTGTGTGTGTGTTTGAATAGATATATGTGTGTTTTTATGTATAATACATGGAGAATATATCAATACTTTGTTTGAGGGGTCCAAAATAACCTGATAATGATATTGATGTGTATTTGTCTCCTTTAAATGATATTGTGGAAGTGTGTATTTGTCTGTGTTGTGTAACTGTACATCGAGGTGTTAACATTGATGAGTATGGTATTACTCTTGTCAACCTTACAACCAATGGCTATAAAAACAAACCATTAGTTCTGGCAAAACATGCTACACAAGTTTTTTTTAATCAAAGACCCTAGAAAACCAAATTGGCACATCGTCTTGCAATGTTTAAATAATACTTTGTTAACTGTGAATTTTAAATAACGAACATTTTTACATAAAAAAACTTTGTTAGCTTTTACAGTAGAGTAGAGTATTAGTTAATTAGTATACATGTATTTGTTTGATTTTTGGATTAACGGTTCATGTAGTTTGGAATAGATTTGTGTTTTCATTTGGAACAAATTCATGTAGTTAGAGCAGTGGAACATATTCATGAAGTGAAGGTATGTCGTCATTAAAAAGAAAACATGGTCCAACATGTATGTCAAAAGACATACCAAAAGAGAAGATAAAAGACTTAAAAATTATTAAAGATGGCCAGGATAACATTTTTAGGTACAAATATATATTTATACATATACTTTGTATATTTTAACATCATGAAGATAAGTGTTTCATTGTTTCATTATACATATACTTTGAGTATCGATATACAATATTTTTTTTCAATCCGGTTCGATTTGGTTCGGGGGGTCGGGTCAAATTAAAAAATGACAACTAAATATGAGGGGTCAAAATTAAAAAAATTTCATTTTCCCTCTACCTATATTCAAAATTGAAAATTTTCAATTTTCCTTCACTAAACTAATTTCTTTAATGTTTAATCCTAATTTTTATCTATAAATACCAAACCAAATCTCTCTAATCACTTTTATCACTTTAAACTCTTTCAATTTATTTAAGACCAAATCTTTTTTTAACAAATTTTCAATAACAACTTGTGAGTTTTTTTTATTATTTCTTTCATTTTTTTTATTTTTCTTTCATTTTTTACTTTATTTTTATTCCTAATAAATAATTGAAACATCCTCTATGAATATTACCATATATTTACCAAGGTAAATAATGTTTGATAAATCACCATTTTGATATTTGAGTTATGATTATTTTTCTCAAACTTTATAAAATAAATCTTTTATTTTGTTTCTTAAACTTTATATGCCTTCATTCTACATCTTTCTTAGCCACTAATTAATCTACAAATAAGAAGTGAATGAAACCAAACCATATATGTTTCCAAACAAAAATATGTTTGAGGCTTGTGTTATGGTATAAAAATGGTGATGTTATGAACCTTGGTACTACAACTAATTTTTCCACCATTCCTCACTTCTCACTTGATTATTTAGCAAAAGTAGTTAGTTTATTTATGTATTTTCTTCCTTGTACTCATGACTATCCAAATCATCAACTATGTTGATGGTTTTGTGCAATGGTGAAACACTTGAGGTTATAATACCTTAATGCTTGACTGTACATGACAAATTGACAATATAAATAAATATGTGTATATATATATATATATATATATATTACTATCTTCTAACCATTATTTAACATAATCAATGGTTAAATATTATGTGTCTCATATAGGCTGTTAACTGGGCATTAAACTGAATTTTCAAGAATGAACGGGGGTCGAGGGCTAAATTTTACGGGGGGTCGATCGAGAATCTAACATATAAAAACAAAACAAAAAAATTCCGCAGGGGGAGCGAGCACCACCCACCCTATAAGGGTGGGTACGCCCCTGGTTGCACCTTACTTACAAGGGTAATACAAGCAAACATATTTAGTATACTTATAATTAATCAAATATATACTTACTTTTTGTTTTTGTAGTGGCCATTGGGTGCTTATCATTTTAGATAAGCAAAAGTGTTGCGGGTATTTTGCGGATTCCAAAAGGATCAAGGGAAAAGGCGTGAAATCATACCGTCTTGTTAAGATATTTCAAGACATTTTTGGAAAGCCGAAACATAATGTAGTGCTTGCAACAAAGCGAAGATTGGGAATGTGGCTTCATTGTCATTAAACATATGAAGGAGTTCGTGAAACAAATTCAACATGATTTTTCGGCCCGTGTAAGTTTTTGTATATATTCAACATAATAATTATGCTAGAATGTGTACTTACAACCTCTTTTTTTTTGTTATTGAAACAAAATGGGATCTTTCCGGTAGAAGAAGTTGATGTTTTGGTTATAGAATTGATGTCGGAGTTGGTTGACAAGACGCTTGGTTGAACGGGTGATGTTTTTGGTTCAACGTTGAAATGTGTTGTTAATTAGACTTAGTTTTATAATTTGTGGGTTTTTTGAAGGCTAGATAACATGTGCTATGTCTAGATGGTTTCGATGTATTTGGGGATTTTGATGTATTGTATATGACATGTTTTTGTTATGGAATATGACATGTTTTGTTTATTGAATATATGATCAAAAGCTTTGGTATCATTTGTTGGTAATTAGTATTTAAAACTTCCGGGAGCTAAAAAAACAAAATAGATTTTTTCTAGCATCTTTCACAGCATGTTATAGAACACAACCTAAAGAGGCGGTTGAATACAAGCATCTTATAGTATAGTGTATAAAAAGGTAGTGATTAAATAAGTTGATGTTACACCGGCCCGCAACCAATGTTGTTAAACCGGTCGGTCTGATCGGTCCGACCGCGGTTGGACCGCTTTTTTTAATAATCTCGGTTCAATTAGACACGGTTTGATTGATGTTTCTGAACCGCTTCAAACCGTACGAACCGGTCCGGTCGGACCGGGACCAGATCGCTATTGAACCGGGTCAGTCATAAAATATATATTTTTATGTTTTGATTTTCTTGGATTTTATGTTTACATCTATTTATATTTGTGTGTTTTGTAATGAAAGTCAATATATGTTGATTTTTTAAGTGATGAAAATGATGAGCTCGTTTTATTTTGGCGTTAAAACTTGTTTAAATTATGATTTTTTAGTGATTCTTAACGTTAGAACTTGTTTGGATTATTAATTATGTGGTAAAACTTAATATTATTGAACTTATGATGTGTTTAAATTGGAAATTTTATAGTATAACTTTCATAAATATATATTTATCCTACCCCGGTCCGACCATTAAAATTGTAATACCGGTTTAGTATCCGGTTCGGTTTTCAAAACATTGCTCACAGCTGTTGACAACCACAGCTTATGATATGTCGCTATCTGAAACCAGCACCTTATGACCAATATACCCGCGTCTTATGCTTATTTTTGTACTAGTGACATATTTATAAAAAATAGATAAACAACGGTCACAAAATATACAATTAATTCAATTTAGTGACAAAACAGTAGCAAAGAAGAAGAAAAATGACGTTACTTTCTATATCCTTACCACTGCCTTCTTGATTCCTAAAAGGACACATGTCTGGTTGATGAGCCAGAACCATGCCAAAACGTGATTAACACAGTATCAAAGGAAAAAAAGTGAAAGGAACAAAAAAAAAAGCTTTGATAGTAACACACTCCTAATATTTAATTCCGACTATTTGTAAATTTGTAACAGAAAAATATCCCAGTAATATAATCAAGTTTTAATCTTAATCCTATTAATTCACTTAAACTTTATTCTTTTTCAATTAGATAAATTAACTTTATGAAGATATTTTAATCGTAAATAATTAATCGGATCAAAGGTAAAATGATTAATATATGTTCATTTCATCACCAGGGCCGGTCCTGAGGATTTGAGTGTCCTGTGCGAGACAAGAAAAAAGGCCCCCCGCCCCCTCAACCGAAGCACCAACACACTAAATTTTATAAACTAAAATTTTAACCAAAAAACAAACATTTGATAGATAAACATTATAAAATCAAAGTATTCAAATTAGTGAATTACGTTTTTGGCATCAGTGGGCTTCCAGCCTTCATTAATCCATAATGCATTTAATTGTGTGAGCTTTTAGATGTTTAGTTAATTAGTTGTAGTGGGCTTTAGCCTTTAGATATATTTGCTACATGACTATTAATTAAATATAAGTTTTATTAAAAAAAAATTTATATAATAATTTTTTTTAAGTTGGTGTCCTCGTTAAACGAGGGTAATGTGCGGTCGCCCATGCCGCACACCCCTTTAAGCCGCCTCTGACCATTAGGTTTAATTAAATAAACTTAACAAAACCCTAATAAACAAGGGTTATGTGCGGTCGCCCATGTCACGCGTCTTGATGCCTCTATATTCAATTAAGATCTTATCCAATCCCTTCAACAACGTTTATAGCACACTGACGTCTTTAACTTTGAAACCTACTTACGACTTTTGTCGTCTATATATCCTTTATCCGTCGAATGGCCAAATCCGATTCGATAAATAATACGCTTTGATTAGCTTTCCATTGTTAGGTGAGGTCCACATAAAATTTGACTCATATAAGATCTGATAGCATCAGTACACATCTTCTTTAACTTTAGTACCTTATGATTGTGAATAGTCGTTTTAGATACACATGGGACACAAAACTTTTTATTACTTAAGTAGCACACTCGTATTATATAACCGATAAACGTGATTAAACAATAATCTTTTGATATGTCTACATAACGTGGACACGCGACCTAATTAATTGAATCGTAATAGATTATATAACCCATGCATCATTTACAAGGGTGTCAACATATATGTTTGTGAAATGTGATCAACAATCCTGCCACTAATAATGTTACACAAATTGATTGATGTCCCACTAAATATAGTACGATTTTAAAAGGATGTGATCATGTGAATTTTGATGTGTATGTTATCATTAAAAGAAGTAAAATCTGATTCATTGTGACAAACTAGGCTGTATACTTAAATATAGTAGAAGAATACAATATATTAGAGCACTAGTTGGCAATAAGGCCATCTTTCTTACAACATTTTGAATTGGACCGGCGGAGCGTGGTAGCGGAGCGTGGTAACACTGTCACCAGCTGCTTTTATCCGTGGTGTTATGGATTAGCCGTTGCAGATATGGTGAACTTTTCATTGTGCCATGCTAATTCCTTTATTGGCCCAGATTCAATACATCAATACATCAACACAAGAACACACCGGAAATTAGGAGACTACCCATCTCAAACATTATTAGTTAATCAAATAAATAAAGAAACTAATCCTAATCTAATTCAAACTCAACTAGATAAATAATAAACTAATTATAATAATTATCTTCAAATCTAAATCCTACACAAATCAGGATTCACGCTTCACCGTTGGCACTACCAATTTCGACTGTTGTACTCGTTTGACAGTTAACCAAACACGTACCCCCTTACAATGTTTTGAACTGGACCGGCGAAGGGTGGCAACATCGTCACCAGCTGCTCTTATCCGTGGTGTGTTGTGGATCAGCCGTTGCATGGTGAACGTTTTCATTGTGCCATGCTAATCCCTTTATTGACCCAGATTCAATACATCAGCACAAGAACACACCGAAAATTAGGAGACTACCCGTCTCAACATCTCTCTAACTGTTCTCTGATTTTTAAATCATCCAGTGTATCCCATAGTGATTGTGTCGACTTGTTCCCGATCGAATCAATTTTTCATCAATGTCTAAATCAGGTCACAATTAACATTGACATGACAAAAGATATGAGTAGTATCCGGGTTACGCAATACAACCAACTAACCTCTCAACCTGCAACCATTGCTTGTCCCAACTGACACCCTAATTTTAGTAGGTTGATTTATCATTTATGTTTTATGTCTATAATAGGGGTGTTCATATGATATCGGATTACTAGGTGTATTTGGATTCGTTTATTCGCATTTGAAAGTTTTAAAACCCCATCCGAATCCTTTCAAATCCAAATTCAATTAGGATCGGATTCAGACATATTCGAATATAACCAGAAAAAAAAATTTCTTAACTATTTATTTCCTATTTTATTTTTTTCAACTCTGGATTGCTATGGGGTATTAGTTTAGAGTCACGATAGTAAAACATACAAACTGTAGAATATTCAAAATACAAACATAGTCTTAACTCTTGAGTAGAGCTGTAAATTAACCAAACATGCAGTGACCAGTTCATCAACCGTTCAGCGGGAAGTTCATTTATGTCCGTTTGTTAAATAAACAAAAAAACACGAACATGAAATTTTTCCTGTAAGATAAACAAACAAACATAAACAAGGTCCGTGTTCTTTCATTTGTGTTCGTGAATGTCCGGTAATGTGTTTGTGAACGCTCATTTATTTTTGGATAACTACTGTTAACTTATTATGCTAACCCGTTAAGTACTTTCGCATAATTATATCTTATTTTTATTCGGATATCATAATGATATGAATATAAAATTTTTATCATAGTAAATCCGATCCCGGCCATTTTTTTTATTTGGAATTTCAGATTGTGGTTTTATTTGGATTTTAGGATAGATTTGTATTTCAAAAGCTCAATTGTAAATATAGGTCCATAGCTTGTTGTACGTTCTTTTTCTTTTTTAGCTCTCACTAGTCACAATCAAATATATCATATAGGAGCTGGGAGAAATCATGGGAAGCGTAGCGAAGGTGAGGTTAGCTTCGTTCTTCGCCGGCAGTGTTGTGGCATCTGCCGGAGGATTTTATTTCCTTCGAAAAAATTACAACGTACCTTGCTCATCAATCTATTTCTCAACAGGTATATATACTCTTCAATCATGTAAAAAATGTTGAAGTTGTCTTGCAACATGCATTATGTTGAATCGTGGGTGTGCATTATGTTAAAGATCGTTATTTTTCTTTAAGTTGTATTATGATATTTTTATTTGTATTTTAAGCAACTCCTTGTAAATTTGTAAGTGATCGACTTTGTAGTGCTTGTGAAGGAACTAGTATACAAGTAATTTTATATCTGTGCCATAGATCAAGGCTGAAATAGTTGATTTTTAAAGCATGATCATGCTGTTGTACTGAGCCTGTTAGATAACGTACATTATGTTGTTCATAGCTCTAAAATTTTGTGTAAATAACAAAATTTGTACTGGACTGCATATCAACAGACAAGACAGGTTTGATTGTTTAATTGACTCTCACGCATTCGGTCGTCTATGATGGAATAAATAGCGTGACCTGACTTTGATATTGTTATTGTGTGTGTATGCGTGTGTGTGTGTGTGTGTGTGACCCTGTCACCTGACTTTTGATATTATGATTTCGTGATAGTCTCCTAAATATTTCGTTGTGCTATTTAGTTCCTTGTTTTATGTTTATTGATACATATGTTTCCGATCGAGTCAACTGCTTAGATCTAGACTGTAGTTGATTTTTGTGGGTTAAGACCTGACCTATGTATGTAGCATGATACTTTAGAAGTTTAGGTGGCCGGATGATTTCTCAACTAAAAAAAAACGTACTCCAAGTGCTCGACCGTCCAAGGTATGAATTGACTTACTTGAGTTTTGTCAAGCCAAACGCTTCATGCATGGTTCATACACTTGAGAATGTGATCATAAGTGAACTTGGCATTCAATTGGTTCAGGAAAACCAATGTTTTAAAACCGGATCGGTCATTGAAGAATAAATATCTACAAATTCCTAAACCGAATTAGATCATGATCAAGAACACCCCTAATGGAATTGGTAAGATGATGAAGCCAGATACAAATCACATAAATAATTTTGTTCTAATACACATGATCGAACTAATAGCACTTTTTAACCAAGTCTCGGTTAAACATCTCAACTAACAGATGACGAACTAGTCTACTACTACCAACGTCGATCTCTCCAGAATCAATCTACCAAAACACGTACTGGTGCGCGTGCTATGCACGCATGGCATACATTAGTCTAATCACAAATTAACTAAAGCTTGTAATTATGAAGTTGGCGAACATTTAAAGGAGAGCATATGTTTTCGTCACCATTTAGCATATGTTGAGCTATGATGAAATTAGCTGCTTCTCCAGGATGGTAAGAATCCCAGAATAGATACTTGGATCGATCATCGCATATGCGTGTGCTTATTTCGTTCTCGTCCCCAATCCGTATGCAAAACGATACCGGAAAGAAATCTCCACAACAAGGATCTTTCACATTCTCAAATCCTACATATTAATCAACCAAGAGTTAAAAAAAACTAACTAGATCATGGAATTTTTTCTTGTTCTTGGTGGTTTTTAGTTTAACCTGGTTTCTAGTTGGTTTTTAAAACCATTTCTCCTTCAAGAGGAAACGGATGTGAATAGTGCATAACTCTATGGGATCCGTTAGTTAAGCTAGTGGATGTGAATAGTGCAAATTTTGTAACAAATTAATGGCAAGTCTTCAATCATTTAAAACTCTAGTATGAAATTTGCATTGTTCACATCCGCTAGTTTGACTAGCAAGTCTTCTCGAGGTGTGCACTGTTCACATAAGCTTAAGCTGGTTGAAAGAGCGGAAAGTGGTTTCAAAAAAAACCAAATATAATTCAAACGGGTACGAAAAAAATCATTAGACCGCATAAGATTGATTATGTAGGTTAGATAGATGATTAGTACCATAGTCGCGATAGTTTTGTAACATCCCGTTTATGACATCGTATGAATTTGCATAGACGAAAACTGAACCCGAACCCATCTCTTTATTTAACTGATGCACAGCCAGGCGTAACTTTTGATTGTATCCGCGGATCAACGCATTCATTTCTTCATGGCATTTGTCCGAAGGTAGAAAGTGTATAGACCGGACAAAGGGTATGCAACCAAGAGGTCCTATGTCTACTACAACCGTCTTTCGAGCCCCTAGTTTATGCAATCGCTTCACCAAAACAAAATTTTAAAGAAAGGTAAAAATATATAGTAAACCCAGTGCTAAAAATGAAGTAATAGGTACCTTGAGATGTAAAGTCATATTGGAGACCATGATGTCCTGCAAAGTAGTGGCTGAAACATCATAGTTGCCAACAAAAGGAAGATTTGGTAGGAAGTAGGTTATAATATCATTTGATCCGATCGTTAACGAGAAGATTGAGTTCTTTAGATGATCTAGTGTACCATTTTCTCCCATTGTCTTCACCATTTCAGCCCTACTGACCTCAAAATTTTCGATTTGTGTTCTTAACGGAAGACGCCCAACCTGCACAAGTTCAGTTTTTTTATATTTCAAAACATGAATATAATGAAATGTTTTGTCCTGGTAGGCGGTTTCAGACTTGATCAGCTAAATACTTTTAGAAGTTTGTTACGAAATTCTTGTTCTTCTAGATAGTTCGCTAGTCGTACTAGAGAACCCATGAAAATATAACTAGTCTGAAGTTCACGTTGAGTTTGTTGGTCAGACGAGCGAGCTACTTTATGCGCTGTGGATGAGTTAGCAAGTAGCTAGCAAACTGTCTTGAAGTTAAACCAATTCCATAAAAAAATTTATGTGAATGAACCTCCTACTAATTTGAAATTTTTTAATATGACTAGAACAAAATTAAAGACCCTAGCTTGTTATATATTTCACTTACAAAGAGGCTACCAGTTCCTTCTAGTATACCAGAAGCTCCAGAAGCATAGTTTATGCCACCAAGAGTCGCATGTGATGCTGCGTTAGCAGCTAAAGACGGTGAAGCCAGTGTCTTGGCTCCCAACGCTTGTGCTAAATGTATCAACATCAACAAATTAATAAGGTTAACAAATTAAACTGTAAGCAAATGAAAGTAGATGGTAGGGGACAGTATACGTACCAACAATATCAACGATGGTGAACCCGTTTGTGTATCTTCCGGTGGGCTTTCCACCTGAAGGCGTAAAGTCAATGCCATAAGGAGAGTAGTCGGCTTTTGAGAGACTTGGCAAGTAGTTATTGTTTCCAGCGTCGACGATGGAGTCCCCAAATGCAAAGTTAGTGAAGGAAACACAACACGAAACATGAAGCAAGCATAAGATAATGAAAAACGACGAGTGTGTGCCCATTTTGGTTTTTATTTTATCGAGTTGTAGAAGAGACGGGTGGCTAATATATAAACAGTCACGTTAGTAGCATTGAACTTGTAAGTAAAGGAAAACATACATGTTGCATGACGACCATATCCAAAGGAAAAGATACTTGAACAAGTCTATATGAATTGGTCTATGCACATGTCATTTGTGATTGATTCACCCACTACACAAGATGACGGTGGTAAATATGCAATAGCTTCGATCTACTAATACAATATATAACATTTTTAAGAACGTTGCTGTACGTTGTTTTGAAATATATACTTAACTAGGTTAGTGCCCGCGCTACGCTCGGGGCATAGCACTCATGTGATGATTTTAAGGATATTCATGGACATGAACGGTTCCAATCAGTTTTGAGATAAAACTTTGATAAAACTGAAACACATAATTTATTTAAAATCTTGTTGTTTGGTATAACAATATTATAATCAAGTTGAAGAGAATTAAACGTTCGGTTTTATGGTGTAGTTTTTGTTAAAACAATGCCGTATAAAAAGTTGTGTATATTTAAAAAATAATTATATATTTAATTGTATGTTATTAATAATTTTATCTCTAAGTTTTATTTTTATACCCTAATAAATATAACCTTGCCCAAACACACCCTTAGTAGGAGAGGGTTGAAAATGTAAATAGTCTTAATTTTTTAAATACTTTGCTAAATATTAGGGGATCAAATGAAAATTAATATTATTATAATAAATTATTATAGATAGATATATAATTTTTAAATATAACAATATTATTAATTTTGAGAGATTCTCTCAAATAATGTCAACTAAACAAATGGATCTCAAATGATGCCAAGTAAATATGATTTTGCTATATTATATAGAAGATTTAATAATTTTATTTTTATAAAGATCGAATATTCAAGTTAAAATAATTTGTGTTAATAACAACTAGTAGGGACCCGCGCGATGCAGCGGGTATAATATTGTTGGCGACACTTGTCGCTGGGTGTTTCGTGTAATATTTGGCATGAGCTATGAACGATTATTCACTTCGTTCGCCTTAAGGATTTCGCCATCGGTAGGGGGTGTGACATTTTGCTATCCACGTAATTTTACTAAAGTGTATTATGTTTGTGTTTTGAAAACATTTTAGGTTAGCAGCATCATGATGATTGATAAACTTCATAAGTATTACACATGGTAGGTTACTATAAATTTAGCATTGAAATTATCAAGTAGTCGAAGAAACCACTGATTCAATAAAGTTCTAACGAATTCGAAAATATAAGTGTTAAACAATGATTAGAGATCAATATGGTTAAGGAAATGGTAAATTCATGCGTCACTGTCCATATTATAGGCGTCGTTGTCCATATCGTGGGCTCATGCCTCGACGGAAGAATGTTATCCAAATTGGATTTCTTCAATGGAAAGATCATCATCCTCACCATCTTTCAGTCAAATACTGATAGTGAACCTAAACCTAGAACAATTAACAAAACAAGGGCAAATACCATAAAAAACCAATATAACTTTTGTTTTTTCTTATAAAAGTCCATATATATGTTTTTACATGTAAAAACAAACATACTTTATATTTTTTCTCATAAAAGTCTCTTAAATTTTTTTTAAACATTAAAGTCCTTTAACATTATAAATTTGAACAAAATATGTATTTTTTTAAAAACAACTTAGAAATTTGTTATGGTTTCATTCTCATAACAAAGTTTGTATTAAAAAAGGCAAATTGGCCTAAAATAATCCAAACTAACACCTATTGCCCGATAATAATCTCAACTCAGTTTATTCCCTTCAGTGGTCCTAAATCAAACTTTTATGGTCTCTAGTGGTCTGTCGTTAAGTGCACTTAACGGCCGTCAACATTTTTTTTCATTTTTTTCGATTTTCAAAACAATGTTTTATGGATATTGATCGGGATAATGATACGAGTCAATTGATGTAAACCTTACCTCGAACAATTGTTCCATACGACAAAACGGTTTTCGACTGGCGTTTAAACCCGAACGGTGCTTCAATCAGATATTAAAATTAAATCATCTAGAGCAACAATTAGAGGTAAAGATGGTTGGAGCATAAAAGATGCGATGAAGTAGACGGTTCTTATCTACGTGTTGTATGTAGAGTGGGGTAAAGAGGAGTGTGTCAATCAATATGTGCGAATCAAATAAATATTCACAATATTTCCTGAATCTTCTTATTCTAATAAGGGTTATTGCATTTTTTTTAATACTTCTAACTATGGGGTATTGACTGCTGTCACTCCCAATTAAGACCCCCACTCCCAACTAAGAGCCTCACTTTTACCACTCTCAACTTAACATTACACTTGTCGTATCACTCCCTTCGTTAGCAAACACTAACACCGTTAATGTTTGGGTTAGAAGTGTCACTTTTATAACTTGAGGGGAAATCATCTTAATATATATATATATATATATATATATATAAATATATAATATATATATCCCACCACCAACTCCGGTCACCACCATGATACCATCACCAGCTTCGGGCACCACCACAGCCAGCTCTGACCACCACTTAGCTCTGGTCACCACCACCAATACCATGTACACCTTCGATCGACCACCTTCCACCACCATAACCTGTCACCTACTGTAACACACCACCATCATCAATCCGTCACTATCACTGTTGTTACTCATCACCACCAACCCATTGCACCTCATACAGTCCTACAACCACCACTATAATCGAGCATTCATTGATGCCCATTGAATTTCATCAATTCTTCAAATTAAGAACACATAATGGCCCCTTCCCCCCACCCGGTGAAATATGATATTGTCAAACAAGAAACACAACAATTGAAGCAAATTGAAAAATTACCATCTCATCACATGAATCTAAAACTGGAATCTTTGTTCCAACTAAAACCTCTACTTCATTATGAATTGCATAATTATATGGTTAAAACTTAAAAGTTAAAAGCTTTTACCTGAATCACTCTCCTCTGTTTCTTGTTCTTCTTTAGTTCAAACAAAGTTTGATTTGGTTTAATAGTTGCAAGCATTTCATCCATATAACCACTTAAATCATGGTGGTGGTTGTAGTAACGAAGGAGGTGGCATGGGTGTGTGGCGGTGACAGTGATGGTGGGAGCTGGGTAGTGGTGACCGGATCTGGGTGGTGATAGTGATCGAAGTTGGCGGTGGTGGTGCCCGGAGCTGGAGGTGGTGACCGGAGTTAGTGTTGGTGGGATATATATAATTATTAAATTATTTTTCACTCAACTAATAAATATAACACTTTTAACTACGCGAATGATACAACATGCGTAATGTTAAGTTGAGAGTGATGAGACAGATGGTCTTAGTTAGGAGTGACAATGACCAATACCCCATAGTTGGGAATATTAAAATCCAAAAACTTTTTAAATAATTGAGTAACGCATCCACATGTCAACATTTTAAGTTTTTAACTACTCCACATACGGTCACACTCGAATTTAATTTGATGGAGGATTTCAAGGCAAGTTATGGTATACTTCACATTCAAAATAATCCGATATGTTCAAACTAAAAATTCATCAATTATCATGAATTATCTCTTAATCCGATATATGCAAATAAAAAATTTACCAATTATCATGAGTTATCTTTTAACCCGATATGTTTAAATAAAAGTTTTACAATTATCATAAATCATCTCAATTATTATAGCATATGCTTTGCTAGAAAAATATTTTTAAATATCCAAACCGATTTAATAGTTGATATGTTAGAAATAAATTTGATATATAAATTTAGTTAAAGCCTATAAAACCAAAATCTCGTATAGTAAACGGGTACTAATCTGGTAAATTTTATATGGAACTACTTACAATAATAGAGGATCATAATAATTTGAAAATATTTACAACTAATTAATGAATGAATGAAATTCGTGTGATGTTTACAATCCTTTTCAAATATTTAAAATTCATAAGTACAACAACATAAAAATATTTAAAATTTGATGTTTACAAGAACGCATTAATCAGTTGTACAACTTAACCAACGAACTAAGTTTTGGTCAAAACATTAATCAGTTGTGCACTAAAGCAATAAATACTTGTACATTTTAATGATCTTGGGTAAAACAAACATCGAAGCATTGACAAAAATAGCATGTCGTCACGGTACCTTCATATATTTTTAAAAACATTATAGTTTAAAAGATATAATAGAAATACATAAAAACGTATAGTCATGTAGGAAATGGGAAAAAAGTGTAACTAAAATTTTGTCGTAAACTTTCCTAGAAGGTGAATAATAATATACAAGTTGTTGAAACCAGGCTTTACAAACTTTAACACCTCCGTCACAATATGCAAGTATACTTTAATCTACATTTATATTATCGTAAGGTCCCGTCACAACAAACTTGTAAAATTTTCGTTTAAATTCCAAAACCAAACAAAAAACGTGAAGCGGTTCTTAAAAAATCTAAGAACAACACAAAGAAAATGTTAGTAATACAATTTCATTTTTGTTACATTTCAATGAATTTTTCTAATTATGTCAAAAAGCTACAAATCACTGAGAAATATGAGGAGAATAAAAAGTAAATGTTGTACACTAACGCATTAATCTGCTCTACATCTTAAATCAACTAACCAATTTTATGTAAAAGCATTAATAGTTGTATAGTAAAGCATTAACTACTTTTACATTTTAATTCACATGTTGATATTGAACAAAAGAAACATCAAAACGTCGACAATAATGAGGAGGTCGCAACGCTACCTACGGAAAATTTTAAAACATCATAGTTTAAGAGATATGATGGAAATACGTAAAGAATTAAAAAGTTTATAAGTGGGGGGAAAAAGTGAAACTACTAATTAATTAAACACAATTTGATTAAAGGTGAAGGTTTCAAGTGAAATTAAATTAAGGGGATAATATGTAATTAAAGTTAGAAGTACCATAATACCCTTAATTTGGCTTGTACACTATGTATTAACACTTGTATGTGTTCTTATTTTTTGGGTATCTTAAAATACCCTTTCAATCTCCATTATATATAGTATAGATAACTCTAGCTTTGTTGAAATAGCTCGGAGCTTAATTCCTCGGTTTAAGCTCGAAAAAACTTAATTGCTAGAAAGTGACTCATAATTTACAAACCAATTAAGCTATCTCCCTTGAAGGGGCGTACATATGAAGAAGCGAGGGGTAGCCTGGGCTACGGCTCAACTTTTCGTACGTAGTGTAAAATTTAACGTTTTTTTTTCTGATTTTATGTTTAGGATACACTTTAACAGTTAAAAGGATACCCTTGAATAATCAGAACAAGTTTTTATTGGCAAATGGTTTGGAAAAAATGCCAATAAAATGATGATATTGGTTAAAATTGTCAAAGTATTTGTGACACCCCGACCCTAAGCGACGTGATGTAACTGAGAAATACATATAGAAATGAGTCACCTGAAGATTCAAACCCGTAAAGATGTATAAAAACTGGAAGCTTGGCGAGAGAAAACGCCTAAAACGGTTAAACGTGTTAATACGTGATATTAACGCGTACCGAGCCAGTTTATCACCAGATACGCAATATCTGACGAAATAAATATTCCAAGAATATTGATTATGTTTCTTGATTATTATCTTTGAGAAATAAAACTTAAAACGCGAAGTAAACGAGTTCGTACGCAATGCCGGATGACGCGAAACGAGCACCCGGCTCACTAACCCACCTATATAATGAATTTTTCTTCTCTTTTTCTCATTTCAACAAATCAACACACACTAAGTGTGTGTTTAGAGAGAGAGAGAGATATCTGCTGGAAGTGGTGGCTGGTGGTGGTTAGTTGGCGGTCCGGCAGCGGCCGGTGGTGGTTCGTGGCGGTCGACGGCGGCCGGAAAAGTTAAATTTGACCTGGAACCATTTCTCAATGTGAAGATATCCACCAGAGGAAAGTACGATCAGAGGTCTGGAAGTAATGGTTTGCTTCTATTCAGTTTGTTAACAGATTCAATGTCGAAAATAGGAAAGTAATTTGAGTTGCATGACGGTGTGGACTAGGTTGCACGGACAATCTGAGACCGGATAAATGTGTGTGCTGGAAGAACGAACAAAATGATGTATTGCTTCTCATTTCATGTTGGTTTCGATAAGACTCGCGTATGCGAACCGACCCGAAAGATATAAACCGATGGTTAACGTTTATATTGTGTTGAGCAAGTGAAGTACTCGGGTGTTGTAAATGTGTTGATAAAGCTCGGGATCACTAAGATTAACGTCCTAGAAGGCCTTAGGTTGTAGGTATGATTGTCAAGAGTTGGATGGGGATCAACAAGAATTAGCAAAGTATTGTTGGATGATTGTGGGTTGCATTATGTTTGCTTAGATACGTGCTAGGCTTCGGGTTCATAAAACACTTCACACAGGTGAGTTTCATGACCAACTCCCCTTTTTAAATGTTTTGGGGTGAAATACATGCTTATGAATGTTTTTGAGTTCAAATGACTTTTTGTGTATTATTAATATTTATTGTACGATGACAAATCATTAAGCACAATGGCTCGGGATATATATACGTATAGTCGGTACCGTCTATAATTGAATGCAATCATTTGCAGTGTAACAGGTGAAACTCAGATGTGTATATATATTATGCGAAGGTTATTTGGTAGGGAAACCATTTTGAACCAGAATTGATTTGTGTACAATTGATTTAATAATACTCTTGGAAATGATTTATGTGTCATTATCATGAACTCACCAGCTTTGTAGCTGACTTGTTTTAGCATGTATTTCAGGCACGTTAAGAACCCCAGTATTAGGACATGGCGTTACAAGTCATGGAAGCATCGGATGACTACTTGGCAAGGCTTAAATTTGGCATAGATAGACTTTTAGTGCATAGCTGTTTATAAATTTTAGGTATGGACCTTTATAACTTCCGCTGTACTATGTATAAACGGCTATGTATTATGAAATACCAACTGTTCTTCCAGCCCCGAAATTGGGGTGTTACATGTTGGTATCAGAGCCGTTGTTTAAGTGAACTAGACACTAGCGGTTAGTGTTTGGACTTAAACTGAATGAGAAGATTTTGCGGATTGCCAAGTTAGTCAAGTAGCCTGATGCCAAATTAGAAGAGTATAGTTAATCACATGATGGAACATGACAGGAACACATGAGTAGCGTAAATGGCTAATCACACGTAGCTAATGTGATTAGGGATTTACTGTTACAAAACTGTGTTTTGGCTTGTCATCTGTTATGTTGGCTTAGACACAATGAAAATTTATGATTTTTATCCATTAGATTATAGAACTATAAATGAAATATTTATTATAATTGATTAGAATATAGAATTAGAGGCTTTAAGAGAGTAAAGATGTGACTCTCATATCAACTCCATATTAGAATGCATGGATGGAGAAAACTAGAATATTCATGTGAGATAAATTGACAATTACACTTGATCAACGTAATTGTGAATTTACAGTTACATGTGTATCCTAGTAGATCCTATTATGCAGATTAATGTTTTTGCCTTAGTAATGACTTAATAGTTCTATGTGTGGCTGAGTAGTTGTAGTTATATAAAACATGGATGGATGAACTAGATGTACATCATTAGACAACCGCTTTTAACTACTCTATGTTGAGTCTTGTTTAATTTATGAATGACATATATTTTCTTTGATATAATGCCTTTAGTATGGTACCTTATTGCTAGAAGACGTTAGAGGCCTTGACTTATTTTTGCATATTGAAAGTTATGACCACGACCGATAATTATCCATTTAGGTATTAGAAATGTAAATGGCTAAAGACAAAGGCGGCATGACGGCTACGATCGCTACCCATGATAGTCCATCAGAAGAGACTATAAAGAGAACCTATTCGAGTATCAGCTTATATCTAATCTAATTTCTTCTAAAGTTTAAAAAAAAAAAAAAAAAATCTTCCCTCTAATTTAAAAGATAAGAGAAGTTGAAAACGCTGCTGAACCACGACAGAATATCATTGTCAAGATACCGCAATGATGATTTCGTGCCTGCACTAAGGCTAAGGGGAGAACTGCATGTCCTACTAGTTGGATAGAAGCCTGGTGTTGCTAAAGACGCTCAGGAAGAAGGCAAGAAACGTGAAAGAGTGAAAAGGAATTGGTCCAAAAAGGGCCAAGACAATATTTCGGTATAAACTGATCTCTGAAGACAACTGCTAACTCTTTTCAAAAGAGATTGAGACCACTCGAGATGTTAGTGGTTATAACGATGAAGACGAGTAGGATAGGAAATTTGAAAGAATTTGAATGAAAATAGACCACTATGTTGCAAGTTTAGGAAGACAAATTATAATGGATGATTTGATGCCCAAGAATTCGAAAGATGTGGTAGAAAAGGGCATTCTACCAAAGACTCTTTAGCCCACACCTGAAGGTGTTACAAGTTCAGACAACAAGGGCTCGTTAATAGAAACCTGTATTAACTTTCAGAAAAGAACAACAGCTACCCTAGTAGCAAGAATAAAGGCACTAACATCACTAAGGTGAATGCTTGGGTTTTCCTGATGGGAACCGATGAGACTAGGCCATGATAACATGGTTACAAGTTTTTCCATGTTAATCACATTTATGTCAATGTACTATTCATCTTAGTGTGAATATGAGTTTTGTGTCCATTACTATTATTCCATGTTTAACTAAATTAATGATTTAGTTAGTTGTGCCTTTCATTTCAAAAAAAAAATAATAATAATAAATGCTAACAAGTAGAGAAATGAAGATATAAGTTTTCATTAAATTGCTTTCTTAAGATAGATATGCAGCATGCTTCTCTAGAACTTTGCCTATGAATTAGAAAGATTTGACATAGTTCTAGGTATGAACTGTTGTCTAAGCATAAGGCATACATAAAATATATGAACGCATGTTGTTGAAGATCGAGGTGCTAAATGACCGGAGTTGGTAATTAAGTATCATTTGCCGCGCAAGTCCAACGAAGATAATCTTAGAGATTAGAGCTGACAAGTACCTTCGACATGGTTGCAAAGGATACATGTTGTACTTGATGTCCCAAAGGAAAGAAAGAAAGATTGAGGAATTCTTTGTGGTAGCCGAATACCCCGACATTTCTAGAAGACTTGCATGGATTAGCTCCAGATCGATGAGTCAAGTTGCATACTGGCTTAGCGCCATGTAAAACTCCTACTATTAAGGCATCATATTGCTTGACGCCTTCTAAGATGAAAGTACTAATTTCACAAAGTCCAAGAGTTGTTAGATAAAGGTTTTATAAGACCTAGCTCGTCCTCTTGGGGAGCTCCGGTCTTATTTCTGATGTAAAAGGATTATTCAAATACGAATGTGTACTGATTACCAAGATTAGAATGAAGTGACGATAGGGAACAAGTATCCCTTACGATGTATTGATGACTTGTAGAATTATCTTCAAGGATCAAGTTACTTCTTTAAAATGGATTTGCGGTCTAGCTATCACCAAGTGAAGGTTCAAGAAGCCAATGTACGAAAGACTGGATGACCGTTGTACAAAAGACTACATGCAAATACAAGTGTGGTTATTTGGTTTAATCAATACAATTCATTATTCAAGGATTAGATGAACCAAGTATGAAAACAATACTTGTAGTTTGTAATAGTATCTTGGTGTATTCCTGCACACCAAGAATGAGCATTAAGGACGTTGAGGATACTCCTAGAAACGATAAAGAAAAGAAAGATTATACGCAAAGTTCTCTAAGTGTGAATTTTGGTTAAGGAAAATTCAAGTTTTAGGTTATGTATCAATAACAAAGAAATTCAGGTAGACCCTTCTCGTATAGAAGCGGTGATGAAATGAAACGTGTCTAAGACAGCTATCAGAAAAGTTCTTGGACTACCTAGATACTACCTGATATTATCCATGATTTCTCCGAGTGCTAAATCATTTATTACACTCATGTAAAAGAAAGTTGAATTCAAATGAGGTCCCAATCAAGTAGAAGTCTTCAATACATTGAACAAAAAAGTTAAGCAATGCGCATGTACTTGTATTACCCAAAGGTATGTATTTGAATGAGGTAATCGCCTATGTTTTGAGAAAACTAGAGGCTAAGAAATTGCGCAGAACACGACCTAAATACATGATGCGATGGTGTTTGCTTTAAAAGGGTGTGGCGACACTATCTTTATGACATAAGGTCTGTCATATATAAGCATACAATAAGAATTTAAGGCACGCATTCGAGCAAATGGAGCTCGATATGCACCAATGATGATGGATGAAAATTTTAATCATCAACTATGATTTCAAACTACAATATCGTATGTGAAAAGAAAATGTAGTTGCTATGACTCTAAGTTCAAAGGAATGTACGAAGTCAATCCAGATACGCGTATGAGAAGGTTCGTATGCGTGTATCCGATTAATGAGTTGAATGAGGCCAAAGATAGTGGCACGTCAAGGTGAAAATGTTAAGAAGGAAGAATTGATAGGAACTGTAATGAAGTTAATGCTGGGAAGCATAGGGTTGCTTTGGATAGCCTGCTGAGTTTGGTTTGAATATCGAATTTCAGGAATTACGAAAGATAATAATAATATTCAAAGAGACTCATAAGACAAGATGCTCAATGCATCCGAATGCAGATAAGATGCATTATAGAAGGTAGGGTTATTTTGATGGCTAAGTATAAGAAATATATGATGATCTGTATGAAAAGTGTATGACTTATTTGCAAGTGAAAACCAATCACCAGAAACCTTCAATCTCTAGAAATTTCCACATGAAAAGGAGAAATGATCACAATGGATTTTGTAGTTAAGTTACTCAAGACAAATAGAGGCAAGGATGTTATGTGACATATAGTAGACATACTAACTAAGAATACACACATTTCTGACAATCAAATAAATGTTTAAACTAGAGCGATGGCTCGAATGTCTATTGATGAAATTTTGACGAGGCATACAGTGCATGTGTCTATTGTATCTGACAGAGACGCAAGGGTTACGTCTAGCTCTTGCCAAACCTTTCAGAATGACTTCATAACGATATTAGATATGAGTACATCATATCGTCCCCAAAGAGATGGTCAAAGCGAAAGGACCAGTAAGACCATACAAGACATGCTTCGCGCATGCGTAATTGAAATCTACAGTAGTGGTAGAGATGTTTATCTCTCACTAATGGGATTTTTCTTATGAAATAGCAACCGATCGAGCCTAAATGTTATTCCTTTTAAGGCACTACATGACAATAAGTATAGAACTTATTTTCAGATCCTAATTGGTCTTGGACATGACTAATAAAGTAAAATATAAAGTTATACAAGTAAACGGCAAAGGTCACTAGAAATTATGATTAAGGACGGACTATATTGGAGGTGTCGCCAAGGTAGGACACCACATGAATTAGAAAGAAAGAAAAGTTGAGTTCTTATTATATCGGTCATTTGAGGTCATACTAAAGGTAAGAATGATGACCTAAATGATATAACTCCCCAATGAGTTAAGATAAGTACGTCTTGTACTCAAGATATGTTTATCTGACGAGACATCAAGGATTCCACTAGACAAGATCTAGGTGGATATATATATACATATCATTAATGAGCCATCGACATAAATCGATAAGAAAGTTAAGGATTAAGAAATGAACGCATTCCAATCGTAGAGGATAGGTGGAGTGCTAAGCGTGATCCAAACTTTATGTTGGACATGAGATACGCTATGAAGAAGATGTATAATCATGATTACGACTTGATGTGATTCCGGGACGGAATCCTTTTTAAGGGGGAGAGGATGTGACACCCCGACCCTAAGCGACGTGATGTAACTGAGAAATACATATAGAAATGAGTCACCTGAAGATTCAAACCCGTAAAGATGTATAAAAACTGGAAGCTTGGCGAGAGAAAACGCCTAAAACGGTTAAACGTGTTAATACGTGATATTAACGCGTACCGAGCCAGTTTATCACCAGATACGCAATATCTGACGAAATAAATATTCCAAGAATATTGATTATGTTTCTTGATTATTATCTTTGAGAAATAAAACTTAAAACGCGAAGTAAACGAGTTCGTACGCAATGCCGGATGACGCGAAACGAGCACCCGGCTCACTAACCCACCTATATAATGAATTTTTCTTCTCTTTTTCTCATTTCAACAAATCAACACACACTAAGTGTGTGTTTAGAGAGAGAGAGAGAGATATCTGCTGGAAGTGGTGGCTGGTGGTGGTTAGTTGGCGGTCCGGCAGCGGCCGGTGGTGGTTCGTGGCGGTCGACGGCGGCCGGAAAAGTTAAATTTGACCTGGAACCATTTCTCAACGCCCTGAACATCATGGTAAGCTTCATTTACCTTCAATCTTCCGTTAAAGTCGTGATAAAGCCCGAAATACGTTATAACATGTTTGCATGTTCTTGCTCATAAAACACAGCTGGGTTCTAGGATGATTTCTAGCAGTTTTAGCCGTTGGATGTGTCTAAATTTTGGATATGTTGTACATAACATATAGATGTAAACATCCACCGTTCAGTTTTGATAGATGTTATCCAAAAGTATGGTTTGTATGTCAAAAACGGTGACGGATCGAATTTCCGTCACTGGAAATACAGTCCCAAAGATCTTTGATATCCCGGAGATCCGACCGTTGGATTGTGACGATTTTTGGACTGTAGCTTCCTAAGACATATGTGAAGATATCCACCAGAGGAAAGTACGATCAGAGGTCTGGAAGTAATGGTTTGCTTCTATTCAGTTTGTTAACAGATTCAATGTCGAAAATAGGAAAGTAATTTGAGTTGCATGACGGTGTGGACTAGGTTGCACGGACAATCTGAGACCGGATAAATGTGTGTGCTGGAAGAACGAACAAAATGATGTATTGCTTCTCATTTCATGTTGGTTTCGATAAGACTCGCGTATGCGAACCGACCCAAAAGATATAAACCGATGGTTAACGTTTATATTGTGTTGAGCAAGTGAAGTACTCGGGTGTTGTAAATGTGTTGATAAAGCTCGGGATCACTAAGATTAACGTCCTAGAAGGCCTTAGGTTGTAGGTATGATTGTCAAGAGTTGGATGGGGATCAACAAGAATTAGCAAAGTATTGTTGGATGATTGTGGGTTGCATTATGTTTGCTTAGATACGTGCTAGGCTTCGGGTTCATAAAACGCTTCACACAGGTGAGTTTCATGACCAACTCCCCTTTTTAAATGTTTTGGGATGAAATACATGCTTATGAATGTTTTTGAGTTCAAATGACTTTTTGTGTATTATTAATATTTATTGTACGATGACAAATCATTAAGCACAATGGCTCGGGATATATATACGTATAGTCGGTACCGTCTATAATTGAATGCAATCATTTGCAGTGTAACAGGTGAAACTCAGATGTGTATATATATTATGCGAAGGTTATTTGGTAGGGAAACCATTTTGAACCAGAATTGATTTGTGTACAATTGATTTAATAATACTCTTGGAAATGATTTATGTGTCATTATCATGAACTCACCAGCTTTGTAGCTGACTTGTTTTAGCATGTATTTCAGGCACGTTAAGAACCCCAGTATTAGGACATGGCGTTACAAGTCATGGAAGCATCGGATGACTACTTGGCAAGGCTTAAATTTGGCATAGATAGACTTTTAGTGCATAGCTGTTTATAAATTTTAGGTATGGACCTTCATAACTTCCGCTGTACTATGTATAAACGGCTATGTATTATGAAATACCAACTGTTCTTCCAGCCCCGAAATTGGGGTGTTACAGTATTGCTAACGATTTTCAATAAAATAATGCTAAAACTTCATATATTACTAATGATATGCAAGAAAATGATGTTTTGAATGAGTGTACGCAAAAAAAAAATTCTATAAGTGTACGAAAAAAATAAATTATATGAGCGTAAGGCAAAAAAAATTTCAGGATACCCCTGGTATATTTTGCTAGCTCCGCCACTGCAGTCCCTTCGAATCATTTTCAAAACCAAGCCGGCTCGACTCGAATCGTTTCATAACCATGACAGCTTGGCTTGTTTAGATACAACATACTTGCCTCTTTCTTTTATCAATCTGGTCATTGTTCATCTAAGACTAGGGCTACAGGACCCATAAACGTACTTCAAATAAGTACAACCCACGCTAAGATTGGGATTACGTGACCCATAACACAATCAACAGAAAATTATTGAAAACTGCATAAAAAGAGCGGCGTGCGGACGCTAACGGATTTGTGTCTCGCTCCGTAAAGATTTTTGTCACAATCCGTAACGACTCTTATGGAAAACGTAAAAAAATTGTCTTGTCACATAGTGAAGTTTGGTCGCCATAAGACTATCACCAATGGTTTGTTTATTCTAGGGTGTTTTTGAAATATATGATGATATAAAGGTGAGAGAAGGTGGAGTAGTTCATATCCATAGACATTGAGAATAGGGCTGGCAACTTCTGACTCAGACACGATAACACGACACGTAATTAACAGGTTTCGTGTTTGACCTTAATAGGTGTTGTGTCATTAATAGGTTAACACGATAAAGACACGTAAATTATCGTGTCTTAACAGGTTAAAGATCTGTTAACACAATAGGTCACCTGTTAATATTTATTTAAAAGAAAAGTTAGTGGAGAACAAAGGTGAAGAAAAACTTTGATGGAGATGAATAGAAAGATCAAATACTCCTATGAACTTTGATGGACTTTTAATCTCATTTGCATATTCGTCCATCAAATATTATTATGGTTAAATAGTATTTTAATGGACTTCAGTTGTTCTGTGGCTTAAAAATTATAATGTTAAATCATATTTAAAACTTAAGACTTATGAATTTTTTTTTTGAAATTTTTTTTATTTAAAAAATAGGTCCTTATCGTGTCTTATCGTGTAACCATATTTATATTGTGTTCGTGTTTAGAAAAAAATGACATGATAAGTTATCGTGTCGTGTTTGGTCTTATCGTGTCGTGTTTGGTCTTATCGTGTATTGTTTGGTCTTATCGTGTCGTGTTTGACACGATAAGCCAACCCTAATTGAGAATGAGTTTTGTGAGAGGGAGGGAGGTAGGTAGGAGAGAGAGAAGAAAGAAGAGAGAATGTAATATTTAAAGAGAAAGGAAGATAATATGTTGGAAGTTTTTGATTGATTTGAAAAGAAAGATTTTGCCTAAAATTGGTAGGTATTTTATCAGTAAAAAATGGCCTTATTAATAATGCTCTTAGGGGTTGCAAGTCGTAATGTTTTGTGTTGCGGTACACAACATTTTAATGCACACTAACCCCTATTTAAGCAATCTTTCACCTAACACTTTGGAGGATCTATCATATGTGTTCTGGAGCGGCTGAAGGCGTAAAATTACAATGTTTGGACTACATTATGTAGCGTTTGGGAGCAGCAAAAAACGTAAAATTACAAAGTTTGGACCATAATTGAAGCATTGGAGGGGTAGATATTTAAAATAGAGACCATAAAATAATTTTAAAAAAATCTTCATAACTTCCGTAGTAAAATCCGTAAAAATATTAAAAATCGGTAGCAAAATTAGGATAAAATAATTATTTAAAACAGTTGGAAATAATTGAATAAAATTTTGTTGCATAAACACTGGCGCAGCTATGTAGAGACGGGGGAGGGTCACGGCCCTCCCATTTTTTTCCGTTATAAGTAGCGATTTGTCGGTTTTTAGTCGATTTTTGGGTATGGGCCCTCCTACTTTTAAAACCAGGACCTCTTGGTTTAAGCCCATTACATCTTGATTATCACAATGTTTAACCCATCCCATCTTTTTAATTTGGCCCAAACTCATTCCCCTTCTTTTTGTGACTTGTCGAACAACAGAACAAACACAATACCCTAACCCTGGTCGCATCTTCTTCTTCATCTTCTGCAGACTTTTCTGCTACTGCTCTGCAAACTGCTGCTGCTGCTCTGCGCCTCTGCTGCTCCGTTGCTTGCCTGCTCCGCTGCTCGCCTTGTGCGGTCGACGGTTGTGCCTTGCGCTGCGCCTCAACTGATGCCCTTGTCTGAGTTGTCTCTACTTATCTACTAGGTTAGTTTTACAATTTATTTCAAGTATTTAGGATTTTGGGGTTTAATTTATTTATTGATTGTAATTTGTAATAGAACAGATTGTTAATTGTTGAATTTAGGGTTTAAGGGATTAGGGGTTTAAGTTTAGTTGTTAAATGTTGATGTATTTTAGGGGAATAAGGCCATAAGGGGTTTAATTTTAGTTGTTTTAGGGGTTGTTAATGTTGATTGTAAGAATGTTGATTGTTAAATGTTGATTATTGATTGTTGAATTTAGGGTTTAAGGGAATAAGGGGTTTAAGTTTAGTTATTGAATGTTGATGGATTTTAGGTTTTTATTTTTGTTCTTGATTGTAAGAATGTTGAATTTTTTATAATTGAATTTAGGATTTAAGGGAATAAAGTTTAATTTTAATTGTTGAATGTTTGGTTTTGATTTTTGTAGATAGAAAAAGATATTACTGAAACGTTTGATTTGGAGGCCATAATTGATGAATTCAAAGATTTTAAAAGTCGTCGGGCTGAGTTGTATTTCTTCATCAAGGTACTCATCCTTCCTATCTTGTTGTATTTATGTGTAAGAACTTCTTTAAAATGAATGCATAATTTTTTTATAATTTTAGTTTTTATTATTTAACCCGACCCGACTTGAATCGCCGGCCCGAACATATGTACCGAAATAAAGCATTAGGAAAAAAAAAATTTGGGTACCATAATTTTAGGCCCCCCTATCGGTAAAATCCTGGCTTCACTTCATAGTAGAATGAATAAATAAATAAATAGTTATTGAATTTTAATAATTTGAACTTTAATGTATTAATCGACATTAATTTTAACTTAAGAAATTTTTCAAGCCAGTACTAACTTGTAAATTATTTTCATACACCTTCAAAATAGCTAGAAAAGTTTGTTTTTAGACACGAAAATTACAAGATAAGTTTTTAAGACACGAAAATAAATCGTTATAAAATGTTCTAACGAGGAAAATAGCTTATAATTAAGTTTGGATCGATACACAATGTTCATATTATTAAAATCCGAAACTTGTAAATAGATCGATATATATAATATAAAGTAACAAGTTTGGGTACTAAGATTTTTTTGTTACAAGATTGGGTATTGGTCTTTTATATTAAAAGCCCTTGAATTTAACAAAAAAACTAAAACTTGTTAGTGTTAGTACTCAAACTCGTCAAAATTTAAAAAACCAAAACCCTAATTTGCAAAAAAAAAAAAAAAACTTTAGTACCCAAACTTGTTACTTTTGATAAACCATAGACCCCATTTATGTAATTAACTCTATAAATAACATAACGAAATCAAAAAATAATAACCATATATATTGATCGAAATAATTAAATATGATCAAGTGAGATCGATCATGACACATTCAAGAATATTATAATTATTAATTAAATAAATAAATCAATAAACATTAAAAAATACAACTTTTTAATATGATTTAGAATTAGAGGCTTCTTAGATGAAAATCTGTTGCAACAAATTCACGAAAGAGATGGGATGATCTAACCACGTTTCAGTCTTAATTTCGTTTAATACCCCCTAAAAACCTACCTTCGATTTCAGCCACCAATAACCCAAATTTTTTTTGAAGTTACAGCTCATTGTGTTATATTCGTCAGGTCATTGTGTTATATTTTTCAGCTTATTGTGTTATATTCGACAAGACATTGTGTTATAATTTTCAGGTCATTGTATTATATTCGTCAGGTCATTGTGTTATCTTCGTCAGGTCATTGTGTTATATTTTTCAGGTCATTGTGTTATACCTCAGGTCATTGTGTTATATTGGTCAGGTCGTTGTGTTATATTCGTCAGGTCGTTGTGTTATATTTGTTAGGTCGTTGTGTTATATTCGTCAGGTTGTAGTTATATCCGTCAGGTCGTTGTGTTATATCCGTCAGGTCGTTGTGTTATATCCGTCATGTCGTTGTGTTATATCCGTCATGTCGTTGTGTTATATCCGTCAGTTCGTTGTGTTATATTCGTCAGGTCATTGTGTTATATTTTCATCAGGTCATTGTGTTATATTCATATTTCAACTCATTGTGTTATTCAGGTCATTGTGTTATAACACAATGAACTTATAAATAACACAATGATCTGAATAAATAACACAATGAGTTGAAAAATAACACAACGAGCGAAAAACGTGAAAAAAATTGTTTTTTATATATGAATATTATATACTTTTTAAAGATAAGAAAATGCTCGTTTTTATGGTGCAATTTTTTTAAAAAAATAATATCATATGTAAAAGTTATGGACGTTTAAAAAATGAGGTGAAACTTAAAATATAAAGACATTACCAGCTTTACCCTTCCTTATAATTTTAAGGAGTGACACATGTCATCATCTTATGGTTTCTTAGACTTTTAAGAAAAGTGAACTTTGTAGTATAACTCCACTCGGTAAACCATAGACCTCATTTATGTAATTAACTCTATAAATAACATAACGAAATCAAAAAATAAATAATCATATATATAGATCGAAATAATTAAATATGATCAAGTGAGATCGATCATGACACATTCAAGAATATTATAATTATTAATTAAATAAATAAATCAATAAACATAAAAAATACAATTTTTTTAAGGTTTTTTTTACATATTTCCCCTTCCTAAGCCCATCAATTACATATTTACCCAAGCCTAAAGTTTAATTACATATATCTCCTTTGACATAATAAATTACTCATTTACCCCTTCTTTTACACAAACCATAAGAAAATATAAAAATATATTTATGAAGATCATTAAGGGTAATATAGTAAATTAAAAGACTATTTTAAAGAAATTGGGTAAATATGTAATATATGTGGTTTAGGAAGGGGAAATATGTAATTGAATTTAAGGCTTGGGTAAATACGTAATAAATGATCTTATGAGGGGGATATATGTAAATGCCCCTTTTTTTAATATGATTTAGAATTAGAGGCTTCTTAGATGATAATTATTAATCTGTTGCAACAAATTCACGAAAGAGATGGGATGATCGATCATCGATCTAACCACGTTTCAGTCTTAATTTCGTTTAATACCCCCTAAAAACCTACCTTCGATTTCAGCCACCCAAGTTTCTGATCATATATATACGCCATCTGTAATTTCTGATTGAGCCACTAGCTACCATTGTACGTGAATTAAACCACCATTGCACCCAAACCACACGTACGTTCAGATTTAACTGTTGAGGTAAGATTATGATTCTCTAGCTAGCTAATAATGCGTTAATTGGTTCACGTGTTTGAAGCTTCTGTTTGTGTGAATATCGGTCTTGAACTTGTATTTGATACAATGCTATATATATTGCTATTGATCTCTTACTTTTGCTTCAATGAACATGAACACTACGTACGTAGTTGATACGGAAATAAACTGATACATGCATTATAAATTTTCAGCCACTCTCCTCCATTGAAATGCATATGCCTAATGCTAAACATATAAACCCAAATTCTAGTATATATGAGCTACTATTTCTACAGAAAACTTGCTAGATAACCACGGGTTACAGCCCAGTGGCCACTGACACCCATTTCAACCCTTTTCATAGTCATAATGGTACGGGTTTGAATCATGGCTCCCAATGAGTCGGATGGGTCGCTAGACAGTGTTGCCGGGTCGCTAGTTTGGGAAGTAAGATCACTTCCGCGAACAGGAATACCATGCAATTACCTTTTTCTTTTTTCAAAAAACTTGCTAGACGGATCCCACGCCAAATTAGTTTATTCGTTATCCACTAGAATTTTGATTGGATGTTTTATCATATATGCATTGAAAATGATTGCCAAATGGGTGTAGATGATACTTTCAACTAATATTGTGTTGGGCTATGTGTTATGGAGGCCTTAGTTTCTAATAGACAGACCCATTTTCTTTGATAAAGCCCATGTACCAAACCCTAGTTGCTCCCCCTCTATATATAGTAGATCATGTTGTATTGTATAGGTTGCTACTTTCTTTGATCTTAATAAACATCTAGTTGACATATAATGGATGTAGGTCAGATCCGGATCGAACCACTCTAAATCATTGTGTCTTTGTTACTTGCATTTCATCTATCTTGTGTTAATTGTTCTTTTCTTGTTTGTGTGTGGTCGAGATCCGGTGTTGGTTCCTAACATATTGAATGTTGAATGTTTCTATTAATCTATTATGATAATTTGATTTTTACTATACACAAAACATATTGAATGTTTTTGTTATGACTTTGAAATTTTTTTTAAATGCTCACAAAAACTATGTTATCTAATTTCTCTTGATGTCGTTTTATAGATTTTAACCATTAAAATATGAATTTGTTTTTTTGTTTTGTCAGTTTTTTACTTTTTCTATTATCAGTAAACTATTGGTTGCATATTTTCAAATTCTTGATATTAGTTTATGTATGTTTCTTGTTGTTTTGATATTAGTTTATGTTTTGTTTCTTGTTAACTAGGTGGCTTTGAATTTTAGGACTAACATATAAGAACTGATCAAAAACCGATCGAAGTTTTATGTATAACATGCATGACCAATAGTGATAGATCTTTTATGAGAACTTGAATAAGTGGTTAGACTTTGTTTATTTTAATGACTTGGTCGTAGATTGAAGAGTGACCAAACGAAGTAAGATAGTACGTGGTAGTTGACATCAAATGCCCTTGTTTAAGATTTAAAATTGGTCAAATCAATAATGCCTAAGGAGAACAAACTAACGAAAACCTTTATGAGACAAATAAGTGTTTAGAAAAGTTTAGTCTTCCAAATGAAAGGATTGATGTTTGCAAACGTAATGTAAATTGTGTGGGGAATCTCATTACAAGAGTGGTAGAAATAAGGTATACTTTATTTGATGATGACGTTCATTCCAATTGGTTCTAGACTTAATAAATTGTATACGTCAGAAAAGACGTCAAAAGGTATGACCAGTCTCTATTATCACAAGACAAATGAGAAGAGTATGGCATATCCAAGTGATGGTAAGGGTTGGAAGCATTTTGACTCGGAGAATCCTGAATTTTTTTATGAGGCAAGGAATTTGCATCTCGGGTTATGCACGGGTGAATTTAAACCAAATAACTTGAACTAAAATCCTTACTCGTTTTGGCTTCTCTTTCTTACGATCTTTAACTTACCTCCATAGATAAATTCAAAAGACTCATTTGTTAAACAATGTTTGGTTATTCCTAGACGAAAGAGCCCGAGTCAAAACTTAGATATGTTTCTAAGGCCTTTAACAGATTACCAAAAAGAGTTATACGATAAAGGCATTGAAGTTTATGATAATCTTCGTAAAGAAAATTTTTTTTATGAAATTATCCTTTTATGGATGGTCAGTGACTTCCTTGCTTACGCAATGTTATCTGGCTGGAGCACGCATGGCCACCTCGATTGCCAATATTTTATGCGCGACATAATCCTTTGTATTGCATGCTAGGGACAAACCAAGTTGGTTTGATTGCCATAAAATATTTTTAACTTAGTCCCACACATTTCATCGTGACTGAATTGGATTTCGAGCTAATAAATATATATGGTCCTCGTTAGGTCCTCCCTATGAGTTAACCGTTGAGAAATACATGACCAAAGTCTTTAAAATTCCAACTACGTATGAAGGTGTAATGTATAATTCATAGAAGAAAGATTCCGATTTTGGTAAAAACCCATAATTGGGTAAAAAAAGTCATTTTTTGAAGCTTGAATATTGGCCTATGTTGCTAATTCAACAAAACCTTGAGTAATGCATGTTGAGAAAAATGTTTTTTTGAATATGTTTCACAATCACGGACACTCCAAAAACTAAAGATATTATCAAGGCCAGGTAATCGACCATTGTTGTATACTTGGGTGCGAAACAATAATAAACGTATGAAACCAAAAGCATCATACACTTTAAACAAAAGGCAATAATTAATGTATGTAAATGGTTTAGAATGTACCTTTTATCTTCCCTCCTCTACTTTGTGACCATAAATCCAAGTTCATGATGTAGGATATCGTCTTCCCCATACCTCTCAGCCACACATTCAGGGGCGAAGCTTAGTTGAGACGGGGGAGGGTCACGGCCTCCCCATTTTTTTCCGTCCGAAATGTTGGTTTGTTGGTCGGTAGTTGATTTTTTATATATATATTGGGTTTGGCCCCCCTGAAATAAAGCGTTTTAAGATTTTGGCCCCCGAAACAAAGCGTTTTAAGATTTGGCCCCCCTAGCCTCTAAATCCTGGCTTCGCCACTGCACACATTCTTTGTTTTTTTTATCATGTGATAAGAGATACTCAAGTAGTAAAAAAATACATTTACAAAGTTATAGTTTTTATGGGTGAAACAATCTTACGACTTTGTAAAGGTACTTTTACTACTTTTTAAAATTGTTAACGTGCTAATTAGATTTCCTATCACAAAATACATACAAAGAATGTGTTCTTTGAGAGGTCCATAACTAAGACGATATCGTACATCCTGAACTTGACGTGGATTAATTGTAACAAAGTAGCGGAGGCAAGAAAAAGGTATATCCTCAACCATTACCTACGTCATTTACTTGCATTTTGTTTAAAGTGTATGATGCTTTTGGTTTCATACGTTTATTATTATTTTCCACCCAAATATGCAACAATGGTCGATTACATTCATGTATGGCCTTGATATAATCTTTTGTTTTTGCAGTAGCCATGTTTTTTTACAATAAATTCTTATAAACATTTTTCTTAATATGCACTACATCAAGGTTGTGTGTCGAATTAACAAAATGGACCGATATTCAAGCTCTCAAAAAGTGTTTTTCTTTACCCAATTATGGGTTTTACCAAGCTCGAAAATCTTTATTCTTTGGATAATACATTACACCTTCATAGACAGTTGGAATGTTAAAGACTTGTGCATATATTTTCCAACCAGTTAACTTATGGGGGACCTAATTAGGATGATATATTTATTAGCTCGAAATTCAGTTCCGTCACGATGAACTGAGTGGGACCGAGGTAAAAATATTTGATGGCAAACAAACCAACTCGATTTCCCCCCGACATGTAATCAAAAGGTTTATGTGTCTCCCATAAAGTATGGGCAAGTTAGGTGGTTGTGCGTGCTCCAGCCGGAAAACATCACATAGGCAGGGAAGTCACCAACCTTTCATAAAAAGGATAACTATTATCATAATTTTTTTCTTTTCGATGATTATTATAAACTTCATTTCCTTCCTCGTATAACTCTTTGATCTCATCTTTAATGACCTTAGAAACACATCTAAGTTTTGACCTGGCCTTTCGTTCATGAATAGCCAAACATTGCTTAACAAAGAGTCTTTTAAACCCATCCATGAAGGTAAGTTATAAATCATAAGAAAGACAAGCCATAGTAAGGGTCTGAGTTCAAGTGCTTAACCCGAGTCAGACATTCCTGCTCTCATTCGCAATATCAGGATTCACCAAGTCAAAATGCTTACTCCTTTGTCTTGAGATCATTGTGCCAAGTTATATCTTTTGTCGTTTTTTCTAACATATACAACTTCTTATATCTAGGACCAATCGACATGTACATCATCATCAAATGAGGTACCTTATTTTTAACTCCTGTAACAAGATTCCCCACTCCATTTACATTGCGTTAATGTCTTATTTTGCTCATAGAATAGCATGCAATGATTTTTGGAAACATCAATCATTTCTTTTGGTAAGCTTTTCTAAACTCTTCTTTGTCTCACAAAAGGTTTTAGGTAGCTTTTTCTCTTTTAGGCATTGCTTTAACCATGAAAATGTTATGGTTGTAGCATTTGATAGCTACACTATAAAGTGATTTCAATTAAAAAAACTTGTGTCGGCTTGTAACTTTAGCAATCTGTAGCCTTTCCCCCCTCCCACTTAGGACGCTTTTAAAATGTTATAGATCTATTTGTTTTAACTTTTGCTACGGTTTTCGCTACGAATCTTTTAGATTTTTATTTTATATTTTCTTTTATTATTTCTACGGGTTTTCTTAAACTATTGTTAGTTATTTTTTTCAATATTTGTTTATTTACTTTGCTAAGGATTTTATTATATCTTTTAAGTATATTTAAGTTTATCAATTTTGCTACAAAGTTTCCTAAATATTTGCTACGAACACATTTTGCTATGGTTCGTATGTAAAGTGTAGCAAATCCGTAACAAATTTGTTATGGATATTTCCGGTAGCAAAAGTCCATAGAAAATTTTTTTGAGCGGCGAATTTTTTTATTAAATAAAGCCCCACTAGCAAGACGCTAGAGCCCGAAAGCAACAAACAACAACACCCAAACAAGGCTACATCGGAACGTTACACCCATTTTGTCATACTACGTCTCTCTCTTGGCTCTAAATTTCATCCAACAGAACACATTTATAATAATTTTCTCAACAACCACCGATACCGAAGCAGGATAAAATTAAAAATACGGTCATTTCTAGGTCTCCACGTAAACCGAGCCATAGCCATAAAAATAGCCGCCTCTGTTCTTTTCATTGGCAAAAGCCAAATTCTGCACCCCACTCCACTCAGTAATTCGCTGCCAGATCTATGATACAAAAGGGCAAGTCCATAGAAAATACATGTTTGTGTTGCAGCGTATGTAATATATGTTTAAATATTAAGGTTTGAAAGTAGGTTTATTAACAGCAGAAAAGAAATAAAGTAAGAGAAGAAAAGAAAAATGATTGCTCTATCAATTAAGGACGAGTAGCCAGGTTTAGAAAAGAGTCGATGCAAAATAAAAGCTAACACCACTTTTTTTTTTTTTTTTTTTTTTTTTTTTTTTTTTTTTTTTTTTTATGATAACACCACTTGAATCAAACCTTGTACATGTTAGTAAATAAATTTGTATGATTGTACTACTGAATGATATAAAAATGATGACAGACCAACAGATTCAAGAATGTATGACACATTGCATATTTGACATTACAATTAGGCAATCTGTTGATAATTGGATCATACATCAAATCGGTCTACTTGTGAATTGATCTAACTATTATTTACTTTGTTTTAATTTTTAAACACAAATACTTGTTAACGTGTCCATTATCTAGAGTTTTACTTTTCCGCATAAAAACTATTTTAAAGATTGAACTAGACGATGATCGAGATTAACTATCGGGAACATCTATGTCTTTGGACGATATCTGGTATCTTACTAATATTATCTGGTATCTTACTAATACTATATTATGCTGCGTCAGGTGCACTTACCATAATGTGTAATATTTGTAAAGGCAAAATAGCGTTTTTATAAACTTAAAACTTATATATTATAAAGTATTTTTTAAAAAGAAAAATATATATGAATATCAAACACCAGCACATATGTTACTTGCGTGCACACAATGAAGGATGTTTTATGTTTTATGTCACTAGTTATGACTTGAGACTTTGCTAGTATTAAGCAAGGAAGTAGAATAAGACAAGGAACTCCAGATAGGAGTTACAGACTAATCTTAGATGTGTAGGAACAATGTCTATAGATAGTTAATGTTTTGTTAGCAACATTCATGTCAAGTGTGTGCTTAATGTATTAAATATAGTTAAGTTCAAATTGGTCTAGAATTTAGTGATCTTTATTATAAAAGACTTTTGCTGTAATTATGATTTTTTACTTATTAATGCTCGATATGATGTTAAGTCACGCCATGGGTTGGGGTGTGACACCTAGTGTCTAGGGTTTTTGTTAAGATGAAACTTTCCAAAATAAGCATGTTTGACTAAAGTTAACAAAAGTCAAACATGGTCAAAGTCGTTCAAAGTCAAAGACAACTAAAGATAACAAGCAATGACATTGGGTCAATGAGCAAGCACAGGAGAAGATGTATTTAATTGATTTTTTTGTTTGAACAATAACAATTTATATATAAAGCAAATAAACTACACCCACCTCACTTGAGGTTTGAACCCATGACCAAGTGCTTCAAACACAAGTGTGTTACCAATTGGCTATCAACCTCGATCATTAACGTATTTAATTGTATTTGACTTAGAATATTAGTGTAAATCATTTTGAACTTAATTGTTTATGTTTGTTAGGTATTTTGGAAGGTGTATATGGTATGAGTATAAATACCCAAATGACCACATATTTAGAGTTTTTAGTAGAGTTGCATTCCTTTTTATGTTTACATACTTTTGTAACTTTCTCTCCGAGCTCAAAACAAAACCCTAAGAAATTATTATGAAGTTTCTTCATGAATCAATCATTATCAACGAATAATTAGTGAGATTCCGCATGACTTATCATAATAACAAATCTACATAAGCACGTATCTAGATCTAAGCTCATCAGAATGTTTAGACTAATCAGTCTTTACTCATTATTCTTATATTTCATTTGTGTTTAAAAATTTGTCTAAAAGTAAAAAAATATAAAACTATATATGTTTTCTTGCATTCATCCTCGTTCTGAATATCTATATTGACCATGCGGGTTTTTTAACACGTGGTTTTTGTTTTGGTGAAGTTAAGTTGATTTCATGATTTGAGTACACATTAACTCAGTGAGGTCGAGAACACAAAGCAAGATGACAAGGACATGACTTGTTTAGGTTTTATTGAGGTATTTTACCAAACATCTTGTCTTCCAAGTACTAACTTTAATTCGCTAAAAAGTCAAGATCTTAATAGTCATTGTTATTAGTGGGACTAGGATGGACAGTTTTGGTCTTTTGGAGTGGAAATTTAATCTAATATAACTCTCCGGATGATAAAAAGTTAAAAGAGTACGTCGATTTCGATTATTAATTATTATATATCTCTTAAAAAGGATAGGATTGTCGGTGCACATTCGTATTTAAGTTACAAAATTATCCGTTCATCTTTTAACATTTTCTCTCTCAATCTTAAAACGTTGTCATAGTATATTTTAGTCCCTCGTATTTATAAAATGTTAAAACTCATTCTTTTAATAAAATGTTTAAACTTATTCTTTTAACTTCTAAGTTTTAAAAGCATTAACTAACCCTTAAACTTTTAGCCCTTTAACCCAAACATTATCACATTACACTTTTAGCATTTCAATATTATAAAGTGTCAACGCTCACCTCTCACAGTGTCAGTGCTTACCTCTTAATCAGGGTCGGTCCTACGTCTCATGATTTTCAGCTGGGCCCTGAGTGGAAAAAAAATTGGGCCTCTAAAGTATAAAACTAATAACTCATAACAAAATATAATAATTGGCAAAACTATAGGGGTTGGCTTTGCTCTCAACGTCTCAAGTTTCAAAAGTTTCAACTTTAACCCTCAATTTTTAGCTCTTCAACGTACTTTCAACTTTGTCACCCTACAATTTTAGTCCCTTAAATTTGTAAAGTTCTGAAACTCACCCCTCAACTTCTTAAGTTATTTAAAACTTGTTGCTAACGCTCAAGTTTGTGAATTTCAAGTTTAACATGTTCGAGGGAACATTTCAACGTTGATTTAGAGTTTGAAAACACGCCTTTATCATTTGTTATTTTCTTTTTTGTATGCAAAATATGTCTTGTCACAACACGCTCGGGGGTGGTGACGTTGCACGTATAACCTAAATACCATGGTCAGTGGACCATGGTGTATGCCATCACTTACCCCTTAAGCTTTGATAGTTAACACATTGACCCCATAACTTTTAGTATTGTCTATACCGACTTCCAACGTTTGACAACGGATAACTATGACCCTACCCCCCCCCCCCATATTATATAATTGACATGATCGCATCTCATCTTCTCCAACATTTCAACTTGACCCTCATTTTGTAAGCACTGCAGTTTAACCGACAAAACTTATAAGTTAAACTCCCAACTTTCTAACGTCTCAACTGACCACCCGTAATATCACCAACATAACACATGCAACTAAGTTCCAAATGTTCCATGTCATGCATGGACTTCATACGTTAAGCCCACCAACGGAATTTGTGTAACGATGTCACAAACATGCCGCATCCCGCACGACGGGTCTTCTCGTAATGTCACCAAGTAATGTGTGTAACTAAGTAAAAAATGTGTCGCTTTACGCATTGACACTAAATATTAATGTCACAAATGTAGCATGTGTAACGATGTGACGGCGACGTCTCATATGGACATGAATATCTAATCGGTTATAAATTTGTATTTATAAAGATATCTTTTAACAATTTTGCATATAGTGTTGACTTTTAAGTCATAAAGAAATTTTTTTTATTTAGTTATAACAATTTTTGGCTCAAACTTTTTTGTATTCTGAATTTCTGATATTATTCCCCCGTATCCGCATCGCCATGTGGGTGTCATTCATTTTCTTTCTTAAAAATACAACTATAAGAATATTAAATAAATAATAATTTCTTGTTATGGAACCTAACTTGATGGTACTATGTTCAAATGCTTATTTCTTTCTTCATTGTACTATGAAAAAAATTAGCGCTAGATTACAAGACACAAGAACCCCACATATAATTAGACGCTTATAAGACTCGTTCAGTCGTTCAATTTATTTATCTTGAATTTTAGTAACACATGTAACACACGAATTATATAAATTTTTAATAATTATTTATTTTTTTATGAAATAACTTGATGTTAAGTTATATAGATTTTAAATTTAAATTAAACTTTAAATTTAATAAAACATAACAAAACTTAAATTTACTATTATGATGACGAAATTGTATAAATACTTCGTATTAAATTTACTATTATAATGGTGATTGTAAGAATTTTAAATAGATAATAAAATTCGTAGTTAAATTTCAAATTCCAATTGTATGACATTAAAGAATATGAATTTAATAACTAATTATACAAAACTGTTTCAATCAATAACCAAGTTTTTTAATTTAATTGAAATGATTAATGTGAGAGTAACACATATGAAAAAATAATGTGACAATTATGTATCATGCTTGAGAGAATGACATGTGTTAAAAAGCTAATGTTTTAATAGTATAAAGATATTTGGAAAGGTCGGTGGGTATAGTGGCACCAACTACTTTTCCACTTTAGCGACTTTAGCTCTTACCCAACTTTGATATGTTTCCAACTTTGTCTCTTAAATTTCAACTTTTTTATCATTTTAACTCCTGATGAGTTAGTTAAGTTACATTCGACCATTTACTCTACTTTGACATATTCCTTTGACGAGTTTTGCATATTTACAACTTTAGCCCCTACTTAAATTTGACATAACGAGTTTATCCCATAACTTTGACTTTTTATCATTTTGACTCCTGATTAGTTTGCCAATTTACAACTTTGGTCTCAAACTATACTTTGACATATTTACGAATCAACTTATACATATTTACAACTTTAACCCTCCAATTTTAACTTTTTATCATTCTGACTCCTGATGAGTTACTTAACTTACAACTTTGACATTATACTCTACTTTGACATATTTATAACTTTAGTTTTCACTTTAACCTCTATGTTTGGACATATCTTCTTCTTTTAATACGTGACGCATTGCGACTTTTCAACATAACATGCGAGACATTAAACTTTTTTTCAACCCGTGTGTCACAAAGACACATACGCAAGACCCACCCGCCTCATCACACATCCTGGCTCATGTATCTAGTTAGACTATTAAAATGGAACTTCCATACGTCTTCACAGACACGTCGCGGTAAATTAGTAACGTTGGTGGTGCCACAAAAAGGTTATATATAGTACCTTGCAAGGAAAATATCAAACTGAACTTTGGTTGAGTGGTTTGCAAGGTTTGAATGAAGGTGGATATTGGATATTTTGGAATATTTTTAGAATCAGACCGGACATCAAATCGGTCTCCTTATCGATCCACCGGTCGACCGTTTGGACGGGTTGAACCGGATTCAAGAACCAGATGATTTCATAAATATTTTAAATATAAATACATAAAATATAGAAAATTTTATAAATATCCGGCCCAACCCTTTTTCCCTCGATTTAACCACCCGGTTTTTCGGTTCGACCGGCTCAATTAGTCTGATCACCCGAGTCAAGCTCAAAGTTTTTCAAACCCCTAAAACGTACCGGTTCCATATCCGCTTCCCGTTCAACCACACCTTTAGATGTATCATACTCATAAATAAAGGTATGGAGATATCAGATGACGCCAACTTAATTACCTTTATTTAGTGCAAAAGAAAAAAAATATCAAATGTATATTGCTAGTATATGATAAATATATGATAACAGAAAATGAGCACATAAACAAGTATCATGAGCACCTAAAAGATACCTAAAACAAAATGGTTAGACTAGCCGAGACACCAAATCTATAACTAATTTTTTCTCTACGTCTCTAAGAACGTACTTTATCAATATCAATCATGTCTTCGGAGAAGTGAAAGTTTAACGGATCTCTTTTAATTTGCCCCTCCCCTGCCTATGTTAGTTTGGGTTTGCTTCCTTCCATCATGAGGGTCTTCACGCTTGTTACAAGTGTCTAGTGGCGAAGCCAAGATTTTTGGTCAAGAGGGGCTAAAGTTTATAGTTTTGTTTCGGTGGACTAAACCCAATATATATAAAAAATCAACTACCGATTTACAAACTAACACTTCGGACGGAAAAAAATGGAAGGGCCGTGACCCTCCCTGGTCTTTATATAGCTTCGCCATTGAAGTGTCATAATTGATCTCTTATACACCGTTTAAAATCTCAATCTCACATCTTTTATCTTATATGAAATGTGCTAAACCCTGATTTTATCTTGAAATTATTCATTCTTTGTTTGATCCAATCTTATATGCCCACACTTCTATCTAACACCTTTATCTCTACTGCATTCAACTTTCATGCATGTGTCATTTTGACACCCTAAATTGTGTTTATTCTTTAACTGCACCAACGTGTCTAAAACAAAGTGATAAGATTGAAGTCTCACAACAAATAGATTATAGATAAAAAATTCCTATACAAATTCCAAGTGTTTTTAAACAGAAACAAGATAAAAGATGTGAGATTGAGGCTTGACCTCTTTAAGGTCCACATCAAGATCAGACAATTAAACTTCGCACCGGTAAGACTAGAGGCACACAAAATAACTGTAACCGAAACTGATCAAATAATAAAAACTGATTCTTAGAAAAAGCGATAGGTTCTGAATAGGTTATATATTCTTTTTCCAAATTCCCGGTTCCAAAAGAACCTGAACCGGTTGTCGAAAAAAAACCGGTTCTTGGGAAAAAAACCAGTATGTTTTAATGCTATTACTTATTTAATATTTTAAGAATTATCTATCTTGTAATATTTAACGTTTTTAATTTTACTACTTATTTAGTCTAATTTTTATACCAGACTTCATAGTTACATATTGGCATACGCATAGACATAGTGATAGTGTGATACAAATTAAATAATTATACAGTGTGCTATTATGTTGTAGTGTTGTGCAAACAAATGAACAATCTCTACAATGAGTCAATGAGAGTTAATTTTATGCAATTAAAAGCCCAATCGAAATTATTACATTTTACTTCTTTGTGTAAATGAAAGCCTAATGAGTTTTGTGTTTTTTACTTTAAATTAAGCCCAATAAACATTGTACATTTGCAGCAGTTCTAGCGTTCCAACCCAGACAATAGAAAAAGCTTTATTTTTAAGAACCAGAACCGAAACCGATTGCATAGATTCTTGTTTTTTCATCCCAAACCGATTCTAGAACCGAACTAGTTCTTACCAAAACCGGTTTTCATACGACGAACAAAAACCAAGACCATATCTAAAACTAAAACCGATCCTTCAAAATAATCGAAATATGCGTTATATAAGACCCACTCAGGTATCGAAAAAGTTTCATAAAGTATTAAAAAAATGTTTTCTGAAAATATACGCGTTTACAATAGTGTATACATTCAAGGAAACAAATAAAATAAAATTTATAATATAATAAAAAACCATACACGTCTCACCGACACCCTTTGGCTACAATACAATAGAATGGTGAAAGGCTTAGATTTGGATCCCAATCCCCATCCCATTGCCACTCTCAATATATAAAATCATCATCTCTTTCTTCACACTCCACACACAGATCTTTGTTACATTTCTGGTCTCCTCTTTTTCCATTCACACTCTCTCAGATCCGAATTGTGATTGTGATCTGAATCAAGAACCATGGAGCTTTTTTACTTAATAGTGTTTGGTGCTTTAGCTGTTGTTGTTGCAACAATGGAGCTTAGCAAGAACAACAAAGATCGGATCAATACTTCTTCTGCTTTCAATTCCTTCAAGAACAATTACCTTCTTGTCTACTCTCTCATGATGGGTATGTTTCTTGTTACTTTCATTTTGCTCACATTGTTTGTTGTTCTTGATTTGTGTTAAAGTTTGTGATTTGGGGTTTATGAGGCTGGATTTGATCTGGGTTGTTGAGGATTTGGTGTGAATGTTGCTCAATTTGATGAATTTTTAGATCTGGGTTATTAATAGCTGTTTTAAAGTTTGTTTTGACTTGATTTAGTGAAGTATGGTGGTTTAATATGTTATTTGATACATAATGTGTAACTAGTTTGATCCAAACTATGACCCATTGGACCATACTATACTAGTTTGACCAATGATACTATGACTTAATTATCATAGATTTACACTCGATCTCGCTTGTATGTTTCTCATTTTGTTCTCAAACGTCATTGTGAGTGAAATCGCGTGGAAATTAAGTGTAAATACATGAAGATTATGCTACCTGATTGTTGTTCTTGGTAACAAAAGTGAAAGTTGAGTGTCATTGGTTCAACTTTTAGCATAGACTATTATCGGTCAATGGATCAGAGTTTGTATTATTACAATCTAATATCCCTTTTATGAAAACTTTGAGCTTATTTGGACCAAATTCATTGGTGGTTGTAGCTGGAGACTGGTTGCAGGGGCCGTATGTGTACTATCTTTACACCACGTACGGTTTTGGTAAAGGAGATATCGGGCAGCTGTTTATTGCTGGATTTGGATCTTCAATGCTGTTTGGGACAATTGTTGGATCATTAGCTGATAAACAGTAAATCTTGCATTCCCATTTATAGTTTTTCACTAGTCTTTTTAAAGTTAAATAATTATTACAGTAAATTTAATTTTAAATCTGCTCTTATAAACTCAGTGGTCGAAAAAGAGCAGCGGTTACTTACTGCATAACTTACATCTTGAGTTGCATCACCAAGCATTCACCTGAGTACAGAATTTTGATGGTGGGACGTATTTTGGGAGGGATTGCCACTTCTCTCCTGTTTTCGGCTTTCGAATCATGGCTTGTTGCAGAACATAATAAGGTGAGATGTGATATCTAGGTGTTTGGATGTGTGTTTTGAAATTTATAATGTCATTGATTAATTATAAGTAAAAATCTTGTTTGGATGTGGTTTTCTGTTTGAAGTTCTAATAACACTTTAACGGCTTCTAAAGTTATGATAATTTGTTGAAAATATAAATAAAATGACCAAAAAATAAAATTTTGTGAAGTAAAAGAGTAGGCAAGTTTACAGAATAGGAGTAAAAGTACTCGTTGAGTTCAAAGTTCAAACAAGAATATATTGGGGTAATTGGTTTCATAGTAACTAAGAACTTATTGTCATGATATTAGTTCATATTAAAAATTTTATGCTACAAGATGATATTATTTGAAATGAGAAAAGATTGACCATAATTTGTATTTGTTATGGCATTGCTATGTGTTTGATTCTAATGTTACATTGTAGAGGGGTTTTGAGCAACAATGGCTGTCAATAACATTCTCCAAAGCTATATTTCTTGGAAACGGGCTTGTTGCCATTTTGGCTGGTCTATTTGGGAATCTATTAGTCGGTTCATTGGCTATGGGACCCGTGGCACCTTTTGACGCAGCTTCCATCTTTCTTGCCATTGGCATGGCTATCATTCTGTCATCATGGACTGAAAATTACGGTGACCCATCAGAAAGCAAGGATTTATTGACCCAATTCAAAGGAGCTGCTGTAGCAATTGCATCTGGTCTCTATCTCTCTCGTCATCTATTATGAATTAGTAAATTTTTATGTAGTTTTTAATAATGTTGTTTTTATATTTTGTGAAATCAGATGAAAAGATAGCATTATTGGGTGCGATTCAATCCCTATTTGAAGGTTCAATGTACACTTTTGTGTTTTTGTGGACTCCTGCTTTGAGCCCAAACGGTGAAGATATTCCACATGGTTTTATTTTCTCCATTTTCATGTTATCCTCAATGTTGGGAAGTTCTTTGGCCTCTCGGCTTTTGGCCCGTGCATCAATTAAAGTCGAAAGCTACATGCAAATTGTTTTCGTCATCTCTTCTGCATCTCTCTTGCTTCCTGTCATCACAAGTGTATGTGGCAAGCTTCCTTTTAACCTTATTTTGTGTTAACTAGAGATAGGGAAAATGGCTGGGCAAGCGGGTTGGTTAAGAAAACATTTATAAAGTAACTAAAGCTCATGTAAAAAACTTTTTATAAAATATAGCAATCCAACAAAAAAAATTTTTGTTAATATTTATAGAAACTTTTTCCATTACTTTTCTGAATAACATCATTTTAAATAGAAATTGTTTTTATCCAGTAAGATTTTGATTTATGAGTGAGAAAATGTAACTTTTCAATAAACACACATTTTGGTAAATATTATTCATATAACCCATTTTGGTAAATGTATATGTTTGATTTTAATTTGTTTTCAACAGTTTTTGGTGGCTCCTTCTAAAGAGAAGGGCGGAAGCATAACATTTGCAGGATGTATCCAGCTGCTTGGATTTTGTGTATTTGAAGCTTGTGTTGGTTTATTCTGGCCATCTATAATGAAAATGAGGTCCCAGTACATTCCGGAAGAGGCTAGAAGCACAATCATGAACTTTTTCCGTATTCCCCTCAACATTTTCGTATGCATCGTGCTTTATAACGTGAGTATTTTCTCTCCATCTCTATATATGTTACAATTCCTGACACGACACACATATAACTATATAAGCAAGTTTTGGGTTGTCATATCTAACCCATTTAATAAAGAAGTCTTGTTCAGGTTGACCTGCTTAACTCGTTTAGTTAAACGTGTCATGTTTGGGTTAATCTATTTAGGGGCTGTATGGCAAAATCTGAATCATTAAGTGCTGAATGGTTAAGAGGTCTGAACCATTAAGAGGTTCCATCAATAACATGGATGTTGGGGTACAACTTCAGATGAGTATAAAGTTAGTATATGCTCCATTCAGTTTCATTCAGCATTTCTCAGTCTCTTAACCATTTAACACTTAACTGACCCATTCAAAGGCTATTTTTTTCTGAAACAAACGCTCTGAATGCTGAATGATTAAGCACTGAACTGAACCATTAAGAGGTAAACAAACAGCCTGTTTAATCTATTTAACCTGTTTAATTAAGCAGGTAAATCCGTCGACGTGTTTTAAGAAATAAGAAATATAATTAAAGAAATAGTCAACAAGCTTGACCCATTTATTACATCTAAGAACCTGTTTGTGTCGTTTAGATAAATGAGTTACATTGGTCGTGTTTAGGTTACATGATTTTAAGTGTGTCCGGATTAGCATCGAAGTCTTTGTTGACACAAATAAATATATGAGTTATCTTTAGTTTATCAATTCAATCCACCAACTCAAAACTTGACACGATTATCGTCACATATACAATTGAGTCAAGATTAACCATTTCTAATCTCTTTGAAGGTTGATGCGTTCCCAATCACTGTAATGTTTGGAATGTGCTCCGCTTTCCTCTTCCTTGCATCTATGTTGCAAAGGCGCCTTTTGGGGGTTGCTGAAAGATCAAGTATGTTCTATACTTTTCATTAGTTTCTACCATAACTTAGTTTGGTTGTTGTTAAACTTGTTGCAATGGTTTCAGGGCAAGATAAAGTGAGGGAATTGGAAGCTGAACCACTCAATATTTGATATCTCAGTGATTTTATAAAGAAATTGTCAAAGTCAAGAAAGTCAATTCTTATTTAAAGGTGTGTGCAATATATGGTGTTAGAAATCAAACATATGATTTCAGGGGGTGGTGATGAAGAACATGAATGATAGATTTAGATGTTCTTTTTAAAATAAGGAATTTTGTATACCATTATAATAGAATGTTTTGCAGTTATTCATAGTTGGATTTTAATATTGACAATGGTTATTTCTAACCTAAGATGTTTCCACATTTTGTCATCATCTTTTTATGTGTTTTATCAACATTCATGATGTTTATTAGGATGGACAAATCTACTGCTCCCCTTGTTTGATCTAGTTTTCTAGTACGCGTGTTCGTGTTTTCTCGTTTTGAAATACTTGATCGACTGTTTAAAACTATAAAGTACTTAGCACAGGTTTGTAAAGTTATCAATCAAACAATTAGCTCAACTTGATTCACTCTTTAATCAATTAATCAACCTATTATGTCTGCCTTCTCATTTATTTTGAAGACACATGGAATAATTGAGTGCAATATGCCTATGTGAATGAAATTGGAAACAAAAGCATCAATTAACTTTTCTTAACAGTTTTATTGACTGATCAAATCAAATAACCAAATACTCAAGAAAATTGTGCCCACCAAAAAAAAACTTTTAGAAAAAAAGTATACCTTCATTTCTTTGTCATTCAAAACAAAGAGGAAATCGTACGTGCTGATTTTCACACTTCAGGTCTGACTTACATAGAATATCATTAAGAAAGAAACTCATTACTCATGTCAACCCGAAACCTTATAATGTCTCATATGAGACTTGAACTAAAGACTTTTTTATTTTTAATAAATTCTTAGATATCTTATATCAATATGGATCGTCGGTGTTTTACCGATTAGTTTAATTAGAATCGGGTCAAGGGAAGCAAAAAGAATTGATTACAATTTAGAAAACAACCAAAAATCAAAACAAGCAAACCCTACCATCTTCTTTGTTTATTTCCCACCATCATAATTCTGAAATTCATAACACCCACGTCACAATTTTGAAGTTTCCGTGTACATCACCCTTAATCAACACAAAAGTCATCATCTTTTTGCCATAAAATCAATTATTAAATACAAATACACACAACTCCAACTCAAATCTATAATACACTCTTCACTTCCTCATGTTCTTCACTTTCAACTTCTTTCGGTTACTGGGTATGTTTCTCTCATCCAAATTTCCAATCTTTTTAACATTTCTTGACCTTAATAACATAATTTTCAAATACCCATTTCAATTTTCATCTTTTTGTACTATAAAAACACCTACTTTGTGTTAAAGCATATAGTCAAAGAACTGCGTACAAGTTACGTATCAATCTTTTCTTGTTGGTGAGATATTATGAAAAAAAAAGTTTTTTTATTTATTTAGTTTCTCTCTTTGTTATGATCATCTGATTTGGGTGTTTGTTTAGTAACAGATTTGAACATCAATGGCGGAAGTGGTTGGTCCAAGGTTGTATGGTTGCTGTAATTGTCGAAATCATGTTGCTCTTCATGATGATATCATTTCTAAAGCTTTTCAGGTTAGAAATAACAGTTTCTTGATTTTTATTCTTTGATGCTCAATAAGTTGTTTGAATAGATATGTACTTTTTTGTGTTGATGTTTCTTGCTGGAAAAATGGTGTTGAGGAATGATTTTTGATGATCATGTTCTCAATTTTGGCAGGTGGCATGTATGGTTATATGGTTTGTGTAACATAATATGGTTTAGCTTTGTGTATGTGATACTGAAATGTATATTGGGAATAAGTGATTAAAGATGAAAATTGGGTAAAATGTCAAGTAGCAGTTGAGTTATATGTGCATACAAAAATGTTTTGAGAGCTCTACTTTTTTAACGAGGATTTGTGTTTTGAAACTGATTATCTTATTATTATGACTTGAAGTTGGGATGACGAGTGTTTAAATTTAGGGTAAACAGATTCTGCTTCCGAATAATTGTTTATATCAACATAAGTAATTACATGCAGTGTAATATCACATTCATAACAGAGCTATTGGTAGGGTCTAGTGACTTACGGAGGGCGAACGTTTCCTCTATCCTAGAGAGGCTACTTCCACTTAGATTGTGATTCAAGTTATTTGATTATGTTGAGGTTAGATGATCATTTTTGGTTTATTATTTGTTTCATGCCATTGTTATTTAAGCCTGAGTTTATAGTAAATTACTTTCCTATCCCTTATTTTAACCGAATCCAAAAGACTTTTATTTTCATTTCACAATGTCTTCTTTTTGTTTACAAGAATGTCCATTTTGGTCATTTTATTGGGGATACAAATCACTGCTTTAAGCAGCAGAAGAAAATCCCATAAGTCTGATTATGATTAACCAACATCACATATGCACTTTTAAAACACACATCTAAACACCCTCTTAAGGTATAGATACATGCTTGTTCTTGATCTGTTTGTGTAAGTTTGAAGGAACAAAAAGCCTTATGTTACGAATATATATTAACTAGATTCAATTAAAGAGATTCTTAATCTTGAATAAGAACTTTTTTTTTATGTTAGGGGAGGAATGGCAGAGCCTTTTTGTTCTCTCATGCAATGAATGTGTCAATGGGACCGAAAGAAGACAGGAACTTGATGACTGGGCTACACACGGTTGCTGACGTGTACTGCATTGATTGTCGTGAGGTGTTGGGTTGGAAATACGAAAGGGCTTACGAGGAATCACAAAAGTACAAGGAAGGCAAGTTCATTCTTGAAAAGGCAAAAATTGTCAAAGAGAATTGGTAGTAACTAGTAAATTCTGTCTTGGTAAGTGTATGCAATATCTGTTTGATTGTATTCAATAAGTGTCTCTTTGTTGTTTTTGTCCTGATTCGTTGTCCATTCGTTTGTCCCATTTAAGCCTCCTGTATGTAAGTCTATCAAACAGCTTTTGTGGGGTGTTCAGGTTTCTTGTAAATCAGATGGTGTATATAGCGTTGAATATTTGGAAGTAATGTTGTATATATGTAATTGCAACTGGTGATCATTCATGGAGATGTTCTTGATTTTAGATGTTGTATAACATATGTCAAACTCTTTGTGTAACCCCCAAGGCCTTCTGCAGTTCTGCCTGCATTTGATAAAGGTGCATGTTACCCATGTACATGTACATCTCATTTTTCTAGTTATCTTGTTACTAAGTTCTTGTTTCTGATCTTGATTAATAATATTAAGTATAAAAGTAGAATAAAACTAACAATTCAATGATTTAAATAAAACAATTTAATATTTCTACGGTTAGAAAAACATTGGCTGTTTGTTTACCTCTTAATGATTCAGTTCAGTGCTTAACCATTCAGCATTCAGCATTCAGAGCGTTTGTTTCAGAAAAAAAAAGCCTGAATGGTTCAGTTAAGTGCTGAATGGTTAAGAGACTGAGAGATGTTGAATGGAACTAAATGGGACATATGCTAACTTTATATTCATCTGAAATTCTACCCCAACATCTCTCTCATTGATGAAACCTCTTAATGGTTCAGACCTCTTAACCATTCAGCACTTAATGATTCAGATTTTACCAAACAAGACAATTTTCGTCTTGTTTAGTTAAGATTTGGTTTTGACCGGTTTAGCATATGGATAGTAAAACATATGGATAGCGAGTTTATGTTGAATAGTTGAACCCAAACGGTCAAACACACAACTCATTTATTAATCAACTCTAATCACACCACACTAATAATCACACTACCAAAATGCAACTAATATGACCCATTTATCTAAACGAGTTAAACGGTTAACCATGTCATGTCAACCCACACACTTTTTTTAATCATGATTAAACATATCAATCCAAGCACAACCTGTCTATTAAAGGGTTGGTGGCTAGTTAGATATTAACACATAAACCTTATATTTTCATGTATTTTCTTGGTTCATGTCGTGTTCCAGGATTTGATCTCACACCTAAAATTGAACGGACACGAAACCAAAAACAATATTCAAACAAACCAACATATTAATTGAATCAATCATCAGCAAATCAGCAATCACAAATGCCAAGACAGAACCGTCTAAAATCAAAAGGTAAAAATTCAGGAAAAAAAACTTAACAGCCAAATTAGAACTCACAAAACAGCACTTGAATGAAGAAAACTCGCGCAAATCTTGCTAGTTACTTATTACACCAAGCTCAAAAAACAGGCACTTTCTTCTTGGACACCCATCTCCTCTTTGCATCCTCAATTGCAGCTTCTCTAGACTTCTGTAATTCACTTTGCCAATGATGATATCGAGCTTCAATTGCATCAAGCTCTTGCTTCAAATCTTCACACACGTCTTTCTCACAATGATCTGAATCACTGGTTATGGTTTTGGTGTGAGAATCATTGGAGGACAGTACTGAGCTCTTCATCCACTCATCAGAATATGTTGACGAAGAGTAATCCGACCCATTAATTTCTGGTTGAGGGATCTTAGTGGACTCACATGCCGCTTGACCATTCTGATGGATTATAGAACCTTCAGATGAACTTATTCCACCACTAGAACCAGATTTTCTGAATGAGGGTTTCCATGTTGGCACAAACTTCATGATCATGTCATCAATCAGCTCTGCTATGACAGCAACGTCTTCATGCAATAGGTCAAGTTGTTCAACCATCTCCTGTGCTATTGTATGTGCAGTATCTGAGTCCAGATAAAATGGGAAATGAATGTTCCTCACACTACCTGATAAGACAACAATGAAAATTTTTACTTAATAACAAGAAAAATATCTCAAAGAAAAAATGGGAATTCAATGTTCCTCACCAATTTCTGTTACCATTCTTAACCCATTAACTACTTGATTCAAAAAAAGGTGTCCAACAAACAAAATATTCATATAAAAAATGAGTGAAAATGTGTGGGTCTGTCCGATCGGGTACGTTTTGGTAAGTATGATAAACAACCAAAACCCATTGACATTCTACCCAATCTGCCCATTTTGCCACCTCTAAGGAGAATATTTCTTACCACTAAAATCAGCTATTCTCAAAGTTAACATGACAGAGTTGTCTTCATTCTTTTCGCCTTTCAATCGGATATCGTTTCTTTCATTGAGGCATTGAAGTTCAAATGACGGGAAACTGGGGATGCTAGTGTTGCTCTTCATACATGAGCTACCAGATGAAATATTATTGTCATTACGGTCTATGTCCATGGCTGACGAGTTGGGTATTGACAGGCTGAGCAAATCAAAATTGACAGGATCATGTATATGCTCTTTAATACTTTCTGGTGCAAGGAATGGATCTTTCAGGAGTTCTTTTGCAGGCAACCTTTGAGGCAATGGGACCAAACACTTCTCTATGAACTCCTTCACTTGTGGGTCTTTTACTTTTGAAAGACCAGCAGGCTTTATACCCTGCAAAAAAAAGCCTAAGTCACACATCCACATTCTAGAATAACACACCTCTATGTACAAGAAAAACAGAAAAAGTCAAGAGTATTTGTATGGGTGTTATGGAAGAGATTTTAAAACACTGGATAATCAGACTGGGAAGCTAACTGTTAAATGGGTTGTAAACGTTTGAATCAGCCATAACTATTGATAGTTCATACTTCATAGTTAATAAGATGCTACCTTTTTGAAAATATTAAAAATGGACTTTTTTTCCCCAAAAAGAGGTGTTCTGTAAATGAGTGACTGACATTTCCCTCAAACAAGTATGTTAAAGGAAGGGTAAATAGGTTAACTCTGTTTCATCAGTTCAGTTTTACTGCAGTCAGTTATTTGGACATGACTAATTAAATAATCAGATGCGGAATGTGTTTATTCAAACAATAGAACTGGTATTGCAACTTTAAGTCTTCAGGTCACAATGATCAGATATTTAGTCCCAAAACAGAATGCCCATGTACAGATGATAGTGGATGTAGGGAACTTACAGAAGTAACTTTCTTATATATTTGTGCTTGATTTCTGCATTCACTGTACGGATATTCACAAGTAATCAGCTCTAGTATGCACATTCCAAAGGAATAAATGTCGACAAGTTCATTATATTCCTCTTCATAAAGCTCGGGGGCCATGAACTCAGGAGTTCCTGATACCAAATGAATTAATTACAAATGCGGCTAATATTTAATCAACTAAATGACACTTTCAAATGCCTCTAAATTAGTATCAGTTACCAATCAAGCTTTTGGCAGTGGGACGCAGCATCAGAGTTGCTAGTCCTAGATCTCCAATCTTCACTTCTCCATGATTTCCATTAACAAATATGTTGTCACATTTCAAATCTCGATGAATAATAGGCGGCTCATGACTATGGAGATAAGCCAAGCCTCGAAGGATCTGCCTAGCCCAATTCTTGATAGCCTTCAAATCAACACTCTTGTGCTTCTTACGGTATCTGAATGAAAATGAATGCATAGTTAAAACCTTAATCGAATGAAATTCATACAAATAGTATAACAAGAAGAACAGAACTTACTGCCTCAAATTCCCAGAGGTGAACAATTCAGTAATCATGTTAATAGTTTTCTTCTCATCGTCCACCCAGGAAACATATGACTTGATTATGTTCTCATGTTTCAGCGTCCTTAGTAAATGAACCTCTGAATAAACTCTCTCCAAATGATCAGGAGATTGCATAGCATCATCTAGCAACACTTGGTTCCACGCAACTTCAATTCCTTCGACTTCATCAAATCCTTTGTATCTGCCAAAACCATAAAAAAAACAGGAAGAAGTAAGCATCATCATGTGAATAAAAAAACAAAAGCATATAAACTTACATCAGCAAAAAAAAACCGTTATAACTACAATTAAAATATACAAATTTATACATAAGGAAATAGGATTGAGGTCTAGAAATCATACACAGTTTTGAATGCTCCTCTCCCCAGCATTTCATTATACTGAATGAAGGACACAGAAACACTAAGAAACTGGTAAATATTCTCAGTAGGGCCAATAAACAAAACAATAACATATATACTCTTGATCGTATTCGCGTACACATCACATGTTTTAAAACCAGTTAATACTACTTGAACAAAGTTTATAAAAACCTTGCAACATACTAACCACAAAACACTTAAAATTACTCACTTTTTTTGCTTAAATCTTACTAATAAAAACAGTTAGTTAAATCAAACACAAGCAGTATGAACTGAAATTGAATATTACCCTAATGTACCGATTCTGAGGACATCTTTCAACAACATCAGGATCTTCAATCTCCGGTCTCGATTTCGAATTCAAGTTCATTTTGGCAAGCAAATCATTCTCAGACCCCAAAAACCCTACTTCATACCCCATTAATCCCAACATTTACAACCTCAAAAACGTAGATGACAACAACACCTCACGAACAAACGAAGAAACAAGTCTTAGAGAAGGCGATGTTCAGAAAACGCTTCACATGCAACGGAGAAAGAATCGATGGATGATCGGATCCTAAAGTAATTTCCAGCAAAACTCATAGGCAATAATGTATGTGAATTCGAACAAGTCTTCGAACAGATCAGAATTGTGGAAACTAATTGTGTTTCTTCTCCAATGATGCTAGCCATACCGCAAAATCTTCAGATCCCCAATCATTTATAGACGCATATGCGATGCAATTGCGCGATTGGGGGAACAATTGAGGGAACAAAACCCTTGAATCAAGCGTTTGATACGAAATTTGAAGCAATTTTGGGATCTAATTGAAACAATTTTGTAGATTGTGAATGCACGCTTTGAAGTAATTATAAAACCCTAATCCCCAATTCTAGCGTTTTCAATGCTTTTTTTTAATCTAAAGTTTAAACTTTGAAGTTCCCTTTTTCTAGGAATGAGATAAGCCCCTAGACTATTGGAGATACTTCGTGTTGAACCCTACAATTTTTTCTTTTCTTTCAATGAGCATAGGGGTGTAAATGTTGGAGTTAATTACACAAATGGTACCTAAAGTTTAGTGAAATTTCTAGGTTTAGATACTAGCTATTTTTTTTCTCTATCTGAGTACTTGATGTTTTATTTTTTCACAAGGTTGGATACTAATGCTAACTTTTGTTAGTTTTCTTGTTAAAATCCAATCTAAAGAATATAATACACCTTAAGGGACTAAACTTTAAAAAAAGTCTAATAAATTAAAACCCAAACCCCCACCTATCCCCCTTTCTTCTGTTCCAGCAATTCACAGCCACCACCACCTTCGATTAAAACCCACCACCACATCATCGATTCCTCCCCCTAGCCCACCTCCATATTCACCACCAAATCCACATGCAACAACCATCACCATCGATTAATCGGGGCACTGATTTAGTCTTTACTGCCAACCACCACCATCATCCGAACAGCGTCACCGCCACCGCCATTGCTATCCACCGTCAACATCGATTAACCAATGATTATTTGAGTTGTGTTTGATTTTGTTGGGTTTTTTAGCTCGGTTTTAGGCAAGGCTTGATTTTGAAAACAAGAACAAGTATGCAAAGATAGAGACAAAGTGATGGATGATCGGTGGAAATGGGGGGTTTTGTTGAAGATTTGTGAACCTTTAGGGTGTGACGATGGCGGTGGTGGTGTTGGTCAGTGGCGGTGGTGGTGGTCGGCGATGGTGGTGGCCGGCGATGTTGATGACCGGTTGTTGATTAAAGGCAGTGGCGGTGGTAGGCTGGTAGGTTAACTGATGTCTGATGATGAAGATGATGAAGAGGTATAAAATTATCTTCTTAAGTTTTACACAAGTTACACAACAAGTCCCCACCTTTATTAAGTTGCATAGTTTGTTCTTTAGATAAAAAAACTTGGTTGCCCTTGAGTCTAACAAAACAACTAACAAAAGTTAACATTAGTACCTAACCTTGTGAAAAAATAAAACATCAGGTACTTAGGTAGGGGAAAAAGATAACTTACCTAAACTTGGGAATTCCAATAAACCTTAGGTACCATTTGTGTAATTAACTCTAAATGTTATAAAAAAAATTCACTTTTTTTTTCATTTTTTTAAATTTCTAAAAAACTTGGTAATTTTTTTTAGATTTTTTACAAATTTATAAAAAATTTATCAAATTTTAAATGTTTCATGGATCTTTATTTAGTTTTCTTTTCAATTGAATATTAAAAATAAATGTTACATGCTATACATATATATACTGGGATGAGTTCAAATAAAAACTCATTTATAATTGAAAACTTTACACTAAATATGCATATTTGTATAATGTACCTAGGGATGGCAGTCAGACCCGAACCCGATGGGAAAACCCGAAACCCGAGAAATTTGGGACGGGTCTGGGGTCAGGTCCATGGGTATAGGGTCGGGTCTGGGGCTTAAGAAAAAAAATTTCGCGGGTCTGGGTCGGGTCTGGGATTACCTGCTAGACCCTATTACCCGACCCGATTACCCGATAACATAGACCCGTAGACCCGTTAGCATACCCAAAAATAATTTAATATTTTTTATGTATATGTTTAATTGTTTTTATATTATGTAAATTAAAATATATATGTTTCCTATAATCCATTCACGTTTTTAACTTTTAAGCCTCGACCAAACGTCCAAACTATTCTTTTTTAGTAAGATTTTGTGAATGGACAAGCACATTTGGACATCGTGAATTTATGATAATGATAATTTAAAGTATCGTTTTAATTATATAGTATGATGTATTTTATAAAACTATCGACGAGCAAACTCGACGGGCATACCCAACATGTATGTTTTATGTCATAAACGGGTATACCCGAGTACCCGTGGGTAGACCCGAGACCCGACGGGTAGACCCGAAACCCGACGGGTAGATACCCGACATAGACCCGACGGGTTCTGGGTCGGGTCTAGGACACCATGTCTAATCGGGTCTGGGGTTGAGATTACTTAGACCTGTCCCAGACCCGACCCATTGCCATCCCTAAATGTACCATACATAATATATTTTAAAAAATTAAATAATTGTACACAGATACGTATACGTATTTCAAGTGGTTTTAGTGTTTTCAATTATAAGCTTAGTTTTCATTTGAACTTAAACCTATATATATTAATAACTAGTAAGGTACCCGCGCGATGCGGCGATACCGACGACAACAATTTACAACAAGATACTCGATTACATTCCACCTACATGAATAAACCGGATCAATTAAGATGAATAAACCGAATCAAAAACAAAAAAGAAACCAAATTTCTTGAATCATATACCTAATTAACTTTGAAGGAGTAATATGAGTTCTTCTAGGATTAAGTCGTGATTACATATCCAAAACAAACAAGAAAGTGCTTGTTTATATATTGATCTTCTTTAAGCCTTTCATCAGTTACTTAAGATTAATTCGCTCTCACTACCAGTGAAGCCCACAAAATAAAGACAACTACGAGTCGACCCACCGTTTATATCCTTGTTAGTGAGTTAACCCAAGATTTCCCGGACACTTTTATTACCTTGTTAGTATTGAGTTGACTTGTTACTCGACCACCCGGTTTTTCTATTTCTAATAAAAGCTTACAGAAACATTTGTAATCCAATTCAAAATTTTAAGGTATATACTAATAATAAATGTGTTGATCTCGAGCTTTGAAAATAAAGCTCTAAACGAGTCGTCCTGAAGCTGAAGCTCTCTTAATTCAAAACGAGCCAAGCTTGAAAATAAAGGATCTTGCGCTTGACTTGGCTCATTTACACTCTCTTAAACGATTATTTCAAAGTGGTTGTTTACTACTTTTGTTACATTTTGGTTATCTCAAAAGCTAAATTTCTTAGCAATTATCTTTTTTTAACGGCAACAAGGTGGAGACGATTTCTGGTGGTACGAATATTTGGTTGTATATATACAAAAGGAGTTGACTTGTATTAGTTACAAACGAAGTAAGCACGCAAAAGAAAGAAGGAGAACAATTATTAAACAAAACATATATACAATAAAAGACACGTGTAAACCATTTAAAAATGAGTGGCAAAAAGACTCGAACCAGGGGAACCAAGATAACAACAACAACAATAACCACACAAACTATAACAACAAATCATATACACGACACAAATCAACTTTATTATGCAAAGCAATAAAACGAAAATAAGAAGAAAAAAATACACCAAACAACAGCCACGAAGGCCAAATGCATCAATCAACAACAAACATGAAATCCACAAAAAATTATTGTTAATTACATTTCTCTATTAATATATTAATAATTAATAATTTAGATGACTCACAAACTACTAGCCCACACAATCATCTTATTTTTCATCATAAGGAAAACATAAGTGAAAAACTCTTTGACCAAATCTAAAAACTTATTTTTGTCCTGTGTGAGTTTTGAACCTAGAATCTCATCAATTTATAAAATCTTAGCGGCAATCTTATATTGTATTGTTTGAACATTTTATTTTGGCACTCAAAAAGAAATATAATTAGACATACGATAGTTTATAAATTCACTTCTAGCTAGAAGTATAAATGGGCTATAAATTCTGTTAAAAGATAGAAAAAAGCTTTTAGTTGTTTAACTTAAAGCAATTCAGATGTCCTAAAAACGATCATAGATAAAGTAATTAAAGGACGACATTACATGATCAGTTGGTTTGATTGGGCATATATACACGTATAAAAGTAACACAAAATTTTGGGTTAAAGTCCCATTGCTTAATCGAATATTCAGTTTTTTTAAAAGATGTTTCAAAGTAGTCATAGATAAAGACATAAAGTAAAAGAATCACGTTAAAAATAGCCTCAACTTAATGTTATAGTTGTCAAAAATGGAGTTTTGATAATCTTTACATTATAAGTTCATAACTATTTATTTAATTTAATCAAAACAATTTAGTAAATAGTATGACTTTAGTATGATCATGTTCCTGATGTTTATTTACTTATATTCTCCCTTTATTGAAAATGGAAAGGAATTGAACAGTGTATGACAGTGTTATACAAGTATATGATGCACAGTGGTACAACTGATTATAGCTGACTGGTCCTTAGCTACGTGTAGATCTATACATGCTTCACGTGTGTTCCTTTGAAGTGACTGTACATCAGAGGCAAGGGAGATAGACAGAAGGAAACATAATGAAGGAGAAGAAAAGGAAGCGACCGAGAGATAGCAATCAGGTTGTAGGTGGCGGAGGTGGCGGTGTGGTGCCGTGGGTGGAAGACGACGACATTTATGACCAACATACACAACTGATTTTCCGGCGATGGTCAAGATGAAGCAGATCGGAGCTGTAGGCTCGATCGATGGCCATAGTGGCGAATAAAGGTACGATTCTTCCAGATTTAATTTGCTAAATGTTGTTATTCTTTTACTGATTTTGAATATTTTCATTAGACTATAACTATGTCAATTGTCATGGGTGGTCGAATTAGGGAATTAGGTGACGATCTGTCAAAATAATTATAGATGCTAATTTCTGAAGATTTAGATACCATAAATCAACTTTTAGATGCTAATTACTAACATTAGCATAAAGAGTAACAAAAGGCCCAAACGCATTAGATGATTTTTTTAGTGATTATCCCTTTATTAACATTGGTTATGGTACAATTAAATGTTAACTGGTAACTGGTCTATTAAATCTCAGCTAGACACGTTAAGGATTTTCCGAGGCCAGCGGTAAACTTCACTCTAACGTTCACCGACAAACACTGAAATACAACATGAAACTTAGGGAGGCTCATGGTTTTCTCTTAAGGAACCAAAGGTTAGATAAGTTTGCATTTTTACTATTACAATAGTGTTTAAACCGTGTCGTTATTATGATATAGTGTAGTTTGCTTTCTACAAGACTATTGAGATGCAGAACGACGAACTTAACCCATAGACAGAAGAACTTATTAGAGACCTTGCATCCAGTTCAACTATTACAGGAATGCTAACCTCCAACACTACACCAACACCATTAACAAGAGCAACAAGAAGCAACTCAATAGTAAAAGGAGCCCTCTTTGCGTCAACAAGTACATCAGAGTTTTTCTTCTTTAACTGACCGAAACATTAGAACTTACAAAACCTTTTTTATCATGATTAATTAAGGGATTGCCTTAGAACAATCTCACGGATGGATATTTGATGAAAACGTAGATTATTTTTATAGTTGAGACAAGTATCGTATAAACTAAACATATGATACGCAGGCGGCAAAAGTAGCGGCAGAAAGAGGGCATGATACCCGGACTAACAACAAAACGAATAGGGAAAAGCAAGTTTTTGTTAAACGGGGAGGAGGTGTTTGTGAAAAGATGATAAATGGGAAGTCTTCAAGTCAAGTTAAACAAAGGTTTTTGGTCGTGACGATCACATCTTTATTAATTGTCAAATATAAATGGCTTTTTTGCTATATGACAACACATGATAACACGTCTATTACGCATTCAGTTTGGACAAATGATTCTCCTCTTCTGTCATATGGTAAACATCACACCTTGACTGCTGACCCATTTATAAAAGATGTATGTGCATGCGAACAATCTCTATAGTTCAATATAGAATCCTGCGCGCTGCAACACGCGCGTGAATATAACTAGTTGATTGTTAATAAGCCAATAAAGCAAAGTGGTGATGATAAACCCCTGATTCAAATGTGATTACAAATTGTTTAGTCACAAACTCACACATGGCATGAATGATAGGAACAAGCAACTGAAGTGTAGAATTCATATGAACCCGTCAAATCCTTAATGCTTCTTTTAAGTTTCTTCATCTGAAAATCACCTTAAAGTAGTCTTCAGTCGTGAACAGTGGCGAACCCAGAAAATTTTTTATGGGGGACGGAAATTTTTATTGATCGTTTTGCTATTGCTATATTAACTTGTTTTGGTCCCATTTAGTTAGATTCGGTTCGGTTTGGGTCCGGTTCAATGTTGAAAAATATCATTAAGATGGTTTCCTAACTTAATTGAATAAATATTAATTAATTTAAGTGAGATTTAATGTAAACGAAAACTAATCTATCTATTAAATCAAGGTTTTAAGGAGCCATCAAAACATTTTTTAAGAGGAAAAATGAGGGGGAAGAAATAAAATGAAGTTTGAAAGGAGAAAATTAAGTGAGAGAGTTGATGAAATAAAATTTTTGTGAATAATGATATTTGTATAAATTATTTGCAAATCTTTAAATATTAAATATTTATAAATTTTTAAAAATAATAATAATATTTTCAAATCCTTAAATATAATACTCTGTTCGTCCCAATTTAAGTGTCATGGACCAATAACACAAAGTTTAGGAAAAAAGTAAATTATTATATATTTTCAACTTATAAAATGATAATAATGTCATTAAAATATTTTTTCTTTTAGTCATAAAGTAACTTTTATTTTAAATAATTATGGGTAAAGTTAAAAATTATACTTTTATTTTTGTAATGGACATTTAAATTGGAACAATCAAAAAAATAAAGATAAACATTTAAAATAACATTTAACCTATGTGTAACACAAGAATATCAAATACATTCTTTTAATAAATCAAGACATTTTGTAAATATACACTCTTATAACTTATTTATAAACTTATATATTTGATTAATTTACTTAACTTCATAAACTTTCTGAAAAGCTCATTTGTACTTTACTGACATGAGTATACTAGTATATCTTAAATTGTACAAAAGAAAATATATAAAATATTAGCTACAAGTAATAATTTAGCCTATATGGCTATACCTAGACTTCATCTTCTTTCTTCCTCACTGGGAAAATTAGTTGTCGGAAAATTTCCAAGTTGTAGTTTTACTCCTCTGTTTGGAGTGATGTTTAAGGGGGGCTTTAGTAAAATATTACGGGGGTCACTCAAGATACACATATATATATAACACTGAAAATATTTTTTGTAGGGGGAGCGGCCGCTCCCCATAGTGTATACGTAAGTCCGCCCCTGGTCGTGAATGATATGAAATAAACAGAAAAACTACTTAAAAGGGTTGAAAAATGTCAAGCCCGAGGTTAACCAATATGTTAGATAGAGTTGACGAATGTCCCAACTTGTTGGAAATCTTCTTTGGATTCAAAGTCGACTTTGAACAACGCTAGGAGGAGTTAACTCATGCCTGAATGTTGGTTTTTGCGTGTTTGTTTCGTTTATCTTCATTTCAACCTAAAAAACATAATGCTATTGAAGAACGATGTTATATTATCGCTATAAGTGCAATTGGCTTTCTGGTCGGCTGGTCCAATGACATATGGGTGATAGATAAGAGCTTGAGATCTTAGAAGTCTCAGGTTTAATTACTGACTCAAGGGGTTTTCTTAAATGGTGGGCTTCCTCATTGATGTCGTTCCTAAGTGAACCAGACATGAAACATCAATATCAGTATGGACGGTTGACATCCCGTTTCAGAAAGGCTTACTCGGGTAATGAAGATAGGTTCAAACGTCGTTAAAAAAATACATTATCGCTGTAAGCAGATAATTTTCTTTTGCGTATTTATGGCCCAAACACTAATCTTGTAAATTTATACAAATTTAAATCTTTTTTTTTTTTTTGCTTTCTTTAAAATTATAAAATCTTACAAGAAAATCCAATAACTTGTTGCTAAAGAGACGAATGCTGTGATAAATTCATATAAGAAATACCTCACAAGCAACATTTTATATAATCCTATTGGTTATTGTTAAGGTACTTACAAGTTTTCTAATAACAAGTTCTAATGGTTATCAAATCTATATCTATATTTATATCCGTAATATATTAAGAACCCAACAAATTAAAACACTTTTCAACTTTAGTACCGAATGCACAACACCAAAATGAGTGTAAAATGATATTTTTAACAGCACTATTTATATATTAATCCCCCAATTTACGAAGAATTAGTTATTACTTACATTAAACCCCCTATCATTTACCTAAGCTTTTTCAAAAGTTTAAACGATACTTACATTTAACCATCCTTAAACATAACCATATATTTTTCTTCTCTTTGGTAAATATAGTTTAATAACGCCACTGTGTTATAAAATTACGCCAGTATCGTTGTGGTGTTCTAAATTATCTCAACAGCTGCATTAGCCATGACTAGGTATATGAATTCGTACAACTCGAAAGTGAGACGGTGGGTTGTTTCTTAGCACTCCATAAAACAAGATTTCTACCAAGAAATATCGAGAAACCATAGGTTGAGCGTCGATTTTCCAGGCATTCCCAATCTGCATCGTGTGTTTGTTGATTTGGTACGTGTGGGTATAGCCAAGTGAAATGCGAGTGATCATCAATAAACAAAGCATAATATCGATATCCATCATGAGAAGTGATGAGCGATGGGCCCCATAAGTAACAATGGATTAAGTCTAATGGAAATTCTGCATTTTTTTCATTTGTTTCGAATGGTAATCGATGACCTTTTGCCATTTGACAATGGGAACAGAAAGTAGGTTTTGGTAATGTTGAAGTAACCGACAAACAACCATCTTTATTTGATTTCAAATTGGTGTCAAAAGACACATGTCCCAATCATTGGTGTAACAATTCAAAAGAGACTTTGTATAACGAAACCACAATGTGGGCTTGATGGTTAAATAGGACATATAAGCCATTTTCAGACCGGCCTCGCGCAACGGTTATGAATGAAAAATTTTGATTGTGAAAATATCGCATCCAAAGGATTGTCGGTGGTTAGTTTACTTACAGAGAGCAAGTTATTTTGTAAATTAGGAATGATAATGACATCTTTTAATTGAATATTAGAGGGTAAGATTTTGGAACCAATATGTGTGATTGGTAATGATGTACCAATACCGAACGTTACACGGTTACAGTACCTACTCTGGGGATTGGATTCGCCCGGCCCAACAGCATAAGTAGTTAGACTGGGCTCTAAGGCCCTAATTCTAAAGGGCCTCAAAAAAGTAGTTATATGTTTGTAAAAATATCCTATTTGTGTAATTGTGTGTTTTAAAACCCAACATCTAAAGGCCCAAAAGCCTCAAATCTACAACAATATCATCTGTTAAAAAAATAATATTATCCCAGTTTCAGAATAGGAAACGCCATTCTCTCCTGGAAGAAGGATAATCAACATCGAAAATGCTCCATGAAATCAATCTCTGTTCAGTGTTCTTGGCTTCTGCAAACACACGAAATCTACAAACGAAATCATGAAACCTAGTTCTGTTCGTCAATCGTTAGTTCGTGGCTTCTGCAATACTGCTTTGTTTGAAATCACGAAATCGAAATCCATATCTGTTCGTGAGTCAGACCAGATGGAGCTTGAAATCATGAAAGATTAATTGTTTTGGTTAATGAACAACTAAATCGAAAGATTTATGCTAAATAGAAATCACGAAAGGTGTTTGCTAAATTTAAAGGTTAGTTGTTCTCAACTTTGAATTTAAAGGTTTTTCTGCTGACTTTATTTATTATTATTTTTTCCAATTAATGGAGAAAGATGTTAAAGCTATAAAATAAACTTTTGAGTTTGATTTAGTTATTGAAATTTTTGAGATCCAAATAATCACCTCATTATAACTTTGTTTTATGTTTGCGTAGATATTTTTAGTGCAAGTACACCTAGGTTTAGTTTCACCGGCTAGATAACACGGGGGATCCAAAACACTAGAAATAAAAACAAAAACATGTGCACGCTTTCGAAAAAGGGCCCCGAAATTCCATTTTTTCTAAGGCCACCTATTGGATTGGCATTTGGAACGGGTTCCCTATTTTCCGCCATGTGGTCCATTACTCCGGTATCTACAAACTAGTGTGGGTGATGTGCATGTTGCATTGAGCTTGGAATGCACTAGCGATGTGTTTGCATCGACGGGGGTAGCTTGAGTGACAAAACGTGGGAGTTGAGTGCAATGGTTGGCAAAGTGACTTTCGGTACGACAGAGTTGGCAGTGGTGAGGTCGACTACCTTTGCCACGTCCACCACTACCAATACCACTAATCCACCATGGTTTGTGCGTCTAGTAGATCGACCACAATTATAGGATGAAGATATAGTGACAGTGAATGCAATAGTAGGGAAAGCTTGTCCATGAAGAGATTGCATAAAAAGTTCATGGCTCTCTGCCTATGCCAAAAAATCATGAAAATCCAGAACTTGCTTGAAAGTACGGATGGAAGTGGAGAAGGTTTCGAATGAGGGCCCGAGACCTCGTAAAAACCAGTGGAGTTGTTCAATAGAGTTGCGTTCTTCACCAACAATAGAGGGTTGATTGCTTAATGCTTTAAAGCGACGACCAAAAAGAGCAACTGTGACATCCGCCCCAAACCCGAACCCGAATACCCGACTCGAACCGATATTATATACTTTTATTTATATTTGTATTTATTTTCTAAAAATGTAACGTTCGTTATTATATCGAATGCTACGTTATTTCCGTTTTAATTAATCGATCGTATTTATGTCACAAAATACCCACGTGTATCAAATTAATATTATTGGTAATAATTAATCTCAAAAATATATACACATATAGTTCATAAAAGAAATTGATTGAAAACGTTGAAGAAAAACGCTTCTAACTCTAAATATAATCCTCTAACGACATAAACGAGCTAAAAATATAAAAACGTTACTTATATAAATGTTATGTTTCGACTTAGTAAAGTTATTTAGTTAGTACAATGTATAAACTAACTTTGGGCTAAAACTGTCAAATTTCAAACTTTAATTTAAAAGTTTATAACTTAAATAACAATCTAAAGGGTCTTGAGGGGCCATAAGCGTAAATTACTAAAACCCAGCCCCACCCCCCTGCGAGCCCCGTGTTTCCGACAACAACTCCTCCGACCAGCAAATGTCAACTCCGGCGAGCCTAGTTTGACACGAGCCTTCCAAATCTGCCGAAAATTATCCGGAAACTTTCCTTTATCGATTTCGAACCTGTAGTAGTGGTTTATTACGCGTATCACGGCTCAAATTAAACCGATTCGAATCCGTAACTTTATTACGAAATCTCATTCCCATAAATAGATTGTTAACTGTCGATTAAATCCTTCCAAAACGTCTATTATCACTCGTCTAACATATCTAAATCACCTAAACACTTCAATTTCATCTTTGCAATTATCAAACCAAAACCCAAAATAATTTTTCCGACCACTTAGTCGTTTTCAACTTTCCGGTCACCAATTCAGGTAATTTTTGGTTTCGTTTTAATTCTCTTAATCATATACAACTATCTAACACATCAATTTTGTCTCATATCATTACAGAATCACGATTTTGATCCTAAAACCGTCGCATTTTTCCTTCATTCGAACCCGTATCAAACGTACACCATCAAGTAAGTTCCTTATATCAAAATACTCGTGGTTTAATGGGGATCAAAAGCCCTCTGTTTGATTGGGAGGATAATCACAGATTGAAACGAATTTAATGGTTATTTGATCTAGGGCTTGTAATGTTCATATGGGTTATATTAGTTGCAATATGTTAAAATGATTAAAAAACTGATATGTTCAACAAAAACCTTTCTGGTCCAGCGGTTAGTACATGTGTGTGTGCAAATAATAATATATCTTTTTTTTATTTATACAAAAATTTAAGATAAAATACAAAGGTACTTATGAAATATAAATATTTATCTAAATACCAAAATACGACTACGTTTCGTATCAAAAATCACGATTCGTAATTTAAAACCCTAATTCCTAAATTGTAATTCAATACCCTAATTCCTAGATTTCAATTTAAAGCCATAATTCCCAATTTTAATATAAAAACCCTAAATTTCAAAATCTTAAATCCGAAACCCTAGATCTCGGATTTGTGATTCTTGTTTCTATTAATTTGTTTCTAAATTAGGGTTTTATCCCAATTAATTAGGTGGTACTAATATTTGGGAGACTCTCGGTTCGTTATAGCAATGTTTCTTTTCCGGTTATTCTTGCTTGTTAAGGTGAGTAAACTCACTTCCCCTTTTTCTGTTTTACTTTTTGGGGCTGAAATATGTGTTCTATACGATGCTATGGTTTCTTTTCTTTTCTTGTTTCTTTTTTAAAATGAGATCATATAATATGTTAATCTAGTTTGGCCACTTGATGCAATCTTATGTGTTAGGAATAGAAATTATTAGGGGTGTAAACGAGCCGAGCCGAGCCCGAGCTCGTCTAGGCTCGAGCTCGGCTCGTTTTAGTTTAACCAGGCTCGAGCTCGAGCTCGGCTCGATTCAAGTTTTAATTTCAAAGCTCGAGCTCGAGCTCGTCACAAACTTCTCAAGCTCGAGCTCGGCTCGGGCTCGGCTCGTTTGATGATTTATTATTTTAATTTAAATTATTTATATTTAATTTTATATATATATTTTTTATTTTTTATATTTAATTTTATATACACTTTTAATTATATGTATTTTATACATAACAAAATACATATTATATATTTTTAATCGTAATTTTTATATATTTTAACTAATAATAATAATAATAATATATATTTATAAAATATATAAAAAAACATATAAATAAAAAGCTCGATAAGGCTCGCGAGCCGGCTCGAGCTCGATTGTGTAAAGCTCGAGCTCGATAGCTTAATGAGCTTTTTTCTTAGGCTCGGGCTCGAGCTCGAGCTCGAAAAAGCTCGGCTCGTTCGAGCTTTTTATCGATCCGATCTCGAGTAGCTCGCGAGTAGCTCGGCTCGTTTACACCCCTAGAAATTATATTATTTGTAATTTCCACCGGTACGATATTATCGCTAATGACTTGACAAGCCCACCTACACTAATGGCCTGATAGGTGATTAGACCCGGCGATTCTTTTGTTGATTCTATAGGTTAGATTCTAGTTGCTAAACGAGATGCTTGTTACTAAGTTGCTATGTCCCTTAAGATGCTGAGAATATTTATTGATAACTCATACAACGAGATGGTTCAATGATGGTTACTTGTCGGTTCAATAAATGTTATCAATAAATGTAACACGGTTGATTCTATATTGATTCTATGTTGATTCTATGGTCATGGTTGAATGATATAATGATATTGCTATACACATAAACTTGCGTGGCATATTCATATTGATCTCGGATATCATATTACGTATTATCAATTGTGTTTTTACTCACTAGCTAATTCTTTAGCTAACTTATTTTACACATGTTTCAGGTGGCGTTTGATTCGTTTATGCTTTACAAGACACGTAGGATTGCTTTTGGACCTAGATTAAAATTTACTTAAATAGTTTTAATTAATGGTTTTTGCTTTCGTATTTAAGACTATTTAATTTTTCCTTGTCATGACATTGATGCTTAATTAAATATTAAAAATGCTTTTAGTGTGCCATGTGCTTTGTACTATTGATATCTAATTCACTTTTAGTGTGCCATGTGCCATGTTTTCCGCCACCGGGCGGGGTGTCACAGCAACTGGATCAGAACCACGAGAGAGTTGGCAAAGACAGTCTTGCATGTTCTGAATTCGTTCAACAGAGGCATTGATGTAAGGAGATTCGAGTGCCATCAAGATAGAACGGGCTGTAGGGAGGCCGATAATCTCAGCAGCGGCTTCTTCGGTGAGAGAGGAGTGGAGGATGATGATTGCACGCTGATCTACACTTAACCACGGTGCATAAGGAGGATTGTCGGTAGTGGTTTCAGCAACACTGATTCTAGGCCAGGGATGGAGCTATGAAGAGCTCAGGGGTATCCCGGGCTACCCCTCAACTTTCGTTACAAAGTACAATTTTTACTAGTTTAGGTATCAGGATAACGTTTTTTCTTAAGGTTTTAAGTATCAGGATACCGTTGAAAAAAAATATGGTACCCTTAAGCGAAATATTTCTTATAGAATACCCCTATATTTGGTTCTGGATCCGCCACTGTAATCTAGGCAGTGGTGATTTGATAGTGCCATAAAATATGGGATATGAGGTCTTGATAGGAGAATATATGAAGCATTTGATTCTTCCATAATAAGTAGTTTAATGGGATAATTTGATGGTTATGATCATATGAAGGAGGATGCTTATTGATAAGAGGGTGTTTGTGTTTGATGAGATGGCCATGATGAGGATAGGAGGAGGAAGAAGATGAACGAAGGGAGCAGGTTATGGAAGAAGGAGATTGAAGGGAGAGAGAGGTCTCAACTGGCGAGTTATACCATGTAAATTGTTTGATTTAAATACCCAATGTTATGGGGTCGATACGTTATATAGAAATATTACATATTACAATTTGATACAGTGAAAACTTATATTTAATTACAAAGGAATATGGAAAGTGTGTTATTTAATACTAACAGGAACCAAATGCTTCAAGAAAACCATAAAGGTTCCTTTAAATTCAACTTTAATCAAAATCTATTTCAAAAGAAACCTTGAACATTAGAACTTATACAGATCGAGTCCCAACAACAATACACTAAAAATATAATTAATTTGAATAAATAATTAAATTTGAACTTGTAGATATTTTTGCATCATACTCTCCGTTTATGAAAAAACTCGTCGTGGAGTTTTACCTTCAAACAAAAGCCACCTGGGTGACCGCCACTGAGACCCGCATATCATTTACATGGAGTTTTACCTTCATTTCACTTGGATCTTATTAGATTGTCAACGCATATCATTTTCCTCGTCTTTAGAGAAGATTCGACCACGAGTCTTGATATTGTTAGCGCCAACGTACTGAGAAAACTAAAACACACCATCATCTCCATTAAATTAAATGCCTCCAACTTGAGTTAACTCATTTTCAATTACCAAATTAATTTTTCCTTGTAGCCCACGTACACCTACCATACCTTACCATCCACCTCATCCATATCGTTGCTCTTAGACTACATGTAATAGGCGTTTTTTGCCCTAATAACTCTCCCATAACGCCCCACACCACTACTTGGGGCGTTATCCTTTAAAATTTGCAAGGGCATGATTGTGATAACGCCTAGCCCCTCACGCAAATAAAAAATGTTACCGTTAAACGGTAATATGCAACGGCTATATATATATATATATATTCTTTTTTTAAACTTAATATTTCACTATAAATAATATGTTTTTTTATCAAATATTCACACCATCTCAACTTATTTTATACTCTAAATTTCTATTACAATTTTTATTAATGCTCACAATGTATCCATACGGTGCGCCCTTCGGATCTCCAAACAACCCCGGCTGCCGACCCCCTTGAAGAACCAGAACAAACCAAAACCAAACAAACGACCCTAACCGCCTAACAATATGTCGAAAGCTAATCTTTTTGGTTTCATAAGAAACATGCCAATGAATATGGGCATGATGGGTATGAACCCGGATATGATAAGTATGGGTATGGACCCTAATATGATGGATATGAGTATGAATTCGAATATGATGGGATCGGCACAATCCGTTGATTTGCAAGAAGCCATCCCGAAAACACAACCGGTGCCGACTCAAGAGGCTCCAACTCAAGATGCTGGTTCGTCCTAACCCAAAAAAGATCACACAAGAAGAAAGCGTCGGGAGAACCGAGAGCACCGAAATCACACGTTACTTGACCGGCTGAGGAAGAATTTAGATTGACTCGTGCTTTTCTATCTAATAACCATCAAAATTTCAAATCCAAACTGTTACATAATTGTGGATGTTTCCAACTGAATATCTTTAAAATTTTGACCGTCCCACAGTTCTCGCATCCAACCCCCATTGCACCATCAACAATACTTTCCTAAACTGAAGTGATTGTAGCACCACCAAAAGCCACTCTCTCATCCCGCTAGCTACTTAGACTCAAATGCTTGTTAAACCTAATCGTTGAGCATATTTGGTTCGTTTTTAATATGAGCTTCAATGTATGTACGAAAATATAAAGGTTTAGACGAAATTGAAATTCTGTTGTGCATGTTATTTTTCCAAGTTTTTGAAAGAAATAAAGAACGCCATAATAACCAAAAGAAAGAGAATGAAACTTAAATAACACAAGTAAATAAAAGAGTAAATTACATTTTTTGGCCTTTATAATAAGCTAAATTACGGTTTAAGACCTTTATTTTAAATTTTTGCACTGGTTGGCCTTTATTAAGAATTTTGTAACGCTTTTTAGCCTTTAAGTTAACGAACGTTAAGTTTTCCAATTAATGTGAGGGTATTCTGGTCATTTTATCTTAAAAAACAAAAAGTGATTTAAAAAGGGCCATTTGTGACAATAACAAAACTTCTTTTTAATTGTTTTAAAATTTAACCCAGCCCCCACCCTTCCATGTTCAACATCATCATCAACAATCACCATCTCCGACGACACCATCGTCATCTCCGATCAACATCATCATCACCTTCAGTTTTTTAACCATTTTTGAACCAGTGAAGTTTGGCTTCATGGAACCTTCCATACCTTCAAGAACTTCAACCTTTCATTTTTTAACCATTGAAGTTTGGCTTCAACATATTCCCATATTTCAACCATTCATTTTTGAACCTTCCCATATTTCACTGCTTCAAACAAAGATCAATTGAAATTTGGCTTCAAGCATTAGATCATCATCTGCCATTGTTAGAGATCGACGATTTATGGAGATCCATTTCTGAACCACTGAAGTTGTTGTTAAGTCTAATGCTTGAAGGTATGTAAGGTTCCATGAAGAAGAAGAAGAAAGTTTTCCGGCGTAACCGGAGTGATCGACGATGAGTTCAGTGACTCTGCTAACGCCAGAGTCATCGACGATGAGGAACCGCGGCGGGCGAAGAAAACACCGGAGCTAAAGGAGACGAGATCGGAGAAATCATCGGCGTCGAAGAAGGTGGCGAGATCGCCGGAGTTTCAACGGAAGGAGGCGATAACGCAGGTGATGGAACACCAGCCGTAGGGCTGGTTACCGGATAGATGATCGGAGGTGGTATTGGCGAAGTAACAGGAGATGTGGTGGTCGGCGATTGAGGTTTAGTCGGAGAATTAGAGGAGCTTGGCCTCCGACAGCGGCGACAATGACAGTGATGAGGGTTAGAACAAGGGTGGGGGTTAGGTTAAAGAGAAGACAGTTTTTAGTTTATTTACATTTTCAGCCCCTTAAGTTTATATGTTTGACAGTTTCTGTTTTAAAGCAATTAAAGAGAGTTTTAATATTGACAGAAATGACCCATGACTAAAATACCCTTGATTTAACGGGAAAACTTAACTTTTGTTAACTTAAAGGCCCTAAACCGTGAGAAAAATTTATATAAAGGCCAACCAGTGCAAAAATTTAAAATAAAGGCCACGATCCGTAATTTAGCTTATTATAAAGGCCAAAAAATGTAATTTACTCTAAATAAAAGTTTTGCTTGTTCTTGTAAGTTTTAGGAGTTTGTGGTTATTTATGCATATATATTGAACTTAAAGGGCGGTTCGTGTAATACTACATATATTGTCACCCGGGAAATAGCACATCCGAAATACGTGCCACCATTCATACATCTTCTAACTAACTCCAAAATTGTTTATTGGCAAATTGGTGTATGTCAAACATTTCTCGATCCTAATTCTTTACTTTTGCTAGAAGATGGGAATATTTATTTATTTATTTTTCCAAGTCGAATGATCTTTTTTCTATATTGTGACGGTTATATTGAAAGTCTAAATTTAAAGTTTTTATATTTGTATGTATGGTTTTAGTGTGTTACGAAACATAAATAACAGAGAAGTCTAAAATCACATAAATAATAGTCAATCATCTTTTTTAAAAGGTTTTTTTACATATTTCCCCTTCCTAAGTCCATCAATTACATATTTACCCAAGCCTAAAGTTTAATTACATATATCCTCTTTGACATAATAAATTACCCATATACCCCTTCTTTTACACAAATCATAAGAAAATATAAAAATATATTTATAAAGATCATTAAGGGTAAAATAGTAAATCAAAAGGCTATTTTAAAAAAATTTGGGTAAATATGTAATATATATAGTTTAGGAAGGGGAAATATGTAATTGAATTTAAAGAGTGGGTAAATACGTAATAAATGATCTTAAGAAGGGGATATATGTAAATGCCCCTTTTTAAAAAATGCATTAAACATAGTGTAGGAACCGTTCGCATAAAAAATTAAAGATACTTATATTGATTCAATTACAATACAAAAATCAAATAAAGCAGTAAATTACAATACGATAATTACAACCGAAATAAAGGAAATAACAAGTACAATAGAAAAAAAAAAGAACATGTGACCGAGGCTTCGTGTATTGACACGGGTCCCTTAAAACAAATTCCGAGTCTCCCAAGAGAACTCGAATGTTTCCCAGGGTACAACGGCCGAAGCTGTATGTACAGCCGGGGAGGACTCTAGCACCCGAAATTACACTTTGAAAAGAAAAGAGTAGAACACAAAACATTGTTAGAAAATTATTAAGATGAATGTAGATGAACTCTAAGAAGTTTTGGTGTTGATGGTGTATCCTCCTTTTTTTTTTCTAAAAAGTATGAACCAAGATGTTCATTTATACACAAGAACTCATAACTTTGTAATTAATTGTAATAACCACAATTAAATTAGATTAATATGGCTTTATGATACAAGACCAAAACCACCATATTATTCATGACATTAAATTATGAGTTTAAACCAAAACATCAATATTGCTTAATGACAAAATTTGTTGGCATTAGATCTAAAGATGCAACAAATTGTACAAGAGTCATCCAAGTTAGCAATATTAATTCCAACCACTCAACTACGAGCATCGATATCACATTCAACTTAACTCCGGTTTGGACACGGTTTACATAAACCAATAAATAATTAAATATATAACTAATATATACATTAAATTATTTGTATCCGAATTTAGTGATAAATCAATTTTCACTAAAATTTCCAACAATCCCCCACATGAATGGAGATCGATCCGCACTCTCTTAATATCAAAATACAATTTCAGCGGTTTAATATTGCCGGATAGGTAGTGGTTTGCTTTGAACCTTCCGTTGTGATGCATACTTAGTCTCCTAGTGGTTTGGTAGACGCGATGTCTTTGAACCAACCACCATTTATGTAGACGACAATACACATTACACAATACTATTCCTGGTCTGGTCAACCCCTCATTGTCGTGTCCATTATGGTCGTGGATCACTAGCCTGGTTCTGCGAGAGCTCTAGGATTTGCGCTCCCCACAAATCCATTCGAAGCGACCCCACTTCTCTCTCACATAGGTGATTATCAAAATCATTAAAAGCATTAAGGTTATAATGATTTCACTAGATCAATAACCATTTGTTATGCTTATCCTCACATCATGTCACTGGTCATGATTGGAATGAGCTAGGAAGTCTTAAGGTTAACTCCCTTTATTGTGTTGGGGGAACCCCCACAGTGACCGTAGTTTATGCAATTAGGTTGTCCTATTGAACCTAGATCTTGGGATCTCCAGTCACATAGGTTAGGTTTTCCTTCGCATTCACTTATCTCATGGGCTTTAGCCACATTCCAATTGACGACTAGAGTACTAACTCTCTACTTAAGCCTTTTGTAAGTGGGTTCACAATATTACATTTTGACTTCACATGGTCAATTGTAATAACCCCGTTGAGAGTACTTGTCGTACGTTATTGTGTTTACGTAACTATTTTGGGTCCTATCTTTTGACCCTTGGGCTCCGGTATATATACCTTTGCTAGACACCCAAACACTTTCAAGTATTTGTTTGATGGTTTTTCTTTCCATCCATATCTCATAAGGATTTTCATCCCTTTTCTTATGAGGTATCTTTTATTGTGAGGTATCTTATTTAAAAGATGAATGGCCGCAAGTATGACCTCCCCCCACATTTTCGAGTTATTATATAACATCCGAATGATTTATGTAAAATAAATCGGGTCTAACATTCTTGTTAGAAATTAAGCGATTACATAAAATGGTGTTTAGAGCTTCATATTGTTGGAATATTTTGTAAAACACAAATTATATTTTGTGAAAAATACAAAATAATAAATTAGTTGGTGTTATAAGTTTGAATATTTTATTGATTTCAACTAATTATTTATGTTGAATAGAAGTTTCAACTCATAATTATGTTGAATAGGTGTTTCAACTCATGTTTATGGACAATGAATGATGAGTTTCAACTCATTCTTGTCCTATAAATACCAAGGTAAACCTTGGTTGAAAAGACACAAAAATACAACACCAAAGCACTCCAACTCCCTCAAATTCTCTCATTCTTTCTCTTCTAGTTTTTTTCCAACATGTAGTTGATCTTCTCCATCTCTTTTCTTTTAAGTATAATTTGGGTTGTGTGTCAATCCCGGCAATACATACTGCTTCGGCTGTTGTACCCTGGGAAACAAACGAGTTCTCTTGGGAGACTCGGAATTTGTTTTAAGGGACCCGTACTGAACACGAATCCTCAGCCACAATTATACTTCTGCTTCTACTCATTTCTTGTATTTCTAATTTTTTAGTTGTAATCATATTGTATTGTACTTGTTTCCTTTATTTTCTTTGTATTGTAAATGAATTTATAAAAGACTTTTTAGTTTTTGTACGAACGGTTCCTACACATAGTTTATGTATATTTTTTTGACAAATTTTATTCTTTAGACTAGTTGGTGTAAGTTTTTCCGTTAACTCAATAGTGAGGAGTATAAATACAAAAAATGTAACTCTTAATACATGACATTACTTTAAATAACTATACTAAAATGTACTCAAAATGTAATAAATATATAAATAATTTATATCTATATAGGGGCACCTTCATTTGAGAACTCATTTTTAGAAAAGAACCGAGTGAGAACCTATTTAACTGTTAAATTTTTTATTATCTAAATTGACAAAAATCCTTGTAAACTTAACAATTATAAGATGTATTTATAAAAAGCATGATTTGCATCGTTTTTTGTTGAAATGCATATATGCACCCACATTATATATGCAAATATGCACACGTTTTAGTTTCTAAAAAACCGAGGAGTGAGGTGATAAAATTCAAGAAATAATGAACAATGGTAATAAAACAATACATTTTTACATTACCATTGTTATTGAAGCGATAGGTGCACATCTTATATGGTTCTCACCAGTTCTTTCCAAATATTTGGTTTCCATTTGAAGGTAACACTATCTCTCTCTCTCTCTCTCTCTCTCTCTCTATATATATATATATATATATATATATATATATATATATATATATATATATATATATATATATGTAAAAATTCTCTACATTTGAATTAGAAGATAATATGCATAAAAGTTGTAAAAATACATAAATAAACAAATTTTTTTTAACTAAAAGTATTAAAACTTCAAACACGTCTTTTCAGTTTAATTAAAACTAGATATTAGATCGGGACGCACGTTGCAGCGGCCGTATCACGAGTTCGGGTCTTGAGTGTATGACTTTGTTAATGTGTTATAAGAAAAAGTATCAAGTCTCGTACATCACGATACAATGTCGTAATATGTCACATATTAAAAGTAACTAAATAAAGTCGAAACGATAACCCAGTCAAATTCGGAATGTTAAAGTAGTATTATATGTCAAAGTAGAGTAAGAGAATAAAGTCAAAAACTCATTAGGGGCTAAAATGAAAATTATTAAAAGTGAAGGACTAAAATCGTAAATATATAAAAGTAAAAAAAAATGAAATGACATGTGGCAACACGTGGTTGGACCACGTGTCATCACATGGTAGGCCCTCCATAACCGACCTTTCAATTTTAGAAGGTATATAATTATGTAGTTAGTCTAACAGCAGTTAGTTTAACGAAAAACTGTCATTCACTTAACAAAAAAATTTAACACCGGTTAGTCTAATGGATGAAATCGCGTTAATTTGTTACATAAGTATACATAAAGGATGTTTAGTAAAACCTTTAAAAATAAATAATGAAACCTGTAATTTTTTTATAAACATAAAGTTCGTTTTCTGCAATTTTGTGCAAATAATATGTAAAGAAAATTATATATCAAATACTATATATTAACTAGTTGAATATGAGGTTTGTCAAAAACTTAATCTCTTTGCTAAAACTTATTTGAAATAGATCTTTGTTTTGAAGCTTAACAAGTTATTATAAACAAGTTTTTGTTAATTTCTGAGTCCCAAGAAGCTCGTATATGGACCCGTTTTGAATCTTTCTAGCACTTCGATTGTTTTTGCATCTGTCTTGAACATGGATTGGAACTTAAAAGTTACAACATCTTAAAACTGAACCGATCCAAACCATATTAATGCGTGTAGGTTTTTATGTTTAGGTATATTGGTTTTCATTGGTCCCAACTATCACTTGTTGTCTTCTACCGGTCCCAACTATTAAATTGGTTGTCAACGGTCCCAACTTTTATCACTTTGGTAACCACTGGTCCCGTCGTTAAATTTTTTTAACGCCGTTACGTTTTTTCCAAATTCAAGACCGATGTTTTAGACCTTTTGATCGGAAGGATAATACGTGTCGATTGATGTAAAAGTTTTATCGAAAAGTCTCCCTGAACGATAAAATTTTTACATTTGATTGAAGCATCGTTAGGTTTAAACACCCGATTGAAGCACTATTTCGTAGTTCGGAGCGCCGTTTTGAGGTAACTTTTACATCCATCGACTTATATTATTGTTCCGATCAAAAGGCTTATAACATCGGTATTGAATTTGAAAAAAACTTAACGGTGTTAAAAAAATTTAACGACGGGACCAGTGGTTACCAAGGTGATAAAAGTTGGGACCGTTGACAGCCAATTCAATAGTTGGGACCGGTAGAAGACAACAAGTGATAGTTGAGACCATTGAAAACCAATATACCTTATGTTTATAACAAGTCTGGATATAACACTTTAATTTGTTTCCAAAAGCTTATATAGTTCATGTTTTCCATCTATGGTGAATTGATGATGGGTTGAATGGTTGATGTTTTGAAGATGTAACTTGGCTTGCTTTGGCGTTCGAGTATTTAGCAGGCTCATAACTATTCGCATCTTCATATTTAAAGGAAAAATGAAAACTTGTATGGTTTCACTTTCACATTAAGAAGTCTCATCCTCTTCTCTTAAATTTGATTAAACTGCAGTTTTGGTCTCTGTGTTTTGATATCATTAACAGGTTTAGTCTCACTTTAACAGTTTTGGTCCCTGTGTTTTTATTTTCTAACAGAAATGGTCTCGAACACTGACTTCATCCAATTTTTCGTTAAGTCTCTCACACGCGTCCCGCATTTGAAGAGTAAAAATGTCAATTCTTCCCCTCTTTTATCTAGGTTATTATGTAGGTTAACATTTTTATTCAGTCACATGTCAAAAAGAGTGAAAGAAATGACATTTTTACTCCACATATGAAAGAGACTTAACCGAAATTAGTGTTTGAGACCATTTATATTAGAAAATAAAAACACAAAGACCAAAACTGTTAAAATGGGACTAAAATTGTTAATGATATCAAAACATAAGGACCAAAATTACAGTTTACTCCTTAAATTTTAAGTGAAAAACATAATCATCTTTCAAATTTAGGGTCAACATTCGGAGACTCTAAAATTTATAGGTATGGTGAATGAAATGTGGAGTAAGCGTTTCTTGATCCCTACTAAAGATCACTCTACTAAAGATTAGTAGCTATAGTAAAGTTTTGTCTAAAAATTTACGATTTTAGAAATGACAAATGATCTGTAGAAGATTGGGTGTATCGAACCACAACCGCGTCGACATCGCATGTATCGAACCACAACCACGTCAACATCACACGTAATAAGGTGAACGATTTATTTTTGAACGCCCAACGAAATATTTTTAAGCCCGACCACCCGGGTAAACTTATTGGCAAAAGATCATTCATTCCCTCGAATGCAAACATCACATGCGACCCAACCCACCCGCCACCCCGAAGAAAATACTACCAGTCCACCACCTAAAGCTTACTGGCCCACATAAGACTCAAAATCATAACCTTTACAATATAAAACCTTAAATAATCTAGGCTTTATTGGCAATAGAGCAAACACTACACGTTAATCTCACTAACATAATACTAACATAACACGTACAATATATCAAAATCACAAACTTGAAAAAAAGAAAAAAAAAAAAAAAAAAGTGGTTAAAAATGAAAGTCTTGAAAGTCCCGTGGTATAAATACATACAAACACTAGAGTGAAATTTGTGTATCTATTATCTCTGTTTTACAACTCGGAGATAAGAATGAGGCTAAGAGAGGAACAAGGTTTTGGAGGGTGGTTGCCGCTTCTCTCCGCCTATGATTTCGATTAACTTCAACAACCCTCTCTTACATACTATATATACCATACTAGTTTAGTGTCCGCGATCTGATATGCTATGCTATGCTATATTATATAAGAGATGTGTGTGTATATATAGAGGAGGATCAAATACAAAGTAGATTTTGCTTGAGGCTGTGATGATTGAAATCGATCCGAGTTAAAATCGGTCAAGATCTGAGATTTTCCGCAGCTTGGCGTGGCATAATCGGAGGATGATACCTTCGTTGCAGCCATGGCGGTTGAATCCTCTTGTTCCGATTGTAAAACAGATCTGAGCCTCATTTTTATTTCTCAAAATTGGATTATTTTTTGTTATGTTTTGTGTTGATATTTTGTGTTTTGTCGTCTGATTTGGGTTTCAAAACGGATCTGAAATGGGGGATTCCGGATTCGTGATTTTGAAATTGGGGAACAACAACATTTTGTTTCAAACTTGTTTAAAGTTAAAATTTACTGTTTTTTTTTTATTTATCTGCGGTTAAAATTTAGAGTAAACTTTTTTTTTTTTTGCCTCTTTGAAGTTATCTAAAATAACTGTTTGCATGTAATAGTTTTAAAATTGTGTTTTGTCTCAACGAGATTTATCTAAAATAACGAATTGCATACAATAGTTTCAAAATTACGTTGCCTATCTAAACTTACCAATTTGTCACTGTTTGCTACATTTGAAATAATTCTGTCAAAAGCAAACGTTAGTCAGTCTATATGCCCCTCACGTGAGGGGCATTTTAGTCATTTTCAAGCCAAAATCCAGTTAAGCAAGAGGAAATTATTGACAAATTGATAAGTTTAGGGAGGCAAAATGCAATTTTAAAAGTATTGTATGCAAACCGTTCTTTTAAATAAACCTCAGAGAGACAAAACATAATTTTGAAATTATTGTATGCAAATCGTTATTTTTAGTAAATCTCAGGGAGGCAAAACGAAGTTTACTTTAAAATTTACTAGTTAGACTAGTTTAAACGCGACCGTGTGATGCGGCAGCCGGATTTACATAAGTGAATTTGTCACACGTGTTGATAAAAAAAATTCCATGTCTCGTACGTTACGATGCAAATGCATAATGTGTCACGTGTTAAAAAAACAAAAATATATCTAAACTTATACGCCAAAATGATTACTGATTAAACAACGAAATGTTAAAGTCATTAATATGTCAAAGTAATGTAGGATGTTAAAGTTATAAACTAATAAAGTTTCAAGGGTAAAATAATAATAAATGAAGATCGTGGTTATGTTAAAGTTGAGTTGAGGGGTTAAAGTTTGAAAATATAAAAGTAAAAGGATGAATAATTAAGATGTAAGAAGTTTACTTCGTTAAAAAAATGTAAATAAGTTACTAAAATATGTCTTTTGTTAATTTTTTAGAATACAGATCTGTCAAATTGTCAAGGTTTGAATATTTATGTAACTGAATCTCGGTTACTTATAATTAGCTCTTTTCACTCAGATTGCTATGCGTCTTTTCAACTTTTAAATAACTAAAAGTAGGCGCCGGCTTCACAACGTGAGCTATTGGGACCGTAGGATGAAATTTACTTGGTAAAGGACGTGTTTGGTAACGTCGAAACTTTACCTTGATTACGTTACCACAATGGAGGTTAGTGGATAACAACCATCAAATTTGATTTGTCATAAAGTTGAGATTTTTTCGTTTTCTTCCTTATCCATGTTGAGTAGGGTTTCTTTTTTAAAAAGAAATGAACACTTTAATGAGGAATTAAGCTTCATCTTTGTTAAAATAAATAGTTGATTAGATCCAGTAAATTCAACAGCCCATTGCGTTCTAAACTACGAGTCATATTAACATCACATCATAGTAGGCATTCATCAGAACGCCGCATTGAATAGCTTCATCCCCATGCATCGTCTGAACTAGGTCTAGCATGGTCCATTCTAGGAAGATTTATTTCGCCGATTGCAACCAAGAAAGAAATGGAAACTTGGGCGTCCGATTCGTCTTCTTCTCTTACGATGTTTCAAGTTGGATGAATAGACCACTCCTAAATTAATCGTTTGATCTTATATATGATAGTATGATACCACTATACAGGCCCAGCTTTAGGCGAGCTCATCATATTCCATGCTGAGATATAGTGTTTGTGAGAAAGAAGAGTTTTCTAAAATGGTCTAGAGCCAAACATGTTGTTTTTTTCTTATCAAGCAGCAATCAAATCCTACAAAAAAGATAGGGTAGGATCGCAAAGTCGTCTAGCACCCTCAATTCCACATTCACAGTCATTTGTGAATAGAAAAGGTAATCGACATGGTTGAGTATCTAAGAAGAAGCATATGAAATCATTTAGTGTAACGTATTATACTAAAAATCCAAATGACACTTTTAATTTACGACCAACACCACCATTTTTTTCTAAAAAAAATGACACCATTGCCCATTGAGTTCTTAAAAACTTAGAAATACATTAAAAAAACAAATTACATAGTTTTATAGAAATTTTTCCTATTATAAATCCACATGTTATTTTTATATAGAATTAATTAATTTGCATGTACTCCTCAAAACTTGCTCAACTACAAATTTTTTTCAATGTCAAGATCGAATATACCTAACACCTAACGGCTAGTTACCTGAAATTACCCGACTGGTATTGGGCCGAGTACAAGGCATAAGTTTACAGTCGGGGGTATGAGACTGACTTTACAATATATACCCGTCCTAGCTCCGTCTCTGGCCATCCCTAATATCATGGTGATTTAAGTAATGTACCTAACAACCAAAAAGTTGAAGATATATTAATTCTGTAATCTTTTTTTCTGCCATTGACAACCTACGATATCAACATCCTACAACCTCAATTAGTCCACATATCACACAACAATGTGTTAAGGTATTGTCTTCGAGTGGTTTATTGTATCACATTGTTATTATGTGATATATCTAAAGATTTTTTTTCCAACCGGCATTAGAACTAGAGTACCTAAAAACACTTAATTCAACAGTAAAAATTTTTAGATTCACCACTAATCATAAGTTTAATTTTATTTAATGAAAATACGCCGAAATAACCTTAATTGTTTTAAACTTCTTAGGTTAATTACTTTTTATATACTTTTGTTTATGAGTAAACTTCGTTTTGCCTCCCTGAGGTTTACCTAAAATAATTGTTTGCATACAATAGTTTCAAAATTGCGTTTTGCCTTCCTAAATTTACCAATTTGTCCTTGTTTGCTACATCTTATTTAATTCTGTCAAAAACAAACGTTAGTCGGTCCCATATCTCTACCATTGATTAGGAAAATGCTTGAAAATGACTGAAGTGTTTCTCACGTGAGGGGCACATGGGACTAACTAACGTTTGCTTTTGACGGAATTAATTCAGATGTAGCAAACGGTGACAAATTTGTAAGTTTAGGGAGGCAAAACGCAATTTTAAAAGTATTATATGCAAACTGTTATTTTATGCAAACCTAAAGAGGGACTAGTGTAGTAATAAAATTGAAACTTTAGAGAGTAAATGTAAATCTACTCAGAAGGACCATCATATATGTATTTTTGGATAAATAAAAAAAAGTAATTAAATTATATGTATGCATGCGTGTGTGAGAAGCCTAATAATATAATAAGTAAACGGACGAATTGAAATTATAATCTACGCATAATATATATACTCATTCATCTATATATAATTATCCAATTGCTAGCTAGCTAGCTAATTACTAGTTCAAGAAGGCATGGATGACTTCTCCCATTGCGATAGCGATAGCGATAGCGTTAACGATAGCGGATGTCCCAGCGACTATGAAGATTCACTACCGCAAAAGGCCGGTTTTAATTCACATAATGCTGCTGCTTAAGTATCATATATATATATATCTGAGTTTTTATCTCTTCTTTTTGTGATTTTATTGATTTCCAAATCAAGCAGCAGTTGCAGTTGCAGTTGATTAGTTTAACTTCATGAATATATAGCCAAGTCACTTTTGGTATTAATAAAGTCACTGTTAGCTAGCTAGAACATGCATGGATCAGGATTAATTTATGAACCTACCTATTAATTTCTAAATCAGATACCTCTTAATTTGCAACTTCTTGTTACTTCCTTTGACCATCCTTCAGACCTTTTAGTTGTGGGGTATACCACTTAACCACCAGGATATCACAAGTTGTTGGCCGGATCGATACTTTTAGTTTAGCATTTTAATTTGTCTCTATCTTCATAACTGAAGTCTCTTTTTCCTTGCATTAATGTGCTGTGTTTTTATGCTACACATATATCGGTCCAATTTTCTTAACTTGTTAATTAGAGTACGAAAGTTTTGGGGTTAGTTAGGTGTAAGCATAGCGGATCGACCATGTCACGTCATGGAACTTTAAGTGGTCATTGATTTTGTAAATGAGATTGGAAATGGATATAAATTTATCAAACACACCCTGGCCTGCTAACAACAAAAGATATCACTTGCAGTGAATTTAAAATAGTGTTTTGGTTATGTACTAGCTTTAGTGAATATTTTTGTTAAACCATAGCGTGTAGTTCAACCAATGTTTCCATTAAAAAACAGGTCGAGGTCGGTGGTTCCCCACCATATCAGATCGAGAAAAAACTTGGCAAGGGAGGATTTGGGCAAGTATATGTTGGACGCTAGCTGTATTAGTTCACTAGCTCCGCCTGTAGAGGTAACACATGCATGATGCTTTCGCTGCATCTTGTCATTATAGTATTGCCAAGAATGAATGCATTATAGGTACTGACTCAAGCTATATTATAGGTTGCATTGAAGTTTGAACATATAAGCAGCAAAGGATGTAACTATCAACCACCATATGAATGGCAAGTGTACAAGTACGTAACGTACTTTCATTTTTTATGTGCGTTTTGACATTCTTATTGCCATATGTAGCTTAAATAAGAATTCGTCTGGCCGGCTTGTTATTCTCAGTGTTCTCGGTGGAAGTTACGGTGTGCCACGTGTATATTATAAAGGCAGGCAGGGTGATTTCTACATAATGGTACCTCTTAGTTTACTGTTTGTGTATGTGTATTTAATTTTTCTACAATACCATTCTTAAGTGGTTACTGGCTAACGTGGTACGTTGTTGATTATTGTTCAAGGTCATGGATTTGCTTGGACCTAGCTTATTGGATGTCCGGAAAAACAACTCAAACGCGTAATGCCAATTTTATTGTTTCTCATTTATATGTTGTTGAAGGCGCTAGGTGCACTCATGGCGTGTATGCCTCGCCCAAGGCCTAGATAAACATAATGAAGAAAACATAGACAGCAATAAACATAATGAAGAAAACATAAACAGCAGTAAACATAATGAAGAAAACATTAAGAAAAAGTTAGGAAAATTATTGAAGCTGTTTGTTCATTGTTCTCTTTTGCTGCATTATAATTTGTGAAAAAGTAAGCAACAACATGCACTAAACTTAATGAAGAAAAGATGGTATATGTGGATGCAGATGTTTATGTAATATGTATATTAGTAAGCCTAAATCAATTGCAGTCTTTTGATGCGTCGTATCTCCTTTCTCATGCTTAGGATGTCGACTGAAATGGTTGCATGCATAGCTATGGAAGCCATCTCCATATTAGAGAATATACACTCCAAAGGGTAGGTTTCATTTCCGGTTGATTTTACACTTGTTTACTATCAGATGTATGTGCAGTTGATTACGTGCATGTTGGTGATTAACTTCTCTTCGATGAATATACATGGTAAGGCTGATATCTTTTTCTGCAGGTTCATACATGGCGATGTTAAACCTGAGAATTTCTTGCTTGGTCCACCAGGGTCGTCCGATGAGAAGAAACTGTTTCTTGTTGATTTTGGTTTGGGTATATTGTAAATCATTCTTTTTGAGTTTTCTTCAATCATAGATAGTTTTATAGGAGCTGCTTCAAGAAAAATATAAAAACATTCATTTTATTATGTGCAGCCACGAGGTGGCGAGTTGCTTCATTTGGACGGCATGTTGAATATGATCAACGAGCAGACGTGTTTAGGTACGTTGGTGACATCTTTTCGTGTTTTTTTCATCCATAGTAATACTGTTAATGCTCGGTTATCGAAGGGGAACAACCCAGTATGCAAGTGTACATGCTCATCTTGGAAGGACAGGATGCCGAAGGGATGATTTGGAATCTCTTGCTTATACACTAGTATTTCTTCTTTGTGATTTTCTGCCGTGGCAAGGATTCGAGGTTGGTTCTCAACTTTGAGTAGGCTGTATATATCTGTAGCTGTTGGTTTTCATAGATAGTGTTTAAATTCCGCAGGGTAAAAACAAAAGGTTCCTTGTATGCAAGAAGAAGATGGAAACTTCTCCGGAGACACTTTGTTGCTCGCATCCTGCTCCATTCAGGAAATTTTTCGAGGACGTTGTTAATCTAAAGTTTGATGAGAAGCCTAATTATGCAAAATATATTTCCCTTTTTGATGAGATAGTCAATCCGAATCTGGATATTAGACCGATCAACACCAATGGTGCTCAGAAGGTATGTTATGTGTTCAGAATATGTTACATATGTCGTATGAGCTTTTTTTGACCTTAATATGTTAGCTCATTGAACACAAGCGGGAATCATTGTCACTGGAACGCGAAGATGATGAACAGCCAAAGAAGAAGATTCGGATGGGAACGCCTTCAACTCAGTGGATAAGCGTTTACAATCCTTGCAGCTCAATGTTGCAGAGGTATTACTCTTTTTAGTGTAATTTTTAAACTTTCAGCTGTTGTCTTTGCACTTGGTTTATTAGGTGTAGAACTAAAAAACAAACGCAAGAATTCGATTTTTATTTTTCCATCATCTTTTAGTTATATATTTGCCTGCACTCGTCTTTCGTATCTTCTATAGTTGTCTCTGTGCTTATCTTTTAATTTTCCATCGTCTTTTAGTTATATTTCTTTAGTTTTTCTTCATCTTTTTATCACACTTCTTTTATATTTTCATTCTGAAATGTGAAATGCAGGTACCTCGTACCTTCATCAGTTATATAAAGTCAGTGAATCATTTCCGTATAAGTGGATAGATGAAAAGTGGGAAAAGGGGTATCATGTCACTGCCATGGCGACTGCAGGAAATAGATGGGCCATTGTTATGTCCACTGGTGCTGGATTCTATGATCAGGTATTTTTTTGTTGCTGTTATACCTCGGGTGTCAATTGTATTGGGTTGGGTTAAATTGATGAACCCGAACACAACCCAAATATTTTATTCATGTCGAAGAGATGAACCCAAATACTACACATACATTAGTTGTGTAACATAACACTACTAGTCTATCTAAACGAGGCAAACGAGTTGACAGGATGTAAATGGGTTGTAGAATAACTTTATATAAAAACAGTTGATCATTGTTGATTTGTAGAATAAATCTCTAATCGATTCTTTCAATATATGATCCCGGCCAGGTTGTGGAACTAGACTTTATGTATCCAAGTGAAGGGATTCATGAAAGATGGGATGCCGGGTATATGATAACATCAACTGCAGCCACATGCGAACAAGTTGCTTTTGTTCTTAGCAAACATAAAAGAAGCACAGACATGTCACAAGAAACATTACGGACTTCGGAATTTTCTATTACACATGTTGAGGTAAAGTTTCCTCTTCCTCTGGTTTGTCCGGTCAGTCAGTCAGACAACATTTATGCTTGATTTCTCAACTTTGTTTGTCGTATGTTGCTGCAGATAAATTGGGAAAAGGATCTGTATATTACTTCTCTGTGCTACGGTCCAATCAGTACATGACTGTTATAGTTGTCTATCATGGTCATATATCTCAAACAATCAGCCACCTACTCGTAGGATATAATTTCGTATAAAGGGAACAAGAAAATCAAAAAAAGGTCTGGAGATTAAGAAAAAGGAAGAGATTGATATGCATGGAAGAATTAGAAAAACAAATCTTGGTGATTTATTTTTTTGACTTTTCTTTTTTTGAATGACAAGCTTTAATCGCCAAAGCTAGCAAGTTGCTAGGCAATTACAGTTACTGAAAGCATATCAAGAAATGAATTTAGAGGTGCACAAAGCTTTCAAGTCTATACTTGATAGTATCCCCCTAATTTTTTAACATTCCTATTACAAGAAAATTATCATCAAAACTGCACACTATAAGATTTGAACCCACAATCATTTGAGTATTGATAAGATGTCAGTTCAAAATCCACGTAAACTGGGGCGGAAAAGCCAAAATCACTGATATATAATAAGGGTTCTAGAAAACATCAAAATTTGCCCCTTTTCATTCATTCAAACAATACATTGAGAATTTGAAGTTCAAGTTGCCCATAATCTTGATTCTTGAGTAACTGACTATACTACTATAAACTGCTTAACTACTACAAATCATTGGCAATAAGTGCATAATGAGAAAACCAACAACTGGTGTTTCCAAACCAAATATAGCCGAGAGCGTTGCTGGTTTGGTTCTTTGGTCTTTCTTGGTCCGATCCTGTTTAGGCACACCCCTAGTTACAAGATCTCTTCGATTATAACCTTTCCCTTCTTATCTTCTTTCTTCTGGTCTTTCCAACTACCCTTTGTATTGCCAATATAATCCATGGTTGCCTTCTTCTCAGCCAACACCAAGCCCGCCAACGATGACCAAGCTTCTTGTGGCTGTTCATGCACCCAACACATCAAAAAATAAACTTTTCTTTCACCTGATTTAAGCTTTCCCTGAACTTCCCTTCGCTTTACATCACAGGCCTTTTCCTTCTTTACTTCTCTCAAACTCGCTTTCAACATCCTATGCAGATCACAAAGCACGCAAATCAAAGCGTCACCTCCGAGAGACAACAGGCTTGCCACATCATCTAGAATCCCCAACCCAAATTGTGATCCGCCCAAGTGACGGAAAGCAGAAGAGCATGCTTGTTCCAAACAGTAAGACACGACTTCAGAAACGGTTTCGGGTTGACCAGTTTGACCTAAAACTAAGGATATGCTCAAAACAACCATTGCTGAGTCAACTGGATCTGATTCCCAGTCTCCGTTGAATAGCCTAAGGGTGAAGCAATAGCTATATAAGATGTCTACAAGATGAATGGCCAAAAGTGGGGATGGTTCTGTTGAGCTAAGTTTGTTGACCGGAGGCAATGCGGTTTCTGGACCTGGTGGAAACTCATGGATGTGGTCTGAAGAGTCTGGTTCATGGTTTGTTATGGGTTGAACACGCTGGGTTCCTTCCCGACTGAGAGATAAGGTTTTAGCAGATGGCTTTAACCACCAGGGTTCCCATGGTTGGATCAACTTGCTTAGCTCACCAGAAGCGATGGCTCTCTGAAAATGTTTCTTTTCTTCAGTGGATAAATCATCAAAGCTGATTTCAAGTCCTACAGAGGCAAAGAAGTTACCATAAATTGCTTCGGTAGCAAGCAGAAATTATAGTTAATTAGTTATATAGTGATAAGAGAATAATCTCCAAACTCCAAACTTACCTGACATTATTTTTTGAATGGTCTCCTCTGATAAAGCTGAATCTGCTGAACCTAAAATTACAAACAATCTAGTGAACTTTTTTTTAATTTAGTGGGCAAGATGATTGCGCTAGGAAAGGCAGTCAATAGTCAATACAGGCTAGAGATGAAACGTGTCATTTTCGTAAAGGTCAAACGTCCGGGCAGGTTTGATAAGATGACTAAAAACGATATTTTTACAATGATACTCATAATCTTTGTATAAGATGACTTAGGAGGTTGTATGGATTACAAAGATAGACATTGGGCGACTTCTAAACTTCATGATTGAACCGTTTGAGATGAAAAGACACCCCAAATCATTAGATTCATAAGTAAATGAGTCAAAACTATCACCTCTACAAGCTTCAAACCTGTGAATTACTAAACTTGCACAAAAATAATGCAGGAAAACAATGACAGTTCTTTTTGAATCAAAAGATGAAAGTTGAAGCAAGTTTAATATTGGAAATTATAATTAACAACAATGCTATAAAATTATCTTGCCTCTTAATAATACAAGCATATTAACAACTTACCATCATCATCCATGCTCTCAGCCTCTTCCTCAGAATGAAACCGTTTAAGTATGTCCAGCATTTTCTGTTTCGTGTCATCACCGGGTTCTAAATGCTGCATCTCCCCCATTACATTATCTCTCATAAAAGATTCTGTGCATCTTAGACTATGCGACTACATTATCAAAAAAGCTTATGAGCATAAACTTGATGCATCAAATTTCAACAAAATGAAATAACAATATCATCTAAATTAGTGATGATGTAGCCCCAAAATTGGGCTTAGCTTATGAGTGCGGCCTATGTAAGTTAGTCCCGATCTGGCCCAAATCCCTTTCTTTATACCATGCTGCAGCACTTGATGAGAGAGACCTCTCTTCCTCTCACGCCCCCCTTCTCTCTCTAATACACTCTTTTATATATGCGCATCATAGGAAAAATATTGATCTTAATATCTATGATATGATTTGATTGTCGGGTGGTTACTTCATGGGACTTTGTCCTTGGGTCGCTTTCTAACGGGAATCCTAAATATAGCCCAACCCAGCAACAAGACCCGATCCATATTTCTTTGTAGCAACAATTACCACCTTTTTTTATTTGCATGCAGAAACTTGTGTATTCAAGTCTGAATTTTACATCCTATGTTCTTAATCTTATAGCTAAAATTTCAATGTGGTTGTCATTTTTTTCTATATGAGAAAAACAGTTCTGCTGGATATCAAGACGTGTAGATATGAGTATAAAATGTTACTATTCTGCATCAGAAAACTCACTTATTGACCCTCTGATTCAGATGGAGATGTAAACCAAATACAATTCTCCAACTGGACATCATTTTACTGTACACAAAAAGAACAAAGATAAGCCTACCTTGTAACATGGAAGGGAACAATAACGAGTATTACATCGCGGGCATGTATATTGCGAAAACTGTTTCTGGCATCTGCAATTGAACACAGGAAATCACCTTAAATCATGAACTGATTCCAAAGAGCAGCATGCAAACAAACAAAATTGAACATTAAAGTTCTATGATAACTGATTATAACATACACACGACATATAATACGGGACGGAGGATTCAGCTGTGATGAATTGGAAGGTGCCTCCGATGTAATGATCGTATCCACCATTGTTGTACTTCCTGACGTACTTCCTGACGGACCAAAAAATTGACACATATGTTAACCATAACACATTGGAAAATCTTATTACTGAATTAGGTAATTGATTGAAACAACATATAGCATATTTGAGAGGAAGAACGGAAAAACGAGAAATCACACATATAGATACGAAACATGTACTTAGAGCATTATCACACCCCAAACTTATATCTCATTTTCTTAAAACTATCCACATCTCATTCCCATCTTCATCTTTATATTCATTTTTTAATATTTCTTTCTCTTTCTTCCATTAAAAATTTTAACTACCATCTATTTTGTCTTAATAGTTTTTCTTTCAATATTGATGAACCAACAAAAAGATAACTTCATGAAGAATGAAGAGTATAACAGTTAACTAAAGCAGTTGTTACCTTTCGGAAAAAAACCCGTGTGTATCAAAGAATGAGTTAAAACACCTTTAACTTATTTCCATGAAGGCTCATAATCTCTCTAAACCAAGTCAAACCTCCAATTCACCTACACCATCAGTTAATAATCTTCACAAACCAACCCAAAACATCATCAACTATTGACAATTGTTCTCATAGTCATAAACGTCTTCCTTACTATTTAAACAATACTTACTGCATAATATCGGATGCGAAAAATCATAAAACGTTGGGCAATCCAATTGTATCATCTGAACATTTTAATGAATTGGTTAAAACATGCAACTTCTGCACATTACAAACCCCAAGAAACTACAATGAACATAAACTCATAAAGATCACATCCAAACCCAAAATTCGTTTAATTTCAGCACGAACAAAAAGATCATCACAGTCTCAAAGAATGTTACAATAGTATGGGAATCAAATCATAATCTATTAACAAATTCATCATATATAAATAACAGACTTCCAACTTACGCGCACACAATAACCGTTCATCAATATTAACAAACTAGCATAAATTCATCAAGTATTGAACTTAACCAAAGTCTAACTGTACACTCACAATATTAACAAACCCCAAATGTATAACTTAACATTTCTAAATATGTAAATTCAACATACCAAAGCAGCTTACAAAACATAAGTTGTTGTTTTTTCCTTTAAAGAGTCGTTTCACATGAACAAACTTCACAAAAATAGGCATGTCTCTATGACTTTACACACAGTAACCATTTGCTAAGTCATGTATATCGTTCATTAATTTAATTTATGAGTCGAAGTAAATTGATCGAACCTGCAATGAAGAAGTGATGTAAAATTGCTAGGGTTTGTGTCGAACTTTAGATGAATATGATCGAACCTGGATAATGAATGTTGCGTAGAAACCCCCAAAACCCTGCAGAAAAAGCTAGAAGTTTCTGTCTTTGAAATTATTTTGCCAAACAGCCCCTTAAACACTTTACTTTTGAGTTCTTTCCTTATTAACCTCTTTTACTTTTTGTTATTACACAAATGTACCCTTCAACTTATTTTTCTTAACCTTAACTTATTTGATAAGTTTATAAATTGGTCAAGTCGACTAGTAAGTCATTTAATTTCATCTTGTTATAAGATTGAATCGAGCTGAGTTGAAACGAGCTCAAGTGCAAGCTCTAGCTAGAGCCTTAACTTCGTGTTTGTTATACTTATAGACACAATTTATGTCGCTTTTTACGTATGTTTTTATTACTACAAATATGTCATTGTTTTGTGCCGCATGTGTTTTGGTGGAAGGATGTACCATCCTCACAATCAAATACAACCGCCCAACAAGAATTATCGCCCACGTTAGCCATAAAATCCTCATGTAAATTACCATGAGAGAACCATAACACAAACATTTATAATATAAATGGAGGAAGAAAGGTAACATGTATCATCTTTAAATTCTCTAAACTTTACATGTATCAACTCATACTTTACCTTCTTCTCGATGCAAATAATGAGTATCACGCCAAAATTTTTATCAGCGTAAAACTTTTTATTAGTTATGTGTAGTGTGTTAACATGTTGCTAATGTGGAGATGCGATCTCATATCACTCCTCATTGCCTCGAAGAGTTGGATAGAAAAAGAACACGATTGACGACACCCATTTATTCTTACCCCTCTCAGATTTACGTCAATGGAAAGAACTATTGTTAAACTTGATTATCTTATATAACTATTCATAATAAATAGTTTTTTAATGACAGTTGTACGACATGCTTCAAAAAATATGTATTACTTATTTGAAACCCACCTATCCATTATTTTTAACCTTACAAAAAAAACTAATCTTCCTCGTCAATGCAACTTAAAACCTCCTTTATTTTGTATCATTTTAACACTCGAACTTAAACTATTTTTATTTGTTGTAAATTTGTAGAAATATAACAAAGTTTCAGTTTTGTTCAAATTTGATAACTTAACTTTAAAAAATGTTCTAATAATAGGTATTTAACTTGATTAATAGGTCAACATTGATTTAAATTTTTAATAATAAATCTAAAATAAAAAGTATTCACCAAAAGTTTTAAAGTTGAAAAAGAAATTGCAAATATTTTATAAAGTTATAAAAATCTAAAAAATAACACGAAATGTTTTAGAAATTGAAAAAAAAGTGAAGTTATCAAATCAGAAATGGATAGATTTGTGAACTCTTTTTATTCAGTAATTTTTTTTTCACAACGAATCAAAAGAGAATCGTGTATATTAAAAAAAATAAATCTTGAGTATTCGAAAATAAAACTCAATCTTTACCTATTATACTAGTCAATTATCTAGTATTCATACCGTTCTTAAAATTAAGTTATTAAATTAAAATAAAAATATTTAATTGAAACAAAATTAAAATTAATTATAGAGTAAACTTCGTTTTGCCTCCCTGAGGTTTGATTCAAATAACGCTTTGCATACAAATGTTTCAAAATTGCTATTTGCCTCCTTCTACTTGACAATATGTCTCAGTTTGACTCCAACCCACTAACTCCGTTAGTTTTCTTGTTAAAAATAAGTGTATTTTGGTTCACTTACATGTAAGGACTAATTACGTAACTTACTCATTTTAATAAAGAGACTAGTTATACAATTTATTATTATTATTATTATTATTATTATTATTATTATTATTATTATTATTATTATTATTATTATTATTATTATTATCAAAAAACGTCACCACCACACCTTTATCACCGCCACCACAGCCACACCACTGGTATTACACCACCTTTTCTTTGTATAATGTTCATGGTCAAGATCATGGTCTAGTTCAAGATAGGTGGCCGGATAAAAACGGTGAGTAGGCAACGACAATGTGGTATAGTATTGGTGGTGTGGTTGTGGTGGCGATGGAAAAGGTGTGGTGGTGATGATTTTTTATAATAATAAGAATAAGAAAAATAAGAATAATAATAACAATAATAATAATAATAATACTTTAAATAAATTTCTTAACTAGTCCCTTTATTAAAATGAGTAAGTTACGTAATTAGTCCTTACATGTAAGTGAACCAAAATACACGTATTTTTAACAAGAAAACTAACGGAGTTAGTGGGTTGGAGTCAAACTGAGACATATTGTCAAGTAGAAGGAGACAAATAGCAATTTTGAAATATTTGTATGCAAAGCGTTATTTGAATCAAACCTCAGGGAGGCAAAACGAAATTTACTCTTAATTATATTTATATGACATTTTATTTGTAGGGGAGGGATCAAGAGAGAACTCCATATTAAGTTGAGAACTAGAGAACTAAAAAAAAGGTATGGATGGAATTTTTAAAAGATGGGTAAAATTGGAACTTTAAATATGTAAATCTTTAAACATTTCTATCTTTTGCAAACGTTAAGTTTTTTAAATTTTTTTTGCATCATTAGATCAAGAATTTCATTATCTTTCATTTGAGTATAAATAACGTTATAAAAAAATAATTTTTTCTCGTTTTTTTTACTTTCAATACTACATATATGTAATATACGATACCGTATGTTTTTAAATTGAGGAAATGAATACGGTGTTATTATGAACCTAAATTACCCAAGAAACCATCAAAACTACCTACTTTGATAAAATATCAAAAGTTCAAGGGCATTGATTTCGATGACGTTATAACAAAAAAAACAACATCATCATGCCTCAATTCCAAATTTGGATTTTCTCATATGATCGTATTGACATTGCTAGCAATAACTTGGTTTACGTTATGTGATGTGGTATGAATATGTGCAGCATGCGCATATCATAATACCAATTATATGAGTCATGTTATATTAATCTGTTAGTTGGAATTGAAAAGCCAAATTGAGTTACGATCGATTTTTAAAGGGCGGATAATATTTTACTAAAATGAATGACGATTATTGAGTAAATGAGAAAGAGAAAAATTATGATCTAAGAGGAGAAGACTGAGTCGTCCATTAACATTGAATAAAGATCAATGAGTTAAGTTTTCTAATAAAAAAATTTAAGTTAATTTATCAAAGCTACGTAATTTTAATGGTTTTACGTGTAACTTAGGTGCATAACATCACCATATTCACTATCCTCTTTTAAATTTTATAGTATTGCATATATGCAGTATCATATACTACATATATGCAGTATATGTAATATTGATGCATTGTTATTTTATAGTTTGAATTTCAAGTTTTTTTTTTTTTACTTTTTTATGATATTTATTTTTGGTTTATTAGTTTATTATTTTCTTTATGTTTAGACATAGTATAAGTATTGGTTTTGTTTTTATTTGCCATAAGTTTTTTAATGAAATCTTATGAACTTTATTATTGGTTATTTGAGATCATATGTACACTTTAAATAATTATTAGACTCTTGAGTCATTTGGCTACTTAATAAATGCATCAAGTACATTGATACTACATATATGTAGTATCAAAAAAACCAAAATGTGATTTTTAAAATTGTTTAATGTAAATAACGTATGAAAAAGTTAGTAACGTTTAAAGAAAAATATAATTAAATACAATATCGCAATACTACATATATGTAGTATGAAATTTAAAAAAACGAGAAAAAAATATTTTTTATGACGTTATTTATACTTAAATGAAAGATAATAAAATTCTTAATCTAATTGTGTAATTTTTTTAAAATAATATTAACGTATGCAAAAGATAGAAATGTTTAAAGATTTATATATTTAAAGTTCCAATTTTATCCTTCTTCTTTAAAATTTCATCCCTTATATTTTTAATAGTTCTCTAGTTTTCAATTTAAAATGAGTTCTCTTTTAAACCATACTCTTTATTTGTATTATGTTTATACTTCAATTCAATCAAGGCGAGGTTGAGGTAAAGGATTATTATTCATAAATCATAAAACACATGAAGCTTATCCGATAAGCATTAGATTGAATTGAATTAAATTTTGGTTGGTAATGAGTTATTGCGTTTCACACATCGTCTAAGTTTGCGTGCTTAATTATTACGATCATCATCATCACCATCACCATCACAACAATCATCTCTTACAGTCCACACTTTCCGACCTACTTCACAACCTCTCAACAATGGCCAGCTTATATGTTCAAGCAGAGCCACCGACGGATCTCAACCGAAACACCGAGTGGTTTATGTATCCCGGTGTTTGGACAACATACATACTCATCCTCTTCTTCGCTTGGCTCGTTGTTCTCGCTGTCACTGGTTGTTCTCCTGGCATGGCTTGGACCACTGTTAATCTCTGTCACGCTCTCGTATGCTTCTGTTTTTTCACCTTTTTTGTTTCATTTCGTTGCGATTTGATTTAGGTTTGTGTATGTGATGTATTGGTTGTGATTGTGTTAGATCTAATTGGTTTGAGAATTGGATGTTAGGTTGTGTTTTTAGGGTTTTGAAGTGTGAACAAATTGTTGAGTTTGCTTGATCTGTGTTTAGGATGAGGTTTTTAATATAATTGTTGATGATCAATAAGTTGGATTGGTTTGTGTTACATGTTTGGATTCAGTATTGGTGCTTAGGTTTTGTAGTATGTGCTAAACATTTTATGATAAAGGTGATACACAGAAAGCTGATTGAGCTTGAAGTATTGATATGAGTTGTGATGTTTACTTGTATGGGAACCGTTACGAGTGATCCTTTGGGATAATTGGGTGCTACTGTGGGATACTGCTAATATAGGTTAATATTGATGAGACTCTGCACTCGTATTTTTATTCCATGATTTGATCAAGTTTATGTTATATATTGATTAATGACAAATAATTTTAGCTGAACTGTATGGCTGACTGATGTTTAGTTGGGATTTGGGGATGCTTGACTTGCATATTGAAGAAAGAAAAGGAACTTATAGTGAATTTTAGAGATTTTAGAGCGGATTTGATTGTTCTAGTTCGTTCATTGTGTTGCCAATAAGAGTTTATGTTCCTTTAGGTATGTGGTGAGACACATGCTACAATTTTTAGAACCAAACTGTTAGATATTCACCAAGTATTACACACTTGCTTACTCTTGAAGCTTGATTGAGCTATCTCTTGCAGTTTCTTTATAGGCCTAGCCTTTAAAACAGAGACGCGTTTGTGTTATATTTAGTATTTTTGTACACAAACACATTCTTGAATCATTGGCTATCTATCTTTTGATAAGGTCCATAAACGAAGTTTGATTATTTTAAGCAGTTCGGCATGCTTTGTTATGTATCTTTAGCATGTTTGTTCAATTTGGCTTGTAAATAGGTAAGTGAAGTGTTGATCTTTTTTTATTTCTACATCAGATTACATATCACTTCTTTCACTGGAAGAAGGGAACACCTTTTGCTGATGACCAGGGCATCTACAACAGGTTGACCTGGTGGGAGCAAATCGATAGTGGCAAGCAGCTAACTCGCAACAGGAAGTTTCTTACTGTTGTACCTGTAGTGCTGTAAGTTCCTCTTAGTATCCTCCTTAAGCGTGTAAGCTGGGTCTTATAGCTGATATCTTTGTCTTGATATTAGAGTGTCTTGGAAAAGAAGTTATATAAATGAATTTGGATCAAACTTTTGATAATCAAAGAAATTCTAAAAGTATAATTGATGCATATATTTGGGTGTATAGGAAGGAAAACACTGTTTATGAGCTCATCAAAACAGCTATAAGATCTAACCTAACATCATGTTTAATAGATTCTAGAATTACATCAATATTGCTAGAGAAGAGCACAAAGCTGAGATGTAGTATATTTAAAAAAAATCATTTCCTGATGAGCGGAACCTGAAAGCGAAGGATAAGAAATAGTTTTATGGTTGATTTCCCAATATTGATTTTTTATAGCATATCTTGACCCATTCTTGCATTGTGATAATGGAGGTTAGGGAGCTATATGGTGTTTTCTTACCGATCGTATGAATAAAGTTCTCTTCGGCCCTTAAGGGCAAATTACATTACTTTATTGTCAGTTCTTTATCTGTCATAGTGTCATTTGCCTTCACTTTGAATACTATAAAATGTGACCAATGGACACACACCCCTTTTGCACCAAGTGTGTCATCTTATTTGGTTTTAGAAATGGATACATTAATAGATTACATACGGAGTCTTTACTTCTCACATATTATGTTTTCTTCTCAAATATTAAGTTTTTGGTAATCAATGATAATGGTGAGAGCCATGACTTAAAAATTATGTCAAGAACAATGGCATATACTGTTAACTGATAGAATCTATACAAAATAGTACTGAATAATCTAACCTCCATCATCAGCTTGATGTAACGTTGTAAGAAACTACTAATAGATATCAAGTTATTAACCATATATTTATTTTCCAACAGCATATTTTTCTTCTATTTTATCATTTTATCGTGTACGTGTGGATTGGGTAAGGGGTGATTATAGTAATTGATGCTCTCATTATGGTTATAGAAACATTATTGTCACAATGATCTGAATTTTTGAGTTAATTGATTCAGGTGTTTGCATGCATTATAATAGACTTTCAGAGGCTTTAATCCTATCTGACTCATTCCCCTTTTAGCTATATTTTTGTTTGACCCATTTGATATGTTTGAGATAATACACAACACAAACTGTATCCATAGTATGTAAAATTTGTCACCTCCAGGTTTAAGCATAGCAACCGTAATTAGGTATTTTTAGTCTATATTATTTTGTAAACTCATTAGTTGCTATCTGAATATTTATGCAGGTACTTGATTGCATCCCACACAACTGACTATGAAAACCCAATGCTGTTCTTGAACACATTGGCGGTTTTTGTGCTAGTGATTGCCAAATTCCCACACATGCATAAGGTCCGGATTTTTGGAATCAACGCTGAAGAGTGAAAACATCTTGTTCTTTTCATCTCCAGTTCAGCTCAGTTCCGTGCATGAATGTATGTAAGTCGTTAATTTTGATATATCTCAACAGTTAAATGGTACGGAACTGGTAAAAGGGTATATTAACTTCTCTTTTTTTGTTTGTCTTCTTTTTTCTCTTGTATTTTGTGGATGATCAAGAAAATATAAAAAAAAACAGAAGTTTATTATTGGTGCTTATTTCTTCAAAGACACGTTGTTGATGGCATATGAAGAAACTTTTTAACAGTCACTGTATACCGAATTTTGTTGATGAAAATTAAGTTCTCATCCTAACTCATTCTCTTCTTAACCCATTCTCATCCAATCCTAATTACAAACTCATCCCATTCATTTTGTCACCTCTAGTGATTTATATTAAACGGTTGTTTCCTAATTGACATTCGAAGTAATCAAGAATTCTAGGGGCCGTTTGGTTCGCGGAAATCATGGAAATTGGAATTGCTATTGAAAATATAAGATTTCTCAATCAAAATTATGTTTCGGGAATCAATAAGAGGGAATGTTCTACCTCAAATCCTCTACTAGGTGGAAGGAATTTGAAATCCCACTATCAAGGGAATTTGGGGTAAAACATTCCCTCTTATTATTTCCCCACACACACAAGTTTGATTGAAAAATCTTATATTTTCAATATTAATTCCAATTCCTATGAATTCCGCGAACCAAATGGCCAGTTTATCATTTTGTTTTGCTTTTGATTACCAACAACAAAGATATGCTCAACATGAAACAGACATGTGCACTATGTATACATACTGAACTTATGAAAAATAAGAATACAAACATCTAAACTTACTAAAAGACATGTGCACTATGTATGCATACAGATGTGTGTGTTTATGACACATACATATATATAAGTGTCATATATAAATATAAAGTTGTATATTGGCCATTTATATTGAATTGTTGTTTCCTAATTGACATTTGAAGTAATCAAGAATTCTAGTTTATCATTTTGTTTTGCTTTTGATTACCATGCAACAACAAAGATATGCTCAACATGAAACAGATAAAGATTTTTTAATACTCAACTTATGAAAAATAAGAATACAAACATCTAAACTTACTAAAAGACTTGTGCACTATGTATATGCAGATGTGTGTGTTTATGACACATACATATACAAACATACATACAACTAAATACAACAAAAAAAGATGCCAAGACTAGCACTATATGCATCAATAGTTCTACATGCCTTTTGTATTCACTTAAAGCTTCCGTGTAACTCGACGAATGAAGATGCCACAATGTACAATACATGGCATCATATATCCAAAGATTGAAATGGCAATACAAAAGAGAATTAACACACTAACTATTAGGTAGCGTTTGGTATGCAGGAATAAATGATGGAATGGTATGAGTCATCAGGACGAAATGAAAAAGAGTGTGTTTGGTTGGTGAGTGTAATGGAATGAACCATTACAAAGGAATGAAAAATACCTCATTTTCATTCCATCCTCACCTCATGTTTTTTTCTCATTTCTTCAAGGAATGAAATAATTTTTTAAATTTATGACTAGAACCATGACTCGGCCTATACCCCAAACCTTGACCTGACTCAAGACCTCATGAACCAACCTATGTCCTAACCCACGTCTCGAACCATGAACCGACCCATGAACCGACTCACAGTCCGAGCCATGAATCGACTTACTGTCCGAGCCATGAATCAACCATGACACGGGCCATGAGTAGAACCATGATTCGACTCATGAACTGACAAATTCCTCGAATCAAGACCCAACTCATGAACTGAACCATGACTTCACTCATGAAAAGGACCATGACCCAACCCATGAACAAATACTTGAACCAACTCATGACCCGATCTATAATTTTGACCCATGACCTGAACCATGAACTAAATCACGGCCCAAGCCATGAACCAACCCGTGACTCGACCCATTCCTCCAACCATGACTCAGCTCATGGATTGACCCATAACCCGAACCATGATCTGATTTATGACATCACTCATGTATTGACAATGTTTCGAACCATGACCCGACACATGGCCCGAACCAAGACCCGACCCATAGCCATGAAAATACACTTTTGTAATTTTTAGTGATCGAACAATATTTTATTAATTTGTCTTTTCCTTCGTACCAAACAAAACAATATGATGATTCATTTCATTTCTGTAAAGCAACCAAACAAGGTAATGGAATGGAATGATCTTTTTCATTCATTTGTCCATTCCTTTCCTTCGTTCATTCCATTCCACCGTCCATTCCATTACCCCATACCAAACAGACCCTTAAAGTTCATTTAGGCTCGCGAGCATTCTTGAGCTTGATATATGAAGGCCAAGTTCGAGCTTGAGTTGGTCTCGAGCCACATGTCTCATTTACACTCCTAGCAATGATCAATCAATTCCACACTTTCATATTAATTATATATTAAATCCAAATATCACAATTCAGTCGAACCAATCGGATCGGATATGGGATGTGGAAATGGTATCACACGTAGTCGAAGTACATTTGTATGTGATTTTGTGGAACTTTTTATACAATCACTTAATTCTTGATCAGATGTTAAAGTTATCCAATCTCCATCTTCATCAAGGTACTTGAACTTGTAACTTCCAAGATTCAGATTGAGCTTCATTTTAATTTCTTTCTCAAAAGTTACAAAGGTTGGCTGAGAGATAGGGAGTTGGAACTTGATCATATCCTCTGCATACTCTACTTTTACGGTCAAGGTATTTTTGCTTCCATTGATGGTTGATAGGTCCTGAATTGCACCACAATCTTCTTCATTTGTGTTGCTTTGATCCTCTCTCCTCCTTGATTTTGGTCCTGGCCACTCTAACATGCCAAGATCTTTGAACTTGCGTTTAAGTGTAGATAAAGAAACTATATATAACACAATATCAACAAAAGATGATTTGTTTAGATGCAAGTCATGTAGTAAAAGAAACGTTTGCTTTGGTATTAAAAATGTTAGACAAGTTTATATGTAATATAGAAGATAATCATTAAGTACCATTAAGGTTATTTGCAGCTTCTTTCATGGTGTTTCCGAATTCTTTCTCAATGGCTTCTCGAGATATTTGGATTGTAGCCGTCTTGTAATTCCCTTGTGAAGGTGCAATGTGGTCCACAAGCATTGGTTTCTTTCCATTCTCTGTTGCTTTCATTCCTTCAAATATCATGAAATAAAGACTATAGTTGTCTGTGTAACCCTCAACATCAATGATTTCTAATTCATCACCTAGTCGTGTGCCCGAAGCAAACTTGAAACTTGGCAAACACCTTTTCAACGTAAGGAGTAGTGCCTCCAATAAGATAGCATGGTCTGAATGTTTGACCCATATGAATTCAAATGCAAAATCAAGATCACCAGTGTCTATACTTCTCAAACATATTGTAAAAGCACAGTATTGAGTATATTCGTAATCCCAATCTACTATAGTATTAGAACGAAGCTTTGAAATATAGCGTGGTTCATAATCTTGAATTGAACTCAGAGCTTGTTCCTCATCAGTTCCCAGAGGAAACACATCACACAAACTATAGTACATCTTTAAATTATCAATACTTGTTGCAGCGTTAAGATAACCGGTCAATTTGAGCGCTGACATTGGCTTCGTTTGTAAGTCCTCAAATGAAGATGATAAGGGCACATGAGTTTTGTCCTCAGAAGCGATCCACACTTGAGCTAGTGTTATGTTATGCGATCCACATGCAACCTTTAATGCCTCTTCAATTTCCTCCTTTGCTTGTTTAAGACCACTTATAGTCTGTTTTAGATTTGTAAAGTAGCTTCAAACAGCGAATTTTTCTTATAGTAGGACGAATGACGTCTAGAAAGATCATTACTTTTAAAGAATTTCTAAGCATAACACAATTTTATATGATGGAACTAACAAAAGAAATATATAGTTGAGTTATTCTAACCTTTTTTTTAGAAAAAAATGGAAGCCTTACATTGTATGGTATAAGATCTTTAGCATAAAACACACCTAGACCAGCTTTCTGCAAAATATATTAAATGTGTTTAGCAATGAGATGAAATTATATATTATAAGGATGGTGGTTTAAGGTCAGAAACATAATCCTAGAGCAATTCTTTGACATGGGCTTAAGAAAAAACAATATCTGCAAACACATACCTGTATTATTCTAACCATATCTAGAACAAAAGACCCCCAACTATGATGCTTACGGTCTGTAGTAAACTCGAGAACCCCAATACAATAGCTTTGAGGATAGACGCAAATAGGAAGCATAATAGAAAAGTTCCATCTCATTTCATCGTCATTAGGGTCCGATGGAAACCATTCGAGCTTATTCATATTCGGCATACGATTTAGGAAGGCAGTGGCAGGTCCACCATTTAAGATCAAGTGATCCCCTTCATTGTCAACCTTATTCATATCAATATTGTATTTATACTTGGAAGAGTATAGCCTATACATGGCTGACTCGTTGGAAAGATGAGTGACGGAAAAAGGTTGGTTTGAAGTTGAAAGTAGCCGTCTGCCTCCGATTGTTACAGGTGCCCAGAACTGACATATGTACTTGGATCCTCGTAGCTTAACGGAAATGGCATATATTATCTTGTCCTGAATCTTTGGAGTGCCAAGACCAGCTGCGTAATTTATATTAGAAGTAGATAAATCAAACTTGTTATATATTACATATGTGTAAGTACAATAGTAAAAGTCTTATTGGGTCGAAATGGGTCAGCAGGCCTTGTGTCATGTTTACTAGGATTAATGGGATGAGATAACTGTTTAGTTATAATATTGTTAATAGTTAAGATTTGGTTGGAAGTTAACCGCCATATTCATAACTTATTAACAGTTATTATCTCTTCAATCATCTATATATATGTACGTATTGAATGTTATTATCAATCAAGAAAGATTGTTTATAATCTTGTTATTTCTGTTCATGCAATTTACGAACACACACACATACTGCACATCATCAAATCAGTCGCACACAATGATGCAATCATCCAATTCTGATTCATCTTCTTCGTCTCATTCATCCATTCACAAATCAGAAAACCGATACCATCATCCTAACAATTTACACTAGCTTTATATTATGTATAGAAATGAAAACACAAATTAAGTCAAATATAAGAGAAAAACTTAGTCACCTGAAGATGAATAATTTTGAGTTTGGGTCAAAAAAACCCATGGTTGATCAGGAAATTGAGGTTCCTTGTGTTGAAGAGGGATTGGAAAGGTTTCAATGAATTTGGAGATGTCTGTATTCATTTCCCAGCTAGTTTAGTTGACTTTGTTGTTGATGAACAGATCAACCATCACAATTCACATGTATGTCTATTAATTAATAACTTAGTAGTTGCTAGTATATATAATAAATTAATTTGCATGAAACGTAGGGATGGCAATGAGTCGGGTCTGGGACGGGTCTAAGTAATCCCAACCCCAGACCCGATTAGAAATGGGTGTCCCAGACCCGACCCAAAACCCGACGGGTTTCGGGTCTACCCGTGGGTACTCGGGTCTACCCGTTTCTCACATAAAAACTTATTCGTTGGGTGTGCCCGTCGAGTTTGCTCGTCCATAGTTTTATAAAATACATCATATTATATAATTAAAAGGATACTTCAAACTATCATTACATCATAAATTCACAATATCCAATGTGCTTGAGAATACACAAAATCTTACTAAAAAGAATGGTTTGGACGTTTGGTCGAGACTTAAAAGTTAAAAACGTTAATGGATTATAGGAAACGAAATATAAAAAACAATTAAACATATATATGAAAAATATTAAATTATTTTTGGGTATGCTAGCGGGTCTACGGGTCTGTGTTATCGGGTAATAGGGTCTAGCAGGTAATCCCAGACCCGACCCAGACCCGCGAAAGTTTTTTTTTCTTAAGATCCAGACCCGACCCTATACCCATGGACCCGACCCCAGACCCGTCCCAAATATCTCGGGTTTCGGATTTTCCCATCGGGTTCGGTCTGACTGTCATCCCTAATAAAACGTCCCTATTCAACTTGCTAATTAAGTTGCACTTTTGTGATCTCTACACTTGTGTTTGTTGTGTTCACCACACTTAACCGATCGATCATCAATGCTTTATCTTGGAATATAAACTGTTAGATTTGATCATGTCTTATTTTTTCTAATACTCAATCATATAATTTAACTCTATATATATATATATGGTGTCAAAAAGAGAACAACAATTAGCTTAAATTTGTACTGTAACTAAAGGGTTTTTGCAATCTCTGACTTTTAAAATTGAACAAGGACCCAAGTGAAAGATTTTATATGTAAGAACATATATTTCTATGACAATTTCAAATATTTTATTACGGGTGACATCATAAATAAATGGGTTATTGGATTTAAACACCCCCAACTATTGGTCATTGGTCGTTGTCACCTCTAAGTATCATTTTGGCCAATAACACTCCCAACTAAATACTTTGGTGTCCGTATCACCAAAAGTTAACCAAATCACTAACGCCGTTAAGTTTTGCTGACGCGGCACGGTGACGTGTCCTATCTCTGCTTACGTGGCACGATGATGGCGGCCAATGATCAATAGTTAAGGGTGTTTAAATCCAATAAGGCAATAACCCATTATTTATCTATATTTAACTAAGAATTGACCTGTGTCACGTGATGCGACGACCGGGTTTTAGTTGGTGCATATGTCGTGTCATATTTGTGACTTCGTTACATGCGTTACGTTATTGATTATCTCATGCACGTTCTGGTGTAGTATAATGCCTCGTACCTTGCAATGTAACATGTCAAAGTAATTAAATGCTTCCATCACTAGCAAGAACAAAAAGCGAGAAAGGGGGTCGCCCTGTCTCAATCCTCTTTTCAAGTGAACTTCCGAGTAAGCGACCTATTTAATAAAATTGATGACTGGACAGAATTAAGACAACATTTAATCCATAAACACCATAAAAGCGGAAATTTATTTATACCATTATATTGTACAAAAAAATCCTAGTTAACAGTGTCATATTAGATCAAGTGGTCATGATGTGCATTGAACATCTACACAAGGGCTGGATATTTTTGTTTTTTTTCTTCTTTTTAAACTTTTTTTTCTTTGTATATTCTTTTGTTTTAGTTAGTTTTTTTAATTACTTTGACGGCATTACGTTGCAAGGTACAAAACATAATATTACAGCATAACGTGCAAGAGATAATCAATAACATAACGCATGTAACGAAGTCACAAATATTACACGACATATGCACCAACTAAAACCCGGTCGTCGCATCACGTGACACAGGTCAATTCCTAGTTAAATATAGATAAATACTGGGTTATTGCCTTATTGGATTTAAACACCATTAACTATTGATCATTGGCCGATATCACCGTGCCACGTAAGGAGAGATAGAACACGTCACCGTGCCACGTCAGCAAAACTTAACGGCGTTAGTGATTTGGTTAACTTTTGGTGATACAGACCAAAGTATTTAGTTGGGAGTGTTATTGGCCAAATTGATACTTGGAGGTGACAACGGTCAATGACCAATAGTTGGGAGTGTTATTGGCCAAATTAATACTTGGAGGTGACAACGGTCAATGACCAATAGTTGAGAGTGTTTAAATCCAATAACTCTAAATAATTAAATTGAATATAATAAGGTTTGGTAATGTGAGGTGGTTTGGTTATTTATAATAACTCAACCAATTGGGTCAGATAGTTTGTTAGTAAGATAGTTGTGTTATATATAAGCCATTAAGTCTTGATTATAAACTTTAGTGTTATAATTTATTTTATGTTACACTGTATACACAATTAGTTTAATGCCCGTGCTATATTTGGGAACATAACATTCAAGTAATGCTTTTAAGGATATTCATGAATGTTTGAATTAGTTTTGAGACACAACCGTGGTAAACCGAAATATATGATATATTTTTAATAATTAGATTTTTAGTATAGCAATATTATACTCAAATTAAAGAGAATAAAATGCTCAGTTTTTTGGTGTAGTTTATTTTAAAAAAATCTTATAAAAATGTTATGTATATTTATAAAACACTGAAGTCTTTAATTGTATGTTATTATTAACTTTAGGGTTATTAAATTTTAATAATCTAAACTTTCATAAATTGACCAATATTAATCCGAACTTAAAAAATTCCCTCCATCAGTCCCAACTTGTTAACTATTTTCCACCACCAATCCTTTTCTAACGGAGATTAATGGGGTTAGTTTTCTGCTGACGTGGAGGGTTAAAGAGTAAATTCAAGAAGTATAAGGAAAATTTGTAATAATTAGTCATCTTCTTCATATATTACCACCACCACACCATTGTCACCACCACTACCACACTCATTCCCGTCCGCCACCCATAGTCACCAAAACCTAGTCATCACCATAACCCACCACCGTTCGGCCACCCAAGCTCGCATTCACCACCAACAGTCACCAAAACCACCGTAGCGTTGCGGATCTAGTCCTCAATTTGCTACAGATTTGAGCCTTAGAACTCGTCATTGTCGCGCGATCTAACTGAAATCATGATGTGCAGACCCAGAACCACCACGTTCAAGCCTTGGAACCACCATGGTCGCTGCTTACGCGGTTGTTTATGCAACCATCTTCGTCATTATTGCCTCTGCTGCGTCGTTCCCCCTGTAACAACCACGTTCACTCATACATTGGAGCGGTGGTGACCTTGTGTCGTCGTTTTTATGGTCTCCGAACCGGTGGGAGTCGCCGGAATACGGTGGCAGACGGGAATGGGTGTGGTGGTGACAATTGTGTGGTGGTGCTAATATATGAAGAAGATGACTAAATATTACAATTGGTCCTTGTACTTCTTGAATTTACTCTTTAACCCTCCACGTTAGTAGAAAACTAACCCCGATAATCTCTGTTAGAAAAAGATTGATGGTGGAAAATAGTTAACAAGTTGGGACTGATAGAGAGAATTTTTTAAGTTCGGATTAATATTGGCCAATTTATAAAAGTTTGGATTATTAAAATCCAATAACCCTTAACTTTATCTACAAGTTTTATTTTTAAACTCTATCAAATATAAACCGACTTGTGTACACCTCTTGTAGTAAAGGGTTAAAAATATAAATACTCTTAAACTTTTCAGAATTCTTCAAAATATTAGGAGACTAAAAATGTAATTAGTTTTATTATAATATATTTTATATACATATTTTAAATAAAAAAATTCATTATTGTGAGATAAACTTTTAAATGAAACCACATAATTTAAAAGCTTTGAAAAAATAACACATAAGTTTTTTTTGTTTTAGTATACTATATAACTAACGATTGATTGATGTCATTCAAAAAAAATATATATAGACAATAACTTAAAACATTATCATATTAAACATTTATCTTTCTTTCTGAACAGCAAAAGAGGTAGTAATTGGGTGACAGCAAAATAGTATTTCTATTTGAATAAGAACTATTTGCCTTAAAATAAACATAGATGATAGTGGTGCATAGGTCGGCGGATGGTGAAGGTGGACCAGAGATGGTGGGTGTGGTTTTGTAGATGATCATGGTCATGGTGAAGAGGTGGTGATTTTTGATGATGGTGAATTTTGATGATGGGATGATGTGTGCATATATAATAATTTTATGGTTTTTAGATGATGATATTTGTTTAAATAAATAGAAAAACAAATGATGATTTGGATATGTGAAGGTGATTCGTATGAAGGATATATGAAAGTGAGTGAAAAGCTAATGTGACATGTTGACTAAGCATGTTTTTGACAATGATTCCAACGTTACGGATGGTGTAACAAGTTGAAGGTATCCAACTTTAAATTTATAGGTCCAAATTCAGATTTAAGGTGCCCTGAATTCACCCAAATGAAAGAGAATTTGTAATGTCAAGAGTTTTTCTTCAAAAATGATCCATGATCCTTTCATTACCGACATTTAAATTAAGTAAGATAAAATCCTAAACGGGTCTCAAAACATTCATGTGCCAAACAAAAAATCCAAATAGTTGACAAAAACATAAAAGTCAAACTTAGAAATTTTTTTAATCTCATCCGCATCGTACCCTCATGTGGGGTTTCTCTCACAATACACATGAAATCTATGTTTTACGTAAAAAGAATTTTACATAAGCAGTTTTTTTCCAAGATTTGTTCATATTCACTACAAGAATAGCAACTTTTTGGCGACGAAACTTTGATCACCCATGCCTACCAGTTTTCATTGTCAAAGGTGGTGGTGTTCGTGGTACGGTTTTGCGGTTTTTGGGTAAAATCGTAACCAAACCGTTTTAAGTAAAAAACCAAACCTAAAGCGAACCTTTACGACCGGTTTGGTCCGACTTGGTTTCACAATTTGGGCTTTTTAGGTCCATTTAGTCCAAGTTTAAAAGCTTTCGATAAAACATCACTAAATCTTGACAAGATCATATACATTACGTACATCAGTACTTGTATAAGAAATTGATTATGAACCTGAATATAGCAAGCATACTTGTGTTATAACAATATAATGACAGATACGAATATATCTATCATATATATTTATCATATATATGATCGATGTGCGAGCTATGACCTATATTAGCACCAACAAATTTCAAATTGTTATTATTAGAGGTTTTAATACTTTACATGAACCCATATATGAAATCCAGTATGCACACACACACGAAACAAACGGTCTGTTTTTACAACGGTTTTTGGTATAAACTGTAAACCAAATCGTTCATAATGGTCTGGTGTGGTTTTTTATGAGCGGTTTTTGGTATAAACCACAAGCCTATACGAAACCAAGCCGATGACCAGTTTGGACAGTTTCGCGGTTTAAAACCGAACCGTAAACACCCCTAGTCAAAGGTCACATTTAGCTTTGGCGACGAAATTTCATCGGAAAAGTTTCATCGACATTACCTTGTCAGTTAAAGGATCGAGCTATTCCGCAAAAGGTACACTTTTGCCGATGACACATGGTCGACAAAGGTCAACGGTTTTCCAAAAAGAAAGTTAATGTTATATATAGGGTTTTGCTGACGAAAAGTCTTTGGCAAAAGTCTTACACTTATTGCCGACTACTTATCTTCACCAAAGCTCACCGTATTTTCTTTCTACTGTAATAATTTGCCCATGACACTTTTGCCAATGAAATCAAATACATCAAACGCAACTAAATTAACATACGGTCAAATATTATATAGTTTTATTTCAAATTAAGATTACATACCGAAATTGTTTAAACCATATAACTAGCTAGCTACGATGTGGTTCATGGTGGGCGTGGGTGTTAAGACTGTCAAAAGTTCATAAACTCATTTGTTGTTGAAGATGGTGTTGCATTTCTTAAATAATTTACACCTGATCCGCCTCACGTTTTGCACGTTCGGCAGCTTCCTTATATTGTTGTTCTTGTTTTTGTTGGGGTTGATGAACTTGTTATTGGAGTTATGATGTGTTGGGGCCCCGAGAGTGACAAGTGACGGTGATGAACTGATAAGTCATGTGGATGATGAGTTGATGATTATAGGATTGAGGGGGGGGGGGGAGGGGGTTGTGTTACAGGGGCAATAATGTCATTTATTTAGATTTAGCTAAATATTTTAACGGTATTAGTAACGTGGACTAAAACTGAAAGAAACCTTGAAACTATTGGAGTGTAAGAGTCAAAAACAAAGTATTAGACTAAAACCATAATTTTGACTAAACCTCAAAGACCAAAAGAGTAGTTTCAATGTTTTAAAAACCGGTTTTTTAATCATATCGGATTGGGTTTAGAAATGGTTCAACCGGTTAGACCGGGTTATACCGGATGATTTAACCGGAGTGACTTTTTGCCTTAAAAGTCTTTAAAAAAACAACATCTATTCAAAGAAAATAAAAATAAATACATAATTCAATAAAAAAAAATAATCCAAAAGCTAACTCATAATAAATAATAATCTCAAAAAAATTTCAAAACTACTTGATTCCCCTACAAAGTTTTTTAAATAAAACGATTCAGCTAGTTTAGTTCATGTATAAATGTATAATACTTGCAAATACAATGTTTGGAGAAAAATAAGAAAAATATATTACTTCAATTGATAAACTTTTTATGGGAAAAACTCGTACATTAATAGAGTAAAAACTAAAACCAACAAATACGATATTGGATAACCAAATTAATCGATGGTTGGTCACGTACCAAAGAAACGAAGTGATTGGTGATTGACGAACTATGCTATTCTTGCAAATACTAGGTATTTTTTTTTATAAAAATTGAATAATTGAAAACCGGTTTAATGGTTCAACCGATTTAACCGGAAAATTTCGGTGGTATGACATACATGCCGGTTACCCAATATACCGCCCTATATCGTACCGGTAAAATGTCCGATCACCGGTTCAACCGGTTACCCAAACCACTCTAGTTTACTCTAATAAGAATACTTGTACTAACAAGAAGTAATATCAACATAAATCAATTTGGCTTTTTAAACTACAAGTCTATTTAAAGTATGTTCCGATGATTTTGACCTGTTTAAACTCTAAGTGTATTAAAGTTGATTTAGAAGATTTTGACCCGCTTAAACTATAAGTTACTTATTTAAACTTACATAGTGTTCTTCGACAATTGAGTGTTGGAATTCTCCTTTCTTAGTGTGCGTGTCATGAAAGATTTCCATGGTATTCTCCCCTTGTTAATAAGAGCAATACTATTACTAAGATTTCAACAACCTTGACATTTAATACTAACAATTACAATTCTTACTTCACGTCGCCGGTTTGATTATGGTTAGTATTAAGCAATATACATACATTAAATGTCGGTTTCAAAACTTCAACCCTTAAAAATCCTTCAAATTGCTTCAACCCTTAAAATCCTTGTATTCAAACAACCACACAATTATAATCCTATTCACTAAATGGCATAAAATATCCTCATACAGTCATACATAATGACGTTGCATCAAACACTTTGCCATGGGTACAAAATTTCACCACAATTTCAAAACCCTATACATACCTCATGAAAATGATAACCAAATACAAATTTCCCCTAAACAAATGTTAGTAACCACCCTAAACAATTAGAATTACTAAACACAAATAACAAAATCATTTCAAAAAACATCTAACAAAATCATCTCCTAAACACTTCAAAGCACTAAAATACTAGTCATCAATTACAAATTTCAACAATAAAAATGCCTAAAAAGTAAATTTTAAAGAAGTTTCATGCCTTGTTGGGTTGAAAAGATAATGTAGTTAAACTTGAAACTCCCAAATCTTTAAACACTCTTCATGTCAAACCCCAAATTTTCATCACCTAAACGCATATTCATGCAAGGCTTTTACGTTGTAAAGGAAAAAAATAAACATAACACAAAAATTAAACCGATATAATATTTGTTTTAATGATCTTAAATCTGTCACATTTTTAAGGGTTATTGGATTTTAATAATCCGAACTTTAATAAATTGGCCGATATTAATCCCAACTTTAAAAATTCCCCGTGGCAGTCCGAACTTGTAAATTATTTTCCTCCATCGAACCTTTTATAAGTGTGACACAAAAATGGTCGGGTAAGGTTTTAATGAGACACAAAAATAGTCTGGTAGGTTTTTTGAGTATCCGTTATAAAATGCTCGATGAAGGAAAATAAAGTACAAGTTGGGACTATCAGAGAGAATTTTTAAAGTTGGGATTAATATCGGTCAATTTATTAAAGTTCGGATTATTAAAATTCAATAACCCCATTTTTAATTAAGGTGTGGACATTTTAACATGATAAAAGTTTATGGCCACTAATGTGATTCTTTTTAGTTGAGATGATGAAACAACTTTGAAGGTTAAATTCAAGACATAAGTCATTTTAAGTTGTAATAATATAAGGTTTTAATCCATTGTATTGTCCTTCAAATTGCAGCTAATGAATACAAAGGTAATGAATCTAATATAGGTAGTTTTCAAGCTAAAAGAAGAAGGTTGCAATTTTGTATCAAACTAGATTTAAGTCCGGTCGCGCGTTGCAACGGCCGGATCACACATTTGAGTCTTACGTATTTGACTTCGTCATATTCGTTGATAAAAAAAGTTTCATGTCCCGTGGCCGGGTCACACATTCGGATCTTACGTATTTGACTTCGTCACATTCGTTGATAAAAAAAGTCTCATGTCCCATACGTCGTTGCAGCGGCCGGTCACACATTCGGGTCTTACGTATTTGACTTCGTCACGTTCATTTATAAAAAAAAGTCTCAAATGCTGCGGCCGAGTCTTTCATATGTGACTTTGTCACAAGTTCGGGAAAAAAAAACTCTAAGTCAAATCCGGAAATATGTCAATAAACTAAGGGTTTAGATAGTAAACATTTTAAAATCGAGTTATGAGTCAAATTTGAAAATTATCAAAGTAGAATTAGAAAAAAAAAAAAAAAGTCTACCAAGGTTCGAACCCAAGAGCTCCACCAACTCAAAAAACACGCGCTACCGGTAGACCAAACTCCATTTAGTTACATTATTCTCACACCATATAATATTTAACCACAAAAAGTTTCGGAAAAATTAAAAAAAAAAGAAAAAAATCAAAAGTTTCAACCAATAGGGGCATGCCACGTGTCAGTCGGTGATTGGCCTGTGGCCATCACCGACCTTCCATTATAGAGTTATATATAATTTGAATAGCTTTTATTTTACATTTAGTGCAAATTCTAAATGTTGTATCAGAACAACTAGGTTAGATCATGTGGGTATCAACAGGGGTTGATCGATAAAAAGTATTTATATTGTTTTAAAATGAAAAAATTAATAATAGCAAAACATCAAATAAAATATGCTAAATATGAAAAAATATGAAGATGAATATGATGGTAACAAGTGACATTGTGTGAAGACAAGGCTTAGTAAATTATTAGAAGAGGAGACGTTAAGCCATGGGTTTTACTAAGAGTTCTTTGCTAAACTAACAACAATTGTTTGTAATGGCCAATGATTATATAGTAAGCATTTCCTTATTACATAACACCTAGAAAACATGGAAACCACGTGCTTGCATATCGTGCAAGGTTTAAGAAAACTAGCTAAATTAATTCATAAACACCTTTGCCAACGAAAAGTCCTCGTCATAGGGTAACACAAAACTACGCCATTTTATTTGTCTGGTTTGAGTGAACAAGATAATGTTAACTAAAAATGGTAATTAGTTTTTCCGCTGAAAAGTCCTCAGCGAAAAGTTTTCACAACCCGCCTATATTTCTCATCATCCTATTAACACCATATCAAATTCAAATCAAGAAATTGAAGATTGGAAATAATAACTATTTTTAATACATATCATACAGCTTTGCACAGCTTTTTTATTACCTTATATATGTTGTAAATCATTCCTAGTTTATAGCCATCCACATGTATTTATACTTTGTCTGTGTAATGAGAAAATTACTTTTGATTGATTACCTTTATATGGTATCAGCCAGGACCCCTTCCACTGCAACTCACAAACTTCTTTCTCTGGCCAATAACAACACCATCATCATGACTACCGACAGCACCCTATCTTCCACTACCATTCCTATTAACCCTCCTTCCATTACTCTCGTTACCTTCCCATCTTCTCTCAAACTAACAGCTACCAACTATCTAAGTTGGAAAACACAAATCGAAGCCCTTCTCCAAGGTCTCGATCTATACAAGTACATCGACGGCACACACCCAGCTCCTTCCCGCACTATCACAACTAATGAAAATTCAACTCCAAATCCGGATCACACATCTTGGTATAGACAATATAAACTTTTGTTTGGTGCTCTTGTTGGAAGTCTTTCTCCTTCCATCGTGCCCCTGATCATCAACGCCACTACCTCCGGTGATGCCTGGAAAATTCTTTCCAGTACCTACGCATCCACTTCTCGTGGTCACAAAAAGCAACTTCAACATCGCCTCAAACAGTCATCCAAATCCTCTGACCAACCCATTACTGAATACATGCAGGCCATTAAAACCATTGTTGATGAACTCGCCATACTCGGTAAGGAGATGGATGCTGAAGATGTTACTGACATCATACTCAATGGCTTAGATCAAACTTCTTACAAAGCGATCATCGATGCCGTTCATGCGCGTGATAACCCCATATCATTTCATGAACTGCATGAAAAATTGATAAATCATGAGTTGTCCCTTCTTAAACAACAACCGCCACAAACTGCAATTCACCAACCTGCTTCTGTTTTTGCTGTCTATACCAGGCCTCACGCCAAATCTTGGTCAAATAGATCAAACCCATCCAATGTTGGTTTATTACCCACACCCCCAAATACAAAAACTACCAAGCCCTACCTTGGAAACTGTCAATTTTGCTTTAACAAAGGTCACTCTCTCACATCTTGCCATGCCTTCAAAAAGGCTCATCCTCATATTAATTTACCCATATATCAACGCAACAACTCCAAACCACAGGCACATATGATGGGACTCTCAAACACCAACACATCCAATCAAGCATGGCTCTTTGACAGTGGTGCTTCTCATCATATTACAAATGACATTAATGCACTCTCTCTTCATGCACCATATGACGGTACTGAGGAACTTGTCATTGGCGATGGTTCGTCCCTTACTATTACTCATGTTGGTTCTATTACTTTATACTTTTCTAATGTTCCTTTCATACTCACTAACGTCCTTTGTGTTCCTGCCCTATCTCGAAACATCATATCTATTTCTCGCTTATCTATCGATAACAACATACTAATCCAATTTTTTTCTTACAATTTTGTTATCAAGGATTACCACTCCCGCCTCACACTTCTTCAGGGAACAAGTAGCCATGGGGTGTATGAGCTTCGTCCCAACACATCTCCCAAGGTTTTCCATTTGCAACTAAATAAAGCTAGCGTTTGGCACCACCGCCTAGGACATCCAAACTCTAGAGTCATGCAACATTTGTCTTCATCTATTTCTTTAATTTCCAATTATCAACAACACTGTAATTCATGCTGCATAAATAAAAGCCATAAACTTCCTTTTCATGCATCTTCTATTAGTTCCAATGCACCATTACAAATATTATTTTCTGACGTATGGTCATCCCCGGTCCAATCTTTTGATGACTTTAAATACTATATTATTTTTGTGGATCATTTCACCAAATACATTTGGATATATCCCCTAAAACAAAAATCGGATTCTCTTACAATTTTCATACGCTTCCAACGCTTAGTTGAAAATTTTTTCAACTCAAAAATCAAAACTCTTTTCTCTGATAACGGTGGAGAATATATCAAACTTTCCTCTCATCTAGCTTCATGTGGGATCTCTCACCTCACCACTCCGCCTCACACGCCCGAACATAATGGCTATGCGGAAAGACGACATCGTCACATAGTTGAAACAGGCCTTGCTCTTCTATCTCATGCCAAAATGCCTCTAACATTTTGGCCATTTGCCTTTACCACCGCTACTTACCTTATCAACCGCCTTCCTACTCCCACACTCGATAAACAATCTCCGTTCTCCCTCCTTTTTAACCAACTCCCAAACTATAATAAACTTCGTGGTTTTGGTTGTCTCTCTTACCCTTGGTTACGACCCTACTCTAATCACAAACTTCAACCAAGATCAAAACCATGCATTTTCGTTGGTTACTCTGCTTCTCAAAGTGCATATCACCTACTTGATCCTCTAACAAATCGTGTCTACACATCTAGACATGTTCATTTTGTTGAGAACATTTTTCCTTATGAATCTCTCACAAAGTCTCTCACACCTCAAGCTCCAGATCCAGACACATGGCTGCCAATAACCTTTCCACTACTTAACCAAACACCACCCACTACAACATTCAACAATTCACCTAACTCACCACATCAACCCCCCACCCCTACATCTGCATTTTCATCACATGACTCTATTACTCCATCTTCAATCAACTCCTCGTCCTCTCTCTCAAACACAACCTCCACACCTACAAATAACACAATCTTCCCCAACTCCACTCCATCTACTTCACCTACACCTACACCCCCACCCCCCACACGACCAACAAGAAAACCCAAACCCAACCCCAAATATCACAACTCTAACACACTCTTATATACCGCAACCACTCAACCAATTACCGAACCAACAAATATCACTCAAGCTTTAAAGCATCCATTATGGCGTAAGGCAATGCAAGAAGAGTATGATGCTTTACAACATAACAATACTTGGTCGCTTGTCCCACCTGAAACAGCACCTAACCTTGTGGGTTGCAAGTGGGTGTTTCGGACAAAATTCAAACCCGATGGCTCGTTAAATCGTCTTAAAGCCCGTTTGGTCGCTAAAGGTTTTCACCAAAGACCCGGTCTAGATTACACCGAGACCTTCAGCCCGGTAGTAAAACCAGCCACCCTTCGACTCATCTTGTCTCTTGCAACCTCCCATGATTGGTGTGTTAGACAATTAGACATCAATAATGCCTTCCTTCAAGGAAAACTCACCGAATCTGTATATATGTCTCAACCTCCCGGATTCGTTGACTCATCATTTCCAAACCATATTTGCAAACTGAATAAAGCTATTTATGGTCTTCGCCAAGCTTCACGAGCTTGGTACACTGAACTTAAGTCATACCTTCTAACAACTCACTTCAAGCCAACCATTTCTGATCCCTCTCTCTTTGTTAATCGCTCCAGCACATCCCCCATATACCTCTTAGTCTACGTTGATGATATTATCATCACCGGACCTGATTCCTTGCTCCTTAACAGCTTCATATCCTCTCTTGCATCTCGGTTCTCTCTCAAAGACCTTGGCAAACTTTCTTATTTTCTTGGTGTCGAAGTCATACCACACTCTCATGGCATCTTTCTATCTCAAACCAAATATATTCTGGACATTCTAAATAGAGCAAACATGAGTAATTGTAAACCGGCTTCCACTCCAATGTCTACCTCGGTCTCTATCACTAAAACTGATGGCACACCATTACCTTCTCCAACCGAATATAGAGCCTTCGTTGGAGCTCTACAATACTTGTCCCTAACACGCCCGGACGTAGCCTTCACTGTCAACAAACTTTCTCAGTTCATGCATTCCCCAACTAATCTCCATTGGGCTGCACTAAAAAGACTGCTAAGATACCTACATGGTACTTTATCTCACGGACTGCTTATACGACGTACATCCAGTTTACAACTTCATGCTTTTACCGATGCCGATTGGGCTGGAGACAAACATACATATCGGAGTACAACAGGTTTCATCACCTACCTTGGCTCTAACCCAATCTCTTGGAGCTCAAAACGCCAACCCACCCTTGCCCGATCTTCAACCGAAGCTGAGTTTCGAGCTGTGGCAGCCACTACCACTGAAATCCAATGGCTAATTTCACTCATGTCTGAACTCGGCTATCGTTCCAACGTAACACCAACAATTTTTTGTGACAATTTGAGTGCCACACACTACGCTGCAAATCCAGTATTTCACTCAAGAATGAAGCACTTAGCTCTTGATTTCCACTTTGTTAGAGAAAAGGTTAACGATGGGTCAATTCGCGTCACTCACATTTCAGGAGACGACCAGCTTGCAGATGCTCTAACAAAGCCACTGGTCAAACACCGGTTCTATACTCTTCTATCCAAGATTGGCCTAATCCCTCGATCGTCCATCTTGCGGGAGCATATTAACACCATATCAAATTCAAATCAAGAAATTGAAGATTGGAAATAATAACTATTTTTAATACATATCATACAGCTTTGCACAGCTTTTTTATTACCTTATATATGTTGTAAATCATTCCTAGTTTATAGCCATCCACATGTATTTATACTTTGTCTGTGTAATGAGAAAATTACTTTTGATTGATTACCTTTATACATCCTACCCAAACTTGTGCTGATGACATGGGGCATGACGAGTCAAAAATCTGGCAAAACCTATGCCGACGACATGTCTTCGGCTCAGGGTTATATATATAGCGATCAAGTGTGTCCTGATACAAGACCATTTTCTTCTAGTGATTGTTAGTCCTCGAGTCGACAAAGTGAGTTTGCTCATTTTATCTTAACATGTAAAAATAAAAGCCAATAGCCGCATTTGGTGGAGTGAGTGAGGTGGGACTTAAGATCCTTAGAGACCATGTTCGAATCCCTCTTTGCTCATTTGTTTTGAGGTAGTGGGGAACTGGGGATCAATGAAGGATGACATGTATCTTTGTGATCTCCGGTTGGGTTAGGCCTGCTGATAGTGACCTTGTCATTCGATCACCACATACGAAATACCTAGGCAATTCTTTGTTTGCTGGTCGTTACAAAAACCAAGCTGAAATAAAAACTCTAGATCAGCTCGTGATAGTTGAGCCGAGTCAAGTTAAATTGTTTATAACTTTTTGTATTTCTACACAAGTTGATATTTATAAAAACAAATAAACTAATTTTTTACAATTTCAGCTAAAAGTTCTATAAATTTTAAGCCAAGTTATAAATTAAACGAGTCAAGAAAGGGAGCCAAAGGGCCGATCTTCCCTTGGTTTGGTCCAACTCGTTTACAAACGAGAACCGATTTCGAGTGAGCATTTTCCTAACTTGTTTTTAAGAAGCCATAAAGTTTTAAAATCATTAACTTTTGTTATGTTATCGAAATGCAAATTTTATCATTTTTCTTTTAGGGGCTGTTTGTTTACTTTTTAATGGTTCAGTTCAGTGTTTAATTATTTAGCATTCAGCATTCAGAGCGTTTGTTTCATAAAAAAATAGCCTCTAAATAGTTCAGTTAAGTGCTGAATGGTTAAAAGACTGAAAGATGCTGAATGGAGCATATACTAACTTTATATTTATCTGAAGTTGTACTACCCCAACATCCCTTTTATTGATAGAACCTCTTAATGGTTCAGGCCTCTTAACCATTCAGTACTTAATGATTCAAATTTTGTCAAACAGCCCCTTAGTTAGCTAAATCCAAAGTGAATAAATAAGAATTTTAAAATAGATTAAAAAAAGATATTTTAGTTTCTACTGGTTCAAGTGATGAATCTTTTATATAATATAGGAGAATGAATTTTGCTAATGTGTCAAATATTTAGAGCTGTTTTGCTTATTTGACATTATTTGAGAATTTCTCTCATAATAATAATTTTTATATAATATATTATTTTAAAACGAATTACATTTTGAACCCCAAATATTTAGGAGAAACCAGAAAAACTTAATAATACTTACATTTTTAACCCTTTTTACTAGGGTGTGCACGGGTCGGTTTATATTTAATAAGGTATATAAATGAAAATTAAGAATAAATTAGTATTATGCTAAAATTAAATAACTTAGTATCTTTTAACCACCCCATAACTTTTTATACGATATTATTTTTTTTGTTAAAGTTACATCATAAAACTAAGCATTTAATTCTTTTTAATTTGAGTATAATATTGCTATATTAAAAAAACAGTTTTTAATTAAATCTTGTGTTTCGGTTTTATAACGGTTTTGTCTAAAAATTAATTGGAACCTCCATGCCCCATGAATATCGTTAAAATCATATGGGTATTATTTTCCCAAGCATAGCGCGAGCACTAAACTAGTTGATAACAAAGATAAAGCAAACAAATTGGCTAACACCCAATATTATTAACCCAAGAAAACTTGCTCAAAAACTTAAGTTACAATAAACCCCTACACGAGTTTATATAGGCTAACGACAACTTGCACGCCAAGTCATATTAGACTATAATATATAATTACCTAAAATAAGATAATTAAATATGACATCCAAATCCTAGCTCAATTAGGAAGCCTCATTTGTTGACCTCCCGTCAAGCAAAGGACACGATCATAATATCAACACATTGGTCCCAACTATCACCTTTTGGCTTCTACCGGTCCCAACTATTGAATTGGTTGTCAATGGTCTTAACTTTTATCACTTTGTCAACCAACGGTCCGGCGTTAAAAAACTTTAACGCCGTTAAGGTTTTTTCGAATTCTAGACTGATGTTTAAGGTCTTTTGATCTGAAAGATAACCTTTTTACATCCGATTGAAGCACCGCTAGGCTTAAACGCCCGATTGAAACACCGTTTTGTTTTTCGGAGCGCCGTTTCAAGGTAACTTTTCCATCAATCGACTTGTATTATCCTTCCGATCAAAGGACTTACAGTATCGGTTTCAAATTTAGAAAAAAAACTTAACATCGTTAAAAAAATTTAACGACAGACTAATGGTTGCCAAAGTGATAAAAGTTGGGATCGTTGACAACCAATTCAATAGTTTTAGCAAAATCTAACTTAATAAATTAAGGTTTTTTTCTTTACTTTTTAGAGAGAAAAATTTTTAGTTCATAAATTTATTGTCTTCATAAATTAAGGTTTTTGTAGTATTTTGATAATTTAAATATGTTTTAATATTTTATATAATTTAAATTATTATTTTGTTATGTTGTTTATGTAGAGATGTGGTTCGTTATAATGGTGTTATGTATAATTATTTTATTATGTTTTGTTTAAAGTTAAATGTCATTTGTTTTTTTTTTATATTTTAAAATGTGTATTTTTTAAAGGTTATGATGATGAATATTAAACGCAAAGACTCAAGCAACCCGCAAGCAAAGATATAATCTTAAGTTTTTTCAAAATTTGAATCTGATTTGTTCCCAAAATACCAATATTGAATATTCATTAAAATCATCATTTAAAATTTTCGCTATTTCAAAAAACTTAACAATTTCAATCAAAATTCCAGGACCGATTAAATTAAAACTCATTTTGTCTTCTCTATGTGCCACCATTGTCTAGACCACCGTAAAACACCACCATATGCATCCCATCTACAGGCTACAGGATGCACAAATCGTTTTTTTTAAGAACCGGTTCCGGTTTTTGTTGGCGGTGAAGGAACCGGTTCTTACAAGAACCGGTTCGGTTCTAGAACCGGTTTTTGGTGAACAAACTAGAACCTATTAATCAGTTCCGGTTCTTGTAAAACCGGTTCAGGTTAAAAAAACGGTTTTTTTCTATGAGATAGGCCGGAACGTTAGGCTTCTGCAATTCTTCACTTCTCACTGGGCTATCATTTAGAGTCTGTGGTCATAAATTTTTATATTATTTTTGACTAAATAAGTTGTAACAATAAAAACTTTAAATATTACAAGATATATATCTTTTAAAACATTAAATAAGTAGCAACGCTATAACATACCGGTTTTTTCAGTAACTGGTTCTATCAGGAACTGGTTTTTCCAAGAACCAGTTTTTTGTAGGAACCGGTTCCGGTTCTTTTAGAACCTATAACTTGGAAAAAAATAGTAAAACCTATTCAGAACCTACGGTTCGTTTGGTTCCGGTTCGGTTCTTGTACGTAGAACCGGTTCTTCTAAGAATTGGTTTTCGGTTATTTGATCGGTTCCGGTTCCGATTTTTTTGTACACCTCTATTTACAGGTGGCAAAATGGGTGGGTTGGGTTGGGCTGGTTGTTGGGTTAAGATAATTTTGGGTTAGGATTAGCTTAGTTCAAGATGAGTTATTTGAAAAAAATGGTTAGAATGTGTTTGGATAAGATGGGTTAGGTTTAAAAAAGTTGGTTTTGAATTATTAATTGAACTATTTTTCATTTCTTTACAAATGTTCATCAATTTTACAAATGTTCATCAATTTCATCACAATGTTCATATATTTCATCAAAACATGTATAGACACAAGATCGAAGCTCGGTAGCTTTACAAATCCCTCAAGTTTTCATCACTAATGTTCATTAGTTTTCATAATAGATGTCCTCAATTTCTTCACAAATATATCAATTTACACACCACAAATGCCACAAAATGTATGTATGCACGTAATGTCGCTTGGCCATGATTCCGATCCCATGGTATGTGCGTACTGCCACACAACTACGAGTCTGATTCCGTGCTACGTGCATACCGTCGCTTGATTTTGAGTCCGATTCCTTGTTATAGGTGTACTGGCGCTTGGTTAGGAGTCCGATTCCGTGCGTACCGACGCTCGTTTAGTCGTTTACAACTAATATTTCATGGTACGCTTGTACGGTCGCTCGGTTATGAGTCCAATTTCGTGTTACATGATATCAACGCTCTGTTACAAATCCGATTTAGTGTTTCGTGCGTTCCGAAAGTGGGGTGTGTGAAATTAGCGTCACGGTATCTGTAAGACGACGTTATTATGAAATACAAAAATAGTAATCGATGGCTTAGTTGGTATCTAAAATATCTTTCATGTTCGATTAATGTGGTTATGTCGGTGTTAGTTTAGAATGGAGAGGTTTAGTTGACCCATTAGGTATTTTTTAAACCCATCCTAGCCGGAGTGGACTCGTGGTGGGTGCGGCCCCGAGTGGGAACACCGCCCCGCCCCACCCCCCCTTGGCCCCGAACTTCGGTGTGCATTTTGGTGTGTGTTTCCCGTGTCCTTCCCCGCAATTTTCGACCGTTTGAACGTGGGCCCTCCCCCCACAACGGCTATATTAGCGGCTAAATTAAAAAAAAAATCTTTACACATATGTACTAATATATACACCAACCCAAATAAAATATAAACCACACTCTCATTAACCACAAACACACAATTCTCTCTATATTTTTACAAAAATGGAGTCATCAAGAAACCAATCTACCCGAGGCAACCGTGCCACTCGTACCACCCGAGGCAACCGTGCCACTGGAGGCGATATTTCATAACGGACCGTTGTTGCAAGCCGTGTTGGCTAGAAAATAAGAAATCGCCGCTTGTTGGGGTTGGAGTGGATTTTAGTTTTTTTTTTAACGTATTTTTAGTTTATTTAATGTAATAATTTAATCTTTTTTTAGCGTTTATTAATCTAATATTTTTTTAGTTTTAGTTAACTTTTATTTAAAAAATGTTAAAATATAAGAACTAAAAAAATTAAAAAAGATGTGAGGTGGTGTGAGGTGGATACCGGGTGATTTAAGATGAATGTAGGGTGAAGTAAAAAATGTGGGATGATGGTTGTTTCTAGCAACTTTAAAAAACCAATATTAACCCATTAAGAATTCTCCGTTAAAAAAAAACCCATTAAAAATTCTGATCAACCCATCTTAACCCAAATTTTTTAAAATAAAGTCTAATAATTTGACTCAATTAAAGCAAATTAATGTGTTATAATTATCAGGTCTCATATCCCCCATCAACATTCTGTAAGTTAATTAATTTTGTTACCGGTTGTTCGTTTCCCCCACCTCATCCTCATCATCTTCACACAACCCTTAAAAAAATACTTAGTGATTTTTCGTTGATGTACGTTCTAATTAAAATTCTAGAGACCTGACCCTTGAGTCTTGAGCCATGACCCCTATATATATGACATCAAGCATATTTCATCTAACGTTTAATGCCGAAAAGTTCTTTTTATTGAACGGCTAATGCCGAAAAGTTTTAACTTATTATATTGTCATCGCGTTTAAAAATAACTTGATGTTTGAAAACATGCTCCTTTTAAACACAACTGAAAAGTCAAATGATTAACTTTAGTATTCTGAATAGCTTTGATATATACACTACTAAACTAGTATAAATGTCGTTGCGTGACATTGAGGTTTTACGTATGTAACTTTGTCACACACGTTGATAAAAAAGTTTCATGCGTCATATGACAGGGTGTAACGGCGTAATACATAACATATTGAAAGACAAATATATATCCAAACTTAAGTGTCAAAATGATAAACAAGTCAATACCGAAGAATCAAGGTCGAAAATATGTCAAAGTAGAGTGACGAGTCGAAACCGTAAACATGTCAAAGTTGATTTGGATGGTCAAAAGTATAAAATTACGAGGACTAATTTGATAATTTAGAGTATGAACACATTTTTATAATTTGTAAGGTTGGTGTAAGGGACGAAATAAAAGCAAAATTAATTTAAAACATATCTAATTAAACTAACAAGTAAAGAATCTACTAAAGTTAAGCAATAATATTGGTTTTTCAATTGTTGATCACACACCACCATAAAACTATACCCTTAAAAGCAACCCACCATTGTCCACCACCAACACCCACCATTGTCCACCACCACCACCCACCATTATCCACCACCACCACCACCCACCATTATCCACCACCACATATATATTACTTTTTCTTCTTTTTAACAGTGAACTTTGTTGGTAATTTTAGTGTTATCGACATGATTAGTGATATTGGATTAACTTGTCGAATAGATTGATCTCATTAGTAATTAACCGAGTTAGGAGATGCAGGAGTGCGGGCTCGGTTGTCATTAATGTGATGTGTGTTATTTAGGCCAGATGGAATTAATGGGCTAACTAGATCTTAATTTATTAATGGCTATTTTAAATAAATGGTCATTACTCATTAGGAGTTGGGCCTTATTATCATCCTGATGAATAAGTCAGAGAAAATTGTTCATGGTTTATGATTTTATTCTCTGGAACAAGATAAATAAAGAAACACATAAAAATCTATTCTTTGATGTTGTTCTCGGTACTCGGTTTCTCAAAGAAATCTAAATCCGATTCTTGAAAACTAAGTTTAATCCGTTCAAACGTTTGATTGTACCGATTAAATAGTTTGTTCTGATAGTGATTACACGACTCTTAGTTTGATCCAAGCGATTTTCAATAATGTTTTCTGGTTCCGAATCAAATTATTCAACAAAGAACAAACTATTTATTGGTGTTGTGTTTATGTCGGAATCGCTTGATGTGTTTAAACTAGATGTTATTCAGAATCTGATTCAAATCGGTTTTGTGAGGAACGATTCCGATGTGGTCTGCGGATCAGGAGTCGATGTGTTGAAATCACTGTGAAGAATCGGACTTAACTGACTCGATTGATTGAAGAAGTCGCTGTAGAAAGGATCAGGAATTGATGGAACTGAAAACAGAGGAGCGATTTCTGGAAAGGAGATCGAAGGGCTGTTCTGTTGTTGGTTTTTTTGTTCGAAAGGAAAAGAGTCACCGGGTCCATTGTTTTCTCTGGCAAAGTATCGGTTCGTATGATATGTATATCTACAATTGAGAAAGAAACTAAACTAGAAGATCGATCAATAAATAGGTGTTGATTTAATCTTTGGAAGATTGATCAAGGAAACGATCGTGATGTATCTTCGTTTGATCCGTCGGTATTTCGATTCTGAATGGTTAGTTTGTGAATCGATACACCCGATCTCTAATAATATGCTGTAACATGGTGGGTTTTCGGTTGTGCGACGGATCGTGTGTTTGTGATTGGATGAAACAGAAACATCGAGTGGTGTGTTCGTATCTATACCAAGATCAAAGAAAGAAACATGGTGGATATATTCATGGTGTGTGAAGTCGAAAAAAAAAAAAAAACATTAGTTTTGATTGAGGCTGCGATCGATTGACAAAAAGAAAGGTTTTGTTTCTTGGTTTAATTATGCCAACATAAGAAGAATCACAAAGGCTAGTTTGTGTCTTCCTTGAGAAGTTAGAAAGGAAGAAACAAAGTTTGTACTTTTTAAGGATTTACACATCTGCAGAATCATAATCAAAAGGAACAAGAACACTAAATTTTATGTGAGACGCAACAAGAATATATAGGATCCTAGAAGATCTAATGGGCTGTTTGGACTTAGGCGGAGATAAGCAAGTTTTTGAGCTCCTTTATAATCCATCCACTTTCAAGAGACCGGTAATGTTACTAAACTTACTCTAGTTCTTCGTCATTAATTCTAAAGATTACGGTTGTGGTTACCATCGGGCAATGGCTCACTCAGGGACTTAATAACTATACATATTTTTTAATTCATGATTGTTGGTGCTAAAATGAAAGATGTTTTACTTTGAAAATGCAACTTGAGGAAATTTGAAACATTAGTCTGTTCAATGGAAAGATTAAACTTGTCTATGCATTTGTATATAAAATCACCAGCCATTTTGAATTGTAATAGTTATACTTATCAATGACTTAATGACTTTAAGATAGATTACATAAATAACAAAATATTTATGTGTAGTATTGCATTTGTAGAAATTCTTTAACATGTAAACTATAAAACGTTATAGGTTTCAATTTTGGATATGAACCTTGATAATATAATGCCCGGATGTTGAATTTTGTAATGACATTAAAAGAAGGTCTAAACTATTGAAATTAATATATAGTGATCCATGTGACATTCTTTTGCAAATTCACCTATGAGAATTTAAGTATGCTCTTACTGTTGTAAACGATGCTTAGATGTAAAAGCACGAAATTAAGCTATCTAAGAGTTTGGGGTTGTAGTGTTGTTATATGTGTTAGTGAATCTAAAAGGAGGAATTTAGAAGGAAAGAATAGATTGCATATTCATATATTATATATTACGCTGGAAATTTTGAAGTAGATTCTATGACTTAGAACTAATTATTGAGTCTTTGCTAACATTGTCTTAGCATGAAGTGATATCATCTAAAGTTCTCATAATAGGATTTCTGATCCTATTGAGAATACAGTTTGATTTTGAATAAAGCTTTCGCTGATATTGATATTGTATATGTTTCCTCTTATTGCTAGGAATTACACTAGCAAAATTTTAGTTGTTTTACTTCTTCATTTCATAATTTGTTAATTCATTGTTGACTATGAAAAATGCATTCTTGAATGGTGAATTAAATGCAATGTATACATGAAACAATGAGGATTTGTAGGTGATCTTATCTAATGGGTTCATTTGAGCTAAGTAGATAAGTGCTATTCTTTTGGTGAAAGTAATCATTTGTGATAAGACAATGTAATTGTTGTCTTGTAAATTTTGATATGTAGGATTTAGGGGAGGTTATTGTTATTCGATGAGTAACAATAAAAAGGAAGAACAGTGATATATCAATAACACGATCTTATTACATTGAGAAAGTGTTGACGAAATTCATTCACTTTGAATGTTCTTAGGTTAGTCCTCTTGTAAATCCTAATATCAATGTTGTGCCTGATCAAGGTGAATCTATTTCACAAATGGAATGTATTTAACAATTGGTTGTCTAACGCATGTTGGACTAGCACCAGACCTGATATAGATAATGCTTTGGGGAAACTGAGTAGATTTACTAGTAATCCAAACACATGTTATTAGCAAGTTGTGAATAGATTGTTTAAATACTTGAAAGAAAAAAAAAACCATGAACTATGGTTTATGTTATTCAGTCTTTCCTTCGGTTATAGAAGGGTATTCTAATCTAGGTTGAATAACTAAGTAGATGTGTATTCTCTCTTGGGGGAGTTTACATCACTTGACAATGGTATGTGAGTTTGTAGTGTTACTGTTAGCAACAGTCGGTAAAGAAGCTGAATGACTAAGAAATTTGATCTTTGAGATTCCATTGTGATCAAAAACGATATCACTAATATCTATCAGGTGTGATAGTGCCGACTAAGAATTATAGTCGGGTATATAATGGAAAGTCTAGACGGTTATAAATTATACATAGTATGATTCATGAGCTCATCATGCATGTTGTGATATCTGTTGAAATTGTAAAATTATAGTATATTTTGGCTGATCATCTAACTAAAGAGTTAGGAAGAGATCTCGTGAATAAATCAGCCATGGGGATGAGTTAAAGTCCACATACTTTAATATCCTATGTTAAGACACCCAATTCCCATCTAATACAACGTTAGATGCAGAATTCAATGTGAAAAGCTTATCATAGAGATACTGGAACACATGATCATAAACATCCCAAGGTTTGTGTTCAGACTGCAAGATAAATGAGGTTGAAGTAAAACTTCTTAATAGTTCATTGATAAATTGCAGTGCAGGTGCGAGAGTAATGAACTACCTATAAGAGTATGAAGTTTAGCCGCTTCAAGAAGCTTGGACTTGGCTTTGATATACTCTTTGAAGGATTGGACACAGGCTAGTAAAATATAGTGTCAGGTAAGAACATATGGATTTATAAACTTATGTGTATTTTACCTTGAGGTATTCAAATGAATAGAAGGGGTTCAATCCATAGAGACACCCCGATATTCGAATATTTTGATCGTGTAATTTACTAAGATGAAAATTCAATCCGTAGGACATTTTCATTTATGCATAAGTTTGGGTTTCATTGAGAATTAAATTAAGTTAATCATGGATATCACTAAAATGGGGGAGGATTGTTGGTAATTTTAGTGTTATCGACATGATTAGTGATATTGGATTAACTTGTCGAATAGATTGATCTCATTAGTAATTAACCGAGTTAGGAGATGCAGGAGTGCGGGCTCGGTTGTCATTAATGTGATGTGTGTTATTTAGGCCAGATGGAATTAATGGGCTAACTAGATCTTAATTTATTAATGGCTATTTTAAATAAATGGTCATTAGGAGTTGGGCCTTATTATCATCCTGATGAATAAGTCAGAGAAAATTGTTCATGGTTTATGATTTTATTCTCTGGAACAAGATAAATAAAGAAACACATAGAAATCTATTCTTTGATGTTGTTCTCGGTACTCGGTTTCTCAAAGAAATCTAAATCCGATTCTTGAAAACTAAGTTTAATCCGTTCAAACATTTGATTGTACCGATCAAATAGTTTGTTCTGATAGTGATTACACGACTCTTAGTTTGATCCAAGCGATTTTCGATAATGTTTTCTGGTTCCGAATCAAATTATTCAACAAACTTTATTAGAAAACGAGTAGCCTAGTAACTGTACAAACGAATCGTAAAAGTAATTCCACCAATTAATCTTAAAAAGATATCTAACTAAAAAGAGTATGATCGACACACGTAAACTTTGAAAGATATCTAATTAATTAAACAAACAAGTCATGAACAATCCATATATTAAAAGGGTTTAAAACTACTGGTCACTGATGACCTTATTAGCTTAATTTATAAAATCCTTCCCTACAACACTCCTATATACTCCGTTCGTTTCATTTTAAGTGTAATGAGACCCACAATACAAAGTTTAAGAAAAAGTTGATTATATATGTTTTCAACATATAAAATGACAACAATACCATTAAAGTCTTTTGTCTTTTAGTCATAATGCAACTTTTGCATTAAATAAATATGGGTAGAATTAGAAGTTATACTTTTATATTTGAAATTGACATTTAAATTGGGTCAACCAAAATAGGAAAGATGGACACTTAAAATGAGACGGATGAAGTATTATAAAAACATAGTTTATATATCGAACAACACAAGTACATAGATAGAACAAACACTTACATACAATACATATGAAAAACAGAAAAAACAAAAACAAAGATCGATCTCAAAGAAAGCAGTGCATCACACACATGTAGACGTACTATGGTAGCTATGGGACGGATCACAAGGCCTCTTGTTGATCAAGTTCAAGTGGATCATCAACATCTATAGAAACTTTTAGTTTCTAGCCTTTAATCTAACAACAATTACTTTTCTAGTTAAAATCTCTCATGTGATTTGTACTTAAGGACATTTTGTTCATTTTACCCTTAATAGTCCATTTTTATAATAATAGTATTATTATTATTATTATTATTATTACATTTTTTATTTGTTATCATGATTTGTCTCAAACCTAATTAAGATCACTCGTGCTTTCATAAATATCTTTAAAATTCACTTGGATGTTTTTTTTCTAAATATAACACGAACACTAAACTAGAATTATTACATGTAAATGCACGAGATGTAATTAATCTTTGTAAAAAGCGTTTATTTAAACATATTATTAGTGACTATTTTAATATTCAAAGACGTCTGAACCTTAAACCTTAAACTTTGATCCCTTCATGTGGGATGAAACATATCCTCATGCAAATAAGATTTAAGTGAAAAAGTTGTATAATACTTCCGGGTTGAAAAGTCAAATTACTAAGAGGATGTTTGTTTCACCTCTTAATGGTTCAGTTCAGTGCTTAATCATTCAGAGCGTTTGTTTCATAAAAAAAGAGCATTTGAATGGTTCAATTAAATACTGAATGGTTAAGAGATTGGAAAATGCTGAATGGAACTAAATGGAGCATACACCATACTTACCATCACCTGAAGTTTTACCTCAATATCCTTCTCATTGATAGAGCCTCTTAATGATTCAGACCTCTTAACTATTCAGCACTTAATGATTCAGATTTTACCAAACAGCCCCTAACTATTCTATATGCTTTTGATATACTAAGGTTCTGTTTGTTTTTTTTTCTAGAAAATCTCTGTGCAGCCTTTTATGTTTGCGTCACGCCCACGCGTAGATATTGTCATCTGCACACTGTTTGTTTTTCGACAACGTTTTATTAAAAAACGTTTGCGCGACCACTTTTAAGATCTTCTAAGGTCTCTAGAGGATGGTTAAATACCATCACCTACTACCACCATCACCATCACCGTCTACCACACCACCACCACCACCCACCATTGTCCACCCAACTACCACCACCCACCATTGTCCACCACCAACACCCATCATTGCCCACCACCACCACCACCACCCACCATTATCCACCACCACCCACCATTATCCACCACCACATATATATATATATATATTACTTTTTCTTCTTTTTAACAATGAACTTTATTAGAAAACGAGTAGCCTAGTAACTGTACAAACGAATCGTAAAAGTAATTCCACCAATTAATCTTAAAAAGATATCTAACTAAAAAGAGTATGATCGACACACGTAAACTTTGAAAGATATCTAATTAATTAAACAAACAAGTCATGAACAATCCATATATTAAAAGGGTTTAAAACTACTGATAGCTTAATTTATAAAATCCTTCCCTATAACACTCTTATATATCCCATTTTATGTCATGGGACTCACAATATAAATTTTAAGAAAAAATTGATTATTATATATTTTTTCAACATATAAAATGACAACAATACCATTAAAGTCTTTTGTCTTTTAGTCATTAAGCAACTTTTGCATTAAATAATTAGGGGTAAAATTGGAAATTATACTTTTATATTTGGAATTGACATTTAAATTGAGACAACCAAATATGAAAGATGAACACTTAAAATGAGACGGAGGAAGTATTATAGAAACAGAGTTTATATATCGAACAACACATGTACATAGATAGAACAAACACTTACATACAATACATATGAAAAACAGAAAAAACAAAAACAAAGATCGATCTCAATAAAAGCAGTGCAGCACACATGTAGACGTAGTATGGTAGCTACGGGACGGATCACAAGGCCTCTTGTTGATCAAGTTCAAGTGGATCATCAACATCTATAGAAACAAAGTTGTCACCCACGTACGTTCAACTCCTCCTGTTGATCATAAACATCTAGCTCCACATTCAACTGATCCTCTTGTTGATCATTAACATCTATCGCGACAAAGTTGACATCCATGTTCAACTCCTCTTGTTGATCAACCCCATGTGCTTCTTCTTCATGACTAGCATTAAAAATGCATACAGCTTCATGCACATGAATGCTATATAACCACCAAAAAACGATCTTTATCATTTGAAACAACAAGTCATCCCAGGGAGCCATGCATACAATTATAAAGGAGTTAGCAATCCAAAAGTGTGGTGTTGACAAAAAGATCAAGCATAAGAAACATATCGTCACTGAAACTGACAAATCTATTGCTTGAAAACGGAGAATAGTAGAAGTTGTCGTTAGTTGTAAGCTGACTGGAACCTTGATGGATGCAAAGAGAAGAAATACATCAACGATGATGCCATAAGTGTAATGAGAGAAGAGAAGATATGCAAGAGGTAAGAGAAGAAACCGTAAATCTAGATGGAAAACCATGTATATATGTGAAATTAAGCTTTTAAGTGATTGCCTAGATCGAGAGCTCTTTGTTAGTTCTAATTTAATGAATAGAATTGAAGGAGATAGAAAATTTTGATGTTAGATGGAGTTATAGCTTGTGCAAGTATTTATAGTCAAATATATATACTTGAAGGGGTCAAGGTCTATGGACGTTCATGGTTCAAATTAAGGAGCAAGAGAACTCTATAACGAATATATTCAAGGGAAAATTGATGTGTAAGTAATGAAAAGGTGACAACTTTAGTTTATACTCCGTATGTCACATCAACGTATCCTCTTCGATCTTTCTCCACGTACCACACCAAAATAATGTCAATTGCATCTTTGACTAGCTTAAACTTTATTTATAAGCTAGTTTTTATTAAACTCGTCATTTTGTTTTTCAAAGTCAATTTTTTATATATAATATTTCATATAAATATGAATATATATATATATATATATATATATATATATATATATATATTTAGTATATGTTTTACGTACGTTTTATATGTATTTAATTTTGATACATAAAATTTACTACAAATTAAGTTATGAGTTTCACTGATCCTAATTAAATTTCTAATATATTGTTGGTGTCGATCAGACAATTATATTGTTCTCTTCTTTCTTTAAAATTTGATTTCTCATGCATGCATACTCTTAATATGTACGATTTTAATGAAGCTTGTGGCAACAAATTAATTTACTCGTTCGTGTTGTTTGAACTTCATTTTTATTTTAACACGTACGTACAATATATATCTCTAAGTTCGTATATATGTACTGTTAGGGCTGTAAAGAAGGTGGGTGAAGCAAGTTGGATCGTTTATATTAACAAGCTAGCTGATCAAATGGCATGTAGATCGAGCTCGAGGTTGGTTTATAATACTCGAGGTTAATTTGCATTCAATTTTAATTATATATATATTACACAAACTGATATTTATAACATAATTAAAAAACTAATGTTTTTCTATTTGTTTAGCTTTATCTAGTTGAAATTCGACTAATTTGACATATTTTAATAACAAAAGAATTAATAAAAATAAAAATACATGATACGATTCATAATATTGTTACGGTCTATTGGAATATCAGGCCGATAGTAAAGTTAAACTAATTTAGATAATATAGTTTATTAAGTTATAACTTATACACATGATATATATATGTATTGATTTAAACGATCGAGTCAAAGAACCAAACTTTCTTTGGCTCGTGCCCAACTTGTGCCAACTAGATCATTCACAAATGAATCAATTTCAAATAAGTTTTGAAGATGCCATTAAATTTTTAAGCGTTAATTACCGGATTTTGTAATTTTATTCGAATGCAAATTTTCACATAATTTTCATAGTTAGCAAAATCCATAACAAAGTTCAGAAATAATTAAATTTAAAAAAAAAACTAAAAAGAGATTTAACAAAACTCTTAACAAAATGTATAGAATATAGTGATGATGTGTTTGGATTGTACGTGTATCTATCTAATATTTCAGAGTTTTTAGGAGGTAAATTTGAGAGGGAAAATTTTTTGACCGGTCAAATTGGGCTCCAAAACTTTATCGCTATTTACGGCAACTCCCACTCAATGATTTCCAATCAAATGTGCTCTGTATTTTCGGTAATACGCTTGTGGTTTCAATCAATCCAGTTGTTGAAGATTTATTTATTGTTTCGTTTCTTATAAATAAACTCTAATTTCAAATTCAATATGATGTATAACCAGCATTCGATTTTGATAGCATGTTCAATCAATCCGGTTGTTGAAGCTTTATTTATTGTGTTCTATATTTTTGATTTTTATCCTTTTATTTATATATTTTAAATTTATTCCGTGTGTATACACAGGTTTTAAACCTAGTTTATTATATATGAAGCCTTGAAGCGTCAAGGTTCAAGTTCGAAGTGCAAGGGAAAGCAAAAGGTGCATGGAAGGTGACATGGGTTTCTTATAGCACCGGTCATCTATTTAAATCAAAATTATTCTATTTACATATCGTCAACGTCAAATATATGTTTATGTTTATATTAAAAGTATCATTTTATTTTTCTGATATAGTTTCTAGACTTCTAATCCTTATATAATATAGTAAAACAAAAAAAATCCTATGTGACATGTTTTTATAGCTTTTAGCTTATGTGACATTATTTGAGAGATTATCTCACAACAATGATTTTTCTATTTAAAATATGTATATAAATGTATTATAATAAAACTAATTACATTTTTAGTCCCCTAATATTTTTTAAAGAGTATTTATATTTTTAACCCTTTACTACAAGGGGTATACGTGAGTCGGTTTATATTTGATAGGGTTTAAAAATGAAACTTATGGATAAAGTAAATAATAACATACAATTAAAGACCTCAGTGTTTTATAAATATACATAACATTTTTATATGATTTATAAAAAAAATAAACTACACCATAAAACTAAGCACTTTATTCTCTTTAATTTGAGTATAATATTGCTATACTAAAAATTCTTATTTTTAAATATATATCATGTGTTCCGTTTTACCATGGTTTTGTCTCAAAACTAAATGGAACATTCATGAACATCTTTAAAAGCATCACTTGAATTGTGTTCCCGATCGTAGCGCGGGCATTAAACTAGTGTTTCATATATATATATTTGAAGTCGGCGTTACCACACTTTTACAACTATCTAGTAATATTCGATTAATTAGTTTAGTACGTGCTCTCGTTATGTTCGGAAACACAACATCCAGGTGGTAATTTTAATGATATTTATAGAGCATAGACAGTTCCATTCGATTAGCTTTTAAATAACCGCTGTAAAACCGGAACACAAAATTTGTTTAAAAAGTTGTTTTTTTAAGATAGTAGTATTATACTTAAATTAAAGATAATTAAATGCTTAATTTTATGGCGTAGTTTTGTTTTTACAAATAATGTCGTATAAAAAATTTATTAATGGTTAAAAAAATAATAAAGTATTTAACTGTAGCTTATTATTAGCTTATTATTAACTTTATTCATAAGTTTCAATTATATATCATATCAAATATAAAACGACATATGCACACCCTAGTAAAGATGGTTGAAAATGTAACGACTCTAAAGTTTTTCTAAATATTAGGGAGCCAAAATGTAATTCGTGTTACTATCCTTTTAATTATACTAAAAAAACACTAACTTTTTGCCACATGTCATTTTCTCAAGCATGACACATCATTACCGCATCACTTTATCCTATGTGTCACTCTCACATTAATCTTATCAATTAAATTAGAAAAACTTGGTTATCGATTGAATCAATTTTGCATAATTATTTATTAAAATTTATTTTCTTTAACATACCATAAAGTTTGAATTTAAAATCCAAAGTACAATTTTTATTACCTATATTAAACAACGTTAAAGAATTTTACACTTTGTACAATATAAATTGAATTATTTAACGAAGAATTCATACAATTTCGCAATCAATATAATAAATTTAAAACGTAGAAATGCTACAATCTCATCATCGTAATAGTAAATTTAAATTTTGTTACCTTCTATTAATGTAAAGTTCAACTTAAATTCAAAAAACTATACAATTTAATATCAAGTTATTTAATTAAAAAGAAGTATACGATTACTTAAATATTTATTATAATATATTAATATTAAATTCGATCGTGTGTTACACTAGTATCTACTCTAGTAATATCTAATTATGGATGTGTATTCATATTTTAATTATAGGTTTAATTTCATATATACCTCTACAAAGTTGCATAATATCGTATATACCCAAAGTACAAGTTTTTAATGCATAATGTACAACACTTTTTAAGCATGCAAAGGGTATATATGATATTATGCAACTTTTTAGGGATACATATGAAATTGCCCCTTAATTATAATTTTATTATTTTAAGAAAAACTTTTAATTAATGCTAAATAACCAAAGCAACCCTAAATGATTGACACACAAGCAAATTTACTTTCCTTTATTATAAAAAAGACTCAAAACAAGAACAAAACAACTCTAGTGTATGTAGAACCGACAACAAATTGTTGCAGGTTTTACACCAAAGAAACACTAAAGTAAATGGAGATGATGATCGGAGTCGAGTAGTGTTAGAGAATGTATCGAGAGCTGAAAGGGTTTGTGTGTGATTGTTTGTGAGAAGTGCACTAACCCTAAAACAAAGCGAGGATACATAGCTGCAATAATTCGAAGTTGTACAACTTCATTCTTTGCAATCTTCATCTTTACAAATCTATGTAGCCCCTCAACGTCTAGTATCTTCATAACAAAACACTAGTACCTATAATTCAAACAAAATTTAATTAAATTACAAACTAAACCCTAAAGTTATTTAAGGTTGATCGAATTATTGTAAAAGGTCAAGTTCCAGAAACACAATAACACAAACGTTAACCCGTAAATCACTCTCACGTGTTATATCAGAAAACTTACTCAAAAACTGATTACAAGGAAGTCACAATATATCTCCACACATTAGGAGTATATATATAACCTATCTATTCTAATAAGACTAGAATACTAATCATAATACAATAACAATACTTAGTATTCTATCCTAATCATAATAGAATAAGTATTATCCACCTTGCATAATAATTAACCTATCTTGTTAATTATTTGTGTTTAGCCCACTTGCCAAACAACCCATTAAGACCGACTTGTCTAACGGGCTTTTGTCACGAGTTAGTTCAACAATCACCCCCTAATTCGTGAACCGAATTAGAGAGACTTCCCACTTGTAACAAACTCTTCATCTCCTTGAACTTGATGCGTGCTAATGGCTTGGTAAGAATATCCGCCTTCTGTTCTTCACCACTAACATGCTCAACTTTAATTTCATTCGCTTCAACCCTTTCACGAATAAAATGATAACGGTTTCTGATGTGCTTAGCCCTTCCAAAGAAAACTGGATGCTTTATTAACTCAATAGCCGACTTGTTATCTATCATTAATGGCACCACCTTCTCTTCTTCTTTGGTCACTTCACTTAGCACTCCCCGCAACCATATAGCTTGACAAGCAGCGGCATTAGCCGCCATAAATTCCGCCTCACAAGACGATAAAGCGACTGTATCTTGTTTTTGTGAACACCATGAAATAGGACCACCATTATAGTAAAATACATAACCTGTTGTACTTCTCCCATCATCTCGATCCGTGTTATGACTGCTATCACAAAAACCAACCAACCCTTTTGCACTTCGTCCTCTTTTATACATTATCCCATGATCTTTTGTTCCCTTAATAAACCTTAGAACATGTTTCATGGCTTGCATATGAGACTGTTTAGGCTCTTGCATATAACGGCTAATTACTCCAACAGAAAAAGATAAGTCGGGTCTAATATGAAGCAAATATCTTAAGCATCCCACAAATCTTCTATATGTAGTCGGATCAACCGCTTGCCCTTGCTCATCCTTATCAAGTTGAGTACCCGGTTCCATAGGACAATGAGTCGGGTTGCATTCATCGAGTCTAGCTTCTTTCAAAATCTTGTTTACATAACCTTCTTGCTTGAGAAAAACACCATCTTTATCTTGTTTTACTTCAATGCCAAGGTAATATGTCAATAATCCAAGATCACTCATCTCGAAAGAAACCTTCATTTGCCTTTTAAAGCCAACTATGTCTTGAATGCGAGACCCTGTAACAAGTAAATCATCCACATAAACAGCAACAATCAATAATGATTTATTAGCACCCTTTATATAAACCGCACTCTCATAAGTACACCGCTGAAAACCCATATTCTTCAACACACCATCCAACTTTGCATTCCAAGCTCTAGAAGCTTGTTTAAGACCGTACAAGGCTTTCTTCAATTTGTATACCATTCTCTCTTTGCCTCTAATCTCGAAACCTTTAGGTTGTTCTACATATATTAATTCATTAAGATCGCCGTGAAGAAAAGCGGCTTTCACATCAAGATGATGTAGCTCCCAACCTTTGGATGCGGCTAATGCCATGATCAAACGCACTGTTTCGAGTCTAGCAACGGGTGAGAAAACTTCTTCATAATCTATACCAAACTGTTGAATATAACCTTTCGCCACGAGTCTTGCTCTATATCTTTTCGGTGTGCCATCCGGATTTTTTTTCAACTTGAAAACCCACTTGAGACCAATAGTTTTCTGACCTTGAGGAAGATGAACTAAATCCCACACTTTGTTCTTTTCAATGGAATCCATCTCTACTTTCATAGCATCCAACCATTCCCGTTTTTCTAATGCTTCTTGAACAGAACTCGGTTCCCCTTCTTGCGTTAGAAATAAGCTTCCATCAATAATAAAATCATTCAGCTTTGCGGGTGGTTTGCTTGAACGTGTACTTCTTCTCAATCCAGATTGCATACTTGACTCACCATTATCGGACTCATCAAGCATAGTGGACCGCAAATCTGATTCATTTGGGTTCAACTCTCCTTGAATAGTTTTTGGTGAATCAATCAATTTCTGTGGACTGGGCCGAGATCCATGAGATGGACTTGTGTAATCACTTTGAAAACTTTCTGGTGGGCCTATATCTTGATCGTTACTTTCATGATCAGAGTTGTTGCTATGATTTGTTATTGGATGTGTGTGAATTGGTATGTCATCACCCCCCAATTCACATTGAATGTTTCCCATTCGCCCAGCTCAACATGTTTTAAATCCATCCATCCCATATGCTCTTCAAAGTGGACATCTTGACATATATGAACTTTTCGACTTGCTGGATCATATAAACGATAAGCTTTTGACCCAAACTCATTGCCTAGATGTATCATAATTTTGGAGCGATCATCTAACTTCTTTGGATTCGGTTTTGTTATCTTCATGTACGCGACACAACCGAAAACTCTTATATGGGATAAATTTGGTTTCCGACCTTTGAAAACTTCATAAGGAGTTTTATTTGTGAGTGCACGAGTTGGAACTCTATTTATTAAATAAGTAGCATGCCTAACTCCTTCCCCCCACATATAATTTGGCACCTTCTTTGCTTTCATTATACTCCGCGTCATCTCCATGATTGTTCTATTTCGCCTCTCCACCACTCCGTTCTGTTGTGGAGTGTATGGAGCGGTGAGTTGACGTTGAATCCCATTCTCCTTGCAATAACTTGAGAACTCACTTGAAGTAAATTCCCCCCCACGATCCGTTCGAAAAGTTTTAATTGACCTCTCGGTTTCTTTCTCGATCATGACTTTAAAGGACTTGAAAACTTCAAACGCTTGATCTTTCCTTTTCAACATAAAAGACCACATATATCGTGAGTAATCATCAATAATAACAAATATATATTCATTACCTCCGATCGTCGACGGTGTTATTGGCCCACATAAATCGCCATAAATTAGCTCTAGAGGCTTGGATGCTCTGTATGTAGTTGCAATTGGAAAAGGCAACCTTGTTTGTTTTCCTACCATGCACGAGTCACACAACTTATTCGGTAGGTTTATTCTTGGCACTCCAATCACTAAGTCTTTTGCTGCCATCTTTTTCATTGTTTCAAAACTAATATGGCCAAGTCTTGCATGCCATAACCAGCTTGAATCATCAATTTTGGCTTGCAAGCACACCGGGCTACCAATTTTTAAATTTATCTTGTAGAGACGGTTCTTAGTTCTTGGTACCTTCATCAACAATCTTCCCGAGTGATCATGCAAAAACAAATGGTTTCCCTTTAGCAATGTTTCACAACCACCTTCTGTCGTTTGCCCCAAACTGATAATATTGTTTCGAAGCTCAGGAATAAAATAAACATTTGTCATAAGACGTTGTTCACCATTTTTTCCTTCGAATAATATTGACCCTTTACCATGAATATCAACACACGAGTCATCACCGAACTTGACCTTACCTGTAATTCTTTCATTCATCTCGGAGAAAAACATGCGGTTACCTGTCATGTGATTGCTCGCACCATTATCCAAGTACCAAACATTCTTATCCTTAGGCTCGGATTGAAATTTCTTTGGTATAACCCTTTCTTCATTGAGAAACACCTTTTCTTCATCACATTTGACCATAAAAACTGCCGGGTTCTCGTCTGTTTCTTCCATAAAGTTAGCTTCATGTTTCTTTTGCTTTCTTTCCGGACACATGGATGCAAAGTGTCCGAATTGATCACATCTATAACACTGAACCTTTGATCGGTCTTTACCCTTCCCCTTCTTTATATTACCGGATCCTCTTTCATTATTGTTATGAGACTTCGGATTTTCATCCTTTTTCCCATAATTTTTCGAACTATTATAATTGACTTTTCCACCTTTTTTATGATGTGTTTTTTGAAACATTAGACTTTCATTGGTAGATTCTTTTGATAACGACCCTAAGGCTTCATCAAAAGTCTTAAGTCTACCAATGGCTTCTTGAAAAGTCATATTTTTTAAGTCACCAAATTGTTGAATGGTTGCAACAATTGTAATATACTTACTTGGTAGAGACCTTAGAAACTTCTGCACTAGCTTTCTTTCTTCAAAAACATGACCGAGTTGACCCGCATTAGAAACATATTGTTGTAACTTGGCTGCAAAATTATCCAATGAATCTGAGCTGCTCATCTTCAGTGCCTCAAATTCAGATAGTAATGTCTCGAGCCTAGCCTCACGAACCCTTTCTACTCCAACATAGCGTGTTTTCAAAGCTTCCCAAATTTCTTTAGCCGTCGTTAATTGTGAGACTTGAAGAACAAGTTCTTCTGGAATAGATTGTAGTAACAATGCCACCGCCGTGTCGTCTTTGTACGAGTCCACAACCGCAACCTCCTTGCCTCCTTTCGATTCGATTGCTTCCAAAATACCTCGTACACGGAAAACAGCTCTAATCCGAACTGACCAAGAATTGTAATTATTTGCCGTTAACACCGGACACGGGATTGAGTTGTTATTTGATTCACGGTTTTCGTTCTTAACACTGGATTCCGGTTTTTCTACGCCAGCCATATTCTTCTTTTTCTTTCGTGAATAAGTTGACGAAAAATCCCTTGAGTCCTTTGGTGAACTTGGTGGAGTCAGATCCAGGACTTGTATCTGATTTTTGTTAGTCGATCACAAACTTAGTTCGACTAACGTGGTTTAATCTTGTAATCAAAAGATAAGATGATATCTTCAATCGTACCTTTTAATGACCAGATTTAACCTATTGCATACAACCTTTTAATTGGTTATATGGAGAAACTATTACTTTCTTTGATCGATCCTATAAAGGTTCAATCGCAAGTAACAAGTTTCTTTTCTAGTTGATCACAAACTTAGTTCAACTAGCCGCAGATTATGTCTAGTGATCGGCAAAAATTTCGTTTCTCTTTCGCCGAATACCGAACACAATCCCAGCACAACAACTGATGAAAAGTTATCGTGCTTGAAACGCCTTCCTTCTTTGATCTAACCTATTACAGCTCAATCGTAGGTTGGTAGTTTCAATAGTTCGATTATTGTGTGATCTTGATCTTGACTCTGATACCAATTCAAGTTCCAGAAACACAATAACACAAACGTTAACCCGTAAATCACTCTCACGTGTTATATCAGAAAACTTACTCAAAAACTGATTACAAGGAAGTCACAATATATCTCCACACATTAGGAGTATATATATAACCTATCTATTCTAATAAGACTAGAATACTAATCATAATACAATAACAATACTTAGTATTCTATCCTAATCATAATAGAATAAGTATTATCCACCTTGCATAATAATTAACCTATCTTGTTAATTATTTGTGTTTAGCCTACTTGCCAAACAACCCATTAAGACCGACTTGTCTAACGGGCTTTTGTCACGAGTTAGTTCAACAAAAGGTACTATCATTTTAACAAAATCAAATTGATCTATCCAACAATTTATGCACAAAATATTGCTTTCAAACACCAATTCAACAAAATCTGATCGATCCGCGTCACCAAATACATATAGCAATAATTATTAGATTTTATATATACAAAAAGTGTCCCTGTCAAGTTAAAACACAAAAAGTTGTAGTCTTGTAGAATAAGAGGGATCAAGTTAAAACACAAAAAAGTTGTAGTCTTGTAGAATAAGAGGGATCAAGTTAAACCACAAAAAGTACGTTGTAGAATATAAGAGGGATATGATACCTAGCTTTTTAAGGGTTGAATTAACAATAGAATGAATTGTAATTTACATGGATGCTTCAACTTCAGGGTTCTCTTCATCTCTTGTGGGTGTAACTCACTCTTTCACAATACATTCTATCTTTGCATCCAAAATATTGTAATTATAATTATAAAAGAATTTTTCAATGATCTCATGCTATACATTCAAGTATATTGCCTAACCTACCCGTGAAAACCTTTCGGTCCACCTTGACCCGTAAGGTACTTATACGGGTGTCCCTCGTATATAGATCCTCATGCAAATTAATAAGATTAAAGCGAAAAAAGCTTTATAATACTTCCCGGTTAAAAAGTCAAATTACTAAATATTCTGAATACTTTTGGTAAACTAATTATTTATGACACATATTAACTAGCAACTAAACTTAGAAAGATAATTATTAATTAATTAAACAAATAAGTCAGAAACAATCCTTTAAAAGGATTTAATTAAAACTCACTCGTCATAAATAAAACTAAACAATTGCATACAATACATATGAGAAACAAAAATCAGAAACAAAGATTGATCTTAGAGAAAGTAGTGCAACACACATGTAGACTACGGTAACTTGGGGACGCGTCACAGGCCTCTTGTTGATCAAGTTCAAGTTGATCATTAACATGTACGGAATCAAAGTTGTCATCCATATTAATTCAACTCCTCTAGTTGATCATTAACGTCTATCGCCACAAAGTTGACATCCACATTCAACTCCTCTAGTTGATCAACCCCATGTGCAACTTCTTCTTCATCTTCATGACTATGATTAAAAATGCATACAACTTCATGCACATGAATGCTTCTAAGGGAGTCATATAACCACCAAAAAAACGATCTTTATCATTTGAAACAACAAGCCATCCCAAGGAGCCATGCATACAATTATAAAGGAATTAGCAATCCAAAAGTGTGGTGTTGACAAAAAGATCAAGCATAAGAAACATATCGTCGCTGAAACTGACGAATCTATTGCTTGAAAACGGAGAATAGTAGAAGTTTTCGTTAGTTGTAAGCTTAGTGGAACTTTGATGGATGCAAAGAGAAGAAATACATTGACGATGATGGCAGAAGTGTAATGAGAGAAGAGAAGATATGCAAGAGGTAAGAGAAGAAATCGCAAATCTTGATTGAACACCATCTATATATGTGAAAGCTTTTTAATGATTGCCTGAAAATGGAGCAGAGAACTTTTTGTTAGTTCTAAGCTGATGAATAGAATTGAAGGAGAGATAGAATATTTTGATGCAGATGGGGTTATAATATAACTTGTCAAGTTTTATCATAGGCTTTTATGACCATTGCAACCTAGAAATTAGGGCATAGACATAAATAACAAACTATCTTCAAGGTTTTGCAGTAGGGTGAGACAATCTCCCTCTCATCTCATCTTCTCACAAGAGAATTCATACGCCTTCACCTTCTTATCAGAATAAGGATGAAGATCTGGCAACAATTTTAGATTGATATTGTTATCATCATCGTCCGATATGGTATTCATCATTTAGCTACTTTGGTTTTATTATGTTGCCTAGTTTAGTGTTTTGATCTTTGTATGTATGTTTTAAGTTGCAACTTTTGCAAGTCCTTTTGTTTAAATTTTTACAGATTTTAGAACTTTTATATATTGTTTCAATTCATTGCTGTAAGATTTAGGTTCTTAGACACTTCAAACTTGAGCAGAAACGTTTGAAAAGTTAGACAATCAATATTTACAACAAATAGTTTCAGATTTACAACTCCTTGCTTATTTATGTATCTATCTAGACATTGTTTTTAAAACAATACAAAGATATTACATTTTACCTATTTTAATAAATAAATACTACACTGGAATATTTGTTGAGTTTATAGACTTATAGTCTATCTATTTATTCTAATAATTAAGTAACTCGTTCATATGGCACAATTTTAACATGTGCACGTAGGATATTTTCTATGTGGCAAACATTCCTTCAATCTCAATGATTTCTAGCAGGTTTAATTCGGGTCAAAAACTCAATGCTTACACCCGACTTTTGGATCCTCTAGATATTTTCTAACCCTTTCTGCGCATCTCTTCTTCTCAACGATATGTTATGTTCTTCAATTGAGAAATGAAAACTGAGATTGAGCAGTGGTGATCCATCAAGCAAGATCAAAACTTTTAGTCTTCTTCGATGGCACGTATTCTTCTACAACATCCATGCTAGCGTGCTTCAATCGCTATATCGATTGATGATAGAGGTGGCACAATGAGATCTTCTTGGTTTTTGGCCTTTAATCTAACGACAATTAAATTTCTAGTTAAATGCTCTCATGTGAGTTGCACATGAGGACATTTTGCTTATTTTACCTTTAAAAAACCATTTTTGTAACAGTATTATTATTTAAATTTTTTTATTTTTTATCACGATTTTGTTTCAGAATTAATTAATTAAGATCGTTTGTGTCCTCATAAATATCCTTAAAATCATTATATGGGTAGGTGTTGTTTTTTTATAAACATAACGTAAACACTAAACTGAAACTTAGAGGAGATGTAATTAATCTACAAGGTGTTTATTTAATACTATTATTATTGACTACTTTAATATTTAAAGACACCTGAACCTTGAACCTTGATCCCCCTCATGTTAGGTGAAACACATCCTCATGCAAATAAGATTAAAGCAAAAATTTTTTATAATACTTTCGGGTTGAAAAGTCAAATTACTAACTATTCTGAATACTTTTGATATACTAATTATTATGACACATATTACTATTTCTTCTTTTTAACGGTGAACTTTATTAGAAAACGATCGATCGACTAGCCTAGTAACTGTACAAACGAGTTGAAAAGAGTAATTAAACCAATCTTAAAAAGATATCTAACTAAAAAGAGTATGACACATATAATTACCTAGCAGCTAAACTTGAAAGATATCTGATTAATTAAACAAACAAGTCATTAACAATCCATTAAAAGGCTTTAAAACTAAAAGTACTGGTCACTGATGACCTTAGCTTAATTTATAAACATCCTTCCATACAACATGCACTCCTACATATTATAAAAACAAAGTTTATATATATATATATATATATATAAAACAACACATGTACATAGATAGAACAAACACTTACATACAATACATATGAAAATAAAAAAGAAAACAAAAACAAAGATCGATCTCAAAGAAAGCAGTGCATCACACACATGTAAACGTAGTATGGTAGCTACGGGACGGATCACAAGGCCTCTTGTTGATCATCAACATCTATAGAAACAAAGTTGTCACCCACATTCAACTCCTCATGTTGATCATTAACATCTAGCTCCACATTCAACTGATCCTCTTGTTGTTGATCATTAACATCTATCGCGACAAAGTTGACATCCACATTCAACTCCTCTTGTTGATCAACCCCATGTGCTTCTTCTTCTTCATCTTCATGACTAGCATTAAAAATGCATACAACTTCATGCACGTGAATGCTTCTAAGGGAGTCATATAACCACCAAAAAACGATCTTTATCATTTGAAACAACAAGTCATCCCAGGGAGCCATGCATACAATTATAAAGGAATTAGCAATCCAAAAGTGTGGTGTTGACAAAAAGAGCAAGCATAAGAAACATATCGTCACTGAAACTGACAAATCTACTGCTTGAAAACGGAGAATAGTAGAAGTTATCGTTAGTTGAAAGCTGAGTGGAACTTTGATGGATGCAAAGAGAAGAAATACATCGACGATGATGGCAGAAGTGTAATGAGAGAAGAGAAGATATGCAAGAGGTAAGAGAAGAAACCGCAAATCTTGATTGAACACCATGTATATATGTGAAAGCTTTTAAGTGATTGCCTGAAAATGGAGTAGAGAACTTTTTATTAGTTCTAAGCTGATGAATAGAATTGAAGGAGAAAGAATATTGTAATGCAGTTGGGGTTAGTCAAGTATTTATAATAAATCCTTGAAGGGGTCAATTAAGGTCTATGGTTCATGGTTCATGGTGCAAGAGAACTAACGAAGGCAAAAGGTGTAAGGAATTGAAAGGGGACAATTAGTGTCACTCACATTAACATATCCTCTTCTATTTGCACCACACCAAAATAATTTCATTTGCATCTTTGACTTGAACTTTATTTTTAAGTTTTTTATTAAACTCATCATTTTGTTTTTTAAAATCAATTTTTTTATATATAATATTTCATATAAATATGAATATATATTTAGTATATGTTTTACATTTTATATGTATTTAATTGTGTGATATATAAAATTTACTACAAAGTCATGAGTTTCATCGATCCTAAATTTCTAATATATTGTTCTCTTCTTTCTTTAAAATTTGATTTCTCATACATACTCTTAATATGTACGATTTTTATGAAGCTTGTGACAACAAATTAATTTGAGTGAATTGCTTTTTGCGTCCATGTGTGTTGTTAAATTTAGCGATTTGCGTTCCTATGGTTTCAAAACCGTAACCTGCCCCTATTGTTTCATATTTGTCTCCGTTTGCACCCAAAGCTCTAACTCCGTTAGATTTCTCCGTTAACTTTAAGTAAATTGACAAAAATACCCTTGTTCATACCAAAATTTAATATAAATAACCCCCCTCAAATTCCCAAACCCACTCCCACTTCATCTCCTTCAACCGCCAACACCTAATTCCTCCAACCACCATCATCATCTTCTCCAACCACTACCATCACGATCTCCTATAATATTCTCACGCTTCAACAACAACTTCAGCGATGGCTTGCATCAATGGTGGCCATTGAACTCCGTGCATGATGTTGAAATCGAGTATGTGAATGTTTTGTGGATCTAGTTGTTGTTGATGGTCATGACGAAGATGATGATGGTGATGATCAATGGCTTCTAAGATTGCTTGATTAGCTGTGAGTTGACGAAATCTGATGAAAGGTGTGATTTGGTTGAGGGATAGGTATGATGATTGGAGGATTGGGTCATTAATGTGCTGATTGATGAAGAAGATGGTGGTGGCGGTGGTGGAGGATGGCGGTGGAGGCGTAGGGAGAGGGATTTAGTGAAAGAGTGGATAAGGCGGTGGGTGGAGTCGTCGTAGGCGGAGGAGTTGGTGGAGAGGATGGAGATGAGGCGGTGGGCGGCGGTGAGATCAGAGCGGGAAATGAGTTGTACGGCGGAGAAGAGGAGTTGCCGGAGGTGGAAGGAGGTGGGTGGGTCTTGATGGTGGCGGTGGAAGAAGGTGGTTGGGTGGTGGTGTTGTGGTGGTGGTGGTGGTGGATCTTCTTCATTGTTTGTGGTGTGATGAGAGTGGGAGGATGAACCTAACATTTGGATGACTGGTTATTTAAGTTAGGGTGTGTTGTATATCGAACCCTAAAATGGTAGCTAAAGAGTTAAAGCTTTGGGTGCAAATAAGGGCATTTTTGTCAATTTACTTAAAGTTAACGGAGAAATCTAACGGAGTTAGAGCTTTGGGTGCAAACGGAGACAAATATGAAACAATAAGGGGCATGTTACGGTTTTGAAACCACAGGGACGCAAATCGCTAAATTTAACAAAACACAGGGACGCATAAAGCAATTCACTCAATTAATTTACTCGTGTTCGACTATATGTATTGTTAGGGCTGTAAGAGGGTGGGCGAAGCAAGTTGGATCGTTTATATTAACAAGCTGATGAAATATAGAGCTCGAGGTTGGTTTATAATACTTGAGGTTAATTAGGGCTGTAAATGAACCAAACGTTCGGCGAACAATTCGTAAACCATTCAGCGCGCAGGAAGTCCGTTTGTTTAATAAACAAACAAATACGGACAAGAATTTTGTTAGTTAAGATAAACAAACGAACATGAACAAAGTCAGCGTTAGTTCATTTGTGTTCGTGAACGTTCGGTAATGCGTTTGTGAACGCTAGTTTATTTTTGGATAACTATTATTAAGTACTTTTGCATGAACTTTATGTTATTATGGTATTAACAATATTTTTTGTATTTTTTAAAATAATATATGTTTGTTTCTGTTTGTTAATGTTTATTTGTGGTTGTTTGGGTTCGGTTATAAATTTAACAAACAAACACGGACATCTTATATTTCTTAACAAAGAAACATAAACTTCGTTTGTTATGTGTTCATAAACAACTTACTAGTTTGATAATAACTTAACAAATGAACATAAACAAAGCCTTGTTTTGTTTGGTTCTATTACAGCCCTACTTAATTGAGTTAAGTCGAGCAAGCTTATTTAATTTTATTAAATCGATTTAAGTCAATTTTATATTACACAAATTGATATTTATAACATAAATAAGTAATGTTTTTCTATTTGTTTAGCTTTATCTAGTTGAAATTTGTATTTTTATTTATATTAATTGTTTTGTTATTAAAATATGTCAAATTAGTCATATTGTTACGGTGTATTGGAATATCAGGCCGATAGTAAAGTTAAATTTAGATAACATAACGTGCTTTGATTAAGTTATAACTTATATACAATATATATATGTACTAGTTTATTGCTCGCGCTACGCTCGGGAACACAAACTTAAGAGGTGATTTTAAGGATATTTATTACGATTTCAATCAGTTTTGAGACAAAACTGTGGTAAACCAGAACAAAAGATTTACTTTTAAAAATTATTAATTAGTATAACAATATTATACTCAAATTAAAAAGACTTAAATGTTTAGTTTTATGGTGTAGTTTATTTTAAAAAAACTTTGTATATAAAGTTTATGTATGTTTATAAAACACTTAGATCTTTAACTATATATTATTACCAACTTTATTTTTAACTTTCATTTTTATACCCTATCAAATAGAAACAGACTCATTTATATCCTTAGTAACAGAGGGTTAAAAATGTAATTAATTTTAAATTTTTTAAAATTCTCCTAGATATTAGTGAAACAAAATATAATTAGTGTTGTTATTATAATATATTTTATATACATATCATAAATAAAAAATTGTTATTGCGAGAATTTTTATATCCTATCAAATAAAAACAAACTCATGTATATATATCCCTAGTAGTAGAGGGTTGAAAATATAATTATTTTTAAATTTTTCAAAATTCTCCTAGATATTTGGGGACCAAAATTTAATTAGTGTTATTATAATATATATTATATATATATATATTTTAAATAAAAATTCATTATTGTGAAAAAAATTCTCAAATAATATCACATAAGCTAGAAGCTTTAAAAAGATAACACTTAAGCTTTTTTTGTTTTCTAAATTATATTAGAGATTGATTTAAATGAGTCAAAGAACCGAACTTTACTTGTCTCGTGCCCAACTCATTCACAAATGAATCAATTTCAAACAAGTTTTCAAGAAGCCATAAAATTTTCAAACGTTGCCGGATTTTGTTATTTTATTCGAATGCAAATTTTCACATAATTTTCATATTTAGCAAAACCCATAACAAAGTTAAGAAATAAATGTAAAAAAAAAAACTAAAAAGAGATTTAACAAAACCCTTAACAAAATCTATATAATATTTCAAGGTTTTAAGGGAGTCAATTTTTAGAGGGAAAACATTTTTGTTGTATAATAAGAAGTTTAGAAGGGAAAAATTAAGTGATTAATTTCACCATGCATGAGTTTATGGAACCAAAATTCCTAAATGTTAAGTATTTACAAATAATTAAACATAATAATTATGATTTTTTTTATAAATATTACTATTTTAGTGCCCGCGCTACGCTCGAGAACACAACATTCAAGTGATGCTTTTAAGGATATTCATGAACGTTCCAATACGTTTTGAAACAAAACCGTGGTAAACCGAAACACGAAATATATTTTTAAAAATTAAATTTTTAGTATAGCAATATTATACTCAAAATTAAAAAGAATAAAATGCTCAGTTTTATGGTGTAGTTTATTTTTTTTTAAATCCATATAAAAAAGTTATGTATATTTATAAAACACTGAGGTCTTTAATTGTATATTATTATTAATTTTATCCATAAGTTTTATTTTCACACCCTATCAAATATAAACCGACTCATGTACACCCCTTGTAGTAGAGGGTTAAAAGTATAAATACTTTTTAATTTTTCAGAATTCTCCAAAATATTAGGGGACCAAAAATGTAATTAGTTTTATTATAATATATTTTATATACATATTTTAAATAAAAAAATCATTATTATGAGATAAACTCTCAAATGATGCCACATAAGCCAAAAGCTTTAAAATAGTGCCACATAAGCTTTTTTGGTTTTGCTATATTATATAAAGACTAGTTTAGTGCCCGTGCTACGCTCGGGAACACAACATTCAAGTGATGCTTTTAAAGATATTCATGAACGTTCCAATAAATTTTGAAACAAAACCGTGGTAAACCGAAACACGAAATATATTTTTAAAAATTAAATTTTTAGTATAACAATATTATACTCAAATTAAAGAGAATAAAGTGCTCAGTTTTATGGTGTAGTTTATTATTTTTTTTAAATCCATATAAAAGAGTTATGTATATTTATAAAACACTGAGGTCTTTAATTGTATATTATTATTAATTTTATCCATAAGTTTCATTTTCACACCCTATCAAATATAAACCGACTCATGTACACCCTTTGTAGTAGAGGGTTAAAAGTATAAATACTTTTAAATTTTTCAGAATTCTCCAAAATATTAGGGGACCAAAAATGTAATTAGTTTTATTATAATATATTTTATATACATATTTTAAATAAAAAAATCATTATTATGAGATAAACTCTCAAATGATGCCACATAAGCCAAAAGCTTTAAAATAGTGCCACATAAGCTTTTTTGGTTTTGCTATATTATATAAAGACTAGTTTAGTGCCCGTGCTACGCTCGGGAACACAACATTCAAGTGATGCTTTTAAAGATATTCATGAACGTTCCAATAAATTTTGAAACAAAACCGTGGTAAACCGAAACACGAAATATATTTTTAAAAATTAAATTTTTAGTATAGCAATATTATACTCAAATTAAAGAGAATAAAGTGCTCAGTTTTATGGTGTAGTTTATTATTTTTTTTAAATCCATATAAAAGAGTTATGTATATTTATAAAACACTGAGGTCTTTAATTGTATATTATTATTAATTTTATCCATAAGTTTCATTTTCACACCCTATCAAATATAAACCGACTCATGTACACCCTTTGTAGTAGAGGGTTAAAAGTATAAATACTTTTAAATTTTTCAGAATTCTCCAAAATATTAGGGGACCAAAAATGTAATTAGTTTTATTATAATATATTTTATATACATATTTTAAATAAAAAAATCATTATTATGAGATAAACTCTCAAATGATGCCACATAAGCCAGAAACTTTAAAATTATGCCACATAAGCTTTTTTGGTTTTGCTATATTATATAAAGATTATTTAACCCGTGTGTAACACACGAGTATTAAACCTAATGTATAGAATACATTGATGATGTGTTTGGATTGTACGTGTATTTATTATATAAAGATATGAAGCCTTGAAGGGTCAAGGTTCAAGTTCGAAGTGCAAGGGAAAGCAAAAGGTGCATGGAAGGTGACATGGGTTTCTTATAGCACCGGTCATCTATTTAAATAAAAAATATTCTATTTACATATCGTCAACGTCAAATATATGTTTATGTCTATATTAAAAGTATCATTTTATTTTGATAAAAATGTACTTTTGGTCCTTTATATTTATATAAAAATACACTTTCAGTCCTTTAAGTACAAAAGTCATAATTAACATCCTTTGTTAATTGTTTTCTAAGATATTATTATTATTATATTCAAATTAAACAGAATTAAGCGCTCAATTTTATGACATAGTTTTTTAAAAAATTATGTCGTATAAAACGTTATTAATGGTTAAAAAATACTAAAGTATTTAATTGTAGCTTATTACTAACTTTAGTGTAAATTACTTTTTGTATACCTGAGTTTTTTAAAAAATAATGGTTTAAAGCCTAAAGTTTAAATCCGTCTATTTGAATCCTGAGTTTTCAATTGTACTTCAATTTGTATACATAGGGCTAACACCGTGTATATACTATGTTGAATATCAAGTCACATTATGGGTATCTTGGAAAATTTCATATTTTAATTATTATTAAATAAAAACAAAACACATACTTTACCAAACCTCTCACTTCTATAACTATTACCGTCAATCAAACTCCATCATGTTAGTTTGAAGTATGCAAATACAAGTAAAATTGAAAACTCAAGGTTTAGATAGACAGATTTAAACTTTAGGCTTCAAACCGTTACTTTTTAGAAAACTCAGGCATACAAAAAGTAATTTACTCCTAACTTTATTAATAAGTTTAATTTATATATCTTATCAAATATAAACCGACATATACACACCCTAGTAAAGAGGGTTGAAAATATGACGACTCTTAAGTTTTTCTAAATATTAGGGAGGCTAAAATGTAATTCGTCTTACTATCTTTTTATTATACTAACAAAACACTAACTTTTTGCAACATGTCATTTTCTTAAGCATGACTTATCATTACTGCATCACTTTATCATATGTGTCACTCTTACATTAGTTATCTCAACTAAATTAGAAAATGGTTATCGATTGAATCAATTTTGCATAACTATTTATTAAAATTCATTTTCTTTAATATCATAAAGTTTGAATTTAAAATTCAAAGTACAATTTTTATTACCTATTTTAAACAACGTTAAGGAATTTTAAACTTTACACAATATAAATTGAATTATTTAACGAAGAATTCATACAATTTCGCAACCAATATAGTAAATTTAAAATGTAGAAATGCTACATCTCGTCAACATAATAGTATATGTAAATTTTATTACCTTTTATTAATTTAAAGTTTAACTTAAATTCGAAAAACTATACAATTTTATACCAAGTTATTTTAAATATATATTATAATATATTTTTATTCAATTCGTGTGTTACACTGGTATCTAATCTAGTTATATATTATTATGGATGCATATTCATATTTTAATTATAAAATTATTATTATGAGAGAAACTTTTAAATAATGCCAAGTAAACAAAGCAACCCTAAATGATTGACACACAAGCAAATTCATTTTCCTTAATTTTAATAGAAAGAAGATTCAAAACAAGAACGAAACAACTCTAGTGTATAACGTCCGGAAACAAAGTGTTGCAGGTTTAACACCAAAGAAACATTAAAGTAAACGGAGATGATGATCGGAGTCGAGTAGCACCAGAGAATGTATCGAGAGCAGCTGAAAGGGTTTGTGTGTGATTGTTTGCATGAAGTGCACTAACCCTAAAACAAAGCGACGTTATATATGTTGGACATGAATTGTAGTCTAATATTATCAACATAGTAAAAGTCAACAAAAGTCAACGTCCGGTCAAAGTTAACGTAAAAAGTCAAATGGCGCATTAGAGACGAAGAACCGAGTCAAGACGTTGAAGTTGTTTATGTCTAGGATCGTTAATGTAATAAATATATTTTGTGTCAACAAAATATATTTAACCTAGTTTTAGACATGTTTTAGCCTTTTATTTGTATTAATTCCATTTATCATGTTTTAGTCTAAGTTTAGGGTACTAATTGTCATTAGTCCAAAGTGTCATTAGGCTATAAATAGTAAATGACAATTAGGGTTTCAGGGGGTTTGAATGAGTCATTGATTGGGGTTTCCACTTTGTAAATCTGATGCAATCAAATTAAAGATCAAATATGAGTTTTTCATTGTGTTCTTCATGTTCTTCATCTAGTTCATCAATATTTTATCCTTTTGATCCAAATCTTCATCATATTACTGATTCAATAGTGTTTTGGGACCAACAATTGGTATCAGAGCCTAAGGAGATCCAATTAGATCATTTTATTGAAGATTTACTGCTGTTATTGAAGATTTATGAAGAAATTTTAGAGGTAGAAGAAATGGTTTTAGAGTGAAAAAATAGATCTGGTGGGTTTTAGAGAGAGAAACCAGATTTGATTTCAAAAATCATCAGATCTACATCAACCAACATAAAATCTCAGCAAAACAACAACATATTTGTGATCTACAAGCTGAGATCTACAAGAAAAGAAGAAGAAATCATCAGATCTGAGATTTTCTCTCACACACAGTGTGTGTGTGTTCTTGGTGTTCTTCAAATCTGCAAGACCAGCGAATCTAGTTAATATCTGAACGAAAGTTCAAAATTTTGAGCGAATCTATACCAAGCATTTGCATAGATTCGCCCGTTGTTCTTAGCGAACCTATAAGTTCGCCCGACACTTTGTAAGCCGGCGAACCTATACGTTCTTGCAACACTACCTTGCTAAACTTTCCGGATCTGAGCGAATCTACCTTCTGTTGACTTATTTCTTGCACCAACATTCAAAATCCACAAACACTACACAAGATCTACAACCAAAACAAACCCATTAAACCATAAACCATTTAACCCTACCCACTACCAAATCCATACCTCAACCAAACCAAAACACAACCATAAACATTAGATCTACAACCATTATCATATCTTAACCATCCCATGACACCCACCAAAACCCATCAACCGAAACCATCACCAACATCCACCCCTATTGTCGGTTAACTCCAACAAAACCAAACCAAAACACAAAACCAACACTTAACCCAAACCCGTACCACATAATCACCAACCATAACCAAACCATTTCAAACATGTCGAAACATTAAAAACCATAACCATAACCATAACCAAACACATCCACACTCGTTCCATCTCGTGCATATCTTCTGTCACACACATCAGATCTGAACACAAAACCATAATCATCACCATCTACAACGTAACCGTAACAAACAAAAAAAATAGAAGAAGAAGCAACTGTTGTGTCGAGTTTCTGTGGTGCGTGTGCTGTTGTTCTTACCTCGAGCAAGATCAGAAGTTATTGTTGTTGTTTGTGTTCTTGATATTGAAGAAAAAGAAGAAGAAGTGTGTGTGCTTGTTGCTGTGTTGAACGTGGAGCAGAAAAAGAAGAACAAGCTGCCATTTTCTTTGTCATTTAGGAAGTCGAGCAGAAGCAGCAGATCGATGGTTGTGTTCATGTGAGTGTGTGTGTTCGGATATAGTGAGAGAGAGTGTGTGAAGAGAGTTGTTGTTCGTGTGTGTTGTTGTTGTTTGGAACCGAGTGAAATCAAGAGAGAGAGCTGCTGTGTTTGAAGCTGTTCATGTGTGTTCGTGTGTGTGTGTATGAACCGTAGATTGAGAGAGAACAAGGAGAGAGAGTTCGAATTTTGTTGTTGTGTGTGTGTGGATCATGTTCAGAGAAAGAGAGATTGTTGTGTGGTTGTGGTTGTGTTTGTTGTTGTTTTAGAGAGAGAGAGAGATGAGATGAATTGAGTTGTTGAGTGTTGTGTTGTTGTTGTGTGTGTGGTTGTTGTGTTGATGTTAAGTTGTTTTAATATTAGGGTTAGGGTTAGGTTTTAAGTAGTGGGTTTTAGTCTAGTGGGTTGGGTTTTAGTTAGTGGGTGGGCCGAAAATTAGGGTTGGGTTTGGTGGTTTTTAGGCCGTGTTGGTTTTTGTTCGTGTTACTTATCGCTGGGTGTTGAATTTAAAATTTTATGGGCGTTTTCGTTAAAGTCGTCATTAAAATTTGAAAAAGTGACGTCTTTTGGCCGGGTGTTATTATTGTTAATCTTTGGGCCAAAAGTTTGTCATTTAAGTTAAGAGTTTTGTCACTGGCCGGGTATTAGTTGTTACTATTTTTGGGTCAAAAATTTTGTTCATCTGAGTTGAAATATTTTTTTGTCAACGGCCGGGACTGTCTAAAATTTATTTTTAGGCCAAATTTTAAACAGGTTATCGATTAAAAAAAAATGGCTTATGCAGAACTTTTTAAATCCTTCGAATCTGATGATCTCACAATGGCACAAAGCCGGTTTGATAATTTTGCAGTTTTAAAGAATGAAAGGATGCCTGAGTTTCTCGATCGATTTGTGATGGTGGCAAATAACCTGAAGAAGCATGATCCAGAACTCGGAAATCATGAACGGGTTAAGAGATTGCTTGATTCTCTCCTACCAAAGTGGAGTTCACATGGAAAATCGATTAGAAGAGAAAGAGGATTTACTGATTACAAACTGGTGGATGTGATAGACATATTAAAATCTTTTGAGTTGGATATCAAAAGAAATGAGTTTTACCAAGCTGTTCTGCATCCTCAAATCAACACGATAAATACTGACCTCATCTCATCGGTTACAAGCATACTTGATTACAAAACTGAATTGACCGAAAGACTGAAGTCAATGAGATCTGATTCGAAATCGACTGTAGAGATAAGGGAGAACGTCATAGAAAGTTGTGTTGCTTCGAAAGCTGATAATGAGAATAAATCTGATTGTGAGTCAATTGTTAATGATAAAGATGAGAAAAATAATGAAGGAAAGAAGGAAGCTGAGGATGAAGAGATGCTAAAGGCAAAGGAAGAGGAACTGAAAAGAAATACAAGGGTCTGCAATTGTGACAAGGCACTGGCTGTTGAAAAAGTCATTATGGGACTTCCTTATGAGACTGTTCAAGACATGTGTTCATCTGCATGCAGAGTTCGTCTTTTTGGTGTGTATGAAGCTAATAGACTTTTGTTAACAAATCAAGCTGAATTAACCACCATAAATACTGAACTTAAGAAAAATAAAGTTTCTTATTCGATTAAACTCAAAGAAGCGTTGGCTGAAATTGAACTTTTGAAAAGAAATCTTTATGAACGAAATGTTGAAATAAATCTTTTAAGTGAAAGACTCATATTTGCACAGTATGAATCCACAAAACTTCAAACAAAACTTGATAAGTGGACTTTCGCTAGTATGAAAATGAATGAGCTTGCTTCAAAACAAAGGGGAGCTAGTGTGACATCTGCCCCAAACCCGCACCCGAATATCCGACTCGAACCCGAAGTATTTATCTTTAAATTTGGATATGTATTTATTTCTTTCAAATGTAACGCTTTGATATTAAAGATATATATAAATCCGATTGAACGTTACGTTATTCTCGTATTCGATATCTTATTGACCAAGTTATTATTTAACGGTTACCAATTAATTTCTAAGTTATAATAAGCTATATCTCAAAAGAAAAATACATATATATATATATATATTGTAGTTTATAAAGAGATTTTATAAATATAAGAACTATAATGCTCTCAAATAACCCTCTAACGCTTAAAACAAGCCAAATATATAAAAACGTCCCTTATGCAAATGATACGTCTCAACTCGGTTAAGTTAGTAGTTAACATAATTTATAAACTAACTTTATGCCAAAACTACAGCTTTTGAAACTTAAACTAAAAGCTTTTAACTATAAATAAACCATCTCAAACTGCAGGGACCAATAGTGTAAATTTATACAAAACCCAGCCAAATCCCCCCTGCGCTTGCCCCGTTTTTCCGGCCACCTGTTTTCCGGCCAAAGCCGCAGCTCTGGCGACCCCTTTCACGCATCTTTTGACCATTCCCAATCAAATAGCACTTTCCTAAACCATTATTACCAAATTTCGAACCCCCATTAACGTCAAAAACAACGCGGTTACACCCAATTGACACGATTTGATTATGTGATTCAAAACTAAAAACCTCATTCCCGTAATTAGACCTATATCAATCAATTAAACCTTCCAAAATCTTTCTTTACACTCGAAATTCCTTTCTATAACACCAAAACATCTTCATTTTTGTGAAATCACCCGAATCAAAGCAAACAAAAATAAATTCCGGCGACTGCATCATTCTTCACCTTTTGGGCATCATTTATGGTAACGTTTACACTCGTTTTATTCCCCTCGATCATATACAACTCTCTAACACATCAATTTAATCTCGTATCAATTCCAGATTCACAAAAATCATCAAGAACAGTCGAGTTGTTCATCCTTTTCGAAACCATATCAAATCATCATCAATCTGTAAGTTCTTTATATCAAAATGATCGTGAGATCATGGGGATTAAAATCCCTACGTTTGTTTTGGTCTTGGATTAACAGATTAAACGAATTTGATGGTTTCTTGATTCTAGGGTTTATGTGGAAATGGGTGTTGATGGCTATTAATGGTTAAAATAACTAAAAACGAAATGAAGAACAAAAATATATTCTGGTCTGGTGGTTGGGTAGTGTTGTTGTAGACAAACAGGTCATGGGTTCGAAACCCACTTCCCCCATTTCTTTAGTATTCATATTTTTCACTTTTTAAACGTTTAATTATATTTTTCTAATAACCTAATAACATATTTAAGTTAAAACTATTTTTATAAGCTTAAAAGCATAAGTTTAATATATATATATATATATACCAACTTATAATGTTACAAATATTTTATAAAAAACCAAACATGGATGCTTATAAAATGTATATAACACGAAAATACTATTACGGCTCGTACTAAAATCCCAAATTTTAATTCAAAACCCTAATTCCCAATTTGTAATTTAAAACCCTAAATCCCAAATCCGAAACCCTAGATCTCGGACTTTTGATTCTTATTACTATTGTTTCGTTTCTAAGTTAGGGTTTTTCCCAATTAATTAGGTGATACTAATACTTGGGCAACTCTCGGTTCGTTATTGTTGCGTTTCTATTTCGGTTATCTATTGCACTTCAAGGTGAGTAAATTCACTCCCCTTTTTTACTTTTACATTTTGGGGCTGAAATATGTTCAATTACTATTCAATGTTTTCGGTTTTCGTTTCTTTGTTTCTATTTTCAAATGAGATCATTAAATGTGTTAGTCTTGTTCCGGGAAAGATGCAATCCTTATGTGGTAGTTTAAAGTAGTATTGTTACTTAGTAATCCCACTGGTACAATGTTAGCGCTAATGGTTTGACAAACCCACCTGCATTTATTTCAAAACAGGTGATTTAAACCCGGCCATTCAAATTTCAATGTTACAAGTTACTATGTTACAAGTTGCTATATATACAATGATACAAGTTGCTATGCTATGTTGCTATGTCCCTTAGATGCTTAAATAATTATTGATAACTTATATCGAGACGGTTACGTGACGGTTGCTAAAAAGGTTATCTTTAATTAATAACATGAGTTGGTTCCTCATGACAAACGATTACAAGATGCTATACAATGATGCTGTTCGATGTGTTCAATGTGTGTTCAAGGTGTCATGGTCGAGAATGATATGAAATAGCTATGCATGTAAAATTGCGCAACATATTATGATGATCTCGGATTTTCTATACTATTATTTATCAACTGTGGTTTACTCACTAGCTTTAAATAACTAACTTTATTTTTACATATTTCAGGTGATATTGAGCGTTTATGCTTTCGAGACATTTAGGATGCTTATTGGACCTAGAATAAATCGGAATTAAACATTATTAATTGTTGGCTTTTACTTCTGTTTTAATGCTATTTATTTCTCCTTTATGTCACAACAATTACTGCTTTAATGATATTAAAATATGCTTTTAGTGTGCCATGTGCTTTGTACTATTGATATCCAATTCCAGTGACAGCCCGGTGTTTTCCGCCGTCGGGCGGGGTGTCACAGCTAGGTTAAAAGATGGGGTTGGATATGACACAGATGTTCAGACGGTTTTTCCGCCTCCATTCACTGTGTGTTATTCACCAACACCTAAACCTCATCCTAAAAATGATTTTTTTGAACAAGAATCTAACAGTTTACATGCAGGTTTAGAGGGAGTTAATTTGAAGGAGGTGCGAGATGATTATGATTCTTCGACTGGTATGGGATATAGTAAAACGGGTACTGACAGTCAAGCTAATGATTGCTTAGTTCCTGTTGTTTCTAATCCTGTAACGGTTGTTACTTCTAATTTCTTTGATAAGTTTAAAGCAGGTGAAATTCCTACATTTGAGCCTGTCAGGAATGAGAAGGAAGAGTTAATTCAGGAATCACCTAATCATCAAGTTCCAATCATATCAACACACTCAATTCCCATCAATCAAGTTCCGTTAGAAGCAGAGGTACTTATTGAAGACTGGACAAGTTCAGATGATGAATCAAAGACAACGGAGAGTCATGGAGATTCAAAGATCCAAATGTCATCTACAACTATCAAATCTGAAATGCTTCCAAAACCTGAATCAAGACAAATTCGAATCTCACTCCCAGCTACAAAACAAGTCAGTCATCCATCAAAAGCTCAAAAGAAGAAGCCTTCTCCTCTGTCCATCCTATCTCAAGTTTGTAAAAGACTTGAGAACAAGCAATTGAAGATCTCATCTCCCATCCGACAAACCACAACTCAACAAAAGAATCCACAAGTTTGTTCCTCTTTCACTGCTCAACATAAGAAACCACAAGTCTCTCAACAAGTTGCATCAAGCTCGAAGAAAGCCCCACCCCCAACTGCTCCACACGGGCCAGTCAAGCATCAAAAGCCATTCAAGGCTTGCTTCAAGTGTGAAAAGGATGATCATGTGCTCAAGAAATGCCCAAAAGGACATGCTTCGGACGGTAAAGGCAAACATGTTTGCTTCTCTGGATCAGTGTCTAAAAAGAATCCTCCACTTGGTAAAGGTAAACAGGTTTGTTTCTATAAATTTCAAGTTAATAATCATACATCTTTGAATGGTCGGATGACAAACATTCCATCCCTACCTTCTCATATGAAGCCGGTTTCACATGACTCAAAGATGAATGTGCAACATCATCAAAACCAAAATCTTTTTCCTCGGGGATTAAACATAAAATGATTTCCAAATTTAACTCTTTCAAATCGAAAATGTTTGAACCTAAACAAATTTGGCAAATTAAAAAGAAAGAGGAAAAGATGATCGATACAAGAACAGATTGTGCGCCCAGGACCACGATGGCCTGGGTTCCCTTTTCTAACTAATCTGTTGATGAGTGCAGGAACATTTCAGGGGGACTGTTAGTAATCCGGTTTACTGACAGAGAATGTCCTTATTCAAAATTGAGGCGGAACAAACAGGTTATGGTTATGGTATCTTATCCACATTCTGGATCTTTCCTTGATTTTCACAGCCACTGCATTTTTCTTGATATATCATTTATAATCTTTTGATAGAGTAATATGGAAAGCGTTTCTTTGGTATTTTCTATTTTATATATTGTAGATAGTTAAAAAAAATGAAAAAAAAAAAAAATGAGGGAGCCTAACATTTTTACTCGTATTTGTGATCAAGTTTTCACATCCCTTTGTGGTCACTCTTATGTCTTTGAAAAATTTCAATTTTGCGCTAAAATAGAAATTTTGGGGGAGTAATATCTCAAACATATTGAATATCATTGTCCAAAATTCGTTTTGTGTAAATATTTTGTGTCCTTTGCAGGTTTCAGATATGTGTGGAAACCTCCTAAAGGAGGATATTGATTTGTGCAATGATGTGTCAATAGGCTCAGCCCGAATACAATTAAACAACAATTCTGTGATCAAACTAAATTCAATAAGAGCTCAGTGATGAGGAGTATTTTCACAGACATTTGGCCTGCACAAAGTAATAAGTTTTGACAAAAAGGGGCTGAGAGTATTTGTTTCGTGCTTGATTTTTTCCCAAATCAAAACCCTTTAGCCGTAGCCCTGAATGATGCATCTCGTTAGCTCTTCAGAATTTTATTTTCGTGCTAATCTCCTCTGCTATACGGAAGTATTGACCTGGAGTGATGATCTTCTCTGTTATATGTAAATATAGACCTGAAGCTCTCATCAGCACGCTCAGATGATCATCTCCTCTGTTATACGTCGGTATAGACCTGGAGCGCTCATCATCTGCAATCCAAATGTAAAGCTATGTTCACAATGTTTCTACATCAAGTTCATTGTTTGACATATCATACATAAAAATATGCTCAAATGTAAAGCTAAGCTCACAATGTTTCTACATCAAGATCATTGTTTGACGCTTCATACATTAAACCCAACTCTAGTTCACTCCCAAGAACATTCACCTTGATTATTACTTAATCTTGGTCTATGCCCACCCAAAAATTACAAAATCTCTCTGAATCATCTAAACTCAATAAGCCATGAGGTCAAAACAAGTTACTTTGCCGAATATATGTGAAAACCAAGTCGCTTGAGTATCTTCAAATCGAACCAAAACATGATAAGATCGTCACATGATTGTTTGTTGAAAGGAACAAGGCATGGGTTTAAATGAACAAACATATTGACAATCTTGCCAAGTCTATGTTTCTCCGGATGGTCGCTCGAAACGCATTATCTGATATCCTTTCGTGAAGTTTTTATTTTTATTTTTGGATTCTTGAGTCTTGTTGGTCGTGTGTACCTTATGTGATGTGTTATCTTTTTCTAAAATATTTGTGATCTTATCGGACTCGTCCTCTCATTTTCGAATTTTTAATTTTAATTAAAAAAAAACCAAAAAGATTTTCATTTCAAATTATTTTCAAGTCTTCCATATTATGCTATTAAAATGTTATCATTTTCACATGCATTTCACGGGAAATTCCACACACAAACGGACATGGGTTCGCTTGTTTTTCATACACAGATAAACACGGGTTTATTTATGTTAAATGAAATGATCTAATGAGAAATCTCGAGATTTTGTTTGTGATTGTGTTACAGATATTTGCTACAAATGATGGCCGATCATCAGTTTAGCAAACCACCTAACTAGAGAACCTGTTCCTCAAAGTTTGCAGAAGACACCGAGCTAGGAATCGTTCTCCTACATCTTCTGAAGCACTCAAGAAAAGATAGTTGGAAAGTCGTTCTAGATTTTACGAAATAATGCACGCAAAATGGGGGAGCATACAATATGGGGGAGCTTGTGAGATAAAGGATTTTCAGCAACATAATTTGACTTATCGGTGCTGAACACGATGCAAGACGTTGATAATAATAGACTATGGGGGAGTATTGTTGGACCTGAATTATAGTCTAATATTATCAACACAGTAAAAGTCAACAAAAGTCAATGTCCGGTCAAAGTTAACGTAAAAAGTCAAATGGCGCGTTAGAGACGAAGAACCGAGTCAAGACGTTGAAGTTGTTTATGTCTAGGATCGTTAATGTAATAAATATATTTTGTGTCAACAAAATATATTTAACCTAGTTTTAGACATGTTTTAGCCTTTTATTTGTATTAATTCCATTTGTCATGTTTTAGTCTAAGTTTAGGGTCCTAATTGTCATTAGTCCAAAGTGTCATTAGGCTATAAATAGTAAATGGCAATTAGTGTTTCAGGGGGCTTGAATGAGTCATTGATTGGGGTTTCCACTTTGTAAATCTGATGCAATCAAATTAAAGATCAAATCTGAGTTTTTCATTGTGTTCTTCATGTTCTTCATCTAGTTCATCAATATTTTATCCTTTTAATCCAAATCTTCATCATATTATTGATTCAATAGTGTTTTGGGACCAACAATATAGCAGCAATAATTCCAAGTTATACAACTTCAGTCTTTGCAATCTTCATGTTTACAAATCTAGTCCTTGATGCCTTTAGACACTTTCACATGTAGCCCCTCAACTTCTAATATCTTCATAATAAAACACTACCTATAATTCAAACAAAAGTTAAATAACAAACTAAAACTTAGAGTTGTTTATGATTATTATTGTAAAAGGTAATATCATTTTAACAAAATCAAATTGATCTATCCAACAATTTATGCACAAAATATTGCTTTATGTTGCTACAATAAGATTTATGGCGAGGATGATAGTAACGATATGTCTAAGTCCAGGGTATTGCTCGGTTATTAGTCTAAGTGTTTAAGATTAGAGAATGTTAAGAGAAGAGAGGAGTGAGGATGTGTGTGTGTTTTTAGAGTGGAGTGCCAGAGCCAATGTGAGAATGAATGTGTTTGTATCTTCAGATTTGTTACAACATATATACAAAAGATATTGTGTGTTGCCCACTCAAATCTGAATCAAATTTGAAATGTTCAGGAGCTCCTGGCTCGAGGCTGCCCCTCGACCAGCGCACCTTCCATTCGTGTAAGGCCTTTTCCTTTGCATTAATTGGGCTTAGTTTCCTTTTCCCATGATATCTTTTGAAGATATTATGGATATGTTTGAATGCTTGTTGTGGAAGCAAATGTCAGAGTACTGTAGCGTCACTATTCACGTACCGGGCTTCTGGCTCCTCAACCATGTGGTCATATGACCTATGTCATCAGCCCCCAGTCATAAGCGCTTGTGATGTTTATCATAAGTGGTTGTGACTTAGAATTATTTGCTGGTTGTATTTAATTTTTGTGAGCTCCCAACTTCTAGCTGCCTGGTCCCCTGTTATTGTTCAGCAGGTGAAGGGATGTGGCATGTTTGATGGGGCGTGACAAGACCTGGTAGGTCTGCTGCACTTGATGAGATGGGCTTTCTAGCTCCCATCTGACCGTCGGTTTCTACTTCCCTTTTTCTAGGAATATGATATAACTTCATTTTTTATATTATAACTTCTCAACTGCTTTTCTTTTCAACTTTCTCCATTAATTTCTTCTCCTAAATCACCATTGCTATCTTTATTGCTTCTTCGATCATGGCTAAGAACGACATGAGTTCTCAATTCTCTCGCTTATCACAAAAAGAAGTTGATGATTTTTGTGTTCAGTTCGGCATCCCTTTATCGTTTAATCCCATGATTCCTTCATCCAAATCGCTGATCAGTAAAATGGTTCCTGGGAAAGTGATGCTTTACACTCGTCACTTTGAACACTCCAATCTGAGGTACCCTTTTTCGAAATTTTTCCTGAATGTCATTGAATATTATCATTTGTCTATTTGCCAACTGGCCCTTGTTGGTATCGCACGTATCATGCACTTCGAAATCACGTGTCGCGCTTTGGGCCATGAACCAGACTTGTTGGTTTTTCGTCGGTTTTTCAACTTGCCAAGAATGGCAATTGGTTTACTATTAAAAAGACTCGGGTGGAAAATGTGTTGGTGTCGCCTCAGATTAGAGGTGTACAAAGCGGGTTTCGGGCCCACCCCGGTTCAGGTTTAAACCCAACCTGATTTTGGTCAACAAAATCCCAACCTGGTTTTTGACCAAACCGGTTCGGATTCGGGTTGGGTTCCAAGGGGTAAAAACCCTACCCTATGGTACCCGGGTTGGGTCGGGTTGACAACCGGGTTGGCAAAAAACCCGGGTTGAGACCGGGTTGGAGTAAAATCCATTTTTGGATCAGATTGCTCATTGGATTTGGACGGTGGATCAGATTGGTCATTGGTTTTGTTGTACATGGATTTGATATATGGGCCAAACACAATAATACAACATTAATGCATTATACAAATGGGCCAATCCAATGTATATTAAACTAGTGTTTGAACCCGTGCTCCGCAGTGGTGACGTAATGGACGTTCGATTCTTCGCACGATTCTTCGCAAATAATAAAGAGAGCTTTTGCTAAAGCCATTGTTACAATCCAAATTAAGAGTCTAGTATGCTTGGTAGGATTAATAGCATGAGGATTTAATAGAAAGTTTTTAGCTAACTTCAAGTATCAAGTGGTAATAAACGGTTCCAAAACTCGATCCCTATAAATAGTACCAAATAGAGTACAAATGATGCAACTTTACATAGATTTCAAATAATAGACATAGTGTTGGTGTCTTCAAAGTTTTACCTAGCTACAATTATCAAATGAACAACATGATTATCCCACAAAAACTTCAAGTTGCAAATTTGCAGCCTAGTATGTACGGTTTAAGATGTTTTGAGTTCTTACCAAAGAAAGTTTAATCTTCGACTTGAATCACTTGAAAAGATCCAAACAGTTATGGTCAAAATTTCATCCAATAAACTCATAGTCAAATTATAAAATGATTATATATTTGAGATGGCAATAGTACCTGGAGTTTCACCAAAGCTTATAGAAAGTATAATATACTTGAGCTCTGAAATATGAGGCTACTTAATAGTTACATTAGTGTCAAGCGCAAACAAATATATTACCATAAATGTATTTGTTAATGCATTGCAAGTATTTAAATGATTCAAACCTATGCCTAAGTAGACCTACCTGACATATCTTCTGTAGAGATATAAATTAGCTTCAAACAATATAAAAAAATAAGTTGAATACAAATTAGCAAAGCTACATGAGTTTGTAGGTAGCAAAATCATTAAGCGCCAATCAATTAATATTACAAAAAAAAAAACTAATTATAGAACCTCTAATCGTTTGGATTGGAAATAGATGCAGAAATCATCCGCTTCAAGTAGTCTGTCAAACGAAAAAACACCATAATAGAGTTACTGATGTACCGATGGAACTCACCGGAAATTTAAGCCTAAATGGAGACAGAAACCATGAAAGTCGCTACACACCCGGGGACGGATTCAAGTAAGTGGGAGGGGGAGCCTAGGCACCCCGTAGCTTCAGTAGAACTTTTTATATATATATGTATATTTTTCATTAGTTTAAGACCCAATGAGTGGCACTTTTAAGAAGGTTAAAGATCAAATAGGTTCATGGTTATGGACTATGGGGGCCCACGTGCTGTAAAATCCAAAAACAAAATATCCATCTCCTTACACCGTTGATGTTTTTACATGTTTTACAAAATCAAACCAAGAAATTGAGAATAGGGATGACAGTTAGACCCGAATTCGTTGGAAAAACCCGAAACCTAAGACATTTGGGACGGGTCTGGGGTCGGGTCCATGGGTATAGGGTCGGGTCTGGGTCTTAAGTAAAAAAATTTCACGGGTCTGGGTCGGGTCTGGGTTACATGCTGGACCCTATTACCCGAACCGATTACCCGATAACATAGACCCGTAGACCCGCTAGCATACCCAAAAATAATTTAATATTTTTCATATATATGTTTAATTGTTTTTTTATATTACGTTTCCTATAATCCATTAACGTTTTTAACTTTTAAGTCTCGACCAAACATCCAAACCATTCTTTTTTAATAAGATTTTGTGAATTCTCAAGCACATTTGGACATTGTGAATTTATGATATAATGATAACTTGAAGTATTCTTTTAATTATATAATATGATGTATTTTATAAAAATAACAACGAGCAAACTCGACGGACATACCCAACGGGTAAGTTTTATGTGAAAAACGGGTAGGCCCGAGTACCCACGGGTAGACCCGAAACCCGACGGGTAAATACCCAACATAGACCCGACGGGTTTTGGGTCGGGTCTGGGACACCCATTTCTAATCGGGTCTGGGGTTGGGATTACTTAGACCCGTCCCAGACCCGACCCATTACCATCCCTAATTGAGAAACTAATAACCTATCTCATGATGACACCTTTCATTTTTATTTATATTTTCACAAACTTCTTAATCTATACAAGTTTTAATTTAACGACTTAAAATTTTAGATACACTAATGATAACGCTACGAGTTTAATGTTGTAAACAACTCTAAATATGGTAGAAATTAGGACCGAAAAAGAAACATTTAACTTCAATTGTAAGAAAACATAATTTAATTCTGTGCAACTTAAAACTCGGATAATATGTGATTATATAAAAAAATTGATTTTTAGTACTTTATATCCATAAATCCATATCAATGACCCTAACAGAAACTAGCTGCCATCAAGACTGAACGAGACGAGGAATAAAATCAAATCATGATAACCTTATTTTTACCATAAAAGCAGAAAGCATTCAAAAGAAGTGAGTGACTCAAGAACCATTTAGGCTTAACCATATTTTGCTCCCCATAGAGAAAACTTCTAGATCCGTCACACACCATCGGTGTGAAAGCTCACTAAAATCTAATGCTAACCAGATTTACATTACATATGCATTATGAAAAGAAAGTGAGAGGAGAGACGTGGAGAGAGAATAGAGAAGGTCTGCAACGCGTGTTATCAGGGCCGGTCCTGAAGATTTTTGTGCCCTGTGCGAAGCAGGAAAAAAAGACCCCAAGGCACTACCAGATTAAATTATATGAACTATACTTTTTAACCAAAAAACAACGTTTAATAAATAAACATAACTAGTAAAAGATCGGTTATCAAAACTTAATACTTCTTAGTTCATGTGAATCGACGGAAGATTTGGTAAATAAAACAAATAAAAATAATTGTCTAGAATTAAAAAAAGGAAATTAATATATAAAGAGGTGAATAAATAAATAATTAAACCAAAACTGATGGTTACCTATCGAAATTCCAAGTTTGTAGAAGAAAAAGAATCAAAATTCAAAAGTTTAGATGTGCACCAGTGCACAGACACCTTTTATGTCTTCCATATAAAATTTAGTTTTTTAATTGGGCCTGACATATTAAGTGAATACATTTATTAATTAAAAAAAGCCCATCTTTTGTTTTAAATACATTTAGGTTTTACACATCCCAAAAAGTCTTATTTCTTCATCTTCTTCACCAAGGTTCTGCAATAAATTAGTCGATGTTTCCATGCTTGGTTGATTCTTAAAATTCAAAAACACCCCTTTTGTCCATTCTTTTTCTTCCTTATTCATCTTTTGCGTCTCATCTTCTCAACCAGGCTCTGACGCCGGCCCACTGTCTTTGCTTGCCGGAAAAAAAACAGGCTGGTGATTTTTTTAACAATGGTGCCCCTCATCAAGATGGTGCCATGTGCGGTCGCTCATCCCGCACCTGCCCAGGGCCGGCCCTGCGTGTTATCTCCATGCTATAGTATTTGTACATTATGTTGTAAAAAGAATACATATGCTAATAAACCAAGTACCTATCGTTAATTGGTCTTGTCTTGTATCCTTTGCGTCACATCCAAGTGGTTTTTTAAGCAAATGCACATCTCCAACGCCGTTGGAGTTAGCCTTGTTCTCCTCACCGATAAGACCCTACCATTAAAAGAAAACGCCGATTCCGAAAATCACGGGCCATGGCGGATAGGATTGGAAATTCCGTTTCCTTTCTTTTCCACTAAGCCAAAAGATCAAACGACTCAAATTCCTCGGGATTCATAGTTATAAAAAATCGGTTCCCGAATACCTCCTGAGCTCACTACTTGGGGTATTACCCCTTTGTCTTTTAGTATTTTCATTTCTCAAGGTGTTATATAAATTAAGCATCGGGTTCCTCCTTGATGAGCTACTTGAACCCGAACCCGATGCCGATGATGATGCATGAATGTTTGATGTTGAACCATATTTTGAAAGGTAAACATATCAAACATGTTTTGAAGACTTTTGTGAAAAGTTTCTTTGGTTTTTTGAGAAAAAGTTGGATCATCAATGGCAAAACCCAAATCACTAGTTATTTCATCAATCAAGGTTTCAACACCCGGAACATTTAAACACGGGTTGAATGCCGCGGCACAAGTGAAAACGTTGAATTTTTTGAATTACCCAACGTCCCAATTTGGACCCAAGCAAAGAGAGTTTGTGTCGTGACATAACCTTCTATAATTTGTATATCTTTTTCTACTAACTTTAAAAATGTCACGTAACATATTTTTAAAACTAGTTTTGAAGTCATCGACTTGTTCCACATGAAGACCATCTTGAACCACCAAATTGATAATGTGAGCAACACACCGAGAGTGATAAAAAAACACCGTCACAAATCGGTTTATATTTAACTCTTAACTTTTCAACCGCGGTTGTGTTGTTTGAAGCATTATCAGAAGACATCGAAAAGATTTTGTTTTCTATTTTAAAAGTTCTTATAACCATTTCTAAAATTTTATAAATCTTGGCACCGGAATGTGGATATCCACACAATTCAAACGCAATCACCCTTTTCATCATTAGCCAAGATTTTGGATCAATCCAATGGGTGGTGACGCAACTGTGACTTCCGTCCCGATTCGTTTTCTTTTTCTTTCTTTATGTAAACCGAGCCGTCAAATAATAATGTAACCTTATGGTTTATTATGAAATAAAGGTTTACGTTATTTAAAATCTCTTTATATTAATATTTTAATTACCAATTTTAAGTTATAAAAAGATTTGTATAAAAATTTCTAAGGTAACAATAAGAAGTTTTATAAATAAATTGATAGTTAGTTAGTATGGTTAGTTAAGTTAACTAATTAATGATAAAACTAACTGCAGGGACCAATTACGTAATACTGAAACAAACATTAAACCTATTAACATCAACTTCAAACAGCTCGAAACATAAGGGGCCAAAACTGTAAAACTTTTTAAAATCCAAACCCCCACCCGCACACCCCGTGAATCCGGCAGCCGTCTCCGGCGGAGCTCCGACGACCTTCCGGCGAAGTCAAACACCATCAAATCACTCGTCCCAACCCGATTAAACCGTTATTTCGTCTCTATCCACTAGTTTCGAACCCTAGAACATCCTAAAATCCAGTTAAAACGTTTTTATCATCAATCTAAATCAAAACCCACCAAATCCGGCCAAAATTCAACTGCAAATCAACGAAATCAATCATAAAACCAAATTAACTTAAGCTAGAACACTCATGTAACAGATTATGATGAATTGGATAAGTTTAATTAGCAAATAACGGGATAAATCTTTCAAATTTAACTCAACTTCACCGAAACCAACTCGACCTAAATTCGATCCATTAAAGCCCATTTTAGTTCTATATATACTGTCTAAAACATTCACGAGACCTCACTTGATCTATCCGAAACATCAATTTCAGTTTTAACACACACAAACCGTCGATTTGATTCGCTGTTGTTAATGCCTCTGTTCATCAGTCAAACACCACCTCGGAGCCATTTCAGTCATAAGTTCCTTAGGGCTTTTATTCGTCATCAAAAATCAAGTGTATCTGCATCATCCTTTTCATCGCATCAATCTCTTGGATCATAAATTTAATCACGCAACAGCACACTTTGGTTCTTATAAATCTTCATCGACCAATCACGAATTCAGGTAATCAAATCCATCATTCTACTCATGATGAAACTCTGATTATTGTGGTGATGTCAGATTTCCTTTACTGATTCGATTCAGTGTTCAATTTGTGTGATTTGGATTTAGGGTTTATAGTGAATTTTGGGTTTAAGAAATTAAAAAGGTTATAATAATTTCTTTTCAGGATTTTAACAAAAGAACAGATTTGGTCGGATGGTTTGGCCGACTTAAAAACAAGCTTAAGGTCCAGGGTTCGATTCCCACTTGGACTGTTTTGTTGTTTTATTTTAATTTCAAGTTTTACAATTTAACTTCTTTTATTAACTTCTTATAATCATTTTAATATTACTATGACATTAATTATAAAGTTATTTATAAAAGTTTTATAAGTCAAATATATACATATATATGTTTTGTACAATAGTATATAAATAACACTTTATGTAACATTTGTTAGATTAAAAGATTAAAATTCTTTTAAAGGAAGTTTTAAGATTTAAAACGTACAATATGTCTAGATTTTTTTATAAAAGTCTACTTACGGATTATTGTATACCCTTGAGATTTTGAATTAAACATGTTTGGATTATTACTTATTTACGACTATAAATCAAGGTTTTATCTGATAAATTAAGTTTTTATAAATAAATGTTAAGTTATCATATCGGTCAGGTCATTTAAACGAAATATTAATTTTAATTATCTTTCGTATAGAGATAAGATTCATATACAAGTTTATCCACATATTACATATTAAATCAGTGTTAAAATAAATCTATACTATTTTATATTTTCGGTTGTAACATTTATGTACTTAAACCCAGATTCCCAATCAGAACCCTAGATTCCTAGATCGTTTTCAGTTACCATTTTAACATAGGATGACATCCTTTAGGTGATCCTTAAGGAGCTTCTTTGTGCCGTTTCAAGTTACTTTTATTACATTTCATCTAGCTTTTATCAGGTGAGTATTCATAGCCCCTTTTCTGGTTTTCAATTTGGGGTGATATCATGTGACCTATTTAATCAGATTTCAGATTTCAGTTTATCAGTTATTTCAGTTATTTCGGTTATCAGATTTCGTGTTATCATTAAAACAATTCATGTTATGTCTTTACTTGCAAATTATGTGTTCATAGCCTGATAGCAATTTTTGTGCAAGCGTAATCATTAATTTGTAGAAACCGACAGTTACTAATGGTAGATCTATTGGTCGAAAGGACCCACCCCCTTGATTCTTGGGTGATTATAACTGAGTATCATTATCATGTGGACCCCCCCTTTATCATTGTTCAAGGTTTGATTATGCGTTGTTATCTTGTATGTACATGTTTTGCATTTATAAGTTCTGACATAACGACATGAATTGACTTTTCTCTAACAGTGTATCTATATGTATTTCAAACCTATGTTTACTCACCAGCTAAATCGTTAGCTGACAAATACTATTTTTCACATGATTTCAGCCAGAGCAAGTTAGGAACTTCGGGATGCCACATGACTAAGAACTTGGACCTAGTTAATAAAATGTAGTAGGCTATTTAGATCTTCTTGTTTGAACTATTTGTTTTCTTTTGTTTGGATATACTAAATTGGATTTTAATAATATTGAAACAGTTTTTAGTACCATGAGCTACGAACAATCATTCACTTTCGTCCGCCTCGATGATTCCGCCATCGGTCGGGGTGTGACACAACGGTATGATTCCGGTAAATTGTGTGGCGCCGACCAAATATCGGAAGTTAAGTTTACACCGGTTGTTAAGTTTTCAAAAAGATTTAGTAAATCACTTTTTGCTTGTTGCCAATAACCGAGACAATCACGTCTAAGAGTGTTGCGACTTACATGAGTGTAGCGTGGTTGGAGTGTTTCTTGAATCAACCTTGTCAACCTCGGATTGTCAAAAAAATCAAACTGTGACACCCCGCCCGGCGGCGGAAACACCGTGCTGTCATTGGAATTTGATATCAATAGTACAAAGCACATGGCACACTAAAAGTATATTTTAATATCATTAACGCGATAATTGTTGTGACATAAATGAGGAATAAATATTCATAAATTCAGAAATAAAGACCGGCAATCAAAGTAATTTATTGTTCAATTATTCTAGGTCCAATAGCCATCCTATGTTTTGAAGGTATAAAACGCTCATACACTACCTGAAATATGTAAAAATAAAGTTAGCTAATTAAAGCTAGTGAGTAAACCACAATTCATATATAGTAATAAAGAAATCCGAGATCATCATAATATGCTGCGCAATTTTACATGCATAGCTATTTCATATCATTCTCGACCATGACACCTTCAACACATTGAACACACATCATTGTATAGCAACTTGTAATCATTTGTCATGAGGAACCAACTCATGTTATGAATTAAAGATAACTTTTCTATCAACCGTCACGTAACCGTCTCGATATAAGTTATCAATAATTGTTTAAGCATCTAAGGGACGTAGCAACATAGCATAGCAATTTGTATCATCGTATAGCAACTTGTAACATTGAATAGCAACTAGTAACATTGAAATTGAATGGTCGGGTTTAAATCACCTGTTTTGAAATAAATGCAGGTGGGTTTTTCAAACCATTAGCGCTAACATTGTTCCGGTGGGATTACTAAGTAACAATACTACTTTAAACTACCACATAAGGATTGCATCTTGCCCGGAACAAGACTAACATATTTTATGATCTCTTTTGGAAACAAATGAAAAACTAAAAACATTGTATACTAATTGAACATATTTCAGCCCCAAAAAATAAAAGTAAAAAGGGGAGTGATTTTACTCACCTTGAAATGCACTAGATAACCGAAATAGAAACGCAACAATATTGAACCGAGGGTTGCCCAAATATTAGTATCACCTAATTAATTGGGAAAAACCCTAACTTAGAAACGAAACAATAGTAACAAGAATCAAAACCTGAAATCTAGGGTTTCAGGATTAGGATGTTAAATCACAAATTGGGAATTAGGTTTTGAAATACAAATTGGGATTTATACGAACGTTGTTGTATTTTCGTATTTGAATATATATATTTTATACGAATCGTTTTTTTTTAAGTTTTCTTCAAACGATATTTATAATAATACTTATGAACCTAACCCATTATCATTAGTATATATGTATTAAGACTATATATAATTTTTAAGTTTTAAAAGTATATTAAACTTAAACTATGACATTTAGGTTATTAAAAATATAATTAAGTGTTTAAATGTTTAAAATGTGAAATTAAGGAAAAGGGGGGGGGGGCAAGTGGGACTCGAACCCACGCCCAAATCGTTAACAAATACAAGGTCTACCGCTAGACCAGATTAAGATTTTTTTGTTTAAACCTGTTTTTAAATTGATTTATTCCTTGTTAACTAATATAACCCTTGTTCAACATAAACCCTAGAACAAACAATCCCCAATTTGGATATGATTTCGCAACCAAAAAACACAATTGAATATAGGGCTTTTGATCTCAGCATAATCACGAGTAGAATGATGTACAACACTTACTTGTTAATCGACGGATTGATACGAATTGGAAAGGAATAAAACTTGACTGTTCCGAATCGATTCAATCAAAAATCTGAAATGGAATGATGAAATTGGAGAGTTGGGGAGTTGTAAATATTCAAGAGGACTAAAATGGGACTAGAACTAACCTATAATGATACTCCGAAGGTGCAGATCGACTATGTCGCCGGAAAAGGTTTTGGTTCGATTGATTTTGATGAGTTGCAGAGAAACATAATGCTTTTTAACGATTGCGGAGCGATAGTCGATGGTAGAGGATGGTTCGAGTGAGTTTTAATCGTTGTTTACGGTTCATGATTTCGGAAATGAGATTTCAATATGAACCCACAATTAATCCGCGCCTAATAGCTGTAATCACGCGTTTAATCATTTAAGGGATGTTCGAATCAAGTTATTAGGTGATTAGGAACGTTTTGATTGATCCGAAAATGGAAATGACGCGTGATTAGTGGCTCACCGAAGATGGGGATGGCTAGCCGGAAATCTGGCCGGATTTGCGGGGATGTCGCGAGGGTGGGGGGCTGGGTTTGTGTGACACCCCGCCTGGAGGCGGAAACACCGGGCTGTCATTGGAATCGGATATCAAAAGTAGGCAAAGCACATGGTATTTATTTATTAAGTTTAATAATGATATAGTAAGTTTAGTACATGAGTCTTAAATGGATACGACAAAAGTAATAAAATCGAAAACAGTAAATGCAAGTGTCTGATTTATAATTCTAGGTCTAAGGCAATCCTATGTCTTGGCAAAAGAAGCAAAATAATCATAAGCATCACCTGAAACATGTGAAAATAAAGTTAGGTATTTAAAGCTAGTGAGTAAACCACAAATTGATACATAGTAATACAGAAAATCCGAGATCATCATAATATGCTGCGCAAGCTTACATGCATAGCTATTTCATATCATTCTCGACCATGACCCCTTGCACACACATTGTAAACCATAATTGTAACGTAACTTGTAGCCATTTATCATGAGGAACCAACTCATGTATTAATTACTGATAACTTTTAAGCAACCGTCACGTAACCGTCTCGATATTTAAGTTATCAATAATTATTTAGCAACTTAGAGACATGGCATAGTAATAGCAACTCGTATCATCGTATAGCAACTTGTAACATCGAATAGCAACTCGTAACATTGTAATTGTATGGGCGGGTTTAAATCACCTATCGTTGTTGTACATGTAGGTGGGTTTGTCAGACCATTAGCGCTAACATTGTACCGCTGGGATTACAAAGTAATAATACTACTTTAAACTACCACATAAGTTTGCATCTTGTCGCGAGTCAAGACTAACATATTTTATGATCTCTGTTGGAAAGTAAAATAGAAAATGGAAAACATTGTATTGTACTAGAATACGTTTCAGCCCCAAAATGTAAAAGTAAAAAGGGGAGTGAATTTACTCACCTTGAAACTCGGCTCGAAACAAATAGCAAACAACTTAGATTGAACAAAGGATTTCCCAAATACTAGAATCACCTAAGTAAATGAGAATCCTAAATTAGTAAACATGTTGTATAGAAAACTGGAATTGAAACAACAAGTGTCTAAGAAAATTGGAATTCTAGGGTTTCGAATTGGGATTTAGGGGTTTCTCGTTAAACGATTAAAATATGTAAACTCATTTGTTCGGAACTTTAACAATAGTAATGAAATTATTTTGACAAACGATTGAACATTCTAATAATATATTTTTAACAATAGCCAATATAATGCTAAAAATATGTTATATATATTGGAAATACTTTAAAACATTTAACACTATTTTAAAGTATGCATAACCCATATAAGAGTACAATTTGTATAATCTATTGTTTACAAAATTTTGTATCTATTTCATAACTATCTAAAGTATATCTTTTATAGTATTCTTATAGTAATAAAAGGTATTTGAAATAAATAATTTATAAACTAACGTTATAAAAATCATGGTTTTGATATGTTATAGATTTTAACGTTTTGTAATATATACGGTTTTGTTATAGATTTTAACGTTTTGTAATATATACGGTTTTGAATTATTATCGTTATAGAAATCGTTCTCATTATACGAACTAATATACAATACATATATTAAAAGTTAGCAAAAGGATATAATAAATATTAAAAGTTAACTATGCTAGGACCGAGTTTCGAACTCGTGTATCCCTGCCCACACCCACCTGAACAAACCAGACGCACTGCATTTGCTTATGTTTAAAAATCCCAAACGGAAATTATTTCACCTTGTTGAAAATACAAACCCCAAATTCCATAAACCCTAGAATGCAAATCCTTGAGTTTGATCACGAATTTGATAGAAATGCAGCAATTAAACCTAGGGCTTTCGATCAGGACGATAAAAGGATCATTTTACATATAAAACTTACTTGTTTGGTGATGAATTGAACCGAAGAAGAACGAAGAACAAGTAGCGACGGGTTGAAGATCAAACTTGAGTTCTTGGGATTTTTGGGTAAAATTGAGATAACAGAGAGCAAATTCGAGTAGAGGAGAGTGAAATGGTTGCTTCAATTTGGTTAATTGCTTTAGAAAATCAATCGAACGGGTTGGTGATTGAATACGAGTAAAGTGGAGTAAGTTGGTGTTTAATTTGATGATAAAGTTCAATTAAATGTCGCAAACGGATTCTAATAGGCTGAAGCAATCATTTTAGTTAATTAAATTTACTGAATTTGAACGTTTTAAGTGAATTGGTATAAGTGGGTTTTAATGTTCGGTTTTGAAACGAGAATTAAAGCTATAATTTGATGTTTAGAAAACGATTAGAGGTTCGAAACACGCTTAGGAAGGTGTTAGGATAATTTTATATATGTTTGATTGTGTTTAAAATGGATAAAAACGCGAAAACGAACCTCGCCGGAGATGGAAGATTCCGGCCGGAGTTGCGCCGGTGAATGGTCCGGAAAAACGGCTTCTGCAAAGATGAGCATATGGTTGTGGGAATTAATTAAAATTTACAAAACACCCCCCTGCAGTTTGGTTTAATTATTATTAGTTTGTTATATATTTTAATTCAAGTTTCAAACTTGACAACTTTAACCCCAAGCTAATTATAACTAACTAATTTAACCGAGTTGAAACGTAACGCTTATTTAAGTGACGTTTTTATGTTTTTATTTCGTTCTTGACGTTAATGGTATTTTGAGACTTTAATAGTTTTTAGCTTTATTAAATCTTTTTTATAAAATACAATATATTTACATACTTTGGAGATTTAACTATTGTATTTGTATTTAACTAGTAAACGTTGGATAATTTTTCGATCATTATATATTAATTACGAGAGACAACGTAAACCTCGACATATTTGTATAGATTAATGATAACAAAACGTTACATTTTCAAAATTAAATACGATTAAATAAAAGAAAGACGAGTTCGAGTCGGGTGTTCGGGTTCGGGTTTGGGGCAGATGTCACAGTTTGGGTTAAATTGAATTTTACAGATATGGTCCCCGTGGTTTTGAGGTTGTTTATTTTAAGTTTTAAGCTTTTAGTTCAAGTTTCAATAATTACACTTTTGGCCAAAAGTTAATTTATAAATAGCTAACTTAACTAAGTCGTAACGCCACGTTTAATTAAGTGACGTTTTTATATTTTTAGCACGTTTATGACGTCAAATGACTATTCCAAGGCTCGGAATAATTTTGTTTAACAATTTTTATAAACTCTCTTTTATAAACTATAGATATATATATTTTCTTTAAATATAATGTACATATATTATCCGGAAGTTTAATAAATTGTATTTAGTATTTAATTAGTATACGTTGGATAATAATTCGACCATTATATATTAAAGACGTAACGCTCGACATATTTATATATATACATTTTCAATATCGAAACGTTACATTTAACGAAAGCAAATACCAATGCATTAAAGGATAAACAATTTCGGGTTCAAGTCCGGATTCGGGTTCGGGGCAGATGTCACACAAACGGCAACCCTTCTTGAATCACAAACTTTCCCATTCTTTCCCGAACCATGTTAGTGCTAAAATCCCATATGCCACCATCACCTCCAATTATTGTTTGACCTTGAGTGTCACACCACCAAATCCACTAACGGAGTTTTACCGTTAGAGGCGTGACAAACCAGGATCTAGTCATTAATTACACCGAACGACTCTATATGAGTTTTGAAAAACCAAACGTTAAACCATTAAATGTGGTAGTTTAAGCGACAATCAGAGTATTTAGTTTTTCAGTTATGCGGAAGCGTAGCAAATAAGTAAGTTTAAGTAAACCCAAACCATGCAGAAAGTAAATGCGCAAACACACGCGCCCGACACAAACCACGCAGTTTAAATAGTTTACAAATCCCAAAAAGAAGTTTTTAATGCAAGAAATGTTTTAAATGTTTGCGAGGACGCCATGCCATGCCCTACGTGCATTGTACCTCAGTGACCTGAAACAGTGAAAGACTAACAAGTGTCAACACGACGGTTGGTGAGTTCACATAGTAGTATAAAACAAGCAGTTCAGTTGTAAGCAGATTATTAAATTAAGTATGTCATTGTAGGTAGCTAATCTACAGCACATGTCCTTAGAGGCGTAATGTATCTGACCGAAGCTGACGTATGTACACATTTAGTGCAGTTTGCCTGTTCGTACATCCCAGCAGGATGCACTGTAAGTATGTTAGGTCATTCAACACCCGTTCGACAGGTCCTTCTGTCGTGCTAGCGCGACTAGCCCGGGTGGGGTTTGTCAAACCCAGTAATACTACTCAAAATTTCCCCGCTATTTCACAAATACTAACGGTCAACTAGGTATCCATGAGGTCTTTCATGAACAAAATAAAAGTGCTCTAATCCAGACATGCGACATACATAATTCGTAAATCCGTAAAAGTAATCGTCCGAGTTCAGCCCATAAAAGGGTAAAATAGTAGAAGTGCAGTTTAGTGAAACTCACCTTAAGTAGCACATCAAAAATAGTTAACAGCACACACAGTATATAACACAGCAACCTAAATAACAATAGGTCGATTATTGTGCGTTCATGTAGGGTCATAGTTCCCTATGCATCCAAATGATCAACAATTTATGCGAGTGCGGTTTAGTTTCACTTTTTGACCACGTTTGACTTTTTGTCCAAGTTTGACTTTCAGTTGACTTTTGGTCTAAGTTTGACTTTTATGTCCAAGTTTGACTTTTAAGTCCAAGTTTGATTTTCTGTTGACTCTTGGTCCAAGTTTGACTTTTAAGTCCAAGTTTGACTTTTAGGTCTAAGTTTGACTTTAGTTGACCCGAGTTGACCCATGACCCGTTGGTGATTTGTTAAGTGTAAACACGTTACATTTGGTGTATTTGACTAACTCATATTTGCACATCACATCATATTTCACGTATTCAACAAATAGAAGTTTCAATTCCACAAAAGTTTCCATTATAGGAAAGTCGAACCTTTAGAGCATGCGTGAACAATTCGATATCCTAAGCATGTCAACTATTATACAAATACTATAGCCCGTTATACAAGTCATCAACCCTTATCCTTACTTTGTAGTCGTTAATATACAACACATTAGCAAGCATGGTCACTTCTAAGCATAATATAGTATTTACATGTTTTGTGCAACTAGCAAAGTGGCAATCTTCATCATGGCATCTTAACTAATAGCACACACCATTTAGACTTCAACAACATACTTTTAAGCAATCGTTCTACTAACCCACTAGCATCTACCAAAGTCCTCTCATGACCAAATCATGTTTTCTAAGTACCACATGCTTACAAACATTCCAATGCAAGTCCAAACCATGTTTACATATCCGAAATTACTAAACATGTTCCCTAGTCAATTTTCATGTCAAAAAGTTTCTACATTTAGTAAGTGTTCCAAACCAAGTCGGATTCACACGTCCAATTGCTCAACCTTCATCTAACATATTTTCTAAACATTCTAGCAAGTCCATAATGATCATTATATGTTCGTAGCATGCGGTTTCACACAACCTCTAACACAAAAGTTACTATTTTTAGTAATCTAACGAAACGTTCACGAAATTGCAAAACTAAATAAACAATCTTCATCTAATTTATCATTTAACACTATAATCAATCACATTTCACACAAATCATGCATAGTCATCAAGTTTCAATGGTTCCATACTAAACCCTAGTTCATGAACACATTTTTTTTACCAATCTCAACATCTAATCATCAAAATAACCATTAACACCCAAACAACAAACCATTTTCACAACATAATATCAATTTGGCCATTTTGGATGACTAGTGTTTCCAATATATACATAATTTTCGCAACGTATATCAAAATTTAAATAAACACTTACTAGTATTGCTTCTAACACTTCAATTAACCACCAAAATCACCAAATATTGAACCAAGAAGCACAAAATGGTTTTTTTTTGTGTAAGAGTTGCGGCTGCAGCCCAAGGGAATAGAGCAGCCAAAAAACGTTTTTTTTTGTTAATTAGGTTTAGGGTTTTGACAAATTTTGTTAATTGTTGATAAATGTTAAGTTGGGTTGGGCCTTGGGCCACTTATGGGTCACATGGGTGGTCCATAGGCCACGTTTTCACTACGGTTTGTAAACATAATGAAAAACTTTGTAAAACGTAAACCTTTGTTTCACCGAGTTTACCGAAATTCGTAAATCGTTAAAACCGACAAAATACGCGGTTATACGAAAATTCAACAGTTAAGCACACATAACAGTTAAAATGTCTTATTACTGTATTTGTATTCATTTAAGATCACCAACGCCCGGGTATTGACTCGTGTGGTCGTTTCGTATGTATATTTGCGTAACAGTTTGCACATTTAATTTGTCAAATTAAATGACAGATATAATTGCATTAACGTGACTAACAGAGTTTAACTAACGGAGTTAACCTGAATTTGTCGGGTGTCATATCATCCCCTTGTTGAAGGAATTTTCGTCCCGAAAATTGGATACGGTCATTAAAATGGGTCTGAAAATGAAAGAATTTAGAGGTTAGAATTTCGAGTTGTTGCATCATCCCCTTGTTGAAGGAAATTTCGTCCCGAAATTTTAAAAATACCTCAATTGATAAGAAGGTTTATTCGAATAGATGCGGATACTTTTGTTTCATTTGGTCTTCTCGTTCCCAAGTGAAATCGGGTCCACGCTTGGAATTCCATTTTACTTTAACAATAGGAATTTTACTGTGTTTTAAAGTTTTGACCTCTCTATCCATGATTTCGATCGGTTCCTCGATAAATTGTAATTTGTCGTCGATTTCTAGTTCCTCCAAGGGTACGATGAGTGTTTCATCGGATAGACACTTTTTGAGATTTGAAACATGGAAGACGTTATGCACGTTTTTGAGTGAGTCAGGTAAGTTTAACTCGTAGGCCACTGGCCCGATTCGCTTTGTAATTTCAAATGGCCCGACATAACGAGGATTTAGTTTCCCCCGCTTTCCAAAGCGGACCACACCCTTCCAGGGCGAGACTTTAAGTAACACCTTATCTCCAACATTAAACTCTACCGCCTGTCTGTGTAAATCTGCATAACTTTTCTGCCTATCACGGGCAGCTGCCATGCGGTTACGGATCTGTACAATTTTCTCAGTCGTTTCGCGTACGAGATCAGGCCCGAATAATTGGCTATCCCCAACTTCGGCCCAACAGATTGGAGATCGACATTTTCGCCCATACAAGGCTTCGAATGGTGCTGCCTTGATGCTAGTGTGATAACTGTTATTATACGAGAATTCTACCAACGGTAAGTGATTCTCCCAACTGCCACCAAAATCTATCACACAAGCCCTTAGCATATCTTCGAGAGTTTGGATTGTACGTTCGCTTTGACCGTCGGTTTGAGGATGGTAAGCCGTACTCAGATCGAGACACGTACCGAATGCTTTTTGTAAAGACCCCCAGAATTTGGATATGAATTGGGCCCCACGGTCAGAAATAATAGACACCGGCACCCCGTGCCTAGAAACAATTTCTTTGATATAAATTCGAGCAAGTTTTTCCATCTTATCAGTTTCTTTGTAAGGAATGAAATGAGCAGATTTCGTCAAGCGGTTCACGATTACCCAAATGGCATCGCAACCGGAAGGTGTTCGAGGCAACTTGGTTACAAAGTCCATGGCGATTTGTTCCCATTTCCAAACAGGAATTTCGGGTTGTTGGAGCATACCCTTAGGTTTCTGGTATTCCACCTTAACCTTAGAGCATGTAAGGCACTTGCTCACGTATGTGGCAATGTCAGCCTTCATGTTCGGCCACCAGTACAGTTGTTTCAGATCATGGTACATCTTGTCAGAACCAGGATGCACAGAATAACGGGATTTATGGGCTTCATCCATGACGAGTTCCCTTAGGTCGCCAAAAACAGGAATCCACATCCGATTTTCCACACACCGAATGCCATCAGGCTTCGTTTCAAATCGTTTTTCCATCCCTCGAAGAGACTCAGATTTTAGATGTTCCTCCTTGAGCGCCTCAAGTTGAGCATCACGGATTTGATCGGGTAAGCTGGTATGAATAGTGAGCTGAATAGCCCGGACACGTCGAGGTTTCAAAGTTTCTTTACGACTGAGGGCGTCGGCCACCACGTTAGCCTTGCCCGGATGGTACTTTATAGCACAGTCGTAATCATTCAGGTGTTCGACCCACCGGCGTTGACGCATATTCAACTCCTTCTGGTCAAAGATATGTTGTAAGCTTTTATGGTCGGTGAATATGGTACACTTGGTACCATACAGATAGTGCCTCTAAATTTTCAGAGCAAAGATCACAGCTCCTAATTCGAGATCGTGAGTTGAGTAGTTTTTTTCATGGATTTTCAATTGGCGCGAGGCATACGCGATGACCTTTCCACGTTGCATTAAAACACAACCAAGGCCTTGAACTGAGGCATCACAATACACCACAAAGTCTTCTGTCCCCTCAGGTAGAGACAAGATGGGTGCACTGCAGAGTTTTTGTTTAAGTAACTGGAACGCAGCTTCTTGCTTATCACCCCACTGATACGCCGTACCCTTATGGGTTAATGCAGTTAGTGGCTGTGCGATTTTTGAGAACCCTTCGATGAAACGACGATAATAACCCGCGAGACCAAGAAATTGACGAATTTCCGTCGGAGTTTTTGGAGGTGCCCAATTTTTAATTGACTCGATTTTTGAAGGATCGACGTGAATACCACTTTCATTAACTACGTGACCAAGGAATTGGACTTCTCGAATCCAGAAATCACATTTAGAGAATTTTGCATAAAGTTGTTCCTTTTTCAGGAGTTCAAGAATCAATCGCAAGTGTTCCGTGTGATCCTCCTTGCTTTTAGAGTATATTAAGATATCGTCAATAAAAACGATTACAAACTGATCGAGGTAAGGTTTACAGAGACGATTCATCAGGTCCATAAAGACCGCTGGTGCATTGGTTAAGCCAAACGGCATGACGGCGAATTCGTAGTGACCATAATGGGTTCGGAAAGCTGTTTTTGTGATGTCCTCCTCGCGGACTCTCAACTGGTGAAAGCCCGATCGAAGATCAATTTTGGAATAAAAACTCGACCCTTGCAATTGGTCAAAAAGGTAGTCAATACGAGGTAAAGGATATCGATTTTTGACGGTCACCTTATTCAGTTCCCGATAATCGATGCACATGCGGAAAGTCCCGTCTTTCTTTTTGACAAAAAGTACAGGAGCTCCCCACGGAGATGAACTGGGTCTAATGAAACCCTTCTCAAGAAGCTCTTGGAGCTGCTTAGATAATTCTTGCAACTCGGCCGGAGCGAGACGGTACGGAGCTCTGGCGATCGGTGCCGCTCCCAGAGTTAACTCAATTTGGAATTCAACTTGACGTTGAGGGGGTAAACCGGGTAAATCTTCAGGAAAAACGTCCGGATAATCGCAGACGACAGGAATTTCGTCCAACCTTTTCGGTTCAGATGGGGTTTCGGTGACATGGGCCAAGAATGCAAAATGACCCTTACGTAGACACTTTTGAGCTTTCATGAGAGAAATGATGCCAACCACTACACCACTCTTCTCACCTAGAACGGACAAGATCTCTCCACTCGGAAGAGGGATTCGAACGATCTTTTCGCTACATATGATCTCTGCTTGGTTCTTGGATAACCAATCCATGCCGATGACGGCATCGAAACTACCAAGTGAAATTGGCATAAGATCAATATCTAGCAAGTGACCAGACAGTCCTAGTTTACAACGTTGCAAGACATGAGTGACATCGATTTTCTTACCATTAGCAATTTCAACAGTATAATTTTTATCAAGTAGGGATGGTTCGACCCCTAAGAGTTTACTAAAGTCCAGAGAAACGAAGCTTTTATCAGCCCCCGAGTCAAAAAGAATATTAGCAAAGCAGTTATTGATAGGAAATTTGCCAGAAACAACGTTAGAGTCATTGATAGCCTGACCTTTCCCGAGTGTGAAAGCACGACCGTTAGCACCAGCACCACTACCCTCAGCCTTGTCCTTGACCTTGTCCCCACCGTTACCACCATTTTTCAGCTTCGGACACTCAGTCCGGTAGTGTCCCTTTTGTCTGCATTCGAAACATGTAACCCCATCGTTATTATTTCCCCGGGCTCCCCGAGCCACTAATTCCCCTCTACAATCTCTAGCCTCATGACCTGTTTTTCCACAACGCTGACACACAATCCTGTTACAAACCCCATTATGGTGCCTATAACACTTGTTACATTTCGGTAGATCCCCTTGGTATCCACCCTTGCTCGGACTGGCATTTGACGAAAAGGGTTGATGATTCTTTGACTTGTCAAATTTCTTGTTCTGTTGGTACGGTGTGTAATGGGAGCTGGTTCCCGACTTGTTGTTGTTATTGTCATTCCACTTTCTCTTCCCATCCGACCCCGACGACGTAGCCCCTTTCTTTTTGGGTAACGTCCCCTGTTCTATAGCTTGTTCTACCAACCGATGTGTGAGTCGGATCGCATCCTGAATGGTTTCAGGTCTTGATGAAGTAACCAATCCCTGAATCTGTGATGGCAAACCCGAGATGTAGAGTTCAATCCTCTTATAATCCTCGTCCACCATATTTGGACACAACGTAGCAAGTTCGTGGGACCTGGTAGTGTAGGCCTCCACTTCGGACCCTTCCATCTTTAGGTGATAAAATTCGGTCTCCAATTTCTGTATCTCATCCCGAGGACACTAGTCCCGCTTAATCAGTTGCTTGAATTGATCCCAAGTTAAGGCATTAGCTGCCTCCAACCCGATATGTTGAGTTTCTCGGTTCCACCATGTTAACGTCGGCGCACTAAGGGTCCCGGTAGCAAAGTTCACCTTGTTTTCGAGAGCACAACCACTCCTAGCAAAAACCGCCTCTACTTTCTCAATCCACCTGATCAAACCTACCGCCCCTTCAGTCCCATTGAAGTGGTGCGGTTTACAGTCCAAGAATGTCTTAAAGGTGCAAACTTGTGGTGCTGGTACAAAAGAGTTTTGAAACCCAAATATAAATTATTGGTTAAAATGGATACAATGATGTAGAATAATTAGGAGGAGAGAAAAAGAAAAGAAAACGAAATTTTCACAGTTTCCGGATTTACCAGGTGCTGGTTGGGCCTGGGCCTGAGCTTGGGCCTGGGCTTGAGCCTGAGCCTGGTTGGCCATTGCCGCAGCCACATGTTGTTGGATCAAATCAGCCAATTCGGCAGGTGTCATGTTAACGTTCCCAGCCATCTTCAAATTCACAACATACAACAATGAATAAGTACCCAACAAGTTACTATCATCCATGTATAAGTAAACAGGAAAATCAACACAACCAAACATCCAAATTCAAATAATAACACTTGATAAATAAATTGCAATTTCTCACAAAGTACTATTCAAACATCATATTCCAAAATTTTTCAGTTTTTGTGGGAAACAACCCTTCCCACTAAGTCACGAGATAAAGAAGATAAACAAAACAAAAGAAGATAGATAGATATAAAAATCTAGGACGAGATCACGGAGCCTGCATCATCATCACTATCGGTACCGGGGTCCTCCATTGGTTCCTCCTCCGGGTCTTCCTCTAGCGCCGCCGCCGCCGCCTGCTCCAGCTGCGCTTCCATATGTGCTATGAGGTTCAGCAGAGCATGCCGATCCTCTGCACCCCTTGCCTCCAATGTCGCAACTCTCTCGGCTAACAGCTGCTGAGCCTGCCGCGATTGCTGCAGCTCCTCCCTCTGCATCTCCGACTCCCGACGCGAGGTACACTGGGTTGCCGCTAGAGCGGCTATTGCTCTTTCATTAGAACAATCAAGAGTAGGCAAAACAGATGAAGGATCATAGTTCGGATACGGGACACGAGGGGGCGTTTGAGGAACGCTCTCCTCCTGCCTAAGGCTAGCCATATAGGCCGGGTAGTAATCCCAGTCATAGGAAGTAGGGAGAACGGCGAATGGTTGATCCCAATTGGTCTCCTCAGTCTCGATGCGGGGCCATTCGCGACCAGGGTAAGGAAGAGAATCGGGTAAAGGGCGCTTACGCGAGGAACTAGCAGGTGCTTTAGATGACGATGCCATTCCTGAAATTAAGTATATGTGTTCATGTACTACCAGGTAAAGCAGTCATAAGTAATGTACCCGGTGCAACTAATGTAGTGTACAGTTATAGTCTAGAATGCAATGCTATGCAAACCTAGTTCGCTATAACCAATGGCTCTGATACCAATCTGTCACACCCCCAAATCCACTAACGGAGTTTTACCGTTAGAGGCGTGACAAACCAGGATCTAGTCATTAATTACACCGAACGACTCTATATGAGTTTTGAAAAACCAAACGTTAAACCATTAAATGTGGTAGTTTAAGCGACAATCAGAGTATTTAGTTTTTCAGTTATGCGGAAGCGTAGCAAATAAGTAAGTTTAAGTAAACCCAAACCATGCAGAAAGTAAATGCGCAAACACACGCGCCCGACACAAACCACGCAGTTTAAATAGTTTACAAATCCCAAAAAGAAGTTTTTAATGCAAGAAATGTTTTAAATGTTTGCGAGGACGCCATGCCATGCCCTACGTGCATTGTACCTCAGTGACCTGAAACAGTGAAAGACTAACAAGTGTCAACACGACGGTTGGTGAGTTCACATAGTAGTATAAAACAAGCAGTTCAGTTGTAAGCAGATTATTAAATTAAGTATGTCATTGTAGGTAGCTAATCTACAGCACATGTCCTTAGAGGCGTAATGTATCTGACCGAAGCTGACGTATGTACACATTTAGTGCAGTTTGCCTGTTCGTACATCCCAGCAGGATGCACTGTAAGTATGTTAGGTCATTCAACACCCGTTCGACAGGTCCTTCTGTCGTGCTAGCGCGACTAGCCCGGGTGGGGTTTGTCAAACCCAGTAGTACTACTCAAAATTTCCCCGCTATTTCACAAATACTAACGGTCAACTAGGTATCCATGAGGTCTTTCATGAACAAAATAAAAGTGCTTTAATCCAGACATGCGACATACAGAATTCGTAAATCCGTAAAAGTAATCGTCCGAGTTCAGCCCATAAAAGGGTAAAATAGTAAAAGTGCAGTTTAGTGAAACTCACCTTAAGTAGCACAGCAAAAATAGTTAACAGCACACACAGTATATAACACGGCAACCTAAATAACAATAGGTCGATTATTGTGCGTTCATGTAGGGTCATAGTTCCCTATGCATCCAAATGGTCAACAATTTATGCGAGTGCGGTTTATTTCACTTTTTGACCACGTTTGACTTTTTGTCCAAGTTTGACCAAGTTTGACTTTCAGTTGACTTTTGGTCTAAGTTTGACTTTTATGTCCAAGTTTGACTTTGAAGTCCAAGTTTGACTTTCAGTTGACTCTTGGTCCAAGTTTGACTTTTAAGTCCAAGTTTGACTTTTAGGTCCAAGTTTGACTTTAGTTGACCCGAGTTGACCCACGACCCGTTGGTGATTTGTTAAGTGTAAACACGTTACATTTGGTGTATTTGACTAACTCATATTTGCACATCACATCATATTTCACGTATTCAACAAATAGAAGTTTCAATTCCACAAAAGTTTCCATTATAGGAAAGTCGAACCTTTAGAGCATGCGTGAACAATTCGATATCCTAAGCATGTCAACTATTATACAAATACTATAGCCCGTTATACAAGTCATCAACCCTTATCCTTACTTTGTAGTCGTTAATATACAACACATTAGCAAGCATGGTCACTTCTAAGCATAATATAGTATTTACATGTTTTGTGCAACTAGCAAAGTGGCAATCTTCATCATGGCATCTTAACTAATAGCACACACCATTTAGACTTCAACAACATACTTTTAAGCAATCGTTCTACTAACCCACTAGCATCTACCAAAGTCCTCTCATGACCAAATCATGTTTTCTAAGTACCACATGCTTACAAACATTCCAATGCAAGTCCAAACCATGTTTACATATCCGAAATTACTAAACATGTTCCCTAGTCAATTTTCATGTCAAAAAGTTTCTACATTTAGTAAGTGTTCCAAACCAAGTCGAATTCACACGTCCAATTGCTCAACCTTCATCTAACATATTTTCTAAACATGCTAGCAAGTCCATAATGATCATTATATGTTCGTAGCATGCGGTTTCACACAACCTCTAACACAAAAGTTACTATTTTTAGTAATCTAACGAAACGTTCACGAAATTGCAAAACTAAATAAACAATCTTCATCTAATTTATCATTTAACACTATAATCAATCACATTTCACACAAATCATGCATAGTCATCAAGTTTCAATGGTTCCATACTAAACCCTAGTTCATGAACACATTTTTTTTACCAATCTCAACATCTAATCATCAAAATAACCATTAACACCCAAACAACAAACCATTTTCACAACATAATATCAATTTGGCCATTTTGGATGACTAGTGTTTCCAATATATACATAATTTTCGCAACGTATATCAAAATTTAAATAAACACTTACTAGTATTGCTTCTAACACTTCAATTAACCACCAAAATCACCAAATATTGAACCAAGAAGCACAAAATAGTTTTTTTTTTGTAAGAGTTGCGGCAGCAACCCAAGGGAATAGAGCAGCCAAAAAACGTTTTTTTTTTGTTAATTAGGTTTAGGGTTTTGACAAATTTTGTTAATTGTTGATAAATGTTAAGTTGGGTTGGGCCATGGGCCACTTATGGGTCACATGGGTGGTCCATAGGCCACGTTTTCACTACGGTTTGTAAACATAATGAAAAACTTTGTAAAACGTAAACCTTTGTTTCACCGAGTTTACCGAAATTCGTAAATCGTTAAAACCGACAAAATACGCGGTTATACGAAAATTCAACAGTTAAGCACACATAACAGTTAAAATGTCTTATTACTGTATTTGTATTCATTTAAGATCACCAACGCCCGGGTATTGACTCGTGTGGTCGTTTCGTATGTATATTTGCGTAACAGTTTGCACATTTAATTTGTCAAATTAAATGACAGATATAATTGCATTAACGTGACTAACAGAGTTTAACTAATGGAGTTAACCTGAATTTGTCGGGTGTCACATTGAGCCGGAACACCTTTCAACGTCTTGCAATATCTTGCTATATGACTGCTCAAAGTTGTGTTCGAATTGGCTTTCAAAAACCCACCACATGCCTTACATCGAGCTTTTTGTTCCTCGTTTGACATTTCGTATAAATCAAACTTGGACCAAAGTTCATTCTCTCTATTTGTTGCAAGAATCTTAACAACGGTATGTTGGCTAGCGGATGCACCGGGTTGTGGGATGGATGTGGAATCCGAATCCATAACTTTTGTTAACGTTTTTTAGCGTGTTTTTGCGGTTTTGAGAGGTGTGCCCATAACATCAAATGGGTATTTATAGTTGCATATGGGGGCAAAGGATAACAAAAAACTACAAAAAACGGTCAAAAAATCGAAAAAAAACGGTAATATTACCGTTTGTAACGGTAAATTTTTTTTTTAAACAGTAACCCAAAAAACCGGTTTGGAACCGGGTTTTTTTCGGGTTTTTCAACCCAGTTTGAGAAAAAACCGGTTTGGAACCAGCATCTGATCAAGATATAGGAACCGGTTACAACCCTACGAGTTTTATAAAACTCAGAACAGGTTTTTTTCATAGCGGGTTCAACCTGTTTCGGGTGTGGGTCGGGTTGCCGGGTCGGGTTGAAAACCGGTTTTTTTTACACCTCTATTTCAAATTGGTCTTTCAGTGACTTGGAAAGATAGGTTTTTTTTGGGATTGTGCCCTTTGTCATGCCCTGGAGAAAATCCGACGATCCATTGAATGAGAAGGTTCCGACAGTTGGTGAAGTCAATGATGTTTTGTTGGGTAAACTTCGCTCCTCCGCTTCTCGTCTGAGAACTTTTCCGGAGGAGTTTTTAGTGAAATTGGGACTGAGTGAGAGGTGGTCTGATCCATACACGGAGCCATCGATGTTTGTTGAGGATGAAGGTACGTTTTTGTAGGTTTTTCTCTTATCGCTTGTTCTTTTTATTTCGCTCCCTACTTATTTTGCCTTTTTGCTTATTCTTTGTAGTTGCTCGGGTGTTTGATTGTATGTTGTTGGAGGAATTTTCAGTTGTGAAGTTTAAAGCTTTGGTTGTTCCACCAGGTGTTAATGGAGTTGTTTTGCGTAACAAGGCATTTACGCATCATGTGGGAGATGTTCCACCCGGTGTTCTTGATGGGTCGTCCTTGAAAACTGTGGTCAAACCAAGTGTTTCTGTTTGTAGGTCGAATAGAAAGCAGCCAGTCCTGCTAGCTTCACATCCTGGTCATGAGGGGATGGAGATTGTTGAGAAGGTGACACCACCATCTGACCTTCGGGGTCTTACATCTTCTGACCCCGTTGATGTTAAAGATTTCAATTTTGTGGCCTCTCTTATCGGTACAGAGCCCTTAACCAAGTCTGAGGAGGTCAAAGGTACAAATGTTGCTATTGAGATGGACCCATTGCTTGAGATATCTGGTTCTATTGTTGAGGCTGTTGTGAAGGATGGTGGGTCATCAAGTGTGAAAAAGGTCTGGATAGGTTCATCCAAAAAGCCTTTGGACAAAGGCAAGGGGAAGGAGCTTGAGGATCCAGCCCCAGGCCCTGTTGATCAAGATCCTGATGTGAATGAGCCCTATGTTCCCGATTGGTAGGATGGTATACATGATACTTTCTCCAAGGCTTATGTTTGTCGTGAAGCTATTCATGGTTTTGCCCCTCCTGCTGAGAGGGGACGAAATGATTGCTTGGAGAATGTTGAAGAAGTTTTTCACCTATGGGGCACGGTTCCTGGCCCTTGTGCTGGAGGTAACCGATCGCTGAAGGGATACGTACAAAGATTTTATCGACTTGTCAGCAGCCAAGGGGGAAGTGGATAATTTTCTCGGGAGCGGGCCGAATCTATTAAGAAGGTGACCTTGGAAAAGGATGACCTTATCTCCCAGCTTTCCGCTCTCCAATCCTAGTTAGCTTCTACTCGTGAGGAGCTAGAAGCGGGGAGGCGGGAGTTGGAAGCCGATAGGTCTGAATTGGAGCTTCAGGTTGAGCAATTGGAGTCAGGGAAGGCTGCTGTACCTAAGGTAATGGAGGAAATCCGTAGCCCCATATGTAAAGTACCATGAACATACCGTAATAATCGTTTCATGAACTGAAAGTGACTCTCCCGAGGTGCATGCATGAATATGTGACACCCCGCCCGGTGGCGGAAACACCGGACTGTCATTGGAATTGGATATCATTAGTAAACAAAGCACATGGTATTTATTTATTAAGTTTAATAATGATTAATACATTGGAACCTGAGTCTTAAATGGATACGACAAAATTAATAAAACCGAAACAGTAAATGCAATTGTCTTTTTATTATTCTAGGTCCAAGGCAATCCTATGTCTTGGTAAAAGCAGCAAAACAATATCAAAGCGCCACCTGAAATATGTGAAAATAAAGTTAGCTATTTAAAGCTAGTGAGTAAAACACAGTTAATAGTACATAACATGAAATCCGAGATCATTATAAATATGTTTCGCAAGCTTATGTGCATAGCAATTTCATCATATTACTCAACCAAGACCAACGAAACCAATAACGAATCCAAGTACCTTGAACCCCGTGGGGTAACTTTAGCAACAAGCCATGAGAACCACTCATGTTACAAATATTGATAACTTTCGTTTAACCGTCATTTAACCGTCTCGATATACAAGTTATCAATAATTGTTTAAGCATCGAAGGGACATAGCAACGTAGCAACAAGTATCACAGTATAGTAACAGTAACTATCCTAACGAATCAACCAAAGAATCACCGGGTTATTTTGAAATACACGTAGGTGGGTTTGTCAAACCATTAGCGCTAATATCGTACCGGCGGAAATTACAAATAATACAACTACATTGACTATCACATAATTTTGCATCAAGCGGCCGACAAGATTAACACATTTTATGATCTCATTTTGAAATAGAAACAACGAAACAAAAACCGTAGTATAATATTGAAACGCATATTTCAGCCCCAAAAGCAAAACAGTAAAAAGGGGGGTGAGTTTACTCACCTTGAAACTCAAGCACGAAACGAATAGTAAATAGTCTGAATTGAAACGAAGATCGTCAAAATATTAGAATCACCTAATTAAATGACAATCCTAATTTAGTAAAACATATTGTATAGAAACTAGCATTGGAAAAATAGAAGTCAAAGGAAATTGGAATTCTAGGGTTTCGAATTGGGATTTGGGGACTTCTCGTTAAACGTCTAAAAATATATAAATTCATTTATTCGTAAGGTAGCAATTGTAATAATAATAATTTTTCATAATTGATAGAAACGTTAATATTATACTTTTAACAACAATTCATAAAATGTCAAAAATAAATTATATCTATTAGAAATATTTTAGCATATTTCTAAAGTGTTAAAAATCCATACGAACTCATATTTACATAGCCAATTATTCTTAAAGCATTGTATACATTTTGTAATTATTTAAAATACACTCTTATAGTATTCTTAAAGTATTAAATATATGTGTAATAATTAAATTTACAAAAGTAGTTTATATAAAATCATGGTTTAATATGTTTTTATAAGATTTTAGCATTTTATAAAATACATATTATAGTATTAATATTAGATTTAAGATAGATAGTATAAAAATAGTTTAATGATTAAATAAATAAAATAATAAAAACAGTGCAGCCCCTGGACTCGAACCCAGGACCTGCACGTTCACAAACCACCATCTAACCAGCCAGGCTACATGCTAATTTGATTTATAGGTTGAACAAAAATGCTTTTAAAATGTTTTAAAGAACACCCCCCAATATCCTTATGAACCCTAATTCTCTATCCAACAAATTGATCATGAGTTCGATACCCAAACAACAATTAATCATAGGGCTTTTGATCGTGGCAACACAAGGGTCATTTGTATAGATAAAACTTACCTGATTACCGCCGAAACCGATCGAGCAAAATGAAGAACAGGGGACGAACAAAAGAAGATCAAACGTAGCATTGGTGATGATGGAGTTTGAAATTGATGATACAGGGAGCATGAGCAAGCAATGAGGAGCGTGTAGATCGATTGAATTGCGTTTTGGTTACCAGAAAGAAGTCGTTTGAGTTGAAGGTTGCATACGAACGTAAAAGCTTAATTGTGCGTTTAATTTGTTATGATTAAACCAATTGATTGTTTCAAATAATTTCAAAACGTCGAGATAATTATTTTGGTTAACAAAATTTACTGATTGGTGCGTTATGAGTCGACTTGGAAAGGTGGGTTTTGAAACCGATCTTTAAAACCGAATTGGACATTGATTTAGCTGTCTATTTGCTGTTTAGAAGCTAGTTACGAGTTCGAAACTTACTTAGGGTGATTTACGGAGTTTTAATTGATTAAAAAGCGACTAAAAACGTGTGTTTATGGGCTCGCCGGTGCGTTGCCGGAAAATTGGATTTGCCGGAAAAGGTTGCCGGAATCAAACCGGAAGTACGGGGAGAGAGAAATGGGTCTTTGGTGATTTAATTAAAAGTTACACATTAGACCCCTGAACTTTGAGTTGTTATTTATTTTAAGCTTAAAACTTTAATATAAGTTTCAAAACTTGTCACTTTTGACCAAAGTTAATTAATTACTTATTTTAACTAACCAACTTAACTCGTAACACTTATAAAGTTGACGTTTTAGTATATTTACTTTGTTCTTGACGTTAAATAGTTATTTTATGGATTTAAAAGTATTTATCTTTATTAATAGTTATAAAACTTAAAAACAATTTATATACTTTTGAGATTTAGTAATTGCATTTGACATTTAATAAGTAACCGTTAGATAATAATTTGCTCGTTATACATTAAAGACGAGAAATAACGCAAAGTCGACATATTTATATATATATATATATATATATATATATATATATATATATATATATATATATATATATATATATATATATATATATATATATATATATATATTTAATAACGAAGCATTACATTTAAAGGATGATAAACACAAATACATTAAAGATGGATAACTTCGGGTTCGAGTCGGGGATTCGGGTTCGGGTTTGGGGCAGATGTCACAGTCTCCCCTCCTTATAGAAATTTCGTCCCGAAATTTGCTCAAACTGATGAAGAAGATGAAAAGAAGGATGCGATTATTTAGTTTTTCATTATAAATGTACTTGCGTTATTTAGCTCCTTAGATTTGAACAAGAATACGTTACTCTCGAGGAGTTGAATTGGAATACACTAACTTGAGCACTAAATGACAAATGGAAATCTGTGCAAACCATTGCTTTCAACCACGTGACAAGACTCGTTATGGTTTCCATGCACCAACTTTCATAATTCAGTGTGCACCCGTAATTACTTTAGTTTTTGCATGGACCCCACAACTCATTCGATCACGTGCGAGTCAGCCAGACACAAAAAAATTCGATTCAAGATGATGATACGTATAGGTTACGGAATTATATTCAATAAAATTTAGTTCTTGGGAAGTATAGTTTAAGATAATACGTAAATTGATGATTTGAGTGAATTGAGTTTATTAGATAGTTATTGCTCTTGTAAATAGTATTGTTGACTGTCATAGCTAGTCAAGTTCGAGTACAAAAATTGTAGCAACCTAAGTTTTTGAAAAAACAACTTTGTGTGTGAGATGTAGATATCAAAGGTTCATAGTAGTATTGCCAAGTTCATAAGCGTTGGTTCATGATGAGAGTAATCTAATTTAAAGTTCAAATGTAGATCACTCGGTTCTTAATAGGTACAATTCTTACGACGTTTGAGTTCGTATAGCAAAAACTTTAGGTAGCCAAGTGCATTGGTTATAGAAATAAACAAGGTTATACGAGGTGATGTTATTTTTCTATAAGACGGTTTAAAAGAAAAACTAAGTAATTAGATAATGAGTTTAGAAAAAGTTTTAAATATATACTATCTATAGAGGGATTGGTTTGAAAATAAATAAATAGCGCAGTCTAAGTTTTAAATATTCGATATTTGAAAACATGAACCATAACGTTTGTTGCAAGTGTTTGTATCACATTTGAGAAAACATGGAGATGTTATGTAAATATTTAACAAGCGTTTAGAATAATCAATCCTTACTTAAAGAAATTATTTGTCATTAAATATATATATTTTACAAATACTAAAACCAATAGAATTTCTTTTTAATTTTATTAATACATATATATTTATTTGAAAAAAAATAAGGAAATCAATTTTTTTTTGTATTAGAACTAACTATTGGTTGGTAATTTTACAAAAACCGCAGATAAAACATGGTATTTTATATAGAAGGTTTATACGTAAGACAAGTTGGGTTTGAATGAGTTTATAAAAACGAGGTTTATAGAATTTCATTAGTGATCATATATACAATTGGAATGTTTTAGTTCAATGAGCTTAGGAATAGTTGTGAAATGAGTACACGTTAGGTTTTGGAAGACGAATTTATGAATGACATCATTTAATGGTGGATTAGAAGTTAGTTTAGAATCTTATGATTAGATGAGTAGTTTAGACGACATTCGAGTATTGAGATCGAGTTGGGATACTTTGGAGGTAGTAGTTCGATTCGTAAATCAAACGATTGCGTTGAAATAACAAAATAGTAAATCCGTTACGAGATTTCAGAAATCATGAATTAAGTTTTTAATGTAAGATTCGAAAATTGAATTGAGATTAGAAATATGTCTTAGATTTGGTATTTGGTTTTTTTTTTTTTTTGAAGTTTTGATAATTTGATTGAGGGTAGTCAAATATCTTAGTTTTGATTTAGAACATTTGGGTCGCAGTGGTATTAGCGGGTCGTTCACGTCTTGTTGTCATTCTACAAGATAGGATAGAAAAGGAATTGCATGGAACATAAGAAAATCTTGGATAACATAAGTTGTAATGGAATTTTTCGATCGAATAGAAATGATAATTATACTTTGAATCTCATAGAATTGTTTTCGAACCCATAACATAGTAATCACTTGGAAATCATTGTAATGAAAATAAGCAAACTTGGAATAACATTTGAAATAATATAGAAACCCATTGAAATCATAGAAAAGGATAATCGAGAATACATAAATAAATATAATTTAAAGGCTTAGGAATGTGTCTTGGTTTTGGACACTTAAGACTTATCAAAGTGCTAAGTTCGTTTTCAACGTATTCGAGAAGGCGTGCTTTAGCCTATAGGGCCACACTCATCTCGTCCATCCCCAGGTAAGCATACAGATCTCCTAAAGAGATTTATACGAAATGCTTTGCCTTAGACAGGATGTCCGTGATACAGGCGTTTCCCCTTCCGGATTGCACACGTTCCCACGTATCAAACTTACTTAAGACGGTGACGAGATTCCACAAAGAGAAAGATCCTAATCATACAGACGAGTCTCTTGTAGCTCCTTCGCGAAATCAGATAAGAAATAAGATAAAGGAAAGGCATAGAAAGGTTCATAAAAAGGAATAAGGAAATAAGTTCTAGAAGCATTTTCAAAGCACAAACTATGATTACTAAGGACTCTTAGGTTATAGTCTAGGTCGGTGTGTTTCTAATACCCTATCCTAGTTCCCTATAACCATGGCTCTGATACCAAACTGTGACACCCCGCCCGGTGGCGGAAACACCGGACTGTCATTGGAATTGGATATCAATAGTAAACAAAGCACATGGTATTTATTTATTAAGTTTAATAATGATTAATACATTGGAACCTGAGTCTTAAATGGATACGACAAATATAATAAAACCGAAACAGTAAATGCAATTGTCTTTTTATTATTCTAGGTCCAAGGCAATCCTATGTCTTGGTAAAAGCAGCAAAACAATATCAAAGCGTCACCTGAAATATGTGAAAATAAAGTTAGCTATTTAAAGCTAGTGAGTAAAACACAGTTAATAGTACATAACATGAAATCCGAGATCATTATAAATATGTTTCGCAAGCTTATGTGCATAGCAATTTCATCATATTACTCAACCAAGACCAACGAAACCAATAACGAATCCAAGTACCTTGAACCCCGTGGGGTAACTTTAGCAACAAGCCATGAGAACCACTCATGTTACAAATATTGATAACTTTCGTTTAACCGTCATTTAACCGTCTCGATATACAAGTTATCAATAATTGTTTAAGCATCGAAGGGACATAGCAACGTAGCAACAAGTATCACAGTATAGTAACAGTAACTATCCTAACGAATCAACCAAAGAATCACCGGGTTATTTTGAAATACACGTAGGTGGGTTTGTCAAACCATTAGCGCTAATATCGTACCGGCGGAAATTACAAATAATACAACTACATTGACTATCACATAATTTTGCATCAAGCGGCCGACAAGATTAACACATTTTATGATCTCATTTTGAAATAGAAATAACGAAACGAAAACCGTAGTAAAATGTTGAAACGCATATTTCAGCCCCAAAAGCAAAACAGTAAAAAGGGGGGTGAGTTTACTCACCTTGAAACTCAAGCACGAAACGAATAGTAAATAGTCTGAATTGAAACGAAGATCGTCAAAATATTAGAATCACCTAATTAAATGACAATCCTAATTTAGTAAAATATATTGTATAGAAACTAGCATTGGAAAAATAGAAGTCAAAGGAAATTGGAATTCTAGGGTTTCGAATTGGGATTTGGGGACTTCTCGTTAAACGTCTAAAAATATATAAATTCATTTATTCGTAAGGTAGCAATTGTAATAATAATAATTTTTCATAATTGATAGAAACGTTAATATTATACTTTTAACAACAATTCATAAAATGTCAAAAATAAATTATATCTATTAGAAATATTTTAGCATATTTCTAAAGTGTTAAAAATCCATACGAACTCATATTTACATAGCCAATTATTCTTAAAGCATTGTATACATTTTGTAATTATTTAAAATACACTCTTATAGTATTCTTAAAGTATTAAATATATGTGTAATAATTAAATTTACAAAAGTAGTTTATATAAAATCATGGTTTAATATGTTTTTATAAGATTTTAGCATTTTATAAAATACATATTATAGTATTAATATTAGATTTAAGATAGATAGTATAAAAATAGTTTAATGATTAAATAAATAAAATAATAAAAACAGTGCAGCCCCTGGACTCGAACCCAGGACCTGCACGTTCACAAACCACCATCTAACCAGCCAGGCTACATGCTAATTTGATTTATAGGTTGAACAAAAATGCTTTTAAAATGTTTTAAAGAACACCCCCCAATATCCTTATGAACCCTAATTCTCTATCCAACAAATTGATCATGAGTTCGATACCCAAACAACAATTAATCATAGGGCTTTTGATCGTGGCAACACAAGGGTCATTTGTATAGATAAAACTTACCTGATTACCGCCGAAACCGATCGAGCAAAATGAAGAACAGGGGACGAACAAAAGAAGATCAAACGTAGCATTGGTGATGATGGAGTTTGAAATTGATGATACAGGGAGCATGAGCAAGCAATGAGGAGCGTGTAGATCGATTGAATTGCGTTTTGGTTACCAGAAAGAAGTCGTTTGAGTTGAAGGTTGCATACGAACGTAAAAGCTTAATTGTGCGTTTAATTTGTTATGATTAAACCAATTGATTGCTTCAAATAATTTCAAAACGTCGAGATAATTATTTTGGTTAACAAAATTTACTGATTGGTGCGTTATGAGTCGACTTGGAAAGGTGGGTTTTGAAACCGATCTTTAAAACCGAATTGGACATTGATTTAGCTGTCTATTTGCTGTTTAGAAGCTAGTTACGAGTTCGAAACTTACTTAGGGTGATTTACGGAGTTTTAATTGATTAAAAAGCGACTAAAAACGTGTGTTTATGGGCTCGCCGGTGCGTTGCCGGAAAATTGGATTTGCCGGAAAAGGTTGCCGGAATCAAACCGGAAGTACGGGGAGAGAGAAATGGGTCTTTGGTGATTTAATTAAAAGTTACACATTAGACCCCTGAACTTTGAGTTGTTATTTATTTTAAGCTTAAAACTTTAATATAAGTTTCAAAACTTGTCACTTTTGACCAAAGTTAATTAATTACTTATTTTAACTAACCAACTTAACTCGTAACACTTATAAAGTTGACGTTTTAGTATATTTACTTTGTTCTTGACGTTAAATAGTTATTTTATGGATTTAAAAGTATTTATCTTTATTAATAGTTATAAAACTTAAAAACAATTTATATACTTTTGAGATTTAGTAATTGCATTTGACATTTAATAAGTAACCGTTAGATAATAATTTGCTCGTTATACATTAAAGACGAGAAATAACGCAAAGTCGACATATTTATATATATATATATATATATATATATATATATATATATTTAATAACGAAGCATTACATTTAAAGGATGATAAACACAAATACATTAAAGATGGATAACTTCGGGTTCGAGTCGGGGATTCGGGTTCGGGTTTGGGGCAGATGTCACAGAATAGACACAATTGTTGTACTGCGTAGGTAATGTCAGGTCTCGTGAATGTCAAGTACTGAAGAGCCCCGACAAGACTACGATATAAAGACGCATCAGCTAGCAAAGACCCATCGGTAGCACTCAGCTTAGAGCTAGTATCAACTGGAGTGTTGCACGGTTTACTGTTTGACATATTCGCCCGATGTAGGATGTCCTTTGCATATTGCGATTCAGATAAAAACATGTGATCCTTAGACCGGTCAACTGTAATGCCCAAAAAATGATGTAACCGTCCAAGATCTGTCATAGCAAATTCTGTAGATAATTTTGAAATTATACGAGCTAAAAGTGTCGGTTCTGATGCAGTAAGAACAATACGTCCACATAAAGTAACAAATATGCCATGTGGCCCCCCTGACGATATATAAATAGCGATGTATCACACACACTAGCTCGAAATCCCAAAGATAAGACAAAAGATGAAAACCGACTATACCATGCTCGTGGTGCCTGTTTCAACCCATAAAGTGATTTGTTGAGGCGACACACATGATTTAGAAATTTGGGATATGTAAAACCTAGGGGTTGCTGCATAAATATTGTCTCCTTCAAAGAGCCATGTAAAAAGGCATTTTTGACATCAAGTTAATGTACGGGCCATGATCTAGACACTACGAGAGTAAGTACTGTTCAGCGACCCATTACATACTAACCGGACTGAATGTCTCAGTACAATCAATACCAATTGTCTAGGACTTACCATTACATACTAACCGTGCCTTGTACTTGTCCAGCGACCCATCATATTTAAATTTATGGCGGAACAACCACATTGATCTAATTATTGGGTTGTTCGGCGGTCGTGGTACGAGTTCCCACGTCTTATTAACCTGCAAAGCACTAAATTCATCGTTCATAGCACGTAACCAGTTAGGATCCGATAAATCCTTTATATATGATGTGGGGACGGGGGAACCAGAGGTGGTATGCAAATTGTATTTTGGATTGGGTTTGTGAAGGCCACTTTTGGCGCGTGTTTGCATTGGGTGGCTGCTGGGTGGTGATTTTGTGTGGTAGGAGTGTTTGATGAGACAGATGAAGAGGTGGCAGTGTGTGTTGGAATGGATGTTGCAGGTAGTTGTGTTGAATTAGGTGGGTGGGCGGTGGTTTGGTGGGCCGTGGGTGAAGGAGTTGGATGTGGGTGTGGATGTTGGGCTGTTGGAGGAGGAATGGATTAGGCCGAAGTTAGTGGTTGAGTTTAGGCCGATTGGGTGGATGATGGTGTATTGGGTGCAACGTTGGTGTGTGGTTGGACAAGAATTGAGGAGGTGAAAGAAGGGTGGGGGTGAATTGATGGTTCATCATCTAGAAACGTGTATGCTTGTTTGTGAGTAAATGTGGTAAATGGGAAGGAGGTTTCATCGAATGTGACGTGTCGAGATATGTGGACAATGCCGGTTGTTGGGTCATAACACCGATAGCCATGGAAATCGGATGGGTAGCCCAAAAAAAATGCACGGAGTAGACCGAGAGGAAAGTTTATTGAGTTGTTTAACGGAAAGGTTGGGATAGCACGCACACCCGAACACACAGAGATGCTCATAGGTGGGGTGTCGGTGGTATAAGACAAAGGCCGGGGTGAGAAAGTTGAGGCGTTTGGTGGGAAGAAGAGGTGGTGTGGAGGGCTTCGACCCAAAAAACAGGCGGTAGGTTTACATGAATAAGAAGTGCCCGGATTATGTCGTTGATGCGTCGAATCATTCTTTCGGCTCTACCATTTTGTTGAGATATTTGTGGGCAAGAGAACCGAAATAAGAGGCCATTTGTGTGGGCGAAGTTCTTAAAGTTGTTATTATCAAATTCCCCTCCTAAGTCACATTGAAACGATTTTATAAATGAGTTGAATTGTGTTTTAATCAATGTATGAAACTTGACAAAGGTTTGATAAGTTTCGGATTTATATTTCAAAGGATATACCCACATGTAATTAGTGTAATTGTCGATTAATACCATGTAGTATTTGTACCCAGAGTTACTAAGTATAAGAGATGTCCACAAATCACAATGCACAATATCAAATGGCTTAAATGTAATGGAATTTGAATCAGAAAAAGGAAGTCGTTTACTATTAGAAAGTTGACAAGACTGACAAAAGAAAGAATCAATAGTCTTTTTGCAATTGAAATTTAAAAAACGACTAAGATAATCCAAAACATTTGCGCCTGGGTGTCCGAGACGGTTATGCCATGGTATGTTAGCTGAAGAAGATAGCAAGGTGAACGCCGGCGGCGTGAACGGATAAAGATCTCCGGTACTATTGTGGCGGGAAAGGTGGCGCCCATCCTTGAGATCCTAAAAAGTAAAACCGAACGGGTCAAATTCAACGGAAACAAGGTTATCAATAGTAAATTTTCCTACGGATAATAGATCTTTGATAACGTTAGGTGAGTGAATAATTTGGTTAAGGGTGTATGTTTTATTGGGTAATTTATAAAAACTACTACCGGATCCACGTATAGGTAACTATTGCCCATTCCCGACAAAAATAGGATGCGGATTAAAAGAGGTGGGAGTAGTAATCTTACCGGGATTTGAGGTGATATGAGAAGATGCTCCTGTGTCCATGTACCAATTGGGATCCGGGTTTAGATGCATGTTTTTGAAGGCAGTACCGATGTCGCTTGGGTTTAACCTGCTGAGATTGGAAGGCATGTATGCATCTTGGGCCATGTGTGCTTGATGATTCTGCACATTGTGTGGGTGGTTATAGTTATTGTAATATAGTGCGTATGGGGCTGATGGGTATGGGGTGGGAGTGGTGTGCTATGCCCCCATTGTGGTGATGAGGTAGGTTGTTGGGAATGCCCATAATTGCCATTTTGCTGTTGCCACTGTGAAGTTTGCCACTGTTGATTTAGACCATAATTTTGCCCATAATTGCCTTTTCCTCCAGACCCTCTTCCTCTATTTCGACCATTATTGTCGCGCCATTGACCACGTCCTCTACCTCGGTAATTCGGGTCATAGTTGTTACTGCGGTAATTGGATTGCCATTGTGGACGTTGAGAATTAGATTGTGGTTGTTGTGTAGGGGACCGGTCGTTATTTGCTGTTGGAGTATGGACTGTCACACCCCGACCGATGGCGGAATCATCGAGGCGGACGAAAGTGAATGATTGTTCATAGCTCATGGTACTAAATACTGTTTCAATATTATTAAAATCCAATTTAATATATCCAAACAAAAGAAAACAAATAGTTCAAACAAGAAGATCTAAATAGCCTACTACATTTTATTAACTAGGTCCAAGTTCCTAGTCATGTGGCATCCCGAAGTTCCTAACTTGCTCTTCCTGAAATCATGTGAAAAATAGTATTTGTCAGCTAACGAATTAGCTGGTGAGTAAACATAGGTTTGAAATACATATAGATACACTGCTAGAGAAAAGTCAATTCATGTCGTTATGTCAGAACTTATAAATGCAAAACATGTACATACAAGATAACAACGCATAATCAAACCTTGAACAATGATAAAGGGGGGTCCATATGATAATGATAACTCAGTTATAATCACCCAAGAATCAGGGGGGTGGGTCCTTTCGACCAATAGATCTACCATTAGTAACTGTCGGTTTCTACAAATTAATGATTACGCTTGCACAAAAATTGCTATCAGGCTATGAACACATAATTTGCAAGTAAAGACATAACATAAATTGTTTTAAATGAAATAACTGATCAAAATGAATAACTGAATAATGAAATCTGATAACTGAAATCTGAAATCTGATTAAATAGGTCACATGATATCACCCCAAATTGAAAACCAGAAAAGGGGCTATGAATACTCACCTGATAATTGGTCGATGAAATGAAGTAAAAGTAAAACTTGAAAATGGCACCGAGAATATCCTTAAGGATCACCTAAGGAATGTCGACTTATGTTAAAATGTTAACTAAAGATGATTCGGGAATCTAGGGTTCTAACTTGAATATGGGTTTAAGTTAATTAGTTATTTTAAATAGGAATAAATAATGGTATAATAATGATAATAGATTTTATAATAGTGATTAAATAAGTAATATACTAGTTAAATAGTATATAAATATTTATTAATTAAAATCACTGGATTAATACGAATTAAATAATGATTTAAATGATATGACCAACTAATTGATTAAATTTTCAAGAGCTAATAATTTAAACAATACTATTTGTATAGTTGTAGATACCTAGTAACGATAAAATCGTAAATCTTAAGACTTTTATTTATAAGAACCCGTTAGCAAAGTAGTTTTCTTGAACATTTATAAAGTCTTATGTATCTCGTGTCTTAACTTAAGAACATCTTATTTTAAAGTAAGTTTATAAATTTTTAATGCATAATATATTAATTAAATTGGTATACAAAGTTTAACTCTTTACTTTATATAAAAAAATCTTTATACGTATTATATCATATATGTATATACTCTTGTACAACATATTTTTATGAAGATAACTTACAAACTTTCCATAAATAACTTTATAATGGTTATAAGATAGTTATAGGAAATAATTATTATGATAAAAAGATTTAAGATATAAAACCGTAAAAGAAAACAAATATGATAGTGCCAGGAATCGAACACCAAACCTCCTAGACCAAGGATAACACATGACACCAGCAGACCAGGACGACCTTTGATTCATTATCCGAAACATAAATGATTTTAGAGTATCGTTTTCTTAAACCCACATTCTTATATGAACCCTAACATCAAAATCGCCAAAATTGAACATCAACCGAAATCTGTAACTGAAATCAAATGTGCGATTCATAAACAACACAATGAAACGAGTGAAATGATACATTTGATTTACCTAATTTGATGATGGATTGATTTAGTTGAGAAAAGAGGTAAGAGCACCATTGCAGATGAATCAAATGAGATCTGCAGAGATGTTAGCCTTAAATTGGTGATATAGAAACGACTACTGCTGATCAACGAACAAATGCCCCACATCAATTGATGATAATATACTCCAGAATACGTCGCCGGCAATGAGGCAGAGGATGAAGAACAAAGGATCGATTGTTGTTGCAGTGTGTGTTTGAAGTTGAAATTGTTGTTGTAGAAGGATAGTTTGAAGTCGAATAGATGATTTAATCGGATTATATGATGTTGAATTAGAGTTAAAAGATCAAACTGATACCGAGTGGGTTTCGGATGCAATTTGAGATAACCCCGCTGATTAATCGTGTTTATCGTTAATTCAAATCTGTATTTAAGTGTTACACGATTAGAGAAAAGTTCTGGTTGACTTAATTTTGAGTTTTATGATCAGTTTAAATGGATTGAGGTCAAACTTGCCGGAATAACCGGATATGGTTGGTTTGAAGATCAAATCGTGATAAGCTTGATTAAATGAAAGTTTTAGGTTCGAATGTCATGGATAAAGATAAAGAAGCGGTTAAATCGGGTTGAAAGGGGTCGATTAGTGGTGCTTTGGGTGCTGCCGGAGTCACCGGTGTCTCGCCGGAGACATTCGCCGGATTTGCGGGAGGGTGGGGCTGGTTTTGTTGAATTTGTTTTACATCTTACACTTCCAGTCCCTGCTCTTTGATGTTGGTTATTGTTTTGGATCAAAAGTTTTGTAAATGAGTAATATTATCTACACACTAACCACTTAAACTCTAACTTTGGTTAACTCTCAATTTGAATCTTATAAAACTTTAATATTTTTATAAACTAAATCTTATAAGTTATTATATATATATATTTTTTTAAACCTTTATAAAATCCAAACCTTCTTAAGACTAGACTTGATAACTTTATAAAAGTTGTATTATGAGTTAACGTTCCATTGTTTTAATGAATCAACTAATATAATTAAATGATTAAATTTCAATACTTAAATGAAATAAAATGATAAATAAATGGTCTTTGTTTCCGGATAAATTTTATTAATTTTTTTTTTATAATACCCAATCGAATCCGGGCTTAACATTCAAATCTGGTTCTGAAATTTCGGATCAGGCAAATGTTACAGTCTCCCCTCCTTTAGGAAATTTCGTCCCGAAATTTTATTTACGTTAACTTTGATAAAAGAATTGATGTCTTATGTATAAATTTGTTAATATCCCTGACTTAAGATTTAGTGAGGTAAGTCGTTAAGGATTAAACTCCTTTAATGTTATTAAGTTTATTGATAGTCTTGTATATAACATGGTTTGAGTTAGGGAGGGTTAAGACAATTAAACAGAGGTTCAAATATAAATTGATTGCTACCTCAGATCTGAATGGAAAAGGATTTAGTATGATTAATGGATATCACGAGGGTTCAATCTTGGACATAAAATGATTTAAATAGCTTGATCAAAATGGAATGATTTAAGTGAGTAGAGTTCATGAACGTGATTAGTAATAATAAAATGAATAAAGGAGGTCAATAAAATGAATTGATAAATAAGGTGAAATAAAACAAGGCCAATGAATGAACGTTAATAATAAATTGAATGGAAGAATCAAGTGAATAAATACTTTAATAAAACGAGTGAATAAATGATAAAAAAGATTAATAAAGTGAATAAATGTGGCACAACTCCAAAGTTGTCCATGATGATACGCTTTCTATTTTAAATGTACTAGCGTTATCTAGCTCTCTCGAGTTGAACAAGAATAAGTCGCACTCGAGAAGTTGAATCACCAACTTAAGCACTAGATGATGATAGTGAAAAAATGATAACACGCAAAAACAATTGTTAAGTTCGAATTGCATATGATACGAAACGATTGTTGATTTCAGAGCATAGGTCGAGATAATGATTAACTGTTATTTGAGATTAACTTGGAATGGTGTACAACAGGTTTCCACTGTATGGAAAAATGTGAAAGAATAGCACAAACATCTCAGGTCAAAGGCAACACTTCATTTGATAGTATGATAAGTACACTTATATATAGGATGTACCAGCGGCGTATCCACCATGGCCTTATCATACCTCATATGTCGTATTGCCCTCAAACACATGATGAAATTTGCTATGGTTTTCATGCACCAACCTTCATAATTCCGTGTGCACCCGTAATTACTTAAGCTTTTGCATGAACCGCATAGCTCACTCGATCATGTGCGGGTCAAGGGTACGTAAAAGATCTAAGCTAATATGATAATACACATGTTCAATTGTTTTGTGAAATATAGTTTAAGATGATATATAAATTGATGGTTATGAAGAGTTGAGTTTGCTAGATAGTCTATTTGTTCATGTAAATAGATTTTCTTGATTATAGGTACGGGAAATCAAGTTCGTAGATATTTAGGTTCATAATCATATTTATAGAAAAACCACGTTCGTGGATCAAATTTTTAACAAAATATGCGTGTGAAAACCATGTTTGTGATAAGTCATGTTTATTAGCATTATAGTATGATGGCGTGTATGTAAAAATTTAGTTTCTTAAGATGATGGAAAAATCAACTTCATTAATGTTTAGGGATATAGAAAATTAACATATCCAATGCATAGACTTATCAAGTTCTTGTTTATATGGAAATAACTTTAAATAGATCGGTTCTGAAGACAATAAAAGTAGTCATGGATATAAGGTGCAAGGTAGTTTGTATGATAATATTTTGAAATGATAGTAAGTTTAAAAATTTTTAAATCTTCCATAGGTTGGAGGGTTGTTTTCTTGAAAATAGATAACGTGGTTTACTTTTGATCTTTGATACTATAAAGTACTAAGCATGACTTGTGTTGTAAATCCTCATATATTGTTTGTGAAAAATATATATATGAAGTATGTATATTTGATAAACATTTATGAATAAACAATTTTTATTTATATTTCTAAGAATCATTTGGTAGTGAGACTTTAGTAAAATTTTGCCAATTATTGAAACTTAAAGGTAAGGTTTGAAAAGTTAAAGAGATTATTCTCAATGGAATCAATCATTGCTTAGAAGTAAATTCTTTCTTTTTTTTTGGGAAAAAAAAAAAAATTATTTGTTTATTTATAAATTTTTTTTTCTTAAAACCCATTGGTTATAAAATATTATGTGAGTAGGAGGTTCATAAATAACCACAATGGGTTTGGATGCGTTTATGAAAAATGTGTGTATTCAGTTCGATTAGTGAGTATGGGTAGAACATTGTACGACGAGCTTCTGTAATGAGATCACGTTGTAATTTAAATATCAAGTTTATGTATAAATCAATTTTAGATTTTTTTTTTTTTTTTTTTAGGTGTTACACACATCGAAGTTAGTTGATGAATTCATGATTTGATGGTAAACTTTTAATACGATTATGAATCTGTAATTCATTATCAAGTTTATATTATGATGATGACTTTCTTGATTTGATAATAAGTTCATGATTTGATTAGGAGTTTATGATATGATAATGAAATTACATCTTGATGAAAAGTTTGAAAACATTTGAGGTAATGAGATCGTGTAACGACATTTTGAGCGCAAACGTTCGATTTGTAAATCAAACGGTTACATTGACTTATCAAAGTAATGAGTCCGTTAACTTGTATGAAGACGTGACTACCTATAAGTCGGCACTCACTTTTAAGAGTTCCCAGGTAAGTAACAGATCCAGCGGTAGGTTTGGATTTATACGAATACTTGCCTTAGCCAGAACATCTCAGAAGTACAGGTACCAACCCTTCCAGTTTTGCACGTGTTCAGTTTTGGGACTTAGACTTTGACGAGAGTTTGAAAACCATGAATAAAATATTTGATTTGAAATTCAATGATTAAATTGAAGTTTGATTGGGAATTTGACGATTCAATTAAGGTTAAGAATCATGCCTTAGCACTTATATGGAATTGTGATTTACATTAGTATAATTAATATGTATGACTAAATAAATGAGTATAACACATAAGTAATGTAGCTCATTATGAAGTGTTCAAAGGTAAGGAATAATAACACGAGATGACTCATGTTTATATTATGATGTGCTAAAACTTTAATAATAACATGAGAGGACCCATGTTTGTATTCTGAAGTGCTAAAAGATAATAAATAATAACATGAGAGGACTCATGTTTTGGGTGCTTAGTTATAGACTAGGTCATCCATTTCTAATAACCTAATTCCCTATAACCATGGCTCTGATACCAATCTGTCACACCCCGACCGATGGCGGAATCATCGAGGCGGACGAAAGTGAATGATTGTTCATAGCTCATGGTACTAAATACTGTTTCAATATTATTAAAATCCAATTTAATATATCCAAACAAAAGAAAACAAATAGTTCAAACAAGAAGATCTAAATAGCCTACTACATTTTATTAACTAGGTCCAAGTTCCTAGTCATGTGGCATCCCGAAGTTCCTAACTTGCTCTTCCTGAAATCATGTGAAAAATAGTATTTGTCAGCTAACGAATTAGCTGGTGAGTAAACATAGGTTTGAAATACATATAGATACACTGCTAGAGAAAAGTCAATTCATGTCGTTATGTCAGAACTTATAAATGCAAAACATGTACATACAAGATAACAACGCATAATCAAACCTTGAACAATGATAAAGGGGGGTCCATATGATAATGATAACTCAGTTATAATCACCCAAGAATCAGGGGGGTGGGTCCTTTCGACCAATAGATCTACCATTAGTAACTGTCGGTTTCTACAAATTAATGATTACGCTTGCACAAAAATTGCTATCAGGCTATGAACACATAATTTGCAAGTAAAGACATAACATAAATTGTTTTAAATGAAATAACTGATCAAAATGAATAACTGAATAATGAAATCTGATAACTGAAATCTGAAATCTGATTAAATAGGTCACATGATATCACCCCAAATTGAAAACCAGAAAAGGGGCTATGAATACTCACCTGATAATTGGTCGATGAAATGAAGTAAAAGTAAAACTTGAAAATGGCACCGAGAATATCCTTAAGGATCACCTAAGGAATGTCGACTTATGTTAAAATGTTAACTAAAGATGATTCGGGAATCTAGGGTTCTAACTTGAATATGGGTTTAAGTTAATTAGTTATTTTAAATAGGAATAAATAATGGTATAATAATGATAATAGATTTTATAATAGTGATTAAATAAGTAATATACTAGTTAAATAGTATATAAATATTTATTAATTAAAATCACTGGATTAATACGAATTAAATAATGATTTAAATGATATGACCAACTAATTGATTAAATTTTCAAGAGCTAATAATTTAAACAATACTATTTGTATAGTTGTAGATACCTAGTAACGATAAAATCGTAAATCTTAAGACTTTTATTTATAAGAACCCGTTAGCAAAGTAGTTTTCTTGAACATTTATAAAGTCTTATGTATCTCGTGTCTTAACTTAAGAACATCTTATTTTAAAGTAAGTTTATAAATTTTTAATGCATAATATATTAATTAAATTGGTATACAAAGTTTAACTCTTTACTTTATATAAAAAAATCTTTATACGTATTATATCATATATGTATATACTCTTGTACAACATATTTTTATGAAGATAACTTACAAACTTTCCATAAATAACTTTATAATGGTTATAAGATAGTTATAGGAAATAATTATTATGATAAAAAGATTTAAGATATAAAACCGTAAAAGAAAACAAATATGATAGTGCCAGGAATCGAACACCAAACCTCCTAGACCAAGGATAACACATGACACCAGCAGACCAGGACGACCTTTGATTCATTATCCGAAACATAAATGATTTTAGAGTATCGTTTTCTTAAACCCACATTCTTATATGAACCCTAACATCAAAATCGCCAAAATTGAACATCAACCGAAATCTGTAACTGAAATCAAATGTGCGATTCATAAACAACACAATGAAACGAGTGAAATGATACATTTGATTTACCTAATTTGATGATGGATTGATTTAGTTGAGAAAAGAGGTAAGAGCACCATTGCAGATGAATCAAATGAGATCTGCAGAGATGTTAGCCTTAAATTGGTGATATAGAAACGACTACTGCTGATCAACGAACAAATGCCCCACATCAATTGATGATAATATACTCCAGAATACGTCGCCGGCAATGAGGCAGAGGATGAAGAACAAAGGATCGATTGTTGTTGCAGTGTGTGTTTGAAGTTGAAATTGTTGTTGTAGAAGGATAGTTTGAAGTCGAATAGATGATTTAATCGGATTATATGATGTTGAATTAGAGTTAAAAGATCAAACTGATACCGAGTGGGTTTCGGATGCAATTTGAGATAACCCCGCTGATTAATCGTGTTTATCGTTAATTCAAATCTGTATTTAAGTGTTACACGATTAGAGAAAAGTTCTGGTTGACTTAATTTTGAGTTTTATGATCAGTTTAAATGGATTGAGGTCAAACTTGCCGGAATAACCGGATATGGTTGGTTTGAAGATCAAATCGTGATAAGCTTGATTAAATGAAAGTTTTAGGTTCGAATGTCATGGATAAAGATAAAGAAGCGGTTAAATCGGGTTGAAAGGGGTCGATTAGTGGTGCTTTGGGTGCTGCCGGAGTCACCGGTGTCTCGCCGGAGACATTCGCCGGATTTGCGGGAGGGTGGGGCTGGTTTTGTTGAATTTGTTTTACATCTTACACTTCCAGTCCCTGCTCTTTGATGTTGGTTATTGTTTTGGATCAAAAGTTTTGTAAATGAGTAATATTATCTACACACTAACCACTTAAACTCTAACTTTGGTTAACTCTCAATTTGAATCTTATAAAACTTTAATATTTTTATAAACTAAATCTTATAAGTTATTATATATATATATTTTTTTAAACCTTTATAAAATCCAAACCTTCTTAAGACTAGACTTGATAACTTTATAAAAGTTGTATTATGAGTTAACGTTCCATTGTTTTAATGAATCAACTAATATAATTAAATGATTAAATTTCAATACTTAAATGAAATAAAATGATAAATAAATGGTCTTTGTTTCCGGATAAATTTTATTAATTTTTTTTTTATAATACCCAATCGAATCCGGGCTTAACATTCAAATCTGGTTCTGAAATTTCGGATCAGGCAAATGTTACATGGACTAGTGCAGTGTCGCGAGACGGTGTTTGAGATGACCGTGCCGCCTGTCGTTGTTGTTCCAAGTGGATATCGTTCCTAGCTTCATCCCAAGATGGTACTTTTTGGTTTATAAGGGTGCCAATTGTGTCTAACTCCATTGGCAGGCCACAAACTAATTGCAGAACCAATCTACTTTCACTTACCGGGTGTCCGACATCTGCAAGTTGAGTGGCAATGTCTTTCAATTTTGCACAGTATTCATCAAGGCCACTGTGACACCCCGCCCGGCGGCGGAAACACCGGGCTGTCATTGGCATTGGATATCCATAGTAAACAAAGCACATGGTATTTATTTATTAAGTTTAATAATGATATAGTAATTTTAGAACATGAGTCTTAAATGGATACGACAAAAGTAGTAAAACCGAAACAGTAAAAGCAATCGTCCTTATTAATTAAACTAGGTCCAAGGCAATCCTATGTCTTGGCAAAAGCAGCAAAATAATCATAAGCATCACCTGAAATATGTGAAAATAAAGTTAGCTATTTAAAGCTAGTGAGTAAAACCCAAATTGAATAGTAATAGTATTGAAATCCGAGATCAACAAGATATGCTGCGCAATCCCATATGTATAGTAATTTTGTAATATTACCCTACCAGGACCCCTAGAATAGAATAGCACACCAACCACAATAGAAACCATAGTATCTCGTCTAGCCATTTGTCATGAGAACCACTCATGTAGTAAATAATGATAACTTGTAATAACCGTCGTTTACCGTCTCGATATATAAGTCATCATTTAGCAATTTAGGGACATGGCATAGTATAGCATCATAGCATAGCAACATAGTATAGCAACATAGCATCTCGTCATAGTAAACATGGAATTAGAAAGGCCGGGTTTAAATCACCTATCGATGTTGTACAAGCAGGTGGGTTTGTCAAACCATTAGCGCTAACATTGTACCGGTGGGATTACAAAGCAATAAAACTACTTTTAACTAACACATAAGATTGCATCAAGCCGCGAACTAGATTAACATATTTGTATGATCTCTTTTAGAAAACGAATAGAAAACGTAATATAGTAAAAGACATATTTCAGCCCCAAAATAGTAAAATGGAAAAAGGGGAGTGAGTTTACTCACCTTAAAATCCAAAGATAATAGTAACACTAGAATCGCAACTAGAAAGAACCGAGGATCGCCCAGATATTAGAATCACCTAATTAACCGGGAAAACCTTATTTAGAAACGAAGCAAGTAACACAATAACTAGAATCAAGAAACTAGAACTTCTAGGGTTTCGGATTTAAGATTTGGGATTTAGGGTTTTTGAAATACAATTTGGGATTTAGGGTTTTTGAAATACAATTTGGGATTTAGGGTTTTGAAATACAATTTGGGATTTAGGGTTTTGAAATACAATTTGAGATTTAGGGTTTTGAAATACAATTTGGGGATTTAGGGTTTTGAAATACAATTTGGGGATTTAGGGTTTTGAAATACAATTTGGGGATTTATGGTTTTATACGAAACGTTGCAGTATTTTGTATTAAATATATTTTATACGAAACCATTTTTAGTTTTCTTGAAATATTAAACTTATGTTTTTAAGCAAATAAAATAGTTTCATCTTAAATATATTATTAGGTTATTAGAAAAGTATAATTAAATGATTTAAAAGTGAAAAATATGAAAATTAAAGAAATGAGGCCAGTGGGTTCGAACCTGTGACCTACACGATCACAGTAAGCATACAAACCACTAGACCAGATGCACCTTTTGTTTCTAAATTCGTTTTTAAACTGTTTTAACTGTTAAAATCCAAGAACTCCCTTTTTCAATCCAAGCCCTAGAACAAGAATCGATCTAATTCGTTCAAACCAGTGCATCAAATCCAAAATAAGTAGAGGGCTTTTAATCTACGTTGAATCTTGATCATTTTGATATAAAATACTTACTTGAATTTGAACGAATTCGCTCAAAGAGATGAAGAACAAGAATAGACGGGTTTGAATTCAAAGTGGAAGCTAGAGATTGTTATAATGCAATTCCTTCTCCAGATTCCATCTAGAAAGCATGGTGAGCGAAAGCCCTTCGTCAATTTCAGAAAAACGATACGCGTTGATGGTGTAACAGAGGGCAGCAGATTATCGGAAAATGATGGACAATGACTATGATTTAGAGCAGATTGATTTCGATTGGAATAACAGGGAGTTAGAACATGTTCATATGATTGTGTTTCAGAGATTCAATTGCGTTAATTGACTTTGAAAACGGCCGAACCCGTTGAGTTTGAATTGAGATTAAACGGGTTTAATTGGTGATCAATTATGTGTTTTAATTGCAATTAAACGATATGGACGGTTCCGAATTGATGGAAAGAACGATTTGGGTAGTTGATTTGGTTCGAAACAGTCTTTGGAGCGATTTGGACTATTGGGTTAATGAACCGATTCATAAAACGAATTAAAACCCTGATTAAGTTGATTATTGGATGATTAAAGGGTGTTAAAGAGTTCGAAACTTACTCCTAATTGTTTTATCATGTTTTTTTCGAGTTAAAATTGACTAAAGTTGGAGAATACGGGTCGACCGGAGCTCGGCCGGAGTTGGCCGGAGCTCTCTGCCGGAAAAACGGGGATGGGCAGGGGGGTTGGACTTTGTTTTAAAAGTTTACAACTTTGGTCCTTGTAAATACATATGTTATCACTTTGAGGTTATAACTTATACCATAACTTTACAACTTGGAAATTTTCACCCAAAGTTAATTAAATCATTATTTCATCTAACTAACTTAACCACGATAACTTGCAACGTTTATAAAATTGACGTTTTTTATATGTTTAAGTTACTATGGACGCTAAATGGTTATTTTGAGACTTGATGGTATTTATCTTTAGTAATTTTTTTTATAAAATCTCTTTTATAAAATTCAATCTATATATTTTTTTTCTTTTTAGATTTACATGTTATCAATAGTAGTTATATACTTAGAAATTAATCCTTTGTGTTACTAAAGACGATATAATATAAAATTCGACATATTTATTCCTATTTCATTAATAACGAAACGTTACGTTTAAAGAAGAATAAATATGAAAACATTAAAGAGCGATAATTTCGGGTTCGAGTCGGGCATCCGGGTTCGGGTTTGGGGCAGCTGTCACAGTCTCCCCTCCTTATAGAAATTTCGTCCCGAAATTTGCTCAAACCGAAGAAGAAGATGAAACGAAAGATGCGATTATTTAGTTTTCCATTATAAATGTACCTGTGTTATTTAGCTCTTTTGATTTGAACAAGGGTATGTTAGTCTCGAGGAGTTGAATTAGAATACGCCAGTTTAAGCACTGCATGATACTGACAAATGGAAATATGTGCAAGCCATTGCTTCCAGCCACGTGACAAAACTTGTTATGGTTTCCATGCACCAACTTTCATAATTCCGTGTGCACCCGTAATTACTTTAGTTTTTTGCATGAACCACACAGTTCATTCGATCACGTGCGAGTCAAATGTACACAAAATTTCTAAGTTACGATAATGATACACATAGGTTCCGAAATTATACCCGATAGCAGTTAGTTCTTGTAAAATATAGTTTAAGATGATACGTAAATCGATGGTTTGAAAGAATTTAGTTTATTAGGTAATCATTACCCTTAATAATAGTTTTATTCATAGATACAAATAGTTAAGTTCGAGTACTAAAATTGTAACAACATAAGTTTTTGAAAACCGACTTCTTATGTGTGTGATGTAGATGTCAATTGTTTATGGTATTGCTAAGTTCTTCAGCGTTAATTCATGATAAGAATAATCCAATTTATAGTTCCAATGAATAAATCGCTTGGTTCTTAATAGATACAATTCTTACGACGTTTGAGTTCATATAGCAAAACTTTAGGTAAACCAAGTATATTGGTTATAGAGGTAAACAATGTTATATGAGGTGATGTTACTTTTCTATAGGTTAGTTTAAAAGAAAAACCAAGTAATTAGATAATGAGTTTAGAAAAAGTTAAAACTTTTAAATATTTACTATCTATTGAGGGATTGATTTGAAAATAAATAAATAACACAGTCCGAGTTTTAAATATTCGATATTGGAAAACATGAATCATGACGTTTGTTGCAAGTGTTTGTATCATATTTGAGAAAACAAGGAACTATTATGTAATCATTAAGATACTCAATCCCTTTTTAAAGAAATCATTCATCATGATTTTGATTCTAAATATATTTTTATTTGGAAAAATAGAGAAATCATTTTAATACAACTACGTATTGGTTGGTAGTTTTACAAAACCGTTGACAAGACATGGCATTTTAGGTAAAGAGTTTATACGTAAGACACATTGGGTTTGGAAGAGTTTATAGAAACGAGATTTAACGAATTCCGTTAGCGATCATATACAATTGAAATATTTTAGTTCAGTGAGTTTAGGAATAGTTGTTTAGTGAGTTCACGTTAAGTTGTGGAAAACGAATTTATGAATAACATCATTTAATGGAGGATTAGAAGTTGGATTAGAATCTTATGATTAAATGAGTAGTTTAGACAACATTCGAGTATTGAGATCGAGTTGGGATACTTTGGAGGTAAAAGTTCTATTCGCAAATCAAACGATTGCGTGGAATTAATAAAATAGTAAATCCATGACAGGATTTCAGGAATCATGAATTAAGTCTTTAATTTGGGATTCGATAATCGGATTGAGATTAGAAATATGTCTTAGATTTGGTATTTGGTATTTGTTTTGAAGTTCTGATAATTCGATTGAGGTTATTCAACATATCTTAGTTTTGATTTAGAACATTCGGGTCACGATGATATTAACGAGTCGTTCACGTCTTGTTGTCATTTGACAAGATAAGATAGAAAAGAATTTTCATGAGATATGGATCAAAATTTAGGATAACATAAGTTGTGATAAGATTTTGATTAAATAGGATAGTAATAGTACTTAGAACATCATGGAATCCTTTAGAAAACATATCATGGAAAATCACTTAGAAACCTTAGAAACATTAGTAAATAATCTTGGAATAACAATTGAAATAATATCGAAATTCATAGAAACAATTAGAAATCATAGAAATAAAATCATGGAATCATTATGGAAATAGATAGATAGAACTTTAAAGGCTTAAGAGTGTGTCTTGGTTTTGGACACTTATGACTTATCAAAGCGTTAAGTTCGTTCTCAACGTATCCGAGAAAGGTGTGCTTTAGCCTATAGGTTCACACTCATCTCGTACATCCCCAGGTAAGCATACAGGTCTCTTAAAGAGATTTATACGAAATGCTTGCCTTAGACAGGATGTCCGTGATACAGGCGTTCCCCCTTCCAGATTGCACACGTTTCCCACGCTTTGAACTTACTTAAGACAATGACGAGATCCCACAAAGAGAAAAGATCCTAATCTTGCAGACGAGTCTCTTGTAGCTCCTTCGCGAAATCGAGTAAGAAATAAGATAAAGAAGAGGTATAGAAAAGTTCATAAAAAGAATAAGGAAGTAAGTTCTAGAAGAGTTTTCTAAGCACAAACTATTTGTACTAAGGACTCTTAAGTTATAGTCTAGGTCAGTGTGTTTCTAATACCCTATCCTAGTTCCCTATAACCATGGCTCTGATACCAACTGTGACACCCCGCCCGGCGGCGGAAACACCGGGCTGTCATTGGCATTGGATATCCATAGTAAACAAAACACATGGTATTTATTTATTAAGTTTAATAATGATATAGTAATTTTAGAACATGAGTCTTAAATGGATACGACAAAAGTAGTAAAACCGAAACAGTAAAAGCAATCGTCCTTATTAATTAAACTAGGTCCAAGGCAATCCTATGTCTTGGCAAAAGCAGCAAAATAATCATAAGCATCACCTGAAATATGTGAAAATAAAGTTAGCTATTTAAAGCTAGTGAGTAAAACCCAAATTGAATAGTAATAGTATTGAAATCCGAGATCAACAAGATATGCTGCGCAATCCCATATGTATAGTAATTTTGTAATATTACCCTACCAGGACCCCTAGAATAGAATAGCACACCAACCACAATAGAAACCATAGTATCTCGTCTAGCCATTTGTCATGAGAACCACTCATGTAGTAAATAATGATAACTTGTAATAACCGTCGTTTACCGTCTCGATATATAAGTCATCATTTAGCAATTTAGGGACATGGCATAGTATAGCATCATAGCATAGCAACATAGTATAGCAACATAGCATCTCGTCATAGTAAACATGGAATTAGAAAGGCCGGGTTTAAATCACCTATCGATGTTGTACAAGCAGGTGGGTTTGTCAAACCATTAGCGCTAACATTGTACCGGTGGGATTACAAAGCAATAAAACTACTTTTAACTAACACATAAGATTGCATCAAGCCGCGAACTAGATTAACATATTTGTATGATCTCTTTTAGAAAACGAATAGAAAACGTAATATAGTAAAAGACATATTTCAGCCCCAAAATAGTAAAATGGAAAAAGGGGAGTGAGTTTACTCACCTTAAAATCCAAAGATAATAGTAACACTAGAATCGCAACTAGAAAGAACCGAGGATCGCCCAGATATTAGAATCACCTAATTAACCGGGAAAACCTTATTTAGAAACGAAGCAAGTAACACAATAACTAGAATCAAGAAACTAGAACTTCTAGGGTTTCGGATTTAAGATTTGGGATTTAGGGTTTTTGAAATACAATTTGGGATTTAGGGTTTTTGAAATACAATTTGGGATTTAGGGTTTTGAAATACAATTTGGGATTTAGGGTTTTGAAATACAATTTGAGATTTAGGGTTTTGAAATACAATTTGGGGATTTAGGGTTTGGAAATACAATTTGGGGATTTAGGGTTTTGAAATACAATTTGGGGATTTATGGTTTTATACGAAACGTTGCAGTATTTTGTATTAAATATATTTTATACGAAACCATTTTTAGTTTTCTTGAAATATTAAACTTATGTTTTTAAGCAAATAAAATAGTTTCATCTTAAATATATTATTAGGTTATTAGAAAAGTATAATTAAATGATTTAAAAGTGAAAAATATGAAAATTAAAGAAATGAGGCCAGTGGGTTCGAACCTGTGACCTACACGATCACAGTAAGCATACAAACCACTAGACCAGATGCACCTTTTGTTTCTAAATTCGTTTTTAAACTGTTTTAACTGTTAAAATCCAAGAACTCCCTTTTTCAATCCAAGCCCTAGAACAAGAATCGATCTAATTCGTTCAAACCAGTGCATCAAATCCAAAATAAGTAGAGGGCTTTTAATCTACGTTGAATCTTGATCATTTTGATATAAAATACTTACTTGAATTTGAACGAATTCGCTCAAAGAGATGAAGAACAAGAATAGACGGGTTTGAATTCAAAGTGGAAGCTAGAGATTGTTATAATGCAATTCCTTCTCCAGATTCCATCTAGAAAGCATGGTGAGCGAAAGCCCTTCGTCAATTTCAGAAAAACGATACGCGTTGATGGTGTAACAGAGGGCAGCAGATTATCGGAAAATGATGGACAATGACTATGATTTAGAGCAGATTGATTTCGATTGGAATAACAGGGAGTTAGAACATGTTCATATGATTGTGTTTCAGAGATTCAATTGCGTTAATTGACTTTGAAAACGGCCGAACCCGTTGAGTTTGAATTGAGATTAAACGGGTTTAATTGGTGATCAATTATGTGTTTTAATTGCAATTAAACGATATGGACGGTTCCGAATTGATGGAAAGAACGATTTGGGTAGTTGATTTGGTTCGAAACAGTCTTTGGAGCGATTTGGACTATTGGGTTAATGAACCGATTCATAAAACGAATTAAAACCCTGATTAAGTTGATTATTGGATGATTAAAGGGTGTTAAAGAGTTCGAAACTTACTCCTAATTGTTTTATCATGTTTTTTTCGAGTTAAAATTGACTAAAGTTGGAGAATACGGGTCGACCGGAGCTCGGCCGGAGTTGGCCGGAGCTCTCTGCCGGAAAAACGGGGATGGGCAGGGGGGTTGGACTTTGTTTTAAAAGTTTACAACTTTGGTCCTTGTAAATACATATGTTATCACTTTGAGGTTATAACTTATACCATAACTTTACAACTTGGAAATTTTCACCCAAAGTTAATTAAATCATTATTTCATCTAACTAACTTAACCACGATAACTTGCAACGTTTATAAAATTGACGTTTTTTATATGTTTAAGTTACTATGGACGCTAAATGGTTATTTTGAGACTTGATGGTATTTATCTTTAGTAATTTTTTTTATAAAATCTCTTTTATAAAATTCAATCTATATATTTTTTTTCTTTTTAGATTTACATGTTATCAATAGTAGTTATATACTTAGAAATTAATCCTTTGTGTTACTAAAGACGATATAATATAAAATTCGACATATTTATTCCTATTTCATTAATAACGAAACGTTACGTTTAAAGAAGAATAAATATGAAAACATTAAAGAGCGATAATTTCGGGTTCGAGTCGGGCATCCGGGTTCGGGTTTGGGGCAGCTGTCACAGCCACCACAACCTGTTAAAGTCTGCTTTGTGAACTCGTTTTCGAGGGCTGATGGTCAGGCATTCTTATTGTTAAGAAAGATTTCTTCAATTTTTATCCATGTTGCATAAGCAGATGTGTCGTCTTCAATAACCCGCACGAATATCTCGCCTGAAATTGTAGCATAGATCCACTAGAGAACCAGTGCATCGAGTTGTGATCACTGTATGTATGTTGCATCGGATTCATCTGGCGCTTGTGTACCGTCGATATGATCTTGCACTTTGAAGGCTTTGACGTGTAGTTTGAACAGTTTTACCCACTGCGAGTACGTAATTTTCTTTCCGTCCAACGTTCTGACTTTGGTTTGAACGTTGGTAATCGTTTTATATCTCAAAATATTTAAAGTATACTAAATAATCACTATTTATATTATCTAAATCCAAAAATATATATATAGTGCTTTATAAAAGAAAAGTATTAAAAACGTTAAACCAAGACGCTTCTAAGTCTCGAAATAGTCTCCTAATAGCTCAAACGAACTAAAACTATAAAAACGTCCCCTATAAAAACGTTACGTCTCAAACCGGTTAACTTAGCTAATCGACTAAACCCATAATATTTATTTTGGGTCAATTATGTAATTTATGAAACTTGGGTTAAAACTTAATGACTAAAAATAAAACCAACATAAAAGCCTAGGGACCAAAAGTGAAAATTTACCCAAACCAGCCCCCCCTGACGCGTTTCCCCCCTGTCGCCCTGTTCACCCGACCACCTTGTCCCCGTCTCCGGCCGACCTCCGACCACCCTGTTCCGGCCGTTTTCCCCCTCGTTACCTGCACCACGCAATGTCTAATCAAAACGCATTTAATGCTACACGCTCAATCGACCGTTTATATCACCCAACCCACTCCACAAACCCATCGACCGAACCCCCACTCCCCTTTTACTCCGGCGACTCCGATTACAACCAATCCGGCACCATTTCAGGTATATCTTGCATCCATTTTGATCCTCTCAACATTCTACAGCTCCCTAATCCTTCAATTTTATCTCATATCAACTCCAGATTCACGAAAATCACTCCATAACCGTCGGCCCTGTTCATCATTCAAATCCATACCAAAACTCCACCAAATCGTAAGTTTTATATACCAAATGAACCGTAAATCCATGGGGATTAAAAGCCCCATGGTTAATTTGTCTGGGATTACCAAATTCAAACGAATTTGGTGGTTTTGTAATCTAGGGCTCATATGAGGATGTGGGTTATGGTTCAGGTGAAAGGTTAAAACATTAAAAGTTCTAGTTTATAAACAAAAATCGCGCCTGGTTCTGTGGTTTGTGCGTGTGTGTGTGGTTGAGGTGGTCGCAGGTTCGAACCTCCTTCACCCTATTTTTTTTATTAATTCAATTAACCACCTAAACCACCATTATACTAATCTAATAACCTATTAATTGTTAATAATAGTTATTAAAGGTTAAAGAAAAATATGTATAAGTGTATTTCATGTTAATAAAGATTAAAGTTTCTAATTTTTATACAAAAACATATTCTCATAAAATAATTGAACGAAACGTTCGAACGTTCAAACTCGTTTGAAAACCTTGATTTCTAAATCCGAAACATTTGACTTCGGACTTAACTCCGGTTACCACGGTTCCATTTCTAAATTAAGATCTTTATACTTTTATTTATTTTTACATTATATAACGTTTAATAATCAAATGATTAAGTTAATAATATGTATTAAAGACGAAAATGTATAAGTTAAATAAAGATTCTAAGTATTATTACCAATATACTACTAATGTTTTCTAAAATGGTTTTTGTAAAATACCAAGTTTTAAAGTCTAATAAATCGGTTTCGTACAAAAATACTCGGTTACGGTTCGTACCAAAAATCCCAAATCTCCGTAAATTCTTATTATTTCTATTCTAGTTTCTATACTATATGTTTTTTTTCTAAGTTAGGATTCTCATTATTTAGGTGATACTAATATTTGGGAAATCCTCGGTTCCAGTTGATTTATTTCTATATCATTTCTGATTCGTATTCAAGGTGAGTAAATTCACTCCCCTTTTTGTACTATTTTTTGGGCTGAAATATGTCTTTTCTATATTACGTTTTCTATTCTAAAAGAGATCATACAAATATGTTAATCTAGTTCGCGACTTGATGCAACCTTATGTGTTAGTTAAAAGTAATTTTATTGCTTGATAAACCCACCGGTACAATGTTAGCGCTAATTGTTTGACAAACCCACCTGCCTGTACAACATCGATAGGTGATTTAAACCCGGCCTTTCTAATTCCATGTTTCATATGTTTACAATGCTATGACGGTTGTTGCTATACTATGATGCTATGCTATGCCATGTCCCTAAATTGATACATAAATTATTGATAGCTTATATATCGAGACGGTAAATGACGGTTGATTAAAAGTTATCTTTAATTATTACATGAGTGGTTCTCATGCTAAAATGGCTATACGAAATACTATGGGTTCTAAAGTGATTGGTGTGCTATGCGATTCTAGGTGTCCTGGTAGGGTAATATTTACGAAATTGCTAATTATATAAGTTTGCACAGCATATCTTGTTGATCTCGGATTTTCCCTATTATTATTTATAAATTGTGTTTTACTCACTAGCTTGTGTAGCTAACTTTATTTTCACATATTTCAGGTGGTTCTTGATTTATGGTTTATTTCCAATTACGTTCAAGACATAGGAGCCTTGGACCTAGAGAAATAAAAATAAAGACTGTTTAATTTCTGTTGCTATGGATTTGTCGATTTACGTTTAAAAACCTGTATTTCCTAAAATTAAGATAATTCCTATTAGACTTACTAATTAAATACCATGTGCTTTGTTACTATTGATATCCAATTCCATTGACGCGTCCGGTGTATTCCGCCGACGGGCGGGGTGTCACATGTACAAACGTGACATATTTTTTTCTTTGTTGCACACATTATGTTTCTCACATTAATATCCTTAGACATAGATTTAGTAGTGTAAAGTATAAGATATTAGATGTAGTAAAGTATATAATGTGTCGGACGTCAGGGGATGAAGTCAATTTAGATATTAACGTTGTTAGGTATATTTAAAAAAAGTATAAGATGTTATATGTAGGAGTGTAAAGTCGTACAAATAATTTAAACAAAATTAAATGTAAAGTAGAAAAAGTTAAAAGTCAAATTTATTGAAAGTGGAAAAAATTGAATGATTAAGATTACCCGTTACTAGAAAATAAAAGAAAATGTATATTATTAAAAGTGTAGAGTGTGAAGTGAAAGCAAAAGCCATGACAGTTGGTGATAATTTATTTTAACAATGATTATAAAGAATTTTTCAATGATCTCATTCTATTCAAGTATGTTGCCTAACCTACCCATGAAACTGTTTCGGTCCGCCCTGACCCGTCAGTTAAGGTCGCCGGTTTGCCGCACTTTTAGATTAGATCCACTCTTAAATGTTACCCGGGCGTCCCTCATATAGAGATCTAGCTATACGAGTCGTATAAAAATCTAACAATCTTTGAATTAATCTAATATCCTTCTAAATGAGTATACGACCCCTATAAAATGTGTAAATTCATAATATGGGATGACCCTTTATAAATCAAACGGGGACAAATTAATAAAATAATTTTATGACAACTTGCAGTAGTAAAGATGGTATATAACAATTAACAATTATAAAGAGAAAAAAAGGGAATAATAATACATCCAAACTAAACGCAAGTTCGCCGGAAAAATGTCTGAAGCAGAGGAAGATAAGTGGTTAAATAGTATTTTAATGCCGGAGATGGATCAGTTACCGGTGATGATGACAGTGGATGGTTTTTCAACTACTTTCGATCACTTTATTTCATCACCACACCGGCAGTATTTATCCGATGACAACACTAACAATGAACTCAACTACGGTGACGATACACGGGCCACGTTCACCTCTTCTCACTTGCTTCTTTCAGGTTAGATTGTACGTGTAGTTAAGCTTAATATTTCATCTATCTATACGACTGACTATAATAAGAGGGTTTAATTTTAGAACGAGTTAATTAGTTTTTCAAATAATTGATGATTTAGTTTTTCAGGGCATGCAACAAGGCTGCGTTAAAAACAAGCACCAATCAAATAATATTTGCTACTCTTTTTATGATTTAGTTTATTCATATATATATATAATACTCGAGATGAGTTCAACAAAATTACTAAAAATTAAATTAAATCTATGGTTATGTTACACGTTATTTTGTATTCATATATAATCAAAATTTAATTTTAAGAATCAACTATAACTTGAAAAGAAATGATTTAGAAAAAAAACTGAAATATGAATGAAGAGAATGTTTGATTGTGAAATCAATATTCTTGTAATTGTAGTTCTGGAAAAGAGGGCCGAATATTGAATTACAGAAGGGAGAAGAACAAAACAAGGTTCAAGATGCGGAATCACGCCAAATTTTTCTACCCCTAGTTTTCCCCCATTCCCCCCAAAAGAGGTTTTGATGGCCCCTAAAACCTTGATTTATTATATACACTAGGTTTAATACTCATGTGCTACACACGTGTTAAATAAAAATATTAAAAAAATATCCATCTAAAAGCTTAATTTATTAGATAAATACTGCTAGTGGTATCTTTTTAGCAAATAAATAATTGTTGGCTAATTTTCAGTTCTTAGGACACAAGTTGATTGGTTACAAGTCTTGTAATTAATACAAGTGGTCGGGTTAAGGAATCATAGCTGAGCAATTTAAACCGGGTCCTAAATCATGTATGCATAAAGTTCGTTGAACATCATGCATTAATTAAAGACAAATTTGTGTTTTGAGAATATATGCAATTTATCGGGTTAGGAAGGGAGATATATGTAATTCTTCCGCATTCTTATATTCAGTTTGTCTTGCAAGTTATGCCTGTCGATCTATAATTACAAAAATTATGACATCTAATCAGGTTTTGAGTTATTTTCTTGTTTATAATGACGTCCTATAATAGTTACCCATTTAAGCATATATATTGTTTTTTAGAACAACGGCAACCCATATTTTGATTTTGTGGGTCAGGTATGCATATTATGTATTATAAACAGCTAACTAACACGCCCTTCAAACATACATGTAAATGATACATAAATATTTTGTATTTGTCTATGCACTGATACAGATAACCATGATCAAGTAACCAGGAAACAATTAAGCAATAATACGAGAAGACAACCACAAGTGCCAATTTTGGAGATCAGTCCATCAGAAAATGAATATGCAACGCTCCAATATTTGAAGGCACTTTGTTACTTCAAAGATACGTGTGATAAACATGTTCTAGCTCAGGTCTGGGTACCGGTTAAGAACAAGGGTCGTTATGTGCTCTCAACATCTGATCAACCTTATCTTCTTGACTCAAGTTGCAACGGTCTTCTTCAATACAGAGAGGTTTCTCGAATGTACTCGTTCCCCCTGGATGGTGAAACCGATGAAGTTCTTGAACTTCCTGGTCGGGTTTTCAGACATAAGCTACCAGAATGGACTCCCAATGTGCAATATTATTCAGATAAAGAATATCAAAGGCTTAATCATGCTTTGAATTTTGATGTTCGTGGAGCCATAGCTTTGCCTGTGTTTGAACCTTCTGGGCAGTCATGTGTTGGTGTTATTGAGTTGATATTGACTTCACAGAAAATAAATTATGCTTCTGAGGTTGATAAACTCTGCAAGGCACTCGAGGTTCGTTGTCCCATATGCTTCTTTTTATGCTTATTATCCCAACAACATCTCTAAATTTATATAATAGTTTGAACGCGATAATTCAAAGTAACATATCCTACTTGCATAGTAAAATAAACAATATTGCTCTGACTTTTATACATCCTTGCATCAAACATTCCGTTTCTGCAGGCGGTAAATTTGAAAAGTTCAAATATACTGGATCTTCCGAATAAGCAGGCAAGTAGTAAGATGATCTAATAGTTAATTCTGTGCTCTTTTCTCTATATTATTCTCTATATATATGTACCTGGTGTTTTCTGCAACCCAGATATGTAACAAAAGTCGACAGCAAGCCCTAGCTGAAATCCTGGAGGTAATAGTAGAGGTCTGTGAGACGCATAATCTCCCGCTGGCTCAAACGTGGGTACCATGCAGACACAAAAGTGTCCTAGCCTATGGTGGTGGATTCAAGAAAAGTTGCAGCAGTTTTGATGGAAGTTGTATGGGTCAAGTATGCATGTCAACAACTGATGTAGCCTTTTATGTTGTTGATGCTGACATGTGGGGATTTCGTGATGCTTGTGCTGAACATCACAAAAAAGGTCAAGGGGTAGCTGGTCGGGCCTTTGCAACCCGTAGCTCGTGTTTTTGTGAAAATATAACACTTTTTGGAAAAACAGAATACCCGTTGGTACATTATGCCCGGTTGTTTGGGTTAGTTGGATCTTTTGCAATTTGTTTGAGAAGTAGTCACACGGGTGATGACGATTATATTGTGGAGTTTTTTCTTCCTCCTAATATGGTAGGCTGTAAAGATCAGCAAACAATGTTGGGCTCATTGTTGACTTCCATGAAGCAACATTTCCGTAGTCTTAACATTGCTTCTGGTCAAGAAATAGGGGAAGATGGTAGCTTTCATGTTGAAATTATCCGTAGTCGTAACATTGATTCATCAGGTATAATATTGATTAGGGGACCGAATGAAATAAATGAAAATTGCGGTAAATCAGAGGCTGTTGAAGCAATCAATAAATCAGAAAGAAAACAAGGGAAAACTGAGAAATCAATTAGTTTTGAGGTTCTTCAACAACATTTTGCAGGAAGTCTTAAAGATGCTGCAAAGAATCTTGGTGGTACGTATGCTTATACATCCTTTGTTAATCAAGTGTCGTTATATGTCGACAAGAAGTAAGTTTGACCTGAAAAGTCAAATGTATTAAAATAATATTATTATTGTTGTTGTTATTGTTGATTTTGTAGTTTCCCTAACTGCAATTAGACGAATATGCCGACAACATGGGATCTCAAGGTGGCCTTCTTGTAAGATTAACCAGGTTAACTGCTCACTTATAATGCTAAACGTACTTGTGGTGCCTGATTTTTTTATTTTGAAGATGTGAAGTATTATGGTGCACATTAAGCTCCATCCATATGATGGTTTCATCTCCTTGCTAAATGCATTTAATCTTTATTTCTCTTTGCAGGAAGCTGGTCAGAATTCGTTTCATGCAAAAGAACTTATACCATACACGGTGAGGTTGCGAAACTAAAAAAGCTACATGCAATATGATTCTTTATGCTTCAAGTACATTGCAACTTTTTTTACCAAGAATAACTTAAATCTTCAATTAATAAGTAGTTGTATCATAAAATTGTATTTCATAACCGTTAAAAGACTGGTTCTTTACTGTTTGAATTTTGATCTTTGTATATACTTTACATTTGTAAAACAGATGATAAATGGTCTCAAACATGTCAAGAACAAAATTGAAGAGGCATTAAAGATCATTTGTGGATCGCATAACTTAAGTCTAGCTCAAGTTTGGATTGCTTATGGAGATGAAAAGAACGTGCCTTCTGCGTCTTCTTTGGAGGACCCTGAAATAAAACAAATGTTAGCACTCAAACTGACTGGTTATCTTAATACTGTACGTCCAGGACCGTCTTCTTGGAATCTTGGGGAATACTACAATTTGTGTGACATAGGTTCTCCGGAAACCGGGGAACTTGCTCTGCAGACACTTCAAGATTATGAATCGCGCTATGTTTCTAAGTTTTGTCCTGATTATCTGGAGTCACAAGATATGCTATTGGATTTGGCATCGGAAGATCTTGAAATTAGTGCTCTTATGATATGCTTGAGAAGCAATGACACTGGTGACTTTGATTATGCGTTTGAGTTCATATGGCCAAAGCATTCAAACTATGTTATCTTGTTGGAGGCCTTAGTTTTTACGTTAAAAAGGTGTTTGCCAGGTTTCAAGTTTGCTTTAGGTGCAGAACTAGGTGACGAATTAGATGTTTTTGTTGTTGAGAGTTCAACAGACACTGAAGACGATGAAACTAGTGAAACTAAAAAGTTCAAGATTTTTCAAGGGAAAAAATCATTAACAATGCCAAAAGCACCGGAAGAACGAAAGAAACCAATGGCGTCAGACTACATATCGCCTTCAAAGGAAAAATGCAAGACAGCTACAATCTTATTACCTCGTAAACTCATTGAGAAACAATTTGGGAAAACCATGAAAGAAGCTGCTAAAAGCCTTAATGGTAATAAGAATTTTCCTGTTTAAAATCACTACATGTTTTAACAACTATAATACCAAAAATTTCTTTTGCCGCACTTTCATCTACGAAACATCTAAGAAATCGCCTTTTTTGATATTGTGTTGTAGTTTCTTTATCTACATTGAAACGCAAGTGCAACGCTCTTGGCATCTCAGAGTGGCGAGGGCCAAATTCATTGAAGAAAAAGGCAAATGATCCATACATTATTCAAACTGACACAAATGAAGAAGATAGTGGAGCAATTCAGGACTCATCAGTTATGAACAAAAATTCCTTGAGCATAAAAGTAGAGTATGGAGATGATATGCTTAAATTCCGTCTCCCGATCTTGCAAGCAACCTTTATAACTGTGGAGAAAGAAATTGGTATGAGACTAAAGTTAAGTGTGGGGACTTATAAGCTCAAGTACCTTGATGAAGATGGAGATTGGATATCTTTAATATCAGATGAAGGTATGGATGATTGCATCAAGGTTTCGAGAAAATTAGATCGAATGACCGTTCGTTTGCGTGTGATGCCATTTACACAACCAGTATCCGAAACTAGTGGTTTTTCTACATGAAACGTTGCTATGAGCAAGCCTGATAGCCTGTAATATAATACTTGGGTGGTTTATAAGGATCATCAGATTTGTGTATGGAACTATGGACGAATGAGATGATGAAGACGATTGTGAATTGATTGTTTGCATCATTGAACGGAGTTGAGTATGTTTTGAATAATGTGTCGTATATATATGCGTGTGTGTTTGTAATTTGCATGAACACAGATACATTAATAACATGAGCATAAAACAATAATCTTTCTTGATATTATACGACATAATAATCTACGAGACAAGAAACTTTTTTGTCAACACATGTGTCACACATTACTAAAAAATTGCAATTTAATTATAGACAAACATATTTGTCGCAATATAGTCGTAACATTGTCCAAAAACGAATGTACCGACAAAATTTCTAAAAAATTATTTTGCAGAGAAAAAAACCTCGTAGCAAATTTATTTTTGACAATATTACAACAACTTTAGCTACACAATTGTAACAATACTTGGTTTTCGCAACATTTGAGACAACTTAGCCACAAAACTAGCTTTTTTATAACCAACTTATACATTTTGATTTGCGACAAAATAACGATAAATAGTGGTTGTTTTGTCGGGAAAGTGTGAGACAATTTGGGCCTTTTTAAATTTGGGCCTTTTAGACAAAATCACAAACCGTTATATCAAAAACACATTTTTTAGTAGTGATCTATGCAAGACCAAACCATATGACTTGCATCGAGCCCGGTCTGAAAATCTAGTTACAACGAATTCTTCCTCACAAACCTTAAAAAAATCGAATTTGGTGTCACCGATAATAGAATAATAGAGATTCTCATAAAAATCGCATAATATATTATAAAATCATCCATTTGGGTCCTTTAACTATTTCAAAAGCCAAAAGATTAATTTCTAAAACCATTTCCTTTTTATATTAATGTACTATTTTTCACTTCATATAAATGATTGAGTATTAGGGGGGAAATGATATAAAAGTGCAACTTAACAAATAGAGTAGGGGTAACTCCTGCAAGTTTATCAATTATTATAAAGTAGTTATTAATTAATAGACTTGTTGAGGAGTTGATCTGTTCATCAGAAACAAAGTCAACTAAACTTAGAGATCATGAGCACAAAAGACATCTCCAAATTCATTGATAATTTTCCAATCCCTCTTCAATGCAAAGAACCTGAATTTCCTAATCAACCATGGGTTTTTTGGACCCAAACTCAAAATGATTCATCTTCAGGTGAGTAAGAGTAATTGTTCTCTTATATTCGACTTTATTCGTGTCCTTTCTATCATTTAAAACTAGTGCAAACTATGCAGCAATTCTCGTCACTCCAGTGATTCAAGAAAAGATAAAATCTGTCTTTTCGGTTACGTTAAAAGGGCCTAAGTACATATGTCAGTTCTGGGCACCTGTAACAATCGAAGGCAGACGGCTACTTTCAACTTCAAGTCAACCATTTTCCGTCACTCATCTCTCCAACGAGTCGGCCACATATAGGCTGTATTCTTCCTAGTATAAATACAATATCGATGATGCGAATAAGGTTGACAATGAAGGGAAGCACATGATCATAAGTGGTGGACCTGCTACTGCATTCTTGAATCGTTTGCCATATATCACTCAACTATAATGGTTTCCATCGGACCCTTGAATCGTTTGCCATATATCACTCAACTACAATGGTTTCCTTCAGAAAGCTATTGTGTTGGTGTTCTTGAGTTTACTGTGGACCGTAAGCGTTATAGTTGGGGGGCTTTTGTTCTAGATATGGTTAGAATAATACAGGTATATATGTGTTTCCAGGTTCTTTTTGTTTTAAACAAATCTAATTTTACTTGTGACTCAAAATCAAGATGTGTAGTTAATTTGATTATGAGATTTTGTTGCTGGTTTAAAAGCTTCATAATTTCATCTCATTGCTAAACACATCTAATATAATTTCCTACTTGTCTTTGCAGAAAGATGGTTTGGATGTGTTTTATGTAAAAGATCTTATACCATACAATGTAAGGCTTCCAATTTTTTCTAAAAAAAAGTTAGAATATCTCAACTAATTCTTTAAATAGTCCCATCATATATACTTGCCTTTTATAACCACTAAAAGTAATGATCTTTTTTACTTCTTTGTTCTATGGTTAGAAATTTGATGTTTGAAACCACTTTACCAATCTAAAGCAGACTATAAGTGCTCTTAAAACAGCAAATGACGAAATTGAAGAGGCACTAAAGATTGTTTGTGGATCGCATAACATAACACTAGCTCAAGTTTGGATAGCTTCAGAGGATAAAGGCCAGGTTCCCTTGTCATCTTCTTTTGTGGGTTCACAAACTAAGCCATCATCAGCGCTCAAATTAACCGGCTATCTTAATGCCGCAACAAGTATTAATGTTTTGAAGAACTACTATAGCTTGTGTGATGTATTTCCTCAGGGTACTGGTGAGGAATATGCTTTGAACTCTATTCAAGATTATGAACCACGCTATATTTCAAAGCTGCATACTGATATCCTAGTAAACTGGGATTACGAATATACTCAATACTGTGCTTTTACAATATGTTTGAGAAGTATAGACACTGGTGATCTTGATTTTGCGTTTGAATTCATATGGGTCAAACATACAGACTATACTATCTTACTGGAGGCACTACTCCTTACATTGAAAAGGTGTTTGCCAAGTTTCAAGTTTGCTTCGGATAAACGACTAGGTGATGAATTAGAAATCATTGATGTTGAGGGTTACACAGACAACTATAGTCTTTATTTCATGATATTTGAAGGAATGAAAGCAACGGAGAATGGAAAGAAACCAATGCTTGTGGACCACATTGCACCTTCACAAGGGAATTACAAGACGGCTACAATCCAAATATCTCGAGAAGCCATTGAGAAAGAATTCGGAAACACCATGAAAGAAGCTGCAAATAACCTTAATGATAATCTTCTATATTACATATAAACTTGTCTAACATTTTTAATACCAAAGCACACGTTTCTTTTACTACAGGACTTGCATCTAAACAAATCATCTTTTGTTGATATTGTGTTATATATAGTTTCTTTATCTACACTTAAACCCAAGTTCAAAGATCTTGGCATGTTAGAGTGGCCAGGACCAAAATCAAGGAGGAGAGAGGATCAAATCAACACAAATGAAGAAGATTGTGATGCAATTCAGGACCTATCAACCATCAACATTAACAAAAATACTCTGACCGTAAAAGTAGAGTATGCAGATGATATGATCAAGTTCCAACTCTCCATCTCTCAATCAACCATTGTAACTTTTGAGAAAGAAATTAGAATGAAGTTTAATCTGAAACTTGGAAGTTACAAGCTCAAGTACCTTGATGAAGATGGAGATTGGATAAGTTTAACATCTGATCAAGAATTAAGTGATTGTATACAATGTACCACAAAATCACATAGAAATGTACTTCGACTACGTGTGATACCATTTCCACGTCCCATACCCGATACAGTTGGTTCGACTGAATTGTGATATCTAATTGTGATATTCGGCTCGTTATGTATTTAAATCGAACCCAGTTTAAACGAGCTCAACGCTTACTTTGGGGCTTATTTAATAATCAAGCTCGAACTTGTCCTTCTTGTATCAAGCTCAAGCATGCTCATGTGCAATTTGTTAGTTAGTTTGTTAATTCTCTTTCGTATTACCACAACAAAATGACTCTCAATAGGGCCGGTCCTAAGTATCGTATACCATCACCCAACATGCATGGCTTCACCCATACATCCACCCTCACCCCAATCATCACCACCACCTCATTTCTCAATCCATCCCATGACTACACACGTGCCAAGGCCGGAATAATATTCATACCACTCCATAGAGTTGATTTACCTCATACCACCACTCCGCCTCTTCACCAAAAGCTATTAGTCGTTTCCGATCCATGAAATTTAAAACTACATCCTACGACCCACAATGGGTCACCGCCATGCAAACCGAACTCGAGGCTCTTCACCACAATAAAATGTGGACTATATATGGTCCCTCGCCCGGATAACCGCAATGTTGTTGGCTTTAAGTGGATTTATCAAACAAACCTGGATTTTAAAAATCTAAACTTTCAACTATTGGCCAGCAAAAATCTCAACTAAGAAAATTCTAAGTGAAGATCCCAACTTTTAAACAATTTTTTTAAAGAGCCCCATTAAAAACCCTTAACGTCGTAAAGTTTTTTCGAATTTCAAACTAATGTTTTAGGGCTTTTGATCGAGAGAAGGATATGAATGGATTGCTGTAAAATTTAGTTCGAACCGGTGCCTTAAAAGACGAAAAATGCTTCATAATTTCTAAAGGACGTATTAAATGCCATTGTTTAGACTTTGTTGTGACCGTTATGTATTTTGACTTTAATGCCCGAAATTTTAGCCTCCAGTAGGAGATTTTACCAGTGTGTCATTGGGCCATTGATGACGTAGCATTTTATGTGACAGTGTGACCGGTTCACGACGTAAGTATTTCTGGTGCTTGATGAGTTATACTTTGGGGAGAATTATGGGTCGATCCCTTTTTTTGCTTTGTTTTGGTGAATGAATACAACTTATGGTACTCAAGTCGACAGGTTTGTGTACACTGTTAGCTTTGTTTTGCCCTTAATGAGTATTTCCTTACCATACGACTTATTTGAGTTGATATATGTTTCGTAATAGTTACATAAGTTAGTCATATGGTGTTTGGCTCTGTTCTAGACTCATTATGTTGCATATGTTTCTGTTTTGCTACTTTCACTGACTTGTGTTACTTGATTTATCTCGTTACATCTTATTGTGTTATTACTGTTGTTCTTTATGTTACTCGGCAATTTTTGGCCTAGACATATTTCTTTTTGGTGCTTTTCTTTGTTATACGGTCGGTCTTAAAAGGGATCTTGGGGAAGTGTGACAAGAGCTAAAGGTAGTGTTTGGTATGAAGGAATGAGAGGTGGAATGGAATGGACCATTACGAGGGAATGGAAAAAAACGTGTTTGGTTGCTCAATGGAATGGAATGAACCATTACGAAGGAATGAAAAAACCTCTTTTTCATTCCATCCATCCCCCTTGTTTTTTTTTCATTCCCTCAAGGAATGGAATAACTTTTTAATTCATGACAAGAACCATGACCCGACCCATGATCCAAACATTGACCCGACACACAAGTACCCATGAACCGACCCATGTCCTAACCCACGGCTTGAACCACGACCCAACCCATGAACCGAACCAGGGTCTAACCCATGAACTAACTCATGATCCAAGCCATCATTTGACCCGTGACCCCACCCACGTCGATCCATGCCCTGAACCATGACCCCAACCATAAATCCGAGTATCCGACTCATGGCCTAACCCGTGTCTCGTACCATGACCGACCCATGTCCCGATCCAAGACCCAACACATGAACCAATCCATGAACCAACTAATGACTTGGTCCATGAACTGACTCAAGACCCGGCCCATGAACCGAACCATGAACCGACCAATGTGGCGACCAATTCCTCGAACCGTGACTCGAACCATGGCCGACCCATGTCTTGATCCATGTCCTAATTGATGTATCCATGTATCGAACCATGCGCCGGTTCATGGCCCGAACCAAGACCCGATCCATAACCATGACAAGATATTTTTGTTACTTTTAGAGATTTGTATTTTTTTCGTTTTTTTCCTTCCTACCAAACAACAAGTACTGATTCATTTCATTCTTGTAAGGTAACCAAACATGATAATGGAATGGAATAGTCCATTTCATTCCTTTGTCTATTCCTTTTCATCATTCATTCCATTCCCTCGTCCATTCCATTACCCCATACCAAACAAACCCATAATAGTTTAAAGAATGGGAAAGTTATATTTAATACGGTAAGTTTATTGATTTTGGAAATTTGTATTTGCTTCGGATTACTATGATAGTGACATCTCAGCTTCTCCAGGTTGGGGTGTTGCATCCACACTTTGCACAGGTTCCGTCATCTGTCTCCTTCGCAGGTGCTCGAACCATCTCAACCTCCCCTCCTTATTCTTATCGGAAATGCGGGCTACCCCTAACTTGGCCCTGAAGACTTCATTCCTTATCCGGTCCATTCTCATGTGCCTACTTATCCACCTAAGCGTCCTCATTTCTGATGACTCTAGCTTTTGCATTTGTGTTTTCTTAAGTGGCCAACAAACAGTCATGTTCGTCATTGCCAGTTGAACTGCAACCTTGTTGAATTTTTCAGTTAATTTATCTGAAAATCCCTTGTCACACAAACACATGTTGCAACCCTCCACTTGCACCATCCCACTTGCACATGATGAGCTATATTATAGTCAATGTCTCCATCGCTCTGAATGAATGAACCCAAATCTTGTCCACCATCAGTTATATGGGCGTCCTCCTCACTAGTGGTCTTGCTGAAGTTACAGTGATTGTACTTGGTTTTAAAACGAATAGCGTGTTACCCTCTACACTCTAAGCAACTCGCTACTCTTTTTAGGTCTCCACATTCCGCCAATTTCTACCACCAACACAATTTCATCTACAAAAAGCATGCACCATGGGATCGATCTTGACAACACGTCCAAGATTATCATTATTTATTGACACATATCTTTGTTGACGTACCATTTCCACATGAAAAAAAAAATATGCATCACCTACCGGTGCTCCAACTCTCGTCTCAACATTATCATTATTCAAGATGATATACTTCAGAGGTATCGCTCTTGTGTCTCCCAGCCATCCAAATCAACTATCAACATACGAAAACAACTACGAAGCACACTATCATAAGCCTTTTCTAGATCGATGAACATCATATGCAAGTTGCGTTTCCTCTTCCTTTATTTTTCCATCAGCTTACTCAATTTGTGTATCGCGTCTGTGGTCAAGCGGCCGGCCTGGCATAAATTAGAAGGGTCCAAAGAATGTAAACAAATTAAAGATCTTCATGTCTGTGGTCGATGTTCTATGATTTAAGACACCTGACCCATGTGGGATCAATTTACATGGGCTCCAAAAAGTTTCAACCCATTATATTATCATTGTCACATTATTTATAGTTTTTAATAAACTTCATGTTTGAAAACTTGTTCCTTTTGAATATAATTGAAAAGTCAAAATGGTTTTATTGTTCATTCTGATTTCTGAATAATTAATAGCTAGCTGTGATATACTAGATTTTAAGATGCAAAGTAGCAACTGAACTGAATTCAAAGATATCTAATAAGCTAATAACAAGTTAACAATCTATTAAAAATTTAAAAGCAAGCAAGCAAGCAAGAATTGGTAACTAATGATCTTTATGTATTAGTCTCAGTTACAACACTCCCAAATTTAAAGATCAATTTAAAATACAACAGATAAACACATATATCATCATAACTACACGTACGTACAATAATTTACAACCGTATTAACATTCAAGTTGAGCATCAACATCTACAACTACAAAGTTATCATTCACTTCCAAACTCAACTCCTCTAGTAGATCAACCCTATGTTCATCTTCATCATGACCATCATTAAAAATGCATAGAACTTCATTTGTATGAACACTTCTAAGGGAGTAACATAACCACCAAAAAACAATCTTTAGCATTTTAACAAGCAACTCATCCCACGGGGACACGAATAAAATCAGAAAGGAATTAACAATCCAAAAGTGTGGAGTTGACATGAACATCAAACATAAGAAACATATTGTCACTGAAACCGACAAGTCTATTGCTTGAACACGGAGTAGATGATTCGTCGTTAGTTCTAAGCTGACGGGAACTTTGATGGATACAAATAGAAGTAGCGTGATGATGATGACCGAAGTGTAGTGACGGAAAATATGGTTTGCGAGAGGTAAGAGAAGAAATCGAACATCTAGCTTCAAGTCCATGTATCTTGGAAATGAAATAGAGAAGTGGTCGGTGAGAGAAGAGGTGATGGTATGTGCCTATTTATAAGGTTGGAGATTTGGAAGAACAAAGGTGTTGTCACTTTCACATCACACGTATGCATGATCTATTTGTTTTAAAACAATTATATATATTTCAACGTCGGTATAAAATATGTATATAAACAAAAAATAATAGAATAATAATAAAATAATATATATACATATAATTATAATCATGTAGAAAATTAAAAATATGGTTCCTGACATTCCATAGTGCTTAAGAACTTTTTGACATTTGGTGAGCCTTTTTTTAAGAACTAAAACAACCACTTGCTTATAGAATACACTATTTGATCACCAAGCTATATATATCCCTTGATAACTTGAAGTTTCATAAGTAACCGGTCATATATCAAGTCAAGGTCACAATAAAGAACACAATAATTTATAACTTATATATAACTCTTACGTGTTATATTAGAAAATAACTTAAAACCGATTACAATGAAGTCTCAATATGTTTGGACATTAAGAGTATATATAACATATCTATCCGGCCTAATAGGATTAGAACACTAACCATAATTAACCCAATTACAATTCTTGTACTCTAACCTAAACATAATGTAATATGTATATTAAAATCTTGCAAAGCAATTAACCTAACTTGTCACTTGTGTTCGGCCCACTTGCCAAGCAACCCACTAGACCGAGTTGTCTAACAGGTCCACGCGGATTAACTCCAACAATATAACTATGGGACGACGATGAAACTTTATGGCAGAAATTACTGTCGGTAAGTTAAGATGCCAACAATTTAATTATGGAACAAGATACTACGGAACAAGGGCTGATATAGGGTAGGGGGAGGGGTAGTGGCCACTACCCTTTAACTTTTTCGGCATAGTGTGAAACTAGTGTAAAAATTCAATATTACTCTTCGTTTTATGTAAATTATACCTTTAGGTCTACAATTTCATTTTTCCACTACTCCTAAACTTTTTTTCTAGATCCGTCACTGCTCCGGAAGTCATAATGCCCACTAATTCTAAATCATAGATAACAAAATTATGATAGTTATTTATTACCTAGTAGACAATATATTCTTGAATCTTGGGGAAATTTTAATTCAGTGATTAGTATATGTTATATTCCACCAAGTCACAATGAAGTTGTTTTTTTCTGAACGCCTGCAGAACTTCAAGTTTAAGATGCAGCATTTGAATTTATCTTCGTGTTGATTTTTTTAAAAGATCATAAGACTAATTGTTTACAACGCCTAACGCCTTACCCGATTATCCAAGCAACTGTGGTAAATATTATATTTTATTTGACTTTATATCTATCATGCATATATACATGTCCCCATCAAGTTGAAACCAAAATATAATATATAATTTAGTATTTAATAAGTGGATGCGTTAAAGGCCGGGTTGATCGAGTACTACATGGAAGGTGTCACCTTCGGATTTAAAGGTCCAAGGTTCAAGTTCAAGTTCAAGGTTTGCTTATGGGGTCGCTCTCACAACACATTACACACGATAGATCGATATGAAATTTAATTTTAATTTTAGTTTACCTTGTTATTTTATTTTTCCCAAATAATTTCATATATATGGCATAGAATAGGGTTCAACTAAAAGTCTAAATTTTATATAAAGTCTATGAAAACATATAAGCTATTAAATCTAATATTAAATGAAGATTAATAACCTAAAAAGTAAACACAAGGTGACATAATTGTAAATAGTTGAAATTTTAAATGGTAGGACAATGATATATTAGTCTTTGTCCCATTTTAAAATTTCACCCATTTTCTAAATGTCCATAACTTTTACATACGACACTATTTTTTTTAATAAAAATTATACAAAAAACGAGCGTTTTTTATCTTAAAAACACATGTAATATTGGTGAATAAAAACGATTTTTTTTTCACGTTTCAACTCATTGTGTTATTTCGTCAGATCATTGTGTTGTTCAGTCAGGCCATTGTGTTATTTATCAGGTCATTGTGTTACATTATGTCATTTTGTTATATTATAACTTGTTTTTTAATACAAATAAAAATACATAATAACACAATATGTTAAATCTTATCATTTGTTTTATTGTTTATATAATCATATGCAATAATATAAAATCTCAAATCTATTATTTGTTTTATTTGTGTAACGTTTCAAATATGTTATAACTTGTGTTTAATACAAATAAAACATACATAATAACAAAATATGTCAAATCTTTTAACTTGTTTTCATTGTTGACTTAATTATATGCCATTGTATAACATCTCAAATATATTACTTGCTTTATTTGTGTAATATCTCAAATATATGATAACTTGTATTTCCAGCTTATTGTGTTATTCATCAGGTCATTGTGTTATTTCAGATCATTGTGTTATTTCATCAGGTCCTTGTGTTATTTCAAATCATTGTGTTATTTCATCAGGTCATTGTGTTATAACATAATGACTACATAATATAACACAATGACCTAACAGATAACACAATGACTTGACAAATAACACAATGAGCTAAAAAACGTGAAAAAAGTTTTATTTTCATATATGAATATTATACGCGTTTTAAAGATAAGAAAATGTTCTTTTTATGGTGAATTTTTTTTAAATTAAAGTCGTATGTAAAAGTTATGGACGTTTAAAAATGTGGTGAAACTTGAAATAAAGACATTATCAATTTTACCATTCACTCTTATTTTATGGGAGTATCTCTCGTGCCTTTTTTAGACTTTTTAAGAAATTTGGACTTTCAAGTATGGGCATACGGTGAATATAAAATAAGTCACTATTACGTAAAACTTATAAAACTTCTTCGTCTTTTTTCTTTAAATAATAAAAAAAAATTCATAAGCTATTACTTTTTTAAATACACTATTAATTAGAATATAATATTGCCATATTAAAATAAAATTAACACGTTCTAATTTTTTTGATAGTTCATATAGTGGTATGATACTCCATATATATATATGGTGAAGATCATTACAGAACACCATTTTATCGCGAGAACAAAAAGAGCAATTTCTGGACATTAATCAAGTTATTGACTATTCTAATATCACTAATTTACATATATGGAAATCAGTTGTTTCTTAATTTACAGGTATGTGAATCAATGGTTCCTTAAATTACATGTATGTAAATCAGTGGTTCTGTAGTTCTGTAATTAAGGTTGTTTTGTAATGATCTTAACCCTATATATATATATATGGTATATATATATAGGGTGAGGATCATTACAGAATCACTTCTTATTGCGAGAACAAAAAGAACCACTGATTTACATAAATGTAAATTAAGCCTTGTGATATTTAGGTTGTTTTACATATGTGTATATTTGCCACAACAAAAAAATGGTTGTGTTTCTATATTCAAATACTTATGTCTAATTTACACATATGTAAAGACAGCTTAATATCACCAGACTTAATGTACATATATGTAAATCAGTGGTTCTGTAGTTCTGTAAATAAAAGTGGTTCTATAAGGATCCTAACCCTGGGATATTTTGAGAACACTCTCTAGTTGTGAGAATTCGTGAGAACCTTACTTCCTGAGTTTTTTTGTAAAAAAAAATTGGCTCAAATGTTGCGTATGTTAAAAACTAGAACCTGGAAAAAAGAAATTAAAAAAAAGTTTGTAACGTTAAAAAACGTATATGTAACTTAAAAATATTTACAACGAAAAAACGTAGGTGTAATTTATGTAATATGACGTAAATATTTTTTACTAACATATTCGTTTTTTAACGACTAAATTTTCTTTTTAATTTTCTTTTTTCCGGGTTCTAGTTTTTAACAAACACAATATTTGAGCCAAAAAAATACTATGAAAAAACTCAAGAAGTAAGGTTCTCACTAGTTCTCATAACTAGAGGGTGTTCTCAAATTACCTCTTCCCTATCTATCTATATATATATATATATATGTGGTACGGTTCAAGAGAAAACTCATTTTAAGTTGAGAACTAGAGAACTACCATAAAGACAAGGGATGTAATTTTAAAGAGGAGGGGTAAAATTGAAACTTTAAATATAAAAATCTTTAAATATTTCTATCTTTTGCATACGTTAATATTATTTTTAAAAAAATTACACCATTAGATCAAAAGTTTCTTTATCTTTCATTAATTTGAGTATAAATAACGTTATAAAAAATAATTTTTTTCTTTTTAGTTTTCATACAGCATATATGTAGTATTACGATATTGTATTTGATTATATTTTTATTTAAACGCTAATAAGTTTTTCATACATTATTTATACTAAAAAAAATTCAAAAATCACGTTTTGGTTTTTTGATACTACATATATATGCAGTAACATTGTACATGATGCATTTTTTTAAGCGACCAAATGGTTTAAGAGTCTAATAATTATTTAAAGTGTACATACGATCTTAAATGACCAATAACAAAGTTTATAATATTCCATATTAAAAATACTTATTACAAATGAAAACAAAACCAATACTTATACTATGTTTAAACATAAATATAATAATAAACTAATAAATAAACGATAAGTATCATAACAAAATAAAATAAACTTGAAATTCAAACTATAAGATAACAATGTATCAATACTGCATATACTGCATATATGTGTAGTATGATACTACATATATGTAGTATACGATACTGCATATATGCAATACTATAAAATTAAAATGGATAGTGAATACGGTGATGTTATGCACCTAAGTTACACGTAAAACCATTAAAACTACGTCGCTTTGATAAAATAACTTTAATTATTTTTTTATTAGAAAACTTAACTCATTAATCGTCATTCATTAGAAAACTTCAATTTTAATATACGACCCAGTCTTCTACTCTTTAGATCATAATTCTTCTCTTTCTCACTTACTCAATAATCTTCATTCATTTTAGTAAAAGATTACCCGCACTTTAAAATTCGATCATATGTCAATTAGCTTCTCAATTCCAATTAACAGATTAATATAACATGACTCATATAATTGTTATTGTGATATGCCCATGTTGCACATATTCATACCACATCACAATAAGATCATATGAGAAAATCCAAATTTGGAATTTAGGCATGACGGAGTTGTTTTTTTGTGATGATATCATCGAAATCAATATCGGGGAACTTTTGTTATTTTATCAAAGTACGTAGTTTTGATGGTTTTTCATGTAATTTAGGTGCATAACAACACCATATTCAATTTCCCCAATTTAAGAACATACAATATCGTATACCACATATATGTAGTATTGAAAATTAAAAAAATGAGAAAATTTTATTTATTTATAACGTTATATATACTCAAATGAAAGATACTGAAAATTTTGATCTAATGGTGCAAAAATATTTAAAACTTAATGTATGCAAAAGTTAGAAATGTTTAAAGATTTACTTATTTAAAGTTCCAACTTAATATGTTAAATGCTGATTCAAAAAACAAAAATCGACCATCTCATATGTATATAAACAACTAACTATGGATTAATTCGAGTTCGTAATGTTTGAGTTAAACGCCAGAGTGTGTCATGATCGTCGTAATTGAGATATTGAATTCGCAGTTGTGTTTTGAAAACGCCCAAATAACATTTTTCCCATCGGTCTCTACTGGCGGGTTTGTAAAACGTCCAATTATTTACAAAATTGTCACCGCGTGATCTGGGCCGTAAATATCATGATCGGACGTCCCAGATTGCTTCCTACACTTTTAACAGTTTTCCTTATATATATATATATATATATATATATATATATATATATATATATATATATATATATATATATATATATATATATATATATATATATATATATATATATATATATATATATATATATATATATATATATATAGGGGAGAGTTATCGTACAAAGGGTTGGGAACCTAAGAAGACTACAAAGAATCTTTTAGACACAATGCAAGTAAAAATACACAATGACGGGTTAAAAGGTTTATTTAAATAAAATCTAAATCAAACTTAAAAAAAGTAGCTCGAAGACCTTGTTCCCCTTGTTGTCCTCTATAAAAAAGTAAACGAAAAATAAACAAAAATAAACGTTTTCATTGTGTTTAATTTTTTTATTTTTTTTTATTTTTCGTTTAATTTTTTTACAGGAGGACGAAGAGGGGAACAAGGTCTCCGAGCCACTTTTCTGAAATTCGATTTAGATTTTTTTTATATGATATTGTGTGTAAAAGATCTTTTTTAGCCTTCTTAGATTCTCAATACTTCGAAGACCTTGTTCCCCATGTATTCCTCTTTCAAAAAATAAATAAACGAAAAATTAAAAAATTACCGTTTTTTTATTTTTTAAATTAGACACAATGAGAAAATAGTAGTTTTTTTAAGTTTTGATTATTTATTTTTGAAGGAGGCGTTGTGGGAGCAAGATCTTTGAAATACTTTTTGTGTTATTGTTTAATTATTATTAGATCATTGTGTAATACTTGTCAAATAAGATTACACAATGACCCGATGAACGACACAACAACCCTACGGATGACACAATCACACAATGACCAGACGAAAGACACAATGACCTGACGGAAGACACAATGAGCTGAAAAAATGTGAAAAAAGTTCGTTTTTTATATATCAATATTATACGCGTTTTAAAGAGAAAAAAATGCTCGTTTTTATGGTGTAATTTGTTTAAAAAAAATAATGTCGTATGTGAAAGTTATAAACGTTTAAAAAAAGTGGGGGAATTGACATGTGACTTGCATGTGGAGAGAGAATATTTAAAAAAATAGGCATGACTAAAATACTCCCTCTTCTAATTTTCCTAGATGCCACATGTCAATCTTTTATTGCTTCTTAGCCTTCTTAGATTTCTAATACTATGTAGGTGAACCTCCCTCTATATATATATATATATATATATATATATATATATATATATATTGAGCTTTTTCTACAAATGGCAAAAAGTGTGAAAAGTGTAGGAAACAATAACACTCAAACACGTGTCCACGAGTTAAAAAAAAGGCGGACGAGCGTTTTGGTCTTTTGGCACGATGCAATCATTAAAAAAAGGTGTAAGGGCGTTAAACACCATAACCTAACACCAACTATTTGTTAAACACCATAACCTAATAGACAAACACCAAAACTATATTTTTACGGTCTTTGTTTTAGTGGTTTGCTAAACAACAAAACCTAATAGATAAACAGAAAAACGCAACAAAAAAATTGAGACGCAAACATAATAAAACGTTAATAACACAACATTATGACAAACACCAAAACGGTTTCTTACACCTATTTCAGCGGCGTTAAACACCAAAACCTAAAATGTTAAATATTGTTGATTGAAAAACAAAAATCGATCATCTCATATGTATATAAACAACTTACTATGGATTAATTTGAGTTCGTAATGTTTGTGTTAAACGCCAGTGTGTCGTGATCGTCGTAATAGAGGCATTGAATTCGCAGTTGTGTTTTGAAAAGGGTGCGGGAAACCAACCACAGGTAAATGATGACAAAAAGTTTGAATACTTTTATTCTAATTAAATACAAGATATACGGTTGATATTTACCATAGAGCAATTCAATCACCGATTGATCCAAGCTTTCATGAATGAAGAAACATCAAAGCATGATCGTCGATCATCTCATATGTATATAAACAACTTACTAAGGTTCTGAAGATGCACATCACCGACATAGTTTATATGCTTCAACCAAAATTTCATATTTCCAACGGTAAGAAAATGTGGAATATGTAAGTAGGTGTGGCTGCCATAGATGAAAGCCCTTTTGATCACCAACAATCATACGAGTACACTTACTTTTTAGTAGGTTTTTGATTCAATAGTATGTATGTATGTATGTATCCGGGAAAGTGATGATCTTCGGGGCTGTGTTTCCAGAGACGGAAATCCGATCAGCCACACTGTTCAACATAAAAACCGTACCTCTGAGTGTTATCATTCAAAACTGAACAGTAGATGTTAACACCTATATGTTAGGAACAACCCATCCAAATTTCAGACTCATCCAACGGTTTGATCTCCCAGAATCCATCCTAGAACGTTGCTGCGTTTTTGTAAAAAAACACATGCAACCAACAATAAGCCTCTCCGACCTTTACACGACTTTAACGAAATATTCAGGTTACACGGAGCTTACCATAATGTTCAGGACGTCGAGAAAAGGTTCCGGGTCAAAAACAACATCTCCGGCCGCCGTCGACCGCCGTCGGACTACTACCGGCCGCCACCGGTCCACCACCGGAGCACCACCACCTCCAGCCAACTCTCTCTCTCTCTCTAAACACACACTTAGTGTGTGTTGATTTTTGAGATTATGAGAAAAGGTGAAGGCTAAATGTCTTTTATATGGCGGGTTTGGACCGGTTACTCACACCGCATCAGCCGGCACTGCATACGAACTCGTTTCTTTTCGTGTTTTAAATTTTATTTCTTGAAGATAATAATTAAGAAACATTATAAGTATTCTCGAAATATTTCTTTCGTCAGATATTACATATCTGGTGATAAACTAGCTCGGTGTTGGACCTGAATTTTAGTCTAATATTATCAACACAGTAAAAGTCTACAAAAGTCAACGTCTGGTCAAAGTCAACGTAAAAAGTCAAATGGCGCGTTAGAGACGAAGAACCGAGTCAAGACGTTGAAGTTGTTTATGTCTAGTTTTAGACATGTTTTAGCCTTTTATTTGAATTATTTCTATTTGTCATGTTTTAGTCTAAGTTTAGGGTCCTAATTGTCATTAGTCCAAAGTGTCATTAGGCTATAAATAGTAAATGACAATTAGGGTTTCATGAGGCTTGAATGAGCTAGTGATTAGGATTTCCATTGTAACATCTTTGCAATCCATATTCAAAGATCAGATCTGACTTTTTGTTTGTGTTCTTATCATTATTCATCATATTCATCAATATTTTACCAATTTGATCCAATTCTTCACCAAAATTCATGATTCAAATCTGCTTAGGACCAACAAATGGTATCAGAGCCTAAGAGAGATCCATCTGAATCATGTTTAGTGAAGATTAACTACTGATTTGAAGTTTTGGTGAAGAATTTTTTGAAATAGAAGAAGGGTTTTTAGAGAGAGAAAACGGATCTAGTGTGTTTCTAGAGAGAGAAACCAGATCTGAAAGTTTAAATCATCAACAAATCTTCAGATCTTCAACAACCTGTTGTAGATCTACTCTTGTTACCATCAAAAACATCATCTCAACATCAAATTTGACAAGAAATCAAAAGAAAAATCTCAGATCTGAGATTTTCTCTTACACACAGTTGTGTGTGTTCTTGGGGCTTCAAATCTTCATCTTGCGACATTACACCTCATACTAAACGAAAGTTCAAAATCCCATGCGACAATACTGCTTCGACATAGTATAGTACAGCTTCACGTAAGTGCGACACTAGACCAGATCTGTGCGACAGTAACCATTTATTGACACCTTTCCTGCACCAACATTCACCCAAACATCAAACCAAACTAACAAACAATTACAACCAACACCATCACTTAAACAAAACCAAACACACACTCAAACACACAGATTGTTGACCACCTGTTTAACCCACCAACTTTAAACCATACCCAAAACCAACAAACATTTATTTTTTTTATAAAACTAGACATATCTAAGATCTAAACCCAAAATCAAAACCTCATCTAAATCATAACCACAACCACAGCCTTGTCTAAACCATAAACCCATTCAAAACCGTTTTCAACAAAAAACAAAAAAAGAAACAAACATAACCCAACCATAAGTGCAGCCGGAGTGGACTCGGGGTGGGCGCGGCCCCAAAGCGGCCCCGAGCGGGAACACCGCCCCACCCCCCCGCGGCCCCGAATTTTGGGGTGGGATTTGGGGTGACTTCCCCGTCCTTTTCCCCGAGCTTTTTCAAGTGTTGGACATGTGGGGCCCAGCTAAAAATCAGCTTTTTAATTAAAAAAGTGGTGTGGGGTGGTGTGGGGTGGATACCGGGTAATTTGGGGTGAATGTGGGGTGGAGTAAAAAGTGTGGGGTGATGTGGGGTGGTGAGGGGTGGACTCCCCTCACCCTAACCTTCTACCATCACCATAACCGGTTTATTCAAACCCAAACATAACGTTCGACCATAACTTCAACCATTCCTACTTCATCAACAACTAGCCATTCCATTTTCATCACCAACAACCATCCACTCCCACCACGCACCTAACCACCGCAGATCTATGTTTAGAAAGAGAAACGTGTAGAAAGAGAGTTTCGAACGTGAACAAAAAAGAAGTTGTGCTGGTTGTTGTGTGTTGTTGTTAGTGCAACCGGAGTGGGTGTGGGGTGGGCTCGGCCCCGAATCGGCCCCGCACGGGCACACCGTCCCACCCCCCTTCGGCCCCGAAAATCGGTGTTCCATTTGGTGTGATTTCCCCGAGTCCCTCCCCGAATCCAATTGACCGTTTAAGGTGGGGCCACCCTTCAATTATTACTTTTTGGGCTATTTTTTGAGAAATTAAAAATTAGAAAATGATGTGGGGTGGTGTGGGGTGGTGTGGGGTGGATACCGGGTGATTTGGGATGAATGTGGGGTGAACGTGGGATGAAGTAAAAAGTGTGGGGTGGTGTGGGATGGTGAGGGGTGGACTCCCCTCACCCTTAACCGTCGAGGAAAAGAAAACAAAGTAACAAACAGCAAAGAAGAAATTGACTGTGTTCGCGGATTAGGGTGTTGAACAAAGGAGCTTGTGTGCGTGTGCTGCTGTCAAACATAAAGAAAACACATTTTGAACTAAGAAGACAACAGCCGTTGATGTTGTTTTTAACCGCAAGATTTGTGCTGTTGCTGCTTAAAGAAAAAGAAAGTTGAGGTTGTTTGTTCATGTTTGTGTATGTACTTGTTGAGCTGATGTTTGTGTGTTCTTGTGTGTAGAGAGAAAAGGTAGGAAGAGAGGAGAGATGTGTTGTTCATGTATGTGTTCTTTTTAACTGAGAGAGAGAGAGATAGAGACTTTGTGTTGTTTGTGATGTGAAACAAAGAAGAAGAAGAATCGAGAAGAGAGAGAGAGATATAAAAGTTTGATGAGTGTGGAGAAGATAAGATAGATAGATAGATACAAATAAGTAGGGGTGTACACGGTCCGGTTTTTACGGTTTTTGGATAAAACCGTAACCAAACCGTTACTTGCGGTTTTTTATCATTAAAAACCAAAACCGAACCGTTTAAAGTAAAAAACCAAACCTAAACCGAACCATACGAGCGGTTTGGTCCGGTTTAGTTTCGCGGTTTGAGATTTATAGTCCAAGATTAAAAGCTCTAAAAAATATCTCAAAATTTTGTCAAAATCTAATAAACTTTCAAAAGTACCGGTATTGAAAATTGATTATATATATGAATATTACAAGATTACGTGTGTTGTAACAATATAACGATATATACTAATATTATACGGAGTATTATTTATATATATATATATAAGAGTTAATAGCCAAAATGGTCTCTGAGGTTTACTAGATTTTGCAGTTTTGGACACTTTTAAGAATTTTTGCATAAATAGTCCCTACAGGTCAAAACCTGTTGCTAAATTGGTCCACGACACTAACGATGTTAAAAAAATTCCGTTAGTTGAGTGGTAATTGACTAAAATACCCTTCTTCTTCATCACCACCACCAAATCACCTCCATCCTCAACCACCACCTTCAATCTTCATCCGTGACCATCACCTAACGAATCTGTACTTGAAACTTTTTGAACTGATGCTGCCGTAAAAACGAAGCGAGGTGTTTTTTTGCCGATCGGTGACGTCACTATACGACAACCGGAGAATGAGTAGGTGAAGTTATATAGTGTGGATCATTATCGCCAGCGGCAGAGTTTCTGTCCCCCAAACTTCGCCGGAGCAACGATGAAGATGAAGAAGAAGAAGGGTAAAAAACTGCACAGGAGATGCATCAGGAGGTGATTTATGAATCAAATTCATCCTCTTCTTAACACCACCGTACCTAACCATTTCAACAAATTCAAGTCCTCATATTTATTTCTCCATAATCTTACTCATGATTTGATGCTTCTTCAATCTTAATTTGTTTATAGGATAACAATAATTCCAGTGCATCCATCCATTTCGTCAATTGAGGATGGAGGTGATTTGGTGGTGGTGGAGATGAAGAAATAGAAGGGTATTTTAGTCACTTACCAGTCAGCTAACGGAATTTTTTTAACACCGTTAGTGTCGTGGACCAATTTAGCAACAGGTTTTGACCTGTAGGGACTATTTATGCAAAAATTCTTAAAAGTGTCCAAAACTGCAAAATCTAGTAAACCTCAGGGACCATTTTGGCTATTAACTCTATATATAATGATAGATATAATGATATTATATATATATGATCGATATTCTAGTATGACCTATTTTATCACCAACAAACTAATAGAAGTTTTAATAATTTACCTGCAAGAACTCATATATGAGATCTAATATATATACATATACACACACACGTGCGCATACGGTCCGGTCCGGTTTTTTACAAACGGTTTTTGGTATAAACCGCAAACCAAACCGTTCATAACGGTCCGGTCCGGTTTTTTACGAACGGTTTTTGGTATAAACATAAACCGACCACGAAACCAAACCGATGAGCGGTTTGGGCGGTTTCACGGTTTGAAACCGAACCATGTACACCCTTACAAATAAGTGGTTGTGGAAATTTCAAAATGGAGACACATTTCTTTTTAACGTAAACAAGGTGGGATTGAGTGGATTGATATATTTTTTATTAGATTGTGTATTTGTTAACTGGATTAAGATATGAACTAGTGAAAATGCATGGATCACGGGCTTTAAGTGTTTTGGGGTTGCAAATTTAATGGATAATATATTTAAATAAATAAATTAACAAGAAAGTGTTGGCCGGGTGATGCGTGTAATATATATATAAAAATAAACACTAAAAACACCTAAGCTTTAAATTTATAAAACCTAGACAGACTAACTAAATCACACACAACCGGCAGTGGACCGGTCGAATGTAATATAGCTTAAGTAAGTCCGGGTGTCGACCCACAGACTCTATATACTACGTTAAATAACTAGACAAGACTCAACTAAACTGAACACGACTTAAATAAAAAGATTTATTTGAAAAGGGGGTTTTTGCTAAAAATAGAAAGTTACTAAAAATAGAAACCGACGATTTAAAGACGGATTTAAAACAGATTAGAGAAAACAAACCACCTAGGCTAGAATCATCGTTAACTTCAATTATCGCTCACGTTGGACTAATGGTTATGGAACCGGGATCTAAATTTATTCACTTAAAAGCTTTCCTAATTAAGACCCTCGACCCTTCTCGAGAAGAAACCTAAAGGATAACTATTAAGTTATTAGCACATCGGTTACGGATTAAACTTCCTCACGGTTATTTAATCAAATTATGCCTAATTGACCCACGCTAAAGATTTATCTCATGATACGACCCTTAAAGCCATTTAAACCCAATTATTTAATTTAACAAGCAAGATTAATAATTAACACTAAACCGGAATTTTCACAAAAACCTAAACCTAGCAAATTTGACTAATCAAGACTTGTTAACAACCTATCACCTCACGGATATCTAGGTTGGCTATACATTATTACCAGTTTCATTAACACTATTAATCCTATGGTTATACTGTAGTTAAACCTAGGGGTGTAAATGAGCCGAGCCGCTCGTGAGTGATAAAGGATAAATTATACATAAATACCTAGTTGAGTTTGTTTACGTTTTTAGTTGTTTCGGTACGGTTTTTATAGCAATTTTGATACAACTAATGTTTTTGTGTTTCGTAGTCCCATGTTGATAAAGAAACGGATAGATCGTGAAAAATCGAATCCGTAGGCGAAAACGGGGCGCGAAACGGAGTTACGAGCGAGCCGGTACGCGAAAACGAAGAAAGTTTGGGCTTTTCTTGGCCCGGTTCGCTATATAAACACTCCTTAAGAAACCCTAGGGGACGAAATTGGAGACAAAAAAAGGCTGCAAAAAGGGTTCGGACGGCTAAGAAGACGAAACGAAGTGAACGGGAACGCGTAGGATCAAAGGCTTCATCGTGATTCTTCCGGGTTTCATCTTTCTTTCGTTTTTCTCTTTAATTCTATCATGTCATACACTTTGAATCTTGTTTTTATTATTATGAACATGGTAGGCTAATCGTTTAGAACTACCTAGGCATTGTGATGACTCGTTAATGAATGTTTGAACTCATGTTGGATTGATTTTTGTTTATGGTTTATGTTTAATTAAAGTTTGAATCTTTATAATCGTTTGATGCATGATATATGTTTGCATTGGTTTGATTGATATTGTTAATCCATGTGTTCTTGGTGATTGTCTATGTCACGTAATAGGACTCGTTTAGTCATTAACGTGAGTTGTGATTATTATGGTTTAACTGCAGTATAATCATAGGATTAATAGTATTAATGAAATCAGTAATAACGTGTAGCCAACCTAGATATCTGTGAGGTGATAGGTTGTTAACAAGTCTTGGTTAGTTAATTTGCTAGGTTTAGGTTTTTGTGAAAATTCCGGCTTAGTGTTAATTATTAATCTTGCTTGTTAAATTAAATGATTGGGTTTAAATGGCTTTAAGGGTCGTATCGTGAGATAGATCTTTAGCGTGGGTCAATTAGGCATAATTTGATTAGATAACCGTGAGGAAGTTTAATCCCGTAACCGGTGTGCTAATAACTTAATAGTTATCCTTTAGGTTTCTTCTCGAGAAGGGTTGAGGGTCTTAATTAGGAAAGCTTTTAAGTGAATAAATTTAGATCCCGGTTCCATAACCATTAGTCCAACGTGAGCGATAATTGAAGTTAACGATGATTCTAGCCTAGGTGGTTTGTTTTCTCTAATCTGTTTTAAATCCGTCTTTCAAATTGTCGGTTTCCATTTTTTAGCAAGTTTCTATTTTTAGTAAGTTTCTATTTTTAGCAAAAACCCCCCTTCTTAAATAATCTTTTAATTAAAGTTCGTGTCTAGTTTAGTTGAGTCTTGTCTAGTTAATTAAACGTAGTATATAGAGTCTGTGGGTCGACACCCGGACTTACTTTAGCTATATTACATTCGACCGGTCCACTGTCGGTTGTGTGTAAGTTAGTTAGTTTGTCTAGGTTTTATAAATTTAAAGCTTAGGTGTTTTTAGTGTTTATTTTATATATATATTACACGCATCAAGTTTTTGGCGCCGTTGCCAGGGACTCTTGGTAATTGCGTTAATTAACTTTGTTGAGAACTTATCTGCTATACACGTGCTTTTTGTGTTTATTTATTTGCTAGTTTAGTTGTGTCATTTTATTTGGTTGTGTCTTTTCTCTGTTTTTCTCCCCATTGAGTCTTTCTTGTTATTTAAATATGTGCGAAATTTGCGGAGGACCTCACTTTACTTGTCTATGTCCACAATATACGAGGTCCTCTGCGCCACCTCGTTTTGCTAACTCTTTTGGGCATGTGCAGTCATATTCATCACAGGTGGATCCAATTGACCCATATTTTCCACAGTCAGATCATAGTGGTCAATTTTTTGAAAGCAACTCTACTAGGGGTAGTGATTGTGCTTCGAGTAGGATAGAGGAGTTGCTGACCCAGTTAGTTGCTAATAAAGTAACTACTCAAAGAACGTTAGCAGGATATGATAGCCTCTTGCAGAGCAGCCAGATGATGGAAGATGCTAATAAGGCTCTAAGGGAGATCATGAGGAGGTCAACTGAAGAAGAGGAGTTTCAACATGAGCAGCTGCAGCAAAAATCAGGTAATGATAACTCATTTTCTACATTCTCTTTTGAATCTTGTAATATTATTTCTGAACCACAAGATATTTTACACTTGTCTTGCGAGGATGAGATTTCTCAGGAATCACAAGTACAGCCGGAGACCACAATGGACATTTCAGTCCCACCTCCGGTTTGTCAGCTAAAGCTTGAGGAGTACAACCAGATGATGCAGGTAGAGGATGACCCGATTAGCCCAGACTTAGAGACGAAAATGGACATTTCAGTCCCACCTCCAGGTAACTTAAATGTTATGTATACTTTTGATAGTGATTCTGATGATGAACTAGATGAAGCAAAATGGGCTAAGTATAGGGAATCTTTAGTTAGGGATGTAGTGCCTGAGGAAGAAGTTGAGTTAGGAGACTCCTTAGGCTGGATGTTTGGTATAGATGAGGATGAGTTAGAGGTTTGTTTGTCTGAGGAGGATGAGTTCTTAAATCTAGAGTTAGATAGTTTACCCGATTATAGTGATTTAGGTATGATTGATACCGAGGGTGACTTAGCTTACTTAGATAGCCTCCTGGAAGATGAACCAGTAGAGATGATCGACCCTACAACCTATGAAAACACTAAGTGTGGGGATCATCAAGTAAGTGTGGTGATAGAAGAGGAACACCATAGCCGGCCCGTGAAACATTTTGAGGATGAAACGTTACCTAGTCTACCTAAATCACGGGAGAAGGCAAGTCAGAGAAAGAAGAAGAGTTGGGTTCAGGCTAGGATAAAGATTAAAAAATTAGAAGTTAAGCATGATGGGTCTTCTAGTTACATGACCCGAATCCGATTCTTTCCAGGTAAGTTTAAATGTTGGTGGTCCGACTCGTTTAGAGTTTTACAATCAATTGTCCAAATTGTTCTCAATTTCACTTGTAAGTTTTTAAGTGTTTATTTGGATCGGGTGGAATTGAACGGGTTGGATATAGTTCAGATTAAGGAGAAACCTCCTGATTAAGTTCAAGTGTGGGGAGGTTTCTTACTAGTTTGTAGAGTTTGTATAAATGTCCTCTATCGAGTCAGTTTTTATTTTATTTTATTTTATCTTTATTTTTATTTTTATTTTATTTTTGTCGAGTTAGTGCTACGCTCGGGTATTTTGTGTTTGCAGGTTTAAATCATTCTCACCCGTACTCAATCTCCATTCGGGTGAGTTTGTATTTGTGAAGACGAAGATGGAGCTCGAGAGTGTCGGTGAAGCTTGATCGCGACCGAAATGCTATACGATCGAAGCTGCAGTTGGAATGAAGACTTGGAGCATACGCGTTCGGCATATTACCAGCTAAGTCTTTTTCAATTCACCTCTCTATCTTTAATTTTTGCATTTTTTTTATTTTATTTTATTTTTAGATGTTTTCTATCTCTACATTGAGGACAATGTAGAACTTAAGTGTGGGGATGGGAAATAGTCATTTCTGAGTCTTGTTTGTTTGTTTCGAGTCTTATAGAGTCATAAAAAAATACAAAAAAATTGAAAAAATTGAAAAATGTCTTTGTTTAAGTTGTGCTCTTTAATAGAAAATGATAGTAAACTGATTTTGGCTTTCAAATGAGTTGTGGTTTTTAAAACAAAGATGATTTTGGATAAACTTTTGGTAACCCAATTAGCTGAGATGGTTTCCCTAAGTGTAGTAATTGAAAGTTAATTGTCGTGAATCTCGTGGGTGTTCATCTTAGGAGGATAGGAAGGCCTTAACTAAATAACAATTAAGCACCATTGTAGGCTTTAGAACTTAAATAGGTTAAGGGGTAGTGCCATTTTAGGATATATAACACACTTCTTGTGAAAGAAGTGGCGCATCCGCAAATAAAATGTCCACCGGGTATAGTACTGAAAAGCGCTCAAAGTAGCTGCTAAATAAAAGAGCTCAAAGAAGCCAAATCAAATGAAAAAAATGAAAAATATAAGGCAAGTGATCCAAGACCTCATGTGCTCTACCTCCGGGATAGCGACTTGGATACGACACCCCTGGGTGAGGTGATCTTGTTTTATGAAAAAAAAAAAGAATAAACAGTCTATACCCACAAAATTCATCTATCAAAATCCACCCTAATATGGCACTAGTTCTTAGCTTAGTTAAGTTCTTTAGGTTATTTTGGTAGGAAAACCGTTTTGGTTTATCCGGTGTCTCGTCAAGCAACACTTAATCGGGCTGACTTATTTTTCCTCTGTGTGAGACCTTGTAGACAAATGATCTAATTAAATTGAAATTTAACATAAGGGGAAACTTAATTGGCTAGTGTTAGGGTGTTTAAATAAAACACACCGTTGTTTATCTGGATTTGTTTCTTGTTTGAAAACTGTGACGAAATGTTGAATGCTTTAGTTAGTTGTGATTCTATGTGCATGCTTTTTCAGGGACGAAAAAGGTTAAGTGTGGGGATGTTTGATAAAGGATAAATTATACATAAATACCTAGTTGAGTTTGTTTACGTTTTTAGTTGTTTTGGTACGGTTTTTATAGCAATTTTGATATAACTAATGTTTTTGTGTTTCGTAGGTCCCATGTTGATAAAGAAACGGATAGATCGTGAAAAATCGAATCCGTAGGCGAAAACGGGGCGCGAAACGGAGTTACGAGCGAGCCGGTACGCGAAAACGAAGAAAGTTTGGGCTTTTCTTGGCCCGGTTCGCTATATAAACACTCCTTAAGAAACCCTAGGGGACGAAATTGGAGACAAAAAAAGGCTGCAAAAAGGGATCGGACGGCTAAGAAGACGAAACGAAGTGAACGGGAACGCGTAGGATCAAAGGCTTCATCGTGATTCTTCCGGGTTTCATCTTTCTTTCGTTTTTCTCTTTAATTCTATCATGTCATACACTTTGAATCTTGTTTTTATTATTATGAACATGGTAGGCTAATCGTTTAGAACTACCTAGGCATTGTGATGACTCGTTAATGAATGTTTGAACTCATGTTGGATTGATTTTTGTTTATGGTTTATGTTTAATTAAAGTTTGAATCTTTATAATCGTTTGATGCATGATATATGTTTGCATTGGTTTGATTGATATTGTTAATCCATGTGTTCTTGGTGATTGTCTATGTCACGTAATAGGACTCGTTTAGTCATTAACGTGAGTTGTGATTATTATGGTTTAACTGCAGTATAATCATAGGATTAATAGTATTAATGAAATCGGTAATAACGTGTAGCCAACCTAGATATCTGTGAGGTGATAGGTTGTTAACAAGTCTTGGTTAGTTAATTTGCTAGGTTTAGGTTTTTGTGAAAATTCCGGCTTAGTGTTAATTATTAATCTTGCTTGTTAAATTAAATGATTGGGTTTAAATGGCTTTAAGGGTCGTATCGTGAGATAGATCTTTAGCGTGGGTCAATTAGGCATAATTTGATTAGATAACCGTGAGGAAGTTTAATCCCGTAACCGGTGTGCTAATAACTTAATAGTTATCCTTTAGGTTTCTTCTCGAGAAGGGTCGAGGGTCTTAATTAGGAAAGCTTTTAAGTGAATAAATTTAGATCCCGGTTCCATAGCCATTAGTCCAACGTGAGCGATAATTGAAGTTAACGATGATTCTAGCCTAGGTGGTTTGTTTTCTCTAATCTGTTTTAAATCCGTCTTTCAAATTGTCGGTTTCCATTTTTTAGCAAGTTTCTATTTTTAGTAAGTTTCTATTTTTAGCAAAAACCCCCCTTCTTAAATAATCTTTTAATTAAAGTTCGTGTCTAGTTTAGTTGAGTCTTGTCTAGTTAATTAAACGTAGTATATAGAGTCTGTGGGTCGACACCCGAACTTACTTTAGCTATATTACATTCGACCGGTCCATTGCCGGTTGTGTGTAAGTTAGTTAGTTTGTCTAGGTTTTATAAATTTAAAGCTTAGGTGTTTTTAGTGTTTATTTTATATATATATTACACGCATCAGTGAGCTACTCGAGCTCGGATCGAAAAATAGCTCGAACGAGCCGAGCTTTAATCGAGCTCAAGCCCGAGCTCGAGCTTAAAAAAAAGCTCATTTTCTTATCGAGCTCGAGCTCGAGCTAGAGATGTGAGATCGTTAAAGCTCGACGAGCCTAATCGAGCTTTTATATTTTAGTAGTATATTTATATATTTTAGCCCAACACAACCCAACATATAAATTTGGCCCAATTTAATAAACTCTATTCACTCTTATTTACTTTTTACTAGTTATAGTTCCAGTATCTTTGAATTAAAAGTTAAAAACCCTAATTTATTATCCTTCCATCTCCGACTCTTCATACTCCATCTTGTCGATCATCGTCTTTCATCTTCGTCAACTAAAATTGTCCATTGCAACTCGTGACTCGCAACTTCGACATCCTTCATCTTCCAAAGCTTGTAAGTATTACTCTTCATCTTATATTTGCTTTGCAACTGTCAACTGTTATAACTTGAAATAAAACTTAAACAATCAAAATCTTAGTGACATAATCGTCTGTAATTTTGTAATAATGGATTTGTTATTTTTTTGCAACTGCCATACTTGTTATTATCTTTGTCTTCAACGGTTAGTGTAGTGACGACTGATGATGCGTTTTACTTATTTTTTAATGGTTTTGACCTTTGATAAGATGTGTTGTATAGCAAGAAACTATAAGTGAGCAAGCTATCTGACACTGATTTAATAAGCGTAAGCATCATTTCCCTCTTCATTAAAAGAGATTTATCATTAAAGACATACAAAACATGGTTAAGTATTTATCTATTTATATGCTTCTTTGTTTCTACTTATCATTTTATCCTTATAAAAATACTCAAAACATGCACTATTTTGCCATTTTTGAACGTTTAATTTGTACAATTTAGAATTTGTCCTTATAAAAAAATACTTATCATGCTACTGTAACACTTTAGAATTTGTACAATTTAAACGTTTAGTGAAGTGATGATTGTATATTTGTATGGTTTTGATTTCTGAGTTGTTAATTTAAATGGTTTTGGATTCTTGTGTTTGTGTAATTGTATTTAGGTTTCCATGAAAAAAGCGTCGGAAACAATGCAAGGCTCAACATCGAATCCAAGACAACAAGGAGGTCAAAACGAGTATGAACATGATTACACTAGCATTGATGGAGATGACAACACTGATATGCCAGATCAAAATGTCAATAAGAAAGCGAGTGTTGAGGTGGAGAATGGTAGTGGCCATAATGAAGGGCCACTTAAGGCTAAACGTCAAAGAACATCAACCATTTGGGAGGATATTGTTGAAGTGACTCTTCCAAATGGGATACAAAAAGTAGAGTGCATTCATTGCAAGACACGTTTAGCTGTAAGTAAAGGAAAGCCTACAACATCATGGAAAAGACACATGGATGGCTGCTTAAAGCGTCAACAATTCGTGCAAACTCAACGAATGTTGAATTTTCAACCTGTTGATGTTGACACGACATTTGGTGAACCTTCTCCTTTGATTGCACCCGATGCAAAGTATGATCCTATCAAGATGAGGGAATCAATTGCAAACTGGCTGATGGCAACTGAGCAACCGTTTAACGCTGTAGAAAATGACATGTTTGTTTACATGATGAAAACAGCAAATCCAAAGTTTGAGAAGTTAAGTAGGAACACGATAAAGGCAGATTGCTTTAAGGTATATGATCATGAGAAGAAAAAGTTGAAAGGCCTTGTAAGGGAAACCTCAAATATTAGTTTAACAACCGATTGTTGGAAGTCGTCTCATCAGAAAATTGAATATATGGTCATTACTGGGCACTTCATTGATAAGAACTGGAGGTTTGGTGAAACCCTTATACCTTTATTTGTTTAATTATTTAATTTTTTATATCGTTGTGTATTTGGCACAATTTATATTATTATACATGACAAATTACAAAAACGTGTGCTAAGTTTTGTGCACGTTCCTCCTCCTCGTACGGGTCTAGATATTGCACATGGCATCTACAACTGTTTAAAAGAATGGGAGATTGAGGGGAAGATTTTTTCTATCTCTGTGGATAATGCCGCGTATAACGACAGAGTAGTGAGTACATTAAAGAACAACTTTTCTAGAGTGAAGAAACTTCCATGTGGGGGAAGGTTATTTCATGTTAGATGCTGTGCACATATCCTAAATTTGTTAGTCAAAGATGGTCTCTCTAAGATTGATTACGTAATTGAAGAAGTACGTGAAGCTGTGAAGTATATTAACTATTCAGAGGCTAGGCGTCAAATGTTTTCGAATGCTGCAGAACAATTGCAAGTGCATGATAGGAAGTTAACGATAGATGTTCCAACTCGATGGAATTCCACTTATGAGATGTTGTCCCTTGCTATCAACTTCAAAGACGTGTTTCCAAGGTATCTTTAGAATTAGTTTATTTTCTTTTATGTTTATCTTATTTCTTATATAAAATTGAATGCTACTGCTTATAAATATTGTTTTCTAGATATGCAGAATATGAACCCCATTTAACCCCATTTCAAACACTTGCCCACTGAGCAAGACTGGACAAATGTGAAAAATGTGTGTGAAGTTTTGAAAGTTTTCAAGTCGTGCACAAATGTCATATCCGGTAGTGATTATCCCACTGCAAATTTGTATCTTATGGAAGTATACAAGGTAAAAGAAACACTAAATTCGTACCTGGAGGCTAGGGTTGAAGTTAGAGGAGTTTATATAGCGAAACGGGCCAAAAACGCGTCAAAAGAACCCTTCCACGCCACGCCGCGCGGTGAGAAAAGGGGGGCTGGCCGCGTAGCGTCTTGACCCCCTTTTTCTGATCCAGATTTTCGTTTTCGCGCTCCGGTTCGCCCGTAACTCCGTTTCGCTCCCCGTTTTTTCCTACGGATTCTATTTTTCACGATCTATCCGTTTATTTATCAACATGGGACCTACAAAACACAAAAACATTAGTTGTGTCAAAAATGATATAAAAAGTTACCGAAACGACACAAAATGCAATCAAACACAACTAGGGATTTATGTATAATTTATCCTTTATCACCGGGTGTTAACCTTTTAAAATTTGTTGGGCGATTTTCGTTTGAGTGGACGTTAACATTTTTCATTGGGGTGTTTCGGTGAAACAAAAAAGTAATTTTCCCGGGGGAGAAATATTCTTAATTTTTGGGAAAATTAATTTTTTTTAACAAAATATTCTTTTTCAAGAGCGGGATTTAATTGCAAAATTTTTAAAATTAAAAAAAAATGGCTTATGTAGAACTTTTTAACTCCTTTAAATCTGATGATCTCACAATGGCACAAAGCCGGTTTGATAATTTTGCAGTTTTAAAGAATGAAAGGATGCCCGTGGTTCTCGATCGATTTGTGATGGTGGCAAGTAACCTGAAGAAGCATGATCCTGAACTCACAAATTATGAATAAATTCAAAGGCTTTTTGAATCTCTTCCACCAGAATGGAGTTTTCATGTTAAAAATCTTAAGAAAGAGAAAATGTTTTCAGATTACAAGCTGTTGGATGTGATCGACAAGTTGAAATCTTTTGAGTTGGATATTAAAAGAAAGGAATTTTTTGAAGCAATGATCCAACCACAAACCAACACACCGAATGTTGCTCTCATTTCATCTATGATTAACAAATCTGATTACAAACCGTTTAGGATGATGGAAAAATTGAAATCGATGGTAACCGATCCCGATTTTCCTGCTGAAATTGAGGAGACTGTGAAAGAAAATAAGTTGCAGGTTAGTTATGATGATGATATGGAAGAAGAGGATTTAAAATGCAAATAAAATCATTAACTGTGAGAGCACGTCGGTTTATGGAGAGGACTGGGAGAAATGTTTGTATTGAGGATAAGATTGAGATTGAGAGGTTCAGAGTCAAATCAATTATGCTTTAATGACAAAGATTGTGGATGTTCAAAAAATGAAGAGTAAATGTGAAGAGGAATGTGAAGAAAGTTTGAAAGATGATGAAGAAAAGAAGAGAGCTGAGAATGAAGAGATGCTGAAGGCAAAGGAAGAGGAACGCAACAGAAACACAAGGGTATGCAACTGCGATAAAGCCCTTGCTGTTGAAAAAGTCATTATGGGACTTTCTTATGAGACAGTTCAAGACATGTGTTCATCTGCATGCAGAGTTCGTCTGTTTGGTGTGTATAAAGCTAATAGACTTTTGTTAACAAATCAAGCTGAATTAACCACCATAAATACAGAACTTAAAAAGAATGAAGTTTCTTTTTCGATAAAACTCAATGAAGCTTTGGCTGAAATTGATCTTTTGAAAAGAAATCTTTATGAAAGAATTATTGAAATAAATCTTTTAAGTGAAAGACTCATATTAACACAGTTTGAATCCACAAAACTTCAAACCAAACTTGACAAGTGGTCTGTTGCTAGTATGAAAATGAATGAACTTGCTTCAAAACAAAGGGGGGCTAGGGTAAAAGATGGGGTTGGGTATGACACAGATGCTCAGACGGTTTTTCCGCCTCCATTCACTTTGTGTTATTCACCTACACCAAAACCCCATCCTAAAAATGATTTGTTTGAACAAGAATCTAACAGTTTGCATGCAGGTTTAGAGGGAGTTAATCTGAAGGAGGTGCGAGATGATTATGATTCTTCGACTGGTATGGGATATAGTAAAACGGGTACTGACAGTCAAGCTAATGATTGCTCAGTTCCTGTTGTTTCTAATCCTGTAACGGTTGTTACTTCTAATTTCTTTGATAAGTTTAAAGCAGGTGAAATTCCTACCTTTGAGCCTGTCAGGAGTGAGAAGGAAGAGATAATTCAAGAATCATCTCATCATCAAGCTGCAACTACATCAACACACTCAATTCCCATCAATCAAGATCCGTTGGAAGCAGAGGTACTTATTGAAGACTGGACAAATTCAGATGATGAATCAAAGACAAAGAAGAGTCTCGGAGATTCAAAGATCAAGATGTCATCTGCAACTGTCAAATCTGAAATGCTTCCAAAACCTGAATCAAGTCAAATCCGGATCTCAGTCCCAGCTGCAAAACAAGTCGGTCATCTTTCAAAAGCTCAAAAGAAGAAGCTTTCAACTCTGTCCATCCTATCTCAAGTTGGTAAAAGACTTGAGAACAAGCAAGTGAAGATCTCATCTCCCATCCGACAAACCACAACTCAACAAAAGAAGCCACAAGTCTTCCAACAAGTCGCATCATGTTCAAAGAAAGCCCCACCCCCAACTACTCCACATGGGCCAGTCAAGCATCAAAAGCCATTCAAGGCTTGCTTCAAGTGTGGAAAGGATGATCATGTGCTCAAGAAATGCCCAAAAGGACATGTTTCGGACGGTAAAGGCAAACAGGTTTGCTTCTCCGGATCAGTGACTAGAAAGAATCCTCCACATGGTAAAGGTAAACAGGTTTGTTTATTTGATTTTCAAGTTAATAATCATACATCTTTGAGTGGTCGCATGACGAACATTCCATCCCTACCTTCTCATGTGAAGCCGGTTTCACATGACTCAAAGATAAATGTGACAAAAGAATCAAAACCAAATTCCTATTCCTCGGGACTTAAACAGAAAATGATTTCCAAATTTAACTCTTTCAAATCAAAAATGTTTGAACCTAAACAAATTTGGCAAATTAAAAAGATAGAGGAAAAGATGATCGATACAAGAACAGATTGTGCGCTTAAACAAGTGTTTTACACTGATAAAAATGGAACGTCCAGGACTACGATGGCCTGGGTTCCCCTTTCTAACTAATCTGTTGATGAGTGCAGGAACATTTCAGGAGGACTGTTAGTAATCCGGTTTACTGACAGAGAATGTTTCGCATTCAAATTTGAGGCGGAACAAACAGGTTATGGTTCTGGTATCTTATCCACAGTCTGGTTTTTTCTCTGATTTTCACACACATATTTTCACAGCCACTGCATTTTTTTCTTGATAACTCATTTATAATATTTTGATAGGGTAATATGGAAGGCGTTTCTTTGGTAATTTCTGTCTTATATATTGTAGTTTTTTTTTAAGTTAAAAAAAATTAAAATAAAGTAAAAAATTGGGGGAGTCTAACTTTTTTTACTTGTATTTTTGATCAAGTTTTCACATTCCTTTGAGGCACTCTTGTGTCTTTTGAAAATTTCAATTTTGTGCTGAAATAGAAATTTTGGGGGAGTAATATCTCAAATGAATGTACTAAATATCAATTGTCCAAAATTTTCTAATTGTGTAAATATTTTATGTCTTTTGAAGGTTTCAGGTTTGTATGAAAAGCATCTGAAGGAGGATATTGATTTGTGTTATGATGTGTCAATAGGCTCAGCCCGAATACAATTAGACAGCAATTTTGTGATCAAACTAAATTCAATAAGAGCTCGGCAATAAGGATTATCTCCTTGACATGATTGGCCTGCACAAAGTTACAAGTCCTTGTCAGAAATGGGTTGAGAGTGCCAAATATTTGCTTTGATTTTCCCAAAACATCCCAAATCACCCACACCCTAGCCCTGAATTGAGTTTCTAGTTAGCAAAAACAAAATAAAAAGCTGCTAATGTTGCTCTTCAGAAAAGCCTCTGAGTGAGTTACTTGTTAATTCCTCAGAATGTATTGAGTCAAAGTGCTTAACTCCTCTGCTATACGGAAGTATTGACCTAGAGTTGGTGGATCTTCTCTGTTATACGTCGGTATAGACCTGAAGATTCACCGAGCATGCTCAAATTTTTATCTCCTCTGTTATACGTCGGTATTATAAACTTGGAGCTCTAATCATTTGAGTTTCCCAAATAATAAGTCGCAATGTGTTCAAAAGAATCATTGTTGACAAGCTCCACTCCTAAAAATGCAAAAATGCAGAATGTCAAAAGAGGCTCATAAATTTATCAATATTCAAAATTTGATTCATGAAATTCAAGCAAAGTCAATCATATTGCTCTATAAACCCAGATGATAGGACAAGTTTCTTTACCAAGATGTCTGTGGGGACCGAGTTGCAAGAGTTTTCTTCAAATCGAACCTAAAACATGATAAGACCATCACAGATTGTCTGTTGAAAGGAACAAGGCATGGGTTTAAATGGACAAACATATTGACAATCTAGCCAAGTCTTTGTTTCTCTGGATGGTTGCTCGAAATGCATTATTTGATATCCTTTTTCATGAAGTTTTTATTTTATTTTATTTTATGTTTGGGTTCTTGAGTCTTGTTGGTCGTGTGTACCTTTTGGGATGTGTTCACTCTAAAATATTTGTGATCTTGTCGGACTCGTCCTCTTATTTCCGAATTTTTAAGTTTTATTAGTTAAAAAAAAATTTCCAAAAAGATTTTCATTTCAAATTATTTTCAAGTCTTTCATATTATGCTATTAAAATGTTATCATTTTCACATGCATTTCACGGGAAATTGCACACACAAACGGACACCGGTTCGCTTGTCTTCATACACAAATAAACACGGGTTTATTTTGTTTAATGAAATGATCTAATGAGAAATCTGGAGATTTTGTCTGTGATTGTTGTGTTACAGATATTTGCTGCAAATGATGGCCGATCATCAGTTGAGCAAAGCACCTGACCAGAGAACCTGTTCCTCAAAGTTTGCAGAAGATACCGAGCTAGGAATCCTCCTCCTACATCTTCTAAAGCACTCAAGAAAAGATAGTTGAAAAGCCGTTCCAGATTTTACGAAATGATGCACGCAAAATGGGGGAGCATACAATATGGGGGAGCTTGTGAGATAAAGGATTTTCAGCAACATAATTTGACTTATCGGTGCTGAACACGATGCAAGATGTTGATAATAATAGACTATGGGGGAGTATTGTTGGACCTGAATTGTAGTCTAATATTATCAACATAGTAAAAGTCAACAAAAGTCAACGTCTGGTCAAAGTGAACGTAAAAAGTCAAATGGCGCGTTAGAGACGAAGAACCGAGTCAAAACGTTGAAGTTGTTTATGTCTAGGATCGTTAATGTAATAAATATATTTTGTGTCAACAAAATATATTTAATCTAGTTTTAGACATGTTTTAGCCTATTATTTGAATTATTTCTATTTGTCATGTTTTAGTCCAAGTTTAGGGTCCTAATTGTCATTAGTCCAAAGTGTCATTAGGCTATAAATAGTAAATGGCAATTAGCTAGGTGTGACACCCCGCCCGGCGGCGGAAACACCGGGCTGTCATTGGAATCGGATATCAATAGTAGGAAAAGCACATGGTATTTATTTATTAAGTTTTTCCATAAGCGAGCCCGGGCTTTTTCCAGCTGTTCGATCGCCCCTTCGCGCAATTCTTCTGAATTTCTAATAAATGATATAGTAAGTTTAGTACATGAGTCTTAAATGGATACGACAAAAGTAATGAAACCGAAAATAGTAAATGCAATTGTCCGATTTATTATTCTAGGTCCAAGACAATCCTATGTCTTAGCAAAAGCATCAAAATAATCATAAGCATCACCTGAAACATGTAAAAATAAAGTTAGCTATTTAAAGCTAGTGAGTAAACCACAAATTGATACATAGTAATACAGAAAATCCGAGATCATCATAATATGCTGCGCAAGCTTACATGCATAGCTATTTCATATCATTCTCGACCATGACCCCTTGCACACACATTGTAAACCATAATTGTAACGTAACTTGTAGCCATTTATCATGAGGAACCAACTCATGTATTAATTAACGATAACTTTTAAGCAACCGTCTCGTAACCGTCTCAATATTTAAGTTATCATTAATTATTTAGCAACTTAGGGACATGGCATAGTAATAGCAACTTGTATCATCGTATAGCAACTTGTAACATCGAATAGCAACTCGTAACATTGTAATTGTATGGACGGGTTTAAATCACCTATCGTTGTTGTACATGTAGGTGGGTTTGTCAGACCATTAGCGCTAACATTGTACCGCTGGGATTACAAAGTAATAATACTACTTTAAACTACCACATAAGTTTGCATCTTGACCGGAACAAGACTAACATATTTTATGATCTCTGTAGAAAAGTAAAATAGAAAAATGGAAAACATTGTATTGTAATAGAACACGTTTCAGCCCCAAAATGTAAAAGTAAAAAGGGGAGTGAATTTACTCACCTGGAAACTCGGGCTCGAAACAAATAGCAAACAGATTAAATTGAACCGATGATTTCCCAAATACTAGAATCACCTAAGTAAATGAGAGTCCTAACTTAGTAAACATATTGTATAGAAACTAGAACAGAACCAATAGGGATCTAAGGAAATTGGAATTCTAGGGTTTCGGATTGGGATTTAGGGGGTTTTTCGTTAACGACTAAAAATATATAAACCCGTTTATTAGAAACAATAGCAATAGTAACAAAATTATTTTGATAAACAATAAAAATTATAATAATGTATTTTTAACAACAATTATATAATGTTCAAAAATATGTTATCTTTGTTAGAAATAATTTAAGACATTTACACAAATTTAAAGTATACAAAAAGTCTATTTAAAAATCTTATTTGTAATAACTATTATTTTATAAAACTTTGTATCCATTTTATAAGTATTAAAATTCATTTTTATAGTATTTTTATAATGTTAAACGTATTTGTACTAACTAAGTTTATAAAATTAAGTTTATACATAAACATGGTTTTTGGTTTGTTTTATATAATTTAAGCATTTTATACAATTATATATATATTGTGGTATTGATATTGGATTTAAGATAATTAGTAAAATATTGATCAAATAAAAACAAATAAAATCGATATTGCCCCCTAGACTAGAACCCTGGGCAACACATTCACAGCCCCTCCTCTTAACCAGACACGCTGCGACGAGTTTTTGTTTAAATGTGGAACAGAAATAGTTTTATCATGTTTCAGATAATCACCCCCAATTCATATAAACCCTAGAAATCAACTTCGCAAAATTGACCACCAATTTGATAACAACACAACGAGACATCTTAGGGCTTTTGTTTAAAGACTAAAAACGAGCAAAATGATGCATTAAACATACCTGATTTTGATCGAATTGGAACGAAGAAAGATGATGAACAGGGACGGCTATGGTGAGATCACGAGCAGATTTACGATGAATGTAGCTTGGAATTGAGTTAGAAGAGAGCACAATCGAGCAGAGAAGAGTGAATATGACGAATGAATTGGATTATTGTTTGGTAAAAACAGTCGAACGGCTCAAGAGTTGATTACGAGTTAAGATGATTAAATTGGTGTTTAATTTGTTGATTTTAATTCAATTGAACGTTACTGGCTGATTCTAAACGTTGTAATCGTCGTTTTAGTTATTTAAATTTGTTGCATTTAGGCGTTTTGATCGATTTAGTTAATGTGGGTTTTAATGTTCGGTTTAGAAACGGGAAATTAAACGACCACACAGTGATTGAAGGCCGATAAACAATGGCAACAGATTCGAATCTAGTATAGGATCATTCTTCTTAGGTTTAATTGGGTTAAAAGTGTGTAAAACCGGTTTTTTGTTCTCGCCGGAAAACGACGCCGGCGGTTGCCGGAGTAAACCACCGGAAATACGGGGGATGAAGGGGACGGGGGTGGTTTGGGTAAAATTAAATTTAAATTTACAGTTAAGGTCCCTGCATTTTGTGTTACTTTCAATTCGTTAAAACATTAATATAAGTTTCAAACTTGTCACTTTTGACCCAAAGTTAATTAATACCTATTTTAACCAACCCATCTAACCGAGTTGAGACGTAACGATTATATAAGTGACGTTTTTACGTTTTTGTTGGACCTGAATTGTAGTCTAATATTATCAACACAGTCAAAGTCCACAAAAGTCAACGTCCGGTCAAAGTCCACGTAAAAAGTCAAATGGCGCGTTAGAGACGAAGCACCGAGTCAAGACGTTGAAGTTGTTTTATGTCTAGGATCGTTAATGTAATAAATATATTTTGTGTCAACAAAATATATTTAATCTAGCTTTAGACATGTTTTAGCCTTTTAACTTGTTATTTTCTAATTAGTCTAAGTGTATGGACTATTAGTGTAATTAGCATGTTATGCACTCACTATAAATAGTAAGTGCAAATAGGGTTTTGGGGGCTTGAATGAGCAAGATTGAGGGGTTTCCATGTAAACATCTGATGCAATCAATATAGATCAAATTGAGTGTTTTATTGTGTGTTCATCCAAAGTTCATCACATTTTAAGTCATTTGATCCAAAATCTTCACAAATTTCTGATTCACTAGTGTTTTGGGACCAACAATTGGTATCAGAGCCTAATAGAGATCCATTTTTGAATCATTTGTTGAAGATAGTTGCTGATTTTAAAGAATTGTTTAGAAGTTTTAGAGAGAGAAACCAGATCTGATGGGTTTTTAGAGAGAGAAACCAGATCTGGGTTTAAAATCATCAGATCTTCATCAACAATCATCAGATCTGTTGATTTCAGCAACATATTTCAGATCTAGAAGCTGAGATCTTCAAGAAAATATAAGAAAATTTCAGATCTGAAGTGTTTCTCTCACACACAGTGTGTGTGTGTTCTTGGTGTTCTTCGAATCTTCAAATCTGCAAAAACCAGCGAATCTAGTTAAAATCTGAACGAAAGTTCAAAATTTTGAGCGAATCTATACAAAGCATTTGCATAGATTCGCCCGTTGTTCTTAGCGAACCTATAAGTTCGCTCGTCACTTTGTAGGCCAGCGAACCTATAGTTTCTTGACACCTTTTCTGCACCAACAATCACACAAACATCAAACCAAGCTAGCGAACCTATAAGTTCGCTCGGAACTTTATAAGCCAGCGAATCTATAGGTTCTTGCACACTACCTTGCTAAACTTTCCTGATCTGAGCGAATCTACCTTTTTCTTGATTTATTTCTTGCACCAACATTCAAAATCCACAAACACTACACAAGATCTAAAACCAAAACAAACCCATTAAACCATAAACCATTTAACCTTACCAACATCACCATAACCCAAACCAGATCCATACAACAAAACCCAAACCAAAAATTAAAACCATTTTTTTTTTGCCATTTTAAAATCTTTAACCCAAACCATCCTAACCATAACCATACAACAGATCTTTTTTTTAAATCAACCGATACCCCTTTTAACCATATCCATAATCAAATCCATTACCATTTCATTTCTCTTTACCCACTACCAAACCCGTACCACATAATCACCACCCTAAATCAAACCAAAACACAAAACCACCATAGATCTAGCATCTAACCACGGATCCACCACCCCAAACCATTCACCATAACCAAATACATCCACACTCGTTCCATCTCGTGCATATCTTCTGTCACACACATCAGATCTGAACACAAAACTATAATCATCACCATCTCCACCTTTGAATCGAACCAGAAAAAGAAAGAAAGAAGTAGTTGTGCTCGTGTGTATGTTGTTGCGGCTGAAAAAAAACAACAACAAGAGGAGTAGATCGATCGATGTTGTTTGTGTTGATGTTGTTGTTCATACGTTCAAACAAAGAAAAAGACGGCTGTTATGTTGATGTTGTTGTGGTTACCACGAACTGAAACAAGAACAAGAAAAAGCTTCAGCAGATGGATTTTGTTGTGATGTTTTTGTTGTCGTCTCTCGAGTAAAAAAAAAAAGAAGAAGCAGTTTGTGTGTGTTGTTGCAGCTGAAAGACAAAGGGCAACAGCAGATCGTGTTGTTCTTGTGTGTGGGTGTTGATGTTTGTGTTGTTGTGCTACTGTTGTTAATTCGAACGAGAGGAGAGAGATCGAGTTCTTGTTGTTTTGTTGTTGATGTGTATGCTGCTGTGTTGATGTTGTGTTATTTTAACAGAGAGAGAGAGAGTTCATACGAGAGAGAGAAGTGTTAGTGTGTTCTTGTGTGTGTGTATGTATGTTAGAGAGATAGAGGTGAACGGCTCCTTTAAAAAAAAATTCAAAATTTCGGTTAGGGTTAGGGATGGGGTTGTTTATTTGTAAGGGGCTTGTGTCTGTTGGGCCGAGATTTAAATAGAGTGGGCCGATTTTTTGGGTTAGTGCTTGTTGTGGGCTGGTTCTATTGGGTCAAGGCTTATAAATCATTTTGGGCTGGGTAAATTAAAAGATAAGATGAGTCTAGGATATATAAAAAGATGGGCTCGAGTCGGGTTTTAGCTGTCGTTATTTCCGCCGGGTGTTAAAGTTTAAAAATTTTATGAGCGTCTTCAATCAAGTCGTCATTAAATTTTGAAAGGTGACGTCATTGGCCGGGTGTTAACCTTTTAAAATTTTTGGGCCGCGTTTTTATTTGGTTCGTCTTTGTGGCCGGGAGTTAACGTTTTAAATATTGGGCCATATTTATTGGAGTCGGTTGGTATTATTATTCGCCGGGTGTAAAGTTTAAAAATTTTATGGGCGTTTTCGTTAAAGTCGTCATCAATTTTTAAAAGAATCGTCTTTTGGCCGGGTGTTTATTTTGTCAATCTTTGGGCCAAAGTTTTTCATCTAAGTTGAAAAAGTTTTGTCAGTGGCCGGGTCTTTCTAAAATTCTTTTTTAGGCCAAATTTTAAAACGGTTTTCGATAAAAAAAAAATGGCTTATGCGGAACTTTTTAAATCTTTCGAATCTGATGATCTCACAATGGCACAAAGCCGGTTTGATAATTTTGCAGTTTTAAAGAATGAAAGGATGCCTGAGTTTCTCGATCGATTTGTGATGGTGGCAAATAACCTGAAGAAGCATGATCCAGAACTTGGAAATCATGAACGGGTTAAGAGATTGCTTGATTCTCTCCCACCAAAGTGGAGTTCACATGGAAAATCGATTAGAAGAGAAAGAGGATTTACTGATTGCAAACTGGTGGAAGTGATGAACAAACTAAAAGAAATGGAGTTGGATATCAAACGTCGTGAGTACGATGAAGCGATGTCTTTAAATTCAAAGATCACCTCAATCTCCAAAGAGAAACCAGCAGAGATATCAGTTTCTGCCTCCAATTTCAAATGTTTACCGAAACCTGAAATTGAAAAGGTACAAAGGGAGATCAAGCAGACATCGGTGGGTAAAGATGGAGCAGAGCTAAATGATAAAGCTTGTGATGATGAGAAGGAGGAGGAACAAAAGACAAATACCAGAGTCTGCAACTGCGAGAAGGCTCTTGCTTCTGAACAAATCATCATGGAGCTTCCATACGAGACAGTTCAGGATATGTGTTCTTCTGATTGCAGAACTCGTTTATTTGGTATTTATAAAGCTAACAAACTGTTAATCGAAAATGAAAAATATTTGACTCGGGTAAATAAAGAACTTAAACTTAACGAGTCAAAATATTTTGTCAAATTAAGAGAAGCTTTGAAAGAAAATGAACATTTGAAAACAAATCTTTTGAAAAGTAATGTGGAAGTCAATATGCTAACTGAACGTGTCGCCCTGGCTGAGTTTGAAACCAGTAAGTTGCAAACGAAACTCGAAAAATGGACAATTTCGGGGATGAAACTTGAGGATTTAATCAAAAGCCAACGGGGGGCTCGTATTAAGACTGGGTTGGGTCATGAAGATAAGGCTTTTGTATATCCTCCTCCCAGCACTTACTGTTACTCTCCTACACCAACTCCACACCCGACCAATGAGTTGATTCATGAAATAATTCAGAAAGATACAGATAGTTTGTATGCAGGATTGGAGAATGTGAATCTTAAAGAGGTGCGAGATGATTATGAGTCCCCCACTGGTATTGGATACAGTAAACTGGATGTTGTCAGTCAAACCAATGATTGTTCAGTTTCCGGTGTTAGTAAATCTGTACAATCTGTTTCTTCTAACTTCTTTGACAAGTTTAAAGCAGGTGAAATTCCTACTTTTGAGCCTGTCCTGATTGCGAAGAAAGAGATAAAGTCGGATTCACGTAATCATCAAGCCATCAATCAAGATCCGCTGGAAGCAGAGGTACTTATTGAAGACTGGACAAGTTCTGATGATGAATCAAAGACAAAGGAGAGTCATGGAGATTCAAAGATCAAGATGTCATCTGCAACTGTCAAATCTGAAATGCTTCCAAAACCTGAATCAAGACAAATCCGGATCTCAGTCCTAGCTGCAAAACAGGCAAGCCATCGATCAAAAGCTCAAAAGAAAAAGCCTTCACCTTTGTCCATCCTATCTCAAGTTTGTAAAAGACTTGAGAACAAGCAAGTGAAGATCTCATCTCCCATCCAACAAAGCAAAACAAAAATCAAGCAACCACCCACAACTCAACAAAAGAAGCCACAAGTTTGTTCCTCTTTCACTGCTCAACATAAGAAGCCACAAGTCTTCCAACAAGTCGCATCATGTTCAAAGAAAGCTCCACCCCCAGCTGCTCCACACGGGCTAGTCAAGCATCAAAAGCCATTCAAGGCTTGCTTCAAGTGTGGAAAAGGTGATCATGTGCTCAAGAAATGCCCAAAAGGACATGCTTCGGACGGTAAAGGCAAACAGGTTTGCTTCTCCGGATCAGAGTCTAGAAAGAATCCTCCACTTGGTAAAGGTAAACAAGTTTGTTTATTTGAATTTCAAGTTAATAATCATACATCTTTGAATGGTCGGATGACGAACATTCCATCCCCACCTTCTCATGTGAAGCCGGTTTCACATGATTCAAAGATGAATATGACAAAATCATCAAAACCAAATTCTTATTCCTCGGGGCTTAAACAGAAAATGATTTCCAAATTTAACTCTTTCAAATCGAAAATGTTTGAACCTAAACAAATTTGGCAAATTAAAAAGAAAGAGGAAAAGATAAGTGATACAAAAACTCGTTGTGAGTTTAAACAGGTGTACTACGCTGATGAAAACGGAACGCCCAGGACTACGATGGCCTGGGTTCCCCTTTCTAACTAATTTGTTGATGAGTGTAGGAACATTTCAGGAGGACTGTTAGTAATCCGGTTTACTGACAGAGAATGTTCCTTATCTAAATTTGAGGCGGAACAAACAGGTTATGGTTCTGGTATCTTATCCACATTCTGGATCTTTCTTTGATTTTCACAGCCACTACATTTTTCTTGATAACTCATTTATAATCTTTTGATAGAGTAATATGGAAGGCGTTTCTTTGGTAATTTCTGTTTTTATATATTGTAAATAGTTAAAAAAAAATTATTAAAAAAAAAAATTAAAAAAAAAGGGGGGAGTCTAACATTTTTACTTGTATTTTTGATCAAGTTTTCTCATCCTTTTGAGGTCGCTCTTGTGTCTTTAAAAATTTCAATTTTGTGCTGAAATAGAAATTTTGGGGGAGTAATATCAAAAATGAATATCTTTATCTTTTGTCCAAAATTCCTCTTTGTGTAAATATTTTGTGTCTTTTGAAGGTTTCAGGTTTGTGTGGAAAGCACCTAAAGGAGGACGTTGATTTGTGTAATGATGTGTCAATAGGCTCAGCCCGAATACAATTAGACAGCAATTCTGTGATCAAACTAAATTCAAAAAGAGCTCGATGATGAGGAGTACTTTCACAGACATTTGGCCTGCACAAAGTAATAAGTTTTGACAAAAATGGGTTGAGAGCGTAAAATCTTTGCCTTGATTTCCCCAAATATCCCAAATCACCCTCGCCCTATCCCCGAATCGAGTTTCTAGTATGCAAAACAAATAAAAATAAAAAGCTGCTAGTGATGCTCTTCGGAAAAGCCTCTGAGTGAGTTACTTGTTAACTCCTCAGAACGTATTGAGTCAAAGTGCTTAACTCCTCTGCTATACGGAAGTATTGACCTGGAGTTGGTGGATCTTCTCTGCTATACGGAAGTATTGACCTGAAGATTCACCGAGCATGCTCAAATGTTTATCTCCTCTGTTATACGTCGGTATAGACCTGGAGCTCTAAACCATTTGAGTTTCCCAAATAATAAGTCGCAATGTGTTCAAAAGAATCATTGTTGACAAGCTCCACTCCCAAAAATGCAAAATTGCTGAAAGTCAAAAGAGGTTCATAATTTGATCAATATTCAAGATTTGATCCTAAAGAAATTCAAGCAAAGTCAATCATATTGCTCAATAAACCCTGATGATAGGACAAGTTTCTTTGCTGAATGTCTGTGAAAACCAAGTCACTTGAGTTTCTTCAAATCGAACCAAAACATGATAAGACCATCACAGATTGTCTGTTGAAAGGAACAAGGCATGGGTTTAAATGGACAAACATATTGACAATCTAGCCAAATCTTTGTTTCTCTGGATGGTTGCTCGAAACGCATTATCTGATATCCTTCATGAAAATTTCGTTTATTATCCTTTTATTTTATGTTTGGGTTCTTGAGTCTTGTTGGTCGTGCGTACCTTATGGGATGTGTTCTCTTTGTCAAAAATATTTGTGATCTTGTCGGACTCGTCCTCTCATTTCCGAATTTTTAAATTTTATTAGTTAAAAAAAAAAATCCAAAAAGATTTTCATTTCAAATTATTTTCAAGTCTTCCATATTATGCTATTAAAATGTTATCATTTTCACATGCATTTCACGGGAAATTGCATGCTCAAATGGACACGGGTTCATTTGTTTTCATACACAAATAAACACGGGTTTATTTTGTTTATTGAAATGATCTAATGAGAAATCTCGAGATTTTGTTTGTGACTGCGTTACAGATATTTGCTGCAAATGATGGCCGATCATCAGTTGAGCAAAGCACCTGACCAGAGAACCTGTTCCTCAAAGTTTGTAGAAGATACCGAGCTAGGAAGCCTCCTCCTATATCTTCTAAAGCACTCAAGAAAAGATAGTTGAAAAGACGTTCCAGATTTTAAGAAAGGATGCACACAAAATGGGGGAGCATACAATATTGACTTATCGGTGCTGAACACGATGCAAGACGTTGATAATAATAGACTATGGGGGAGTATTGTTGGACCTGAATTGTAGTCTAATATTATCAACACAGTCAAAGTCCACAAAAGTCAACGTCCGGTCAAAGTCCACGTAAAAAGTCAAATGGCGCGTTAGAGACGAAGCACCGAGTCAAGACGTTGAAGTTGTTTTATGTCTAGGATCGTTAATGTAATAAATATATTTTGTGTCAACAAAATATATTTAATCTAGCTTTAGACATGTTTTAGCCTTTTAACTTGTTATTTTCTAATTAGTCTAAGTGTATGGACTATTAGTGTAATTAGCATGTTATGCACTCACTATAAATAGTAAGTGCAAATAGGGTTTTGGGGGCTTGAATGAGCAAGATTGAGGGGTTTCCATGTAAACATCTGATGCAATCAATATAGATCAAATTGAGTGTTTTATTGTGTGTTCATCCAAAGTTCATCACATTTTAAGTCATTTGATCCAAAATCTTCACAAATTTCTGATTCACTAGTGTTTTGGGACCAACAGTTTTCCTTCGTTCCTGACGTTAATATTTATTTCAAGACTTTAATACGTTCTTATCTTTAATAATCTTTATAAAATTTCTTTTATAAAATACAATATATACATATATAATATATTTACTTTGAAGATTAAATAATTGTATTTAGTATTTAATTAGTAACCGTTGAATGAAATTTTTGTCGTTATGCATTAAAGACGAGGATGACGTAAGGTTCGACGTATTTATACGTTTATTTTTAATAACGAAACGTTACATTTAAAGGGACAATTACGAGTACATTAAAGATGGATAATCTCGGGTTCGAGTCGGGCATTCGGGTTCGGGTTCGGGGCAGATGTCACATTAGGGTTTCATAAGGCTTGAATGAGCTAGTGATTGGGGTTTCCATTGTAACATCTTTTGCAATCCATATTCAAAGATCAGATCTGACTTTTTGTTTGTGTTCTTATCATTATTCATCATATTCATCAATATTTTACCAATTTGATCCAATTCTTCACCAAAATTCATGATTCAAATCTGATTGGGACCAACACTCGGTACGCGTTAATATCGCGCATTTAACACGTTTAACCGTTTTAGGCGTTTTCTCTCGTCCAACTTCCAGTTTTTTATACATCTTTATGGGTTCGAATCTCAGGGTATCTAATTTCTATATTTATTTATCAGTTACAACACGTCGCTCAAGGTTGGGGTGTCACAAGATGGTATCACACGGAGTCGAACAACAACCTGGTCTAACGTTTTAGAACTTTTGATACAGTCGCTCATGTCTTCATCAGACGTTAAGGATATCCAATCGCCATCTTCATCAAGGTACTTGAGCCTATAACTTCCAACACTCAAGTTCAATTTCTCACCAATTTCTTTCTTGACAGTTAAAAAGGTTGTTGGCGAGATTCAGAGATGGAACTTAATCATATCATCTCTATACGTTGCTTTTATGGTTAGGATGTTTTTGTTTAGGTTGAGGATTGATGGGTCCTGTATTGCTCCATTTTCTTGTCCATTTGTGATGACTTGAATAGTGGATGAATCATTCACATTTCTCTTCGCAAAATTTGGTCCGGGCCACTCTGGGATACCAAGTTCTTTGAATTTGCGTTTGAGTGTAGATAACGAAACTATAACTAGACAGAAGGTTTCTTAAATGTTTGACAAATGAAAGCCTAGTAAAAGAATCACTTTGTATTGAAGCTAGGTATGATTGGTTACCATAAAGATATATTGCAGCTTCTTTCATGGTTTTTTCAAATTGTTGCTCAATGACTTCGCGAGGTAATGTTTTTGGAGTTGTCTTGCTTATCACCTCCAAAGATGATAATGTTCTTTTTCCTTGAAAGATCTTCAATTTTTCAGTTTTACCAACGTGACTAGTTTTACCATATTCACTGTATCTAGCAGTTTCACCAACAATAACATCTAATTCATCACCAAGTTCTACACCGAAAGCGAACTTAAATCTTGGTAAACACCTTTTTAATGTTAAGATTAGCGCCTCCAAAAAGATAACATAGTTTGGACGTTTGTTCCATATGAATTCAAAAGCATAATCAAAATCACCTGTGTTGTTACTCGTTAGGCATATTGTGAAAGCACTACTTTTAGAAAAGAAATCACAATCCCAATCTTCTATCACATCAGAACGAAGCTTAGAGATATAACGTGATTTATGATCTTGAAGCGTCTCTAGAGGAAGTTCACCTGGAATTCCACGAGGAGTTACATCACACAATCTGATGTATTAATCTAAATCATTATGTTCATCTTTTGTTACAACATAACGATAACCAGCTAATTTGATGGCTAACAATCGCTTTGTTGTAGTGTTCTCCAAAGAAGATGACAAAAGCACGTGACTTTTATCCTCACAAGAATTTCACCGTTTCCAAGCCTAGCCTTGCCAAAATCGCCCTTTTTAACATTCCGCATGCCATCACTATTGTGGGTAGCATGGAATGATGCACCGGAATCCATGACCCATGAAACAACACTATTCTCACCATTAAGCAGTAGTACATCATCATCAGATTAACTACCAGTAGTGTTTAATTCTTTCTCAGAAGTCTTATCTTTAGGACATTGACTTCTATAATGCCCTTTTTCATTGCAGTTCCAACAACGCACACTTGGACGAGCTCTAGACGAACTCCTGCCCCGACCCTTGTTGCTCCAACTATTTCGCTTATTATCCATTCCCCTGCCAACATGTAACATCTTAGAAGAAGATCCCGTATTAGCACCCCTTCGGCGAACATCTTCACCCAGTACCAAATCCCTGATCTTTTCAAATGTCGTCCCTTCTGTTCCAGTCGAGTTAGTAACAGCAGTTACCGTTCCAGACCAACTGTCAGGCAGTGAAGATAGCAATAGTACAGCTTTAGTCTCATCATCGAATTTCATCTTAACAGAAGACAATCTGGACAAGATAGAAATCTATGGCAAAATCAGGACTATGAAAGAAATTAGAGACTTTGTACATGAAAAAATCTATGGCAAACAGACTTTACTTGAAAAGAAGATTGTATACCTTCAGTATGAATTCAGGTAAAAGTTTAGAAGATCACACAGATGAGATTAATAAACTTGTGTTAGATTTGGAGAATATTGATGTGACTATAGAAAAGGAAGATCAAGCAATATTGTTTCTAGCATCTTTGCCATCATCATATGAACATTTTGTTGAAACTTTGATCTATGGAAGAGATACATTGTCAATGGATAAAGAATTGGCTGCTTTAACTTCAAGAGAGTTGAAGAAGAGGTCAGAGGGTAAAGATGATGGTGGAGAGGGACTGATGGTTAGAGGCAGGTCAGATCAAAGAAGCCACAAGCATAGAAACAACTCCAGATCTAAGTCCAAGTATAGAAGGAAATGTTTTATATGTGGGTCTGAAAAACATCTAAAAAGGGAATGTCCAGATTGGAAGAAGAAGAAGAAGACTGAAACTAGTAGCAGTTATAGGCCATACAACAGTAATAATGCACAAGATGATCTCTCTGAAGGCTATGAGAGTTCAGATGTGTTAGTTGTGTCAAATAGTGATATGAATGAAAAATGGATTCTTGACTCTAGTTGTTCTTTTCATATGACACCATTCAAAGAGTGTTTCACAGATTTAAAAGAAAGTGACCATGGGTCTATGAAGTTAGGGGATGATAGACCCTGCAAGATCATGGGAGTTGGATCTGTGAACTTTAGAATGGATAATGGCATGGAGATTAATCTTAAAGGTGTAAGGTACATTCCTACACTTAAAAGAAGTCTAATGTCATTAGGAACATTTGAGAAGGAGGGGTATCATGTCAGTTTAAAGGATGGTAAGGCTAGAGTTCTTAAAGGATCCATGGGGGTGTTGACTGGTACTAGAAGAAAACACTTATCTACTTAATGGCAGTGTTGTAAATGGGTCAGCAAATGTTGCAGAAACAGATGAACATGATGCTTTGTTGTGGCATAGAATATTGGGTCATGTAAGTCATCAGGGACTCATAGAACTACAGAAACAACAGTTGGTAGAAGGGCTCAAGTGCTTTGAGTTTGGGATTTGTGAAGATTGCATAATGGGCAAGCATAAAAGGGTCAAGTTTGGTAGAGGCAGGCATCAAACTGATGGTATTCTTGACTACATACATTCAGACCTATAGGGGCCTGTTAAAGTTGAGTCTCTTGGTAAGGCAAGATATTTTATGTCCTTAATTGATGATTACTCAAGGAGAGTATAGGTGTATGTGTTGAAGAGCAAGGGTGATGCATTTATGCAATTTAAACAATGAAAAACTCTGGTAGAAAAACAAACTGGTAGATCAGTTAGAAAATTGAGAACTGACAATGGTATGGAGTTCTGTAGTGGTGAATTTAACTCCTATTGCCAGGCAAATGGAATTGTTAGACATTTAACAATTCCTGGAACACCACAGCAGAATGGACTTACAGAGAGAATGAACAGAACACTATTAGAAAGGGTAAGGTGTATGTTGTTGAGCTCTGGACTACCTAAAAGTTTTTGGGGTGAAGCAGTTACAACTGCTGCATATCTGATAAACAGATGCCCATCAGCTGCCATCAAGATGAAGACACCAATGGAAGTTTGGACATGCATTAAACCAAATATAAGTAATTTGAAAGTGTTTGGATCAATTGCTTATGCACATGTCAGGCAAGATAAGTTAGATGCTAGAGCTATCAAGTGTGTGTTTCTTGGTTATCCTGAAGGTGTAAAGGGTTTTAAACTCTGGAGACTTGATGGTGAAAAACCTAGGGTGATTACTAGTAGAAATGTTGAATTTCAGGAGTCTATGATGTACAAACAGGCAATGAAGATTGAAGTACAGAATGAGACAAAAGGGGTTTAAATTGAGGTGGAGTTGAATAGAAATGAATCAAAATTTGATGATAAAGGTCCAAAGGAAGTTAAAAGTGGCTCAAGTTCAACACAAGCTGATGTTGAGCAGCCAAGTCTTGCCAAAGAAAGAGGAAGAAGGCAAGTTGTTAAGCCAATGAGATTTAGAGAAGGAGATGACATAACAGCTATAGTGTTTATGGCTGCAGAACAAGACAACTATATTGATCCTGTATCCTATGAGGAAGCAATCAATTTAGAAGATTGTGATAAGTGGAAGGAAGCTATGGTGGATGAAATGCAGTCTTTGTACAAGAATGATACTTGGGAATTAGTTGATAAACCAAAGGGACAGAAACTGGTAACTTGTAAATGGCTTTACAAGCTGAAAGATGGTTTAACAATGAATGATCTTCTAGGTACAAGGCTAGATTGGTTGCAAAGGGATTTACACAAAGGTCGGGTATTGATTATCATGAAGTGTTCTCTCCTGTTGTGAAACATTCATCTATCAGAGTTATCTTGTCTCTTACAGCTTCACTTGATATTGAACTAGAACAGTTGGATGTTAAAACAACATTCTTGCATGGTAATATAGATGAGAACATCTATATGACACAGCCTAAAGGTTTTATAGTCAAAAGGCAAGAAGACAAAGTCTGTTTACTAAAGAGGTCATTGTATGGGTTAAAACAGTCTCCCAGGATGTGGTATCAACGTTTTGATGAATATATGATGGGACATGGTTTTAAGAGAAGCTCATATGATAGTTGTGTATACTATAGAGAGTGGAGGAAAAACTACTATGTTTATCTACTCTTATATATGTAGATGATATGCTTATAGCTTTTCAGAGTAAGCAGGTTGTGCAGGAAACTAAGGAGTTGTTGATGGCAGAGTTTGATATGAAAATCATGGGAAATGCTAGAAAGATTCTTGGTATGGAAATAAGCAGGCAGAGACAAGCCAGAGAACTTAGACTGACTCAAACCACTTATATTGATAAGGTGTTGTCTACCTATAATATGAGTAATTGTAATTGGCTGCACATTTTAAACTGTCAAATGAAGACTCACCTGTCACTGATGAAGATAAGGCATATATGGCCAAAGTACCATATGCAAATGTGGTAGGCAGTTTAATGTATTTGATGGTTTGCACCAGGCCAGACCTTAGCTATGCAGTGAGTATAATCAGTAGATATCTTTCTAATCCTGGAAAGTGTCATTGGGAAGCAGCTAAATGGGTGTTAAGGTACATGAAAGGGACTAGATCATATGGTTTAGTGTTTAACTCCCAGGGTGCTGATATAGATGGACAGATTATTGGTTATGTTGATTCAGACTATGCAAAAGATCTTGATAGGTGCAGGTCTATAACAGGATATGTATTCAAGGTGATGGGCAATGTGGTCAGCTGGAAAGCTCAGTTACAGCATGTAGTTGCATTGTCAACTACAGAGGCAGAATATATTGCATTGGGTGAGGCTGTTAAAGAGGCATTGTGGTTAAGAAGGTTTGTGTCTGAGTTGGGGGTAAAGCTGGCTATGGTTATGGTGTATTGTGATAACCAGGGTGCTTTGCAACTATCAAAGAATAGTGTTTATCATGAGAGAACCAAGCATATTAATGCTATAGTACATTTTGTTAGAGATGTGATAAAGACAAAGGAGGTTTTGGTTGAATACATTGATACAAGGGTTAATCTTGCTGATGCTTTCACTAAAACACTGCCAGGTCCCAAATTCAATTGGTGTTTTGACACTCTTGGTGTTGGTTGACAGGTGCATAGTGATGTAAGGTGGAGATTGTGATATATACATCTATATGCATGGTCAACATAAGTCAACGTGGGTTAATTCTACTTGAATGATTAATGACATGTTAATCATTTTAGAGGGACTAGTTCTGTTAACTTTCTTAGTTGGTTGTTAGAAGTTGTTAGAAAGAGATGTTGTGTATATAAGAGTTAGTTGTTCATCTTTGTCAATTTATTCACTCAATTGTTCTTCTCAATTTCTTCTGTGTAAACATTTTGGTTGTTCTTGAATAAACAAAGTTCATTAGCAAGTATTAATTGTGTTGTTATTATACAATTGAATCATCATAAGTAATGCCTCCATCTGCATTTTCCACCAACTAAAATCCGAACCGTCAAACTTTTCAATCACAACTTTTCCGTCTTCAGTTATAATGACAAACAAAAACATAAATCAAAGTTACCCGGTTTCAAGTTGATGAATACTCGTCAATCGGTACTAAAAAAACCTCCTTCCAAACGATCAACAATAACCAAGACCACCCAACAAACACCAAACCTAATCACAATAATCCCGGCAAAAATCAAACAAAACCGAAAATAAGTACCTTTGTGGCTGAACAGATTTTAACAAACCAGAAAAAAAACAGCAAACAAGATTGACAACTTCCAAATCACACATATGATGACGAGCAGAAAACTAACGATGGCGGCGAAGACTTCTAATCGCAAAGTCGGCGACCAAGAAGCCTTGCAGTGGTGGTGATGTTCTTCAATCGAAACGAAAAAAAAAAGAAAAAAAAATCGTCTGTTTCTATACCTTTTGGCTTCAAAATCCTTAATTAATTGTTTTTTTTCCTTCTGACGCGAACAACGATTACAAGAAAAAACCTTCCTGCCTTTTTCTCTTCACCCAAGTCACGCCAAAAAAAAACAACTTAAGCAATCTACTTAAGCCAATGCCACTCCTTGATAACCGTGCATCACAAAAATAGATTACTTTCAAATTCTCAAAAGGATTTACGAACCAAAAAAACACGACCACCGAAACCGGTTCTCACGGAATAAACCGAGATTGCGAAGCGTTACGTGAGTCCAACGAGCCGTAGCTCTGATACCAGTTGTTAGGTATTAAACTGGCGCAGCGGAATAACCGACTCACAACGAACACGCAATAATGACTGAATAAAGACAAATACACGAACACGAGAATTTATAGTGGTTCGTTCGATGTGACCTACGTCCACTTGCTGCAACTAGGGATCTTATTATTATTTCAGTGCACACCAATTACAATACATAGACAGGATATATATATATAGAGTATTAACTAGGGTTTCCAGCTTAGGGAACAACAAACCTAATGGGATAGGGCCCATCTTTCTAATCCACTAAACAAGCCTTAATCACAAGGACTTCACCCAACACTAATACACTAATAACAAGTTAACATTTTATTAAAAATTTAAAAGCAGGCAAGCAAGAATTGGTAACTAATGATCTTTATGTATTAGTCTCAGTTACAACACTCCCAAATTTAAAAATACAACAGATAAACACATATATCATCATAACTACACGTACGTAAAATAATTTACAACCGTAATAAAATTCAAGTTGAGCATCAACATCTACAACTACAAAGTTATCATTCACTTCCAAACTCAACTCCTCTAGTAGATCAACCCTATGTTCATCTTCATCATGACCATCATTAAAAATGCATAGAACTTCATTTGTATGAACACTTCTAAGGGAGTAACATAACCACCAAAAAACAATCTTTAGCATTTTAACAAGCAACTCATCCAACGGGGACACGAATAAAATCAGAAAGGAATTAACAATCCAAAAGTGTGGAGTTGACATGAACACCAAACATAAGAAACATATTGTCACTGAAACCGACAAGTCTATTGCTTGAACACGGAGTAGATGACTTGTCGTTAGTTCTAAGCTGACGGGAACTTTGATGGATACAAATAGAAGTAGCGTGATGATGATGACTGAAGTGTAGTGATGGAAAATATGGTTTGCAAGAGGTAAGAGAAGAAATCGAAGATCTAACTTCAAATCCATGTATCTTGAAACTGATATATTGCTTGGAAATGAAATAGAGAAGTGGTCGGTGAGAGAAGAGGTGATTAGTTGGTGGGATTAAGTTTCACGGTACGTGCCGGCCTATTTATAAGGTTGGGTTTAGGGGTGCATTAATCAAGGTCTAGTCCAAGGGGCCAAGGTTCAAGTTCACCTATCAAAAGGTGCGGAACATTTGGAAGAACAAAGGTGTAGTCACTTTCACATCACACGTATGCATGATCTATTTGTTTCAAAACAATTATATTTCAACGTCGGTATAAAATATGTATATAAACAAAAAATAATAGAATAATAATAATAATAATAAAATAATATATATACATATAATAATCATGTAGAAAATTAAAAATATGCATGGTTTCTGACATTCCACAATGTTTAAGAACTAGCTTTTTGAAATTTCGTAAGCCTTTTTTTAAGAACTAAAACAACCACTTGCTTATAGAATAAACTATTTGATCACCAAGCTATATATATCCCTTGATAACTTGAAGTTTCATAAGTAACCGGTCAAAAAAAAAAACACAACAATTAACATGTATATAACTCTTACGTGTTATATACGAAAACAACTTAAAACTAATTAGAGTGAAGTCCCAATATGTCTTCACATTAGGAGAGTATATATATAACATATCTATCCTAATAGGATTAGAACAATAATCATAACCCAATTACAATTCTTATTAAAATCTTGCAAAGCAATTAACCTAACTTGTCACTTGTGTTCGGACCACTTGCCAAACAACTCACTAGACAGACTTGTCTAATATGCCCACGCGAATTAAGTCCAACAATATAACTATGGGATGAGGATAAAACTTTATGGTAGAAATTACTCTAGGTAAGTTAAGATGCCAACTATTTAATTATGGAACAAGATACTTCGGAACATGAGGGGCGGATATAGAGTAGGGGGAGGGGTACGTAGTGCCACTACCTTTCAACTTTTTCCACGAAGTGTGAAACTAGTGTAAAATTCATTTTTTCTCGTCGTTTTATGTATCAGTATACCTTTAGTCCAGAAGTTTATTTTTCCGCTACCCCTAAACTTGTCTTCTAGATCCGCCACTGCTCCGGAAGTCATAATGCCCACTAATTCTAAATCATAGATAACAAAATTATGACAGTTATTTATTACCTTCTAGACATATATTCTTGAATCTTTGGAAAATTTAATTAAGTGATTAGCTAGCATATGCTGTTTTTCTGAACGCCTGCAGAACTTCATGTTGATCAGGATGCAGCATTTGAATTTACCTTCGTGTTGATTTTTTTAAAAGATCATAAGACTAACTGTTTACAACGCCTAACGCCTTACCCTATTATCTAAGCAACTGTGGTAAATATTATACTTTATTTGACTTTATATCTATCATGCATATATACATGTCTCCATCAAGTTGAAACCCAAATATAATATATAATTTAGTATTTAATAAGTGGATGTGTTAAAGGCCGGGTTGAGTACTACATGGAAGGTGTTACCTTCGGATTTAAAGGTCCAAGGTTCAAGTTCAAGTTCAAGGTTTGCTTATGGGGTCGCTCTCACAACACATTACACACGATCGATATGAAATTTAATTTTAATTTTAGTTTACCTTGTTATTTTATTTTTTCCTAATTAAGACTTTCTTAAAAACGACATAGAATATTGGGGTTCAACTAGAAAAATGGGGTTAAACCGTTAAACTAAGAAGTTTAAATTTTGTAGAAAGTCTAAGAAGACATATGAGTCATTAGATCTCCAATAGCCTAAAAAGTAAAAACATAATGTGACATAATGATAAATAGTTGAAACTTTAAATGATAGGCCAATAGTATATTAGTCTTTTCCCATTTTAAAATACCACCTATTTTTTAAATGTTAATAACTTTTATATTCGACACTGTTTTTAATAAAAATTACACCAAAAAACGAGTGTTTTTTATCTTAAAAATGCATATAATATTAGTGAATAAAAAACGATTTTTTTCACGTTTCGACTCATTGTGTTATTTCGTCAGGTCATTGTGTTATTTCGTCAAGCCATTGTATTATTTGTCAGGTTATTGTGTTATATTATGTCATTGTGTTATATTATATCTTGTTTTTTAATATAATAAAACATACATAATAACACAATATGTAAAATCTTATCTTTTGCTTTTATTGTGGACAAAATCATATGCCATAACATAAAAAATCTCAAATATATTACTTGTTTTATTTGTGTAGCATTTCAAATATATTTTAACTTTTTTTTAATACAAATATAACATACATAATAACACTATATGTCAAATTTTATTACATGTTTTCATTGTTGACATAGCCACATGCCATAGTATAACATCTCAAATTCATTATTTGTTTTATTTATGTAACATCTCAAATATATTATAACTTGTTTTTCAGCTCATTTTGTTATTCATCAGGACATTGTATTATTTTCAAATATATAGTTGTGTTATTTCATCATATGCTATAATATAAAATCTCAAATCTATTACTTGTTTTATTTGTGTAGCATTTCAAATATATCATAACTTGTTTTTTTAATACAAATAAAACATACATAATAACACAATATGTTACATGTTTTCATTGTTGACATAGCCATATGTCATAGTATAACATCTCAAATCCATTACTTGCTTTATTTGTGTAACATCTCAAATATGTTATAACTTGTTTTTTCAGCTCATTGTGTTATTCATCAGGTCATTGTGTTATTTCAAATCATTGTGTTATTTCGTCAGGTCATTGTTTTATAACATAATGACATAATATAATACAATGACCTAACAAATAATACAATGAGCTGAAATATGTGGAATTTTTTTTTATTTTTATATATGAATATTATACATGTTTTAAAGATAAGAAAATGCTCTTTTATGGTGCAATTTTTTAAAAAAAATAATGTTGTATGTAAAAGTTATGAACATTTATAAAAATAAGTATCAAATTTCATCATCTTAAAAATTTTTTAGACTTTTTAAGAAATTTAAACTTTTTAGTATGAGCATTCAGTGAAAATAAAATAAAATAAGTCATTATTAAGCAAACTTATAAAACTTCTTTGTCTTTTTTCTTTAAACAAATAAATATTTTTCATACGCTATTATTTTTTTAAATACACTATTAAATAGAATATAATATTACCATATTAAAATAAAAACTAACACGCTGTAATATTTTTGATAGTTCATATAGTGGTATGATATTGCATATAAATACTTGTAAGACATTTGACAAATTGTAATATTTGGAGTAGATAAAAAATATGGGCCTTTATATATGCCATATTATGACTAACACATGTGTATGATGACCAACACACTTTCAACCTACACGGGCTTGACGCGAGTCGCACCGCTTTGACCCAAACAAGGGACATCTCCAGCACACTTCTGACCAGAACGGGTCTAACAAAGACCTGCACCCTCTGATCCTAACACGTCTGATGATGACCGACACAGTTTCGACCAAAATTGTAATATTTGGAGTAGATAAAAAATATGGGCCTTTTACCTCCGACAATCTCTATCAATCCGAAAAGTTTGTGAGTCAATCAAGGTTTAATGTTTCTTCATTCAAGATAGCTTGGATCAATTGGTGATTGAATTGCTCTATGGTAAGTATCAACCGTATTTATATATATACATTTTGAAACGACGTTAACAGTGCTTTACACTTTCTTATATATGCCTGAAGTACTATATTTTATGCATTAGTTACACATTCTTATACATGTGATACAAATTAATTTACAATTGATTGGAAGGTGTAATAATGTAAGGTGCCCACTTGTGATCTTGGAACATACACACATCATATATAAAACTCAACTTTCTTTATTTCTCTCTCTCTCATTATTGTTTTGCTCCTAGTTTTCTATTTCATATTCTTCTTTGAAGTTAACAAATTTTTACTTTTTATTAAGACATTTGGCTTCCGTTTTGATTGTTGTTGTTTGATGGAGTTAGCGTTTCTTATTTTCGGTTTGTAAGAGGTTTTGATTGTGATTGCATGTTTGTTTTTGGTTATTTTCTGGTTTTAGGGCTTTTTTTGTTCTTCCATTTTTTTGTTTTTCGTCTATCGGTATTTGGGTGGCTTACAACCGTTGACATGCATATGATTTTGACTGAAATTGGTAATCAGAGCAAGTTTTTATGTAAATAAGAGCTTGAAGACGATTATTAAAGAATATTTATCAATTGCATTCGGTTTGTTTTTATAGAAGAAGCATTCGATTTGTTTTTTAGTGGTATTATGTGGAATTTGGTCGGTTCTTTTTGGATCTATTGAGCATTAATGTGGTTTTGATTTTAGATGATACACTTGCTTCCATTTTTCCATTCTTAAATCTACTGGTTTGATTTTGGGTTTATGGTAATGGTGTGTTCTAAAGTTGGATTGGTTTTAGCTGTATGAAATATTGTTGCTCTTTTGTTTGCTGGTTTGATGTTAAGTTTATGTTAATGGTGTGTTTTGTGTTTTAGGTGGTGCATGTGCTTCAAGGTCTGCTGATAAAGATATGGGTGGTGTTTGATTCACTAAGCTTCTCCTTTTTGTCATAATATCCTTCAAGTTTCAGTATCATTCTTATGAGGTTGTTGGTTTGGTGTTTGGTTTATGTTTAAATGGTGTGTTTTGTGTTTTAGGTTGCATGTGCAGGATCTTGTTGTGATTTCAACCGGCCGACCTTGATCAGTTAAAATACAACATGTTTCCGCCGCAAAGCGCGGGGTATAAATACGAGTTTCTTGTATTTAAAATAAAAGTATTCAAACTTTGTTGTGATTCGATATTAGCACAATCAAACACAAACGAATTCACAGTTCAACCACTTGATTCTATTGATGTAGTGAAGCTATTACAATTTGAAGAAATGAAAATAACAAGAAGGAGATGAGAAAATTAGAGTTTACAGAGTAGGAGATGGGAAGAAGAAGACTCATCAAAGTTAACAATATTCATTCATAATCTCCACTCTTCAACTTTCAAACTTATATATATTCACGGATGCTTCCACGGGTTCATTAACTTCTTGGGCTTCTTAAAATGGATTGGCGGTTTGAGCCCTTTAATGTGATTCATAACATTACTCCCTCCTTTCAAATTCACCTTGTCCTCAAGGTGAAAGAGATATCCAAACGGGTCGGGTTGAAGCAACATAACATAGCGTCCAAAAAAAAATTTGCGCCCATGTTGTAATCTCTAACTAAACAATCACCATTTACTTTAAACATCCTTCAAACAATATTATCAAGTTCACTATGACTTGTGTTGAAACAACGAGTTCCCGTGTCGAGATTAGTTTTCGGGTCCGCTAATCCGTCGAGCGTCCCCGATCCGTTCCCGGGCTTAGGACCTGGCTGCATCCACAAAGAAGATCTACGTTAGAGGGCCCGGGGGGTTAGCCCTGAGGGCACTCCGACGCTCAAGTCAGTAATTTATTCATATGTATATAAACAAAATGAGCAGTACTAGAGGAATATAAATATATAAAGCATGATAACTTAATTGTAAAGTGCATATTAGCCTGGGCATGACCAGGCTGAGTAAGATTAAATGGTCTGGAGAGGACCAGACTTTGCAAACATAATATGCTGGAAGAACCAGACTTGAAATAAACGTGATGCTGGTAGAACCAGTCTTGAATAAGTTTCGGCTCCTTCGGAAGAGATTGCTTCATGAGGAGACGCATCCTATCTCCCATGGAAAAGGAGAAGTCGGATGCGTTATAGTGTTGCCAGAGTTATAATACTCGGCTAGGAGATCATATCACAGAGATGATATGTTGTGAGCTAATGTTCATCAGTGTGAATATAGTAAGTGATATTAAGAAAGAGAAGTGATGAGTTATGTGTGTGTTTTCTAACCTATGGTGAGAGCATGGTATTTATAGGGAGAAAGCTCCATTTGATGATCTTGGTAATAGTGATGGCTTTTCCCATTTCGTGTAGCTAGCTGTCTTGGTATGTGATACCTTTCTTGATAAGGGTATCTATTTCCTTATAAATGTAATAAAGTAGCCGTTGTAAAGAATTGTGGGCTTGGGATGCATTTATGTCTTTGTCTTATTTACTGGAGTTTTTAGCTGTTTCTGTGATGTGCCCGGCATGTGGTCCGGGCTCCTCACTTGGGCATGCATCTATAATGTCCGGGCCTTTGGCTGGGCATGTGCTGTTTATTCGTCAGGGCGTTCATTATGCTCGAGCCTTTAGGCTGGGCATGTGTCTACTTCTCTATCAGGGCGTTCATTGTGCCCGAGCCTTTAGGCTGGGCATGTGTCTACTTTTCTGTCATGGCGTTCATTGTGCCCGGGCCTTTGGGTTGGGCTTCTTTCTATTGGGCTTTGGACTTGATTAGCTGTTTAGGCCCAATGATTGTTTGGTTCTAGATACTTAAGCTACTTCTGTCATTAGTAATGTAATTAGGAATATACTTACGTCATCAGCCCCCCAGTCAGGGTTATTCGTGATTCTGATCATGAGTAATGTGACATCTGCCCCAAACCCGAACCCGAATGCCCGACTCGAACCAGAAGTTGTTTATCTTTTAATTGTAATTCGTATTTATATCTTTAAAATGTAACGTTCGTTATGATTACTAATAAATATGTCGGACTTTATGTCATCCTTATCTTAATTAACCCATCGTTTTTACCTCGCAAAAATATCTACGTTTACCAGTTTGTTACTAAGATGTAATAGATTAAATCTCAAAATAAATATATATATATTTATAGTGTATAAAAGAGATTTAATAAAAATTGTTAAACAAAAACGCTTCTAAGTCTAAAAATACTCTCTTAGCATCATAAACGAGCTAATGATACCAAAACGTCACTTATATAAACGTTATGTCTCAACCCGGTTAAGTTAGTTAGTTAAAATAAGTATTTAATTAACTTTATGCCAAAACTGTCAATTCTTAAGCTTATATTTAAAACTTATGCTATCTAAGAAATAATAATAAAAGTAAAAGGACCAATTGTGTAAAATCAAAAAAATACCCAAATCCCACCTTTTTGAAACCGTGAATCCGGCAGCCTTTGCCGGCAATTCTTCGGCGACTCCGGCGAGGTCGTTCCACGCGCTTTTACCCACAATTAAACACCCGAAACCTTCCTAATCTACCGATAATCAATATTCGAACCTTCCTAATCGACGAAACACGCGTTTTGGGTAAATTCCGAATCAAACAAATCAAAATATTTTCCGGCGACTTTATTGTTCTTCACCTTCAAGGCATCATTTTGGGTAAATTCTGGTTTCTTTTTAATCCTATCGATCATCTACAACTCCCTAATCCATTAATTTCTTCCTATTTCATTTCAGATTCATACGATTCGAGCAAGAACAGTCGATCTCTTTTTCTATTCGAATCCATATCAAAATCGTTGTAATCAAGTACGTATATTATATCAAAATGATCTTGATTTCATGTAGAATAAAAGCCCTATCTTTGTTTGGGACGAGATCAATAGGGTGAATCGAATTGGATGGATCTTTGTTCTAGGGCTTGTAATTGAAAATGGGTGTTGTTGGTTATTAAAGGTTAAAAGAATTTAAAAACGATTTGAGTAACAAAAAGTGCTTCTGTTCCAGTGGATTGTGTGTGGGTTGTGAATGTGTAGATCCCGGGTTCTAGTCCCTCTGCCCTTGTTTTCTTCAATTTTAATATTTTTAACATTTTAAACATAAATCTACATGTTCTAAATAACCTAAATGATATATTTTAAGTTAAAAATATTTTGAAAGTTTAAAACATATAAGTTTTAATACATAAAAATGATAATGATACATATTTACAAGTATTTTAATTTGATACAATATTTAAAGAAAAATACTAAAATGGATTCTTGTAAAATATATTTGATATGAAAAGTTTCGTATAAATTTCTCAGATTCGTATTTTAAAACCCTAAATCCCAAATCCAAAACCTTAGATCTTGGATTTTGATTCTTGTTACTATTGTTTCGTTTCTAAGTTAGGGATTTTCCCAATTAATTAGGTGGTACTAATATTTGGGCAACCCTTGGTTCGTTATAGCTGCGTTTCTAACGGTTCGAATATATTTGCATTTCGAGGTGAGTAAACTCACACCCCTTTTTACTGTTTACGTTTTTGGGGCTGAAATACGTGTTCCTATATTACTACGGTTTTTTTTATTTTGTTTCTATTTTTCAAAATGAGATCATTAGATGTGTTAATCTTGTTTGGCCGCATGATGCGAAATTATGTGTTAGACAATAGTATTTATATTATCTTGTAATTTCCACCGGTATTATATTAGCGCTAATGGCTTGACAAGCCCACCTACACTAATGGCCTGATAGGTGATTTGACCCGACGATTCTTTGGTTGATTCGTTTGTTACTTGGTACTATATGTGATGCTTGTTACTATGTTGCGAGGTCCCTTTAGATGCTTAGAAATTTATTGATAACATGTAAATCGAGACGGTTAAATGATGGTTAAACGATAGTTATCAGTATTTGTAACATGAGTGGTTCTCATGACTTGTTGCTAAAGTTACTTTACGAGGTTCAAGGTAGTTTGGATTCGTTGTGTGTTTCGTTGTCACGGTTGAGATATATATGATGAAATTGCTATACACATAAGATTTGCGAAACATATTTATAATGATCTCGGATTTCATATTACGTACTATTAACTGTGTTTTACTCACTAGCTAATTCCTTAGCTAACTTATTTTACACGTATTTCAGGTGGCGTTTTGAGCGTTTTATGCTTTTCAAGACTTAGGATGCTTTGGACCTAGAATAAATATACATGTTTTATTTGTTGGCTTTTATTACGATTTTAAGACTAGTTATTGCTTCTTTTATGTCACAACATTATTACTTTAATGATATTAAAATATGCATTTAGTGCCATGTGCTTTGTACTATTGATATCCAATTCATTTGGGCCCGGTGTTTTCCGCCGCCGGGAGGGGTGTCACAAGTAATCTCTGACTCTGGCTTGATTTAGAACTCTTGAAATGTTTGTGGTACATTAATTACATATAATCTTTTGAGTTCTAGGATTATCAACACCCTGCTTCTGCTATCAAATAGTCTTTCCTTGTCACACCATCCTTGGCTCTTTCCATAATGTTAGGAAGTATGTTTCCTATTTATATTTATCAAATATTTTTCACAAGTGTTCGGTTAGGAGGCTAAATTACCAAGGATGACATCGGATCTAGGCAGGAGGTTGTTTTTCCAAGGAGATGCGATCTATGCATGTGATGGAGAGAAGATGATACGGGTGACACTTCTTCTTCCCATCGTATGGTTGTGTAAGATACGCTTTTATGCTATGAAATTTAGTAACCTATTTGGTCAGAGGTAGACCAAGGTAGGATGATACGGTGTAAGAGACTTTTACTTTGAACCACAAATTAGTGTAGTCAGGATGTCTCAATATGAAGTTAAAATTACATCTCATTAAGGTGCTCAAGGCACGACACTTATTCTTCAAAAGGTTAGACCTCTTGGTGCAAGAGGTGCGTTCTCTTCTGGAATGGAAGTTTAGTTTTTACCTCTTGATGCATGTATTAAATTATAGCAATATGCATGATTTAAATCTAACATGCTTGGGTTAGCAAGGTAGCTTGACTCCGGGGTCTCAGCCATACAAGATGACTTGTGCTTCTGGAAAGATGAGGCACTGTGACTTGACTTGTCATTTAGTCTATATAAGGTGACCTACCGGGCTGGTTTACTTGACTTGAAGTTCCTCTGGGATAGTTATATTGTCGAAGGCCCATGCAAAATTTACCGAATTATATAGGTTGGTTATACAATTTACGAATGATTATGTATCATTGAGTGAAGCTTTCACTAGAACAAGTTACTATTTGTTGGCCTAGGATTTCAAATAAGGCACTCTTGAACAAGTGCTTGAATTTTGGTCATGATAAGCTAAAACAAGATAAGTTTTGTATCGCCCTTGTGCGGCCATGGAAGGTTTGATTTAGATATATTTACACATGACGTATCCTGAGCCAAGGTTGTAGATTACTTGCTTAACTTTAACTTTGGTGGTATACCTGCCTGGGCTAGTACATTCTTGCCTGTGGCTAGTGTATTCTGAAACAGAGGAAGTTGGGGGCAGTGTTCGAGCCTTGCTCTTTTTCTGAAGAAAGATGCACTAGACCGGGACATATAACAATTTCCATAGTTTTACCAAATAGCACCAATCTTCTGACTGTTGTCGATTACTACAGGAAAACGTTGGCTTTACAAGTTTAAAATTTATAAAAATGCACCAAAGCAAAGGTTGACCGATGCTAGGGATGGACATCTGGAGTCGGGCCATAATATCCAGGGCTAGTAACTACTTTACTGTCTAAATAGTAGGTAATGTCTTTGTATCATACAAGGAAGGTTTTTTCTTCCCTATGGACATGCGAGACAAGCAACAAATTCTTGACGTATGATTACGTACGGTTCATACACTTGTCTGGTGTGACTACGTCATAGCAGAGTGTTGTTTTTTGTTCATCTTATGAGCTTCGTCATGATAAGCCAAAAACTTCTTGTGTTTCTAACTATTGAGAATAAGATGAATTTGCTTGTTCACGATGAGTTTTACAGAAATCCAGTTTTTGTCTTATTTGATTTTTAACTTCCAATGACCTTGGACCCATCGTAAGTGCGGCATGTAGTATGATGTAGAGGTACTCATTTTAGTTTTGTTTCGTTGTTGACCAATGCCTTACGAATTTCGAGACAAACATCGACCAGTTTGTTTTGTTAGCCATGACACATGTGTGTTCATGGGATGTAGATATAAGCAATCGCTGAATTATGAAACCCATTTCATAGCTTTCCATTTACTTCTAGTCGGGCGGTTATAAACAAATCCAGCTGAACCTGGGCGTTGATCGATTATTTATAAATCAGACCATAAGTTCAATGGGGAAAACACATTATATGAGGAAGTTATGGCTGTGTCGTCATGTCGTGTTAATAGCATGGATTATGCATCTTTATCAAGCATAGTTGAACTACGTCTGTCTTGAATTTTTTTATCTAATATGTTTTGAATAGCTTTCGCAGTTTGTAAAATGTGGCATGCCAGTAACTTAAGTTCGGGCTTTAGCTAACTAAGGTTGTAGACCCCGAGCTTCAGTCACAATCTCGACTAGCACTTGGTAAGCCATGTGACTTGCCTATGGCTTGCTAGTGTGGCATGACCAAGAAGATTGTCCTTTGGCCTGTGTTTTAAAGACAATTTGTTTACTTATCTTCTTAACCGCGTTTTGCGACCTCCGGGAAAAAACACCTTGGATGGTGGTTTTTGGGCGAATTTGACCTAACTTTGTCTTTAGCGGTGTAGCCTGTGTTTTGTTAACAAGTTGGACATTCATTGATACTTCCTGGTAGTGGATATTTATTTTTTACATTTCATGCGGGTGTTGAACATTTAAGGTTCAATGTTGGTGATATCCCACTGAGTGGGGATTCTTGGCCATAGCCTAAAGTCGTAAAGACCACATAGTAGAGAGCGTTGATCCCTGATCATCTTGTTTGGACATGGTTTTTATGACCCGGAATCCGAGGTCCTTCCGTATGAATTTTCCTTAGCCGAGGCATATAAATATTGTGACCTTCCCCATGGGGATGACCTATTTTATTTGAGAAACCAATCAGGAGATCCATGGAAGGCACAAACCTCTCTCTTATGGTTCTATGAACATATAGGAAAACATGCTCGTATATGTTTTATTTATTTGTTTTCTTTTTCATATGATGTTGATTTGTACATGTCATACTAAATCGACGGAAAACCAATTCTTCTGTTGGTATACTCTAACATATGATGTGCATGGTGTTGGCTCACATGTGAGTGGTTGAGCGCTTTCTTAGACTATTATGTCGTCTTTTCCTTGTTTTATGTCTTGCCTCCCATCGTGAGATATTTTCTACGTGATATTCTTTGTGAGGCAAGTCAGCCCTTCGGGGCCTTATTCTGGCTTCGTATGTCGAAAGAGTGGACCATGTATCCCTGGGTTATTATTATTTTTTTTTGTTAGTGCTTGGAGTGACTTCCTTTCTCCTGAATGTCCCGGGGCCCTTAGCATTTCTTGATGACATGTAGTCCCATGGCAATGGGTGTCACTTGACTTTAATGGTTTCAGCAAAGTATTTTGAATAACCAAACAGGTCCCTAAGACCGACGTACGTGTTTACGTTGGCGTGTCTCTTAGCTGTTTAAAAAGAGGGTAGAAAATTCATAACCTTGTCTGATTGTTTCAAATGACTTTGGTGACCCGGGGCATGCCCCTTATGGGTCTATTTTTACCACTAGATATGTTCACTCGTGACCCGAGAGCGACCCGGGGTATTCCCCATTATGGTTTGATTTCACCATCCTAATATTTAGATGAACTCCTTTTGGTTACCCGAGGTATGCCCCATATAGGTTTTTTGTCATGCCTCTGAAGGACTTGGTGATATAATATATATACATATATATATATATTATGACCCGGGGTATCCCCTTTTGGGTCTCAACTGGTTATCAGTTGAAAATGGTCTCTTGATAGCATTAATGGTGTGAGATATAGTCAAAACGGTTTGGGTTTGTATAGTCCGGTTAGCCAACTTGAATTTATGTTGGTAAAATACTGAGTTTGCCACCATAATGGCATATGGTTGTCTAAAAACAACACTTTGTTCAACACTGGGTTTTGGAGATTAGGAGAAGTCTAATTCGCCTGATTTAGCCGTTAAATCGCCACCTACTTATGACTGTGACATCTGGTTTCTATTAGGTCCGAATAAGGCACATTAGCTAGTGTAATAATGAAAGCATCATGGTCTGGGGAGTTGCCCCAGGCCTAATGTTATTCTGGGTTTCTAGCGGGACATGAGTCCCGGACTGCTGGATTACATCCCATGAATGAGTGGTATCCTAACTTTCTTCAGATGTTCCTTGGGGACAACACTATTCATTAGCTTCTAAAGGCGGGAGAAGTTTTTCTTAATGCCCTTAGGTGTATGCTCAATTAGTGTAATACGTGCTTAAGGTTCTTGTTTACCTGGGCATGCCTTGCTTTTGCCTGGTGTGTTTGTTTACCTGGGCCTACGTTGCTTTTGCCCGATGTGTTTGTTTACATGGGCCTACGTTGCTTTTGCCCGGTGTGTTTGTTTATCGTGGCCTGCGTTGCTTTTTCTCCGTGTTCTTGTGTATTTAAGCATATGTTGTGCCCTGGATTCATTACTCGGGCAAGAGCATGCAATGGCTATCGTTTATAAAGGGAAAAGCTTCATGCGAGACCAGGTGAGACGTTACGGTAAGGTCATGGTAGAGGTTCTGGGAAAGGTTGGGCAAAGCATCTTGGGCGAGGCCATGTGAGGCTTTATAATAAGGCTCTATGATATAACACCAGGTGAAATGATTAACCTTTTATCAAAATGATTAGGTGTTAGGTGTTATAAGATGTCAACCATGTTTTACAATACTTATTGGTGGGTTGGCTTTTTGTTGCCATTTATTTGAGTACTTCTTATGTATAGATTCTCTATGTTACAGTCCGTATATTTTGGACGATATTGTGTTTATGTGCGCTATATTACGTGAGTAGGTCATGGCCGGATCCCACGGAGCAATATTGTATTAGGTGCTCACCCTTTACATGAGTAGGACAAGACCGGATCTCATGTAGCATTTTTATGAGGTGCTCACCCTTAACTCGTATGACATTCTAAGATGTGTGTTCTTGCATTGATCATGCATAAATAGGTGGTTCACCTGTATCGTAAATTTCACATTCGTGTCTTGACGTTTCGTTCTAGTTTATGATATAAATGACATTGGAACCAAGACTAATGATATGGGATGTAGTCGCGTCCGACATATATGAATCCTGATAGTCTACTATGTATAGGTTGGACTCACCGGCTTGTCGGTGTTACTTTTGTATGTAATAGTTTGACTTGTTATGATATTTGGTCTAGCGAACCTACGGGCGAATCTATTGATTCGCCCGCAGGCCAACATGTCTTTTGTATTAGGTATCGACTGGGCGAACCTATGTGCCCAGCGAACCTGTGTTGGTTCGCTGGATAGATTCGCTAGAGCGAATCTATCAGCGAACCTAACATCACTATATATTGTAACCTTATCTTCACATCAATGTAACTTTTGCACATCTTTTACAAAGACTGATTCTCACTGATTTGTGTTGTGTAATCGTTCTATTGAGGTGCTAGGAGCTTATTCTACTTATCATTGTAGCTTATTAACCTCGATTGTGTGTTAGATCTTGATATTGGGTTATTTGGACTTTATTCACTTTGTTCTTCAAGTATTTGACATATTTGTGTTAAACAAGTCAACAAAGCACTGAAATCACGATCATTATGGACCAACAATATGGTATCAGAGCCTTAGTGCTCTTGATTGTTTGATTCAAGTGATTTTTGTGTTGATTTTTGAAGTTTTTGGGTCAAAACACTTTGATTCTGTTTGAAGCTTGTTTTTAGTGTTTTGGTGTTGTATTTTGCTCAAGGTTTGTGGTATTTGGTCATAGAAAGCTTTTAAAACAAATGTGTATGCAAATGGTCAAGTTTTGAGGGTTTTCGAGCTGTTTCCGTACTGTTTCAGGGTGGTTGAGCTACCAGCGAATCTATTTGTTCTACCAGCGAAACTGTCTGTTCTTCCAGCGAACCTAATTCAAATTTTGTCCTGATTGGTTTGTGTTCTGGCCAGCGAATCTGACATATTACCGAACGAAAGTTCACTTGTTTGGCTGACTGTGCAAGCGAAACTGCTGCCTAAATTAGGCCAGCGAATCTGTGCTTGTTTGTCAGCGAAACTGTTGCTCGCCCAGCGAATCTGTTCCCAGCGAATCTGTCAGCGAATCAACTGTTTTGTTCTTTGGGCGAATCTAAGCCAGCGAATCTATTTTGGGCGAACTTAAAATCTGTTGTTTGTAATTATGTCTACATCAAAAATGAACATGCTTAAACTGGATGAAAAAGTCCAGGCTGAAAATGAATTCAACTCATTCGTTGGATTGAAGCATGAAAATCTGACTGAAATAACGAATCGATTTCTACTTGTGTCAAGCAACCTCAAAACCTATGATAAACAATTGGGAAATCATGAGCAAGTGAGAAAGCTGTTGGATTCCCTTTCTCCCAAATGGAGTCTTCAGATCAAGGTGCTGAAACGAGAAAGAAACTTCTTTGACCTTAAACTAATAGAAGTGATAAACAAGTTAAAGTCACTTGATCTGAATGAAAAGAGAAAAGAATACAATCAAGCCATGATGACTGCAACTGTCTCCCCTCAGAACTCTGCACTGACTACATCCGCTGCAAACTCACCAAGTGCAGTCTCTGGAGGATTATCAAGTTATGAATCTGTCAAATCCGGTGATGGTTCCACAAGTGTAGGTGCCGATTCAAATGCATCCAACACCACTGAGATTTTATCTGATACTGCAGCCTCTTCTGGGAAGTCTGTTCAAAATCATGAAGCTTTAATTGATGAAGTTGTTGAAGAATCTGTTCACAACAACGATTACATTGATTGTTTTGATCCTTTTAAAGAATTTTACAGTGAAGAGGTTACGGATTATGGTTTGATGGAAGAAGGAAAGAATCAGGAAGAAGTTGTCACTGGAAGCAAAGAGAAGATCACTGTCAACGTCGGTAATAGGGCAGAAAATGCTGGTACCGATGCTGACAATGTTATGGAACCAAAGCTTGACATAGAAGCCATGATTGAACAGGCAAAGCATGAAGCTGTGGATGAATACAAGAGGAACACTCCTTACTGCCAGTGTGATCGAGCTCTCGAGGCTGAGAAACTGGTTGTGGGTCTTCCTTATGAAGTTGTGAAGGATATGTGTTCATCCGCATGCAAAATTCGTTTAATTGGCATATATAAAGCTAATAAATTATTAATGTCAAACGAAAACGAATTAAAAAGAACTAACAAAGAGCTTAAAGTGAATGAATCAAAATTTTTTGTTAAATTAAGAGAGGCTTTAAAAGAAAACGAACATTTGAAAAGATCACTTTTAGAAAAGAATTGTGAGATAAACTATTTAACCGAGCAAGTCACTCTTGCTGAATTTGAAACCAGAAAGATTAAAAATAAACTGGAACAATGGACAATCTCTGGTATGAAAAGGGAAGAACTCCAAAGGAAACAACGGGGGGCCAGAGTTAAGACCGGGGTGGGTCATAAAGATGATGCACAAGTATATCCTCCACCTAGTACATTCTGTTATTCTCCTACACCTATTCCTCATCCCACAAATGAGCTGATTCAAGAGATTATAAAGAATGATACTAACAACTCTAATGCAGGTTTCAGTGGAGTGAATCTCAAGGAGGTGAGAGAGGATTATGATTATGGCGAAAGCAGTGGTCTTGGAAGTTCTAGTAACTCTAGTTTTGATTCAAACAAGGCTGTTGAAGACAGTAGTTCGAATGTCTTTATTTCTAGTCAAGTTTTAACGTCAAAGGATATTATGTGTGACAATAATTCTGGATGCTCAACTTCAAACTCAAGTAGTTTAAATGATGATTTTATTGAAAATGTTTATGTGAACAACAAAGCAAAACTTTCAGATCAAGTCTCTGAAAGTAAAACTAAAACAAATTGTTTTCAAAAATTCTTGTCTCATCAAATTCCATCTTTCACTCCAATAAGAATTTCAAAACCGAAAGACAAAGAATCATCTTTTTCATACATTCTTAAACCTAAATCTGCACCCTCCAAGGTAAAAGTCACCACAGGTAAGTTAAAAGAGTCTTACGACTCTTGCAGTGATTGTAACTCACAGACATCTGAAAGTAGTGAAGAGACTGCTAAATTTTCAAAAAGAAGTTTAAAATCTCATTGCTTTCAGTGTGGAAATGTCGGCCATACTGTCAAACACTGCCCTGTGATTGTTGAAAACAGTTCAAAACACAGAACTTTTGGAAAGAAATTAAATTCTTTTGTAAATAATTTTTTCTGTAAATCATCACCTGTTCAAAGCCCTAAATACACTAAGGCTTGGGTCCCTATTCCAAAAGTTTAATTTGTATTTTTTTGTAAATATGTAAATAATCTTCTTTTTCTTCTTTGAAGAATCCGTGGGTCACTCGATTCATTGCTCCGTTACTTTATTTTATTTTATCTTCTCTTATTTTTCTTTTAACCCTGTATATATATATATTTAGAAAATCTGAAAAACAAAAATTTCTTATTAGACGGCTATTATATAGAAATTTTGGGGGAGATATAAAAAGATAAACTATTTATAGTTTTTCAAATTTTGCTATTTCAGGATCTCCGTTTTGATTGATGTTGAAGAGTCGTTGAAGGAGGTCAGAAGCATTGCGTTTGGGATATGTCAGATAGGCTCAGCCCGAAAACAAAGTAAACAGTGATTGTGCAGCCAAACATAACGCTCAAGATCTCGACAACAAGGATTATCCCCTTGACATGATTGGATTGCACAAAGCTAATGGTTCTGTCAAAAATGGGTTGAGAGCGTCAAATCTTTGTCTTGATCTTCATATCTTTGTCCTGAATTCCCTAAAAATCCCAAATCACCCTCGCCCTATCCCCGAATCGAGTTTCTAGTATGCAAAACAAAAAAAAAAAAAAAAAAAAAAAAAAATAATAATAAATAAAAGGCTGCTAGTGATGCTCTTCGGAAAAGCCTCTGAGTGAGTTACTCGTTAACTCCTCAGAACGTCTTGTGTCAAGTGCTTAACTCCTCTGATATACGAAAGTATTGATCTGGAGTTGGTGGATCTTCTCTGCTATACGGAAGTATTGACCTGAAGATTCACCGAGCATGCTCAAATGTTTATCTCCTCTGTTATACGTGAGTATAGACCTGGAGCTCTAGACTATTTGAGTTTCCCAAATAATAAGTCGCATTGTATTCAAAATGAATCAATTGCTGACAAGCTCCACTCACAAAGAAAAGATGCAAAAATTGCACAAGTGTCAAAAGAAACAAATGCATCGGTCAACATTCAAAAGTTGATCTTTGAATTTCAAGCAAAGTCAATAGTATTGCTCAGATATACCCTGATGACAGAACTTGTTCTTTTTACCTAGATGTCTGTGGGGACCGAGTTGTCTGAGTTTCTTCAATCAAACCGAAAACATGATAAAAGAAGCTGCTGATCGCTTGTTGAAAGGACTACGGCATGGGTTTAAAAGGACAAACATATCTGCAATCCCGCCAATCGATGATTCTCCGGATTCTACTCAAAACATCATGAAGAATATATATCCTTTCTAGCGTTTTAAATCGTCTCCTGTTAATTCTATTTTATCTTTATTCTTACTTCTTTTTCTTTCATTTTTAATTTTATTTTTAAAATATTAGGATTATATGTGTTTATGCTCTTTTTTTTGGAGCGTTGATGTCGTGGGACGTTTTTCACGGATTTACAAAGATTTTAAATTTTAAAGAAAATCCAAAAATATTTTTTTGTTTTTGTTTGTCTAGCGAATCTATGGCGAACCTACAGATTCGCTCGGTCTCTAAGGTTCGCCCGGAATCTCTTTGTTTCGCTGACATGAAACAGCCTTGTTTATGTGTCAGCGAACCTGCTAGCGAACCAGTCGGAGACTTTGTCTTTTGGTCTTCCGGCGAACCTAAGGTTCGCTGGTCTGTCTGCCAGCGAATCTATGTATGTATATATATACAGTGACAGCGGATATTTCATATATTCGCTGTACAATCCACTGTAGCACTTTTTCAAAAAAAAAAACTTCCACCAACGTTCGATTCTCACCTATTTACGGCTTTTTCATACATTAAACAACTTCTTAGTGTTTGGTATGTCATCGTTTTCATCTTAATCTGTGTTTTATACCCTTAATCGTTCATTTGACATGTTAAATCTGTCTATTCTTGATTATGTCGTGTTTAAAAGGCTGATTGTATGTTAGATGTTAGGGTTTTACTTCATAATAGCCTTGTTTAGTGTTTCTTCTACCTGTTCGTTGCCTTAAATGCCTGAAAATAGTTGACTGTATGTGATTTCGGCCGTCTTTGAAAAACTAGGGTTTCCAGCGAATCTAAGTGTTCATCTGGCGAACCTGAACGAAAGTTCAAGACATCGAGCGAACCTATGTCGTTATGCTGCCCGCGCAACAACATAGATTCGCCCGACTGTTTCTAGCGAACCTATACATTCGCTCGACAACAATGACTGATTTTTTTATGTCAGCGAATTTATAGGTTCTGGTGCCAAAATCTCAGGTTCGCTATACCAGCGAACCTAATATCCAGCGAATCTATTTTCTGATTTTCAAATCTTCATTTCTGATCAATCTCCGTTTATTTTTCAGGCACAATGTCGACGTTATTCTTCGAGAAGAAGCACAACATGTGTGCTTTACTCGACGAAAACTTTGAAAAGGCCAGCAGCTACAGAGACGCTATCAAGTGGCTGAAGTCGTCACACATACATCATGCCATCTCTCACTCTCCTACCATATATGAGACGCACATTCGGGATTTCTGGCGAACTGCTGTCATGAACGTGTCGGTACAGCCGTCACGTATCTGTGCAAATGTCTGTGGCCAAGACTTGGCGTTTACTGAAGCCGATCTGGCTAGAATTTTGAGGCTGGAGGATGATGTGGGTGAGGAGGTACATATGTCAGCTGAAGAAGTTTATGGGGCATTCCGGACAGCGGGATATGAGGGTCCGATGCCCGGAGAGAAAAAGATGGAATTTGTGAAGTCGTACCTGATCCAGGAATGGAGATATATAGCACATGTGTTCATTATGTGCCTGGATCACAGGAAGGGAGGTACGGACGGGCTGAACTTGGACTGGGCTCGAGCGATGATGCTGTTTTGCCGAGGGCAAAAAGCTAACCTTGCGAAGTTGATTTACAACTACATGCTCGAGAACATCCATGCCAGCAAGGGGGCAAAATGGCTAATGTATCCCAGATTCATTCAGATGATTCTGAATGATAAACTACCAAATCTGCCGGTGGAGGGTGCAGAGTTGAAAATCTGGGATATGCATTCTAGAATCTTCAAAGATTGTAAATCGGCGAGGCCGGATTGTGTGGGTAGGGTTACTTATTTGTGGGAGAATATGTATCCAGCGGATAGGTGGGCTTATATACAAAGATTGATTGAGTCGGAAAAGAAACGGGGCGGTGAAAACATAGAGGAGGTAGAGAAGAAGATAAAGAAAAGGAAGGCTTATGCGAAGGACAAAGATTATTCATTTGATAGAGAGGTCGATGAGATTCAAGCTGAAATAGATGCGGGCAGAGAACTGAGAACAAAGAAAAGGGCTGATACACATGCTGAAGCATCAAAGAAAGCAAAGCATGATATAGGGGGTACATCTGCTGGGCCTGGAACTGAGTTGAAGGATGAGGTTGAGAGATTGAAGGCTGAGCTGGTTGAACTAAAAGATAGACATGAAGAACTGGAGAAACAGGACGCAGAGAAATCGACGGTGATATATGAGATGGGTAGGATGATGAAAGACCAGCAATGTCTGATAGTAAGAATCTTCAAAGAGCTGAATGATTTGAAGAAGAATGTTGGAACTGAACCGGCTATGTCTGAAGCGGAACTGAACTCCTTAACGGATATTACAAGATATCCGTTAATGGATGTTGACTTTGGTGACAAAAGTAAGGGAAAGGCCGTAGAGGAAGAGTTTGATGAAGAGATGGGGATAAATTTGGATGCGTTTGAAGGAGAGGAAGTTGTTGGTGGATCTGGGGTTGATTATACTTTGGTGGATGAACCTGACACTGATTTTGATGCTGAAAGTGAGGAGGACATTGAGGATGAGCCTGAGGTATACAAAGTGGATGAAAAAGGAATGAGTTACCAATTTGAACACGCTGAGCTTGACAAATCTGAATGGTTCAGGAAGGAAGAAGCTGTGATACCTGAGGTGCCGTTATTCCAGAACATAGACGAACCCACCACCAAACAGCAAGATAGACAGATTATTGCATGGAAATACAACTGTTTGGTGGAGGCGTACATGATTAAACGAAGGGGCGGGGATATCACGTACGTCAAGAACCGAAAACACTTTGCCACCTTTCCTCGCTGGGACTTGCGTAGGCTTGCAGAGCTACCATTATTAGGGAAAGAGGATAGCGGGAGGGCTTGTGCGTTTGAAGCTGCGATTCAGGAGGCCGCAAAGTCAGATTTCGTTGAGTTTGGTTATCAAAAGCCGAGGAGGATGCGACAGAAGAAGGATAAACACTGGGTGTCGTGGAAAGGGAAAATTGTTTTGAAGATTGATGCTCCGAAAGTGATGACTAGAGTCAGGGTCCCCGAAACTCAGCCACCGAGACTGCAAAATTTTCTTAAATGGTTTTACGATAACAGTACGGGTGAGGCTGTTATCAGACTTAAAGGGGAAGACCGTCCTGAAATACGATTGTTTGATCCAATGGAGGTCTTCTCCTTCTGTGATGAAGATTTAAAGGTTTTGTGTGAAAACAGAATTAAGCACGGGGCTGGAGATGACACTGCTGCCGAAGCAAACCTGTTTGTGAAGGTTGCTAATAAAGCCCGGGGAATTCGTGCTGAGCTGAAGGAGGTAAATGAGAGGTTGAGGAGGTCGGATGATCTGAAGCTGGAAATGGATGACTTGACAAGACAACTTGATCGTTCAATTGAGCAGAGGTTTGAGAAACCTGTTGAGGTGATTGATTTGGATGTAGCTTGCGAGGAGCCAACTGCAGAGATTCAGGCGGAAACGACAGTTCATCCTGAGCCTGATACTGAAGTCGCTGATACAGAGTTTGTGGATTCAATGTTAAATCTAAGTGAAGATGAGGCCGAAATTGAAGACTATACAAATCCAATGGCCGGGATCAAAGAACGGGCAGGAGCTTTTATTGAACAACTTTGAAGCCATAAAGACGGAGCTAATCTGAAGACTTCCCCAGGTGAGGTCCAACCTAGGGGGAGTATTGATAGTCTACTATGTATAGGTTGGACTCACCGGCTTGTCGGTGTTACTTTTGTATGTAATAGTTTGACTTGTTATGATATTTGGTCTAGCGAACCTACGGGCGAATCTATTGATTCGCCCGCAGGCCAACATGTCTTTTGTATTAGGTATCGACTGGGCGAACCTATGTGCCCAGCGAACCTGTGTTGGTTCGCTGGATAGATTCGCTAGAGCGAATCTATCAGCGAACCTAACATCACTATATATTGTAACCTTATCTTCACATCAATGTAACTTTTGCACATCTTTTACAAAGACTGATTCTCACTGATTTGTGTTGTGTAATCGTTCTATTGAGGTGCTAGGAGCTTATTCTACTTATCATTGTAGCTTATTAACCTCGATTGTGTGTTAGATCTTGATATTGGGTTATTTGGACTTTATTCACTTTGTTCTTCAAGTATTTGACATATTTGTGTTAAACAAGTCAACAAAGCACTGAAATCACGATCATTATGGACCAACAAATCCCGATTAGTAGCCCGCAAGGCGGTTTAGGCATCAACTTGAAGTTATGTCCCCGCAAGGAAAAAGAAATTTGTTTTTTTTTTGGCAAAGCAAAGTGACTGAGCCTCGGTCGGGCAAGGTGTTTTTGTCATTTGAATGTGACTTTTCCTTGCCGAGCCTCATCACCAAGCAAGGCTAAAGCTTGACTTGACTTGGGCTCTAACCAGCCACTATGGTCTAGTAGTAATGAGATTTAGTCCTTCATCAAGAAGGTGATTTTAGCTCTGTTGATGCTTGACCTGGGATCTTAGCCAGGAAAAGTGATACGATTTGAACTCTTTATGAATAAGATTGTTAACTTCTGCCATATAAGATGAGATGTGCTCCAAGACTTTAGCTAGGTAGGACTACATGAGATCTAGCCATGCTAGATGGTGTGAGGACTTTGCTCAGCGAATATGTTATGTAACTCAATTATGGTCACACACAGTGATTTGGTGTTTCCAAAGCAATCTTGAGCTTTTTCAAGAAGAGACAACTTGATTCAAGATTCTGCCTGGGCAATATGATGTGAATATGAGTTTTGTCACAGTATATTGATTTGACCTCATAATATCATTGGATGATTCGCCTTGCTACTATTGTCAGATATCTCTTTGGCAAGGACCCATACTTTTTAGTTAAACATGTACTTAGAGTTTTTGACAAGCGAAATTAAGGTCTTGCGCATGCCTTGTGAGTTATCTGTGCATTGGCACATAAATTGATCTGACATAATGACTTAAGTTGTGGTTGGGCTAGGTAGCCCGGGCTCTTGATGATAGCTTAATTAAATGTAGGTGATTAGGAAACAAAACGGCCCAGGGTTTAGTTAAGAAAGGTGGCAAAAGTCCCGGCCAACGAGATTACTAAAAAGGTTAGTCAATGGTCATTAAGCATATTGTGAGCCGTGAAGACCTATCTTAGTAATGAAGGCATGATGAGGTCTTGAACAACTTTTAAAAAATATTTGATTGGGACTTAGCCCAAGCACGTGATAAAGTGATCTTGCTTGGGACTTTTCTGGGCAAAATAATCTTTGTTTGGATTCTAGCCATAACAGTTGTCTCGCTGTGAAGTTATAGCGAGGGAAAAAGTGGTTTGCCTTAACTTGAGTTTCAGGCAGGATTACCCTGGTCCCGGGCAATAACTATGCAAGGTAGCTTGGGCTCTGGGCATTAGCGTGCTAAGTGGTTTTTCTTGGAGTTTTACACCCATGGAGATTTAATAATAACTTTACATGAGGCATGCTAAGGCAAGATAATTTAATTCAATACCTACCCCAGGAAGGCTTGGGCTGGGCAAGGTTGTAGAACTCGGGCCCCAGCCACGACTTCAACAACGGAAAGGTGACTTGTGCCTGGAATACCTAGGCAACTTGTATGTGGCTGACCAATGTAACATGGCCAGAAAGATCTCAATGGTTAAAGCCAGTTGAATGCGTCTTGGTAAGAAGATGTATCTTGACTCGGGGTAAAAAGTATGCCCTCCCTAGTATGCGTCAGACATGAAAAGTAACTTAATGCAAATACTGACAACTTAAAACAATGACATACAAAATGTATGTTGTAGCTGCAGGTTTGATCTTGAGGTAGAAACCAAACCCAAATATTTCATGAATGTAGTACAATAACACTTTTCTCACACAAAAGCTAGCTGGATGACTTGCTTAAAATGTTTAAAAGTACTTATGCTTTTTTTTATGTTAAATTTGCAAGTGACCTTTGTCTTTTTGCACGACAAATTAGTGTTGTAGCCTTTTTTTATTTTTTAAGTATGACAATTAAAATTGTGCTACCACAGAGTTGCGTTAGAACAATAAAAAGAAACATTGCTTTGTGCAAGTAATAATATCTTGGTAAAGACAAAATGTATAGGTGTAAACCGTACATTGGTCATTGTAGGTTAGAACATGGTAGAACTAAAAATATCAGGGTACTGTATCTTCCGATTGAAGATTTTATTTTAATTTTAAATATTAAAATGAGTGGCTTAAAGTAAAAGCAAGGTGTTGTAATTAAAATAATATGGGCTTTTCTTCCTTAATCAAGTATTATTTAAAAGAGATAATCACCGCTCTTGAAAATGAAACCGGGCTATGTTCTTTGCTAAACATATATATATATATATATATATTTACCAAAATTGGAAAAAATAGTTTATGTTGTAACGCGTAGATTATAGATAAACCAATTCTTTTTATTTATATTAGGGTCATGAGGGGTAGATTACCTCAAGCCGTGGAAAAAATGATCTTGCCCGAGCAAAGGTACCTTGGACTAAGCAAGAATAAGTTGGTTTAAACAAAACTAGCTCGGGCGAGTAAAAAGTTTTTTTTTTATGGTAATGACACTTTTGCCCCGGGAATATAATCTCGAAGCCGTGGAAGAAATGAGTTTGCCCGAGCAAACGTACCTTGGGCTAACCAAGAATAATTTAGTCTGAACAAAGATAGCCCGGGTGAGTAAGAAAAGTTTTCCCGAGCAGAAAAAGCTCTAGCCCAGGAAGTAGCACTTGTCCCAAGGCAAAAAATATAATCTTTTATTTTTTTATTATTATTACTTTTTGTCATAACTTGTGAACTTTATCCTGGTAAAAGTTACCAATAAAATAAGAATGTACAGAAGTGTCAGTGAACCTACCAAAGCCCCTTTTATCATAAAAAGGTAAAGTCAAACCCTAGTCTGAGATTTGACAGCAATGTTAAAGTTATACAACAGAAAAATGTCAGCTTATAAACATAAAAAAGGTAATAGTTTCAAGAACCAAGGTCATTTGAGGATACCAAGAAAAATCAGTGGCATAGATATATACGTATGAGTATTCTTTTGACAAATAATAATAATAAAGTGAATAATATTTTTGTGGATCTTGTTTCAACACAGAAAATTAAAGAAAATAATAATAATTATAAATTCAAAACTAGTAATAGTTAAGAAATGGTTCTGGGTATTCCTCATAGTATACGAACAATATATATCTCATCGCTTTTTGTCTAAAGCACAGGGCGCGAGGCACTCATGTAGGTTGAGATTCTCGGCCCCACGGTGGGCGCCACTTGTTGAAACAACGAGTTCCCGTGTCGAGATTAGTTTTCGGGTCCGCTAATCCGTCGAGCGTCCCCGATCCGTTCCCGGGCTTAGGACCTAGCTGCATCCACAAAGAAGATCTACGTTAGAGGGCCCGGGGGGTTAGCCCTGAGGGCACTCCGACGCTCAAGTAAGTAATTTATTCATATGTATATAAACAAAATGAGCAGTAGAGGAATATAAATATATAAAGCATGATAACTTAATTGTAAAGTGCATATTAGCCTGGGCATGACCAGGCTGAGTAAGATTAAATGGTCTGGAGAGGACCAGACTTTGCAAACATAATATGCTGGAAGAACCAGACTTGAAATACACGTGATGCTGGTAGAACCAGACTTGAATAAGTTTCGGCTCCTTCGGCAGAGATTGCTTCATGAGGAGACGCATCCTATCTCCCATGGAAAAGGAGAATTCGGATGCGTTATAGTGTTGCCAGAGTTATAATACTCGGCTAGGAGATCATATCACATAGATGATATGTTATGAACTAATGTTCATCAGTGTGAATATAGTAAGTGATATTAAGAAAGAGAAGTGATGAGTTATGTGTGTGTTTTCTAACCTGTGGTGAGAGCATGGTATTTATAGGGAGAAAGCTCCATTTGATGATCTTGGTGATAGTGATGGCTTTTCCCATTTCGTGTAGCTAGCTTTCTTGGTCTGTGATACCTTTCTTGATAAGGGTATCTATTTCCTTATAAATGTAATAAAGTAGCCGTTGTAAAGAGGTGTGGGCTTGGGATGCATTTATGTCTTTGTCTTATTTACTGGAGTTTTTAGTTGCTTCTGTGATGTGCCCGGCATGTGGTCCGGGCTCCTCACTTGGGCATGCATCTATAATGTCCGGGCCTTTGGCTGGGCATGTGTTGTTTATTCGCCAGGGCGTTCATTATGCCCGAGCCTTTAGGCTGGGCATGTGTCTACTTCTCTATCAGGGCGTTCATTGTGCCCGAGCCTTTAGGCTGGGCATGTGTCTACTTTTCTGTCATGGCGTTCATTGTGCCCGAGCCTTTGGGTTGGGCTTCTTTCTATTGGGCTTTGGACTTGATTAGCTGTTTAGGCCCAATGATTGTTTGGTTCTAGATACTTAAGCTACTTCTGTCATTAGTAATGTAATTAGGAATATACTTACGTCATCAACTTGTATGGAACCCAAAGTTATGGCTTCATGAAGCAGACTCTCCATAGCCATCAACATCCACGGTTAGTTCAACAATGTAAAGGAACTTCTTGCCCATGTCATTTGGCCACCAAATTTTTTTGTCTTGTATAAAAACAATTCTGGATTTACATATTGAACAAGACCACTTATGTTTTCCAATTCTGTTGTAGCATATAAGGAACCCTTCATTTAGCAGTTAAAGAGTGATGAAACCATTGCTTTTCCATAGTCATTTGAAGCAAAATTTGTTGTTTCTTCTAGATTGATTTTGGTTTCAGATGCATAAAAAAAATCTACATAACACATGTCATCTTCCTTTCTTGAATCAGTTAGAGACGATGTCGTGTCACTACTAATTTCCTTAGGTAATGCAAGAACCAATTCTAAACCCATATCTTGATTTATAGACCCCACTTCAGATTGAGCATGGTCCTTTGAATCATTACCCGTAGGAAAAGTCAAAGCACCGCTAAAAAATGCCATCTTGTTCATCAACATTACTGATTTTAAAACCCCAACGATGCATACATGCGGAGGTGAAATTACAGCACCCATGAACAACAAAATAGCTGGTTGTTGCAGTCTTTTCAACATATACACCTCTTGCTTGAAGTAAAGAAGCAATTCATGTAAGTATTTCTGTTTAGAAAACAACGTGAGAGCATCAGCTGAGACGAACCATACTGCATGATATAGTGTTGTAAATGGACCTCTCCGAACCCAGTCTCGAATAATCAAGTCTTCCCACTTAATTTCATTAACTCTTTCATACACAAAAGAATATTGGTCGAAAGTAGAGTTGTTCACCTTCTCTATTTTTGAGTCAACTTTTGCAGCCCATTGTGGTTGTAGAGGACAGTGAGAAGCAGGTGCAGCCCGGGTGAGTACGAACAACAAAACCGAACCAGATTGCCAACCTGGTTTCCACTCAAAAAATAAAATAACTATGGAATTTGTAACTAGCAACCATTGTTTCTCACCTTTGATCCATTGAGTCTCAACAACACTATAGCGTGTAAGAAATTTCCAGATTGGTTCAATAATCTCAGCATCCCTATAAAACTGAAACTGGTCAACACATAGTGTTCCATGAACCGCACCTAGAACTAAACCGTGCCAATCAGTCTTAGAAAACAAACGAGGACTAGCCCTGATTATAGTAAAACTAGAAAATCTGCAATATGATACACTAACAGAAAGAACAATGCGTGTTGTGTTCGGATAGACCGGAATATAATATGAAGTAAGGGTTGTATATGGGTCGAGTGATTTTGGAAGTCTTCCGATAGTAAGGATGGTATACGAGTCGGGTGGTTTTGGAAGTCTTCCAATAGTAAGGATGATATACGGGTTAGGTGGTTTTGGATCATTATCTAAAGCAAGCAACTTAGGAGCATGTATATAAGGGTCGGGTGGTTCTAGATCAGCATCCAAAGAAAACAACTTAGAAGCTGAAGTGCGATGCGGTGACTTAACAAATGGCTCGACACAATGACAACCAAGGTTACGAACAACTTCATCAAGTGGAATTCGATTTTGGTGGTCCAACAAAAACTTAATTGGTTTTCCAACAGCAAGCACCTCATCAAGTTTATTCAAATTAGTAATTGCGGTTGAAGAACTCCTTTTTTTATTTGTGCAAATATCTCCCTCTTGAAAATCAAGGACCAAGTGAGCATGAATAAGTCGTTGTGCCAACTTAACAGTTCTTGCACAAGGTTCATGCTCCATAAATGGAACATAAGTAGGTGAACATGGCACATTAATAACCAACAAATTAACACGGATAGGGTGAATAACAAATACCTCAAGTGGTTGTGCATCATTAACCCGGACTATGGGTGTAGTACTCTCTAGGTTCACCTCATCATCAATTGTTTGAGGAACTTCATTGTCAATTTCCGCTTCAATGCCATCAGGCATTTCATCGAACACCTTGCAAGCATACTCTATGTTTGTCAGAGATCTGAATTGGTTCACTAAGGAGTCTGTGAATTCTGCCCATTTGGTGAACGGAATTTGACTGTGCAACAAATCAAACCAGGATGCGGCCTCTTCATCGAAATAATAAGAAACATATGCAAAACGATCGGTTTCCAGAATTTTATAACAAGTGAAAAACCGTTCAGCATAAGCAAGCCATTTATGCGGATTCACACCAGTGAAACGAGGCAAGAGTGGTGACGGATCGTACATACCTAAACCGGGAGATAAGAGTACATCGTCTGGTAAATCGTGAAGCTCAATTGGAGGTGGAATCGGAAACTGTGCTAACTGAGTGTAGATCTCCTCAAGCAAAGCATGACGTTCCAGTAGGGTAAGCGATTGCATATCATCATCCATAGCCATATATGCTAAGGAGCAATGAAAGCACCAATGTTGTGATTCGATATTAGCACAATCAAACACAAACGAATTCACAGTTCAACCACTTGATTCTATTGATGTAGTGAAGCTATTACAATTTGAAGAAATGAAAATAACAAGAAGGAGATGAGAAAATCAGAGTTTACAAAGTAGGAGATGGGAAGAAGAAGACTCATCAAAGTTAACAATATTCATTCATAATCTCCACTCTTCAACTTTCAAACTTATATATATTCACGGATGCTTCCACGGGTTCATTAACTTCTTGGGCTTCTTAAAATGGATTGGCGGTTTGAGCCCTTTAATGTGATTCATAACAAACTTTGTCATCATTTACATGTAGTTGGTTTCCCACACCCTTTTTACTTGAACCCAACAACGACCCACAAAGTTGCGACTCAAATGGGCCCAACAACGACCTACACACTATCTATCTAAAGAGGCCTGACGACAACCTGCACCGCTCCGATCTGTAACGGCCCAACAGCAAACCGCATCCCTCCTATCCGTACAGGCCTGACGGCGACCAACACACTTTCAACCTACACAGGCTTGATGACGAGTCGCACCGCACCGACCCAAATGGGGGGGCATCTCCTACACACTTTTGAGTATAACGGGTCCGACAACGACCCGCACCCTCTGACCCGAACACGTCTGGCAATGACCAATCAAACATGATCAATTCCAACTCATTATTACAAACCAAACACATCTAGATCGAGTGAAACTGAGATTGAATTCTAACAATTTATAATTCCTATTGAAATGCTTAAATTTCAAATCCATCATTTAAATATCATTCCTTTGCAAATTTTAGTTCCATTACATTTGGCGAACTAAATACCCCTAAGGTACTTCTGAAGATGCACATCACCGGCATATATAGTTTATATGCTTCAACCAAAATTTCTCATATGAGTACACTTACTTTTGAGTAGTTTTTTGATTCAATCGTATGTATATAACGTTATGGTACGTATTTGATGTTGAGGTGTTAGATAATACTTGTACTTAGCTTATTTTTGTATTTAAGTGTATTATTTTCATTCTTCATACATGTATCTGTAACGTTATTATTTATAAATTCTCATGCAAACCCTTATAGGATGTTTAAGCATTAAACGACACATATATGGTGTCACACACCCTGTGTCAGGCGCAGGTTATACGTACGTGACCGATAGATGTCACAACAACATATCGTAAATTAAAACTTATCTTATATTAAACTTCAAACTCTTTTTACATCAGTTTTGTTACGTAAGTATATTCCTAATTACATTACTAATGACAGAAGTAGCTTAAGTATCTAGAACCAAACAATCATTGGGCCTAAACAGCTAATCAAGTCCAAAGCCCAATAGAAAGAAGCCCAACCCAAAGGCCCGGGCACAATGAACGCCATGACAGAAAAGTAGACACATGCCCAGCCTAAAGGCTCGGGCACAATGAACGCCCTGACAGAGAAGTAAACACATGCCCAGCCTAAAGGCTCGGGCATAATGAACGCCCTGGCGAATAAACAGCACATGCCCAGCCAAAGGCCCGGACATTATAGATGCATGCCCAAGTGAGGAGCCCGGACCGCATGCCGGGCACATCACAGAAACAGCTAAAAACTCCAGTAAATAAGACAAAGACATAAATGCATCCCGGGCCCACAGCTCTTTACAACGGCTACTTTATTACATCTATAAGGAAATAAATACTATTATCAAGAAAAGTATCAGAGACCAAGAAAGCTAGCTGCACAAATTGGGAAAAGCCATCACTATCACCAAGATCATTTCTCCCTATAAATACCCTACATACATCACAAGTTAGAGGGATCTCACACATAACTCATCACTTCTCTTTCTCAATATCACTTACTATATTCACACTGATGAACATTAGTTCACAACACATCATCTATGGGATATGATCTCCTAGCCAAGTATTATAACTCTGGCAACACTATAACGCATCCGACTTCTCCTTTTCCATGGGAGATAGGATGCGTCTCCTCATGAAGCAATCTCTGCCGAAGGAGCCGAAACTTATTCAAGTCTGGTTCTACCAGCATCACGTTTATTATAAGTCTGGTTCTTCCAGCATATTATGTTTACAAAGTCTGGTCCTCTCCAGATCATTTAATCTTACTCAGCCTGGTCATGCCCAGGCTAATATACACTTTATAATTAAGTTATTATGCTTTATATATTTATATTCCGCTACTGCTCATTTTGTTTATATACATATGAATAAATTACTTACTTGAGCGTCGGAGTGCCCTCGGGGCTAACCCCCCGGGCCCTCTAACGTAGATCTTCTTTGTGGATGCAGCCAGGTCCTAAGCCCGGGAGCGGATCGGGGACGCTCGACGGATTAGCGGACCCGAAAACTAATCTCGTCACGGGAACTCGTTGTTTCAACAAGTGGCGCCCACCGTGGGGCCGAGAATCTCAACCTACATGAGTGCCTCGCGCCCTGTGCTTTAGACAAAAAGCGATGAGATATATGTTGTTCGTATACTATGAGGAATACCCAGACCCATTTCTTAACTATTACTAGTTTTCAATTTATAATTATTTTTATTTTCTTTAATTTTCTGTGTTGAATCAAGATCCACAAAAATATTTTTCACTTTATTATTATTATTTGTCAAAAAATACTCATACGTATATATCTATGCCACTGATTTTTCTTGGTATCCTCAAATGACCTTGGTTCTTGAAACTATTACCTTTTTTATGTTTATAAGCTGACATTTTTCAGTTGTACAGCTTTAACATTGCTGTCAAACCCCAGACTAGGTTTTGACTTTACCTTTTTCTGATAAAAGGGGTTTTGGTAGGTTCACTGACACTTCTGTACATTCTTATTTTATTGGTAACTTTTACCAGGATAAAGCTCACAAGTTATGACAAAAAAGTAATAATAATAAAAAAAAGATAAATATTTTTGCCTTGGGACAAGTGCTACTTCCTGGGGCTAGAGCTTTTTCTGCTCGGGAAAACTTTTCTTACTCACCCGGGCTATTTGCTCAGACTAAATTATTGTTGGTTAGCCCAAGGTACGTTTGCCCGGGCAAACTCATTTCTTCCACGGCTTGAGATTATATTCCCGGGGCAAAAGTGTCATTACCACAAAAAAAAAAAAAAAAACTTTTTACTCGCCCGAGCTAGTTTTGTTTAAACAAACTTATTCTTGCTTAGTCCAAGGTACCTTTGCTTGGGCAAGATCATTTTTTCCACGGCTTGAGGTAATTTACCCCTCATGACCCTAATATAAATAAAAAGAATTGGTTTATCTATAATCTACGTGCTACAACATAAACTTTTTATTTCCAATTTTGGTAAATAAAATATATATATATATATATATATATATATATATATATATATATATATATATATGTTTAACAAAGAACATAGCCCGGTTTCGTTTTCAAGAGCGGTGATTATCACCTTTAAATGATACTTGATTAAGGAAGAAAAGCCCATATTATTTTAATTACAACACATTGCTTTTACTTTAAGCCACTCATTTTAATATTTAAAATTACAATAAAATCTTCATTCGGAAGATACAGTACCTTGATATTTTTAGTTCTACCATGTTCTAACCTACAACGACCAATGTACGGTTTACACCTATACATTTTGTCTTTACCAAGATATTATTACTTGCACAAAACAATGTTTCTTTTTATTGTTCTAACGCAACTCTGTGGAAGCACAATCTTAATTGTCATACTTAAAAAATAAAAAAAGGCTATAACGCTAATTTGTCGTGCAAAAAGACAAAGGTCACTTGCAAATTTAACATAAAAAAAGCATAAGTACTTTTAAACATTTTAAGCAAGTCATCCAGCTAGCTTCTGTGTGAGAAAAGTGTTATTGTACTACATTCATGAAATATTTGGGTTTGGTTTCTACCTCAAGATTAAACCTGCAGCTACAACATACATTTTGCATGTCATTGTTTTAAGTTGTCAGTATTTGCATAAAGTTACTTTTCATGTCTGACGCATACTAGGGAGGGGATACTTTTTACCCCGAGTCAAGATACATCTTCTTACCAAGACGCATTCAACTGGCTTTAACCATTGAGATCTTTCTGGCCATGTTACATGGGTCAGCCACATACAAGTTACCTAGGTATTCCAGGCACAAGTCACCTTTCCATTGTTGAAGTCGTGGCTGGGGCCCGGGATCTACAAGCTTGCCCAGCCCAAGCCTGAACTTACCATACATTTCCTGGGGTAGGTATTGAATCAAATTATCTTGCCTTAGCATGCCTCATGTAAAGTTATTATTAAATCTCCATGGGTGTAAAAGTGCAACAAAAACCACTTAGCACGCTAATGCCCAGAGCCCAAGCTACATTGCATAGTTATTGCCCGGGACCAAGGTAATCCTGCCTGAAACTCAAGCTAGGGCAGACCACTTTTTCCCTCGCTATAACTTCACAGTGAGTCAACTGTTATGGCTAGAATCCAAACAAAGATTACTTTGCCCAGAAAAGTCCCAAGCAAGATCACTTTATCACGTGCTCGGGCTAAGTCCGAATCAAATATTTTTTAAACGTTGTTCAAGAACTCATCATGCCTTCATTACTAAGATAGGTCTTCACGGCTCACAATATGCTTAATGACCATAGAGTAACCTTTTAGTAATCTCGTTGGCCGGAACTTTTGCCACCTTTCCTAACTAAACCATGGCCGTTTTGTTTCCCAATCACCTACATTTAATTAAGCTATCATCATCTAGAGCCCGGGCTACCTAACCCGACCACAACTTAAGTCATTATGTCAGATCAATTTACGTGCCAATGCACAGATAACTCACAAGGCATGCGCAAGACCTCAATTTCGCTTGTCAAAAACTCTAAAGTACATGTTTAACTAAAAAGTCAGGGTCCTTTCCAAAAAGATATCTGACAATAGTAGCAAGTAGAATCATCCAATGATATTATGAGGTCAAATCAATATACTTTGACAAAACTCATATTCACATCATATTGCCCAGGCAGAATCTTGAATCAAGCTGTCTCTTCTTGAAAAAGCTCAAGATTGCTTTGGAAACACCAAATCACTGTGCGTGACCATAATAGAGTTACATAACATATTCGCTGAGCAAAGTCCTCACACCATATAGCATGGCTAGATCTCATGTAGTCCTACCTAGCTAAAGTCATGGAGCACATCTCATCTTCTATGGCAGAAGTTATCAATCTTATTCATAAAGAGTTCAAATCGTATCACTTTTCCTGGCTAAGATCCCAGGTCAAGCATCAACAGAGCTAAAATCACCTTCTTGATGAAGGACTAAATCTCATTACTACTAGACCATAGTGACTGGTTAGAGCCCAAGTCAAGTCAAGCTTTAGCCTTGCTTGGTGATGAGGCCCGGCAAGGAAAAGTCACATTCAAATGACCAAAACACCTTGCCCGACCGAGGCTCAGTCACTTTGCTTTGCCAAAAAACAAATTTCTTTTTCCTTGAGGGGACATAACTTCAAGTTGATGCCTAAACCGCCTTACTTAGGGGCTACTAATCGGGATTCATATATGTCGGACGCGACTACATCCCATATCATTAGTCTTGGTTCCAATGTCATTTATATCATAAACTAGAACGAAACGTCAAGACACGAATGTGAAATTTACGATACAGGTGAACCACCTATTTATGCATGATCAATGCAAGAATACACATCTTACAATGTCATATTAGTTAAGGGTGAGCACCTCACAAAAATGCTCCATGAGATCCGGTCTTGTCCTACTCATGTAAAGGGTGAGCACCTAATACAATATTGCTCCGTGGGATCCGGCCATGACCTACTCACGTAATATAGCGCACATAAACACAATATAGTCCAAAATAGACGGACTGTAACATAGAGAATCTATACATAAGAAGTACTCAAATAAACGGCAACAAAAAGCCAACCCACCAATAAGTATTGTAAAACATGGTTGACATCTTATAACACCTAATCATTTTGATAAAAGGTTAATCATTTCACCTGGTGTTATATCATAGGGCCTTATTATAAAGCCTCACATGGCCTCGCCCATGATGCTTTGCCCGACCTTTCCCAAAACCTCTACCATGACTTTACCGTAACGTCTCACCTGGTCTCACATGAAGCTTTTCCCTTTATAAACAATAACCATTGCATGCTCTTGCCCGAGTAATGAATCCAGGGCATAACATATGCTCAAATACACAAGAACACGGGGAAAAAGCAACGTAGGCCACGGTAAACAAATTCACCGGGCAAAAGCAACATAGGTCCATGTAAACAAACACACCGGGCAAAAGCAAGGCATGCCCATGTGTACAAGAACCTTAAGCACGTATTACACTAATTGAGCATACACCTAAGGGCATTAAGAAAAACTTTTCCCGCCTTTAGAAGCTCATGAATAGTGTTGTCCCCAAGGAACATCTGAAGAAAGTTAGGATACCATTCATTCATGGGATGTAATCCAGCAGCCCGGGACTCATGTTCTGCTAGAAACCCAGAATAACATTAGGCCTGGGGCAACTCCCCAGACCATGATGCTTTCACGAGCTAATATGCCTTATTCGGTCCTAATAGAAACCAGATGTCACAGTCATAAATAGGTGGCGATTTAACGGCTAAATCAGACGAATTAGACTTCTCTTAATCTCCAAAACCCAGAATGGAACAGAGTGTTGTTTTTAGACAACCATACGCCATTATGGTGGCAAACTCGGTATTTTACCAACATAAATTCAAGTTGGCTACCCGGGCTATACAAACCCAAACCGTTTTGGCTATATCTCACACCGTTAATGCTATCAAGAGACCATTTTCAACCGATAACCAGTTGAGGAATACCCCGAGCCGCTCTCGAGTCACGAGTGAACATATCTAGTGGTGAAAATAGACCCATAAGGGGCATGCCCCGGGTCACCAAAGTCATTTGAAACAATCAGACAAGGTTACGAATTTTCTACCCTCTTTTTAAACAGCTAAGAGACATGCCAACGTAAACACGTACGTCGGTCTTAGGGACCTGTTTAGTTATTCAAAACACTTTGCTGAAACCATTAAAGTCAAGTGACACCCATTGCCATGGGACTACATGTAACATCCCTATATTTTTTTTAGTAGGTCCCATCAAATAACCATTCGTTAACTAACAAAATGTTTAATTATGGGGACAAATAATGAAAGTTTGAGAAGGTGTGGGTTTAAGATATAAAAGTATATTATGTATAAGGGCTTTAGTGAAAAAATTGAAATTGTGTGTGTTGTGTACGTGTAAGTTGAGAGAAGAAAAGGGATATATATGTGCCATGTGTGTTTAGTCTGTACGCATCAAACAAACAAGAGAGAGAGAACCGAGATAAGGGGTTAGACAGAGAAAGAAATCGGTGGAGGAAATCGGTGAAGGAAATCACCACAGCCGTGTGACGCCAGCAACGGTGTTGTTAGATCCAACCTTACCGAGACAAGTAGTGGCTGTACCTGCGATGATCGTGGTTTAGGGCTATCACTCGCTGTCCATGGGGAAGTCGTCACTTTTAGGGGATAGCGATGGTCGCTTCGTGTCATGCAAGTGAGTGATGACTATTAGAATTACTAATCTCGATCAGTAATGATGACATGTAATGAATAATGGTTTAGATGATGGTTTTAGGTTTTGATAATGTTATATATTGTAATTGGTTCCATCAAAGTGATTTTGAGTTTTATAAGGTTGTAAATAAATTCAAAGACTGAAACATATTATTTATGGATTAATTGAGCTTTTAAAGGGATACTATAATGGATGAGATAGTAATCGAATGATAATGATGGGATGTACTAGAAAGTAGAAAATCAAAGGTAGCTAGATAATGCTATTAAGATTTATTGTGATGATGATGATGTTGCTAGTAAGATGCTGCTAGTATGATGATGGTATCGTCAAAGCAGCATAATCGTTGTTTAATTGAATTTCAAGTTGGCTTATTATTATGAATAGGTGAATAATACATGTTTCTTAGTTTACAAAATGGTTGGATGATATGAGTTTGGATAGGACGATTGTGATGAAGTATTTGGGCAGAATAGCGTTGGAGTTAAGGACTGTGAAGTTGTGTTCTCCTGCTAGGGAGTTCCGGTTTAAATGGGTCGGATGGTATGGTTGTTATGGAGTTGTTTTAGTTGGGTTTTGGGTGATGTTTAGACTAAGTTGAATGCACGGGTACTTACAAGTGGATACGAGTAGGTTTGGGTTTAAATTGATTCGGCCTGGAAGATGTATGTCGGGTTTGGAATAAGTTTCATTAAGGTTACTTTGGATTCTAATGATGGTTTTGGAATTAAAGAGAAGTTAGATCGGTATTTTGAAGAGTGTTGGCTAAGTTGGTTTGTGTATGAAAACCCAACATATTCAAAAAAAGCGGTTCCAAGTGTGATACTAAGCATAACGCTATGTCTGGAACTTTAGGCTATATCTAAGGTCGTTAATCAGGTGAGTTTCATGACCAACTCCCCTTTTTAAATGTTTTGGGGTGAAATACATGCTTAAGAATGTTTTTGAGTTCAAATGATTTTGTGTATTATTAATATTACTTGTACGATGACAAATCATTAAGCACAATGGCTCGGGATATATATACGTATAGTCGGTACCGTCTATAATTGAATGCAATCATTTGCAGTGTAACAGGTGAAACTCAGATGTGTATATATATATTATGCGAAGGTTATTTGGTAGGGAAACCATTTTGAACCAGAATTGATTTGTGTACAATTGATTTAATAATACTCTTGTAAATGATTTATGTGTCATTATCATGAACTCACCAGCTTTGTAGCTGACTTGTTTTAGCATGTATTTCAGGCACATTAAGGACCCCAGTATTAGGTCATGGCGTTACAAGTCATGGAAGCATCGGATGACTACTTGGCAAGGCTTAAATTTGGCATAGATAGACTTTTAGTGCATAGCTGTTTATAAATTTTAGGTATAGACCTTTATGACTTCCGCTGTACTATGTTTAAACGGCTATGTATTGTGAAATACCAACTGTTCTTCCAGCCCCGAAAACGGGGTGTTACACTACATGTCATCAAGAAATGCTAAGGACCTCGGGATATTCAGGAGAAAGGAAGTCACTCCAAGCACTAACAAAATAAAATTAATAATCACCCAGGGATACATGGTCCACTCTTTCGACATACGAAGCCAGAATAAGGCCCCGAAGGGCTGACTTGCCTCACAAAGAATATCACGTAGAAAATATCTCACGATGGGAGGCAAGACATAAAACAAGGAAAAGACGACATAATAGTCTAAGAAAGCGCTCAACCACTCACATGTGAGCCAACACCATGCACATCATATACCAACAGAGGAATTGGTTTTCCGTCGATTTAGTATGACATGTACAAATCAACATCATATGAAAAAGAAAACAAATAAATAAAACATATACGAGCATGCTTTCCTATATGTTCATAGAACCACAAGAGAGAGGTTTGCGCCTTCCATGGATCTCTTGATTGATTTCTCAAATAAAATAGGTCATCCCCATGGGGAAGGTCACAATATTTATATGCCTCGGCCAAGGAAAATTCATACGGAAGGACCTCGGATTCCGGGTCATAAAAACCATGTCCAAACAAGATGATCAGGGATCAACGCTCTCTACTATGTGGTCTTTACGACTTTAGGCTATGGCCAAGAATCCCCACTCAGTGGGATATCACCAACATTGAACCTTAAGTGTTCAACACCCTTCGGGCATAACAAACTCAAAGATGACGCATGAAATGTTAAAAATAAATATCTACTACCAGGAAGTATCAATGAATGTTCAATTTGTTAACAAAACACAGGCTACACCGCTAAAGACAAAGTTAGGTCAAATTCGCCCAAAAACCGCCATCCAAGGTGTTTTTTCTCGGAGGTAGCAAAACGCGGTTAAAAAGATAAGTAAACAAATTGTCTTTAAAACACAGGACAAAGGACAATCTTCTTGGTCATGCCACACTAGCAAGCCATAGGCAAGTCACATGGCTTACCAAGTGCTAGTCGAGATTGTGACTGAAGCTCGGGGTCTACAACCTTAGTCAGCTAAAGCCCGAACTTAAGTTACTGGCATGCCACATTTTACAAAACTGCGAAAGCTATTCAAAACATATTAGATAAAAAATTTCAAGACAGACGTAGTTCAACTATGCTTGATAAAGATGCATAATCCATGCTATTAACACGACATGACGACACAGCCATAACTTCCTCATATAATGTGTTTTCCCCATTGAACTTATGGTCTGATTTATAAATAATTGATCAACGCCCAGGTTCAGCTGGATTTGTTTATAACCGCCCGGCTAGAAGTAAATGGAAAGCTATGAAATGGGTTTCATAATTCAGCGATTGCTTATATCTACATCCCATGAACACACATGTGTCATGACTAACAAAACAAACTTGTCGATGTTTGTCTCGAAATTTGTAAGGCATTGGTCAACAATAAAACAAAACTAAAATGAGTACCTCTACATCGTACTACATGCCGCACTTACAATGGGTCCAAGGTCATTAGAAGTTGGAAATCAAACAGGACAAAAACTGGATTTCTGTAAAACTCATCGTGATCAAGCTAATTCATCTTATTCTCAATAATTAGAAACACAAGAAGATTTTGGCTTATCATGACGAAGCTCATAAGATGAACAAAAAACAACACTCTGCTATGACGTAGTCACAACAGACAAGTCTATGGACCGTACCTAATCATACGTCAAGATTTTGTTGCTTGTCTCGCATGTTCATAGGGAAGAAAAAACCTCCCTTGTATGATACAAAGACATTACCTACTATTTAGCCAGTAAAGTAGTTACTAGCCCCAGATATTATGGCCCGACTCCAGATGTCCATCCCTAACATCGGTCAACCTTTGCTTTGGTGCATTTTTATAATATTTAAACTTGGAAAGCCAACGTTATCCCATAGTAGTCGACAACAGCCAGAAGATTGGTGCTATTTGGTAAAACTATGGAAATTGTTATACGTCCCGGTCTAGTACATCTTTCTTCAGAAAAAGAGCAGGGCTCGAACACTGCCCCCAACTTCCTTTGTTTCAAGATACACTAGCCACAGGCAAGAATGTACTAGCCCAGGCAAGGTATACCACCAAAGTTAAAGTTAAGCAAGTAATATACAACATTGGCTCAGGATAAGTCTTGTGCAAATATATCTAAATCAAGCATTCCATGGCCGCACAAGGGCGATACAAAACTTATCTTGTTTTAGCTTATCATGACCAAAATTCAAGCACTTGTTCAAGAGTGCCTTATTTGAAATCCTAGGCCAACAAATAGTAACTTGTTCTAGTGAAAGCTTCACTCAGTGATACAGTATCATTCGTAAATTGTTTAACCAACCTAGATAATTCGGTAAATTTTGCATGGGCCTTCGACAAGATAACCATCCCAGAGGAACCTCAAGTCAAGTAAACCAGCCCGATAGGTCACCTTATAGACTAAATGACAAGTCAAGTCACAGTACCTCATCTTTCCAGAAGCACAAGTCATCTGGTATGGCTGAGACCCCGGAGTCAAGCTACCTTGCTAGCCCAAGCATGTTAGATTTAAATCATGCATATTGCTATAATTTAATACATGCATCAAGAGGTAAAAACTAAACTTCCATTCCAGAAAAGTATGCACCTCTTGCACCAAGAGGTCTAACCTTTTGAAGAACAAGTGTCGTGCCTTGAGCACCTTAATGAGATGTAATTCTAACTTCATATGGAGACATCCTGACTACACTAATTTGTGGTTCAAAGTAAAGTCTCTTACCCCGTATCATCCTACCTTGGTCTACCTCTGACCAAATAGGTTACTAAATTTCATAGCATTAAAACGTATCTTACACAACCATACGATGGGAAGAAGAAGTGTCACCCGTATCATCTTCTCTCCATCACATGCATAGATCGCATCTCCTTGGAAAAACAACCGCCTGCCTAGATCCGATGTCACCCTTGGTAATTTAGCCTCCTAACCGAACACTTGTGAAAAATATTTGATAAATATAAATAGGAAACATACTTCCTAACATTATGGAAAGAGCCAAGGATGGTGTGACAAGGAAAGACTATTTGATAGCAGAAGCAGGGTGTTAAGAATCCTAGAACTCAAAAGATGATATGTAATTAATGTACCATAAACATTTCGAGAGTTCTAAATCAAGCCAGAGTCAGAGATTACTCATGATCAGAATCACGAATAACCCTGACTGGGGGGCTGATGACGTAAGTATATTCCTAGTTACATTACTAATGACAGAAGTAGCTTAAGTATCTAGAACCAAACAATCATTGGGCCTAAACAGCTAATCAAGTCCAAAGCCCAATAGAAAGAAGCCCAACCCAAAGGTCCGGGCACAATGAACGCCATGACAGAAAAGTAGACACATGCCCAGCCTAAAGGCTCGGGCACAATGAACGCCCTGACAGAGAAGTAAACACATGCCCAGCCTAAAGGCTCGGGCATAATGAACGCCCTGGCGAATAAACAGCACATGCCCAGCCAAAGGCCCGGACATTATAGATGCATGCCCAAGTGAGGAGCCCGGACCACATGCCGGGCACATCACAGAAACAGCTAAAAACTCCAGTAAATAAGACAAAGACATAAATGCATCCCGGGCCCACAGCTCTTTACAACGGCTACTTTATTACATCTATAAGGAAATAAATACTATTATCAAGAAAAGTATCAGAGACCAAGAAAGCTAGCTGCACAAACTGGGAAAAGCCATCACTATCACCAAGATCATTTCTCCCTATAAATACCCTACATACATCACAAGTTAGAGGGATCTCACACATAACTCATCACTTCTCTTTCTCAATATCACTTACTATATTCACACTGATGAACATTAGTTCACAACACATCATCTATGGGATATGATCTCCTAGCCAAGTATTATAACTCTGGCAACACTATAACGCATCCGACTTCTCCTTTTCCATGGGAGATAGGATGCGTCTCCTCATGAAGCAATCTCTGCCGAAGGAGCCGAAACTTATTCAAGTCTGGTTCTACCAGCATCACGTTTATTTCAAGTCTGGTTCTTCCAGCATATTATGTTTACAAAGTCTGGTCCTCTCCAGATCATTTAATCTTACTCAGCCTAGTCATGCCCAGGCTAATATACACTTTATAATTAAGTTATTATGCTTTATATATTTATATTCCGCTACTGCTCATTTTGTTTATATACATATGAATAAATTACTTACTTGAGCGTCGGAGTGCCCTCGGGGCTAACCCCCCCGGGCCCTCTAATGTAGATCTTCTTTGTGGATGCAGCCAGGTCCTAAGCCCGGGAGCGGATCGGGGACGCTCGACGGATTAGCGGACCCGAAAACTAATCTCGTCACGGGAACTCGTTGTTTCAACAGTTACGTCAAAAGCTATCACATGAGACTCTACTAGAGCTCAAAAGTTCTTTCCATTAAAACCTGCATTTACATGGCACCTAGCTAGCTAGGATCGATGTGTGCCCAAAATGTTTTATGGGTCAGCTAGCTTAATTACGAGCTTACGTACGCAACGTACATCATGGTTTCAAAAAACCATATATTTCAAAAAAAATCCAACACAATCAGATAAATATACTACTTCGATAATTACAGGCGTATGTAACGATTTATTACTTTTTCTCTTATTTCAGCATTTGAGTTTTTGGTTTGTACATATGAACCTAGCTGACATTGTGAAGAGAAGATCATATCTTTAGGGACCACTGCTGTAAATAGAAAAGAGGTTAAAGGAACCACTGCTAGATGTTGGTTGAGGAAATGGTATCACACGGAGTCGAACAACAACCTGGTCCAACATTTTAGAACTTTTGATACAGTCGCTCATGTCTTCATCGGACGTTAAGGATATCCAGTCTCCATCTTCATCAAGGTACTTGAGCTTATAACTTCCAACACTCAAGTTCAATTTCTCACCAATTTCTTTCTTGACAGTTAAAAAGGATGTTGGCGAGATTGGGAGATGGAACTTAATCATATCATCTCTATACGCTGCTTTTATGGTGAGGATGTTCTTGTTTAGGTTGAGGATTGATGGGTCCTGAATTGCTCCATTTTCTTGTTCATTTGTGATGACTTGAATAATGGATGAATCATTCACCTTTCTCTTCACAAAATTTGGTCCGGGCCACTCTAGGATACCAAGTTCTTTAAATTTGCGTTTGAGCGTAGATAACGAAACTATAATAAGAGAGAAGGTATCTTAAATGTTTGACAAATGAAAGCCTAATAAAAGAATCACTTTGTTAATGAACTATATATTGAAGGTATAATTAGTTACCATTAAGATATATTGCAGCTTCTTTCATGGTTTTTCCAAATTGTTGTTCAATGACTTCGCGAGGTAATGTTTTTGGAGTTGTCTTGCATGTCACCTCCAAAGATGATAATGATCTTTTTCCTTGAAAAATCTTCAGCTTTTCAGTTTCACCAATGTGACTAGTTTCACCATATTCACTCACTACAAAAAAAAAGCCATTTAGAGGCACACAAAAAGTGCCACAAAAAACCAAAAAAGTGCCACTAAAGAGCCCCATGAGAATCTACGGCACGCATTAAAAGTGCCACTAAAAGCGATGCCACTAAAGCCTTTTAGTGACACTTTTTTTATGTGCCGTAGCAGACATTTAGGCCTTTAGTGACACTTTTTTATTGCCACAATAAAATTAATGACTTTAGTGGCACATTTAGTGTGTCACAAAAAACTACTTGTAGGTTATATATTTATGTTACTTTTAGTGGCACTTTTATTTTTGCCACAATATAAAATAGGCATTTTGTGACATATTTTGTGTCACAAAAACTATATCTAGTTAAATACGCATACCACTTTTAATGGCACTCATTTTTGCCATAAAAATCACATCAAAAGTGCCACTACATGTGTTTCCTATAACAATTTTGTATTTTCATTATGAAATAATATCGACAATCCTCAAACACATTCTAAATATAAGCTATCAAGTGTCAAGTTTGAAATATATTCTTAACGACAAGTAAACATTATCTAACTTTCACTCCATGTACACCATGGATCTTCATCTTCTAATGTTTATTCATCCAAGGCTTCACATCATGACAACTCTACATCATAAACCATAAGAATTTTACATCATAAACCATATAAAAATTACAATTTTTGCAATTTGAAGTTAAAAATTATGCTTACCTTAACTCCAAAGTCAAGAATATTTGAAATATCAATTGGTTAAACGCCTTTCTTTCCTGTTAAAACCATAAAGAACAAATGAGAGGTTTAGGTTTGGGAAATAAGAATTGAAACCTATAGCTACAATTACACATGTGTATCATGTATCAAACTTGACAGGTTTATAGGTGTATAAGAATCTTTCACCTAATCAATAATCCAATATGTGAATCTTTTTACCGAATCAACAATCTAAGGATAATAAGAATGCAATAACTAAGTAGATATTTCTGCAGTAACTATTTGACACATGATCCACCTATATATGTAATTACATGTTCATTTGCATTTACGTACTCAATGTAACAATTACAAGGTTCAAATGCAAATAATAGAAAATGGCATTTCAAGCAACATTCAATGACTAAAAACATATAAAAGTAGTAAAAGTGTAAAACAAGTTTAGAATGCAATAAAAGACTGAAACTAGAAGCTAATTGGTGTGAAGTGGTTACATACCCATATTTTGACCATATATCTCATCTCCACAGGCTAAAATAAGCATCCACATTTGACTATGAACATAAATACTCCCACAAATCCTTTCCAACACACCACGTAGATATCTCCTACATGTCTGCACCTCTTGTTTCCAAATCATAGCTCTAGCCTTATCCTCTATACTCCCTCCTCTCGGTAACTATTAGCTACATGATCCACCTATATTTGTGCATGTTCATCTACATCTACTTACTCTATATGTGTACATGTTCATCTACATCTATTTATCCTCCATATTCAACTACAACACATAATCATCTCATACATGTCAGTTGACTATTAAAAGTCAACTACACCACCCTTTTCCAAATCACTACTCTAACCTTATCCTCTATACCACTCCATCTTCATACATGTAAGTTAAAAGTATCTTATTACACCAAGTTAAAAGTAATTACCTTTATTATTATGACTTCTTGAAGACGATATTTCGTTAACTGATGAAGAGCTGTTACGGACCGAAGAGCCAATACCAGGGACCTAAAACATACAAATGAAAGCAAACGTGCATACATAGATGCGTAATCGTAAAATAACAAATATTATTTAATGCCAAAAAGTACCTGTATGTTCATATTGCTAAGAACCGTGGACAAGTTTGCATTGGGGATATGTTCTTGGATGACGTTCATCAAAACGTTGACAACACTTGTTAGTTGATTAATAGTTTGTGAATCCGTTTGAGAATTACCATTATGTGTTGCACTCGGCATCCTTCCCACTAATCGAACATACCCCCTTTTCTCCTGACCTTTAACTTTTGAGTAGTCATCATTTGTAAAATCATCTGGATCTCCTGATGTGCTTGTAGAGTCACTTGCAATAGATTTTAATGAAGCCTACATGCAAATTTTTATATGTAATCAATAAAAAAATTAAACACATGAATGATATATAAGAACATGAAATACATCACCACAACATCAGCAGCTTTGTCATCAACAATACTACCATCTTTGTGAGTGCGAGTTGTTATATACATTTCCCCCCTTGTTGGGTATACACCATTATTCTTTGTGGCCTATAAATTATCTCAAATTTAATAGATGATAAAGAATATAAAAGTAAAAAATTATAATAATTAATATCTTAGCTAGAATAATACCACTTCATGAGCAAGTCTAGCAAACGACTTTGTCCCAGTTACATGAGGCTCCTTCATCTTTGAGCGGCTCAATCTTTTTGAAGCACATGTACTCTGTGGTAAATTAATATATAATAGAACTTTGTGAACAAACTTTACAATTATATATATATATATAATTTTTATATATTATATAAGAAATTAAAGTTATAGATCTATCACTGTTACCTGAAAATTCGAAGTTGCCCAACGAGTAGCAAGTTCTTTAAATTGAGTGGGATTGACTCTGTTGTCACTGTTAGTTTGTATTGCAATGATTTCATCAACAGATAGGCTTGGATCATATAGGCGTGTCTTTAATGAACCTTTCCACGCTCTCCATTTTTTTCCCATGCTATGCAAGATCCACTTTTTTATCTCATTTGTTTCTTTTGGAAGAATAGTAAATTTCGACTACAAATAAAAATTACATGTATTAGCATATACCAACTACCTTAATGAATGGATACATATGAAACCTGATAAATGACATACTTTAACAAGCGAATACATATCTTCCTTTTTTTTTATAGGAACCTTTCTCCAGTCAGAATATTCTATTGATACATGATCAGCATTCCTCACAATCGTCCCAAGAAACTGAGTAAGTTCATTACCTTCCTCCCCCACAGGTTTTCCAAATTTGTTAAATGTGACCAATATTCTTTTATCACTACTCAATTTCCATGTGTTAGACATTTGGGTATAGCCTCTAACTCTTTTGGGAGCTCCTAAAAAAAGAAATCAATATACCATTTTATAAAAGGTAAAAAAGTTAGTATATATAATTTATAAAAGGTAAAAAAAGGTGCTGTGTATGGGTCAAACAGAGTTGCAGTATCTATTCAAAAAAAGATGCAATACACTATTAATATATAAAACACAATATCCAAATAATAACTTAACATAAGTTTGTAGTACCTTGTTCATTTGTAGTCTGATCTTGTTGTGTTTCAAAAGCCTCTTGGTCTTCAAAATAGTCTTCAAGATGGTCTTCAAGACTGTCTTCAAGATTGTCTTCAACATGGTCTTCAATAGCCTCATTGGTGACAACAGAAGTGATAAGTAGTCTCTTTCTCTTGCCCATACTATCTATTTAAAAAACATTCAATTCAGTATTGATATTTCATATTTAGACAATTTGTACATGGACACTTTATCATCCCCCCATCGACACATGTTCTCTCAAATGCAAACTTCAAGAAGGTTTGTACTCCATTAACAAAAGCTTGACTTGATCTTGGGGCATTGTACATCCAAGATCGATCCATGACTTTATATTTTTTGGAAAAAGATATAAAACTAAAGATTTATGATAAATCAAATAATAATGAATTACAATACTATTTTGACAGTTATACAATGCGCAAAAACTACAAATTAGACAACAAACTGCATATATCTATAGTGTTTGCCATCTATTTTCTGCATGAAAACTGCACTAAATTGTCACCATTTAACTGCACTGTTTGGTAGCTCTATATATACAAAAACTGCACTAAATTGACAACAACTAACTGCATAAATCTGCACTGTTTGACAGCTCTGTATATATATTAAAACTACACTAAACTAACAACAATTAACTGCTTAAATCTGCACTGTTTGACAGCGTTGTATATATGTTAAAACTATACTAAACTGACAAAAATTAACTGCTTAAATCTGCACTATTTGACAACTATGTATATATAAAAAACTGCACTAAATTGGCACCAATTAACTTCACAAATTGCACTATTTGACAGCTTTTTTATATATAAAAACTACACAAATTTGACAGCAATAAACTACATAAATCAGCACTATTTTGACAGCTCAAGATGCATAAAAACTACCCTAATTTGACATCAATAAACTACACATATCTACATTGTTTTGATGGTTTTATATGCATAAAACTAAACTCATTTAACAACAACATGCTACATTAGAACTTCATTTTTTTCGCTAGAACACTTGTGTTTAAAATCAAACTATTTTAAAAGCAATGTTATGGTCATTTTGTTAGCCACTTAATCACAGAAAGAATTAAGCATAAACGCACACATAAAACTGCATGAAATTTCATTAAGGCATTTCATCAAGCATGTGGAGGCATTATTTGACACGTACTAACTACACTCTACACTATTTGACAGTTGTGTATATAGAAAAACTGCACTAAATTGACAGCAATTAACTGCACAAATCTTTATTGTTTGATAGCTCTATATATATAAAAACTGCACTAATCGACATCAATTAACTGCATAAATATGCACTGTTTGACAGCAGTAAACTGCATAAATCTGCACTGATTGAAAGCTCTCTATATATATAAAAATTACACAAATTTGACAGCAATAAAGTATAAAATTCTGCACTATTTTGACAGGTCTAGATGCATAAAAGCTATTCAAGCAACATTAAACACAATCAATCTATTCAAGCAATCAATTTGCATTAGTTTACTGCATACACACCAAACATTAAACGCAATCAATCATCACGAATTTTACATGAATCATCAGCATATAGACAAATTTAACCCCAAGTTCATGGTTCGTATGCAGTAAACAAATGAAAATCCTCCAATACCGTAATTCTACACAAAATTATGCGATAAACGAATCATAGATTAGATCTGACCTCCGAGCTAGGGTTTTGTAACACTGACCTCCGAGCTTAAACTGTCGCAACACTGACCTCCGAGCTAGGGTTTCGTAGTTGGACCAAACGAAGAATGTTAACGATGGCGAATTGAGTGCAGATCGAGCTATAACGTAATCGCGACCGCTAAACAATGAAACGTTTCAAAAATTGAGTGTAGATCGTCTGGTGTGTGAATTGTTGGAAATGGATTATGGTTATGTGAACTGCTGCAAAGGTGGGGAAGAGTTTTAACCTGAATGGTTTAACTTTTGTTGAAGGGGGTGTCTGGGGTGATTAAAATAACTTTTGATGTGCCACTAATAACCGGTGATTGAATACAGTTGGTGGGTTTGGGTTGGGTCAAAACATAGAGTTTTAAAAAATTGATTAGCATAACAAATTATTTAATATTAATACATTGATTACGGCAACAAATTTTTCATTAACTATATAATGGTTGGATTGAATTTTTTAACACGTAACTATAGTTATAGTTATAGGTGTAAATTGTTAGTAACAAACTTTACAAGTATTTAAAAGAGGCAATTGTTACTAATGAATTAAAAATACCTATTAATCAATAAAGGCACAAGGATAAATGCCATTAAAATATGAACGAATCATTTAGTGGCATACAAAAAGTGCCACTAAAATCATAAATTAAGAACACAAAAGTTACATGTTTATACCAAGCAAAGATAGCATACACAAGTGCCACTAAAAAACTATATTAGTGGCATAAAAGCTAAATGCCACTAAAAATGTGTGCCACTAAATAACATTTTTTTTGTAGTGACTATATCTAGCACTTTCACCAACAATTGTTGGGTTTCAGTGGTATCTTTAGATTTTAATTATATCAAAACGGGTTTGACAATAGTAATAATTAAACCGGTAATTATTAACGCAGCGGAAAGTTAACATTAAAACCTATACCAAAAGTGAAACCGATAGGATCCGGTTACAGACATGCAAATTCGGTCAATGAAATTAATCTACCGATGAGATAAAATTATACCTTCGGTTAATAAATAACCGTTTGAGACACCAAGGTACAATGAACGATTGCTAGAAACGTACACGAACGACGACGGTGATGACCGGTTGATCTGCGACCAAGGAAGGGACTTGCTTGGTTGCTTGATTCAAAAGGACACTTCACCTCTTGTTTATTATTGTTTGATCGTGGAATGAAACAAAACAACTAAAAGGATTTTGGTTTCCTTTTTGTGTGCGACGGCAGACTTATTCTCAAAAGTAAGTCTCATTTGTTTTGCCATGTATATATATATATATATTATTAGGGTGAAGGGTTTAAGCCCTAATGATCCCTAATAATAATGACTAATACTTTTAGCGAGCCCTAAGCCCGATTATATTAGTTTGAGCCCAACACAATAATAAACTCGTTATTCATTTAATTAAGTTAAACGAATAAATATAATTTATAAATAGTATAAATTATATACGTGTCTTTCGTTCGTGATTACCAATTAAACGAGTTAAGTGGATTTTATGTTCTTTGCCCTTGGTGTAACTCTTACGGGTCATAACTCGGTTAGTCACGTTAATTTATCGGGTCCGAACATATTAAATCCAACAGTCTCCCACTTGGATGGACCATGATAAAATCTCAACGCAAACAGTCAGCGGCGCTCTAGCTACACATGACTGCCCCTAACAAGTTATGATACATTAAAGTCATTAACCAAGCAATATGTTAATGGTAACAACTTACTATAACAATTCAATAGACTTAAGGTAATCGTCGTCATTTATCCTTTCTGTAAATGACATCAACTGAAGCAATGAGACATGGATTAAGTTCATTCTCATATAGGCTTCAATCATTTTAGTTCTCGATCAAGATTCAAAATGGTCCATTCAAACACACAGTCTGTTTGGGTAAGGCCTTACTCTTCTCCAGTTTGAATCAACGAGGGCGCCAAGATGTCTAACTGTTACATATCATGTAAGAGTACAGAATCCCTTATTGACTACATACAGCTCCCACTGAACTTCAGAATTATTCCTAATTAAAGCCTTTATAACTGGCAGTTACGCGACAGCGGTTGACAATAATTAAAGAATATTCCTTCGGCAAACAGGAGTTCCAATATATATCTCAGGTCAAAGGATACTAAATGAGTATACCAATATATCAAAAACATCTTATGACTACAATCCATGAAGATGATTTGAAACGAGTTACTTCCAACGTCATTCACAATGAGGTCTGTGAATTTGGATGTCAACTACTTGAGCCCAAATTCAGAATAGTCTTAATTCAGAATCATTCCCATGAGTCTGATCGACTACGGATAATTTAGAATACAATATTCATGGATTAAACGTATTAAAATCGAACACAGTTATAAACTTTAGAATTCAAAATAAGAAAATTCAAGTGAATTCAGAAACTGTTAAAATGTTCGTACATCCAAATACTAAATCAAAACTCAAAGTTAGCTACTCTAAGCCCGATGGCATTCCTATGCTCATCATGTTTGTCCTGTGTCATGGGCTTAGTAAACGGGTCTGCTAAGTTTTGATCTGTGTTAACTTTGCTTATCATGATGTCTCCATGTTCCACAATTTCCCGTATCAAGTGGAACTTCCTATGAATGTGCCTTGCCTTTTGATGAGATCTGGGCTCTTTGGCTTGGGAAATAGCACCAGTATTATCACAAAATATCTCGATTGGTTTTCGTATGCTTGGAACCACATCGAGATCGGTTATGAACTTCTTCATCAACACTGCTTCCTAAGCAGTGTCTAAGGCAGCAACATATTCGGATTCGGTGGTTGAATCAACCACTACACTCTGCTTGGAGCTTTTCCATGAAACAGCTCCACCATTTAGAGTGAACACGAACCCTAATTGTGAGCGAGAATCATCTCGGTCAGTTTGAAAACTAGCATCAGTGTAACATCTTACAGTGAGCTCCTCTTCCACTCCTCCAAAGATTAAGGACATATCTTTAGTTCTTCTCAAGTACTTAAGAATGTTCTTGACTGCAGTCCAATGGGCCATGCCAGGACTTTGCTGGTAACGACTGGTCATGCTTAAGGCACATGAGACGTCAGGTCTTGTACATAACATTGCATACATGATAGAACCAATCGCTGAAGCGTATGGAACTGCTTCCATTCGCTTAATTTCAATGTCCGTAGAAGGAGATTGCGATTTGTTCAACACGGTTCATTTAGTCATGGGAACACCTCCTTTCTTGGAGTTTTCCATCTTAAAGCGTGTCATCATTTTGTCAATGTATATGCTTTGATTTAGCCATAGAAGCCGCTTGGATCTATTTCTGTAGATCCTGATTCCTAGAATGTAAGCTGCTTCTCCAAGATCTTTCATTGCAAAACAAGATCCCAACCATTGTTTAACTTCATTAAGCATAGGGATGTTGTTTCCAATGATCAGTATATCATCTACATACAAGATGAGGAATGATATAGAGCTCCCACTAGCTTTCCTGTAAACACAAGGCTCATCTTCATTTTTATATAAAACCAAACTCTTTGATTTTTTGGTCAAAACGAAGATTCCAGCTACGAGATGCCTGTTTAAGTCCATAAATGGACTTATTCAGTTTGCACACCCTTTTAGGATATTTTGGATCGACAAAACCTTCAGGCTGAACCATATAGACATCTTCAGAAAGATGTCCATTAAGAAAAGCGGTTTTGACATCCATTTGCCATATCTCATAGTCATAGTACGCAGCGATGGCAAGTAATATCCTGATCGACTTGATCATAGCAACGGGCGAAAAGGTTTCTTCATAATCTATACCCTCAATCTGAGTGTAACCTTTCGCAACTAGCCGTGCTTTATAAGTGTGTACTTTTCCATGCATGTCGGGTTTTCTCTTGAAAAGCCATTTGCTTCCTATTGCCCGAGATTCGGGAGGTAACTCAACCAAGTCCCAGACTTGATTTTCACGCATGGATTGCATCTCAGCATTCATGGCTTCCCGCCATTTCTCAGATTCTAGATCTGAGATAGCAGATTTGTAGTTAGCAGGTGCGTCACTAGAGTCAGCTACTACCAGAACTTCAGCACCCTCAAGATTCCAAAGATATCTTTCAGGTTCCTTACGAGTCCTGCTACTTCTGCGAATGCTAGTGTTCTCGTCTGATTCATTTGCAACGACTTCTGGTGCATCAGACTTTCCGACTTCATCAGCGGTAGTTTGTGATTCTCGAACTTCTTCGAGATCCACAACATTGTTTCCAGTTCCTCGATCAAGAGCTTCTTTCTCGAGGAAGTGTCCCCTCCTTTTGATGGAAATAATGTTTGCATCAGGATGGTAGAAATATAGTCCGCTTTTGTTACAGTATCCAACGAAAACAACTTTTTCGCCTCGAGGATCGAGCTTGTCATCAGAATCGCTGGTGACGTAAGCATCACATCCCCATACTCTAAGGTAAGACAAATTGGGTTTATGCCCATGCCATATCTCATATAGGGTTTTGTCTACCCTTTTAGTCGGTACTAGATTGATAATGCGAGCGGCGGTCATAAGAGCATAACTCCATAAGGAGTGAGGCAAGTTTGTCCTACACATCATCGATCGGACCATGTTTAGCAGGGTTCGATTTCTCCTCTCGCACACGCCATTGAGCTGGGGTGTACCAGGTGGAGTGGGTTGTGAAATTGTTCCACGTTCCTTTAGATGATTGAGGAATTCAGAGCTGAGATATTCACCACCTCGATCTGATCGAAGTGTTTTTATCGTTTTGCCGAGTTGATTTTCTACTTCGTTTTGAAACTCTTTGAACTTTTCAAAAGTTTCATGCTTGTGTTTCATCAAATAGACATAAGCATATCGACTGTAATCGTCGATGAATGTAACAAAGTATCTTTCATGATTTCTAGACATCGTTCTGAAAGGACCACATACATCAGTATGTATGAGCGCTAGCAGATCGTTAGCCCGTTCACCTATATGGGTGAAGGGGTGTTTAGTGAGTTTTCCAGCTAAGCAAGACTCGCAGTCATCAAAGGAGTCAGGTCCAGTGGATTCGAGAATTCCATCAGATTGAAGCCTTTTCAAACGTCCCTTGCTTATATGGCCAAGTCTACAATGCCATAGATAAGTATCATTCGTACCAGATTTGGCACGTTTAGAAAGATTATAAATGTTATTGTTTGTGTGAACATCTACCTCATAGATACCATTTCGAGGATTAGCCTCAAAATAAAAAAACATCATTCAAGTAAGCAGAAATGGAAATCCCATTAAAAACGTACTTGAAACCTTGTTCAAACAATAAAGAAACTGAAATAATGTTTCTGGTTAAACCAGGTGCAAACAAACAATTATTCAAAATAACTACAAGGCCAGAAGGACATGAAAGATAATATGTTCCAGTTGCAAGAACTGGTACTCTTTTCCCATCACCAACGATGAGCTCCATGTCGCCTTGTTTCAGCTTCTTCCACTTTTCAGGCTCCTGCAAGACATTAACGATGTGGTAACCACATCCAGTATCAAATACCCATGTGTTGCTAGAGACAGTGAAAAGTTCAATAACATAAATAGAAATACCTGAAGTGCCTTCTCCGGAGGCCTTCATTTTTCTCAGCTTAGCCAGATATTCAGGGCAGTTTCTTTTCCAGTGCCCCGTCTTGTTGCATTCAAAACACTGACGCTCTTCAGGAGGGGGTGGTTTTGGTTTTGCAACGACCTTGTTATTGTTGGTGGCGCGATTGACAGCAACATTAACTTTGTTCTTGCCTTTGTTGTTATAACCCCTTTTCTTGGGGTTGGGCTTCTTAACACCACCAGATCTGACCATCAAAACTTGGTTTTGCTTTGGGATGTTCATCTCGGCTGTTTTAAGCATACCATGTAGCTCGGCAACAGGCTTTACCCATGCATTCATGTTGTAGTTCATTACGAACTGGTCGTAAGAGCTAGGGAGGGAGTTCAAGATGAAGTCACCTGCCATTTCATCTTGCATAGGGTTACCAAGTTTGGTCATCTGGTCAATATAACCTTTCATCTTAAGCACATGAGCGCTAACTGATGAGCCCTCTTGCATTTTACAGCTAATGAGCTGTTTCATGGTGTCATGGCGTTCTTGTCGGGCCTGTTTCTGAAACATCCCTTTAAGTTGCTCAATCATGTCAAATGCAGTCATGTCTTCCATGTTCTTCTGGAGATCAGGAGACATGGTGGCTTGCATAAGGCAGGCTACCTCAACGGCATCCTCATTATGCTTATCCCAGGCCTTACGCGCAGCAGCGGTATTAGCCTCGGGCTGATCAGGAACTGGGGCTTCCAGAATATAGAGCTTTTTCGCAAACTTGAGAACTATTTTCAAGTTGCGGTGCCACTCGATGAAATTGGTGTTATCGAGTTTTTCTTTCTCAAGTATAGACTTGAGAGCGAAGGAGTGATTGTTTTCAGAAGACATCTGACAAATAAGCAAAATAATATAGTTAGTATTATCGATGTATTATTCCTTATTTAATTAATGACCCATTAACAGTAATAAGAATAAGGAATGAGAATCTAGCTATGTCAAATGCTAATGGCAGCTGGGGCATACAACATTAGCAAGTGGGTAGGTAGACTGACAACGATTGTCAATTGTGAAAATGCGCAACTCTCCAATATGAGGCCGCTATGACAACTTTTGTCAATGCATTGATACGTTTAGCCTCATCTATGCTCACTTTTACTCTCTAGACAGCTGGGGCATGTAACAAGAGAGGAAAAGTAATAGTCGTCCTAAAACTAGGTACTTGTGGAAGAGTCCGGATGTGTCAACGAAACTCTTGCACCTTGGAAGGACACAACTACACATCAAATGCGGTGCTGTGGCTCCAAACATTGATGTTTTGCTATATGCTCCAAGTGTTCCTTAAAATAGGATAGCATAGACTATTGATTTTAAATATGGGTTTCAATTTTAGTAATTACCAAATAGGGTCAAGATCCAGTTTTACTAAATTAATTCGTGACAGTAAGATGAACCCTTTCATCTCTCAGGACACTTAGTTTAAATAACCTATTAAAACTAAGTCTTGTCGCGACATAAATAACCGATTAAAAGTTAATAGTTAAACTATTAAGTTACAAGTTTTAGAAAGTCAAAAATAGTTTAAGTTTCCAAAACTTACTGGTTATTTTAATTATAAAACAAACTAGTCGTTTTATAAAAATTTTCACAAGTTGTAAAAAAAAATATGTTTAGAACTTGTTTTTATCTGATTGTGAAATTATTTTAAAACTCTTTATAAAAATGGTTTGGTATTAGGTTGGTATGTTACAACACTTATAATATAAAGCAACCACAATAGCAAAGCAAATAAATATGTAAATCTTTATGGCCAAAAAATTGTTTGGTCTTGCCAGAGCCTTTTAGCAAGACCAAACTAGGTCACGGGGTCACAACACATAAACAACCACAAGGATGGACTTGAGTGCATCTTGTTGTCTTGAGTACTCCCACTGACTCCTAGATCCGTGTTGTCTTCAGTCTTTCCTCCGGGTCTTTAATGTTACAATATTACAAAAATATATATAACAAAAGAACCCTAATCTATTACAACTTTGAACCATCAAAGTGGCCAAAACCATATAACCAAAAACCGAATTAAAGTACAACACAACCACAAGGTCTGGCCAGATTTACATATTGAATAATAATCACAATAAAAAATCGGGCAATCTATTGGTCAAGAATAATAAAATTATTGACCATAAATTTATTGCCCTAATATTCTACATAGATTAGAAACCTTAAAAAAAAACTTTAAAGTTTGCAATCTATAACCGGTTAAAAAGAGACCGGTACCGATTTGCATGTTGTAAGCAAGGCTCTGATACCACTGTTGGGTTTCAGTGGTATCTTTAGATTTTAATTATATCAAAACGGGTTTGACAATAGTAATAATTAAACCGGTAATTATTAACGCAGCGGAAAGTTAACATTAAAACCTATACCAAAAGTGAAACCGATAGGATCCGGTTACAGACATGCAAATTCGGTCAATGAAATTAATCTACCGATGAGATAAAATTATACCTTCGGTTAATAAATAACCGTTTGAGACACCAAGGTACAATGAACGATTGCTAGAAACGTACACGAACGACGACGGTGATGACCGGTTGATCTGCGACCAAGGAAGGGACTTGCTTGGTTGCTTGATTCAAAAGGACACTTCACCTCTTGTTTATTATTGTTTGATCGTGGAATGAAACAAAACAACTAAAAGGATTTTGGTTTCCTTTTTGTGTGCGACGGCAGACTTATTCTCAAAAGTAAGTCTCATTTGTTTTGCCATGTATATATATATATATATTATTAGGGTGAAGGGTTTAAGCCCTAATGATCCCTAATAATAATGACTAATACTTTTAGCGAGCCCTAAGCCCGATTATATTAGTTTGAGCCCAACACAATAATAAACTCGTTATTCATTTAATTAAGTTAAACGAATAAATATAATTTATAAATAGTATAAATTATATACGTGTCTTTCGTTCGTGATTACCAATTAAACGAGTTAAGTGGATTTTATGTTCTTTGCCCTTGGTGTAACTCTTACGGGTCATAACTCGGTTAGTCACGTTAATTTATCGGGTCCGAACATATTAAATCCAACAACAATAACATCTAATTCGTCACCAAGTTCTACACCGGAAGCGAACTTAAATATTGGTAAACACCTTTTTAATGTTAAGATTAGCGCCTCCAAAAAGATAACATAGTTTGGACGTTTGTTCCATATGAATTCAAAAGCATAATCAAAATCACCTGTGTTGTTACTCCTTAGGCATATTGCAAAAGCACTACTTTTAGAAAAGAAATCACCATCCCAATCTTCTATCACTTCAGAACGAAGCTTAGAGATATAACGTGATTTATGATCTTGAAGCGTCTCTAGAGGAAGTTCACCTGGAATTCCACGAGGAGTTACATCACACAATCTGATGTATTCATCCAAATCATTATGTTCATCTTTTGTTACAACATAACGATAACCAGCTAATTTGATGGCTAACAATCGCTTTGTTGTAGTGTTCTCCAAAGAAGATGACAAAAGCACGTGACTTTTATCCTCACAAGCGATCCAAACTTGAGCTAGATCTAAGTTATGTGATTCACAAACGACCTTTAATGCCTCTTCAATCTCATCCTTAGTATGTTTGAGTCTATTTATTGTCTGTTCTAGAATTGTAAGCATCATCAAATTTCAAGGGGTAGAACAAAGAATGAAAAAATGATTACTTTCAAAGGTTATAGAAGACAAAAATAAACCAAAATATTATGATACAGAACACAAAACATTTCTTTGATTTTTATTTATTTGGACGTCGACTTACCTTGTAAGGTATAAGATCGTGTACGTAAAACACTTCCAGACCAGCAATCTGCAATGAGAAGCTTAAAAATATTCAATACGCAATTCGTTTGATTTCTTTCTTTTTCTCCTGTTGTTAATTAGAACAAAAATATTTAGACTTGGTTTAAAAAGAACTTTGTCTTGGGCATGGTCAACCCCCAACGTCCCATCCGGCCTAAAAAGGGTTGCTAACACGAGGACTTCTGAATGTATAATCACAACGCTTTGATATAGTTCTAAAGAATTTGGGAATGTACACATACCTTTATTGCTTTAGTCGTGCTTAATTAAACGCATTTCCCTATATTATAAGCCCAGCCATTAATCATAAACTCGAGAACACCAACACACTGGCTTTGAGAAGGTAAACAAAGAGGAAGCATAACCGAAAAGTTTGGTTGCTCCCAATGATACGACTCCGATGTAATCCATTGGAACTCATTCATACATGGCATACGATTGAGGAACGCAGTGGCAAGTCCACCACTCACAATCATGGGATTTTCCTCTTCGTTGTCAACATTATTCACATCGATGATGTATCGATACTTCTCAGAAAAAAGCCTATAGTTGGCCAACTCGTTGGAAAGATGACGGACCGCAAATGGTTGACCAGAAGTCGAAAGTAGTCGCCTGCCACCAATGGTTACAGGAGCCCAAAACTGACCTAAGAACTCGGTGTAAACTTTGGTGTTATAAAAAGCAAATTTGATCATTTGTTGAATCATATGAATGGCAACATCAGCTGCATAATATACAATGGTTTTTTATGATCTATAAACATTTAGAAGGAACATGTACATAAAGTCAAACTCATTGAACAAAATAAGACATATATTAACAAGTCACCTGGTCCTTCATTTTCGTTCCAAAAAACCCATGGGTTTCCAAAAGGTTGAGATGCAATGTGATGAAGTGGGATTGGAAGGCTTCAAGAAATTCTGAGAGAGTTATATCCATACAGATCTTAATTTAGTTGAACAAAATAAGACATAAAAGCCAGTATAATTTATTATAGAAAACATCGCCTCTTCTATTTGTAAAGTTGCATATTTGTCTCTTAAGTTGTTTATTTGCCAGATTTAACCGATGACTTTAGAGACGAATAAGTCTACGGTCTATAAGAATTTAATATATACGGAGTATTGAACTTTCTTAACAAGCATTCAACACTTTTATATAAAAATTCATTAACATTCCAATTTCCAATTGAGTAAACTATATTGAGTACGTGACTTCGTCACACTCATGCCTCTCAAGTTACGGTGCAAAGTCATAATGTTTAACATATTAAAAGACGAGTATATAACAAACGTAAATGTCAAAATTAAAACTAAGTCAAAATCGGATGGTCAATGCCAGAAATATGTCAAAGTAGAATAGTATGGTACGTTAAATTAAGTCGTTAACATGTAAAAAAAGTTTCATGTCTCAAACATTACGGTGTAAAGTCGCATATTAAAAGATGGAGAAATATCCAAACTTAGATGTCAAAGCTGGGAAGCAAAGTCGTAAATATGTCAAAATAGAGTAACGGTTCAAAGCTGTAAAGTGACTAAGCCATCAGGGGTCAAAACGATATAAGTCAAAGTCGATCGTCAAAAACATAAATATGTCAAAGTCAGGGGGTCAAAACAGTAGACATGTAAAATTAGTTGGGGGTCAAAAATATAAATATGTAAAACTTTAAAATCAAAAAGTACAATGGCGAATCGGTCGGTGTCACCGACCTTCAAACTTAGAATTATATACAATATGAAATGCGTACTTTTTCCAGCCTCTCTTACATTACGTAAAAGGATTTCGCTCGACTATCACGACTCATGTACAAACAAAAACGGCCACCTAATCTGTATATTATATAACATAAATTATAGGGTAGTGTTTCCATAAAATTAAGACATACAAGCCTTAAAAGCACTATGCAAAACAAAATTAAGGGTAAAATAACTTTTTTAACAGTAATTGCATTTTACCCCTATATGATATTTACACTTTTCACCTTCATCTTTAATTAAAAACTAATATTTTAAAGAATAGAGTTACACTTTCCTCCGAACTCTCCTCATGATTTTATATATATAGTAATAACTTTTTTTTACATCATATATTTTTTTAAATACAATTACATCATAAAACTAGCATTTTATTCTTTTTAATTTGAATATAGTATTGTTATATATACTCAATGAGGCATCAATGACAAAATGACAAGAGATGGAGGCAGTTGATCGAACATTATGAGACATTATAGGCGTTAATCTTTCGTCTGATGACAAGATAATGGTAATAGGAGGTGATTTAGACATGTATTGCATTTTATCAAACATAGAACTAGAACACAAATTGTTAGATTCCAGCCTACACAAGTCACCTCTTTGGTCTGTAACGAAAAAAGTTACGGTTGACAATAAATATGAGAGCATCGCTTGATCAATGGCATTCTGATTTCTCTTGAGAGTTGGTGATGGAACTGAAGAATCGATAGAAGGAAGCTATATTCGGATACCCAATGACATGAAATTTCCTACATTGACCAAGGAAATTCTATAAAGAATTGATCAATCTTGTTTATCCGCCGCTTCAAGACAATTTACACTCTTTTGATTTTTTTATATCTAGATCAATACTATACACTAAAAATGACAGTGTTCCCGTTCGATTAAGCTTCTCCATGACAATCAACAAAGCTCAAGGTCAAACAATTCTGCATGTTAGAGTTTATCTTCCTGAATTTGTATTTTCGCATGAGCAACTCTAATATGTGACTTTATCGAGAGGGATATCAAGAGAAAATACAAAAGTCTTGGTACATCATGCAAGAAATTTTAGAGAAGAAGGTGTGTACACCTCTAATGTACTGTATCAGAAGTTTTACGTGATGCATGATTGTACGTATATGTACCAAAACTTAATATTTTATTTTGGTTTCTTATTATGTATTGTATATATATGATGTAACCATTCATCTGTTATGTAGCAACGATTAGAACATATATCCACGACTATCACGCTACAAAACTTAGAATTTTAAAAGTAAAAAAAAAAACATTATAAACTATTGTAAAACATTATGCGGGTAACAAAACTACTCGAAACGATTACCACAATGCATATTGTCTCCCCGGTAGCATCATGCGGGTATACTACTAGTCTCACTAGTGAAAACACTATTCAAAGAGGTCAAAATGTAAAATAATAGTGACCAAAATACAAAACTCAAAAAGCAACTATTCTTAAAGTTTTCAAATTCTACCAGCTAAAATGCATAAACAAAAAAAACTATTTATCAAGTTTTCAAATTCATATATTATAATGCGTGTCAAAGACACTCTCATGTTCGTAAAAAAAGTTAAGGCAGGAGCGGCTCAACCGTTTTGAGGGCAAAGGTGAAATAAAAATCCAAGGGTTTTTTTTTCCAAAAAAACATTTGGTGTATGTCTCCACAACTTTGCTACAGCGGGCAAGGTTACGAATCAAAACGGGTTGAGTAGAAAGTCATAATAAGTGTGTTCTATCGATGATACTTCTATTAGTGAAAAAAATAAGAAACTAAGGCAAAAAAAATTAAAAATTTATGTTTCTATCGCAAATCAAGGGCTTGAAAACTTTAAGGTCTCTTGTACTATATATATATATACAAGCTCAAAGCGTTTTCTCACATTGATGGATCCACCTTCTAGATAGTGGGTGAATCAAAACCTGAAACGTTAAAAATAGTAGACGGTTAACATTTCAATTTAAAAAAACTCAATTTGATATTTAAGGTAATTTCGAACGATGTTAGCGTATAACACATCTATTATTTATAGAGTTGTATATAGTTATGAGAGTAATAAAATAAGGAATACATAGAGCTATTATCATTATATTCAAATTTGATAATCAAACTGTTTTCGTGCATTTTCACTACAAAAAAATTATAATTTTGAGACAAACATAAGTATCGAGTATAGTCGTAATATGATTGTCAAAGGAAAGTACAGATAAACTTTCTGAAAAACCATATTATAGGAAAAAAGCCCGTAAGAAATTTACTTTTGGCAATATTACGACAACTTTAGCTACAAAATTGCGATAATACTTGGTTGTCGTGACATTTGCAATAACTTAACACAAAACTAATTTTTTTAACTTAGTTATACTTTTTGGTTTGTGGGAATATAACGAAAAATTGTCGTTTTTTTAGGGAAATTATAGGATAAATTAGGATCTTTTTTGTTATTAATATTTGTAAAAAAAATGTCATAAATTTGTCTTAAATATTGAATTTTCGGTAGTTTATAAAAAAATTACTATATTAAAAAACATCATTTTTAGTAGTATTTTGTACGTTAGGAGACGTTAATTTGATTGTGAGATCAAAATTGACTTTAATGGAATCTAAATTTATTAAACATATTTGATTTGTAAAATTTGTTAAAATAAGAATCTGAAGGTCCACTTGATATATTTATTAAATAAAGGGCAAATCTTGTAATTTTTTAAAGAAAAAGGCTATTTCACTTTCTTAGCAAAAGCAGAGAAACAAACATATATATTAGAGCTAGCATTCACACATCTACTTAATTTCTTAGCAAAAGTAGAGGGGAGTGATCTATAATTTGACTTTCATAAATAGAAGAGGGATATTGTGTGCAATTATATCATAAATTAGCTATTAATTGATAGACTTTTGATTGCTCGTGGCCTGTGGTGCTCATTTGTTCAGGAGTAGAATAAACAAAGTCAACACAATTGAGATATGAGTATAACCTCTTGCAATATCTTGAAAATTTTCCAATCCATCTTCATTGCTTGCAACCTCAAGATCCTGGTAAACTATGGGTTTTTTATAGCCAATATCAAGGATCGATATATATATATAGTTGTCATGATTTGATCAAACGGTAGATTATGAATCAGATCTTTCATGATACACATATGCATGATGCATCCATGTGCATTGGTTGTTGATTTCATATTTAAGTTTTATAAAACATGGTTGATTTAATCTTTCGTTGTTGATTTGCATATGGATGACTTGATGATTGATATTCAACAAGATCTTGCTCGGATGATATGCGAGAAGATAAAGGCTGCATTTTCTAATATGCTATGGTTAAAGTCGGGGTTAATATGTCAATTTTGGGCACCTGTAACAATCGATGGCAGACGGCTGCTATCAACTTCTGGTCAACCATTTGCCGTCAGTGATCTTTCGGATAATTTGGCCATGTATAGGATAAACTCAGCCAAGTATCATTATAATATCGATATGAATACGCTTGACATTGAAAGGGACACCAAGATCATGAGTGGTGGACCTGCCACTGCATTCCTGAACCGGATGCCGTATGTGGATGAGTTTGTGGGGAGTCCCTTGGAGCCTTGCGGATCGACCATTTCTATTTTGCTTCCTATTTGTTTCCCTTCTCAAAGCTCTTGTATTGGTGTTGTTGAGTGTACTATAAATGATCGTTGGCCTTATGATTTTTCCTTTTTACAAATTGAAATGAAAAGGGGACTAAAGGTATGTCATTGACTCATTGCAATGCTACAACTTAATTTATTGGATGAAAAAATAGCTAAGTTTCACTCCGGGGTTTCTAAACTTTTGCAGGATAGTGGTGTGGAGGTGTTTGATGTACAAGAACTTATACCATACAAGGTACACTAGTATGATCTATGTGCTTCAAGTAAATTTAGGCTAGTTAGAGTAATAATAAGTCAATAACTTAAATCTTCAATTGTAAATGTATCTAATAAAAATGTATGATCTCTTTGAAATTTTATCTTTTAATTAAATTACTTTTCTTTTCTAATAAAAGACTATAAGTGGTCTCGAACCTGTTAGGGACGAGATTACAAAGGCATTGCAGATCGTTTGTGGATCACATAACTTAACTCTAGCTCAAGTTTGGATTGCTTATGAGGATGAAAATAATGTGTCCGGTTCATCTTCTTTGGAGAACACCGGAACAAAACGAATGTTAGCACTCAAATTGACTGGTTATCATACTCCACGTCCAGGGCCATCTTTTTGGGATCTAGGGGAATACTATCGTTTGTGTGATATGGTACCTTTGGAAAACAAGGAGGAACATGTTCTGAAGACACTTCAGGATTATAAATCACGTTACATTTCCAAGGTTCGTCCTGGTAGGCTAATGTCCCTTGCATCACGAGACATGGTAATGAATGCATCACCGGAAAGTAGTGCTTTTACAATATGCTTGAGGAGTATTGACACTGGTGATATTAATTATGTGTTTGAGTTCATTTGGTTAAAACATTCAAACTATGTTATCTTTTTGGAGGCCATACTCTTAACATTAAAAAGGTGTTTGCCAAGTTTCAAGTTTACTTCTGGTGTCGAACTAGGTGACGAATTAGATGTTATTGATGTTGAAAATTACGTAGAGGGTGAAACTAATAATTTCAAGATTTTTCAAGGATTGTCTCCGATTGCGGAAGCTATAGAGGAGGGAAGGACAACTGAAATATCGTTACCGCGAGAAGTTATTGAGAAACAATTTGAGAAAACCATGAAAGCTGCCAAAAATCTTAATGGTAATGATAACATGTATTTAACTCACAAATTCTAATATGATTTTGAGAGTATACTCTATCAGTTTTATATCCGAAACGTCTAAGAAATCTTTATTTGTGATACTGTGTTATAGTTTCTTTATCTACGTTGAAACGGAAGTTGAGTGATCATGGCATATCAGAGTGGCAAGGGCCAAGACTTTGAAACAGAAAGGTGCATGATTCGCGCAGTATTCGTATTGCTACAAATGAAGAAGAAAATGAAGCAAATCAGGAGGCGTCAGCTGTCAGAATAAAGGAAATTATATTGACCTTTAAGGTAAGTTATGAAGGTTTGGTGATCAAATTTCATCTCCCTATTTCACAAGCAACCTTTGAAGCAGTTAAAAAAGAAATTGGTATGAAGTTCAGGTTGAGTGATGGGACTTATAAAATTGTATACCGTGATGAAGATGATGATTGGCTAATTTTAACATCTGATGAAGAATTTAGTGATTGTGTCACAAGTTGGAGAAAATTAGGCAAAGATGTACTTCGACTGTCTGCGAGTAACTACAAAAATAAATACTAACTAATGGTTGTGTAAAAGGTTTTCCTTAATAAATGTCTTTGTATGATGTTATGTACTTATGTATTAACAATAACTATTGGAATTGTTGGATAGTATGGACGAAAAAACTTTTTTTTTTCTTTCAGTTTTGAGTTGTTAATATTTTTTTATTAATAACATTGGAGTTGAACCAAGGAATTTACAAAATTCTAATAAGTCACACGGGAGGAGGGAGTGCTCCGTGCTTTACTGACGTCATTCTAATTATTTTCATCTACCATCAAGTAGGGGTGTTCATTATTCGAATGCCATTTAGATTTTTTGAAATTCTATTCGAATCGAATTTGATTAAGGTCATTAGAAATCGAATTTCTATCATTCGAATTCGATTCGGATTCGAATAGTTTTGTCGAATGTGGATCGAATACGAATATGATTGTCTGTATTCGCATTCGATTCGCCCAATTCGAATAACAAATTTATATATTTTTAATCTATCTAATTAAACATCTATATATGAATATGATTTAATATGCTTAAAGTAAAGTTAAAAATACCCAAACACAACTTATTACCCAATCTTAATTGTTGTTTCTGCATATGAACATGATTTGGTGCTGTGACACAGCTGCTTAATTGTTGTTTCTATAGGTTTTAAACTTTTGTTAACATGTTTTTTTTTGTGTTTAATTATGCAGTTTTAGACCTTTTATTAACATGTTTTAGATTTATTGATGTACTAGTATTTTGCATATTCTTGGGGTGATGTTTTGCACATTGTTTGGGTGATGTTGTAGGCTTATGTTATGTTGGTGTTACATTTGTATTGTTACTTGATGTGTTTGTTTATTTATATATTTTTTAAAACGAATACATTCGAATCTATTCGAATTCGAATAACTTAGTAGAACCGAATACATAAATTTTTATTCGAATGTGGATCGAATACGAATACAGTTTTAAAAGTCTCAATTCGACCAATTCAATTCGTCTAATTCATCCAATTCGCATTCGATTCGAATGAACACCCATACCATCAAGTACCCTTACTTTTTTCTTTTCTTTTTTTTTTTCAAAAGACTAATTTGATAATTTAAAATGTAAAACACAATTAGAAATTTGACTAAACTAATAATTTAATATATATATATATATATATATGTGTGTGTGTGTGGTGAGGATCATTACAGAACATTTTTTTATCGCGAGAACAAAAAGAAAAATTTCTGGCCCTTGATCAAGTTATACTATTCTAATATCACTAGTATACATATATGTAAATCAATGATTCCTTAGTTTACATGTATGTGAATCAATGGTTCCTTAATTTACATGTATGTAAATAAATGGTTCTGTAGTTCTGTAATTAAGATGATTCTGTATAATTAAGATGGTTTTGTAAGGATTGTAAACAATTAATTTATTTAACATGTTCGATCCAACAAACATTAAAAAAACTAGTCTTCATCCTAATCCACATAGTCTATATTTAGAGTTTTTAGAGTTGCAAAATATTCCGTTATATCAAACGAAGTCGGTAATGTATATTAGAATCACGCAACTCCGTAAGTGCATTATCATCGAGAACTCCCTGCTCCATGGGATCTCTTATTTAGACCAACAATATAGTATATCCATCATCTTTTAGTATCATGTTGTTCACTATCTTGCATGTGTAAACAAACTTTCTAATCTTCTCTACATTCATCGCACGTAGGGGTCGTCTAGGTATACCTCATTTGCCTTTAAAATCTCGAAACCTTGCTCGCCATCTTTTTTGGCCGACTATTACACTTTTTTGAACCTTTTTTCCTTTGAATCAATTTGATATTGAGTCACTTTCACAAACATGGATCAAGTAGGGTAGATCTCGTTCGTTATATAGTACCCGTGGTTGTATTCTATATTATGCATAGGACGATTAAATGCGGTCTCCTTCTGCTCGATAAGAAACATGGTAGATTGGTTGAGAATATTAAGGTCATTGTTTGCCCCGGAGGTACGTACCGTAGTACATGTGCTACCACATGAATCATTTGAAGCCACCGCTTCACACATGATCGTCAGGTATTAGAAATCTTTTCTCATATATTGTCCTCACAACCTAACGTTTGACCCGAACTAATTGCTTCACGATTAACTTGCATTTTTGTAGCGGTACAAAATTTATTTACTTTTTTTGCTCCTCTCATCTCAACCCTTTTATAAATAATCATGTGATGTTTCAACATTTTTATAAACAAAGTCTTAGAGATGTGATATCTTGCACGAAACGTCTTCTCCGTGTACTTCGGTGAGACATCAAAATAATCCGTCGCTAGAGTCTTGTGACCTTGTTCACGATCTTGTGGCATGTATCAAGTTGAAGACATTTTTTTAGCGTTGGCTTTGACTTCGACGACATGTTTCAAGACCATAAGTAAACTACAAGCTTGATGTCCATTGAATCAGATGAAATAATTAGTTTTCTATTCACCCTTTGGTATATAAGTTTAACTAGGTTAGCACCCGCGGGTACCACGGGGTTAAACGGTAAAGGATATTTATATTTTTTTAATTAAAATGAGTAATAACCTAGTACGTTACATTAAATTGAGTAATAGCACATAGCAAACAAAGTACATTATGTATATATTTTTAACTAGACCATGGATAACGCGTTGATTAATTATTATAACGTTTTCATAAATTTATAACGTTTAGATAGATAGTTTAGTTAAATAACAAATGATGAATCATACACCAATTTATTAGTATACATAGATTATTCACATTTTTTCAGAAAATATGCCTAATATATATATTTTTAACTAGACCATGGATAACGCGTTGATTAATTATTAACTATTCATTTCGAAACTTTCCACAAAATATTAAAGTGAAAGGTTTTCTATATTTTAACGTAACTTATTCATAACAATAATATTCTTTTACGAATGAAAACGAACCTCCTTATCAACAAAATATTTACCAAGGTAAAAAACACCATAATACTTTGAAACCTTATTCCTTTTATTAAACACTAGTTTAGTGCCCGCGCTACGCTCGGGAACACAACATTCAACTAATGTTTTTAAGGATATTCATGAACGTTCCAATAAGTTTTGAAACAAAACCGTGGTAAATCGGAACACGTAATATATTTTTAAAAATTAAGTTTTTAGTATAGCAATATTATACTCAAATTAAAGAGAATAAAATGCTCAGTTTTATGTTGTAGTTTATTTTTTTTTAAATCCATATAAAAAAGTTATGTATATTTATAAAACACTGAGGTTTTTAATTGTATATTATTATTAATTTAATCCATAAGTTTCATTTTCACACCCTATGAAATATAAACCGACTCATGTATACCCCTTGTAGTAGAGGGTTAAAAGTATAAATACTTTTGAATTTTTCAGAATTCTCCAAAATAATAGGAGACTAAAAATGTAATTAGTTTTATTATAATATATTTTATATACATATTTTAAATAAAAAAATCATTATTATGAGATAAACTCTCAAATGATGCCACCTAAGCCAGAAGCTTTAAAATTGTGCCACATAAGTTTTTTTGGTTTTGCTATATTATATAAAGATCTCTAACATATAATCATATTATTAAGGGTTATTGGATTTAATCACCTTCAACTATTGGTTATTAGCCGCTGGCACCCTCAAGTATCACTTTGGCCAGTATAACTTCCAACTAAACACTTTGGTGTCTGTATCACCAAAATTTAACAAAAAATTAACCAAAAATTAACCAAAAGTGACTTGAATTGGTTAACTTTTGGTGATACGGTGTCCGTAACACCAAAAGCTAACCAAAAAATAATTAAAAGTTAACCAAAAGTGAATTGGATTGGTTGACTTTTGCTGATACGGACACCAAAGTGTTTAGTTGGGAGTTATATTGGCCAAAGTAATACTTGAGGGTGACAACGGCCAATAACTAATAGTTGAGAGTGATTAAATCCAATAACCCTATTATTAATTACTTAACTCCATAACAAGAACATCTCTAACCTTATTCAAGTGTGTCTTGACTCTTGACACTTAAAAACGAAACAATATCCTAATACTTAACTTAATGAAAATTACATTACATGACAAAAACTTAATGGTTAACTTAAAATGAGTTCTCTCTTGAACCCTACCCTATATATATATATATATAAATAATTGATAAGTTTTTTTAGTGATTTAGGTTTCTTCTTTTTCTTCTCGCAATATATGAGTCTTCTTAAATGAATCTCCTCCTATATATATATATATATATATATATATATATATATAGGGGAGGGATCAAGAGAGAACTCCATATTAAGTTGAGAACTAGAGAATTAAAAAAAAGGTATGGATGAAATTTTTAAATGAGGGGTAAAATTGAAACTTTAAATATGTAAATCTTTAAACATTTCTATCTTTTGCATATGTTAAGTTTTTTAAATTTTTTTGCACCATTAGATCAAGAATTTCATTATCTTTCATTTGAGTATAAATAACGTTATAAAAAAATATTTTTTTCTCGTTTTTTTTTACTTTCAATACTGCATATATGTAATATACGATACTGTATGTTTTTAAATTGGGGAAATGAATACGGTGTTGTTATGAACCTAAATTACACAAGGAACCATCAAAACTACATACTTTGATAAAATATCAAAAATTCAAGGGCATTGATTTCGATGACGTTATCACAAAAAAACAACATCACCATGCCTCAATTCCAAATTTGGATTTTCTCATATGATCGTATTGACATTGCTAGCAATAACTTGGTTCACGTTATGTGATGTAGTATGAATATGTGCAACATGCGCATATCATAATACCAATTATATGAGTCATGTTATATTAATCTGTTAGTTGGAATTGAGAAGCCAAATTGAGTTACGATCGATTTTTAAAGGACGGATAATATTTTACTAAAATGAATGACGATTATTGAGTAAATGAGAAAGAGAAAAATTATGATCTAAGAGGAGAAGACTGTGACAACCTATAATTTCAAGTTAACACCGTTAACTATCTTTTAACTGTTCTGTTAAGTTTTATATAAGTTTAGGGTTCGTTTTGTAATTTATTAAACTATTTTATAAACTTTAAAACCGATTTAAATAACCTCCAAATGTTAAAGGACCAAAAGTGTAAAATTGAAATTTATTAACCCAACCCTAATAACCACCCGCCCCCACCTGTGTCTTCGTCTTCTTCTTCTTTGGTCGAAGGCAGTAAAGCCCAAACACAAGCACACACACCACCACCATCATCGGTGGTTTTTCAATCGGCGGTTTTCCGAGAAATCACGCACACACACATGTTCGATTTGTATCTCTCCCCCTCGTCTCTTTCGCTGGTCGTCGGAAAGCAAGAAAACAGCAGCCCCTTGTCGTCGGACTGGTAAACAGAAGGAGTAGTGGCTGCAAACCTCAGCTCCAATCGTTTATGTTGTTCCTTCTTGGCATATCGGTAAGCAATAACTTGATTTACCCGTAAATCCATCAGTTTCGTTATGGGTTTCGTTCGGTTTCGTTCCGGGTTGTGATTTGGTTTTGGTTCAATTCAGATTGTAGGATTATATATATATGTGTTGTATGTATATGTTTCTGAATATATACGTATAAGTGATGTATGTGAATAGATGGCATAGTATGCGAATGTATGTTCTTGTGTGTATATATATGTATAAGTGACCTGTATACGTGAATCATTGTATAGTGGTTGTGTGTATGTGATTCAGGATATATGTATGTGTTAAAACCGGCAGCCGACATGGCGAACCAGAATGTGTATATGAATGTCCGGGCATGCTGTAAGTATGAATATATAGTTGTATGTATGTTTATGAAACAAGAAGAAAACACCGATATAGTATGTATGTAGTTGTAGCTGTAACATGATTAGCGAACGAATGAATGTATGTATTATGTGATGTGTATGTGCGATGTAAGTATGACTGTGATTGTATGGTATGTGTGTATGTATAATAACAGAAGCAACAACATTATGATATGTATGTATGCGTGTGACGCAGAGTTAACAATGTGACAGCGGCCCCAAACCCGAACCCGAATGCCGAACTCGAACCCGAAGTAATCTATCTTTTAATGTTTTCATATTTATTCCTCTTTAAAACGTAACGTTTTATTATTTATAATATATAAATATGTTGTGATTTACGTTACTTCTCGCCTCTAATACAACGACCTAATTGTTATTTTAGGTTTACTAATTAATTACTAAATGCAATAATTAAGTCCCAAAAGTATATAATATATATTGGATAAAAGAAATTTTATAAAATTTTTAAAAGATAAATGTTATCAAGTCTCAGATTAACCATTTAACGTCAAGCACAATTTAAAACATTCACAAACATCGATTATATAAACGATACGAGGTAACGTTGTCAAGATGATTAATTAAAATAAAGTATAAACTACTTTTGGGTTAAAAGTGACAACTTTGAAACTTAAATTAAAAGTTTTAATTAAAAATTGAAAGCAACTCAATTTATAAGGACCATAACTGTAAATTTTGTTTAAACCCAACCCACAACCCACGCCCCCCCCCCCCCGTGTTTCCGATCCACAACCGCCGGCGACTTGGCCGGAAAAGCTCCAACTCCGGCGACCTCATATTACCGTTTTTGTTGCGTTTTAACCAAACTGAAAGCATGTAAAACGTCACTAGCCTTTATTCGAACCCTTTACCACCCTTAAACCAACAACTTTTCAACTAAAACAGTGTTTTAATCCGGTTTCAAAAACCGTTCATAAACCCATTAACACAACTCAATCCAAACGACGGTTTCGATACAAATCAAATTAACCAACGCATTCGTATCCTCGATTGAAATCTGCCATGACATTTAATTGAGTTTATATCACTGCATTAATCACCAATTAACCCCCTTTATTCTCGATTGAAACTCTAACGTGTTCGGCCGTTTCTAAGTTGAACAAAAACAATTCAATCAATCTAAACACTCATTAGAACTCCCTCTAACTCCCTGAGTAATCAATTTCTACCAAAAACATCAAGAAAGCGTATTTGATCTTCATCATTACCCGAACCTGCTCATCGCCAATCGAGCAACCAAACGTTCATATGTTCTGCAACTACATTGGGGCTTTCCTTAATCTCACCTTGAAGAGAAAATCTGCGGGTTTAATTGCATTTTAAGAGCCTGAAACTACCAATTTAAATCCCTCTCAGTCGCTTCTTGTTCTTCATCTTATCGATCCAATTCGTTCGATTTCAAGTAAGTTTATTATGTTAAAATACTCCTTTTTAGTCGTGATCATTAGCCCTCTATCAATTTTTCTATTTATTGATTCGTTTCGAAGTAATTTAAGGATTAGGGTTAGGGTTCTTATTGAAATTTGGGGTTTTATGCTAAAATGTGTTAAAAACATTTCCAAACCAGCTTTAAGCAAAAATGAAATGCAGCGCATCTGGTAACACTTATTGGTTGTGAGGGTGGAGACCCGGGTTCGATTCTGGTCTCTCCCATTTTATATTTTTACCATTTTAACTATTGTTAGGTTACAAAATAAACTTAAAACCAATTGTAAATATATTATAAACCCAAAAATATTTATAAAAATGGTTTTTCTTCAAAGATGATATTTTTACGAAGTGTGTAAAAAAAAATAATAATAGTTTTATATATTTATTTCAAATGTATATATATATATACCTACAATTACGAAATATAAACCTTTTAAAAAGAAACGCTAAATATATTTAATTCAATTTTTGTCTTGAACTTAATCAATTTCTAGTAAAATCGGATTATGAGGTTTATTTAAACAAATTACTATTGTTTATCAAGATCTTTGTTATTACTATTGAAGTTATTTTCTGAAGTCGTGGTTTAATTAATTTATATATTTTGAATCGCTTACCGAGAAACCCCAAATCTCATTTTGTAACCCTAGAATTCCAATTTCTATAGATCCTTATTGTTCATATGCTAGTTTCTATACAATGTGTTTTGCTAAGTTAGGATTGTCATTTAATTAGGTGATTCTAATATTGGGACGATCCTCGGTTCTAGTTATACTATTTACTATTTGTTCATGCCCGCGTTTCAAGGTGAGTAAACTCACTCCCCTTTTTACTTTGCATTTTGGGGCTGAAATGTGTTCTATTACTATACGATGTTTTCCAGTTTCTATTATGTTTTCCAAAAGAGATCATAAAATATGTTAATCTAGTTCGCGGCTTGATGCAATCTTATGTGGTAGTTTAAAGTAGTCTATTGCTTGTAATTTCCACCGGTACAATGTTAGCGCTAATGGTCTGACAAACCCACCTACACTTTACAACATCGATAGGTGATTTAAACCCGGCGATTCTATACAATGGTTACTAGTTACTATACTGTGATGTGTGTTGCTATGCTATTATGTCCCTTCGATGCTAAAACAATTTTTGATAACTTACACATCGAGACGGTTAAATGACAGTTATCACTAATTGTAACATGAGTGGTTCTCATGACTTGTTGCTAAATGTTACCCTGCGGGGTCTATGATTCTTGTTTCTATGTGTTCTATGGTTAAAGGTTGAGTAATAGGATGAAACAGCTATACATGTAAGATTGCGCAGCATATTATGATGATCTCGGATTTTCTATACTATTATTTATCAACTGTGGTTTACTCACTAGCTTTAAATAGCTAACTTTATTTTCACATATTTCAGGTGACGCTTATGATTATTTTGCTGCTTTTGCCAAGACATAGGATTGTCTTGGACCTAGAATAATAAAAAGACAATTGCATTTACTGTTTCGGTTTTATTATTTTTGTCGTATCTATTTAAGACTAATGTTCCAAAACTTATGATATCAATATTAGACATAACAAATAAATACCATGTGCTTTGTTACTATTGATATCCAATTCCAATGACAGCCCGGTGTTTCCGCCGCCGGGCGGGGTGTCACAAACAACAGCATCATGAAATATATAATCTCAGTGTATGTATGTGTATGAAACTAGAGTATGCGGTATAAGTGTTAGAAAGGAAGAAGAAGCAGCTATAGACCTTATGGGCGTGAATTATGTGTGGGCATGCTTGTTTGCATATATCTAAATGTATGTATGTGTGGTGGGTAGAAAACACAATAAATCGGTGGGTGTATATATATTGATTTTGCGCATGTATATAGTAGAGCAAGAACCGGGTGTATAGGTATATATATATATATATATGTTCATATATGTAGGCTGCAAAATATATGTGTGGTATGCGTAGCAAATGATTATAAATGAAATAGTATGCAAGGAAACAATGTATGTGTATAGTGGTGAATGAATGTATTGTTAATGGGCATGTGTATAGTTCTAACCTTATGTATGTGGCTATAGGTAGAAGCAAGTTAATATACACTGCTTATGTAGATGGTGCTAAGAGTACTTGAATTTGATTGATAATGTGTAGTATAAGGAATGCTATGACGTAAATGAGAATATTTGCATGAGACTATAATTGTATATGTGACTTGTTTAAAACATGAGGACCTATGTGACGTGTATTATGTTATATGTAAACCGATCCGAACACTCGAAACCCTAGCGAATGTTATATATATGTATATATATATATATTACATGCTCTTAGTTAATAATTAATAAATAATTATTAAGCAGGTCGTAGAGCGATCTAGATTCTTGTTGGCATTTTTGCTGTCTATTAGCTGTGTGCTGCAAAGGTGAGTTCACTGAACTAAACTATTTACTATTCTACCCTTTTTGGGCTGGAACTCGGACGAATACTTTTACGGATTTACGAATTCTGTATGTCGCATGTCTGGATTAGAGCAACTTTTATTTTGTTCATGAAAGACCTCATGGATACCTAGTTGACCGTTAGTATTTGTGAAATAGCGGGGAAATTTTGAGTAGTACTACTGGGTTTGACAAACCCCACCCGGGCTAGTCACGCTAGCACGACAGAAGGACCTGTCGAACGGGTGTTGAATGACCTAACATACTTACAGTGCATCCTGCTGTGATGTACGAACGGGCAAAATGCACTTAATGTGTACATACGTCAGCTTCGGTCAGATACATACGCCTCTAAGGACATGTGCTGTAGACTAGCTACCTACAATGACATACTTAATTTATATTTCTGCTTGCAACTGAACATACTTGATTTCATACTTACTATGTCAACTCACCAACCGTCGTGTTGACACTTGTTAGCCTTTCACTTTTCAGGTCATTGATGTACAACGCACTTAGGACATGGCATGGAGTCACAACTTTTCATTTAAACATTTTCTTGCATTAAAAACAATGCTTTGTGTTTAGCAACTATTTGAACTGTGTTCTTGTAATGGACGCGTGTTTTGCGCACTCAGTTTCTAATTAATATTTTTTTTGACATTATATTTCGATTACGCTTCCGCAAACTTTTCAACGTTAACTCTGTATTAAATTTTCTCATTTAATGAGACACGTATGTTTTAAATTCATATAGTGTCGTTTGGTGTAACTAATGACTGAGATCCTGGTTTGTCACACACTTAACGGTGAAACTCCGTTAGTGGATTTTGAGGGTGTGACAAAGACTGAGTCGTCCATTAACATTGAATAAAGATCAATGAGTTAAGTTTTCTAATAAAAAGTTTTAAGTTAATTTATCAAAGCTACGTAATTTTAATGGTTTTACGTGTAACTTAGGTGCATAACATCACCATATTCACTATCCCCTTTTAAATTTTATAGTATTGCATATATGTAGTATCGTATACTACATATATGTAGTATAAAAGTACTACATATATATATGTAGTATATGCAATGTTGGTGTATTGTTATCTTATAGTTTGAATTTCAAGTTTTTTTACTTTTTTATGATATTTATCATTGGTTTATTAGTTTATTATTATCTTTATGTTTAGACATAGTATAAGTATTGGTTTTCTTTTCATTTGCCATAAGTTTTTTAATATGAAATCTTATGAACTTTATTATTAGTTATTTGAGATCGTATGTACACTTTAAATAATTAGTAGACTCTTGAGTCATTTAGCCACTTAATAAATGCATCAAGTACATTGATACTACATATATGTAGTATAAAAAAAACCATAATGTGATTTTTAAAATTGTTTAATGTAAATAACGTATGAAAAAGTTAGTAACGTTTAAAGAAAAATATAATCAAATACAATATCGCAACACTATGTATATGTAGTATGAAATTTAAAAAAACGAGAAAAAAAATATTTTTTATGATGTTATTTATACTCAAATGAAAGATAAGGAAATTGTTGATTTAATGGTGCAAATTTTTTAAAATAATATTAATGTATGCAAAAGATAGAAATATTTAAAGATTTTTATATTTAAAGTTCCAATTTTACCCCTCCTTTTTAAAATTCCATCATTTGTCTTTTTTGGTAGTTCTCTAGTTCTCAACTTAAAATGAGTTTTTTTTTTCTCTCTCTCTCTACACATGCAAGTCACATGTCAATTCCCCCACTTTTTTTAAACGTTTATAACTTTCACATACGACATTATTTTTTTAAACAAATTACACCATAAAACGAGCATTTTTTCTCTTTAAAACGCGTATAATATTGATATATAAAAAACGAATTTTTTTCACATTTTTTCAGCTCATTGTGTCTAACGTCAGGTCATTTTGTCTTCCGTCAGGTCATTATGTCTTTCGTCTGGTCATTGTGTGATTGTGTCATCCGTAGGGTTGTTGTGTCGTTCATCGGGTCATTGTGTAATCTTATTTGACAAGTATTACACAATGATCTAATAATAATTACACAATAACACAAAAAGTATTTCAAATATCTTGCTCCCACAACATCCTCTTTCAAAAATAAATAAACAAAACTTAAAAAAACTATTATTTTCTCATTGTGTCTTTTTTCATTGTGTCTAAATTAAAAAATTAAAAAACGGTAATTTTTTTAATTTTTTTTAATTTTTCGTTTATTTATTTTTTGAAAGAGAAATACATGGGGAACAAGGTCTCCAAACCACTTTTTAAAATTTGATTTATATTGTGAGTTAGAATTTTTTTAAAAGTGTCATTGTGTCTTTGTTTATCCTTGTGTCATTCTCACATTTTGTAACAAAAAATGACTTTGTCTTTGAACATTTCTCAAACACATATTAACAATTTGTGACACGGTGGTAATTTCTAAACACATAAGATGACACAACAAATATTTAAAATAAGATGATATTACATAATGACTTAAGAATGAACCGATAAAAGTGATATTTCACTAGTTATAATATAACACAATCACATGATATTACACAAGGACTAGACAAGTGCCGAATTTTTATTTTTTATATATCAATATTATCCGCGTTTTGAAGATAACAAAACGCTTGTTTTTTTGGTGTAATTTTTTTAAAAAAATAATATCGTATCCAAAAGTTATGAACGTTTTAAAAAAAGTGGGGGAATTGACATGTGCTTTGCATGTGGAGAGAGAAAGTAAAAAAAATGGCTATGACTAATGTACCCTTCCACCAAATTTTTTCCCTACAAATTGATCTCAACCATTAAAAGAGAGATCTAAAGGTCATAAATCCTTCTTAGCCTTCTTAGATTTTCAACCCTATGTAGGATAACTCTCCTATATATATATATATATATATATATATATATATATATATATATATATATATATATATATATATATATATATATATAGATATAGAGGGAGGTTCACCTACATAGTATTAGAAATCTAAGAAGGCTACATGTCAATTCCCCCACTTTTTTTAAACGTTTATAACTTTCACATACGACATTATTTTTTTAAACAAATTACACCATAAAAACGAGCATTTTTTTCTCTTTAAAACGCATATAATATTGATATATAAAAAACGAAAAAAAAATTCACATTTTTTCAGCTCATTGTGTCTTCCGTCAGGTCATTGTGTCTTTCATCAGGTCATTGTGTCTTTCATTAGGTCATTGTGTGATTGTGTCATCCATAGGATTGTTGTGTCATTCATCGGGTCATTGTGTAATCTTATTTGACAAGTATTACACAATGATCTAATAATAATTACACAATAACACAAAAAGTATTTCAAAGATCTTGCTCTCACATCATCCTCCTTAAAAAATAAATAAAAAAAACTTAAGAAAACTATTATTTTTTCATTGTGTCTTTTTTCATTGTTTCTAATTTAAAAAATAAAAAAAACAGTAATTTTTTAATTTTTTTTAATTTTTCGTTTATTTATTTTCTGAAAGATGAATACATGGGGAACAAGGTCTCCGAACCACTTTTTTCAAATTTGATTTATATTGTGAGTTATAATTTTTTTAAAAGTGTCATTGTGTCTTTGTTTACCATTGTGTCATTCTCACATTTTGTAACAAAAAATGACTTTGTCTTTGAACATTTCTCAACCACATATTAACAATTTGTGACACGGTGATAATTTCTAAACACATAAGATGACACAACAAATATTTAAAATAAAATGATATTACATAATGACTTAAAATTGAACCGATAAAAGTGACATTTTACTAGTTTTAATATAACACAATCACATGATATTACACAAGGACTAGACAAGTGCCGAAATTTTTTTTTATTTTTTATATATCAATATTATACGCGTTTTAAAGATAACAAAACGCTTGTTTTTTTGGTGTATTTTTTTTAAAAAAATAATATCGTATCCAAAAGTTATGAACGTTTTAAAAAAAATGGGGGAATTGGCATGTGCCTTGCATGTGGAGAGAGAAAGTCAACAAAAGTGGCTATGACTAATGTACTCTTCCACCAATTTCTTTTCCTACAAATTGATCTCAACCATTAAAAAAGAGATCTAAAGGTCATAAATCCTTCTTAGCCTTCTTAGATTTCCAACACTATGTAGGATAACTCTCCTCTATATATATATATATATATATATGGGATAGATCATGAGAGAACTCTATATTAAGTTGAGAACTAGAGAACTACCAAAAAGTCAAGAGATGAAATTTTTAAGTGGAAGGGTAAAATTGGAACTTTACATATATAAATCTTTAAACATTTATATCTTTTGCATACTTTCATTTTTTTAAATTTTTTTTGCACCATTAGATTAAGAATTTCATTATCTTTCATTTGAGTATAAACAACGTTATAAAAAAATAAAATTTTCTCGTATTTTTTACTTTCAATACTGCATATATGTAGTATTGTGATATTGTATGTTTTTATATTGGGGAAAGTGAATACGGTGTTATATGCACATAAATTAATTGAAAACCATCAAAACTACGTACTTTGATAAAATAACAAAAGTTCCCCGGCATTGATTTCAATGATGTCATCACAAAAAAAAACAGCATTGTCATGCCTTAATTCTAATTATATGAGCCATGTTAGCAATTACTTTGTCCACGTTATGTGATGTGATATGAATATGTGCAGCGGGGGCATATCACAATACCAATTATATTAGTCATGTTATATTAATCTGTTAGTTGGAATTGAAAAGCCAAATTGATGTATGATCGATTTTTAAAGGGCGGGTAATCTTTTACTTAAATGAATGACGATTATTGACTAAATGAGAAAGAGAAAATTATGATCTAAGAGAAGAAGACTGAGTCGTCCATTAAAATTAAATAAAGATCAATGAGTTAAGTTTTCTAATAAAAATAATTTAACTTAATTTATAAAAGCTACGTAGTTTTATTGGTTTTACGTGTAACTTAGGTGCATAACATCACTGTATTCACTATCCCCTTTTAAACTTTATAGTATTGCATATATGCAGTATTGATGCATTGTTATCTTATAGTTTGAATTTCAGGTTTATTTTACTTTGTTATGATATTTATCGTTGGTTTATTAGTTTATTATTATCTTTTTGTTTATACATAGTATAAGTATTGGTCTTGTTTTCATTTGTAATAAGGTTTTTCAATATAGAATTTATGAACTTTGTTATTAGTCATTTGAGATCTTATATACACTTTAAATAATTATTAGACTCTTGAGTCATTTGGCCACTTAAACGTACAAATGCATCAAGTACAATGATACTACATATATGTAGTATCAAAAAAACCAAAGCGTGATTTTTAACATTTTTAAATATAAATAACGTATGAAAAAGTTAGTAACGTTTATAGAAAAATATAATCAGATACAATATCGCAATACTACACATATGTAGTATGAAAATTAAAAAAAACGAGAAAAAGATATTTTATATAATGTTATTTATACTCAAATGAAAGATAATGAAATTCTTTATCTAATGGTGAAATTTTTTTAAAATAATATAGATGTATGCAAAAGTAAGAAATATTTAAAGATTTATAAATTTAAAGTTCCAATTTTACCATTCCTCTTTAAAATTTCATCCCTTGTATATTTGGTAGTTCTCTAGTTCTCAACTTAAACCGAGTTCTCTCTTGAACCCTACCATATATATATATATATATATATATATATATATATATATATATATATATATATATATATATATCCACTTCACTATCGGCATTTCCTTCACCCACATTATTAATCTAAACCTGATGCGCTTTTATCATAATAAAATGACAAAAAACTGATGCAATTTCAGCAGCAAAAAGAGTTCAAACCTAGTGCATTTTTACGTTTTAGCATCAAAATCAGTCCACAAATTTGATACAATTTTATCATTTGTAACCGACCCAAACCTATTCAAGTCTAGGATCAAAACCTGACCCTAGAATGCAGTTTAATCACTGTTAAATTTGTACATAAAATGCAGTATGAATACTATTAAAACGGTCCAAAAAATGCATTAGACACCCTGCCAAGCAGCCTCAAATATTGCGGTAGTATCACTGTTAAAAGGCCGTTAAAAACCACCGTTAAAAAGCCAATAAATGCAATAAAAATGCAATCACACATCCACAAAATCCACAGTTTAATGCTTCAAATAATCCAAAATGCAGCAATAATAGACCAAAAAGTATCATTACACATTGAAAAAAAAAAGTTACTGATTATATGAATTACCTTAATGAAAATTATTTAATATAATGATGGGGTTTCCATTTCTGTTGACACTAATTAGTGATATAAGTTAGCACAGAAAAGTAAAAAAGAATGGATAAATATAGCAGCAAAAGCAATATATATACATCTGATATCAGGCTTAATATTGAGGCGTGAAGTTTCCCGTGACCAGAAAAGTAGTATTTTGCACAACTAAAGTGATATGCATGGAGGGAGATCTTCATACAAAATATGCTATGTGTTGTACATCATTAGCAACTTTAGTGTTGTCATTGAGGCCGCGTTACATTTTTCGTGATGTGAATGGAAACATTTGAATGGAGTTTGATGTAATGAGGTCAATCAATCTAAAACCATAAAACTTAAAATAACATATTTGTTTAATCCTATAACAAACAATGACTTAGTGAGTATACATTATTTAAAATTAATATCATACATGTGTTCATGTCGGTACTATAAAGCTTGACCATCAATGAACATTGGTATAATCTTGTTTCATGATCTACTGGACTACTGCTGCAACAATCTTCACATCAAATCTGTACAATGAAAATTATAACTTAATGCACTTGAAACAGAAAACGTAGATTAAATTCTTACATGGCTTCAGATTAGAAACCTAAATCGACTCTAGAAAGCAAGAAAAAGAATGATAATTTAAAACAATGGAACATCAACAAAAAGTTAATGGTTATTGGAAAACCATATGTCAAACAATTATGATTGAGAAAACCATAACTTACTACTTATTTTTTACTTGTTTGCATCAAGGAAGCAATTCATTTCAACTTAAAAGCATGTCGATATTAATATATAGAGGGGCTTCCATGTGCCATTTAAACAAAAGAACCAAAAAGTACGTATTAAAACCAAAATGTTAAACATTACATTACAAATGAAATCATCAACAAAATTATATCAAAATATAAAACAGAATTCTAAATATGTGTATATACTTGAAAAGCCATAAAGTGCATTTCTTTGTTGCTATCAACAACATGAACAATGATGCTGCTATAATCTGATTGTTTATGGTGTAGATTAATCATATTTTTTCTTTATTCTCTATTTATACATTAACAGATGAGTTGCAGATCAAAATCATAAAACAATGAATCAAAAACATTAACAAATGAAGAAAAACATACATGTTGAAGATCGATCGAGAGTTGAATGGATGGAGAAATCAAAGAATCTGGAATGCATTTTTTCAACTAGTGTACAAAAAACCTAAATTCATACAACGTAAACAAATTTCATCATATACAAACAACAAAACTTCAGAATCAAATCAAAATGATCACTGTGTGATTGTAGCGTAAAGTTCACAATCAAATCAAAACGATCACTTTGTGATTGTAGCGTATATGAATTTCAGTTCCAAAATAAAAACTAACCGGTTTAAATAAGAAATAAGGAAAAAAAATGTACCGATTGAGAAAGAATCTGTGTGAGAGAGAGTCGTCAGATATGGATCTACAGGATGGATAGAGGAGAACGATGATGAAACGAACATCGATTGAAAGAAATGGTAGAGGAGAAACGGAAAAAAACTACCTTGATAGAGAAGATGGTGAAGGAGGCAGCATTAGGGTTTGATGTCAGGAATATGAAAAGGAAAATGAGAAAAATTTTATATAGGATCCGGGAAAAAACGGGTAAACCGGATTGGATCCGCGAAATGGCTGAGAGTCATTGTGGTTGTGACAAGTGGCATGTTGTGTGAAATGGGTTAGCAAAATATTATAAGAGGAGATTTACCCATTTTCTTTAAAATAACTTTTTGAATTACTATTTTACCCTGACTGATCTTAATAAATGTTTTTTTATAGTTACCAATTTTGTGTTGTTATCGACTTTTATTATTTTCATTGACTACTTTGTATATGTGCGTTCATTTGAAGAAATTTATAACCAAAAAATACAAAGAATGTGACTTTTGATTCTCAATGTGCGTTTGTTCTTATGGTTTGTGTAAAAAAGGGTACTGGGTAATTTAATATGCCAAAGAGAATGTGAAATTAAACTTTAGGCTTTGGTAAATATGTAATTGATAGGTTTATGAAAAAAAAAATTAAAGAAAATGGGTAAATATGTAATATATGGTTTAGGGAGAGGAAATATGTAATTGAATTCAAGAAGTGAGTAAATATGTAATGAGTGATCTTATGAAGGGGATATATGTAAATGTGTCTAGCAATATTGTTGGTCCTGATAATCAATGATTCGTGCTATGTTGATATAGATCTGATCACAAACACTTTGTTACCACTAGATCTAGCAACAAAAGGTTATGAAGATTTATCAAAAAGTGAATAAACCATAAAACCCATTAAGTATTTGATTTAAGAAGAAGATTAGATGAAGATGAATTGATATAATGCAACAAAGATATAAATAATTCCTTGCAAACACAATGGATCAGAATCAAACTCAGAATCAAAGCAATATATTTCAATAAAGTTCCCAAGAGTTGTTTACAAATGAAACCCTAAACAACTATATATACAGAGTCTAGTTTCGCAAGTAGTTTCACAAACTTGCGAAACTACCTGCTCGCTAGAACAGGACAGGCTCAGTGTCGCATGCAGTGTCGCATAACAAAAACAACTAAAACACTAATTAATCAAACACAAACTAACTATTACAACGAAACACAAATACGACTAATCTATTACAAGGAAATCGAATACAATAGCGATAACGGCAAGGTGAAATACCAAAATACACGTGGTCTTCAATACTCCCCCTAGGGGGTACTTCACCTGCCGGGTCTTCTGGATTAGCTCCGGCCTTTGTAGCTTCAAATAGATGTGCTAGTTCACGAACCTCTGCTTGTAACTCCGCTTGTTTTTGCACGCTCTCGGCGAGCTGCTTCACTTCAGACCTTATGCCAGGAGCCCTATTTGCTACTCTCTCAAACAGAGCAGCTTCTTTCTTCGTCTCAACACCGGCTCCACATTTTATCGGATTCTCGCATAAAATCTTTAAATCATCATCCGAAAAACCGAAAACTTCCATCGGATCAAATAATCTGAGATCCGCTCCATCTTTAACTCGTACAACTGCCTCCCCAGTCTGATTATCATAAAACCATTTCTCGAAATTTTCCAATCTCGACGGACTACGATCTGGTACCCTCAATCTTTGTACAGTCTTTATCGGTTTCAACCTCAGCACGATCTTCCCTTTTCAAGTAACACAGTCTAAGTCTTTCTTCGATCTCCTCCTTTCAAGCTTATTGTACCCGAATGTCTCAAAACTATCTATTAAACTTGCATGAATCTCTGCTTCCAATAATTTTGCACGATAGCTAAGATCTGCGTTGATCAGTGTGAGAACAGTCAACCGCCTCAAGTCCCATTTCAGGAATGTCTTGAAGTGATTACGGTTGCTGATATAGTTAATCCTGCCCCCTCTGCTCTTTATGATAAACATTTTCAGCTCCAAACTGAATTTCCACCTAAAGAATTTGTTATCAGATTCTTTAGAGGTCGGGGAAACAATGTTCTGGAACAGAGGAGCAGTAGTTTCTGGTTCATCCACCTTCTTGAACCAGTCCGATTGATCCAATTCAACTATATCACCTTCCTGATCACCCTTCTTGTAATATAAATAATCTCCTTTTCTTCTGTTTCGTAAAACTCAGGCTCAGAATCGTAATCCACCAGTTGTTCTTCGATCTCTTCATCAACAGGTTTTATATCTTCAACTTTAGATCCTCCCACAATCACCTCATCTCCTCCTAAATCAGTCTCAACATCGAAACAGAAGTCATCAGTAACTTCTGTTCCTTTTGCATTTCCACTTCCACCAGCTGCACTGAAACCCCCCGAAATCTTTTCTGCTAGTTCCCGTTTGCACCATTTATTCCAGTGTAGGATACTTCGATATGTTTACTAACTCATTGATTTCTTCATTTGTCTTAGTGGTTCCAGCCTTCGTCTCCTGTTTAACCTCATTTAAGTCAGTCAGTAATTTCTTAATCAAGCATTGTTGATCAAGAACGATTTTCCTCAAATCCTCCATCTCATTTTCCCTATGCCTCTCTCGTTCTTCCAAATTCATTAATTTCGTCTTCACCATCACCAATTCATTTGAGAACGACGTATTTAGGCGAACGACGTATTTAGCCCTCGAATAACGTCCTCGTCCAATCCAACAGCTGCCTTCTTCTCTTATTTCTTTGGAAAGTTTCAGGCACATGCTTTGGAAACACTGGTTGTTTCCCTTTTGATTTCTTCGATAGATTATCTGGCTTGTATTCTGGAAACACAAGTTGTTTCCCCTTCGATATCTTTTTGTTGATCTCAGAATCAGACTCGGTATGGGAGGGCGACCGATCTACAGCCTTTCTCTTATATTCAAAGACTAAAGACGCCTGAACCTTGAACCTTGATCCCCTCATGTGGCATGAAACACATCCTCATGCAAATTAATAAGATTAAAGCGAAAAAAGCTTTATAATATTTCCCGGTTAAAAAGTCAAATTACTAACTATTCTGATTACTTTTGGTATACTAATTATTTATGACACATGTTAACTAGCAACTAAACTTGAAAGATAATTATTATATAATTAAACAAATAAGTCATGAACAATCCATTAAAAGGATTTAATTAAAACTACTGATCATAGATAAAACAAACAATTCCATACAATAAATTTGAGAAACAAAAATCAAAAAACAAAGATTGATCTTAGAGAAAGTAGTGCAACACACATGTAGACTACGGTAACTTGGGGACCCGTCACAAGTAGGGGTGTAAACGAGCCGAGCTACTCGCGAGCTACTCGAGATCGGATCGATAAAAAACTCGAACGACCCGAGCTTTTTCGAGCTCGAGCTCGAGCCCGAGCCTAAGAAAAAAGCTCATTAAGCTATCGAGCCCGAGCTCGAGCTTTACACATCGAGCTCGAGCCGGCTCGCGAGCATTATCGAGCTTTTCATTTATATGTTTTTTTATTTATTTTATAAATATATTATTATTATTATTATTATTAGTTAAAATATATATAAATTATGATTAAAAATATATAATATGTATTTTGTTATGTATAAAATACATTTAATTAAAAGTTTATATAAAATTAAATATAAAAAATAAAAAAATATATATAAAATTAAATATAAATAATTAAAATTAAAATAATAAATTATCAAACGAGCCGAGCCCGAGCCGAGCTCGAGCTTGAGAAGTTTGTGACGAGCTCGAGCTCTAGCTTTGAAATTAAAATTTGAATCGAGCCGAGCTCGAGCCTGGTTAAACTTAAACAAGCCGAGCTCGAGCCTAGACGAGCTCGGGCTCGGCTCGGCTCGTTTACACCCCTAGTCACAAGGCCTCTTGTTGATTAAGTTCAAGTTGATCATTAACATCTATGGAATCAAAGTTGTCATCTATATATATTAAACTCCACATGATGATCATTAGCATCTTGCTCCACATTAATTCAACTCCTCTAGTTGATCATTAACATCTATCGCCAAAAAGTTGACATCCACATTCAACTCCTCTAGTTGATCAACCCCATGTGCAACTTCTTCTTCATCTTCATGACTATGATTAAAAATGCATACAGCTTCATGCACATGAATGCTTCTAAGGGAGTCATATAACCACCAAAAAATGATCTTTATCATTTGAGCAAAACAACAAGTCATCCCAGGGAGCCATGCATACAATTATAAAGGAACTAGCAATCCAAAAGTGTGGTGTTGACAAAAAGATCAAGCATAAGAAACATATCGTCACTGAAACTGACAAATCTATTGCTTGAAAACAGAGAATAGTAGAAGTTGTCGTTAGATGTAAGCTTAGTGGAACTTTGATGGATGCAAAGGGAAGAAATACATCGACGATGATGGCAGAAGTGTAATGAGAGAAGAGAAGATATGCAAGAGGTAAGAGAAGAAACCGCAAATCTTGATTGAACACCATGTATATATGTGAAAGCTTTTTAGTGATTGCCTGAAAATGGAGCAGAGAACTTTTTGTTAGTTCTAAGCTGATGAATAGAATTGAAGGAGAGATAGAATACTTTGATGCAGATGGGGTTATAATATAACTTGTCAAGTTTCATCATCGGCTTTTATGACCGTTACAACCTAGAAATTAGGCCATAGACATAAATATCAAACCATCTTCAGGGTTGTGTAGTAGGGTGAGACAATCTCCATCTCATATTATCTTCTCACAAGAGCCTTCATACGCCTTCACCTTCGTATCAGAATAAGGATGAAGATCTGGCAATACTTTTAGATTGATATTGTTATCATCATCGTCCGATATGCTATTCATCATTTAGCTACTTCTTTGGTTTTATTATGTTGCCTAGTTTAGTGTTTTGATCTTTGTATGTATGTTTTGAGTTGCAACTTTTGCAAGTCCTTTTGTTTAAATCTTTAAAGATTTAAGAACTTTTATATATTGTTTCAATTCATTGCTGTAAGATTTAGGTTTTCAGACACTTCGAACTCGAATAGAAATGTTTGAATAGTTAGACAATCAATACTTACAACAAATAGTTTCAGATTTACAACTCCTTGTTTATTTATGTATCTATCTAGACATTGTTTTTAAAACAATCCAAAGATATTACATTTTACCTATTTTAAAAAATAAATACTACACTGGAATATTTGTTAAGTTTATAGACTTATAGTCTATCTGTTTATTCTAATAATTAAGTAACTCGTCCATATGACACAATTTTAACATGTGCACGTATGATATTTTCTATGTGGCAAACATTCCTTCAATCTCAATGATTTCTAGCAGGTTTAATTTTGGTCAAAAACTCAATGCTTACACCTGACTTTTGGATCCTCTATATATTTTCTAACCCTTTCCGCGCATCTGTTCTTCTCAACGATATGCTATGTTTTTCAATTGAGAAATGAAAACTGAGATTGAGCAATGGTGATCCATCGAGCAAGATCAAAACTTTTAGTCTTCTTTGATGGCACGTATTCTTCTACAACATCCACGCTAGCATGCTTCAATTGCTATATCAATTGATGATAGAAGTGGCACAATGAGATCTTCTTGGTTTTTGGCCTTTAATCTAACGAAAATTAAATTTCTAGTTAAATGCTCTCAGGTGATTTGTACATGAGGGCATTTTGCTTATTTTACCTTTAAAAAACCATTTTTGTAACAGTATTATTATTTAAATTTTTTATTTTTTATCACGATTTTGTTTCAAAATTAATTAATTAAGATCGTCTGTGTCCTCATAAGTATCCTTAAAATCATTATATGGGTAGGTGTTGTTTTTCATAAACATAACGTGAACACTAAACTGAAACTTAGAGATGTAATTAATCTACAAGGTGTTTATTTAATACTATTATTATTGACTACTTTAATATTCAAAGAGGCCTGAACCTTGAACCTTGATCCCCTCATGTTGGGTGAAACACATCCTCATGCAAATAAGATTAAAGCAAAATTTTGAAGAATGTGTGGAGTGATTTGAATTTTGAATCTTTTGAGTTGTTTTGAGTTGGTAGATATTGAAAATTAAGGAATTTGTTAAATGACTATTTTATCCATCCTATTTTCTTATTAATGTAGTATGTATGTATATATATATATATAGATATAGGGTGATGATCATTACAGAACCTCTTCTTGTTGTGAGAACTAAAAGAACAGCTAATTTACACTAATTTCCATATATGTAAATAAAGTCTTGTGATATTTAGAAAAAACTAGTGAGAACCATATAAGCCATGTACTTTTTTCTTCAATAACAATGGTAAAGTAAAAAGGTATTGTTTTATTACCATTGTTCATTATTTCTTGAATTTTATCACCTCTCTCCTCGGTTTTTTTTAGAAACTAAAATGTGTGCATATTTGCATATATAATGTGGGGTGCATATATGCATTTCAACAAAAAACGATGCAAATCATTTTTTTTATAAATACATCTTATAATTGGTAAGTTTACAAGCATTTTTGTCAATTTAGATAATAAAAAATATAACAGTTAAAGCGGTTCTCACTCAGTTCTTTCCTAAAAATGAGTTCTCAAATGAAGATGCCCCTATATATATATATATATATACTCATGTCTGATTTACACATATGTAAAGATGGCTTAAGATTGTCAGGATTAATTTACATGTATGTAAATCAATGGTTCTATAGTTCAGTAAGGATCCTAACCATATATATATATATATATATATATATATATATATATATATAGGAGAGTTATCCTACATAGTGTTGGAAATCTAAGAAGGCTAAGAAGGATTTATGACCTTTAGATCTCTTTTTTATTGGTTGAGATCAATTTGTAGGAAAAGAAATTGGTGGAAGGGTACATTAGTCATAGCCACTTTTGTTGACTTTCTCTCTCCACATGCAAGGCACATGCCAATTCCCCCACTTTTTTTAAAACTTTCATAACTTTTGGATACGATATTATTTTTTTAAAAAAATTACACCAAAAAAACAAGCGTTTTGTTATCTTTAAAACGCGTATAATATTGATATATAAAAAATAAAAAAAAAATTCGGCACTTGTCTAGTCCTTGTGTAATATCATGTGATTGTGTTTTATTATAACTAGTGAAATATCACTTTTATCGGTTCATTCTTAAGTCATTATATAATATCATCTTATTATAAATATTTGTTGTGTCATATTATGTGTTTAGAAATTATCATCGTGTCACAAATTGTTAATATGTGTTTGAGAAATGTTCAAAGTCAACGTCATTTTTTGTTACAAAGTGTGAGAATGACACAATAGTAAACAAAGACACAATGACACTTTTAAAAAAATTATAACTCACAATATAAATCAAAATTGAAAAAAGTGGTTCGGAGACCTTGTTCCCCATGTATTCCTCTTTCAGAAAATAAATAAACGAAAAATTAAAAAAAATTAAAAAAATTACCGTTTTTTTATTTTTTAAATTAGACACAATGAAAAAAAGACACAATGAGAAAATAATAGTTTTTTTAAGTTTTGTTTCTTTATTTTTTAAGGAGGATGATGTGAGAGCAAGATCTTTGAAATACTTTTTGTGTTATTGTGTAATTATTATTAGATCATTGTGTAATACTTGTCAAATAAGATTACACAATGACCCGATGAATAACACAACAACCTTACGGATGACACAATCACACAATGACCTGATGAAAGACACAATGACCTGACGGAAGACACAATGACCTGACGTTAGACACAATGAGCTGAAAAATTGTGAAAAAAAGTTCGTTTTTTATATATCAATATTATACGCGTTTTAAAGAGAAAAAAATTCTCGTTTTTATGGTGTAATTTGTTTAAAAAAATAATGTCGTATGTAAAAGTTATCAACGTTTTAAAAAAGTGGGGGAATTGACATGTGACTTGCATGTGGAGAGAGAATATTTAAAAAAGTGGGCATGACTAAAATACCCCCTCTCCTAATTTTCCTAGATGCCACATGTCAATCTCTTATTGCTTCTTAGCCTTCTTAGATTTATAACACTATGTAGGTGAACCTCACTCTATATATATATATATATATATATATATATATATATATATATATATATATATATATATATATATATATATATATATATATATATATATATATATATACTACATTAATATACAGATTAGATGGGCAAAATGGTAATTTGACAAATTCCTTAAAAATTCAACACATATATATGGATTCATACAAACCCTAAAACCATTTCATAATTCAAAATCATCGCCTACTTCCTTTCTTTCACCGCCTGCTCAACCACTCTTCAAGATGCTTCTTTGCCAGGATGGTTGCTGCAACTCAGGTGTCATTCAAGATCGTGGTTGTGTATTATGGTGGTGTTGTGACGACGAGAGATCACTACCGGCAACCACGGCATCCTCGACGACCCTAATAACCTCAAGATATGATGCCATGAATTAGATCTAGAACAAAAGGGGGACATGGATAGTTGAGGGGCGATGTAGATCGTTTCAGCAGGCATCTTCTTTAGTTGTCTACTTAACGTGATTTGATTCTGGTTTTCCAGTCAATTAGAGGTCTGAATCGCAATCTCCAGGTTTGATTTGAGTTTGGTCTTTTGCAACGCAGGTATGGCTACTTACAAAGGGTTATAACGGCGGTGGGTATAAAGGGTGTGAGTAGCGTAGCGTTTGATTTAGTAGCATGTCGATTACACACGAAATCAAGTAAGTGCTACTTAGATGCCCAAATCTCAGTCTCTATCGATTTTTTGTATATATTTAGACAGCTTTGCTTCATCAGTATTGTATCAGATCTCAGACATTATCGTCTGGTTTGTTAGTTAACTTATGAGCATATATTGATTTGGTTTAGGGCTTACATGAACATTTGATAATCAAGATTTAACATCAGGGCAAGCCTCCAATCGCAATCAATCTTTCATGTGATGGTAAGGTTTCAGCTGATTATAGGTAGATTCATGTTGTATTTATGTGTATGAGTGTTTCTGTATGAAGTTCTTTTTTGTTTGGACTGCATAACACAGAAATAAGGTTGCTGCTGATGTTGTTCATGTTCTTTTTTGTTACTGATTGCTGAATTAATTTTTTCCTTTTTGATGTCAAGGTATATTAGAGGTTAGGTAATCTCATGTAGATAAGGGTGATGAGGCTTATTGGATTTTTACATCTGGTGGCTTGGTCAAAGACAAGGTAAAAACAGTTAATTTATGTAAAATTATTGTTACCTTTACAATGCTACTACATTGGTTAATCAATTTTAATTCTGTTTTGTATGGTCAAAGACAAGGCGAAACATGTTTTTGAAATTGGGAACTTAAACTCCTAATGGACAACTTTCAACTTGTTTCATTTTAGCTAACTAGAACACATGACCTGTTTGACACGTTATGCTCATTACTTTACAAAATGTTGTTGAAATAGTATTGATATTCTATAGATGTTATTGTTATCGGTTTGGGTGTTTCTTCAACTTTTACTTTTCGCCTTTTGGCCAATCTATACCAAGGCATAGTTTTATAATACAGCCAGTTTTTAAGTACCATATGCATCTTTATTAGGATATAATTGATTTAATCCGTATTCGTGTTGAGTTTGGACCTTCATATTTTCTGTTTTGATTTAGAACAACTGACAAAATTTATGTTTTGATTTAAAACGTGTTTCCACCCAAATCTGTTTTTGGATTCAGCAAAATTTATATATGACCAGTCATTTTAATTTTGATACTGAATGTTGTTATAAGGCTATGAAAATGTTGATAGCTTATGTTATATTTATATGTTGTTTTGCAGCAAACTTGTGGTTTCATCTTCAGAAAGGGTGAGTAGACGGTATGTGTATCTTGCAAACTTGATAACCAATTACTGTCTTTTATAATAAAGAAGGTTGCAGTCATAAGATCAAGAATTTGATGACTAAAATGGCTAAGTCACAGCCTCTTTTGGGTGAAATAGATGTTGGATTAAAGGTGTGTATGGGGGGGTTTGTTAATATGACCTACTATCTTTCATGTCTAAATTGTTTATAAGAACAATGTAAATTGATCCAATATATATGTTTGACTTCAGGAAGTTAACGGGTCAAAGTAATAAATCAAGATATTAACGCATTTACCAGAACGATGACTGAATTGTGTGCGTTTTGTGGGCTCTTGTAATTGATTGTGTTAGCTCAAGTTTGCAACTTTTGGCTTAGAGTTGCATAGCAAGTGGTTTTGTGGTGGACCCAAATTTATCTATGATGTTGCATAAAGGGCTGGGAAAATAAAGACAGATCTGTAATGTTCTTGCAGTTGACTAAAAATGACCAAACACAGATCTGTGAGTGAAGTTAGGTATCTAATTTTTTGTTTATTTAATTTTTAAGATCATAATATGTCCTTACTTTGGAGCCAAATCTATCTATGATGTTGCATAATCTTCTTTTGTTATATGTCCTCAATGTGCCAGGTAGGTTCTCGATTTGGGTTTTTTGGTGTTTTCAATTCATGTTCATTTACATGTTCTTTCTACAAAACTTATATAGGGCTTCTAAAGTATGTAGCTGAAGTCTGATGTGTGTGGTTAAATCTTTTGTGTTTGTGTCCTTTTTTAGGGTTAGTTTAATCAAGTTTTTGTTTACAGATACATAAACCTAACATTACTGGTAATTTGAAAGTAGAGATTTGGAGTTCTGCAAGTTTTTAAAGGGACTAATTTGAAAGCTAAAAAGTTGATTTTAATAGGGTAATTTGGCTGCATAATCTGCTGTCTAAACTGCATGTTTAAAGGGTTAATTTGAAGTTGAAAAGTTGATTAAATGGGTAAAATTGACTGCTATTTAGTGTATAAGTAAATAGTGCATTTTTGAGGTAAAATTCATGCCATTTTTTTTTTAAATTTCACTGTAACAGTGTATTTATTAAGGCAGAATAGTACTATTTTGTGCAGGCTTAAATGCGATATGTTGTTCAAATAGAGGAGTTTGAGGTTACATTACCAAAGCTTGTTATTTGGTATTTTACCGTCAAAGTAGTGTTTTTTAAGATTAAATTAGTGCAATTTTTATGTGATATGTCGTTGTTTAAGTATTGTTTTGAGGTAAAATAGTGTAGTTTAATGCATCATGTTAGTGTCTAGACAGTGGTTATTAATGTAAATTTTGTATCTTTGTGGCATATGTTGTACAATAGCTAATACGAATAGAGGGATTGAAGTTCAATTAGCTAATATGAATAGAGGGATTGAAGTTCAAATGGCTGATTAATTTAATAGCAATCATTGTTTTAGAAGTACTTTTCATTCTTTAGTGTCGTTGATTTTTTGTTTATTACGTGAATTTTAGAAAGGCCTGATAACTAATTTAAGTTTATTGAATGAATGGTATTTATAGATTGTATCTTAATGAAGAAAGAGAGTTAGGCTTGAAGCTTTTACTCCGGTTACTCTTCTTGATGAGATTGTTCCATGCAGGATGGAGTTGTTCTTGTGACTTGTAATCTCCATTCAAATATCTGGTCGACTAGAGATTTGGAGTTCTACAAGTAGGTTTGTTCATGAATTTGTAACTTGTTTGTCCTCCATATATTTGTTTCGAATTTTTCTTCTTGAATTCTTGATCATATGCATAGTATGATAAAAAAAATAGCAAGTCAATTAGTAAAATTGAAGCAATTTATGAAGCAGCAGGTCATTTACATATTGCAGTAGTGTCTCTTTATCCATATCACAGAAAGGTTGCCTTATGGCATGTATGATGAGAAGAATAACTTTTCAATTCTTAGTGAATTCTTGATCATAGCCAGAAAATGATCGTTTACAATTTGCAGCATTGTTTACAAATTATAGCAGTGTTTTAAAATTTCATATCACAGTCTAAAGTATAATTGCATTTACATACCTTTAAGGTTAAAGAGCATGTGCTTCTCAAATCTCATTCATTAGTGTAAAGGTGTATGTTTAAATTTTGGTTCGGTTTGAATTTGATTTGTATTTTATGTAATGAATTAGTTATTTTATGTGTGTAAGTACAAATATTTACAAGCTACTTTTTTTTGCACATCGCAAAACTCCATGGCAAAACTTGGCACATCAAACACCAAATTTGGTCTTGAATTGAAAGTTAAAATGGCTCCTTTGTTGGATTAAATTGCAATACTTGATATAATACTAATTTTTTGTTCAAAATAACTCTCTTCATACTTTGTTTGACTAATAAAAATGACTATAACGTTTCAAGGGTCGCTTCCGCCGCATCGCGCGGGTTTTCTGCTAGTATATATATATATATATAGTATCATATCACTATATGAACTATCAAAAAAATTTCAACGTGTTAATTTTATTTTAATATGGCAATATTATATTCTAACTAATAGTGTATTTAAAAAAATAATAGCGTATGAGAATTTTTTAATTCTTTTAAAAAAAGGCGAAGAAGTTTTAAAAGTTCTGCGTAATAGTGACTCATTTTATTTTATTTCACCGTATGTCCATACTTGAAAGTCCAAATTTATTAAAAAGTCTAAAAACTACATGAAATGATGACATGTGACACTCCATTAAAATGAGAAGGAAGTGTAAAATTGATAATGCCTCTATATTTCAAGTTTCACCTCATTTTTTAAACGTCCATAACTTTTAAGTTTCACCTCATTAATTTTTAAAAATACTTGCACCATAAAAAGAGCATTTTCTTATCTTTAAAACGAGTATAATATTCATATATGAAAATAAAAAAAAATTTCACGTTTTTCTGCTGATTGTGTTATTTGTCAGGTCATTGTATTATATAATATCATTATGTTATAACACAATGACCTGATGAAATAACACAATGATCTGAAATAACTCAATGACCTGAATAACATAATGAGTTGAAAAAACAAGTTATAATATATTTGAGATGTTACACAAATACAACAATAATGGATTTGAGATGTTATACTATGGCATATGGCTTAATATTGAAAACAAGTTATATAATTTGACATATTGTGTTATTATGTATGTTTTATTTGTATTAAAAACAAGTTATAATATATTTGGAATGTCACACAAATAAAACAAGTAATAGATTTGAGATTTTATATTATGGCATATAATTATGTCAACAATAAAAAATGCTAAGATTTGACATATTGTGTTATTATGTATGTTTTATTTGTATTAAAAAACAAGTTATCATATAACAAAATGACATAATATAACACAATGACTTGATAAATAACACAATGGTTTAACTAAATAACACAATGATCTGATGAAGTAATACAATGAGTTGAAACGTGAAAAAAATTCGTTTTACAATGAGTTGAATGTGAAAAAAATTCTTTTTTTATTCAATATTATATGTGTTTTTAAGATAAAAAAACGGTTGTTTTTTAGTGTAATTTTAATTAAAAAATAGTGTCGTATGTAAAAGTTATGGACATTTAGAAAATGGGTGGAATTTGAAAATAAGGCAAAGAATAATATAACATTGGCCTAACATTTATAGTTCCAACTATTTACCATTATATCACCTTATGTTTTTACGACTTAGACTATTGATTTTCATTTAATATTAGATCTAATAGCTCATATGTCTTTTAAGACTTTATATAAAATTTAGGCTTTTTAGTTCAACCCTATATATTCTTCTAGTTGAACCCCATTCTACATCGTATATATGAAATTTTTAAGGAAAAATAAAATAACAAGGTAAACTTATTAAAATTAAATTTCATATCGATCGTGTGTAATGTGTTGTGAGAGCGACCCCATAAGCAAACCTTGAACTTGAACTTGAACTTGAACCTTGGACCTTTAAATCCAAATGTGACGCCTTCCATTCCATGTAGTACTCAACCGGCCTTTAACGTATCCACTTATTAAATACCAAATTATATATTTTTCGGGTTTCAACGTACTTGATGGGGACATGTATGCATGATAGATATAAAGTCAAATAAAGTATAATATTTACCACAGTTGCTTAGATAATAGGGCAAGGCGTTAGGCGTTGTAAACGTACATATATATGCTAATTTTTTTTTTTTTTTTGGCTTAAAATTTATTATATAAGAAGAAACGACAATTTACAATGTAGTGGATGGTAAACGGGCAACAAGTTGCGCCGCAACCCCCCTTTGAATAGCAAAGCCAATCCTACTAAAAATAAAGTTTTGAGTCTTAGCCGACGAGGAATTGCTATGCACGACCCGCTTGACCCTGTTCAGAAATTCCACGGCCTCCGGGGCTAGAAAACCAAAAGAATCGAAAGCGAAAGGGATAAACACGTGTTGATTCTCTAGGCAGGCTTTCTCGTGTTTACCCACTTTGGCTGATTCCGCCTTCAACGCTGCTTGACCCGCTACAAACCCATTCTCTCTAAGCCCAACAAGAGGGGACACTCCTGTAAGGTCCAAACACGCGTGTTTCCCCCCAGCCCACCCAAACACAAGAATATCAGCGGGTCGCAAAGTAGATCTCCCTTCAAGCGGATCTGTCAAAAAGTTCACGGGCGCCTCCTTCTTGGCAGAGATTCCGGCACGCTTAAGGACGTCATATAGAACGTCCCTAACCAAGTCATGTCTGTATTTGAACCCGGGCAACTCCTTGCAATGAACCGCATGCTCTCCAAAAGAATCCAAACAAGCTTTGCGGCAAATTGGGCAAGGCTCATCGGGGGGAAACATGTCTAGAAGGTAATAAATAACTTTCATAATTTTGTTAGAGTAATTGGTCGCCGAGCATTATGACTTCCGGAGTATCTTGTTCCATAATTAAATTTTTGACATCTTTAACTTACCGAGTGCCATAAAGTTTCATGTCGTGCTATACTTATATTGTTGGACTTAATTCGTGTGGGTTTATTAGACAAGTCGGTCTAGTGGGTTGTTTGGCAAGCATGTAGAACACAAGTAATTGACAACTTAATTAGGTTAATTGCTTTGCAAGGTTTTAATATACCTATTCTGTTATATATGTTTAGGTTATAATACAAGAATTGTAATCGGGTTATGATTAGTGTTCTAGTCCCCTATTAGGATAGATATGTTATACATACTCTTAAGTGAAAATATATTAGGGACTTCCTTGTAATAATTAGTTTTAAGTTATTTTAATATAACACATAAGAGTTATTTACCGGTTAATTATGAAACTTTAAAGGATATATATAAGCAAGTATAAGCAAGTGGTTGTTTTAGTTCTTAAAAAAAGGCCTACGAAATTTAAACAAGTTCTATAAGCAAGTGGTTGTTTTAGTTCTTAAAAAAAGCTTACGAAATTTCAAAAAGTTCTTAAGCACTATGGAATGTCAGGAATCATATTTTTTATTTTCTACATGATTATTATATGTATATATATTATTTTACTAGGATAGCGCCCGTATAATACACGGGTTTAGGTAAATGGTTAAGAGAATATTTTTAAATTATTAAATTTAATTATTAGAAAAATATGTGGGTAGTGGTGATTTTAAGGATACGCATGAGGGCATGAACAAATCTTATTAGTTTTATAACAAAAGCGTACGAAGCACAAGATTTGTTTTTAAAAAATGTGGTTTAGTATAACGATATTATTCCCAAATTAAAGAGAATAAATCGATAGATTTTATGTTGTAGTTTTTTTAAATATAATGTCGTATAAAAAATTTATATATGCTTATAAAATAATTAGATATTTACCTGTAGACAATTACCAATTTTATTTTCAAGTTATATTTTTATACCCTATAAAATATAAACCGATCCATACTATTCTTAGATTTTTCAAAATTCTGCTAAATATTAAAGGGCCAAAATGTAATTAGTGTTTTAAAATATATTATTATGGATATATAAAAAAATATGTTGAATATAAAATTATTATTGTGAGATAATTTCTCAACTCATAAAGAAAGAAACATTCAAAACGTGCCACGTAAGTAAAAATGATTTTCCTATATTATATAAGAACTATTATTATTCTATTATTTTTTGTTTATATACATATTTTATACCGACGATGAAATATAATTGTTTTGAAACAAATAGATCATACGTGTGAGGTAAAAGTGACACCTTTGCACTTCCAAATCTCCCACGCCATTTGATAGATGAACTTGAACCTTGGCCCGTTGGACTTGACCTTGAATGCACCTTTACACCCAACCTTATAAATAGCCAAATAGGCACGTACCATGAAACTTAATCCCACCAACTAATCACCTCTTCTCTCACCGAACACTTCTCTATTTCATTTCCAAGCAATATATCGGTTTCAAGATACATGGATTTGAAGTTAGATCTTCGATTTCTTCTCTTACCACTTGCAAACCATATTTTACGTCACTACACTTCGGTCATCATCATCACGCTACTTCTATTTGTATCCATCAAAGTTCCCGTCGGCTTAGAACTAACGACGAATCATCTACTCCGTGTTCAAGCACTAGACTTGTCAATTTCAGTGACAATATGTTTCTTATGTTTGATCTTTATGTCAACACCACACTTTTGGATTGTTAATTCCTTGCTGATTTTATTCGTGTCCCCGTGGGATGAGTTGCTTGTTAAAATGCTAAAGATTGTTTTTTGGTGGTTATGTTACTCCCTTAGAAGTGTTCATACAAATGAAGTTCTATGCATTTTTAATGATGGTCATGATGAAGATGAACATAGGGTTGATCTACTAGAGGAGTTGAGTTTGGAAGTGAATGATAACTTTGTAGTTGTAGATGTTGATGCTCAACTTGAATGTTAATACGGTTGTAAATTATTGTACGTACGTGTAGTTATGATGATATATGTGTTTATCTGTTGTATTTTAAATTGATCTTTAAATTTGGGAGTGTTGTAACTGAGACTAATACATAAAGATCATTAGTTACCAATTCTTGCTTGCTTGCTTGCTTTTAAATTTTTAATAGATTGTTAACTTGTTATTAGCTTATTAGATATCTTTGAATTCAGTTCAGTTGCTACTTTGCATCTTAAAATCTAGTATATCACAGCTAGCTATTAATTAATTATTCAGGAATCAGAACAATAAAACCATTTTGACCTTTCAATTATATTCAAAAGGAACAAGTTTTCAAACATAAAATTTATTAAAAACTGTAGAAATTGAAATAGAAAGAATTGAATTGACTAAAACGAACAAATGTTACAACGATTGACAGAATATGAATTTAATTGAAAATGAAGTAGTTTCATCAATGAACGTTGATGATCTACTTATACAAGTTTAACCAACTGATTAACAACTAATTCAACAACCAACAATCAATGTTTCAACTATAGAATATTTTGAAGGAGAGATAGAATATTTTGATGTAGATGGGGTTATAATATAACTTGTCAAGTTTCATCATAGGCTTTTATGACCGTTACAACCTAGAAATTATGGCATAGATATAAATATCAAACCATCTTCAGGGTTGTACAGTAAGGTGAGACAATCTCCATCTCATCTCATCTTCTCACAAGACCTTCATACCCTTAACCTTCGTATCAGAATAAGGATGAAGATCTGGCAATACTTTTAGATTGATATTGTTATCATCATCGTCCGATATGCTATTCATCATTTAGCTACTTCTTTGGTTTTATTATGTTGCCTAGTTTAGTGTTTTGATCTTTGTATGTATGTTTTGAGTTGCAACTTTTGCAAGTCCTTTTGTTTAAATCTTTAAAGATTTAAGAACTTTTATATATTGTTTCAATTCATTGCTGTAAGATTTAGGTTTTCAGACACTTCGAACTCGAATAGAAACGTTTGAAAAGTTAGACAATCAATACTTACAACAAATAGTTTCAGATTTACAACTCCTTGTTTATTTATGTATCTATCTAGACATTGTTTTTAAAACAATCCAAAGATATTACATTTTACCTATTTTAATAAATAAATACTACACTGGAATATTTGTTAAGTTTATAGACTTATAGTCTATCTGTTTATTCTAATAATTAAGTAACTCGTCCATATGACATAGTTTTAACATGTGCACGTATGATATTTTCTATGTGGCAAACATTCCTTCAATCTCAAAGATTTCTAGCAGGTTTAATTCTGGTCAAAAACTCAATGCTTACACCTGACTTTTGGATCCTCTATATATTTTCTAACCCTTTCCGCGCATCTCTTCTTCTCAACGATATGCTATGTTTTTCAATTGAGAAATGAAAACTGAGATTGAGCAATGGTGATCCATCGAGCAAGATTAAAACTTTTAGTCTTCTTCGATGGCACGTATTCTTCTACAACATCCACGCTAGCGTGCTTCAATTGCTATATCAATTGATGATAGAAGTGGCACAATGAGATCTTCTTGGTTTTTGGCCTTTAATCTAACGACAATTAAATTTCTAGTTAAATGCTCTCATGTGATTTGCACATGAGGGCATTTTGCTTATTTTACCTTTAAAAAACCATTTTTGTAACAGTATTATTATTTAAATTTTTTTATTTTTTATCACGATTTTGTTTCAGAATTAATTAATTAAGATCGTTTGTGTCCTCATAAATATCCTTAAAATCATTATATGGGTAGGTGTTGTTTTTTCATAAACATAACGTGAATACTAAACTGAAACTTAGAGGAGATGTAATTAATCTACAAGGTGTTTATTTAATACTATTATTATTGACTACTTTAATATTTAAAGACACCTGAACCTTGAACCTTAGATCCCCTCATGTTGGGTGAAACACATCCTCATGCAAATAAGATTAAAGCAAAAAAAAAATTATAATACTTCCGGGTTGAAAAGTCAAATTACTAACTATTCTGAATACTTTTGATGAGTGGAGTTATACTAAAAAGTCTAATTTTCATAGAAAGTCTAAGAAACCATAAGATGATGACATGTGGCACTCTCTTAAAATTAGAAGGAAGGGTAAAGATGGTAATGTTTCTATATTTAAGTTTCACCCCATTTTTTTAAACGTCCATAACTTTTACATACGATATTATTTTTTTAAAAAAATTGCACCATAAAAACGAGCATTTTCTTATCTTTAAAACGCGTATAATATTCATATATAAAAAACAAAAAAAAATTCACGTTTTTCAGCTCATTGTGTTATTTATCAAGTCATTGTGTTATTTATCAAGTCATTGTGTTATTTATTCATGTCATTGTGTTATAACACAACAACCCAATGAAATAACACAATGATCTGAAATAACACAATGACCTGATGAAAATATAACACAATTACCTGATGAAAATATAACACAATGACCTGATGAAATATAACACAACGACCTGACGAAAATATAACACAACGACCTGATGAAAATATAACACAACGACCTGATGAAAATATAACACAACGACCTGATGAAAATATAACACAAGTACCTGATGAAAATATAACACAATGACCTGATGAAAATATAACACAACGACCTGACGAAAATATAACACAACGACCTGATGAAAATATAACACAACTACCTGAGGAAAATATAACACAACGACCTGATGAAAATTTAACACAACGACCTGATGAAAATATAACACAACGACATGATGAAAATATAACACAAGGACCTGATGAAATATAACACAACGACCTGATGAAAATATAACACAACGACCTGATGAAAACATAACACAACGACCTGACGAATATAACACAACGACCTGACGAATATAACACAACGACCTGATGAAAATATAACACAACGACCTGACGAATATAACACAATGACCTGACGAATATAACACAATCTGAAAAATATAACACAATGTCTTGACTAATATAACACAATGAGCTGAAAAATATAACACAATGACCTAACGAATATAACACAATGAGCTGAAACTTCAAAAAAAAAAGTTCGTTTTTTATATATCAATATTATATGCGTTTTGAAGATAAAAACGCTCGTTTTTTTGGTGTAATTTTTATTAAAAAGTATTGTCGTATGTAAAAGTTATGGACGTTTAAAAAAGAGGGTGGAATTTGAAAATGAGACAAAACTAATATACCCTTGGCCTACCATTTAAAGTTCTAACTATTTACCATTATGCCACCTTGTGTTTATGAGCCATTGATCTTCATTTAATATTAGATCTAATGGTCCAAATTCCTTCTTAGAATTTCTAGGAAATTTAGACTTTGTATTTGAACCTAATTCTACTTTTGATATACTAATTATTATGACACATTACTATTTCTTCTTTTAAACGGTGAACTTTATTAGAAAACGATCGACTAGCCTAGCTAGTAAGTGTACAAACGAGTTGAAAAGAGTAATTAAACCAATTTTAAAAAGATATCTAACTAAAAAGAGTATGACACATATAATTACCTAGCAACTAAACTTGAAGATATCTGATTAATTAAACAAACAAGTCATTAACAATCCATTAAAAGGCTTTAAAACTAAAACTACTGGTCACTGATGACCTTAGCTTAATTTATAAACATCCTTCCATACAACATGCACTCCTATATATTATAAAAACAAAGTTTATATATATATATCGAACAAAACATGTACATAGTAACATAGATAGAACAAACACTTACATACAATACATATGAAAATAAAAAAGAAAACAAAAACAAAGATCGATCTCAAAGAAAGCAGTGCATCACACACATGTACAACGTACTATGGTAGCTATGGGCCGGGACGGATCACAAGGCCTCTTGTTGATCAAGTTCAAGTTGATCATCAACATCTATAGAAACAAAGTTGTCACCCACATTCAACTCCTCATGGTGATCATTAACATCTAGCTCCACATTCAGTTGATCCTCTTGTTGTTGATGATTAACATCTATCGCGACAAAGTTGACATCCACATTCAACTCCTCTTGTTGATCAACCCCATGTGCTTCTTCTTCTTCTTCTTCATCTTCATGACTAGCATTAAAAATGCATACAGCTTCATGCACATGATTAATGCTTCTAAGGGAGTCATATAACCACCAAAAAACGATCTTTATCATTTGAAACAACAAGTCATCCCAGGGAGCCATGCATACAATTATAAAGGAATTAGCAATCCAAAAGTGTGGTGTTGACAAAAAGATCAAGCATAAGAAACATATCGTCACTGAAACTGACAAATCTATTGCTTGAAAGCGTAGAATAGTAGAAGTTGTCGTTAGTTGTAAGCTGACTGGAACTTTGATGGATGCAAAGAGAAGAAATACATCGACGATGATGGCAGAAGTGTTATGAGAGAAGAGAAGATATGCAAGAGGTAAGAGAAGAAACCGCAAATCTTGATTGAACACCATGTATATATGCAGTGGCGGAGCCAGCTGAAAAAATTAGGGGTATCCTTAAAAAAAATTCCCACAGACGGTCATATAATAATAAAAATAACATCACAAAATTTAAAAAATACCTAATAGATTTGTTTACTATGTTCTTTCATAGCTTAAAATTAATGATTCAGGGGTATCCTTTTAATTGTTTAGGGGTATCCTTATACATAAAACCGAAGAATACATATATTTTTACACCTCACAACGAAATTTCAGCCGTAGCCCGGGCTACCCCTGGCTCCTCTTTACCTCCGCCCCTGTATATATGTGAAAGCTTTTAAGTGATTATTGCCTGAAAATGGAGTAGAGAACTTTTTATTAGTTCTAAGCTGATGAATAGAATTGAAGGAGAAAGAATATTGTAATGCCTGGGTTAGTCAAGTATTTATAATACATCCTTGAAGGGGTCAATTAAGGTCTATGGTTCATGGTTCAAGGTGCAAGAGAACTAACCAAGGCAAAAGGTTTAAGGAATTGAAATTGGGTGATATTTAAGTAGTGTCACTCTCACATTAACACATCCTCTTCTATTTGCACCACACCAAAATAATTTTATTTGCATCTTTGACTAGTTGAGCTTTATTTATAAGTTTTTATTAAACTCATCATTTTGTTTTTTAAAATCAACTTTTATATATAATATTTCATATAAATATGAATATATATTTAGTATATGTTTTACATTTTATAAGTATTTAATTGTGATATATAAAATTTACTACAAAGTCATGAGTTTCATCAATCCTAAATTTCTAATATATATATTGCTGGTGTCTGGACCTCATACATACACTTATATTGTTCTCTTGATCTTTCTTTAAAATTAAGTTGATTTCTCATAGATACTCTTAATATGTACGATTTTTATGAAGCTTGTGGCAACAAATTAATTTACTCGTGTTCGACTATATGTATTGTTAGTGCTGTAAAGAGGGTGGGCGAAGCAAGTTGGATCGTTTATTTTTGGATAACTATTGTTAAGTACTTTTGCATGATCAATTTATATCTTATTATGGTATTAACAATGACTTTTTGTATTTTTTAAGATAATATAAGTTTTTTTTCTGTTTGTTAATGTTCATTTGTGCTTGTCTAGTTTAGTTATAAATTTAACAAACAAACAAACACGGATATCTTATATTTCTTAACAAAGAAACATAAAATTTCGTTTGTTATGTGTTCGTTGACAGTTTATTAGTTCGTTAATAACTTAACAAATAAACATGAAAAAAGTCTGGTTCTATTCGATTCGTTTACAGCCCTACTTAATTGAGTTAAGTCAAGCAAGCTTATTTATTTATTTTAAAGGTATATTGGTTTTTACTGGTCCTAACTATCACCTTTTGTCTTTTACTGGTCCCAACTTTTAAATTGGTTGTCAACGGTCCCAACTTTTATCACGTTGGTAACCACTGGTCCCGTCGTTAAATTTTTTTTAACGCCGTTACGTTTTTGACCGATGTTTTAGACATTTTGATCGGAAGGATAATACGTGTTGATTGATGTAAAAATTTTCTCGAAAAGGCTCTCTGAACGATAAAATTTTTACATCCGATTGAAGCACCGTTAGATTTAAACACCCGATTGAAGCACTATTTCGTTGTTCGGAGCGCCGTTTTGAGGTAACTTTTCCATCAATCGACTTTTATTATCCTTCCGATCAAAAGGCTTATAACATTGGTATTGAATTTGGAAAAAAACTTAACGGCGTTAAAAAAATTTAACGACGGGACCAGTGGTTACCAAGGTGATAAAAGTTGGGACCGTTGACAACCAATTCAATAGTTGGGACCGATAGAAGACAACATGTAATAGTTGGGACCAATGAAAACCAATATACCTATTTTAAATCGGTTTAAGTCAATTTTATATTACACATAAAAACTAATGTTTTTCTATTTGTTTAGCTTTATCTAGTTGAAATTAATCGTATCATGCATTTTTATTTATATTAATATTATTTGTTTTGTTCTTAAAATATGTCAAATTAGTCATATGGTTACGTCTACTGGAATATAAGGTCAAACTTGTCTTGTGCCCGGCCAACTCATTCACAAATGAATAAATTTCAAACAAGTTTTGAAGAAGCCATAATATTTTTAAACGTTACCGGATTTTGTTATTTTATTCGAATGCAAATTTTCACATAATTTTCATAGTCAGCAAAACCCATAACAAAGTTAAGAAATGTTGGAAAATTTTGTAATACACAAATTATATTTTGTGAAAAATACAAAATAATAAATTAGTTGGTGTTATAAGTTTGAATATTTTGTGGGTTTCAACTAATTATTTATGTTGAATAGAAGTTTCAACTCATAATTATGTTGAATAGGTGTTTCAACTCATGTTTATGGACAATGAATGATGAGTTTCAACTCATTCTTGTCATATAAATACCAAGGTGAACCTTGGTTGAAAACACACTAAAGACACACCATATACAACACCAAAGATCCAACTCTCTAACATTCTCTCATTCTTTCTCTTCTAATTATTTTAACAAGTAGTTGATCTTCTTCATCTTTTTTCTTTAAAATATAATTTGGGTTGTGAGTCAATCCCGGCAGTACATACTGCTTCGGCTGTTGTACCCTGGGAAACAAACGAGTTCTCTTGGGAGACTCGGAATTTGTTTTAAGGGACCCGTGTTGAACACGAATCCTCAGTCATGTTTTTGTTTCTGCTTCTACTCATTTCTTGTATTTTATTTTATTTCGGTTGTAATCATATTGTAATTTACTTGTTTTCTTTATTTTCTTTGTATTGTAAATGAATTTAAAGAATAATATTGTGTTTTTGTACGGACGGTTCCTACAATCTTAAAACAAATTTTTTTTAAATCACCTTTCGTATTTAAAAAAAAGTATATAGTCATTGGTCGTCTCTCAAAGTTGGACTTAGAGAACTTACACTTGACTTTTTTCTAGAACCGGATTTTATTTACAAAGAAAATGTGGCTCAATTTTCACCATTTGTTGGTTTTGATTGAGTGTAACTTTGTTTATGTATAAAAGCTTTTGTAGTTTTCATAAAACTTGACCCAATTACTTTAGCATTCAAAAGTGGGTTTATTTTCATTACAACCATTTTGTTGAATGGTTCAAGGTATTAAAACAAAAAGGTTGAAGATCCAATTTTGTTTTAAATCAAAGGTTTCGAAACCTATGTGGTTTCAAGATTAAAACTTTGAATTAACCCGTTTGTGGGTTTCAAGATTAGTTTTCATATGGTCTTAAGATTGGTTATGTTTGTGTACGCATCTTATGAAAACTTGTATTTCTTATTTGCGAGTAAGAAATCTTTTATATGTGAAAGTGAAACTTGTGTTTTAACATGTGTGTTAAAACCTATTGATATTCTAATTAAGTATTAGAAGAGATTCTTTATAATATAATCAATTTTCTATGGATTTAGTATTAATCTTTTAAATTTAAAATCGTTTTTTTTGTTAGAAACAAATGATAAAATCATTACTCACTCGAAAACGTTGACAATCATGATCATTAATTATGTGTGCTTTACAAATGACTATTTTATAAAACTTTTCGTTTCAAAACATTTTGCAAACGTTTTGTTGGAATCTTTCATTACATGAAACCATATGCTTAGAACGTTTGATGTAGACTTTTTGTTGACTAATGTGCGTGTTAGAACCCATTTACTTATCTAGCATATGTGTTAGATATGACCTAAATTTTATGGTCTAAAAGCGTCTTATGTAGGCGTTTATTCTAAACATGTGTGTTAATGATAAATTTAAATAAGAGTGTTTTATGTAAACATCTTATCTTTAATGTGTGCGTTAGAAGTATTTTATTCAATAAAACTATTTACAATTTTGGGTATTGATTTCCGTAATCAAAACATAAAATTAAAATAGTTTATTTCGAAACTGCTAAGTACATGTTTTGGCAAAACTAAGATTTGGTTTAGAATGAAATAAACCAAAAGTTTACATAAAGTGTTAACATAGTTTGTTACTCTTGTGAAAGTAACATGTCATAAAGCAATAATAGATTCAAGTTGACTATTTGATGGAAAGATAAATCTTTGTTGCTATGAACATATATAATTGTTCACATACTAATACATGTGAACAATTTACTATATAAACAACATGATGTTTTATATCAATTTTGTGATTGTTCAAAGTGGGAGTACCACTATGGGAGATCAATTTGTGATTCTTCAAAGTCAATATGAGTCAATGATGAAACCCTTTGAGAAAAAGGAGAAAAAAAAAAGTTTATGATCCTAGATTGAATGACGGTCTATGTACGCTTACGTAACATACATATTAGACGTTCCTAAATATTGAGATTTTGGGATGTTGAACAACTCTCGTTGTTTGTTTAAACTATGAGATGAATGTTTTGAACGAATACTGAGATATTCCTTAAAAGCTGTGAAGAATCAGAATGATGCATCTTCTGTTCACATGCTAGGATATTGTAGTCTAAAGCAGTGCTCTGAGGAGACTATTAATGTGAAACATTCAACTCATATACAATATAAAAGTAAAGTTGTGTATAAGACAATTTGAATGACGGTTGTCATTCAATCTAAGAAAAGTCATATAACTTATGGAGAACTCAATTTTCTAGATTTAACCTAGATGATAACTTAAAAGTATTTAAGTTTGAGATGGTTGATAACAACTTATGACAAGGCATGCGTTGCTTTAGTCGGTAAACAAGCATTGGCGACATCTTTGATACAAGACGTTGATCTTGTTCAAATCATGGATGTCTAATCGTATATTTAAACATTTTCTATCTAAATGCAAGAAATGTGGGGGAAAGCCATTTGAGAATTGGTATTTGAGAAGTTTTCTCAAACCCGTATCAAAAGAGAACCTTTTGTTGAGCCAAATATAATGCAACTATGTGACCGAATCTACAAGCTAGACTCGAAGGTCAATTGGTTAGATTTAACATCTAATTACTAATGGCATGGATATGCTAGGCTTGAAATGCATTTTAAAGACAAAAATGTACCTCAGTTCGAGTTGATACTCGGGGTTATAGTCATAAAAATGACAAAAGGCAAGATTAACTTGTGAGTACATCATAACAACTCATCTCAACTGCAATTATCTATATTGACTCGACGGAGTCATAGATAATGGTTTTGGATCCAACAACATGAGAGACGGAGTTGTGGAATGAGACTAAAGCCCATGAAAGATGGTATATGAAGGAAAACCTAACTTAGTTGACTGGAGATCCCAAGATCTAAGTTCAATAGGACAACCTACTCATATATCTAAGGGTGGTCACTGTGGGGGCATAGCTAATATACAAGTCGGTATATAAGCTAATATGTATAAACGTTTATATATGTCCTCCTAAATTATAAAGGGAGCTTAAATACTTCCTAGTCCATTCCTATAACAACAGTGACACGTTGTGAGGCTAAGCATACCGTATGGTTAATGATTTGCGTAATCATAGTAACCTTAATGCTTTTAATGATTTTTTAGATAAATCACCTATGTGAAAGAGAAGTGGGGTCGCTTCGAATGAAATTGTAGGGCGCGTAATTCCTAGAGCTTTCGCAGAACCAGGCTAGTGTTCCATGACCATAACGGACACGACAATGAGGGTTTGATCGAACCAGCAGGGAGAGTGTTGTGTGAAGTGTATTGTTGTCTCCTTAAGTGGTGGTTGGTTCAAGGACATCACGTCTACCAAACCACTAGGAGACTAAGTATGCATCACAACGGAAGGTTCAAAGGTAACACCTACCTATCCGGCAATACTCAACCGCTAAATTCACTACAAGAAAATAAGCCTATTGCAACTTTTTTTGGTGAACAAAGGTTGCATTAGGTGAAGTTGCATTAGATCTATTGCAACTTTTTTTATTACATAATGCAACTGTTTTTTTACATAATGCAACTGTTTTTTTTACATAATGTAATTTTTATTCAAATGCAACATTTTTTTAATGCAACTCTTTAAATAAGAGTTGCAATAGGTAACAAAAAAGTTGCATTAGATCTAATGCAACTTCTTCTAATGCAACTGTTTTGAAAAAAAAGGTTGCAAAAAGGTTATAAAAAGGTTACAATAGGTTCATTTTTTAGTAGTGATTATATCTAAGGAACTAGTATGTAACGATCAATTTGGATGGTTGGAATAATATGTGAAAATGAGTTTTTCACGTGAGAAAATGGGTTTTTCATTTGAGAAATGAGATTTTGTCTTTTTCCCATGTGGGGGATTGTTGGAAAATTTTGTAATACACAAATTATATTTTGTGAAAAATACAAAATAATAAACTAGTTGGTGTTATAAGTTTGAATATTTTGTGGGTTTCAACTAATTATTTATGTTGAATAGAAGTTTCAACTCATAATTATGTTGAATAGGTGTTTCAACTCATGTTTATGGACAATGAATGATGAGTTTCAACTCATTCTTGTCATATAAATACCAAGGTGAACCTTGGTTGAAAACACACTAAAGACACACCATATACAACACCAAAGATCCAACTCTCTAACATTCTCTCATTCTTTCTCTTCTAATTATTTCAACAAGTAGTTGATCTTCTTCATCTTTTTTCTTTAAAATATAATTTGGGTTGTGAGTCAATCCCGGCAGTACATACTGCTTCGGCTGTTGTACCCTGGGAAACAAACGAGTTCTCTTGGGAGACTCGGAATTTGTTTTAAGGGACCCGTGTTGAACACGAATCCTCAGTCATGTTTTTGTTTCTGCTTCTACTCATTTCTTGTATTTTATTTTATTTCGGTTGTAATCATATTGTAATTTACTTGTTTTCTTTATTTTCTTTGTATTGTAAATGAATTTAAAGAATAATATTGTGTTTTTGTAAGGACGGTTCCTACAAGAAATAAATTAAAAAAAAAACTAAAAAGATATTTAACAAAAACCCTTAACAAAATGTATAGAATATGATGCATATGATGATGTTCAAGGTTCAAGGTTCAAGGTTCAAGGTTCAAGGTTCAAGGTTCAAGGTTTAAGGTTCAAGTTTGAAGCGCAAAGGAAAGCAAAAAGTGCATGGAAGGTGACATGGGTTTCTTATAGCACCGGTTATCTATTTTAATCAAAATTATTCTATTTATTTATATATCGTCAACGTGAAATATATTTTTATGTTTATATTAAAAGTAGCATTAATTGTTTTTTTAGATATAGTTTCTAGACTTCTACAATATAATGTTTCATATATATTTGAAGTCGGCTTTACCACACTTTTACAACTATCTAGCAATATTCGATTAATTAGTTTAGTACGTGTTCTCATTATGCTTGGGATTGAGAACACAACATCTAGGTGATAATTTTAATGATATTCATAGGACATGAACAGTTTCATTCGGCTTTTAGATAACCGTTGTAATACTGGAATACAAGATTTGTTAAAAAGTTTTTTTTTAATATAGTAATATTATACTCAAATTAAAAGAAATTAAATGCTTAATTTTATTGCGTATTTTTAAAAAAATAATGCCGTATAAAAAGTTATTAGTGATTAAAAAATATTAAAATATTTAAGTGTAGGTTTTTTTAATTTTTTTGGAATTAATTAAGTAATAATAAACACAAAATAATTTACAATAAGATGGTAGGTAAACGGACAACAAGTTGTGCCGCTACCCCCTTTTGAATAGGTGTAGGTTATTACTAACTTTATTCATAATTTTCATATGTATGACTTATCAAATATAAATCGACATATGCACATCCTAGTAAAGAGGGTTGAAAATATAACGACTCTTCAGTTTTTCTAAATATTAGGAGGCCAATCAATGTAATTTGTGTTACTATCTTTTTATTATACTAATAAAAATACTAACTTTTTGCCACATGTCATTTCTCAAGCATGAAACATCATTAACACATCACTTTATCATATGTGTCACTCTCACATTAATCATCTTAATTAAATTAAAAAACTCGGTTGTCGATTGAATCAATTTTGCAAAATTATTTATTAAAACTCATTTTCTTTAATATCATAAAGTTTGAATTTAAAATTGGGTTATTAGATTTAATCACCTCCAACTATTGGTTATTAGCCGCTGTCACCTTCAAGTATCAATTTGGCCAATATAACCCCCAACTAAACACTTTGATGTCCGTATCACCAAAAATTAACCAATTCAAGTCACTTTTGTTAACTTTTGGTTAATTTTTTGTTAACCTTTGGTGATACGGACATCGTATCACCAAAAGCTAACCAATTCAAGTCACTTTTGGTTAACTTTAGGTTAATTTTTCGTTAACTTTTGGTGATACGGATACCAAAGTGTTTAGTTGGGAGTTATATTGGCCAAAGTGATACTTGAGGGTGACATCGGCCAATCACCAATAGTTGGGCGTGTTAAAATCCAATAACCCTTTAAAATTCAAAGTAAATTTTTTATTACCTATTTTAAACAACGTTAAGGCATTTTACACTTTGTTAGAATTATTTAACGAAGAATTCAAACAATTTCGTCATCAATATAGTAAATTTAAAATGTAGAAATGCTACAATCTTGTCATCATAATAGTAATTTAAATTTTGTTACCTTCTATTAATTTAAAGTTTAACTTAAATTAAAAAACTATATAATTTAATACCAAGTTATTTCATTAAGAAAAATATACGATCACTTAAATATTTATTTTTATATATTTTTGTTATATTCGTGCATTACACTGGTATCTAATCTAGTAATATATTATTATGGATGTGCATTCATATTTTTATTATAAAATTATTATTATAGGAGAAACTTTCAAATAATGCAAAGTAAGCAAAGCAACCCTAAATGATTGACACACAACCAAAGTCATTTTCCTTAATCCTTATATAATATAGCAAAACAGAAAAACTTATGTGACATCTTTTCAAAGCTTTTGGCTTATGTGGCCATTTGAGAGTTTATCTTACAATAATGATTTTTTATTATTTAAAATATGTATATAAAAATATACTATAATAAAACTAATTACATTTTTGGTCCTCTAATATTTTGAAGAATTCTGAAAAATTTAAGAGTATTTATATTTTTAACTCTCTACTACAAGGGATGTACATGAGTCGGTTTATATTTGATAGAGTTTAAAAATGAAACTTATGAATAAAGTTAATAATAACATACAACTAAAGATCTAAGTTTTTGATAAATATACATAAGATTTTTATACGTTTTTTTTAAAATAAACCACACCATATAACTGAGCAATTTATTCTCTTTACTTTGAGTATAATATTGCTATACTAAAAATCTAATTTTTAGAAATATATCATGTGTTTCGGTTTACCACGGTTTTGTCTCAAAACTAATTGGAAAATTCACGAATATTCTTGAAAGCATCACTTGAATATTGTATCCCCGAACGTAGCGCGAGCACTAAACTAGTTTATTATAAAGAAGATTCAAAACAAGAACGAAACAACTCTAGTGTATAACCGGCAACAAATTAAGTGCTGCAGGTTTAACACCAAAGAAACATTAAAGTAAACGGAGATGATGATCGGAGTCGAGTAGCGCCAGAGAATGTATCAAGAACAGCTGAAAGGGTTTGTGTGTGATTAGCAAGAAGGGCACTAACCCTAAAACAAAGCGACGTTATATAGCTGCAATAATTCCAAGTTATACAACTTCAGTCTTTGCAATCTTTATCTTTACAAATCCAGTCCTTAATGCTTTTAGACGCTTTCACATGTAGCCCCTCAACTTTTAATATATATCTTCATAACAAAACACTACCTATAATTCAAGCAAAAGTTAAATAATTAACAACCTAAAACTTAAAGTTGTTTAAGATTGAATTATTGTAAAAGGTACTATCGTTTTAACAAAATCAAATTGATCTATCCAACAATTTATTTACTAAATATTGCTTACAAACACCAATTCAACAAAATCTGATCGATCCACGTCACCAAATACGTAGTAATTATTAGATTTTATATATACATAAAGTGTCCCTGTCAAGTTAAAACACAAAAAGTTGTAGTCTTGTAGGATTTTATAATAGGATTTTATAATTAACATGGAAGGTTTTCAACTTCAAATTTATAGGTCCAAGGTTCATGTTCAGGGTTCTCTTCATCTCTTGTGGGGTATCTCACTCTTTCACAATACATTACACACGCATTCTATCTTTGCATAGAAAAAATTGTAATTATAATTATAAAAGAATTTTCGATGATCTCATACTCAGTCTTGTTAAACCGGGCGGTCCGACCGGTTTAACCGCTGTCAGATCGTGTTTTTTGAGAATCACGGTTCGATACGTCATAGTCTGATAGGTGTTTGTGAACAGCTGCAAACCGTTTGAACCGGACCGTTTTGAACCGCTATTGGACCGTTTTTTCTTGGATTTTATGTTTACATCTATAATTTTGTGTTTCTTAGGTGATGAAACTCAATATGCTGATGTTCTGAGTGATGAAGATGATGAACTAGTTTTACTAAATGATGAAGAATTTGATACTTGGCGTGACATTTGAATTTACAACTTATGACGATGATGATGAATTGGTTTTATTTTGGTGTTAAAATTTGTTTAAATTATGACTTTTGGTGATTCTTGGTGTTAAAATCTATTTGAATTATTAGTTTTGTGTTATAACTTAAGATTATTGAACTTACGTTATGTTTAAATTAGAATTCTTATGGTATTATTTTAAAAATATATATTTCGTCAGACCCTGGTCCAATCACGGTCCGACCCCGATCCAACCAATAAAATTAAAATAAGGGTTCGGTGTCCGGTCCGGTTTTCAAAACATTGCTCATACTATTCAAGTATATTGCCTAACCTACCCGTGAAACCCTTTCGGTCCGCCTTGACCCGTCAGTTAAGGTCGGTTTACCGCACATATACGGGTGTCCCTCATATCGATCGAGATCATAGCCGTCGTACATAGCTAGCAATACGAGATGTATAAATTAAACTCTGACAACCCTCTAAATCAATCTAATAGCCTTCTAGTAGAGTTATATGAAAGGTGCTTCTAACCGGACACACGATAGCCTAGCCACACACACTCAATACGACTCGTATCAGGTGATATGGGTCGTATTGTTTTGTTGTCAGAGAGGTTACAGGTCAGACAGTAATACGACTCGTATTAGATTTGATATGAGTCGTATTACTTGTCAATATGACTCGTATTAGATTTGATACGAGTTGTATTACCCGACAATATCACTCGTGTTAGTTTTGATATGAGTCATATTATCTCTAATATAATAAAGTAAAATCAATTTTGCTTAGGTGACATTGTTTGAGGGTTTCTATGCTTATGTCATTTTTTGAGATTTTTTCTCATAATAATAGTTTATATTCAAAATATTTATGCATATATCTATAATAATATATTTTAATAACACTAATTACATTTTAATCCCCATAATATTTAATAGAATCTTAAAAAATTTAAAAGTAGTTACATTTTCAACCCTCTCATACTAGGGTATGCATTAGTCGGTTTATATTTGATAAGGTATAAAAATGAAACTTTAGGATAAAGTTGGTAACTGACAACAATTAAATACGTCAATATTTTATAAGCATATATAACTTTTTTTATATGATATTATTTAAAAAAACACACCATAAAACCAATCATTTAATTATATTTAATTTGAGTATAATATTGACATACTCAATGAATTAGTTTTTTAAACAAATACCGTGCTCCAATTTTACCATGGTTTTGTCTTAAAAACTAATTATAATTGTTTATTCCCTCATGAATATCCTTAAAATAATTACTTGGGGTTGTTTTTCCAAGCATAACGCTCCTTTCATTAAGACTGTAAGACTCACGGGTCATATTCAAGTCAAATACCACCCGCATATATTTTTTTAATAATCAAATTTATCTTCTTCTATAATTACCTACTTACTTTATAACTAATCACATAAGTAGTCAAATTTAAGTTTTAAAAATATTTATTTATTCATATTAATCGGTGGATTACGTTGTAATTATAACCTCGTGAAGTTTAAATTTTATATTACATATATATTACGTTGTTTTCTATAAGAAATATATAATTTTATTAGTGTTTTTTACCCGAACCCATATTTCACACGAGGCAGTATCCTAGTTTAACAATGTAACTCATTAAAATTGATATGAGACGTATTAATTGACAATATAACTCATTAAATCCGATCGATGAGCATCACCAAATACATATAGCAATAATTATTAGATTTTATATAAAAAATGTCCGTGTCAAAGTTAAAACACAAAAAAGTTGTAGAATAAGAGAGATACATTTAAGGGTTGAATTAAATAATACTAATAGAATGAGTTGTAATTTACATGGATGAATTTCAACCTCAAATTTAAGGTTCTCTTGTGAGGTCTCTCACTCTCACACGCATTCTATCTTTGCATATCTAAAGAAGGTATATTGGTTTTCACTGGTCCCAACTATCACATTTTGTCTTCTACCGGTCCCAACTATTGAATTGGCTGCCAACGGTCCCAACTTTTATCACTTTGGTAACCACTGGTCCCGTCGTTAAAAATTTTTAACGCCGTTAAGTTTTTTCCAAATTCAATACCGATGTTATAAGCCTTTTGATCGGAACGATAATATAAGTCGATTGATGGAAAAGTTACCTCAAAACGGTGCTCCGAACAACGAAATAGTGCTTCAATCGGGTGTTTAAACCTAACGGTGTTTCAATCGGATGTAAAAATTTTATCGTTCAGAGAGCCTTTTCGAGAAAACTTTAACATCAATCGACACGTATTATCCTTCCTAACAAAAGGTCTAAAACATCGGTCTTGAATTTGGAAAAAAACTTAACGGCGTTAAAAAAATTTAACAACGGGACCAGTGGTTACCAAAGTGATAAAAGTTGGGACTGTTAACAACCAATTTAATAGTTGGGACCAGCAGAAGACAAAAAATGATAGTTGGGACCAGTGAAAACCAATATACCTCTAAAGAATGGTGTTAGATATTTATTTATTAAATTATTTTTCTGTGACAACATTTTTTCATAGTTAGAATCTCGAACTTTAATAATGAAATATATAGTTCTAAGAGAATCTGGAACTTTAATAATGAAATAGATAGTTCTAAGATAATGTGTTACTATTAGAACATACTTTTGTTATAATTATCTTTTAAAACTATTTTTTGACTTATATTATTTACAGCATTGCATTTGTAACAATTTTTTTATTGAATTTTTACATATTTTGAGGGGTAAAGAAAATATGTAATTGACTTTTTGACTCAGAATAATTCATTAATTTAGTAATTGATAATATGAAAAATGTTAAAAATGCCTTAAATTTATTTAGAAAAACATAGATCAATTATAAAACATATTAAAATGACAAAAAAGAATAAAAAATGGTAACAAGGTACTTGGTACCAAATCGATATTCTTTTTATTTTTTTTATCTATACCTTCTACCCAGTGATATATATCAAAACTTGATAAATCCAGTAAAGATTTTATTCGTTCGGTTACCGATACGGTATGGGTATCAATATCAATACTCGATATCAAACGCTTGTCGCCATTGCTTACCATTGTTACAAATTATTAGATAGTCTTAGCAGCATATCAAAGTTAATTCTCTAAATTTTAAATCATACATTTATCAACGTCAAGGTTTTGGTAGCCGTGCACAAACAAACCGGGTTTTTTATCGTATTCGGAACCGGGTACGAACCGGGTACAAACCCGAAGGACCTGATCGGGTCTGGTTCCACCCAAGAACCGGGTATGAACCGGGTATGGGTAGGGTGGGGTAAAACCCTACCCTGTAGAACCATGTAGGGTAGGGTTCGGGTACGAGTACAAACCGGTTATTTAGTTATATATATATGTATTTTATTTTTAGCTTTTTTTGTATGTTTTGTGTACAATATAAAGTTACTAAATAAATACGATTTGTTAGAACTTAAAAAAGTTTACCAATACAAGATATTGACGTTACGATGTAAAAAACTACTATTTTTAACAAATAAAAACACTATATAGTGTTTTTTTGAAATCTAGTCTTCTTCATCGTTTTCTCTTCTTTTTGCATACTCTTTGAGTTCTTCATCGGATATTGCGGAGGATAGTCCTTCCTCAACCTTTTCATCATGTATTTTTTACTTCGGTTCGATGTGGTCTTCTAAATTCGTTAGGTGTTGTATGCGATCCACCGCGTCCAAGTGATCTTTGAGGCAAATGCACATCTTCATCGTATCCGGAGAAAGTCGGGTCCTCCATAAAGATATTACCCTGCCACTAGCAGAAAATGCCGATTCCAAAGCTACCGTAGAAGCTTGTGTACCGTAGAAGTTTGTGAGCTTAGTAAATCACGAGCCATGGCGGAAAGAAGCGGAAATTCCACTTCCTTTTCTTTCCATCAAGCCAACATATCAAAACTATCAATGTCATCGACTGGCATAGTGGAAGTATAATCCGTTCCACTATCTACCGAGCTCGCTACTCAGAGCGGCGCCCTTATGTTTTTTTGCCACGGATTCCCGAACGACATTTAAAAAGTTTTTCTTTGTTTCCTTCATCGGCTTACTTGAGCTAGCCTCCAATTGTGAAAATGTGGTACCCATTGTTGACCCGCATTTTAAGTGATAAACATAAAAAAAATCTTTGAAAATCGTGATTAAATTTTGCTTTTGCTTCCGTTGTGTGATTTGATTCCGTTGCGTGATTTGAGTAATCCATGTGGATATCCAAATTGTCAAATTTCTTGAATTAAATATTCGGCTCCTGCAATATTATAAAACAGGTTTAAAGCGGCGGCACAAGTAAAATCCGAGGGGAGTTCCAAAAAATATTTTTAAAAATTTTCTTTCATCTCCGGTATCATTTCTTTATAAAAATTTTTAATTTTCAAAAGTTTTAATATTTGAAGACATTAAGGGTGTGACACCTCGCCCGGCGGCGGAAAACACCGGGCGCGTCAAGTGAATTGGATATCAATAGTAAACAAAGCACATGGTATTTGTTTATTAAATCTAACATCATTCTAGCACCATTGAAATCATATTGTTGAACATTTCAAAACCACCACCTCCACCCCCAAAAAAAACCCTAATCTCTATGGCTGAAACTAAAGCCGAAGGATGAAACTAAACCCTAAAAGCTAAAAGTTAAAACTTTAAAGTTTGACAATACGACACACCGTCGGAATGAAGTCAACCGAAGTTCGTTTGACCGCTTTTCTATGTCTTTATAGATTCGAAAGACTTTTTATTGGAACCTAACATGTATTATAACATTAGTTATTTAGCTTTGAAATTTAACATTACTTGAGTAAATGTTCTGGTTTTTTTTATCGTACATAATTGAAAATGAATTTTTTTAATGGCCATATGTAACTTTTTCTTACTTTTAATTTTGAGGATTGGGTTATAGTGATATTAGCGACTACATTATGGTATTTTTTGAAGGACAAGAAATGATCGGATTTTTTCAGGGACTCACAAATTTGTTAGTGATGTGTTTAATTAACGACATCTAATTACTTTGCTTTCTTTGGGTTTCAAATAGAGGAAAGGAAAACCCCCACTTGTGGCCTAGTGGTAAGATGACTTGAGTTCTTGAGACTCAAGTTCTATCCCCACTAGTGTCACTTTTGGTAGATATTGGCAATGAAGCTCGTCCCGGGTTACCACCCGGCTTCGTGTCTGAGCCTAAGGGTTTTACGTGGCATGGTTAAAGGTTCCTGTGCGCCCGGTTTTTTCCTGGAACAGTTGGTTGACGAGTTTCGACTCCGATCAACTTGGCCCGTAAGGAGGGTTGTGGTGAGCCTCCGCTGCGTTCGCAGTAATGGGGGAGCCCTAATGCCGACGAAAAACGCCTGTTAGTGTTAGAGGCGGGGTTTCGATCTCCGTCCTTGCACCTCTGAGTGCTTCGTCCATAGACTGTTGCACCAACCGCCGTTCTAAAAAAAATAAAGGAAAGGAAGTTAGTCATGTTGGTTACAATGGTTTAACTTTTATATTTTGTTGTAACGTTGAATTTAGCTTCTTGCTAGTTTACAAAAGAATCAAACTTGTTGAATTTTTACCCCTACGGTTCAAATCAATTTAATCTTTTGCTCCTACATTTTAAAATCCTACTTTCAAATCGGAAATCAATATTGCGTTGAAGTTCACTGATTAATACGAACTCTTTTCGTCAAATAACTATGGTTCGTGAATTTGTGTACCTTGTTAATAAAAACTGATAAATTAATGTTGCTATTGTTTGATTGGTTTTGAAATAAACATATAATTCGCTCATAAGGTATTCGATATTGATGCAAATGATGTTTGGTATTTCGATTTGTTGAAATTTTATACCACACTTTCTATGTGTGTTTCTAGTTGGTGTAAATGATGGCGGGTGTTTGATATTTGGTTTTGATGAAATTTTATAACACATGCATGTTATGTGTGTTTTGATTGGTGAAGATGATGATGTAAAGTATTTAATTTTGTTCAAATTTTATAATACACTTAATATGTCATTGTGTGTTCTAATGCTGAAGATGGTTGCTCGTGAAGTGATGAAAGTGATTAAGGGGGTAGTTTGGTCATCACGATTAGAAATTCGGGTCTTTATCCACACATAGTATGTGTTGGTAAAACTCTATTATGTGTGGGTGGTTTTCGTTACCTACACATAATATAAGTGTCATGATGTGTTCCTTCGCATCTGTGGATATAGATCATTACCCACACATCAGTTATGTGTAGGCATCTAATAAGCAATACCTACTCATATATGTGTACCTAAAACAAATTAATATGTGTGGGTAGAAGTATTACGTTTGTTTGTGTGTCTAGTGACGTGGCAAGTGACATGGCAAGTGACGTGGCATGTGACTTGGCAGGTGACATGGCGAGTGACATGGACCATAATGATGACGTCACAACAAAGTTTTGTTGACATGTGTCATTATTAAATGTGTGCGTAAAATAAATATTATGTGTAATTAAAAGTGAAAGATGTGTAGGCATTGCATTAAATATGTGTAGAAATACCTATAGATGTGTTGGTGAGAGATATATTATGTGTTGATAAAATGATTGATGTGTAGGCATTTGATTTGAATATGTGTAAAAAGAGATGTACATGTGTTGGTAGAATATAAGTGTGTGGAAGTTTACTACGATTTATGTAGGTAATAATCTTCATATATACGAACAATTACAAATATATATGTGCAAATAGAAACATATATGACGAAAGTTACCATTCTAAAACCAAAATTTGAAACATATATAATCTTTCAAACCACCAAAGCAAAGAGATATACTAGTTATTATGCAATTCAAACGCTCAACATCAACGCCAATGTGATATAACAAAAGTACTAAAACTACTTCACTAGTCAATATTTTCACCATGCTAATGTGTCACCTTGAAATGTTCATGATGTATTACCTTAAGATGCCCTTATTATGCTCCATTCTTGCATTTGTTAAGTCAGATTCCTTAGAATGATGAGATCATAGTTCTCCAAGCTATCATAGTCTGGTTGACATAGTATATTATATTGCAAGCAAAACATGCACATTGTAAAACAATCCAGCCAGATCAAAATATTCTCACTTATGTTAAAAAAAGATGAATTTTGACTCACTTACTTACGAATAGATCAACGCGGGTCAAATGAGTAAAATATTGAATAAAAGTAAAAAAAATTCTTCACAATTGGATCGAAATGGAGCAAAAGTGTACTTCTAAAGCTTTTTATAAAAACAAATAGATTAGGACACACAAATATATGTTTTGTAATCACATTTAAGACTGCAACTAGTAATAAAAGAATTCAGAACTTTTGACAAAAAAGGTCAACCTTACATGACTGGAAAAAACTTACGTGCACAACAAATACTCGTTTTGACCCAATACCAACCTACCCACCATGGTTTCTAGTTGTAAAGGTGTTACCTTGAAATAGAAACTTCCTGTAACTCCATCAACATTCAGCACCTAGAGATGATTTAAATTTTCATATGATAAAATGCCTCATATTTTACTTAATCATACATGATAAAATTAAGTAACACATTTTTAGTGGAGTAAATTGCCAAAATAGTCCCTGGTTTGTGCCGTTTCGATTACTTTGGTTCTTATGTTTTTTTTCTTACCATTTTGGTGTTTGGTTTTGTAAAAAACTGCCACTTTCGTCCTTCCGTCAACGTTTTCCGTTAATTTAATGTTAAAGGACTAAATTGCCCTCTTTTATTACATTTATAAAAAAAATATGTTCACATAATCACATCTATTGTTTGACTCGATCTTCAAAACCCTATTTCCTCTTTTTCTTTGACTAGACTTTCATCACCCTCATTTCTTCTTTTTACACCACCACCGGTAGGCAAATACCACCACCCTTAACCGCCACTATAACGACGATTGCTTCTCACCACCACCAGATTACATCCACTGTGTCCCTCACCATAACCCAAACCATCACTCACCTTGCTAAGACTTCGTCTCGGTAAACCCAATGGAACCACCGATCCCCTCGGACATAATCCCCATCATCAACTTCATCTCTGTATGATGGTTCGATTAGGGTGATGGGGATATGTTTAAGTGTTTAACGATGGGTGGTGTGGGTTTTGTGTTCAGATTTGGTGACAACATCGAGTGAATAAAACGTAGGCGTAAGGTAGCAGCTGGTTGTTGTTGTTTGTGGTTGTGTTGTGGTGTTAGATGTGATGCTGATGTTCCTATAATGGTGGTGTTGGAGATAATGTGAGGAAGAAGATGGGAGGTTTTGTCCTTTTGGGGTGGGGTGATTTTCTTCGGTGATGGTTGGTCGAAGGTGGCAGGTGAATGGCCGGAGATGGAGGCGGTGGTGGTAGTTGTGGAGAAATGGTGGGCGATGTGTTGTTGCAGCAAATCTTGAAGGTGGGAAGAAAAAGAAGAAGAAAGGTGTGGTGGGTGGGTGGGTGGGTGGGGATATTTTATAGTAATAATAATATAATAATAATAATAATAAAAATAAAAATAAAATAATAATAATAATAATAATAATAATAACAATAACATCAACATTATTGCTAATTTGGTGCTTAGAGTAGTAAAAAGACAAAAATACCCTTGTGGTTGACAGAAAACGTTAAAGAAAATTGACGGAAGGACAAAAATGACAGTTTTTTACAAAATCAAATACCAAAATGGCAAGAAAAAAAACATAAGGACCAAAGTGGTCGAAACTGTACAAACTCAGGGACGTTTTTGGCAATTTACTCTTTTTAATATAAAGATATATGTTTTTCAGCATGTTGGTACCACGTGTTACTAACCTAGTACGTAATAAGCAAGGATAAGATGTTAATTTAATGTTTTTAATTTTATGTATCCCTTTTTCTTTTAATAAAAAATGTTAATAACACTAATTTGTTAAATAACTAGATTAGTACCTGTGTACTACACGGATTTTAGTTTTATAGGTTTTAACTCAATTTACATATCAAATTTATTTTTAACATATCTCTTATTAAATCGATTTGAATATTTACAAATATATTCATATAAAAAATCATATGTTACAATAAATGATATGATTTATAATAGTTGATAAATTTTTATTGGAACATATCGAGTTAGGAGATAATTCATGATAATTGTTAATTTTTTTATTTGAACATATCGAGTTATGAGATAATTAATGATAATTGGTAAAACTTTAATTTGAACATATCGGGTTAGGATAAATCATAATAATTGATAATTTTTTTATTTGAACATATCAAGTTAGGAGATAATTCATGATACTTGGTACATATCGGGTTAAGATATAGATCATGATACTTGGTAAATTTTGTATTTGAACATATCGGCACTAGTACAAAAAAATGAGCAATTATAACGGTTTTTATGCCTAATTGGTGACGTCTTGTTTTATTATCGACAAAGTCAACTAAATTCCATTATCGATCAGTACCAAGCTCTCAAACTTCACCTTCCTCACAAATAAAGTGAGTTTATCATAGATATAACTTGGTGAGTCAGCAAATTGAGATAACAAAGGTACGCCAGAGGATATGATCTGGGGCGTTTTGTTTTTGATGCTATTGAGGTAACAAAGGTATGTATGTACTTCTAACCTTAGATTATGCATGTGTATAGGGAATTTATAGGCCTTTCATACAGCCCCTACGTATTGTTATATGTATCCTGGCGTTAGAGGTGCACAAAATACCGGAAATGGTTGCTCACCACTCCTCGAGGCCAAGGACGGGGTCGAACCGTCATTCCAGGATTTGCAGTCCGATACATTTCCATTATGTTACCTAGCCAAACCCGCCACCTCATGTGCCAAAGTAAAACGGTTGTTCTTCCTTCCCCGCTCCCTCTTTTTCGACATATGCGGCGGCGGGTTACCAGAGAAGAGGGGACAACTTCTTTCTCCTTTGCATTGCTCAATCTTCCTTTTCTGATTGAAAATAGCAAGCCACTCCACTACTGGTACAGAGGCCAGATAGAAGGTTGCTTATATGTTCTTAAAAAGACCCACTTTGTACACCTCTGCATGGTCTAATGTAGATGGCTCCCATTGTTTAATCCACCCAACTCACTCCAAAAAATCATCATCTTTTATGTTTTTTAGTTAACTAAAAAAACAATAATTATGCGAGTTGATGGAGGGATTCATCCAATACATCATTTTTTGTCATCAAGCCCTTTGTTGAGGTGATTGCCACATTTCGCTTAATACCCCTCATTACTACACATGGTTTTATCAAACGAATAGTTAATTGGCTTTTCAATATTTGTGACTTTGCTTCAAAATCAAGATGTGACCATGTGAAGCATATAAGATTGTGCACTTATAAAAAATAAATTAGTTGAATTTAAGTATGAGGTTTTGTTCATGACACAAGTGTAATCTAGTGTGCTACTTCTGTTTGCAAAGAGCCGGTTGGATGTCTGTAATGTAAAAGAACAGATACCATACAAGGTAATTAGGTTTCTAAAATAAATAGAAAACGTTAATTATGTGCCATGTCATCATTTATGCTTCAACTAAATTGCAATTAGTTGCATCATACAAAATTGTGATTTTTTAAGCATTGAAAGTAACTATCTTTCTCCGTTCTACTTCTTTGATTTTATGGTAGAAATTTGATGTTTACTTTACAATTCTACAACAGACTATAAACGGTCTCAGGGATGCTAAAGACGAGATTAACATAGCTTAAGTCTAGCTCAAGTTTGTATTACTTGTAAGGATAAGTGTCATATGACGTTACCATTTTATTTAGCGGACACTCCCAAATTTGGGCTAAAATTGACGGGTTATCTACATGATGAACATCTAGACGATAAACATAATAAACTTTGGGTGTACAGTAGATTGTGTGATGTAATGCCTCAAGGATCTTGGGAAAACTTTGTTTTGAAGACACATCAAGATTATAAGTCACGCTATATGGTTGGATTTCGTTCTAATATGCTTATAAATTGGGAAGGATGCTATTCTACCTGGAGTTCGAAAATTTTGTCGAGCTCAAATGTCGGGCTCGAGTTCGGCTCGTGAAATGTTCAAACCAGTTCGTGGCTCGTCGAGCCGGCTTGAAATTAAAAAAAATATCTTTTTTTATGGCGCATTTTGGTATATATAAAAAACAATACTAAAACTGATTCATGAAGCATTAACATTCGAGTTCAATAATTTTAAAACAATACTAGGCGGCTGAGATTTGGGAGTGAGTTAGGGAGATGAACTGATGAAGTAAACACAATTTGTATCTAGTAACTATGGTTATGAAGTATATATGTTCTAATTTTAAATAAATAAATAAATACTAATACATTATACATGATATGGTTCAAAAGAGAACTCATTTTAAGTTGAGAACTAGAGAACTACTAAAAATACAATGGATGAAATTTTAAATTGAAAGGGTAAAATTGGAACTTTAAATATATAAATCTTTAAATATTTCTATCTTTTGCATACGTTAATATTATTTTTTAAAAATTACACCATTAGATCAAGAATTTCATTATCTTTCATTTGAGTATAAATAACGTTATAAAAAATATTTTTTTTACGTTTTTTTAATTTTCATACTGCATATATGAGTATTGCGATATTGTATTTGATTATATTTTTCTTTAAACGTTACTAACTTTTTCATACGTTATTTACATTTAAAAATTTTAAAAATCACGTTTTAGTTTTTTTGATACTACATATATGTAGTATCAATGTACTTGATGTATTTTTTAAGCGGTCAAATGGCTCAAGAATCTAATAATTATTTAAAGTTTACATACGACCTCAAATAAACAATAACAAAGTTCATAATATTTCATAGTAAAAAAAACTTATTGCAAATGAAAACAAAACCAATACTTATACTATGTCTAAACATAAAGATAATAATAAACTAATAAACTAACGATAAATATCATAACAACGTAAAATAAACTTGAAACTTAAACTATAAGATAACAATGCATCAATATTGCATATACTGCATATATGTAGTAATATGATACTACATATATGTAGTATACGATACTGTATATATGCAAAACTATAGAACTTAAAAGGGGATAGTAAATACAGTGATGTTATGCACTTAAGTTACACGCAAAACCATTAAAACTAAGAAGCTTTAATAAATTAACTTAAATTATTTTTTATTAGAAAACTTAACTCATTGATCTTTATTCAATTTTAATGGACGACTCAGTCTTCTCCTCTTAACTCATTGATCTTTACTCAATAATCGTCATTCATTTTAGTAAAAAAATATCAACCCTTTAAAAATCGACCGTACCTCAATTTGGCTTATCAATTTTAAATAATAGATTATTATAACATGACTTATATAATTGGTATTGTGCTGTGCTCATATATGCTGCACATATTCAACTACATCACATAAAGTGGACCAAGTAATTGCTAACATGGCTCAAATAATTGGAATTAAGGCATGGCAATGTTGTTTTTTTGTGATGACATCATCGAAATCATTGTTGTGACACCCGACATTTTCGGGTTAACTCCGTTAACACAACTCGGTAATATTTGTTTATTTTCATTTTTTTATCATATTTAATTTAATTATATTATTTAAAAGTATTTAAAGATACAAATACACTGATTTACAAGTAAATGGGCTTAAAGGCCCATTAGCGGCCCGACTTGATAAACGATGGCCATTAAAGGCCCAATATGTGGTAACGGGAACTCACCAGATTTATTATTATAAAATATGTTATATAAACTAAAAAAAATCAAATAATTAATCCCACAACAAGAGAACACATTTAACTACAAAACGCGGACACCGAACCGTACCGACACTAACTGCCATCTGAGATGATAACTCGAGTCTAATAATAATACTAATGTCATGTTTGATTATTTATATTAAACTTAATACGGATTTCGGAAGTCTGAACGGCAATTGGGACGAAATGTCCTGATACGCGATAGAAACGTACATTTGCTCAGAAATGATTTATATTCAAATATTTTGTAACTAAAATAATAACGAGAAGCGAAATAGAAAATAGTGAAGAGAGTGTTGTAGGGACGGGAAATGGTGACGAAAACCCGGACGAGACATGGTGTATTAAACGCGATAGATATTTAAAAGAACACATTTAAAACCCTAACTATATAAACCATCTTCCCCCTATATTATCAAACCCTAAAATTCTCAAACTCTTCATTCAGCCGCCACCACCACAGCTCAGCCACTTTCCGGCCATTTTCCGGCCAACTCCGGCGTCCCCACGAAGCGTATTATATGTCAAAATCTTCGTCTCGACGAGAGGAATCCAACGGTGGTGTCCGTTTCCCTTGAATCGCAGCAGGTAAAAAGTTATAGGCTTTGGAAGGTTGCGACAGCTATGATTCTTCTTTTTCTTCTTCGTTTTCCGACGAGTTTAGTATGGTTCTGTTGAGTGTGGGTTTTGTTATCACTAGTGGCTGTTATGGTTCGGTGGTGTAGGGTGGCTGAGATGGCCGCAACCGCGGTTAGTGGTGGTGACAGCAGCGGTGGGCGATGGTGTTGCAGCAGTGGTGTCGGTAGTTCATGGTGGTGGTTAAGTGATATAGAAGCATAACAATGGCCAACGACGGTAGTTGTTCTTGGTGGCTGTGGTGAATGGTTAAGACGGGCAGAAGGCGGTTCATGATGACTGTTAAATGGTGGTTGTTTTGGGCGGTGGTTTGATGCAGAAATGATGTTGATGGAGACGGTAATAGTGGTGGTCGATGGTGGGTTGTGTGGTTGATGATGGTTATGGTAGTAGTAAGCTAGTGTTGGATATAATTTGGGTGCACTACGGTACTCGGGTTTGGTCAACGAAAGTCAAGCACTTGAAACCTAGTGAATGGGCGGTCAACATAATAGGGTCGAGTTGTATAGGAACGAGGTCGAACTATGAACTGAATGAAAAGGTATAATGATGAGTACATGTTATATGTTTTGTATATAATTAATCGCGCGTTGAGCTCTAAATAGAAAATGATAATTGTAATAACTCGATAAGATCTTGTAATTAAAATGTTATAGTGACCACTTCGGTTTTAAAAGAATGTGACGCGAACAATAATTATAAGAATGAAATTTTAGTAAGTGGTACAAGATATTATTATTACTATTACATTGGATCATGAATGTCTTATATGGACTTGTACATGCATTGTAATGAACAAGGTATACGAACATATTTTATACAGAATAGCTAGCGTCACTAGGTCAAGTAAACACTCTTATTATGTGAACTACATTTTATATAATAATAATATTATTATTATTATTAATATTTTGATTATTGTTATTATTATTGGCAACCTATAACATGAGTACCTTCTACATAAACAAGAAACATATGCAAGACTTATTTACAATAAGTGAATTAAATAAAGCACGTTATTCAATACGAAGAGCTCAACTGCACGTGTATAATAAACAACATGTTAATACTATAGATTATTTGTTATCTGTACCATAGGAAATTGGTTGGTGACTGAATCCTCATGCATTGCGTACTTATGTGGATATGCCAACACTTATATGCGTACATGTTCTACATACCTGTCTAAGGTGAGTTCAATAAACCGCACTTTTACTATTCTACCCTTTTATGGGCTGAACACGGACGATTACTTTTACGGATTTACAAATTTTGTATGTCGCATGTCTGGATAGAGCAATTTTTATTTTGTTCATGAAAGACCTCATGGATACCTAGTTGACCGTTAGTATTTGTGAAATAGCGGGGAAATTTTGAGTAGTACTACTGGGTTTGACAAACCCCACCCGGGCTAGTCGCGCTAGCACGATAGAAGGACCTGTCGAACGGGTGTTGAATGACCTAACATACTTACAGTGCATCCTGCTGGGATGTACGAACGGGCAAAATGCACTTAATGTGTAGATACGTCAGCTTCGGTCAGATACATACGCCTCTAGGACATGTGCTGTAGACTAGCTACCTACAATGACATACTTAATTTATATTTCTGCTTGCAACTGAACTTACTGGATTTTATACTTACTATGTGAACTCACCAACCGTCGTGTTGACACTTGTTAGTCTTTCACTTTTACAAGTCACTGAGGCTCAACGCACTTAGGACATGGCATGGAGTCACAACCTTGCATTTAAACACTTTCTTGCATTTAAAAACTATGTTTGGTTTTAACAAATATTTAAACTATGTTTCTTATGTTGGGCGCGCGTTCGTGCATTTAGTTCCATTTAATATTATTGACCTTACATTTCGATTACGCTTCCGCAAATTATTAAACGTTAACTCTGTATTAAATTTTCTCATTTAATAAGACACGTATATTTTAAATTCATATAGTGTCGTTTGGTGTAACTAATGACTGAGATCCTGGTTTGTCACACACTTAACGGTAAAACTCCGTTAGTGGATTTTGGGGGTGTGACAATTGTCGGGGAACTTTTGTTATTTTATCAAAGTACGTAGTTTTGATGGTTTTCAGTTAATTTAGGTGCATATAACGCCGTATTCACTTTCCCCAATTTAAAAACACACAATATCGCAATACTACATATATGTAGTATTGAAAGTAAAAAATACGAGAAAATTTTATTTTTTTATAACGTTGTTTATACTCAAATGGAAGATAATAAAATTCTTGATCTAATGGTGCAAAAAAATTTTAAAAAAATTAAAGTATGCAAAAGATAGAAATGTTTAAAGATTTATATATGTAAAGTTCCAATTTTATCCTTCCACTTAAAAATTCCATCTCTTCTCTTTTTGGTAGTTCTCTAGTTCTCAACTTAATATAGAGTTGTCTCTTGATCTCTCCCCTACTAATACATATATAAGTAGTTATACATATATAATTATAGAAATGAGATATTTTGATAACACCTTCTAGTTGTGAGAACTCGTAAGAACCTTACTTCCCGAGTTTTTTTGTAAATTTTTTTTGGCTCAAATGTTGCGTATGTTAAAAACTAGAATCTAGAAAAAAGAAAAAAAAAAGTTTGCGTCGTTAAAAATGTGACACCCCGCCCGGCGGCAGAAACACCGGGCTGTCAAGTAAATTGGATATCAATGGTAAACAAAGCAAATGGTAATTATTTATTAATCCTAATAATGATTAACACATTTGGAACATGAGTCTTAAATGGAAACGAAATTTATAAAACAGAAACAATAATTGCAATTGTCTTTATTATTTAACTAGGTCCAAGGCAATCCTAAGTCTTGGCAAAGCAGCAAAATAATATCAAGCATCACATGAAATATGTAAAAATAAAGTTAGCTATTTAAAGCTAGTGAGTAAACCACAAATTGATACATTATAATATAGAAATCCGAGATCATCATAATATGCTGCGAAATCTTTCATGCATAGCTATTTGATATCATTCTCGACCATGACACCTTGAACACACATTGAAAACCATCAATGTATAACAACTTGTAATCATTTGTCATGAGGAACCAACTCATGTTATTAATTAAAGATACCCTTTCTAGCAACCGTCACGTAACCGTCTCGATATAATTTATCACTAATTTTTTAAGCATCTAAGGGACGTAGCAACATAGCATAGCAACTAGTATCATCGTATAGCAACTTGTAACATTAAATAGCAACTTGTAACAATGAATGGCAACTAGAAACATTGAATGGCCAGGTTTAAATCACATATTTTGAAATACATGTATGTGGGTTTGTCAAACCATTAGCGCTAACATTCTACCGGTGGGATTACTAAGTAACAATACTACTTTAAACTACCACATAAGGATTGCATCTTGCCGCGGAACAAGACTAGCACATTTTATGATCTCTATTTTAAAACGAATAAAAATTGGAAAAACATTGAATAGTATTTGAACACATCTCAGCCCCAAAACGTAAAAGTAAAAAGAGGAGTGAATTTACTCACCTTGAAAAACAAAGATAATCAATCACTAGAAACGCAGCTAAAGAGAACCGAGGGTTGCCCAAAATATTAGTATCACCTAATTAATAGGGAAAAACCCTAACTTAGAAACGAAACAATCGTAACAAGAATAAAAAAATCCGAGATCTAGGGTTTCGGATTTAGGATTTTAGATTATACATTGGGAATTAGGGTTTTGAAATACGAATTAGGGTTTTGAAATACAAATTAGGGTTTTGAAATACAAATTGGGAATTTAGGGTTTTAGATTGTAAATTGGGAATTTATACGAAACGTTATTGTATTTTCGTATTATACATACTTTATACTTACCCATTTTTAGTTCTTGTATATATTATAAGTATTTCTTCTTTTTTGTAATTTGCTTTTGTACAAATTCTAAATACTTATAAACAAGTAACTTTATTATTTGTATAAAGAAATTATAAGTTTTTAATGCTTTAAAAATATATTTAACTTAAAAGATATTATTTAGGTTATTAGAAAATATAGATTTAATGTTTAGAATAGTTAAAAATAAGTTTTATTGAAAAGGTGGGCAAGGGGACTCGAACGCGAGCAACACGCCCAAAGCCTAACGACTTAACCACTGAACCAGAATTATTTTTTTTAATAACTCGCTTTTAAATATTTTTAACCATTAATAACCAATAACACCCATTTCAATATAAACCCTAGAATCAAGAAACCACCCAATTCGTTCAATTCTATTAATTTCATCAAAATCAACCATAAGGCTTTTAATCTACAAAGAATCACGAGCATTTTGATATAAGAAACTTACTTTTTGGTGAAGATTTGATACGGATACGAATACGAGAAAAAGTCGACTGCTATTGATCAATTTTTGTGAATCTGGAACTGAGATGAGATGAAATTGATGTGCTAGAGACTTGTAGATGATCAAGGGGATTAAAACGAAACCAACAATTACTTGAAAAGATGCCTTGAAGGTAGAATACGCTTAAGTCACCGGAGTTATTATTTTGGTTGATTGATTTGATATTTGCAGGAAGAAAACGGATGCTTTGGTGATTTGAAGATGCTAATCGGTTGTATAGGAAAAAATGGAAAGGTTTAATCGTTTATTACGGGTTTATTTACAGAATATGATTTTGAATTGAATCCTAATCAATCTCGAGCTAATCACATTGAAACCGTGTCTTTTGGGCAATTAAGGGTTCGAATCTAGTTAATAAACGATTAGAAACGTTTTTGAAAGGTTTAATTGATTTGAAAGATGGTCAAAACGCGTAAAATGAGCTTGCTGGAGTCGAGATTTTCCGGCCAAAGTAGCCGGAATAAGTGTAATTGGAAATACGAGATTAGGGGGAAAGGTTTGGGTAATTTACACTTTACGTCCTTATGGTTTGTTTATTATTTCTAAGATCATATAAACTTTAATATAAGTTTGAAACTTGATACTTTTGACCCAAAGTTAACTTATTAGTTATATTAATTAACTAACTTAACCGAGCCGAAATGTAACGTTTTTATAAGTGGCGTTTTTGATTATTTTCAGACTTTGATAGTTTTATTTTTAATAATCTTTATAAAAACTCTTTTATAAGATTTCATTTTTATATATTTTGGAGATTCAATTATTGTATTTAGTGTTTAATTAGGAAACGTTGGGTAATAAATCGATCATTATATATTAAAGATGAGAATGACGTAAAGCTCGACATATTTATATATATATTTTTAATAACAAACTGTTTCATTTAGAGAAAAATAAATACGAACACATTAACGACGGATAACTTCAAGTTTGAGTCGGGCATTCGGGTTCGGGTTTTGGGGCATATGTCACAAAAAAACGTTTATGTAACTAAAAAATATTTACAGCGAAAAAACGTAGGTGTAATTTATTAACATATACATTCTTTAACGACGGATTTTTTTTAATTTTCTTTTTCCAGGTTCTAGCATATTACACCTACGTAATATGACGTAAATATTTTTTACTAACATATACATTCTTTAACAACGGATTTTTTTTAATTTTCTTTTTTCCAGGTTCTAGTTTTTTACATACGCAACATTTGAGCCAAAAAAAATACAATGAAAAAACTCGGGAAGTAAGGTTCTCACGAGTTCTCAACTAGAGGGTGTTCTCAAATTACCCCTCCCTATAATTATATAGGGGAGAGATTTTCTAAAAAGGCAAAAAACTCTAAAAAGCCTAAGAAGTAATCTGGGACGTTGGATTATGGTGTTTTACGGCCCAGATGGACGTGGTGGCATTTTTGTAATTATTTTGATGTTTTGGTTATGCGCGAGATGAACCGGGGGTAGATTTGTCAATGTGCGTTTTAAACACCATGTGTATAAAAACACCATGCATACGACTGACTGTATAAAAAAACACCACCCAGCTGAAAAAATTAACTAATAAAAAACGTCATAACTTACCTGCAACAGAGTAAACACCGAAGTCGAATGAAAACGTCATAACAATGATTAATACGTCAAAAACACGCCATACATGATCGGTTGTTCGTAATTAATAAACGAAAACGGCAAAAACATTGATCGGACGTTGGTAATTAGTAAACGAAAACGTCAAAAACAAACAAAAACATTATCGCTTTCAGTATTCGCCATAGATGAATGATTATGGATTCAAAATTAAAAACGAAAAACGTCTAAAAAACATCACCATGATCGGATGTTCGTAATTAATAAATGTCAAAAAAACGCCATAACTGAACATCGTGCAGATACCGGATTTCCAAATCAACACCATGCGTATAAAAAGACGAAGATGCCCCTCCGTGTTTTTTCCTCATCATGGACACGTGTTTGTTTTTTAAAGCTTCCTACACTTCTTAAAGTTTTAAGCCTTTTTAGAAAATCCCCAATCTAATTATATATATGTATACTTATATATATATCGAGCCACGAACCGAGCCAACGAGCCGAGCCACGAGCGAGCCATGAGCCGAACCTACCATGGCTCGAGTTCGGCTCGTTAAGAAATCGAGCCGAGCCGAGCCGGCTCGTTTTGATAAGAGCTTTTCCCGAGATTATTTCGAGCGAGCCACGAGCCACGAATTTTTTAAACAGCCCTAGGTATGTTTAATACCTCAATCGACTCGTTGTTGTTTAAGGATCATAAGCCCCATTATTTTTTGTTGATTTGCTATTGAATAATGATTCATTATTCAAGAAGAAAAACATACCATATTGATGTCGAATCGATTATTACAAGAAGAAAAACATAGCCGGCTGAAGAAGATCACAATCGATTGATAGTTGATTATACGAGTGATTTCAAGATGCTAGTTGTTTTGCGAATGGGTGAGGATGTTTTACCTCAATTAATAGCAGATGGTAATATGCATTTGTGGACAACCCGAGTCATATGAACCCAAGACGAACACCAACAGTGAATTCGATGAGTGCGTGGTCTAGAGATGCAATTGGGATTACAGAGAGTTCAAGTGATCATGTAGAAGCGATTTGAATAGGTTAATTGACTCTTTTGATTCTGGAACTGATTAAATGCGTTTTGGTTTGTTTTCTGTTTCTAGATGCTTGATCGCATGAAATCTCGTATCACTATACAATTGATTGTTGTCTTTGATTACATTTGATTACAGGGTCATAATGGTTCAATGAATTGGAGTAAACGCGACTGTTGGGAGCGGGGGTTTGATTAGGTATAAGGACGACACTGAATCAGAACTTGGTTCATAATTATAGTCAGAGGGGGCTTAAAGGGATGTGCGGGATGGGTCACCGCACAGGGCACTCGTTTGACGGGGACATCAAATTTTTAAAAAAAATTATTATAATTTTTTTTAAAACTTATATTTAGTCAATAGTTATGTACCAAATAAGCAAAGATTTAAAGCCCACACCTAAAGACTAAAGCCCACTATAACTAATTAACTAAACATCTAAAAGCTCACACAATCAAATGGCGTATGGATTAATGAAGGCTGAAAGCCCACTGTTGCCCAAAACATAATTTACTAATTTGAATACTTTGATTTTCTTATGTTTACTTATCAAACGTTTGTTTTTTGGTTAAAAATTTAGTTTATTTAATTTACTGCATTGGTGCTTCGGGTTGAGGGGGCGGAGGGGGGCTTTTTTCTCGTCTCGCACAGGGCACCCGAACCCTCAGGACCAGCCCTGATTGTAGTCAATCAAAACGGAAATGGAGTTTAAAGCTATTGACCATACTTGAAACTTGATAACAAACGATTTCCATAGGTTTAATTTGATTGAAAATGCTTAAATGTTGAGCTGACGATTTCGCCTTAGACGCCGGCAACGCTGCTGGAGCAGCTCGCCGACAGCGCAGAGAGAAGAATTTTGGGTTAAAGTTACATATTTGGCCCCTGTAGTTTGATTTGTTTATTAGTTAGTGTTTATAACTTTAAAACAAGTTTAAAATTTTACAATCTATCTAATAAATCAAGGTTTTACGGGGCAATTTTTTGGAGGAAAAACATAAATTTTTTTTTATAAAAGAAATGTTGAGAGGGAAAATTAAGTAGGAAAGTTAATAAAGACAAAATTATGTGATTAGTAACAATTTACAAAAGTATTTATAAATTTTTAAATATAATAATTATAATATTTAAAAAATATTTTTATTCAACCCGTGTGTTGTGACACCCCGCCCGGTGGCGGAAAACACCGGGCTGTCATAGAATTGGATATCCATAGTAAACAAAGCACATGGTGTTACTTTTATTAAAGTCTAATAATTATTATCATGAGTTTGGAACACGAGTCTTAAATATAAACGACAAAAGTAATAAAACCGAAATAGTAAATGCAATTGTGTTTTTATTATTCTAGGTCCAAGGCAATCCTATGTCTTGGCAAAAGCAGCAAAACAACATCAAAGCATCACCTGAAATATGTGAAAATAAAGTTAGCTAATTAAAGCTAGTGAGTAAAACCCAAATTGAATAGTAATAGTATTGAAATCCGAGATCAACAAGATATGCTGCGCAATCCCACATGTATAGTAATTTCGTAATATCACCCTACCAGGACCCCTAGAATAGAATAGCACACCAACCACAATAGAAACCATAGTATCTCGTTTAGCCATTTGTCATGAGAACCACTCATGTAATAAATAATGATAACTTTTAATAATCGTCGTTTACCGTCTCGATATATAAGTCATCATCTAGCAATTTAGGGACATGGCATAGTATAGCATCATAGCATAGCAACATAGTATAGCAACATAGCATCTCGACATAGTAAACATGGAATTAGAAAGGTCGGGTTTAAATCACCTATCGATGTTGTACAAGCAGGTGGGTTTGTCAAACCATTAGCGCTAACATTGTACCGGTGGGATTACAAAGCAATAAAACTACTTTTAACTAACACATAAGATTGCATCAAGCCGCGAACTAGATTAACATATTTGTATGATCTCTTTTAGAAAACGAATAGAAAACGCAATATAGTAAAAGACATATTTCAGCCCCAAAATAGTAAAATGGAAAAAGGGGAGTGAGTTTACTCACCTGAACAATATAGATAATAGCAAACGCAAGAAAGTAACTAAATAGAATCGAGGATCGCCCAGATATTAGAATCACCTAATTAACCGGGAAAACCTAATTTAGAAACGAGACAAATAATATAGTAATTAGAATCAAGAACTTAGAAATTCTAGGGTTTTGGATTTGGGGTTTTAGGGTTTTAAATTATAAATTGAAAATTAGGGTTTCAAAATATAATTTGGGAATTTAGGGTTTTAAAATCCAATTTAGGGTTTTAAAGTCCAATTTGGGGATTTAGGGCTTCAAAATCCAATCTTTGATAAACGATGACGTTTAAAGGAATATATATATTTCAACGAGTTTTTTATATAAAATGTCAAAAATTTATATTAACTCTTTTGTACCACTCGTTCCCTTTTGTTAGAACAATATTTATACAACCCTTAAGGAACACATGACTTAACTTATAAGTATAGGGGTTAAAAGATAAAAAAATTAAAATAAAAGTGGCATGTGGGACTCGAACCCACGACCCAACATACCTTGTCCAGCGCCCTAACCGTTGAACCAGGCGCGCTTTTTGGTTTTTAAACAGGCAGTAAATTGTTTTAACCTTTACAATACAAAAACACCCATTTCCCTATAAACCCTAGTTTTATATCAATCGAAATTGATCTTGAATCTGATAACAAATCAACAATTAAGTTTAGGGCTTTTGATTAACATGGAAAATAGAAAAGAATGGTGTATAAAACATACCCGATTGATGTGGATTTGAATCGATTATGATGAAGAACAGATAAAGGCTGAGTAGGAATCAAATGATGAATTGTTGATGATTTCTGTTAAAATTAGTTTATCAGGGAGAGAATGGACGTGCATTAGAGTGTTTTGGTTGATTGAATTGAGTTGATTGCTATGAAAAAAACAGTCGAACGGCTAGAGGTTTGATTAGGAGTTATTTTGGATTAATTTGTGATGAATTCGGTGTTTTAATTCAATTAATTGTTATGGACGGTTTCTAATCGTCAAGGGGACTGTTTTGATTAACCTGATTTATGGAAATTGAACGATTTGGCGGATTTTGATTTATGGGTGTCGATATAGTCGACGCCGGTTACAAATTTTGGAACAATCGAGACGATAGAAGTTATATAATGCAATTAACATGGGCCAGGGATTCGAGACATGCCTAGGAGCATTTTACCACGCTTGAAATCGGTTAAAATGGAAAAATGGTGTGTTGGGTGTTTGCCGGAATCTGGCGCCGGTGGCCGGAGTTTTAGCCGGAAAAACGTGGGTGCGGGTTGGGGGGTTGGTTTATAAATTAGTTACAGTTTTGGCCCTCCATGTTTGATTTGTTTTCAACTTTCTATTGTAGCTTAAATCTAACTTTAGAATTAACACATTTGGCCCAAAGTTAAATAACACTTGTCTTAACTAACTAGTTCAACAATGTTAACTTGTATCGTTTATATAATATACGTTTTTGAATGTTTGCATTGGATTTGACGTTAAATGCCTGTTTAAGACTTAATAGTATTTATCTTTAGTATACTTTATAGAAGTTCTTTTATAAAACACACTTATACATTAGATTTAATTATTGTATTTAGTAATTAAATAGTAAAAATTGGATTATACTCCGGTCGTTGAACGATATCACATTAAATTCCGACATATTTAAATATGTTATTAATGATGAAGCGTTACATTTTCAAAATTCAAATACGTTTACAACGAAAGATAGATAACTTCGGGTTCGAGTCGGACATTTGGGTTCGGGTTTGGGGCAGATGTCACATGTGTAACACACGGGTGTTAAACCTAGTTTTGGCATAAAGTTAAGTATATTTTTTATAACAAACTAACTTAACCGAACTAACTTTTGACGTTTTTATATTTACGTTGCTTTTGACGATGGGCGATTGTTTCTGGACTTAAAAATAATAAATTTTTATATTTTTTATAGAATATCTTTTATTAATTACAATTTATATATTTTTAGATTATTTATTATTCTAGTAATTAAATAGTATACTTACATATTAACTCGAGATAAATTCGATTGTTTTATTGAAAACAAGAAAAACATAGAATTCGAAACATTCATTTATATCATTAAATGAAGCGTTACTTTTTAAGAGATTTAATACAAAAGAATAAAATATTTAGACAGATTTGAATTCGAATGGAACATTCTAGTTCGGGTTTGAGGCTTTATTTAGCCTTTGGAATTTATTAGTCTCAAATATCATTAGTTGTTAATTGCTGACGTCTTGTTTTATTGTCGACAAAGTCAACTGAATTCCATTATCAGTACCAAGCTCTCAAACTCCATCTTTCTCACAAATAAAGTGAGTTTATCATAGATATAACTTGGTGAGTCAGCAAATTGAGATATGAGTTCTCCGGGAATCATTGTAACTAATTCGTCTTCGGATGACTTTGAATTGAATTTCTTCAAATTCATTGAAAGCTTTCCTAACCCACCTCGGGTGATTCACTTTGGACGTCCATGGGTTTTTTGTACCCAATCTAAAAATACACCTTCAGGTCATTTATATATATAATTGTAGTTTTTGTTATCTTTTTTCTAATATTAAATCATATATAATTTAATTAACCACTACACTGCAGTTGTTCTTGGTACACCTATGCATATCATTCACAACTACATATTCTAATATATCTCTTGAATGGAGGGGCTTATTTGGGCAGTTCTGGGTACCTGTAATAATAGATGGTATACGCAAACTTTCATCTTCAGGTCATCCATTTGCAGAGACTCATATCTCCAAGGATTTTGTCATGTATAGGCTACATTCTCAGGAGATTCACTATCATGTCGATGAGAATGGTCTTGACATTGAATATGACCCCATGATCGTGAGTGGTGGACCGGCCACTGCATTCCTTAATCGTTTTCCTTATGTTGATCAAAAAGGGGGTAAGATATCGATTATGCTTCCTATTTGTCTCCCTTTTGATACATATTGTGTTGGTGTCCTCGAGTTTACTATGTACGCCAGAGGATATGATCTGGGGCGTTTTGTTTTTGATGCTATTGAGGTAACAAAGGTATGTATGTACTTCTAACCTTAGATTATGCATGTGTATAGGGAATTTATAGGCCTTTCATACAGCCCTATATGTATCCTGGCTTTAGAGGCGCACAAAATACCTAGAACCGGTTTTTAAAAAAACCCAGTTTGTGCACCTCTACATGGTCTAATGTAGATGGCTCCCATTGCTTAATCCGCCCAACTCACTCCAACAAATCATCATCTTTTATGTTTTTTATTTAATTAAAAACACAATAATTATGGATGTTGATGGGGGGATTCATCCAATACATCATTTTTTTGTCATGAAGCCCTTTGTTGTGGTGGCTGTCACACTTCGCATAATACCCCTCGTTACTACACATGGTTTTATCAAACGAATAGTTAATTGGCTTTTCAATATTTGTGACTTTGCTTCAAAATCGAGATGTGACCATATGAAGTATATAAGATTGCGCATTTACAAAAATAAATTAGCCGAATTTGAGTATGAGGTTTTGTTCATGACAAAAGTGTAATCTAGTGTGCTACTTCTGTTTGCAGAGAGCCGATTTGGATGTCTGTAATGTACAAGAACAGATACCATACAAGGTAATTAGGCTTTCAAAATAAATAGAAAATGTTAATTATGTGCAATATCATCATTTATGCTTCAACTAAATCGCAATTAGTTGCATCATACAAAATTGTGTTTTTTTAGGCATTGAAAGTAATGATCTTTCTAGGTTCTACTTCTTTGATTTTGTGGTAGAAATTTGATGTTTACTTTACAATTCTACGACAGACTATAAACGGTCTCAGAGATGCTAAAGACGAGATTAAACATGCATTAGAGATAGTTGGTGGATTACATAGCTTAAGTCTAGCTCAAGTTTGGATTGCTTGTAAGGATAAGTGTCATATGGCGTTACCATTTTATTTAGCGAGCGCTCCTAAATTTGGGCTAAAATTGACGGGTTATCTACATGATGAACATCTAGATGATAAACATAATAAATTTGGGATGTACAATAGATTGTGTGATGTAATGCCTCTAGGATCTTGGGAGAACTTTGTTGTGAAGACACTTCAAGATTATAAATCACGCTATATGGTTGGATTTCGTTCTAATATGCTTATAAATTGGGAAGGATGCTATTCTAGCTGTTGTGCTTTTACAATATGTTTGCGGTGTATTAATACCGATGATACTACTATGCATTTGAATTCTTGTGGGTCAAACATTCAGACACCGATATCTTGTTGGAGTCCATACCGTTAACATTAAAAAGATGTTTGCCAAATTTCAAGTTTTCTTGTGGTGAAGAACTAGGTGATGAATTAGATGTCATTAAAATTGACACTAAATCTAACCAAATTAGTAATTTCAAGATATTTGAAAGAAAAAGATTATCACCAACTCCAAAGGCATTGGATAAAGGAAAACAACCAATGGTTGTTGATTACATAGCACCTTCGGAGGTGACATGCAACACCACTCTAAAAGTATTACCTCCAGAACACTATAAGAAAATATTAGATGTTATTGGTGTTGAGAGCCCGAAATCTTCCGATCCGAGCCAATGCAAGGGATCTCAAAGTGATTCATTTTCAGATGATTTTGATATGAATGTATCCGAATTCGTTGAAGCCTTTCCAAACCCTCCCCCACAGATGCTATATGAATCCGAAAGTCTATGGGTTTTTTGTAGCCAGTCTAAAAATAATTCATCTTCAGGTGAGTTTATGCTTTCTTTTTTAATTGCAGTATATATCATTCCAGCCATATATAATATCAACTAAAATTGCGCAGCTGATGTTGGCACTCCTATAAATATCATTCATCACAAGATCATATCGGCATTTTCTAATATGGAGTCTTGGCCGGAGTTCTTTGGTCAGTTTTGGGTACCTGTAACAATCGATGATAAACTGCTACTTACAACTTTGGATCAACCATTTTCCGTCACTTATCTGTCTAAGGATTTCGTCATGTTTAGGCTGTGTTCTGAGAAGTATAAATATAATCTCGATGTGAATAAGCTTGACATTGAAGGGGACCCCATGATCTTGAGTGGTGGACCTGCCAATGCGTTCCTCAATCGTTTTCCAACTTATTTCAATGATATCGAATGGTTTCAATTAGAGCATGGTGATGATGGCAAATGGATGATATCTATTATGCTTCCCATTTGTTTCCCTTCTAAAAGCTATTGCATTGGCGTTCTCGAGCTTGTTCCACAGAATAGGGAATATGCTGATTTGGGGAACTTGGTTTTACATGCTATAGACGGAATAAAGGTATGTGTTTGGAGATTGTGCTGATATTGTGATGCATTGCTAAAGACATTTAAATATTCAATCTAGTTTGCTACTACTCGATCTTTGCAGGAAGCCGGTCTGGATGTGTATTATATACAAGATATTATACCATACAAGGTAAAGCTTCCAAAATAATGATTAAACTTAAGGTTTTGTATTGCAATATCATCATATATACTTAAATAAAAAGCATTGAACGTAATCATGTTTTTCATTCTTTGTCCTACTTTTTGAAATCTGATGTTTATGATTCCATGAAATCTGTTATTTACGATTCAAAAACAGATTATAAGTGGTCTCAAACTTGCTAAGGAAGAGATCGAAGAGGCATTAAAGGTCGTTTGTGAATCGCATAACTTAGCTCTAGCTCAAGCCTGGATTGCTTGTGAGGATAAAAGTCACGTGCTCTTGTCATCTTCTCTGGAGGACAATAACAGCAAGAAATTATTTGCTATAAAATTGACTGGTTATCTTTATGCAGAAGATGAACATATTGATTTGGATGAATTCAATAGATTGTGTGATCTAACTCCTCGTGTAATTCAGGGTGAACTGCTACTTGATACACTTCAAGATTACGAATCACGCTGTATCTCTGATTTTTTTCCTGATATGCCGGATGATAAGGAAGCTGGTTTCTTTCATAATAGTAGTGCTTTTGAAATATGCTTGAGGAGTATTGACACTGGTGATTTTGATTATGCTTTTGAATTCATATGGGTCAAGCATTCAAACTACATTATCTTTTTGGAGGCGTTACTCTATACATTGAAAAGGTGCTTACCAAGATTCAAGTTCGCTTCGGGTGTAGACCTAGGTGACGAATTAGATGTTATTGTTGATGAAGCTGATAAAATAAAGATTTTTCAAGGAAAAAGATCATCACCAATGCTGACATCACGAGAAGAAGGAAAGAAACAAATGCTTGTGGACTACATGACACATTCGGAGGAGACGTGTAAGACAACTACAAAAGTACTTCTAGAAGACATTGAGAAACAACTAGATCTTTTTGGCACTGAGAGTCCTCCTATACCAGGTGAAACTAGTAGTAACAATATATTTCAAGAAAAAACATTCTTCGCAGTTGGGAAAGCAGTGGACAAAGGAAAGAAACCAATGGTGAAATGCAAGACGGCTGAAATCTTATTAACTCGAGAAGATATTGAGAAACAATTTTATAAACCAATGAAAGAAGCTGCAGAAAACCTTAAAGGTATCTTTAAAACCAAACATTGATTTACATTAATACTACACTTTCATATGTTAAACATCTAAGAAATCTTCGTTCTCGATATTGTTGTATAGTTTCTTTATCTACGTTGAAACGCAAGTTGAGAAAACTTGGGATCCTAGAATGGCCACGAACAAAACAGTGAAGAGAAACAAAAAAGACTTGTCTGTTAATCAAATCAACCCAAATGATCAAGATAAAGAAGCAACTCAGAAGCCATCAATTGTCAATGTAAACCACAACACCATAACTATAAAAGCAGAGTATGCAGATGATATGATCAAAATCTGTGTCCCTATCTTTCAAGCAACCTTTGTTAATGTTGAGAAAGAAATTGGCATGAAGTTCAATTTGAGCCTTGGGACTTATAAGCTCAAGTATCGTGATGAAGTTGGAGATTTGATACTATTAACATCCAATGAAGATATGAGTTCTTGTATCGAAAGTTCGACAAAGTTTAATCCAAATGAAGTTCGACTGAGTGTGCTACCCGTAACCAATATCCGGTCCTAGAGTTTTCTGATGTATCTATACATTTTACTTCATGGGTATGTTTGTTTTCTTTATTACTCGAGAATTGTGATGACTCATATTCGTTATTTCTATCAAAACGCTAGTATTTCTGTGTTTCATGGTCGATAGTTTAGCAATTTAATTTCATGACGGGGTAGATATATTAAGAGTAAATTGTCGTTTGTATCCGTGTGTTTTGTCATTTATAGCGATTTGCGTCCCTGTGTTTTCAAAATTGTCCACACTCTAACTTTTTGATTTTGTCTCTATTTGAACCCAAAACACTAACTCTGTTAACTTTTTGTAAAATAACAAAAATACCCTTGATAGATAGGGACGCAAATCGCTATAAATGACAAAAACACATGGACGCAAATGACAAATTTACTCAAAAATAAAAACCTATCCAAGGGTATTTTTGTCATTTTACAAAAAGTTAACGGGCAAAGTTAACGTAGTTATTGTTTTGGGTTCAAATGGAGACAAAGTCAAAATGTTAGGGTGCGAATTACAATTTTGAAAACACAGGAACACAAATCGTTACAAATGACAAAACACGGAATGTAAACGACAATTTTCTCATATATTTATGTCTAAAATAGTTGTAAAGATAAACGATTAACTTTTTTTATAGATTATTCATAGGCATTACAAACTCAAAACATCCTAATGATGTAAAAATATCCTAATGATGGGAAAAAAGTTATACATCAGATGTGCAACAATATTATCTAGCCAAACGCAAGAAACTAGAGTGTTAGACAACATCAAATCATCGTATTTTACATTTCCGGTCGTTCAGATTTGATTGAAAATGTTTCCTATTTTGGTCACTAATTATTGGAAGTTTAATCGAAAAAACAAAGAATAACCCATCCAATTAACACATTTTAACATCTATCTACCTATTGTCATAAGTAACAAGATTCATGTACATCTATATCATAAATCAAGGTTTTAGGCGGTGCCATCAAGGCCTTTGTTGGGGAGAAAAATATGGAGAAATTTTTTGAAGATTTATAAATTATATTTAACAAACATTTATTTCAAGTAATATGTCACATCCAATAAAATACACACTCATTATGTCAACTCAATCAAATTTTAGAGTAAACTATAAAAAACGTCCTTTATGTTTATGGTTACCTGCAAGTTGGGTCCTTTAGTGAAAATATCTACAAATAACATCCTTATTTTTGCACTTTTATACCAATCTCGTCCTTTAGACTAACGACCGTTACAAAAGTCAGTTAGATTCAACCATGTGCAGCTCATGTGAGGGTATAATGGTCTTTTTTATATATAAAGGACTATTTTCTCATTCCACCATCATCATCATCTTCATCTTCATCATCTTTCACTTGATGCTGCTTCAACTCTCTAGGGTTTCACTTTTATCTTCATATTCATATGCTTTCAAAGTTTTATCACATACACAATCGCTTTCAATCCAATCATCCTCCATCCTAGGGTTTGTTTTCACGTTTCAAACGAAGCTGGATAATCTAGTAACAATCTCCATGCGTCGCTGCTTTACTGGCTTCGTTGATTAGGGCTTTTGTTCTTCATCTTACAATTGTTGTAAGTTTGTTTCCGATTTCAACTGAGCATTTGGAGAAGAGTTGTGGTGGTATCTAGGGTTTATTGTTTTGAATTGAATGGCATTGGGGGATTTGATGGAGTCTAGGTTTTCACATTCTCAGTCACAGTCATCAATGGTGGCGGTTGTTGCTAATCACTTGGATCGGTATATGATATCAAATTTGAATAATTCACAGCATTCTAGTTTGAATCAGAGTGTTGTTGTTGTGTCAGATGGAGTTGTGGATGGTAATAGTGATAGAGATTCGTCTAGTGATTCAGTAGCTGGGGTGCAGAGGAAGGAAAATCATAGTAATAGGGATATGGATGATTTTGAGACTGTTGATAGTAGTGCTAGCTATTATGGAGTTGGAAATGGGAATGGAAATGTGGTGGTGAACGGGATACCGACTACTAGTATGGCTTATTTGCCGCAAAATGTCGTTTTGTGTGAGATTAGACATGATGCGTTTGAGGCTTGCACTCCATCTGGTCCTGCTGAAAGTGGGCTGGTTTCAACCCTATATATATATATATATATATATATATATATATATATATATATATATATATGTGTGTGTGTGTGTTTGTGTGTGTGTGTGTGAATCAATATTACAAAAATAGTTCTTTATATATAAAAAGACCATTATACCCTCACATGAGTTGCACATGGTTGAATCTAACTGACTTTTGTAACGGTCGTTAGTCTAAAGGACGAGATTGGTATAAAAGTGCAAAAATAAGGATGTTATTTGTAGATATTTTCACTAAAGGACCCAACTTGCAGGTAACCATAAACATAAAGGACATTTTTTGTAGTTTACTCCAAATTTTAACCTATCACTTTTTTGCTTAACTGACATTTGATAATTTATTTAAATAACTAAATTTTGCATGATGTATTACTAAATAATCATAATAATGTTATAATATAATATAAAATTTTCAACCCAAACTATTTGCATTTTTATATTGCAAGTTGCAACATTTGTTTGTTTGCTTTTTAAAATTTAAACTTTGACTATATATGTATGCAAAAAAATGTGTAGTGTAACTAAATATTTAATCTAATGTTTAAAAATTTATTAAACGCATCTCGTGTATCACACGGGTGTTAAACTCAGTAGAAATATATTTTTAATACAAAGTCTAAGAAAGACAAATGGTATAAAATAGACAAAATGACATATAAAAAAAATTATAATTCACAATGTAAATTAAATTTAAAAAAAGTGTTTCGAAGACCTTATTCCCCCGTAGTCATTCTTAAAAAAACTAGAATAAATAAAAAAATTAACGTTTTTATTGTGTCTTTTTTACCTTCATTATGGCTTTTTGTCAAAAATTTATATAAGCCAATGAAAGCAAAAAAGACACAATTAAATTTTTTTTTATTTTTGTATTTAAGAAGGATGACATTGGGAACAAAATGTCTTAAACCTTTTTTTTGAAATTAGATTATATTGTGAGTTAAAAAAAATTTAACCGTAACTTTTTTTACCGTTCTATCTCTAACAATTTGTACGCTTTTTTATCCTTTATAGGATAACTTAACTCTTCTAATAACTGATTAACTCAATCTCTTGGCACATATTAATCATGTCCACATAAGATATTTCCTATGTGACAAACTCTGATAACTTTGAGGTATGTAGTTCGTAAATCCTAAGTTGGGTTAAAATCAATCCTGTTGTACTTGAATAACAGTCACTCCATGCCTCCATCACCTCTCCAACCAGCGAGTACCACAACCTCCAATCGCACCATCTTCATCACAGTTCATAGGGTCGCCATCTTCATCACAGAAACCCGATGTGTGATTTTGTCGCCGCTTGATTCATTCGATTTCAACTTCTATAGTTCTTCTTTATTCCCATTGTACATGCTGCATCTGCACAATGTTTGATGTACAATCATATACTTGCTTTACATCAAATGATTGAATTATTTGGATCTTAATATGTTTGAAATTGAGCAGGGAGTTCCATTGGAGTGATCTCTCTATCGCCTAGATGATAGAGAGATCACTTCCTCCTTACCCTCCAAGACCTTGTCTATAGTTATGCTATGAGCGGAATTTACTAGGTATGCTTATTTGTTAATTGATTCCGTTTCTGTTTGCTTTGAACCGCAATGGTGGCTCAAATCGATGGATTTCACTTCATACCGTCATTAGTATGGTGTTGTTTTTTCTAGGGTTCGCATTAATCTAAATCTATGACTTGATTTTTAAAGTTATTAAACATAGTACGTTAAAGCCTTTATATCAGAGTTAATCATGTGTTTACATCATTTTTCATCCAATGTTTTTAAAATCGGATCGAACACCCAACTCCAGTCGGACCAGTTAAACTGGTATCAAGAACCGGATGATATACATATATATATATACTAGCAAGGTACCCGCGTGATGCGGCGACGATGGCATACTAAAACATGGTACCCACACGATGCGTCGTCGATGCAATGTTTTCATATCTTTACGTTAGTTTTGTTAGCATTCCTATTTTAAGAGTAAAACTATTTATCAAACAATTTTCTCAATTTATCCTTAATTACATGCATTACAAATGCTGCAAGTCAACAGATTTTTAAAAAAATTAAGAGTGAACATATGTACTTAAAGGTGCAAAGCTCAAAGAGTGCTTGTTGCCAAGCTGCAATACACAAAAAAGCACACAACCAAGACACAAAAAAAACTACACACAAATACGCCTAGATTTTGTTAAGGCCAATTTTTTTAAAGGAGTTACCATGTTATTCTTGGCAATCTCAAAGTTGGTTGACACAACCAAACACTTCAAAAACACAACAAAATAACCATACAAATCTGCTTAGCAAAATATAATAATGATTTTTCTCTCTGGAAGATGATAAATATACATCCATAACCTCTTATAACATGCAATAACAGCCTTGAGATCTCTATGATTTTTATATATCACACTCATGTTACAATATGTTTCAGTATACATGGGTCTTTCCAATTTAGCCTTTTCATAGAAATTAAGTGTAATATCATATGGCATCACCTAAAATAAACTTAAAACATCAACACCTAAAATCAACACCTAAACATACAATAATATCTCTACAGCACAAAAAATCATTAGAATTGTGTAATGAACTCTTAAATAATGATACTTTGCTAAATTTAATAGACAAATTAATACATCAGCAGCCTCCACCAATCGACCTTCATATTTATACAAATTACCACAATGAGTAAGTGCACATGAATTTTGTGGATCTAACTTGACAACTTCAGAGAAGCTCTCAAACGGCTACTTTCTCATATTAAGGACACACACCAAACTGCACACAAAAAGAATGTTTTTCTTGATCACAGTTAGCATTTTGACTTCTAGCTACTTATTTTGAGACAACAAAAATATGCACTTACCTTAGTTTAGTGTGGTCGGTGATAATGGTGATTCTTTGTTATCATCGTCGTTCTACAATTTTTTTAATATAATTACTTAAACAAGCAGAAACATGAAGATATTGATAAGGAAAAAAAATCATAAAGCACTGAAACAAATTTTAGACCTGCTTGCTTTATGTTCCCCTTGAACCAGTGAACAAATATACGTGTTAGAGCATTATTTAATGGTCCTAGTTTTAAAAACAAATAAAAATAAAAAGTTAAATGACTTTTAATGGTCCTAGGAACGGGTCATACAAATAAAAAGTTGTCTAAACGTGGTTCTAATGTATATAATGATAAAATTGCAACACGGTTAACACATTTCTTATTTGGAATTTTAGCCAAGCTTTAAACTTTGACCCGCCTTATAAATCAGGGTGCAAACACCTCTTGTCACGACAATGCAGAGAGAGTGGAAGGTTAGAAGATGTTGACAGGAAGGTTAGAAGTGGCCTGAAATCAGTTGTGAAGATGTTGACAGGAAGGTTAGAAGTGGCCTGAAATCACCACATCCATCACCAGGTTGATTTAGGGGTATTTGAAAATCTGGATAGTATGGTGGCTTCAAAGATTGTACAGAGTGCATTAAACTTTCATACACAGCAGCAACAACAGTTGTGTGTGCTGCTGTTTTATCATACATGTGCAGCAGGATTAACCCCTCCCCCCCAATCCATGTGCAGCAGCAGCAGTATGAATACACATTTAGATTCTAACACACACAACAGATTCAACACAAATTCATAACACAGATTCAACACACAAATTCAACACACACACACAACAGATTCTAATATCAATACACACATTCATATATGAATACACGCATTCATACCAAATACCAGCAACCTATACAAACACACACACACAACTGTTTATACACATACACATGCTTTCATACCACACACACATTCATACATTGATAAATTCATTCATACAACACAACACAACACAACATGACACACACTTATATATAGTGTTTTAAACATCAGAAAACACACATTTATGCAAGAATTGCCCAAAACAGATTATACATTCACATCAATAGTTTTTTTCTTTTTCTTTACCTTTCCCCCATCATTTTAAAGTAGACCAATTTGCATCTTTTTTTTTTATCTTTATAGGATGTATTAATAATAAGTTTTCTTGTTTCCACAGGTTATGGTTCATGCCACTATGATTATACTCCTTGATGTAGCAGTCAAGTTGCATATAGATGTTCCCTTTCTTGATTCATTTTTTTAAAAACAACAACAACATAACACATTCATTTATTCCAAAACAGCAACAACATCATACAACACATTCAGAACAGTGTTTAACCCCCCTCCCCCCAACACACACACATTCATACACAAACAACACATTCACACACACACACACACTTATGATGATGAAGATTTGTAATTATACTAAGAGAAAAAAAAGTACAGCAGCAGCACCAAAACAGTTGTGCAGCAGCAACCACATTTTTGAACCATTTTTAAGTTTTCATAGCACAAACACACAACACAACACAGCAGCAACAACAACAAGTTTTAACCCCCGCCCCACCCCCCAACACACACACATTCATACACACACAACACATTCACACACACATATTCAGATTCAAACAGCAGCCGGGTTATCATCCATGTGCAGATTAAACAGCATCAGGTTAAAACAGTTATATACAGGTTATTACAGATTCAAACAGTTGTGTGTGCTGTTTAGAAACAGTTATATACAGGTTATTACAGATTCAAACAGTTAAACAACAACAGGTTAAAACAGTTATATACAGGTTATTACGGATTCAAACAGTTATATACAGGTTAAAACAGTTATATGCAAGAATTGCCCAAAATAGATTATACATTCACATCACATTGTTGTTGCTGCACACACAACTGTTTAGAAACTTTCATACACAGCAGCAACAACAGTTGTGTGTGCTGATGTTTTATCATACATGTGCACTAGGTTTAAACCCTCCCCCAATCCATGTGCAGCAGCAGCAGTATGAATACACATTTAGATTCTAACACACACACAACAGATTCAACACAAAAATTCAACACAAAAATTCAACACACACACACAACAGATTCTAATATCAATACACACATTCATATCAAATACCAACAACCTATACAAACACACATACACAACTGTTTATTTCATACACAGCAGCAACAACAGTTGTGTGTGCTATCTGTTTTCACAGCCCAAACAAACACATTCATACACACACTCACAACAAATTCATTAAACAACATCAACATCAACATCAACAACAAAAAATTCATACACACACACACACAACAAATATCAACAGCAAAAAATTCATACACACGCAAACACAACACAACACATTCAGTTTCAAAAGCATACCTCGGATGGAAGATTGATACACAAAAACAACCTGCAACATGAGTAGCAAAACAGAAACCATAAACCCAAAAACGTATAAAATTGAAATTGAAATTGAAATGATATGGAGTAAAGCGATATTGATAAAGAAATTACCTGAGATATGGAGTAATATGAGATTTGAATAGCAAGCATCTTCGATATGGATATATAGACCGAGCAATGGGAGATTTGAATTTCAATCTGCCGCCTTATTGCCATATGAATGAAACCGTTTCATATAGCAGTAGCAAAAGCATGTTGGAATCTTTTCCTCTTTGATACAATCGTTTTGCTCGGTCAATCTGCGGTGTGTTGAAGGCCGATTGCAGTGATTTTACAGGCAGATGATGTGTGTTGAAGATGGGGTGTACGATTGTAGGTTAAGAAAAACTCTATTTGACAAGGCTGGTCCCTCAAGTTTAATTATGTGTTCAATTTGGTCCTTAATTTTCAACATTAAGGAAAATGTTGAATTACTATTTTGCCCATGTAAAATGTATTATAAGGTAGTATATATATATATATATATATATATATAAATTTAATAACAAAGCAAGTCTAATTTGTATATTTTTTTAATAGCTATGTTTATGTATATACATTATACATATATAAATATAATAACAAAGCAAGCCTAATTTGTTTACAAGTTGGTTGACGTAGCATGGTTAAAAGTTATTGCCTGGTTTTTTTCTGGAACAGATAGTTGACGAGTTTCGACTCTGATCAACTTGGACCGTAAGGAGGGTTGTAGTGGGTCCCCGCTGCGTACACAGTAATTAGGGAGCCCCAATGCCGACGAAAAACACATATTGGTGGTAAAAGTGGGGTTTTGATATCGGTCCTTGCACCTTTGAGTGATTCGTTCTTAGGTCGTTGCACCTGTAGGAACCGTTCGTACAAAAACATAAAGTTCTTCTATAAATTCATTTACAATACAAAGAAAATGAATAAAACAAGTACATTACAATATGATTACAACCGGAATAAAACAAGATACAAGAAATGAGTAGAAACATAAGCGTAATTGAGGCTGAGGATTCGTGTTCAACACGGGTCCCTTAAAACAAATTCCGAGTCTCCCAAGAGAACTCGTTTGTTTCCCAGGGTACAACAGCCGAAGCAGTATGTACTGCCGGGATTGACTCACAACCCAAATTATACTTAAAGAAAAGAGATGAAGGAGATCAACTACAAGTTAGAAAATTAGAAGAGAAAGAATGAGAGAACTTTTCACGGTTGGAGTTCTTTGGTGTGGTTTTTGGTGTAAGTTCAACCAAGGTTCACCTTGGTATTTATAGGACAAGAATGAGTTGAAACACCTCATTCATTGTCCATAAACATGAGTTAAAACCTATTCAACTCAATTAATTATAAGTTGAAACATATTTTCAACACAAGTAATTAGTTGAAACCCATAATAACTTCAAAGTTATAACACCAATTAGTTTATTATTTTGTATTTTTCACAAAAACTATTTTGTGTTTTACAAAATATTCCAACAATCCCCCACATGGGAAAAAGACAAAATCTCATTTTCTCAAATGAAAAACCCATTTTCTCACGTGAAAAACTCATTTTCACATATTATTCCAACAATCCAAATTGATCGTTACATACTAGTTTTTTAGATATAATTTAGCGGTTGAGTATTGCCGGATAGGTAGGTGTTACCTTTGAACCTTCCGTTGTGATGCATACTTAGTCTCCTAGTGGTTCGGTAGACGTGATGTCCTTGAACCAACCACCGTTAATGGAGAAGACAATAAACCTCACACAATACCTTCCCTGGTTTAGTCAACCCCTCATTGTCGTGTCCGTTATGGTCATGGAACACTAGCCTGGTTCTGTGAAAGCTCTAGGAACTGCGCACCCCACAATTTCATTCGAAGCGACCCCACTTCTCTTTCACATAGGTGATTTATCCAGAAAATCATTAAAAGCATTAAGGTTACTATGATTACGCACATCATTAACCATACGGTATGCTTAGCCTCACAACATGTCACTGTTGTTCTAGGAATGGACTAGGAAGTATTTAAGCTCCCTTTATAATTTAGGAGGACATGTATAAACATTTATATATACATATTAGCTTATATATCGACTTGTATATTAGCTATGCCCCCACAGTGACCACTGTTAGATATATGAGTAGGTTGTCCTATTGAACTTAGATCTTGGGATCTCCAGTCAACTAAGTTAGGTTTTCCTTCATATACCATCTTTCATGGGCTTTAGTCTCATTCCACAACTCCGTCTCTCATCAACCTATGACTTCGTCAAGTCAATACAGATAATTGCAGTTGAGATGAGTTGTTATGATGTGTTATTAACTCATAAGTTAATCTTGCCTTTTTACATTTTAAGACAATAACCCCAGGTATCAACCCGAATGTAGGTATATTTTTGTCTTTAAAAATATATTTCAAGGCTAACATATCCATGTCATTAGTAATTGGATGTCAAATATAACTAATTGACCTTCGAGTCTAACTAGTAGATTCGGTCACATATTTGCATTATATTTGGCTCAACCATGAGGTTCCCTTTTGATACGGGTTTGAGAAAATTTCTCTAATACCATTTCTCAAATGGCTTCCCCCCACATTTGTTACACTTAGATAGAATATGTTTAAATATAGTATTAGACATTCATGATTTGAACAAGATCAATGTCTTTGTATCAATGATGTCATAAATACTTGTTTACTAAGTAAAGCAACACATGCCTTGTCATAGGTTGTTATCAACCATCTCAAACTTAAAATACTTTTAAGTTACCATCTAGATTAGATCTAGAAAATTGAGTTCTCTATAAGCTATATGACTTTCCTTAGATTAAATGACAACCGTCACTCACATTGTCTTATACACGACTTTACTTTTATGTTGTATATGAGTTGAATGTTTCACATTAGTAGTCTCCTCAGAGCCACATAATTAACAAGTACTAGTCTAGCATGCTTTAGACTACAATACTCTAGCATGTGAACAGAAGATGCATTATTCTGATTCTTCACAGCTTTTAAGAAATATCTCAATATTCGTTCACAACATTCATTTCATAATTTATAAAAAACAAAGAGAGTTGTTTAACATCCCAAAATCTCAATATTTAGGAATGTCTAATATGTAAGTTACATAAACATACATATATCATCATTCAATCTAGAATCATAAACTTTTTTTTTTCAAAAGGTTTCATCATTGACTCATATGGACTTTGAAAAATCATAAATTGATCTCTCATAGTGGTACTCCCACTTCGAACAATCACAAAATTGATATAAAACATCATGTTGTTTATATAGTAAATTGTTCACAAGTATTACTATTTGAATAATTATATATGTTCATAGCAACAAAGATTTATCTTTCCATCAAATAGTAAACTTGAATCTATTATTGCTTTATGACGTGTTACTTTTCACAAGAGTAGCAAACTATATTAACACTTTATGTGAAACTTTTGGTTTATTTCATTCTAAACCAAATCTTAGTTTTGCCAAAACATGCACTTAGCAGTTTCAAAATAAACTATTTTAATCTTATGTTTTGATTACGGAAATCAATACCCAAAATTGTAAATAGTTTTATTGAATATATAACTTCTAACGCACACGTTAGAGATGAGATGTTTACATAAAACACTCTTATTTAAATTCATCATTAACACACATGTTAAGAATAAACGCCTACATAAGACGCTTTTAGACCATAAAATTTAGGTCATATCTAACACACATGCTAGATAAGTAAATGTGTTCTAACACGCGCATTAGTCAACAACAAGTCTACATAAAACGTTCTAAGCATATGGTTTCAAGTAATGAAAAGTTTCAACAAAACATTTGCAAAATGTTTTGATGCAAAAAGTTTTATAAAATGATCATTTGTAAAGCACGCATAATTAATGATAATGATTGTCAACGTTTTCGAGTGAATAATGATTTCATCATTTGTTTCTAAAAAAACGATTTTTAAATTTAAAAGATTAATACTAAATCAATACAAAATTGATTATATTATAAAGAATCTCTTCTAATACTTAATTAGAGTAACATTAGGTTTTAACACACATGTTAAAACACAAGTTTCACATATGAATGATTTCTTACTCGCAAATAAGAAATATTCGTTTTCGTAAAATGCGTACACAAGCATAATCATTCTTAAGATGCATATGAAAACTAATCTTGAAACCTACAAAAGGTTAATTTAAATTTTGATCTTCAAACCACACAAGGTTTTGAAATCTTTGATTTAAAACAAAGTTGAATCTTCAACCTTTTTGTTTTAACACCTTGAAACATTCACCAAAATGGTTGTAATGAAAATAAACCCACTTTTGAATGCTAAGAAAACTCATAGGGGTTTTAAACTTCCCAAAGTAATTGATACAAGTTTTATGAAAAACTACAAAAGCTTTTAAACATAAGCAAAAATTACACTAAATCAAAACCAACGAATGGTAAAAAAAAATGAACCATTTTCTTTGTAAATGAAATCCGATTCTAGAAAAAAGTCAAGTGTAAGTTCTCTAAGTCCAACTTTGAGAGACGAACAATGACTATATACTTTTTTTTAAATACGAACGGTGATTTAAAAAAAAATTTGTTTTAAGATTGTAGAAACCGTTCGTACAAAAACATAAAGTTCTTCTATAAATTCATTTACAATACAAAGAAAATGAATAAAACAAGTACATTACAATATGATTACAACCGGAATAAAACAAGATACAAGAAATGAGTAGAAACATAAGCGTAATTGAGGCTGAGGATTCGTGTTCAACACGGGTCCCTTAAAATAAATTCCGAGTCTCCCAAGAGAACTCGTTTGTTTCCCAGGGTACAACAGCCGAAGCAGTATGTACTGTCGGGATTGACTCACAACCCAAATTATACTTAAAGAAAAGAGATGAAGGAGATCAACTACAAGTTAGAAAATTAGAAGAGAAAGAATGAGAGAACTTTTCATGGTTGGAGTTCTTTGGTGTGGTTTTTGGTGTAAGTTCAACCAAGGTTCACCTTGGTATTTATAGGACAAGAATGAGTTGAAACACCTCATTCATTGTCCATAAACATGAGTTAAAACCTATTCAACTCAATTAATTATGAGTTGAAACAATGTTTCAACACAAATAATTAGTTGAAACCCATAATAACTTCAAAGTTATAACACCAATTAGTTTATTATTTTGTATTTTTCACATAAATTATTTTGTGTTTTACAAAATATTCCAACAGCACCAACCGTCGTTCTTAAGAAAAAAATTGTTTACAAGCAGGCCCGGCCCAACAGCATAAATAGTTATACTAGGCTCTAAGGCCCCAAATTTTAAAGGGCCCATAAATTTTTAGTAGTGTTGCTTACTTGCTTGTTTGAATTAAAAAAAAGCTTATTTTAGGCCTTGTGTGGGGTATAAAATCCAACTTCCAAAAGCCCAAACTCACAAAATCTATAGATGAAAATCCTCCATGAAATCAATCTTTGTTCAGTGTTTTTGGCTTCAACAAACTCACAAAATCTATAGATGAAATCACGAAATCCTCCATGAAATCATCCTCTGTTCGTCAATCGTCTCGTAGCTTCTGATATCCTGCTCCGTTCGAAATCAAAATCAATCTCTGTTCGTGGCTCAGACCAGCTCGAACTTGAAATCACGAATGGTTAAATGTTTCTGCTATTGAACAACTAAATCGAAAGGTTTCTTCTGGATTTAAAGGTAAGTTTGTAGGAAAATAGGTTCATTTTTTAATGAAGTAATCTATGGGAAACTCACTAGTACGTTACTGAGTACAAAACCAAAAGATAAATACATGTTAATAACAAATTACAAATGATACAAACCGATGTGATCAATAAAACATTCATAAAACTTTTGAGTCGTCCACACGTCTAGTGTCATCACCTTCATCTATATGTTCCTTGATGAATATTCTTGTTCTTGACTCCAATTCCGTTAACTGCAAAACTGAGCAAAACAACGTTAATGGTTATGTTGAGGCACGTGTTCAACACGCTTCCCTTAAAACAGATTCCGCGCCTCCTCTAAGACGAACACGTCTGTCTCCCAGGGTACAACAACTTGAACAGTATGTGTACTGCCGGATATGAACCCGCACCCAAGATTCCATTGTATAAGATGTTGTTATGATGTGTGTATGGAAATGATAATAAGTTCATGTTAGATCAAAGAGAACTAATCTCTATGAAAAATGAATATTGTTCTCTCTTCAAGATGAGGCATAAAGCCTACAACTTATAACATGAGGGTGAGTGAAAAGTTTCACTTAATTAGCTACTTTTAATTAGATACTAAAACCTCTAATTAAAATTAATCAAGTGTCATAAAGGACTCTACTCAAGAGTTTTTCTTCAACTCACCATGAATATTATAATTGACTAAATTCCATTTATCATAATTAAATTTATCTAAATTTTCAACAATCCCCCACATAAATGGAGATTTATCAAAACATACAGAATATCCAATGAAATCTCGATAGTTGAATCTTGCATACGATAGGTAGGTGTTACCCTTTGAACCTTCGCTCATGAAACGCACTTAGTCTACTAGCTCTGAGTAGAACGCGATGTCTTTGAACTCATCTGCTGTTTGTGTAGGCGATAATACGCTTCACACAAGACTCTTCTTAGTCGGGCCATCCCCTCACTGTCGTGTCCAATAATGGTCATGGAACACTTTCCTGGTTCTGCGAGAGCTCTAGGAATTGTGCCCTTCAATTCCATTCGAAGCGACCCCACTTCTCTCTAACATAGGTGATTCTTTATGTGTGACTACGTTAGTCTGAATCATTAAAAGCCATAGGCTTAGCCTTGTATCTGTCACTTTTAGGAATGGACTAGGAAGCTTACTAGATCCTTGTAGTAGACTCCCTTTTAAAAGAGGTGGGGGTTTTATCAATTAACTCTTCTTTCTTAGTTAACCCCCCACAGTGACCTTACCAGTTCATACGAGTAGGTTTTCCTATTGAACTCGGATCTTGGGATCTCCAGTCAACCGAGTTAGGTTTCCTTCATATAAACTTAGCTTTTCACGGGCTTTAGTCTCATTCCACAACTCAATCTCGCATTAACCCTCAGGTTCTTGGATCCAAGCTATTTTATTTGACTTCGTCAAGTCACAATAGTTTTCAATCGAGATTGGTTGTCCGTGTTTAGTTTAACTCTTAAGTTAACCTTGCATATTGTCACTTTAAAGACTATAACCTTAGGCCATTAGTTGTAGTCTTTGGTTTACAATATACAATTTAAGTGAACACTAATATGCAGCTTAAGTGAACACATCTTCACTATGCCTTTTGTCACTAGATCATTAAACTAATCAATTGGCATTCACATGTTTGCAATATTTACTTTGATTATAAAATCCATATTACTAAACATTCCACATTCTTATATCAAATGCAAGTAACCCCCACATTTAAATGGTATTGGATAACATAAACCAACTTTCGGATCAATTACCATTTTCACATACCCTGAAAGGATTGTTTCTTAAATGGCTTATCCCCCACATTTCTTGCCATTTGATCAAGTTTTGTGACTTTACTTATGACACCAAGCCGGCGATCATGATTAAATCAAGATCCTATCTTTGCATCACGGAGTTCATGAATGCTTAATTGCCAACTATAAAGCTTAGATAAGCTTTTGAGTTAACTCAAGTAAACTACAAAGCTTTAGATGAGCTTTTGAGTTAACTATAGCAACACATGCCCTAGTCATGAACTTTTAGTTGGGCCATAAGTTTTTCATTAACTGTTTGAAACTAAATCTAAGTTTCTTATCTAGGATGAACCTAGAGATTTGAGTTCTCCTCAAGTTATATCATTTCCTTATATTAAATGAAAGTCATCATTTGATTTGTTTCCGTAACTAATTCTTGTGATATGTATGTGAATGTTTCATGTTAATTAGTCTCCATAGAGCACCATAATTAATTAGTACTAGTCTAGCATGCTTTAGACTACAATACTCTAGCATGTGAACAGAAGATGCATCATTCTGATTTTCACAGCCCTAAGAACCAACATCACATACATTCCAACAAGAGTTTCATTTCACGGTTTAGACAAATCATCATCTCAAATCTGCAGTATTTGAGAATGTCTCATATGTATGTTACTCAAACATACAAAACTTCATCATTCATTTAGGAATATGACATCTATGCGCTTGATATCTAGCGCTTCACTACTGACTCATAAAGATTATGACAAAGTCTTATTTAGAGTCGCCTTGGCAAATAACTTGTCATCATACTAGACTGATAACCATAACCTGGAATTCACAGATTCTTATACGCGATGTTCATTGTTGATTTGAAAATATATATACTTAGTATATTATTCATCATGAAGATCACATCTTCTACATAGTTAAATCAACATTGAAGATAATAGACCCATATACATGTACTTCATTTCTCATGATAAATCACATATTACATGTCACTCACGGGTCCGTTTCAATTTATGACAACATATATTTTTTATCATGTGTTACAATTTACACCAAGTAAATTTTCATGATAATATATATGTCTTTATATTTGATGTCTCACTTATGACTACATCGTTAGTCATGATAACAACTCACATGTTGCAGTTGTGCTTCTTGCACTATCCGTTTAAATAGACATCAATTTATTATGCAAGTCATACGTGTTTCGATTTACTTCATTGTATTAACTGCATGTGTTATCCTAAGATATTGAACACATCAATTATACAACATCGAACAAATTAATCCGGCCAAACATGGATTTATTCATCATAATTTAATCGGATATATAAATGATTTCTAACAAATAAAATTATATTGTGTTGCAATCTTCAACACTTTCATCATCTTATATAATGATCACCTTTAGTGATATATACACCATTATAGTTAGTCGATACATCACATCGACTATGATTCCAATAGCACGAGAGCTATTGAAATAATAATTATCCATGACAAGCAATGATCCGTGTCATTTAGTACATTCTTGGAATAAATCCAATGACATCTTTATTTGCATTTTCTAGAGGTACTCCCTCAGTAAAATCGCATGCCATCATATCCTCGTTTCATATTTTGAAACTATATTCTTGAACAGTCACTCAACTGTCCAAATAACAATATGTTGTGTAACTCTTTACTAATCTCAAGTAACAGTATTCGAACAATAAAATATATATAACAACAGCATAAAGTTGTTAAGAACTACTTATTTCAAGAACACAAATTGTATTAATAGTTTATGCAAAACTATTGTTATAATATAATCTAAAACATTTTCCTTAAGGTTTGCAAAATATATAATTACAAAGCCTAGACAACTTTTATTTATCATTTGATTCTAAAAAAATCAAGGTGTCAAACTCTAACTTTGTATATATTTTCCAACTTTCCACAACTCAATGGTTTAACATATTGATTTGAAGTTATACGTTTACACAAAACGTAATAACAACTTGAGATTTTGACATTATTTCTAACCCTCATGTTAGAAATGCAATGTTTACACAAACATCTTCCAAATATGTAATTATTTTATATCACAATATTGAACCAAATGTTTACATAAAACATTTATAACCATATTAGTTCAATCCTATCTAACACTCTTGTTAGATAACTAAACAAGATCTAACGAGCACGTTAGAAACTACATGTTTACATACAATGTATGGTAAGCGGTCTAACACATTTATTAAATATTAACGATTACATAATCGTTTTATATATGTTAATCATCGTAATTAACAAACCGTTTCTAACACACATGTTAGAAGATAAACGATTATAACAAAACTTTTGAACTTTCCGGTTTATATAATAAAAACCACCTCTCACATATCAATTGTTCAAAACATTATTCATAGCATCATAACCATTAAAACCCATTATATCTAAATAGTTATAGATATGAACCATCTCTTAGATGTTAAATCCTTAAATCATTATTCATGATATTCATAACCATTAAAGCTCATTATATCTAAATGGTTATAGAAACATGAACCATCTCTTCATGTTAATAACTCAAATTATTATTCATGTCATTCATAACTATTAAAAGTCATAATTTCTAAATGGTTATAGAAATACAAACCATCTTTAACATACATGAATATCCAACATTCATAAAACACATTGCTTCATATGATTAGTAAACGCTAAACGTTTGTTGGGTATGAAAAGACGTTTACACAAAACATTCTTAACAATTACCAAATTAATATCCAACATTCATGCTAGATAATCAATCGGGTTCTAACGCTCACGTTAGATAATTAGACGTTTATACCAAACGTTAATGTCATGTGGTTCATACACTAAACCGATTCCAACATTATTGTTAGATAACCAAACGTCTATCGAAACGTTTTTGTCATATGGTTTCTTAACTAAACCAATTCTAACACTCTTGTTAGAACACCAAACGTTTACCGAAACGTTTTTGTCGTATGGTTTATTAACCAAATCAATTCTAACACTATTGTTAGAGAACTAAACGTTTACTGAAACGTTTTGTCGTCCGGTTTATTCGTTAAACCCATTCTAACACTCTTGTTAGAATATACACAATTAGCAATCATTTTTTTTTATTCAAGTTAATTGAATTGAACCATTTAAATTGTACCACCAAAGTTTGGATTTAAAATTGTACTCCAATCTATATTGAATCCAAACACAAATTTGTACTAATACACATCATTTCCCAATAAAATATATTTAAAGGATTTTAACTAAAATCTCAAATAGTTTTATATTTTAATCTTTTGTGAACCTAAATCCTTGATAAAAGTTTTAAAATTGTATCAAACAATTTTCATAAAATCTGTTTTAAGTTTGTAGGAAAATAGGTTCATTTTTTAATGAAGTAATCTATGGGAAACTCACTAGTACGTTACTGAGTACAAAACCAAAAGATAAATACATGTTAATAACAAATTACAAATGATACAAACCGATGTGATCAATAAAACATTCATAAAACTTTTGAGTCGTCCACACGTCTAGTGTCATCACCTTCATCTATATGTTCCTTGATGAATATTCTTGTTCTTGACTCCAATTCCGTTAACTGCAAAACTGAGCAAAACAACGTTAATGGTTATGTTGAGGCACGTGTTCAACACGCTTCCCTTAAAACAGATTCCGCGCCTCCTCTAAGACGAACACGTCTGTCTCCCAGGGTACAACAACTTGAACAGTATGTGTACTGCCGGATATGAACCCGCACCCAAGATTCCATTGTATAAGATGTTGTTATGATGTGTGTATGGAAATGATAATAAGTTCATGTTAGATCAAAGAGAACTAATCTCTATGAAAAATGAATATTGTTCTCTCTTCAAGATGAGGCATAAAGCCTACAACTTATAACATGAGGGTGAGTGAAAAGTTTCACTTAATTAGCTACTTTTAATTAGATACTAAAACCTCTAATTAAAATTAATCAAGTGTCATAAAGGACTCTACTCAAGAGTTTTTCTTCAACTCACCATGAATATTATAATTGACTAAATTCCATTTATCATAATTAAATTTATCTAAATTTCCAACAAAGTTGTCCTCAGTTATGCATTATAATCATGTAATTCCCTGTTTATTATTTATTGTTATAATTTTTCTTTCTGTTAACTGAGAAATTTGTAAAAGCTATACAATAAACTTTTGAGTTTGATTAGTTATTGAGAGTTTGAGATCCCAAATAAATAACCGGTTATAACTATGTTTTATTTCTGTGTTTGATTTAGGTTTTTTTTTAGGGGGGTTGTTGCGTGGGTTTAGTTTCAGCGGCTAGACACTAAAGTACACGTAAGAAAAAAACTAAAGAATGTATTTTGGGAAAGGGCCCTAAAATTTTGTTTCGTCTAAGGCCACCGATAAGGTTGAGCCGGCCCTGTTTACAAGTTTGTTCATAAATAAAAAAATTAACAGTTGTTATAAACTTTTAAGTTTAAAGGATACTAGTTTTTTGAACTCCTTATCACAAATTCACAATTAAGCAATAATCAATGATAAAAAAACATATATATAGTTCACGCTAGTTGAAATTAAGTCACTAACCTTTGTTGAGTTTGTTCCTTTTTATAAAGTGCTGGTCAAATTATAGGTTATTTCTCCTTTATCTAAGACTTTTTGAACTTTATATTTATCAAACATGTCGCTATCAAGTTGAAAGCAAAAAAGCTGTAATTTATTATAATATAAAGTAAGTGGATGGCTTGAAAGATTGAATTACATGAAGTGTTCAACTTCAGATTTAGAGGTCAAGGTTCAGGTTCAAGGTTCAAGGTTCGTTTGTGGAGTTGTGGAGTGTCTCGCAACGCACGCATTACACATGATTGATTAGGATTTAATTTTTAGTTTTTATTTACTTTATTATTTTACTAGTTTAGTGTTCGTGCCACACTTGAAAACATAACAATTAGACGGTGATTTTAATGATATTCATGGCCACTTTAAATCTTTTTCTTGAATATCAGTTTTACTCCAAGGGTGTTATAGTCACTTTAAGCTGAATTAAATGAGTGGAGTCGATAAAATCACCGGTGTAAATTAAAAATGAAAGAAATCATAAAGGTTTTGAACCGAAAACTTAAAAAATAAGTTACTGGACTGAAATAACAATTCTAACTAAAACACAAGGATCGAAATAGTAGTAATCTACTATATAATAGTATACTATAATTATTACGGGTGAAAATCTGAGACGATATTCGGAGCGATATTTTGACAGTCATGATATGCAGACATGTTTGATATCGATAAATACTCTAAATTATTATTATTATTATTATTATTATTATTATTATTATTATTATTATTATTATTATTATTAACTTGTTTACCTCATGATTGAATGTTATAGGAGATCGGGTTCTGGATGAATGGGTGACGTTAAACAAGTACGAAAGACTTATTATGGTCATTTAATGAGTTATAACGAATAAATGATTATTGTAATAGTTAAAGATTTGGTTTTATGATTGTTAGAAACGTGTGGAAACAACTTGTAACGGTTAAAAGTAAATGAAACCGAGTTTTAGGTCAAACTAACTGTCGAAGACCCCGAGAATCTCGCTCAGGATCCTGGGAATTTCGGAATATGGCCGAAGATATCGGAGGACTTAGTTGATATAGCTAGGCTTAGCTATAAAATGAGGCTTTGTTGATCGACTTTAATTAGGGACAGAGCACTCTCTCATTCTCTCTGCTACTTACTTCTTCGCACTTACGCTCACAAATTCATTATTGCAACACTATAGTTCGATCAACAGTAGCTCTCGATTTGTATTTCATTGTTGTATTAATAAAAAAAACAGAGGTAAACTGACTTCCGTCAACTCCTGAGGTTTTATGCCGACAATCTAACAAAATCAAGGGTTTTCCTCGTACGCGACTATGTTTATTGATGCTTACTTTATACTTTTACGTTGCAATATCCTAAACTGTATTTCTGTTCTAAGAACTATTTGGCACGGTATCCTCTTTTTACACTTGTTACTTCAACACTAAGTCACTTATTATTATCTTTTAAATCATTTTCTAAAAGTATTTAACCTTATTTTACTAATCTAATCATTCAAATAACTTGATGATGTTAATTATCTCTAAACTTTCATTAAAAAAAGTTAAAAATATTTATCTATAAAAGAGGTTGTTTGGGATTGCTAATTAAATCTCCTTCTATACCAAACACTTTTATCCTCTTTATAATTTTTTTAAAAATTAATAAATTATAAGTAAGCAAAGCCACTAAATAAAATTATTTTATTTTATAACAAGTTGCAAGCCAAGATATATACGAACCTATGAAGAGAAATAATACATTGATCCAATCTAGCTATCAATTAACAATAGTTTTAGTAGTATCCATCGATGGATGAGTTACCGGTGATGATGACAGTGGATCTTGACCTTGATGGTTTCGATCAGTTCGACCCTAACCCTTCGCTCTCGTTTATTTTATCACCATCCCAACAGTGTTTATCTCCTCTGTGGGATTTTTCCGATGACAATGAACTCAACAACGGTGACGATACACGCCCCACCTTCACCTCTTCTCACCTACTTCTTTCAGGTTAGTTAAGATTAATATTTGATCTACTTTAAACTAATTAATTTTACCACTATACACGGTTAATTTGATTTCGATCGATCGGAATTAGTTTTCAAATATATAATTGATGCTATTTTTAATTTAGTTTTTCATATATCCATATTTCAAAACGAATATGTTTTCAAAGCGAAAAATAAATAATTGTTGGCTGGCTATATTCGGACACTAGTCGATTGGTGGCTTAGAAATCTTGTAAATTGTAATACAATACAAGCTAGTGGGTCAAGGAACTTATAGATATGCAATCTAGATCAGAATAACGGTTACTTCCCGTCTCATTACAAGTATCTATATTTTTTTTTTCTCATTTTTTCAAGTGTGTGCTCATTTTTAAAATTTATTGGTTAATTTCTAAATTTACCCTTATATTAAAACATAAATATAACATAATCAAACAATATAATGTACCTACATAATATTTATTGTCTAGATGTATTATTATCAAATGACAAGCTAAAAAACCAATTATTTAATATGCAAAATCTGTGTTTTTTAAACCAAAACACTTTTAATGAGTTAGAGTGAGAAGAATATTATATACCATGTACGTTAGATACCCGAACCTCAAGTTTAGAACCGGCCAAATATTTGTCCGGTTCTCTATTAAAGAATTTTGTTCTTTTTTGTGTTTTATTAAAAAAACTTAGCCACGTGTTTTTAGTTATTTTTCTTATTAGTATTATATTATCGTTTTCTCAATAACAACTAATTTTATAAAAGTTTTGGACGTCAAATTTTCACGGTTTAAACGACACCGCTAGCGTGTGTCTTATACACGTAGTGTTTTCTTTATCGTGAAGAATATAAATAAATTTTTTTATGGAGAATTATTATATACCATGTACGTTAGATACCCGAACCTCAAGTTTAGAACCGGCCAAATATTTGTCCGGTTCTCTATTAAAGAATTTTGTTCTTTTTTGTGTTTTATTAAAAAAAACTTAGCCACGTGTTTTTAGTTATTTTTCTTATTAGTATTATATTATCGTTTCCTCAATAACAACTAATTTTATAAAAGTTTTGGGCGTCAATTTTTCACGGTTTAAACGACACCGCTAACGTGTGTCTTATACACGTAGTGTTTTTTTTATCGTGAAGAATATAAATAAATTTTTTTATGGAGAATTATTTTATTAAAACATCTTACAAATAGGTTGGTTAAAAATTTAGAACATGTTAAAACAAGCTAAAGAAATTAAATAAAAAAAAGTTCTATTGAAATACCACAAATAAAAGTTTTCAAAAATTTTTTATAAAAAAGTTTGAAAAATAATAAAAGTATTACTGGAAATTTTTTTAAATTCCTTTTGAAAGACATTTTCAAAAGTTAAGTGAAATCATTTCTAAAAGATTTAAAAACTTTTTTTTATATAAAAGTTCATTTAAAATTACATTTATAAACTAATCAATGAAGATAGTAGTGAGAAAGAAGTAAGTTTTAAAAACTATATCATTATGGTAAATATTTTTCCAAATACACCTTATTTGTAAATTATTATTAGAACTACACCATTTTGGTAAAAAAAATCATATTTAATCTTATTGATTTTGTGGGTCTGGTATGCATATTATGTTTTGTTTAGTACAACTAACTCACACATCCTCTAAATGATGTAAAAATGTTTTGTGTTTGTCTTTGCACTTGATACAGATAACCAGGATCAAGTAACCAGAAAACAATTAAACACTGATATTTCAATGCCACTTTTGGAGGTTAACCCACCAGAAAATCAAGATGTAACGTGTCTTATCAAGGAAAGAATGACAATGGCACTTCGTTACTTTATAGAACTAGGTGAAAAACAAGTTCTAGCTCAGGTTTGGGCTCCGGTTAAGAACAAGGGTGGTCGTAATGTGCTTACAACATCTGGTCAACCTTTTGTCCTTGACCCAAACTGCACCGGGCTTCATCAATACAGAATGGCTTCTTTAATGTACACATTATCCCTTGATTGTGAAACTGGCGAAGCTCTTGAAATTCCAAGTCGGGTTTTCAGACAAAAGCTCCCAGAATGGACTCCGAATGTGCAATATTATTCAGATAAAGAATACCAAAGGCTTAATCATGCTTTGAGTTATGATGTTCGTGGAACCTTAGCCGTGCCTGTGTTTGAACCTTCTGGGCAGTCATGTGTTGGTGTTATTGAGTTGATATTGACTTCACAGAAAATAAATTATGCTCCTGAGGTTGATAAACTCTGCAAGGCACTCGAGGTTGGTTGTCCCATATGCTTCTTTATATGCTTATTGTTGAAACAACGTGTCTAAATATGGAGATAATATGTCTAAACATGGAGATTAACTCTAAACCACCTTATGATGGTTGTAACTTCCTTGTCTTGAGTCTTGGATAGCCCGGGCCTGCAAAACGAACAACCGTGAGCTCACCACAGGAGGAGGGGGCCTCCTGTGATCCACCTCCGGCGTGAGAATCAGTCGAGATGTTATCGGAAAATATGTAAGTGAGTGAAGAGTAAAGAGAGTGAAGTATGAGATGATCCTTTACCTGAGGGATGAACCCTTTTTATAGCCGGATGGACCTTCTTTTGGAGATCCCGGGGATAACGACGTTTTGCCCAGTCTAATGACCCTGACATCGTTATCCCGGGCTGAACCTTTATGATGGCGACACTTTTTACCTTTTTGGTATAAGTCTTCCTTTTTGTCTTTTACCTTGCATCATTCTGCAGTCTCTTTGTCTTATGCTACTTTGCCTTTTAAGTGATAAGTGGGGTAAACCCTCTTCTCCAAGGAAAACCTGCGCTGCTGCTCTTTTCCTAATATGTTTGTCCTTATCCAAGAATGTTCTGGATAAGGAATCTTTTCACGAGCTCCTTTGTTTATGGACTGCTTCTCGTTACAGGTCCCGTGCATTTAGCCCGGGCTTAGGCCGAATCTTGATATCTCTGCTTTGTTTGCCCGGGCGCGGTTAGTATGTGATTACTGTAATATTTATGTGTTACGTCATCAGCCCCCCAGTCAGATATGAATTGATTCTCTTTGCATCAATCATCTTCTGACTTATTTTCTAGTCGGGACTGGGCTGTGAGCCCAGCCTTCCTTTTGTGTTTGTTTTTTGACGGTTTCTTTTTGCGGTTTTCGAGGTTATTTTGTCAGCAGTTACAGCTATGTTAGGCGGCGTGATGTGACCTCTCCATCCGTTACTTTTTCTTTTGCTGGTTTAAATATTTCAACCAACCTTCTTTCATTTTTACTTCTCAATTTCTCCTCCCTGGCCTTTCATTCGCCGATCAGGTTAGTTTCTTCTCTTCGTCTTTTTTCATGGGTTCTCGTTCTGACATAACCCTTCATAAGTGTCATACTAGTTCCTATGATTTTTCTGTGTTTTGCTCGAAATATCATTTGCCTGTCGTGTTTGAACCGACGCTTCCCTCCTCTGATGACACGGTCGTTGATTGTCCTTCTGGTTTCACCCCTCTGTACACCAAATACTTTGATTTTTCGAACCTTAGGCTTCCTTTATCTGGGTTTTTTCTCAATGTCTTGGAGTCTTATGCCTTGAGTTTGTATCAATTGGCCCCGTATGGAGTTAGCAAAATAACCCAGTTTGAAATAGCCTGTAAGGCTTTGGATATCCCACCCACTGTTGGGTTGTTTAGAAAATTTTTCTGTTTGGCCAGGAATGGTGACTGGTTTACCATTCAAAAGCACAAAGACCCAGCCCCATATTGTATGCACCCCGGGAATCCGACCCTGAAGGGCTGGAAAGATCATTTTTTCTGGGTGAAATCTTCAATCGTTCCTTTCCGTATGCCCAAACGTGGCCCCAATAGTTCTCTCAAAGACCACCCCCTGATTGACTCTAGCTTTATTCAGGAGCATTATGATCTTCTATGTTCTAACCCTACTCACATTCGACCTTTTCCTGATGGGGTTTTGGTCTTGGCTGGTTTGAGCGGCGTTTGGGAGTCTGTTGACACCCTTCCTTCGCTTAAGAAACTAGTTGATGGTATGGTTTTGCCCTGTTTCGCCTATTTGCGATTTATGCTTGTTTTTTGTTGCTTATTTTCTTTGCTTTTTTGCAGGTTCTACCATGAGTCTTTTGTCGTTTATGCAGTTGGAGACTAATGCTGATGTGGAGGTCATATCCCGGCCTCGGGAGGAGGGGGAAGGTACCGCCACATCTATTCATGCCCAAACGGTGTTTCAAGGTGGTGATTATTTGAGTATTCTTGCTGATGATTCTGAACAAACTCCTACCCAGACCGAGGACTCTTCTTCCAAGAAAAAGGGGAAAAGAGTTATTACTGGTGACACAGCGTCCACCCGGGGTGGTGCCTCTAAGCGTGTTCGCAACAAGGGTGTTGTTATTTCTGATTCTCCCCCTGCTGAAGCTGGGCGTATTTCATCCAAAAGGAAATCTTCTTCCTTGGTTGCCACTGGAAAGCGGCTTCAAACAACTCAGAAAGGTGTTGAAGATGCTTCCTTTACCCAGTCGGCTCAAGAAGCTATGGCTGTCAAGCCTTCCTTTGTTGTTCCATCCTCTGCCCGGCCTTTTAAGCCTCCTCGTGATGAAGGTTCATCTAGCGATCCCCTTGATGGCTTTGACAACGAGTTGGATCCCGACTGTGCTGACTTACCCTTTAAACCTGAGTGGGATCTGCTTAATAAGGATGTTTTTTCTGACCCTGCTATTTGTTTGAAAGTGGTGCAGAATTTTGCCACTCCGGGGCAGCAGCTGGTGGCTGCCCGGATGGACACTTCTTCTTTACAAAGTGGTATGATTCAGCAGTGGGCGACTATGGGCAGTTTGATGAGTGAAGGCTTTCAGCGGTGGAATTCGTTTGTTGGCTTTGTTGATCGTTGTCAAAAGAAAATGACTATTATGAGTAACAAAATGAAACGTGACAGTGAGGCTTTGGACCGCTTGGAGTCTGAAAAGCTAGACTTGATTAAACAGAAAGGGAATGTTGAAACTGAACTTCTTGATGTCAGGCTGTGGTATGAAACTAGGGAACATGAGTTTCAGGATGAGATGACTTCTGCTCGCAAGAAGCTTGATCAAGATATTGCTGATCTGGAAGCTCTACGTTTGTCCTTTCAGGAGGAGAGAAACAAGTTTAAGATTGATGAGGTCAAAGTTAAGTCCAAAATCATGCAGCTTATCGTCAAGAATGATGATTTAAACGCTGAGGTTGAGCGACTTCGTTCTGAGAGGAAATGGTTATTTCAGGAGGGATTTAAACTTGTTGTTGACAGATTGCAGGGAAGTTCGTATTATCGCTCCTTGCTCGGGGCTATGCAGCAAGCTTCTCATCGTCTGGGCCTCTCTGTTGGTTTGGAAACGGGGTATTTGTGTTGTGATCAGGGCAAACCCATGAAACAGCTGTCATTCTACCGCCCAGATGCCCAACAGGTTTTTAATAAATCTGTTGAAGATTTTAAAAATGCTAAGTACCCTTTTCTTGATGCAGTTGCTTCCTGTTTTGACAAGCCAATATCTGTCCTCAAGGATCTTTATCCGACCCATGCTAGCAGTTCTAGTTTTACCTCGCCGAGCAGCCGAGCCAGCCTCGAGACCCCTTCAGCCAATGTGGCCCGGTCTCTCTCCCCTCTGCCAACTGTTGATGCCCATGCCCTGGCCGGGAAAGATGTCTCCTCACCTGGGCTAGCTGATCCCGCTGCCCAGCCTATAGTTGCTGTTGAGGACCCTGCTCAAGCCGCTGATTCAGCCCGGGAGGTGGATGCTGAAATGATAGATGCTGTGGCGGCAGATGCTGCTGATGCCCCGGGTGCCTTGGAGTCCCTCTCTGTCGCTCCCAGTTCAGGTAAATCTGCTGATGTTTGATCTTGTCAATGCCCGGGGGATGCCCCTTAATGGGTTTGTTATCTTTGAACAATATTTACTATTTCTGTCTGTTTGAACAATATTTTCTATGTTTGATCCGGGGAACGCCCCGTTTGATTTGTTTTGTGGTGACCCGGGAAATGCCCCTGACGGGTTTGTTATCACCTTTTGTGACTCGTACTTTGCTACTCGTGATTTGTACTTTTGTTTGTTATCTTTGCTGGTGCCCCGGGGAATGCCCTTAATGGGCTTGTTCTGACCAGTCAAAGGTTTACTCTGACTATGCCTGCTTTAATGATGATGTTTGCGACATGTTTTTATTGCCTTTCAGATGTATGCTTATCTTTAGGCTTTGTATTTTTTGACAAGAATTCTTGGTTTTGTTGGGGTAGGTCAAGGCCGGATCCCCTTAGTTGATTGTATGAGTAGGTCAAGGCCGGTACTCGTTATTTAGCTTGAGGGTTGCAAATCCTCAGCTGTTTTTATCACATTTTTGTCAGTATTAAACTGATTGTGAGTGACGAAAAATATCGTTTTGGTTGGGCCATTTAAGGACCCTGTTAGATTGGTCATGAATTTTCACTAACTTCGTAATTCATTAAAAAGATTTTGAAGTACATTTTTCCAGGGATGTGTCCCTCTGTTTTACACGTAGAATTTTCTCAAGTTCGATATATGCCAATGTCTTGGCAGCATCTTTCCTTCCATGTCCTTCAATTTGTAGGACCCTTTCCTGTGTGTCTCTGCCACTTGATAGGGTCCCTCCCACTTGGGTCCCAATTTTCCGGTGCTTTCTTGCCTGCTTGCTTCGTTTTTCCTTAGGACCAGTTCCCCCGGGTTGAAGAACTCATGGCGTACCCTGGTGTTGTAGTATTTTTCCACCTGTTTTTTGTATTTCGCTTCCCTGATGCTTGCTTGCTCCCTGACTTCTTGGCTCAGGTCCAAATTCAAGCATATTTCTTTTTCATTTTCGCTTTCTTCGAAGCTACTGCGTCTGGATGTAGCTATCCCTATTTCTGCCGGTATCATGGCTTCTGACCCAAAAACCAGGCTGTACGGGCTTTGCCGATTACCTGTTGTTGGTGTCGTTCTGATTCCCCATAACACGCTTGGGAGTTCTTCAAGCCATGATTCCCCGTTCTTTGTCAGTCTTGTTTTTAGCCCTTCCAGGATGCTCCTGTTCATTCTCTCGGCCTGGCCATTTGCCTGTGGATGGGCCACAGAAGTGAAAATTTGTTTCACCTGTAACCCTTCACACCATTCCCTGAATGCACCTTCGGCGAACTGCTTTCCATTATCTGTGATTATTGCCCCAGGGAGGCCATACCGGCATACAATGTCTTCCCAAAAGAATTTTAGCACCTGCTTTCCTGTTATTGAGGATAGGGCCCGCACCTCGGGCCATTTTGTGAAGTAGTCGACTGCAACTATCAGGAATTTGACACCTCCGTTGGCCTTTGGGAAAGGACCTATGATATCCATCCCCCATTTGTGAAATGGCCAAGCAGAAGATATGGTGACTAAGTTGTTTTTTGGCATATTTTTGATTGGCGCGTGTAACTGGCATGCTTCACATCTTCTTATTTCTTCTACACAGTCTTTGTGTATTGTTGGCCAGAAGTAGCCCAAGTTCATTATCTTTGCTGCCACGGTTCTTGGCCCGGCATGTGCCCCACAAATACCACTATGTACTTCTCTGATTATGTAATTGCTTTGGACCGGGCCAACACATCTGAGCAATGGCGCCAAATAGGATCTTTTGAATAACTTTCCTTCCTGCCAGATGTAATTTGTCGATTTTGCTCTTATTTTTCTTGCCTCTTCTTCATCTTCAGGTAAATAGCCTGTGGTTAGAAAGTTCCTGACTGGGGTCATCCAGTTTGGTTCTTCCTCAGCCACGACGTCTTGTATTTCTTTTTCCCTGATTGACTTTTTCTTTACCACTTCAACGAGCACCTTTTTTGTTAGGTGTGCAAATGCCAACGATGCCAGCTTGCTTAAAGCGTCTGCTCGTTTGTTCTGAGTTCTTGAAATTTGTGTGAGACTACATTTTGCGAAGCTTTTTTGCAACCTTTTTACCTGGGCTAAATATAGCTGCATTGCGGGCTCTTTAGCCTCATATGTACCATTTACTTGGTTTGCGACCAGTAAAGAGTCCACATATATCTGAACAACGGCCACCTTTAACTTGATAGCAATTCTCAGCCCGGCCAGGAGTGCCTCATACTCTGCCTCATTGTTCGTGCTTGGAAAATCAAGCCTGAGGGCATAAGTCAACTCGACGCCACGTGGGTCGATGAGTATGAGCCCGGCCCCGGAGCCTTCTGCGCTTGATGCCCCGTCAGTATACAGTCGCCACTCATCCGGGCCATTCACTTGGTCTTCTACCTGTATGTCATTGACCTCTTTCGTGGGTGACTCTATTAAAAAATCAGCCAGAACTTGCCCTTTAATTGCCGTCCTAGGCATGTAGGTGAGCTCGTGTTCGCCCAGCTCTACTGCCCATTTGGCCAGTCTACCCGAGATTTCGGGTCGGGATAGCACGTCTTTTATAGGTAGGTTTGTAAGTACCTGGACCTTGTGTGCCTGGAAATATCGTCGTAGCCTTCTTGTCGTATGTACTAAGGCTAAAGCTGTTTTCTCTATGGCTGTGTATTTTACCTCGGCTTCTTTTAATGCCCGGCTTACAAAATATACTGGGAATTGGGCCCCTTTTCGTTCCACTATTAACACTGAGCTTACTGACTCATTCCCGGTGGCTAGGTACAATGACAGTTTTTCCCCGGGCTGAGGAGCAACTACAGCCGGGATGGCTGCCATGTATTTTTTCATGTCCTGAAACGCTTGTTCTGCTTCCGGGGGCCAAAAGAACTCTTGCTTGCTAGTGCACCCTTTTAATGTTCTGAAAAATGGGAGTGATCGTTCTGCTGACTTGGAGAGGAAACGATGTAGGGCTGCCAATCTACCATTCAGGCTTTGAACTTCCTTCTTCGTACTTGGAGATTTCATTTCGAGAACTGCTTTTACTTTGTCGGGGCTTGCCCGGATATCATGTTTTCCAATGACATGCCCCAGGAACTTTCCTTCTTTGAGGCCGAAAGAACACTTGCCCTGGTTGAGCTTCATGTTGATGTTTCGGAGATTTTGGAAAGTTTCTTCGATGTCAGCTATCATTTGTTCTTCGTCTTGACTTTTTATGACTAGATCGTCTACATAAGCTTCCATATTTCTACCGAGTTGGCTACCAAAAGTTTTGTCGATTAGCCTTTGGTACGTGGCCCCGGCGTTTTTGAGACCAAATGGCATCTTCTTGTAGCAATAAATTCCACTAGTTGTGTGGAAAGCCGTCTTTTCCTCATCCTCGGGCTTCATCTGCACCTGGTGATACCCTTTATAGGCATCCAGAAAACATTTTAGGCTGTGGCCTGTCAAAGAGTCTACCTTGAGGTCAATCTCTGGCAGGGGGTAACAGTCTTTGGGACATGCTTTGTTAAGATCCTTGAAATCTACACACATCCTCCAGGTCCCATCATGTTTACGAACCATCACCGGGTTGGCGACCCAGGTTGGGTATTTCACTTCCTTCATTATGCCAGCCGAGACAAGTTTGTCGACCTCTGTTCTGACTGCATGGGCCCGGTCTTGAGCTAAACCCCTCTTTTTCTGCACGACTGGGGTGTGACCCCGAGGAATGTTAAGAGTATGTTCTGCGATGTATCTGGGGACACCAGTCATATCGGAGGGCGACCATGCGAAAACATCCGTGCTTGCTCGCAACAGACTTACCAACTTTCTCAGCCCGCTTTCTGTCAGTTCTCTACCAACGCATACTGTTTGGTCAGGATGGTCTTGATTGATGACCACCCTTCCCTCCCCCGGGCCTACTTCTTCTATCTCTGTAAGGTTGATGACCAACTGTTCCCGGGGAGGTCTGAGGGTGAATACCCCAGCTTTTGATGGTATTTTCACCATACCATGTGCTGTAGACACCACGGCGAAGAAGGCGCTGATCCCGGGCCTGCCGATTATTACGTTGTATCTTGACGGTGATCGTACCACAATAAAGTTCAACATCTCCGTTCTCTCGAAGTTTCCTTGGCCCAGGCTAACTTTCAACTTTATTTCCCCGATGGGCTGAACTGTTTCCCCCGAGAAACTTATCAAAGGCGATTGGGATGCGACCAGCCTTCTTTGCAAATCTTCGTCAAGCCTTAAGAAACAGTGTTCGTACATGACCTCGCTAGAGCTTCCCCCATCTAGGTACACCCTTTGTGTGGTGTGACCTTCGATGTCAGCTTCTATTATTACTGGCGAAGTCATTGATCTCCCGTGCCGCAAGGGCGGGAAGCTTATCTTCTTTTTGGCCCATCTAGGGATCGGGCGCATGCTGGGCACGCGTTCTGTAGCCCGTGTTGAAGAGCCGGACACCATCATTATCTCCTTCCCTTTCTTTCGGTCTTTCTCTTTCTCTCCTTCTTTGGAATATTGCTTTTTTCCCTTCAGATCTTTTATTAAGTGCGCTAGTTCTCCTGACTTTACAGCGGCCTCTATTCTCTTCTTCAACTGGAAACAGTCATTAGTGTAATGACCTGTTCCCCCATGAAAATCACAATACTTGTGGGAGTTTTTGTCGTCTACAGCCTTGGGCAAGGGCCTTGGAGGCTGGAAGCTAAACCTTGCCTCTTCTGTCGCCAATATTTCCTGTGGTGATTTGATCAAAGCTGTAAATTGATCACTTTTCACTTTTTCATCGTGATCATTTCCCCTGGTCCTTGAGTGTGGCGATCTATCATAAGGCCTTCTAGACTCGTGGCCATGATTTTGAGACCGCCTTTCCACAAACGGTTGGAAACGGGAAGGTTTTCCTTGGGGCGAATCTCTCCATCCCGAACTTCTTCCCTTTTTGGCCGTGTCTAGGCTTTGAGCCGCTTCTTTCCCCCTTATGAATGATTCCGCCCTTTCCATGGCCTCCTCCATGGTTTTGGGTATGTGGCGGTTCAAATCTTCGATCAGCTGGCGGGGCCTTACCCCGTGTATAAAACCAGATATCCTCATCTGTTCTGTTGCCCCGCCTATGCTTAAACCTTCCAGCTTGTACCTTTCCATGAAGGCTCTGAGGTCTTCATCGTCTCGTTGCTTTATGTTGTGCAATTCGACGGGGTCTCGAGTGTATCTTTTCTGCTGCATGAAGTTAGCTTGGAAGCTTCTCTTTAAATCTCTGAAAGAGTCTATACTACCGGGTGGTAGACTGTTAAACCATAGCCGGGCTGGCCCGGACAGGGTTTGTGCAAACATATGGCACCAGATGGGCATCGACCATTGCTCCACCTTTGCCGCCCCGGTGAACAACTCGAGATGGTCGTCGGGGTCTCCGAGACCATCATAGGTTTTAACATTTGCTGGCATCTTTGTTTTTGGTGGGAACTTGAAGTTTGCTATTCTTTGCGAGAACTTTGAGCCATCCTCTGGCATGTATGGTCGGGATAAGTCATCGTCCAAACCTTCTAGGTTTTGGGCTGGTGCAACCGAGACCAACGGCTGAGTATACGAGAACTGTGGTGCTTGCCAAGGGTAGTTATGGTACGGATACTGGTAATGATTTAAGCTTGGGTTAAAGGATATGGGAACAATGGGCTGAGTGTAGTTTGGCATTGAAGGTTGTAAACCCATCTGAAGTTGTTCGGGGATATACCCCTGGCTAAACTGAAAAGCCATGGCTTGACTTGCCAACCACTGGTTCACTTGATTTTGATACAGCTCGGGGTATGTGGCCGGGAGTATCGGGCCCGGCATGGACGTAGATACTGGCGTTGCTACAAATGCTTGTGATTCTTCCCGGGGAGCGTTGAGAAGTCCCAAGGAGGCATGCATCACGTTATGGGGCTCTGGGCCCGGATTCACTTCTTGAGGAGGGCCAGGAGTTAACGTCACGCTGGGCTCTTCGTCATAGGCCAGACGCACTCTGACTCCTCTTAGCCGTTCCTCCTGCACATAGTCGTCAATAAGTTCCTGGAGACGTGAGAAGTTTTCTCGAACCCCTTCAGGGGTGAGTTCAATCATGTCTGAGATGATTGGAGGAGGATCTGGCGACCGGGCGTTCATGTCTCCTTCCATGGTTGGAGTACTGGTTCCAGCCATGATAAGACACCTGTGTAATCAACAAAACAAAAACCAAGTTTAGTATGGACTCATCCAATACTGAAACCTTAACATGAGGCGCATCTCTAAGTGTTTTATACTTAGATCGGCCCCACGGTGGGCGCCACTTGTTGAAACAACGTGTCTAAATATGGAGATAATATGTCTAAACATGGAGATTAACTCTAAACCACCTTATGATGGTTGTAACTTCCTTGTCTTGAGTCTTGGATAGCCCGGGCCTGCAAAACGAACAACCGTGAGCTCACCACAGGAGGAGGGGGCCTCCTGTGATCCACCTCCGGCGTGAGAATCAGTCGAGATGTTATCGGAAAATATGTAAGTGAGTGAAGAGTAAAGAGAGTGAAGTATGAGATGATCCTTTACCTGAGGGATGAACCCTTTTTATAGCCGGATGGACCTTCTTTTGGAGATCCCGGGGATAACGACGTTTTGCCCAGTCTAATGACCCTGACATCGTTATCCCGGGCTGAACCTTTATGATGGCGACACTTTTTACCTTTTTGGTATAAGTCTTCCTTTTTGTCTTTTACCTTGCATCATTCTGCAGTCTCTTTGTCTTATGCTACTTTGCCTTTTAAGTGATAAGTGGGGTAAACCCTCTTCTCCAAGGAAAACCTGCGCTGCTGCTCTTTTCCTAATATGTTTGTCCTTATCCAAGAATGTTCTGGATAAGGAATCTTTTCACGAGCTCCTTTGTTTATGGACTGCTTCTCGTTACAGGTCCCGTGCATTTAGCCCGGGCTTAGGCCGAATCTTGATATCTCTGCTTTGTTTGCCCGGGCGCGGTTAGTATGTGATTACTGTAATATTTATGTGTTACGTCATCACTTATCATCCCAACAACATCTCTAAAGTTATATAATAGTTTGAACGCGATAATTCAAAGTAACATATCCTACTTGAATAGTGAAATAAGTATTATTTGAACGATATTGCTCTGACTTTTATACATCCTTGCATCAAACAATCCGTTTCTGCAGGCGGTAAATTTGAAAAGTTCAAATATACTGGATCTTCCGAATACACAGGCAAGTAGTAAGATGATATAATAGCTAATTCTGTGTTCTTTTCTCTATATTATTCTCAATATGTACCTAGTGTTTTCTGCAACACAGATATGTAACAAAAGTCGACAACAAGCCCTAGCTGAAATCCTGGAGGTAATAGCAGCGGTCTGTGAGACTCATAATCTCCCGCTGGCTCAAACGTGGGTACCATGCAGACACAAAAGTGTCCTAGCCTATGGTGGTGGGTTCAAGAAAAGTTGCAGCAGTTTTGATGGAAGTTGTATGGGTCAAGTATGTATGTCAACAACTGATGTAGCCTTTTGTGTTGTTGATGCTCACATGTGGGGATTTCGTGATGCTTGTGCTGAACATCACCTACAAAAGGGTCAAGGGGTAGCTGGTCGGGCCTTTGCAACCCGTAGCTCGTGTTTTTGTGAAAATATAACACATTTTGGAAAAACAGAATATCCGTTAGTACATTATGCCCGTTTGTTTGGGTTAGTTGGATCTTTTGCAATTTGTTTGAGAAGTAGTCACACGGGTAATGACGATTAATATTGCTCCTGGTCAAGAAATAGGGGAAGATGGTAGCTTTGTTGAAATTATCCGTAGTCGTAACATTGATTCAGGTATAATATTGATTAGGGGACCGAATGAAATAAATGAAAATTGTGGTAAATCGGAGGCTGTTGAAACAGTCAATAAATCAGAAAGAAAACAAGGGAAAGCTGAGAAATCAATTAGTTTTGAGGTTCTTCAACAACATTTTGCAGGAAGTCTTAAAGATGCTGCAAAGAATCTTGGTGGTACGTATGCTTATACATCTTTGTTAGTCAACTTCCATTATACGTCGACAAGAAGTTGTTGTTAAAACAATATTATTATTGTTGTTGTTATTGTTGATTTTGTAGTTTCCCTAACTGCAATTAGACGAATATGCCGACAACATGGGATCTCAAGGTGGCCTTCTTGTAAGATTAACCAGGTTAATTAACAGCTCACTTATAATGCTAAAACATGTGGTGCCTGATTTTTTTATTTTGAAGATCTACCCCTACTTTAATTTCTTTATATTACTAAGATTGCATTGAGCTAAAATCAGCTGAATGCGACTATGAAGATGTGAAGTATTATGGTGCGCATTATGCTCCATCCATATGATAGTTTCATCTCCTTGCTAAGTACATTTAATCTCTATTTCTCTTTGCAGGAAGCTGGTCAGAATTCGTTTCATGCAAAAGAACTTATACCCTATACGGTGAGGTTACGAAACAAAAAAAGTTTACGCACATTATGATTGTTTATGCTTCAAGTACATTGCTACTTGTTTGAGCAACAATAACTTAAATCTTCAATTAAGTAGTTGTATCATAAAATTGTATTTCATATATAACTGTTAAAAGACTGATTCTTTACTGTTTGAATTTTGATATTTGTATATACTTTACATTTGTAAAACAGATGATAAATGGTCTCAAACATGTAAAGAACAAAATTGAAGAGGCATTAAAGATCATTTGTGGATCGCATAACTTAAGTCTAGCTCAAGTTTGGATTGCTTATGGAGATGAAAATAACGTGCCTTTTGCGTCTTCCTTGGAGGACCCTGAAATAAAACAAATGTTAGCACTCAAACTGACTGGTTATCTTAATACTATACGTCCAGGACCGTCTTCTTGGAATCTTGAGGAATACTATAGTTTGTGTGATATAGTTTCACGGGAAACCGGGGAACTTGCTTTGCAGACACTTCAAGATTATGAATCGCACTATGTTTCTAAGTTTTTTCCTGATTATCTGGTGTCACATGATATGCTATTGGATTTGGCATCGGAAGATCTTGAAATTAGTGCTCTTATGATATGCTTGAGAAGTAATGACACCGGTGATTTTGATTATGCGTTTGAGTTCATATGGCCAAAGCATTCAAACTATGTTATCTTGTTGGAGGCCCTACTCTTTACGTTAAAAAGGTGTTTGCCAGGTTTCAAGTTTGCTTCAGGCGCAGAACTAGGTGAAGAATTAGATGTCATTGTTGTTGAGAGTTCAACAGACACCGAAGACAATGAAACTAGTGAAACCGAAAAGTTCAAGATTTTTCAAGGGAAAAGATCATTACCAATGCCAAAAGCACCGGAAGAAAGAAAGAAACCAATGGCTTCGGACTACATAGCACCTTCAAAGGAAAAATGCAAGACAGCTACAATCTTATTACCTCGCAAACTCATTGAGAAACAATTTGGGAAAACCATGAAAGAAGCTGCTAAAAGCCTTAATGGTAATAAGAATTTTCTCTTTTAAAATCACAAGTTTTAAGAACTACAATACCAAAAATTTCTTTTACCGCACTTTCATCTACGAAACATCTAAGAAATCGCCTTTTTTGATATTGTGTTGTAGTTTCTTTATCTACATTGAAACGCAAGTGCAACGCTCTTGGCATCTCAGAGTGGCGAGGACCAAATTCATTGAAGAAAAAGGCAAATGATCCATACATTATTCAAACTGACACAAATGAAGAAGATAGTGGAGCAATTCAGGACTCATCAGTTATGAACAAAAATTCCTTGAGCATAAAAGTAGAGCATGGAGATGATATGCTTAAATTCCGTCTCCCGATCTTGCAAGCAACCTTTATAACTGTGGAGAAGAAATTGGTATGAGGCTAAAGTTAAATGTGGGGACTTATAAGCTCAAGTACCTTGATGAAGATGGAGATTGGATGTCTTTAATATCAGATGAAGGTATGGATGATTGCATCAAGATTTGGAGAAAATTAGATCGAATGACCGTTCGTTTGCGTGTGCTGCCATCTACACAACCAGTATCCGATCCTAGTGGTTTTTCTACATGAAACGTTGCTATGGGCAAGCCTGGCAGCTTGTAATCTATATAATACTTGGGTTGTTTATGAGGGTCATCAGATTTGTGTATGAATGAATGAGACGATGAAGACGATTGTGAATTGATTGTTTGCATCATTGAACGAAGTTGAGTATGTTTTGAATGATGTGTCGTATATGCGTGTGTGTTTGTAATAATTTGCATGAACAGAGATACAATAACATAAATAACAAGATCATAAAACAACAATCTTTCTTGATATATATTATGCAACATAATAATCTACGAGACAAGAAGCTTTTTTATCAACGCATGTGTCACACACTACTAAAAAATTGCAATTTTTTAGACAAACATAATTGTCGCAATATAGTCGTAACATTGTCGCAAAATGAATGTACCGACAAACTTTCTAAAAAATTCTTTGGTAGGAAAAAACCTCGTAGCAAATTTGCTTTTGATAATATATATTACGACAAATTTAGTTAAAAAATTGCAACAATACTTGGTTTTCGCAACATTTGCGACAACTTAGCCACAAAACTAGTTTTTTTATAACCAAGTTATACCTTTTGGTTTGCGCCAAAATAACGACAAATAGTGGTTGTAATTTTGTTGGGAAAGTCTGAGATAAATTTGGGCCTTTTTAAGTTTATTATTTGTCAAAAAAATTGTCATAAACTTGTCGTAATATGAAGTTGTTGGAAGTTTGTCAGAAACCGTTATATCAAAAAACACAGTTTTTAGTAGTGATATATACAAGACCAGACCACGCAACCTGCATCGTACCCGGTCTGAAAATCTAGTTACAACGAATTCTTCCTCACAAACCTAAAAAAATTCGAAGTTTGGTGTCACCGGTAATAGAATAATAGAGATTCTCATAAAAGTCGCATAATATATATATTATAAAATCATCCATTTGTGTCCTTTAACTATTTCAAAAGCCAAAAGATTAATTTCTAAAATCATTTTCTTTTTATATTAGTTGTACTATTTTTCACTTCATATAAATGATTGAGTATTAGGGGGAAATGATATAAAAGTGCAACTTAGCAAATAGAGTAGGGGTGTCTCTTGCAAGTTTATCAATTATCATAAAGTAGTTATTAATAGACTTGTTGAGGAGTTATCTGTTTCATCAGAAACAAAGTCAACTAAACTGAGAGATCATGAGCACAAAAGACATCCTCAAATTCATTGACAATTTTCCAATCCCTTTTCAACACAAAGAACCTGAGTTGCCTAATCAACCATGGGTGTTTTGGACCCAAACTCAAAATGATTCATCTTCAGGTGACTAATTAAGTTGTTCTCTTATTTTCGACTTAATTCATGTCCTTTCTATCATTTAAAACTAGTGCAACTTATGCAGCGGGTCTTGTCACTCCAAAGATTCATGACAAGATAAAATCTATCTTTTCGGTTACGTTAAAAGGGCCTAAGTACATATGTCAGTTCTGGACACCTGTAACAATCGAAGGCAGACGGCTACTTTCAACTTCAAGTCAACCATTTTCCGTCACTCATCTTTCCAACGAGTCGGGCACATATAGGCTGTATTCTTCCAAGTATAAATACAATATCTATGATGCGAATAAGGTTGACAATGAAGGGAACCACATGATCATAAGTGGTGGACCTGCTACTGCATTGTTGAATCGTTTGCCATATATCACTCAACTACAATGGTTTCCATCGGACCCTTGTGATGACGAAATGAGATGGAACTTTTCTATTATGCTTCCTATTTGCCTTCCTTCAGAAAGCTATTGTGTTGGTGTTCTTGAGTTTACTGTAGACAGTAAGCGTTATAGTTGGGGGCTTTCGTTCTAGATATGGTTAGAATAATACAGGTATATATTATTAAACTTGACGATATTAGACTTCATTAAGGGCGGTTCGGTAATTCTCATGGGTGGCTTGAAGAAGAACTAACTAATAACAATTTTATTGTTATTAGGAATCTATCTAGCATTAATTAATTAGTTTAATTAAGTGTTTGAGTTAGTCTCTAATTAGTTTGTGTTTATTATTATATTTATGCTTCCTAGTTCGGATAGGATTAGAATAGCTTGGTTATATAAACCCTTTGTAGGTTTTGATTATGAATCCAGAGAGAAAGTTTGTAAGTCAAACTTATTAAATAAAAGTGTGTGTTTATTTTGTAACTCTCTGGTTCAACATATATGTGTTTCCAGGTTCTTTTTGTTTTAAACCATGTCAAAGAGAATTACCTTTTCAATATTTTACTTGTGGATCAAAATCAAGATGTGTAGTTACTTTATTATGAGATTTTATTGCTTGCCTAAAAGCTCCATAATTTCATCTCATTGCTAAACACATCTAATATAATTTCCTACTTCTCTTTGCAGAAAGCTGGTCTAGGTGTGTTTTATGCTAAAGATCTTATACCATACAATGTAAGGCTTCCAATTTTTTCTAAAAAAAAGGTTAGAATATCTCAACTATTTCATTAAATAGTCCCATCATATAGACTTGCATACTATAACCACTAATAGTAATGATCTTTTTACTTTTTAGTTTTTTGCTCTATGGTTAGAAATTTGATGTTTGAAACCACTTTACCAATCTAAAACAGACTATAAGTGCTCTTAAAACAGCAAATGACGAAATTGAAGAGGCACTAAAGATTGTTTGTGGATCGCATAACATAACACTAGCTCAAGTTTGGATAGCTTGAGAGGATAAAGGCCAGGTTCCCTTGTCATCTTCTTTTGTGGGTTCACAAACTAAGCCAACATCAGCGCTCAAATTAACCGGATATCTTAATGCCATAACAAGTATTAATGTTTTGAAGAACTACTATAGCTTGTGTGATGTATTTCCTCAGGGTACTGGTGAGGAATATGCTTTGAATTCTATTCAAGATTATGAACCACGCTATATTTCAAAGCTGCATACTGATATCCTAGTAAATTGGGATTACGAATATACTAAATATTGCGCTTTTACAATATGTTTGAGAAGTATAGACACTGGTGATCTTGATTTTGCATTTGAATTCATATGGGTCAAACATTCAGACCATGCTCTCTTATTGGAGGCACTACTCCTTACATTGAAAAGGTGTTTGCCAAGTTTCAAGTTTGCTTCGGGCGCACGACTAGGTGATGAATTAGAAATCATTGATGTTGAGGGTTATACAGACAACTATAGTCTTTATTTCATGATATTTGAAGGAATGAAAGCAATGGAGAATAGTAAGAAACCAATGCTTGTGGACCACATAGCACCTTCACAAGGTAATTACAAGACGGCTACAATCCAAATATCTCGAGAAGCCATTGAGAAAGAATTCGGAAACACCATGAAAGAAGCTGCAAATAACCTTAATGGTACTTCATATATGATAATCTTCTATATTACATATCTAACATTTTTAATACCAAACCAAACGTTTCTTTTACTACATGACTGGCATCTAATTAAACAAATCTTCTTTTGTTGATATTGTGTTATATATAGTTTCTTTATCTACACTTAAACGCAAGTTCAAAGATCTTGGCATGCTAGAGTGGCCAGGACCAAAATCAAGGAGGAGAGAGGATATGATTGTGGTGCAAAATGAAGAAGATTATGGTGCAATTCAGGACCTATCAACCATCAACCTAAACAAAGATACCCTGACTGTAAAAGTAGAGTATGTAGAGGATATGATCAAGTTCCAACTCTCTATCTCTCAACTAACCTTTTTAAACGTTGAAAAAGAAATTAGAATGAAGTTCAATCTGAATCTTGGAAGTTACAAGCTCAAGTACCTTGATGAAGATGGAGATTGGATAACTTTAACATCTGATCAAGAATTAAGTGATTGTATACAAAGTTCCACAAAATCACATAGAAATGTACTTAGACTATGTGTGATACCATTTCCACGTCCCATACCCGATCCAATTGGTTCGACTGATTTGTGATATCTAATTCATTAATTGTGATATTCGGCTCGTTATATATTTAAATCGAACCCAGTTTAAACGAGCTCAACGCTTACTTTGGGGCATATTTAATAATCAAGCTCGAACTTGTCCTTCTTGTATCAAGTTCAAGCATGCTCATAAGCAATTTGTTAGTTAGTTTGTTAATGCTCATTCATATTACCACAACAAAATGACTCTCAATAGGGCCGGTCCTAAGAATCACATACCAATAGCACCCAACACGGCTTCACCCATACATCCCCACCTAGGGGTGCTTAATGGGTCAGGTTATCGGGTTTTTTTTGGAACGGCAGTTGCACCACCAGCTAACCGGTGGCTCAGGGGACTGCAATGACCGAGACTAGAAGCCCACGACCTATCCCCTGTAAGAGGGATTATTTGCGGCAGAGTGTGGCAACTCCCCTAAAAGAATAATACTCTTCTCGGGGCCCCGACCAACCCTTCCGAAGAGCAGGAAAGTCGAAGTCTAAGACTCGTCAACTAACCGCCCCGGGGGAAAACCACAGCAGGAATCTTTAACCTTTTCTGTGTAAAACCCCTCTCCTCAATACTAGAACCCATGACCTCTAGGAAGTCAAGTGTTTTAGCCCATCATTGGAATGTCGTTGGACCAAATGGCCAACCGCGTCAGGTTATCGGGTTAGTGGGTTGAACCCGACCCAAACCTGAAAAATTTATAAAATCCCAAACCTGACCCGAACCTGAAAATTTAGACATTACTTAAACCCGAACCCGACCTGATTTTTAGCAGGTTGACCCGAACCAGACCCATTTGACCTGAATTATCACAAAATACATTTTCCAAGAGTTAAAAATTCAATATTACCAAGAAATGCATTCTTTAAACGAGAGCGAGCTTATGGAAAAACGGGAATTGCCACCCAAATGTACGCAAAACCATATAAGAATTCGATATTATTATAGTTTTAACGTAAAACACCATAAACTACAGGTATATTGACACAATATACCCTAAATTTTATATTTATATAAAAATCAGGTCAACCCGTAAACCCGGTGGGTTGACCCGAACCTGACCTGTTTTTGAAATTAAGTCAGCAGGTTCAACGCGAAACTAACCCACACCCATTCAATGTAAACCCAAGCCCATGATTTTCGGGATAGGTTCAGGTCGTGTTTTTAGGTCCGGTCAGAAAATCTCAGCCCTATCCCTACCCCACCACCACCTCATTTCTCAACCCATCCCATGACTACACACGTGCCAAAGCCGGAATATTCATACCCCACCACCACCTCATTTCTCAACCCACCCCTCCGCCTCTTCACCAAAAACTATTCGTCGTTTCTGATCCTAGAAATTTAAAACTACATCCTACTACCCATAAAGGGTCACTGCCATGCAAAGCGAACTCGAGGCTCTTCACCCTGTTCACCGTACTAAAATGTGGACTATGGTCCCTCCCTCGGCTAACCGCAATGTTGTTGGATTTAAGTGGATTTATCAAACAAACTTGGATTTTAAAAATCTAAACTTTCAATTATTGGCCAGCAAAAATCCCAACTAAGAAAATTCTAAGTAATGATCCCAACTTTCAAACAATTTTTTTAAAGAGCCCCATTAGAAAACACTTAATGTCATTAAGTTTTTTCGAATTTCAAACTAATGTAAAATTTACTTCGAACCGGTGCCTTAAATGGCGAAAAAATGCTTCATAATTTCTAAAGGACGTATCAAATGCCATTGTTTAGACTTTGTTATGACCGTTATTTATTTTGACACTAATGCCGGAAATTTTCGCCTCCAATAGAAGATTTTACCAGTGTGTCACTGGGCCATCAATGGCGTAGCACTTTCCGTGACAGTGTGACCGGTTCACGACGTCTACATATTTCTGGTGCTTGATGAGTGATACTTTGGGGAGAATTATAGATTGATCTATTTTTTTTGCTTTGTTTTGGTGAATGATGGTGTTTGCCCACATACAACTTATGGTACTCAAGTCGACAGGTTTGTGTACACTGGTAGCTTTGTTTTGTGCTCAATGAGTATTTCCTTACCATACGACTTATTTGAGTTGATATTTGTTTCGAAATAGTTACATAAGTTAGTCATATGGTGTTTGGCTCTGTTCAAAACTAATTATGTTGCATATGATTATGTTTTGCTACTTTCGCTGACTTGTGTTAGTTGATTTATCTCGTTACACCTTATTGTGTTATTACTGTTGTTCTTTATGTTACTCCGCAATTTTTGGCCTAGATGTATTTCTTTTTGGTGCTTTTCTTTGTTATACGGTGGGTACTAAAAGGGATCTTGGGGAAGTGTGACAAGAGCTAACGGTTTAAAGAACTGGAAAGTTGTATTTAATACGGTAAGTTAATTAATTTTGGAAATTTGTATTTGTTTCTGATTACTATAATAGTGACATCTTAGCTTCTCCAGGTTGGGGTGTTACATCCACACTCTACACATGTTCCGTCATCTGTCTCCTCGCAGGTGCTCGAACCATCTTAACCTCCCCTCCCTATTCTTATCGGAAATGCGTGCTACCCCTAACTTCGCCCTAAAGACTTCATTCTTTATCCGGTCCATTCTCATGTGCCCACTTATCCACCTAGTCCTCATTTCTAATGACTCTAGCTTTTGCATTTGTGTTTTCTTAAAAGGCCAACAAATAGTCTTGTTCGCCATTGCCAGTTGAACTGCAACCTTGTTGAATTTTTCATTTAATCTATCTGAAAATCCCTTGTCGCACAAACACCTGTTGGGACCCTCCACTTGCACATGAAGAGCTATATTATAGTCAATGTCTCCATCGCTCTGAATGAATGAACCCAAATACTTGAATTTGGTTGTGCGCTGTAAATCTTGTCCACCATCAGTTATATGGACGTCCTCCTCACTAGTGGGCTCGCTGAAGTTACAGTGATTGTACTTTGTTTTAAAACGAATAATGTGTAACCCTCTGCACTCTAAAGCAACTCGCTACTCTTCTTAGGTCTCCACATTCTGCCAATTTCTACCACCAACACAATTTCGTCTGCAAAAATCATGCACCATGGGATGGCCTTTTGAATAGATCTTGACAACACGTCCAAGTCTATAATTATTTGGTGATGTAGATCTTTGTTGACGTCCCACTTCCACATGAAAAAATATATGTATCACCTACCAGTGCTCGAACTCTCGTCTCAGCATTATCATTATTCAAGCCATCCCAAATCAACTATCAACGTACGAAAACAACTACGAGGTACGCTATCATAAGCCTTTTCTAGATCGATGAACATCATATGCAAGTTGCGTTTCCTCTTCCTTTATTTTCCATCAGCTTACTCAATTTGTGTATCGCGTCTGTGGTCAAGCGGCCGGCCTGGCATAAATTAGAAGGGTGCAAAGAATGTAAACAAATTAAAGATCTTCATGTCTGTGGTCGATGTTCTATGATTTAAGACACCTGACCCATGTGGGATCAATTTACATGGGCTCCAAAAAGTTTCAACCCATTATATTATCAATGTCACATTATTTATAGTTTTTAATAAACTTCATGTTTGAAAACTTGTTCCTTTTGAATATAATTGAAAAGTCAAAATGGTTTTATTGTTCATTCTGATTTCTGAATAATTAATTAATAGCTAGCTGTGATATACTAGATTTTAAGATGCAAAGTAGCAACTGAACTGAATTCAAAGATATCTAATAAGCTAATAACAAGTTAACAATCTATTAAAAATTTAAAAGCAAGCAAGCAAGCAAGAATTGGTAACTAATGATCTTTATGTATTAGTCTCAGTTACAACACTCCCAAATTTAAAAATACAACAGATAAACATATATAGCATCATAACTACACGTACGTACAATAAATTACAACCGTATTAAAATTCAAGTTGAGCATCAACATCTACAACTACAAAGTTATCATTCACCTCCAAACTCAACTCCTCTAGTAGATCAACCCTATGTTCATCTTCATCATGACCATCATTAAAAATGCATAGAACTTCATTTGTATGAACACTTCTAAGGGAGTAACATAACCACCAAAAAACAATCTTTAGCATTTTAACAAGCAACTCATCCCACGGGGACAAGAATAAGATCAGAAAGGAATTAACAATCCAAAAGTGTGGTGTTGACATAAAGATCAAACATAAGAAACATATTGTCACTGAAATTGACAAGTCTATTGCTTGAACACGGAGTAGATGACTTGTCGTTAGTTCTAAGCTGACGGGAACTTTGATGGATACAAATAGAAGTAGCGTGATGATGATGACCGAAGTGTAGTGATGGAAAATATGGTTTGCAAGAGGTAAGAGAAGAAATCGAACATCTAGCTTCAAGTCCATGTATCTTGAAACTGATATATTGCTTGGAAATGAAATAGAGAAGAGGTGATTAGTTGGTGGGATTAAGTTTCATGGTGCCTATTTATAAGGTTGGGTGTAAGGGTGCATTTAAGGTCAAGTCCAAGGGGCCAAGGTTCAAGTTCACCTAACAAAAAGTGTGGAACATTTGGAAGAACAAAGGTGTAGTCACTTTCACAACACACGTATGCATGATCTATTTGTTTCAAAACAATTATAGTTCAACGTCGGTATAAAATATGTATATAAAAAAATAGAATAATAATAAAATAATATATATACATAAAATAATCATGTAGAAAATTAAAAAAAAGTATGATTCCTGATATTCCACAATGTTTAATAACTTTTTGAAATTTCGTAAGCCTTTTTTTAAGAACTAAAACAACCACTTGCTTATAGAATACACTATTTGATCACCAAGCTATATATGTCCCTTGATAACTTCAAGTTTCATAAGTAACCGGTCAAAAAAAACACAATAATTAACCTGTATATAACTCTTACGTGTTATATCAGAAAATAATTTAAAACTGATTATAGTGAAGTCCCAATATGTCTGCACATTAGGAGAGTATATATATATAACATATCTATCCTAATAGGATTAGAACAATAATCATAACCCAATTACAATTCTTGTATTCTAACCTAAACATAATAGAATAGGTATATTAAAATCTTGCAAAGCAATTAACCTAACTTGTCACTTGTGTTCGGCTCACTTGCCAAACAACCCACTAAACCGACTTGTCTAATATGCCCATGCGAATTAAGTCCAACAATATAACTATGGGATGACGATAAAACTTTATGGTAGAAATTACTCTAGGTAAGTTAAGATGCCAACTATTTAATTATGGAACAAGATACTTCGGAACAGGGGCGGATATAGGGTAGGGGGATGGGTACGTAGTGCCACTACCTTTCAACTTTTTCGACGAAGTATGAAACTAGTGTAAAATTCATTTTTTCTCGTCGTTTTATGTATCATTCTACCTTTAGTCCAGAAGTTTATTTTTCCGCTACCCCTAAACTTGTCTTCTAGATCCGCCACTGCTTCGGAATTCATAATGCCCACTAATTCTAAATCATAGATAACAAAATTATGACAGTTATTTATTAAGTTCTAGACATATATTCTTGAATCTTTAGAAAATTTAATTCAGTGATTAGCATATGTTGTATTCCACCAAGACACAATGTCGTTGTTTTTTTAAAAGATCATAAGACTAACTGTTTACAACGCCTAACGCCTTACCCGATTATCCAAGCAACTGTGGTAAATATTTGACTTTATATCTATCATGCATATATACATCTCCCCATCAAGTTGAAACCCAAATATAATATATAATTTAGTATTTAATAAGTGGATGTGTTAAAGGCCGGGTTGAGTACTACATGGAAGGTGTTACCTTCGGATTTAAAGGTCCAAGGTTCAAGTTCAAGGTTTGCTTATGGGGTCGCTCTCACAACACATTACACACGATCGATATGAAATTTAATTTTAATTTTAGTTTACCTTGTTATTTTACTTTTTCCTAAGACTTTCATATATACGACATAGAATATTGGGGTTCAACTAGAAAAATGGGGTTAAACCGTTAAACTAATAAGTCTAAATTTTGTAGAAAGTCTAAGAAGACATATGAGTCATTAGACCTCCAATAGCCTAAAAAGTAAAAACACAATCTGGCATAATGATAAATAGTTGAAACTTTAAATGATAGGCCAATAGTATATTAGTTTATGTCCCATTTTAAAATTCCACCCATTTTTTAAATGTTCATAACTTTTATATACGACACTATTTTTAATAAAAATTACACCAAAAACGAGCGTTTTTTATCTTAAAATGCATATAGTATTAGTGAATAAAAAATGAATTTTTTCACGTTTCAACTCATTATGTTATTTCGTCAGGTCATTGTGTTATTTAATCAAGTCATTGTATTATTTGTCAGGTTATTGTGTTATATTATGTCATTGTGTTATATTATATCTTGTTTTTAGTACAAATAAAGCATACATAATAACACAATATGTCAAATCTTATCTTTTGCTTTTATTGTTGACAAAATCATATGCCATAATGTAAAATCTCAAATATATTACTTGTTTTATTTGTGTAGCATTTCAAATATATTGTAACTTATTTTTTAATGCAAATATAACATACATAATAACACTATATGTCAAATCTTATTACATGTTTTCATTGTTGACATAGCCATATGCCATAGTATAACATCTCAAATTCATTACTTGTTTTGTTTATGTAACATCTCAAATATATTATAACTTGTTTTTTAGCTCATTTTGTTATGCATCAGGTCATTGTATTATTTCAAATAGTTGAGTTATTTCATCATATGCTATAATATAAAATCTCAAATCTATTACTTGTTTTATTTGTGTAGCATTTCAAATATATCATAACTTGTTTTTTTAATACAAATAAAACATACATAATAACACAATATGTCAATTCTTATTACATGTTTTCATTGTTGACATAGCCATATGCCATAGTATAACATCTCAAATCCATTACTTGCTTTATTTGTGTAACATCTCAAATATATTATAACTTGTTTTTTCAGCTCATTGTATTATTCATCAGGTCATTGTGTGATTTCAAATCATTGTGTTATTTCGTCAGGTCATTGTGTTATAACATAATGACATAATATAACACAATGACCTAACAAATAATACAATGAGCTGAAATACGTGAAATTTTTTTATTTTTATATATAAATATTATACACGTTTAAAGATAAGAAAATGCTCTTTTTATGGTGCAATTTTTTAAAAAATAATGTCGTATGTAAAAGTTATGGACGCTTATAAAAATGAGTATCAAATGCCATCATCTTATATATCTTTTAGGCTTTCTAAGAAATTTAGACTTTCTAGTATGGCATTCGGTGAAAATAAAATAAAATAAGTCATTAAAAAGCATACTTATAAAACTTCTTTTGTCTTTTTTCTTTAAACAATTAAATATTTTTCATACTCTATTATTTTTTTAAATACACTATTAAATACAATATAATATTACCATATTAAATAAAACTAACATGCTGTAATATTTTTCATAGTTCATATAGTGGTATGATACTGCATATATGCAAATACTTGTAAATACTCGTAAGACATTTGACAAATTTTAATATGCAAATACTTGTAAATACTTGTAAGACATTTGACAAATCGTAATATGCAAATACTTGTAAATACTTGTAAGACATTTGACAAATCGTAATATATGGAGTAGATAATTAATATGGGCCTTTATATATGCCATATTATGACCAACACATGTAAATGATGACCAACACACTCTCGACCTACACGGGCTTGACGACGAGTCGCACCGCTTTGACCCAAACGAGGGACATCTCCTGCACACTTTTGACTAGAACGGGTTTGACAACGACCTGCACCCTCTGATCCTAACACGTCTGACTGACGATGACCGACACAATTCGACTAAAATTGTAATATTTGGAGTAGATAAAAAATATGGGCCTTTTACCTCCGACAATCTCTATCAATCCGAAAAGTTTGTGAATCATGGTTTAATGTTTCTTCATTCAAGATAGCTTGGATCAATCGGTGATTGAATTGCTCTATGGTAAGTATCAACCGTATTTCTTGTATTTAGAATAAAAGTATTCAAACTTTTTGTCTTCATTTACATGTAGTTGGTTTCCCGCACTTGAACCCAACAACGACCCACAAAGTTGCGACTCGAACGGGCCCAACAACGACCCACACACTATCTATCTAAGGAGGCCTGACGACAACCTGCATCGCTCCTATCTGTAACGGGCCCAACAGCAAATTAAACTGCATCCCTCCTATGCGTACAGGCCTAACGGCGACCAACACACTTTCGACCTACACAGGCTTGATGACGAGTCGCACCGCTCCGACCCAAATGAGGGGGACATCTCCTACACACTTTTGACTATAACGGGTCCGACAACGACGTCTGGCAACGACCAATCAAACATGATCAATTCCAACTCATTATTACAAACCAAACACATCTAGAGTGAAATTGAGATTGAACTCTAACAATTTATTTATAATTCCGTCATTCAAATATCGATTCCTTAATTTGCATATTTTAATTTGATGCGGGCTCAAGTGTGAGGAGCGGGCCCTTATATTTATAGAGGCCCATGATTGTGTCTCACACAAATAGGCATAACTTGAGTTACAGGCCTCTGTTTCGGACGAGCTACCAGTCAAATCAAAGACCGGAACGAGGGCTATGACTTGGTAAGCCCGACTTTTTTCTCTAAATAAGCCTCCTTAAGGAAGTTATTGTCACTTTTATGTTTTGGACATGCTTTTGGACTTTTTGTTTTAGGCTTTTGTTTTGGCCCGTAGTTGTTTTTTGGCCCATTAGGGTTTTGATTCTCTTATTTATGATATTCTAATGCAGATGAAATGATCATTGATCATTATTTACAAAAAACGTTTGCTCTTTCAAATTCTTCGGTTTTAGGTGAATTTGGGGTGGTTTGGGATTTTGAATCAGTACGGGTATCCGTAGAATCAACGTGCTTGAATCATTTTCAATCGTTACTCGTAGAATCAACGTGCTTGAATCATTCTCAATCGTTACGCTACATCATAATTCCATTACATTTCGCTATCTAAATACCCCTAAGGTTCTGAAGATGCACATCACGGGCACAGTTTATATATATGCTTCAACCAAAATTTCATATTTCCAACGCTAAGAAAATGTGGCTGCCATAGATAAAAGCCCTTTTAATCACTAACAATCATATGGGTCCACTTACTTTTGAGTAGGTTAATTTTCGATTCAATCGTATGTATGTATGTATATAGTTACGGTATTTGATGTTGAGGTGTTATATGATACTTGTACAGTTGTACTTAGCTTATTCTTCTTGTGTTATTTTCATTCTTCATGTATTTGTAACTTTATCATTTATAAATTCTCGTGATTAAGCATTAAACGACACATGCATATAGTTGTCACACCCTCTGTCAGGCGCAGGTTATACGTGACCGATCCATAGATGTCACAACAACATATCGTAATTTAAAACTTAACTTATATATATTAAACTTCAAACACTACAAAAAAGTTATTTTTTTGCGACGCAACATTGTCGTCGCAAAAAGGCCACTAAACAACAAAAATTTTCTTTTTTTACTTTGAAAGTAATAAAAACCTATTGCAACGAGTCGCAAAAAACAAAATATATTTATTTTTTGATTTTCTTTATTCATAAATAAAACAGGTTTGTCTTTTAAAGTCAAACTCTGATTTTGCGACGACGGTATCGTCGCAGAAAAACAAATATATATATTTTTTTATTTTCTTTATTTTATAATGTAGCAGATTTTAATTTGATGAGCTATTGCGACAAACTAATTTGTGACGACAAACTAATTTCTTGCGACGACAAACTAATTTTTGCGACAAAAATTGGCGTCGCAAAAAATTGAATGTCTTGTAGTGAAACTCTTTTTACATCAGTTTTGTTACATCAAAAGCTATCACATGAGCTCTTATTGTCTCTATCACCACTAGCCTCAGCCCTCAAAAAAAATACCTTTAATTTAAATAGAAAAGAGGTTAAAGGAACCACTGCTAGATGTTGGTTGAGGAGATGGTATCACACGGAGTCGAACAACAACCTGGTCTAATGTTTTAGAACTTTTGATACAGTCGCTCATGTCTTCATCGGATATTAAGGATATCCAATCTCCATCTTCATCAAGGTACTTGAGCTTATAACTTCCAACAATCAAGTTCAATTTCACACCAATTTCTTTCTCAACAGTTAAAAAGGTTGTTGGTGAGATTGGGAGATGGAACTTAATCATATCATCTCTATACGCTGCTTTTATGGTTAGGATGTTCTTGTTTAGGTTGAGGATTGATGGGTCCTGAATTGCTCCATTTTCTTGTTCATTTGTGATGACTTGAATAATGGATGAATCATTCACGTTTCTCTTCGCATATTTTGGTCCGGGCCACTCTGGGATACCAAGTTCTTTGAATTTGCGTTTGAGCGTAGATAACGAAACTATAATTAGACAGAAGGTTTCTTAAATGTTTGACAAATGAAAGCCTAGCAAAAGAATCACTTTGTATTGAACTAGTGAAGGTATGATTAGTTACCATTAAGATATATTGCAGCTTCTTTCATGGTTTTTCCATATTGTTGCTCAATGACTTCGCGAGGTAATGTTTTTGGAGTTGTCTTGCGTGTCACCTCCAAAGATGATAATGATCTTTTTCCTTGAAAGATCTTCAATTTTTCAGTTTCACCAATGTGACTAGTTTCACCATATTCACTGTATCTAGCACATTCACCAACAATAACATCTAACTCGTCACCAAGTTCTACACCGGAAGCGAACTTAAATCTTGGTAAACACCTTTTTAATGTTAAGATTAGCGCCTCCAAGAAGATAACATAGTTTGGACGTTTGTTCCATATGAATTCAAAAGCGTAATCAAAATCACCTGTGTTGTTACTCCTTAGGCATATTGCAAAAGCACTGCTTTTAGAAAAGAAATCACCATCCCAATCTTCTATCACTTCAGAACGAAGCTTACAGATATAACGTGATTTATGATCTTGAAGCGTCTCCAGAGGAAGTTCACCTGGAATTCCACGAGGAGTTACATCACACAATGTGATGTATTCATCCAAATCATTATGTTCATCTTTTGTTACAACATAACGATAACCAGCTAATTTGATCGCTAACAATCGCTTTGTTATAGTGTTCTCCAAAGAAGATGACAAAAGCACGTGACTTTTATCCTCACAACCGATCCAAACTTGAGCTAGATCTAAGTTATGTGATTCACAAACGACCTTTAATGCCTCTTCAATCTCATCCTTAGTATGTTTGAGTCTATTTATTGTCTGTTTTAGAATTATAAGCAGCATCAAATTTCAAGCCGTAGAACAAAGAATGAAAAAATATGATTAGTTTCAAAGGTTATAGAAGACTTATAAAGCAAAATATTATGATACTGAACACAAAAAATTTCTTTGACTTTTATTTACTTGGACGTTGACTTACCTTGTAAGGTATAAGATCGTGTACGTAAAACACTTCCAGACCAGCAATCTGCAATGAGAAGCCGGAAACCAGATTTTAAAAATATTCAATACGCAATTCGTTTGATTTTTTTCTATTTTTCCTGTTGTTAGAACAACAATATCTAGACTTTGTTTAAATAGAACTTTGTCTTGGGCATGGTCAACCCCCAACGTCCCATCCAGCCTAAAAAGGGTTGCTAACACGAGGACTTCTGAATGTATAATGATCACAACGCAACGCTTTGATATAGTTCTAAAGAATTTGGGGACGTACGCATACCTTTACTGCTTTAGTCGTGCTTAAAACGCATTTCCCTATATCATAAGCCCAGCCATTAATCATAAACTCGAGAACACCAACACACTGGCTTTGAGAAGGTAAACAAAGAGGAAGCATAACCGAAAAGTTTGGTTGCTCCCAATGATACGACTCCGATGTAATCCATTGGAATTCATTCATACATGGCATACGATTGAGGAACGCTGTGGCAGGTCCACCACTCACAATCATGGGATTTTCCTCTTCGTTGTCAACTCTATTCACATCGATGATGTATCGATACTTCTCAGAAAAAAGCCTATAGTTGGCCAACTCGTTGGAAAGATGACGGACCGCAAATGGTTGACCAGAAGTCGAAAGTAGTCGCCTGCCATCAATGGTTACAGGAGCCCAGAACTGACCTAAGAACTCGGTGTAAACTTTGGTGTTATAAAAAGCAAATTTGATCGTTTGTTGAATCATATGAATGCCAACATCAGCTGCATAATATACAATATATGGTTTTGTATGATCTATAAACATTTAGAAGGAACATGTACATAAAGTCAAACTCATTGAACATACATATATAGTTACCTGATCCTTCATTTTCGTTCCAAAAAACCCAAGGGTTTCCAAAAGGTTGAGATGCAATGTGATGAAGTGGGATTGGAAAGGCTTCAAGAAATTCTGAGAGAGTTATATCCATATGAATATTTCAGATCTTAATTTAGTTGATCGAACAAAATAAGACATAAAAGCGCGCCAGTATAATTTATTATGGCAAGATTATAGAAAACATCGCTCTTCTATTTGTAAAGTTGCATATTTGTCTCTTAAGTTGTTTATTTGCCAGATTTAACCGATGACTTTAGAAACGAATAAGTCTACGGTCTATAACAATTTAATAATATATAGCTACATATTAAACTTTATTAAGAGCATATGAAGTAGGTGTGAGGTGGGTGCGGTCCCGCATGGGAACACTGCCCTGTCTCCCTTACCTCCCGCGGCCCTGAAGATCGATGTGGGTTTTAGTGTCTTCTCTCTGTGATCCAACCCGAGTTTTTTAATGTTTGAAATGGGCCAACCTGCCCCCCAGCTCTTTTAACGGCTATATTTTTTAAATTTATTTCTTTATTATACAATATACTCTATATACTAAATTAAATCAAATATAAATCACTCTCAATTTACAAAAAATTCAACCACTAATTAACATCAAATAAAATCTCTCTAAATTTTTGCTAAAGTGGATTCATCAAGAAACCCATCAACCAAACCGGACTAAACCGGTCGTATGGTTCGGTTTAGGTTTGGTTTTTTTACTTTAAACAGTTCGGGTTTTGGTTTTTAACAATAAAAAAACATAAGTAACGTTTTGTTAAGGTTTACCTGACAACCACAAAAAGTGGATCGCGAACACCCCTATATATAATGATGAATCTACCTCCTGGATTGTGTACTTGGGTGAATCAAACCTAGAGGGTCAAAGTTAGTACAGACGGTTAACATCTCATCTTAAAAAAACTTACTTTGGTATTAGAGGTAATTTCAACCGCTATTATATCTACCGTATAAAACAGCTATTAATTATTTATAGAAGTGTATATAGTTATGACAATAATAAAATAAGGAAATACATAAATCTTGAAAATCATACTGTTTTAGTGCATTTTCACTAAAAAAAATTACTATTTTTTAGACAACATAATTATCGGAATATATATAGTCGTAATATGGTTGGCAAAGGTAGGTACCGATAAACGTTTTAAAAAATCATATTGTAGGAAAAAAGTTCGGAATATACAAGACACATGAAACTTTCTTTCTCAACGCGTGTGACGAGGTCATAAAAGTGACCTGGCCGCCGTAACGCGCAGCCCCGAAACATAAACCTACTTTATTAAATAAGGGCAAATCTTGTAATTTTCTAAAGAAAAAAAAGGCTATTTCACTTTCTTAGCAAAAGTAGAGAAACAAACATATTAGAGCTAGCGTTCACATCTACTTAATTTCTTAGCAAAACAAAACTAGAGGGACACTATCTATCATTTGACTTTCATAAATAGAAGAGGGGTATTGTGTGCTATATATATCATAGATTAGCTATTAATTGATAAGACTTTTGATTGCTCTTGGCCGGCTGTGGTGCTCATTTGTTCAGGAGTAGAATAAACAAAGTCAACACAGTTGAGATATGAGTATAACACTCTTGCAATATCTTGAAAATTTTCCAAACCATGTTCATTGCTTGCAACCTCAAGATCCTGGTAAATTATGGGTTTTTTATAGCCAATATCAAGGATCTCAGACTGACTCTTCTTCAGGTAAGTTGCTAGCTTCGAATATGATCGATATATATATAGTTGTCATGATCATTTGATCATACGGTAGATTATGAATCAGATCTGTCATGATACACATATGCATGATGCATCCATGTACTTCGGTTGTTGATTTCATATATAAGTTTTATAAAACATGGTTGCTTTAATCTTTGGTTTTTGATTTGCATATGGATGACTTGATGATTGATATTCAACAAGATCTTGCTCGGATGACATGCGAGAAGATAAAGGCTGCATTTTCTAATATGCTATGGTTAAAGTCGGGGTTAGTATGTCAATTTTGGGCACCTGTAACAATCGATGGCAGACGGCTGCTATCAACTTCTGGTCAACCGTTTGCCGTCAGTGATCTTTCGGATAATTTGGCCATGTATAGGATAAACCCAGCCAAGTATCATTATAATATCGATATGAATACGCTTGACATTGAAAGGGACACCAAGATCATGAGTGGTGGACCTGCCACTGCATTCCTGAACCGGATGCCGTATATGGATGACTTTGTGGGGAGTCTCTTGGAGCCTTGCGGATCGACCATTTCTATTATGCTTCCTATTTGTTTCCCTTCTCAAAGCTCTTGTATTGGTGTTGTTGAGTGTACTATAAATGATCGTTGGCCTTATGAATTTTCCTTTTTACAAATTGAAATGAAAAGGGCACTAAAGGTATATATATGTCATTGCAAATGCTACAACTTAATTTATTGGATGAAAAAATAGCTAAGTTTCACTCTGGGGTTTCTAAACTTTTGCAGGATACTGGTGTGGAGGTGTTTGATGTACAAGAACTTATACCATACAAGGTACACTAGTATGATCTATGTGCTTCAAGTAAATTTAGGCTAGTTGGAATAATAATGAGTCAATAACTTAAATCTTCAATTATAAATGTATCTAACAAAAATGTATGATCTCTTTGAAATTTTATCTTTTAATTAAATACTTTTCTTTTCTAATAACAGACTATAAGTGGTCTCGAACCTGTTAGGGACGAGATTACAAAGGCGTTACAGATGGTTTGTGGATCACATAACTTAACTCTAGCTCAAGTTTGGATTGCTTATGAGGATAAAAATAATGTGTCCGGTTCATCTTCTTTGGAGAACACCGGAACAAAACGAATGTTAGCACTCAAATTGACTGGTTATCATACTCAACGTCCAGGGCCATCTTTTTGGGATCTAGGGGAATACTATCGTTTGTGTGATATGGTTCCTTTGGAAAACAAGGAGGAACATGTTCTAAAGACACTTCAAGATTATAAATCACGTTACATTTCCAAGGTTAGTCCTGGTAGGCTAATGTCCCTTGCATCACGAGACATGGTAATGAATGCATCACCGAAAAGTAGTGCTTTTACAATATGCTTGAGGAGTATTGCCACGGGTGATTTTAATTATGTGTTTGAGTTCATTTGGTTAAAACATTCAGACTACGTTATTTTTTTGGAGGCCATACTCTTAACATTAAAAATGTGTTTGCCAAGTTTCAAGTTTACTTTTGGTGTAGAACTAGGTGACGAATTGGATGTTATTGATGTTGAAAATTACGTAGAGGGTGAAACTAGTAATTTCAAGGTTTTTCAAGGATTGTCTTCGATTCCGGAAGCTTTGGAGGAGGGAAGGACAACTGAAATATCGTTACCGCGAGAAGCTATTGAGAAACAATTTGGGAAAACCATGAAAGCTGCCAAAAATCTTAATGGTAATGATAACATGTAATTTTAACTCACAAATTGTTCTACAAATTCTAATATGATTTTGAGCGTATATTCTAACAGTTTTATATTCGAAACGTCTGAGAAATCTTTATTTGTGATACTGTGTTGTAGTTTCTTTATCTACATTGAAACGGAAGTTGAGTGATCATGGCATATCAGAGTGCCAAGGGCCAAGACTTCGAAACAGAAAGGTGCATGATTCGCGCAGTATTCGTATTGCTACAAATGAAGAAGAAAATGAAGCAAATCAGGAGGCGTCAGCTGTCAGAATAAAGGAAATTATATTGACCTTTAAGGTAAGTTATGAAGGTTTGGTGATCAAATTTCATCTCCCTATTTCACAAGCAACCTTTGAAGCAGTTAAAAAAGAAATTGGTATGAAGTTCAGGTTGAGTGATGGGACTTATAAAATTTTATACCGTGATGAAGATGATGATTGGCTAATATTAACATCTAATGAAGAATTTAGTGATTGTGTCACAAGTTGGAGAAAATTAGGCAAAGATGTACTTCGACTGTCTGCGAGTAACTACAAAAATAAATACTAACTAATGGTTGTGTAAAAGGTTTTCCTTAATGAATGTCTTTGTATAAGGTTATGTACTTATGTAATAACAATAAGTATTGGAATTGTTGGATAGTATGAACGAAAAAATAATTTTTTTTTTTCAGTTTTGAATTATTATTTTTTTTATGAATAACATTGCAGTTGAACCACGGAATTTACAAAATTCTAATAAGTCATACGGGAGGAGGGAGTGCTCCATGAACTCTCCTTGATCGAGTACCCTTATTAGAAGGCGGTCTTCATGTGTTATCTTATAAATACCTTTAAATATTCTTATCAATAGGTTTAATATCCGTGTATACACACGGGTTGATAAAATATAATAAATAATTTCATAATTTCATAATATTAAAGTAATTATAAATAATTTTTAAAATTGCACATTAATGAGTAATTAACAATAGTTCGATAATAAAAAAAATATATATTCATTTTCTATACTTATTAAACAACATATTTTAGTCTTAATAATTTAATAGGAAACCAAAATAACAAAAAATTGATCTATTATTAAAATTTAAGAAAACTGAAATAAAACCAAAAGATGGCCCCCCCTCTAAATATTCCATTTTATTTTCCTACTCATAAATACCCCCCCCCCCCCCCCTCATTTTCCCCTCAAAATAACCATTCATGGCCCCCTTAAAACCTTAATTTATTATATAGACTAGTTTAACACCCGTGGGTACCCACAAGATTTAACGGTAAAAAATATTTGTATACTTTATATTGGAATGAGTAATATTTTCTTTTAACAAACTATCATAAATGGTCAAATAAAACTACAAATTTCTAAAAATTTCTTTTCTAACATTTGTTGTCTTGTATAAAATTTAATAAAAGTATTATGAATGAGCAAACAAAATTACATATATTCTATGAATCAAAATTACAATAAAACATGGCAAATCACATGCATCGCCTTCCATCCACCTAAAGGGTTATAAATTTTACCTTTAACATAACGCAAGTGCCATAACACAAATGCCAAACTTAATTGAAAATAAAGCTAAATATAACAATGCTCACTTAACAGACCTTTGGACATACTTTGTGTAGATATGAAGCTATGATTAGTCGTTCACTTGAAAAGTGAAATCCAATAGCCTGACAATTGTAAAAAATAGTTAGGGTATCAAATTGATTACAAAACTATACTACACCAATAATGATCTAGTATTTAAAAAGAATGATATGTTGATATAGAAGGTTTTATCCGGTAAAAATACACTTTTGGCAGCTTTAGGCTGAAATGTTAAATTCTAATATAAGTGAACAAAAATGCTAACTCATTAGAAAGAAATATACATGTTATCACCCCTTATGATGCAAAGACCCAATACAAGTTGTTGAACTCCTTCCTGCAATACAAAAAGTAATAGGTATTGGTCAAATAGTTCATACACAAATATTAAAGCTTGGTTTAAAGTCTTAATATTTATCAGTTTACAAAGACAAAATAAACGAATACATGCATTTTGACATTTCCCATTCCAAAATAATTTCAAAAAGTCTTAATGATTCAAATTCAAGATGCTACTCATATCTTAGATTTCAACATTTAACGCCCTTCTTGGTATAACACAGCTAGATGGGGAAATGTAAGAAAGTGATATTTTTGTATGGAAACTGACAAACTTTAGTGGAATAACTCTTTTAGAATTCAATTAAGAAACTTCGTGTAAACTAAGGTACACCGGCTATCATTTAAAATTTACCAAAACTCACCACTATGTACCATCCATCATTTGTAAACCGTAAACTTGGTGCCATTATCTCATTCAGACCTTATTCCTTTTAATTAATCTCATAAAAGTGCAAGCCACCACCATAACATATTTTTCTTCTTTACCGCTATTGAGATTGGGGATCGATTCAACAAAGAATAGAGGGCGCAGAGACGAACTGAGCATGAATCTACCGAACAAAGAAGATGAAAACTAATAAAAAAGGAGTTGCAAACACCAATCGAAATTTGACTATATTCATCTACGATCAAGTGCCCTTACTTTTTTCTTTTCTTTTCTTTTTTTAAAAGACTAAATTAATAATTTAAAATGTAAAACACATTTAGAAATTTGACTAAACTAATAATTTTAAAAAATATATATATATATAGGGAAAAGTTCAATGGGGAACCCCTTTTTTACCGGGGAACTAGGGAATCATTTTGGGCCCTTGGATCATCTTGATTAATTTTGGGCGGGGAACACCTACACTCTCCAATCCTATGCATTGCACCCCTATAAAAAAAGAAAAAAAAACGCGCCGAGGGGGAGTCGAACCCCTGACCTGCGCCTTCAATGCAACACGATTTACCAGCGCGCTGAACAACAGCTCATGACTTAGATCTATTTTTTAAATTACTTTACTTAACGTGGACGCAATTTTTTTAAAAGTTTTTATTTTTTTTTGCTTTATGTCTTAGCTATTATTATTTAACTTTAAGGGTTAGTTTTTCGGGTTATTTTTTAACATTTAGATTTTATCTAAATTGGTATTTAATTTATTTTTTTACTTCATGTTTTTGTCGTAACTTTTTTTTATTGATTTTGTTTTAATATTTTGTTAGTTTCATCTATTATTGTTTAGCTTTAAGGGTTATTTTTGGGTTTAGATTTTAAGATTTATATTTTAGCTACTTTAATGAGTGTTTATGTTTTTCGATTAGTTCATTTAGTTAGATTATTTATGTCGTTCCTGATTAGTTTAGTTCCCAATCCGATAAGATATATTAGGTCGTTTAACTCTTAACACGTTCCAATTATTCATCATTATTTTGTAGTGTTTTGATGTTTGTAACGATGTCACAAGTGTTGAATTAGTAAGAGATTTATAGATTGATCGTTGTAAATTTGATCTTTTGTCTTTAAGTTTGATAATTGTTGTCAGTTTCATGTTTAGCACATATGATTTTATGTTTTAGCATATGTTATTTCAGATTTAACACATATAAAAAATTTACACATGAGATGCACATGTTCAAGCAACACAAAAAATACCATAACTCATGTTAACATTAACTTTTTATGGAATTTCCTATAATCCATTATAATTGTGTTCCAGATTTAGCACATGTAAAAAATTTACACATGAGATGCACATAATCAAGCAACGCAAAAAATCACCATAACTCATGTTAACATTTAACATTTTTTTTGAAATTCCTATAATCCATTATAATTGCGTTCCACTTGGGTGTCTTTTTTATTTTTTATATTTTGTTTTCATTTAACCTTTTTTTAATTTCTACCACACTCAAGTTAACTACTTCATTTCCTACAACTACGATTGATCGATGTTCTATATATCCTTTATTTTTCTTTTCTTTTATTATTTATTTATTTATTTATTTATTTTATTTAGCTTTATATTTAGTTTTTACTGTTTACCTTTAGTTACCAGTTTTAGGGTTTAAAACTAATTAAACAAATGGGTTTTCTTTTAGCTTTATATAGCTTTATAGTTAGGTTTAGCTTTTAGAGTTAAGTTTTTTGTTTAGCATTTCTTTTTCCTTTTTTTTAAATCTCCTTTCTTTTATATTTAGTTATACATTTAACTTTTAGGGTTTAATTTTTATGGTTTAGCGTTACACTTTTCCGCAACTCTTTTGCTGTATTCAAGGATATAAATTTTATGGTTTAGCACATGTGATTTTTAATTTTTAGCATATTTATTTTAGGTTTTGTAAACTTGCTAATTATCTTTGGTTGAAAGTTTTGCACATGTAATTTGAGGTTTAGCACATGTGATTTGAGGTTCGCACATGTGATTCTAGTTCTAGCACATGTGATTTCAGGTTTAGCATATGTGATTTTAGTTTTAGCACATGTGATTTTTAAATTTTAACAAGGTGTTGTAAACTAATTAATTGTCGTGGTTGAAAGTTTATCACATGTGATTTGAGGTTTAGCACATGTGATTCAAGTTTATCACATGTGATTTGAAGTGCAACACATGTGATTTGAGGTTTAGCACATGTGACTATAGTTTTAGCACATGTGATTTTTAATTTTTAGCATATTTATTTTAGGTTTTGTAAACTTGCTAATTATTTTTGGTTGGAAGTTTTGCACATGTAATTTGAGGTTTATCACATGTGATTCTAGTTTTAGCACATGTGATTTGAGGTTTATCACATGTGATTCTAGTTTTAGCACAAGTGATTTGAGGTTTAACACATGCGATTCTAGTTTTAGCACTTGTGATTTTTAATTTTTAGCACATTTATTTGAGGTTTTGTAAACTTGCTAATTGTCTTTGGTTGGAAGTTTAGCACATGTGATTCGAGGTTTAGCACATATGCTTCTAACTTTAGCACATGTGATTTGAGGTTTAGCACATATGATTTAAGGCTTACTACATGTGATTCTAGTTTTAACACATGTGATTTGAAATTTATCACATGTGATTCTAGTTTTAGCACATGTGATTTGAGTTTCAACACATGTGATTCGAGGTTTAGCACATATGCTTCTAACTTTAGCACATGTGATTTGAGGTTTAGCACATATGATTTAAGGCTTACCACATGTGATTCTAGTTTTAACACATGTGATTTGAAATTTATCACATGTGATTCTAGTTTTAGCACATGTGATTTGAGTTTCAACACATGTGATTTGAGGTTTAGCACATTCGATTCTAGTTTTAGCACATTCGATTCTAGTTTTAGCACATGTGATTTGAGTTTCAACACATGTGATTTGAGGTTTAACATATGTGATTCTAGTTTTAGCACATGTGATTCTAGTTTTAGGTGTTTATCACATGTGATTTGAGTTTTAGCACATATGCTTCTTGGTTTAGCATATGTGATTCTAGTTCTAGCACATGTGATTCTATTTTTAGCACATGTAGTTTGTGTGACACCCCGCCCGGTGGCGGAAAACACCGGGCTGTCATAGAATTGGATATCCATAGTAAACAAAGCACATGGTATTACTTTTATTAAAGTCTAATAATTATTGTCATAAGTTTGGCAAAACCCAAGTCTTAAATGCGAAACGACAAATTCATAATAGCAGTAAATGAAATAGTCATGTTTAGTATTATTTCTAGGTCCAAGTCCCTATGTCTTGAATAGCAATAAAACAAGCCAAAATCACGCGCCACCTGAAATACGCGAAAATAAAGTTAGCTACACAAGCTAGTGAGTAAATCCCAATTGAATAGTAATAGTATTGAAATCCGAGATCAACAAGATATGCTGCGCAACCCCATATGTATAGTAATTTCGTAATACCACCCTACCAGGACCCCTAGAATAGAATAGCACACCAACCACAATAGAAACCATAGTATCTCGTTTAGCCATTTGTCATGAGAACCACTCATGTAAGAAATAATGATGACTTTTAATAACCGTCGTTTACCGTCTCGATATATAAGTCATCATTTAGCAATTTAGGGACATGGCATAGTATAGCATCATAGCATAGCAACATAGTATAGCAACATAGTATAGCAACATAGCATCTCGACATAGTAAACATGGAATTAGAAAGGCCGGGTTTAAATCACCTATCGATGTTGTACAAGCAGGTGGGTTTGTCAAACCATTAGCGCTAACATTGTACCGGTGGGTTTACAAAGCAATAAAACTACTTTTAACTAACACATAAGATTGCATCAAGCGGCCAAACTAGATTAACATATTTGTATGATCTCTTTTAGAAAACGAATAGAAACCGCAATATAGTAAAAGACGTATTTCAGCCCCAAAATAGTAAAATGGAAAAAGGGGAGTGAGTTTACTCACCTGAACAATATAGATACTAGCAAACGCAAGAAAGTAACTAAATAGAATTGAGGATCGCCCAGATATTAGAATCACCTAATTAACCGGGAAAACCTAATTTAGAAACGAGACAAATAATATAGTAACTAGAATCAAGAACTTAGAAATTCTAGGGTTTTGGATTTGGGGTTTTAGGGTTTTAAATTATAAATTGAAAATTAGGGTTTCAAAATATAATTTGGGAATTTAGGGTTTTGAAGTATCAATTTAACATTAGGGTCTCAAAATCCAATTTAGGGTTTTAAAATCCAATTTGGGGATTTAGGGTTTTAAAATCCAATTTGGGGATTTAGGGTTTCAAAATCCAATTTAGGGTTTTAAAATCCAATTTGGGGATTTAGGGTTTCAAAATCCAATTTGGGGATTTGGGTACGAGATGTAAGTATATATTTTTATAATAAACAATTTCCAGCTTTTATAATTGGCATATTATTTATATGCAATTTTGAGAGATATATATATAAAACTTAGAAGTAAGGGGGGTTAAAACAGAAAAATTAAATAAGTGTGGTCAGTGGGACTCGAACCCACGACCTAACGCGTCACAACCAATTGCACTACCACTGAACCAGACGCGCTTTTTGGTTTTTAAACAGACAGAAATTTGTTTTAACCTTTACAATATAAAAACACCCATTTCCATATAAACCCTAGATTTGAAAATCAACCAATTCGTTCTTAATCTGATGTTTGAATCCAGAAGACCATAGGGCTTTTAATCTACACATTACAACGATCATTTCAATATAAAACACTTACTGTTTTGGTGACGAATTGAATCGAAGAGATGAAGAACAAATAACACGACGGCTTGAGATTCAAAATGATAGTTTGGGGTTGTTAGAATTCAATTCAACTTCCAGATTTCTTCTTGATGGCAAGAGGAATGATAGACCTTTGTCAATTTCAGATGAACAATACGAATTGGTTATGATAATGGCAGTTGCAGGTTCACGAGAAAACAAGAATCAAACACTCAGTTTTACAGATTTTTGGTTGGAATTGATTGATCAGGGAGTAAAACCGAGTCTAGGGGAGTGAACGAATCGATTCAATTTGGTTAATTGTTTAGAAAAAAACAATCGAACGGTTATTGATTTGATTACGAGTTAATTGGGTTTAATTGGATGGTTAATTGGACATTAACAATCGATTGAACATCACCAACGGTTTGCAATTATCAATATAATCGTTTTGATCTAATAAATTTACTGATCTAGAACGTTTTTAGTCGATTGGACTATGTGGGTTTTGTAAACAATTTTTTGATTTGCATTAACACATGAATTGGATCAATTAGAAGGTAATTAGAAGTTGGTAGCAAGTTCGAATCTTGCTTAGGAGTATTTTCGTACATTTTAATTGGTTTAAATTGGTTTAAAAACCGGTTTTAGGTGGGTCGCCGGAGAAAGTTTTGGCCGGAAAATGGCGCCGGAAAGGGGGCCGGAAACACGGGTAGGGACGGGGGTGGTTTGGGTGAATTCGAAATTTACATAACCAGTCCCTGAACATTTAGATTGTTTTAATTAGTTGTTATAAGTTTCAATAATAGTTTGTAACTTGACAGTTTTGACACAAAGTTAATTTATAAGTTATATTAGTTAATAAACTTAACTTCGTTGAGACGAAACGTTTACATAAGTGACGTTTTCATAGTTTTAGTTCGTTTAAGCCATTAGAAGATTATTTCTAGACTTAGAAGCGTTTTTGTTTAACGTTTTCAATAGTTTTTCTTTTACGAACTATATATATATTTATTTATATATATATTTTGAGATTTATTAGTTTTTTATCCTTAATAATATTTATAAAACTATTTTTGTAAAAATACAATATATACATATTATTGTAAATAGTAATTACTTTGTAAACGTTGGATAATAACTCGGTCGTTAATATTAAAAACGAGAAATATCGTAAGGCTCGAGATATCCATTATATTTATTTTTAATAATGAAGCGTTATATTTAAAGAGAGATAAATACGACTACGAATAGAATGAAACTAGATGACTTCGGGTTCGGGTTTGGGGCAGATGTCACAGTCTCCCCTCCTTATAGAAATTTCGTCCCGAAATTTGCTCAAACCGAAGGAGAAGGTAAAACGAAGGATGGGATTATTTAACTTCCCCTTATATATGTACTTGCGTTATTTAGCTCTTTTGATTTGAACAAGAGTACGCCAGTCTCGAGGAGTTGTATTAGAGTACACCAGCTTAAGCACTGGATGATATTGACAACTGGAAATATGTGCAAATTATTGTGTTCAACCACGTGACGAAACTCGATATGGTTTCCATGCACCAACTTTCATAATTCCGTGTGCACCCGTAATTACTTTAGTTTTTGCATGGACCACATAGTTCATTCGATCACGTGTGAGTCAAATGTAAAAAAAATTTCTAAGTTAAGATAATGATACACATAGGTTCCGGAATTATATTCGATAGCATTTATTTCTTGTAATATATAGTTTAAGATGGTACGTAAATTGATGATTTGAAAGAATTGAGTTTATTAGGAAATCGTTGCCCATGATAATAGTTTTATTCATAGATACAAATAGTTAAGTTCGAGTACTGAAATTGTAACAACATAAGTTTTTGAAAACCAACTTTATGAGTGTATGATGTAGATATCAAAGGTTCATGGTATTGCAAAGTTCATAAGCGTTAGTTCATGGTGTGCATGTAATATTCTGGTTTATTAGAATTATAGAAAGATTAGTTTCATAAAAAAAAAATTTGATGATGGGGATAATCTCATTTATAGTTCAAATGTATAGATCACCCAGTTCCTATTGAATTCGATTTTTAGGACATTTGAGTTCATATAACAAAAGCGTTAGGTGAACCTTTTAAACAAATTAATTAAATAATGAATTTATAAAATAAATTGAAAGTTTTTAATCTTTACCATAGAATAAGGGATTGATTTGAAAATACATAATGACACAGTCTAAGTTTTAAGTATCCGGTATTAGAAAATATATACATGGTGCTTGTGGCAAGACTTTATATCATAATTGAGAAGGCGTGATAATATTGTGAAATCATTAAAATAACCAATCCTTTTTAAAGAAATCATTTATCATAATTCTTTTGTTTATTAAAACATATATATTATTTTATTATGTATATATATATGTATCTTCCTTGAGAAGATATTAACTATTGGTTGGTAGTTTTAAAAAAAACCGTAGATAAAACATGGTATTTTATGTAGAAAGTTTATACGTAAGACAAGTTGGGTTTGAATGAGTTTATAAAAACAAGATTTATAGAATTTCATTAGTGATCATATATACAATTGAAATGTTTTAGTTCAATGAGCTTAGGAATAGTTGTGCAATGAGTTCACATTAAGTTTGGAAAACGAATATATGAATAGCAATATAGAATCATTTAGTAGGGGATTAGAATTTGAATTAGAATCTTATGATAACCTTAAACAATATATATGAGTATTTGAAATCAAGTTGAGATACTTTGGAGGTAAACGTTCGATTCGTAAATCAAACGAATGCGTTGACATGTCAAAATAGTAAATCTGTTACGAGATTTTCAAGAATCATGAATTAAGTTTTAATTTGGGATTCGATAATTGAATTGAGATTAGAACCTTAAATTTGGTATTTGGTATTTGTTTTGAAGTTTTGATAGTTTGGTTGAGGTTATCCAATATATCTTAGTTTTGATTTAGAACATTCGGGTCGCGATGGTATTAGCGAGTCGTTCACGTCTTGTTATCATTCTACAAGATAGGATAGAAAAGGATTTCATGAAACATAGGAAAATGTTGGGTAACACAAGTTGCAATGGAACTTTTGGATTGAATAGAACGAATAATTGTACTTCGAATTTTCATAGAATTTTAGAACACATAACATAGTAGTCACTTGGAAATCATTGAAATGTAAATAAGCAAACTTGGAATAATATTTGAAATAATATAGAAACCCATTGAAATAATTTGAAATCATAGAAAATGATAATCATAGAATCCATAAATAAATAGAACTTGAAGACTTAGGAATGTGTCTTGGTTTTGACACTTAAGACTTATCAAAGTGCTAAGTTCGTTTTCAACGTCTTCGGGAAGGCGTGCTTTAGCCTATAGGGTCACACTCATCTCGTACATCCCCAGGTAAGCATACAGATCTCTTAAAGAGATTTATACGAAATGCTTTGCCTTAGACAGGATGTCCGTGATACAGGCGTTCCCCCTTCCGGATTGCACACGTTCCCACGTTTCAAACTTACTTAAAACGATGACGAGATTCCACAAAGAGAAAGATCCTAATCATACCGACGAGTCTCTTGTAGCTCCTTCGCGAAATCGGATAAGAAATAAGATAAAGAAACAACATAGAGAAATTCATAAAAGGAATAAAGAAACAAGTTCTAGAAGAGTTTTCTAAGCACAAGCTATTTGCACTAAGGACTCTTAGGTTATAGTCTAGGTCGGTGTGTTTCTAATACCCTATCCTAGTTCCCTATAACCATGGCTCTGATACCAACTGTGACACCCCGCCCGGTGGCGGAAAACACCGGGCTGTCATAGAATTGGATATCCATAGTAAACAAAGCACATGGTATTACTTTTATTAAAGTCTAATAATTATTGTCATAAGTTTGGCAAAACCCAAGTCTTAAATGCGAAACGACAAATTCATAATAGCAGTAAATGAAATAGTCATGTTTAGTATTATTTCTAGGTCCAAGTCCCTATGTCTTGAATAGCAATAAAACAAGCCAAAATCACGCGCCACCTGAAATACGCGAAAATAAAGTTAGCTACACAAGCTAGTGAGTAAATCCCAATTGAATAGTAATAGTATTGAAATCCGAGATCAACAAGATATGCTGCGCAACCCCATATGTATAGTAATTTCGTAATACCACCCTACCAGGACCCCTAGAATAGAATAGCACACCAACCACAATAGAAACCATAGTATCTCGTTTAGCCATTTGTCATGAGAACCACTCATGTAAGAAATAATGATGACTTTTAATAACCGTCGTTTACCGTCTCGATATATAAGTCATCATTTAGCAATTTAGGGACATGGCATAGTATAGCATCATAGCATAGCAACATAGTATAGCAACATAGTATAGCAACATAGCATCTCGACATAGTAAACATGGAATTAGAAAGGCCGGGTTTAAATCACCTATCGATGTTGTACAAGCAGGTGGGTTTGTCAAACCATTAGCGCTAACATTGTACCGGTGGGTTTACAAAGCAATAAAACTACTTTTAACTAACACATAAGATTGCATCAAGCGGCCAAACTAGATTAACATATTTGTATGATCTCTTTTAGAAAACGAATAGAAACCGCAATATAGTAAAAGACGTATTTCAGCCCCAAAATAGTAAAATGGAAAAAGGGGAGTGAGTTTACTCACCTGAACAATATAGATACTAGCAAACGCAAGAAAGTAACTAAATAGAATTGAGGATCGCCCAGATATTAGAATCACCTAATTAACCGGGAAAACCTAATTTAGAAACGAGACAAATAATATAGTAACTAGAATCAAGAACTTAGAAATTCTAGGGTTTTGGATTTGGGGTTTTAGGGTTTTAAATTATAAATTGAAAATTAGGGTTTCAAAATATAATTTGGGAATTTAGGGTTTTGAAGTATCAATTTAACATTAGGGTCTCAAAATCCAATTTAGGGTTTTAAAATCCAATTTGGGGATTTAGGGTTTTAAAATCCAATTTGGGGATTTAGGGTTTCAAAATCCAATTTAGGGTTTTAAAATCCAATTTGGGGATTTAGGGTTTCAAAATCCAATTTGGGGATTTGGGTACGAGATGTAAGTATATATTTTTATAATAAACAATTTCCAGCTTTTATAATTGGCATATTATTTATATGCAATTTTGAGAGATATATATATAAAACTTAGAAGTAAGGGGGGTTAAAACAGAAAAATTAAATAAGTGTGGTCAGTGGGACTCGAACCCACGACCTAACGCGTCACAACCAATTGCACTACCACTGAACCAGACGCGCTTTTTGGTTTTTAAACAGACAGAAATTTGTTTTAACCTTTACAATATAAAAACACCCATTTCCATATAAACCCTAGATTTGAAAATCAACCAATTCGTTCTTAATCTGATGTTTGAATCCAGAAGACCATAGGGCTTTTAATCTACACATTACAACGATCATTTCAATATAAAACACTTACTGTTTTGGTGACGAATTGAATCGAAGAGATGAAGAACAAATAACACGACGGCTTGAGATTCAAAATGATAGTTTGGGGTTGTTAGAATTCAATTCAACTTCCAGATTTCTTCTTGATGGCAAGAGGAATGATAGACCTTTGTCAATTTCAGATGAACAATACGAATTGGTTATGATAATGGCAGTTGCAGGTTCACGAGAAAACAAGAATCAAACACTCAGTTTTACAGATTTTTGGTTGGAATTGATTGATCAGGGAGTAAAACCGAGTCTAGGGGAGTGAACGAATCGATTCAATTTGGTTAATTGTTTAGAAAAAAACAATCGAACGGTTATTGATTTGATTACGAGTTAATTGGGTTTAATTGGATGGTTAATTGGACATTAACAATCGATTGAACATCACCAACGGTTTGCAATTATCAATATAATCGTTTTGATCTAATAAATTTACTGATCTAGAACGTTTTTAGTCGATTGGACTATGTGGGTTTTGTAAACAATTTTTTGATTTGCATTAACACATGAATTGGATCAATTAGAAGGTAATTAGAAGTTGGTAGCAAGTTCGAATCTTGCTTAGGAGTATTTTCGTACATTTTAATTGGTTTAAATTGGTTTAAAAACCGGTTTTAGGTGGGTCGCCGGAGAAAGTTTTGGCCGGAAAATGGCGCCGGAAAGGGGGCCGGAAACACGGGTAGGGACGGGGGTGGTTTGGGTGAATTCGAAATTTACATAACCAGTCCCTGAACATTTAGATTGTTTTAATTAGTTGTTATAAGTTTCAATAATAGTTTGTAACTTGACAGTTTTGACACAAAGTTAATTTATAAGTTATATTAGTTAATAAACTTAACTTCGTTGAGACGAAACGTTTACATAAGTGACGTTTTCATAGTTTTAGTTCGTTTAAGCCATTAGAAGATTATTTCTAGACTTAGAAGCGTTTTTGTTTAACGTTTTCAATAGTTTTTCTTTTACGAACTATATATATATTTATTTATATATATATTTTGAGATTTATTAGTTTTTTATCCTTAATAATATTTATAAAACTATTTTTGTAAAAATACAATATATACATATTATTGTAAATAGTAATTACTTTGTAAACGTTGGATAATAACTCGGTCGTTAATATTAAAAACGAGAAATATCGTAAGGCTCGAGATATCCATTATATTTATTTTTAATAATGAAGCGTTATATTTAAAGAGAGATAAATACGACTACGAATAGAATGAAACTAGATGACTTCGGGTTCGGGTTTGGGGCAGATGTCACAGTTTGAGTTTTAGCACATGTGATAAGAGGTTTAGCACATGTGATTCTAGTTTTAGCACATGTGATTCTAGTTTACCACATGAGATTTGAGGTTAGCACATGTGATTTTAGTTTTAGCTCATGTGATTTGAGTCTTAGCACATGTGATTTGAGGTTTAGCACATGTGATTCTAGTTTTCGCACTTGGGATTCTAGTTTTAGCACATGTGATTCTAGTTCTAGGCTTTTAGCACATGTGATTTGAGATTTAACACATGTAATTCTAGTTTTGGCATATGTGATTCTAGGTTTAGCACAAGTGATTCAAGTTTTAGCATGTGATTTGAGGTTTAAAATATGTGATTCTAGTTTTAGCACATGTGATTTGAGGTTTAACATATGGGATTCTATTTTTAGGCGTTTAGCACATGTGATTTGAGGTTTAGCACATGTGCTTCTAGGTTTATCACATGGGATTCTAGTTTTAACACATGTGATTTGAGGTTTAACTTATGTGATTCTAGGTTTAGTACATGTGATTCTAGTTCTAGGCTTTTAGCACATGTGATTTGAGGTTTTGCACATGTGATTTGAGGTTTAGCACATGTGATTCTAGTTTTAGCACATGTGATTTGAGTTTCAACACATGTGATTTGAGGTTTAGCACATGCGATTCTAGTTTTAGCAACTGTGATTTTTTATTTTTAGCACATTTATTTGAAGTTTTGTAAACTTGTTAATTGTCTTTGGTTGAAAGTTTAGCACGTGTGATTTGAGGTTTAGCAAATGAGATTCTAGTTTTAGCACATGTGATTCTAGTTTAGCACATGTGATTTGAGATTTATCACGTGTGATTTGAGATTTATCACATGTGATTCTAGTTTTAGCACATGTGATTTAAGTTGTAGCACAAGTGATTTGTCGTTTAGCATATGTAATTTGAAGTTTAGCACACTTATTTGAGGTTTTATAAACGTATTAATTATCTTTGGTTGAAACTTTAGCACATTTGATTTGAGGTTTAGCACATGCGATTCTAGTTTTAGCACATGTGATTTTTTATTTTTAGCACATTTATTTGAAGTTTTGTAAACTTGTTAATTGTCTTTGGTTGAAAGTTTAGCACGTGTGATTTGCGGTTTAGCAAATGAGATTCTAGTTTTAGCACATGTGATTCTAGTTTAGCACATGTGATTTGAGATTTATCACATGTGATTTGAGATTTATCACATGTGATTTGAGATTTATCACATGTGATTTGAGATTTATCACATGTGATTTGAGATTTAGCACATGTGATTCTAGTTCTAGCACATGTGATTTAGGTTTAGCACATGTGATTCTAGGTTTATCACATGTGATTCTACTTTTAACACATGTGATTTGTAGTTTACCATATGCGATTCTACTTTTAGTACATGTGATCTAGTTCTAGGCTTTTAGCACACATGTGATTTAAGGTTTAGCACATTTGATTCTAGTTTTAGCACATGCGATTTGAGGTTTATCACATGTGATTCTAGTTTTAGCACATATGATTTGAGTTTCAGCACATGTGATTTAAGATTTAGCACATGCGATTATAGTTTTAGCACAGGCGATTTGAGGTTTAGCACATGTGATTTTAATTTTTAGCACATTAATTTGAAGTTTTGTAAACTTGTTAATTGTCTTTGGTAGAAAGTTTAGCACATATGATTCTAGTTTTAGGCTTTTAGCACATGTGATTTATGGTTTAACACATGATTTGAGGTTTTACACATGTCATTCTAATTTTAGTCTTTTAGCACATGTGATTTGAGGTCTAGCACATGTGATTCTAGTTTTAGTACATGTGATTGAGGTTTTGCACATGTGATTCTAGTTTTAGGCTTTTAGCACTTGTGATTTTAGTTTTAGCACATGTGATTATAGTTTTAGGCTTTTAGCACATGTGGTTTGAGGTTTAGCACATGTGATTCTAGTTTTAGCATATGTGATTTGAGGTTTAGCACATTTGATTCTAGTTTTAGCACATGTGATTTGAGGTTTTACACATGTGATTCTAATTTTAGGCTTTTAGCACATGTGATTTGAGGTTTAGCACATGTGATTCTAGCTTTAGTACATGTGATTTGAGGTTTTGCACATGTGATTCTAGTTTTAGCACATGTGATTCTACTTTAAGGCTTTTAGCACATGTGATTTGTGGTGCACCTAAGACACCAAACCGTAAAAGTTAAACGCTAAACCTAAAGTAAACCCAAAAACCTAAACTCTAAAATATGTAATAAATTTATAAGCATACTAAAATCACATGTGCTAAAAACTGGAAGTACGTGTGATAAACCACAAATCACATATGCTAAAAATAGAACCATATGTGCTAAAACTAGAATCACATGTACTAAAACTAGAATCACATGTACTAAACTTCGAATCACATGTGCTAAAAACTAGAATCTCATGTTCTAAGTATTTTAGTATTTATATAAATTTCAAGTTTAAAACATGAGATTCTAATTTTTAGCACATGTGATTCGAAGTTTAGCAAATGTGGATTTAACAACATGTGACTTTAGGTTTTAGCAAATGTGATTTCGAGAAACCTAAACCCAAAAACCTAACCCAAAAAACTTAATCGTAAAACTAAACTTTAAAGTTAAACTCTAAAAGGCAGTGTTTTGAAAACCGGTTGAACCGGGAACCGGGCATGGAACCGGTCCGGTTTAGGGTTTGAACCGCTCTAGTCGTGAACCGGCAGGTCGCAATGGTCCGACCGGTCGAACCGGAAAACCGGGCGGTTGAACCGGTAGAAAAATAGGTTGGACCGGAATTTTTTAAAAATTTTCTATATTTTATGTATTTATATATAAAATATTTTAAAAATCATCCGGTCTTTTAGTCTGGCTCGACCGGGCCGACCGGTCGGACCGTTGGACCGGTAAGGAGACCGGTTTGATGTCCAGTCCGGTTCTGAAAACATTGCTAAAAGGTAAACCGTAAAATTAATAAAAAAATAAGCAAGTAAAAAACATATAATAATAATTAGCTAATTTAATGGTAATAATATTAATGAATCGGAAATAATAAAAAGATAATGCTCTAGTGCTAGCGCAGTAGTTTGAACATTTTGTTTGTGAGTTGCGCACCCAACGTCACTAGTTCAAATCCCACACTCAGCCCGCTGCTCACCAAAGAAGCTAAAATTAGGGGTGTAATGAGCCGACCACGAGCTCGTTAAGGCTAAAGTTCGGATTGTTTTAGTTTAACAGAGCTCGAGCTCGGCTTGTTTCGAGCTTTACTTCCAAAGCTCGAGCTCGGCTCATCAGAAATTTTTAAAGCTCGGCTCAGGCTCAGCTCGTTTTGTATTTAATTATTTTATACTATTGTATCTCCAATCTTCTTTATTCCTTCCCGCGTCAATAACTAGAATGAAAAAAAGGGAAACGTCAACGCATCCGGGAAAAAACGATTAATATCTATGAATAAACCTGCCAAAGAACCGAACCATAGAGTACTTAGTACCGGTGCCACGGAAAGATATGTTTTTAGATCTCGCATTGATATACTTATAACATACATCTTATATATAACAAATACAAATTATTTAATCTTTTTTATCATAATTTTATACATATTTTTAATTGTATTTAAAAATAAATATTTATAAAACTAAATTAAAAATAAACAAAAAGCTCGTTAAGGCTCGATGAATTTTAAATGCAAAGCTCGAGCTCGATAACAAAATGAACATTTTTATAGGCTCGGGTTCGAGGTCGTTAAAGCTTGGGTCGAATGAGTTTAATTATATTTAGAAATATAAAAAAATTACGACAAAAACGTTAATTAAAAAATATTCTAAATACCAATCTTTTTTTATTTTTTTTCCGCAGTTTTATTAAATTTTTTTTAAGTTTTAGTTATTTTTTATTAACTTTAAGTATTAGTTTTAGGGTTTTATTTTAAGATTTTTATTTTATCTATATTGGTATTTAATTTATTTTTTTACTTAATGTTTTTGTCGTAATATTTTTCTATTGATTTTGTTTTGACAAAAAAACAAAAAAAAATAATAAAATCAAAGCAAAATCAATAGAAAAATGTTACGATAAAAACATTAAGTAAAAAAATAAATTAAATATCAATATAGATAAAATAAAAATCTTAAAATATAACCCTAAAACTAATATTAAAGTTAAACAAAAATAAGTAAAACTTAAAAAAAAATTAAAAAAACTGCGGAAATAACTTTAAGTAAGTTAAAAATCGTAAAAGTATAACACTAGGTACTGTGTAGTGCGCTGGTAGTGAAGTTGTATTTGGAAGTGCTGGTCACGGGTTCGAACCTCCCTTACAGCGCGATTTTTTTTGTTTTTTTTATTGGGGTGCAATGCATAGGATTATAGGGTGTAGGTGTTCCCCGCCCAAAATTAAATCAAGATGATCCAATGGCTCAAAATTGTTCCCTAGTTCCCCGGTAAAAAAGGGTTCCCCATTGAACCCTCCCCTATATATATATATATATATATATATATATAAAACACTAATTTATTTAGTATGTTCGATCCAACAAACATTAAAAAAAACTAGTCTTTCATCTGAATCCACGTAGTCTAGATTTAGAGCCGCAAAATATTCCATTATATCAAACGAAGTTAGTAATGTAATCAGAATCATACAACTCCGTAAGTGTATTATCATTGAGAATGCCATGCACCATGGGATCTCTTATCTAGACCAACAATATAGTGTATCCATCATATTTTAGCATCATGTTGTTCAATATCTTGCATGTGTAAACAAACTTTCTAAGCTTGTCTAAATTCACTGCAAGTAGGGGTCGTCTAGGTATACGTACCTCATTTTGCCTTTAAAATCTCGAAACCTTGTTCGCTGTCTTTTCTGGCTGACTCTTACACTTTTTTGAACCTTTTTTTTCCTTTGAATCAGTTGAATATGGAGTCACTTTCATAAACATTGATCAAGTAGGGTAGATCCCATTCGTTATATAGTACGCGTGCTCGTATTCTCTATTATGCATAGGACGTTTAAAAACAAAGTCTTAGAGATGTGATATCTTGAACGAAACGTCTTCCCCGTGTACTTCGGTGAGATATCAAAATAATCCGCCGCTAGAGTCTTGTGACCTTGTTCACAGTCTTGTCGCATGTATTGAGTTGAAGACATTTTTTTAGCGTTGGCTTTGACTTCGACGACATGTTTCAAGACCGATGTCCGACTAATCAGATGAAATGATTAGTTTCCTATTCATCCTTTCGCATATAAGTTTATAAAAGTATGAAACTAGTTACGGTACCCGCGCCTTGCGGCGGGACCGTAGTGTTTTTAAAATTGTGAAAACTTAATGAAAATCCAAAAACACAGTATCAAAACCAGAAATAAATCAGTGATACTAATTTTTTTAGGCTCAGAGGACACAAACTATCTTGGCTGCTAGGTGCGTTGTAAGGATTAAACCCGCCATCCACACCAGCCACGCCATCTATAGTGTTTTTATGTAAAAGATAGCAACTCGTCACAGCCCAAAACCATCTTGTATTCACACAAAAGAAACCAACAGGCTCCAAATTCTCCCGAAATAGGAGTTTTGGCTAATTAGAACAAATTCAATCTTCCAAATAAGGTTTGGTATCAAATAACAGAGAATTAAAAAACCTCAGAAAACCAACACCACGCCAACTCCACCGCCACCTAGGGTTTCAAAAGTAGACCTGGCAACGATGGGCGGCGATGTAAGCATGCCATAGATCAAGACCAAGAAACGCCTGGGGTTTCAAAAGTAACCCGACAACGCCATCGTTGCCAACACGCCACAATCGCCAACAGTTGTAAAATCAACTATAGCAATGTTGGCACAACACACCGCCAGCGCTACCTAGGGTTTCGAAAGTTCAGCCGACAACGATGACGGCGATGTAAGCATGCCTCAGATCGACACCAAGAAACCACCCACATGATGACCAAGTAACCACCTAGGGTTTCAAATTTAAACCCAACAACACCATCGTTGCCACCACACAACACTATAACCGTCAAGGGTTCCAAAACTAACGCTAGCAACGACGGCTAGCAATCGTGATGGGAGGGCCGTCACAAGGTATGGAGAAATAGACCACAAAGCTTTCACCCGGATTTATGAGGTTTTTGTCGTTTGGGTGTTCAATTGTTGCTTGCTTCAAAGAAAGAGAAGATAGGGAAAGTGGGGGATGATGACGATGATGGAAATAAAATGCAAGGCATAAGTATGATTTAAAATTTTAATCCTTATCTTGTCTACCATGTAGACACGTGTGGCTTGTGTGTAAATGTGAGAGAGTAATGTGTGATTAGCTGGCAACACAGGAGAATCACATGTGCTATTAACAATAGAAAGAGTACCATGTGATAGTTAACTTGTAAATGCAGCAATAGAAAAAGTATCCTATGCATATGCAATTGTAGAATCCTGCTAACCTAGTTTGTAAATGTAGATATATAATATGAGAGGTTTTAGGGTAAGATTAAGTATGTTTTGGATGTATGTTATATAAAGAGTGAGTGTATTTATAAAGAGTGAGTGTTTTAGGCCGGTCACCAGCAATGAATGGAGATGTCACACCAGGGTTTGAGTATAATGCGAACGGCGGGTTAATTTTCGCTTCCTTTGTTGTGGGTGAGTGGGTGACCTATGAGCTGATTGCTTCCTGTGATTTGCTCTTATGACGTGGTTGTCACAGACCGGTTAGCGAGTACGATATACTCGTTTTATAAAGTTAAAAAAAGAAAAAAAAACACATACGCTAATATTACCGTGAATTTGACGAAAGACAAAAATGGGAGTGAAATGTGGTGCGTGTACTCAAACCCATGCAACCATACCCATAGTCCTACTCGTAGCATTGGTGGCGTGTAGCCATGCAGGTACAGTCTACTCTATCTCCTAACCTGTGACACCCCTCAAACATAAAAAAAAAATAGTTTTTTATCTCTAAATATTTAATTATAGTATAATGAAGTCAAGTTTCGATTTCTATCTTTAACATCTCAAATTTTTATGTTTAAAAATTTAACACTAAGTTATTTTATAAAAAAATACGTAGTTATCTAAATATATATTTTATTATATTTTTATTCAACTCGTGTATTAAAAAAGTATTTAACTTAATTAGTGGTTTAATATGTAGATAGATATTTTTTATAAATTTATGACGCTAGATGGATGGTCTAACAAGTAATGAATTATACACTAATTTATTAGCATAATAAAGATTGTTCACATTTTTTCGAAAAATATGCCCAATATATAGAAACCATACCAAGGATAACGCGTTGATTAATTATTAACTATTTGTTTCAAAACTTTCCACAAAATATTAAAGTGAAAGGTTTTCTAGAATTTCTAACATAACTTATTCATAAAATAATATTTTTTACCAATGAAAAACCTCCTTATCAACAAAATATTTACCAAGGTAAAAAGACACGATAGCACTTTGAAACCTTTAATCCTTTTGTTAAACTTCTCTAACATATAATGATATAATCATATTAATTAGTTAACTTCATAAGAAGAACACTCCATCCAAGGTTCAGATGTATCATGTATCTTAACACTTAAGAAAAAGTATCTTAATATCTAAATTGGTGAAAATTCTGTTACATGACAAAAACTTAGTCATAGCCCAGACCCAAAGCTACCCTCGGCTCTTCGTATGTCCGCAACATAACATAAAAGCAACAAGCCCTAAAATAAAATAAATTGCAACTATTGCATGGTTAAAATAAATTATTTAAACACATGTTAGATTTTAGGTATATTGATTTTAAATGATCTCAACTATCATATTTTGGTATCTGTCGGTTTGATAGATCGTCGTCAAGTCTGTCAAAAACCTAATTAACCTAGGTAGCTAGGGAAGTCAGATATCGTGTCCACGATGAGCATATAGTCAATACTAGTTTAGTGTCCGCGCTACGCTCGGGAACACAACATTCACGTGATGTTTTTAAGGATGTTCATGAATGTTCCATTCAGTTTTGAGACAAAACCGTGGTAAACCAGAACACGTGATATATTTTTAAAAATTAGATTTTTAGTATAGCAATAATATACTCAAATTAAAGATAATAAAGTGCTCAGTTTTATCGTGTAGTTTATTTTTAAAAAACAATCGTATAAAAATGTTATGTATATTTATAAAACACTATGGTCTTTAATTGTATGTAATTATTAACTTTATCAATAAGTTTCATTTTTAAACCCTATCAAATATAAACCGACTAATGTAGACCCCTTGTAGTCAAGCGTTAAAAATATAAATGCTCTTAAATTTTTTAGAATTCTCCAAAATATTAGGAGACCAAATGTAACGCCCCAAAAACCGAAAGTTGATATTTATATGTTACGTTATAACATTATATGTCTTTTAATATGTGTTGTGGTAATATAATTATACTATAAATGACATTAGTTGTTTGCATGGATTTAAAAGAAAATCATGTCTAAAATTGAGGGGTTAAACATGTTAATTTGAAAGTTGATATGAAAGGAGAGATTTTATAGGGGGGTCATTTGACATAGTTCCAATCTCTCTCTCTCTTCGATGTTGATCAGGAAGAAATGGGTTTAATGAGAAACTCATAAACTTGTCAATTGAACATTGGAATAAAGGTTTGAGTCTTGCATAATTGAAGAATTGTGATCATCTAGTAATTTCATACATGAGGTAAGTGAAATAATTTCTTTTGATGATGGTTATTGGCTTGACACTCAATGGATGGTGTATGAATGAAATTAGTTGTTCTTAGGGATGAATCTTAGCATCTTATGTGAATTCTAGTAGAAATTGTGCTTATAATTGATGATTGTGTGTTAATTTTATGAAATTAATATTTTGAATGATAGTGTTGGAGTAAGGGATAATAGGTATAGCCCATGACCATTTTTGGTCAAGTTGATGAATAGATTACAAGATTTTGATATAGTTGCTATGTTTAGTGATTTTGGAATGATTTCTACTTGATCTTATACTTGAGGCCACAAACTTGGAAAGTTAGGCATGAATGACTTGTGTATTATATTTAGATGGTTGTATGCACACCAAGTGTTTGATGAAATGCATAGATGAAGATAGCATGTAAAGATTGGATGTTAAAACTTGACAAACATGAATGGAATGTAATAAAGGATGTAATTGGTTATCCCCGAACGAGGTGTATTATATTTGCTTTGGAAGTCTTTTTAATATGTTACGTTTCATAGTTGAACATAAGAAAGTAATTCAGATCGGAAGTTAATCAAAATAATATATAAAAGTTGCTAGTCGGAGAATATAACATGCTGATTGGACTTAATTTAGCTTTTGTCCTGTTTTTGTAAAAATCATATTAAATCATAGAAAAATCCTGTGAATGAGTGCTATATATGGATGAAAAGCTCCTTGAGTCTACTACAGTTTATATTTGAACATGAAAGGCTAAATAAAATTATAAGCTGGTCAATGGAGTTGATTAGTGCAGCTATGCAGAAAAGTGCTGCACAAAAGCAAGTTTTCTTAACATAATTAAAAGTAGATGTTCGAATATATTTTATTTAAACATGAATGGTTGGTCATATTTGATTATGTGCACCTATATGGGATGTACTGGGAGTATCTAAGATACTTGAAAATGGGTTGTACAAGTATTTACACAAACGGGTCAAACGGGTTGGAATGTGAATAATCGATTCTATTGAATCTCGAATGTTGCATTATGATGTATGGGATTAAATGTGTGAATGTATGTACCTCAGGGATCATAAGTTTGTATTGTCCTACAACATGTGAATGTAATGCATATGGTGTAATTAATAGTCTAGTGTCTTAATATGAACATATGTTCCTAAGTTGAAAGTTTGTATACATGAACGGATGTGGGAATAACATGGTTAGATTTCCCACATGATAGTAAGATTAGAGAGATCATGTGATACATGTTAGATTGTTTATGTGGCATCATATGAGATGGCAAGTTGAATGGATTGAATTAAAAACAAGTGATTGTTTGTTCATGTCTTATGCATGTTAGTGATTGAATAATGAAAGCTAGCATAACGTAGAACTTGGAAATGCTTATTGTTATGAGTGGGCATGTATGCTAACAATATTGTGAATGTGATGGCATGAAAGGGAGATGATTCATGTCGAAAAAAGGACTCAAGCTTGGAAGGGGCTATCGGGTCAAGATGAGGCAAGTAAACAAGCAAGGACATGGAGAACTCGAGTTAAGTGACTTATGAACCCAACTCTTGGATTGTTAAGTCATGTTTATGCAAAATGTAGAATGAGAATTAGAATGAATTGTTAAATTATTGTAAGTCAAGGGAATGGATGTTGTTAGTGAACAAGTATAGTAAATACAACAATGTAAGTAGTTGGAATAATCTAGTTTTCTTTTATGGCCACAAGATAATATTGGTGGAAAACTCAAGAAATATATTTTTGGTTGTAAATATGATACGGATGGTCATTTAAATGTGACCTAAGTGGATTTTTATAGTTTTTGATGGCCGCAATGCGATATTGGTGGGAAACTCAAGAAACAAGTGAAGTTTTTGATGTTTAGCTTCTGACATGGCCATGTCTGGTTGTGACATGGTCATGTAGTGCCTGAGAAGCCATTTTTTTGTAACATGGCCATGTTACTTGACACATGGCCATGTTCTGCACATATTTCCATTTTGTTTATATAAGTCATTATTTCTAACTTTTTATGGAACCCACAATTACAAATATAATATGAGCAAGAACGTTAGTCACCTATAAACACGTATGTATGAAATGGTTGAGTATATATGTAATGGTTGTGTCATGATATTACAATCATGGGAATGATATGTATGTATGTATTATAATGTTGTTAATAGTATCGTTTTGTCATGGGCAATGAAAGTGCAAGTATACTAAGGAGGAGCGCATGAGAGGTAAAAGTTAGAATATGGGACTCGGGTTCAAGTTAGTAACCAGAATGGATCCGAACTTGAAGAGACAAGTTAAAACGATCATGGAGTGTTCTTTAGATGCTATTTCTTTACTATTCAAATAATGTAGACTTAATTACACCAATAGGACCTGTGGTTTATACAAAATAACAAGTTTGGGTATTAAGTTTTTTTTGTTGCAAGTTCGAGTATTGGTCTTCTAACTTGTAACAGGTTTAGGTCTTAACACTAACAAAAGTTAGTTTTGCTGTTAACTTGAAGGGTAATTTAGTCTTTTTATATTTAGGTACCATTTTGTACCTTATGTTTGTTGAGGGACTGCTTATATAAATAATTTTTTTTCACAATCACCTACAACGTTGTCATCTTCCATAATCTCCAGCACACCAAACACATAACCAACACATGCTCATCTTCACCTTTGATTGGTAGTTCGGTTACTTCGGTACCATCTGAGCAACACTAAACAGTGCACCACCCTCACTTTAACCTGCTAACAATTTCAGACTCATTATCTAATCCATAAGCAATTGCATAGGCTCATTGATCAAACGCATGCCGTTTAATCCAACTATAGTATCAGCATCTTTAGTAGATTGACGATGTGATTTATTAACGTATGGTACCGAAGTAACCGAACTACCGATCAAAGGTGAAGATAAGCATGTGTTGGTTGTGTGTTTGGTGTGCCAGAGATTATGGAAGAAGACAATGTTGTAGGTAATTTTGAAATAAATATTTACATAAGCAGTCCCTAAACAATCATAAGGTACAAAATGGTGCCTAAATATAAAAAGACTAAATCACCCTTCAAGTTAACAGCAAAACTAACTTTTGTTAGTGTTAAGACCTAAATCTGTTACAAGTTAGAAGACCAATACTCGAACTTGCAACAAAAAAACTTAATACCCAAACTTGTTATTTTGTATAAACCACAGGTCCTATGGTGTAATTAAGTCAATAATGTATGAAGCCACTTGTTTAACTAATGACATGATTATGTGGTGACCGCAGGTACTTAGGGTCTCCCTCTTACGAAATGAGGAATGCTTGAAGATCAAGTTAGGACTTGGATTGTACGGGGTCGTGGTCATGTAGTGTTTAGACGTCGTGTTTTAATGCATGTTAAAAGTCGTAACTCTGGAAATGTAGTATAAAATGGTTTTCAAACGTTTATGAATGTTTTATAAAGCAAGAAATTTTCTGGTACGTATTTTCCGCTGCATGAATTTGTTAAAACGTCTTAGGACCTTACACCAAAAATGTAATTAGTTTTATTATAATATATTTTATATACATATTTTAAATAAAAAAATCATTATTGTGAGATAAACTATCAAATAATACCACATAAGCTAAAAACTTTAAAAAAAATGCCACATAAACTTTTTATGTTTTGCTATATTATATAAGGATTGGTTTTTATCTTATTTTATAAGATTAAATAAATAATCTGAATGGTTAAAGAACAATAAAGATAATAACAACTTCCTTCAAGTTTTATGTTCTAGGTTTTAATAAAATCCAATTAAACCAAATATTTGAACACCTCATAGACATGATGTTGTAGAGTCGGTTAATTTAGATTGGTAATTAAAAATAGGTTTTTGTCATCAGATCCTTTACATTTTAATCACCCTATTAGCTAGCGTGAATTGATCTACTCTATGTCACCAACTAGCTGCTAAGTTTTGTCATCAACCGAACATGTTGTAAAGTAAAGACTCAAATACACACACATAGTTAAACAAACCAACACAACAAATTGTTTAATAAACGTGTCATAGTAAAATAACAATTTCAAATCCGAGTTTAGAACTAAAAGTAAAGATAACTTTTTAACCCTCCCTTTTTTTTTGGAACGGTGATATTATTAAGAAACCAAAGCCGCTAGCAAGACGCTAGGACCAAGACAAACAAAACAAAAAGAAATGCAATTAAGCAATACAACACTCACCCTAAAAAGGGTGATTACACCAAATATGCCAAGCAACATCTCTACATTTAGCCCGATATTTAAGCCATAAAAATGTATTCACCTTGATCTTCTCAAAGATATCGTCCGGAGAGACGGCCGAAGAGTTGAAGATGAGCCCGTTTCTAGCAATCCATATGAACCACGTCGTTGTCATTAAAATAGTCGAGGCCGTCCCCTTTAATTTCTCTGATCCAACCAGGAGAGAGTAGCAATCCAATGTGTCCCTGATAGAATTACTTGAGCTATCCTGCAATCTGCACCAACTCCTTATCTTGCTCCAAACCGCATTCGCGAAACTACAACTAAGAAGAATATGGTCAACAGATTCGAGATACCCGAAGCATAATGAGCATTCCTCCGTCCCCACATCCACTCCGCGAGCCACTAACTTGGATTTGCATGGAATCTTGTAAAGACGAACCTTCCATATGAAGCATCTTATCTTCAACGGGACCCATGAAAGCCAATGAACCGGGTTCAAGTCCACCGGAGATCTTTTGAAGGAAGTCACCAGAGAATTAGCCGCTTCTGATTATCATCTTGTTCGTTGCCGGCAAGTCGGCAACTCCCAAAAACCTTGCTTGCAGCCAAAGAGCTAGGGGCTGCCGCCACTTTGTTCCAGGGGCGGACCTACTTACCGGCGAGGGGGAGCGGCCGCACCCCATAAACTTTTTCTTTTAATGTTATACATACCGGAAAATCCCGAAAGCCCCTCTCAAGATTTTGCTATTGCCCCCCATGGAAAGTACAACATAAGCAATTGTAAAGGGTATGGTTTAAAGATGTGCTAGAATTTCTTGTCTGATGCGACGCCGGTAAGTTTGTAAAAATGGTTTAGGTGCAAGATGAAGAAGATGAAATGCACGGTTATCAAGGTCATTTATTGCTTCTAATAGTAGGACCATATATATTATATTGAAAACATACTCGTTTTGTTTTTACCAAAAGTTTTGCATGCCCCTAACCTCATCATTACTTACATGTTATAAGAAAAAAACTTAATTATAAATACACTCATTAAAAAAGTTATAAAATACTTAATTATGAGTAAAACCGTGTAATGTAAACATGTTTTGATTATTTTTTTTCTAATGATTTTTAGAACTATTCTAATATCTGAGTCAGTTTTTTGATACCAGAAAAAGATGGTTGAAAAACATGTTTTTAAAAAAGCAATGAGGATTTAAGAAGTCTATTAATCTATTTATTTCAATACGGTTATAGATATATGCATATACAAGAGTTTGAAAATTGTTTTAACGATGTTTTTTAAGAGTTTGAAAAGTTGTTTTAACAATGTATTTTAAGAGTTGGCATGAAAACCGTTTTAAGGATGTATTTTAACAATGAACCATACCCGACCCAAAACGTAGTGGAAAATTTCGTCCCCCATAAAAAAAATTCTAGGTACGCCACTGCTTTGTTCCGTCCGTCAATCAGCCGTCAAAAAGTAATAAAGTCGAACCGCCCATATGCGCCTTTTATTTCCTTCGGTCAACTTTCCATGTTGTGGCCCAAATACAAGAGACCAAATTTAGCCCAATAGTTTACTTAATTTGTGAAGTTCAACTCTAGGCTCTTCCGTTATCCATTCGTTAAGACTTGATGCAAACCACAAAAATATTAAACAATCAATTTCTTTTAGTTGTCAAAGCCTTCACGTGACCTGCATACAACTGCCAAAAAAAAAAAAAAACCAAATACAGTATTAATATATAACTGCAAAAAAAACCAAATATAGTATTAATATATAACTCAAATAAAACCACCAAGTAAAATCATATTTACTTTTATGTCTTTTCTTTGTTAATGTTAGTCTAATATTTTATGATCTACACATATAAATAATCTTAACCACTTGTTGCTAAAAGTATATCAATTTAGCTCGTGAACTCTACAAACATGTAAACTCTAAATATGGACCATTTAGGATTACTCTGGGGCCTAAAAATATATATTTGAATACAATTAATGCCCGTAAATCACCCGTTGATAACGGTTCCTAGCTACTAACGAATTGGTTAGAAATACTCCCAAATTTTATCACTTTCCAACCCAACAGATCGCCGTTAAAAAATTTAGCAACGTTAAGTTTGTTTCGTAATCCAGAACGACGTCTTAGGGCTTTTGATCGGAAGGATAATAGGAGTCAAGATATAACGGTTACCTCAAAACGGCACTTCGAATGATGAAATTGTGCTTTAGTCGGGTGTTTAAACTTAACGATGCTTCAATCAGATGTAAAAACTTTGTCGTTTAGAGCGCTGTTTCAAGATAACTTTTACATCAACTGACTCGTATTCTTCTTCCGATCCAAAATCTAAAACTCCGGTCTGAAATTTAAAAAAACTTAACGTCGTTAAATTTTAGATTAGTTGCCACTTGCCAAAATGATAAAGATTAAGATCATGTGTAATTTCACCAGTCAATTTGTTAGTTAATACTTATCATAGATAAATACCAAAATGTAATAGTTGTGACAGTTTAATCTTTAAAACCTATATACAAATGGAAAATGTCATAAAAACATATCTAAGTTTTAGTTTTGTTCTAATTAGTTGTTAGTTGCGTGTGAATTATGATGTGTAATTCCACTACGTATTTTTTAATGAATTGTGATGTGTAATTCCAGTTCTATTTTTGTTGTATTATGATGTGTTAGTCCACTATGTATTTTTATTTGTCTTCACATTGTCATATCCTTATGCTATTTCGTTTTGATATTAATTAATGTCAAAAATATTATCACACTAGTTTAAACTCACATGGATGAAGTGATAATTAAAAATACGAAAATCTAAAGTGTCTGCAGAAAAATCAAAACAAATTCCTTCTATTAAGAAACATGTGTATAGTTAACGAGTATTGGCCTTAATAGTCTTAATTATTAATTTTTGGCTGCTATCGATTCTAACTTTCGAAATATGTTTAGTCCCAACTTTATCAATTTTGCCACTAATGAACAGCCGTTAAAAAAAATTAACGGCTTTAACTTTTTACATTGAATTACAGACCAACGTTTTAGTGGTTTTTAGCAGAATGAGAATACGAGTCGATTGATGTAAAAATTACCTCAAAATGATAATCCAAACGATGAAATTTGTACATCCGTTTTTATATCAATCGACTCGTATTCTTATTCCGATCAAAAACCACAAAACGTTGGCCTGAAATTCATAAAAAAGAAGTTAACGTCGTTAACTTTTTTAACGGCGGTCAATTGGTGGCAAAAATTATAAAAATTGGGATTATCAGCACCTATTTCAGAAGTTGGGACCACTAGCAGTCAAAAATCAATAGTTAAGGTCCTAACACTTCTAAAATTAATAAGGCTTGTAATGTACGGTGGATTGATTGTAAATTATGAAGTGAATTGTTCTTACAACAAATTTTTTGGACTACTTAGAAATTGACATGTCACTACTTTAAATTTTATACATTTTTTCTCTTAAGAATGAAAGTGATCATCTCTTGACCTCTCTCACCTCTTCAACCGCAAAACACCAAAAATACAAACAAACACAAGATCTCGTTCTCTTCCTCGTTTCCTCCCCTCGTTTGACAGGGAGTGACGTTTTCCTTACACCTCGCGAGCTCATTGCCCACCATGTTGCCCATTAGTGGATGTAAGTATGTAACATCTCCTTGTTGCCCACCTTTTACAGAGCGTCGTTTTGAGGTAACTTTTACATAATAGACTCGTATTTCCAATAAAAAGACTTATTGAATTCGAAAAAAAGTTATCAACATTAAAACAAAATTTAGCGACGTACCGTTGGTTGCCAAAGTGATAAAAGTTGGGACCGTTGACAGTCAATTCAATAGTTGAGATCGGTAAAGACCAAAAAGTAATAGTTAAAACTAATAGAAACCAATAAACCTTTCATAATTCCAATATTCAAATGTGAAAATCAAAAAATTCAAATTCGGAAGCGTTTCAACCTTTGCTAAGGGCCTAAGAAACAACTAGGTTCCAGTAATAACGATTAAAATAAACTCAAACAAACGTGCATCTTAAAACCCGAACCAGTTATCCAAAACCTATTATTCCCTATCCAAACGTATCAAATCAACCCAAACTGGCTTAAAAAACAATTTTAATTTGTTGATCTAATCCTTAAACATGTTTTAAACTCGATTACACAACCAAATTTACACACATCTACAGTTCACTACTTACTCATCCATCCAACCCCCATCGTTGCCCGATTCATCCTCCAAATAGGAAGAAACACAACTTCTTAATCCAACAAAACGAACTCGTTTAGCCACTGGCCTCACTTCTCAACAATCGTAAGCATACGCTTTATATTTCAATCTCACTTGCTAATTTTTATTTTTATGTTCAATACTTACTACTTAGCTACCTATTGTTTGATGTTTCAATTTTCCATCAATTGTTTAGTAACTAAATGGGTTGGCAATTCGTTCTCATCATATGTGCTTGTGCCTATATCTGCTCTGCTGAAAATGTTGTTGATCCAACAATCAAAACCATGGAGGCATTTTCTGGATACTTAAATGTAAATGGTAATGAAAAAGACCCTTTTCATTCCACAATGGTAGATTTTGTAAATCTTCAAAAACAGGTATATATATATATATATATATATTCATCATTTATGTATGTATGTTCAGAAACATGTAGGTTGTTAATTATTCGATTGTTTGTTTGGATGTAAGTAGATTGATCAACTCTCGGCTTTCTCGGATTCACCGGCTCCTTCTGTTACAAGGATTTTGTATTCTCACAACGATGTAGCCGCAAGAAGGTAACAAACAAGATATCATTCATTGATTCATTGATATAGCGTGTTATTGTTGAAACTGAAAGTTATGATTGTTGTGAATGTATATGTAGGTTTATAAAAGATTTGATGGGGCGTGCTGGGCTTTCGGTTAGGGAGGATGCTGTTGGCAACATATTCGGTCGGTGGTGAGTTTATGTTTTTAGTTTAGTTTACAAGTGTTTTAGAAACATATTTTTAAAGTTAAGTTTTGGTGGTATACAGGGAAGGAAGTGAACCGGATGCGCCTGCTGTTGCAACAGGATCTCATATTGATGCTATTCCGTACTCTGGGAAATATGACGGGGTAGTCGGTGTGTTGGGTGCAATTGAAGCCATAAACCTACTAAGGAGGTACTTACTAGTAGTTAAACAAATTATTGTTATTTCTAACTAAGTAGAGTTTGGGATGTTTTGTTTTTGAGTTTACAGATCCGGATTTAGACCGAAAAGGTCGTTGGAAGTAATAATGTTTACCTCAGAAGAGCCTACAAGATATGGGATCAGTTGTTTGGGAAGGTCATATACTTGATTTCAACTTGTTTTGTCTTCTCATGTGACGATGCTAGAAATTTAGTACGCTTCGTTTTTTTAATCTAAAATTAGGAAAGTTGATTGTTTTCAGTCGGTTATTAGCTGGGAGTGTGTCGCTTGCTAAAGCACTTACGCAGACAGTAGATAATGACAATATTTCGTTTCTGGATGCTGCAAAATCTGCTGGTTATGCAAAAAATGAGGACTTTTCCAATGTGTTTTTAGATGAAAAAACTTATTCAGCCTTTGTAGAGCTGCATATAGAACAAGGTCCTATTCTGGAAAACGAAGGTGTTTCTATTGGTATCGTGACTGCTATTGCGGCACCAGCAAGCATCAAAGTAGATTTTGGAGGAAACGGAGGGCATGCTGGGGCCGTGCTAATGCCACAAAGGTAATAACAACTTTCATCTGTTAATTAAAAAAAGCTTTTAATGAGGCGATTCTGGAACAGAAATGATGCAGGACTGGCTGCTGCAGAGTTGGCGTTAGCGGTCGAAAAACATGTTCTGGAATCTGGATCTATAGACACTGTTGGGACAGTTGGTAACTCCTCTTCTATTCTCTCGTGTTTCGTTTATATTATGTTTTGTTTTGTAAAATATATAAACTGGTAGTTTCATCTTTTAAGGCATAATGGAGGTGCATCCTGGAGCAATCAACAGCATCCCGAGCAAATCACACATAGAAATAGGTATGCATATATTTCCTTTCGAACTCTTTTTAGACATGTACGTCTTTTCATACCTTTGACCTGTAACCAGTTAAATAAAAATCAACCCTTGTCATGGTTTGACTACAGATACACGCGACATTGATGAAAAACGAAGAAATACAGTTATCGAAAAGATCCAGGAGTCTGCCGTGAGCATATCAAAGAGAAGAGGTGTGGAGCTTTTGGAGTTTAAAATTGTAAACCAGGATCCGCCCGCCCTCTCAGATGAATCTGTCGTTAAAGCAATGGAATCCGCCACTCAAGTATTGGGTTTGAGTCACAAAAAGATGATCAGCAGAGCGTATCACGATTCTCTGTTTATGGCCAGGTGCCTATTCAAAATTTTGTTTCTTATGTTAAAAACTTGAAGTTGGAAATGAATTTACTTTCAAATTCAAATGCAGAAAAGCACCAATGGGCATGATCTTTATTCCTTGTTACAAAGGTACACTCATTTTTGTACAAATCATTCGTTATATATAACTTAAGATTGGTGCTTGTGTTATATATAGTTTTTATTTTATAAAACTGACTCTGTTGATTTGATTTGCAGGCTACAGTCATAAACCTGAGGAGTATGCCTCCCCTGAAGACATAGCAAACGGAGTGAAGGTGTTAGCGCTAACCCTCACCAATTTGTCCCTTAACTAGCCTCAAATCACTTGTGCAGCTTCAATTGTTTTTTCTTTTCATGTCAAACTGGAGTAAATAAATTAAATAAATTGAGCTTGCAGCTGTGTTGATATTAGTTTTTTCCGAGTAGGTCTTGAATGAGCTGTTAAAGTTGATCCAGGAGGCAATCTTGTGATATATGCTTTTCGCAAATGATATTGTGTTAATGACAATGTGTAACAAGTGTTTGAATGAGTTATGCGGTTCAATGGGTCTGCATGCGTATGCACACCAACTATGTGGGGCTCTGCAATATCTCACCTTCACCAGACTCGATATTATGTGGCCCTCCATAAGAAAACCCGAGTGTCTCACCAACTATTTGAGGCTCTGCGGTATCTCACCTTAGCTTGTAGCCATGTTCCATTTCGACTCTGATCGCTGACATATTCACAAAGGGCCTACCACGAGTTCTTTTGAAGATTTTCAATCCAGTCAACTTAAGGTCACTAATTGTCATAAATAGATACTTAAAAACAGATGTTTGAATATAAGAACTGGAGCAAAAGTATATACAATTAACACTTTTGACCATTCAGTTATATCTTATACAACAACAATGAATTATAATCTACAACTTAACCATGTCCTAGAAACCGAATTAGTCGACAAATCATGAACTAAAAGCCTAATCATGTTACACCCGGACAACTCAACACATTCTTGTAAGTCTGAATCACAAGCTATTAAAACCCGTTCATGATCGTCATCAAGATACTTTAAATCGAACGTACCCACATCCAGCTTCAACCTCTTTGCAACTTCTTCTTTTAGTGTTACTATACCTGAGTTTGCAGCCACACGAAACCTTATTATATCTTCCCTGTAACTCGCTTTTATCGTTATTGTATTCATTTCTGTCCTGGTTGTGAATGGCAGTACCTTTGGAGTTAGTTCGTGTACCATTTCAAGCGGCTCGGTGACTGGACAAAGGTTTGTTAAATCATGTGAGCTTCCAGCATCCTCTATTAAGATTCTTCCAATGGGTTGACTTTCTGTTATTTCGGCATGTTTCCGGTAGTTAGAAACAATTAAATATTATTTGGAAAATTGGGTTTTAATAATTCATACTATGACCATAATGATGATAATAATCTATACTGGCCAATGACACTCCCAACTTTCACTGTTGACTTTTGTTACCAATAGGTGATATGGATGGAAATATAAACAAAAAGATTCGACTCATATCCAATACCACGTATGCTTAGAGGAGTGATATGTATGCTCAAGAGATACTAGCCTTAGACCGAATTAAATTAGGAGATGCTGAGTGTGAGGGGGATGATTTCAGTGAAAATGTTGGATCTTCAGATTTTTCAAGATGATTTGCAACATAGTGAATCTTCATGTTTTAAAATTGGAAAGTATCACTTGAGGTGGAATATTGTTGGAACTGAACCAATTTGGAAAGTGTTAGTTTAGGGGAGTATTGTTGGGTCTTGAGAAACTAAAACTTTCCAAACTAATATGTATTGTTGATTGAAGGTTCCATGTGCTGATTAAGAAGACAAGAGATGATCAAATCATGAGATCGAGATCAAATGAAGAAATTAATAAGAAGGATTGAAGAACAAGAAAAGAAATATCTTGAGATCGTGTCCGGAAGAAGAGAAATCATGCTGAAGATATCGGACTTCAAGACCTCTTACTATAGGTGACTTTATAACAATCTGATCTCTTGTATTCATTCACGGACAAAAGAGTACAATTTGTATAAGTGCTCAAAATAGAAATGAGGACATCTCATTCTATTTATAGCAAACGTATACAAAAACCTAGACCTAGTTAATCGGTCAACATGACCTCAAAATGACAAAAAGTAATTAAATTCTAATTACAAAATAGAATAAACATAACCATTAGTGTAGGAGACCCAACAATACTCTCCCTGTGATTGTGTTTTACTCTTCAGCTTTGACTTCTTCTTTTCCTTTAACATAAACTGGTTTTTCTAGAACATTTGATAGCATTGACATGGCTTTCTAGATTAGAAGCTTGAACTTGAGGGCAGTTTTATCTTGAGTCGCATTACTGACAAGAATGGGCATTTGCTCATTTGTTCTAGAGTTGAATGAAACAAACCAGCAGGCCAATTTTTGAAGTGATCTCAATTCGATTGTTGTTGCTACAAAAAGGATATGGCGAGGATGGTAGTGACGATGTTCTAAGGTCCATGGTATTGTTCGGTTATAGATCTAAGTGTTTAAGATTAGAGAATGTTAAGAGAAGAGAGGAGTGGGGATGTGTGTGTTTTTAGAGTCGAGTGCAAGAGCCAATGTGAGAATGTAGATGTATGTCTTCAGATTTGTTGTAATATATATACACAAAATATTGTGTATTCCCCAAGCAAATTTGAAATATTCAGGAGCTCCTGGCTCGAGGCTGCCCCTCGACCAGCGCACTTTTCATTCTTGGCAGCCTGTAGCATCTCAGGGTTGAATATTATAATATGTTTTTAGCCATTTTCGTGTAAGGCCTTTTCCTTTGCATTAATTGTGTTCAGTTTAATTTTCCCATGATATCTTTTGAAGATATTATTGGATATGCTTGAATGCTTGTTGTGGAAGCAAATGTCAGAGTACTGTAGCGTTACTGTTCACGTACCAGGCACCTGGCTCCGGGCTTCTGGCTCCTCAACCATGTGGTCATATGACCTACGTCATCAATTGTGATCCTTTGATTTAATCTCTCGATTTCCTCTTTTGTTTATTTGCAGCCTGATTGCCTCCTTCAGATTGATTCTCATAATGTTTTTTTACACTATTTCTTCTTCAAGGCAAGAGACTCCATTACCTTGCTCATTAAATTGATCATAACAATGCACTTTAGATCAATTTGAGCAGCTTCCTGAGATGGTTATTTAAGAGCTTGATTAAGAGGAAGTGATGAATGTAACTTGGATCAAGCAAACAAACATAGCTCAAATGTGTAAAACAATCTGACCGCATTGTTATCGAAATCATCAAGATCTCGGATTAACATCAATTAAAAGGTTTCTGAGTGATAGAAGCACATCTTGATTTGGCAATGTCTTTTGAGTGCATGTATGGATTAAATAAATGTGTCTTAAGTATAAAGACGTGCATACCCATAAATGAAGTTTGATAACAACAAGCTTTAACACTCTGTATGAGTTACTAAGAACACCCACTAGATCTGCAAAGACTAAAATAAAAGTCCAGATGCTCACATCAACAAAAGATGATCCTTGCAAGATTGAGTAGATGAACATACACACCAATAACTATCCCCACTAGTGGCGTAGTGGTAAGTTTGCTTGGGTTCTTCATAGGATACCCAATTTCAATTCCCACTAGTTTTTTGTTGTGGATATCGGCAATGAAGCTCGTCTTGGGCTACCACCCGACTTCGTGTCTGAGCCTAAGGGTTTTACGTGTCATGATTAAAGGTTCATTCCTTGTTTTTTTTCCTGGAACAGTTGGTTGACGAGTTTCGACTCCGATCAACTTGGCCCATAAGGAGGGCAGTAATGGAGCAGCCCAATGCCGACGAAAATACCTATTGGTGTTAGAGGCGGGGTTTCGATCTCGGTCCTTGCATCTCTGAGTGCACCGGTCATACATCGTTGCAGTACCAACCGCTCTTCTAAAAAAACTAAATATAAAGCATTAATTTATGTCACGATTCATCCTCATCCGAGCAATACAAAGAGTTTAGCCAATAATGATCATACAATTAGTCACACTAACACTAGATGATGAAGAAATCATCCAAGACTAATGTAGTGATATAAAACAATTTTAGGTTGTCGGTATTACGTACAAAGATCGTTTCCTTATAACTCTCAGGTTTTAGATTATTCTGATGGGACATTTCTCTCAAACCAGTGTGGTGATATAAAATAATTTCTTGGTTTTTTCTTTTTTTTGAATTCAAAAAACTAAATAATGTGCAGTCATCAAATAGGATTTAGATAGCATTTCAGTGTTTATGATATGATCATATTTTGATGTGAAAAATTTGAGGGAATTATGTATAAAATATATGTATAAATGATGACATGTTTTATACGGATGATTTTGGCTTTGTTTGACTAAAACTTGAACCAGCTCCATTTTGGGTTTGATCTGCAACATACTTCGATTTACCAATGTATGTTATAGACTTATAGTCAATGTTTTTAAACCGGCCGGTCCGACCGGTCCAACCGCGGTCGGACCGCGTTTTTGGAGAATCACGGTTTGATAGGTCGCGGTCTGATAGGTGTTTGTGAACCGCTGCGAACCGCTCGAACCGGTCCGGTCGGACCGGAACCGGACCGTAATTGAACCGGGGTTGAACCGGTTTTTATTAAAAAAATATTTTTTTTGTTTGATTTTATTGGATTTTATGTTTAAATCTATTTATTTTTTTGTTTTCTTGTAATGAAGGGTTAATATATTAATGTTTTAAGTGATAAAGATGATGAGCTCGTTTTATTTTGTAATTAAAATTTGTTTAAATTATAATTTTTTGGTGATTGTTGGCGTTAAACTTGTTTGAATTATTAGTTTTTGGTAAAACTTAATATTATTGAACTTAAGTTGTGTTTAAATTAGAATTTTTATGACATTAATTTGATAAGTATATATTTTACCCTACCCCGGTCTAACCTCGGTTCGATCCCGGTCGGACCGGTCCGACCAGTAAAATCATAATACCGGTTCAGTGTCCGGTCCGGTTTTCAAAACATTGCTTATAGTAGCCCATAAGCCCAATACCAACAGGCACATGAAAGCTAGCCAAGTCAAACAAAGGAGGTAATGATAGTTTCCATAACCATAGTGAAATGGGATTGATCTTCCTTTTATTTTCTATGATTAGTATCCATGACTTAGACAAATTGCAATTTTTTTTGTCAGAGAATATATCTATTTTAAGATTGTATTTTTCTTGTTATGAGTTGGAAACAGAAATATGTTTTTAGCACTCTTTTTACCAATTATGTCACTATACCTGCTCAATAAGTGGACAACACTAAATACTGTTTGTACACTTATGTAGTTAATTGACATGATTTTGTACACTAGAATAGAAAGAAAAGTTTCATATATTAACCTTATAGAATAACCCTGAGTTCTTCATTGTTGGAAAAATTATATGAAGCTGGTTGTTGTCAAGTTTGAAAATTAATTGTCATAAGAGGGAATTTTATAAAACTTAAGGGTAAAATATGTCGCCTAAACAGCATATATAGTGTACAAAAGTTGGTTACCCATAATGTTTAATGAAAGCTTTATCTACTATTCTCATACCTGTTGTGTTTGATGTCCAATAATTCAAAAGACGCGTCCATTTTCTTATAGACCTCCTAGTGTTATTGCTTCCGTATGTCGTTTGTCGGGCATTCAAGCGTTTCTTTATTTAGAATTCAAGCGTTTCTTTATTTAGTATGGTATGTCTGGACTTAGCCCTGTTCGTTTGATTAGAAAATGGGTTAAACGGGATATTTTAGGAGCGATTTGTGTCCACTTTTTGTTATTGTTTATAAATATGAATGTGTAAACTATATTAATCCGGCCAGTTTGACTTATAAAATGATTTAGAAGGTTGTATGTAAAAAAATACACATAGGAATTTTGGGAAACGTTTGACCATCCGACACATTTCTTATATATCTAAATTTCCAATCTGACCCGCTTAGAGAATATAGATGATACATAGCCTTCATAAACCCATTTATAAAGTTAACAAGTTCAAATATTGTTCGGCAACAACTGCCAAACTCCCAGTCAGGGCCTCGTTTCTTGAATGGTTGTAAAGTAAACAAGTGGTAATTTTAGGTTGGATGCTTGTTGTTTGATCTAAAATTTTAAGCACTATTTTTACTAAACAGTTTAAAACTGCTTATTGTCAGGGTCAGCCTAACCTGTTTTTACTTGTACAAAAATTACCCTTTTGATCCGTTGCCCAACCCTCCGTTTTTGTCATATCTAGTAAAACCACATGCATCAATTTTCCTTCTTTCAACTCGTATGATTATGCCTTCTGGGACGTCGTCTTATAGCATTTAAGGATAATGAAGTACATATTTCTATGGATCATTTAATCCGAATTAATTTGAGTACCGGCTACTAGATAAAAGTTGCACTTAGATAGTTCATTTGGAAAAGATGCACAAAGTCATTTAGAAATAGAGGTAACCAAAGACTAGTTTACATCAATATCCAGATTTTAAGGTCTTAATTGAATAGTAGTTTGAAATGTATACTTTTGTTTCAAAGCTTCTACTTTATTTTGACAAGGATATGGAAAAAGAGAAACTCAACAGTTTTAAATTAAAACGACTCTAGAGAAACTGACGTGTATAGACTATAGATTGATTTAACATTTCAAACCATAGTACTTGGAACTTTGATTCAAAATAAACATCACTATAAAATAGCAAAAAACTAAAACCAAGTTGAATGTTAAAGCTCAAGATTTGATCATGTCACTTGTTCAACATCTTTATTTTATGTGTTCCATTTACATAGTGAGTTAGGCGAAAGAAAGATGTGACTGCGGGACTGGTTTACCTAAAGATGTAACACACAAAATGGGAAGTTAGAATATTAATTTATATAACTAAATCACCACTTTGAAATAGATGGGCTATTAATTCAATGAGGAAGGGTCAAATACAAAATTAATTTTGTCTAAAAAGTGTGAGAGTGACTTAAATTACATCAAAACGGGTCAAATGAACTTCGTTTGAGCTCATGTAAGTGGCGTTAGAATCGCTTCGTTGAGTTTTACCATCTCAACTTCTAGGGTTTAACTTTTAGGCTTTAGTTTTTGCCTTAAGATTTAACATTAGGGTTTAGTTTTTAGATTTTAGGGTATTTTTAGGTGTGGGGGGTTTAGTTTTTAGGGGGGGGGGGATGGGTGGAATTTAGGTTATTGGGGGGTGAGACTGGGGGGTTTAGGTTTTTGAAGGTTGGGGGTTTAGGTTTTTAGGGTGGTGTGGGGGCGAGGGGTTTGATGACACTTTTGAATCAGAGTTCGTTTGACCCGGTTTTGATGTATCTAGATATCATTTCTCACACTTTTTAGGCAAAATCCATTTTGTAGGAAAACATTCCCCTTAATTTAATTTAGCTCAATTGTATTAGTCTTTGCTTACATTATCTTTTAAAACTAGCTTTAAGACTAGGTTGCGCGATGAAGCGGCCAGGTCACGCGTTCTAGTCTCATGTATGTGACTTCGTCAAATACGTTGATAAGAAAAAGTTTAATGGCTCGTACGTTGCCCCACAAAGCCGTAATGTGATTAAAAGATGAAAAATATAAAAAAATTAATGTCAAAACGATAACCACGTCAAAACCGGAGGACTCAAATCGTAAATATGTCAAATTAAAGTAGCAGGTCAAAGTTGTAATTAGTTAAAGCTTGAGGGTTAAAGTTGTAATTATATCAAAATGAAGTTGGAGGCTTAAATTGTAAAATTGACAAACTTAGGGGACTAATATGCAAGGTCTAACCGACTCATATATAGGGGAGAGTTCTTTTAAGAAATACAAATATTGCAAGAAGAAAAAGAATTAATCATAGCCTTACATCTAATGATCCTATGGTTATAATTGTAATGGGTAGTTTATATAACTTAGTTTAAGAAAATTTTCATTTTCTACCTTGAAAAAGGGTATTATAGACAATATGTATGAGTAAGGTATTAATTGATATTCAAAACTGACGGTTACAAAAATTAATTGCCACCATTTATCTTATATCTTTCTTTTTCTACTTCTCCTAAGTTAATTATAACCTAATAAGAGTTAGGTTATTCTACAAAGAATAAAAATGGTACAAAGTGTAAGAAGGATTTTCAACCATTAGATTAATTTTTAATGGTTGAGATCAAGTTGTAGTAATACATGTTGGTGAAGGGGTATTTTTGTCATAGCCACTTTTGTTGATTTTCTCTCTCCACATGCAAGGCACATGCCAATTCCCCCACTTTTTATCTTCGAAACGCGTATAATATTAATATATAAAAAATGAAAAAAAAATTCAAAATTTTCATCTGATTGTGTAATATCATTGTGTTATATTATAAGTTGTGTAAAACCATATTTTTTTAGCTCATTGTGTCATATCATGTCATTGTGTTATATTATAGCTTGTGTAATACCTTGTTTTTTAGCTCACTGTCAGGTCATTGTGTGTTATTATATCATTGTATATATCATTGTATCATATTGTGTTAAAAAATTATCATTGTATCAATTTGATTGTTTGTTTGAATATCTACACGTAACTGCTAATTGTTAATGTATATATTTTAGTATATCGTAGTGTTATCGTGTGTTAATAAAGTATCATTGTGTCAAGAGAAACGTTCATATACAAAATCATTTTTTTGGTACAAAGTGTGAGAAATACACAATGGTAAAAAAAAACACAATGAAAAATTAAAAAATATTATAACTCACAATATAAATCGAATTTCAAAAAAGTGTTTCAGAGACCTTGTTTCCCACGTTGTCCTCCTTCATAAAAAGAATAAATGAATAATCAAAAAAATAAAATAAAAATTTAACTTTTTCATTGTGTCTTTTTTTTACTTTCATTGTGTCTTTTGTTGTGTCATAAAAGACACAATGAAACGTAAATTTTTTTATTATTTCGTTTATTTTTTATGAAGGAGGGACAACTTGGGGAACAAGGTCTCCGAAACATTTTTTTGTGAGTTATGAATTTTTTAATCATCCATTGTGTCTTTTTTTATGAGTTATGAATACTACACGTAACTGCAAATTGTTAATGTATAGATTTTAGTAGATTGTAGTGTTATATTGTGTGTTAATAAAATATCATTGTGTCAAGAGAAATGTTCATATACAAATTCATTTTTATGGTACAAAGTGTAAAAAAGACAATGATAAAAAAATTACACAATGACACACTAGAAAAAAATATTATAACTCAAAATATAAATCGAATTTCAAAAAAGTGTTTCAGAGACCTTGTTTCCCACGTTGTCCTCCTTCATATAAAGAATAAACGAATAATTAAAAAATAAAATAGAAAATTAACTTTTTCATTGTGTCTTTTTTTTACTTTCATTGTGTCATAAAAGACACAATGAAACGTAAATTTTTTTATTATTTCGTTTATTTTTTTATGAAGGATGACAACTTGGGGAACAAGGTTTCCGAAAAATTTAAAAAATTAACGTTTTCATTGTGTCTTTTTTTTTACTTTCATTGTGTCAAAAATTTATAAAAGACACAACGAAAACGCTAGTTATGAATTTTTTAATCTTCTATTATGTTTTTTTAATCATTGTGTCATTCTCACACTTTGTACCATTTTTACACTTTGTATGATAAATTCACCCATATGTCTAAGATTGTATGTTTGAATATGAATTTCAAGAGATCATTATGTTATATTGTGTATTTTACTAAGGATAATTTTGTCAAAGTTGTATTATGTGTTTGAATACTTGTTAGAAACGTAAACTATTAATTTATATCTTACTAGATCATTGTATTATATTATGTGGTATTACACAATGACATAAGCTAAAATATTACACAATGAGCTGAAAAAAAACATGTTATTACACAAGCTAAAATATAACACAATAACATGATATTACACAAGAGCTAAAAATATATGAATTTTTTTTTGTTTTTTATATATCAATACTATAAGCGTTTCGAAGATAAAAAAAAAACACTTGTTTTTTTGGTGTAATTTTTATTAAAAAATAATGTCGTATGTAAAAGTTATTAACATTTAAAAAAAGTGGAGGAATTGACATGTGCCTTGCATGTAGAGAGAGAAAAAGTCAACAAATGTGGCTATGACAAAAATACCCTCCACCAATTGATTTATCTACAACTTGATCTTAAGATCTAATGGCTATAAATTCTTCTTACATTTTGTATCAAAATCATACTTTGTATGTGAACCTTACTCAACCTAATAATATGTGTTTCTCTAACACTAAAAAATTCATAATACTGTACAGTTGATTATTGGAATTAGATGTTAGGTTTACGAACAAAACAGACTAAAATGTTTTATATATAGTTATGTTCATGTAGATAACACTAGACTGTGTAGGGTGGTAATGTATGTTAGATTATGTGTGAAGTGATTGTGTAAGGTTGAATTACGAAAGAGTGAGATAGCATCATAAAACAAACTGTGTATATAAAATATGTGTTGGTAAAAGTAATTTGTGTAGGCTACGTAGTAATTTTGCTATTGTTTCTCAAATTTTAGTTTATGTTAGTTAAAAATGAAGTGTTTTGCGGGATGGTGTTTCTATTATACATCATGTTAGTTAAAAATCTTCTGGCCCGGCCTGAAAATCCATTTTTCTTTAATTCATAATGAGACTTAATCCAAGACCTTTCCATTTTATAAGATCTTAGTTACATAATTTCATCGGTTGGACTGAAGATCATTAATAATTTTTTAGTTGATTTGTTTTCTACTTTTATGTTAATTAATACAAATAAAAAATATTAAAGTTAACTGCATATAAAAAAAGAGTACCTTTTATGATAAATGGCATCATCTTCTTTATAAAAGTATCACATTCATTTCTTATCTTTTGTGTTTGCATATGTATTAGTATAAGTTAAAACAAGAGAATTTAAGAAATTAGCTTACTACATATAATTTCTCCTACCTACTATCCTCTTTATTTGTTAAAAGAAATAAAATATGAGTATAGTGGGATTCGAACTAATGGGCTCACTCTTAATCAAGGGAGCTATTACCAATAGATTACAATGCATTTGTTGTAAGTGTATTCAAATCTTGTAATATTTATTGACCTATTAATACATTTTTTCTCTAAAATGTGGCCTATAAAAATTTGTGGCCTTAGGCAATTGCCTAATTTAATATATGACAGAGCCGCCTCTGTATACATGTGAATGTTAGGTTGTTTTCTTTCTTTATAATACATTGTTTGTGTAGGATACTTTCAAATACTATGTAGGTGATCTTAATTGAGTGTGTAATATGTAGAAATATTTTATATGTGTAGGCATATGCCTTGGTATCTAAATGATTATTTTTTTCGGTATAGTGTAGGAGATGATCATTTTATTATATTTTGAAGGTAAAATCTTGTAACTAATGTGATGTAATGCTATTTTGTTAGCTCTTATTTTGTTTTTCTTAGTATCCAATGACCATTTTGTTTTTCTTAGTATCCGATATGTGTAGGTTAGTATCCATTGACCATTTAAATATTGAGACTATGCATGAGTGAATATTCTATTAGAGGTGACATATTACTTGAAAAAAAATAAGAAATTCTTGGTATCCAATGTGTGTAGGTTAGTATCCAATGACCATTTAAATATCAAGACTATGCATGTTGTGTAAGTATCCGTAGTAATATGTGTAGGGGCTTTTATGTGTAGGTGTTCTTGATATATGTTAGTAAAAGGGATTGGTCAATTTGCAATGTGATTGTATCTTGGAATTTGATGTAGTGTTATTTTTTATATCCCCGCTTCTATTAATTTAGTTGGTAGCCCATAAGTACTTAAATGCAAAATAAACTTGCATATATATGTCGAAACATGTTAATTTCTGCCCGTACGGAATCTCCATAGCCAATTTTCCATTTTTTTATTATGAAATCAGAAGGTGCTGCCTTTGGTACTACTCTTATTTTACACGATCCAGAGATCATCAGTCTGACTACTAATCAGGCTAGCGGAAAGCAAGGCCCTTTCTCACCTGCAGCAAAGGAGGTGGTGACCAAGTGAAGACCTTCATGGCCTTACTACCATGGTATCTCTGGAGTTTGACCCTCGGGGTTTGAATGGTTTTGTGTTCCGGATGTGCTATTGCATTATGATTGATTACTTATTTATTGATTAGTTAAGGCCTTTTAAACATTGACATAATATGAATATTTCGTCTATTAAGGAGGATTCCCCGAATACCTGAAATAGAGATGATCAAAAGAAAATGTGAAATATTTGATAGGATCCGTTTCGGGAACGTAGAATGTCAGGAGGTGCAGAAATAGCTAGAAATGAATGCGAAAATTATGGAAAAACATCTAGTAATGTATTTAACCAGAAAATAGATTATGCTCCTGCGGAAGTATCTACTCGTTACGGAATCTCAGGTGTCAAAGTGTGGATTTCATATAGTCAAAAAGAAAGGGGAGCGAGGGCCCTCAGAGACCAGAAGGAAAAGCGTAAACTCTTGTAATGGAAGGCTGTTGCAGTAACTAAAACATCTTTTACTTATTTTGTTAGGAAGACTAGCGGATTTTTCACAAACCGTAGGCAAGGAAAGAGAGATCCTTCCTTATGCGTCCCCTTTCTTTTACTATTCTTCATCCACCACTTGCAGATTGACTGTTCTGTTGGTATAGATAAAGTCAATACAGAAAGAGATGACTAAAAAAAGTCTTTTTTATAGTGAAGTAGCGTAGCAAGAAGCCCCAAATCCTTTTTTGGCCAGGAAAGACTGCACTTCCAAACATCATCGGAGGGCACCTCAACCGCTTCTCCTGATGCAGGGCCCGTACCCCACCACGGGAACACTGTGTCAGATTCAACGGATGGGCCAGTTAGCCCTGTTCACTTTGAATCTGATGAGATGATCGGGGGGGGGGGGTAATTTGGCCAAGCTAGAGGATTTTCCATTGATCGTGATTCAAGAACGTAAGGAAATGAAATCGCTCAAGAATTTTAATTTTTGGCAAGTCTCATGATCATCCAATAAGAAGGGTTTCAATTTTTTCAAATGAACGATTTGAAGACCTATTGATTCTAAAAACTGTGGATCGTTCGGACCTTTCAATTCATAGGACACAGATGGAATCTTGGTAGAGATTCACAGGGGGTTGTATTTGCGGGGTACAATTCCTAAAGTGGCGTATTCAACTTTGGATAAAGCTCACCCTTTTTTACGTTTCGCGGCGTTGCTAGCCTATCCTTGTCCAGTAGCATGTCCGAGTAGCATGCCCCGGGGGTACCTACTGCTTTCGATTCGAACTCGATCTTATTAAGTTGGAGATTCAAATAGATAAAGTGTTCTGTGAGGAATGTGATTCAAGTGGGGTCGGTTCTTTCCCTAAAAAAGAATGGAAGTCGGATTCGCTAACCTTTCGTCAGGAGTCATTCACACCAGCTGATGCCATTTGACCTAAAGTTTCAGGATATGTTCGATCAAAGATTTTACCTACCCAATAGTGAAATCCTTTGATGTTAGGCCCCCGGCGGAAAGTTTTCCGAAACCGAACTGAATGGAATTGTTACTTTCAAAAATGCTCTCCTACGAAAATTAAGGAAAAAATGTTGGAACCTCATGGCTAAGGATAAGGTCCAGAGGCGTCTGTCTACTAATTCAGTTGAGAACAAGGTGTCGAACTAGACTGACAACTGATTCAAAATCGTAAGCGGGCTAGCAACAAGCCGGCTTTCGACACGAAAAAGCTTCAAAGACTGCTCCTAATGGGATACCGGTGGTGGATGAGTAACCTACACTCGCTCACTCCTTTTCATCCGATAGAGAGTTACTACAACCTTCCTCCCCAGAATAATCCTGGGGAGTATAAGGTTCTTGTTCGGGAAGAATTGGAGCAAGCTAGTAACTCTTAATTAATTAATACTAAAAAAAATCCATACGTTGTTTGAAGATAAAAGAATTAATTATAAGAATGTTTCAAATTAAAAAGAAATGTGTATAAAATGTGAGTGCAACCTTAGTTATAAAAATAATAATAGTATATATACAATGTGATCAAATAAAAAAAGTCGATTATATGTGTATATTTGAATTTCTAGGAAAAGATCCTCATATAATTAAATGAAATAATTAAAATAATAGAAAGAGAATTCTATATATCTATATTTATAAAATGATCATATCTAAATAACTAATATTAAAATGTTTTACCGTAAAATAGATGATACCTAATTTACCTTAATGGAGTTACTAAAACTAAAACAAATTAATAAGTTATATGTACATTACTATTATACCCTTGTAATAAAACTAAATGGAAATTAAAAAGAAAATTTTTGATTGGTTGGACTATATTCTTTTTCTTCTCATATATATATATAGGGGAGAGTTCATTTGATAAGAGCAAATATTGTGAGAAGTGAAAGAAATAGCTAAATTCTTCATTTTTTCAACCAAAAACGTTTTTAACGTATAAAAAAATGATAGAAATGCAATATTTATTCATTAACTTTGACATACAAAAAATAAAATTGAATAAATTTCGTTTATTTGTTAAACCTACACATGTGAAAGTCATGTGTAAGTTAGGTTACTTACACATGTGTAGGTAATTTAAAACGCTAAAAATACATACGTAAAAAATATTTTAATGATTTTTTTTAGTTTATACATTACACATTTGTATGTAGGAAGTGAACTTATTTAAAAAAACTAAACCACTGATAAGTTTTTTTAGTGATTTAAGTTTCTTCTTTTTCTTCTTGCAATATATGAGTCTTCTCATTTGATCCTAATCCTATATATATATATATATATATATATATATATATATATACTAGATATGAGACCCGTGTTACACACGGGTTTTCTTTAAGTGATTACCTATAACCATCAATAGTATAATTTTTTCATAAACTTAAAAAATACCCCAAAAACTTCATAAATTTTGCAAAACTTCCTTATACACCACATTAGTTGTTTTGTTAGCTAAATTTCCTTCGTTTTCACAAATTAAAATCTTCAATCCATTCTTGCTTTTAACTCTTGAAATTACAACATAAAGTTGACCTTGGCTGAATACTGGTCTTGGCAGATATAATCCTACACAGTCTAGTGATTGTCCTTGGCTTTTATTTATAGTCATTGCAAAACATAATGCTATTGGAAATTGTTTCCTACAAAACTTGACTGGGATCCTTTTATCTGACGGTGTCATTTTAGTCTTGAAATCATAGTATGATGGCCAATGTTATTCCCCGTTATAACTTTTGCTTCAATAACATGTTTCCCTAGTGTTGTAACCTGCAATCTTGTTCCATTGTATAACCCATTTGATTGGTCTATGTTTCTGAGTAACATGATAGGAGCCCCGACTTTTAACACTAACCTATGATTTGGCAATCCAGCAAACTGCATGTTGTTTAATATTTCAGTTGAAAATAGCGCACTCTCCAGATTTGTTGCTTTTTCTGATTTGCATATACCGTCTGAGCTTAAATATACTGTTTCGTCACCTGCATTATATCAAACATTTTAACAACTATTTAATCTAAAAATGTGTTTTTTATAAAGGCTTGTGGGTTAAGTTTCAATATAGAAGAAATAGTACAATTAGATTTGTTTATGACAATATGGTTGGAGATTGTTTATATTTTGGTCGACATATACAATGCCTTGGAAACATGGGTGCAATCAAATCAATCTTCCTTAAATTTAATGTATGTACCTTAAAGTCAAAGTTTTAAGATTAAAAAACAATTTAGTTTATCTTAATAAACAATAATTTAATTTGGAACAACGTATCATTTGGAGTCTTTGACAATCAAATAATGTGTATTAGTATTTAGAACGATAATCATTTATTATATGAATAATTGTTTGTTGATTTTTATTGTTTTGCAGTCTTAACCACAACCAATTGCTTTGTTTTATCCATAGCAAAACCAAAAAAAAAAAAAAAAGCACCCAAATTCTTAACATTAACCTTGATTACAAAAGAATACATTTAATTGTTTTCCAGAATTGATTACAAAACATACATCGATATGTATACCAAACGCATGCATAGTGAAACAAAAACACCTATGTTGTACATAGATGATTAAGATGATGCTACAAGAGATATAGTTACTGTTTGATAGATATCTAATTATGCATCACATAATTTTCATCACTTAATGGTAGATGGTAAGTTTTTGTTTGAGTTTCTTTGTCGCAGAAGCTTGATCACCAGCCACTTCATAGGAAATTTTAGAAAGGTTTCTTCAGCGGATCCTTTGCTAGATGGTAATTATGCATCATAATTTTCCGTAGGATTGGTTGCCGAATCCTTTTCTAGATCAACGGCCAAAGACTCGCCGGTATAAGACACGGGATCCTTCACAAAGATTATAAAAACACTACAAAAAAATTAGGCATTACATTGATAAAACTCAAAAATTGTGTTTCAAAAACCAATAATAAAAACTACTATTGTTTAGTAATTGATTTGGTATGAAGTGTGACCTGAGAATCTGAGAGCTTAACATCACTTTCCCCTTGATTAACCTAATTTATATATAGAATTAAAAAGATTCAGTAACAGTGTGTATATTAAATCAATAATAAAACACTGAAATAAATCTGTTACACTATTTTTACGTCTTCGTGATTTTCGTTCTGTTGTAGCTCAGAAATGACATCAACGTCATCACAGATTTTGTTAACAGTGAATACATAATACTTCTTGTTAATATTGAATTCTGAAATGGCAATCTTAAATGTTACGGTCTTGTTAATGAGAACATTTAATTCGGAAGGGAAAGATTCAACGGGACCGGACCTAGAAAGGCTCTCTCTTAGATCAGGTGCAGAAAAACCCACCAGCTTACTCACCTCTCTATCAAACATTGCAAACGATAAACTTCCGCTGTCATCTTGGACCCTAAATTGGACTTTAAACCTGATATAAAAAGGATGTGTTGTTAGAAACATCTTAATTTTTCGATGTAACAGAAAATTATTGTAAACAGTATTTAATTTGAGCTGCATACTTTGGAATCAATGATGTTACCATCTTCCTTTCGTTCAGAAACCATAGACGGTCAAACGGAGCCTCAATAAAGTCACTTGGGATTTCACTTGATTGTTGTAGATATTCGGTTTTCGTCAATGCTTTTCTGTTACACTTTCTACAAGCTAAATAATGCCACCCTGGTTCTTCTTCAATAATCTTAATAGTGGCAAGCACAACACAATTTTTTTCCCGAATGAACCCAATAAAAAAACACATACAAGTTGTTTTTATTATGTAAAAAGCTGGGTATGTGTTAAAAAACAATTTCACATTTCACATAACGGAATAGAGAAAAAACATACCTCCGTTAATTCTCTGATTTCATCCACTTTTTTCCTCTCAGTATTTAGAACAAATTCAACGCGTGAATGATAAACTGTTTAAGATGATAGTTAACTCTGTGAGAAGCACCATCCCTTAGTATGAGACTAAAGATACCGAAAAAAACAAAGTTACTAACGCAAAACAACACGTTGTGATATTATTAATATATTTATATAAAAGATTTGTGTTTCTGCATGTGTACCTCTTTCTAAGGCTATTGGTTTCATTGAGATCTTCATTGATAAATACACGTGTACCGTACATATCATTTTGCACCGTTGGCACTCCTATATTTGTCATGTTTATTTTTATAAAATAATCTCAATACTAAAACATCTTAAAAATTTATAATTTTACCTTTCCAAAATTTTATCTTTGCATGTTGAATGATGGTTATAACCATTTCATTTGAAGGATTTGAAACTATGTAACGGTTAAAATCCTCAGCATACCTTGACCACAGTGTGCACCTCAACACATTTCCCATACATATGTGTAATTAGTTTGCACATTTTTTAAAAAATCAAAAAAGGAATATAATAAAGAATGTAGAGATTATATATATTGTATAATGTTGGATCTTTTTTGGTTCATCTAACACCCACATTATGAATTTAAATAAGAACATTAAAAAATGTGAGTATTAAATTTAAATTCTATACATTTATTACTTATAAATTTGTCAATCATTGATTCATTAATAAAATCATTCACACATTTAATGTATTTATGGCTCAATATATATATATATATATATATATATGGGAGGGTTCATTTCAGAAGAGCAAATATTGCGAGAAGCGTAAGAAATAGCTAAATTCTTCATTTTTTTTCAACAAAAAACGTTTTTAACATAAAAAAATATGATAGAAATGCAATATTTATTCATTAACTTTGATATTCAAAAAATAAAATTGAATAAATTTCATTTATTCGTTAAACCTACACATGTGTAGGTCATGTGTAGGTCACATAACCTACACATGTGTAGGTAAATTTAAAACGCTAAAAATACATACGTAAAAAATATTTTAATGATTTTTTTTAGTTCATACATTACACATTTGTATGTAGGAAGTGAATTTATTAAAAAAACTAAACCATTGATAAGTTTTTTTAGTAATTTAGGTTTCTTCTTTTTCTTCTTGCAATATATGAGTCTTCTCAAATGAACCTAATCCTATATATATATATATATATATATATATATATATATATATATATATATATATATATATATATATATATATATATATATATATATATATATATATATATATATATATATATATATATATATAAGAAGTAGAATATGTTAATATTTTTCAGCCAATGCATGGTAAGGAGTTATATAGAGCTTACTCCACATCTTCCAGATCAAAATTCATTCTTTTGACATCTCTACCTCCGTTCTGCCAAAGTTCCAGATCTCCACAATGAACGACCTTGCCAATGACATCTAAAAATTATAACAAATGTAGGAAATTGGTAAGTCATATTATGCAAAGAAAGTAAAGAGTTAAAATAAGTGTCAGGACTAACCAACTGTGAGAACATCACAGGCTCTATTTTGTAGTATATTGTTGATGGGGATGAAATTGAAACCATAGGGATGACCAGTGAATGTAGCTGATGGTTTAACAGAGGTATATTTTAGAAAGTTTATTTTGTACTCGAGAGGTAAAATTTGATACTTATCTTTTTGTTCCCCAACACCAACCTTATTAATAAGAACAACTGCATCTTCATTTAGCAGTGACTTAAAAGCAGATATGAGATGGCTTTAACTGTTGCTTGAATTTTTGAACCCTTAAATAACAATGGAAGATAAATATTAGAAATGTAATTGAAACAGTTTCACTTATAGCAGTAGATAAGTTACATGTTCATCAATTAGAATCATATCAAGTCGAAACTGTTGCTCCTAAGACGGATGATCCGGGCCTTCATATTCCAGAAATCTTGAGTTGGGTTAAGATCTTCAACAAAACTAAGTATGTTAGCTGCCATTATTGTAAGTATGAGATGGTTTGAAGAAAGTGGAAATTTGGAGGAGACGGTGATATATAGTGGTTTGAATTGATTTTTAATCCTTCTCTTGTAAGATTTGATAATAATTATTGCAAGAGGAAAAAAGAAATAGAAAACAGGTAGCAGGAAGCATGTTGATGGCTTAGGGTGGTGGAGAAGTGTGCTAGTGCATGGGGAAGCAAAGAACATTTAATGAACATCAAATCAATAATAAATGCAAGATAAAAAAATGTAACACCCTCATTTTTATATATTTATTTAATCAGAGTTTGGCGTGGATGGTCAGGTCCCAAAAATTTTCTCAAAAAGATTTATATAATAAAGTATCAAACTTATAATAAAGGTCGGACTTTTATTTCATAACAAACATAATACTACAATTATTGTTTTATAAAAAGTAGTTTAACTATTACATTTGATAACTTTTAAAGATACACGTTCGATCCTTTATTCAAGACTTGATACAATATCACCCTTCCCGCTCAAACGAATCACCTGAAAGTATATAGAAATCACATATTAGCTTTTGCTAAGTGAGTGTACATTAATAATTATATATGCCATGTTACCCCAAAATGACATATTTACTTGAACCATCAATTTTTTTCCATATTTCTTTTAATCATAAAATATTAAATACAAGTTAATGATGTCCCAGAAAACCACCATCTGGGTCTAAACATTAACTTTGATCGCTAACGCCCTGCGATCTAATAATTATTGCTGTCTCGTAAAACCACCATCGAGTCTAACAATAATTATAAAAATAATTATATTGTTGTCCCAGAAAACCACCATCTGGGTCTAACAATAATTATAACAAATATTATATTGCTGTCCCAGAAAACCACCATCTGGGTCTAACAATAATTATAACAATAATTATATTGCTGTCCCAGAAAACCACCATCTGGGTTTAACAATATACCTTGATCGCTAACACCCAGCGATCTAATAAATATATGTTGTCTCGGAAAACCGCCATCGAGTCTAACAATATATTTATAAATTGCTGTCTCAGAAATCCACCATCTGAGTCTAACAATTACTATATTGCTGTCCCAGAAAACCACCATCTGGGTCTAACAATATTTTATTGTTGTCCCAGAAATCCACCATCTGGGTCTAACAATATTCACATAACATAATCATTCATTAATTATAACACAAAAGAATATATCATCCATAAAATAATAGCATATGTAGTAACAATACTACGCATAATTACTACATACTAATATATCACGACACACATATATATACTTTCAGGGGGATGTAACACTCACATTGACACGTCTGTTTACTTAATCGTCCCCTTAATCTTTTCTTAGTGTAGTACTAGTAGGTACCCGCGCGATGCTGCGGGAACGATATTGTTAACAATACTCACTTCTAGATGTTCTGTTTTCCTATAATCTTTTAGTAAAATGCAGTGTGTTTTTTTCATGAAACTTTTTAGGTTACTATCATCATAATGATGAGTATAAGTGATAGGTTAACTATTATCACTTGTTTCTGATAGCTTTTTTATTCACATTAAATTTTATAACAGTTCATTATGTTTTGGTTGTGATATTATTTAAGTTGGTAAAATCATGGTGATGGACAAATGTCATAACCGTTACACATTCTAGTGAACAATTGTTTAGTGTTATTATTAAAGTTGACACTACCATACTGTTGTATTGTGTTACTGTATGACAGCCTTTGTAGACGTTTACAATGTTGACGCTGATGCTGCGGCTATGAATTTTTTTAATTCAACCATCTTAATCGTCAAACATACCACAAATAAGATCTATAACAATACAGTACATAGAATTTCTTTTCGAATCCATCTGGATTTTTAATGCTTAACTTCAAAATATGAATTTTTAAACCAAGTCAAACAAATCAGGTTAGATCCTTAAAACATATGCGAAGTAACAAATTTATGAAACCATATGGTATGTCAATTTCTGTATCTATAGACACTACATAATTCTTTAATAACTTTGATTTTGTCAAACACGACCACTTGCACATTCATATAAAACCATTAACAATATAGGATTCATTATAGCAAACATAAAAAACAATCATTATAATTTCAATTCATTTCATTATACTTAATTTTTGAGCTCTTAAATTACTAACATGATCATCATTAATATTCATTTGTAGTTCATATGCGTCTAATTTATTTACAAAAGTTTATTATGTTTATTTCTATTTAAAGTTTTAATTATATACAAGCATTGTATAAAAGCCATTGATTTACACTATTGGAGTGTCGGTTGATAGCAATTGGGTGCATTGTATACAAGCCAATCACTACAAAAAACTCAATACGGCGACAAAAGTCGTTGCTAATACCCCCATATATCGCCACTAATGTCTTGTCGCTATTGATCAAATTGTCGCAGCTAGTACTCTAATGTCGTCGCTAATATCTCCTGCACCATTTTTCAACTTCCACAATTTTTTATATTTCCAATTTTTGGTAACACTTTCCTACACTATAAATCCTACATATTTTGCAATGTTATAAGCCAATATAACAAACATGCATAATGAACATATCAAATTATAACAGAATGTCTTGATATTTTGTCTAAGTCAACATAGTAATAATCTTAACACAACAAAAAAACTTAACTAATCTTCATCCTCACCCCCCCTCACCTTCATCATCTTCATCCCCACGACTGTCCATTTTGCAAAAGATTAAAGCTATAGAGTTGTTCTCTAAAATACGGATCTTGAAACAAAACTTTAATTCATAGCTGCAATCCAATAAAGTATGCATTATAACTTGAAACATAAAACATACAAGTTTTGTGTAAAAAGGATCATCACGGGTCAAACTTGACTAACATTTGACAAATACTAACTACCTACTAACATTTACCGATTCTAATAGTAAGTTTCGGGACCAAAGGTCATTTAACCTATATACATGTTAAAAAAAAATTAACATACATACATCTACACACAGTCAATCCTATGGAAGAAATTGTAGTACAAAACACCTCAAATTCTTGTTCAAAACCATCTTTAAATTTGGAAAGAAGAAGCAAGACCACAAAAGGATTCAGCTTTTAACTGTCGAAGATGTGATTATACTAACACAAAGTTTTAGTACGACAATAATTATAGCCTCTCACAAGCAAGATACATTTGCAAGACTTGCAGAACGAATTGGACACAACCACCTTATATTGACTCAGAATTAACCATGTCTTTTATGTACCAACGTAATATTCAAGTCAATAGTAGCAACATGTAATAATTAGTGGCATTACAACATACCTTTAGTACTAACCAACCAACGAATTACTAATGTGTTTTACCATTCAACACCATCATTCCTCCCGTCTAGTTAGCAATAATCTAGCCTTCATACAACAATCAAATATGGTTATGAGATAAGGGTGCAACACCTTATACATATTCAATGATCATATAGTTATGCAAATACATTGAAGATTCTTCATTTGCAATATAACACTCTTTAACATGCTCATTTGACACTTTACATATTTTCATGCATTTAAAACTATGCATACAACTACCACTCTTGTCTTAAATATATTACCACCTTCCTTAATACATGGATTAGTTGTTTCATAACCACACACGTTATCCTATAAACTTTGTACTCAACACCAATCTTCATATTTTAATATATCATACTAACCAACCCAAGATCAGTATTAATTTGTCTCCAAATTTCATCACAATATATCAAATAGACACAATTACTAAGTATCCATCTATAACTGTGAATGCAAGAATACTTACTTTTGCTATAGGAGACTTGTTACTTGCCCCTTGCTTGACCCGTTGATTTCCAAACTTCAACTCACTTAGCTTATTAAAATCAACTTATCATCATAAGAATACATATCGTATGATCAAATCAATTCAAAATATGCATCCACACGTCATATTACTACATTCAAGATTCAATACGATCAACCATTCATAGTTCAACCTGTTTGACCCGTTAATGAAACTACTTGCCTTATCCATTTGCAAGCATCTTAGACACCTCAAAGATTCCCTAATAGATGCACATAACCCATCAAAAGCAACCATTCATTCTTAGAACAAGCGTGATCAAATATCCACTCTTAGTTAATTTAGAAAAACTATATTTTGTCATTTTTGTGCAGCAATTTTCAGCGCTGCTGCTGAAATTGACCATTTTAACTATTCTATGATTTTATTTAGCCATTCATATTCAAAGATGGATTGTAAAAGACTCGAAGTTCTTTCCAAGCATATATGGTACACCTCTACTGGATTTTTATACGATTTTATACAAATTTTACAACTGAACATAAGCAAAGTTACTACCAATCAGCTTTCCTGAATTTTTTGTATGGCTATTGAAATCATTTGTTTTGACCTATTTACAACATGAATACTTTCTCAGGTTCAAATATGAAATGTAAAAGACTCGAAGAGCTTTTTGACCATACAAAATACAATTCAAACGGAGGGTGTCTTGAATTTATTGATTTTTTACAAAACAGGACAGAAACACGATTCATTACAAATTAGCGTCCAAATTGAATATCCTTTAAACCATTTGACATATAACTTTCTAACATTCTGACTAGAACTTTGTTTTAATAATACAAAGTGACAACTTTCATTTAGTCTACACCACAGAAGATGTTTGTGATGATCATGTAATGGTACCTGGACGAAGATAAAACTGCTTGATTTTCAGCTGACTTGCTTCCACATCATCACCAACTACGCGGCTGTCACTTTCCTCAACAACCTTAAAAGCCGAAAACAAACACAATTTTCATCATTAGGATACATATCGTATGATCAAATCAATTCAACATATGTATCCACACATCATATTACTACATTCAAGATTCAATATAATCAACCATTCATAATTCAACATGTTTGACCCGTTAATGCAACTACTTGACTTATCCATTTGCAAGCATCTTAGACACCTCAAACATTCCCTAACAGATGCACAAAACCCATCAAAACCAGCCATTCATTCTTAGAGCAAGTGTGATCAAATATCCACTCTTAGTTAATTTTAGAAAAACTATATTTTTGTCATTTTTGTGCTGCAACTTTCAGTGTTGCTGCTGAAATTTACCATTTTGACTATTCTATGTTTTTATTTAGCCATTTATGTTCAAAGATGAATTGTAAAAGACTCAAAGGTCTTTACAAGCATATATGGTACACCTCTACTGGATTTTTATACAATTTTATACAAATTTTACAAGAACTCAACAACCTTAAAAGCCAAAAACAAACACAATTTCCATCTTGTTTCGCATAACTTTCTCATGAAAGATCAGTTATGACCCTTGTGCAATATGAAATACAATCACCCGTCGGACAAAACCAACCAACAGAATCCCATGAAATATGCATCGTGTAAAAAGATATCCCACACAACAAAACCATGATCAAATGCCATTACATCCACAAGAAGTTTCGAACATGATAAAATATTTAAGCTCGCCAAACGTAAATGTCAATAGAAGATAAAGATCTTCATCCAACCATTAAAAGCTTATCAATTTCATTATATACTTAGTTACTTACAGATGCAGAAGCCCCAGATCCATGCCTTGAAGCTCATGTAATGTGGTTTAAAAGTAGATGCAACAAAAACAAATGAATCCATGAAACCAAAGTACACCTAGATACAAAAATCAAACATTGATGACTTTGAAATCTTTGATGACATTGAAAAGAATTAAAAACCAAGTGAGGATCAGTTAATAGATACTACATAAAAAAACACGAGTTAACACCAACATAAAGATAAATCAAACATCTGATTACTTTTCTCACCTTTGTAACTTAAACATACAATGATTTACAAATAGAAGAAGTATACCTAGATATAAAAATTAAAGATTGAGCAAACTAATCAAGTACCATATAAATGCAAGCACACCAATGGCTCATAACATAAAAAAGTATGAAATTAAAAATCCACATTTGGTAAACAAAGTTGGAAAATGACGATTAATTAAAGACAAATATCAAAAACTGCAATCACTCATAACAAAACACAATCAAGAAAACTCAATTATCAAGTAGCTAGACATAAAAATCAAAGATCAAATATATAATATCAAATCAAAGCTATAGACCCCAAAACAAAGACAACATATGAATTCGAGAGTACCGAACAAGAACAACAAAAATCAGAATCAACAACACAAACTTTTTCTGACTCTCTCCCGCATATGTGACTAATCTGCTCTTTTAACCCATCAAACAATTATACTTAGTCTCCAATCAAAGTAAGCACCTAATTTAGACTTTGATCCCACCACATTAACAATGAATTTACCAATCAAAGTACATACTAACCATCATGAGAATTGTTGTAGTTGATAAAACCATAACCAAAGTGAGTTTCAAAGGCATCTGAAAATAACAAATCAATTTCAACTTTAGTGTAAAAAAAGAAGGAATCAAAAAACAAGTTGCATCATTATTATCGTATCTAATGTGTTAATTTGCCAAATAATCATGTTAAAGTTTGATTTTACGCATATGATCAAGAGAAAAAGAAGCACATGAACTTGTGTTTGGTATCTTTAGTAGATAATAAAGGTATAAATCCATCAGATTGATAGATATAGTAACAAGAAAGTAAGCGGTGTAATGATGTAATGAAATTTAAAAAAATTACCTTGTCCTATCATTTAAGCATCAAAATAAGCTCCACTATCTTGCATTCATACATGTAGCAAAATAACCATAACCAGATGTGAGAATAATAAGAACTGAATCATGTATCGTACTTGAAAACTTCAAATTCAATTCCAAAATACCGACACAGCATAACAATGAAAAGGTTATCTAAAAATTTACTACTATAACAACTAACTGCACGATTAAATCATGAAATGTCAATGAGATATTTAAATCTGGAATGATTGGTTTGACCTAATCTCACTTCGATGTTGACCATATAACGACTTACCTACCAAATAAGAGCTCCCGATCCCACAACTGGTACGATATCCACAAGAACCTGCCATTAAAAATGCAACAATTAAGCATTAATCAAGCACTTTTTTACTACAAAGTAACAATCTTACAAGAGGTTTTATAGCATGGCATACTGGCTTTGAGGAGATACTGACTTAATACAAAAGCGGAAAGCAAACTCGCATATCAGTTTTGGTCTACTTTTTGTTTCTCTTGGGGACTTGCATATATATGCAGTTTTAAATGTTTAGCATAAGCGCAAGTTAATAAGTATGAACTTATTTCTTCCCCCTTTTTTTTCCTATTTGATATGCATTTATTGTTAAACAAACTTTAATTGAATTAGACCATTAGAAAAGTTTATTGCAAACTACTTTAAATCTCTTGTGTATGTTAAGAATTATACGCAAAATTTTCTTCAACGTGCATGTTCCAATCGTAAAGATTACCAAGTCCTTTAAACTGATAAGGTAACACTCCCACTATCTTCTTTTTTTAAAAGAACTATATTGCTCATAAACAAAAGGAACTAACACTAATACTAATTTTAACTCAAACCTCACTACTCATGGAATATGCGTACCCAATTCAACGACCATGTTTTCTGCCTAACTCATGACCTGCACCTACATACGCCTATCCAAGACATCCGTGCTCGTTTTCAACCTTCATAGTTGTATAAAATATCATTTTGAAAGTTCAAACACTTTGTAATCAACTAACAACCCTCTAAATTCACAAACTTTATCATTATAGGTCATAAATTCAAACTTAAATCGCTAAATCAGGTTAGGTGATGTATAGAAGGTTATTTGTACCTGAGCTAGAATAATCGGGTTTAATCTTCCACCTATTTTCCCCCACGCATTCTGTTATTTTCTTGATAGAAACAACTTTCTAATATTATAAGAAAGGAGAATAAAGTGTTATGAACATGTTTATAATAACTAATAGATCTTATAGAAACTCATATCTAAGATGTTGGATTTCACACAAAACAAAAATTGCTAAAAACATCTCTTTTTGACTCCATATAGCAGCTGCCAATGATCAAGATGTTTATTCGATATTTGCATTCTTATCTAGTTTATGTATTTTATTTATATATCTAAATTGCATCTTAGCTAGAAGTTTAAATAACCGAATAAGCCAGGATAAGTGACCATGTATACAAATAATGCCATGAGAAGAAAAAATATTGTGAATTTAAAAAAGAACAAGTTACCTTTAATCAACAATTATTAAGATTTCCCGAGTCTTTTCATGAAAGGGGATGGAGGCAATGTAATTCAAACGCAATCACTAATTATTTTCAATAATGCAAGGTTTTGAAAAATCAGGACACAATCCTAATTATTTACCATATTACCAATCGGGACACAAGGATCGAACCCTAGTCACAACATGCTTGTGCTTAACATCGAAAATCATCTATTAGTGTGATGGCTGCCATGGATCTCCAAACTCCTCTTGAACACTGCAACAAACGAAAAATTGATTATTTGTTAGATGTGACAAAGCTGTAACAATGAAATCTAAGGTATTTGACCGTATTTCTCATGGATATAATTTGATAGAGAACTGATAATGAAGGCGACGAAGATGAGGGAGTCGGAGGGTAGAGCTAGGGTTTGCTGAGGGATGGCGTATATGGAGGAGGGATTCAAATCCATGTACAGAGTACGATTTCAAAGTTAAATTCTCCCGTACATGTTGGAAATATTTGACTATAGAGATTTATTCGTAAAAAGACCTAACTACCCCTAAAAATGGTTGTACTTTGTGCATTAAATAGCAGTACCTGGTCAACAAATTGGGTATCTTAAAATGCCCCTCCAATCTGCTTTATTAATAGTATAGATTAAGTATCCCTTAGACCACCGCTCTTCTTATCAAGTAGGGTACTTCTTATCTTACGAACACACTTGAATAAACCGACTAGATTGATGTTTTCTTTTGTTTCGTTGTTAAACTTCTCTTATGTATGAATAAAGTTCTTCTCTTATGTATGAATAAAGTTCACATATATATACACACTGAATTATTGCGGCCAACTTGCTATCCCATATATTTATTACTATTTTATTATATTTTAAATTGATTTACATGCTTCCGGTGTATTCTCGATTCTTCTTTCATGATTATTTTGTTTGATTTAATCCAATACCATATTAACTTATATTATCTTTTGGAAAACCGACTTCAATATATAACATATATACAGCCGCAATAATTTATTCAAGAAATCTTAAATAATGTATACTAGTGAAGATTCATTTAGAGCTTCCTTTAAACAATTACTCAAACATTCCTTAGATGACAAATCTCATTTTTAAATTTCTAAATTAATACATTAAACTCCTAAATTTAACATATAAATTATTCTTTTTTTTAGATGACTTTAATTACTGTTAAATGCTTGGCTGAATATTTTGTACTTCAGTGGTAGTTTGACTTGTTTAATAATATTTGAAATATAAATTCAAAATACTTTATCATTATTTTTATTCAGAAAACAGGATGTTACAAAAAACGTGCAACTTTATTTTACTTCCTTTTAATTATGAAAATACATAATTTATTTAATAACCAAATTAAAATAGTTGGACAAGTAATTTAAAGCCTCAATCAAACATCTATGACACTTTTGTTATGGTTTAATCGGCCAAATTTATTAAAATAAAGCATCTTTGAGAATCTAAGAAACTTTTATAAAAGGTTAAAAAGGTTTTAATCACTACATAAACGCAACGTTCAAATTTAAATTTAAATTTAAATAGCTAACAAATAGCATATAAACATACACCTCAAACACACTAAATTTTACACAATTTGGCAATATTTTTAATAACTGCCAGGATATAGTGTCTAAGATTTCAACAGTTCTAGCTAATTGAGATAAATAATTATAATCAAATCTTACCAGGCGGCTCTGTATAGGTTGCTTGAACCAATAGATGTCAGGATTTGAAATGTTAACATAAAAAGTGCCGGTGGGATGTTGGTTCGATGAAGAAGCAGAAGGAACACTAATTTGTCTAGAACTTGATGCAGGCTTGAATTGTGAAGTTCTCATTTGGTAATTTCCAACTTGATTCTACGGAGAGTGTTATTTTATATGTCAAACGAAATCAATAAGAAGGTAATAATGATGGTTGTTAAACAAATATAATAATTAAAAAATACCATTTACTTACAGTGGACATTAGAGATGCAGAAGAATCAACAACCCCATGCGTGCATGTGGGTTGTTGGTTGGACGAAGAAGCCGAACTTGCAGCAGACTTGATTTGTGAATGTATCATTTTGTAATGTCCAACTGATTGTCTATGGAGAGTGTTATTTTGTATGTCAAACAAATTCAATATGAAGGTAGAAACTAACCTGCTTTTGAAGAACAGATGGTACATCGGTGACATGCAAGAAAAAATAAACCAAATTAGGGTTATGTGAAATAAATCAGATAACAAAAAATCAAAGAGAAAAGATGATAAAGGGGTATATGTAAATCGAAATCATGGTATAAGTTAACCTAGATCATTGTGTAATACTTGTCAAATAACATTACACAATGACCCGACGAATGACACAACAACCCACGGATGACACAATCACCCAATGACCAGACGAAAGACACAATGACCTGACGGAAGACACAATGACCTGACGAAAGACACAATGAGCTGAAAAAATGTGAAAAAAAATCGTTTTTTATATATCAATATTATACGCGTTTTAAAGAGAAAAAAATTCTCGTTTTTATGGTGTAATTTGTTTAAAAAAATAATGTCGTATGTGAAAGTTATAAACGTTTAAAAAAAGTGGGGGAATTGACATGTGACTTGCATGTGAAGAGAGAATATTTAAAAAAATGGGCATGACTAAAATACTCTCTCTCCTAATTTTTCTAGATGGCACATATCAATCTCTTATTGCTTCTTAGCCTTCTTAGATTTCTAATACTATGTAGGTGAACCTCCCTCTATATATATATATATATATATATATATATATATATATATATATAGTGTGACCTTCAAATGAGAACCAAATATTTAGAAAGAACTAGTGAGAATCATATTAGACATGTACTTATTGCTTCAATAACAATGGTAAAGTAAAAAGGTATTGTTTTATTACTATTGTTCGTTATTTCTTGAATTTTATAACCTCTCTCCTTGGTTTTTTTTAGAAACTAAAACGTGTGCATATTTGCATATATAATGTGGGTGCATATATGCATTTCAACTAAAAACGATGCAAACATGTTTTTTATAAATAAATCTTATAATTGGTAAGTTTACAAGCATTTTTGTCAATTTAGATAATAAAAAATATAATAGTTAAATCGGTTCTCACACAGATCTTTCCTAAAAATGAGTTCTCAAATGAAGGTGCTCATATATATATATATATATATATATATAATATATATATATATATATATATATACACGATTTTCTAAAAAGGCTCAAAACTCTAAGAAGTGTAGGAAGCATTCACAAACATTCACGTGTCCATGAGGGGGGAAAAACACGGAGGGGCGTTATCGTCATTTTACGCGTTGACGCGATTATTGAGTCGTGTCAACAATTGAGAAATGTCAAAGTTATGGTGTTTTTGAAATCCTGGTATCACTCTCGATGTTCAGTTATGGTGTTTCTTTGACGTTTATTAATTACGAACATCCGATCATGTATGGTGTGTTTTTGACGTTTTTCGTTTTTAATTTTGAATCCATAATCATTGATCTATGGCGAATATTGAAAGCGGTGATGTTTTTGTTTGTTTTTACGTTTTCGTTTACTAATTACGAACGTCCGATCAATGTTCTGTTATTTTGAATCATTGTGGTTTTAACATTCTGAATCATGGTGTTTTTGGTGATCAGTTCGAATGTTAAAAACACCATGATTCACCATGAACGATCTGTTAATTATTGTTATGACGTTTTCATATCTACTCCGGTGCTACTTTGTTGCAGGTAAGTTATGGCGTTTTTTCATTCTACAGTGATGATAGTGTTAATCATTGTTATGACGTTTTCAATTCGATTTCCGGTAGGTTAGCTATGGCGTTTTTTATTAACTATTATTTTCATACGCGTGGTGTTATTTTACAGAGTCAATTTTAAGCATGGTGTTTTCTATATACATGGTGTTGGAAACGCGCAATGACAAATCTACCCCTGGTTCCATCGCATGCGTCAGCAAAACTTCATAATATTTACAAAAATGACACCGCTTAAATCTTATCCGTAAACAACCAGATCCAACACCCCATAATCCTTCTTAGCATTTTTAAAGTTTTTGCCCTTTTTAGAAAATCTCTCTCTCTCTCTCTCTCTCTCTATATATATATATATATATATATATATATATATATATATATATATATATATATATATATATATATATATATATATATATATATAAACGTAGCGCGGACACTAAACTAGTATATAATAACACATATTTATATTTATATATATATACCCCATATATATAGGGTATATATATAAATATATATATGTGTTATTATATACTAGTTTAGTGTCCGCGCTACGCTTGGAAACACAACATTCAAGTGATGCTTTTAAGGATGTTCATGAATGTTCCATTCAGTTTTAAGACAAAATCATGATAAACCGGAACACATGATATATTTTAAAAATTATATTTTTAGTACAACAATATTATACTCAAATTAAAGAGAATAAAGTGCTCAGTTTTATGGTTTAATTTATTTTTAAAAAATCGTATAAAAATGTTATGTATATTTATAAAACACTGAGGTCTTTAATTGTATGTTATTATTAAATTTATCTATAAGTTTCATTTTTAAACTCTTTTAAATATAAACCGACTCATGTACACCCCTTGTAGTAAAGGGTTAAAAATATAAATATTCTTAATTTTTTCAGAATTTTCCAAAATATTAGGGGACCAAAAATGTAATCAGTTTTATTATAATATATTTTATATACATACTTTAAATAAAAATCATTATTATGAGATAAACTCTCAAATAATACCACATAAGTTAGAAGCTTTAAAAATATGTTACATAAACTTTTTTTATTTTTCTATATTATACAGAAGATGTTTGATTATTTACAAAACCCCTTTGTTGGTTTGTATGACACAGTTCTGAGTCAAGAAAACAACATGCTGACGATGACTCTATTGACTTCCCTTCGTTTCTGCCATAAATTAATACTCCCTCCGTCCCATTAGAAGTGTCTTAGTTTGAAAAACACAAAGTTTTAGGCACATTAAATGATTGTTATTTTTGCTTGTCATTTGATAATAATACCATTGACAATAAATATTATTGTGGGTTCATCACATTGTTTGTTTTATGTTATCAAGGGCAAATTTGGAAATTTACCAATAAATTTTAAAAGTGAACACTTTAAATGGGACAATTAAAAAATGCAATATAAACACTTATAATGGGACGGAGGGAGTAATAACGTTAAATAATTATAAGTTGAACAGATGTACGTTACATTAAAAGCTGAGTGCTTTCTGATGTATATATGCCATGCAAAGGGAAGTGGGATTTACAAATCTTGAATTATTAATTCCACTTTAGTGCTTGATTTAATTAATTGAACTTTTGTAATTAGTTACACATTTTACACTTGCTTGTTGCTGCAGCTAGCTAGCTAGTGGCATGTATGTATGGGTGAAAACAAACCAAGTTGAGCCCGGATCGTTTACGTTTGAGCCGGCTTGAGAACGGCTCGTTAAAAATGTTACAATCTTGGCTCGGGCTCTGCTCGTTTGTTATTTAATTATTTTACTTGTAAGTTTGTAAATTAATTTTATATATGTCTAGAAATATACATATATATAATTATGAAGAAAATATACTTGTTATCATTTAAACAATCCATTGGAATTTACAATAGCGTGACAGGTAAACGAGCAACAAGTTACGCCACAACCCCCTTTTAAATAACAAACCCTATTCTGTCATACATATAAATATATAGGTATATATATAGATCGTGAGAGGTATATATTATGTAGATATATTAATTAAATAAAATTAATATATATATATATATATAAAGTTCGTTAAGACTCAGAGCCAGCTCGAGCTGGATATATGAAGCTCGGGCTTGATAACTAGCTTAATGAGCTTATCTAGGCTCAAGCTCGATAATGCTTAGTTCGTTTCGAGCTTTGATCATGAATGATGATGTCATCAAATCATCTACCTTCATATGTATGTAGATTTGTATGTCTTTAGGTTTTAGCTTCGGATTGAAGATTTGAAGCAAATAGCAAGCACCATGTTGTAGTCTTGCAGAAATGTTATATATGTGTATATACTGATCTAGCATCTTAATTTATATAGGTATATTGGTTTTCACTGGTCCCAACTATTACCTTTTGTCTTCTACTGGTCCCAACTCTTAAATTGGTTGTTAACGGTCCCAACTTTTATCACTTTGGTAACCATTGGTCCCGTCGTTAAATTTTTTTAACGCCGTTAAGCTTTTTTCCAAATTCAAGACCGATGTTTTAGACCTTTTGTTCGGAAGGATAATACGTGTCGATTGATATTAAAGTTTTCTCAAAAAGGCTCTCTGAGCGATAAAATTTTTACATCCAATTGAAGCACCGCTAGGTTTAAACACCCGATTGAAGCACTATTTCGTTGTTCGGAGCGCCGTTTTGAGGTAACTTTTTCATCAATCGACTTATATTATCGTTCCGATCAAAAGGCTTATAACATCGGTATTGAATTTGAAAAAAACTTAACTGCGTTAAAAAAATTTAACGACGGGACCAGTGGTTACCAAAGAGATAAAAGTTGAGACCGTTGGCAGCCAATTCAATAGTTGGGACCGGTAGAAGACAAAATGTGATAGTTGGAAACAGTGAAAACCAATATACCATTTATATATGGCCGTAGAAGACAATTACATTCTTATGATGAATGAGATTTTTTTATTTGCATACAAGTATACAACGTACTCCTTTTTAACTCACCTTTTGCATGTTAGATATATAAAAGTCAAAATAATATTTTTAGTGTGAAATTAAGCCTTGGGCGAACCGGCCTACAGACATTTTGTTTTAATTAATTAACTTTTATTTAAAATTGTTTATAAACTTTTACTTCGTAACTTTTTATTTAAAACTGCTTATAAAGAGTTAATGTGTTACATACGATTATGAAGCAACAAACTACAATATATATATGCCAATCCATTCATTTTTCTTTATATGACAAATTGAATATTTTATAAGTTTGATTTCATTATAGATATAACATATAATGTTATAACTCATTTTATTGCCGTTAAAACAAAGCTTATTCTATTTTTAGTTGAATCATGTAGTTATAGTTATAGCCTATATGACAAGTACGTTACAAATCTAACCTGTCAATAATGTTTTAAGCATATTGTTGTTTACTATTTTATTTTGTTTATGTTTATCTTAAATAAACCTTGTTGGGTAAGAAAACATCACTTTTTTGTGTCAAACGCACTCACTACTCATAAGCAAATCATAGTCCAAAATTAACGAAAAGAGAAAAAAAGTAAGAAAAAAAATTAAAAAAGAAAAGAAAAGAAAAGGTGACCCATGCTATTGTTGCTAGACAAGTTCCGAATCACTTTATGCCAGAAAAAAGCTTCATTTGTAACCATACAATGTTGTTGGAGTTTATACGTCCTTTTTGCTTTTTATTTTATACAGGCCAATCAATTAGTGGATACCTTTTTTCTTCCTTCAAACGACTTGAAAAAACATAAATTCATAACTAGTTTTCATTCAATATTTTTAACATCCATTAGTTACTAGTTAGATGATATTCAAAGTTAAAACTAGTTGTGGCAAATTGTTTCCTAGGGTATATACAGTCGCGAAGTCAGGATTTGTAGCCCGAAGAGTCAAAGTCATTTTCTGATTAACCGCAACCCTGATAGGTGTGATTAACCAATTCAAACCCGTGTATTCAAAGAAACCAACCGACAAGAACAACCCAAATCATCATGATCAAACCACATATACCTTTGCTAGTCTTTCGGTTACCAACCAAATTTTCTCATTTTCTTTAGCTAAGACTCAACCAACAATAAATATTTCCTCTTGTCATTGTTAAATATTCCCAAAAAATACTTTCCACGCACATAACTATATGGACTTGTAAAAAAGGTTGCGTACTAGAAGAAATAGAAATAGAATCGAAGATGATGAGAATCTTTAATCGGTGGCCTACTTTGATACCACACTTCTTGCATAGACACAAGTAATTGGTCATTATTACGAGAACAAAAATAACCAGTGAGTTACACAAATGTTAATCAAACCTTTTGATATTTAGATTGTTTGAAAAAGCCCGTCAAAAGAGTGTTTGATATAAAATTATTATTACATATAGGTTCATTATTATTTCAAAACCATTTCTTATTACGAGGAAAAAATAACCACTGATATAAAACTATACTAATTCTAATTGAACTCAAAACAATAAAACTAATAAATGCTAGTTTTACTCTAACATTAGTTAAAATATTATTAATTAATTAATATTAGAAAGGTCCCAATAACAAACGATTGTTGTAAATGCAAAAGCGTTAACCACTATATCAATCCAGAATGATCAATCGTTGTGTCGCCTGTTTCGTCACAAACAACCACTATATCAAACTTTTCTTCAACGATGGTTGTAGATGCAAAAGTGTTAACTTCTTGAGTGACATACTTCTTACCTAGTCTTTTTACTCCAAACTGCTACAAAGTTTCTTTCTTGTTGGTTCGATTGACAGTCACAGACCATATGATCCCTTTGTCCACAATTGTAATGCCAGAAATCGTTTTGTACTTGATCTAGATTTCTTTTTATTGCTATAAACTTCCTCACTGGACCAATTTCGTCTAATGAAGGTTTTATTCCTTGGCTTTGCGGTCGATTTTTCTTGGAAAATTGTTTTGCAATAATATCTCAAATCTACTTGGGTGTCTCTGCACCTTGAACTCGCTCTGGAATTTCTTCTTCCATCCTTGTCTTTAATATAAACATGACTTTGTCGGTTTTAGCCTAGCTTCCACCTCTGTAACACTCTAGTTGCATCTTCACTCGTTGGTTTTACCGTCCATTAACAATGCCCCATAAATCTTCACCTTGTAGATACAAACTCTTGCACGTGGCCCATACATTGTAATTTAATTTGGTTGTTGAGTTTCATCACAACGTTGTTATCTAGAAGATCAAACATCATCGGAGGTTCACTCGTTCCACAATCCCGGATCTTCAACTCGACACACGGAACAACAAAATCATACGGTGGAGATTTATTCTCCGGTGGTTACACTCACCAGTAGCAATATAATATATAGTTCTCTCTCTAGATGAATAAAATCATAAGGCGTTAATATACTCAGACCCATATAAGTAAGTCTAGTTGAACTCCAAAAAATAAACTAATAATTAATAATAAACCAATACTAGTTTTACTTTAATACTTATTTAAACTAATAAATTAATAATAGCTTGTCAATAACAAACAAATTGTTATTAATTAATTCTTCTTTAAGACACCCATGGTAATTATCAAATCGTATTTATTGAGGTCTAATAATAATATCATCATGTTTAATGCCTACTAATCATATGTATCTCTGTTAATTAATATACATGGTCATTCTATATATACATAAATTATCTGTTCAGACTTTAAACGCACATCTTCTATATAATATAGGAAAATAAATTTTGCTTATGTGTCAACTATTTAGAGTTATTTTGCTTACTTGGCATTATTTAAGAGTTTCTCTCATAATAATAATATTAAAATATGTATACATAATCTATATAATATATTAAAATAAAACGAATTACATTTTAAACCCCTAATATTTAGGAAAACCAGAAAAACTTAGGAACAATTACATTTTCAACCCTTTTTACTAGAGTATGAGCGGGTCGGTTTATATTTAATAAGGTATATAAATGAAACTTAAGATTAAATTAGTAATATGTTATAACTAAATATCTTAATATCTTTTAATCATCTATAACTTTTTATACAATATTAATTTTTAAAAAAAATTACATCATAAAACTGTGCATTTAATTCTCTTTAATTTGAGTATAATATTGTTATATTAAAAAACAGTTTTTAAATAAATCTTGTGTTTCGGTTTTATCACAGTTTTGTCTAAAAATTGATTGAAGCCTTCCATGTCCCATGAATATTGTTAAAATCATCTAGGTATTATTTTCCCGAACATAGCACGGGCACTAAACTAGTATAACAATATTAAAATATGTTTCAGTTAGATCAAAGTTCAAGTTGCCCTTCAAAAACAAAAACAAAAACAAAAAAGATCGACGTTCAAGTCCATTAAATACTAGTAAAAGTTGTAATTAACTTGATGAATAACTTGAAGGAAATTTTATTATATGGCAAAAGCAAATATATATTATATACTTTGATACATAGATACACTTGATCTAGTGTTATCAAGTCAGTGATAATTTAAAAGGTCACATGATTATAAACGTGTTATATGAGATGAAAAGAAGAGTATAAAATCTTGGTCCAACGAGAACAAGTATGCCCACAAGAGATTGCATTCTATATTATATTATATATGCTAATTTAATGCCAACCCAAGATGAAGCATTTGATAATGAAACAAGCATATAGATAGTGTATAGTGCACCAACATGATTAATTCTACATGAGTTCGGGGACTACCATTAACCCCTCCATGATGTGATGTTTCATATATGTATGTGCATGCGTTTAAAACAATGAGAAGTGTGTGTGTATATATATATATAACGTTTTTATAAAAATGGCTGTTGCGACAATCATGATTATTCTTTTTTTTTTAATTTTTTTGTGTGTTTGGGAATGGCTGTTGCAACAATCATGTTGGCGCGATTTGTCGTCGCTATAAGTGAGCTTTAGCGATCAGCTGTCTATTGCGACGACACTTTTTGCCTACAACGACGTACAATGCTATTGCCACAAACCTATTGCGACAACATGTCGTCGCAAAAAGCAACAGAGAGGTCAACTATGGTTTTTAGCGAAGACAAAATTCGTCGCTATTGCCTTCTTTTGGTGTAGTGTATAACGTTTTTATAAAAATGGTCAAACTAAAAATATGGTTTGTTTCTCTTTTACTAAAATAGTGATTTATTTATTTCCTTTATCTTAAAGCTCTTAATTTATCATAGGTTTTTAAAATAGTCACGTGTATATATCCTTATATAATATACCAAAACAAAAAAACTTATGTGACATCTTTATATAGCTTTTAGCTTATGTGACATTATTTGAGAGATTATCTCACAATAATGATTTTTTATTTAAAATATGTATATAAATTTTATAATAATAAAACTAATTACATTTTTGGTCCCCTAATATTTTGGAAAATTCTGAAAATTTTAAGAGTATTTATATGTTTAACCCTTTACTACAAGGGGTGTACGTGAAAATTTAAAAGCATTTATATTTTTAACCCTTTATTACAAGGGATGTACGTGAGTCGGTTTATATTTGATAAGGTTTAAAAATGAAACTTATGGATAAAGTTAATAATAACATACAATTAAAGACCTCAGTATTTTATAAATATACATAACATTTTTATATGATTTTTAAAAAAAAAATAAACTACACCATAAAACTAAACATTTTATTCACTTTAATTTGAGTATATATAAACTACACCATAAAACTAAGCACTAAAAATTTAATTTTTAAAAATATATTATGTGTTCCGTTTTACCACGGTTTTATCTCAAAACTGAATGTGTTTCCGAGCGTAGCGCGGACACTAAACTAGTATATAATATAGAATAAGGTTCAACTAAGAGTTTGAGTTTCTTAAAAAAATCTCAGAAGACACTAAGACTATTAGATTTAATAATAATAAATGAATACTAATGGCTTATAAAAACATGTGGCATAATAATAAATAATTTGAACTTTAAACGTTAGGTTAAGGGTATATTAGTCTTTCCTTCATTTTAATATCTCACCATCTTTTTTAAATGTCCATAACTTTTACATACGCCGTCATCTTTTAATAAAAATTACACCCAAAAAATTAACGTTTTTTATCTTCAAAATGCGCATAGTGTTGATGTATAATTTTTTTCTTCATGGTTAAGCTCATTGTTTTATTTCGTGATATCATTTTGTTATTTAATCAGATCATTGTGTTATTTATCATGTCATTGTGTTATATTATGTAAGTGTATTATATTATAACTTGTTTTCGAATACAACTAAAACATACCAAATAACACAATATGTCAAATCTTATTATTAGTTTTCATTATTGACATAACTATATGCCATAACATCTCAAATCTATTACTTGTTTTATTTGTGTAACATCTCAAATATATTATAATTTGTTTTTCACGTCTTAACTCATTGTGTTATTCGCCAATTCATTGTGTTATTTATCAGGTCGTATTATATTATGTAATTATGTTATATTATAACTTGTATTTGACTACAAACCAAAACATACAAAATAACACAATATGTCATTTATAATTTAATTTCACTGTTGGCATAACTAAATGCCATAAAATAACATCTCAAATCTATTATTTGTTTCATTTGTGTATAATCTCAAATATATTATAACTTGTTTTTCATGTTTCAACTCATTGTGTTATTCGTCAGTTCAATGTTTTATTTCAACAATCATTGTGTTATTTATCAGGTCATTATGTTATAGGGCTAAATGCATATTTCCTCATCCAAAACACTTTAAATGCATATTTACCAGTCAAAAAAATCAATTGCATATGGAAAACAACTTTAATTTGCAAATATATTCATTTTTAATAAGGTCATTTAGTTAACAATTGATATATATGCAATTGATTTTTTTAGTTTGGGAAATGTGCAATTAGGGGGTGTTTATAGGGATAAATATGCAATTGTATCTATGTTATATTATGTAATTGTGTTATATTATACCTTGTTTTCGAATACAAACTAAAACATACAAAACAACATAATATGTCAAATCTTATAATTTGTTTTTCTTGTTGACAATATGTCATAACATAACGTCCCAAATATATTACTTGTTTTATTTGTGTAACATCTCAAATATATTATAACTTCTTTTTAACGTTTCAGCTCATTTTTTTCTTCGTCAATTCATTGTGTTATTTAGTCAATTCATTGTGTTATTTTCATCAGGTCATTGTGTTATATTATAACTTGTTTTCGAATACAAACTAAAGCATACATAATAGCATAAGATGTCAAATCTTATAATTTGTTTTCATTGTTGACATAACTAAATACTATAATATAACATCTCAAATCAATTACTTGTTTTATTTGTATAACATTTCAAATATATTATAACTTGTTTTTACCTTTTATCTAATTGTGTTACTCAATAGGTCATCGTGTTATTCCGTCAGGTCATTGTGTTATTTAGTTAGATCATTGTATTGTTTTTCATCAGATCATTGTGTCATTACACAATGACCAAGTTATCTATATTTGGTATGAAGTTTTAATTATACCTGACATGTAGAGAGTTTAAGGGCCCCAATAGGAATGGTAGTGGGCAATACAATTCCTATTGGGGTTTGGTTAGTGAGTCATTAACCCAATATGATTCATATTAGGCAATATGCTTCTAGTTCACCCAGATGTCTCCTATATATCCAACAGTACTCCTTTGACGGGTTTTTTCAAACAAAAAACCACAAAACATTTGTTTTTAAAAGTTCTATCACGATGTCGTTTTTTAACATAAATTATATTTATGGCGCTTATTCAAACCAGTCAGACCCGAACGAATCATCCGTCTGGGAATGTAAAATATTATGATAGCAATGGGTCATTTATAAACAATAGGACCTTAGCTCATTTATAAAATAAAAAAAACTATTATTTGTCTCGAAACTATTCCTACACATGTATATATATGTTGTATATGTAATGGTGCAAGAGTAATTAGAGGGCCCCATGGTACCTAGTGCCATGTTATACAAGCTTGTCCTGAGAGAATAATCATCATGTTTCCTTTGATGATTTGGTGCTTAATTGATTTCAAAAGCCATTTCTTATAGTGATCATATTCCACACCTTAATTTGCTTTTCTCTCTGTCATTTTCACATCTAACTCACAACCCATAAAATCCCTATCAAACAACATTCCACTTATACCTGAATTCATACATCCCATCATTTCCCTTGGTAACCCACTCAATTAAGAAATCACCACTTGCTTTTTTCTTATGTTATCTCATATATAAAACCTAACTATTGTCTTTCAACTCTTGACATTCACATCCATCTGGTTACTAACTTACTACAAACACTCAAACACTACTTTCTTTTTTTTCTCTCTCAAAAGATTCAAACTTCCACTACTACATATATATCACTAAATCAAGAAGCCTTGATCACGTCCCGAGGGTTTTCTCTTTCTATTGTAGGATAAACTCTGCGTTTATGTTTACGAACACAAATCATATTATACCCAACTTCCATCCACCAAAAGATTCTAACTTTCACTTTAATTGCATTTAAACACTTAGGTTCTAACTCAAGAACCAAGCTACCCACTAAGGTCTCTTTAAGTACCTTTTCTCCCTTCTTATATATACTCCAAAGCTAGCATAAACCATATAACACTCATATTCTCTTTCTCTCAAGAAATTCTAACTTTATTTAATTTGAGCTCATTTGCATCCATATACTCATACCCTTATAGCTCAATCAAGAAAACAGCCGCTAGGGTTTTTAGAGCTCTCATAATTGAAACCAAAGAAGGGTCTTCTTTTACACTATATCAATTTGTCATATAGATTTAAGGTTGGTTATTTGAAGAAAAGTAGTGAAAAATCCAATGGGGTACCTTCAATCTTCAAGTGCAAGTGGTGGTGTTAGTTCTCACTTGTATTCTCAAGCACTTCAAATGAAGTTATACCAAGCTTTTATCTTTTCCATTCCAATTCTCTTCTCCATAATACTTTTTCTCTTGTTTTACTTGTTCTACCTCAAGAGGACTTTTAGCAACAACAATCCTTCATCTTCATCCATATTCCATCTAGGAACTTCAAGGACTCAAGACTCTTCAATACTCTCTCAATGTGTAAGTATAAACCTCTCTCACACACACTCACTCACTCACACTCACTCTCACCCTCCTTTGAAAATATATAATTTTGATGGTATCTTCTTAATTATAGAGTGAAATGGGGCCAAAGGTAAACCTTGAAGATAAGCTTACGGTGATCTTGTTTGACGAAAACTTAAGCTCAAAGGATTTAATGTAAGCATACAACTTCTCCTTAATTATAGTGTGAGAAAGGACTTCATGAACCATTATACTTGACATTTTTACTTCAGTGGCAATCTTGAAAGCACTTACTTTTGTAAGTTGTGATAGTTTACGCAAAGTAACAAGTTTTATCAATGCTTTATATAATGATAGACAAAAGGCCAAGTATGATTGTCGGAAAAAAGTCAGTCATCCATGTATAATTTTGATTTTTATCAACAAGACTTGATGAAACTAGTCACAAAATCTAATGGGGTTCCTTGTATATTCAATCTGAATTAGGTGTTGTGTTTGTTTGGGTGAATTTGAGAAGAATGAAAAGCTACACCAAATACCATCTTGCCAACACATGTTTCATGTTGATTGCATAAGAAACTGGCTCCACTCAAACACCACATGCCCGCTCTGTAGATGCTCCGTCATCAATACTTTCAAAGGCAGTCATTCCGAACTAGTGATGGTTCCTCAACCGGTCCCTGTGGTCAACGTAGACTCTAACTCACAAGGGGTTCCTTCAGAACATAGTGTTGTCACATTTGAAGGGTCATCTAGTTCAAGTATGGAGAATAAGTTATCTCAACCAAATGAGGACTTTGTTGTAGTCAATGTTCAAATACATGATTCTTGAGTTTGCTTCAAAGGAATTTTTCTAGGAGGGTAGAATAGTCTTGAGACTAGATGAATACATTCATCAATGTCAAGTGTTATCCAAGTTAATTGTATGTAGAAGATGAGTTATGACATTGCAAGTCATCTTTTTTTGGCAAGTGAGAAACATATGTTAAAGTTGTGGTAAATTTTAAAGTCTACTTCAAAATCTCCTAAAGTAACAAGAAGCTAGGCATAATGGCCTGTCTTAAAAAAAATAAATAAATAAAAGCTCCACATGATCCCTAACAAAGCCAATACCCAAAAGTGTCTTTAAGAGAATTTTGTAGGTGTTGATGTTTATCCATATATGAATCTAAATGATTGGTTTGGGTTATGCTCGCTTTCAACGGGCTAACTTAAAAAGGTGTTATTTTGGAATTCAATGAAAAATTAAGAAAACGATTAAACAGGTCAAAAACCCTTCCAACATGTAATTTCATAAAACTTCTTACATTTTCTTAATTATAAGTGTTTCTATATATTTATCTTTTCACTTCAATACAGTGGGGACAACGAGGCTCTTAATAATGAAGAGTGTGGTTGCCTAACATCAAAAGAAAGTCATCATTAATAATATTGTAAAAAGAATCACTATTGTACTGTGTTACAAAATGGTCGAATCCGTAAACATATCTCTACGTTGGTGAAAGTGATTCTCAGTGAGAATCTCTCCATATTTACATCATTGGCGGTTATAAGTCATCAAAATCTACATTTTTTTATGTGTTGTCGGTCTTTTGCAATCCGACATTTATTTCTTTTGCAGTTTTGACGTGTGCGTCGGATGCCCAATCTCTTGCAAATAATTCTAGCATTTCATTAAAGTTTGTGACTTTCTTCGTCTTGAACGCATCTTCGAGCTTTGACTATTTAACAAACTATATTGGTTTTCACTGGTCTCAACTATCATCTTTTGTCTTCTACCGGTCACAACTATTAAATTAGCTGTCAACAGTCCCAACTTTTATCATTTTGGCAACCAATGGTTCGTCGTTTATTTTTTTTAACGTCGTTAAGTTTTTTTCAAATTCAAGACCGATGTTTTAATTAGGCCTTTTGATCGGAAGGATAATACGAGTCGATTGATGTAAAAGTTTTCTCGAAAAAGCTCTCTGAACGATAAAATTTTTACATCCGATTGAAGCACCGTTAGGTTTAAACACCTGATTGAAGCACTATTTCGTTGTTCGGAGCGCCGTTTCTTCCATCAATCGACTTGTATTATCCTTCCGATCAAAAGACTTAAAACATCAGTATTGAATTTGGAAAAAACTTACCGCGTTAAAAAAAATTAACGACAGACCGATGGTTACCAAAGTGATAAAAGTTGGGACCGTTGACAACCAATTCAATAGTTGGGACCGTTAGAAGACAAAAGGTAATAGTTGGGACCAGTAAAAACCAATATATCATTTAACAAAATCAAGATATATAATTAGTACTAGGTTATTACCCGTGTACTATACGGGTTGGATAACTAAATTCATGTAATTAATAAACATGCCAAGCAACCATGAATAACGTTTAAACACTCCAAATACAACAAATTAACCAAAATGTACGATTATATGAATAAATTACATATTTGTAAATATTTCATTGTAAGTAACATTTGTGTAAACTATTTGGTTAATTAGCCATCTTTATCTAAATTTAAGAGTGTATAAAGAATCTATACCAAAATGGAATACGTACTACAAACCCATGAATACAAATGGATTATATAGATTATGACAAACAAACCCATGAGTTGGTAATACGTACTACAAAGAAAGAAAACACAAAACTACCAGAGATATAAAAAACAACATACCACTTTAAGTTTTTTGAACAACAATACTTTGATTTTTCAAGGAGAAATACATCACACCTGCCCATAACATGATTTCAACCCAACACATAATGCTTCCAACACAAGTGTATTACCAATGAACCACTAACCCCATTGGCACATACAAGTTTCATAAACTATTACTAAGAAATCCTTTAGTATCTGCATGTTTTGATGCGTTAGCTGAACTTTAAATCACGGGTTTAAGTTATTTTCCAATGAAAACAACCATCTTAGCATAAAAATGAAAGAAAGATGTCCCTTCCAATTGTTGTCTCATGATGGTCAGAATGATCCGACTAAAATACGAACCTACAAATAAAATCATGTTATCCTTGTAGATTGAATTTCCAAATAAAAATGCGTACACATAAAAAGCTACTTCACGTTATCATTATAGATTGAAGATCTTTAATTCTACATCAAGTATTGTAAAATAGAAGATGAGTACAAATTTTAAACGTGTATAGTGGTCAATGTGATAAGAACAGGCAGGAAAATACATCACTTTGTGTAGCGGCTTCGTGTTGGAGCATGTGCAAATGCATCATGTTACCTTCCTGCAATTCAGGGTATTAGTATTGCACACAACATTGAACATATAGAATACAAAGTATTTAACATAAGAACTTAACAACCACAATAGACATGCAACACATGAAAAAATGTAAGTGATTAAATAACGAAGTCTATTTAAATCCATTAAGTATGACCAATGACTAAAGTGGGATACGATTAATGTAAAGAATTTGGCAAAAAGAAACTTCAAATACTCACTGTCTTGATGCAAGTTAAGACGAATAAGATCTAAAAGACTGCCAACATGAACACTATAATCATATCAACAACCTACATGCATATATTGGTTACTCATAAAAGACAACTTAACAATGGGTGATTGGGGGATGAGATGCAGAATGAGAGATCCACAATACGTGTCGTGATAATTTATATAGGAAATAAAAGGGACTTATTTTATTTTGGTATTGATAATGCAATAAGTTAGAAAACAATTTTAAAAAAATGAAATTGCATTCAAGTTGAAAACGTTTTTTATATTTATGGAAATAATTTATAGAGAATAACAGGATTGGATGTAAAAAAATTAGAAACCGTTACAAAAAAAATAATATTATCTATTGATCAATTTGCGTTGAAAGCTTTCCAAATTTAAAGAACTTTACAGCATATGTTTGCATACTTAAATAATTCAATCTTTTAACAGCTATGTGATTGGGAAGTAAATTGAATGAGATGCAAACGAAATATGTGTGTCACAACTCACAATGAGGGGTGTGGTTTATACTGTAATATATGTAATGTTTATATTTTTAGAACTGATATGTTAATTATAATCATAAAAATGAAGTTAATGTCACAATGCATTGACAGTTATATTAATTTTTGTAAACATTTACATTAACATTAAGATTATTTTTGTTATCTGCCAAAATTATTAGTAGGTTATAATAGGGTATTTGGTACAAGTATAATAAAACATTCTGCTGATGATTCGAAAAATGACAGAAAAGAGGGGTTAATCAAAAATCAATTCCATATCATATACCTCAATAAGTCTTTCCTTTTAGATGATTCTGTCAAGGTCAAAGTAATTACTCCGACTTTAAGCTATTCCAATCTTCTAATTTATAGGAATCAGACTTCTAGATTAGTATAATGTAAAATAGCAAAAAAAATCAATACTCAGTATATAAAATGCCTAACCATCACCACTAATCATAGTATGAGAAATTTCTAGATTCGTAATATGGGCAGATGTATGCATTGGTATTTATGGTAGTTTACAGTAAAGTCACCTACTAATTCGTTGAACAATATGTAGAAACTAAAACAGTAAAACAGAACTCTTTCTAATATAGTTGATGATCAAGGGTAAAACAATTCTTTGCTTATGTTTGAAAATGTTAATATCTTAAAATATCTCATTTTGAAACTAATACACCGAAATCTAACTTACCACTACTGATTTTATGGGTAAGGAACACCTAACCTTTGACATATTTATTGTTGTTACAACACGAGCAATTGTAATGCACCTTAAAACACCAAAAGAATCAAGATTATGTTACTAAAATCTAACAATCATAATCTGTTAACCCTACAAATTGAAAACCAATGAATTTAACATAATTTTTCAAAATCAAAGCTTCGGTTAATTTGTACGACTAAAGAAAGACTTTGCTACCTTTTAATAAAAGGCTTTTATATTGACAAGACCCCAGTGAACTTTCGATATGCTTGACGTTTAAACTTTAAAACAAATTTACATCAAACTTCTTCATAACAAAAGCCAATAATTTATGTGCAAGTGAATGCAAGGTATACAATCATCCATCAAAGTCAGGTTTTTAAATGTAAGAGATAAAACATTTGTATAACCATTAATCACTCATGTGACAAGTTATTCCATAGCCAAGTCACCATGATCGTAATATTTGCAGTGCATCTTCATTACAACGATCTAAATGGATGATTGTATATATGACTTACGATCTAAATGGATAAATGTATATATGAGTTTCTGTATGAAATTTTGAAGGACTTTGAAAAACTGTATAAACATGGGGAATGCATAATTAAGAATTACTACAATCATCATTAACAATATGATAAACAATCTTATGCGTAGCTTTAAATTGTTCATACACAATCAAGAACTAATGAACAACTTTGTTATACAGTGACAATCAAGCATTAACTATTTCAATAACTAAAACAATCTTATTCAATAAACTTTGAACATCAATTACATACCTTCAAATACTGTAGCAATCCTAAATCGATCTTCGATTGAAACAATCTAAATACTAAATCCAAATTCGAGAAAAGGATTTGTAGATCTTCGATCTGCAACAACATATCTGTAGATTGAGATAGGAAGAAGGAAACGCTTAGGTGCCCAGTGAAAGGAAGGAGACGACGGTCGAAGAAGGAAGGGTGAGAGGAAAGTGGAAATGTAATTAGGGTTTCCAAGAAGAATACGTGAAAAATTGGTTTGTGTGTTAGGTGGGTCACGAATATGGGTCTGAAGTCGGATACCCACAAAGCGGATCCGCGAGAATGGGAGTGTAATTGAGATTGGCGGGAATTTGAGAAAATAGAGAGCTTAAAAATCGCCACGTGGCGATTGAGATACCTTTTTATTATAATAGGAATAGGATTATAAATGATAACCTAAATATTCAAGTAAATAATTAAGGCACTTACAGCTATTAACGTATCCCAGACTTCGTCATCTTCTTCAGTTAACTAAGTAGTAGAATTCCATGAGAACCCACTCAGTGATATTTCGCGAAACAAATCATACCACTGAGAAAAACTTTATTTTAACGTTTTTAAACTATTCTTCAAATGATTTTTTATTAAATCTATTTGAAGCTTTGTGCTTAGCTCCTCAACCATATTTTTGTACGCTTGAGAAAAATCTCTATTTTTTCTGAGTTTCTTTCGGGAAAATATCACCTTTAGGTTGTTGAATATAATGATCTTTTAATGATAGAATCGCTCGTGGAAACTTTTGGAGGCATCGGCTAGTTTCTGATCCAGAACAACAGTATAACCAAGAGGTAAACCGATTTCTCAAATTAATTATTATCTACAACATACAAAAAATATGTTGCAACGTGCTCTTCAACAGATATGCGTTGACTAGGTCGAAGTTTATTGTTGCTCTTTAAGATAATCTTTCTAGCTCATAAAAGATTTCTCATTCATGCGGATAAGGTCATGACATTTACCACCGTTTGAAAGGTCGTGTAACATCTCTTCTCGCACATATCACTATTGTAAATTTCATCTCTAGTAGGTAAATTAGCACGATATTTGGTTGACGGTCTACGTAATGCAATAAGAGCCACCAATAAGCAAATCATGTTATCTACTTGTAACGTCTAGTTATTAAAATTGTCTTGGTTAAAAGGTGTTATTTATGTATGGAATTGTCTAGTGCATTTCAAAAGCAACAAATGTCATTTTAAAGATATGTTTCTGATTCTATTTTTAGAGGAGTGGAAGTATCCACATTCGAACGATGGTGGCAGGCCGGAGCCGTTGGGATTATGCTCATCCTTAATTGCTTCACATACCCGGCCGGCCGGCCTTGTTGAAAAACATGACGAATGGAGTTGTTGGTTAAAGGAAATAGGGAAACCGGCCATTGATCGAATCGATCTTGTTTGAAAACGAAAAATCATTTATGCCATGGACTAGAATGCATGATTCCATTGATCGAAGAAGGTCAATGATCGGGTCGCATCGAAGACAAACTTGGTTTAAAGATGGGTTTAACTATCCGGCGTAAAATCGTCAAGTATGGTTGTATGGGATAAGCTATTGGGTGTCGGTTTCGACGTATGTTGATATCAGATTTCAGCAAATGATGTTGTGGAGTTGCCGATGATGACGTGGGAGCTCTGGTCATCGTTTGAGGTCAAAGAATGAAGTGTTGAATTTTCTCGAGACAGGGAGCAAGCGAAAGAGGCCACCAACTCAAAATTCCGATGACATTGTAAGTTACTATAACTTTATCTTCTATTGCAAATTGCACATAAAAATGCATTTTCAATCAATTTTTGTTTTTGAAAATTCAGAAAGATAAATATAAACAAATTGAAAAACAATAAAATAAAATTATACATATATGATAAAGGATACAGAGGAGGATAAAGATACATAAAGAAGAAAATATCAAAAAGTTAGTCACTAGAAACTTAACATCATAGGGATGAAGTTGCAGGGGTGAAGTTGCAAAATGAAGAAGATAGGTTTATTATATTTGTAGTGTTTTTTTTAAATGAAAAAATCCACATTATCAACCTTACAGGAAGTGAATGACAGCTATGTTAATTTTCTTACCAACCATAGGTTTGTAAATATACAACTTTTCAAAATCTTAACTGTAACTCAAATTTTTTTTACAATAACATTAAAAAGCTTTGGTTTTGTTTTTTTCCGCTTTGTTTCAATTTAGTGTCTATTTAGCTAAAAAGCGATTTTGATTTTAATTTTGTCGCATCTTTAGTTTATTTACTTATATTTTTATTTTTATAAGAATTATTAATTGTAAAAAAATATTTATGTAATTGTAAAAAAATATTTTGTCGCATCTTTTTTGGTAGGTTATTGTTAACCGTTTTTAAACTTTTTATTATGTATCAGCATGCTCCTAGGTTGGACAGTGAGATAATATATGATCGTGACTTTGACTATGACTATGATGTTTTTTAGCATAGGAGCAAAACATAGAAAAAAAAAGAAACTACAAGGTGTATGTAAAATGGTTTTTCAATATACACATGTGTAACTATGTTTTGTACATATGTGTTACTCTTTATTTTTGCTTTTGAGTTATACTAAGTGTATAAATAGTTGTATCTAAATTGGTCCTTGAATATATATATGTGTAATTGAGTTGTACACATGTGTTATTCTTTGTTTCTGCTTTTGTATGGTTGTATTAAGTGTATAAACAGTTGTATCTAACTATATATATGTGTAAACTACACTTTTTACCGGGTTTTTTTCTAACTGTATAAACAGTTGATATATTTATGTGGTTATTCAAATGCACCAAAATACACATGTATAAACAGTCTTATTTAGGCTTTTGAGTGATTGTACTAAGTGCATACAAAGTTGTACCTAAAGTAGTTTTTTCACAACATGTGTTCTTAGAATATACACATGTGTACTGAGTTTGTACTCTTTGTTTTTGCTTTTGAGAGGTTATACTAAGTGTATAAACAGTTGTATTTAACTATATATATGTGTAAACTACACTTTTTACTGAGTTTTTTAATAAGTGTATAAACAGTTGATATATTTATTTGGTTATTCAAGTGCACCAAAATACGCATGTGTAATTAAGTTTGTATACATATGTTACATTCACTAACACATTAGTTTGCACTATCACATGTAACTATATATATGTGTAATTAAGTTGTTAATTCATGTTTATTAATCATAGCCACATGTTTATAATTTGTCCCTTTTAATGTTTTTTTTTTGTCGATATACTAAACCTTAATAAATTTTCTTTTTTTAATCTATATTTTTCTATTCTAAATAATTATTATTAACTCATGTTAAATCTTGGCTTTTTTTTCAGATGTATGTTATGAACAAGGAAGAATCAAGAAATGAGTTAAGTCTTACAATCAAAATGTAATTGTAACTAGGTTTCTACACTTGTGTTAGATGTGTAACTAGATGATTAAATGTACAGCTTCCAATAAATTAGTTGTGATTTGTCTTTTTTAATTTTCTTTTTATAAATCCACTAAAATATATGTATAACTGAGTTGTACACATGTATTATTCTTGTTTTGGCTTTTGAGTGATTGTACTAAATGCATAAACTGCTGTACACATGTATTAGTTTTGTTTTGACTTTTTAAGTGGTTGTGTCAAATGCATAAACTGTTGACTACACATGTGTAAACATGTCATTCATTGAAAAATATATGTTTATTAGAAAACATCTTGAAAGAAAAAATAGGGAGAGAATAAAGAAAGAGAAAAAGAAAAAGAAAGTTAGAGAGAGAATGTAAAATTATTTTATTACCCTTTGATTAATCTTAGCCACATGTTTAATATTATAAATAATAAAAAATGCAAGATGAAATGTGGTGCATATATTATAATATTCAAAAATTAACTTGTGGTCTAAAATTGGTTTTTTGGTTAACATTTTAAGGAGTGGTTTACAAAATACACATCCCATATATATATATATATATATATATATATATATATATATATATATATATATATATATATATATATAGGGGAGGGATCAAGAGAGAACTCCATATTAAGTTGAGAACTTGAGAACTCCAAAATGGCAAGGGATGGAATTTTAAAAGGAGGGGCAAAATTGGAACTTTAAATATATAAATCTTTAAACATTTCTATCTTTTGCATACGTTAAGTTTTTAAATTTTTTTTCGCACCATTATATCAAGAATTTCAGTATCTTTCATTTGAGTATAAATAACGTTATAAAAAAATAATTTTTTCTCGTTTTTTTAATTTCAAAACTACATATATGTAGTATACGATACAATATGTTTTTAAATTAGGGAAAACAAATATGGTGTTGTTATACAGCTAAATTACATGAGAAACAATCAAAACTACGTATTTTGATAAAATAACAAAAGTTCCCAGATATTAGTTTCGATAATACCATAAAAAAAACAACACCTTCATGCCTTAATTCCAAATTTTAATTTTCTCATATGATCGTATTGACATTGTTAGAAATTACTTGGTCCACGTTATGTGATGTGGTATGAATATGAACAGCAGAGGCATATCACAATACCAATTATATGAGTCATGTTATATTAATATGTTAGTTGGAATTGAAAATCCAAATTGGCGTACGACCGATTTTTAAAGGACGGGTAATCTTTCTAAAATGAATGACGATTATCGAGTAAATGGGAAAGAGAAGAAATTAAGATCTAAGAGGAGAAAACTAAGTCGTCCATTAAAATTAAATAAAGATCAATAAGTTAAGTTTTCTAATAAAAATAATCTAAGTGAATTTATCAAAGCTGCATAGTTTTAATGGTTTTACGTATAACTTAGGTGCATAACATCATTGTATTCCTTTTAAATTTTATCGTACTGCATATATGCAGTATCCTATACTACATATATGTAGTATCATGCTACTACATATATGTAATATTTGTGCATTGTTATCTTATAGTTTGAATTTCAACTTTATTTTACTTTGTTATGATATTTATCATTGATTTATTAGTTTATTATTATCTTTATGTTTAGACATAGTATAAGTATTGGTTTTGTTTTCATTTGCCATAAGTTTTTTTAATATGAAATATTATGAACTTTGTTATTGGATATTTGAGATCGTATGTACACTTTAAATAATGATTAGACTCTTGAGTTATTTGACCAATTAAAAAATGCATCAAGTACATTGATACTACATATATGTAGTATCAAAAAAACCAAAATGTGATTTTTAAAATTATTTAATGTAAATAACGTATGAAAAAGTTAGTAACGTTTAAAAAAAATATAATCAAATACAATATCGCAATACTACATATATGTAGTATGAAATTTAAAAAAACGAGAAAAAAAATATTTTTTATGACGTTATTTATACTCAAATGAAAGATAATGAAATTTTTGATCTAATGGTGCAATTTTTTTAAAATAATATTAACGTATGCAAAAGATAGAAATGTTTAAAGATTTATATATTTAAAGTTCCAATTTTACCCTTCCTCATTAAAATTCCATCCCTTATATTTTTGGTAGTTCTCTAGTTCTCAACTTAAAATGAGTTCTCAATTGAACCCTACCCTATATATATATATATATATATATATATATATATATATATATATATATATATATATATATATATATATATATATATATATATATATGAGAGTTATCCTACATAGTGTTGGAAATCTAAGAAGGCTAAGAAGGATTAATGACCTTTAGATCTCTTTTTTAATGGTTGAGATCAATTTGTAGGAAAAGAAATTGGTGGAAGGGTACATTAGTCATAGCCACTTTTGTTGACTTTCTCTCTCCACATGCAAGGCACATGTCAATTCTCCCACTTTTTTTAAAACGTTCATAACTTTGGGATACGATATTATTTTTTTAAAAAAATTACACCAAAAAAACAAGCGTTTTGTTATCTTTAAAACGCGTATAATATTGATATATAAAAAATAAAATTTTTTTCGGCACTTGTCTAGTCCTTGTGTAATATCATGTGATTGTGTTATATTATAACTAGTGAAATATCACTTTTATCGGTTCATTCTTAAGTCATTATATAATATCATCTTATTTTAAATATTTGTTGTGTCATATTATGCGTTTAGAAATTATCACCGTGTCACAAATTATTAATGTGTTTGAGAAATGTTCAAAGACAACGTCATATTTTGTTACAAAGTGTGAAAATGACACAATGGTAAACAAAGACACAATGACACTTTTAAAAAAATTATAACTCACAATATAAATCAAATTTGAAAAAAGTGGTTCGGAGACCTTGTTCCCCATGTATTCCTCTTTCAGAAAATAAATAAACGAAAAATTAAAAAAAATTAAAAAAATTACCGTTTTTTTATTTTTTAAATTAGACACAATGAAAAAAGACACAATGAGAAAATAGTAGTTTTTTTAAGTTTTGTTTATTTATTTTTTAAGGAAATTGATGTGAGAGCAATATATTTGAAATACTTTTTGTGTTATTGTGTAATTATTATTAGATCATTGTGTAATACTTGTCAAATAAGTTTACACAATGACCCGATGAATGACACAACAACCTTACGGATGACACACAATCACACAATGACCTGACGAAAGACACAATGACCTGACGGAAGACACAATGACCTGACGTTAGACACAATGAGCTGAAAAATTGTGAAAAAAAAGTTCGTTTTTTATATATCAATATTATACGCGTTTTAAAGAGAAAAAAATTATCGTTTTTATGGTGTAATTTGTTTAAAAAAGTAATGTCGTATGTGAAAGTTATAAACAACGTTTATAACTTTCACATACGACATTACTTTTTTAAACAAATTACACCATAAAAACGATAATTTTTTTCTCTTTAAAACGCGTATAATATTGATATATAAAAAACGAACTTTTTTTTCACAATTTTTCAGCTCATTGTGTCTAACGTCAGGTCATTGTGTCTTCCGTCAGGTCATTGTGTCTTTCATCAGGTCATTGTGTGATTGTGTCATCCGTAAGGTTGTTGTGTCATTCATCGGGTCATTGTGTAATCTTATTTGACAAGTATTACACAATGATCTAATAATAATTACACAATAACACAAAAAGTATTTCAAAGATCTTGCTCTCACATCATCCTCCTTAAAAAATAAATAAACAAAACTTAAAAAAACTACTATTTTCTCATTGTGTCTTTTTTCATTGTGTCTAATTTAAAAAATAAAAAAAAACGGTAATTTTTTTTAATTTTTCGTTTATTTATTTTCTGAAAGAGAAATACATGGGGAACAAGGTCTCCGAACCACTTTTTTCAAATTTGATTTATATTGTGAGTTATAATTTTTTTAAAAGTGTCATTGTGTCTTTGTTTACCATTGTCTCTTTGTTTACCATTGTGTCATTCTCATACTTTGTAACAAAAAATGACGTTGTCTTTGAACATTTCTCAAACACATATTAACAATTTGTGACACGGCGATAATTTCTAAACACATAATATGACACAACAAATATTTATAATAAGATGATATTATATAATGACTTAAGAATGAACCGGTAAAAGTGGTATTTCACTAGTTATAATATAACACAATCACATGATATTACACAAGGACTAGACAAGTGCCGAAATTTTTTTTTTATTTTTTATATATCAATATTATACGCGTTTTAAAGATAACAAAACGCTTGTTTTTTTGGTGTAATTTTTTTAAAAAAATAATATCGTATCCAAAAGTTATGAAAGTTTAAAAAAAGTGGGGGAATTGGCATGTGCCTTGCATGTGGAGAGAGGAAGTCAACAAAAGTGGCTATGACTAATGTACCCTTCCACCAATTTTTTTTTTCTTACAAATTGATCTCAACCATTAAAAAAGAGATCTAAAGGTCATAAATTTTTCTTAGCCTTCTTAGATTTCAACACTATGTAGAATAACTCTCCTCTATATATATATATATATATATATATATAGAGTGAGGTTCACCTACATAGTGTTATAAATCTAAGAAGTCTAAGAAGCAATAAGAGATTGACATGTGGCATCTAGGAAAATTAGGAGAGGGGGTATTTTAGTCATGCCCATTTTTTTAAATATTCTCTCTCCACATGCAAGTCACATGTCAATTCCCCCACTTTTTTAAAACGTTTATAACTTTTACATACGACATTATTTTTTTAAACAAATTACACCATAAAAACAAGAATTTTTTTCTCTTTAAAACGCGTATAATATTGATATATAAAAAACGAACTTTTTTTTCACAATTTTTCAGCTCATTGTGTCTAACGTCAGGTCATTGTGTCTTCCGTCAGGTCATTGTGTTTTTCATCAGGTCATTGTGTGATTGTGTCATCCGTAAGGTTTTTGTGTCATTCATCGGGTCATTGTGTAATCTTATTTGACAAGTATTACACAATGATCTAATAATAATTACACAATAACACAAAAAGTATTTCAAAGATCTTGCTCTCAAATCATCCTCCTTAAAAAATAAATAAACAAAACTTAAAAAAACTACTATTTTCTCATTGTGTCTTTTTTCATTGTGTCTAATTTAAAAAATAAAAAAAACGGTAATTTTTTTAATTTTTTTTAATTTTTCGTTTATTTATTTTCTGAAAGAGGAATACATGGGGAACAAGGTCTCCGAACCACTTTTTTCAAATTTGATTTATATTGTGAGTTATAATTTTTTTAAAAGTGTCATTGTGTCTTTGTTTATCATTGTGTCATTCTCACACTTTGTAACAAAAAATGACGTTGTCTTTGAACATTTCTCAAACACATATTAACAATTTGTGACACGGTGATAATTTCTAAACACATAATATGACACAACAAATATTTATAATAAGATGATATTATATAATGACTTAAGAATGAACCGATAAAAGTGATATTTCACTAGTTATAATAAAACACAATCACATGATATTACACAAGGACTAGACAAGTGCCGAAATTTTTTTTATTTTCTATATATCAATATTATACGCGTTTTAAAGATAACAAAACGCTTGTTTTTTTGGTGTAATTTTTTTTAAAAAATAATATCGTATCCAAAAGTTATTAAAGTTTTAAAAAAAGTGGGGGAATTGGCATGTGCCTTGCATGTGGAGAGAGAAAGTCAACAAAAGTGGCTATGACTAATGTACCCTTCCACCAATTTCTTTTCCTACAAATTGATCTTAACCATTAAAAAAGAGATCTAAAGGTCATAAATCCTTCTTAGCCTTCTTAGATTTCCAACACTATGTAGGATAACTCTCCTCTATATATATATATATATATATATATGTTTTTATGAGGTCAATCATTTGGAATTGTGTGACTATGATGTGTACGTGAATACCCTTGTAGGATAAAGGTGGTCAATTACGGGAATTTGACAATAAAGTCAAATTTTAGGTTAAAAAGAACATATCTTTCACTTCAACAAAAGAGGCAGCTTGGGAGATGAAAATTGGGCAATCCTTATATCAAAATCTGAGATTTTTAATCATCATTTCATCACCAATCATACCTTCTAATATCAAGCCTGAAGATCATTTCACAAGCATAAGCGGCTAATTTTTTTGTTATTGTTTCACGGGGAAGGATTCTCGCAAGAGACATGTCGGTTTTCATGTTTAGGTTTTCATGATTATTACTAACCTGATTGATTCGTTTTTTGTTTTTAATATTTTTATTATCTACTCATAAAGATTTGTGTTTAGAAACAATTTTGATTATTATTATTATTATTATATCATTACATAGAAATCATATTTTCATGATCAAAACCTAGCTAGCGTTAAAACATCATTAGCTTTGAACATGGATCATAGATTCATAGGAACAATTACTCTTTTTAGTTATAAGTTTAATTCACTTCAAAAGTTATTTGCTTTTAAAATCAAACTAATTCAAAGTTCAAGATTGACATTAATGTAATTATTCAATTTCTTTCTTTCGGTTCAATTATCGATTACTTAGTTTAAACATTGACCACAAATTTCATGTGGATTCGACACCCTACTTATATTTACCATTAAGGATGAATAGGAACTCTTTCACTTTATTTTTTACTGAGCTAATGACAACAACTGGTTCAAGTGCCTAGAGATATACTTGTGACGGCCTGATAGGTCCGCAACCTTCATATATCTTGGCTCATTTCACAGGTTCATCACGAGATTCTTCAGGTTATCTTGTTTACAACAATATGGTGCCTATGAAAGTCTAGGAATGCTCGTGTCTTGCTGGGACTCATAATCGGCCATTAGATGTTCTCGGTGATATTTAGATTTTTTACTTTCCTAGGGATCACAAATAGGGGGAAAAGTGTGTCGGTTTCTTGCCCCCTTGATTTATTTTTAAAAGGACACGTTTCGTTTTCTAGCTCCTTGCTAGAGTTTAATATAGAGTAAACTACAAAAAACGTCCTTTATGTTTATGGTTACCTGCAAGTTGGGTCCTTTAGTGAAAATATCTACAAATAACGTCCTTATTTTTGTAGTTTTTTTACCAAGCTCGTCCTTTAAACTAACTATCGTCAGAAAAATCAGTTAAATCCGATCACATGCCTCTCACATGTCACATGAGGGCAATAATGTCATTTTACCATCTATTTAATAATAATAATATTATTATTACACACACATATATATATACATATATATATCCACACAAACACACACACCCATCCCTCCCCCTTTACCACAGTCACCGATCCACCATCACCATCATCGTCACTGTCTCGACTGCTTCCTTCTCAACCAGGTACCAATTGAAGAAGGCAAGTGGAACAAATATATCAGGTACCGATATTCATTGATGTCTTGTATGGTACAGATCTTCTGATTCAGTAGATCTGATAAGATGAGAGCACTAGAAGACAAGTGAAACAAATATATCAGGTTATGATTTATCAAAATTGATTGTTGTTTCACCATGGAAGTAATTTGTAGTTGGAAAAAAACAAACAAGTGCTTCCTGTTCAGTAAGTGTGTAATCACATATATTCAAGCCTCTCAAAATTCAAGTTTAATGTTGATGTATTAAAACTCAAAACATCAATTAATTTGAAATTGAGATCCCGTTTATTGTGCATCAATTTGTCATGGGGGCAATCGTGACTCAAACACGATGTATCGAATCAACATCCATGTGTTGTTATTTCGATTTTGTTTTCCCAATTTTGGTGTTGATCGATGATGGATTTTGTGTTGGTATATTGGTAGGTCTTGAACAGGAGATAGTGGTGGTGGTGATTGAGAAAGGGTGCAGGTACACACACTAATACCAGGCGATGATGAATGAGAATGGTACACACACTAATACCAGGCCATAATCTGAACAGGAGATAGTGGTGGTGGTGATTGAAATTGTCGCCGCCACCACAAGGGTGGGTCTTGAAACTGCTTGCCACTACCAGGCGATGATGAATGAGAATGGTGGCGATGGAAATTGCTGATGGTGGTGATGGCGATGGCAGGCAGATGATTTTGTGTAAAGTGGGGAAGAATTGAGGTTAAAGATGAAGATAAAATTACACAAATAGTCCTTTATGTATAAAAAGACTATTATACCCCTATGTGAGAAGCACATGATCTGAGTTAACTGACTTTTCTAACAGTCGTTAGTTTAAAGAACGAGATTGGTAAAAAAAACTACAAAAATAAGGACGTTATTTGTAGATATTTTCACTAAAGGACCCAACTTGCAGGTAACCATAAACATAAAGGACGTTTTTTGTAGTTTACTCTTTAATATAATCGTTGGTCGTTCAAGAAAAAAAGTTACATTAACAAAAATTATTTTATAAGAACCGTACGACGCTATAAACATAATAACTAAAAACACGTAAAATATAGAAAAATTTATAAACTTTTCGGTCCAACCTCCCGGTTTTTCGGTTCCATCGCCATTTCCCGGTCCAACCGGTTAGTCGGGCTAAAGAGAGTTCAAACAACCCGAACCAGAATCCGGTTCAATTACATTACATTAAAAATCACTACATTTTCACACTCTATTTCAATTAAATATTATTTTTTATACTTTTATCATTACACACTCTCCTCTCCACTCAACCACTTCTAAAAATATTAAAAATTTATAAGGGTGAAAAATGGAATGTTTTCCCGTAAATTGTTTCTCCTTCCTTCACAACCACTTCTTAAAATATGTCAATCTCACTTGCAACATTATGACCTGCTTTTCTCGAAGACTTTGGTTCTTCCAGCTTTCAACTATAATCCTTCAACCACGGTTCTTCCATAACTAAGACAAATATGGTGGCATAGGTGTTTGTTTTCATTGTGTCAAACTAATAAACAACATATTCAGTTTACAAGACTTTGCTACTGACACGTCTATTTACTTGCATAAGCATATAATTAGATTTAATGAAAAGATAAAAATAAATTTACAGAGAATTTTAAGTTTTAATTATGAAATTGGTAAACTCTTGTTTGAGTATGTAACCGAGGAAAATGTAACATTTGTTTATCCAGTTTACAAAATACAGCAACCGCATACCTCCATTCAAGCATCAATCTGGTCATATTTCCTCGGCTCCCTGAACTCCTGAAGATGTACGTACTCATGCGCATTCTTGTAGCTGTTCAAACCCGAACCTTGAACAACAACAAAAACATAATTTTTTAGATGTAGTTTGGCAGCCTCAACAATATACGATCTCACCTTTTGTTATTTTTACCTTTTGGGCAGCCTGCTCGATAAGATTTTGTCATAATCTCTCTAGAAAATTAAAAACCTGAAAATGGCTTTCTGGTGGCCTCCGCTAGTGCTCGAACATCACTTGATGATATAAACATTTCTAGAAATCTTACGCTTTCTTTTTGTTATTTTCAAGATTTTGAGAGGATTCTACATACTGTTCAGCAAGTTTCTTAACCTTTTCCCCTTCTTTAATGAGGAAACTGGCACTGGTATCTTTGGAATGATACTTCATGATTTTTTCGGTTGTTTTTGAAACAGCCCATCTATACTGTTCGACTGTAATCACCCCACTCTTGCACAATGGTCTGATGTGCTCTTTTATGTATGCTTCAACCTGCACATGCTTTAATAATAAGCTTAACTACAACCAGTACCCTAGGTTCATGGAAATACTAAAATTACTAATTTTCCTGTGGCCACGGTGCCACCTTCTAAATCACTTTTTTTAGAACACCTAACTCACACACCCTCTAAACCTACTTTTAAATCTACATTGATCCACCATAGGACTAGATTAGAAACCCCAACCACTTAGGGAGGAACACTTGTACTAAATCACTTTACTCAAAAGATTTAGATTAACATCATAATTTTGTAAAAATATTGTTTCTGTAATCATAATTAAAGCACATGTTATTTATAACAAATGTTAGAACTAAGAAATGGATAACAAAGTGTTTTAGCCTTTTAGATCCAACCCAACTTGCCTGCTGCAACCCAAACCCCTATTGACCCATTTCCTAGCCACCTATTTTGTTGTCTCTAACAATAAACAAATGAATTACTAACCTTCTTAAACACAGAACTGCGCTTGTCAGACTGTGGTTTTTTGTCAGCTTGAGATTTCTCCTTCGTTTCTACCTTTTCAAGAGGTTTTATTTCTGAGACATCTCCATTAGGTTTATCACTTGCCTTAGATGCTTGGTTTGGATCCTGTTTGCCTTTTACTTCTGCATTATGATTTTCGGTTACCAAATCAGGCAGCTTTATTTCTGCATAGCTGCTAATAAGAGGTTCTGTATCAGGACCATATAACTCTTCGCATTCACCCAGAATTTCATCTTCACCTCCTTCAAGTAGTGTGCTTTTCTCTTTCTTATTATCTTCATTTGCCTTTTCCACAACTGGTGCTTCATGATCCTCAAGACGCCAACCACTATCTGATTTATCAAAATCAAGTGTAGAAAAAACCATTTTTATTTTTGTATCGTCTTGTTGAACCTTGGAGGCAGTAATTGCACTAGTGCCAATAAAGTCTTCATCCTCCAGATCATATTCAAAATCACCATATATATCAAGTTCTGGTTGAGAAACCATTTCAAACACATTATCAGGACCATCTTCTTCCTTTGTATCCTCTCTTTCATGCTGATGTGGACTATCTGGAGGAGAATCAGACAAGAGACCAGCATTTCTAAGTGCTTCATCAACATCCACATCAACACTGGTAGGAAGATCATCATTGGTTGCAGTTTTTGGGTCAGTATTATGTTCCGAGTCTGAGCCAGTAGCAGAATCTGTAGTATCTGATCTATGTGATAATTCTTGGGAACACAAATTGACATATACTAGTTTACTGTTAGATCTATCAGCAACTGCCTTTTCAACATTAATGGCATCTGCAACAGCCAGCTCTATTTCTGCAGTTGGGCGAGTGACTGGCATGTTCGTTTTTTTCAGAAAATACTCAGTGAGACGGTAAAGTTGAGCCTATAAAAACAATATATGAAGTTATTTACACCATTCTACAGTAGCACAAGTATGTTACACTGGGAAGACATTACCTGCCTAACTGAAATTGGGATTTTATTATGGCGACTAGGTGCCAAACTTGGCCGCATATCAACCGGTAGTTTAGCCTGCCCAAAAAAGAAAAAAATTAACCATATTAAGAGACATAACCAAAACGAAGATCTAAAGAAGAAAACTTTAAAACTTGGTCAAAATGGAGAACATGTCAAATGGATTAACCAGATCAAACGGATCAAAAGTCTCCCGGGGTGTTCTTTAAAGTTTAAGGCCTTCTAAATCCCTGTTCGTTTTAACAATCGTATATTTAATTAGTGGTTTTAAAGAATCCAAAAAGAGTGGGGGCATATTTTTTTAAGGGTTGGCCCAAACCGTTTGGACCGGTATACTCACTTGACCTATAAGTCTATAACCCATCCACACATGTTCTCTAAGTGAGATGCAACAAATTTCTGGGCTCTGGCATACCAGTAGGGGGTAATTTCCCTTAACCACCGCATTATCTTGTCCCTCTGAGGAATTGTTTCCGGAAACAGCAGTCTTTCTGGCAAGAACCTCCAAAGCCCATTTCTTTTTGTCGACTTTAATATCACTGGATCCACTACCTGATTCTCTCTGCACATTCATACGGGACCCACCTGTAGATCTGGATGACGGGTCCGAGCTTTTATTAGGATTTACTTTCCTGGTAGCAAGTTCACCCTTTTTACATGGAGTAGCAACCTTGGTCTGCTTACGATCAATCAAAGAACCAGTTGTTTCTGGAGATTTACCATTTTGGGAGGACAGTGGCTTGATATCATCTTTCCTTGGAAAAACAGACGCATCTGCAACATACAACCGTGAGAGAATTAAGTTAGGTGCCTCTTCGGTTTTTTCTTTTTTGACTTTCATGGCCTCGGGACCCTTTCTTAATAGATCAAGAACAGATTTTAAAGTATCAATTTTTTCAGGTTTTGATACTTTTGAGCATCGGTGCTTCCAAAATTCTATCTCACAATCACGGGTCCATGCTCGTTTTCGTTTTCCACCAACCCCGTAAATCTTTTTAGTTAGATTTTCACGAACAGTTCCCTTCTGTAACAAGGCCTTCTTTGCTTTCACGTCTAACGGTGGTGGTCTTTTTGTTTCAGATGTTTGACCAGTCAAAGCAGTTCTAAATGCAGCCAAAAGCTTTGGGTCAAAGAGATTATCTCCAACCTCTTTAGATGATCTGTTACGTATAGCATCTCTAATTTCTTTCCTTAAATTTTGAACTTCCACTAACGACTCTTTATTGTGGGTTGATCTTCTCATGATCTTTTTTATCCTAAGTCCAGTATCTTCAGGTGCAAGTCGCTTTGAAGGTGTGCGGCATGTTCCTTGAACTATATCTCTTATATCAGTCTCAGTCTTCCGCTTCCTCACAATGCAACCTCCAGAATCATTAGATTCATTCATAGAATGAGAAACTCGAGTTCGCTCTGTATTAACAATATTTGAGGGTGTATAGTTCGGCATCTTTGTTTCGGTTTCACCTTCCGCAGCACTTCAAAAAGAATAAATAATATATCAGATCATTGAAAAGGATATACAAACCCGAAAGACCACAAAGATTGTCACAACCATAAATATTAGATGCTAATGTATAGTTAGCAAAGTGAGAGGTCTAAACAAGTTCGGATCAGAACAGGTAATATTTCATATCGGTCAAAACAGAATGGATTGGGTCAGCCAACAAAACAGTTTTTGTCCATTTTTCTTGTATTTTATAACTAACTAATGTCTTAAATGTCCCCTAGGGGACAGCTTGGTGGTAAAGTGGTAAATGCCCCAACCAAATGGTTGTGGGTTAAAATCCAGCAGTGCAGGTGTGGTGATTTTAGGAGTTGGTGTAGAATAGAGTGTGTGTGTTTACCGGTCAAAAGAAAAAACCAATGTCTTAAATATAATTAAAATAACTATATTATTAAATATAACAATATGTTTTCTAAAGAAAGTAACTTAACATGTCACAAACTTTTGAAGACATGTTGAATAAATTTCATTACTGTTCAGCAGCCTATTCCAAATTTGACTATAACTTTAAAGGCTATGCGTTTAACTCGTTGGGGTAATATACACACCATAGTGTCTTGTTATACAGGTATTTAACACTAGTGCTAAGATGCAAATGTCCAGCAGTTCTAGTGTCCCTTAAAGGTAATCCACTTTATATTTTTATCCAAAAAAAGGGAATGGATATCTTTACGATTATTAATTCCATCACCCATTTATTTCCAGTTGGCCTGCAGCCAATTATGTCAACTCTAAATCATATATACATTCTTCATTTTGGTCCCTAAAATCTCTTTATGGCAAAATTTAGAAAAGACAAGCATCAAGACATAAATCCACAGCTGTCATATCAGTAGGAAATCATAGAAATAGCAAGTAGAAAAAGGGACCTGTAGTCTCTTTGCTTTCTCTTTGCACCTGTCATTCCACTGGCCTTCTCCGTATTACAAGGGATTTTGTCAGCTAAAAGTAATAAAGAGGTGAAGTAAGCAATGGCTGAGTGACGAATTTATTTGAAAGCAACACTTTCAGGAAAAATGCCGGGAAGGTTTCATACCTGGTACCCTGCACGCTTTAGACACTTTCTTCTTTTCCACTTCTCCACTTTTTCCGGTTTTATCTAGGTAATCGTTAACATTGAAGCCATAAGCAATAATAAAAGCAGTGAAGATGTGATGTAGCAGACATTCATTTTCAGGCAAAATGGCTGTTCTGGTAAGGTAGAGCAAAACACATTTTGTCCAAAAATTTTACTTTTTTAATAAACAACTAGAGTGTCAAATAAGATAACAGAATTTACATATTTTCAATAACAATGAGGTTTTCGAATGAGACTAGTTAGGAGGTTTTATGCATTAGAAATACACTTTGAGATATTTTCAACCCATTTGACCCCTTTTTATTATAATTTTTACCCATTAGAGCTGAAAGGCATCTCGAATCAACCCATTTAATAATTAATGGGCCCAACCTCGACATCTCTAATAATATCGGCTAATATTAGGTAAGATACTCGATGCAGTAAATATATCACAGAAAAAGCAGGTAAGCATATTTACCAGACATGTTATTGCTAGCTTTGTCATTCAACTCTGATGGTCTTAATATATCAGAAACACTTGGTTCACTTGGTTCATCTATACAGTTTCTGCTTAACACAGAGAGCTGTGAAGTTTCGGAAACCAGTGTAGAAGTTGTCCCTTCTGGTAAAATAACATCTAGTTCCACTGCCTCTATCTTTGGTTTCTTGATAATATCTGCTAACGGTTTTTCTGATTTGCAATTATCTTCACCATTATCTGAAGTTGGCCAAAATATTTGTTTTATTTCTTCATTCTCTTGATTCCCTTCAGGCAATAGGAGCAACAAAATCTTTAGCCACAATGACAAAATATATGCCCAAGTGATATCTGATCATACCAATTTCCATGTCCATGCTCGTATATGCACTTGATAGCATGTTTTCATTGGTCTGTTGATTTCCAATAATATTTGAGACAACAACAGCTGTCTCTCCTGCATCAGCAACAGATACCGACACATTCATAGGAAAAGCAGCATCCACTAAACACTCATGATGATTGATTAGCCCCAGTTCTGACTTCTTTAATGTCTCATCAACTAAACACCTGTAAAAACAAATAAAGTGTACCATTTGAAAATAACAATAGAAAATCTAAACTGGAGGTGCATAACTGAATTTAAAAAACAATTATATCCAGAAAGGAACCTGTCTCATACAAAGCTTATTAACAGTACCTTGGGCACAGCCATGAATTCTCACAATTCCCTTCAGTATCAAAACCAACACATATCGCATGATACCTATTTCCATGAAGTAAAAAATCATTTGGTAGAACCTTAACAGTAGACAATTCTGTGAAAAGATACTGTAAAGTAAAAGCGATATTTCATATGCACAATTCAATTTAGCATCAAAAACCATACCACAAATCACATGAATCACAAGCAATTGATGTATCAAGATCTGGATCTTCTTCAATATTTGCTGACTGGCTTCTAATTTTGCAGTTGTCTCCTTCCAAGCAGCTGACTGCCTGCATCATAACAGTGGCATAAAGAAACATGACCGAAAGATCATGAGCAAGACGTATATATACATATAGATATATAGGGGATGGATATAGAGAAAACCCACTTGGGTTGAGTAAATCCTGATGTTACACATGTAACCAAAAATAATTCTTTTAATAGATTCTAAGTTCAATAATATGATGTTTGGAAAATAAATAAATATAAAACTCCGAGTGAATTTTTTTAAATGAATTACAGAAATTTTTTTCAGATTTTTACATATCTAACATGCTCAATTTACATATGTAACACTATCTGGGGATAAAAACGACGTTTTTGTTGTTTTTTGCATATTTTCTTTAAAAAAAGTACTCAGTGGTTTTTTGATTATTTTTTTAAGTGATGAAAATTGTATAAAGACTACCCTTAAAAAATAAAAATAAAATAATATTACTCTTTTCATGAGTTTTCAAGAGTTTTTTCAGCTCAAGTGGGTTTTCCCTCTATACTTTCCCTACATATATATACAATATCAACACAAATAAAAGAGATGGCTTCTTTATAATTTCTAAAAAAATCCTTTGGGGATCCGATAGCATAGAAGAGTTCTAAGCGAACACAATCTGAAAAATGTTGCATCACTAGTCTTAGAAGCATCAAATAAGAAATTTTAATCAGCTTGGTTAAGATTTTCAGGTGTTCTCTATGTTTAACTCGCAATTTATTGTATAACTAGCACATGTTTGTTCATAGCACATTTGATGCGTTTACAGAGATCTCTTCAGGAGCTAAGGTTCTTTAAATGAGACTTACATTTTCATCAATATAGTATGATGGAAACGAAAGAGTGTTATTGTTCCCTTCAACACTCCAAGCATCATCATCGTCATCATCTCTGCATTTGAGAGGCGATATTAGATACTGCTTCAAACCTAAACTACTTGTAGTTACACATATCAAAATAACCAAAACAATATGTTACAGTCAGCGATTCATCAAACAATCTGTGATGCTCAGCTCACCGCGACAAAATGATTATGCGATAGTAGATTTCATCTTGCTGATTACAGCAGTCTGGTGGCCTTGAACTCCTCTATGATACCAAAAAGGAACGAGGGTGTAAAATAACCAAGGAGAAACGAGTACCTTATGTATGATGAACCATCGTCAGTCTGGATATTTCCAATAGTATCATATACCTTCATTGCAATTAAATTCAGGAGTAGCATCAGATTCCATTCATCTTATATGATATTTTATAGTGTGCACTTATATACATTAAGCGAGAAAAGCAATGAGGAGGCCAAAAAATAAATGTTAATATGTCAGCTGGTCCTGCCACCTTATTGTATTTACTTGGTATGTTTTCTTAAAGAATCAAGTGAAAAAAATGTTTATGGGAGTAAGATAGCAGTCACTCATATAGTAAAGATAATTATGCTCTTTCTGGAAGTGTTCGAAACGCTCCACTAATCACATATTCAACAGATAGAAAGCAGATTTGAGCATAAACAAACCACACTGAAGCAGAAATATTTGTTGAAGTAAAGATGGATTCTAACTAATGATTTTAAATTGAAGAAGCATCCATAGTGGAATAAACACAGAATGACAGAAAGTGCATAACTCACAGGAACACAGGTGATTAATTGAAATTCATTCTGGCAAAGTGGACACAGGTTCGTGATACTTGCCCAGTTATCAATACATGTAAAACAGAACCTGAAAATGAAGGAATAGAGAACTTGGTCACAAAATACTCTGAAAAGAAGTAACAGAAATTCCAATCACGATAAACAATGATGATACCAGTGCTGACAGCAATCCAAAACTCCTCTATCAACAACAACATCCATGCAAATCCCACATCTCTGTCCTTCTCCTTCATCACCCTCCAACACTAGTTGCTCCTACATATTTAAATTTGTTATTAACAAGGAACATGTACAAAACAGCATGAATACTAAAGCCACAAATTCGAACCATCATTTCTTACGATGATGAACGGTTAAACAAGTTCCAAGTATAAACCGATGTACCATCATGATACAGACTTGATCTAGCATACTAATATACACTTCCACCATTCCTATTAATTAACTTCTATTGTAGATTTCAAACAGTCATACCAATTTTGAAGTTAAAATGAGTCCATTTTACGGTAACAACAAGTTACACCGCAACCTCCTTTATCAAATTATATGATCAATAGAACAAAAAGTGAGCAAGTCTGTAAACCGAAGATAACAGATGCTTACATTATCGATATCTTCAGCTCCAAAGGCGTAATCATCCTGTGCGGCCTCATCGAACAACTCAAAATCCATCTCTGGTCATAAACAGAGCTGCAAAATCGAGCAGTTAAGAGAACGAAGTGGAATTTGACGATCTATAACATTGTTACCAGTGATCAACTCTCAAATTTAGGATTTTCATTATTGATCGGCATACCTAGGGTTTCTGAAATGGTTTTTTACATACAATCAACGGAGATATTTCTGCTTGAGATTTAACAAGATGATTGTGTGTACGGAGTATTTCATTCGCGTTTTGGGAAGTAATTGAAGACGATGAATGATACGTACAACAAATTGAAGCAGGGAAGAGTGCTGCTGAATTGCTGATTGACGTTTAATTGACGATTATGTTTTGTTACTATGACGTTTAATTGATGATTATGTTATGCTACTAATAAAACGGTAAACTTTTACTCATCAGTCATTCCCAATGTACACAATAATAAAATCCTAAAAAAATCCTAACAAATTAAGTTTATAATCAAGTTTCCCAAAGGGGGAAAATAACAATGTTTATAACGGGCTTAGTGAATTTATGAATCACCAACCATATCGTGGTGGAATCATGAATGCATCATGACTGCAGTAGGGTTGCGGGCATAAACGGATAATCTTCAAAATTTGTAACACCAACGGAACATCACTATTAGTTTACAACAACTTCATCACTGCCTGGTTTCATAACATACAACAATCATAAAACCTCAATCTCATATGTAATCACATATTCTCATCACATGTGACAAATACAAAAACCTCAAATATTCCTCAAAGGTTACTATTCATCCTTCAATATATAATATTAATAATAATAATGATAAAGGATAGGTATGAAACAATAGACCTAGTTCTTGCTCAAATGCATAAATAATGGTAGCAACATCAGCATCATAGTTATGATATCATCCACAATATTATCCAACATAGCATCATTATCATCAATCTTAATATTTTACATCAAGATTAGAAGGGGAAACCAAGAGCTCCACCCATCACTTCTGGTGTCGCCAAATTCTAATCCCCCTACTAAAAGAGGTGGCGAAGCCAGCCCGAAATTCAGAAGTAGCATGAAAAAAAAAATTCCCGGATGTTCATACAGAAATAAAAATAACACCACAAAATTATAAAAATACCTAATATATTTATCTACTTTGTTCTTTCATAGCTTAAAATCAAAGATTCAGAGGTATCATTTTAATTGTTTAGGGATATCCTTATACATAAAACCGGAGAATATATATATTTTTTACACTTCGCAACGAAATTTCAGCTGTAGCCCGGGCTACCCGTGACCTATACATGCCTCCGCCCCTGACTAAAAGAGAAAACCCACACAAATCGCTGCATCACATCATCAACGAAAATAGAAAACCCACACAAATCTAAAGATTTGCAACCATTGTCGGTACAAGAACCAGGAAGTACAACATGCAAAACCAAATCACACGCTATCACAAACCATAGGTCACACAGATCCATAGATCGGCAACCATTAGCGACAAAACCCTTGGCCACATAGAGAATGAAAACGCTCATAAAGGCATCACAGCCATGATACACCATCAGTAACCGGAGAAAAAACGCTATATATAACCAACAAAACAATGTGAAAACCCTAAATTACTCTCTAAAGTTATTGTTCATTTCCACTCATCCTTCAATATAAAAGATAATAAATAAGTTGTGAAAGATAATAAAAAACAATTAAAACCTAGTCAATTTGCCTCCCAATTATACTCTCCAGAAGTGTAACTTTTCTCTCAAAGTTAAAACTCAAAAGCTACTAGTTGCATTTTATCCATTAATTTTTCTATCGATTAATTAATCATTATCTAGAAGGTTATTCGAGCAATTCCTCCTAGCTAGGAGGTTATAGTGCATGTGTTAAGCTAACAACTTTTCATTCGCTAAAGTCAAAGATTAAAAAGGTATATAAAGTTTGAGTTTTATTCTTCTGCTTACGCTATGTTCCCGAGTTCACTTAACGAGGGAAAGGAAAGGAAAAAAAAATATTTTCTTTTCTCTTCTCTTCTTCTCCTCTCTTTCTTTCCTTTCTCTTCCTTCCTTTTCCTTCCTTGTTCCTTCCTTTTTCCCTTCATTTTCTTTCCATTTCTTTTCCTTTCTTTCCTTTAGTAAAACTCAGGAACACAACCCCATTCTATTTCCTTTCCTTTCTTTCCTTTAAAGAAACTTAAGAACACAACTCTATTTTTCTTTCCTTTCATTTCCTTTCTTTTCCCAAATAGTTTTGTTCACATCAATGGTATCAAAGCTAACAATTATCAAAAGCTCAATCGCCTAAATTCTATCACACACGAGGAGAATGTCAAATTAAGAAGTTGAAAGAACAATAAAGGATCATGAGAAGCAATCGTTATGTTTGATGATTGCGCCAGAGTAACAAGAATAATAAATGAAATAGTTAAAAGTAAGGGTGTGCATGAGACCGAAAAACTAAACCAAATAGAAATCAAGGGTTTTTTTAAACCGAAATTATGGTTTTGGGTTTGATTTGAGCCAATAATCGACGCAGACACGCCCCTAACTGAAACTAAAAGCAAAGATAAACATACTACAAGATCAAATCTTGAAAAGTTGAATCCCTCGTATTGAATGGCATCATCGGATTTTGAGATGAGTACAAGTGTTTAAAAAACAAAAAAGTTAGTCATACAAAAGTTAGTTATTTTTATCTCTGATGATAAGAAACGAGGTTTGAAGCAACCTATTCTTCTAAACTTGTAAGAGATCAATTACTTACCCAACACTCAACATTGTCGTCTTGTCGGTTCACGATCAACCGTTGATCGACCGGCAACCTTGTGGCCCAGAATTGGCCAACCATCGCTCAAACAAGGTTCGTGGTCATATACTCATATGGACAATCTAAAAGTGCATATGTGTCATCTTGGGATGATTTGTCAAAAATTAGAGGTCAACAATCAAAAAAGCCAAATCATTCACAACTAAAAGATCATCATGGCCATGTGGATTAGGTATACAAGATCTTTTATACACAAAATATACTAACCAATAAATGACCATTAAAAAAGATTAAATCATTCACTACTAAAAGACCAACATCCAACATCACTAAAAAGAAGTCTATCGACATCACCATCAAGAAAATTGGTTCCTTCAAGACCATACCATGAGCCAAATAATGACCAATCATGAGTAGATCAAACCCACATATTGACCAATGCAAAATGCAGAAACACCCTCATAACAAATCCATATTCTAATTTCTAAAAGTCTGGTTGCTAATAGCAACAAAATAGGTGGACTAGAGTCACACTTTTCTCACCATAAGTAATCAAATTTTAATTACAAATGCTAAGCTGTTTGACCTCAAAAGACAAAGAAGTCAACATAAATGCAGCTTTTCAATTACCTGATCAATTGTAGACCCTATTCTCCAAGTGCTGATCATATCTCCACCATTGATGAATGCCATGAGCATCTCTGAAATCAACAGCAGGAGTCAAATTAATGGTTAAATTCGCTGAAGGAAGAAGATGTAGCGGTTCATGAGATTCTTTCCCTATTGCATTCAGAAAAACACCCGAGATTGAATGCTGAGTTGCCAACCTTTCAATCCCACCGGCTCCAATCTCCTCCATCTTTTTCCGGTGCTCAAAATACCCAATATACTCTGAACAGATATGATCCATCGGGTTCACATATAAACACGGGACCCACCCGGCTAATGCAAGAAATGAATCTTCTGGCATGTTGTTTCTTTGCTGATTTGCATTCTTGATCTTTGCAGCTACAGCAAGGCCTGCAGTGAGGAAACTGCTAGCAATCCGGATCCCATGTTTGATATTCGGATCTTTAATGTTTTCAAGTGGGGCGGAAAAAAATGGCGGATTAAAAAGATACGAATCAAGAAAGATCCCAGTTCTTGCCATTCTTTTTCCTGCAAGTAATGCCATGGCTGATCCTAACGAATGGCCGGTCAACCAAATGTTTGAGTTTGATGTTTGACTTCCAACCAGGTTTTTAATAGCTTGCATGGCAATCTCGAATCTTGATGTTTGATGCAACCCGTTTTTAATAATGTGGATGTCATGTTCTAAATCCCGTGAGAATGCATTGCCTTTAATTAAGGTTCCACGGAAAGCAACGACGTATGACGGGGTGTGTGGTGAAGGTGGGTGTTTGGATTTGTAGATAGCACCAAAGATACATGAATCAGCATCATCTATGAGTTCACAGTGTAAGTCAAACTGGAAGAATTTCCACCATGGAGGAGCAAGAGCTTCTGATGATTGGCGGTTTTCCTGGCGATCACGCTCTACGATATATACCCCCTGAACCAAGCATGCTGCAACAGACCTCCGGTGATCTGGATTAGTCCTGTTGTCATTACACATATGACTAATTAAATTTACAGAGAAAAAAAGATTCTTGTGATTAACATGCCAAAATGGCCAACTTTTTGAGGGTTGAAAAAGTGTTGGATTGGAAACTATATTATTAACTTTTTTTAACGCCCCGAATCTAGTACTACCCTACTTCAACCTAAATCTACTCCAACGCCTCAAATGAGGCTAGAACCCAACACCTTTTGGGTGAGGGGCATACACCTTTGCCACTAGGCAAAGCTAGTGGTTCTAACTATAATACTAACACGTTAACTGATTGCCAAACTATATTATTACAATAATAATCAGTTTTCTTTGGGTTTAGGATCTTCTATTCATTGAAGTACACTTTAGCCAACTGGCATGCTTCATCGACGGCTTAGTTTAGAACTTTTCTTATTTTACAATTTGACCCGTTACAGATGAAAGAGTATAGTTCGTTTTTCGTTCCTGAGGTCTGCCTAGTTTACCTATTTTAGTAACAACCCCTATTTTGTCTCGTATCATGGCTCGAGGTTTAAAAATATAACGAATTTCATCCTTTTGGCTAACAGCGTCTCTTTTCTATTAAACTTTTCCGTTACAATAATAAGAAGAAAGAGGCTTTATAGTAACCATTTCAGTCCTTGTGCGTATTTTCGTCTTTTCAGAAAAGTTAGAAGCCGTTAGCCAAAAGGACAAAAAGTATGAAAATCTTTAAACCTCAGGCCATAATATGAGACAAAATGAACTTGGTGCTAACATAGTCAAAATGGGAAACCTTAGAGACGAAAACCAAACCTTACTCTAGAGGACATCATAAAACATAATGAATCATTAAACGGGTTGAAGTTGCCTTTCCCATTATAGCCAATTGTTCAAAGGGGTCATCAAATGCAGAACATTCAAAACATGGTTACACAAACGGTATAATCGTTTCATGCAGAACTTGAGCAATAATCAAATAAGAAACATAGGCCACGAAGCATTACCAGTCAATGTTGGTCAAGTGTGAAGGCCCACAATGCTCAAAACTTTCCCTTTCCGAAAGTATGACATCGATGTTCTTCAAGTTCGACTCCTGATTCTCAATCGTCCTGGTGATTAACAAAACAAATAAACATCTCTTAAAACCAAATCATATCAATATGCATTGTTGAGTACAATAAACAAGCCATCTTATACACTAAACATCAATGCAAAATGCAGTTCTTTCAAGTGAGATCACAATCAAGGATCAAATAATGAATCTATCTAATTCTTCATAGTTATAAGAACTAACAATCAGCAGCATACAAAGACATGAATGCATTCAGGCATCAATTACAGATTGATGATTTCATTTCCCCCAAATTGAAACCAATTGGACCTAAACATTCTAAGAACCACAATCACAAAGTCGAATCAAAGATTGTAATGTATCATCAATACAGAATGTATTGCCCCTAATCAAAACCAAATTTGTTAAAAAAACAGGATATATTTGTAGGATCACAAATTAGGTTAACAGCACGCTCTACGATCGTAGTGAATTGAGAATATAACCTAGATCAAACATTTAGAATTGCCCCAAACTGAAAAAAGTTGAGATCGTTCACAAATTTAGTATGAAAAATAACCCGAACTAAAATATCTGATGTAAGAAATGATTTATGGTGGTGTTTATGAAACATATGAAGCGAAAGAAAATGTACCTAAGACTCATCGGGAAGCAAAAGAAGTGAAAAAATGAAAGAATTTGGTGTTAAGACGATGATTTATCGATCTCTGGTGGCCGAAAAGTGGTGAATGAATTATGGGTGGAGTCCTTCCTGGCTTGTAACTTTATACTTTCAAAGGAACATGACGATGGCGTGAATTATTTGATATATATATACTTTTTCAAAACTAATTTTATTTTATTTTATTTTAATTTAATATTCTAACTTTTTCTTAGTATCGACTATCGATCAATATTGATGAGTGGAGTTATACTACAAAGTCCAACTTTCCTAGAAAGTCTAAGAAGCCATGAGATGATGACATGTGGCACTCCCTTAAAACTAGAAGGAAGGGTAAAGATGGTAATGTCTCTATATTTTAAGTTTCACCTCATTTTTTTAAACATCCATAACTTTTACATACGATATTATTTTTTTAAAAAAATTGCACCATAAAAACGAGCATTTTCTTATCTTTAAAACCCATATAATATTCATATATAAAAAACAAAAAATAATTCATGTTTTTCAGCTCATTGTGTTATTTGTCAAGTCATTGTGTTATTTATTCATGTCATTGTGTTATAACACAATAACCTAATGAAATAACACAATGATCTGAAATAACACAACACAATTACCTGATGAAAATATAACACAATGACCTGATGAAATATAACACAACGACCTGACGAAAATATAACACAACGATCTGATGAAAATATAACACAACGACCCGATGAAAATATAACACAACGACCTGATGAAAATATAACACAACGACCTGATGAAAATATAACACAATTACCTGATGAAAATATAACACAATGACCTGATGAAAATATAACACAACGACCTGACGAAAATATAACACAACGACCTGATGAAAATATAACACAACGACCTGACGAAAATATAACACAACGACCTGATGAAAATATAACACAACGACCTGATGAAAATATAACACAACGACCTGATGAAAAATATAACACAACGACCTGATGAAAAATATAACACAACGACCTGATGAAAATATAACACAACGACCTGATGAAAATATAACACAACGACCTGACGGATATAACACAATCTGAAAAATATAACACAATGTCTTGACTAATATAACACAATGAGCTGAAAAATATAACACAATGACCTAACGAATATAACACAATGAGTTGAAACTTCAAAAAAAAAATTTCGTTTTTTATATATCAATATTATATGTGTTTTGAAGATTAAAAAACGCTCATTTTTTTGGTGTATTTTTTATTAAAAAATATTGTCGTATGTAAAAGTTATGGACGTTTAAAAAAGAGGGTGGAATTTGAAAATGAGACAAGACTAATATACCCTTGGCCTACCATTTAAAGTTCTAACTATTTACCATTATGCCACCTTGTGTTTATTAGCCATTGATCTTCATTTAATATTAGATCTAATGGTCCAAATTCCTTCTTAGACTTTCTAGGAAATTTAGACTTTGTATTTGAACCTAATTCTAATATTGATTACAACTAATAATTTGACCAGTTTAATAGATCGTTAACTCCGTTTATTTTTGTAATTGTGACGTGTAACTTGTCGTATGAAGTGGCGGGGTAACAAACCACTGTTTAAACAAACAATTGTATTAAAAGTTTGTTGCTCGCGCAAGAGACATTAGGAACAACCAAATCTAATTGGAAACTTGTTTTTCTTTAAATAGACTAAAACTTGAAAGAGATGAATTAATTGGAGATATGTTTTAGGGCTTGTTTGGCAACATCTGAATCATTAAGTGTAGAATGATTAAGAGGTCTAAATCATTAAGAGACTCTATCAATGAAAGTGATGTTAAGGTAGAAATGCAGATGAGAGTAAGTTGGTATATGCTCTATTCAGTTCCAATCAGCATCTTTCTGTCTCTTAACCATTCAGCACTTAACTAAACTATTCAGAGGTTATTTTTTATGAAACAAACGCTCTGAATGCTGAATTTGAATGATTATGCACTTAACTGAACCATTAAAAGGTGAAACAACAACCCCTTAGGCTGAATACATTGGAAAGATAACTTTAAAAGCTATTTTTTATAAAGAAAAATACATTGAAAAAGTCAAAAACATTGTCGTTCAATTATCACATCACACGTTACGTCATCAAATGTAAATGAAGTTGATATTTTGCTAGACTTTGACTGTGATTGGTAGTAAGGCTTTGTGGTATACTTTCAGGCCTGTGACATCTGCCCCAAACTCAAACTCGAATGCTCGACTCGAACTCGAAGTTGTTATCCTTTAAAGTGTAATCGTATTTATTTTCTTCAAAACGTAACGTTCATTATTATTAATATGAATAAATGCATTAGATTCTACGTTATGCGCGTCTCAATTATATAATTGCATTCACATCACAAGATATCCACGTATATCAAATAATGATTATTTGGCTTAATAAATCCCAAGATATATATATATATAAATAAATATATATACATAGCTCGTAAAAGGAAATTATTAAAAACGTTAAACAAAAAAACACGCTTCTAAGTCTCGAAATAGTCTCTTAACGGCTTAAACGAGCTAAAACTATAAAAACGTCACTTATATAGTTGTTACGTTTCAATTTAGTTAAGTTAGTTAGTTAAATTATATATATACTTAACTTTGTGCCAAAACTGTCAATTTACAAACTATTATTAAACTTATAATAACTAGATTAAAACAACCCAAAACATAAAGGACCAGTTATGTAATTTATAATTTCACCTAGCCCCCACCCCTTACAACCCGTATTTCCGACAATCATCTCCGGCGAAGTCGCCGGAACCCGGCAATAACTCCGGCAGCACCAAATAATTCATTTTTAGTCGCTATTAATCAAATTAATGCTAGGTAAATGACTCTTTGATGATTCCGAGTTCATAACGGTCACTTTAAGCACCAAACGAGCAAGCAAAATCTCGTTTTAATGATTTCAAAACCGTCGGTCATAAAACCCAATAAATCAATATAACCATTAACAGCTCCTAACGGCATATTAGGGCAACTAAATCGTTCCTATGTTGAATTCAAACATAATGAGTCATTCAACTTCGTTAATCAACGAAAGATCAATCAACAATCACTATTTCTTGTTCATAGCCCAAAACCGAATTCATTCAAGTAATCCCGAATCAAATTGCTAACGAATTATTCTTTCAAAACGGTTCGTCAATCTTACTCTAGGTCCCTGTCAAATCAATTTTACTTATAATCATCAAGAACTCAGAATTTGACTCTCAAACCCGTCGCCCCTGTTCATCAATTTCATCACCTCGTTTCTTCATCAAACAAGTAAGTTCAATATGTCAAAATGCTCGAAATCTAATGGGGGTTAAAAGCCCTATGTTTAATTTGGGTTTGATTATCTGATTCGAAACGAATTTGGGATTCTTTGTTCTAGGGCTTGTAATGTGAAATGGGTGTTCTTGGGTTGTAATCAATAAAACTATTGGCAATCGAAATAAAAACTAAAAGCGCGCCTGGTCCAGCGGATAGGGCGTTGGATGTGGTGTGTTTGGTCGTGGGTTCGAGTCCCGCTGACCACTTTTTTCTTAACTTTTATGTTTTTAATCCATTTACATATAGTTTAAGTTATATATATATTTCTCAAATTGTGTACAAGTATTATTTCAAGTATAAAACTAAAAATGGATTACTATAAAAATATATATATTATACGAAAACACAATTACATCTCGTACCTAAATTCCTAAATTATATTTTGAAACCCTAATTTTCAATTGGTACTTTAAAACCCTTAATTCCCAAATTATATTTCGAAACCCTAATTTTCAATTGGTGCTTTAAAACCCTAAATTCCCAAATTATATTTTGAAACCCTAAATTCCCAAATTATATATTTTGAAACCCTAATTCTTTCAAATCCGAAAACCCTAGAAGTTCTAGTTTCTTGATTCTAGTTATTACGTTACTTGCTTCGTTTCTAAACTAGGTTTTCCCGGTTACTTAGGTGATTCTAGTATTTGGGAAATCCTCGGTTCAATTCAAACTAATTACTATTTGTTTCGAGCCCAAGTTTCAAGGTGAGTAAACTCACTCCCCTTTTTTACTTTTTAAGTTTTTGGGGCTGAAATACGTGTTTCTATAATACAACGGTTTCTTTTGATGTTTCTATTTTCGAAAATGAGATCATTAGATGTGTTAATCGTGTTTGGCCGCATGTAGCAAAATTGTGTGATAGTCAATATTAGTTATATTATCTTGTAATTTCCACCGGTATAATGTTAGCGCTAATGGCTTGACAAGCCCACCTACATTAATGGCCTGATAGGTGATTTTGACCCGACGATTCTTTGGTTGATTCTATGTTACTAGTTACTACATGTGATGCTTGTTGCTACGTTGTTATGTCCCTTAGATGCTTAAACATTTTTGATAACTTGCATATCGAGACGGTTAAATGACGGTTAAACGATGGTTATCAATAAATGTAACATGAGGTGGTTCCTCATGACTTGTTGCTAAAGGTAACCCTGCGGGGTCTATGATTCTTGTTTCTATGTGATTCTATGGTCATGGTTGAGATATATATGATGAAATTGCTATGCACATGAGATTGCGAAACACAATCTATAATGATCACGGATTTTATACTATGTACTATTAATTGTGTTTTACTCACTAGCTAATTCTTTAGCTAACTTATTTTACACGTTTTTCAGGTGAAGTTTGATTCAGTTTTGGTTCAAGACATTTAGGATGCTTCGGACCTAGAATAAAAAGACAATAAACAATATTTATTTGCTGTTTCTGTTACGATTTTGGGATTGTTTGAATGCCTATTTATGTCACGACATTATTGCTTAATTAATATTAAAATATGCTTTTAGTGTGCCATGTGCTTTGTACTTTGATATCCGATTCACTTGACGCGTCCGGTGTTTTCCGCCGCCGGGCGGGGTGTCACAACGCCCTTCTCATTAAAGTGTCACATCACTCGTTCCATCACACCATGCCAGTATGGGCATTAATGGGCGAACTGTTGATGAGTTAGCGCGTGAACAAGCTCAAAATTTTATGTTGAGTAGCCGTTGTGGTATTAAAAAATACTATATATATATCTTCATCATCCTCCTCTTCTTCCTCATCTTCCAACTTGAATGCCGCCCATGGGGTATTTTCTCACACGGTTGTTTCCGCCACCCAAACTTTATTATAAACTCCACCCTGTCGTCTACTAACCTGAAAAGCTGCACTAAACCGTGACCGGCACCGTTGCTTGTTGGCAACTATTTCTAAGAGGTTGACCCGGCGTATCAAATCAATGTTTTTAGACGTTGTTTTTTTAATGCACTAGCCATTATTTAATGCATGTGTTGCTTTCTGGCTACTATTTCAAAGAGGTTAAACCATTTACATCAAATGAAATACTAAATGTTGAAAGAGAAAATTGATGAATAGTAACATGGTACTTTTGTAATTATTAATGTGATGAAGAGTATTTTAGTCATAATTATGTTGGTTTATTATATGCTAGTTTAGTGTCCGCTTTACGATCGGGAAAACAACATTCAGTGATGCTTTAAAAATTTCATGAATGTACCAGTCAGTTTTGAGACAAAACCGCGGTAAACCGGAACACATGATATATTTTTAAAAATTAGATTTTTAGTATAGCAATATTATACTCAAATTAAAGAGAATAAAGTGTTCACCTTTATGGTGTAGTTTATTTTTTTTAAATCGTATAAAAATGTTATGTATATTTATAAAACACTAAGGTCTTTAATTGTATGTAATTATTAACTTTATCCATAAGTTTCATTTTTAAACCCTATCAAATATAAACCGACTCATCTACACCCCTTGTAGTAAAGAGTTAAAAATATAAATACTCTTAAATGTTTCAGAATTCTCTAAAATATTAGGGGACCAAAAAGATATTTTAGTTTTATTATAATATATTTTATATATACACTTTTTAAATAAAAAAAATCATTATTGTGAGATAAGCTCTCAAATAATACCACACAAGCTAAAAGCTTTAAAAAGATGTCACATAAACTTTTTTTTGTTTTGTTATATTATATAAGGATATTAATTTTAAAATATGTTACGCCGTCAATTTTTTGTTTTTTTTACTTTGGCCACCAAGTTTTATTTTTTTACATTTTAAATCAAAGTTTCATCACTTTTGTTTTTAACCTTCCACTTTGATCATAAACTTTTATATATTTTTTTTTTCAATTTGGGCCTAAAAGTTGTACTACTTTTGTTTTTTGTTTTGTTTTAGTTTTCATACTTTGGCCACCAACACTTCTCTACCTTTGAAATTTGTCGGTATTGATGTTAATTAATGGTTGCGGTGTTGGTGTGTGCTATAATGTTTCCGATAAGTTGAGTCGATCCATTACCCACCGTGCTTGGACGTGATATTTGCACTTCTCAATAACGTGCGAGGGCAGATTAACGTTGTTGTAAATATATGACAAAAGCGATCTATAAGCGTTGCCTAAAACAACTCTCGTGCAACGCACGAGAAGTGTATAAACCTAGTTGAGTTAAAAGGGAAGGAGTGTGTGAAGCTGATGAGATGCCTATAAAGAGTTAAAGGGGGTTAGTGTACACCACATAGCTTAAAAACGAATGATGGATTGTCATTGGTCAATTGTTAAATGAGATTAATATTGATCAATAGTCAATAGTTACAATTATTAAAATCTAATTTTCCTTTATTTATTTACATATACAACTTGCTCCCGAAGTAACCTCGGTGTTCTTTTGGCAAAAGCGTGTCGACCCAAGGTTCTTTTTCGTAAATATTAATGTGTTGAAAAAAACGTTATGGTTCATACTGGTCAACCCGGTTATTAGGTTTACAGAATATGTTGCAAGTAGAGATCCATGTACTTGCCATCTTTGTCTATGTTGGACCAAGACAACACTTCTTCTCACATTCATCATAGCTTAATACGTTTTTTTTATAGAAATCGAGTTAAAAGATTGAAGAATGTAGATGATTAAGAAGACGAGGAAGCCTATTGGAATGTGAAAATGAAAAAGAAAAGAGACGTGTATTCTTTTTAGGGTTAAGTATAGTATTAAGTGAGTTTTCGTGACCCTCTTATAAAATATGCGAAAAGCATAGTTTAAGTAGGAAATAGTATGATTTAGAGGTCTAGAATTGTGTTATGTGCCCCTTAGGTTAATGGTTCATTAGGTAGTATAAATTTTGTTAAATTCAAATAACTTGTTTATACTTCTTTGCGTTTTCTAGAATATTGTACTATAAAAACATATTGTACCATAAAAATATTGTTAAATTTTACTTTATTGTTTATTAAAAAAACCATTTTTTCAAAGATGTAATGCATCCTTTGTCAAACTATTCTTGCACACACGTTTAGGCCACGTGTTGGGTTTGAAAGTGGATTTCAAGATGTGATGTGTGATTGATAGAACAGGCTTTAAAGGAATTTACGACTTCACGTAAAAAGTGATATCAGGCTACGTGTAGCAAGCATTATATTTACTTAATAACGCCTCAAACGCCCTAGCTATTTATACCGGCCGAATTTAATAATTCACCGCTTAATACGTCGCGTATAGAGTTATACGCGGTGTATAAGACCGTTATTTTAAGACATAATAAGACAAAAAGAAATATACGCGGCGTTGTATGCTGTACGCCGCGTTTTGATTGTTTTTTTTATTTAATTAGTTTTTATTATAAAAAAAAAGTTGATTATTGTTATTACATATTTTACCACCACCACACAAACGAATTTACATTTAATATAAAACAAGTCACAACCACACTATATAAAATGTAAATAAATACATAAGTTTTATATGATAACCAATACCAATCTATATAAATTGTCGATAAATACATATTTTTAATATTATTACAAGTTATTTTGACCTAGTGAAACGTCTCGGATGTGCCCATTAGCGGAGTACTTGCCGGTGGGTGCAAGCGAAGTAACAAGTGAAGTATACTCACACTTCGTCTTTAGGTTTGATTTAGATAACCCGTTCTGCTAGATACGAAATGGTGCATGCATGGTAGGCATCGTTTTGTACCATTCCGGGACATGGTAGGGTTAACTATGCTGAATGATCTCCAAGTCCATAAAGCTTTCACTTCATATTTCGGTTTGAAACTTGGAGATTGACCTAGTGAAATCTCTCCGGTATAATAATACCTGCTTGTTTGGTTTAAGTCATCGTAAGTAGCAGTGAAAGGAGGCGGAGGTGGAGGTGGTTCTCCATCTTTCAACTACATTTTTCAGTGTACATCTTTCGATGTTTACCAAACCGAGCTGCTAGACATGAACCGTGTGTTAAACACATTAGTTTAGATAGCATTGCTAGTTCTGTACTGGTGGGGTTGACTATGTTAAAGAAATAAATCTTTTGACCTGGTGAAATGTCTCCGGTTTATTATATGCATGAATATTTTTAACTTTAACACCGGTGTTACAAATAACAGATGTCTCTGTTTTTATATTATAAACCATAAAACGTGAATAAAAATATAATTTTGCAGTTAATTACAAATTATTAGACCTAAGAAATGTCTCCGGTTTCAATACTCAGTTTTATCTTAAACGAGTATGGAAACCGGAGACATTTCACTAGGTCAAATAATTTGTAACATACTCCAAAATTATATTATTTTTCACTATTTATGGTTTATAATGAAAAAGATGAGACATCTGTAATTTGTAACACCGGTGATATAGTTATAAAAATCATGCAAAACCATTAAAAATTAACATATGTTTTATATTTATTACTTCTCATGGGATACCACAATCAGAAATCATAACCCCGGTTTCATAAGTCATCCTTTTATTAGGAGACGGATGATACCGGAGCTATGATATTGCGGTATACCATGAGAAGTAATAAATACAAAACTTACGTTAATTTGTAATGGTTTGTTTAGTTGGGATGGTGTAAAAAAACGATTGTGGATTGAAAATTGGGATGGTGAATTGTGAAGTGAGTGTGGAAGTGTTTGTGGGTTGTGTTTGTGGACGATTGGTATGGGTGTTATGTAGGGGATGTTTTAGAAATAATGTGCCGCGTATAGAACTATGTGCGGCGTTTTATAAAAGTGATGTGCCGCGTATAGCGCTATGTGTGACGTATAAGGCGCTTGTCACGAAGTATTTCTGACAAAGTACCTTATACGCCGCGTATAGTCCTCTACGCGGCGTATAAGGTACTTTGTCAGAAATACTTCGTGACAAGCGCCTTATACGCCACACATAGTTCTATACGCGGCACATCACTTGTTTTTAATTAAAAATATTTAAAAATATTGAAATTTCTATAAATTTTTTAATACGCTTTAAATTGTTAATATCTTATAATAACAAAAAAATTTAATAATATAACAAAAGATTTACAAACAAAACACATCACAAAAACATAATAAAAATTCATCATATATATACATTAAGTGTTTCCAACAAAAATACATTAAGTTTTAATAAACAAAAAGTGAAAATCTCTATGATCCCCCCTGATCATCATCCGTCCGCCGTCTGGTACGCCGCGTCCCGGTGGGGTCGTCATATCCATCAGGGTAAGTAAACGGCTCTACCGACCCCTCCTGAACTCTAATACGGTCACGAACAATCCAGTCGAGAAGGTACTCTATCCTCTGAATCCGTTGCTCCACAGACACTGGCAACCGAACCGCCTGATAAAAAACAGGGACATGCTGAGGCGGATGATCCGGCTGTTGCGGGATCTCGTCCTCGTCGGATAACTGCTCTGCATCCGGATTAATCGGCTCGTCATCCACCTGCACCTCCTCATGTTGTATCGGCGGCGGCTCTACCAACGGAACCGGGACGTAACGCTCCTGCCCGCCCCTGCGAATCAACACCTGTAAATCAGGTTCGCCCGCCCGCTTAATGCGGAGGACCATCCCCATCGCTCGTACCGAAGCAATCTCCACCTTTTTAGGTTGGACAGGCGCGAGCCGTTGCGCTGTCAGGTGACCAACATAGCCCAGATGATGAGCGACCTGTGTAACAAATGAGCCGCCCATCAGAGCCCCCCGCCCCTGCCGAGATACGTACCCGATAATGTAGTCGGCAAAACAACGGGCGAGGTTGCAGTGCCTGCCTGACAGGAGGCACCGCAAGTAAAACACGTCGCGCAGAGTACAGTGATCTGTACCCTGCCGACGTCCATGGATGGTACCCGCGATCAGCCTGTGCAGATATCTGTACATGGGATCGCGGATGGCAGTGGCTTTGGTGGAGGCATCCTGGTGACGCCCGTCACCAATCGCCGTCCACCACAGCTGTAACACGTCCTTGGCGGTCTTATGTACCGCCTCGGTGTACAGGGGCTGTCGCGTATCGGCTTCGGTGTATAACCCGATAGCGACAGCAAACTGCTCCATGGATAAAAAATGGTTAATACCAAAAAGACGGAAAAAGATCTCCGCCTGAGTAGTATCCGAACCCTGATAAATCGGATACTCAGGGGTATCTCCCGGACGTGGCCTGAAATAAAAAATTTAAATAAATAATTAGAGTAAATAAACCAAAAAAACAAAATAAATAAACCAATGAGCAAATGAGTAAATACCTGCACATAAACGTAGAGTAAAACTCTAATGTCAGTTCCCTGTAAGCAGGGAAGTTCATCTCAAACAACCGTGACCATGGAGTATTTACACCAACAATCCCATTATAACGCTCTTCCTCCTGGACCGTTTCTAAAAACTTCCTCCCAACCATAACATTGGGCTCGGGTACCATGCGTACAAGACTAGTGTAACGGGTGAACTCTCTAGTGTTTTGGTCGAACTGCAAATGTGGGTAATCCAAATCTTGCTCCGCGAAGTCCATAATCTAAATCCAAAATCATAATGTATATCCTAATCAAAAATCTAATCTATATCCAAAATGAAAATGTATAAATAAACACAAATACAGCGGTTAAACGGGTGTTAAAAACGTACCTCGTGTGTCGTGTCTCTAGGGGGCGGGTCGTGTCACGAGTGGGGTCGGGATTGGACGAGTGGGGTCGGCCTTTGACCGGTGTGTGTGAAGAGGTGTGTGTGAAGTGTGTGTGTGGTGTTTTTGTGTGTGAAGAAGACGCTGCGTTTCGCAGCGGTTTTATATAAAAGGCTATACGCCGCGTAGAGCACTCTACGCTACGTAGAGGCGTTAAAAACGAGGAAGCAACGCAGCGTAGAGGTGTCTACGTGGCGTAGTCAAATCAATTCAAACGACTTAATAGTTAAACGTGGCGTTGTGTACTCTACGCAACGTAGTATCACACGGATTGTGCTCATCTACGCTGCGTTGTGTTCTCTACGTGGCGTATAACTAAAAAAAAAATTTAAAAATTATTATAAATATTTATAAAAATTTTAAAAAATTATTATAAATATTTATTTACAAGTTAAAAAATTTTAAAAATAATTTCTTTAAAAAAATAATTTCTTTAATAATTTATTTAAAAAATAATTTCTTTAAAAATTTCGACTAAGTTGTTCTATGTCAATGAAAGGTGCGGGAGTACGCCATTGTTCAGCTATTATGTTGTATTGGTTTAAACGCTCTTCATATAAAGTCGCCTATTCTCTGGCTTCTGGGGTCGCAAATGATGACGCCATAAGGTACGCAGGTGGTGGAATTGGGAAGTTGCCAGACATTTTGACTGTTAACCAGTGATTGTTGTTTATATTAACCAGTGTCAAGACTGGATAATCAAACAGTGGTTCTGGTGTTTCTCTCATCGGAAAAAATGTTTGGCTACCCGTCATATCTAACTGTATTACAATACAGTGAAACGTCTGAGCAATAACGAATCCATGGTCTGGAAACGACATCCAACGTTCTGCTGGCGCAAATTGACAGGTGTTAAACCATTCCAACCCGTTACGAACCCGTATAGTGTATCCCTCTTGACGGACTTGGTACTCAAATTTTTGATACCACCAATTCAAGTTATTGTCCATCTCGTCAAGCATTCGTTTCCTAATATGGGGCCAACTATTTGAATCCAACCCAAGAGCCACGGCTACCGCCCGAAACCCACAATTACCATATGGTCTTACGTCTGTGATGTCAGATATGTACGGGTAAGACCATTCAGGCATGTATAACTCGAATTTTTCAATTTTCGCACCGTCCTCTTGTTTTCTCATTTTAGGAAACTTCGGATACGTTGCTTTTTTGGGTTCCTTTTTAGGGGCTTTTGTTGATTTTGAACGTGTATAAGAGCTATGTCTACACGGGTCAACTGGAGGAGGTTGTTCCTGTGAAGACGTATGCGACGGAGTATAAGAGCTATGTCTACCCGGGTCAACTGGAGGAGGAGGTTGTTTTTGCTGTTTCTTCTGACTAGGGCGACCCCTTGGATCCTGACGCTTTTCGGGATCATTTTTTGTCGTTTTTGTTGAAAATAGGGCCGACTTAAGCTTATTTAACATGTCCCATTTTTTAATAGGATCTTTTTGAGAACGTACTTTTTCGTTAATTTCATTTAACCCTTTTTCAATATCTGGTTGTGCAGTGGCCTCTTTGGACTCTGGCTCGAAATCAAGTTTTCTCCAGAAGGGGTCTATCGAATGTAGTTGAATAGACTTGACTGTAAAATAAAAATATCTATTAGTAAATCGATAAAATAATAAGCATAAATTTTCAAAACCAAGAGTTCCCACCTGTACGGTTGTGTTGCTCTATGCTACAAGCACACGTCAAACCCATTGAGGTCTGCAACTGATGTCCACATGAAGAACCCGATTTAATCATCTTTTCTGACTTTTTATGTTCGGCTTCAAGAATATTAAGAGCATCAATGGATATGTTACGTAATAAATTTTTAAAAAGTTTCAAATTATGATGCTTCATAATTTTTATGGTGGACACCTCAAATGATTTCCTAATCTCAACCTCCTGTTTCCTTACAACCTTAAGAACATACCCTGCAATCGTCTCAAACGAATTATTAGACCCGTGCAGGTATCTCTTAATGTCTGCGTGTTGGCTCTCAACTCTGTTTGTCGTATGTTGACCAAAATTGAGACGGTCAGAACTCCAACACGTAACAAACGTTTCTTTGTAAGGATTCAACCAGTTATCCCTGATATACAACCATACCCCTGAAAACAAACAAACAAATACCTTAATAACAGACAAACATAGTTATTAAGAGGTAAATTAAATAATATAACATACCGCGCCTCTCTATCGAGCTTAAATATTCTTCCATTTTCCCACAGTTATAATTGTAATCCTCGATCGTGCCAGACGAGCACAGTTTCGTCCAGCTATAACTGAAGTTATCCCATACTTCATCTTTGAATAGAAATTTCCATTTTTTGGAAATGTTCTGTTGAATGTGCCACCGACACAGGTTTTTGGTGGCTTTAGGGAATACGGTCTTACATGCGTTCATAAGGGCTAGATCCCTGTCGGTAACGATCACACGTGGCTGAATGCAGTCTTTTATGACATTTTTTAGCTGTTGAAGGACCCATGTGAAATCAGCCTCTCGTTCCCTAGAAATGAACGCGTGAGCGATACAGAACGACTTCAGCGTCGAAGTCATACCAACAAACTGTAAAAAAGGCCATCCATACATGTTTGTTTTATATGTTGCATCAATCAACAACACGTGAGGGAAGGCACGCCACATTTTATACGAGGTGGAATGAATAAAAAAGACTTGTTTCGTCCGTTTACTTTTCCCGTCTTCGAATGTTTGAAACAAGAACCCATTTGAATCACGAAAATTTTCAAATGCCTGCATCGGGGTCTTGCCAATTTTTTCTTTATTTTTTAAAGACCAGACGTAATTATTTATGTCTTTCACCACGCATAAGATTTCAGGAAACTGATCTCGTAAAACATCCAAAATCTGTACCGGCCGCATGCCCTGACGGTGTAACCGCGCAGCCACGTCTTTTTGCTCGTCATCCAGCCTTCTAAGATACGGGTGCCCCTCCTTAAATACAATAGGGCGGTGGTTGTGAGCCTGATTTTCTACAATTAACTTCCACCTATCACTTCCCCTATCGTATCTCCCTAAAAGTTTAAACGGACAGTTAGTTTTCGCACTACCCGTCCGCCTAACTGTGGCCTGGCTCTTGTATTCCCCGCCACGACTGCATCTAAGATCAACAGCGCCGTTTCTTGACCGATCAACCACAATAACACACCCATGATCCTCTCCTCTCTTTTTGACCCATTCCTCTAATTCGGTTCGAGAAGAGAAATACTAAATAAAATATAAAGTCAAAGTCAATAATAATATAATTATCTAGTTATAACTTAAACATGTAATATATGATTAATATGTACGTTGTCTGTTACATACGAAACGCTCGCCTCGCGTATGTAATCATCGTCAAACTTCTCGTCATCGGTTTCATTGTTTTCATCGTTGTTTTCGTCTTTGTCCTCGAACGTATTTCGAACGTTGTCTGATCCGGAGTTGAAATCGTACGAGACAAATTTGCTGTAGTTAGATGCTTCAGCAGAATAAACGGATGCCGGCTGCGTATCGTAATACGGGTCTTCTACAGGAATGTGGTAAGATGGCCCACTCTCGTGAAAATAATACTCCTAAATCAACATAATAATTAAATATACGAATAATGACATATATTTAAAGAAAAATAATATCTTTTACCGGTTGTTCGTGAAATTCCCGTGTCGGAGTCTCGTTCAAATCAAACGTCGGTTTTATCTCTTCCTCGTTTACGTCTTGAAACGTTGGTTGTTTTCCGAAATTTTGACTCAATGCCGGTTGTTCGTAAAATTCCGGTGTCGGCATCTCGTTCAAATTAAACGTTGGTTCTTCATCCTCCGGCGGATCAAAAAAATTCCACCAAGACATTTTTTGTATGTTTGTGTGAACACACGTATCGTGAAATTATATTTGTGAATGTGAAATTGTGTTTGTAAATGTGAATTTGAGTTTGTGAAGATTGATATGGCTTGGATCGTTTAAGTAATAATTCACAAAGATTAAATACGCCGCGTATAGACCTATACGTGGCGTATATACCTGAACCTCGTACGAACAAAGCCTGCCTCAGGTCATTCCTTCTGAACCTCGTACACATCCGTAGCGTATAGGGCTATACGCCGCGGATGTGGTGGTTTTGTCGTATTATGTTTGTACGTTATCCGCGGCGTATATGCGTATACGCCGCGGATAACGTACAAACATAATACGACAAAACCACCCCATCCGCGGCGTATAGCCCTATACGCGGCGGATAAGGTGGTTTTTTGTTAAAATGGCACCGGTGTAAATAGCATAACTGATAGTCACTATGTATAGGTTGGACTCACCGGCTTGTCGGTGTTACTTTTGTTTGTATTTGTATGACTTGTATTTGTAATTGTTCTAGCGAACCTACGGGCGAATCTATAGATTCGCCCGCAGTTCATGTTGTCTTTTGTATTAAGGTGTCGACTGGGCGAACCTATGTGCCCAGCGAACCTGTGTTGGTTCGCTAGATAGATTCGCTACAGCGAATCTATCAGCGAACCTAACACTGCTATATATTGTAACCTTATCTTCACTTGAATACAACTTTTGCACATCCTTATTCAAAACTCTTATCTACTGATTGTGTTGTGTAATCGTTCATTTGAGGTGCTAGGAGCATATTCTACTTATCTTTGTAGCTTATATACCTCATTTGTGTTGTGTAATCTCGTTATTGGGTTTGTTTGGATATTATACACTTTGGTGTTCAAGTCTTGGATATTTTGTTGTTAAACAAGTCAACATAGCACTGAAATCACGATGGTATCAGAGCCTTAGTGCTCTTGATTGTTTGATTCTAGTGATTTTTGTGTTGATTTTGAAGTTTTTGGGTCGAAACACTATTTGATTCTGTTCTAAGCTTGTTTTAGTGTTTTGGAGTTGTATGTTGCTCAAGTATTGTGTTATTTGGTCATAGGAAGCTTTTAAAACAAACGTGTACGCAAATGGTCAATTTTTGAAGGTTTTCGGGTTGTTTTCGTACTGTTACAGGCTGGTTTGTTATCCAGCGAATCTATCTGTTCGTCCAGCGAAACTAACTGTTCATCCAGCGAACCTAATTCAAATTTCTGTTATGTTGGTTTGTGTTGTGGCCAGCGAATCTGACATATCATCGAACGAAAGTTCACTTGTTTGGCTGACTGTGCAAGCAAAACTGCTGCCAAAATCAGGCCAGCGAATCTGTGCTTGCTTGTCAGCGAAACTGTTTGCTCGTCTAGCGAATCTGATCCCAGCGAATCTGCCAGCAAATCTGCTGTGTTCTTTGAGCGAATCTAGCCAGCGAATCTACTTGTCTTCAGCGAATCTATAATCTGTTCAAAGTTATGACTTCATCAACACTGAATATGAATGATCTGGATAGCGTTCAACCTAACAGGCCACCGAGGCTTGTTAGTGGTGAAAACTTTGAAGATTGGAAAAGATGTTTGAAAGCATTTTTCTACTACACGGACTACAACCAATGGGAATCTATAGTAAATGGTCCGCACGTGCCAACAACAGTTGAAGGAACCGTCACCTCTGTAAACACAGATTCAAGTACTTTTACCGAAACAGATATCAAGTTACTTGACCGTGACAAGAAGGCACTAGGGGCATTGATACTCTGCTTGCATCAGGACATCTTCAACAGGTTTGCTGAACACACAACTGCAAAGAGCTTGTATGATGCATTGTGTGAGTTTTATGATGGCAACGAGGATCTGAAACTGGATAGAAAAGCACAAGCTGAAAAAGAATTCAACTCTTTCGTGGGGTACTCACAAGAGAACTTGACTGATATTACAAATCGATTCCTATCTGTGTCAAGTAATCTGAAGAAGTACGATGACAAGCTAGGCAATCATGAACAAGTTGCAAAACTGTTAGATTCTCTTCCTCCTCAATGGAGTCTTCAAATCAAGCTGTTGAAACAAGAAAGAAACTTTCCTGACTACAAACTGATGGACGTTATCAACAAGCTGAAGTCTTTCGACCTTGATGTGAAGAGAAGAGAATATAATCAGTCAATGATGGTTCCAAACATTCCCTCTCAAAATGCTGCACTCATCTCATCCGCTGCAAACTCTTATATCTACAGTGCTGCATCTAGAGGATCATCAAGTCATGTGTCTACTAAATCTGCTGGTGCACCTTCAAATGTTGGTTCAAGCTCAAATGCATCTGTCACCACTCAGATTCCATCTGACACCATGGCTTTATTTGGAATGTTTGTGCACAGTTATGAAGCTCTTGTTGCAGGTGAGTTAAAAGGGAAGGGTATGACTGTAGAAGATATGTATCAGGTGGATCCTGATGATCTGGAAGAGACAGACATACAATGGCAGATGGCTATGCTCACTCTCCGTGCCAGACGATTCATGGAAAGAACCGGTAGAAGGAACTTCGGAAATCAGGGACAGAATGGTAAGCTGGGGTATGACAAGGGAAAGTTACGATGCTATAACTGCAAACAACTGGGCCACTTCAAAAGGGAATGCCCATTGCCAATTGTTACTGAGCCAGTTAACTCTGCAAATCCAAAATCTGCTCCAAATCAAGAAAGGGTTGAGGAAGCAAAGTCAAAGAATGAAACTGCATTGCTCACCAACTTTGATTGGAGTGCAGAAATTGAAGAAACCAAGGAGGAGATTAACCATGCCCTTGTTGCTGAGATTGCTGAGTTTGATGACAACGATATAAATCTCTTTGATCCGTTCAAAGAATTTTATGGAAAGGATGAGGAAGAGAAAGTGGAGAATGTTGATAAAGTTCAATCAGATGTTATTGCTCAAGGGCATCTGAATCATTCAGGGTTGGTTTGTGAAGCTGCTGTTAATGAAGTGAAGCATGAGGAGGAGTCGAAGCCTACTTTGGAAGAAATGATTGAGAAGGCAAGGCTAGATGCAGTTGATGAATTCAAAAGAAGCACTCCCTACTGCCAATGTGATCGTGCTCTGGCTGCCGAAAAACTGGTAATTGGTCTTCCTTACGATGTTATTGAAGATATGTGTTCATCTGCTTGCAAAATTCGTTTAATTGGCATATACAAAGCTAATAAATTGTTAATGTCAAACGAAAACGAATTAAAAAGAACCATCAAAGAGCTTAAATTAAGTGAATCAAAATATTTTGTTAAGTTAAGAGAAGCTTTAAAGGAAAATGAACACTTAAAAAGAACTCTTTTAGAAAAGAACTGTGAAATTAACTACTTGACTGAGCAAGTTACACTTGCTGAATTTGAAGCAAGAAAACTTAAAAACAAATTGCAGCAGTGGACTATATCTGGTATGAAAAGGGAGGAACTGTGCAAGAAACAGAGGGGGGCCAGAGTTAAGACGGGTTTGGGTCTTAGTAACAATGAAACATATGCATATCCTCCACCGAGTACTTTCTGTTACTCTCCTACACCTATTCCTCATCCCTCAAATGAGTTAATTCAAGAGATTATACAGAATGATACTGACAGTTCCATTGCAGGTTTAAGTGAAGTAAATCTTAAGGAAGTTAGAGAGGATTACGCATATGGTGGGAGTGTTGGGCTTGGTTGTTCTGGCAGTAGTGATTGCAGTAGTTCTGATTCCAAGAAGTCTTTTGAAGACATTAGTTTAATTAATTCTGTCTGTAGTAATATGTCATGTTCAGACAATTCCATGATTAATAGTAATCTAGGGTGCTCTACTTCAAACCCAAATGTGTCGAATGATGATTTGATTGAAAATGTGTGTGTAAATGACAAAGACAAACTTTCAGGTCATGTCTCTGAAAGTCAAACCAAAACAAACTGTTTTCAAAAGTTCTTCACTCATCAAATTCCATCTTTCACACCAGTGAGAATTTCAAAACCAAAAGACAAGGAATCAAATTTTTCATACATTCTTAAACCCAAACCTGAATCTGATAAAGTTAAAGTCACAACTGTTAAGTCAAAGGAACTCTATGACTCTTACAGTGACTGCAACTCTCAACTGTCTGAATGTGATGAAGAAATTGAAATGGATAAAATTCCTGTTAACAAAGTTTCCAAAACTGGTTTGAAGTCTCATTGTTTTAAATGTGGGAATACTGGTCACACTGTTAAGCAATGCCCTAAGCTAATCCAAAATAGCTCAAAGCAAAAATCTTTCGGAAAAAGATTAAACTCATTTGTAAATAATTTCTTTTGTAATTCTTCATCTGCTCCTCCACCCAAGTACACAAAGGCTTGGGTGCCAATTTCAAAGGTCTAACTTTTCGTTTTCTTTAATAAATGTCAGGAACATTCAAATGCCGTTGTAAATAGTCATTGGCATATTGACAGCGGATGTTCCAGACATATGACAGGGTTGAAGGACCTCCTGACTAACTATAGGATCATAAATGGCGGTTATGTTGCTTTTGCGGGAGACAAGAAAGGTGGCAAGATGATTGGTCAAGGAGAAGTCTCAAATGGCTCACTTACTTTGGAAGACGTCAACTATGTTCCTGAATTGGCATTCAACCTTCTCAGTGTATCACAAATCTGTGATAAGAATATTCCAGTGATGTTTCTTCCAAATGAATGCTTATTCTTGAAGCCAGAGTTTACCATTCCTGAAGATATGGTGATCATGCAAGCTCCGAGACGGAATGATACCTATATGCAGAATATGGGATCACAGGAATCAAATTCCACCGTGACCTGTCTCCTGTCTAAAGCTTCATCTTTTGAATCGTTTCTGTGGCATAAACGTTTAGGGCACATTAATTTTAAAATTCTGAATAAATTGGTTAAGAACAATTTGGTTAGGGGTTTACCACTCAAAGACTTTTCAGTGGTTGAGAAATGTATGGCTTGTGCTAAAGGAAAACAGCACAAAAAGCCACATAAACTTAAAATTACAAATTCCATCTCTGAACCCCTCGAATTGTTACATACTGATTTATTTGGTCCAATAAGTGTCAAATCTATTGCTAAAAAGTCTTATTGCTTGGTTGTCACAGATGATTACTCTAGGTACACCTGGGTGAGATTCATGGCAAACAAGAGTGAGACTGCCGAAGAATTGATGAAGCTGATACCTCTAATCGAGGTTCTTGGAAAGAAGAAGGTTCAAGCCATCAGAAGCGATAACGGAACTGAATTCAGAAACCACATCTTCAACTCCTTCTGTGAACAACGGGGTATTCTCAGACAGTTCAGCGCCGCCCGAACACCACAACAAAATGGTGTTGCTGAAAGGAAGAATCGAACCCTTGTGGAGGCCGCTAGGACTATGCTGATTGAGTCAAAGCTTCCAATTATTTTCTGGGCTGAGACAGTTAATTGTGCAGCTTATGTTCTTAACAGGGTACTGATTGTCAAGGAAAAGATGAAGAAGACTTCATACCAACTGTTTCGAGGGATTAAGCCGCTGATTGATTTTCTACGCCCCTTTGGATGTTCTTGCACTCTTTTGAATACTCAAGATCAGAAGACGAAGTTTGGGGCTGTCTCTGATGAATGCTTCTTTGTGGGATACTCGAACACACAAAAGGCGTATCGTGTTTACAACAAGCGAACGCGGATTGTGCAAGAGTCCTACTATGTTGATTGGCAAGAGTCAAACACTACCAGTATTGGTAGCGAACCAGCATGGTTTTATGATTCCACCACCATTTTCAAATCATTTAATCTTCCTGACTCTGACGATGACGACATCATTCCACACACATCAGTTTCTATTTTCAATCATCCATCTACATCATCACAACCACAACCTTCAACATCAGCTACACAACTACCTCCCACTTCATTTGACATTCCATCACCTCCACCACCTCAAACTGTTCAAACCTCTCCTTCAGATATTCCATCCACATCTACTACTATTCAATCCTCTGCCACAAATACAATTCCCACACCCTCACAACCATCTAATCAAACACCCTCAACCGAGCCAAACCCTTTACTCCTCAACACTGACTTCAAAACCTTGAAAAACCATCCTCACGATTATATCATTGGATCTATTACTGATGGTGTGCGAACTCGGAGTCAGAGTGGTTTGATTAATGAATGTCTTTATGCTGCCTTTCTGTCTCAAGTTGTTCCAAAAAATTATAAACAAGCACTTGAAGATCCAAGTTGGGTGGATGCCATGCAAATGGAGCTGCAGCAATTTAGGAAGCTTAAAGTTTGGGAATTGGTTGATCTTCCTCCTAATAAGTGTCCAATCGGCACTAAATGGGTTTTCCGAAACAAGCCAGATGATCGTGGTGTTGTAATCAGAAACAAGGCGAGACTGGTTGTTCAAGGATTTGCTCAAGAGGAGGGAATTGACTACACCGAAGTTTTTGCTCCAGTCGCTCGCCTGGAAGCCATCAGAATCTTTCTTGCTCATGCCGCGAACAAAAACTTTAAAGTTTATCAGATGGATGTGAAATGTGCATTTCTATATGGAGATATTGATGAGGAGATCTATGTCTGTCAACCACCAGGTTTCGAGGATCCCGATTTCCCGTCAAAGGTTTACAAGCTTGATAAATCCTTGTATGGGTTGCATCAAGCTCCACGGATCTGGTATGAAACTCTGACACAGTATCTTCTCAGCAAAGGTTTCTCTCGTGGGACTATAGATATGACACTGTTCAAGAGGGAGGTGAATGGCGAGCTGCTGATCGTTCAAGTGTATGTTGATGATATCATTTTTGGTTCGACTAATGAAGGGTTGTGTAGGGAATTTGAGAAGGTGATGATGGATCGTTTTGAGATGACCATAATGGGGGAGATGTGTTTCTTCTTGGGGCTACAAGTGGAACAAAAGCCTGATGGAATTCTTATCCACCAAGAGAAATATATCAAAGAAATCCTCACGAAGTTTGGCATGGATGATTCTTCTCCTGAATTGATTCCTTTTACAGCTCAAACATGCCTTACTTCCGATGATAATGGGAATCCTGTGGATGCTCATCGGTACCGCTCGATGATCGGATCTCTCATGTATCTGACTGCAAGCCGACCAGACATCACATTTGCCGTGTGTTACTGTGCTCGTTTCCAAGCCAATCCAAAAGAATCACATGAAAAAGCTGTTAAACGAATTTTCCGTTACCTTAAGGGTTCCTCTCGTTTGGGACTTTGGTACCCAAAAGGTGGGAACTTTGATTTACATGCCTTTTCTGATAGTGATCAATGCTGGTTGCAGGATTAACAGAAAATCAGTCACTGGCGGATGTCAATATCTTGGAGAATGTCTTGTTTCCTGGCAAAGCAAGAAGCAAACAACCGTCTCTCTGTCCACAGGAGAAGCAGAATACATTGATGCTTCAAGTTGTTGTTGCCAAGTGCTGTGGATTCAACATCAGATGATGGATTATGGCATCAACTTTCTTCATACACCACTCTTTTGTGATAATGAAGCTGCTGTTGGAATTGCCAAGAATCCTATTCATCACACTCGCACCAAGCACATTGAAACAAGAATTCATGCAATCAGGGATGCACAGGAAAAGGGGTTTATTGATATTATTCCTATCGAAACTCGAAAGCAAAAAGCTGATCTTTTCACAAAAACTTTTGACAAACCACGTTTTTATGAACTGATCTCCATGCTGGGTCTTATATCTTTTTGAAAACCTTTTTCTGTGAGAATCCATTTGTAAATATGTAAATAATCTTTTCTTTTTCTTCTTTGAAAAATCCGTGGGTCACTCGATTCATTGCTCCGCTATTTTATTTTATCTCATTTTATTTTCCTTTTATTTTTCTTTCCACTCTATATATATATATTAAGAAAATCTGAAAAACAAAAATTTCTTATTCGGTAGCTACAATATAAAAATTTTGGGGGAGATTTAAAAGATCAACTAATTATAGTTTTTCAAATTTTGCTATTTCAGGATCTCCATTTTGATTGATGTTGAAGAGTTGTTGAAGGAGGTCAGAAGCATTGCGTTTGGGATATGTCAGATAGGCTCAGCCCGAAAACGAAGTAAACAGTGATTGTGCAGCCAAACATAATGCTCAAGATCTCGACAACAAGGATTATCTCCTTGACATGATTGGATTGCACAAAGATAATGGTTCTGTCAAAAATGGGTTGAGAGCGTCAAATCTTTGTCTTGATTTCCCTAAACATCCCAAATCACCCTCGCCCTATCCCCGAATCGAGTTTCTAGTATGCAAAACAAATAAAATAAAAAGCTGCTAGTGATGCTCTTCGGAAAAGCCTCTGAGTGAGTTACTCGTTAACTCCTCAGAACGTTTTGAGTCAAGTGCTTAACTCCTCTGCTATACGGAAGTATTGACCTGGAGTTGGTGGATCTTCTCTGTTATACGGAAGTATTGACCTGAAGATTCACCGAGCATGCTCAAATGTTTATCTCCTCTGTTATACGTCAGTATAGACCTGGAGCTCTAGACTATTTGAGTTTCCCAAATAATAAGTCGCATTGTATTCAAAAGAATCAATTGCTGACAAGCTCCACTCACAAAGAAAAGATGCAAAAAATTGCACAAGTGTCAAAAGAAGCGAATGCATCGGTCAACATTCAAAAGTTGATCATTGAAATTCAAGCAAAGTCAATCGTATTGCTCTGATATACCCTGATGACAGAACTTGTTCTTTTTACCTAGATGTCTGTGGGGACCGAGTTGTCTGAGCTTCTTCAATCAAACCATAAACATGATAAAAGAAGCTGCTGATCTCTTGTTGAAAGGACTAAGGCATGGGTTTAAATGGACAAACATATCTGCAATCCCGCCAATCGATGATTCTCCGGATTCTGCTCAAAACATCATGAAAAATATATATCCTTATTAGCGTTTAAAATTCCTCTCTGATATTTTATTTTATTTTATTTTTTTTAACTTCTATCTTGTTATTAATAGTACTTTTAAGATCATATCTGTTTATATTTATTTTTGGAGCGTTGAAATCGTGGGACTTTTTCACGGATTTACAAAGTTTTTAAAATTTAAGAAAATCCAAAAATATTTTAACTTGTGTGCGAGCGAACCTGCTAGCGAACCTACAGGTTCGCCCAAATCTCAGGTTCGCCCGCAAACCCTTTTTGCACCGCGCCGAAGGCAGTTTTGTCTTTTGGTCTTCTGGCGAATCTAAAGTTCGCTGGTCTGTCTACCAGCGAACCTGTGCCTGTATATATATACAGTGACAGCGAAATATCTCACATATTCGCTGTCATCTGTACTGTAGCACGCTTTTTCAAAAACTCACCACCAACGTTCGATTCTCATTTCAACCGCCTTTTCACACATTAAACATCACTATAGTGTCCGGTATGTGATCGTTTCATCTTAATCTCTATTTTAAACTCTTAATCGCACTCTAAACCTGTTCAATCTGTTAAATCTGTGACTGTGCGTAAATCAAAGTCTGTTTTGTTGTGTTTTGTTAAGCCTCCACTTCATAATCGTCCCCCTTGATGTTTATACTACATGTTTGTTGCTTTGAATGCTTGATAATGGTTGATTGATTGTGATTCTGGCCGTTTTTCAAAAACTAGGGTTTCCAGCGAACCTATGTGTTCGTCTGGCGAATCTGAACGAAAGTTCAAAACTTCGAGCGAACCTATGTCGTTATGCTGTCCGCGCAACAACATAGATTCGCCCGGCTGTTTCTAGCGAACCTATACATTCGCTCGACCAAAATGACTGATTGTTCATGTCAGCGAATTTATAGGTTCTGATGCCAAAATCTCAGGTTCGCTATACCAGCGAATCTAAATTCCAGCGAACCTATTAACTTTTTTTTAAAATTTTTCGGTTCTGATCAATCTCCGTTTTATTTTTCAGGCACAATGTCGACATTATTCTTTGAGAAAAAGCACAACATGTGTGCTTTGCTTGATGAGAACTATGAAAAGGCAGGCGGGTATAGAGACTGTATAAAGTGGCTGAAGTCATCGCATATACATCACGCCATATCTTACTTACCCACTATATACGAACTGCATGTTCGGGACTTCTGGCGAACTGCAGTAATGAACGTGTCGGTACAGTCGTCACGCATCTGTGCTAAAGTCGGTGGATATGACCTGGAGTTCACAGAGGCTGATCTAGCCAGGATTTTAAGGCTGGAGGAGGATGTCGGAGAAGAAGTTAGTATGACGGCTGAAGAAGTATATGGGGCATTCCGGACAGCGGGGTATGAGGGTCCGATGCCCGGTGAGAAGAAAATGGAATTCGTAAAGTCCTATCTGATCCAGGAGTGGAGGTACATCGCTCACGTGTTTATTATGTGCCTGGATCACAGGAAAGGGGGTACGGACGAGCTAAAGTTAGACTGGGCAAGGGCAATGATGCTGTTTTGCCGAGGGCAAAAAGCCAATCTTGCGAAGCTGATCTTCAACTATTTACTAGAGAACATCCATGCCACCAAAGGGGCTAAATGGTTGATGTACCCCAGATTCATTCAGATGATTCTGAATGACAAACTGCCAAATCTGCCGGTGGTGGGGGGTGAACTAAAGATCTGGGAAATGCACCCGAGGATCTTCAAAGATTGCAATTCCGTGAGATCGGACTGTGTGGGCAGGACTTCATATCTATGGGAAAACATGTACTCTGCAGAAAGATGGGTTTATATACAGAGATTGATTGAGACGGAAAGGAAACGGGGTGGTGAGAACGTAGAGGTGGTTGAAAAGAGAATAAAGAAGAGGAAGGCGTATGCGAAAGAAAAGGACTACTCATTTGAACGAGAGGTCGATGAGATTGAGGCAGAGATAGATGCTGGTAGGGAACAGCGGACGAAGAGGAGGTCGGATGCTCAAACTGAAACATCAAAGAAAGCAAGGCACGAGACTGGGGGTACATCGGGTGAATCGGCTGGTGATTTAAAGGGTGAAGTTGAGCGTTTGAAGGCAGAACTGGTTGAGTTGAAAGGTAAGTATGAAGAGTTGGAGACACATGATGCTGAGAAGTCAACCGTTATATATGAGATGGGAAGGATGATGAAGGATCAGCAGTGTCTGATGGTCAGAATCTTCAAGGAACTAAACAGCTTGAAAGAAAAGGAGGGGACTGAACCTGCAATGACTGAAGCCGAACTGAACTCCTTAACGGATGCTGCAAAGTATCCGTTAATGGATGTTGTATTTGGGGATTCTGACAAAGGAAAGGGAAAGGCAGTTGAGGAGGAGTTTCACGAGGATATGGGTATTGATTTAGATGTATTTGAAGGAGAAGAAGTGGTCGGAGGATCTGGTAAGGATTACACCTTAATAGATGAACCCGAAACTGATATCGATGCTGATAGTGAGGAGGATCTGAATGATGAGCCGGAATTGTATAAGGTAGAAGAAAAGGGGGTCAGCTATCAGTTTGAGCATGCAGAGTTAGACAAATCTGAGTGGTTCCGAAAGGAAGAAGAAGCTGTACCCGAAGTGCCGATATTTCAACACCTAGATGAACCCAACACCAAACAGCTAGATAGGCAGATCATAGCGTGGAAGTATAATTGTTTGGTGGATGCTTATATGATTAAAAGAAGGGGCGGTGACATTACATATATCAAGAACAGGAAGCACTTTGCCACCTTACCAAGATGGGACTTGCGTAGGCTGGCAGAGCTACCATTGTTGGGGAAAGAAGAAAGCGGAAGGGCTTGTGCGTTTGAAGCTACGATCAGGGAGGCTGCAAAGTCTAATTTTGTTGAATTTAGGTACCAAAAGCCTAGGAGAATGAGGCAGAAGAGAGATAGGCATTGGATCTCATGGAAGGGCAAGATTGTGTTGAAGATTGCTGCACCAAAGGTAATGACAAGGGTTAGAGTTCCTGACACTCAGCCACCGAGACTGCAGGATTTTCTGAAATGGTTCTATGACAACAGCTCGGGTGAGGCAGTTATCAGATTGAAAGGAGATGACCGTCCAGAAATCCGATTATTCGATCCAATGGAGGTCTTCTCCTTCTGTGACGAGGATCTAAAGGTGTTGTGTGAAAACAGGATAAAGCACGGGGCTGGAGATGATACTGCTACTGAAGCGAACCTGTTTGTGAAGGTCGCAAACAAAGCCCGGGGGATTCGTGCTGAACTAAAGGCGGTGAATGAGAGATTGAGGAGGTCGGATGATCAGCGTATGGACATGGATGATCTATCTAGACAGCTGGATCAATCAATTGAGCAAAGGTTTGAGAAACCGGTGCAGGTTATTGACTTGGAGGTTATTGGCGAGGAGCATACTGTAGAGATTCAGGCGGAGACGACAGTTCAACATATGCCTGATGCTGAGGTCGCAGATGCAGAGTTTGTGGATTCTATGCTAGTGTTCAGTGAAGATGAGGCCGGATCTGAAGACATTACAAACCCAATGGCCGGAATTAAAGGAAGGGCAGGAGCGTTTATCGAACATCTTTGAAGCCATCAAGACGGAGCTAATTTAGAAGACTTCCCCAGGTGAGGTCCAACCTAGGGGGAGTATTGATAGTCACTATGTATAGGTTGGACTCACCGGCTTGTCGGTGTTACTTTTGTTTGTATTTGTATGACTTGTATTTGTAATTGTTCTAGCGAACCTACGGGCGAATCTATAGATTCGCCCGCAGTTCATGTTGTCTTTTGTATTAAGGTGTCGACTGGGCGAACCTATGTGCCCAGCGAACCTGTGTTGGTTCGCTAGATAGATTCGCTACAGCGAATCTATCAGCGAACCTAACACTGCTATATATTGTAACCTTATCTTCACTTGAATACAACTTTTGCACATCCTTTTTCAAAACTCTTATCTACTGATTGTGTTGTGTAATCGTTCATTTGAGGTGCTAGGAGCATATTCTACTTATCTTTGTAGCTTATATACCTCATTTGTGTTGTGTAATCTCGTTATTGGGTTTGTTTGGATATTATACACTTTGGTGTTCAAGTCTTGGATATTTTGTTGTTAAACAAGTCAACATAGCACTGAAATCACGATCATTATGGACCAACAATAACCCGCCTCAAAATGTTAAATAACATCCTTTATATCACTATGCAAAGTTATTATGAGGCAAAAAAAACCTTCAGACGTTTTAAGATAACATATATGCCCCACACAGTTTCATACAACTCTCATCACTTCTTTTTAGGGGTGTAAACGAGTCGAGCCGAGCCCGAGCTCGTTAAGACTCGAGCTCGACTCGTTTTAGTTTTAACAAAGCTCGAGCTCGAGCTCAACTCGTTTCGAGCTTTAATTCTAAAGCTTGAGCTCGGCTCGTCAGAAAGTTTTCAAGCTCGAGCTTAGCTCGGGCTAGGCTCGTTTAATATTTAACTATTTAATATATAATTTTTTATATTTAAATTTATATATAATTATAATCATACATCTTATATATAACAAATACATATTCTTTAATCTTTTTTATCATAATTTTTAGTTATATTTATGAATATATATTTAAATAATATTTATAAACTAAATATAAACATATAAACAAAAAGCTCGTTAAGGCTCGACGAGTTTTAAATGCAAAGCTCGAGCTCGAGCTCGATAACAAAATGAACATTATTTTAGGCTCGAAATCAAGCTCGAGTTCGTTAAGCCTCGACTCGAACGAGCTTTTTACCGAGTCGATCTCGAGTAGCTTGCAAGCCGGCTTGACTCATTTACACCCCTACTTCTTTCACACACTCTCTCTCACTTCTCTCTCTTGTCAATAATTGATGAGAATTATGTGGGCATTATTTATTACACCCTTTTGAGTGATAATGACCCGTAGTGAGGTGTCATCTAGATGTCAAAATATGTTTCTAAGGGACGTTAACCATTATATATAGTCTTAAATTGAGACGCTAAATATGATAGTTGTACAATTAAAAAAAACAAAATTAATAAAAAGGAGCACACACATCTCCCTTCACACTCGTGGTTAGCCCCATGTTGAAAAGTATGTTTTGAAAATCGAACCGAACACTGAACCGGTATTATAATTTTATTGGTCGGACTGGGTTGGATCGGGTCGGATGAAATATATATTTATTAAAGTAATACTATAAGTTCTAATTTTAAACAGGGAAAATGCCATAGAAACATAACCAAGTTTCAATTTTGTTCTAATTAGGTCACTCAAACATATTTTACTTGAATTAGATGACTAAACCTTCAAATCGAGTAATTGTTGGATTTTGTTTGTGTCAAGAAAGGAATTAGGGATAGAATGTGGGGGTCGGAATATTTAATATATGTAATTATATTAAAAAAATTAAAAATATGTTAATTATAAAAAATAAAAAAATAAATCTACAATTCACATTACCGCTTCACATTAACATAAAAAAATGTAAAAAATAATTCCTAGCTGAAACGTAAAGAAAAACATGTGAAAACAACATGTTAAAACCTCTAATTTGAATAAAATATGAAGGTGAGTGACCTAATTGGAACAATTTTTAAACTTGAGTGACTTAATTAGAACAAAATTGAAACTTGGTTATGTTTTTATAAAGTTACCCAACATAAGTTCAATAATATTAAGTTATACCATAAAAGTAATAACTAAACAAGTTATAACGCCAAAAATTACAAAAAAAATCATAATTTAAATAAGTTTTAACGTCAAAATAAAACGAGGTTATCATCTTCATCACTTAAAGCATTAATTGATTAACTATTATTACAAAAAAAGACTAAAACAAATAGATGTAAACATAAAATCCAAGAAAATCAAACACAAAAGTATATTTTTTAATACTAAACCGGTTCAACTACAGTCTGGTTCCGGTCCGACTGGACCGGTTCGAGCGGTTCAATTCAGTTTATAAGCACTTATCAAACCGTGTCTAATTGAACCGAAATTCTTAAAAATAATGTTCCCATTACGATCGGACCGGTCTAATCGGCTGGTTTAATAACATTGTTGAAAAGTCAAAGCCCCTTTAGTGCCCCTATGTTGGTATGTTTGTTGTAACAAGCACTAAAGTAATGATGTGGCCAGTGGCGTGCCTGGATACTTTTTTTACAGGGTCAAAAATTTAGTAGCAATCGTTTGAGTATTGATATATTATAATTTTTTTCAAACCTGGTTTGACTCGGTTCGGGACAAACCAGGTCGGGTCAAATTAAAAAATGACAAAAAAAAACTTAGCAAGACTTGTATTATTCGGAAAATGATTTTATAAGTGTTTTATGCTTATATGTTAAAGTATCCAAAACAATGTTTAAACATGAGTTTATGGTACAAAACAATTAATAAAATAAGTTTGAGGGGTGTAAATGAAATTTTTTATTTTCCTATTATCAAAATTTTCCACTTAACTAACTTATTTAAGGTCATGCCTAATTTTTATCTATAAATACTAACCAAAATCTCTTTAAATTATTTCTCAACTCTTCCGATCTATCTACGAACTTCATATTTTTACAACAAATTTTCAGTAATAACTTGTGAGTTTTTTATTCTTTCTTTCATTTTTTGACATTATTTTTCTTCCTAAATACTTGAAAACATCATCTAGGAATTTACCATATATTTACCAAGGTAAATAAAGTTTGGTAACTCACTATTTTGAGATTCGAGTTAGCATTATTTTTCTTAAACCTTATAAAAATGAATCATTTATTTTGTTTCTTAATACTCATATGCCTTCATTCTACATCTTACTTAAGCCACTAATAAATTTACAAAAAGAAGTGAATGAAACCAACACATTTTTCAAACAAGACTATGTTGGGAGACTTGTGTTATGGTATAAAAATGGTTATCTTGAAAACCTTGGTTCTACAACTAAATTTTCCATCATTCCCCACTTCTCACTTGTATTATTTATGTATTCCTTTTTTGTACTCATAACCATCCGAATCATCAACTATGTTGATGGTTTGTGCAATGGTGAAACACTTGAGGTTATAATACCTCAATGCTTTACTTATACATGATAATATAAATAAATATATATTATTATCTTCTAACCATAATTTAATCCAATCCATTATTTAAATATTATGTGTCTCCTATGGGCTGTAGACCAGGGGCGGCCCTGAGCAGGTGCGGGGTGAGCGACCGCTCAGGGCATCATCGTTAACGGGGGCACCAAATCATTTATGATGATGTATATAAAGCGTACGTGAAGAGAAGAGGAAATACATTGCCGGAGTTATTTTTCCGGTGTAGCAGTGATGAACTTTAGATATAGCAAGAAGAAGAAGGCACGTTTAACGATGAAAACGAATCTGTGTTAATACAAATAGATTGAGTTGACATTAATAGTTTTATACTTAATTGTATTTATTGTTATTATTATCCTATTTTAACAATACAACTTTTATCTCTCTATATTTAAAATCTACTAAAAAATAAAAATAAAAAGTAAATAACATCATTTGCTTAGTTTTATATATTGAATATCAATTTAAGTTTAACGTATTTTATACGTTTTTAAGTTGCTGTTTTAATATTGCTTATGCTATTCTATATTTCTTAATTTTTAATAAGTTTTTTTTCATTGTTATTTATTTTTTCTATACGTAAAACTGTTTAAAAAAAGAGTTTAACATTTGAGTTTATTATAAAATACTAAAAACCTAAAAGAATATAAGCTCATTTAATTTCCGAAAAACAACTATTGCCCCACCAGGATTGCCGTCCCTTGGGCCCTGCTACCAGGGACGTTGTTGTCGGACCCCGTTAAGAGATAATGGGGGGCTTTTTTTACAGCTCGCACAGGGTACCAAATTCCTCAGGACCGGCCCTGCTGTAGACTAGGCATCAAACCGAGTTTTTTAACACTGGATGAGGGTGCATGGTTAAATTATACGGGAGTCAATCGAGATTTAACATATAAAAATAAAAAAAATTAATTTTATAAGGAGAGCGGACGCCACCGCCCATGTGTGTGGCTTGAATGGTGCCCACGACTTTGCCTCACATAAGGCTGATAATATTAATTAGCAACAAGGACAATACATGAAACATTTTGAGTCATTTGTTTATGTGCACATTCCATAAACCTATATCACTATATGTGGTTATGTACGTGCACCAGACGAGTCATGAGTCCATCTACAAATGAACCATCCTCATATCTTCATACTTCATTTTGAAAAGGTTTAAAAAACCACTCTATCTTATGTGTAAAAGTTTGGATTTTAACAGTTATAACTATTTATTACTGGCCACTATCGATTTCAACTACCGAAATATGTGATGGAGGTCTCATCTTTTATTGTTTTTGCACCAACGGATTGCCGTTAAAAAAATTTAACGACGTTAAGTTTTTTTCATGTTCCAAACCAACATTTTAAGATTTTTGATCGGAAAGAGAATACGAGTCGATTGACGTAAAACTATCTTGAGACAGTGCTCCTAACATCGAATTTTTTACATATGATTGAAACATCGTTAGGTTTGAACACTTAATTGAAGCACCGTTTCGCCATTTGAAGCATCATTGCTAGGTAACTTTAAATCAATCAACTCGTATTCTTCTCTGGATCAAAAGCCCTAAAACGTCGGTCTGAAATTTGAAAAAATTTAACGTTGTTAACTTTTTTTAACAACGGCCCATTGATGGCAAAAACAATAAAAGCTAAGACCACCAACAGATATTTTAGTAGTTAGGACTGATGATGGCTAATAACAAATAGTTAAAACTGTTAATATCCAACGCTCATAAGCATAAAGTATAAAACGTTACCAACATATATAAAGAGATTGAAATCTAAAATAACATATAACGTATACATCTTTTGGAGATAAAATAAAACTATATGATTTAATCATCTGGTCTCTGAACAAACTTTTATGATTAAATTACACAAAAAGAGTTGGGTTTCTAACAGACTATTATAATATATACTTTTCCTATAAAACTTTATTTTAGATTACAGTTTTCATCCACTTTGTTTCTTTGCTTCAGTTTGATAGCCATAAGGGTTCTTAACAGCCCAGTTCCATTGATCCCTGCACATCTCCTCTATTCCATACTTTGCTCTACAATAACAGCCAAATATCACCTTATTAAACATCTTCGATAACAGATTAATAAATATGATTTCGGAACGAACACTTACTTCCAGTTCAGCTCACGTTCTGCCTTTGCTGTTGATGCATATACGATCTCAGCATCACCAGGACGTCGCTCTGTCTTTATTAAAGGTATTTTCTGAAGTAACAATATCAAGGTTGTAACATTTCATGTTATCAAGAGAAATAGTAAAATATTGCAACAGTTGACTTCCAACTCAAGTGTTTGAGTACTTGTCAACTGTTCAAAAACACTCATGAAAATGTGTACCTTTCCTGATGCCTTTTCAAAAGCTGATACCATCTCCAAAACAGATGTCCCTTTACCTGTCCCTAAGTTATAAACTTCACAGCCTAAAATTTATAAACAAAATGTTAATATTACAACCACAAAACTTTAAAACAGGTGAATTGTGGGTCTGAAAAAATTACATTATCTTTTCCGGTTGGTCCGATACTTTAAGTTTTAAATATTTGACAACCAACCATGTTTAAATTATCCCTATAATAGAGAACTTGATATGTTGGTTTAAGAATTAACATAAGCTAAATGGACAAAAAACCCACCTATTTTAGGATCAAAAAGTTTCACCAACGCAGCAGTATGTCCATCTGCTAAATCTACAACATGGATGTAGTCGCGTACCTAGTGATTTAAAGCAAAAATAACAATAAATAAAATTAAATTTATATTAAAAATCCCATTTCATGATAATCGAGAAATTCAATACATAAGTTAAAAGAAATAGAAATAATGAAAAGCGAAGCATACCCCAGTTCCATCTTTTGTAGAGTAATCAGTTCCGAATACTTGAAGTGCAGGTTGTCTACCAACAGCAACATGCTGAATAAAAGGCATAAGATTGTTTGGGATACCACGAGGATCCTCACCAATTCGCCCACTAGGATGTGCACCAACAGGGTTGAAATAGCGTAACAATACAAATTTCCACTCGGGGTCTGAAGCATATATATCTCGGCACATCTCCTCGATCATGAGCTAAAAACATTTAACTCTATTAGTTAAAGATGACATCTTTATAATCATCACTGCATATAATATTATTCAGAAAAAAGAATACAAAAAAACAACTTTAATAAGATAATTTTGTCTTGATAATCCTAAAATATGTGCAAAGACTATCGTACCTTTGTTCGTCCATACGGGTTGGCTGCAGACAAGGGAAACTCTTCTGTGCATGGTAACTCCTTTGGCCAGCCATAAACAGTAGCCGATGATGAAAACACAAGCTGAGATGTTAAAAAAACATACAACCATGTATCATTAACATTTTGCTTTCAAGTAAAAGATTATCCATTAATTCCACGTAACTAGTGGAAGCTGGATTCGAACCTAAGACCCCTTGAAGGTTATATGTGAACCCTTTTAAAACTCTTGTGTAATGATTCATTTAATCAGTTTAATTTCAGTAAATTTTTGTCTTACGTTGTCTGTTATGAGTAGGACGAGACCCACAAAAAAGGTATAAACTTGAAGATGCAAGTTCAATGAACACCTAAGGGCTAAGACTAAACAAGATACCTTCTTGCATCCATAAGCAGCCATAACTTCCAGGAGAGTTATAGTACCAACGATATTGTTGTTGTAATACATCAAGGGCTTTTTCACACTTTCACCAACTGCCTTTAATCCAGCAAAATGTATAACCGCATCAAACCTATAACGTCACCAAATTGATAAGAGATAGTAATACCATCCAAAACGAAAAGGTAATCAGAATCCGAATCCAAATCCAAACAAATTTTCGCATTTTCTGTTGTCTATTTCAACTTTTATTTAAGAATATAACAAACAATGATGAAGACAACCATTTGTCTTCAAAAAGATAAAAACGAATTTGAAAAGTTAAAGGTTTCAGAATCTTTGTACCACTAAAAAGACACATTTTTTAGAAAAAAAAATAAGTACATTAGAGCATATTCATGTCTCTTAAGTTACAATATTTTACTTATCACCCAACTATTCAACTTTTTTCCATAAAGCCATCTACTCTTAAAACCACTTTATATCAACTTCTACCCATAAAGTCACCCGAATATGCACCTGCTTTCGTTTATTACAACAAAAAAAAGTAGATAAAAAGTATGACAAACTCTTGAAAACACAAATATACTCTTGACTGCAATTTCTATCCTATACATGAAAACAATATTTCAAAAGGCAGTAAATTACACAAACTTTTAATTTTCCAGCATATTTTTTACCAGATTTGATATAAACAAAACTAGATACATAACTCGTGTGGTTTATATAGCAGTTTCAATAAGCAAGTACAATCTAGCAACTTTTAAGACATAACTCATAACAGTCTTTTCAAAAGCATTTACACTTCAGAATCAAATTGGGTCATTTTATTATACTAACAATCCAACACTCCCCGGGATCTTATCGTGTTTAGAAGGTTAAAGACAACGCGACTAACACAAGTATGAAACATGAAAATGACTCGTTTAAGACATGGTTTTGATGGTTTGTGATAAACTTTAGGCTCTAGTTTTAACCATTTAAAAAAATTATAAAAATATGTATTTTTTTTGTTTATCTTGTCTTATTATGTTTAAACAGGTAACCCAATTGTTGGCCTGCCCATAAGTTTATACGTATAGGTTTATATGTGTTGTATAGTATAGGTCCCTCGTATTATACGCGGACTATAAGAGGACATATCAAATTACGGTTTGTAGAAGCAAATCACAGACATGATTGATTGATGATATGAAAAGTGAAAAAAAACAATACTTTGTAGAAGCAAAAAGCTGCTCTAACGCGGGCTTATCTCTGATATCCATCTGCAATAAAAACACAAACAATTCTTAAATCCAATTCTAACACTAAACCAAAACCCAATTGAATAAAATCAACCAGTAACAAACCTTATGAAACGATAAGTTATGAGCACGATCACCGGCAAGTTCACGAACTCGATTAATCGCAACTTCAGACGAATTATCCAAATTATCAATCACTACAGCACTATAACCATTTAACAACAACTGCAACACTGTATGGCTCCCGATATAGCCAGCACCACCGGTGACCAATATACACAACGGCAACGTCATCCCCAAAATTAAACCCAAAATTGAGACGTGTGTTGTTTATAGAACGAAGTGGAAGATGGAAGATTTGGTAGATAGATAGAAGAGAAGTGTGTGTGGGGGGGTTGATTTATATGAAACATTGAATGAGTGGGACAGATGGGGAGATAATGATTGATTAATTAGGGTTTGTTTGTGGTTACTGATAATAATAATCGTGATTTGGGGACGAAAATGACGTGAACCGGTTGGATAAGGAAGTTGAAAGAGTTGTGGAGGTATCTGGAAGATTGTTGGGTTTTCATGAAGTTGACTAGTAAGAGAGGGAAAATTGAAATTGAAGATGATTATACTTTTCTTTCTTTTTATCTAATTTTGACTAAATCTATTATGATGATCTTGAGTTTAATGGATCATTATCTAACTTAGTTTCCGTTTTTGGTGCCTTCAACATAGACCCAATTTGATTCTCACAATATCCACCACAATCTCAATACCACTTTCAAGAATTTCAACATCAACCGTGGTTTCAATATCCGGTAAATAGTTTAGTGCTTGTACTATGTTTAGAAACATAACACACAAACGGTGATTTTAAGAATATTATGAGACATGGATGATTTCAATCAATTTTGAAACAACACGATGGTAAAAACGTAATAAAAGATTTTATTTAAAACATATATTATTTTAGTATTGCATGTTAGTGTAATGTATGACACCTCACAACTCCTAACAACATATTACAATACCGCACGTATACTTAAAACTCCATATAAACCTACTTAATTCGTCTGAGTCCTTTGAACATCGTACGAAAAGTTAGGACATTTTAAGACTCTGTATGCCACATTAGCACCTTGAAAAGCATGTTAGTGTAATGTACGACACCTCACAACTCCTAACAACATCTTACAATACCGTACGTAAACTTAAAACTCAATATAAACCTACTAAATTCGTCCGAGTCCTTTGAACATCGTACCACAAGTTAAAACATCTTACGACTCTATATGTCATATTAGCACCTTGAAAAGCATGTTAGTATAATGTAAGACACTTTACAGCTCCTAACAACACCTTACAACACCGTAAGAAATCTTAAAACTCTGTAAAAAACCTAATGAATTCGTCCGAGTCCTTAGAACATCGTACGGCAAGTTAGAACATCTTACGACTCTATATGCCATATTAGCACCTTGAAAAGCATGTTAGTATAATGTAGGACGCTTTACAGCTCCTAACAACACCTTACAACACCGTATGAAACCTTAAAACTCCGTAATAAACCTAATGAATTCGTCCAAGTCCTTTGAACATTGTACGACAAGTGAGGACATCTTAAGACTCTGTATACCACATTTGCACCTTGAAAAGCATTTTAGTGTAATGTACGACACCTCACAACTCCTAACAACGTCTTAAAATACCGTACGTAAACTTAAAACTCCATATAAACCTACTGAATTCGTCCAAGTCCTTTGAACATCGTACCACAAGTTAGAACATATTACGACTCTATATGCCATATTAGCACCTTGAAAAGCATGTTAGTATAATGTAGGACGCTTTACAGCTCCTAACAACATCTTACAATACCGTACGTAAACTTAAAACTCCATATACACCTACTGAATTCGTCCGAGTCCTTTGAACATCGTACGGCAAGTTAGGACATCTTAAGACTCTGCATGCCACATTAGCACCTTGAAAAGCATGTTAGTGTAATGTACGACACCTCACAACTCTTAACAACATATTACAATACCGCATTTAAACTTAAAACTCCATATAAACCTACTGAATTCGTCCGAGTCCTTTGAACATCGTACGAAAAGTTAGGACATCTTAAGACTCCGTATGCCACATTAGCACCTTGAAAAGAATGTTAGTGTAGTGTACGACACCTCACAACTCCTAACAGCATATTAAAATACCGCACGTTAACTTAAAACTCAATATAAACCTACTAAATTCGTCCGAGTCTTTTGAACATCGTACCACAAGTTAGAACATCTTTCGACTCTATATGCCATATTAGCACTTTGAAAAGCATGTTAGAATAATGTAGGACGCTTTACAGCTCCTAACAACACCTTACAACACCGTAAGAAATCTTAAAACTTTGTAATAAACCTAATGAATTCGTCCGAGTCCTTTGAACATCGTACGACAAGTTAGAACATCTTACGGCTCTATATGCCATATTAGCACCTTGAAAAGCATGTTAGTATAATGTAGGACGCTTTACAGCTCCTAACAACACCTTACAACACCGTATGAAACCTTAAAACTCCGTAATAAACCTAATGAATTCGTCCAAGTCCTTTGAACATCGTACGACAAGTGAGGATATCTTAAGACTTTGTATGCCACATTTGCACCTTGAAAAGCATTTTAGTGTAATGTACGACACCTCACAACTCCTAACAACGTCTTAAAATACCGTACGTAAACTTAAAACTCCATATAAACCTACTGAATTTGTCCAAGTCCTTTGAACATCGTACCACAAGTTAGAACATATTACGACTCTATATGCCATATTAGCACATTGAAAAGCATGTTAGTATAATGTATGACGCTTTACAGCTCCTAACAACATCTTACAATACCGTACGTAAACTTAAAACTCCATATAAATCTACTGAATTCGTCCGAGTCCTTTGAACATCGTACGACAAGTTAGGACATCTTAATTCTCTGTATGCCACATTAGCACCTTGAAAAGCATGTTAGTGTAATGTACGACACCTCACAACTCCTAACAACATATGACAATACCGCATGTAAACTTAAAACTCCATATAAACCTACTGAATTCGTCCGAGTCCTTTGAACATCGTACGAAAAGTTAGGACATCTTAAGACTCTGTATGCCACATTAGCACCTTGAAAAGCATGTTAGTGTAGTGTACGGAACCTCACAACTCTTAACAACATATTACAATACCGCACGTAAACTTAAAACTCCATATAAACCTACTAAATTCGTCCGAGTCCTTTGAACATCGTACCACAAATTAGAACATCTTACGACTCTATATGCCATATTAGCACCTTGATAAAGTGGACAAAAGGATAGATGATTGGATGAATAAATCTCTTTCGTTTGCGGGTCGTTTGCAACTTATTGTGTCTGTCATTTCATCCATGTACTCGTATTGGGCTTCGGTGTTTGTTTTGCCTTCAGCTACGGTAAAGGAGCTGGAACGAAAAATGAAAGGGTTCCTTTGGCAGAAAGATGGAAACGATCATCCAAAGGCAAAAGTGGATTGGAGAGATGTTTGTCTGCCGAAATCAGAAGGGGGTTTGGGCATTCGTAAGATCTCGGATGTAAATAAAGAGCTAATGTCCTTCCACATTTGGAGTATTATAACGCGTAGGAAATCGTTATGGGTTGAGTGGATTTACGATCATAAGTTGAAGGGGAGTAGTTTATGGGATGTGGAACCGAGAGCGAGTATGAGTTGGGGGTGGCGGAAAATTCTCCAACTTAGAGAGACGATTCGGCCTTATATTCGACAGAAAATTGGGGATGGTAAGAATACATTTATTTGGTCTGATAACTGGTGTGATCAGAGTCCCTTAAGCCGACTTATTACTCCAAGGGATATCTATATGGCAGGGTTTTCAAGGACGGATAGGGTGGCGGATATGGTGATCGATAGAAATTGGATTTGGCCAGCTGCATGGTATGATCTATTTCCTGTACTTATCAATATTCAGGTTCCATTTATGTCCTATAATAGGAGAGATGTGAGTATATGGCTTGACTACCAAGGTGTTGAATGAAAGTTTTCGACTCATAATGTGTGGGAAACTATTCGTCATAGAAGCATGCAGATTCCCTGGTATAATATTGTTTGGTTTAACGGCTGTATTCCAAGGCATGCTTTTCATGTTTGGTTGGTGTGTCGTAAGAAACTAAACACACAAGACAAGATGAAGTTGTGGGACATGAACATGAGGTGTTGTCCTTTGTGTATGAGAGATATGGACTCGCATGCCCATTTATTTTTTGAATGTGTGTATGCGAATCAGGTTTGGAAAGAGGTTCGAATGTTTACAGATTTGGAACATATTGAGGGAAATTGGGAGAATATTGTTTTTTTCTTAGTCTCGAGAGGTAAATGGAACTCGAGCAATACTATCATTGACAGACTTGTGATTGGAGCTACTTCTTATTACGTATGGCAGGAACGTAATGCTAGACTTTTCACTAGTACGAAGAGGTCTCCTAAACAGATTTCAGCCCTAATATTGGATAATGTTAGGATGAAACTTGTATCCTTGAGAAAGAAGAAAGTGTTTGCTAACTGGATAACTCGCAAGGGATGGGACTTGGAGCAATTTGAAGACAAGGACGGGTGATGTGATAATTTTTCGTCAGATGGTGTGCGGCCTTAGGGTTGACTAGATTATAGGCTAGATTGCTTATTTGGTTGTGTTGGTTATGTTTTCTTTTGTTTTTTTTGATTCACAATCTTAGGGCATGTCCTTTGATTAAACTAATGGGATCTCTTCCCATTACTTGGTTTCGTTTGATATATTTATAAAATCACCGGGGTAAACACTTTAACAAAAAAAAAAGCATGTTAGTATAATGTAGGATGCTTTACAGCTCCTAACAACACCTTACAACACCGTACGAAACCTTAAAACTCCGTAATAAACCTAATGAATTCGTCCAAGTCCTTTGAACATCGTACGACAAGTTAGGACATCTTAAGACTCTGTATGCCACATTAGCACCTTGAAAAGCTTGTTAGTGTAATGTACGACACCTCACAACTCCTAACAACATATTACAATGCCGCACGTATACTTAAAACTCCATATAAACCTACTGAATTCGTCCGAATCCTTTGAACATCGTACGAAAAGTTAGGACATCTTAAGACTCTGTATGCCACATTAGCACCTTGAAAAGCATGTTAGTGTAATGTACGACACCTCACATTTCCTAACAACATCTTACAATATCGTACGTAAACTTAAAACTCCATATAAACCTACTAAATTCGTCCGCGTCCTTTGAACATCTTACGACTAGTTAGAACATCTTATGATTCTATATGCCATATTAGCATCTTGAAAAGCATGTTAGTATAATGTAGGACGCTTTACAGCTCTTAACAACACCTTACAACACCGTACGAAACCTTAAAACTCCGTAATAAACCTAATGAATTCGTCCAAGTCCTTTGAACATCGTACGACAAGTTAGGACATCTTATGACTCTATATGTGACATTAGCACCTTGAAAAGCATGTTAGTGTAATGTACGACACCTCACAACTCCTAACAACGTCTTACAATACCGTACGTAAACTTAAAACTCCATATAAACCTACTGAATTCGTCCGAGTCCTTTGAACATCGTACCACAAGTTAGGACACCTTAAGACTCTGTATGCCACATTAGCTCCTTGAAAAGCATGTTAGTGTAATGTATGACACCTCACAACTCCTAACAATATCTTACAATACCGTACGTAAACTTAAAACTCCATATAAACCTACTGAATTCGTTCGAGTCCTTTGAACATCGTACGGCAAGTTAGAACATCTTACGACTCTATATGCTATATTAGCACCTTGAAAAGCATGTTAGTATAATGTAGGACGCTTTACAGCTCTTAACAACACCTTACAACACCGTACGAAACCTTAAAACTCCGTAATAAACCTAATGAATTCGTCCAAGTCCTTTGAACATCGTACGACAAGTTAGGACATCTTAAGACTCTGTATGCCACATTTGCACCTTGAAAAGCATTTTAGTGTAATGTACGACACCTCACAACTTCTAACAACGTCTTAAAATACCGTACGTAAACTTAAAACTCCATATAAACCTACTGAATTCGTCCGAGTCCTTTGAACATCGTACCACAAGTTAGAACATTTTAAGACTCTATATACCACATTAGCACCTTGAAAAGCATGTTAGTGTAATGTACTACACCTCACAACTGCTAACAACACCTTACAATACCGTATGTAAACTTAAAACTCTGTAATAAACCTAATGAATTCGTCCGAGTCCTTTGAACATCGTACGGCAAGTTAGGACATCTTAAGACTCTGTATGCCGCATTAGCAACTTGAAAAGCATGTTAGTGTAATGTTCGACACCTCACAACTCCTAACAACATATTACAATACCGCACGTAAACTTAAAACTCCATATAAACCTACTGAATTCGTCCGAGTCTTTTGAACATCGTACCACAAGTTAGGACATCTTAAGACTCTGTATGCCACATTAGCACCTTGAAAAGCATGTTAGTGTAATGTACGACACCTCACAACTCGTAACAACATCTTACAATACCGTACGTAAACTTAAAACTCCATATAAACCTACTGAATTCGTCCGAGTCCTCGGAACATCGAATGACAAGTTAGAATATCTTACGACTCTATATGCCATATTAGCACCTTGAAAAGCATGCTAGTATAATGTAGGACGCTTTACAGCTCCTAAGAACACCTTACAACACCGTACGAAACCTTAAAACTCCGTAATAAAACTAATGAATTCGTCCAAGTCCTTTGAACATTGTACGGCAAGTTAGGACATCTTAAGACTCTGTATGCCACATAAGTTCCTTGAAAAGCATGTTAGTGTAATGTACGACACCTTACAACTCCTAACAACATCTTACAATACCGTACATAAACTTAAAACTCCATATAAACCTACTGAATTCGTCCGAGTCCTTTGAACATCATACCACAAGTTAGAACATCTTACGACTCTTTATGCCATATTAGCACCTTGAAAAGCATGTTAGTATAATGTTGGACGCTTTACAGCTCCTAACAACACCTTACAACACCGTACGAAACATTAAAACTCCGTAATAAACCTAATGAATTCGCCCAAGTCCTTTGAACATCGTACGACAAGTTAGGACATCTTAAGACTCTGTATGCCACATTAGCTACTTGAAAAGCATGTTAGTGTAATGTACGACACCTCACAACTCCTAACAACATCTTACAATACCGTACGTAAACTTAAAACTCCATATAAACCTACTGAATTCGTCCGAGTCCTTTGAACATCGAATGACAAGTTAGAACATCTTACGACTCTATATGCCATATTAGCACCTTGAAAAGCATGCTAGTATAATGTAGGACGCTTTACAGCTCCTAAGAACACCTTACAACAACGTACGAAACCTTAAAACTCCGTAATAAAACTAATGAATTCGTCCAAGTCCTTTGAACATCGTACGACAAGTTAGGACATCTTAAGACTCTGTATGCCACATTAGCTCCTTGAAAAGCATGTTAGTGTAATGTACGACACCTCACAACTCCTAACAACATCTTACAATACCGTACGTAAACTTAAAACTCCATATAAACCTACTGAATTCGTCCGAGTCCTCGGAACATCGAATGACAAGTTAGAATATCTTACGACTCTATATGCCATATTAGCACCTTGAAAAGCATGCTAGTATAATGTAGGACGCTTTACAGCTCCTAAGAACACCTTACAACACCGTACGAAACCTTAAACTCCGTAATAAAACTAATGAATTCGTCCAAGTCCTTTGAACATCGTACGGCAAGTTAGGACATCTTAAGACTCTGTATGCCACATTAGCACCTTGAAAAGCATGTTAGTGTAATGTACGACACCTCACAACTACTAACAACATCTTACAATACCGTACGTAAACTTAAAACTCCATATAAACCTACTGAATTCGTCAGAGTCATTTGAACATCAAATGACAAGTTAGAACATCTTACTACTCTATATGCCATATTAGCACCTTGAAAAGCATGTTAGTATAATGTAGGACGCTTTACAGCTCCTAACGACACCTTACAACACCGTACGAAACTTAAAACTCCGTAATAAACCTAATGAATTCGTCCAAGTCCTTTGAACATCGTACAACAAGTTAGGACATCTTATGACTCAGTATGCCACATTAGCACCTTGAAAAGCATGTTAGTGTAATGTACGACACCTCACAACTCCTAACAACATCTTACAATACCGTACGTAAACTTAAAATTCCATATAAACCTAATGAATTCGTCCAAGTTCTTTGAACATCGTACAACAAGTTAGGACATCTTAAGACTCTGTATGCCACATTAGCACCTTGAAAAGCATGTTAGTGTAATGTACGACACCTCACAACTCGTAACAACATCTTACAATACCGTACGTAAACTTAAAACTCCATATAAACCTACTGAATTCGTCCGAGTCCTCGGAACATCGAATGACAAGTTAGAATATCTTACGACTCTATATGCCATATTAGCACCTTGAAAAGCATGCTAGTATAATGTAGGACGCTTTACAGCTCCTATGAACACCTTACAACACCGTACGAAACCTTAAAACTCCGTAATAAAACTAATGAATTCGTCCAAGTCCTTTGAACATCGTACGGCAAGTTAGGACATCTTAAGACTCTGTATGCCACATAAGCTCCTTGAAAAGCATGTTAGTGTAATGTACGACACCTTACAACTCCTAACAACATCTTACAATACCGTACATAAACTTAAAACTCCATATAAACCTACTGAATTCGTCCGAGTCCTTTGAACATCATACCACAAGTTAGAACATCTTACGACTCTTTATGCCATATTAGCACCTTGAAAAGCATGTTAGTATAATGTTGGACGCTTTACAGCTCCTAACAACACCTTACAACACCGTACGAAACATTAAAACTCCGTAATAAACCTAATGAATTCGCCCAAGTCCTTTGAACATCGTACGACAAGTTAGGACATCTTAAGACTCTGTATGCCACATTAGCTACTTGAAAAGCATGTTAGTGTAATGTACGACACCTCACAACTCCTAACAACATCTTACAATACCGTACGTAAACTTAAAATTCCATATAAACCTAATGAATTCGTCCAAGTTCTTTGAACATCGTACAACAAGTTAGGACATCTTAAGACTCTGTATGCCACATTAGCACCTTGAAAAGCATGTTAGTATAATGTTGGACGCTTTACAGCTCCTAACAACACCTTACAACACCGTACGAAACATTAAAACTCCGTAATAAACCTAATGAATTCGCCCAAGTCCTTTGAACATCGTACGACAAGTTAGGACATCTTAAGACGCTGTATGCCACATTAGCTACTTGAAAAGCATGTTAGTGTAATGTACGACACCTCACAACTCCTAACAACATCTTACAATACCGTACGTAAACTTAAAACTCCATATAAACCTACTGAATTCGTCCGAGTCCTTTGAACATCGAATGACAAGTTAGAACATCTTACGACTCTATATGCCATATTAGCACCTTGAAAAGCATGCTAGTATAATGTAGGACGCTTTACAGCTCCTAAGAACACCTTACAACAACGTACGAAACCTTAAAACTCCGTAATAAACCTAATGAATTCGCCCAAGTCCTTTGAACATCGTACGACAAGTTAGGACATCTTAAGACTCTGTATACCACATTAGCTACTTGAAAACCATGTTAGTGTAATGTACGACACCTCACAACTCCTAACAACATCTTACAATACCGTACGTAAACTTAAAACTCCATATAAACCTACTGAATTCGTCCGAGTCCTCGGAACATCGAATGACAAGTTAGAACATCTTACGACTCTATATGCCATATTAGCACCTTGAAAAGCATGCTAGTATAATGTAGGACGCTTTACAGCTCCTAAGAACACCTTACAACAACGTACGAAACCTTAAAACTCCGTAATAAACCTAATGAATTCGCCCAAGTCCTTTGAACATCGTACGACAAGTTAGGACATCTTAAGACTCTGTATGCCACATTAGCTACTTGAAAAGCATGTTAGTGTAATGTACGACACCTCACAACTCCTAACAACATCTTACAATACCGTACGTAAACTTAAAACTACATATAAACCTACTGAATTCGTCCGAGTCCTTTGAACAACGAATGACAAGTTAGAACATCTTACGACTCTATATGCCATATTAGCACCTTGAAAAGCATGCTAGTATAATGTAGGACGCTTTACAGCTCCTAACAACACCTTACAACACCGTACGAAACATTAAAACTCCGTATTAAACCTAATGAATTCGCCCAAGTCCTTTGAACATCGTACGACAAGTTAGGACATCTTAAGACTCTGTATGCCACATTAGCTACTTGAAAAGCATGTTAGTGTAATGTACGACACCTCACAACTCCTAACAACATCTTACAATACCGTACGTAAACTTAAAACTCCATATAAACCTACTGAATTCGTCCGAGTCCTTTGAACATCGAATGACAAGTTAGAACATCTTACGACTCTATTTGCCATATTAGCACCTTGAAAAGCATGCTAGTATAATGTAGGACGCTTTACAGCTCCTAAGAACACCTTACAACAACGTACGAAACCTTAAAACTCCGTAATAAAACTAATGAATTCGTCCAAGTCCTTTGAACATCGTACGACAAGTTAGGACATCTTAAGACTCTGTATGCCACATTAGCTCCTTGAAAAGCATGTTAGTGTAATGTACGACACCTCACAACTCCTAACAACATCTTACAATACCGTACGTAAACTTAAAACTCCATATAAACCTACTGAATTCGTCCGAGTCCTCGGAACATCGAATGACAAGTTAGAATATCTTACGACTCTATATGCCATATTAGCACCTTGAAAAGCATGCTAGTATAATGTAGGACGCTTTACAGCTCCTAAGAACACCTTACAACACCGTACGAAACCTTAAAACTCCGTAATAAAACTAATGAATTCGTCCAAGTCCTTTGAACATCGTACGGCAAGTTAGGACATCTTAAGACTCTGTATGCCACATTAGCACCTTGAAAAGCATGTTAGTGTAATGTACGACACCTCACAACTACTAACAACATCTTACAATACCGTACGTAAACTTAAAACTCCATATAAACCTACTGAATTCGTCAGAGTCATTTGAACATCATACCACAAGTTAGAACATCTTACGACTCTTTATGCCATATTAGCACCTTGAAAAGCATGTTAGTATAATGTTGGACGCTTTACAGCTCCTAACAACACCTTACAACACCGTACGAAACATTAAAACTCCGTAATAAACCTAATGAATTCGCCCAAGTCCTTTGAACATCGTACGACAAGTTAGGACATCTTAAGACTCAGTATGCCACATTAGCACCTTGAAAAGCATGTTAGTGTAATGTACGACACCTCACAACTCCTAACAACATCTTACAATACCGTACGTAAACTTAAAATTCCATATAAACCTAATGAATTCGTCCAAGTTCTTTGAACATCGTACAACAAGTTAGGACATCTTAAGACTCTGTATGCCACATTAGCACCTTGAAAAGCATGTTAGTGTAATGTACGACACCTCACAACTCCTAACAACATCTTACAATACCGTACGTAAACTTAAAACTCCATATAAACCTACTGAATTCGTCCGAGTCCTCGGAACATCGAATGACAAGTTAGAACATCTTACGACTCTATATGCCATATTAGCACCTTGAAAAGCATGCTATTATAATGTAGGACGCTTTACAGCTCCTAAGAACACCTTACAACAACGTACGAAACCTTAAAACTCCGTAATAAACCTAATGAATTCGCCCAAGTCCTTTGAACATCGTACGACAAGTTAGGACATCTTAAGTCTCTGTATGCCACATTAGCTCCTTGAAAAGCATGTTAGTGTAATGTACGAAACCTCACAACTCGTAACAACATCTTACAATACCGTACGTAAACTTAAAACTCCATATAAACCTACTGAATTCGTTTGAGTCCTTTGAACATCGTACCACAAGTTAGAACATCTTACGACTCTATATGCCATATTGGCACCTTGAAAAGCATGTTAGTATAATGTAGGACGCTTTACAGCTCCTAACAACACCTTACAACACCGTAAGAAATCTTAAAACTCCTTAATAAACCTAATAAATTCGTCCGAGTCCTTTGAACATCGTATGACAAGTTAGGAAATCTTAAGACTCTGTATGCCACATTAGCATCTTGAAAAGCATGTTAGTGTAATGTACGACACCTCACAACTCCTAACAACATCTTACAATAACGTACGTAAACTTAAAACTCCATATAAACCTACTGAATTCGTCCGAGTCCTTTGAACATCGTACGACAAGTTAGAACATCTTACCACTCTATATGCCATATTAGCACCTTGAAAAGCATGTTAGTATAATGTAGGACTCTTTACAGCTCCTAACAACATCTTACAATACCGTACGTAAACTTAAAACTCCATATAAACCTACTGAATTCGTCCGAGTCCTTTGAACATCGAATGACTAGTTAGAACATCGTACTACTCTATATGCCATATTAGCACCCTGAAAAGCATGTTAGTATAATGTAGGACGCTTTACAGCACCTAACGACACCTTACAACACCGTACGAAACCTTAAAACTCCGTAATAAACCTAATGAATTCGTCCAAGTCCTTTGAACATCGGACAACTAGTTAGGACATCTTAAGACTCTGTATGCCACATTAGCACCTTGAAAAGCATGTTAGTGTAATATACGACACCTCACAACTCCTAACAACATCTTACAATACCGTACGTAAACTTAAAACTCCATATAAACCTACTGAATTTGTCCGAGTCCTTTGAACATCGTACCACAAGTTAGAATATCTTACGACTCTTTATGCCATATTAGCACCTTGAAAAGCATGTTAGTATAATGTTGGACGCTTTACAGCTCCTAACAACACCTTACAACACCGTACGAAACATTAAAACTTCGTAATAAACCTAATGAATTCGTCTGAGTCCTTTGAACATCGTACGACAATTAGGACATCTTAAGACTCTTTATGCCACATTTTTTGGGTAAAGGGTTACCCCGGTGATTCTATATATTAACATCAATCATAAGAATAAGTAGCATGGCAGAATACCACACTAGTTCAAACATAGGACATGCCCCATGAATGTGTACAAAGGAAAACACCAACAAAAGCAAACCTGCCTAGTAAACAAAGCAAAACAAGACACACACTAGACATGCTAAATCAACAATAAAGAAATACAAATAATCAGCCTGGATCTACCAAATCTTTTTCGCGATCAATCTTCCATTCCCTTAGAATAGTCCACACCCGAGTCGAGTTCTTAAACTTAAGGCCCAGTAATTTGCAACGCACTGTATTGCGGATTTCTTCAGCTACCACTTCCGGGGGCCGTGTTTGGTTCTTGAACAACCGGTTATTTCTTTCCTGCCAAACCAAATAGACAGCAGCTGCAATAGATAATTTACCAACCACATGACGCAATGACTTCGAATAAGCCGACTTTATCCAATCAATGATATCCAATCTGTGGTTCGACAGGTGCTGCAATCTAGCCACAGATTTGGTAAGATCCCAAACCCTAGTAGCAAAGGAACACTCAAAGAACAAATGGTCATGAGAATTATAATCCCTGTAACAAAGCGGACAACACATCATGTTCATATTCCCCCTTCTAGCCAGATCCCATGACAGAATCTTGTCTTGGGTGAGTAATCTTTCCCTCATCACCAACCATAACAGAAACGCATGCTTCGGAACACACTGAGAGAACCAAACCCCTTTAATCCAGTCAACAATAGGACCACGTAATCTAAGACAATCCCACACCTCCTTAGTAGAGAACGAGCCCAGATTCGAGCCCGCTTTCCAGAAATACTGATCCAATGTATCTGGATATAACCGCATCTGGCTGACGTGATTAAGAATCGGATAAGTATTTAACCAAGTAGATGGCCATCTCCAACCACCATCCCTATATATATCAGCCACTTTATCCTCCAAAGAGAACCCAGCATTCCTAATATCCCTGTGCGACAACATCTCAATCAACGGACCCCCTTCAAACCAAGTATCATACCAAACGGACGTATTGTTACCATTCCCCACTTTTGACCACACAAATCTACGAACAAGAGGCCTAAGTTGAAGAATTTTCCGCCAACCCCAAGAACAATTTCTAGGAACCTCTACACTCCAAAGATTCCTCCCCTTCAACCTATATTGCTTGATCCAATCCACCCAAACAGAAGGACGGTTAGAGATGATGCTCCAAATGTGATATGACATCATGGATTTATTCATATCCCTAACGCGTTTAATTCCCAGACCACCTTCATTCTTTGGCATGCAAACATCCTTCCAAGCAACCCTTGCACGCCCCTTCTTCAAAGGACCCCGAGCCCATAAGAAATCCCTCATCTTAGCCTCAATATCATGCATAATCTGGATAGGGAGTATAAACACTGAAGACCAAAACACATGAAGTGAAGCGATAACAGAGTTAATAAGTTGACACCTACCAGCAAAAGAAAGCAACTTATTCTTCCAGTCACCAATACGATTATCAACTTTTTCAATAAGAGCCCGAGAGTCCGAAGTCCTTACTCTAGACGCCACAAGGGGAACACCCAAATACCTAACCGGCAACTTACCCTCCACAAAAGGCATGATATTCAGAATACTGTTCTTGGTTTGCACAGGGACGTTACAAAAAAATATGGTACTTTTCTGGTTACTCGGGCTCAACCCATACATGGTAGCAAAATCTGTTAAAGATTTCATAATAACCTTTGCAGAGCTCAAATCCCCTCTAGCAAATAGAAACAAGTCATCTGCAAAACACAAATTGATCAAAAGAATCTTCTCACATCTATTATGGAATCTGAAAGACGAGTCCAATGAAACAGCCCTTCTCAATACCAAAGTAAGGATCTCCATAACCATAGTAAATAGATACGGGGACATCGGATCCCCCTGTCGAAGACCATGCTTCCCCCTAAAATACCCATGCAAACTACCATTCACAGAGATAGAGAACGAAACCGTGGTAACACATATCATGACCCAATTAACCATCATAGGATGAAAACCAAAACCCAATAAAGCCGTCTTCAAGAATTTCCAATCCACAGTATCATAAGCTTTCTGAATATCAACTTTAAAAGCACATCTTGGAGGCCCACTATCCAGGTGATATCTATGCATAAGCTCTTGGGTCAATAAAATATTATCAGATATTCTTCTACCCGGAATAAAAGCAGATTGATTAGAGCTAATAATATTACTCAGGCTCTCCTTCATTCTATCCGCAAGAATCTTAGTAATGCACTTAAACAGAACATTACAACAAGCAATAGGTCTATAATCCGTAATAAAAGAGGGAGTCTCAACCTTGGGGATAAGCGTAATCAGCGTATGATTCATCTCAAGAAGTAACTTGCCCTCACGAAAAAAATCCTGCACAGCGAGGCACACATCTTTACCCACAATATCCCATGATTTCTTATAAAACGTAGCTGTAAACCCATCAGGACCGGGAGCTTTATCATCACCAAAAGCAAACATGGTCCTTTTGATCTCATCCACCGTAACCTCTCGAATCATATCAACAGCCACAGCCTGATCAATCCGGACATCAAACAACTCCGGAGTTATGGGGATAATAGAAATATCCTCCTTTCCCAGAAACCCGACATAATGATCAACAAACGCCTTGGGAACCGCCTTCCCTTCATGCAGATATCCATTGCTATCAGTAATTACGTCTATCCGAGCTCTATGGTTTCTGCACTTCAGAGTGTTATGGAAATACTTAGTATTAGCATCCCCCTCAGCCAGCCAATGCACCTTCGCTTTCTGCTTCAAGAATCTTTCTTCATCAAGACTTGCCTCATTAAATGAAGCAAGAAGTTTAGACTCCTGAGAACATAACTCCAGGTTCATGGGATCATCATCAATCAAACGTTGAATCTGATTAAGTTGAGTTCGAATGGCTTCAACCTTAGAGTGAAGGTTTCCCTGCATGTATAATAAGCCCCTTAAAGGAGATTTAAGAAGTTTAAGCCTTTTAACCACTCTGAACTGGTGCACCCCACCAATATTCATACCCCAGACCTTAGCAACAATATCCTTGAATTCCGGTTTATAAGTAAGGAAATTTGCAAATCGAAATGGGGGAGGGCTACTACGTTCCACATCCGGGATTCTAAGGACACAAGGGGAATGGTCGGAGATACCATTCGGTTGAAAAATAGCTCCAGCCGTAGGATAGATATCAGTAAATCGAACATTTGCCATAACCCTATCAATCTTTTTGAAGACCCCTTTACCCTGTTTGGGCTTTTGATTCCAAGTGAATTGCATTTCAGACCTGTTAACATCAATCATCTCAATCTGGTTAATACAATCCATAAACTCTTTCATGCCAATAGTAGAACTTGACGACCCAACATATGAATCATGAGAAAATAAAGCCGAATTAAAGTCCCCCATCATAACCCAGGGCTCACCCTTGACCACCATACTATGTCTGCAAAAACTAGCCCACAACTCCCTTCTATGAACATAATAATTGGCAACGTAAACAACAGAGCAGAACAACCTCCTTTTATCAAGCTTAAAATAAATCTAAATATGCATAACCTGATCCGATTGAGCAAGAACCATAACATCCATAACGAGGGGATCCCATCCCAATATAATCCTGGACCCCTTCGAACACATATTTCCATTTGACGTCCAATCCCACCTTTTAAACACACTATTACAAACCCCGTTAGTCTATCCAATTCCACATGGGATTCCAAGATTGCACACAAACTCAACTTATTATCTCTAACAACCTGACGAACCTCCTTCTGTTTTGGGGCTCGGTTCAAACCCCTAATGTTCCAAGCAGCCATACTAACCATTGATACCTGATGTAGAAGGAGTGCTTGCCCCTTTAATAGTATTCATAGCCCTTACCGAAGTATTTTGCACAAACCTGGCCATACCACTATCCATATCAAGAACTTCATCAACATCCGAATCCGAATCCAGCTGATTAATACCATTTTCCAAATTACCCTTCATTCTATCCTCCCCAGTGCTGTTTTCAACTTCATCCACTAAGACACCAAATGGGTTAGCAGATACGACGTTATCCACAACTGGCTCCTTCAACTTCAAACTGTTTTCATTTTGCTTATCCATCTTTCTGACAGCATTTGCCCCATCTCTTTTAACCACCGGACGATATTCAAACTGCGGTTTCTTAATTTGAATTCCATTTCTCTTTGCTGTCTTTTTATTCTTCACCTCCTTGAAACCATCACTATCCACGTTTGAACTAGGTTTGATGTCCTGTTTCGCATGTAAAGGACATCCATCCTCAGTATGACCAAATACACTACAATGCCCGCATCTAGGAGGTTTCCACTCATATTCCACCGACACTTTAGCCGACCCAAAACCATCGCCCTCCAGATCAGGAATAGCAATAGTAATTTCCTCCTTAAAATCCATATCCGCTGATATTTCAACAAGAGCTCTAGCAAAACTGCTTCTTCCCCACGCATTAGTACACATCGAAGTAGTAAACGAGTCAAGCAACCTCGGAGTACCAATTTGTGAGACTAAAAGACTCAAACCAACATCCGTGTAAGCCACTAAAGGAACATCATGTAACTTTACCCAAACCGACACCGTCTTGATGTCATCCTTCTGGAGCTTTGAGGTCGGAGACCATACATTAAGAATAATCGGTTTATTTCGAATTAGCCAAGGACCACCTTCCAGAACATCCATCATACCTTTCTTGTCATTAAACTTAAAGAAGAAAAACCCATTTGCATTCATCATGGACCTCTGGAGACCATATTTTTTCCAATTCATACGGACATAATACTCTACTACATGATACGCCATCCTATCCCCTAGAAAGTACCCATACAACGTAAACTCCAGTTTATTACAAACTGCCCGAATTGAGTCCTTTGGAAGCACAACATCAAACCCCTGCTTTGTTTCAGCATTCAACATATACCTAAAATTCACTTTTGCTCCCATGTGATCCGAATTTAGGCCAAATTTTTTTGCCATCCCAGCATAGGAGTTAACAGTAGGGTCAAAAGCTCTTGCCGGGTCAACATATTCAGCTGTATGAATGTCCATAGCCGGGTCAACACTTGTAGCCGTGTCACTATTATTAGCTTTGTTAACATAACCAGCCGTGTCACCCTGCATAGCCGTGTCAACATGTATACCTATGTAACTAGCCGGGTCAACGCTTGTAGCCGGGTCAACACTTGCAGCCGTGTCAACACTTGTTGCCAGGTCAACACTTGCATCCGGGTTAACGCTTGTTGTCGGGTCAACGCTTCTTGCCAGGTCCATACTTGCAGCCGGGTCACTATAACTAGCCGCATTACAACCCTCACCCGGCTCCTTGAGCACTTCACCCGGCTCCTTCATAACCTCACCCGTCCTATTCAAACTTTTATCCATCTCTCCAATACCAGTATTATTCAACGAAACCCTAATCTGCCCAGTTTCCTTGTTCTGATTCACCTCATCAGTGGTTGCATTATTCGATCTCCTTAGAATGCTTCGCTTAACCTTTCCATCAATATTTTTAACTTTATCAGCAAGTGATCGTTTCTCCATTGTTAAAAAACTCCAGAAGATCGAAGAACAGCACCAAACCAATACCACTACCAAGTCTTAATAGGTTAATAGGATTCGTACCAAAAAGCTATACTATATTCAATAGCCGCTTTCGATTACAGACCTACTAAGCAGTAAGAGTTAGCAATGTATGATTTAGTGAAAGAAATCCCACCAAACCCTAATCGATAAACCCTATATCTTGCTAATAGTGCTCGAATAAACTGGCCAAAAACAATTGTATCTCAGGACTACTACACAAGAATAAGCGTAAATCAATTAGAGAGAATAAATCGACCTCACCAACAAACGAAAGATTGAGTTGCAACACATGCAAGATCAAGCAATCAGCATGCAAACCCTAATCGCCCAAATCGCCCATCTTCCACTATTCTATATCTCTATATGCTATATTAGTACCTTGAAAAGCATGTTAGTATAATGTAGGACGCTTTACAGCTCCTAAGAACACCTTACAACACCGTAAGAAATCTTAAAACTCCGTAATAAACCTACTGAATTCGTCCGAGTCCTTTGAACATCGTACCACAAGTTAGGACATCTTATGACTCTGTATGCCACATTAGCACCTTGAAAAGCATGTTAGTGTAATGTACGACACCTCAAAACTCCTAACAACGTCTTACAATACCGTACATAAACTTAAAACTCCATATAAACCTACTGAATTCGTGCGAGTCCTTTGAACATCGTACCACAAGTTACGACATCTTAAGACTCTGTATGCCACATTAGCACCTTGAAAATCATGTTAGTATAATGTATGACACCTCACAACTCCTAACAACATCTTACAATACCGTACGTAAACTTAAAACTCCATATAAACCTACTAAATTCTTCCGAGTCCTTTGAACATCGTACCACAAGTTAGAACATCTTACGACTCTATATGCCATATTAGCACCTTGAAAAGCATGTTAGTATAATGTAGGACGATTTACAGCTCCTAACAACACCTTACAACACCGTACGAAACCTTAAAACTCCGTAATAAACCTAATGAATTCGTCCAAGTCCTTTTAACATCGTACGACAAGTTAGGACATCTTATGACTTTGTATGTCACATTAGCACCTTGAAAAGCATGTTAGTGTAATGTACGACACCTCACAACTCCTAACAACGTCTTACAACACCGTACGTAAAGTTAAAACTCCATATAAACCTACTGAATTCGTCCGAGTCCTTCGAACATCGTACCACAAGTTAGGACATCTTATGACTCTGTATGCCACATTAGCACCTTCAAAAGCATGTTAGTGTAATGTACGACACCTCCAAACTCCTAACAACGTCTTACAATACAGTACGTAAACTTAAAACTCCATATAAACCTACTGAATTCGTCCGAGTCCTTTGAACATCGTACCACAAGTTACGACATCTTAAGACTCTGTATGCCACATTAGCACCTTGAAAAGCATGTTAGTGTAATTTACGACACCTCACAACTACTAACAACATCTACAATACCGTACGTAAAATTAAAACTACATATAAACCTACTGAATTCGTCCGAGTTCTTTGAACATCGTACGACAAGTTAAGACATCTTATGACTCTGTATGTCACATTAGCTCCTTGAAAAGCATGTTAGTGTAATGTACGACACCTCACAACTCCTAACAACGTCTTACAATACAGTACGTAAAATTAAAACTCCATATAAACCTACTGAATTCGTCCGAGTCCTTTGAACATCGTACCACAAGTTAGGACATCTTAAGACTCTGTATGCCACATTAGCACCTTGAAAAGCATGTTAGTATAATGTACGACACCTCACAACTCCTAACAACATCTTACAATACCGTACGAAAACTTAAAACTCCATATAAGCCTACTAAATTCTTCCGAGTCCTTTGAACATCGTACCACAAGTTAGAACATCTTACGACTCTATATGACATATTAGCACCTTTAAAAGCATGTTAGGACGACTCTGTATGACACTTTAGCACCTTGAATTGGCTGGTTTCGTTCGTTTCTTGTTCTTGATTCTTGATTCTTGAATCTTGATTCTTGAATCTTGATTCTTGAATCTTGTTTCTTGATCTTGGGTTGTTAGTAGTTTGTTACGGCTGATTATTAGGGTTTCCTAAACCCTAATTCGGCTGATTGTGTAAGTTCGTTTCTTATTTGATTGGTGTTCTGGATTTTCTGTTCGTGTTCTCCTGATTCATTGATAACTTCCTTTGTGTAACAATCCTGTGATTAACCTGGTTAATACGAGCATTGTTAGCAATTAGAGGTGATCAATAATCGGTTTTTTCTGGTTTGTGTTTTGATTGATAGTATTGTGTTCTGATTGCTTAGTGGGTCTGTAATCGATTGCGTCTATTGTTTATAGATTAGCTAAATTGGTACGAATCCCATTAACCTTTTAAGAACCAGTTCTTGAAATCAAGATTAGGGTCTAGTGTTGCATGCATGGCCATGTCGACGCTAGCATCTAAAGTTACTAATATTGATGGACGTGTGTCGTTCAAAAGTATTTTGCAGAAAGCGGCTGAATTGGATGTGCCACATCAGAATGTTACGAACGTGAATGTGAATGTGAAAGCGTCTGAAAATGTTATGGAGTCTGCGGAAGTGATTAGGGTTTCTGAAGTGGAGGTTGCTAGTTCTGGGGCGAATAGTTTGAATGATGGGACGAATAAGAAAGTAAATTTTAGGGTTCTTGAATCGAAAGAAAGTGCTGCTGGGGTGGATGTAATGCTATCTCGAGATTCAGTCAGAAAAGTTCAGGCCAAGCTAGGGTTCACGCTGTATGGATACTTTCTGGGTGATCGACAATCATTCCATGCTGTGAAATATTTTGCTCAATCTAACTGGAACAAGTATGGGCTGAAGAAGATTATGATGAATGCAGAAGGTTTCTTCTTTTTCCAATTTGCTGCTTATGATGGGATGATGGGTGTTATTGGAGGAGGACCTTGGATAATTCTTAACTCCCCATTATTTTTGCATGAATGGAGTCCGGATGCTAAGCTTGTCAAGCAGGATCGAAGATCAGTCCCTATGTGGGTAAAACTTCATGGGGTTCCAATTGCTGCATATACGGATGATGGGTTAAGTGAGCTGATGACTAAGATTGGGACGCCTAAAAAGTTGGACTCGTATACTAACGCAATGTGTATTAATGGATGGGGGAGGAGTAGTTATGCTAGAGCGTTAGTAGAGGTTTATGCTGATATAGGTTTTAAAAAACAGCTGAAAGTGGGCATTCCATCGTTGGAGGGAGATGATATAACGATCAAAACTATTGATGTCGAGTATGAGTGGCTTCCTCCTAGGTGTGATCATTGTAAATTGTTTGGCCATGATATGGATACATGCGAAGTATTAGTGGAGAAGAAAGGAAAGAAGAAGGAGGAGGTGATGAAGGATGATGGGTTTGTAGAAGTCACACATAAGAAATCAGCCAAGAAACCCGGGTTTAATGTTCAACAACATAAACCAAAATTTGTGTATCGTCCGGTTGCTGAAAAGCCTAAGAGTGCTGATCTAGATAAAAAAGTGGGTAAAGAGGGGGCGTCTAAGGTGGATGGGATTGTAGCAGAAAATAAGTTCAATGTTCTGATGAATCATGATGTTGATCAAGGGGGTACGTCATTGTATACTCGATTGTATACTCAATTACATGAAAACAAAGGGGCTGGTACTGACCAAGTTGATCCGAATGTTGAAGACAAGGAGGGTACGGTTGAGGCTATATTTGGTGAGGATAACATTACTACAGGGGCAAGCACTCCTGATGTGCAGGTTATCAATGATTAATTTCGCATGTTGGAATGTTAGGGGGATGAACCGTCCCTTGAAGCAGAAAGAGGTTCGTTTTATGATTAAAGACAGTAAGGTGAGTTTTTGTGCTATTTTAGAGTCTCATGTTGATGTTAGTAAGGTGGAGGGTATGTGTGCTTCTATATCGTCTGATTGGAGTTGGTGTTCTAATGCTTCTTCGTGTAGAGGTGGTCCTAAAGGTACTAGAATTATTGTGGGCTGGGATACTAGCGTGGTGGATGTGAATGTTCTTATGCAAACTGATCAAGTTATTCATTGTCAAGTTGTTCTTAAGAGGTTGAAACTGATGTTATTTTGTTCTGTGATATATGCTGATAATTATTATGTTCGTCGTAGAGATTTATGGGATTCGTTGTCTATGCATAAGGGGTTAGTTAAGGATCTTCCATGGACATTATTGGGAGATTTTAACTCGGCTCTTAATCCTGATGATCAAGTTGCTGGTCCGTCTAGTGTCTCGTTGGGAATGCAAGATTTTCGAGATTGTATTAATGGGATTGAAGTGTTTGATATTAAGGCTTCGGGGGTTAAGTACACATGGAATCAAAAGCCAAAGTCTGGTAGAGGCATTCTTAAAAAATTGGATAGAGTTATGGGGAATGTAGGGTTTGTGGATATGTTCCCGAGAGCTGCTGCGTTGTTTAAGCCTTATGGTTTATCGGATCATAGTCCTTGCATATTATCTTTGGTGGAAAAGACTAAACCAAAACCTAAGCCTTTCAAGTTTTCCAATTTTCTGACGCTTAAACCGGAATTTTTGGATATTGTGAAGGTTGGGTGGGGTTATAGTATTGGTGGGGTAGCTCAATTCAGAATCTCAAAGAGGCTAAGAGGGCTTAAAAAAGAATTTAGAGCGCTTCTATTTAAACAAGGGAATCTGCATTCTAAGGTTGCTAACCTTAGAAAAGAGCTGGAAGACATGCAACAGTTGATTGACGATTCCCCTTTTGATGTGAGTCTGAAAGAGAAGGAGTCGTTATGTATGAAGGAGTTTGTGGAAGCTAGTAGTGATGAGGAAAGTTTTCTAAAGCAAAAAGCTAAAGTTATGTGGCTGGAAAAAGGTGATGCAAACACAAAATATTTCCACAACATGCTGAAATGTAAGAATAATAAGAAGATGATTGCTTCAGTTATGAGGTCGACTGGGGAGGTCTTGGAGGGGGATGCTATGGTTAATGAATTTGTTACCTTCTATGAGTCAATTTTGGGTGGTGAGCATGCGCAGCCAAGTTTACCAGATTCAAATATTTTTTCAAGCCGATTGGATGCTAATATTTCATTAGGTATGGTGGAGCCAGTTACCAGAGAGGAGATTAAGGAGGTAATGTTTTCTATGAATGATGATAAATCTCCGGGGCCAGATGGATACACTTCTGCTTTTTTTAAAAAAGCTTGGGATGTGGTGGGAGATGAGGTTGTTCTAGCTATTCAAGATTTCTTTAATACGAATAGATTACTTCAGGAGTGGAATCATACTATTATTGCTCTTGTCCCAAAAACTCAGGTTCCAAATAGAGTGATCGATTATCGTCCTATAGCCTGCTGCAATGTTTTGTATAAATGCATTTCGAAGATTATTGCTAATCGTGTGAAGGGTGCGTTATCGTCTATTATCAGTAGTAATCAGTCAGCTTTCATCCCGGGGAGACGTATTACAGATAATATCTTGCTTACCCAGGAGCTTATGCACAATTACCATAGAAACTTGGGGCCGCCTAAGTGTGCTTTTAAAGTTGACATTCAAAAGGCATATGATACGGTTAACTGGAGTTTTATGAAGTTTTGTCTGAAGGGGTTTGGGTTTCATGATAGTATGATTACATGGATTATGGCGTGTGTATCATCTCCTTCGTTTTCTTTATGCATAAATGGGGATATTCATGGCTATTTTAAAGGGACGAGGGGGTTAAGACAGGGCGACCCATTATCTCCTTATCTCTTTACCATGGTTATGGAGGTTCTTACGTTAATGTTCAAAAATATGCCTATGGAAAGTTTTAAGTTTCATAACAAGTGTGCAGAGCTTCAGATCATAAATCTATGTTTTGCTGATGATCTGTTTATTTTTTCCAGAGGAGATGCAAGATCTGCTGCTTGTATTATGGAGGTTTTGAGGAAGTTTGCAGACTTGTCTGGCTTACATCCGAATATGCAAAAAAGCACTGTCTTTTTTTGTCATGTCCCCCCCATGTTAGGAATGGCATCCTAAATATACTTCCTTTTGAGGAGGGGAAGCTTCCGGTTAAGTATCTGGGTGTCCCATTGATTTCGTCTAGACTCAATCACCTGCAATGCAGGGAGTTGACCGACAGGATAGATAAGCGTTTATTGTCATGGGAAAATAAGTTTTTGTCTTTTGCAGGAAGGCTTCAACTTGTTCGTTCTGCTTTATCTTCTATGCACATTTTTTGGGCAGCGGCTTTTTTGATCCCTTCATATACAGCTAAAGAGATTAAAGTGAAGATTAGAAGATTTTTATGGGGTGCTAAGCAAGAGAGAAAAGTTAATGCCAAAGTTGCTTGGAAAAAAGTCTGTCTTCCAAAGTTGGAGGGTGGTCTTGGGATTCGTAGTATTTCTGACATGAATATGGCTCTTATGGGGTCCCATATTTGGAGATTACTTACTAATGTTGATTCTATGTGGGTTCGATGGGTTAGGATTCACAGGATTGGAACTCGCAACTTTTGGGATATTGCAACTCCGGCTGCTTGTTCTTGGAGTTGGCGAAATATTATGAAACTGCGTCCGTTTTTCAGACGTAAATTTTGGGTTCAGCTTGGTGATGGGAAAAATACAAATATATGGTTCGATTGTTGGGCAGACCAAAGTCCTCTTTCAGATTTGATTCCAAAACGAGCGATTCGGGATGCAAATATGAATCTTATGGACTCGGTGGACAAAGTTTATAATGATTCTGCTTGGAATTGGCCGAATGAGCTGGTTGATCAGTTTCCTTCGTTATTGAGTATCTCTATTCCGTTTCAAACAAATGGTGAGGATAAGTTGTGTTGGAGGGAGGGTTCGAAGTTAATCCATTTCTCTACTTCCAATGCTTGGGAACATATCCGTCATAAGGAGGAGAATGTAGCTTGGGCTGAGTGTGTTTGGTTCCCTCAATGCATCCCAAAACATGCATTCAACATGTGGCTTATTTGTCAAGGTAAGCTGTTAACTCAGGATAGGTTGCTCAAATGGAACCGGTTGGGAGGTACTAATATGAATATGATGTGCTGTTTATTATGCTTTCAATCTGTGGATTCGCATAAACACTTATTTTTTGAATGCTCATTTGCGTCTCGGGTTTGGGCCATGGCTCGTGCCAAGGCAAAATTAAAGCTGATTCCTCCAATTTGGTCTAATATCTTGGAAGATCTTCAAAGTAATTGCATGGGAAGTGATATTGTGATGATTATTAGTAAGTTGGTTACGGCAGCTGCTGCGTATGCTACTTGGCAGGAGAGGAATAGAAGACTCTTTAATGAACATCCAAGGCCTCCGGAAGTGGTTAGTAGTATGGTTATTCAAACAGTGAGATACAAGTTAATGACCATAAAGATAAAGTTGACGATGAGGGAGCAGCAACTTCTAGATATGTGGTTGAAGATGGATGCGGAATGAATGTTTGGTCTCTATGTTTAGCTGTGTCTAGTTTGCTGTTATGTTGATGGGTTTTGTGTGTTATAGTTCGGGTTCGGTTGTTAGTCTTGGGAAATGTCCAAGACTGAACTAGTGTGGAGTTCACCACACTACTTGTGTTTATTTGTTTATAGAATCACCAGGGTAAAATCCCTTTACCCAAAAAGCATGTTAGTATAATGTAGGACGCTTTACAGCTCCTAACAACACCTTACAACACCGTACGAAACCTTAAAACTCCGTAATAAACCTAATGAATTCGTCCAAGTCCTTTGAACATCGTACGACAAGTTAGGACATCTTAACACTTTGTATGCCACATTAGCACCTTGAAAAGCATGTTAGTGTAATGTACGACACCTCACAACTCCTAACAACATATTACAATACCGCATGTATACTTAAAACTCCATATAAACCTACTGAATTCGTCCGAGTCCTTTAAACATCATACGAAAAGTTAGGACATCTTAAGCCTCTGTATGCCACATTAGCACCTTGAAAAGCATGTTAGTGTAATGTACGACACCTCACATTTCCTAACAACATCTTACAATACCGTACGTAAACTTAAAACTCCATATAAACCTACTAAATTTGTCCGCGTCCTTTGAACATCGTACGACTAATTAGAACATCTTACGATTCTATATGCCATATTAGCATCTTGAAAAGCATGTTAGTATAATGTAGGACACTTTACAGCTCCTAACAACACCTTACAACACCGTACGAAACCTTCAAACTCCATATAAACCTACTAAATTCGTCCGAGTCCTTTGAACATCGTACCACAAGTTAGGACATCTTAAGACTCTTTATGCCACATTAGCTCCTTGAAAAGCATGTTAGTGTAATGTACGACACCTCACAACTCCTAAGAACATCTTACAATACCGTACGTAAACTAAAAACTCCATATAAACCTACTGAATTCGTCCGAGTCCTTTGAACATCGTACAACAAGTTAGAACATCTTACGACTCTATATGCTATATTAGCACCTTGAAAAGCATGTGAGTATAATGTAGGACGCTATACAGCTCTTAACAACACCTTACAACACCGTACGAAACCTTAAAACTCCGTAATAAACCTAATGAATTCGCCCAAGTCGTTTGAACATCGTACGACAAGTTAGGACATCTTAAGACTCTGTATGCAACATTTGCACCTTGAAAAGCATTTTAGTGTAATGTACGACACCTCACAACTTCTAACAACGTCTTAAAATACCGTACGTAAACTTAAAACTCCATATAAACCTACTGAATTCGTCCGAGTCCTTTGAACATCGTACCACAAGTTAGGACATCTTAAGACTCTGTATGCCACATTAGCTCCTTGAAAAGCATGTTAGTGTAATGTACGACACCTCACAACTTCTAACAACACCTTACAATACCGTATGTAAACTTAAAACTCCATATAAACCTACTGAATTCGTCCGAGTCCTTTGAACATCGTACGACAAGTTAGAACATCTTACGACTCTATATGCCTTATTAGCATCTTGAAAAGCATGTTAGTATAATGTAGGACGCTTTACAGCTCCTAACAACACCTTACAACACCGTACGAAACCTTAAAACTCCGTAATAAACCTAATGAATTCGTCCAAGTCCTTTGAACATCGTACGACAAGTTAGGACATCTTATGACTCTATATGTGACATTAGCACTTTGAAAAGCATGTTAGTGTAATGTACGACACCTCACAACTCCTAACAACGTCTTACAATACCGTACGTAAACTTAAAACTCCATATAAACCTACTGAATTCGTCCGAATCCTTTGAACATCGTACCACAAGTTAGGACATCTTAAGACTCTGTATGCCACATTAGCTCCTTGAAAAGCATGTTAGTGTAATGTACGACACCTCACAACTCCTAACAACATCTTACAATACCGTACGTAAACTTAAAACTCCATATAAACCTACTGAATTCGTCCGAGTCCTTTGAACATCGTACGACAAGTTAGAACATCTTACGACTCTATATGCTATATTAGCACCTTGAAAAGCCTGTTAGTATAATGTAGGACGCTTTACAGCTCTTAACAACACCTTACAACACCGTACGAAACCTTAAAACTCCGTAATAAATCTAATGAATTCGCCCAAGTCGTTTGAACATCGTACGACAAGTTAGGACATCTTAAGACTCTGTATGCAACATTTGCACCTTGAAAAGCATTTTAGTGTAATGTACGACACCTCACAACTTCTAACAACGTCTTAAAATACCGTACGTAAACTTAAAACCCCATATAAACCTACTGAATTTGTTTGAGTCCTTTGAACATCGTACCACAAGTTAGAACATTTTAAGACTCTGTATACCACATTAGCACCTTGAAAAGCATGTTAGTGTAATGTACGACACCTCACAACTTCTAACAACACCTTACAATACCGTATGTAAACTTAAAACTCCATATAAACCTACTGAATTCGTCCGAGTCCTTTGAACATCGTACGACAAGTTAGAACATCTTACGACTCTATATGCCTTATTAGCATCTTGAAAAGCATGTTAGTATAATGTAGGACGCTTTACAGCTCCTAACAACACCTTACAACACCGTACGAAACCTTAAAACTCCGTAATAAACCTAATGAATTCGTCCAAGTCCTTTGAACATCGTACGACAAGTTAGGACATCTTATGACTCTATATGTGACATTAGCACCTTGAAAAGCATGTTAGTGTAATGTACGACACCTCACAACTCCTAACAACGTCTTACAGTTGAGTTTATGTGCTATTTTGGAGTCTCATGTGAACATTGATAGGCTGGTGGGGATTTGTAAAGCTGTTTTTAGGAACTGGGATTGGTCGTCAAACGGGAATTTATGTAAGAAGGGGGCTCGTATTATTTTAGGATGGGATCCCTCTATTATGGATATTATGATTATAGCCCAGACAGATCAGGTTATGCATACACAAATTAATCTAAAAGTAGAGAAGAAAGTTCTGTTTTGCTCGTTTGTTTATGCTGATAATGATTATATTAAACGAAGGGATTTATGGAGTAGCTTGGGTATGCATAAAATGTTTGTTAAGGATAGACCGTGGGTGATTATGGGGGATTTTAATGCAGCATTAAACCCTGAAGACAAAGCGGTGGGGTCTTCTGCTATTAATGTGAGCATGTTGGAGTTTAGGGAATGTGTGGATAACATTGAGGTCTTAGATGTGAATAGTTCTGGCTTACAATATACTTGGACTCAAAAGCCGAAAACTGGGATTGGTACTTTAAAGAAGATTGATCGAGTTATGTGTAGTATGGAGTTTATTAATGTGTTTCCTAATGCTGGAGCTTTGTTCAAGCCTTATCGGATTTCGGATCATAGCCCGTGTATCCTTAAAATCCCTTGTCTTAAAAGAAAGAAACCGACCAGTTTTAAATTCGCAAACTTTCTTACTTACAAACCGGAGTTTCTTGATGTTGTGAGGGATGGTTGGAAATGTAATATACAGGGGGTTCTACAATTTCAAGTTGCTAAGAAGTTGAAGTTGCTTAAATCTCCTTTAAGATCTTTATTTCACAGACAAGGTAACCTGCACAATAATGTCATCAGGATTAGAAGTGAACTTGACTTGCTCCAAACTAGTATTGATCGTGATCCTGCTGATTTGTCGATTCGAGAGAAAGAGGCTGATTGTATTAGAAGATTTGAAGTTGCTAGTCTTGATGAGGAGAGATTTCTAAAACAAAAGGCTAAAGTTAAATGGTTGGCTGTTGGTGATGCTAATACAAAGTTTTTTCATATGTCTTTAAAATGCAGGAACCATCGGAACCGGATTGATGTGATTAGGGACTCGAATGGTGTCATGCATGAGGGTGGTAATGTTCCCATAGCGTTTGTTAAGCATTATGAGGCGTTCCTAGGTGTTGCAGGGGCTACGAGTGCTGATCCATCTCCTGATTTGTTTACGCATCAGCTTGATAATGATTGTGCTATGGATATGGTTCGGGTTGTAACGAGGGAGGAGATTAAAAGTGCTATGTTTTCCATTGGTGATGATAAGGCTCCTGGCCCTGATGGATACACAGCGGCGTTCTATAAGAAAGCTTGGTCTATTGTGGGTGATGATTTGTGTGCTGCGGTCCAAGAATTTTTTTCTTCAGGTCAGTTACTTACTGAGCTAAATCACACGATTATAGCTCTTGTTCCTAAAGTTGATGTGCCTCAGTATGTTACGGAGTTTAGACCTATTGCATGTTGCAATGTATTTTATAAGTGCATTAGTAAAATAATTGCGGACAGGATAAAAATCGGGTTGAAATATATTGTGAGCATAAACCAATCAGCGTTTGTTCCGGGGAGGAAAATCTCTGATAATATCTTGCTTACTCAAGAGTTAATGCATAATTATCATCGCGATGAAGGGCCTCCTAGGTGTGCGTTCAAAGTAGACATTCAGAAAGCATATGATACGGTTGATTGGGGTTTTTTGAGGAAGGTGCTGATAGGTTTTGGGTTTCACCATAAAATGGTCCAGTGGATAATGGTTTGTGTTTCTTCAGTTTCGCTGTCTGTGTGTGTGAATGGGGACCTTCACGGGTATTTTAAAGCTAGGAGAGGGCTGAGGCAAGGTGACCCCATTTCCCCTTACCTCTTTACGTTAGTTATGGAGGTTTTGACTCTAGTGCTGCATAAGGAAGTGGGGGCCAGCCGTTTGTTTAGATTCCACAGTAAATGTGAGGAGCAAAAAATCGTTAATTTGTGCTTCGCGGATGATTTGTTTCTGTTTGCTAGGGGGGATTGCAACTCGGTTAGATGCATTATGAAATCTCTTCAACTGTTCACTAATTTATCTGGGTTGATTCCGAGTATGCAGAAGAGTACGGCTTTTTTCTGTCATGTCCCTTCTCATGTTAAAGCTGCTATTCTTGATGTCCTTCCGTTTGAGGAAGGTACCCTTCCGGTCAAATATCTTGGGGTTCCATTGATATCTACTAGACTCAATTATAATGATTGTAAGGTCTTGGTTGATCGGATGGAAAAACGTATTACTTGTTGGAGGAATAAATATTTGTCTTTTGCGGGGAGATTACAGCTTATTATTTCAGTTCTATCATCTATGCATGTTTATTGGTCTTCGGTCTTCATTCTCCCAAGTCGTATTATTGAAGAATTAGAAGCCAAGATGAGAGGTTTTCTGTGGTGCCAGGGGCTGATGCATAAAGGCAAGGCGAAGGTCTCTTGGGAGGCTATTTGTGTCCCCAAATCTGAAGGGGGTTTGGGTATACGTCGGATAGGGGACATGAACAAAGCTCTTATGGCTTCCCATATATGGAGTATTATTAGTAACAGGGAGTCTCTATGGGTTGCTTGGGTGCATTCTTACCGGCTTAGGGGGAAGTCGTTTTGGGTGTATTGCTTACCTAGTAGATGTTGTTGGAGTTTCAAGAAGATGGTCAGTCTTAGATCGATTATTCGTAACCATGTGTGGTCTAAAGTTGGTAATGGACAGGATACGTTAGTATGGCTGGATAAGTGGTGTGATGTGGGTCCTTTATGCAAGTTTATTTCTCCTCGTGTCATTAGCGGTGCTGGTTTTACTATGGAGGCTAAACTGGTGGATGTGATACACAATAATAATTGGAGATGGCCATTGGAGTGGGCTGATCGTTTTCCTGCTTTGTCTGAGATAACTCTTCCGATTTTGAACAATGAACGTGATGAATTATTATGGAAGTCGGGTCATGAGCTCAAGCCTTTTTTGACAGCTGAAGTGTGGCATTCTTTAAGGCTCTCAAGACCTGAAGTTAGTTGGTGTAAGGTGGTCTGGTTTCCCCAGTGTATTCCTAGACACGCGTTTATGTTATGGTTAATCATGAGGCGGAAGCTTTTGACTCAAGATAAGATCATCAAATGGGGATCTAGTAGACGTAATATGGATATGATGTGTTGTCTTTTTTGTTATTCCAATTATGATTCACACGATCACTTGTTCTTTGGGTGTAGATACTCAACACAAGTTTGGAGTAAGATTAAGAGTAAGGCTGACATGGGCAATATACCTCCGTCTATCACTGATATTGTTGCGTCTTTAGAGACTAATGCAAAGTCTAAAACGTTACGGAATGTTGTTAGGCGGCTGGTCGTTGCGGCGGGTTCATATTTTATTTGGCAAGAAAGGAACAACCGTATGTTTGCAAATCATGCGAGACCCCCGGATGCCCTAGTGAAGGTGATACTGGATTCTGTTCGCTGTAGGCTTATGGGGCTGAATGTGGGTAGGAGAGCTGATGCGGTTCGGGTTCTTGGTGGTTGGGGTATTGAGGCAAGCCGAAATTTTGATGATGGAGGTTAAAAATGACTTAATTGTGTGTCTGTGCTAGTGATGTGGCTAGTTGGTTTGGTGAATGTTATTTGGGTAGTTAGTTTGTTTTGGTTTCTTGGTGTGTTTTTGTCTGTCTTGTTTACATTCACAGGGTATGTCCTGTGTTTGAACTAGTGTGGTACTCTGCTGCACTACTTGTATTTTTCAGTTGGTTGTTAATATATATTCACCGGGGTAACCCTTTACCCAAAAAAAAAAACAACGTCTTACAATACCGTACGTAAACTTAAAACTCCATATAAACCTACTGAATTCGTCCGAGTCCTTTGAACATCGTACCACAAGTTAGGACATCTTAAGACTCTGTATGCCACATTAGCTCCTTGAAAAGCATGTTAGTGTAATGTACGACACCTCACAACTCCTAACAACATCTTACAATACCGTACGTAAACTTAAAACTCCATATAAACCTACTGAATTCGTCCGAGTCCTTTGAACATCGTACGACAAGTTAGAACATCTTACGACTCTATATGCTATATTAGCACCTTGAAAAGCATGTGAGTATAATGTAGGATGCTATACAGCTCTTAACAACACCTTACAACACCGTACGAAACCTTAAAACTCCGTAATAAACCTAATGAATTCGCCCAAGTCGTTTGAACATCGTACGACAAGTTAGGACATCTTAAGACTCTGTATGCAACATTTGCACCTTGAAAAGCATTTTAGTGTAATGTACGACACCTCACAACTTCTAACAACGTCTTAAAATACCGTACGTAAACTTAAAACTCCATATAAACCTACTGAATTCGTTTGAGTCCTTTGAACATCGTACCACAAGTTAGGACATCTTAAGACTCTGTATGCCACATTAGCTCCTTGAAAAGCATGTTAGTGTAATGTACGACACCTCACAACTCCTAACAACATCTTACAATACCGTACGTAAACTTAAAACTCCATATAAACCTACTGAATTCGTCCGAGTCCTTTGAACATCGTACGACAAGTTAGAACATCTTACGACTCTATATGCCTTATTAGCATCTTGAAAAGCATGTTAGTATAACGTAGGACGCTTTACAGCTCCTAACAACACCTTACAACACCGTACGAAACCTTAAAACTCCGTAATAAACCTAATGAATTCGTCCAAGTCCTTTGAACATCGTACGACAAGTTAGGACATCTTATGACTCTATATGTGACATTAGTACCTTGAAAAGCATGTTAGTGTAATGTACGACACCTCACAACTCCTAACAACGTCTTACAATACCGTACGTAAACTTAAAACTCCATATAAACCTACTGAATTCGTCCGAGTCCTTTGAACATCGTACCACAAGTTAGGACATCTTAAGACTCTGTATGCCACATTAGCTCCTTGAAAAGCATGTTAGTGTAATGTACGACACCTCACAACTCCTAACAACATCTTACAATACCGTACGTAAACTTAAAACTCCATATAAACCTACTGAATTCGTCCGAGTCCTTTGAACATCGTACGACAAGTTAGAACATCTTACGACTCTATATGCTATATTAGCACCTTGAAAAGCATGTGAGTATAATGTAGGACGCTATACAGCTCTTAACAACACCTTACAACACCGTACGAAACCTTAAAACTCCGTAATAAACCTAATGAATTCGCCCAAGTCGTTTGAACATCGTACGACAAGTTAGGACATCTTAAGACTCTGTATGCAACATTTGCACCTTGAAAAGCATTTTAGTGTAATGTACGACACCTCACAACTTCTAACAACGTCTTAAAATACCGTACGTAAACTTAAAACTCCATATAAACCTACTGAATTCGTTTGAGTCCTTTGAACATCGTACCACAAGTTAGAACATTTTAAGACTCTGTATACCACATTAGCACCTTGAAAAGCATGTTAGTGTAATGTACGACACCTCACAACTTCTAACAACACCTTACAATACCGTATGTAAACTTAAAACTCCATATAAAACTACTGAATTCGTCCGAGTCCTTTAAACATCGTACGACAAGTTAGAACATCTTACGACTCTATATGCCATATTAGCACCTTGAAAAGCATGTTAGTATAATGTAAGACGCTTTACAGCTCCTAACAACACCTTACAACACCGTACGAAACCTTAAAACTCCGTAATAAACCTAATGAATTCGTCCAAGTCCTTTGAACATCGTACGACAAGTTAGGACATCTTAACACTTTGTATGCCACATTAGCACCTTGAAAAGCATGTTAGTGTAATGTACGACACCTCACAACTCCTAACAACATATTACAATACTGTACGTAAACTTAAAACTCCAAATAAACCTACTGAATTCGTCCGAGTCCTTTGAACATCGTACGAAAAGTTAGGACATCTTAAGACTCTGTATGCCACATTAGCACCTTGAAAAGCATGTTAGTTTAATGTACGACACCTCACATTTCCTAACAACATCTTACAATACCGTACGTAAACTTAAAACTCCATATAAACCTACTAAATTTGTCCGCGTCCTTTGAACATCGTACGACTAGTTAGAACATCTTACGATTCTATATGCCATATTAGCATCTTGAAAAGCATGTTAGTATAATGTAGGACACTTTACAGCTCCTAACAACACCTTACAACACTGTACGAAACCTTAAAACTCCATATAAACCTACTGAATTCGTCCGAGTCCTTTGAACATCGTACCACAAGTTAGGACATCTTAAGACTCTGTATGCCACATTAGCTCCTTGAAAAGCATGTTAGTGTAATGTACCACACCTCACAACTCCTAAGAACATCTTACAATACCGTACGTAAATTTAAAACTCCATATAAACCTACTGAATTCGTCCGAGTCCTTTGAACATCGTACGACAAGTTAGAACATCTTACGACTCTATATGCTATATTAGCACCTTGAAAAGCATGTGAGTATAATGTAGGACGCTATACAGCTCCTAACAACAGCTTACAACACCGTACGAAACCATAAAACTCCGTAACAAACCTAATGAATTCGCCCAAGTCGTTTGAACATCGTACGACAAGTTAGGACATCTTAAGACTCTGTATGCAACATTTGCACCTTGAAAAACATTTTAGTGTAATGTACGACACCTCACAACTTCTAACAACGTCTTAAAATATCGTACGTAAACTTAAAACTCCATATAAACCTACTGAATTCGTTTGAGTCCTTTGAACATCGTACCACAAGTTAGAACATTTTAAGACTCTGTATACCACATTAGCACCTTGAAAAGCATGTTAGTATGAAGAACATAGTACTTGACAGTAATGGCGATTTGGGCGATTTGGGCGATCTAGGGTTTCTGGTTTCTTGTCATTTTTTGTTCGTGCTCAATTCCTGGGTCCTTGATCCCTCCTTTGTGTAACAATCCTGTGATTGTCTAACCGCAATACGAGCATTGTTAGCAATTAGAGGTTATCGAGGTTTAGGGTTGCGCATTGTTTTCTGTTTTATTCTTGATTCCAAAGGTTGTGTTCTGATTGCTTACTGGGTCTGTAATTGATTGCGTCTATTGATATAGATTAGCTTAATTGATACGAATCCCAATAACCTTTCAAGAAGCAGCCTCAGTGAATAAAGATTAGGGTTTGTTGGGTCTGCATGCATGGCTACCTCTTCGTTAGCGTCCAAGATTACAAACATTGATGGTCATGTTGCTGTGAAAAGGATCCTGAAGAAGAATAGTAACCATGAGATGGATAGTCTGAATAATGTATCTGATGGGTTACCACCTGTGTCAGATGCGACTGAAAACCCTACTAGGGTTTTTGGGGGTGAAGAACTGGATGGTAATAAACCTGAACGAAAGAAGGAGGCTGATGCAAGTGGACAATCGTTCAAGGATTTACTCATGCAAGAAAAGAAGGTTAACTTCAGGTTTGTTGATTCTACGTCCAATACAGATGGTGTAGACGTCATGTTGACATGTGAATCAGTAAGAAAAGTTCAGGCCAAACTAGGATTTACATTGTATGGGTACTTCTTGGGGGATCGACAATCGTTTCATGCTGTGAAAGCGTTTGCTCATAATAGTTGGAAAAAGTTTGGACTGAAGAAGGTTATGATGAATGCTGATGGATATTTTTTCTTTCAGTTTGATAATTTTGATGGGATGATAGGAGCTGTTAAAGGAGGTCCATGGATGGTTATGAGTGCTCCACTTATGCTGCATGAATGGGCACCAGACACAAAGCTGGTTAAGAAAGAGTGCAAGTCGCTACCTGTGTGGGTTAAAATTCATGGGGTTCCGTTAGCTGCTTACACTGATGATGGACTGAGTGCTTTAATGTCGAAGGTTGGAACACCAAAACAGCTGGACTCATATACTACAACGATGTGCTTGAATGGATGGGGTAGAAGTAGTTATGCTAGGGCATGTGTGGAGATATCAGCAGACATGGATTTTAAACAGCATCTGAATGTGGGTATCCCATCGTTGGATGGCAAAAAGGTTACAATTAAAAAGGTAGAGGTGGAGTATGAGTGGGCTCCCTATAGATGCTCTCGCTGTAGGGTTTATGGTCATGAAGTGGATGCTTGTGTGATTATGAATGAAAAGAAAGCAGTGTTGAAGAAGAAAGAAGTGATCATTGATGAGGAGGGTTTTGTGGAGGTATCTCATAAAAAGGCTGCAAAAAAATCTGGGTTTAACGTGCAACAACATCGGCAGAAATTTGAATATAGGCCAGTTCATGGTAAACCTAAGACTGGTGACAATCCTAAGCATGCTGAAAAAGAAAAAATGGGTGAGGTGAATGCATCTACCTCAACAAATCCTTTCAATGTGTTGAGGGATGAGGAAGGGAGTAATGAACAACTTGAGGATGTTGATGGGCATGATGAGGAGGCTGCAGAATATGATGCAACTTATAATGCATTATTTGGTGGAGAGTTTACAGGGGCAAGCACTCCTGAGACACTGGTTACCAATGGTTAAGCTCGCATGCTGGAATATCAGGGGGTTGAACCGTCCCTTAAAACAAAAAGAGGTTCGATTCTTGCTTAAGGATAATCAAATTAACTTATGTGCCATTTTGGAATCTCATGTGGATGTTAGTAAGGTGGAGATTATGTGTTCTAATATTTCTAATATGTGGAGTTGGTGTTCTAATGCAAGCTCCTGTGTGGGTGGAGTTAAAGGTACTAGAATCATTCTGGGGTGGGATACTAATGCTGTGGATGTTAATGTGTTAATGCATAGCGACCAGGTCATTCACTGTCAAATCATGCATAAGTCTTCAAAGCGTATGCTATATGGGTCGTTTGTGTATGCAGATAATTACTATGTGGCTAGAAGGAGGCTATGGGGATCGTTAACTATTCACAAGGGTCTGGTTAAAGATCATCCTTGGGCCATTTTAGGTGATTTCAACTCATCGCTTCATCTGGATGATCAACTGGCTGGGTCATCTAAAATCTCTTTAGGTATGAAAGAATTTCGTGACTGTGTTAATGAGATTGAGGTTTTTGATATTAATGCTACTGGTGTGAAGTTTACTTGGACTCAAAAACCTAAGTCTGGGATTGGTATTTTCAAGAAGCTGGATCGTGTTATGGGCAATGCTGGGTTGATTGATATGTTCCCTAATGCTACTGCAATGTTTAAGCCATATGGGCTATCGGACCACAGCCCATGCATCCTAGTGTTGCAGGAAAAGAGTAAACATAAGCCGCAGCCTTTTAAATTCTCGAACCTTTTAACAACTAAACCAGAGTTTCTGGTAATTGTGAAGAATGGGTGGGAGTGTAATATTAGTGGTGTTGCCCAGTTCAGAATTGCAAGGAGGCTCAAAGATCTTAAAAAACATTTTCGTGCTCTAATGTTCAAGCATGGTAATGTTCATGAGAAGGTGGAGAAGTTAAGAAGCAAGTTGGAGGATATCCAACTGTGTATGGATGGGGACCCTTTTGATTTGTCAATAAGGGATATGGAAGCCAATTGTATCAAGGAGTTTGTGCAGGCAAGTGCAGATGAAGAGAGTTTTGTTAAGCAAAGGGCAAAGGTGACTTGGTTAGCGGAAGGAGATGCTAATACTAAGTACTTCCATAATGTGCTTAAATGCAAGAATAACAGAAAGATGATACACTCGGTAATGAGTTCGGATGGAAGGGATCTTGTAGGGGATTTAATGATCAATGAATTTGTAACTTTTTACCGGAGTTTCCTGGGTGGTGATCATGATCAGCCGATATTTCCATCGACTGAGCTATTTTCTACAAGGCTGGATAGTAATATAGCTGCTGGTATGATTGAGCAGGTCACTGGAGAGGAAATTAAAAGAGTTATCTTCTCTATGAATGATGACAAAGCGCCGGGTCCTGATGGCTATACATCAGCATTTTTTAAAAGAGCATGGGATATTGTGGGAGATGAGGTTATTTTGGCTGTTCAAGATTTCTTTATCACGGGTAGACTTCTGCAGGAATGGAACCATACCCTAATTGTCTTGATTCCAAAAATTCAGATTCCTAGCCGGGTGACAGATTATAGGCCTATAGCTTGCTGCAATGTTTTGTATAAGTGTATATCGAAGATTATTGCTAATCGAATGAAACCGTTTTTATCATCCATTATTAGTATTAATCAATCAGCTTTCATCCCTGGAAGGCGAATTGCAGACAATATCCTTTTGACGCAGGAACTTATGCACAACTATCATAGGAATGTAGGCCCTCCAAAGTGTGCATTTAAGGTTGATATCCAGAAAGCCTACGACACGGTTAACTGGAAATTTATGGAATTTTGTTTGAAGGGGTTTGGATTTCATAGCAAGATGATTAAATGGATTATGGCTTGTGTTACTACCACGTCCTACTCCATTTGTATAAATGGAGATGTGCATGGCTACTTCAAAGGGTCTAGAGGTCTTAGACAAGGAGATCCACTATCTCCTTATCTATTTACGATGGTTATGGAAGTTTTAACGTTGTTATTCAGGCAAATGCCTGTGGATAGGTTCAAGTTTCATCCGAAGTGTGAAGAGCAGTGTATTGTTAATCTATGCTTCGCAGATGATCTCTTCATTTTTTCTAGAGGTGATGCGAGTTCTGCTTCATGTATTTTGGAGGTGTTAAAGAGATTTGCAGATCTTTCTGGGCTATTCCCTAGTAACCAGAAAAGCACGGTTTATTTCTGTCATGTTCCACCACATGTTAAGAATGGCATTTTAAGCATCCTTCCATTTGAAGAAGGGAAATTTCCGGTGAAGTACTTAGGGGTTCCATTGATATCGTCCAGGCTTAACAGCAGTCATTGCAGAGAGTTAATTAATAGGCTGGAAAATCGAATAATTTGCTGGAATAATAAGTTTCTGTCTTTTGCAGGAAGATTGCAGCTAACTCGGTCTGTGTTATCTTCAATGCATATTTTCTGGGCTACTGCTTTCATGCTTCCAGCTTCCACGGCTAAGGAGATTGAATCTATACTGAAAAGGTTCTTATGGGGAGCAAAGGAGGATAAGAAATGTACATTTAAAGTTTCTTGGAAAAAAGTGTGTCTTCCAAAAATGGAGGGTGGTCTAGGGGTTCGTAGAGTTTCTGACATGAATATGGCTTTAATGGGGGCTCATATTTGGAGGATTTTATCTGATGCAGACTCATTGTGGGTCAAATGGATATGGACTCACAGAATTGGTTCAAGAAACTTTTGGAACTTGAAAAAGCCGGAGAAATGTTCGTGGAGCTGGAGAAATATTTTGAGCTTGCGTGAGGTGTATAAAGGCAAATTTTGGGTTCAAATTGGTGATGGGAGAAACACGAATATATGGTATGATTACTGGGCTGATCAGAGTCCCCTTGCTAGTTTTATCAATACTAGAGCTATTAGAGATGCAAATATGTCTCTTATGGATTCGGTCGATAAAGTTTATGTGGGTTCATCGTTTAATTGGCCTGAAGATCTTGTAAGAAGTTACCCGTCCTTGATGAGTATCTCTATCCCATTTACTGCAAATGATATGGATGTAGTGCAATGGAGAGAGGGTAATGTGCTTTCTGAATTTTCAACATCATTAGCATGGGAGGCTCTTAGAGTTAAGGAGGAGAAGGTGGCGTGGGCAGAAAGTGTTTGGTTTCCTCAATGCATTCCAAAGCATGCGTTTAACATGTGGCTTATCTGTCATGGTAAGTTGATGACTCAAGATAGACTGCGAAGGTGGAACCAATTAGGGGGACGTAATATGAACATGATGTGCTGCGGCTTATGTTTGCATGATGTAGACTCTCATAAACACTTATTTTTTGAATGCTCTTATGCTTCACGGGTATGGAGGTTGGTGCGTAGTAAAGCAAACATGGCTATTGTGCCTCCGGTTTGGTCGAATATCATGCAGCATCTTCAAAGGGTTTGTAAAGGTAAGGATATTGGTTCTATAGTTGCTCGGCTGGTCATAGCGGCTACGGCTTATTATATCTGGCAGGAAAGAAATAGAAGACTGTTTAATGAAAATCCAAGACCTCCAGAGGAGTTAGGCAAAGCAATCATCAATACAGTTAGATGCAAAGTGATGAGCGTGCGGGTCAAGAATGTGGATCGGATGGGTCATATGTTAGAGACATAGAAGCATATGGACTATGGTGACTAATGTTTAAATGTGTTTTTTCATTGATACATTGTCTAGTATTAGCTAGAAGGTAGTGGTGTGATGGGAGTAGTTGTGGTTTTTGTTTTAGTCTTGTACATTGATATACAGTCTTGGGCATGTCCAAGACTGAACTAGTGTGGACTCACTGCACTACTTGTGTTTATTTTTAATAGAATCACCAGGGTAAAACCCTTTACCCAAAAAAAAAAGCATGTTAGTGTAATGTACGACACCTCACAACTCCTAACAACACCTTACAATAGCGTATGTAAACTTAAAACTCCATATAAACCTACTGAATTCGTCCGAGTCCTTTGAACATCGTACGACAAGTTAGAACATCTTACGACTCTATATGCCATATTAGCATCTTGAAAAGCATATTAGTATAACGTAGGACGCTTTACAGCTCCTAACAACACCTTACAACACCGTACGAAACCTTAAAACTCCGTAATAAACCTAATGAATTCGTCCAAGTCCTTTGAACATCGTACGACAAGTTAGGACATCTTATGACTATATATGTGACATTGGCACCTTGAAAAGCATGTTAGAGTAATGTACGACACCTCACAACTCCTAACAACGTCTTACAATACCGTACGTAAACTTAAAACTCCATATAAACCTACTGAATTCGTCCGAGTCCTTTGAACATCGTACCACAAGTTAGGACATCTTAAGACTCTGTATGCCACATTAGCTCCTTGAAAAGCATGTTAGTGTAATGTACGACACCTCACAACTCCTAACAACATCTTACAATACCGTACGTAAACTTAAAACTCCATATAAACCTACTGAATTCGTCCGAGTCCTCTGAACATCGGACGACAAGTTAGAACATCTTACGACTCTATATGCTATATTAGCACCTTGAACATCCGATGTTCATATAGAGTCGTAAGATGTTCTAACTTGTGGTACGATGTTCAAAGGACTTGGACGAATTTAGTAGGGTTATATGGAGTTTTAATTTTACGTACGGTATTGTAAGATGTTGTTAGGAGTTGTGAGGTGTCGTACATTACACTAACATGCTTTTGAAGGTGCTAATGTGGCATACAGAGTCTTAAGATGTCCTAACTTGTGGTACGATGTTCAAAGGATTCAGACGAATTCAGTAGGTTTATATGGAGTTTAAATTTTACGTACGGTATTGTAAGACATTGTTAGGAGTTATGAGATGTCGTTCATTACACTAACATGCTTTTCAAGGTGCTAATGTGACAAACAGAGTCATAAGATGTCCTAACTTGTAGTACGATGTTTAAAGGACTCGGCGAATTCAGTAGGTTTATATGGAGTTTTAATTTTACGTACGGTATTTTAAGTAGTTGTTAGGAGTTGTGAGGTGTCGTACATTACACTAACATGCTTTTCAAGGTGCTAATGTGGCATACAGAGTCTTAAGATGTCCTAACTTGTCGTACGATGTTCAAAGGACTCGGACGAATTCAGTAGGTTTATATGGAGTTTTAAGTTTACGTACGGTATTGTAAGATGTTGTTAGGAGCTGTAAAGCGTCCTACATTATACTAACATGTTTTTCAAGGTGCTAATATGGCATACAGAGTCGTAAGATGTTCTAACTTGTGGTACGATGTTCAAAAGACTCGGACGAATTCAGTAGGTTTATATGGAGTTTTAAGTTTATATACGGTATTGTAAGATGTTGTTAGGAGTTGTGAGGTGTCGTACATTACATTAACATGCTCTTCAAGGTGCTAATTTGGCATACAGAGTCTTAAGATGTCCTAACTTGTCGTACGATGTTCAAAGGACTCGGACGAATTCACTAGGTTTATTACGAAGTTTTAAGGTTTCGTACGGTGTTGTAAGGTGTTAGGAGCTGTAAAGCGTCCTACAATATACTAACATGCTTTTCAAGGTGATAATATGGCATATAGAGTCGTAAGATGTTCTAACTTGTGGTACGATGTTCAAAGGACTCGGACGAATTCAGTAGGGTTATATGGAGTTTTAATTTTACGTACGGTATTGTAAGACGTTGTTAGGAGTTGTGAGGTGTCGTACATTACACTAACATGCTTTTGAAGGTGCTAATGTGGCATACAGAGTCTTAAGATGTCCTAACTTGTCGTACGATGTTCAAAGGACTCGGACGAATTCAGTAGGTTTATAGGGAGTTTTAAGTTTACGTACGGTATTGTAAGATGTTGTTAGGATCTGTAAAGCGTCCTACATTATACGAACATGCTTTTTAAGGTGTTAATATGGCATATAGAGTCGTAAGATGTTCTAACTTGTGGTACGATGTTCAAAGGACTCGGACGAATTCAGTAGGGTTATATGGAGTTTTAATTTTACGTACGGTATTGTAAGATGTTGTTAGGAGTTGTGAGGTGTCGTATATTACACTAACATGCTTTTGAAGGTGCTAATGTGGCATACAGAGTCTTAAGATGTGCTAACTTGTCGTACGATGTTCAAAGGACTCGGACGAATTCAGTAGGTTTATATGGAGTTTTAAGTTTACGTACGGTATTGTAAGATGTTGTTAGGAGCTGTAAAGCGTCCTACATTATACGAACATACTTTTCAAGGTGTTAATATGGCATATAGAGTCGTAAGATGTTCTAACTTGTGGTACGATGTTCAAAGGACTTGGACGAATTCAGTAGGGTTATATGGAGTTTTAATTTTACGTACGGTATTGTAAGATGTTGTTAGGAGTTATGAGGTGTTGTACATTACACTAACATGCTTTTGAAGGTACTAATGTGGCATACAGAGTCTTAAGATGTCCTAACTTGTGGTACGATGTTCAAAGGACTCAGACGAGTTCAGTAGGTTTATATGGAGTTTTAATTTTACGTACGGTATTGTAAGACATTGTTAGGAGTTATGAGGTGTCGTACATTACACTAACATGCTTTTTAAGGTGCTAATGTGACTTACAGAGTCATAAGATGTCCTAACTTGTCGTACGATGTTCAAAGGACTCGGACGAATTCAGTAGGGTTATATGGAGTTTTAATTTTACGTACGGTATTGTAAGATGTTGTTAGGAGTTGTGAGGTGTCGTACATTACACTAACATGCTTTTGAAGGTGCTAATGTGGCATACAGAGTCTTAAGATGTCCTAACTTGTGGTACGATGTTCAAAGGACTCGGACGAATTCAGTAGGTTTATATGGAGTTTTAATTTTACGTACGGTATTGTAAGACATTGTTAGGAGTTATGAGGTGTCGTACATTACACTAACATGCTTTTTAAGGTGCTAATGTGACTTACAGAGTCATAAGATGTCCTAACTTGTCGTACGATGTTCAAAGGACTCGGACGAATTCAGTAGGGTTATATGGAGTTTTAATTTTACGTACGGTATTGTAAGATGTTGTTAGGAGTTGTGAGGTGTCGTACATTACACTAACATGCTTTTGAAGGTGCTAATGTGGCATACAGAGTCTTAAGATGTCCTAACTTGTGGTACGATGTTCAAAGGACTCGGACGAATTCAGTAGGGTTATATGGAGTTTTAATTTTACGTACGGTATTGTAAGATGTTGTTAGGAGTTGTGAGGTGTCGTACATTACACTAACATGCTTTTAAAGGTGCTAATGTGGCATACAGAGTCTTAAGATGTCCTAACTTGTCGTACGTTGTTCAAAGGATTCGGACGAATTCAGTAGGTTTATATGGAGTTTTATGTTTACGTACTGTATTGTAAGATGTTGTTAGGAGCTGTAAAGCGTCCTACATTATACGAACATACTTTTGAAGGTGTTAATATGGCATATAGAGTCGTAAGATGTTTTAACTTGTGGTACGATGTTCAAAGGACTCGGACGAATTCAGTAGGGTTATATGGAGTTTTAATTTTACGTACGGTATTGTAAGATGTTGTTAGGAGTTGTGAGGTGTCGTATATTACACTAACATGCTTTTGAAGGTGCTAATGTGGCATACAGAGTCTTAAGATGTCCTAACTTGTCGTACGATGTTCAAAGGACTCGGACGAATTCAGTAGGTTTATATGGAGTTTTAAGTTTACGTACGGTATTGTAAGATGTTTTTAGGAGCTGTAAAGCGTCCTACATTATACGAACATGCTTTTCAAGGTGTTAATATGGCATATAGAGTCGTAAGATTTTCTAACTTGTGGTACGATGTTCAAAGGACTCGGACGAATTCAGTAGGGTTATATGGAGTTTTAATTTTACGTACGGTATTGTATGATGTTGTTAGGAGTTGTGAGGTGTCGTACATTACACTAACATGCTTTTGAAGGTGCTAATGTGGCATACAGAGTCTTAAGATGTCCTAACTTGTGGTACGATGTTTAAAGGACTCAGACGAATTCAGTAGGTTTATATGGAGTTTAAAGTTTACGTACAGTATTGTAAGATGTTGTTAGGAGCTGTAAAACGTCCTACATTATACGAACATGCTTTTCAAGGTGCTAATATGGCATATAGAGTCGTAAGATGTTCTAACTTGTGGTATGATGTTCAAAGGACTTGGACGAATTCTGTAGGTTTATATGGAGTTTTAAGTTTACGTACGGTATTGTAAGACGTTGTTAGGAGTTGTGAGGTGTCGTACATTACACTAAAATGCTTTTCAAGGTGCTAATGTGGCATACAGAGTCTTAAGATGTCCAAACTTGTCGTACGATGTTCAAAGGACTCGGACGAATTCATTAGGTTTATTACGAAGTTTTAAGATTTCTTACGGTGTTGTAAGGTGTTATTAGGAGCTGTAAAGCGTCCTACATTATACTAACATGCTTTTCAAGGTGCTAATATGGCATATAGAGTCGTAAGATGTTCTAACTTGTGGTACGATTTTCAAAGGACTCGGATGAATTCAGTAGGTTTATATGGAGTTTTAAGTTTTCGTACGGTATTGTAAGATGTTGTTAGGAGTTGTGAGGTATCGTACATTACACTAACATGCTTTTCAAGGTGCTAATGTGGCATACAGAGTCTTAAGGTCCTAACTTGTGGTACGATGTTCAAAGGACTCGGACGAATTCAGTAGGTTTATATGGAGTTTTAATTTTACGTACGGTATTGTAAGACATTGTTAGGAGTTATGAGGTGTCGTACATTACACTAACATGCTTTTTAAGGTGCTAATGTGACTTACAGAGTCATAAGATGTCCTAACTTGTCGTACGATGTTCAAAGGACTCGGACGAATTCAATAGGGTTATATGGAGTTTTAATTTTACGTACGGTATTGTAAGATGTTGTTAGGAGTTGTGAGGTGTCGTACATTACACTAACATGCTTTTGAAGGTGCTAATGTGGCATATAGAGTCTTAAGATGTCCTAACTTGTGGTACGATGTTCAAAGGACTCGGACGAATTCAGTAGGTTTATATGGAGTTTAAAGTTTACGTACAGTATTGTAAGATGTTGTTAGGAGCTGTAAAACGTCCTACATTATACGAACATGCTTTTTCAAGGTGCTAATATGGCATATAGAGTCGTAAGATGTTCTAACTTGTGGTACGATGTTCAAAGGACTTGGACGAATTCAGTATGTTTATATGGAGTTTTAAGTTTACGTACGGTAAAGGTGCTAATATGGCACACAGAGTATTTTAGGCGACTAAGGCCGTTCTAGGGTTTTAGTATTCGATCGATCTTGTGTGCTTGGTTGCTTTGATTTGTGCTTGTGTTTTATCGATCGGTCATTCCATTGTGTAATAATCTGCTGATTACGGCTGATTTGTGAGGCCGAAACCTAAAGTTTTGGGCGATTTGGGCGATTGCTAGGGTTTCATATTTGAAACTTTGGATCTAATCGATTTGATTCAAAGTTCAGCATTCATAGTCTTAATCTGATCAAACATATTTTCGATTGAAGGTATTCGGTTCTGATTAAGTTTTTTAATTGGATCTTTGCTGAATTTTTGGGTGTCAAACGGCTAGGGTTTTGCACCAAACGGCTGGTTTGCTATAAAACCTACAACATCTTTGCTAAGTTGTTTTCTTGTTTCAAGTGTGTTCGGATTCTGAGTAGGGTTCTTAATGGAGATGAATACTACACCTATAAGAACTCGTAAAGTTACATTCCTGAATCAAGAGGATAATGGCAATGATCCAATTGGTATAGCGAGTAAGGTGGTGAACATTGACGGCATCCCTCTTCTTCCTCGTCGAGGGAAGTTTATAAAGGATTCAAATGTGGAATCTAAAGCTGATGTGGGTAATAAATTGCAAGTCTCAAAATCTGATTCTGAATCATTGGATAACAACATGTTGAAAGCTACTTATGCTGATTCATTACAATCAGGTACGTTTGAAAAATCGATTAACTTTCGTTTTTTGGAGTCCTTGGACATGGAAAAAGGGGTTGATGTGGTTCTATCTAGGGAGTCTGTTAAAATTGTGCAAGACAAACTTGCGTTTATTCTCTATGGGTACTTTATTGGGGAAAGAGAAGCGTTCCCTGTAGTGAAGTATTTTGTGGAGAACAATTGGAAGAAGTATGGAATTCAGAAGATTATGATGAATGCAAACGGGTTCTTCTTCTTCAAATTTGAAAATAATAAAGGTATGATTGATGTGCTTGAAGGGGGACCTTGGCTGATTCGTAATAAACCGATTTTGCTAAATATATGGTCGCCTACTCTTCTGCTTAAGAAAGAAGATATCAAAAAAGTCGCGGTTTGGGTTAAATTGCATAATGTTCCTATTGCCGCATACACTGATGATGGGCTAAGTATGCTTTTTTCAAATATTGGTACTCCTAAGTTGCTTGATACATATACTAGTGCTATGTGCAATGATTCTTGGGGAAGGAGTAGTTATGCTAGGGCACTTGTGGAAATTTCAGCTGATGATGATTTCAAAGAGGTTCTAACAATGGCTATTCCTGAGTTAGAGGGGGGCAAATATATTACTGAGACTGTGGATGTGGAGTATGAGTGGAAACCACCGAGGTGTGCTTACTGTTGTGTGTTTGGACACAAAACTGATGCCTGCCCTAAACAGGTTTGTACTACATCGGTTTGTACTATCTCTAAACCCGCTCCTAAAGTAAATGAGGATGGTTTTACTGAAGTAAAGAGTCGGAAAACAGCTAAGAAAAATGGGTTTCAGGTAAAAAACCAAAAACCAAAAGTTGAATAGACCGTTGGATTATAAGAAAATGGTGGGAACAAAACCTCCAAAGTCAGAAGTGAAGAGTAAAGATCCCTCAAAGATCCAGATTAATAATTCTTTTAATGTTCTTAACTCAGAAATTGTGAATGATGGGGGGACTTTGGAATCTAGTAAAATGAAGGGCAAGTTGGATAGGGATTTGGTTGAAGACATGGATGAGGAAGAGGTTGAAGTGGTTTATGATGAAACAAAAGATATAACCAGAGATAAAACAGGAGCCAGTTCCTCCTCTTCAAAGGTTTCCAATGGGTAGTCGACTATTCAGGTGGTTGAGGTGGCTTTCCATCGGTGACAATTTCATCTTTGATGATGGCGGTTGATGGATTGGTTTTTCTTATTAGGTTTTGGCGCTTATGTTAAAGATTTGTGGTAGGATAGTTTGTTTGGTGTGGTTTGGTTAATGTCTTTATTTTGTTCACATATGTGGGGGTTTGTCCCACATATGAACTAGTGTGGAACTCATCCATACTACTTGTACGTTAATGACGGTTGTCTTTATAATAGAATCACCGGGGTAACCCTTTACCCAAAAAAAAAGTTTACGTACGGTATTGTAAGACGTTGTTAGGAGTTGTGAGGTGTCGTACATTACACTAAAATGCTTTTCAAGGTGCTAATGTGGCATACAGAGTCTTAAGTTGTCCTAACTTGTCGTACGATGTTAAAAGGACTCGGACGAATTCATTAGGTTTATTACGGAGTTTTAAGATTTCTTACGGTGTTGTAAGGTGTTCTTAGGAGATGTAAAGCGTCCTACATTATACTAACATGCTTTTCAAGGTGCTAATATGGCATATAGAGTCGTATGATGTTCTAACTTGTGGTACGATTTTCAAAGGACTCGGATGAATTCAGTAGGTTTATATGGAGTTTTAAGTTTTCGTACGGTATTGTAAGATGTTGTTAGGAGTTGTGAGGTATCGTACATTACACTAACATGCCTTTCAAGGTGCTAATGTGGCATACAGAGTCTTAAGTTGTCCTAACTTGTGGTACGATGTTCAAAGGACTCGGACGAATTCAGTAGGGTTATATGGAGTTTTAATTTTACGTACGGTATTGTAAGATGTTGTTAGGAGTTGTGAGGTGTCGTACATTACACTAACATGCTTTTGAAGGTGCTAATGTGGCATACAGAGTCTTAAGATGTCCTAACTTGTGGTACGATGTTCAAAGGACTCGGACGAATTCAGTAGGTTTATATGGAGTTTTAATTTTACGTACGGTATTGTAAGACATTGTTAGGAGTTATGAGGTGTCGTACATTACACTAACATGCTTTTTAAGGTGCTAATGTGACTTACAGAGTCATAAGATGTCCTAACTTGTCGTACGATGTTCAAAGGACTCGAACGAATTCAGTAGGGTTATATGGAGTTTTAATTTTACGTACGGTATTGTAAGATGTTGTTAGGAGTTGTGAGGTGTCGTACATTACACTAACATGCTTTTGAAGGTGCTAATGTGGCATACAGAGTTTTAAGATGTCCTAACTTGTGGTACGATGTTCAAAGGACTCGGACGAATTCAGTAGGTTTATATGGAGTTTTAATTTTACGTACGGTATTGTAAGACATTGTTAGGAGTTGTGAGGTGTCGTACATTACACTAACATGCTTTTCAAGGTGCTAATGTGACAAACAGAGTCATAAGATGTCCTAACTTGTCGTACGATGTTCAAAGGACTCGGACGAATTCAGTAGGTTTATATGGAGTGTTAATTTTACGTACGGTATTTTAAGATTTTGTTAGGAGTTGTGAGGTGTCGTACATTACACTAACATGCTTTTCAAGGTGCTAATGTGGCATACAGAGTCTTAAGATGTCCTAACTTGTCGTACGATGTTCAAAGGACTCGGACGAATTCAGTAGGTTTATATGGAGTTTTAAGTTTACGTACGGTATTGTAAGATGTTGTTAGGAGCTGTAAAGCGTCCTACATTATACTAACATGTTTTTTAAGGTGCTAATATGGCATACAGAGTCGTAAGATGTTCTAACTTGTGGTACGATGTTCAAAAGACTCGGACGAATTCAGTAGGTTTATATGGAGTTTTAAGATTACGTACGGTATTGTAAGATGTTGTTAGAAGTTGTGAGGTGTCGTACATTACATTAACATGCTCTTCAAGGTGCTAATTTGGCATACAGAGTCTTAAGATGTCCTAACTTGTCGTACGATGTTCAAAGGACTCGGACGAATTCACTAGGTTTATTACGGAGTTTTAAGGTTTCGTACGGTGTTGTAAGGTGTTAGGAGCTGTAAAGCGTCCTACATTATACTAACATGATTTTCAAGGTGCTAATATGGCATATAGAGTCGTAAGATGTTCTAACTTGTGGTACGATGTTCAAAGGACTCGGACAAATTCAGTAGGGTTATACGGAGTTTTAATTTTACGTACGGTATTGTAAGATGTTGTTAGGAGTTGTGAGGTGTCGTACATTACACTAACATGCTTTTGAAGGTGCTAATGTGGCATACAAAGTCTTAAGATGTCCTAACTTGTCGTACGATGTTCAAAGGACTCGGAAGAATTCAGTAGGTTTATATGGAGTTTTAAGTTTACGTACGGTATTGTAAGATGTTGTTAGGAGCTGTAAAGCGTCCTACATTATACGAACATGCTTTTTAAGGTGTTAATATGGCATATAGAGTCGTAAGATGTTCTAACTTGTGGTACGATGTTCAAAGGACTCAGAAGAATTCAGTAGGGTTATATGGAGTTTTAATTTTACGTACGGTATTGTAAGACGTTGTTAGGAGTTGTGAGGTGTCGTACATTACACTAACATGCTTTTGAAGGTGCTAATGTGGCATACAGAATCTTAAGATGTCCTAACTTGTCGTACGATGTTCAAAGGACTCGTACGAATTCATTAGGTTTATTACGGAGTTTTAAGATTTCTTACGGTGTTGTAAGATGTTCTTAGGAGCTGTAAAGCGTCCTACATTATACTAACATGCTTTTCAAGGTGCTAATATGGCATATAGAGTCGTAAGATGTTTTAACTTGTGGTACGATTTTCAAAGGACTCGGATGAATTCAGTAGGTTTATATGGAGTTTTAAGTTTTCGTACGGTATTGTAAGATGTTATTAGGAGTTGTGAGGTGTCGTACATTACACTAACATGCTTTTCAAGGTGCTAATGTGACAAACAGAGTCATAAGATGTCCTAACTTGTCGTACGATGTTCAAAGGACTCGGACGAATTCAGTAGGTTTATATGGAGTTTTAATTTTACGTACGGTATTTTAAGATGTTGTTAGGAGTTGTGAGGTGTCGTACATTACACTAACATGCTTTTCAAGGTGCTAATGTGGCATACAGAGTCTTAAGATGTCCTAACATGTCGTACGATGTTCAAAGGACTCGGACGAATTCAGTAGGTTTATATGGAGTTTTAAGTTTACGTACGGTATTGTAAGATGTTGTTAGAAGCTGTAAAGCGTCCTACATTATAGTAACATGTTTTTCAAGGTGCTAATATGGCATACAGAGTCGTAAGATGTTCTAACTTGTGGTACGATGTTCAAAAGACTCAGACGGATTCAGTAGGTTTATATGGAGTTTTAAGTTTACGTACGATATTGTAAGATGCTGTTAGGAGTTGTGAGGTGTCGTACATTACATTAACATGCTCTTCAAGGTGCTAATTTGGCATACAGAGTCTTAAGATGTCCTAACTTGTCGTACGATGTTCAAAGGACTCGGACGAATTCACAAGGTTTATTACGGAGTTTTAAGGTTTCGTACGGTGTTGTAAGGTGTTAGGAGCTGTAAAGCGTCCTACATTATACTAACATGCTTTTCAAGGTGCTAATATGGCATACAGAAAAAAATGTCATAAAGAGAGGTGCTAAAGGGGCGATTTTGGCGATTTTGGGGTGATTTGGCTGGTTCTTGATTCGTTTCTTGTTCTTGAATCTTGATTCTTGAATCTTGTTTCTTGATCTTGGGTTGTTATTGGGTTGTTACGGCTGGTTATTAGGGTTACATAAACCCTAATTCGTTTTTTGTTCATAAGTTCTTGTCGTTTCTTGAATCTGGTTTCTTGATTCGTTTCTTGATTCTTGGGTTTGTTACTTGATCCTTAATTCGTTCATCTAGTGTCATATAGTACCTAAAACCCTAGTTTCTTTTGTGCAATTAGGGTTTGGCCTGTTCTTGGATTTTTTTTTCAGATTCGTTTCTGATCATAAAAACGAGTATGAAGGGTGGTAATTTGGCTAGTAAGGTGCTAAAGATCGATGGCAATCCTTGTTGCAATTTATTGAATCAGGAAAAGGCGATTAGGGGTTCATCCATAAACCCTAATCTGCCTCATGGGGTTGACACGACTAAGCAGAATGATGCAACAAATCTTGAACCTCATGGGGTTGACACGGCTAAGCAGAATGATACAACAAGTCATATGACTGATTCATCTCACATGACTGATTCAGCTCACAAGATTATGTTATCTAATGTTCATACGGCTGATGCATCTGTGGGTTCTCTTGCTCATGCGACTAGTGTGAATGATGCGCCCGGTAAGTCTAATTTGAATACAACGTATGCTGCTATTGTTCAACCAAAGTCTGAATTACCTTTAACACCAGTTAAGTTCGGTTATATGGTGAATGAGGAGAAAAAAGAAGGTTTTGATGTTGTGTTACCCAAAGAGACTGTCCGTATGATTTGTAATAAACTTGAATTTACTTTGTATGGCTACTTTTTGGGGGATAGGGTAGCTTATCCTGTGGTTGAATACTTTGCTAAAACTCATTGGAAAAAATTTGGCTTGCAAAAGTCAATGATGAATGCAAATGGCTTTTTCTTTTTTAAGTTCAATGATAGGAAGGGGATGATGGATGTGATCGAAGCAGGGCCTTGGATAATTCGTAATAAACCGATTATCCTGAATGTCTGGTCCCCTAACACAAAGCTACACAAGGATGATATCAAGAATGTATCTGTTTGGGTAAAATTGCATGATATTCCGTTGGTAGCTTATTCTGATGTTGGTTTGAGTCTTTTGGTTTCGCAAATTGGGACTCCAAAGTTGTTGGATTCATTCACAAGCTCTATGTGTGCAAACACGTGGGGTAGAAGTAGCTTTGCAAGAGCTTTGGTTGAGATCTCAGCGGATGCGGGGTTTAAAGAGGAGATATCTGTTGCTATTCCAGAATTAGAGGGGGATGGGTTTGGAGCAGCACATGTGATGGTTGAGTATGATTGGAAGCCTCCAAGATGTGGTCATTGTTGTGTTTTTGGCCATAATGATGCTGATTGTATTCATACGAATAAGCATGAGCAGACCACAAATGCTAGAGAGGATGATAAAGGGTTTAAGGAAGTAAAGGGTAAGAAAGCTGCAAAAAGATTTGGGGTTGCTTTAAAAAAGCCCCAATTCGAGTACCGTCCAGTTAACAAAAAAGGGAAGGAAGTGCAACATGTTACAAAGCAAGTGACAAAGATTGATACTATGGAAACTAAAAGTGGTTCAAATATGGGTAAATCAGATCTAACTACATCAAACCCTTTTGAGGCGTTATCTGTGGAGAAAATAGATGAAATTGAGACAGACAAGGTGAAAGGGAACATGGAGAAGGAAAGCTCTAGGTTTGACTCGGATTCGGAAGTGGATGAGGTTTTAGATATGGATAATGGGATGGCAAGGTATATGATGAGCATGGCAATGGCGCTAGAATCTCCATCGGGTTCTAAGAGGGCAGGTACTCCTTCTACATCGGGTGTTAATGGTTTGTCTGATATTCTGGATTACTAGGGAGTTGATCTGCTGGCAATATTGGTTGAGGTTTCTTTGGGGTGGAATCTACACTTTTGATGATGGCGGCTGATGAAATGGTTTTTATTTAATTTTGTTTATGTCATCAATTTGTGGTAGGCTAGATTGTTTGGTTTGTCTTGGTGTTGTTTTGTTGGTTTTTTGTTATTATGTTCACATATGTGGGGCATGTCCCATATATGAACTAGTGTGGAACGCTTCCTCACTACTTGTACTTCATTGACGGTTGTCTTTATAATAGAATCACCGGGGTAACCCTTTACCCAAAAAAAAATATGGCATATAGAGTCGTAAGATTCTCTAACTTGTGGTACGATGTTCAAAGGACTCGGACGAATTCAGTAGGGTTATATGGAGTTTTAATTTTACGTACGGTATTGTAAGATGTTGTTAGGAGTTGTGAGGTGTCGTACATTACACTAACATGCTTTTGAAGGTGCTAATGTGGCATACAGAGTCTTAAGATGCCTAACTTGTCGTACGATGTTCAAAGGACTCGGACGAATTCAGTAGGTTTATATTGAGTTTTAAGTTTACGTACGGGATTGTAAGATGTTGTTAGGAGCTGTAAAGCGTCCTACATTATACGAACATGCTTTTCAAGGTGTTAATATGGCATATAGAGTCGTAAGATGTTCTAACTTGTGGTACGATGTTCAAAGGACTCGGACGAATTCAGTAGGGTTATATGGAGTTTTAATTTTACGTACGGTATTGTAAGATGTTGTTAGGAGTTGTGAGGTGTCGTACATTACACTAACATGCTTTTGAAGGTGCTAATGTGGCATACAGAGTCTTAAGATGTCCTAACTTGTGGTACGATGTTCAAAGGACTCGGACGAATTCAGTAGGTTTATTACGGAGTTTTAAGATTTCTTACGGTGTTGTAAGGTGTTCTTAGGAGCTGTAAAGCGTCCTACATTATACTAACATGCTTTTCAAGGTGCTAATATGGCATATAGAGTCGTAAGATGTTCTAACTTGTGGTACGATTTTCAAAGGACTCGGATGAATTCAGTAGGTTTATATGGAGTTTTAAGTTTTCGTACGGTATTGTAAGATGTTGTTAGGAGTTGTGAGGTGTCGTACATTACACTAACATGCTTTTCAAGGTGGTAATGTGGCATACAGAGTCTTAAGATGTCCTAACTTGTGGTACGATGTTCAAAGGACTCGGACGAATTCAGTAATTTTATATGGAGTGTTAAGTTTATGTACGGTATTGTAAGACATTGTTAGGAGTTATGAGATGTCGTACATTACACTAACATGCTTTTCAAGGTGCTAATGTGACATACAAAGTCATAAGATGTCCTAACTTGTCGTACGATGTTCAAAGGACTTGGACGAATTCAGTAGGTTTATATGGAGTTTTAATTTATGTAACGTATTGTAAGATGTTGTTAGGAGTTGTGAGGTGTCGTACATTACACTAACATGCTTTTCAAGGTGCTAATGTGGCATACAGAGTCTTAAGATGTCCTAACTTGTCGTACGATGTTCAAAGGACTCGGACGAATTCAGTAGGTTTATATGGAGTTTTAAGTTTACGTACAGTATTGTAAGATGTTGTTAGCAGCTTTAAAGCGTCCTACATTATACTAACATGTTTTTTTTTTGGTTAAAGGGTTTCACCCGGTGATTTATATATTCACAAGCAAACAGAAACAAGTAGCGTAGAGAGTCTACACTAGTTCATTCTTGGGGCATACCCCAGAATGTAAACCAAAGAAAAAAACGAAAACACCAAATCAAACCAAAAACAATGTTTTCTTTACTAGACTACCATCTAGTTATAGTGATCCTAACTTCCTTTCTCCTAGCCATTGTTCGGTCTTCCCATGCTTATATGAATGTTCCAACCAGCAAGCAATTGCTTCAATTGCTCCGTTTGCTTTATCCTTAGGCCCATAAGCCTATATCGAACCGTATCCAAGATGATATCAGCAAGAACATCAGGTGGCCTTGTAGGGTTATTAATCAACCTATTACACCTCTCTTGCCATATATAATATGCTGATCCGGCCACTATTAGTTTGCTCACAATACTAGAGATAGTCTTGGATCTTGCATTAACACATAGCCATGAACGAATCTCTCTCCACTCAGCCGCAACACTATGCATACCAGCTCTGACCTTTACTCGATCCCATACCGCAGAAGAATAGTTACATTCAAAGAACAAGTGCTCATTGGAATCAAATGTAGCGAAACATAAAACACAACACATCATATTCATATTGTCATTCTTTCTCAACCTCCATCTCAAGATTTTGTCTTGCGTTTGAAGTTTAGTTTTTAGTACTAACCATAGCAGAAACGCATGACGCGGAATACACTGTGAAAACCACACTATATCTATCCAACCCACCTCCTCACTTCTATGGCGGATAGACTCCCAAACAACACTCGACATGTAGTTCATGCAATTGTCCCCATCCTTCCAACAGAGTTTATCACTGGCGTCAGGATTAAGAGTAATACATTCAATATTAATCAGAACTGGGTAAACATCATACCAAGTCTCAGGCCACACCCAGTTCCCATTCCTCACAATATCAGCCACCTTTGACTCACTAGATAACCCCGCACGATATATAGCTCTTCTGTTAACAAACGAAGATAACGGCCCAATATCACACCATCCGTCCGACCATGCAGATACATTGGTTCCATTTCCCACCTTGTACCAGAAAAAACGGCGCACCATAGGCCTGATCATCAAAATTTTCCTCCAGCTCCAACAACAATTTTGAGGAATGTTACATTCCCAAAAGTGGCAATTAGTTAATCTGTAATAATAAATCCAATCCACCCAAAGGGATTTACGTTTCGAAAGTAAACTCCAAATATGATGGGACATAAGAGCAGTATTCATATCCCCTATGCGCCTAATTCCTAACCCTCCTTCTGCCTTTGGTAAGCAAACAGACTTCCACGATACTTTGGCTTTTCCTTGAGAAACTGAACCTTGGGACCACAGGAATTGTCGCATCTTAGCTTCCAAATCAGCAACCACCCTTTTAGGTAAAATAAACACTGATGCCCAGTATATATACAAAGCGGATAAAACAGACCCTATAAGTTGCAGTCTACATGCAAACGAAAGCCACTTGTTTTTCCAATTCGTAATCCTTCCCTCCATTTTTTCAACAAGCACTTTGCAATCCTTGTAAATAAGCCTTGAAGCTATAAGAGGGTCTCCCAAATATTTAACTGGAAGAGAGCCCTCAACAAAAGCTATAATGTTCAAAATAGCCAACCTTGTGTGATCCGGAACATTGCAAAAGAAAATAGTGCTTTTCTGAGTGCTCGGGACCAACCCAGACATACGAGTAAAGTCAGTCAAAGTTCTCATAATAACACGAACCGAAGAACCACACCCTCTAGTGAAGATAAACAGATCATCAGCAAAACATAGATTAATAATGCATTGCTTTTCACATTTGTTATGAAATCTGAAAGATTTATCAAGTCTCGATGCTCTATACAGCATCAACGTAAGAATTTCCATAACAAGCGTGAAAAGATACGGGGATAAAGGATCTCCTTGCCTAAGACCACGTTTTCCCCGAAAATACCCATATGTGTTTCCATTAACACTCAACGAAAATGAAACAGAAGAGACACACATCATAATCCACCCAACCATCCTTGGATGAAACCCAAATCCCCTTAGAATCAATTCCAGAAAACTCCAGTCAACCGTATCATAGGCTTTCTGGATATCCACCTTAAGAGCACACCTAGGTGGACCCTTCTTCCTATGATAGTTATGCATAAGCTCTTGGGTTAACATTATATTATCCGATATCCTTCTCCCCGGCACAAAAGCTGATTGGTTAATACTCACTATCCCATCTTCACCCGGTTAGCAACAATTTTACTAATGCATTTGAATAACACATTACAACATGATATGGGTCTATAATCTGTAATACACGACGGAGTATGTACCTTAGGAATAAGAACAATGAGGGTATGGTTCCATTCTTGAAGAAGCTTACCCTTATTGAAAAAAATCTTTAATCGCATTCGTAACTTCAGCACCAATGATCGGCCAAGCATGAATATAAAACGCAGATGTATACCCGTCCGGCCCCGGAGACTTATTCCTCCCAATGGAAAACATAGCCTTTCTAACCTCCTCATCCGTTATTGGACTAATCATTCGGTTCGCAGTCCCCAAATCCAGCCTCTTCTGGAACAAATCCGGAGTTGGGGTCAAGGATATGTCACCCTTGACTCCAAGAAAGTTTTCATAGTGTAAAACAAACGCCTTTTGAACATTTTCCCCTTCATAGATACACCCTCCTCCATCCATAATAACATCAATTCTAGATCGATGATTCCTAGATTTCAGAGACTTATGGAAAAAAGCCGTATTGTTATCACCCTCAGCAAGCCACTCAACTTTAGATTTCTGCTTTAAGAATCGTTCCTCATCAATACTAGCCTCTTTAAACCTAGAAGCAATGTCAACTTCTAATCTTCGTAGACCAATATCCGACGGGTTCAGACTAATGTTAGTTTGAACCATATCAAGTTCCTTCCTTAACTCTTGCACCTTCTTATGCAGGTTCCCTTGTTTAAATAACAATGAACGAAAATAAGGCTTCAATAATTTTAATCTTTTAACGACACGAAACTGGCTAACCCCATCAACCTTTAATCCCCGCACCTTTCGAACCTCATCGCTGAATTCCTTCTTGTAAACCAGAAAGTTGGGAAACTTAAAAGGTTTCGGATTAGATTTGATAGTATTAGGAAACATCAAAACACATGGGCTATGATCCGAAACCCTAAAAGGCTGAAAAATGGCCGAAGCATTCTGAAAACGATCAACAAAAGCAGTATTACACAAAACTCTATCAATCTTTTTCAGAATCCCAATACCTTCCTTAGGTTTTTTATTCCACGTGTACCTCAACCCCACACTCATAACATCAAAAACCTGAATAGCATCCAAACACTCCTTGAACTCAAGCATACCGATATCCATCCTAGACGTACCCATGCTATGGTCCTCCAAAAAAAGTGCAGAATTAAAGTCACCCATAATCGTCCATGGGTCATCCTTAACTAACACACTATGACGAATCAGATCATTCCATAAACCTCTCCTATTAACATACTGATTATCCGCATATACTATCGACATAAATAGCATTTGTTTAGAAGATCTAAAAATGACACGAACATGCATAACTTGATCAGTTTGAACAATTACTCCAACATCAAACACATTTGCGTCTCACCCCAAAATGATGCGAGTACCTTTATTACACTGCCCACCATTTGAGGTCCAATCCCAATCTCTAAACACTTTCTTACACACGCTACTAAGATTATCCATGTCCACATGCGACTCCAAAATGGCACATAAGCTCAGCTTACTCTCCTTCACAATCTGGCGAACCTCCTTTTGTTTAAGGGATTGGTTCAAACCCCTTATGTTCCAGCAAGCCGTACTAATCATTGGAAACCTCTAAACCAGGATTGCTTGCCCCTTCAGAAATTGAACTAGTTCCTTTGGTTATAAAATCAGCCATTTCCGTTACCTCATCTCCAACTTCCGTATCCCCATTACTATCACCTTCATCAACAGCCGTTAACACCTCAAAAGAATTTCGAATCCCGGCCCCTTAGAAGTAGACGCAACATCAGACCCCATACTCATCTTCTTCTTCACATTAACTGGCCTATACTCAAACCGAGATTTCTGTTTGTTTACTTGTATGCCTTTCTTCCTCGCACCATCCTTCCCCCCTACTTCAGTAAATCCATCAGCATCCACCTCAATTTTCTGTTTACTCTTCATGTGAATGGGTTTAGGGGTGCAAAGAGGACACTCATCTGAATTATGTCCAAAAATCACGCAATGGTTACACTTTGGAGGTTGCCATTCATATTCCACCTCAATGACCTCCTTAATGTAATCATTCCCATCCACATCTGGGATAGCAACATTCAAAGTATCCCTAAAATCCTTTTCCGCTGAAATTTCCAATAAAACCCTGGCATAACTACTTCTACCCCACATGTCTGTACACATAGTATTAGTATACGAATCCAGCAAGATTGGCTTACCAATGGTAGAATATAACATGCTCAAACCATCAGCAGTGTATGTAGCAATAGGGACATTATGAAGTTTAACCCATGTAGATATCGTTTTAACCTCAACCTTCTTCAACTGAGCTGAAACATTCCATTTGTTCAAGATGATTGGTTTGTTTCGAACTAACCAAGGACCACCCTCAAGAACATCCATCATTCCTTTCTCATTCTCAAATTTGAAAAAAAAAAACCCACTTGCGTTTAGCATGATTTTCTGCACTCCAAACCTTTTCCACTTCATACGTGCGTAATATTCCATGACCTGAAACGCAACCCTATCGCCCAAGAAATATCCGTATAACGTGCAAGACATTTTCTCTTGAACCCCTTTAACCGATTCCTTAGTCAGAACTACATCAGCACCATGTTGATTCGCAGTAGGTGCTAGATATCTGAAATTTACCTTTTCCTTCTTCAATGGCACCTCCGAAATTAGGGTTTGAGCATATGAAACTCCATCTTCCTTAGAAGTCTTTTCTAAATCAGCCCCCTTTTCATTCGAACTTAGATCATTAGATTATTTCAAGATACCACGAATGCCATCAATGTTTTTAACCTTACTTGCCAAACCACCACCAAAACTCAACTTTTCAGCCGCATCCAATGCCATGCACACGTAAAAAGAACCAAGAACACAAGTAATCAAAGTAATTCTTAAAAGGTTAATGGGATTCGTATCAATCTAGCTAAACTATATCAATAGTCGCGATCAATTACAGACCCACTAAGCAATCAGAATGTAGCTTCGATTAAATGGTTGAAAACAATAAAAAACCTGAAACCCTAGATCAACCTAACCCTCAGATCTGCTAACATTGCTCGTATTATATCAAAGATACAATCACAGGAATGTTATACAGAAAATCTGCTAGATAGATCTCAAATCCCAGATGAACAATAATCGAACAGTAACTTTGAACCGCAATTAGGGTTTAGATAAACCTAATAACCAGCCGTAACAACCCAATAACAACTTTAGATCAAGAAACACGTTTCAAGAATCAAGATTCAAGAATCAAGATTCAAGAACAAAAAACGAATCAAGAACAAAACAAACCAGCCAAATCGCCCAAATCGCCCAAACGAATCAAAACAAAACAACCCAATAACGTGCTTTTTATACTAACATGCTTTTCAAGGTGCTAATGTGACATACAGAGTCATAAGATGTCCTAACTTGTCGTACGATGTTCAAAGGACTCGCACGAATTCAGTAGGTTTATATGCAGTTTTAATTTTACGTACGGTATTGTAAGATGTTGTGAGGAGTTGTGAGGTGTCGTACATTACACTAACATGCTTTTCAAGGTGCTAATGTGGCATACAGAGTCTTAAGATGTCGTAACTTGTGGTACGATGTTCAAAGGACTTGGACGAATTCATTAGGTTTATTACGGAGTTTTAAGGTTTCGTACGGTGTTGTAAGGTGTTGTTAGGAGCTGTAAATCGTCCTACATTATACTAACATGCTTCTCAACGTGCTAATATGGCATATAGAGTCGTAAGAAGTTCTAACTTGTGGTACGATGTTCAAAGGACTCGGAAGAATTTAGTAGGTTTATATGGAGTTTTAAGTTTACGTACGATATTGTAAGATGTTGTTAGGAGTTGTGAGGTGTCGTATATTACACTAACATGCTTTTCAAGGTGCTAATGTGGCATACAGAGTCTTAAGATGTCCTAACTTGTGGAACGATGGTCAAAGGACTCGGACGAATTCATTAGGTTTATTACGGAGTTTTAAGTTTACGTACGGTATTGTAAGATGTTAGGAGCTGTAAAGCGTCCTACATTATACGAACATGCTTTTCAAGGTGCTAATATGGCATATAGAGTCGTAAGATGTTCTAACTTGAGGTACGATGTTCAAAGGACTCAGACGAATTCAGTATGTTTATATGGAGTTTTAAGTTTACGTACGGTATTGTAAGACGTTGTTAGGAGTTGTGAGGTGTCGTACATTACACTAAAATGCTTTTCAAGGTGCTAATGTGGCATACAGAGTCTTAAGATGTCCTAACTTGTCGAACGATGTTCAAAGGACTCGGACGAATTCATTAGGTTTATTACGGAGTTTTAAGATTTCTTACGGTGTTGTAAGGTGTTCTTAGGAGCTGTAAAGCGTCCTACATTATACTAACATGCTTTTCAAAGTGCTAATATGGCATATAGAGTCGTAAGATGTTCTAACTTGTGGTACGATGTTCAAAGGACTCGGACGAATTCAGTAGGTTTATATGGAGTTTTAAGTTTACGTACGGTATTGTAAGACGTTGTTAGGAGTTGTGAGATGTCGTACATTACACTAAAATGCTTTTCAAGGTGCTAATGTGACATACAGAGTCATAAGATGTCCTAACTTGTCGTACGATGTTCAAAGGACTCGGACGAATTCAGTAGGTTTATTTGGAGTTTTAATTTTACGTACGGTATTGTAAGATGTTGTCAGGAGTTCTGAGGTGTCGTAGATTACACTAACATGCTTTTCAAGGTGCTAATGTGGCATACAGAGTCTTAAGATGTCGTAACTTGTGGTACGATGTTTAAAGGACTCGCACGAATTCAGTAGGTTTTTATGGAGTTTTAAGTTTACGTACGGTATTGTAAGAAGTTGTTAGGAGCTTTAAAGCGTCCTACATTATACTAACATGTTTTTCAAGGTGCTAAAGTGGCATACAGAGTCATAAGATGTCCTAACTTGTGGTACGATGTTCAAAGGACTCGGACGAATTCAGTAGGTTTATATGGAGTTTTAACTTTATGTACGGTGTTGTAAGATGTTGTTAGGAGTTGTGAGGTGTCGTACATTACACTAACATGCTCTTCAAGGTGCTAATGTGGCATACAGAGTCTTAAGATGTCTAACTTGTCGTACGATTTTCAAAGGAATCGGACGAATTCACTACATTATACTAACATGCTTTTCAAGGTGCTAATATGGCATATAAAGTCGTAAGACGTTCTAACTTGTGGTACGATTTTCAAAGGACTCGGACGAAATCCGTAGGTTTATATAGAGTTTTAAGTTTTCGTACGGTATTGTAAGATGTTGTTAAGAGTTGTGACGTATCGTACATTACACTAACATGCTTTTCAAGGTGCTAATGTGGCATACAGAGTCTTAAGATGTCCTAACTTGTGCTACGATGTTTAAAGGACTCGGACGAATTCAGCAGGTTTATATGGAGTTTTAATTTTACGTACGGTATGGTAAGACGTTGTTAGGAGTTGTGAGGTGTCGTACATTACACTAACATGCTTTTCAAGGTGCTAATGTGACATACAGAGTCATAAGATGTCAAACTTGTCGTACGATGTTCAAAGGACTCGCACGAATTCAGTAGGTTTATATCCAGTTTTAATTTTACGTACGGTATTGTAAGATGTTGTGAGGAGTTGTGAGGTGTCGTACATTACACTAACATGCTTTTCAAGGTGCTAATGTGGCATACAGAGTCTTAAGATGTCGTAACTTGTGGTACGATGTTCAAAGGACTTGGACGAATTCATTAGGTTTATTACGGAGTTTTAAGGTTTCGTACGGTGTTGTAAGGTGTTGTTAGGAGCTGTAAATCGTCCTAAATTATACTAACATGCTTTTCAAGGTGCTAATATGGCATATAGAGTCGTAAGATGTTCTAACTTGTGGTACGATGTTCAAAGGACTCGGAAGAATTTAGTAGGTTTATATGGAGTTTTAAGTTTACGTACGATATTGTAAGATGTTGTTAGGAGTTGTGAGGTGTCGTACATTACACTAACATGCTTTTCAAGGTGCTAATGTGGCATACAGAGTCTTAAGATGTCCTAACTTGTGGAACGATGGTCAAAGGACTCGGACGAATTCAGAAGGTTTATATGGAGTTTTAAGTTTTCCTACGGTATTGTAAGATTTTGATAGGAGTTGTGAGGTATCGTACATTACACTAACATGCTTTTCAAGGTGCTAATGTGGCATACAGAGTCTTAAGATGTCCTAACTTGTAGTACGATGTTCAAAGGACTCGGACGAATTCAGTAGGTTTATATTGAGTTTTAATTTTACGTACTGTATTGTAAGACGTTGTTAGGAGTTGTGAGGTGTCGTACATTACACTAACATGCTTTTCAAGGTGCTAATGTGGCATACAGATTCATAAGATGTCCTAACTTGTGGTACGATGTTCAAAGGACTCAGACGAATTCAGTAGGTTTATATGGAGTTTTAACTTTACGTACGGTGTTGTAAGACGTTATTAGGAGTTGTGAGGTGTCGTACATTACACTAACATGCTTTTCAAGGTGCTAATGTGACATACAGAGTCATAAGATGTCCTAACTTGTCGTACGATGTTCAAAGGACTCAGACGAATTCATTAGGTTTATTACTGAGTTTTAAGATTTCTTACGGTGTTGTAAGGTGTTCTTAGGAGCTGTAAAGCGTCCAACATTATACTAACATGCTTTTCAAGGTGCTTAAATGGCATATAGAGTCGTAAAATGTTCTAACTTGTGGTACGATTTTCAAATGACTCGGACGAATTCTGTAGGTTTATATGGAGTTTTAATTTTACGTACGGTATTGTAAGATGTTGTTAGGAGTTGTGAGGTGTCGTACATTACACTAACATGCTTTTCAAGGTGCTAATGTGGCATACAGAGTCTTAAGATGTCGTAACTTGTGGTACGATGTTCAAAGGACTCGCACGAATTCAGTAGGTTTATATGGAGTTTTAAGTTTACGTACGGTATTGTAACACGTTTTTAGGAGTTGTGAGGTGTCGTACATTACACTAACATGCTTTTCAAGGTGCTAATGTGGCATACAGAGTCTTAAGATGTCCTAACTTGTGGAACGATGGTCAAAGGACTCGGACGAATTCAGTAGGTTTATATGGAGTTTTAATTTTACGTACGGTATTGTAAGATGTTGTTAGGAGTTGTGAGGTGTCGTACATTACACTAACATGCTTTTCAAGGTGCTAATGTGGCATACAGAGTCTTAAGATGTCGTAACTTGTGGTACGATGTTCAAAGGACTCGCACGAATTCAGTAGGTTTATATGGAGTTTTAAGTTTACGTACGGTATTGTAACACGTTTTTAGTAGTTGTGAGGTGTCGTACATTACACTAACATGCTTTTCAAGGTGCTAATGTGGCATACAGAGTCTTAAGATGTCCTAACTTGTGGAACGATGGTCAAAGGACTCGGACGAATTCAGTAGGTTTATATGGAGTTTTAATTTTACGTACGGTATTGTAAGATGTTGTTAGGAGTTGTGAGGTGTCGTACATTACACTAACATGCTTTTCAAGGTGCTAATGTGGCATACAGAGTCTTAAGATGTCGTAACTTGTGGTACGATGTTCAAAGGACTCGCACGAATTCAGTAGGTTTATATGGAGTTTTAAGTTTACGTACGGTATTGTAACACGTTTTTAGTAGTTGTGAGGTGTCGTACATTACACTAACATGCTTTTCAAGGTGCTAATGTGGCATACAGAGTCTTAAGATGTCCTAACTTGTGGAACGATGGTCAAAGGACTCGGACGAATTCAGTAGGTTTATATGGAGTTTTAATTTTACGTACGGTATTGTAAGATGTTGTTAGGAGTTGTGAGGTGTCGTACATTACACTAACATGCTTTTCAAGGTGCTAATGTGGCATACAGAGTCTTAAGATGTCGTAACTTGTGGTACGATGTTCAAAGGACTCGCACGAATTCAGTAGGTTTATATGGAGTTTTAAGTTTACGTACGGTATTGTAACACGTTTTTAGTAGTTGTGAGGTGTCGTACATTACACTAACATGCTTTTCAAGGTGCTAATGTGGCATACAGAGTCTTAAGATGTCCTAACTTGTGGAACGATGGTCAAAGGACTCGGACGAATTCAGTAGGTTTATATGGAGTTTTAAGTTTTCCTACGGTATTGTAAGATTTTGATAGGAGTTGTGAGGTATCGTACATTACACTAACATGCTTTTCAAGGTGCTAATGTGGCATACAGAGTCTTAAGATGTCCTAACTTGTGGTACGATGTTCAAAGGACTCAGACGAATTCAGTAGGTTTATATGGAGTTTTAACTTTACGTACGGTGTTGTAAGACGTTGTTAGGAGTTGTGAGGTGTCGTACATTACACTAACATGCTTTTCAAGGTGCTAATGTGACATACAGAGTTATAAGATGTCCTAACTTGTCGTACGATGTTCAATAGACTCGGACAAATTCATTAGGTTTATTACGGAGTTTTAAGATTTCTTACGGTGTTGTAAGATGTTCTTAGGAGCTGTAGAGCGTCCTACATTATACTAACATGCTTTTCAATGTGCTAATATGGCATATAGAGTCGTAAGATGTTCTAACTTGTGGTACGATGTTCAAAGGACTCGGACGAATTCAGTAGGTTTATATGGAGTTTTATGTTTTCGTACGGTGTTGTAAGACGTTGTTAGGAGTTGTGAGGTGTCGTACATTACACTAACATGCTTATCAAGGTGCTAATGTGACATACAAAGTCATAAGATGTCCTAACTTGTCGTACGATGTTCAAAGGACTCGGACGAATTCATTAGGTTTATTACGGAGTTTTAAGATTTCTTACGGTGTTGTAAGGTGTTCTTAGGAGCTATAAAGCGTCCTACATTATACTAACATGCTTTTCAAGGTGCTAATATGGCATATAGAGTCGTAAGATGTTCTAACTTGTGGTACGATGTTCAAAGGATTAGGAAGAATTCAGTAGGTTTATATGGAGTTTTAAGTTTACGTACGGTATTGTAAGACGTTGTTACGAGTTGTGAGATGCCGTACATTACACTAAAATGCTTTTCAAGGTGCTAATGTGGCATACAGAGTCTTAAGATGTCCTAACTTGTCGTACGATGTTCAAAGGACTTGGACGAATTCATTAGGTTTATTACAGAGTTTTAAGGTTTCGTACGGTGTTGTAAGGTGTTGTTAGAAGCTGTAAATCGTCCTACATTATACTAACATGCTTTTCAAGGTGCTAATATGGCATATAGAGTCGTAAGATGTTCTAACTTGTGGTACGATGTTCAAAGGACTCGGAAGAATTTAGTAGGTTTATATGGAGTTTTAAGTTTACGTACGGTATTGTAAGATGTTGTTAGGAGTTGTGAGGTGTCGTACATTTTACTAACATGATTTTCAAGGTCCTAATGTGGCATACAGAGTCTTAAGATGTCTTAACTTGTGGTACGATGTTCAAAGGACTCGGACGAATTCAGTAGGTTTATTACGGAGTTTTAAGATTTCTTACGGTGTTGTAAGGTGTTCTTAGGAGCTGTAAAGCGTCCTACATTATACTAACATGCTTTTCAAGGTGCTAATATGGCATATAGAGTCGTAAGATGTTCTAACTTGTGGTACGATGTTCAAAGGACTAGGAAGAATTCAGAAGGTTTATATGGAGTTTTAAGTTTACGTACGGTATTGTAAGACGTTGTTAGGAGTTGTGAGATGTCGTACATTACACTAAAATGCTATTCAAGGTGCTAATGTGGCATACAGAGTCTTAAGATGTCCTAACTTGTCGTACGATGTTCAAAGGACTTGGACGAATTCATTAGGTTTATTACGGAGTTTTAAGGTTTCGTACAATGTTGTAAGGTGTTGTTAGGAGCTGTAAATCGTCCTACATTATACAAACATGCTTTTCAAGGTGCTAATATGGCATATAGATTCGTAAGATGTTCTAACTTGTGGTACGATGTTCAAAGGACTCGGAAGAATTTAGTAGGTTTATATGGAGTTTTAAGTTTTCGTACGGTATTGTAAGACGTTGTTAGGAGTTGTGAGATGTCGTACATTACACTAAAATGCTATTCAAGGTGCTAATGTGGCATACAGAGTCTTAAGATGTCCTAACTTGTCGTACGATGTTCAAAGGACTTGGACGAATTCATTAGGTTTATTACGGAGTTTTAAGGTTTCGTACAATGTTGTAAGGTGTTGTTAGGAGCTGTAAATCGTCCTACATTATACAAACATGCTTTTCAAGGTGCTAATATGGCATATAGAGTCGTAAGATGTTCTAACTTGTGGTACGATGTTCAAAGGACTCAGAAGAATTTAGTAGGTTTATATGGAGTTTTAAGTTTTCGTACGGTATTGTAAGATGTTGTTAGGAGTTGTGAGGTGTCGTACATTACACTAACATGCTTTTCAAGGTGCTAATGTGACATACAGAGTCATAAGATGTCCTAACTTGTCGTACGATGTTCAACGGACTCGGACGAATTCAGTAGGTTTATATGGAGTTTTAATTTTACGTACGGTATTGTAAGATGTTGTTTGGAGTTGTGAGGTGTCGTACATTACACTAACATGCTTTTCAAGGTGCTAAGGTGGCATACAAAGTCATAAGATGTCCTAACTTGTGGTACGATGTTCAAAGGACTCGGACGATTTCAGTAGGTTTATATGGAGTTTTAACTTTACGTACGGTGTTGTAAGACGTTGTCAGGAGTTGTGAGGTGTCGTACATTACACTAACATGTATTTCAAGGTGCTAATGTGACATACAGAGTCATAAGATGTCCTAACTTGTCGTACGATGTTCAAAGGACTCGGACGAATTCATTAGGTTTATTACGGAGTTTTAAGATTTCTTACAGTGTTGTAAGATGTTCTTAGGAGCTGTAAAGCGTCCTACATTATACTAACATGCTTTTCAAGGTGCTAATATGGCATATAGAGTCGTAAGATGTTCTGACTTGTGGTACGATGTTCAAAGGACTCGGACGAACTCAGTAGGTTTGTATGGAGTTTTAAGTTTACGTACGGTATTGTAAGACGTTGTTAGGAGTTGTGAGATGTCGTACATTACACCAAAATGCTTTTCAAGGTGCTAATGTGGCATACAGAGTCTTAAGATGTCCTAACTTGTCGTACGATGTTCAAAGGACTTGGACGAATTCATTAGGTTTATTACGGAGTTTTAAGGTTTCGTACGGTGTTGTAAGGAGGTGTAAATCGTCCTACATTATACTAACATGCTTTTCAAGGTGCTAATATGGCATATAGAGTCGTAAGATGTTCTAACTTGTGGTACGATGTTCAAAGGACTCGGAAGAATTTAGTAGGTTTATATGGAGTTTTAAGTTTTCGTACGGTATTGTAAGATGTTGTTAGGAGTTGTGAGGTGTCGTACATTACACTAACATGCTTTTCAAGGTGCTAATGTGACATACAGAGTCATAAGATGTCCTAACTTGTCGTACGATGTTCAACGGACTCGGACGAATTCAGTAGGTTTATATGGAGTTTTAATTTTACGTACGGTGATGTAAGATGTTGTTTGGAGTTGTGAGGTGTCGTACATTACACTAACATGCTTTTCAAGGTGCTAAGGTGGCATACAAAGTCATAAGATGTCCTAACTTGTCGTACGATGTTCAAAGGACTCGGACGATTTCAGTAGGTTTATATGGAGTTTTAACTTTACGTACGGTGTTGTAAGACGTTGTCAGGAGTTGTGAGGTGTCGTACATTACACTAACATGTATTTCAAGGTGCTAATGTGACATACAGAGTCATAAGATGTCCTAACTTGTCGTACGATGTTCAAAGGACTCGGACGAATTCATTAGGTTTATTACGGAGTTTTAAGATTTCTTACAGTGTTGTAAGATGTTCTTAGGAGCTGTAAAGCGTCCTACATTATACTAACATGCTTTTCAAGGTGCTAATATGGCATATAGAGTCGTAAGATGTTCTGACTTGTGGTACGATGTTCAAAGGACTCGGACGAACTCAGTAGGTTTATATGGAGTTTTAAGTTTACGTACGGTATTGTAAGACGTTGTTAGGAGTTGTGAGATGTCGTACATTACACCAAAATGCTTTTCAAGGTGCTAATGTGGCATACAGAGTCTTAAGATGTCCTAACTTGTCGTACGATGTTCAAAGGACTTGGATGAATTCATTATGTTTATTACGGAGTTTTAAGGTTTCGTACGGTGTTGTAAGGAGCTGTAAATCGTCCTACATTATACTAACATGCTTTTCAAGGTGCTAATATGGCATATAGAGTCGTAAGATGTTCTAACTTGTGGTACGATGTTCAAAGGACTCGGAAGAATTTAGTAGGTTTATATGGAGTTTTAAGTTTACGTACGATATTGTAAGATGTTGTTAGGAGTTGTGAGGTGTCGTACATTACACAAACATGCTTTTCAAGGTGCTAATGTGACATACAGAGTCTTAAGATGTCCTAACTTGTGGAACGATGGTCAAAGGACTCGGACAAATTCGGTAGGTTTATATGGAGTTTTAAGTTTTCGTACGGTGTTGTAAGACGTTGTTAGGAGTTGTGAGGTGTCGTACATTACACTAACATGCTTTTCAAGGTGCTAATGTGACATACAGAGTCATAAGATGTCCTAACTTGTCGTACGATGTTCAAAGGACTCGGACGAATTCATTAGGTTTATTACGGAGTTTTAAGATTTCTTACGGTGTTGTAAGGTGTTCTTAGGAGCTGTAAAGCGTCCTACATTATACTAACATGCTTTTCAAGGTGCTAATATGGCATATAGAGTCGTAAGATGTTCTAACTTGTGGTACGATGTTCAAAGGACTAGGAAGAATTCAGTAGGTTTATATGGAGTTTTAAGTTTACGTACGGTATTGTAAGACGTTGTTAGGAGTTGTGAGATGTCGTACATTACACTAAAATGCTATTCAAGGTGCTAATGTGGCATACAGAGTCTTAAGATGTCCTAACTTGTCGTACGATGTTCAAAGGACTTGGACGAATTCATTAGGTTTATTACGGAGTTTTAAGGTTTCGTACAGTGTTGTAAGGTGTTGTTAGGAGCTGTAAATCGTCCTACATTATACAAACATGCTTTTCAAGGTGCTAATATGTCATATAGAGTCGTAACTGTTCTAACTTGTGGTACGATGTTCAAAGGACTCGGAAGAATTTAGTAGGTTTATATGGAGTTTTATGTTTTCGTACGGTATTGTAAGATGTTGTTAGGAGTTGTGAGGTGTCGTACATTATACTAACATGCTTTTCAAGGTGCTAATGTGGCATACAGAGTTTTAAAATGTCCTAACTTGTGGTACGATGTTCAAAGGACTCGGACGAATTCAGTAGGTTTATATGGAGTTTTAATTTTACGTACTGTATTGTAGGACGTTGTTAGGAGTTGTGAGGTGTCGTACATTACACTAACATGCTTTTCAAGGTGCTAATGTGACTTACAGAGTCATAAGATGTCCTAACTTGTCGTACGATGTTCAAAGGACTCGGACGAATTCAGTAGGTTTATATGGAGTTTTAATTTTACGTACGGTATTGTAAGATGTTGTTTGGAGTTGTGAGGTGTCGTACATTACACTAACATGCTTTTCAAGGTGCTAATGTGGCATACAAAGTCATAAGATGTCCTAACTTGTGGTACGATGTTCAAAGGACTCGGACGAATTCAGTAGGTTTATATGGAGTTTTAACTTTACGTACGGTGTTGTAAGACGTGTCAGGAGTTGTGAGCTGTCGTACATTACACTAACATGTATTTTAAGGTGCTAATGTGACATACAGAGTCATAAGATGTCCTAACTTGTCGTACGATGTTCAAAGGACTCGGACGAATTCATTAGGTTTATTACGGAGTTTTAAGATTTCTTACAGTGTTGTAAGATATTCTTAGGAGCTGTAAAGCGTCCTACATTATACTAACATGCTTTTCAAGGTGCTAATATGGCATATAGAGTCGTAAGATGTTCTGACTTGTGGTACGATGTTCAAAGGACTCGGACGAACTCAGTAGGTTTATATGGAGTTTTAAGTTTACGTACGGTATTGTAAGACGTTGTTAGGAGTTGTGAGATGTCGTACATTACACCAAAATGCTTTTCAAGGTGCTAATGTGGCATACAGAGTCTTAAGATGTCCTAACTTGTCGTACGATGTTCAAAGGACTTGGATGAATTCATTAGGTTTATTACGGAGTTTTAAGGTTTCGTACGGTGTTGTAAGGAGCTGTAAATCGTCCTACATTATACTAACATGCTTTTCAAGGTGCTAATATGGCATATAGAGTCGTAAGATGTTCTAACTTGTGGTACGATGTTCAAAGGACTCAGAAGAATTTAGTAGGTTTATATGGAGTTTTAAGTTTTCGTACGGTATTGTAAGATGTTGTTAGGAGTTGTGAGGTGTCGTACATTACACTAACATGCTTTTCAAGGTGCTAATGTGACATACAGAGTCATAAGATGTCCTAACTTGTCGTACGATGTTCAACGGACTCGGACGAATTCAGTAGGTTTATATGGAGTTTTAATTTTACGTACGGTATTGTAAGATGTTGTTTGGAGTTGTGAGGTGTCGTACATTACACTAACATGCTTTTCAAGGTGCTAAGGTGGCATACAAAGTCATAAGATGTCCTAACTTGTGGTACGATGTTCAAAGGACTCGGAAGAATTTAGTAGGTTTATTACGGAGTTTTAAGGTTTCGTACGGTGTTGTAAGGTGTTGTTAGGAGCTGTAAATCGTCCTACATTATACTAACATGCTTTTCAAGGTGCTAATATGGCATATAGAGTCGTAAGATGTTCTAACTTGTGGTACGATGTTCAAAGGACTCGGAAGAATTTAGTAGGTTTATATGGAGTTTTAAGTTTACGTACGGTATTGTAAGATGTTGTTAGGAGTTGTGAGGTGTCGTACATTATACTAACATGATTTTCAAGGTGCTAATGTGGCATACAGAGTCCTAAGAAGTCGTAACTTGTGGTACGATGTTCAAAGGACTCGCACGAATTCAGTAGGTTTATATGGAGTTTTAAGTTTATGTACGGTATTGTAAGACGTTGTTAGGAGTTTTGAGGTGTCGTACATTACACTAACATGCTTTTCAAGGTGCTAATGTGGCATACAGAGTCATAAGATGTCCTAACTTGTGGTACGATGTTCAAAGGACTCGGACGAATTCAGTAGGTTTATTACGGAGTTTTAAGATTTCTTACGGTGTTGTAAGGTGTTCTTAGGAGCTGTAAAGCGTCCTACATTATACTAACATGCTTTTCAAGGTGTTAATATAGCATATAGAGTCGTAAGATGTTCTAACTTGTGGTAGGACGTTCAAAGGACTCGGACGAATGCAGTAGGTTTATATGGAGTTCTAAGTTTACGTACGGTATTGTAAGACGTTGTTAGGAGTTGTGAGATGTCGTACATTACCATAAAATGCTTTTCAAGGTGCTAATGTGGCATGCAGAGTCTTAAGATGTCCTAACTTGTCGTACGATGTTCAAAGGACTCGGACGAATTCATTAGGTTTATATGGAGTTTTAATTTTACGTAATGTATTGTAAGACGTTGTTAGGAGTTGTGAGGTGTCGTACATTACACTAACATGCTTTTCAAGGTGCTAATGTGACATACAGAGTCATAAGATGTCCTAACTTGTCGTACGATGTTCAAAGGACTCGGACGAATTCAGTAGGTTTATATGGAGTTTTAATTTTACGTACGGTATTGTAGATGTTGTTAGTAGTTCTGAGGTGTCGTAAATTACACTAACATGCTTTTCAAGGTGCTAATGTGGCATACAGAGTCTTAAGATGTCGTAACTTGTGGTACGATGTTCAAAGGACTCGGACGAATTCAGTAGGTTTATATTGAGTTTTAAGTTCACGTACGGTATTGTAAGACGTTGTTAGGAGTTTGGAGGTGTTGTACATTACACTAACATGCTTTTCAAGGTGCTAACGTGGCATACAGAGTCATAAGATGTCCTAACTTGTGGTACGATGTTCGAAGGACTCGGAAGAATTTAGTAGGTTTATATGGAGTTTTAAGTTTATGTACGGTATTGTAAGACGTTGTTAGGAGTTTTGAGGTGTCGTACATTACACTAACATGCTTTTCAAGGTGCTAATGTGGCATACAGAGTCATAAGATGTCCTAACTTGTGGTACGATGTTCAAAGGACTCGGACGAATTCAGTAGGTTTATTACGGAGTTTTAAGATTTCTTACGGTGTTGTAAGGTGTTCTTAGGAGCTGTAAAGCGTCCTACATTATACTAACATGCTTTTAAAGGTGCTAATATAGCATATAGAGTCGTAAGATGTTCTAACTTGTGGTAGGACGTTCAAAGGACTCGGACGAATTCAGTAGGTTAATATGGAGTTCTAAGTTTACGTACGGTATTGTAAGACGTTGTTAGGAGTTGTGAGATGTCGTACATTACACTAAAATGCTTTTCAAGGTGCTAATGTGGCATGCAGAGTCTTAAGATGTCCTAACTTGTCGTACGATGTTCAAAGGACTTGGACGAATTCATTAGGTTTATTACGGAGTTTTAAAGTTTCGTACAGTGTTGTAAGGTGTTGTTAGGAGCTGTAAATCGTCCTACATTATACTAACATGCTTTTCAAGGTGCTAATATGTCATATAGAGTCGTAAGATGTTCTAACTTATGGTACGATGTTCAAAGGACTCGGAAGAATTTAGTAGGCTTATATGGAGTTTTAATTTTACGTACTGTATTGTAAGACGTTGTTAGGAGTTGTGAGGTGTCGTACATTATACTAACATGCTTTTCAAGGTGCTAATGTGGCATACAGAGTCTTAAGATGTCCTAACTTGTGGTACGATGTTCAAAGGACTCGGACGAATTCAGTAGGTTTATATGGAGTTTTAAGTTTATGTACGGTATTGTAAGACGTTGTTAGGAGTTTGGAGGTGTCGTACATTACACTAACATGCTTTTCAAGGTGCTAATGTGGCATACAGAGTCATAAGATGTCCTAACTTGTGGTACGATGTTCGAAGGACTCGGACGAATTCAGTAGGTTTATATGGAGTTTTAACTTTACGTACGGTGTTGTAAGACGTTGTTAGGAGTTGTGAGGTGTCGTACATTACACTAACATGCTTTTCAAGGTGCTAATGTGACATACAAAGTCATAAGATGTCCTAACTTGTCGTACGATGTTAAAAGGACTTGGACGAATTCATTAGGTTTATTACGGAGTTTTAAGGTTTCGTACGGTGTTGTAAGGTGTTGTTAGGAGCTGTAAATTGTCCTACATTATACTAACATGCTTTTCAAGGTGCTAATATGGCATATAGAGTCGTAAGATGTTCTAACTTGTGGTACGATGTTCAAAGGACTCGGAAGAATTTAGTAAGTTTATATGGAGTTTTAAGTTTACGTACGGTATTGTAAGATGTTGTTAGGAGTTATGAGGTGTCGTACATTATACTAACATGATTTTCAAGGTGCAAATGTGGCATACAGAGTCTTAAGATGTCGTAACTTGTGGTACGATGTTCAAAGGACTCGCACGAATTCAGTAGGTTTATATGGAGTTTTAAGTTTATGTACGGTATTGTAAGACGTTGTTAGGAGTTTTGAGGTGTCGTACATTACACTAACATGCTTTTCAAGGTGCTAATGTGGCATACAGAGTCATAAGATGTCCTAACTTGTGGTACGATGTTCAAAGGACTCAGACGAATTCAGTAGGTTTATTACGGAGTTTTAAGATTTCTTACGGTGTTGTAAGGTGTTCTTAGGAGCTGTAAAGCGTCCTACATTATACTAACATGCTTTTCAAGGTGCTAATATAGCATATAGAGTCGTAAGATGTTCTAACTTGTGGTAGGACGTTCAAAGGACTCGGACGAATTCAGTAGGTTTATATGGAGTTCTAAGTTTACGTACGGTATTGTAAGACGTTGTTAGGAGTTGTGAGATGTCGTACATTACACTAAAATGCTTTTCAAGGTGCTAATGTGGCATGCAGAGTCTTAAGATGTCCTAATTTGTCGTACGATGTTCAAAGGACTTGGACGAATTCATTAGGTTTATTACGGAGTTTTAAAGTTTCGTACAGTGTTGTAAGGTGTTGTTAGGAGCTGTAAATCGTCCTACATTATACTAACATGCTTTTTTTTGGGTAAAGGGATTTTACCCTGGTGATTCTATAAACAAATAAACACAAGTAGTGTGGTGAACTCCACACTAGTTCAGTCTTGGACATTTCCCAAGACTAACAACCGAACCCGAACTATAACACACAAAACCCATCAACATAACAGCAAACTAGACACAGCTAAACATAGAGACCAAACATTCATTCCGCATCCATCTTCAACCACATATCTAGAAGTTGCTGCTCCCTCATCGTCAACTTTATCTTTATGGTCATTAACTTGTATCTCACTGTTTGAATAACCATACTACTAACCACTTCCGGAGGCCTTGGATGTTCATTAAAGAGTCTTCTATTCCTCTCCTGCCAAGTAGCATACGCAGCAGCTGCCGTAACCAACTTACTAATAATCATCACAATATCACTTCCCATGCAATTACTTTGAAGATCTTCCAAGATATTAGACCAAATTGGAGGAATCAGCTTTAATTTTGCCTTGGCACGAGCCATGGCCCAAACCCGAGACGCAAATGAGCATTCAAAAAATAAGTGTTTATGCGAATCCACAGATTGAAAGCATAATAAACAGCACATCATATTCATATTAGTACCTCCCAACCGGTTCCATTTGAGCAACCTATCCTGAGTTAACAGCTTACCTTGACAAATAAGCCACATGTTGAATGCATGTTTTGGGATGCATTGAGGGAACCAAACACACTCAGCCCAAGCTACATTCTCCTCCTTATGACGGATATGTTCCCAAGCATTGGAAGTAGAGAAATGGATTAACTTCGAACCCTCCCTCCAACACAACTTATCCTCACCATTTGTTTGAAACGGAATAGAGATACTCAATAACGAAGGAAACTGATCAACCAGCTCAATCGGCCAATTCCAAGCAGAATCATTATAAACTTTGTCCACCGAGTCCATAAGATTCATATTTGCATCCCGAATCGCTCGTTTTGGAATCAAATCTGAAAGAGGACTTTGGTCTGCCCAACAATCGAACCATATATTTGTATTTTTCCCATCACCAAGCTGAACCCAAAATTTACGTCTGAAAAACGGACGCAGTTTCATAATATTTCGCCAACTCCAAGAACAAGCAGCCGGAGTTGCAATATCCCAAAAGTTGCGAGTTCCAATCCTGTGAATCCTAACCCATCGAACCCACATAGAATCAACATTAGTAAGTAATCTCCAAATATGGGACCCCATAAGAGCCATATTCATGTCAGAAATACTACGAATCCCAAGACCACCCTCCAACTTTGGAAGACAGACTTTTTTCCAAGCAACTTTGGCATTAACTTTTCTCTCTTGCTTAGCACCCCATAAAAATCTTCTAATCTTCACTTCAATCTCTTTAGCTGTATATGAAGGGATCAAAAAAGCCGCTGCCCAAAAAATGTGCATAGAAGATAAAGCAGAACGAACAAGTTGAAGCCTTCCTGCAAAAGACAAAAACTTATTTTCCCATGACAATAAACGCTTATCTATCCTGTCGGTCAACTCCCTGCATTGCAGGTGATTGAGTCTAGACGAAATCAATGGGACACCCAGATACTTAACCGGAAGCTTCCCCTCCTCAAAAGGAAGTATATTTAGGATGCCATTCCTAACATGGGGGGGGACATGACAAAAAAAGACAGTGCTTTTTTGCATATTCGGATGTAAGCCAGACAAGTCTGCAAACTTCCTCAAAACCTCCATAATACAAGCAGCAGATCTTGCATCTCCTCTGGAAAAAATAAACAGATCATCAGCAAAACATAGATTTATGATCTGAAGCTCTGCACACTTGTTATGAAACTTAAAACTTTCCATAGGCATATTTTTGAACATTAACGTAAGAACCTCCATAACCATGGTAAAGAGATAAGGAGATAATGGGTCGCCCTGTCTTAACCCCCTCGTCCCTTTAAAATAGCCATGAATATCCCCATTTATGCATAAAGAAAACGAAGGAGATGATACACACGCCATAATCCATGTAATCATACTATCATGAAACCCAAACCCCTTCAGACAAAACTTCATAAAACTCCAGTTAACCGTATCATATGCCTTTTGAATGTCAACTTTAAAAGCACACTTAGGCGGCCCCAAGTTTCTATGGTAATTGTGCATAAGCTCCTGGGTAAGCAAGATATTATCTGTAATACGTCTCCCCGGGATGAAAGCTGACTGATTACTACTGATAATAGACGATAACGCACCCTTCACACGATTAGCAATAATCTTCGAAATGCATTTATACAAAACATTGCAGCAGGCTATAGGACGATAATCGATCACTCTATTTGGAACCTGAGTTTTTGGGACAAGAGCAATAATAGTATGATTCCACTCCTGAAGTAATCTATTCGTATTAAAGAAATCTTGAATAGCTAGAACAACCTCATCTCCCACCACATCCCAAGCTTTTTTAAAAAAAGCAGAAGTGTATCCATCTGGCCCCGGAGATTTATCATCATTCATAGAAAACATTACCTCCTTAATCTCCTCTCTGGTAACTGGCTCCACCATACCTAATGAAATATTAGCATCCAATCGGCTTGAAAAAATATTTGAATCTGGTAAACTTGGCTGCGCATGCTCACCACCCAAAATTGACTCATAGAAGGTAACAAATTCATTAACCATAGCATCCCCCTCCAAGACCTCCCCAGTCGACCTCATAACTGAAGCAATCATCTTCTTATTATTCTTACATTTCAGCATGTTGTGGAAATATTTTGTGTTTGCATCACCTTTTTCCAGCCACATAACTTTAGCTTTTTGCTTTAGAAAACTTTCCTCATCACTACTAGCTTCCACAAACTCCTTCATACATAACGACTCCTTCTCTTTCAGACTCACATCAAAAGGGGAATCGTCAATCAACTGTTGCATGTCTTCCAGCTCTTTTCTAAGGTTAGCAACCTTAGAATGCAGATTCCCTTGTTTAAATAGAAGCGCTCTAAATTCTTTTTTAAGCCCTCTTAGCCTCTTTGAGATTCTGAATTGAGCTACCCCACCAATACTATAACCCCACCCAACCTTCACAATATCCAAAAATTCCGGTTTAAGCGTCAGAAAATTGGAAAACTTGAAAGGCTTAGGTTTTGGTTTAGTCTTTTCCACCAAAGATAATATGCAAGGACTATGATCCGATAAACCATAAGGCTTAAACAACGCAGCAGCTCTCGGGAACATATCCACAAACCCTACATTCCCCATAACTCTATCCAATTTTTTAAGAATGCCTCTACCAGACTTTGGCTTTTGATTCCATGTGTACTTAACCCCCGAAGCCTTAATATCAAACACTTCAATCCCATTAATACAATCTCGAAAATCTTGCATTCCCAACGAGACACTAGACGGACCAGCAACTTGATCATCAGGATTAAGAGCCGAGTTAAAATCTCCCAATAATGTCCATGGAAGATCCTTAACTAACCCCTTATGCATAGACAACGAATCCCATAAATCTCTACGACGAACATAATAATTATCAGCATATATCACAGAACAAAATAACATCAGTTTCAACCTCTTAAGAACAACTTGACAATGAATAACTTGATCAGTTTGCATAAGAACATTCACATCCACCACGCTAGTATCCCAGCCCACAATAATTCTAGTACCTTTAGGACCACCTCTACACGAAGAAGCATTAGAACACCAACTCCAATCAGACGATATAGAAGCACACATACCCTCCACCTTACTAACATCAACATGAGACTCTAAAATAGCACAAAAACTCACCTTACTGTCTTTAATCATAAAACGAACCTCTTTCTGCTTCAAGGGACGGTTCATCCCCCTAACATTCCAACATGCGAAATTAATCATTGATAACCTGCACATCAGGAGTGCTTGCCCCTGTAGTAATGTTATCCTCACCAAATATAGCCTCAACCGTACCCTCCTTGTCTTCAACATTCGGATCAACTTGGTCAGTACCAGCCCCTTTGTTTTCATGTAATTGAGTATACAATCGAGTATACAATGACGTACCCCCTTGATCAACATCATGATTCATCAGAACATTGAACTTATTTTCTGCTACAATCCCATCCACCTTAGACGCCCCCTCTTTACCCACTTTTTTATCTAGATCAGCACTCTTAGGCTTTTCAGCAACCGGACGATACACAAATTTTGGTTTATGTTGTTGAACATTAAACCCGGGTTTCTTGGCTGATTTCTTATGTGTGACTTCTACAAACCCATCATCCTTCATCACCTCCTCCTTCTTCTTTCCTTTCTTCTCCACTAATACTTCGCATGTATCCATATCATGGCCAAACAATTTACAATGATCACACCTAGGAGGAAGCCACTCATACTCGACATCAATAGTTTTGATCGTTATATCATCTCCCTCCAACGATGGAATGCCCACTTTCAGCTGTTTTTTAAAACCTATATCAGCATAAACCTCTACTAACGCTCTAGCATAACTACTCCTCCCCCATCCATTAATACACATTGCGTTAGTATACGAGTCCAACTTTTTAGGCGTCCCAATCTTAGTCATCAGCTCACTTAACCCATCATCCGTATATGCAGCAATTGGAACCCCATGAAGTTTTACCCACATAGGGACTGATCTTCGATCCTGCTTGACAAGCTTAGCATCCGGACTCCATTCATGCAAAAATAATGGGGAGTTAAGAATTATCCAAGGTCCTCCTCCAATAACACCCATCATCCCATCATAAGCAGCAAATTGGAAAAAGAAGAAACCTTCTGCATTCATCATAATCTTCTTCAGCCCATACTTGTTCCAGTTAGATTGAGCAAAATATTTCACAGCATGGAATGATTGTCGATCACCCAGAAAGTATCCATACAGCGTGAACCCTAGCTTGGCCTGAACTTTTCTGACTGAATCTCGAGATAGCATTACATCCACCCCAGCAGCACTTTCTTTCGATTCAAGAACCCTAAAATTTACTTTCTTATTCGTCCCATCATTCAAACTATTCGCCCCAGAACTAGCAACCTCCACTTCAGAAACCCTAATCACTTCCGCAGACTCCATAACATTTTCAGACGCTTTCACATTCACATTCACGTTCGTAACATTCTGATGTGGCACATCCAATTCAGCCGCTTTCTGCAAAATACTTTTGAACGACACACGTCCATCAATATTAGTAACTTTAGATGCTAGCGTCGACATGGCCATGCATGCAACACTAGACCCTAATCTTGATTTCAAGAACTGGTTCTTAAAAGGTTAATGGGATTCGTACCAATTTAGCTAATCTATAAACAATAGACGCAATCGATTACAGACCCACTAAGCAATCAGAACACAATACTATCAATCAAAACACAAACCAGAAAAAACCGATTATTGATCACCTCTAATTGCTAACAATGCTCGTATTAACCAGGTTAATCACAAGATTGTTACACAAAGGAAGTTATCAATGAATCAGGAGAACACGAACAGAAAATCCAGAACACCAATCAAATAAGAAACGAACTTACACAATCAGCCGAATTAGGGTTTAGGAAACCCTAATAATCAGCCGTAACAAACTACTAACAACCCAAGATCAAGAAACAAGATTCAAGAATCAAGATTCAAGAATCAAGATTCAAGAATCAAGAATCAAGAACAAGAAACGAACGAAACCAGCCAATTCAAGGTGCTAAAGTGTCATACAGAGTCGTCCTAACATGCTTTTAAAGGTGCTAATATGTCATATAGAGTCGTAAGATGTTCTAACTTGTGGTACGATGTTCAAAGGACTCGGAAGAATTTAGTAGGCTTATATGGAGTTTTAAGTTTTCGTACGGTATTGTAAGATGTTGTTAGGAGTTGTGAGGTGTCGTACATTATACTAACATGCTTTTCAAGGTGCTAATGTGGCATACAGAGTCTTAAGATGTCCTAACTTGTGGTACGATGTTCAAAGGACTCGGACGAATTCAGTAGGTTTATATGGAGTTTTAATTTTACGTACTGTATTGTAAGACGTTGTTAGGAGTTGTGAGGTGTCGTACATTACACTAACATGCTTTTCAAGGAGCTAATGTGACATACAGAGTCATAAGATGTCTTAACTTGTCGTACGATGTTCAAAGAACTCGGACGAATTCAGTAGGTTTATATGTAGTTTTAATTTTACGTACGGTATTGTAGATGTTGTTAGTAGTTGTGAGGTGTCGTAAATTACACTAACATGCTTTTCAAGGTGCTAATGTGGCATACAGAGTCTTAAGATGTCGTAACTTGTGGTACGATGTTCAAAGGACTCGGACGAATTCAGTAGGTTTATATGGAGTTTTAAGTTTACGTACTGTATTGTAAGACGTTGTTAGGAGTTTGGAGGTGTCGTACATTACACTAACATGCTTTTGAAGGTGCTAATGTGGCATACAGAGTCATAAGATGTCCTAACTTGTGGTACGATGTTCGAAGGACTCGGACGAATTCAGTAGGTTTATATGGAGTTTTAACTTTACGTACGGTGTTGTAAGACGTTGTTAGGAGTTGTGAGGTGTCGTACATTACACTAACATGCTTTTCAAGGTGCTAATGTGACATACAAAGTCATAAGATGTCCTAACTTGTCGTACGATGTTAAAAGGACTTGGACGAATTCATTAGGTTTATTACGGAGTTTTAAGGTTTCGTACGGTGTTGTAAGGTGTTGTTAGGAGCTGTAAATCGTCCTACATTATACTAACATGCTTTTCAAGGTGCTAATATGGCATATAGAGTCGTAAGATGTTCTAACTTGTGGTACGATGTTCAAAGGACTCGGAAGAATTTAGTAGGTTTATATGGAGTTTTAAGTTTACGTACGGTATTGTAAGATGTTGTTAGGAGTTGTGAGGTGTCATACATTATACTAACATGATTTTCAAGGTGCTAATGTGGCATACAGAGTCTTAAGATGTCGTAACTTGTGGTACGATGTTCAAAGGACTCGCACGAATTCAGTAGGTTTATATGGAGTTTTAAGTTTATGTACGGTATTGTAAGACGTTGTTAGGAGTTTTGAGGTGTCGTACATTACACTAACATGCTTTTCAAGGTGCTAATGTGGCATACAGAGTCATAAGATGTCCTAACTTGTGGTACGATGTTCAAAGGACTCGGACGAATTCAGTAGGTTTATTACGGAGTTTTAAGATTTCTTACGGTGTTGTAAGGTGTTCTTAGGAGCTGTAAAGCGTCCTACATTATACTAACATGCTTTTCAAGGTACTAATATAGCATATAGAGATATAGAATAGTGGAAGATGGGCGATTTGGGCGATTAGGGTTTGCATGCTGATTGCTTGATCTTGCATGTGTTGCAACTCAATCTTTCGTTTGTTGGTGAGGTCGATTTATTCTCTCTAATTGATTTACGCTTATTCTTGTGTAGTAGTCCTGAGATACAATTGTTTTTGGCCAGTTTATTCGAGCACTATTAGCAAGATATAGGGTTTATCGATTAGGGTTTGGTGGGATTTCTTTCACTAAATCATACATTGCTAACTCTTACTGCTTAGTAGGTCTGTAATCGAAAGCGGCTATTGAATATAGTATAGCTTTTTGGTACGAATCCTATTAACCTATTAAGACTTGGTAGTGGTATTGGTTTGGTGCTGTTCTTCGATCTTCTGGAGTTTTTTAACAATGGAGAAACGATCACTTGCTGATAAAGTTAAAAATATTGATGGAAAGGTTAAGCGAAGCATTCTAAGGAGATCGAATAATGCAACCACTGATGAGGTGAATCAGAACAAGGAAACTGGGCAGATTAGGGTTTCGTTGAATAATACTGGTATTGGAGAGATGGATAAAAGTTTGAATAGGACGGGTGAGGTTATGAAGGAGCCGGGTGAAGTGCTCAAGGAGCCGGGTGAGGGTTGTAATGCGGCTAGTTATAGTGACCCGGCTGCAAGTATGGACCTGGCAAGAAGCGTTGACCCGACAACAAGCGTTAACCCGGATGCAAGTGTTGACCTGGCAACAAGTGTTGACACGGCTGCAAGTGTTGACCCGGCTACAAGCGTTGACCCGGCTAGTTACATAGGTATACATGTTGACACGGCTATGCAGGGTGACACGGCTGGTTATGTTAACAAAGCTAATAATAGTGACACGGCTACAAGTGTTGACCCGGCTATGGACATTCATACAGCTGAATATGTTGACCCGGCAAGAGCTTTTGACCCTACTGTTAACTCCTATGCTGGGATGGCAAAAAAATTTGGCCTAAATTCGGATCACATGGGAGCAAAAGTGAATTTTAGGTATATGTTGAATGCTGAAACAAAGCAGGGGTTTGATGTTGTGCTTCCAAAGGACTCAATTCGGGCAGTTTGTAATAAACTGGAGTTTACGTTGTATGGGTACTTTCTAGGGGATAGGATGGCGTATCATGTAGTAGAGTATTATGTCCGTATGAATTGGAAAAAATATGGTCTCCAGAGGTCCATGATGAATGCAAATGGGTTTTTCTTCTTTAAGTTTAATGACAAGAAAGGTATGATGGATGTTCTGGAAGGTGGTCCTTGGCTAATTCGAAATAAACCGATTATTCTTAATGTATGGTCTCCGACCTCAAAGCTCCAGAAGGATGACATCAAGACGGTGTCGGTTTGGGTAAAGTTACATGATGTTCCTTTAGTGGCTTACACGGATGTTGGTTTGAGTCTTTTAGTCTCACAAATTGGTACTCCGAGGTTGCTTGACTCGTTTACTACTTCGATGTGTACTAATGCGTGGGGAAGAAGCAGTTTTGCTAGAGCTCTTGTTGAAATATCAGCGGATATGGATTTTAAGGAGGAAATTACTATTGCTATTCCTGATCTGGAGGGCGATGGTTTTGGGTCGGCTAAAGTGTCGGTGGAATATGAGTGGAAACCTCCTAGATGCGGGCATTGTAGTGTATTTGGTCATACTGAGGATGGATGTCCTTTACATGCGAAACAGGACATCAAACCTAGTTCAAACGTGGATAGTGATGGTTTCAAGGAGGTGAAGAATAAAAAGACAGCAAAGAGAAATGGAATTCAAATTAAGAAACCGCAGTTTGAATATCGTCCGGTGGTTAAAAGAGATGGGGCAAATGCTGTCAGAAAGATGGATAAGCAAAATGAAAACAGTTTGAAGTTGAAGGAGCCAGTTGTGGATAACGTCGTATCTGCTAACCCATTTGGTGTCTTAGTGGATGAAGTTGAAAACAGCACTGGGGAGGATAGAATGAAGGGTAATTTGGAAAATGGTATTAATCAGCTGGATTCGGATTCGGATGTTGATGAAGTTCTTGATATGGATAGTGGTATGGCCAGGTTTGTGCAAAATACTTCGGTAAGGGCTATGAATACTATTAAAGGGGCAAGCACTCCTTCTACATCAGGTATCAATGGTTAGTATGGCTGCTTGGAACATTAGGGGTTTGAACCGAGCCCCAAAACAGAAGGAGGTTCGTCAGGTTGTTAGAGATAATAAGTTGAGTTTGTGTGCAATCTTGGAATCCCATGTGGAATTGGATAGACTAACGGGGTTTGTAATAGTGTGTTTAAAAGGTGGGATTGGACGTCAAATGGAAATATGTGTTCGAAGGGGTCCAGGATTATATTGGGATGGGATCCCCTCGTTATGGATGTTATGGTTCTTGCTCAATCGGATCAGGTTATGCATATTTAGATTTATTTTAAGCTTGATAAAAGGAGGTTGTTCTGCTCTGTTGTTTACGTTGCCAATTATTATGTTCATAGAAGGGAGTTGTGGGCTAGTTTTTGCAGACATAGTATGGTGGTCAAGGGTAAGCCCTGGGTTATGATGGGGGACTTTAATTCGGCTTTATTTTCTCATGATTCATATGTTGGGTCGTCAAGTTCTACTATTGGCATGAAAGAGTTTATGGATTGTATTAACCAGATTGAGATGATTGATGTTAACAGGTCTGAAATGCAATTCACTTGGAATCAAAAGCCCAAACAGGGTAAAGGGGTCTTCAAAAAGATTGATAGGGTTATGGCAAATGTTCGATTTACTGATATCTATCCTACGGCTGGAGCTATTTTTCAACCGAATGGTATCTCCGACCATTCCCCTTGTGTCCTTAGAATCCCGGATGTGGAACGTAGTAGCCCTCCCCCATTTCGATTTGCAAATTTCCTTACTTATAAACCGGAATTCAAGGATATTGTTGCTAAGGTCTGGGGTATGAATATTGGTGGGGTGCACCAGTTCAGAGTGGTTAAAAGGCTTAAACTTCTTAAATCTCCTTTAAGGGGCTTATTATACATGCAGGGAAACCTTCACTCTAAGGTTGAAGCCATTCGAACTCAACTTAATCAGATTCAACGTTTGATTGATGATGATCCCATGAACCTGGAGTTATGTTCTCAGGAGTCTAAACTTCTTGCTTCATTTAATGAGGCAAGTCTTGATGAAGAAAGATTCTTGAAGCAGAAAGCGAAGGTGCATTGGCTGGCTGAGGGGGATGCTAATACTAAGTATTTCCATAACACTCTGAAGTGCAGAAACCATAGAGCTCGGATAGACGTAATTACTGATAGCAATGGATATCTGCATGAAGGGAAGGCGGTTCCCAAGGCGTTTGTTGATCATTATGTCGGGTTTCTGGGAAAGGAGGATATTTCTATTATCCGCATAACTCCGGAGTTGTTTGATGTCCGGATTGATCAGGCTGTGGCTGTTGATATGATTCGAGAGGTTACGGTGGATGAGATCAAAAGGACCATGTTTGCTTTTGGTGATGATAAAGCTCCCGGTCCTGATGGGTTTACAGCTGCGTTTTATAAGAAATCATGGGATATTGTGGGTAAAGATGTGTGCCTCGCTGTGCAGGATTTTTTTCGTGAGGGCAAGTTACTTCTTGAGATGAATCATACGCTGATTACGCTTATCCCCAAGGTTGAGACTCCCTCTTTTATTACGGATTATAGACCTATTGCTTGTTGTAATGTTCTGTTTAAGTGCATTACTAAGATTCTTGCGGATAGAATGAAGGAGAGCCTGAGTAATATTATTAGCTCTAATCAATCTGCTTTTATTCCGGGTAGAAGAATATCTGATAATATTTTATTGACCCAAGAGCTTATGCATAGATATCACCTGGATAGTGGGCCTCCAAGATGTGCTTTTAAAGTTGATATTCAGAAAGCTTATGATACTGTGGATTGGAAATTCTTGAAGACGGCTTTATTGGGTTTTGGTTTTCATCCTATGATGGTTAATTGGGTCATGATATGTGTTACCACGGTTTCGTTCTCTATCTCTGTGAATGGTAGTTTGCATGGGTATTTTAGGGGGAAGCATGGTCTTCGACAGGGGGATCCGATGTCCCCGTATCTATTTACTATGGTTATGGAGATCCTTACTTTGGTATTGAGAAGGGCTGTTTCATTGGACTCGTCTTTCAGATTCCATAATAGATGTGAGAAGATTCTTTTGATCAATTTGTGTTTTGCAGATGACTTGTTTCTATTTGCTAGAGGGGATTTGAGCTCTGCAAAGGTTATTATGAAATCTTTAACAGATTTTGCTACCATGTATGGGTTGAGCCCGAGTAACCAGAAAAGTACCATATTTTTTTGTAACGTCCCTGTGCAAACCAAGAACAGTATTCTGAATATCATGCCTTTTGTGGAGGGTAAGTTGCCGGTTAGGTATTTGGGTGTTCCCCTTGTGGCGTCTAGAGTAAGGACTTCGGACTCTCGGGCTCTTATTGAAAAAGTTGATAATCGTATTGGTGACTGGAAGAATAAGTTGCTTTCTTTTGCTGGTAGGTGTCAACTTATTAACTCTGTTATCGCTTCACTTCATGTGTTTTGGTCTTCAGTGTTTATACTCCCTATCCAGATTATGCATGATATTGAGGCTAAGATGAGGGATTTCTTATGGGCTCGGGGTCCTTTGAAGAAGGGGCGTGCAAGGGTTGCTTGGAAGGATGTTTGCATGCCAAAGAATGAAGGTGGTCTGGGAATTAAACGCGTTAGGGATATGAATAAATCCATGATGTCATATCACATTTGGAGCATCATCTCTAACCGTCCTTCTGTTTGGGTGGATTGGATCAAGCAATATAGGTTGAAGGGGAGGAATCTTTGGAGTGTAGAGGTTCCTAGAAATTGTTCTTGGGGTTGGCGGAAAATTCTTCAACTTAGGCCTCTTGTTCGTAGATTTGTGTGGTCAAAAGTGGGGAATGGTAACAATACGTCCGTTTGGTATGATACTTGGTTTGAAGGAGGTCCGTTGATTGAGATGTTGTCGCACAGGGATATTAGGAATGCTGGGTTCTCTTTGGAGGATAAAGTGGCTGATATATATAGGGATGGTGGTTGGAGATGGCCATCTACTTGGTTAAATACTTATCCGATTCTTAATCACGTCAGCCAGATGCGGTTATATCCAGATACATTGGATCAGTATTTCTGGAAAGCGGGCTCGAATCTGGGCTCGTTCTCTACTAAGGAGGTGTGGGATTGTCTTAGATTACGTGGTCCTATTGTTGACTGGATTAAAGGGGTTTGGTTCTCTCAGTGTGTTCCGAAGCATGCGTTTCTGTTATGGTTGGTGATGAGGGAAAGATTACTCACCCAAGACAAGATTCTGTCATGGGATCTGGCTAGAAGGGGGAATATGAACATGATGTGTTGTCCGCTTTGTTACAGGGATTATAATTCTCATGACCATTTGTTCTTTGAGTGTTCCTTTGCTACTAGGGTTTGGGATCTTACCAAATCTGTGGCTAGATTGCAGCACCTGTCGAACCACAGATTGGATATCATTGATTGGATAAAGTCGGCTTATTCGAAGTCATTGCGTCATGTGGTTGGTAAATTATCTATTGCAGCTGCTGTCTATTTGGTTTGGCAGGAAAGAAATAACCGGTTGTTCAAGAACCAAACACGGCCCCCGGAAGTGGTAGCTGAAGAAATCCGCAATACAGTGCGTTGCAAATTACTGGGCCTTAAGTTTAAGAACTCGACTCGGGTGTGGACTATTCTAAGGGAATGGAAGATTGATCGCGAAAAAGATTTGGTAGATCCAGGCTGATTATTTGTATTTCTTTATTGTTGATTTAGCATGTCTAGTGTGTGTCTTGTTTTGCTTTGTTTACTAGGCAGGTTTGCTTTTGTTGGTGTTTTCCTTTGTACACATTCATGGGGCATGTCCTATGTTTGAACTAGTGTGGTATTCTGCCATGCTACTTATTCTTATGATTGATGTTAATATATAGAATCACCGGGGTAACCCTTTACCCAAAAAATGTGGCATAAAGAGTCTTAAGATGTCCTAATTGTCGTACGATGTTCAAAGGACTCAGACGAATTCATTAGGTTTATTACGAAGTTTTAATGTTTCGTACGGTGTTGTAAGGTGTTGTTAGGAGCTGTAAAGCGTCCAACATTATACTAACATGCTTTTCAAGGTGCTAATATGGCATAAAGAGTCGTAAGATATTCTAACTTGTGGTACGATGTTCAAAGGACTCGGACAAATTCAGTAGGTTTATATGGAGTTTTAAGTTTACGTACGGTATTGTAAGATGTTGTTAGGAGTTGTGAGGTGTCGTATATTACACTAACATGCTTTTCAAGGTGCTAATGTGGCATACAGAGTCTTAAGATGTCCTAACTAGTTGTCCGATGTTCAAAGGACTTGGACGAATTCATTAGGTTTATTACGGAGTTTTAAGGTTTCGTACGGTGTTGTAAGGTGTCGTTAGGTGCTGTAAAGCGTCCTACATTATACTAACATGCTTTTCAGGGTGCTAATATAGCATATAGAGTAGTACGATGTTCTAACTAGTCATTCGATGTTCAAAGGACTCGGACGAATTCAGTAGGTTTATATGGAGTTTTAAGTTTACGTACGGTATTGTAAGATGTTGTTAGGAGCTGTAAAGAGTCCTACATTATACTAACATGCTTTTCAAGGTGCTAATATGGCATATAGAGTGGTAAGATGTTCTAACTTGTCGTACGATGTTCAAAGGACTCGGACGAATTCAGTAGGTTTATATGGAGTTTTAAGTTTACGTACGTTATTGTAAGGTGTTGTTAGGAGCTGTGAGGTGTCGTACATTATACTAACATGCTTTTCAAGGTGCCAATATGGCATATAGAGTCGTAAGATGTTCTAACTTGTGGTACGATGTTCAAAGGACTCAAACGAATTCAGTAGGTTTATATGGAGTTTTAAGTTTACGTACGGTATTGTAAGATGTTGTTAGGAGTTGTGAGGTTTCGTACATTACACTAACATGCTTTTCAAGGAGCTAATGTGGCATACAGAGACTTAAGATGTCCTAACTTGTCGTACGATGTTCAAAGGACTTGGGCGAATTCATTAGGTTTATTACGGAGTTTTAAGGTTTCGTACGTTGTTGTAAGGTGTTCTTAGGAGCTGTAAAGCGTCCTACATTATACTAGCATGCTTTTCAAGGTGCTAATATGGCATATAGAGTCGTAAGATGTTCTAACTTGTCATTCGATGTTCCGAGGACTCGGACGAATTCAGTAGGTTTATATGGAGTTTTAAGTTTACGTACGGTATTGTAAGATGTTGTTAGGAGTTGTGAGGTGTCGTACATTACACTAACATGCTTTTCAAGGTGCTAATGTGGCATACAGAGTCTTAAGATGTCCTAACTTGTTGTACGATGTTCAAAGAACTTGGACGAATTCATTAGGTTTATATGGAATTTTAAGTTTACGTACGGTATTGTAAGATGTTGTTAGGAGTTGTGAGGTGTCGTACATTACACTAACATGCTTTTCAAGGTGCTAATGTGGCATACTGAGTCATAAGATGTCCTAACTTGTTGTACGATGTTCAAAGGACTTGGACGAATTCATTAGGTTTATTACGGAGTTTTAAGTTTCGTACGGTGTTGTAAGGTGTCGTTAGGAGCTGTAAAGCGTCCTACATTATACTAACATGCTTTTCAAGGTGCTAATATGGCATATAGAGTAGTAAGATGTTCTAACTTGTCATTTGATGTTCAAATGACTCTGACGAATTCAGTAGGTTTATATGGAGTTTTAAGTTTACGTACGGTATTGTAAGATGTTGTTAGTAGTTGTGAGGTGTCGTACATTACACTAACATGCTTTTCAAGGTGCTAATGTGGCATACAGAGTCTTAAGATGTCCTAACTTGCCGTACGATGTTCAAAGGACTTGGACGAATTCATTAGTTTTATTACGGAGTTTAAGGTTTCGTACGGTGTTGTAAGGTGTTCTTAGGAGCTGTAAAGCGTCCTACATTATACTAGCATGCTTTTCAAGGTGCTAATATGGCATATAGAGTCGTAAGATATTCTAACTTGTCATTCGATGTTCCGAGGACTCGGACGAATTCAGTAGGTTTATATGGAGTTTTAAGTTTACGTACGGTATTGTAAGATGTTGTTAGGAGTTGTGAGGTGTCGTACATTACACTAACATGCTTTTCAAGGAGCTAATGTGGCATACAGAGTCTTAAGATGTCCTAACTTGTCGTACGATGTTCAAAGGACTTGGACGAATTCATTAGTTTTATTACGGAGTTTTAAGGTTTCGTACGTTGTTGTAAGGTGTTCTTAGGAGCTGTAAAGCGTCCTACATTATACTAGCATGCTTTTCAAGGTGCTAATATGGCATATAGAGTCGTAAGATGTTCTAACTTGTCATTCGATGTTCAAAGGACTCGGACGAATTCAGTAGGTTTATATGGAGTTTTAAGTTTACGTACGGTATTGTAAGATGTTGTTAGGAGTTGTGAGGTGTCGTACATTACACTAACATACTTTTCAAGTAGCTAATGTGGCATACAGAGTCTTAAGATGTCCTAACTTGTCGTACGATGTTCAAAGGACTTGGGCGAATTCATTAGGTTTATTACGGAGTTTTAATGTTTCGTACGGTGTTGTAAGGTGTTGTTAGGAGCTGTAAAGCGTCCAACATTATACTAACATGCTTTTCAAGGTGCTAATATGGCATAAAGAGTCGTAAGATGTTCTAACTTGTGGTATGATGTTCAAAGGACTCGGACGAATTCAGTAGGTTTATATGGAGTTTTAAGTTTATGTACGGTATTGTAAGATGTTGTTAGGAGTTGTAAGGTGTCGTACATTACACTAACATGCTTTTCAAGGAGCTTATGTGGCATACAGAGTCTTAAGATGTCCTAACTTGCCGTACAATGTTCAAAGGACTTGGACGAATTCATTAGTTTTATTACGGAGTTTTAAGGTTTCGTACGGTGTTGTAAGGTGTTCTTAGGAGCTGTAAAGCGTCCTACATTATACTAGCATGCTTTTCAAGGTGCTAATATGGCATATAGAGTCGTAAGATATTCTAACTTGTCATTCGATGTTCCGAGGATTCGGACGAATTCAGTAGGTTTATATGGAGTTTTAAGTTTACGTACGGTATTGTAAGATGTTGTTACGAGTTGTGAGGTGTCGTACATTACACTAACATGCTTTTCAAGGTGCTAATGTGGCATACAGAGTCTTAAGATGTCCTAACTTGTTGTACGATGTTCAAAGAACTTGGACGAATTCATTAGGTTTATATGGAATTTTAAGTTTACGTACGGTATTGTAAGATGTTGTTAGGAGTTGTGAGGTGTCGTACATTACACTAACATGCTTTTCAAGGTGCTAATGTGGCATACTGAGTCATAAGATGTCCTAACTTGTTGTACGATGTTCAAAGGACTTGGACGAATTCATTAGGTTTATTACGGAGTTTTAAGTTTCGTACGGTGTTGTAAGGTGTCGTTAGGAGCTGTAAAGCGTCCTACATTATACTAACATGCTTTTCAAGGTGCTAATATGGCATATAGAGTAGTAAGATGTTCTAACTTGTCATTTGATGTTCAAATGACTCTGACGAATTCAGTAGGTTTATATGGAGTTTTAAGTTTACGTACGGTATTGTAAGATGTTGTTAGTAGTTGTGAGGTGTCGTACATTACACTAACATGCTTTTCAAGGTGCTAATGTGGCATACAGAGTCTTAAGATGTCCTAACTTGCCGTACGATGTTCAAAGGACTTGGACGAATTCATTAGTTTTATTACGGAGTTTAAGGTTTCGTACGGTGTTGTAAGGTGTTCTTAGGAGCTGTAAAGCGTCCTACATATTACTAGCATGCTTTTCAAGGTGCTAATATGGCATATAGAGTCGTAAGATATTCTAACTTGTCATTCGATGTTCCGAGGACTCGGACGAATTCAGTAGGTTTATATGGAGTTTTAAGTTTACGTACGGTATTGTAAGATGTTGTTAGGAGTTGTGAGGTGTCGTACATTACACTAACATGCTTTTCAAGGAGCTAATGTGGCATACAGAGTCTTAAGATGTCCTAACTTGTCGTACGATGTTCAAAGGACTTGGACGAATTCATTAGTTTTATTACGGAGTTTTAAGGTTTCGTACGTTGTTGTAAGGTGTTCTTAGGAGCTGTAAAGCGTCCTACATTATACTAGCATGCTTTTCAAGTATGGCATATAGAGTCGTAAGATGTTCTAACTTGTCATTCGATGTTCAAAGGACTCGGACGAATTCAGTAGGTTTATATGGAGTTTTAAGTTTACGTACGGTATTGTAAGATGTTGTTAGGAGTTGTGAGGTGTCGTACATTACACTAACATGCTTTTCAAGTAGCTAATGTGGCATACAGAGTCTTAAGATGTCCTAACTTGTCGTACGATGTTCAAAAGACTTGGGCGAATTCATTAGGTTTATTACGGAGTTTTAATGTTTCGTACGGTGTTGTAAGGTGTTGTTAGGAGCTGTAAAGCGTCCAACATTATACTAACATGCTTTTCAAGGTGCTAATATGGCATAAAGAGTCGTAAGATGTTCTAACTTGTGGTATGATGTTCAAAGGACTCGGACGAATTCAGTAGGTTTATATGGAGTTTTAAGTTTATGTACGGTATTGTAAGATGTTGTTCGGAGTTGTAAGGTGTCGTACATTACACTAACATGCTTTTCAAGGAGCTTATGTGGCATACAGAGTCTTAAGATGTCCTAACTTGCCGTACAATGTTCAAAGGACTTGGACGAATTCATTAGTTTTATTACGGAGTTTTAAGGTTTCGTACGGTGTTGTAAGGTGTTCTTAGGAGCTGTAAAGCGTCCTACATTATACTAGCATGCTTTTCAAGGTGCTAATATGGCATATAGAGTCGTAAGATATTCTAACTTGGCATTCGATGTTCCGAGGACTCGGACGAATTCAGTAGGTTTATATGGAGTTTTAAGTTTACGTACGGTATTGTAAGATGTTGTTACGAGTTGTGAGGTGTCGTACATTACACTAACATGCTTTTCAAGGTGCTAATGTGGCATACAGAGTCTTAAGATGTCCTAACTTGTTGTACGATGTTCAAAGAACTTGGACGAATTCATTAGGTTTATATGGAATTTTAAGTTTACGTACGGTATTGTAAGATGTTGTTAGGAGTTGTGAGGTGTCGTACATTACACTAACATGCTTTTCAAGGTGCTAATGTGGCATACTGAGTCTTAAGATGTCCTAACTTGTTGTACGATGTTCAAAGGACTTGGACGAATTCATTAGGTTTATTACGGAGTTTTAAGTTTCGTACGGTGTTGTAAGGTGTCGTTAGGAGCTGTAAAGCGTCCTACATTATACTAACATGCTTTTCAAGGTGCTAATATGGCATATAGAGTAGTAAGATGTTCTAACTTGTCATTTGATGTTCAAAGGACTCTGACGAATTCAGTAGGTTTATATGGAGTTTTAAGTTTACGTACGGTATTGTAAGATGTTGTTAGTAGTTGTGAGGTGTCGTACATTACACTAACATGCTTTTCAAGGTGCTAATGTGGCATACAGAGTCTTAAGATGTCCTAACTTGCCGTACGATGTTCAAAGGACTTGGACGAATTCATTAGTTTTATTACGGAGTTTTAAGGTTTCGTACGGTGTTGTAAGGTGTTCTTAGGAGCTGTAAAGCGTCCTACATGATACTAGCATGCTTTTCAAGGTGCTAATATGGCATATAGAGTCGTAAGATATTCTAACTTGTCATTCGATGTTCCGAGGACTCGGACGAATTCAGTAGGTTTATATGGAGTTTTAAGTTTACGTACGGTATTGTAAGATGTTGTTAGGAGTTGTGAGGTGTCGTACATTACACTAACATGCTTTTCAAGGAGCTAATGTGGCATGCAGAGTCTTAAGATGTCCTAACTTGTCGTACGATGTTCAAAGGACTTGGACGAATTCATTAGTTTTATTACGGAGTTTTAAGGTTTCGTACGTTGTTGTAAGGTGTGTTCTTAGGAGCTGTAAAGCGTCCTACATTATACTAGCATGCTTTTCAAGGTGCTAATATGGCATATAGAGTCGTAAGATGTTCTAACTTGTCATTCGATGTTCAAAGGACTCGGACGAATTCAGTAGGTTTATATGGAGTTTTAAGTTTACGTACGGTATGGTAAGATGTTGTTAGGAGTTGTGAGGTGTCGTACATTACACTAACATGCTTTTCAAGGAGCTAATGTGGCATACAGAGTCTTAAGATGTCCTAACTTGTCGTACGATGTTCAAAGGACTTGGGCGAATTCACTAGGTTTATTACGGAGTTTTAATGTTTCGTACGGTGTTGTAAGGTGTTGTTAGGAGCTGTAAAGCGTCCAACATTATACTAACATGCTTTTCAAGGTGCTAATATGGCATAAAGAGTCGTAAGATGTTCTAACTTGTGGTATGATGTTCAAAGGACTCGGACGAATTCAGTAGGTTTATATGGAGTTTTAAGTTTATGTACGGTATTGTAAGATGTTGTTAGGAGTTGTAAGGTGTCGTACATTACACTAACATGCTTTTCAAGGAGCTTATGTGGCATACAGAGTCTTAAGATGTCCTAACTTGCCGTACGATGTTCAAAGGACTTGGACGAATTCATTAGTTTTATTACGGAGTTTTAAGGTTTCGTACGGTGTTGTAAGGTGTTCTTAGGAGCTGTAAAGCGTCCTACATTATACTAGCATGCTTTTCAAGGTGCTAATATGGCATATAGAGTCGTAAGATATTCTAACTTATCATTCGATGTTCCGAGGACTCGGACGAATTCAGTAGGTTTATATAGAGTTTTAAGTTTACGTACGGTATTGTAAGATGTTGTTACGAGTTGTGAGGTGTCGTACATTACACTAACATGCTTTTCAAGGTGCTAATGTGGCATACAGAGTCTTAAGATGTCCTAACTTGTTGTACGATGTTCAAAGAACTTGGACGAATTCATTAGGTTTATATGGAATTTTAAGTTTACGTACGGTATTGTAAGATGTTGTTAGGAGTTGTGAGGTGTCGTACATTACACTAACATGCTTTTCAAGGTGCTAATGTGGCATACTGAGTCTTAAGATGTCCTAACTTGTTGTACGATGTTCAAAGGACTTGGACGAATTCATTAGGTTTATTACGGAGTTTTAAGTTTCGTACGGTGTTGTAAGGTGTCGTTAGGAGCTGTAAAGCGTCCTACATTATACTAACATGCTTTTCAAGGTGCTAATATGGCATATAGAGTAGTAAGATGTTCTAACTTGTCATTTGATGTTCAAAGGACTCTGACGAATTCAGTAGGTTTATACGGAGTTTTAAGTTTACGTACGGTATTGTAAGATGTTGTTAGTAGTTGTGAGGTGTCGTACATTACACAAACATGCTTTTCAAGTTGCTAATGTGGCATACAGAGTCTGAAGATATCCTAACTTGTGGTACGATGTTCAAAGGACTCGGACGAATTCAGTAGGTTTATATGGAGTTTTAAGTTTACGTACGGTATTGTAAGACGTTGTTAGGAGTTGTGAGGTGTCATACTAACATGCTTTTCAAGGTGCTAATGTGACATACAGAGTCATTAGATATCCTAACTTGTCGTACGATGTTCAAAGGACTCGAACGAATTCATTAGGTTTATTAAGGAGTTTTAAGATTTCTTACGGTGTTGTAAGGTGTTGTTAGGAGCTGTAAAGCGTCCTACATTATACTAACATGCTTTTCAAGGTGATAATATGGCATATAAAGTCGTAAGATGTTCTAACTTGTTGTACGATGTTCAAAGGACTCGGACGAATTTAATAGGTTTATATGGAGTTTTAAGTTTACGTACGGTATTGTAAGATGTTGTTAGGAGTTGTGAGGTGTCGTACATTACACTAACATGCATTTCAAGGTGCTAATGTGGCATACAGAGTCTTAAGATGTCCTAACTTTACGTACGATGTTCAAAGGACACGGACGAATTCAGTAGGTTTATAAGGAGTTTTAAGTTTACGTACGGTATTGTAATATGTTGTTAGGAGTTGTGAGGTGTCGTACATTACACTAAGATGCTTTTCATGGTGCGAATGTGGCATACAGAGTCTTAAGATGTCCTAACTTGTCGTACGATGTTCATAGGACTCGGACGAATTCATTATGTTTATTACGGAGTTTGAAGATTTCTTACGGTGTTGTAAGGTGTTGTTGGGAGTTGTGAGGTGTCGTACATTACACTAACATGCTTTTCAAGGTGCTAATGTGGCATACAGAGTCTTAAGATGTCCTAATTGTCATACGATGTTCAAAGGACTCGGACGAATTAATTAGGTTTATTACGGAGTTTTAATGTTTTGTACGGTGTTGTAAGGTGTTGTTAGGAGCTGTAAAGCGTCCTACATTATACTAACATGCTTTTCAAGGTGCTAATATGGCATATAGAGTCGTAAGATGTTCTAACTTTTGGTACGATGTTCAAAGGACTCGGACGAATTTAGTAGGTTTATATGGAGTTTTAAGTTTACGTACGGTATTGTAAGATGTTGTTAGGAGTTCTGAGGTGTCGTACATTACACTAACATGCTTTTCAAGGTGCTAATGTGGCATACAGAGTCTTAAGATGTCCTAACTTGTGGTACGATGTTCAAAGGACTCGGACGAATTCAGTAGGTTTATTACGGAGTTTTAAGTTTATGTACGGTATTGTAAGGTGTTGTTAGGAGTTGTGAGGTGTTATACATTACACTAACATGCTTTTCAAGGTGCTAATGTGGAATACAGAGTCTTAAGATGTCCTAACTTGTCGTACGATGTTCAAAGGACTCGGACGAATTCAGTAGGTTTATATGGAGTTTTAAGTTTACGTACGGTATTGTAAGATGTTGTTAGGAGCTGTAAAGCGTTCTACATTATACTAACATGCTTTTCAAGGTGGTAATATGGCATATAGAGTCGTAATATGTTCTAACTTGTGGTACGATGTTGCAGGAGTCTTAAGGTGCTATACTAACATAAAGGCATATACTAACATGTTGCAGAGTCTTAAGATGCTTTTCAAGGCATATACTAACATGCTTTTCAAGGTTGGGTATTATGGGGGATTTTAATTCGGCTCTATTCTCTCATGATTCATATACTGGGTCATCATCTTCTACTATTGGTATGAGAGAATTTATGGAGTGTGTTAACCAGATCAGGATGATTGATGTTAACAGATCTGAAATGCAATTTACCTGGAATCAAAAACCCAAACAGGGGAATGGGGTGTTCAAAAAGATAGATAGGGTCATGGCTAATGTTCGTTTTACTGATATCTACCCTACGGCTGGTGCCATTTTTCAACCGAATGGTATTTCTGACCATTCTCCCTGTATCCTTAGAATTCCGGAAGTGGAAAGGTCTAAACCTCCGCCGTTTAAATTTGCAAATTTCTTGACTCATAAACCGGAATTCAAGGAGATTGTGTCTGATATTTGGGGTAAGAATATTGGTGGTGTGCACCAATTCAGAGTGCTTAAGAGGCTCAAACTCCTGAAGCCTCCCCTTAGAGGTTTATTATACAAGCAAGGTAACCTTCACTCTAAGGTTGCTACTTTTCGTAGCCACTTAGATCAAACCCAACGTTTGATTGATGACGATCCAATGAATCAGCAGCTAATTGATCAAGAGTCTGAGCTTCTTGCTTCTTTTAGAGTGGCAAGCCTTGATGAAGAAAGATTCTTGAAACAGAAATCGAAGGTGCATTGGCTTGCTGAGGGGGATGCCAATTCCATAACACATTGAAGTGCAGAAATCATAGGGCCCGGATAGATGTCATTGCTGATAGTAACGGTATTCTGCATGAGGGGAAGGAGGTTCCGAAGGCTTTTGTGGATCATTATGTGGGGTTTCTGGGGAGGGAGGAGGCTGTTATTATTCCTATAACTCAGGAGTTGTTTGATGTTCGTATTGATCAGGCTATGTCAGTTGATATGATTCGAGAGGTTACATTCGATGAGATCAAAAGGACTATTTTTGCCTTTGCTGATGATAAAGCTCCTGGGCCCGATGGGTTTACTGCTGCGTTCTATAAGAAGACTTGGGAGATTGTGGGTAACGATATTTGTCTTGCTGTTCAGGATTTTTTTCGGGAGGGGAAGTTACTTATTGAGTTGAACCATACGTTGATCGCTCTTATCCCCAAAGTTAGTACTCCCTCTTTGATTACGGATTATAGGCCGATTGCATGTTGTAATGTTCTATTTAAGTGCATTACTAAGATTCTTGCGGATAGAATGAAAGTGGGCCTGCATACTATTATCAGTTCCAATCAATCTGCTTTTATCCCGGGTAGAAGAATATCAGACAATATTCTATTGACGCAAGAGCTCATGCACGGTTATCACCTTAATAGTGGACCTCCTAGATGTGCTTTTAAAGTTGATATCCAGAAAGCGTATGATACTGTGGACTGGAAATTCTTGAAGATGGTTTTATTGGGGTTTGGTTTTCATCCTGTGATGGTTAATTGGGTCATGATCTGTGTTACCACTGTTTCGTTTTCTATATCTGTCAATGGTAGTTTGCATGGCTATTTTAGGGGTAAACGTGGCCTCCGTCAGGGGGATCCTATGTCCCCGTATCTATTTACTATGGTTATGGAGATCCTTACCCTAGTGTTAAGAAGGGCGGTTTCAATGGATTCTTCCTTTAGATTCCATAACAGATGTGAGAAGCTCATGTTGATTAACCTGTGTTTTGCAGATGACCTGTTTTTATTTGCTAGAGGTGAGCTGAGTTCAGCGAAGGTTATTATGAACTCTTTGATTGAATTTGCTGGTATGTCTGGTTTGAGTCCGAGCAACCAGAAGAGTACTATATTTTTCTGTAATGTTCCTACGCAAACAAAGAACAATATACTGAATATTATGCCTTTTGTGGAGGGTAAGTTGCCGGTTAGGTATTTGGGTGTTCCCCTTGTGGCGGCTAGAGTGAAGACCACGGATTGTCGGGTTCTTATTGAGAAGGTTGAAACTCCATATAAACCTACTGAATTCGTCCGAGTCCTTTGAACATCGTACCACAAGTTAGAACATCTTACGACTCTATATGTATGCCATATTAGCACCTTGAAAAGCATGTTAGTATAATGTAGGACGCTTTACAGCTCCTAAGAACACCTTACAACACCGTAGAAAATCTTAAAACTCCGTAATAAACCTAATGAATTCGTCCGAGTCCTTTGAACATCGTACGAAAAGTTAGGACATCTTATGACTCTGTATGTCACATTAGCACCTTGAAAAGCATGTTAGTGTAATGTACGACACCTCACAACTCCTAACAACGTCTTACAACACCGTACGTAAAGTTAAAACTCCATATAAACCTACTTAATTCGTCCGAGTCCTTTGAACATCGTACCACAAGTTAGGACATCTTATGACTCTGTATGCCACATTAGCACCTTGAAAAGCATGTTAGTGTAATGTACGACACCTCAAAACTCCTAACAATGTCTTACAATACCATACGTAAACTTAAAACTCCGTAATAAACCTAATGAATTCGTCCGAGTCCTTTGAACATCGTACGATAAGTTAGGACATCTTATGACTCTGTATGTCACATTAGCACCTTGAAAAGCATGTTAGTGTAATGTACGACACCTCACAACTCCTAACAACGTCTTACAACACCGTACGTAAAGTTAAAACTCCATATAAACCTACTTAATTCGTCCGAGTCCTTCGAACATCGTACCACAAGTTAGGACATCTTATGACTCTGTATGCCACATTAGCACCTTGAAAAGCATGTTAGTGTAATGTACGACACCTCAAAACTCCTAACAACGTCTTACAATACCGTACGTAAACTTAAAACTGCATATAAACCTACTGAATTCGTCCGAGTCCTTTGAACATCGTACCACAAGTTACGACTTCTTAAGACTCTGTATGCCACATTAGCACCTTGAAAAGCATGTTAGTGTAATTTACGACACCTCACAACTACTAACAACATCTTACAATACCGTACGTAAAATTAAAACTCCATATAAACCTACTGAATTCGTCCGAGTCCTTTGAACATCGTACGACAAGTTAGGACATCTTATGACTCTGTATGTCACATTTTTTTGGGTAAAGGGTTACCCCGGTGATTCTATATATTAACATCAATCATAAGAATAAGTAGCATGGCAGAATACCACACTAGTTCAAACATAGGACATGCCCCATGAATGTGTACAAAGGAAAACACCAACAAAAGCAAACCTGCCTAGTAAACAAAGCAAAACAAGACACACACTAGACATGCTAAATCAACAATAAAGAAATACAAATAATCAGCCTGGATCTACCAAATCTTTTTCGCGATCAATCTTCCATTCCCTTAGAATAGTCCACACCCGAGTCGAGTTCTTAAACTTAAGGCCCAGTAATTTGCAACGCACTGTATTGCGGATTTCTTCAGCTACCACTTCCGGGGGCCGTGTTTGGTTCTTGAACAACCGGTTATTTCTTTCCTGCCAAACCAAATAGACAGCAGCTGCAATAGATAATTTACCAACCACATGACGCAATGACTTCGAATAAGCCGACTTTATCCAATCAATGATATCCAATCTGTGGTTCGACAGGTGCTGCAATCTAGCCACAGATTTGGTAAGATCCCAAACCCTAGTAGCAAAGGAACACTCAAAGAACAAATGGTCATGAGAATCATAATCCCTGTAACAAAGCGGACAACACATCATGTTCATATTCCCCCTTCTAGCCAGATCCCATGACAGAATCTTGTCTTGGGTGAGTAATCTTTCCCTCATCACCAACCATAACAGAAACGCATGCTTCGGAACACACTGAGAGAACCAAACCCCTTTAATCCAGTCAACAATAGGACCACGTAATCTAAGACAATCCCACACCTCCTTAGTAGAGAACGAGCCCAGATTCGAGCCCGCTTTCCAGAAATACTGATCCAATGTATCTGGATATAACCGCATCTGGCTGACGTGATTAAGAATCGGATAAGTATTTAACCAAGTAGATGGCCATCTCCAACCACCATCCCTATATATATCAGCCACTTTATCCTCCAAAGAGAACCCAGCATTCCTAATATCCCTGTGCGACAACATCTCAATCAACGGACCCCCTTCAAACCAAGTATCATACCAAACGGACGTATTGTTACCATTCCCCACTTTTGACCACACAAATCTACGAACAAGAGGCCTAAGTTGAAGAATTTTCCGCCAACCCCAAGAACAATTTCTAGGAACCTCTACACTCCAAAGATTCCTCCCCTTCAACCTATATTGCTTGATCCAATCCACCCAAACAGAAGGACGGTTAGAGATGATGCTCCAAATGTGATATGACATCATGGCTTTATTCATATCCCTAACGCGTTTAATTCCCAGACCACCTTCATTCTTTGGCATGCAAACATCCTTCCAAGCAACCCTTGCACGCCCCTTCTTCAAAGGACCCCGAGCCCATAAGAAATCCCTCATCTTAGCCTCAATATCATGCATAATCTGGATAGGGAGTATAAACACTGAAGACCAAAACACATGAAGTGAAGCGATAACAGAGTTAATAAGTTGACACCTACCAGCAAAAGAAAGCAACTTATTCTTCCAGTCACCAATACGATTATCAACTTTTTCAATAAGAGCCCGACAGTCCGAAGTCCTTACTCTAGACGCCACAAGGGGAACACCCAAATACCTAACCGGCAACTTACCCTCCACAAAAGGCATGATATTCAGAATACTGTTCTTGGTTTGCACAGGGACGTTACAAAAAAATATGGTACTTTTCTGGTTACTCGGGCTCAACCCAGACATGGTAGCAAAATCTGTTAAAGATTTCATAATAACCTTTGCAGAGCTCAAATCCCCTCTAGCAAATAGAAACAAGTCATCTGCAAAACACAAATTGATCAAAAGAATCTTCTTACATCTATTATGGAATCTGAAAGACGAGTCCAATGAAACAGCCCTTCTCAATACCAAAGTAAGGATCTCCATAACCATAGTAAATAGATACGGGGACATCGGATCCCCCTGTCGAAGACCACGCTTCCCCCTAAAATACCCATGCAAACTACCATTCACAGAGATAGAGAACGAAACCGTGGTAACACATATCATGACCCAATTAACCATCATAGGATGAAAACCAAAACCCAATAAAGCCGTCTTCAAGAATTTCCAATCCACAGTATCATAAGCTTTCTGAATATCAACTTTAAAAGCACATCTTGGAGGCCCACTATCCAGGTGATATCTATGCATAAGCTCTTGGGTCAATAAAATATTATCAGATATTCTTCTACCCGGAATAAAAGCAGATTGATTAGAGCTAATAATATTACTCAGGCTCTCCTTCATTCTATCCGCAAGAATCTTAGTAATGCACTTAAACAGAACATTACAACAAGCAATAGGTCTATAATCCGTAATAAAAGAGGGAGTCTCAACCTTGGGGATAAGCGTAATCAGCGTATGATTCATCTCAAGAAGTAACTTGCCCTCACGAAAAAAATCCTGCACAGCGAGGCACACATCTTTACCCACAATATCCCATGATTTCTTATAAAACGCAGCTGTAAACCCATCAGGACCGGGAGCTTTATCATCACCAAAAGCAAACATGGTCCTTTTGAATCATATCAACAGCCACAGCCTGATCAATCCGGACATCAAACAACTCCGGAGTTATGGGGATAATAGAAATATCCTCCTTTCCCAGAAACCCGACATAATGATCAACAAACGCCTTGGGAACCGCCTTCCCTTCATGCAGATATCCATTGCTATCAGTAATTACGTCTATCCGAGCTCTATGGTTTCTGCACTTCAGAGTGTTATGGAAATACTTAGTATTAGCATCCCCCCCAGCCAGCCAATGCACCTTCGCTTTCTGCTTCAAGAATCTTTCTTCATCAAGACTTGCCTCATTAAATGAAGCAAGAAGTTTAGACTCCTGAGAACATAACTCCAGGTTCATGGGGTCATCATCAATCAAACGTTGAATCTGATTAAGTTGAGTTCGAATGGCTTCAACCTTAGAGTGAAGGTTTCCCTGCATGTATAATAAGCCCCTTAAAGGAGATTTAAGAAGTTTAAGCCTTTTAACCACTCTGAACTGGTTCACCCCACCAATATTCATACCCCAGACCTTAGCAACAATATCCTTGAATTCCGGTTTATAAGTAAGGAAATTTGCAAATCGAAATGGGGGAGGGCTACTACGTTCCACATCTGGGATTCTAAGGACACAAGGGGAATGGTCGGAGATACCATTCGGTTGAAAAATAGCTCCAGCCGTAGGATAGATATCAGTAAATCGAACATTTGCCATAACCCTATCAATCTTTTTGAAGACCCCTTTACCCTGTTTGGGCTTTTGATTCCAAGTGAATTGCATTCCAGACCTGTTAACATCAATCATCTCAATCTGGTTAATACAATCCATAAACTCTCTCATGCCAATAGTAGAACTTGACGACCCAACATATGAATCATGAGAAAATAAAGCCGAATTAAAGTCCCCCATCATAACCCAGGGCTCACCCTTGACCACCATACTATGTCTGCATAAACTAGCCCACAACTCCCTTCTATGAACATAATAATTGGCAGCGTAAACAACAGAGCAGAACAACCTCCTTTTATCAAGCTTAAAATAAATCTGAATATGCATAACCTGATCCGATTGAGCAAGAACCATAACATCCATAACGAGGGGATCCCATCCCAATATAATCCTGGACCCCTTCGAACACATATTTCCATTTGACGTCCAATCCCACCTTTTAAACACACTATTACAAACCCCCGTTAGTCTATCCAATTCCACATGGGATTCCAAGATTGCACACAAACTCAACTTATTATCTCTAACAACCTGACGAACCTCCTTCTGTTTTGGGGCTCGGTTCAAACCCCTAATGTTCCAAGCAGCCATACTAACCATTGATACCTGATGTAGAAGGAGTGCTTGCCCCTTTAATAGTATTCATAGCCCTTACCGAAGTATTTTGCACAAACCTGGCCATACCACTATCCATATCAAGAACTTCATCAACATCCGAATCCGAATCCAGCTGATTAATACCATTTTCCAAATTACCCTTCATTCTATCCTCCCCAGTGTTGTTTTCAACTTCATCCACTAAGACACCAAATGGGTTAGCAGATACGACGTTATCCACAACTGGCTCCTTCAACTTCAAACTGTTTTCATTTTGCTTATCCATCTTTCTGACAGCATTTGCCCCATCTCTTTTAACCACCGGACGATATTCAAACTGCGGTTTCTTAATTTGAATTCCATTTCTCTTTGCTGTCTTTTTATTCTTCACCTCCTTGAAACCATCACTATCCACGTTTGAACTAGGTTTGATGTCCTGTTTCGCATGTAAAGGACATCCATCCTCAGTATGACCAAATACACTACAATGCCCGCATCTAGGAGGTTTCCACTCATATTCCACCGACACTTTAGCCGACCCAAAACCATCGCCCTCCAGATCAGGAACGGCAATAGTAATTTCCTCCTTAAAATCCATATCCGCTGATATTTCAACAAGAGCTCTAGCAAAACTGCTTCTTCCCCACGCATTAGTACACATCGAAGTAGTAAACGAGTCAAGCAACCTCGGAGTACCAATTTGTGAGACTAAAAGACTCAAACCAACATCCGTGTAAGCCACTAAAGGAACATCATGTAACTTTACCCAAACCGACACCGTCTTGATGTCATCCTTCTGGAGCTTTGAAGTCGGAGACCATACATTAAGAATAATCGGTTTATTTCGAATTAGCCAAGGATCACCTTCCAGAACATCCATCATACCTTTCTTGTCATTAAACTTAAAGAAGAAAAACCCATTTGCATTCATCATGGACCTCTGGAGACCATATTTTTTCCAATTCATACGGACATAATACTCTACTACAGGATACGCCATCTAATCCCCTAGAAAGTACCCATACAACGTAAACTCCAGTTTATTACAAACTGCCCGAATTGAGTCCTTTGGAAGCACAACATCAAACCCCTGCTTTGTTTCAGCATTCAACATATACCTAAAATTCACTTTTGCTCCCATGTGATCCGAATTTAGGCCAAATTTTTTTGCCATCCCAGCATAGGAGTTAACAGTAGGGTCAAAAGCTCTTGCCGGGTCAACATATTCAGTTGTATGAATGTCCATAGCCGGGTCAACACTTGTAGCCGTGTCACTATTATTAGCTTTGTTAACATAACCAGCCGTGTCACCCTGCATAGCCGTGTCAACATGTATACCTGTGTAACTAGCCGGGTCAACGCTTGTAGCCGGGTCAACGCTTGTAGCCGGGTCAACACTTGCAGCCGTGTCAACACTTGTTGCCAGGTTTGCACTTGCATCCGGGTTAACGCTTGTTGTCGGGTCAACGCTTCTTGCCAGGTCCATACTTGCAGCCGGGTCACTATAACTAGCCGCATTACAACCCTCACCCGGCTCCTTGAGCACTTCACCCGGCTCCTTCATAACCTCACCCGTCCTATTCAAACTTTTATCCATCTCTCCAATACCAGTATTATTCAACGAAACCCTAATCTGCCCAGTTTCCTTGTTCTGATTCACCTCATCAGTGGTTGCATTATTCGATCTCCTTAAAATGCTTCGCTTAACCCATCAATATTTTTAACTTTATCAGCAAGTGATCGTTTCTCCATTGTTAAAAAACTCCAGAAGATCGAAGAACAGCACCAAACCAATACCACTACCAAGTCTTAATAGGTTAATAGGATTCGTACCAAAAAGCTATACTATATTCAATAGCCGCTTTCGATTACAGACCTACTAAGCAGTAAGAGTTAGCAATGTATGATTTAGTGAAAGAAATCCCACCAAACCCTAATCGATAAACCCTATATCTTGCTAATAGTGCTCGAATAAACTGGCCAAAACCAATTGTATCTCAGGACTACTACACAAGAATAAGCGTAAATCAATTAGAGAGAATAAATCGACCTCACCAACAAACGAAAGATTGAGTTGCAACACATGCAAGATCAAGCAATCAGCATGCAAACCCTAATCGCCCAAATCGCCCATCTTCCACTACTCTTTATGCCATATTAGCACCTTGAAAAGCATGTTAGTGTAAAGTACGACACCTCACAACACCTTACAACACCGTAAGAAATCTTCAAACTCGGTAATAAACCTAATAAATTCGTCTTAGTCCTTTGAACATCGTACGACAAGTTAGGACATCTTAAGACTCTGTATGCCACATTAGCACCATGAAAAGCATGTTAGTGTAATGTACGACACCTCACAACTCCTAACAACATATTACAATACCGTACGTAAACTTAAAACTCCATATAAACCTACTGAATTCGTCCGTGTCCTTTGAACATCGTACGACAAGTTAGGACATCTTAAGACTCTGTATGTCACATTAGCACCTTGAAAAGCATGTTAGTGTAATGTACGACACGTCACAACTCCTAAAAACATCTTACAATAACGTACGTAAACTTAAAACTCCATATAAACCTACTGAATTTGTCCGAGTCCTTTGAACATCGAATGACAAGTTAGAACATCTTACTACTCTATATGCCATATTAGCACCTTGAAAAGCATGCTAGTATAATGTAGGACGCTTTACAGCTCCTAAGAACACCTTACAACACCGTACGAAACCTTAAAACTCCGTAATAAAACTAATGAATTCGTCCAAGTCCTTTGAACATCGTACGACAAGTTAGGACATCTTAAGACTCTGTATGCCACATTAGCTCCTTGAAAAGCATGTTAGTGTAATGTACGACACCTTACAACTCCTAACAACATCTTACAATACCGTACGTAAACTTAAAACTCCATATAAACCTAATGAATTCGTCCGAGTCCTTTGAACATCATACCACAAGTTAGAACATCTTACGACTCTATATGCCATACTAGCACCTTGAAAAGCATGCTAGTATAATGTAGGACGCTTTACAGCTCCTAAGAACACCTTACAACACCGTACGAAACCTTAAAACTCCGTAATAAAGCTAATGAATTCGTCCAAATCCTTTGTACATCGTACGACAAGTTAGGACATCTTAAGTCTCTGTATGCCACATTAGCACCTTGAAAAGCATGTTAGTGTAATGTACGACACGTCACAACTCCTAACAACATCTTACAATAACGTACGTAAACTTAAAACTCCATATAAACCTACTGAATTCGTCCGAGTCCTTTGAACATCGAATGACAAGTTACAACATCTTACTACTCTATATGCCATATTAGCACCTTGAAAAGCATGTTAGTATAATGTAGGATGCTTTACAGCTCCTAACAACACCTTACAACACCGTAAGAAATCTTAAAACTCCGTAATAAACCTAATAAATTCGTCCGAGGCCTTTGAACATCGTACGGACTAGTTAGGAAATCTTAAGACTCTGTATGTCACATTAGCACCTTGAAAAGCATGTTAGTGTAATGTACGACAAGTCACAACTCCTAACAACATCTTACAATAACGTACGTAAACTTAAAACTCCATATAAACCTACTGAATTCGTCCGAGTCCTTTGAACATCGAATGACAAGTTAGAACATCTTACTACTCTATATGCCATATTAGCACCTTGAAAAGCATGTTAGTATAATGTAGGACGCTTTACAGCTCCTAACAACACCTTACAACACCGTAAGAAATCTTAAAACTCCGTAATAAACCTAATAAATTCGTTCGAGTCCTTTGAACATCGGACAACTAGTTAGGACATCTTAAGACTCTGTATGCCACATTAGCACCTTGAAAAGCATGTTAGTGTAATGTACGACACCTCACAACTCCTAACAACATCTTACAATACCGTACGTAAACTTAAAACTCCATATAAACCTAATGAATTCGTCCGAGTCCTTTGAACATCATACCACAAGTTAGAACATCTTACGACTCTATATGCCATACTAGCACCTTGAAAAGCATGCTAGTATAATGTAGGACGCTTTACAGCTCCTAAGAACACCTTACAACACCGTACGAAACCTTAAAACTCCGTAATAAACCTAATGAATTCGTCCAAATCCTTTGAACATCGTACGACAAGTTAGGACATCTTAAGTCTCTGTATGCCACATTAGCACCTTGAAAAGCATGTTAGTGTAATGTACGACACGTCACAACTTCTAACAACATCTTACAATAACGTACGTAAACTTAAAACTCCATATAAACCTACTGAATTCGTCCGAGTCCTTTGAACATCGAATGACAAGTTACAACATCTTACTACTCTATATGCCATATTAGCACCTTGAAAAGCATGTTAGTATAATGTAGGATGCTTTACAGCTCCTAACAACACCTTACAACACCGTAAGAAATCTTAAAACTCCGTAATAAACCTAATAAATTCGTCCGAGGCCTTTGAACATCGTACGGACTAGTTAGGAAATCTTAAGACTCTGTATGTCACATTAGCACCTTGAAAAGCATGTTAGTGTAATGTACGACAAGTCACAACTCCTAACAACATCTTACAATAACGTACGTAAACTTAAAACTCCATATAAACCTACTGAATTCGTCCGAGTCCTTTGAACATCGAATGACAAGTTAGAACATCTTACTACTCTATATGCCATATTAGCACCTTGAAAAGCATGTTAGTATAATGTAGGACGCTTTACAGCTCCTAACAACACCTTACAACACCGTAAGAAATCTTAAAACTCCGTAATAAACCTAATAAATTCGTTCGAGTCCTTTGAACATCGGAAAACTAGTTAGGACATCTTAAGACTCTGTATGCCACATTAGCACCTTGAAAAGCATGTTAGTGTAATGTACGACACCTCACAACTCCTAACAACATCTTACAATACCGTACGTAAACTTAAAACTCCATATAAACCTAATGAATTCGTCCGAGTCCTTTGAACATCATACCACAAGTTAGAACATCTTACGACTCTATATGCCATACTAGCACCTTGAAAAGCATGCTAGTATAATGTAGGACGCTTTACAGCTCCTAAGAACACCTTACAACACCGTACGAAACCTTAAAACTCCGTAATAAACCTAATGAATTCATCCAAATCCTTTGAACATCGTACGACAAGTTAGGACATCTTAAGTCTCTGTATGCCACATTAGCACCTTGAAAAGCATGTTAGTGTAATGTACGACACGTCACAACTCCTAACAACATCTTACAATAACGTACGTAAACTTAAAACTCCATATAAACCTACTGAATTCGTCCGAGTCCTTTGAACATCGAATGACAAGTTACAACATCTTACTCCTCTATATGCCATATTAGCACCTTGAAAAGCATGTTAGTATAATGTAGGATGCTTTACAGCTCCTAACAACACCTTACAACACCGTAAGAAATCTTAAAACTCCGTAATAAACCTAATAAATTCGTCCGAGGCCTTTGAACATCGTACGGACTAGTTAGGAAATCTTAAGACTCTGTATGTCACATTAGCACCTTGAAAAGCATGTTAGTGTAATGTACGACACGTCACAACTCCTAACAACATCTTACAATAACGTACGTAAACTTAAAACTCTATATAAACCTACTAAATTCGTCCGAGTCCTTTGAACATCGAATGACAAGTTACAACATGTTACTACTCTATATGCCATATTAGCACCTTGAAAAGCATGTTAGTATAATGTAGGACGCTTTACAGCTCCTAACAACACCTTACAACTCCGTAAGAAATCTTAAAACTCCGTAATAAACCTAATAAATTCGTCCGAGTCCTTTGAACATCGTACGACAAGTTAGGAGATCTTAAGACTCTGTATGTCACATTAGCACCTTGAAAAGCATGTTAGTGTAATGTACGACACCTCACAACTCCTAACAACATCTTACAATAACGTACGTAAACTTAAAACTCCATATAAACCTACTGAATTCGTTTGAGTCCTTTGAACATCGAATGACAAGTTAGAACATCTTACTACTCTATATGCCATATTAGCACCTTGAAAAGCATGTTAGTATAATGTAGGACGCTTTACAGCTCCTAACAACACCTTACAACACCGTAAGAAATCTTAAAACTCCGTAATAAACCTAATAAATTTGTTCGAGTCCTTTGAACATCGTACGACAAGTTAGGAAATCTTAAGACTCTGTATGTCATATTAGCTCCTTGAAAAGCATGTTAGTGTAATGTACGACACCTCACAACTCCTAACAACATCTTACAATAACGTACGTAAACTTAAAACTCCATATAAACCTACTGAATTCGTCCGAGTCCTTTGAACATCGTACGACAAGTTAGAACATCTTACGACTTTATATGCCATATTAGCACCTTCAAAAGCATGTTAGTATAATGTAGGACGCTTTACAGCACCTAACGACACCTTACAACACCGTACGAAACCTTAAAACTCTGTAATAAACCTAATGAATTCGTCCAAGTCCTTTGAACATCGGACAACTAGTTAGGACATCTTAAGACTCTGTATGCCACATTAGCACCTTGAAAAGCATGTTAGTGTAATGTACGACACCTCACAACTCCTTACAACATCTTACAATACCGTACGTAAACTTAAAACTCCATATAAACCTACTGAATTTGTCCGAGTCCTTTGAACATCGTACCACAAGTTAGAATATCTTACGACTCTTTATGCCATATTAGCACCTTGAAAAGCATGTTAGTATAATGTAGGACGCTTTACAGCACCTAACGACACCTTACAACACCGTACGAAACCTTAAAACTCCGTAATAAACCTAATGAATTCGTCCAAGTCCTTTGAACATCGGACAACTAGTTAGGACATCTTAAGACTCCGTATGCCACATTAGCACCTTGAAAAGCATGTTAGTGTAATGTACGACACCTCACAACTCCTAATAACATCTTACAATAACGTACGTAAACTTAAAACTCCATATAAACCTACTAAATTTGTCCGAGTCCTTTGAACATCGTACCACAAGTTAGAACATCTTACGACTTTATATGTCATATTAGCATCTTGAAAAGCATGTTAGTATAATGTAGGACGCTTTACAGCTCCTAACAATACCTTACAACACCGTAAGAAATCTAAAAACTCCGTAATAAATCTAATAAATTCGTCCGAGGCCTTTGAACATCGTACGGACTAGTTAGGAAATCTTAAGACTCTGTATGTCACATTAGCTCCTTGAAAAGCATGTTAGTGTAATGTACGACACGTCACAACTCCTAACAACATCTTATAATAACGTACGTAAACTTAAAACTCCATATAAACCTACTGAATTCGTCCGAGCCTTTGAACATCGTACGAAAAGTTAGAACATTTTACGACTCTATATGCCATATTTTTTTTGGGTAAAGGGTTACCCCGGTGATTCTATATATTAACATCAACCTTAAGAATAAGTAGCATGGCAGAATACCACACTAGTTCAAACATAGGACATGCCCCATGAATGTGTACAAAAAACACCAACAAAAGCAAAACTGCCTAGTAAACAAAGCAAAACAAGACACACACTAGTCAAGCTAAATCAACAATAAAGAAATACAAATAATCAACCTGGATCTACCAAATCTTTGTCTCGATCAACCTTCCATTCCCTTAGAATAGTCCACACCCGAGTCGAGTTCTTAAATTTAAGGCCCAACAACTTGCAACGAACTGTATTGCGGATTTCTTCTGCTTCCACTTCCGGGGGCCGTGTCTGGTTCTTGAACAACCGGTTATTTCTTTCCAGCCAAACCAAATAGACAGTAGCAGCAATAGCAAGTTTACCAACCACATGACGCAATGACTTCGAATTAGCCGACCTTATCCAGTCAATGATATCAACTCTGTGGTTCGACAGGTGCTGCAATCTAGCCACCGATTTTGTAAGATCCCAAATCTTAGTAGCAAAGGAACACTCAAAGAACAAATGGTCATGTGAATCAAAATTCCTGCAACAAAGCGGACAACACATCATATTCATATTCCCCCTTCTAGCCAGATCCCATGACAGTATCTTGTCCTGAGTAAGTAACCTCTCCCTCATCACCAACCATAACAGAAAAGCATGCTTCGGAATACATTGAGAAAACCAAACCCCATTAGCCCAGTCAACACTAGAACCCCGTAATCTAATACAGTCCCACACCTCCTTAGTGGAGAACAAGCACAGATTCGAACCCGTTTTCCAGAAAGACTTATCCAATATATCTAGATATAACCGCATCTGGATAACCTGGTTAAGAACCGGATAAGTATTTAACCAAGAAGATGGCCATCTCCAACTACCATCCCTATATATATCAGCCACTTTAGCTTCCAATGAAAACCTGGCATTCCTAATATCCCTGTGCGACAACATCTCAATAAACGGACCCCCTTCAAACCAGATATCATACCAAACAGACGTATTACAACCATTCCCAACTTTTGACCACAGAAATCTACGAACAAGAGGCCTAAGTTGAAGAACTTTCCGCCAACCCCAAGAACAATTTCTAGGGACCTCAACACTCCAAAAATTCCTCCCCTTCAATCTATATAGCTTGATCCAATCCACCCAAACAGAGGAACGGTTAGAAATGATGCTCCAAATATGATATGACATCATGGCTTTATTCATATCCCTAACGCGTTTGATTCCCAGACCACCTTCATTTTTTGGCATACAAACATCCTTCCAAGCAACCCTTGCATGACCCTTCTTCAAAGGACCCCTAGCCCATAAGAAATTCCTCATCTTAGCCTCAATATCTTGCATAATCCGGATTGGGAGGATGAACACTGACGACCAAAACACATGAAGAGAAGCGATAACAGAATTAATGAGCTGACACCTACCAGCAAAAGAAAGCAATTTATTCTTCCAGTCACCAACACGATTATCAACTTTTTCAATAAGGGCACGACAGTCCGAAGTCCTCACTCTAGACGCCACAAGGGGTACACCCAGATACCTAACCAGCAACTTACCCTCCACAAAAGGCATAATATTCAGAATACTGTTCTTGATTTGCACAGGAACGTTACAAAAAAATATAGTACTTTTCTGGTTACTTGGGCTCAACCCCGACATGCTAGTAAAATCCGTCAAAGACTTCATAATAACCTTTGCAGAGCTCAAATCCCCTCTAGCAAACAGAAACAAGTCATCTGCAAAACACAAATTAATCAAAAGAATCTTCTCACATCTATTATGGAATCTGAAAGACGAGTCCAATGAAACAGCCCTTCTCAACACCAAAGTAAGGATCTCCATAACCATAGTAAATAGATACGGGGACATAGGATCTCCCTGTCGGAGGCCACGTTTCCCCCTAAAATATCCATGCATACAACCATTCACAGAGATAGAGAACGAAACCGTGGTAACACACACCATGACCCAATTAACCATCATAGGATGAAAACCAAACCCCAATAAAACCGTCTTCAAGAATTTCCAATTCACAGTGTCATAAGCTTTCTGAATATCAACTTTAAAAGCACACCTTGGAGGCCCACTATCCAGGTGATATCTATGCATGAGTAACTTGCCCTCACGAAAAAAATCATGCACAGCGAGGCACACATCTTTACCCACAATATCCCACGATTTCTTATAAAACGCAGCTGTAAACCCATCAGGACCAGGAGCTTTATCATCACCAAAAGCAAACATGGTCCTTTTGATCTCATCCACCGTAACCTCCCGAATCATATGAACAGCCACAGCCTGATCAATCCGGGCATTAAACAACTCCTGAGTTATGGGGATAATAGAAAGATCCTCCTTTCCCAGAAACCCCACATAATGATCAACAAACGCCTTGGGAACCGCCTTCCCTTCATGCAGACTTCCATTACTATCAGTAATGACATCTATCCGAGCTCTATGGTTTCTGCATTTCAGTGTGTTATGGAAATACTTAGTATTAGCATCCCCTCAGCCAGCCAATGTACCTTCGCTTTCTGCTTCAAGAATCTTTCTTCATCAAGGCTTGCCTCATTAAATGAAGCAAGAAGCTTAGACTCCTGGGAATGTAACTCCAGATTCATAGGATCATCATCAATCAAACGTTGAATTTGATTAAGCTGAGTACGAACGGATGCAACCTTAGAGTGAAGATTGCCCTACGAGTATAATAAGCCCCCTAAAGGAGGTTTAAGAAGTTTAAGCCTTTTAACCACTCTGAACTGGTGCACACCACCAATATTCATACCCCAAACCTTAGCAACAATATCCTTGAATTCCTGTTTATAAGTAAGGAAATTTGCGAAACGAAAAGGGGGCGGTCTACTACGTTCCACTTCCGGGATTCTAAGGACACAGGGAGAATGGTCAGAGATACCATTCAGTTGAAAAATAGCACCTGCCGTAGGATGATATCAGTAAACCGAATATTCGCCATAACCCTATCAATCTTTTTGAACACCCATGTACCCTGTTTGGGCTTTTGATTCCAAGTGAATTGCATTCCAGACCTGTTAACATCAATCATCTCTATCTGGTTAATACAATCCCTAAACTCTCTCATACCAATAGTAGAGCTTGACGACCCAGCATATGAATCGTGAGAGAATAAAACCGAATTAAAGTCCCCCATCATGACCCAGGGCTCACCTTTGACCACCATACTATGTCTGCATAAATTAGCCCACAACTCCCTTCTATGGACATAATAATTGGCAGCATAAACAACTGAGCAGAACAACCTTCTTTTATCAAGCTTAAAAGAGATCTGAATATGCATAACCTGATCCGATTGAGCAAGAACCATAACATCCATAACTAGGGGATCCCATCCCAAAATAATCCTGGACCCCTTCGAACACATATTTCCATTAGACGTCCAATCCCACCGTTTAAACACACTATTGCAAACCTCCGTTAGTCTATCCAGATCCACATGAGACTCCAAGATTGCACACAAACACAAGTTATTATCTCTAACAACCTGACGAACCTCCTTCTGTTTTGGGGCTCGGTTCAAACCCCTAATGTTCCAAGCGGCCATACTAACCATTAATACCTGACATAGAAGGAGTGCTTGCCCCTTTAATAGTATTCATATCCCCTAGAGAACCATTTTGCACAAACCTGGCCATACCACTATCCATATCCAGAACTTCATCAACATCCGAATCCGAATCAAGTTGATCATTCCCAATTTCCAAATTACCCTTCTTTTTATCATCCCTAGTACTGTTCTCATCCTCCTCCAATAAGACACCAAACGGGTTTGCAGAAACAAAATTATCTACAGCTGGCTCCTTCAACTTCTTCCTATTTTCATTGCGTCTATAAAAATTTTTGACATCCTCTTTCCCGTCTTTATTAACCACCGGACGATACTCAAACTGCGGTTTCTTAATTTGAATTCCGTTTCTTTTTGCCATCTTTTTATTCTTCACCTCCTTGAAACCATCACTATCCATGTTTGAACAAGGTTTGGTGTCCTGTTTCACCTGTAAAGGACATCCGTCTTCATTATGACCAAACACACAGCAATGCCCGCATCTAGGAGGTTTCCACTCATATTCCACCGACACCTTAGCCGATCCAAAACCATCTCCCTCCAGATCAGGAACTGCAATAGTAATTTCTTCCTTAAATCCCCTGTCAGCTGATATTTCAACAAGCGCTCTAGCAAAACTGCTTCTTCCCCAAACATTAGTACACATCGAAGAAGTAAATGAGTCAAGCAGCCTAGGAGTATCAATTTGTGATACTAATAGGCTCAAACCTACATCCTGCACAGCGAGGCACATAAGCACCTTGAAAAGCATAAGCACCTTGAAAAGCATAAGCACCTTTACTGCTCCTAACAACACCTTACAACACGGTAAGAAATCATAAAACTCCGTAATAAACCTATTAAATTCGTCCGAGTCATTTGAACATCGTACGACAAGTTAGGAAATCTTAAGACTCTATATGTCACATTAGCACCTTGAAAAGCGTGTTAGTGTAATGTACGACACCTTACAACTCCTAACAACATCTTACAATAACGTACGTAAACTTAAACTCCATATAAACCTAGTGAATTCGTCTGAGTCCTTTGAACATCGTACCACAAGTTAGAACATCTTACGACTCTATATGCCATATTAGCACCTTGAAAAGCATGTTAGTATAATGTAGGACGCTTTACAGCACCTAACAACATCTTACAATACCGTACGTAAACTTAAAACTCCATATAAACCTACTGAATTCGTCCGAGTCCTTTGAACATCGAATGACAAGTTAGAACATCTTACGACTCTATATACCATATTAGCACCTTGAAAAGCATGCTAGTATAATGTAGGACGCTTTACAGCTCCTAACAACACCTTACAACACCGTACGAAACCTTAAAACTCCGTAATAAACCTAATGAATTCGTCCAAGTCCTTTGAACAACGTACGACAAGTTAGGACATCTTAAGACTATGTATGCCACATTAGCTCCTTGAAAAGCTTGTTAGTGTAATGTTCCGCACCTCACAACTCCTAACAACATCTTACAGTACCGTACGTAAACTTAAAACTCCATATAAACCTACTAAATTTGTCTGAGGCCTTTAAACATCGTACCACAAGTTAGAACATCTTACGACTCTATATGCCATATTAGCACCTTGAAGAGCATGTTAGTATAATGTAGGACGCTTTACAGCTCCTAACAACACCTTACAACACGGTAAGAAATCTTAAAACTCCGTAATAAACCTATTAAATTCGTCCGAGTCATTTGAACATCGTACGACAAGTTAGGAAATCTTAAGACTCTATATGTCACATTAGCACCTTGAAAAGCGTGTTAGTGTAATGTACGACACCTTACAACTCCTAACAACATCTTACATTAACGTACGTAAACTTAAACTCCATATAAACCTAGTGAATTCGTCTGAGTCCTTTGAACATCGTACCACAAGTTAGAACATCTTACGACTCTATATGCCATATTAGCACCTTGAAAAGCATGTTAGTATAATGTAGGACGCTTTACAGCACCTAACAACATCTTACAATACCGTACGTAAACTTAAAACTCCATATAAACCTACTGAATTCGTCCGAGTCCTTTGAACATCGAATGACAAGTTAGAACATCTTACGACTCTATATACCATATTAGCACCTTGAAAAGCATGCTAGTATAATGTAGGACGCTTTACAGCTCCTAACAACACCTTACAACACCGTACGAAACCTTAAAACTCCGTAATAAACCTAATGAATTCGTCCAAGTCCTTTGAACAACGTACGACAAGTTAGGACATCTTAAGACTATGTATGCCACATTAGCTCCTTGAAAAGCTTGTTAGTGTAATGTTCCGCACCTCACAACTCCTAACAACATCTTACAGTACCGTACGTAAACTTAAAACTCCATATAAACCTACTAAATTTGTCTGAGGCCTTTAAACATCGTACCACAAGTTAGAACATCTTACGACTCTATATGCCATATTAGCACCTTGAAGAGCATGTTAGTATAATGTAGGACGCTTTACAGCTCCTAACAACACCTTACAACACGGTAAGAAATCTTAAAACTCCGTAATAAACCTATTAAATTCGTCCGAGTCATTTGAACATCGTACGACAAGTTAGGAAATCTTAAGACTCTATATGTCACATTAGCACCTTGAAAAGCGTGTTAGTGTAATGTACGACACCTTACAACTCCTAACAACATCTTACATTAACGTACGTAAACTTAAACTCCATATAAACCTAGTGAATTCGTCTGAGTCCTTTGAACATCGTACCACAAGTTAGAACATCTTACGACTCTATATGCCATATTAGCACCTTGAAAAGCATGTTAGTATAATGTAGGACGCTTTACAGCACCTAACAACATCTTACAATACCGTACGTAAACTTAAAACTCCATATAAACCTACTGAATTCGTCCGAGTCCTTTGAACATCGAATGACAAGTTAGAACATCTTACGACTCTATATACCATATTAGCACCTTGAAAAGCATGCTAGTATAATGTAGGACGCTTTACAGCTCCTAACAACACCTTACAACACCGTACGAAACCTTAAAACTCCGTAATAAACCTAATGAATTCGTCCAAGTCCTTTGAACAACGTACGACAAGTTAGGACATCTTAAGACTATGTATGCCACATTAGCTCCTTGAAAAGCTTGTTAGTGTAATGTTCCGCACCTCACAACTCCTAACAACATCTTACAGTACCGTACGTAAACTTAAAACTCCATATAAACCTACTAAATTTGTCTGAGGCCTTTAAACATCGTACCACAAGTTAGAACATCTTACGACTCTATATGCCATATTAGCACCTTGAAGAGCATGTTAGTATAATGTAGGACGCTTTACAGCTCCTAACAACACCTTACAACACGGTAAGAAATCTTAAAACTCCGTAATAAACCTATTAAATTCGTCCGAGTCATTTGAACATCGTACGACAAGTTAGGAAATCTTAAGACTCTATATGTCACATTAGCACCTTGAAAAGCGTGTTAGTGTAATGTACGACACCTTACAACTCCTAACAACATCTTACATTAACGTACGTAAACTTAAACTCCATATAAACCTAGTGAATTCGTCTGAGTCCTTTGAACATCGTACCACAAGTTAGAACATCTTACGACTCTATATGCCATATTAGCACCTTGAAAAGCATGTTAGTATAATGTAGGACGCTTTACAGCACCTAACAACATCTTACAATACCGTACGTAAACTTAAAACTCCATATAAACCTACTGAATTCGTCCGAGTCCTTTGAACATCGAATGACAAGTTAGAACATCTTACGACTCTATATACCATATTAGCACCTTGAAAAGCATGCTAGTATAATGTAGGACGCTTTACAGCTCCTAACAACACCTTACAACACCGTACGAAACCTTAAAACTCCGTAATAAACCTAATGAATTCGTCCAAGTCCTTTGAACAACGTACGACAAGTTAGGACATCTTAAGACTATGTATGCCACATTAGCTCCTTGAAAAGCTTGTTAGTGTAATGTTCCGCACCTCACAACTCCTAACAACATCTTACAGTACCGTACGTAAACTTAAAACTCCATATAAACCTACTAAATTTGTCTGAGGCCTTTAAACATCGTACCACAAGTTAGAACATCTTACGACTCTATATGCCATATTAGCACCTTGAAGAGCATGTTAGTATAATGTAGGACGCTTTACAGCTCCTAACACCACCTTACAACACGGTAAGAAATCTTAAAACTCCGTAATAAACCTATTAAATTCGTCCGAGTCATTTGAACATCGTACGAAAAGTTAGGAAATCTTAAGACTCTGTATGTCACATTAGCACCTCTAAAAGCATGTTAGTGTAATGTACGACACCTCACAACTCCTAACAACATGTTACAATACCGTACGTAAACTTAAAACTCCATATAAACCTACTGAATTCGTTTGAGTCCTTTGAATATCGTACCACAAGTTAGAACATCTTACGACTCTATATGCCATATTAGCACCTTGAAGAGCATGTTAGTATAATGTAGGACGCTTTACAGCTCCTAACAACATCTTACAATACCGTACGTAAACTTAAAACTCCATATAAACCTACTGAATTCGTCCGAGTCCTTTGAACATCGAATGACAAGTTAGAACATCTTACGACTCTATATACCATATTAGCACCTTGAAAAGCATGCTAGTATAATGTAGGACGCTTTACAGCTCCTAACACCTTACAACACCGTACGAAACCTTAAAACTCCGTAATAAACCTAATGAATTCGTCCAAGTCTTTTGAACAACGTACGACAAGTTAGGACATCTTAAGACTCTGTATGCCACATTAGCTCCTTGAAAAGCATGTTAGTGTAATGTTCCGCACCTCACAACTCCTAACAACATCTTACAGTACCGTACGTAAACTTAAAACTCCATATAAACCTACTAAATTTGTCTGAGGCCTTTGAACATCGTACCACAAGTTAGAACATCTTACGACTCTATATGCCATATTAGCACCTTGAAAAGCATGTTAGTATAATGTAGGACGCTTTACAGCTCCTAACAACACCTTACAACACCGTAAGAAATCTTAAAACTCCGTAATAAACCTAATAAATTCGTCCGAGTCCTTTGAACATCGTACGACAAGTTAGGAAATCTTAAGACTCTGTATGTCACATTAGCACCTTGAAAAGCATGTTAGTGTAATGTACGACACCTCACAACTCCTAACAACATCTTACAATAACGTACGTAAACTTAAAACTCCATATAAACCTACTGAATTCGTCCGAGTCCTTTGAACATCGTACCACAAGTTAGAACATCTTACGACTCTATATGCCATATTAGCACCTTGAAAAGCATGTTAGTATAATGTAGGACGCTTTACTGCTCCTAACAACACATTACAACACAGTAAGAAATCTTAAAACTCCGTAATAAACCTAATAAATTCGTCCGAGTCCTTTGAACATCGTACGACAAGTTAGGAGATCTTAAGACTCTGTATGTCACATTAGCACCTTGAAAAGCATGTTAGTGTAATGTACGACACCTCACAACTCCTAACAACATCTTACAATAACGTACGTAAACTTAAAACTCCATATAAACCTACTGAATTCGTTTGAGTCCTTTGAACATCGTACCACAAGTTAAAACATCTTACGACTCTATATGCCATATTAGCACCTTGAAGAGCATGTTAGTATAATGTAGGACGCTTTACAGCTCCTAACAACACCTTACAACGCGGTAAGAAATCTTTAAACTCCGTAATAAACCTATTAAATTCGTCCGAGTCCTTTGAACATCTTACGACAAGTTAGGAAATCTTAAGACTCTGTATGTCACATTAGCACCTTGAAAAGCGTGTTAGTGTAATGTACGACACCTCACAACTCCTAACAACATCTTACAATAACGTACGTAAACTTAAAACTCCATATAAACCTACTGAATTCGTCCGAGTCCTTTGAACATCGTACCACAATTTAGAACATCTTACGACTCTATATGCCATATTAGCACCTTGAAAAGCATGTTAGTATAATGTAGGACGCTTTACAGCTCCTAACAACACCTTTCAACGCGGTAAGAAATCTTAAAACTCCGTAATAAACCTATTAAATTCGTCCGAGTCCTTTGAACATCGTACGACAAGTTAGGAAATCTTAAGACTCTGTATGTCACATTAGCACCTTGAAAAGCGTGTTAGTGTAATGTACGACACCTCATAACTCCTAACAACATCTTACAATAACGTACGTAAACTTAAAACTCCATATAAACCTACTGAATTCGTCCGAGTCCTTTGAACATCGTACCACAAGTTAGAACATCTTACGACTCTATATGCCATATTAGCACCTTGAAAAGCATGTTAGTATAATGTAGGACGCTTTACAGCTCCTAACAACACCTTTCAACGCGGTAAGAAATCTTAAAACTCCGTAATAAACCTATTAAATTCGTCCGAGTCATTTGAACATCGTACGACAAGTTAGGAAATCTTAAGACTCTATATGTCACATTAGCACCTTGAAAAGCGTGTTAGTGTAATGTACGACACCTTACAACTCCTAACAACATCTTACATTAACGTACGTAAACTTAAACTCCATATAAACCTAGTGAATTCGTCTGAGTCCTTTGAACATCGTACCACAAGTTAGAACATCTTACGACTCTATATGCCATATTAGCACCTTGAAAAGCATGTTAGTATAATGTAGGACGCTTTACAGCACCTAACAACATCTTACAATACCGTACGTAAACTTAAAACTCCATATAAACCTACTGAATTCGTCCGAGTCCTTTGAACATCGAATGACAAGTTAGAACATCTTACGACTCTATATACCATATTAGCACCTTGAAAAGCATGCTAGTATAATGTAGGACGCTTTACAGCTCCTAACAACACCTTACAACACCGTACGAAACCTTAAAACTCCGTAATAAACCTAATGAATTCGTCCAAGTCCTTTGAACAACGTACGACAAGTTAGGACATCTTAAGACTATGTATGCCACATTAGCTCCTTGAAAAGCTTGTTAGTGTAATGTTCCGCACCTCACAACTCCTAACAACATCTTACAGTACCGTACGTAAACTTAAAACTCCATATAAACCTACTAAATTTGTCTGAGGCCTTTAAACATCGTACCACAAGTTAGAACATCTTACGACTCTATATGCCATATTAGCACCTTGAAGAGCATGTTAGTATAATGTAGGACGCTTTACAGCTCCTAACAACACCTTACAACACGGTAAGAAATCTTAAAACTCCGTAATAAACCTATTAAATTCGTCCGAGTCATTTGAACATCGTACGACAAGTTAGGAAATCTTAAGACTCTATATGTCACATTAGCACCTTGAAAAGCGTGTTAGTGTAATGTACGACACCTTACAACTCCTAACAACATCTTACATTAACGTACGTAAACTTAAACTCCATATAAACCTAGTGAATTCGTCTGAGTCCTTTGAACATCGTACCACAAGTTAGAACATCTTACGACTCTATATGCCATATTAGCACCTTGAAAAGCATGTTAGTATAATGTAGGACGCTTTACAGCACCTAACAACATCTTACAATACCGTACGTAAACTTAAAACTCCATATAAACCTACTGAATTCGTCCGAGTCCTTTGAACATCGAATGACAAGTTAGAACATCTTACGACTCTATATACCATATTAGCACCTTGAAAAGCATGCTAGTATAATGTAGGACGCTTTACAGCTCCTAACAACACCTTACAACACCGTACGAAACCTTAAAACTCCGTAATAAACCTAATGAATTCGTCCAAGTCCTTTGAACAACGTACGACAAGTTAGGACATCTTAAGACTATGTATGCCACATTAGCTCCTTGAAAAGCTTGTTAGTGTAATGTTCCGCACCTCACAACTCCTAACAACATCTTACAGTACCGTACGTAAACTTAAAACTCCATATAAACCTACTAAATTTGTCTGAGGCCTTTAAACATCGTACCACAAGTTAGAACATCTTACGACTCTATATGCCATATTAGCACCTTGAAGAGCATGTTAGTATAATGTAGGACGCTTTACAGCTCCTAACAACACCTTACAACACGGTAAGAAATCTTAAAACTCCGTAATAAACCTATTAAATTCGTCCGAGTCATTTGAACATCGTACGACAAGTTAGGAAATCTTAAGACTCTATATGTCACATTAGCACCTTGAAAAGCGTGTTAGTGTAATGTACGACACCTTACAACTCCTAACAACATCTTACATTAACGTACGTAAACTTAAACTCCATATAAACCTAGTGAATTCGTCTGAGTCCTTTGAACATCGTACCACAAGTTAGAACATCTTACGACTCTATATGCCATATTAGCACCTTGAAAAGCATGTTAGTATAATGTAGGACGCTTTACAGCACCTAACAACATCTTACAATACCGTACGTAAACTTAAAACTCCATATAAACCTACTGAATTCGTCCGAGTCCTTTGAACATCGAATGACAAGTTAGAACATCTTACGACTCTATATACCATATTAGCACCTTGAAAAGCATGCTAGTATAATGTAGGACGCTTTACAGCTCCTAACAACACCTTACAACACCGTACGAAACCTTAAAACTCCGTAATAAACCTAATGAATTCGTCCAAGTCCTTTGAACAACGTACGACAAGTTAGGACATCTTAAGACTATGTATGCCACATTAGCTCCTTGAAAAGCTTGTTAGTGTAATGTTCCGCACCTCACAACTCCTAACAACATCTTACAGTACCGTACGTAAACTTAAAACTCCATATAAACCTACTAAATTTGTCTGAGGCCTTTAAACATCGTACCACAAGTTAGAACATCTTACGACTCTATATGCCATATTAGCACCTTGAAGAGCATGTTAGTATAATGTAGGACGCTTTACAGCTCCTAACACCACCTTACAACACGGTAAGAAATCTTAAAACTCCGTAATAAACCTATTAAATTCGTCCGAGTCATTTGAACATCGTACGAAAAGTTAGGAAATCTTAAGACTCTGTATGTCACATTAGCACCTCTAAAAGCATGTTAGTGTAATGTACGACACCTCACAACTCCTAACAACATGTTACAATACCGTACGTAAACTTAAAACTCCATATAAACCTACTGAATTCGTTTGAGTCCTTTGAATATCGTACCACAAGTTAGAACATCTTACGACTCTATATGCCATATTAGCACCTTGAAGAGCATGTTAGTATAATGTAGGACGCTTTACAGCTCCTAACAACATCTTACAATACCGTACGTAAACTTAAAACTCCATATAAACCTACTGAATTCGTCCGAGTCCTTTGAACATCGAATGACAAGTTAGAACATCTTACGACTCTATATACCATATTAGCACCTTGAAAAGCATGCTAGTATAATGTAGGACGCTTTACAGCTCCTAACACCTTACAACACCGTACGAAACCTTAAAACTCCGTAATAAACCTAATGAATTCGTCCAAGTCTTTTGAACAACGTACGACAAGTTAGGACATCTTAAGACTCTGTATGCCACATTAGCTCCTTGAAAAGCATGTTAGTGTAATGTTCCGCACCTCACAACTCCTAACAACATCTTACAGTACCGTACGTAAACTTAAAACTCCATATAAACCTACTAAATTTGTCTGAGGCCTTTGAACATCGTACCACAAGTTAGAACATCTTACGACTCTATATGCCATATTAGCACCTTGAAAAGCATGTTAGTATAATGTAGGACGCTTTACAGCTCCTAACAACACCTTACAACACCGTAAGAAATCTTAAAACTCCGTAATAAACCTAATAAATTCGTCCGAGTCCTTTGAACATCGTACGACAAGTTAGGAAATCTTAAGACTCTGTATGTCACATTAGCACCTTGAAAAGCATGTTAGTGTAATGTACGACACCTCACAACTCCTAACAACATCTTACAATAACGTACGTAAACTTAAAACTCCATATAAACCTACTGAATTCGTCCGAGTCCTTTGAACATCGTACCACAAGTTAGAACATCTTACGACTCTATATGCCATATTAGCACCTTGAAAAGCATGTTAGTATAATGTAGGACGCTTTACTGCTCCTAACAACACATTACAACACAGTAAGAAATCTTAAAACTCCGTAATAAACCTAATAAATTCGTCCGAGTCCTTTGAACATCGTACGACAAGTTAGGAGATCTTAAGACTCTGTATGTCACATTAGCACCTTGAAAAGCATGTTAGTGTAATGTACGACACCTCACAACTCCTAACAACATCTTACAATAACGTACGTAAACTTAAAACTCCATATAAACCTACTGAATTCGTTTGAGTCCTTTGAACATCGTACCACAAGTTAAAACATCTTACGACTCTATATGCCATATTAGCACCTTGAAGAGCATGTTAGTATAATGTAGGACGCTTTACAGCTCCTAACAACACCTTACAACGCGGTAAGAAATCTTTAAACTCCGTAATAAACCTATTAAATTCGTCCGAGTCCTTTGAACATCTTACGACAAGTTAGGAAATCTTAAGACTCTGTATGTCACATTAGCACCTTGAAAAGCGTGTTAGTGTAATGTACGACACCTCACAACTCCTAACAACATCTTACAATAACGTACGTAAACTTAAAACTCCATATAAACCTACTGAATTCGTCCGAGTCCTTTGAACATCGTACCACAATTTAGAACATCTTACGACTCTATATGCCATATTAGCACCTTGAAAAGCATGTTAGTATAATGTAGGACGCTTTACAGCTCCTAACAACACCTTTCAACGCGGTAAGAAATCTTAAAACTCCGTAATAAACCTATTAAATTCGTCCGAGTCCTTTGAACATCGTACGACAAGTTAGGAAATCTTAAGACTCTGTATGTCACATTAGCACCTTGAAAAGCGTGTTAGTGTAATGTACGACACCTCATAACTCCTAACAACATCTTACAATAACGTACGTAAACTTAAAACTCCATATAAACCTACTGAATTCGTCCGAGTCCTTTGAACATCGTACCACAAGTTAGAACATCTTACGACTCTATATGCCATATTAGCACCTTGAAAAGCATGTTAGTATAATGTAGGACGCTTTACAGCTCCTAACAACACCTTTCAACGCGGTAAGAAATCTTAAAACTCCGTAATAAACCTATTAAATTCGTCCGAGTCCTTTGAACATCGTACGACAAGTTAGGAAATCTTAAGACTCTGTATGTCACATTAGCACCTTGAAAAGCGTGTTAGTGTAATGTACGACACCTCATAACTCCCAACAACATCTTACAATAACGTACGTAAACTTAAAACTCCATATAAACCTACTGAAATCGTCCGAGTCCTTTGAACATCGTACCACAAGTTAGAACATCTTACGACTCTATATGCCATATTAGCACCTTGAAAAGCATGTTAGTATAATGTAGGACGCTTTACAGCTCCTAACAACACCTTACAACACCGTAAGAAATCTTAAAACTCCGTAATAAACCTAATAAATTCGTCCGAGTCCTTTGAACATCATACGACAAGTTAGGAGATCTTAAGACTCTGTATGTCACATTAGCACCTTGAAAAGCATGTTAGTGTAATGTACGACACCTCACAACTCCTAACAACATCTTACAATAACGTACGTAAACTTAAAACTCCATATAAACCTACTGAATTCGTTTGAGTCCTTTGAACATCGTACCACAAGTTAAAACATCTTACGACTCTATATGCCATATTAGCACCTTGAAGAGCATGTTAGTATAATGTAGGACGCTTTACAGCTCCTAACAACACCTTACAACGCGGTAAGAAATCTTAAAACTCCGTAATAAACCTATTAAATTCGTCCGAGTCCTTTGAACATCTTACGACAAGTTAGGAAATCTTAAGACACTGTATGTCACATTAGCACCTTGAAAAGCGTGTTAGTGTAATGTACGACACCTCACAACTCCTAACAACATCTTACAATAACGTACGTAAACTTAAAACTCCATATAAACCTACTGAATTCGTCCGAGTCCTTTGAACATCGTACAACAAGTTAGAACATCTTACGACTCTATATGCCATATTAGCACCTTGAAAAGCATGTTAGTATAATGTAGGACGCTTTACAGCTCCTAACAACACCTTTCAACGCGGTAAGAAATCTTAAAACTCCGTAATAAACCTATTAAATTCGTCCGAGTCCTTTGAACATCGTACGACAAGTTAGGAAATCTTAAGACTCTGTATGTCACATTAGCACCTTGAAAAGCGTGTTAGTGTAATGTACGACACCTCATAACTCCTAACAACATCTTACAATAACGTACGTAAACTTAAAACTCCATATAAACCTACTGAATTCGTCCGAGTCCTTTGAACATCGTACCACAAGTTAGAACATCTTACGACTCTATATGCCATATTAGCACCTTGAAAAGCATGTTAGTATAATGTAGGACGCTTTACAGCTCCTAACAACACCTTACAACACCGTAAGAAATCTTAAAACTCCGTAATAAACCTAATAAATTCGTCCGAGTCCTTTGAACATCGTACGACAAGTTAGGAGATCTTAAGACTCTGTATGTCACATTAGCACCTTGAAAAGCATGTTAGTGTAATGTACGACACCTCACAACTCCTAACAACATCTTACAATAACGTACGTAAACTTAAAACTCCATATAAACCTACTGAATTCGTTTGAGTCCTTTGAACATCGTACCACAAGTTAGAACATCTTACGACTCTATATGCCATATTAGCACCTTGAAGAGCATGTTAGTATAATGTAGGACGCTTTACAGCTCCTAACAACACCATACAACACCGTAAGAAATCTTAAAACTCCGTAATAAACCTAATAAATTCGTCCGAGTCATTTGAACATCGTACGAAAAGTTAGGAAATCTTAAGACTCTGTATGTCACATTAGCACCTCTAAAAGCATGTTAGTGTAATGTACGACACCTCACAACTCCTAACAACATGTTACAATACCGTACGTAAACTTAAAACTCCATATAAACCTACTGAATTCGTTTGAGTCCTTTGAATATCGTACCACAAGTTAGAACATCTTACGACTCTATATGCCATATTAGCACCTTGAAGAGCATGTTAGTATAATGTAGGACGCTTTACAGCTCCTAACAACATCTTACAATACCGTACGTAAACTTAAAACTCCATATAAACCTACTGAATTCGTCCGAGTCCTTTGAACATCGAATGACAAGTTAGAACATCTTACGACTCTATATACCATATTAGCACCTTGAAAAGCATGCTAGTATAATGTAGGACGCTTTACAGCTCCTAACACCTTACAACACCGTACGAAACCTTAAAACTCCGTAATAAACCTAATGAATTCGTCCAAGTCCTTTGAACAACGTAAGACAAGTTAGGACATCTTAAGACTCTGTATGCCACATTAGCTCCTTGAAAAGCATGTTAGTGTAATGTTCCGCACCTCACAACTCCTAACAACATCTTACAGTACCGTACGTAAACTTAAAACTCCATATAAACCTACTAAATTTGTCTGAGGCCTTTTAACATCGTACCACAAGTTAGAACATATTACGACTCTATATGCCATATTAGCACCTTGAAAAGCATGTTAGTATAATGTAGGACGCTTTACAGCTCCTAACAACACCTTACAACACCGTAAGAAATCTTAAAACTCCGTAATAAACCTAATAAATTCGTCCGAGTCCTTTGAACATCGTACGACAAGTTAGGAAATCTTAAGACTCTGTATGTCACATTAGCACCTTGAAAAGCATGTTAGTGTAATGTACGACACCTCACAACTCCTAACAACATCTTACAATAACGTACGTAAACTTAAAACTCCATATAAACCTACTGAATTCGTCCGAGTCCTTTGAACATCGTACCACAATTTAGAACATCTTACGACTCTATATGCCATATTAGCACCTTGAAAAGCATGTTAGTATAATGTAGGACGCTTTACAGCTCCTAACAACACCTTTCAACGCGGTAAGAAATCTTAAAACTCCGTAATAAACCTATTAAATTCGTCCGAGTCCTTTGAACATCGTACGACAAGTTAGGAAATCTTAAGACTCTGTATGTCACATTAGCACCTTGAAAAGCGTGTTAGTGTAATGTACGACACCTCATAACTCCTAACAACATCTTACAATAACGTACGTAAACTTAAAACTCCATATAAACCTACTGAATTCGTCCGAGTCCTTTGAACATCGTACCACAAGTTAGAACATCTTACGACTCTATATGCCATATTAGCACCTTGAAAAGCATGTTAGTATAATGTAGGACGCTTTACAGCTCCTAACAACACCTTTCAACGCGGTAAGAAATCTTAAAACTCCGTAATAAACCTATTAAATTCGTCCGAGTCCTTTGAACATCGTACGACAAGTTAGGAAATCTTAAGACTCTGTATGTCACATTAGCACCTTGAAAAGCGTGTTAGTGTAATGTACGACACCTCATAACTCCCAACAACATCTTACAATAACGTACGTAAACTTAAAACTCCATATAAACCTACTGAAATCGTCCGAGTCCTTTGAACATCGTACCACAAGTTAGAACATCTTACGACTCTATATGCCATATTAGCACCTTGAAAAGCATGTTAGTATAATGTAGGACGCTTTACAGCTCCTAACAACACCTTACAACACCGTAAGAAATCTTAAAACTCCGTAATAAACCTAATAAATTCGTCCGAGTCCTTTGAACATCATACGACAAGTTAGGAGATCTTAAGACTCTGTATGTCACATTAGCACCTTGAAAAGCATGTTAGTGTAATGTACGACACCTCACAACTCCTAACAACATCTTACAATAACGTACGTAAACTTAAAACTCCATATAAACCTACTGAATTCGTTTGAGTCCTTTGAACATCGTACCACAAGTTAAAACATCTTACGACTCTATATGCCATATTAGCACCTTGAAGAGCATGTTAGTATAATGTAGGACGCTTTACAGCTCCTAACAACACCTTACAACGCGGTAAGAAATCTTAAAACTCCGTAATAAACCTATTAAATTCGTCCGAGTCCTTTGAACATCTTACGACAAGTTAGGAAATCTTAAGACACTGTATGTCACATTAGCACCTTGAAAAGCGTGTTAGTGTAATGTACGACACCTCACAACTCCTAACAACATCTTACAATAACGTACGTAAACTTAAAACTCCATATAAACCTACTGAATTCGTCCGAGTCCTTTGAACATCGTACAACAAGTTAGAACATCTTACGACTCTATATGCCATATTAGCACCTTGAAAAGCATGTTAGTATAATGTAGGACGCTTTACAGCTCCTAACAACACCTTTCAACGCGGTAAGAAATCTTAAAACTCCGTAATAAACCTATTAAATTCGTCCGAGTCCTTTGAACATCGTACGACAAGTTAGGAAATCTTAAGACTCTGTATGTCACATTAGCACCTTGAAAAGCGTGTTAGTGTAATGTACGACACCTCATAACTCCTAACAACATCTTACAATAACGTACGTAAACTTAAAACTCCATATAAACCTACTGAATTCGTCCGAGTCCTTTGAACATCGTACCACAAGTTAGAACATCTTACGACTCTATATGCCATATTAGCACCTTGAAAAGCATGTTAGTATAATGTAGGACGCTTTACAGCTCCTAACAACACCTTACAACACCGTAAGAAATCTTAAAACTCCGTAATAAACCTAATAAATTCGTCCGAGTCCTTTGAACATCGTACGACAAGTTAGGAGATCTTAAGACTCTGTATGTCACATTAGCACCTTGAAAAGCATGTTAGTGTAATGTACGACACCTCACAACTCCTAACAACATCTTACAATAACGTACGTAAACTTAAAACTCCATATAAACCTACTGAATTCGTTTGAGTCCTTTGAACATCGTACCACAAGTTAGAACATCTTACGACTCTATATGCCATATTAGCACCTTGAAGAGCATGTTAGTATAATGTAGGACGCTTTACAGCTCCTAACAACACCATACAACACCGTAAGAAATCTTAAAACTCCGTAATAAACCTAATAAATTCGTCCGAGTCATTTGAACATCGTACGAAAAGTTAGGAAATCTTAAGACTCTGTATGTCACATTAGCACCTCTAAAAGCATGTTAGTGTAATGTACGACACCTCACAACTCCTAACAACATGTTACAATACCGTACGTAAACTTAAAACTCCATATAAACCTACTGAATTCGTTTGAGTCCTTTGAATATCGTACCACAAGTTAGAACATCTTACGACTCTATATGCCATATTAGCACCTTGAAGAGCATGTTAGTATAATGTAGGACGCTTTACAGCTCCTAACAACATCTTACAATACCGTACGTAAACTTAAAACTCCATATAAACCTACTGAATTCGTCCGAGTCCTTTGAACATCGAATGACAAGTTAGAACATCTTACGACTCTATATACCATATTAGCACCTTGAAAAGCATGCTAGTATAATGTAGGACGCTTTACAGCTCCTAACACCTTACAACACCGTACGAAACCTTAAAACTCCGTAATAAACCTAATGAATTCGTCCAAGTCCTTTGAACAACGTAAGACAAGTTAGGACATCTTAAGACTCTGTATGCCACATTAGCTCCTTGAAAAGCATGTTAGTGTAATGTTCCGCACCTCACAACTCCTAACAACATCTTACAGTACCGTACGTAAACTTAAAACTCCATATAAACCTACTAAATTTGTCTGAGGCCTTTTAACATCGTACCACAAGTTAGAACATATTACGACTCTATATGCCATATTAGCACCTTGAAAAGCATGTTAGTATAATGTAGGACGCTTTACAGCTCCTAACAACACCTTACAACACCGTAAGAAATCTTAAAACTCCGTAATAAACCTAATAAATTCGTCCGAGTCCTTTGAACATCGTACGACAAGTTAGGAAATCTTAAGACTCTGTATGTCACATTAGCACCTTGAAAAGCATGTTAGTGTAATGTACGACACCTCACAACTCCTAACAACATCTTACAATAACGTACGTAAACTTAAAACTCCATATAAACCTACTGAATTCGTCCGAGTCCTTTGAACATCGTACCACAAGTTAGAACATCTTACGACTCTATATGCCATATTAGCACCTTGAAAAGCATGTTAGTATAATGTAGGACGCTTTACTGCTCCTAACAACACATTACAACACAGTAAGAAATCTTAAAACTCCGTAATAAACCTAATAAATTCGTCCGAGTCCTTTGAACATCGTACGACAAGTTAGGAGATCTTAAGACTCTGTATGTCACATTAGCACCTTGAAAAGCATGTTAGTGTAATGTACGACACCTCACAACTCCTAACAACATCTTACAATAACGTACGTAAACTTAAAACTCCATATAAACCTACTGAATTCGTTTGAGTCCTTTGAACATCGTACCACAAGTTAAAACATCTTACGACTCTATATGCCATATTAGCACCTTGAAGAGCATGTTAGTATAATGTAGGACGCTTTACAGCTCCTAACAACACCTTACAACGCGGTAAGAAATCTTTAAACTCCGTAATAAACCTATTAAATTCGTCCGAGTCCTTTGAACATCTTACGACAAGTTAGGAAATCTTAAGACTCTGTATGTCACATTAGCACCTTGAAAAGCATGTTAGTGTAATGTACGACACCTCACAACTCCTAACAACATCTTACAATAACGTACGTAAACTTAAAACTCCATATAAACCTACTGAATTCGTCCGAGTCCTTTGAACATCGTACCACAAGTTAGAACATCTTACGACTCTATATGCCATATTAGCACCTTGAAAAGCATGTTAGTATAATGTAGGACGCTTTACTGCTCCTAACAACACATTACAACACAGTAAGAAATCTTAAAACTCCGTAATAAACCTAATAAATTCGTCCGAGTCCTTTGAACATCGTACGACAAGTTAGGAGATCTTAAGACTCTGTATGTCACATTAGCACCTTGAAAAGCATGTTAGTGTAATGTACGACACCTCACAACTCCTAACAACATCTTACAATAACGTACGTAAACTTAAAACTCCATATAAACCTACTGAATTCGTTTGAGTCCTTTGAACATCGTACCACAAGTTAAAACATCTTACGACTCTATATGCCATATTAGCACCTTGAAGAGCATGTTAGTATAATGTAGGACGCTTTACAGCTCCTAACAACACCTTACAACGCGGTAAGAAATCTTTAAACTCCGTAATAAACCTATTAAATTCGTCCGAGTCCTTTGAACATCTTACGACAAGTTAGGAAATCTTAAGACTCTGTATGTCACATTAGCACCTTGAAAAGCGTGTTAGTGTAATGTACGACACCTCACAACTCCTAACAACATCTTACAATAACGTACGTAAACTTAAAACTCCATATAAACCTACTGAATTCGTCCGAGTCCTTTGAACATCGTACCACAATTTAGAACATCTTACGACTCTATATGCCATATTAGCACCTTGAAAAGCATGTTAGTATAATGTAGGACGCTTTACAGCTCCTAACAACACCTTTCAACGCGGTAAGAAATCTTAAAACTCCGTAATAAACCTATTAAATTCGTCCGAGTCCTTTGAACATCGTACGACAAGTTAGGAAATCTTAAGACTCTGTATGTCACATTAGCACCTTGAAAAGCGTGTTAGTGTAATGTACGACACCTCATAACTCCTAACAACATCTTACAATAACGTACGTAAACTTAAAACTCCATATAAACCTACTGAATTCGTCCGAGTCCTTTGAACATCGTACCACAAGTTAGAACATCTTACGACTCTATATGCCATATTAGCACCTTGAAAAGCATGTTAGTATAATGTAGGACGCTTTACAGCTCCTAACAACACCTTACAACACCGTAAGAAATCTTAAAACTCCGTAATAAACCTAATAAATTCGTCCGAGTCCTTTGAACATCGTACGACAAGTTAGGAAATCTTAAGACTCTGTATGTCACATTAGCACCTTGAAAAGCATGTTAGTGTAATGTACGACACCTCACAACTCCTAACAACATCTTACAATAACGTACGTAAACTTAAAACTCCATATAAACCTACTGAATTCGTCCGAGTCCTTTGAACATCGTACCACAAGTTAGAACATCTTACGACTCTATATGCCATATTAGCACCTTGAAAAGCATGTTAGTATAATGTAGGACGCTTTACTGCTCCTAACAACACATTACAACACAGTAAGAAATCTTAAAACTCCGTAATAAACCTAATAAATTCGTCCGAGTCCTTTGAACATCGTACGACAAGTTAGGAGATCTTAAGACTCTGTATGTCACATTAGCACCTTGAAAAGCATGTTAGTGTAATGTACGACACCTCACAACTCCTAACAACATCTTACAATAACGTACGTAAACTTAAAACTCCATATAAACCTACTGAATTCGTTTGAGTCCTTTGAACATCGTACCACAAGTTAAAACATCTTACGACTCTATATGCCATATTAGCACCTTGAAGAGCATGTTAGTATAATGTAGGACGCTTTACAGCTCCTAACAACACCTTACAACGCGGTAAGAAATCTTTAAACTCCGTAATAAACCTATTAAATTCGTCCGAGTCCTTTGAACATCTTACGACAAGTTAGGAAATCTTAAGACTCTGTATGTCACATTAGCACCTTGAAAAGCGTGTTAGTGTAATGTACGACACCTCACAACTCCTAACAACATCTTACAATAACGTACGTAAACTTAAAACTCCATATAAACCTACTGAATTCGTCCGAGTCCTTTGAACATCGTACCACAATTTAGAACATCTTACGACTCTATATGCCATATTAGCACCTTGAAAAGCATGTTAGTATAATGTAGGACGCTTTACAGCTCCTAACAACACCTTTCAACGCGGTAAGAAATCTTAAAACTCCGTAATAAACCTATTAAATTCGTCCGAGTCCTTTGAACATCGTACGACAAGTTAGGAAATCTTAAGACTCTGTATGTCACATTAGCACCTTGAAAAGCGTGTTAGTGTAATGTACGACACCTCATAACTCCTAACAACATCTTACAATAACGTACGTAAACTTAAAACTCCATATAAACCTACTGAATTCGTCCGAGTCCTTTGAACATCGTACCACAAGTTAGAACATCTTACGACTCTATATGCCATATTAGCACCTTGAAAAGCATGTTAGTATAATGTAGGACGCTTTACAGCTCCTAACAACACCTTTCAACGCGGTAAGAAATCTTAAAACTCCGTAATAAACCTATTAAATTCGTCCGAGTCCTTTGAACATCGTACGACAAGTTAGGAAATCTTAAGACTCTGTATGTCACATTAGCACCTTGAAAAGCGTGTTAGTGTAATGTACGACACCTCATAACTCCCAACAACATCTTACAATAACGTACGTAAACTTAAAACTCCATATAAACCTACTGAAATCGTCCGAGTCCTTTGAACATCGTACCACAAGTTAGAACATCTTACGACTCTATATGCCATATTAGCACCTTGAAAAGCATGTTAGTATAATGTAGGACGCTTTACAGCTCCTAACAACACCTTACAACACCGTAAGAAATCTTAAAACTCCGTAATAAACCTAATAAATTCGTCCGAGTCCTTTGAACATCATACGACAAGTTAGGAGATCTTAAGACTCTGTATGTCACATTAGCACCTTGAAAAGCATGTTAGTGTAATGTACGACACCTCACAACTCCTAACAACATCTTACAATAACGTACGTAAACTTAAAACTCCATATAAACCTACTGAATTCGTTTGAGTCCTTTGAACATCGTACCACAAGTTAAAACATCTTACGACTCTATATGCCATATTAGCACCTTGAAGAGCATGTTAGTATAATGTAGGACGCTTTACAGCTCCTAACAACACCTTACAACGCGGTAAGAAATCTTAAAACTCCGTAATAAACCTATTAAATTCGTCCGAGTCCTTTGAACATCTTACGACAAGTTAGGAAATCTTAAGACACTGTATGTCACATTAGCACCTTGAAAAGCGTGTTAGTGTAATGTACGACACCTCACAACTCCTAACAACATCTTACAATAACGTACGTAAACTTAAAACTCCATATAAACCTACTGAATTCGTCCGAGTCCTTTGAACATCGTACAACAAGTTAGAACATCTTACGACTCTATATGCCATATTAGCACCTTGAAAAGCATGTTAGTATAATGTAGGACGCTTTACAGCTCCTAACAACACCTTTCAACGCGGTAAGAAATCTTAAAACTCCGTAATAAACCTATTAAATTCGTCCGAGTCCTTTGAACATCGTACGACAAGTTAGGAAATCTTAAGACTCTGTATGTCACATTAGCACCTTGAAAAGCGTGTTAGTGTAATGTACGACACCTCATAACTCCTAACAACATCTTACAATAACGTACGTAAACTTAAAACTCCATATAAACCTACTGAATTCGTCCGAGTCCTTTGAACATCGTACCACAAGTTAGAACATCTTACGACTCTATATGCCATATTAGCACCTTGAAAAGCATGTTAGTATAATGTAGGACGCTTTACAGCTCCTAACAACACCTTACAACACCGTAAGAAATCTTAAAACTCCGTAATAAACCTAATAAATTCGTCCGAGTCCTTTGAACATCGTACGACAAGTTAGGAGATCTTAAGACTCTGTATGTCACATTAGCACCTTGAAAAGCATGTTAGTGTAATGTACGACACCTCACAACTCCTAACAACATCTTACAATAACGTACGTAAACTTAAAACTCCATATAAACCTACTGAATTCGTTTGAGTCCTTTGAACATCGTACCACAAGTTAGAACATCTTACGACTCTATATGCCATATTAGCACCTTGAAGAGCATGTTAGTATAATGTAGGACGCTTTACAGCTCCTAACAACACCATACAACACCGTAAGAAATCTTAAAACTCCGTAATAAACCTATTAAATTCGTCCGAGTCATTTGAACATCGTACGAAAAGTTAGGAAATCTTAAGACTCTGTATGTCACATTAGCACCTCTAAAAGCATGTTAGTGTAATGTACGACACCTCACAACTCCTAACAACATGTTACAATACCGTACGTAAACTTAAAACTCCATATAAACCTACTGAATTCGTTTGAGTCCTTTGAATATCGTACCACAAGTTAGAACATCTTACGACTCTATATGCCATATTAGCACCTTGAAGAGCATGTTAGTATAATGTAGGACGCTTTACAGCTCCTAACAACATCTTACAATACCGTACGTAAACTTAAAACTCCATATAAACCTACTGAATTCGTCCGAGTCCTTTGAACATCGAATGACAAGTTAGAACATCTTACGACTCTATATACCATATTAGCACCTTGAAAAGCATGCTAGTATAATGTAGGACGCTTTACAGCTCCTAACACCTTACAACACCGTACGAAACCTTAAAACTCCGTAATAAACCTAATGAATTCGTCCAAGTCCTTTGAACAACGTAAGACAAGTTAGGACATCTTAAGACTCTGTATGCCACATTAGCTCCTTGAAAAGCATGTTAGTGTAATGTTCCGCACCTCACAACTCCTAACAACATCTTACAGTACCGTACGTAAACTTAAAACTCCATATAAACCTACTAAATTTGTCTGAGGCCTTTTAACATCGTACCACAAGTTAGAACATATTACGACTCTATATGCCATATTAGCACCTTGAAAAGCATGTTAGTATAATGTAGGACGCTTTACAGCTCCTAACAACACCTTACAACACCGTAAGAAATCTTAAAACTCCGTAATAAACCTAATAAATTCGTCCGAGTCCTTTGAACATCGTACGACAAGTTAGGAAATCTTAAGACTCTGTATGTCACATTAGCACCTTGAAAAGCATGTTAGTGTAATGTACGACACCTCACAACTCCTAACAACATCTTACAATAACGTACGTAAACTTAAAACTCCATATAAACCTACTGAATTCGTCCGAGTCCTTTGAACATCGTACCACAAGTTAGAACATCTTACGACTCTATATGCCATATTAGCACCTTGAAAAGCATGTTAGTATAATGTAGGACGCTTTACTGCTCCTAACAACACATTACAACACAGTAAGAAATCTTAAAACTCCGTAATAAACCTAATAAATTCGTCCGAGTCCTTTGAACATCGTACGACAAGTTAGGAGATCTTAAGACTCTGTATGTCACATTAGCACCTTGAAAAGCATGTTAGTGTAATGTACGACACCTCACAACTCCTAACAACATCTTACAATAACGTACGTAAACTTAAAACTCCATATAAACCTACTGAATTCGTTTGAGTCCTTTGAACATCGTACCACAAGTTAAAACATCTTACGACTCTATATGCCATATTAGCACCTTGAAGAGCATGTTAGTATAATGTAGGACGCTTTACAGCTCCTAACAACACCTTACAACGCGGTAAGAAATCTTTAAACTCCGTAATAAACCTATTAAATTCGTCCGAGTCCTTTGAACATCTTACGACAAGTTAGGAAATCTTAAGACTCTGTATGTCACATTAGCACCTTGAAAAGCGTGTTAGTGTAATGTACGACACCTCACAACTCCTAACAACATCTTACAATAACGTACGTAAACTTAAAACTCCATATAAACCTACTGAATTCGTCCGAGTCCTTTGAACATCGTACCACAAGTTGGAACATCTTACGACTCTATATGCCATATTAGCACCTTGAAAAGCATGTTAGTATAATGTAGGACGCTTTACAGCTCCTAACAACACCTTTCAACACGGTAAGAAATCTTAAAACTCCGTAATAAACCTATTAAATTCGTCCGAGTCCTTTGAACATCGTACGACAAGTTAGGAAATCTTAAGACTCTGTATGTCACATTAGCACCTTGAAAAGCGTGTTAGTGTAATGTGCGACACCTCATAACTCCTAACAACATCTTACAATAACGTACGTAAACTTAAAACTCCATATAAACCTACTGAATTCGTCCGAGTCCTTTGAACATCGTACCACAAGTTAGAACATCTTACGACTCTATATGCCATATTAGCACCTTGAAAAGCATGTTAGTATAATGTAGGACGCTTTACAGCTCCTAACAACACCTTTCAACGCGGTAAGAAATCTTAAAACTCCGTAATAAACCTATTAAATTCGTCCGAGTCCTTTGAACATCGTACGACAAGTTAGGAAATCTTAAGACTCTGTATGTCACATTAGCACCTTGAAAAGCGTGTTAGTGTAATGTACGACACCTCATAACTCCTAACAACATCTTACAATAACGTACGTAAACTTAAAACTCCATATAAACCTACTGAATTCGTCCGAGTCCTTTGAACATCGTACCACAAGTTAGAACATCTTACGACTCTATATGCCATATTAGCACCTTGAAAAGCATGTTAGTATAATGTAGGACGCTTTACAGCTCCTAACAACACCTTACAACACCGTAAGAAATCTTAAAACTCCGTAATAAACCTAATAAATTCGTCCGAGTCCTTTGAACATCGTACGACAAGTTAGGAGATCTTAAGACTCTGTATGTCACATTAGCACCTTGAAAAGCATGTTAGTGTAATGTACGACACCTCACAACTCCTAACAACATCTTACAATAACGTACGTAAACTTAAAACTCCATATAAACCTACTGAATTCGTTTGAGTCCTTTGAACATCGTACCACAAGTTAAAACCTCTTACGACTCTATATGCCATATTAGCACCTTGAAGAGCATGTTAGTATAATGTAGGACGCTTTACAGCTCCTAACAACACCTTACAACGCGGTAAGAAATCTTAAAACTCCGTAATAAACCTATTAAATTCGTCCGAGTCCTTTGAACATCTTACGACAAGTTAGGAAATCTTAAGACTCTGTATGTCACATTAGCACCTTGAAAAGCGTGTTAGTGTAATGTACGACACCTCACAACTCCTAACAACATCTTACAATAACGTACGTAAACTTAAAACTCCATATAAACCTACTGAATTCGTCCGAGTCCTTTGAACATCGTACCACAAGTTAGAACATCTTACGACTCTATATGCCATATTAGCACCTTGAAAAGCATGTTAGTATAATGTAGGACGCTTTACAGCTCCTAACAACACCTTTCAACGCGGTAAGAAATCTTAAAACTCCGTAATAAACCTATTAAATTCGTCCGAGTCCTTTGAACATCGTACGACAAGTTAGGAAATCTTAAGACTCTGTATGTCACATTAGCACCTTGAAAAGCGTGTTAGTGTAATGTACGACACCTCATAACTCCTAACAACATCTTACAATAACGTACGTAAACTTAAAACTCCATATAAACCTACTGAATTCGTCCGAGTCCTTTGAACATCGTACCACAAGTTAGAACATCTTACGACTCTATATGCCATATTAGCACCTTGAAAAGCATGTTAGTATAATGTAGGACGCTTTACAGCTCCTAACAACACCTTACAACACCGTAAGAAATCTTAAAACTCCGTAATAAACCTAATAAATTCGTCCGAGTCCTTTGAACATCGTACGACAAGTTAGGAGATCTTAAGGGGTTAGTTAAGGGGTTAGTTAAGGGGTTAGTTAAGGATCTCCCATGGGCGTTATTGGGAGATTTCAACTCGGGTCTTAATCCTGACGATCAGGTTGCTGGCCCGTCTAGTGTCTCCTTGGGTATGCAGGAATTTAGAGATTGTATTAATGTGATTGAGGTATTCGATATTAAGGCTTCGGGGGTTAAGTACACATGGAATCAAAAACCGAAGACTGGTAGAGGTATTCTTAAAAAACTGGATAGAGTTATGGGGAATGTAGGGTTTGTTGATATGTTCCCTAAGGCTGCTGCGTTGTTTAAACCTTATGGGTTATCGGATCACAGTCCTTGCATCTTATCTTTGGTGGAGAAGGCTAATCCAAAACCTAAGCCTTTCAAGTTTTCCAACTTTCTGACTCTTAAACCAGAATTTTTGGAGATTGTGAAGGTTGGGTGGGGTTATAGTATTGGTGGGGTTGCTCAATTCAGAATCTCTAAGAGGTTAAGAGGGCTTAAAAAAGAGTTTAGAGCTCTGCTGGTTAAACAAGGGAATCTGCATTCTAAGGTTGCTAATCTTAGAAAAGATCTGGAAGACTTGCAACAGTTGATTGACGCTTCACCCTTCGATTTGAGTCTGAAAGAGAAGGAGTCGTTATGTATGAAGGAGTTTGTGGATGCAAGTTTGGATGAGGAAAGTTTTCTTAAGCAAAAAGCTAAAGTGAATTGGCTTGATCAAGGTGATGCGAACACGAAATATTTCCATAACATGCTTAAATGTAAGAATAATAAGAAGATGATTGATTCAGTTATGAGGTCGACTGGGGAGGTCTTGGAGGGGGATGCTATGGTCGATGAATTTGTTACCTTTTACGAGACATTTTTGGGTGGTGAACATGTGCAGCCAAGTCTTCCAGATTCTAATATCTTTTCAAGGCGATTGGATGATAATATTTCTTTAGGTATGGTGGAGCCTGTTACTAGAGAGGAGATCAAGGAGGTCATGTTTTCTATGAATGATGATAAATCTCCGGGGCCAGATGGATACACATCGGCTTTTTTCAAAAAAGCCTGGGATGTGGTGGGAGATGAGGTTGTGTTAGCTATTCAAGATTTCTTTAACACGAATAGATTGCTTCAGGAGTGGAATCATACTATTATTGCTCTGGTCCCAAAAACTCAAGTTCCAAATAGAGTGATAGATTATCGGCCAATTGCCTGCTGCAATGTCTTGTATAAATGTATCTCGAAGATTATTGCTAATCGTGTGAAGGGGGCGTTATCTTTTATTATCAGTAGTAACCAGTCAGCGTTCATCCCGGGAAGACGTATTACTGATAATATATTGCTTACTCAGGAGCTTATGCACAATTATCATAGGAACTTGGGGCCTCCTAAGTGTGCTTTCAAAGTTGATATCCAAAAGGCTTATGATACGGTTAACTGGAGGTTTATGGAGTTTTGTCTGAAGGGTTTTGGTTTTCATGCTAGCATGATCACTTGGATTATGGCATGTGTATCCTCTCCATCGTTTTCGTTATGTATAAATGGGGATATTCATGGCTATTTTAAAGGGACAAGGGGGTTAAGACAGGGCGACCCGTTATCTCCTTATCTTTTTACCATGGTTATGGAGGTTCTTACGCTTATGTTCAAGAATATGCCTATGGAAAATTTTAAGTTTCATAAGAAGTGTGAAGAGCTTCAGATCATTAATTTATGTTTTGCTGATGATCTGTTTATTTTTTCCAGAGGAGATGCTAGATCTGCTGCTTGTATTATGGAGGTTTTGAGGAAGTTTGCGGATTTGTCTGGCTTACATCCGAATATGCAAAAAAGCACTGTGTTTTTTTGTCATGTTCCCCCTCATGTTAGGAATGGCATCCTGAATATTCTTCCATTTGAAGAGGGGAAGCTTCCGGTTAAGTATCTGGGTGTTCCATTGATTTCGTCTAGACTCAATCACCTGCAATGCAGGGAGTTGACTGACAGGATGGATAAGCGTTTATTGTCTTGGGAAAATAAGTTTTTGTCTTTTGCAGGAAGGCTTCAACTTGTTCGATCTGTTTTATCATCTATGCACATTTTTTGGGCAGCGGCTTTTTTGATCCCTTCTTATACAGCTAAAGAAATTGAAGTGAAGCTTAGAAGATTTTTATGGGGTGCTAAGCAAGAGAAAAAAGTTAATGCCAAAGTTGCTTGGAAGAAAGTCTGTCTTCCAATGTTGGAGGGTGGTCTTGGTATTCGTAGTTTATCTGACATGAATATGGCTCTTATGGGATCTCATATTTGGAGGTTACTTACTAATGTTGATTCAATGTGGGTTCGATGGGTTTGGATACACAGGATTGGTACACGCAATTTCTGGGATATTGCTACTCCGGCTGCTTGTTCTTGGAGTTGGCGAAATATTATGAAAATGCGTCCATATTTCAAACGTAAATTCTGGGTCCAGCTGGGTGATGGGAAAGATACAAATATTTGGTTCGATTGTTGGGCTGACCAAAGTCCCCTATCAGATTTTATCTCTAAACGAGCGATTCGGGATGCAAATATGAATCTTAAGGATTCGGTTGACAAAGTTTATGTTGACTCTGCTTGGACTTGGCCGAATGAGCTGGTGGATCAGTTTCCTTCTTTATCGAGCATCTCTATTCCGTTTAGAACAGATGGTGAAGATAAATTGTGTTGGAGGGAGGGTTCGAAGTTAATCCCGTATTCTACTTCTAATGCTTGGGAACATATCCGTCATAAGGTGGAGAATGTTCAATGGGCTGAGTGTGTTTGGTTCCCTCAATGCATCCCAAAACATGCTTTCAACATGTGGCTTATTTGTCAAGGTAAGCTGTTAACTCAAGATAGGTTGCTCAGATGGAACCGTATGGGAGGTACTAATATGAATATGATGTGCTGCTTATTATGCTTTCAATCTGTGGATTCGCATACTCATTTATTCTTTGATTGTTCCTTTGCGTCTCGGGTTTGGGCCATGACTCGTGCCAAGGCAAAGTTAAAGCTGATTCCCCCTATATGGACAAACATCTTGGAAGATCTTCAAAGTAACTGCAAGGGTAATGATATTGTGATGGTTATTAGTAAATTGGTTACAGCTGCTGCTGCGTATGCTATCTGGCAGGAGAGGAATAGAAGGCTCTTTAATGAACATCCAAGGCCTCCGGAAGTGGTTAGTAAGTTGATAATTCAAACAGTGAGATACAAGTTAATGAGCATAAAGATAAAGTTATCGATGAGGGTGCAGCAACATTTAGATATGTGGTTGAAGATGGATGCGGAAGGTGAAGGGTGAATGGTTTGGTCTCATTGTCTAGTTGAGTCTAGTATGTAGTAGCGTTGTTGGGTTGTGTGTTTTATAGTTTTTGGCTTTGGTTTTTAGGCTTGGGATATGTCCAAGTCTGAACTAGTGTGGAGTTCACCACGCTACTTGTGTTTATTTGTTAATAGAATCACCAGGGTAAAATCCCTTTACCCAAAAGACTCTGTATGTCACATTAGCACCTTGAAAAGCATGTTAGTGTAATGTACGACACCTCACAACTCCTAACAACATCTTACAATAACGTACGTAAACTTAAAACTCCATATAAACCTACTGAATTCGTTTGAGTCCTTTGAACATCGTACCACAAGTTAAAACATCTTACGACTCTATATGCCATATTAGCACCTTGAAGAGCATGTTAGTATAATGTAGGACGCTTTACAGCTCCTAACAACACCTTACAACGCGGTAAGAAATCTTAAAACTCCGTAATAAACCTATTAAATTCGTACGAGTCCTTTGAACATCTTACGACAAGTTAGGAAATCTTAAGACTCTGTATGTCACATTAGCACCTTGAAAAGCGTGTTAGTGTAATGTACGACACCTCACAACTCCTAACAACATCTTACAATAACGTACGTAAACTTAAAACTCCATATAAACCTACTGAATTCGTCCGAGTCCTTTGAACATCGTACCACAAGTTAGAACATCTTACGACTCTATATGCCATATTAGCACCTTGAAAAGCATGTTAGTATAATGTAGGACGCTTTACAGCTCCTAACAACACCTTACAACACCGTAAGAAATCTTAAAACTCCGTAATAAACCTAATAAATTCGTCCGAGTCCTTTGAACATCGTACGACAAGTTAGGAAATCTTAAGACTCTGTATGTCACATTAGCACCTTGAAAAGCATGTTAGTGTAATGTACGACACCTAACAACTCCTAACAACATGTTACAATACCGTACGTAAACTTAAAACTCCATATAAACCTACTGAATTCGTCCGAGTCCTTTGAACATCGTACCACAAGTTAGAACATCTTACGACTCTATATGCCATATTAGCACCTTGAAAAGCATGTTAGTATAATGTAGGACGCTTTACAGCTCCTAACAACACCTTTCAGCGCGGTAAGAAATCTTAAAACTCCGTAATAAACCTATTAAATTCGTCCGAGTCCTTTGAACATCGTACGACAAGTTAGGAAATCTTAAGACTCTGTATGTCACATTAGCACCTTGAAAAGCATGTTAGTGTAATGTACGACACCTAACAACTCCTAACAACATGTTACAATACCGTACGTAAACTTAAAACTCCATATAAACCTACTGAATTCGTCCGAGTCCTTTGAACATCGTACCACAAGTTAGAACATCTTACGACTCTATATGCCATATTAGCACCTTGAAAAGCATGTTAGTATAATGTAGGACGCTTTACAGCTCCTAACAACACCTTTCAACGCGGTAAGAAATCTTAAAACTCCGTAATAAACCTATTAAATTCGTCCGAGTCCTTTGAACATCGTACGACAAGTTAGGAAATCTTAAGACTCTGTATGTCACATTAGCACCTTGAAAAGCGTGTTAGTGTAATGTACGACACCTCATAACTCCTAACAACATCTTACAATAACGTACGTAAACTTAAAACTCCATATAAACCTACTGAATTCGTCCGAGTCCTTTGAACATCGTACCACAAGTTAGAACATCTTACGACTCTATATGCCATATTCGCACCTTGAAAAGCATGTTAGTATAATGTAGGACGCTTTACAGCTCCTAACAACACCTTACAACACCGTAAGAAATCTTAAAACTCCGTAATAAACCTAATAAATTCGTCCGAGTCCTTTGAACATCGTACGACAAGTTAGGAGATCTTAAGACTCTGTATGTCACATTAGCACCTTGAAAAGCATGTTAGTGTAATGTACGACACCTCACAACTCCTAACAACATCTTACAATAACGTACGTAAACTTAAAACTCCATATAAACCTACTGAATTCGTTTGAGTCCTTTGAACATCGTACCACAAGTTAAAACATCTTACGACTCTATATGCCATATTAGCACCTTGAAGAGCATGTTAGTATAATGTAGGACGCTTTACAGCTCCTAACAACACCTTACAACGCGGTAAGAAATCTTAAAACTCCGTAATAAACCTATTAAATTCGTCCGAGTCCTTTGAACATCTTACGACAAGTTAGGAAATCTTAAGACTCTGTATGTCACATTAGCACCTTGAAAAGCGTGTTAGTGTAATGTACGACACCTCACAACTCCTAACAACATCTTACAATAACGTACGTAAACTTAAAACTCCATATAAACCTACTGAATTCGTCCGAGTCCTTTGAACATCGTACCACAAGTTAGAACATCTTACGACTCTATATGCCATATTAGCACCTTGAAAAGCATGTTAGTATAATGTAGGACGCTTTACAGCTCCTAACAACACCTTTCAACGCGGTAAGAAATCTTAAAACTCCGTAATAAACCTATTAAATTCGTCCGAGTCCTTTGAACATCGTACGACAAGTTAGGAAATCTTAAGACTCTGTATGTCACATTAGCACCTTGAAAAGCGTGTTAGTGTAATGTACGACACCTCATAACTCCTAACAACATCTTACAATAACGTACGTAAACTTAAAACTCCATATAAACCTACTGAATTCGTCCGAGTCCTTTGAACATCGTACCACAAGTTAGAACATCTTACGACTCTATATGCCATATTAGCACCTTGAAAAGCATGTTAGTATAATGTAGGACGCTTTACAGCTCCTAACAACACCTTACAACACCGTAAGAAATCTTAAAACTCCGTAATAAACCTAATAAATTCGTCCGAGTCCTTTGAACATCGTACGACAAGTTAGGAGATCTTAAGACTCTGTATGTCACATTAGCACCTTGAAAAGCATGTTAGTGTAATGTACGACACCTCACAACTCCTAACAACATCTTACAATAACGTACGTAAACTTAAAACTCCATATAAACCTACTGAATTCGTTTGAGTCCTTTGAACATCGTACCACAAGTTAAAACATCTTACGACTCTATATGCCATATTAGCACCTTGAAGAGCATGTTAGTATAATGTAGGACGCTTTACAGCTCCTAACAACACCTTACAACGCGGTAAGAAATCTTAAAACTCCGTAATAAACCTATTAAATTCGTCCGAGTCCTTTGAACATCTTACGACAAGTTAGGAAATCTTAAGACTCTGTATGTCACATTAGCACCTTGAAAAGCGTGTTAGTGTAATGTACGACACCTCACAACTCCTAACAACATCTTACAATAACGTACGTAAACTTAAAACTCCATATAAACCTACTGAATTCGTCCGAGTCCTTTGAACATCGTACCACAAGTTAGAACATCTTACGACTCTATATGCCATATTAGCACCTTGAAAAGCATGTTACTATAATGTAGGACGCTTTACAGCTCCTAACAACACCTTTCAACGCGGTAAGAAATCTTAAAACTCCGTAATAAACCTATTAAATTCGTCCGAGTCCTTTGAACATCGTACGACAAGTTAGGAAATCTTAAGACTCTGTATGTCACATTAGCACCTTGAAAAGCGTGTTAGTGTAATGTACGACACCTCATAACTCCTAACAATATCTTACAATAACGTACGTAAACTTAAAACTCCATATAAACCTACTGAATTCATCCGAGTCCTTTGAACATCGTACCACAAGTTAGAACATCTTACGACTCTATATGCCATATTAGCACCTTGAAAAGCATGTTAGTATAATGTAGGACGCTTTACAGCTCCTAACAACACCTTACAACACCGTAAGAAATCTTAAAACTCCGTAATAAACCTAATAAATTCGTCCGAGTCCTTTGAACATCGTACGACAAGTTAGGAGATCTTAAGACTCTGTATGTCACATTAGCACCTTGAAAAGCATGTTAGTGTAATGTACGACACCTCACAACTCCTAACAACATCTTACAATAACGTACGTAAACTTAAAACTCCATATAAACCTACTGAATTCGTTTGAGTCCTTTGAACATCGAACCACAAGTTAAAACATCTTACGACTCTATATGCCATATTAGCACCTTGAAGAGCATGTTAGTATAATGTAGGACGCTTTACAGCTCCTAACAACACCTTACAACGCGGTAAGAAATCTTAAAACTCCGTAATAAACCTATTAAATTCGTCCGAGTCCTTTGAACATCTTACGACAAGTTAGGAAATCTTAAGACTCTGTATGTCACATTAGCACCTTGAAAAGCGTGTTAGTGTAATGTACGACACCTCACAACTCCTAACAACATCTTACAATAACGTACGTAAACTTAAAACTCCATATAAACCTACTGAATTCGTCCGAGTCCTTTGAACATCGTACCACAAGTTAGAACATCTTACGACTCTATATGCCATATTAGCACCTTGAAAAGCATGTTAGTATAATGTAGGACGCTTTACAGCTCCTAACAACACCTTACAACACCGTAAGAAATCTTAAAACTCCGTAATAAACCTAATAAATTCGTCCGAGTCCTTTGAACATCGTACGACAAGTTAGGAAATCTTAAGACTCTGTATGTCACATTAGCACCTTGAAAAGCATGTTAGTGTAATGTACGACACCTAACAACTCCTAACAACATGTTACAATACCGTACGTAAACTTAAAACTCCATATAAACCTACTGAATTCGTCCGAGTCCTTTGAACGTCGTACCACAAGTTAGAACATCTTACGACTCTATATGCCATATTAGCACCTTGAAAAGCATGTTAGTATAATGTAGGACGCTTTACAGCTCCTAACAACACCTTTCAACGCGGTAAGAAATCTTAAAACTCCGTAATAAACCTATTAAATTCGTCCGAGTCCTTTGAACATCGTACGACAAGTTAGGAAATCTTAAGACTCTGTATGTCACATTAGCACCTTGAAAAGCGTGTTAGTGTAATGTACGACACCTCATAACTCCTAACAACATCTTACAATAACGTACGTAAACTTAAAACTCCATATAAACCTACTGAATTCGTCCGAGTCCTTTGAACATCGTACCACAAGTTAGAACATCTTACGACTCTATATGCCATATTCGCACCTTGAAAAGCATGTTAGTATAATGTAGGACGCTTTACAGCTCCTAACAACACCTTACAACACCGTAAGAAATCTTAAAACTCCGTAATAAACCTAATAAATTCGTCCGAGTCCTTTGAACATCGTACGACAAGTTAGGAGATCTTAAGACTCTGTATGTCACATTAGCACCTTGAAAAGCATGTTAGTGTAATGTACGACACCTCACAACTCCTAACAACATCTTACAATAACGTACGTAAACTTAAAACTCCATATAAACCTACTGAATTCGTTTGAGTCCTTTGAACATCGTACCACAAGTTAAAACATCTTACGACTCTATATGCCATATTAGCACCTTGAAGAGCATGTTAGTATAATGTAGGACGCTTTACAGCTCCTAACAACACCTTACAACGCGGTAAGAAATCTTAAAACTCCGTAATAAACCTATTAAATTCGTCCGAGTCCTTTGAACATCTTACGACAAGTTAGGAAATCTTAAGACTCTGTATGTCACATTAGCACCTTGAAAAGCGTGTTAGTGTAATGTACGACACCTCACAACTCCTAACAACATCTTACAATAACGTACGTAAACTTAAAACTCCATATAAACCTACTGAATTCGTCCGAGTCCTTTGAACATCGTACCACAAGTTAGAACATCTTACGACTCTATATGCCATATTAGCACCTTGAAAAGCATGTTAGTATAATGTAGGACGCTTTACAGCTCCTAACAACACCTTTCAACGCGGTAAGAAATCTTAAAACTCCGTAATAAACCTATTAAATTCGTCCGAGTCCTTTGAACATCGTACGACAAGTTAGGAAATCTTAAGACTCTGTATGTCACATTAGCACCTTGAAAAGCGTGTTAGTGTAATGTACGACACCTCATAACTCCTAACAACATCTTACAATAACGTACGTAAACTTAAAACTCCATATAAACCTACTGAATTCGTCCGAGTCCTTTGAACATCGTACCACAAGTTAGAACATCTTACGACTCTATATGCCATATTAGCACCTTGAAAAGCATGTTAGTATAATGTAGGACGCTTTACAGCTCCTAACAACACCTTACAACACCGTAAGAAATCTTAAAACTCCGTAATAAACCTAATAAATTCGTCCGAGTCCTTTGAACATCGTACGACAAGTTAGGAGATCTTAAGACTCTGTATGTCACATTAGCACCTTGAAAAGCATGTTAGTGTAATGTACGACACCTCACAACTCCTAACAACATCTTACAATAACGTACGTAAACTTAAAACTCCATATAAACCTACTGAATTCGTCCGAGTCCTTTGAACATCGTACCACAAGTTAGAACATCTTACGACTCTATATGCCATATTAGCACCTTGAAAAGCATGTTAGTATAATGTAGGACGCTTTACAGCTCCTAACAACACCTTACAACACCGTAAGAAATCTTAAAACTCCGTAATAAACCTAATAAATTCGTCCGAGTCCTTTGAACATCGTACGACAAGTTAGGAGATCTTAAGACTCTGTATGTCACATTAGCACCTTGAAAAGCATGTTAGTGTAATGTACGACACCTCACAACTCCTAACAACATCTTACAATAACGTACGTAAACTTAAAACTCCATATAAACCTACTGAATTCGTTTGAGTCCTTTGAACATCGTACCACAAGTTAAAACATCTTACGACTCTATATGCCATATTAGCACCTTGAAGAGCATGTTAGTATAATGTAGGACGCTTTACAGCTCCTAACAACACCTTACAACGCGGTAAGAAATCTTAAAACTCCGTAATAAACCTATTAAATTCGTCCGAGTCCTTTGAACATCTTACGACAAGTTAGGAAATCTTAAGACTCTGTATGTCACATTAGCACCTTGAAAAGCGTGTTAGTGTAATGTACGACACCTCACAACTCCTAACAACATCTTACAATAACGTACGTAAACTTAAAACTCCATATAAACCTACTGAATTCGTCCGAGTCCTTTGAACATCGTACCACAAGTTAGAACATCTTACGACTCTATATGCCATATTAGCACCTTGAAAAGCATGTTACTATAATGTAGGACGCTTTACAGCTCCTAACAACACCTTTCAACGCGGTAAGAAATCTTAAAACTCCGTAATAAACCTATTAAATTCGTCCGAGTCCTTTGAACATCGTACGACAAGTTAGGAAATCTTAAGACTCTGTATGTCACATTAGCACCTTGAAAAGCGTGTTAGTGTAATGTACGACACCTCATAACTCCTAACAACATCTTACAATAACGTACGTAAACTTAAAACTCCATATAAACCTACTGAATTCATCCGAGTCCTTTGAACATCGTACCACAAGTTAGAACATCTTACGACTCTATATGCCATATTAGCACCTTGAAAAGCATGTTAGTATAATGTAGGACGCTTTACAGCTCCTAACAACACCTTACAACACCGTAAGAAATCTTAAAACTCCGTAATAAACCTAATAAATTCGTCCGAGTCCTTTGAACATCGTACGACAAGTTAGGAGATCTTAAGACTCTGTATGTCACATTAGCACCTTGAAAAGCATGTTAGTGTAATGTACGACACCTCACAACTCCTAACAACATCTTACAATAACGTACGTAAACTTAAAACTCCATATAAACCTACTGAATTCGTTTGAGTCCTTTGAACATCGAACCACAAGTTAAAACATCTTACGACTCTATATGCCATATTAGCACCTTGAAGAGCATGTTAGTATAATGTAGGACGCTTTACAGCTCCTAACAACACCTTACAACGCGGTAAGAAATCTTAAAACTCCGTAATAAACCTATTAAATTCGTCCGAGTCCTTTGAACATCTTACGACAAGTTAGGAAATCTTAAGACTCTGTATGTCACATTAGCACCTTGAAAAGCGTGTTAGTGTAATGTACGACACCTCACAACTCCTAACAACATCTTACAATAACGTACGTAAACTTAAAACTCCATATAAACCTACTGAATTCGTCCGAGTCCTTTGAACATCGTACCACAAGTTAGAACATCTTACGACTCAATATGCCATATTAGCACCTTGAAAAGCATGTTAGTATAATGTAGGACGCTTTACAGCTCCTAACAACACCTTACAACACCGTAAGAAATCTTAAAACTCCGTAATAAACCTAATAAATTCGTCCGAGTCCTTTGAACATCGTACGACAAGTTAGGAAATCTTAAGACTCTGTATGTCACATTAGCACCTTGAAAAGCATGTTAGTGTAATGTACGACACCTAACAACTCCTAACAACATGTTACAATACCGTACGTAAACTTAAAACTCCATATAAACCTACTGAATTCGTCCGAGTCCTTTGAACGTCGTACCACAAGTTAGAACATCTTACGACTCTATATGCCATATTAGCACCTTGAAAAGCATGTTAGTATAATGTAGGACGCTTTACAGCTCCTAACAACACCTTTCAACGCGGTAAGAAATCTTAAAACTCCGTAATAAACCTATTAAATTCGTCCGAGTCCTTTGAACATCGTACGACAAGTTAGGAAATCTTAAGACTCTGTATGTCACATTAGCACCTTGAAAAGCGTGTTAGTGTAATGTACGACACCTCATAACTCCTAACAACATCTTACAATAACGTACGTAAACTTAAAACTCCATATAAACCTACTGAATTCGTCCGAGTCCTTTGAACATCGTACCACAAGTTAGAACATCTTACGACTCTATATGCCATATTCGCACCTTGAAAAGCATGTTAGTATAATGTAGGACGCTTTACAGCTCCTAACAACACCTTACAACACCGTAAGAAATCTTAAAACTCCGTAATAAACCTAATAAATTCGTCCAAGTCCTTTGAACATCGTACGACAAGTTAGGAGATCTTAAGACTCTGTATGTCACATTAGCACCTTGAAAAGCATGTTAGTGTAATGTACGACACCTCACAACTCCTAACAACATCTTACAATAACGTACGTAAACTTAAAACTCCATATAAACCTACTGAATTCGTTTGAGTCCTTTGAACATCGTACCACAAGTTAAAACATCTTACGACTCTATATGCCATATTAGCACCTTGAAGAGCATGTTAGTATAATGTAGGACGCTTTACAGCTCCTAACAACACCTTACAACGCGGTAAGAAATCTTAAAACTCCGTAATAAACCTATTAAATTCGTCCGAGTCCTTTGAACATCTTACGACAAGTTAGGAAATCTTAAGACTCTGTATGTCACATTAGCACCTTGAAAAGCGTGTTAGTGTAATGTACGACACCTCACAACTCCTAACAACATCTTACAATAACGTACGTAAACTTAAAACTCCATATAAACCTACTGAATTCGTCCGAGTCCTTTGAACATCGTACCACAAGTTAGAACATCTTACGACTCTATATGCCATATTAGCACCTTGAAAAGCATGTTAGTATAATGTAGGACGCTTTACAGCTCCTAACAACACCTTTCAACGCGGTAAGAAATCTTAAAACTCCGTAATAAACCTATTAAATTCGTCCGAGTCCTTTGAACATCGTACGACAAGTTAGGAAATCTTAAGACTCTGTATGTCACATTAGCACCTTGAAAAGCGTGTTAGTGTAATGTACGACACCTCATAACTCCTAACAACATCTTACAATAACGTACGTAAACTTAAAACTCCATATAAACCTACTGAATTCGTCCGAGTCCTTTGAACATCGTACCACAAGTTAGAACATCTTACGACTCTATATGCCATATTAGCACCTTGAAAAGCATGTTAGTATAATGTAGGACGCTTTACAGCTCCTAACAACACCTTACAACACCGTAAGAAATCTTAAAACTCCGTAATAAACCTAATAAATTCGTCCGAGTCCTTTGAACATCGTACGACAAGTTAGGAGATCTTAAGACTCTGTATGTCACATTAGCACCTTGAAAAGCATGTTAGTGTAATGTACGACACCTCACAACTCCTAACAACATCTTACAATAACGTACGTAAACTTAAAACTCCATATAAACCTACTGAATTCGTCCGAGTCCTTTGAACATCGTACCACAAGTTAGAACATCTTACGACTCTATATGCCATATTAGCACCTTGAAAAGCATGTTAGTATAATGTAGGACGCTTTACAGCTCCTAACAACACCTTACAACACCGTAAGAAATCTTAAAACTCCGTAATAAACCTAATAAATTCGTCCGAGTCCTTTGAACATCGTACGACAAGTTAGGAAATCTTAAGACTCTGTATGTCACATTAGCACCTTGAAAAGCATGTTAGTGTAATGTACGACACCTAACAACTCCTAACAACATGTTACAATACCGTACGTAAACTTAAAACTCCATATAAACCTACTGAATTCGTCCGAGTCCTTTGAACATCGTACCACAAGTTAGAACATCTTACGACTCTATATGCCATATTAGCACCTTGAAAAGCATGTTAGTATAATGTAGGACGCTTTACAGCTCCTAACAACACCTTTCAACGCGGTAAGAAATCTTAAAACTCCGTAATAAACCTATTAAATTCGTCCGAGTCCTTTGAACATCGTACGACAAGTTAGGAAATCTTAAGACTCTGTATGTCACATTAGCACCTTGAAAAGCGTGTTAGTGTAATGTACGACACCTCATAACTCCTAACAACATCTTACAATAACGTACGTAAACTTAAAACTCCATATAAACCTACTGAATTCGTCCGAGTCCTTTGAACATCGTACCACAAGTTAGAACATCTTACGACTCTATATGCCATATTCGCACCTTGAAAAGCATGTTAGTATAATGTAGGACGCTTTACAGCTCCTAACAACACCTTACAACACCGTAAGAAATCTTAAAACTCCGTAATAAACCTAATAAATTCGTCCGAGTCCTTTGAACATCGTACGACAAGTTAGGAGATCTTAAGACTCTGTATGTCACATTAGCACCTTGAAAAGCATGTTAGTGTAATGTACGACACCTCACAACTCCTAACAACATCTTACAATAACGTACGTAAACTTAAAACTCCATATAAACCTACTGAATTCGTTTGAGTCCTTTGAACATCGTACCACAAGTTAAAACATCTTACGACTCTATATGCCATATTAGCACCTTGAAGAGCATGTTAGTATAATGTAGGACGCTTTACAGCTCCTAACAACACCTTACAACGCGGTAAGAAATCTTAAAACTCCGTAATAAACCTATTAAATTCGTCCGAGTCCTTTGAACATCTTACGACAAGTTAGGAAATCTTAAGACTCTGTATGTCACATTAGCACCTTGAAAAGCGTGTTAGTGTAATGTACGACACCTCACAACTCCTAACAACATCTTACAATAACGTACGTAAACTTAAAACTCCATATAAACCTACTGAATTCGTCCGAGTCCTTTGAACATCGTACCACAAGTTAGAACATCTTACGACTCTATATGCCATATTAGCACCTTGAAAAGCATGTTAGTATAATGTAGGACGCTTTACAGCTCCTAACAACACCTTTCAACGCGGTAAGAAATCTTAAAACTCCGTAATAAACCTATTAAATTCGTCCGAGTCCTTTGAACATCGTACGACAAGTTAGGAAATCTTAAGACTCTGTATGTCACATTAGCACCTTGAAAAGCGTGTTAGTGTAATGTACGACACCTCATAACTCCTAACAACATCTTACAATAACGTACGTAAACTTAAAACTCCATATAAACCTACTGAATTCGTCCGAGTCCTTTGAACATCGTACCACAAGTTAGAACATCTTACGACTCTATATGCCATATTAGCACCTTGAAAAGCATGTTAGTATAATGTAGGACGCTTTACAGCTCCTAACAACACCTTACAACACCGTAAGAAATCTTAAAACTCCGTAATAAACCTAATAAATTCGTCCGAGTCCTTTGAACATCGTACGACAAGTTAGGAGATCTTAAGACTCTGTATGTCACATTAGCACCTTGAAAAGCATGTTAGTGTAATGTACGACACCTCACAACTCCTAACAACATCTTACAATAACGTACGTAAACTTAAAACTCCATATAAACCTACTGAATTCGTTTGAGTCCTTTGAACATCGTACCACAAGTTAAAACATCTTACGACTCTATATGCCATATTAGCACCTTGAAGAGCATGTTAGTATAATGTAGGACGCTTTACAGCTCCTAACAACACCTTACAACGCGGTAAGAAATCTTAAAACTCCGTAATAAACCTATTAAATTCGTCCGAGTCCTTTGAACATCTTACGTCAAGTTAGGAAATCTTAAGACTCTGTATGTCACATTAGCACCTTGAACATCTTACGCTTTACAGCTCCTAACAACACCTTACAGCTTATTATTTCAGTATTATCATCCATGCATGTTTATTGGTCTTCGGTCTTCATTCTTCCAAGTCGTATTATTGAAGAGTTAGAAGCCAAGATGAGGGGTTTTCTGTGGTGCCAGGGGCTGATGCACAAAGGTAAGGCGAAGGTCTCTTGGGATGCTATTTGTGTCCCTAAATCTGAAGGAGGTTTGGGTATACGTAGGATAGGGGACATGAACAAAGCCCTAATGACTTCTCATATATGGAGTATTATTAGTAACCGGGAGTCTTTATGGGTTGCTTGGGTGCATTCTTATCGGCTAAGGGGGAAGTCGTTTTGGGTGTATCGATTGCCTAGTAGATGTTGTTGGAGTTTCAAGAAGATGGTCAGCCTTAGACCGATTATTCGTAACCATGTGTGGTCTAAAGTTGGTAATGGGCAGGATACGTTAGTATGGTTGGATAAGTGGTGTGATGAGGGTCCTTTATGCAAGTTTATTTCTCCTCGTGTCATTAGCGGTGCTGGTTTTACCTTGGAGACCAAACTTGTGGATGTGATACACAATAATAATTGGAGATGGCCTGTGGAGTGGTTTGATCGTTTTCATACGTTGTCTGAGATAACAATTCCAATATTGAACAATGATCGGGATGAGTTATTATGGAAATCAGGTCAAGAGCTCAAGTCGTATTCTACAGCAGAGGTGTGGCATTCCGTTAGGTTCACAAGACCTGAAGTTAGTTGGTGTAAGGTGGTATGGTTCCCCCAGTGTATTCCTAGACACGCGTTTATGTTGTGGTTGATCATGAGGAGGAAGCTATTGACTCAAGATAAGATCATCAAATGGGGATCTAGTAGACGCAATATGGATATGATGTGTTGTCTCTTTTGTTATTCCAACTATGATTCACACGATCACTTATTCTTTGGGTGTAATTACTCAACGCAAGTTTGGAGTAACATTAAGAGTAAGGCTGATATGGTCAACATACCTCCTTCTATTACTGATATTGTTGCGTTTTTAGAGACTATTGCAAAGTCTAAAACTTTACGGAATGTTGTTAGGCGGCTGGTAGTTGCGGCGGGTACATATTTTATTTGGCAAGAAAGGAACAATCGTATGTTTGCAAATCATGCGAGACCCCCGGATACCCTAGTGAAGTTGATTCTGGATTCTGTTCGTTGTAGGCTTATGGGGCTAAATGTGGTTAGGAGAGCTGATGCAAATCGGGTCCTTGGTGGATGGGATATTGAGGCAAATCGTAATTTTGATGATGGAGGTTAATTTTATGTAATTGTGTGGTTGTGCTAGTGATGTGGCTAGTTGGTTTGGTAATATGGTTTTTGGTTAGTTAGTTGTTTTGGTTTCTTGGTTTGTTTATTGGTTGTCTTTGTTTACATTCACAGGGCATGTCCTGTGTTTGAACTAGTGTGGTACTCTGCCACGCTACTTGTTTTTCATTTGGCTGTTAATATATATTCACCGGGGTAACCCTTTACCCAAAAAAAAAAAAAACGTGTTAGTGTAATGTACGACACCTCACAACTCCTAACAACATCTTACAATAACGTACGTAAACTTAAAACTCCATATAAACCTACTGAATTCGTCCGAGTCCTTTGAACATCGTACCACAAGTTAGAACATCTTACGACTCTATATGCCATATTAGCACCTTGAAAAGCATGTTAGTATAATGTAGGACGCTTTACAGCTCCTAACAACACCTTACAACACCGTAAGAAATCTTAAAACTCCGTAATAAACCTAATAAATTCGTCCGAGTCCTTTGAACATCGTACGACAAGTTAGGAAATCTTAAGACTCTGTATGTCACATTAGCACCTTGAAAAGCATGTTAGTGTAATGTACGACACCTAACAACTCCTAACAACATGTTACAATACCGTACGTAAACTTAAAACTCCATATAAACCTACTGAATTCGTCCGAGTCCTTTGAACATCGTACCACAAGTTAGAACATCTTACGACTCTATATGCCATATTAGCACCTTGAAAAGCATGTTAGTATAATGTAGGACGCTTTACAGCTCCTAACAACACATTACAACACAGTAAGAAATCTTAAAACTCCGTAATAAACCTAATAAATTCGTCCGAGTCCTTTGAACATCGTACGACAAGTTAGGAGATCTTAAGACTCTGTATGTCACATTAGCACCTTGAAAAGCATGTTAGTGTAATGTACGACACCTCACAACTCCTAATAACATCTTACAATAACGTACGTAAACTTAAAACTCCATATAAACCTACTGAATTCGTTTGAGTCCTTTGAACATCGTACCACAAGATAGAACATCTTACGACTCTATATGCAATATTAGCACCTTGAAGAGCATGATAGTATAATGTAGGACGCTTTACTGCTCCTAACAACACCTTACAACGCGGTAAGAAATCTTAAAACTCCGTAATAAACCTATTAAATTCGTCCGAGTCATTTGAACATCGTACGACAAGTTAGGAAATCTTAAGACTCTGTATGTCACATTAGCACCTTGAAAAGCGTGTTAGTGTAATGTACGACACCTCACAACTCCTAACAACATCTTACAATAACGTACGTAAACTTAAAACTCCATATAAACCTACTGAATTCGTTTGAGTCCTTTGAATATCGTACCACAAGTTAGAACATCTTACGACTCTATATGCCATATTAGCACCTTGAAGAGCATGTTAGTATAATGTAGGACGCTTTACAGCTCCTAACAACACCTTACAACACGGTAAGAAATCTTAAAACTACGTAATAAACCTATTAAATTCGTCCGAGTCATTTGAACATCGTACGACAAGTTAGGAAATCTTAAGACTCTATATGTCACATTAGCACCTTGAAAAGCGTGTTAGTGTAATGTACGACACCTTACAACTCCTAACAACATCTTACAATAACGTACGTAAACTTAAAACTCCATATAAACCTACTGAATTCGTCTGAGTCCTTTGAACATCGTACCACAAGTTAGAACATCTTACGACTCTATATGCCATATTAGCACCTTGAAAAGCATGTTAGTATAATGTAGGACGCTTTACAGCACCTAACAACATCTTACAATACCGTACGTAAACTTAAAACTCCATATAAACCTACTGAATTCGTCCGAGTCCTTTGAACATCGAATGACAAGTTAGAACATCTTACGACTCTATATACCATATTAGCACCTTGAAAAGCATGCTAGTATAATGTAGGACGCTTTACAGCTCCTAACAACACCTTACAACACCGTACGAAACCTTAAAACTCCGTAATAAACCTAATGAATTCGTCCAAGTCCTTTGAACAACGTACGACAAGTTAGGACATCTTAAGACTCTGTATGCCACATTAGCTCCTTGAAAAGCTTGTTAGTGTAATGTTCCGCACCTCACAACTCCTAACAACATCTTACAGTACCGTACGTAAACTTAAAACTCCATATAAACCTACTAAATTTGTCTGAGGCCTTTAAACATCGTACCACAAGTTAGAACATCTTACGACTCTATATGCCATATTAGCACCTTGAAGAGCATGTTAGTATAATGTAGGACGCTTTACAGCTCCTAACAACACCTTACAACACGGTAAGAAATCTTAAAACTCCGTAATAAACCTATTAAATTCGTCCGAGTCATTTGAACATCGTACGACAAGTTAGGAAATCTTAAGACTCTGTATGTCACATTAGCACCTTGAAAAGCGTGTTAGTGTAATGTACGACACCTCACAACTCCTAACAACATCTTACAATAACGTACGTAAACTTAAAACTCCATATAAACCTACGGAATTCGTTTGAGTCCTTTGAACATCGTACCACAAGTTAGAACATCTTACGACTCTATATGCCATATTAGCACCTTGAAGAGCATGTTAGTATAATGTAGGACGCTTTACAGCTCCTAACAACACCATACAACACCGTAAGAAATCTTAAAACTCCGTAATAAACCTATTAAATTCGTCCGAGTCATTTGAACATCGTACGAAAAGTTAGGAAATCTTAAGACTCTGTATGTCACATTAGCACCTTGAAAAGCATGTTAGTGTAATGTACGACACCTCACAACTCCTAACAACATGTTACAATACCGTACGTAAACTTAAAACTCCATATAAACCTACTGAATTCGTTTGAGTCCTTTGAATATCGTACCACAAGTTAGAACATCTTACGACTCTATATGCCATATTAGCACCTTGAAGAGCATGTTAGTATAATGTAGGACGCTTTACAGCTCCTAACAACACCTTACAACACGGTAAGAAATCTTAAAACTCCGTAATAAACCTATTAAATTCGTCCGAGTCATTTGAACATCGTACGACAAGTTAGGAAATCTTAAGACTCTATATGTCACATTAGCACCTTGAAAAGCGTGTTAGTGTAATGTACGACACCTTACAACTCCTAACAACATCTTACAATAACGTACGTAAACTTAAAACTCCATATAAACCTACTGAATTCGTCTGAGTCCTTTGAACATCGTACCACAAGTTAGAACATCTTACGACTCTATATGCCATATTAGCACCTTGAAAAGCATGTTAGTATAATGTAGGACGCTTTACAGCTCCTAACAACACCTTACAACACCGTAAGAAATCTTAAAACTCCGTAATAAACCTATTAAATTCGTCCGAGTCATTTGAACATCGTACGAAAAGTTAGGAAATCTTAAGACTCTGTATGTCACATTAGCACCTTGAAAAGCATGTTAGTGTAATGTACGACACCTCACAACTCCTAACAACATGTTACAATACCGTACGTAAACTTAAAACTCCATATAAACCTACTGAATTCGTCCGAGTCCTTTGAACATCGTACCACAAGTTAGAACATCTTACGACTCTATATGCCATATTAGCACCTTGAAAAGCATGTTAGTATAATGTAGGACGCTTTACAGCTCCTAACAACACATTACAACACAGTAAGAAATCTTAAAACTCCGTAATAAACCTAATAAATTCGTCCGAGTCCTTTGAACATCGTACGACAAGTTAGGAGATCTTAAGACTCTGTATGTCACATTAGCACCTTGAAAAGCATGTTAGTGTAATGTACGACACCTCACAACTCCTAACAACATCTTACAATAACGTACGTAAACTTAAAACTCCATATAAACCTACTGAATTCGTTTGAGTCCTTTGAACATCGTACCACAAGTTAAAACAACTTACGACTCTATATGCCATATTAGCACCTTGAAGAGCATGTTAGTATAATGTAGGACGCTTTACAGCTCCTAACAACACCTTACAACGCGGTAAGAAATCTTAAAACTCCGTAATAAACCTATTAAATTCGTCCGAGTCCTTTGAACATCTTACGACAAGTTAGGAAATCTTAAGACTCTGTATGTCACATTAGCACCTTGAAAAGCATGTTAGTGTAATGTACGACACCTAACAACTCCTAACAACATGTTACAATACCGTACGTAAACTTAAAACTCCATATAAACCTACTGAATTCGTCCGAGTCCTTTGAACATCGTACCACAAGTTAGAACATCTTACGACTCTATATGCCATATTAGCACCTTGAAAAGCATGTTAGTATAATGTAGGACGCTTTACAGCTCCTAACAACACCTTTCAACGCGGTAAGAAATCTTAAAACTCCGTAATAAACCTATTAAATTCGTCCGAGTCCTTTGAACATCGTACGACAAGTTAGGAAATCTTAAGACTCTGTATGTCACATTAGCACCTTGAAAAGCATGTTAGTGTAATGTACGACACCTAACAACTCCTAACAACATGTTACAATACCGTACGTAAACTTAAAACTCCATATAAACCTACTGAATTCGTCCGAGTCCTTTGAACATCGTACCACAAGTTAGAACATCTTAAGACTCTATATGCCATATTAGCACCTTGAAAAGCATGTTAGTATAATGTAGGACGCTTTACAGCTCCTAACAACACATTACAACACAGTAAGAAATCTTAAAACTCCGTAATAAACCTAATAAATTCGTCCGAGTCCTTTGAACATCGTACGACAAGTTAGGAGATCTTAAGACTCTGTATGTCACATTAGCACCTTGAAAAGCATGTTAGTGTAATGTACGACACCTAACAACTCCTAACAACATGTTACAATACCGTACGTAAACTTAAAACTCCATATAAACCTACTGAATTCGTCCGGGTCCTTTGAACATCGTACCACAAGTTAGAACATCTTACGACTCTATATGCCATATTAGCACCTTGAAAAGCATGTTAGTATAATGTAGGACGCTTTACAGCTCCTAACAACACCTTTCAACGCGGTAAGAAATCTTAAAACTCCGTAATAAACCTATTAAATTCGTCCGAGTCCTTTGAACATCGTACGACAAGTTAGGAAATCTTAAGACTCTGTATGTCACATTAGCACCTTGAAAAGCGTGTTAGTGTAATGTACGACACCTCACAACTCCTAACAACATCTTACAATAACGTACGTAAACTTAAAACTCCATATAAACCTACTGAATTCGTCCGAGTCCTTTGAACATCGTACCACAAGTTAGAACATCTTACGACTCTATATGCCATATTAGCACCTTGAAGAGCATGTTAGTATAATGTAGGACGCTTTACAGCTCCTAACAACACCTTACAACACGGTAAGAAATCTTAAAACTCCGTAATAAACCTATTAAATTCGTCCGAGTCATTTGAACATCGTACGACAAGTTAGGAAATCTTAAGACTCTGTATGTCACATTAGCACCTTGAAAATCGTGTTAGTGTAATGTACGACACCTCACAACTCCTAACAACATCTTACAATAACGTACGTAAACTTAAAACTCCATATAAACCTACGGAATTCGTTTGAGTCCTTTGAACATCGTACCACAAGTTAGAACATCTTACGACTCTATATGCCATATTAGCACCTTGAAGAGCATGTTAGTATAATGTAGGACGCTTTACAGCTCCTAACAACACCATACAACACCGTAAGAAATCTTAAAACTCCGTAATAAACCTATTAAATTCGTCCGAGTCATTTGAACATCGTACGAAAAGTTAGGAAATCTTAAGACTCTGTATGTCACATTAGCACCTTGAAAAGCATGTTAGTGTAATGTACGACACCTCACAACTCCTAACAACATGTTACAATACCGTACGTAAACTTAAAACTCCATATAAACCTACTGAATTCGTTTGAGTCCTTTGAATATCGTACCACAAGTTAGAACATCTTACGACTCTATATGCCATATTAGCACCTTGAAGAGCATGTTAGTATAATGTAGGACGCTTTACAGCTCCTAACAACACCTTACAACACGGTAAGAAATCTTAAAACTCCGTAATAAACCTATTAAATTCGTCCGAGTCATTTGAATATCGTACGACAAGTTAGGAAATCTTAAGACTCTATATGTCACATTAGCACCTTGAAAAGCGTGTTAGTGTAATGTAAGACACCTTACAACTCCTAACAACATCTTACAATAACGTACGTAAACTTAAAACTCCATATAAACCTACTGAATTCGTCTGAGTCCTTTGAACATCGTACCACAAGTTAGAACATCTTACGACTCTATATGCCATATTAGCACCTTGAAAAGCATGTTAGTATAATGTAGGACGCTTTACAGCTCCTAACAACACCTTACAACACAGTAAGAAATCTTAAAACTCCGTAATAAACCTAATAAATTCGTCCGAGTCCTTTGAACATCGTACGACAAGTTAGGAGATCTTAAGACTCTGTATGTCACATTAGCACCTTGAAAAGCATGTTAGTGTAATGTACGACACCTCACAACTCCTAACAACATCTTACAATAACGTACGTAAACTTAAAACTCCATATAAACCTACTGAATTCGTTTGAGTCCTTTGAACATCGTACCACAAGTTAGAACATCTTACGACTCTATATGCCATATTAGCACCTTGAAGAGCATGTTAGTATAATGTAGGACGCTTTACAGCTCCTAACAACACCTTACAACACCGTAAGAAATCTTAAAACTCTGTAATAAACCTATTAAATTCGTCCGAGTCATTTGAACATCGTACGAAAAGTTAGGAAATCTTAAGACTCTGTATGTCACATTAGCACCTTGAAAAGCATGTTAGTGTAATGTACGACACCTCACAACTCATAACAACATGTTACAATACCGTACGTAAACTTAAAACTCCATATAAACCTACTGAATTCGTCCGAGTCCTTTGAACATCGTACCACAAGTTAGAACATCTTACGACTCTATATGCCATATTAGCACCTTGAAGAGCATGTTAGTATAATGTAGGACGCTTTACAGCTCCTAACAACACCTTACAACACCGTAAGAAATCTTAAAACTCCGTAATAAACCTATTAAATTCGTCCGAGTCATTTGAACATCGTACGACAAGTTAGGAAATCTTAAGACTCTGTATGTCACATTAGCACCTTGAAAAGCGTGTTAGTGTAATGTACGACACCTCACAACTCCTAACAACATGTTACAATACCGTACGTAAACTTAAAACTCCATATAAACCTACTGAATTCGTTTGAGTCCTTTGAATATCGTACCACAAGTTAGAACATCTTACGACTCTATATGCCATATTAGCACCTTGAAGAGCATGTTAGTATAATGTAGGACGCTTTACAGCTCCTAACAACACCTTACAACACGGTAAGAAATCTTAAAACTCCGTAATAAACCTATTAAATTCGTCCGAGTCATTTGAACATCGTACGACAAGTTAGGAAATCTTAAGACTCTATATGTCACATTAGCACCTTGAAAAGCGTGTTAGTGTAATGTAAGACACCTTACAACTCCTAACAACATCTTACAATAACGTACGTAAACTTAAAACTCCATATAAACCTACTGAATTCGTCTGAGTCCTTTGAACATCGTACCACAAGTTAGAACATCTTACGACTCTATATGCCATATTAGCACCTTGAAAAGCATGTTAGTATAATGTAGGACGCTTTACAGCTCCTAACAACACCTTACAACACAGTAAGAAATCTTAAAACTCCGTAATAAACCTAATAAATTCGTCCGAGTCCTTTGAACATCGTACGACAAGTTAGGAGATCTTAAGACTCTGTATGTCACATTAGCACCTTGAAAAGCATGTTAGTGTAATGTACGACTCCTCACAACTCCTAACAACATCTTACAATAACGTACGTAAACTTAAAACTCCATATAAACCTACTGAATTCGTTTGAGTCCTTTGAACATCGTACCACAAGTTAGAACATCTTACGACTCTATATGCCATATTAGCACCTTGAAGAGCATGTTAGTATAATGTAGGACGCTTTACAGCTCCTAACAACACCTTACAACACCGTAAGAAATCTTAAAACTCTGTAATAAACCTATTAAATTCGTCCGAGTCATTTGAACATCGTACGAAAAGTTAGGAAATCTTAAGACTCTGTATGTCACATTAGCACCTTGAAAAGCATGTTAGTGTAATGTACGACACCTCACAACTCCTAACAACATGTTACAATACCGTACGTAAACTTAAAACTCCATATAAACCTACTGAATTCGTCCGAGTCCTTTGAACATCGTACCACAAGTTAGAACATCTTACGACTCTATATGCCATATTAGCACCTTGAAGAGCATGTTAGTATAATGTAGGACGCTTTACAGCTCCTAACAACACCTTACAACACCGTAAGAAATCTTAAAACTCCGTAATAAACCTATTAAATTCGTCCGAGTCATTTGAACATCGTACGACAAGTTAGGAAATCTTAAGACTCTGTATGTCACATTAGCACCTTGAAAAGCGTGTTAGTGTAATGTACGACACCTCACAACTCCTAACAACATCTTACAATAACGTACGTAAACTTAAAACTCCATATAAACCTACTGAATTCGTCCGAGTCCTTTGAACATCGTACCACAAGTTAGAACATCTTACGACTCTATATGCCATATTAGCACCTTGAAGAGCATGTTAGTATAATGTAGGACGCTTTACAGCTCCTAACAACACCTTACAACACGGTAAGAAATCTTAAAACTCCGTAATAAACCTATTAAATTCGTCCGAGTCATTTGAACATCGTACGACAAGTTAGGAAATCTTAAGACTCTGTATGTCACATTAGCACCTTGAAAAGCGTGTTAGTGTAATGTACGACACCTCACAACTCCTAACAACATCTTACAATAACGTACGTAAACTTAAAACTCCATATAAACCTACGGAATTCGTTTGAGTCCTTTGAACATCGTACCACAAGTTAGAACATCTTACGACTCTATATGCCATATTAGCACCTTGAAGAGCATGTTAGTATAATGTAGGACGCTTTACAGCTCCTAACAACACCATACAACACCGTAAGAAATCTTAAAACTCCGTAATAAACCTATTAAATTCGTCCGAGTCATTTGAACATCGTACGAAAAGTTAGGAAATCTTAAGACTCTGTATGTCACATTAGCACCTTGAAAAGCATGTTAGTGTAATGTACGACACCTCACAACTCCTAACAACATGTTACAATACCGTACGTAAACTTAAAACTCCATATAAACCTACTGAATTCGTTTGAGTCCTTTGAATATCGTACCACAAGTTAGAACATCTTACGACTCTATATGCCATATTAGCACCTTGAAGAGCATGTTAGTATAATGTAGGACGCTTTACAGCTCCTAACAACACCTTACAACACGGTAAGAAATCTTAAAACTCCGTAATAAACCTATTAAATTCGTCCGAGTCATTTGAACATCGTACGACAAGTTAGGAAATCTTAAGACTCTATATGTCACATTAGCACCTTGAAAAGCGTGTTAGTGTAATGTACGACACCTTACAACTCCTAACAACATCTTACAATAACGTACGTAAACTTAAAACTCCATATAAACCTACTGAATTCGTCTGAGTCCTTTGAACATCGTACCACAAGTTAGAACATCTTACGACTCTATATGCCATATTAGCACCTTGAAAAGCATGTTAGTATAATGTAGGACGCTTTACAGCTCCTAACAACACCTTACAACACCGTAAGAAATCTTAAAACTCCGTAATAAACCTATTAAATTCGTCCGAGTCATTTGAACATCGTACGAAAAGTTAGGAAATCTTAAGACTCTGTATGTCACATTAGCACCTTGAAAAGCATGTTAGTGTAATGTACGACACCTCACAACTCCTAACAACATGTTACAATACCGTACGTAAACTTAAAACTCCATATAAACCTACTGAATTCGTCCGAGTCCTTTGAACATCGTACCACAAGTTAGAACATCTTACGACTCTATATGCCATATTAGCACCTTGAAGAGCATGTTAGTATAATGTAGGACGCTTTACAGCTCCTAACAACACCTTACAACACCGTAAGAAATCTTAAAACTCCGTAATAAACCTATTAAATTCGTCCGAGTCATTTGAACATCGTACGACAAGTTAGGAAATCTTAAGACTCTGTATGTCACATTAGCACCTTGAAAAGCGTGTTAGTGTAATGTACGACACCTCACAACTCCTAACAACATCTTACAATAACGTACGTAAACTTAAAACTCCATATAAACCTACTGAATTCGTCCGAGTCCTTTGAACATCGTACCACAAGTTAGAACATCTTACGACTCTATACGCCATATTAGCACCTTGAAAAGCATGTTAGTATAATGTAGGACGCTTTTCAGCTCCTAACAACACATTACAACACAGTAAGAAATCTTAAAACTCCGTAATAAACCTAATAAATTCGTCCGAGTCCTTTGAACATCGTACGACAAGTTAGGAGATCTTAAGACTCTGTATGTCACATTAGCACCTTGAAAAGCATGTTAGTGTAATGTACGACACCTCACAACTCCTAACAACATCTTACAATAACGTACGTAAACTTAAAACTCCATATAAACCTACTGAATTCGTTTGAGTCCTTTGAACATCGTACCACAAGTTAGTATAATGTAGGACGCTTTACAGCTCCTAACAACACCTTACAACACCGTAAAAATCTTAAAACTCCGTAATAAACCTAATAAATTCGTCCGAGTCCTTTGAACATCGTACGACAAGTTAGGAAATCTTAAGACTCTGTATGTCACATTAGCACCTTGAAAAGCATGTTAGTGTAATGTACGACACCTAACAACTCCTAACAACATGTTACAATACCGTACGTAAACTTAAAACTCCATATAAACCTACTGAATTCGTCCGAGTCCTTTGAACATCGTACCACAAGTTAGAACATCTTACGACTCTATACGCCATATTAGCACCTTGAAAAGCATGTTAGTATAATGTAGGACGCTTTTCAGCTCCTAACAACACATTACAACACAGTAAGAAATCTTAAAACTCCGTAATAAACCTAATAAATTCGTCCGAGTCCTTTGAACATCGTACGACAAGTTAGGAGATCTTAAGACTCTGTATGTCACATTAGCACCTTGAAAAGCATGTTAGTGTAATGTACGACACCTCACAACTCCTAACAACATCTTACAATAACGTACGTAAACTTAAAACTCCATATAAACCTACTGAATTCGTTTGAGTCCTTTGAACATCGTACCACAAGTTAGAACATCTTACGACTCTATATGCCATATTAGCACCTTGAAAAGCATGTTAGTATAATGTAGGACGCTTTACAGCTCCTAACAACACCTTACAACACCGTAAAAATCTTAAAACTCCGTAATAAACCTAATAAATTCGTCCGAGTCCTTTGAACATCGTACGACAAGTTAGGAAATCTTAAGACTCTGTATGTCACATTAGCACCTTGAAAAGCATGTTAGTGTAATGTACGACACCTAACAACTCCTAACAACATGTTACAATACCGTACGTAAACTTAAAACTCCATATAAACCTACTGAATTCGTCCGAGTCCTTTGAACATCGTACCACAAGTTAGAACATCTTACGACTCTATATGCCATATTAGCACCTTGAAAAGCATGTTAGTATATATTAGCAACTCGAAAAGAACGTTAGTATATTATAAGAGAGGGGGGGCGTTTTTGGCGATTTTGGGGTGATTTGGCTGGTTCTTGATTCGTTTCTTGTTCTTGAATCTTGATTCTTGAATCTTGATTCTTGAATCTTGATTCTTGAATCTTGATTCTTGAATCTTGTTTCTTGATCTTGGGTTGTTATTGGGTTGTTACGGCTGGTTATTAGGGTTACATAAACCCTAATTCGTTTTTTTGCTCTTGAATCTGATTTCTTGATTCGTTTCTTCTTTCTTGATCGTTTCTTGATTCTTGGGTTTGTTACTTGATCCTTAATTCGTTCATCTAGTGTCATATAGTACCTAAAACCCTAGTTTCTTTTGTGCAATTAGGGTTTGGCCTGTTCTTGGGTTTTTTTTATATCAGATTCGTTTCTGATCATAAAAACGAGTATGAAAGGTGGTAATTTGGCTAGTAAGGTGCTAAAGATCGATGGCAATCCACGTTGCAATTTGTTGAATCAGGAAAAGGCGATTAGGGGTTCATCCATAAACCCTAATCTGCCTCATGGGGTTGACACGGCTAAGCAGAATGATACAACAAATCTTGAACCTCATGGGGTTGACACGGCTAAGCAGAATGATACAACAAGTCATACAACTGATTCATCTCACATGACTGATTCAGCTCACAATCATACGGCTGATGCATCTGTGGGTTCTCTTGCTCATGCGACAAGTGTGAATGATGCGCCCGGTAAGTCTAATTTGAATACAACGTATGCTGCTATTGTTCAACCAAAGTCTGAATTACCTATCACACCAGTTAAGTTCGGTTATATGGTGAATGAGGAGAAAAAAGAAGGTTTTGATGTTGTGTTACCCAAAGAGACTGTCCGTATGATTTGTAATAAACTTGAATTTACTTTGTATGGCTACTTTTTGGGGGATAGGGTAGCGTATCCAGTGGTTGAATACTTTGCTAAAACTCATTGGAAAAAATTTGGCTTGCAAAAGTCAATGATGAATGCAAATGGCTTTTTCTTTTTTAAGTTTAATGATAGGAAGGGGATGATGGATGTGATCGAAGCAGGGCCTTGGATAATTCGTAATAAACCGATTATCCTGAATGTCTGGTCCCCTAACACAAAGCTACACAAGGATGATATCAAGAATGTATCTGTTTGGGTAAAATTGCATGATATTCCGTTGGTAGCTTATTCTGATGTTGGTTTGAGTCTTTTGGTTTCGCAAATTGGGACTCCAAAGTTGTTGGATTCATTCACAAGCTCTATGTGTGCAAACACGTGGGGTAGAAGTAGCTTTGCAAGAGCTTTGGTTGAGATCTCAGCGGATGCGGGGTTTAAAGAAGAGATATCTGTTGCTATTCCAGAATTAGAGGGGGATGGGTTTGGAGCAGCACATGTGATGGTTGAGTATGAGTGGAAGCCTCCAAGATGTGGTCATTGTTGTGTTTTTGGCCATAATGATGCTGATTGTACTAATACGAATAAGCATGAGCAGACCACAAATGCTAGAGAGGATGATAAAGGGTTTAAGGAAGTAAAGGGTAAGAAAGCTGCAAAAAGATTTGGGGTTGCTTTAAAAAAGCCCCAATTCGAGTACCGTCCAGTTAACAAAAAAGGGAAGGAAGTGCAACATGTTACAAAGCAAGTGACAAAGATTGATACTATGGAGACTAAAAGTGGTTCAAATATGGGTAAATCTGATCTAACTACATCAAACCCTTTTGAGGCGTTATCTGTGGAGAAAATAGATGAAATTGAGACAGACAAGGTGAAAGGGAACATGGATAAGGAAAGCTCTAGGTTTGACTCGGATTCGGAAGTGGATGAGGTTTTAGATATGGATAATGGGATGGCAAGGTATATGATGAGCATGGCAATGGCGCTAGAATCTCCATCGGGTTCTAAGAGGGCAGGTACTCCTTCTACATCGGGTGTTAATGGTTTGTCTGATATTCTGGATTACTAGGGAGTTGATCTGCTGGCAATATTGGTTGAGGTTTCTTTGGGGTGGAATCTACACTTTTGATGATGGCGGCTGATGAAATGGTTTTTTATTTAATTTTGTTTATGTCATCAATTTGTGGTAGGCTAGATTGTTTGGTTTGTCTTGGGGTTGTTTTGTGGGTTTTTTGTTTTTATGTTCACATATGTGGGGCATGTCCCATATATGAACTAGTGTGGAACGCTTCCTCACTACTTGTACTTCATTGACGGTTGTCTTTATAATAGAATCACCGGGGTAACCTTTTACCCAAAAAAAAAAAAAGCATGTTAGTATAATGTAGGACGCTTTACAGCTCCTAACAACACATTACAACACAGTAAGAAATTTTAAAACTCCGTAATAAACCTAATAAATTCGTCCGAGTCCTTTGAACATCGTACGACAAGTTAGGAAATCTTAAGACTCTGTATGTCACATTAGCACCTTGAAAAGCATGTTAGTGTAATGTACGACACCTCACAACTCCTAACAACATGTTACAATACCGTACGTAAACTTAAAACTCCATATAAACCTACTGAATTCGTCCGAGTCCTTTGAACATCGTACCACAAGTTAGAACATCTTACGACTCTATATGCCATATTAGCACCTTGAAGAGCATGTTAGTATAATGTAGGACGCTTTACAGCTCCTAACAACACCTTACAACACCGTAAGAAATCTTAAAACTCCGTAATAAACCTATTAAATTCGTCCGAGTCATTTGAACATCGTACGAAAAGTTAGGAAATCTTAAGACTCTGTATGTCACATTAGCACCTTGAAAAGCATGTTAGTGTAATGTACGACACCTCACAACTCCTAACAACATGTTACAATACCGTACGTAAACTTAAAACTCCATATAAACCTACTGAATTCGTCCGAGTCCTTTGAACATCGTACCACAAGTTAGAACATCTTACGACTCTATATGCCATATTAGCACCTTGAAAAGCATGTTAGTATAATGTAGGACGCTTTACAGCTCCTAACAACACATTACAACACAGTAAGAAATCTTAAAACTCCGTAATAAACCTAATAAATTCGTCCGAGTCCTTTGAACATCGTACGACAAGTTAGGAGATCTTAAGACTCTGTATGTCACATTAGCACCTTGAAAAGCATGTTAGTGTAATGTACGACACCTCACAACTCCTAACAACATCTTACAATAACGTACGTAAACTTAAAACTCCATATAAACCTACTGAATTCGTTTGAGTCCTTTGAACATCGTACCACAAGTTAGAACATCTTACGACTCTATATGCCATATTAGCACCTTGAAAAGCATGTTAGTATAATGTAGGACGCTTTACAGCTCCTAACAACACCTTACAACACCGTAAGAAATCTTAAAACTCCGTAATAAACCTATTAAATTCGTCCGAGTCATTTGAACATCGTACGAAAAGTTAGGAAATCTTAAGACTCTGTATGTCACATTAGCACCTTGAAAAGCATGTTAGTGTAATGTACGACACCTCACAACTCCTAACAACATGTTACAATACCGTACGTAAACTTAAAACTCCATATAAACCTACTGAATTCGTCCGAGTCCTTTGAACATCGTACCACAAGTTAGAACATCTTACGACTCTATATGCCATATTAGCACCTTGAAGAGCATGTTAGTATAATGTAGGACGCTTTACAGCTCCTAACAACACCTTACAACACCGTAAGAAATCTTAAAACTCCGTAATAAACCTATTAAATTCGTCCGAGTCATTTGAACATCGTACGACAAGTTAGGAAATCTTAAGACTCTGTATGTCACATTAGCACCTTGAAAAGCGTGTTAGTGTAATGTACGACACCTCACAACTCCTAACAACATCTTACAATAACGTACGTAAACTTAAAACTCCATATAAACCTACTGAATTCGTCCGAGTCCTTTGAACATCGTACCACAAGTTAGAACATCTTACGACTCTATACGCCATATTAGCACCTTGAAAAGCATGTTAGTATAATGTAGGACGCTTTTCAGCTCCTAACAACACATTACAACACAGTAAGAAATCTTAAAACTCCGTAATAAACCTAATAAATTCGTCCGAGTCCTTTGAACATCGTACGACAAGTTAGGAGATCTTAAGACTCTGTATGTCACATTAGCACCTTGAAAAGCATGTTAGTGTAATGTACGACACCTCACAACTCCTAACAACATCTTACAATAACGTACGTAAACTTAAAACTCCATATAAACCTACTGAATTCGTTTGAGTCCTTTGAACATCGTACCACAAGTTAGTATAATGTAGGACGCTTTACAGCTCCTAACAACACCTTACAACACCGTAAAAATCTTAAAACTCCGTAATAAACCTAATAAATTCGTCCGAGTCCTTTGAACATCGTACGACAAGTTAGGAAATCTTAAGACTCTGTATGTCACATTAGCACCTTGAAAAGCATGTTAGTGTAATGTACGACACCTAACAACTCCTAACAACATGTTACAATACCGTACGTAAACTTAAAACTCCATATAAACCTACTGAATTCGTCCGAGTCCTTTGAACATCGTACCACAAGTTAGAACATCTTACGACTCTATACGCCATATTAGCACCTTGAAAAGCATGTTAGTATAATGTAGGACGCTTTTCAGCTCCTAACAACACATTACAACACAGTAAGAAATCTTAAAACTCCGTAATAAACCTAATAAATTCGTCCGAGTCCTTTGAACATCGTACGACAAGTTAGGAGATCTTAAGACTCTGTATGTCACATTAGCACCTTGAAAAGCATGTTAGTGTAATGTACGACACCTCACAACTCCTAACAACATCTTACAATAACGTACGTAAACTTAAAACTCCATATAAACCTACTGAATTCGTTTGAGTCCTTTGAACATCGTACCACAAGTTAGAACATCTTACGACTCTATATGCCATATTAGCACCTTGAAAAGCATGTTAGTATAATGTAGGACGCTTTACAGCTCCTAACAACACCTTACAACACCGTAAAAATCTTAAAACTCCGTAATAAACCTAATAAATTCGTCCGAGTCCTTTGAACATCGTACGACAAGTTAGGAAATCTTAAGACTCTGTATGTCACATTAGCACCTTGAAAAGCATGTTAGTGTAATGTACGACACCTAACAACTCCTAACAACATGTTACAATACCGTACGTAAACTTAAAACTCCATATAAACCTACTGAATTCGTCCGAGTCCTTTGAACATCGTACCACAAGTTAGAACATCTTACGACTCTATATGCCATATTAGCACCTTGAAAAGCATGTTAGTATAATGTAGGACGCTTTACAGCTCCTAACAACACATTACAACACAGTAAGAAATTTTAAAACTCCGTAATAAACCTAATAAATTCGTCCGAGTCCTTTGAACATCGTACGACAAGTTAGGAAATCTTAAGACTCTGTATGTCACATTAGCACCTTGAAAAGCATGTTAGTGTAATGTACGACACCTCACAACTCCTAACAACATGTTACAATACCGTACGTAAACTTAAAACTCCATATAAACCTACTGAATTCGTCCGAGTCCTTTGAACATCGTACCACAAGTTAGAACATCTTACGACTCTATATGCCATATTAGCACCTTGAAGAGCATGTTAGTATAATGTAGGACGCTTTACAGCTCCTAACAACACCTTACAACACCGTAAGAAATCTTAAAACTCCGTAATAAACCTATTAAATTCGTCCGAGTCATTTGAACATCGTACGAATAGTTAGGAAATCTTAAGACTCTGTATGTCACATTAGCACCTTGAAAAGCATGTTAGTGTAATGTACGACACCTCACAACTCCTAACAACATGTTACAATACCGTACGTAAACTTAAAACTCCATATAAACCTACTGAATTCGTCCGAGTCCTTTGAACATCGTACCACAAGTTAGAACATCTTACGACTCTATATGCCATATTAGCACCTTGAAAAGCATGTTAGTATAATGTAGGACGCTTTACAGCTCCTAACAACACATTACAACACAGTAAGAAATCTTAAAACTCCGTAATAAACCTAATAAATTCGTCCGAGTCCTTTGAACATCGTACGACAAGTTAGGAGATCTTAAGACTCTGTATGTCACATTAGCACCTTGAAAAGCATGTTAGTGTAATGTACGACACCTCACAACTCCTAACAACATCTTACAATAACGTACGTAAACTTAAAACTCCATATAAACCTACTGAATTCGTTTGAGTCCTTTGAACATCGTACCACAAGTTAGAACATCTTACGACTCTATATGCCATATTAGCACCTTGAAAAGCATGTTAGTATAATGTAGGACGCTTTACAGCTCCTAACAACACCTTACAACACCGTAAAAATCTTAAAACTCCGTAATAAACCTAATAAATTCGTCCGAGTCCTTTGAACATCGTACGACAAGTTAGGAAATCTTAAGACTCTGTATGTCACATTAGCACCTTGAAAAGCATGTTAGTGTAATGTACGACACCTAACAACTCCTAACAACATGTTACAATACCGTACGTAAACTTAAAACTCCATATAAACCTACTGAATTCGTCCGAGTCCTTTGAACATCGTACCACAAGTTAGAACATCTTACGACTCTATATGCCATATTAGCACCTTGAAAAGCATGTTAGTATAATGTAGGACGCTTTACAGCTCCTAACAACACATTACAACACAGTAAGAAATCTTAAAACTCCGTAATAAACCTAATAAATTCGTCCGAGTCCTTTGAACATCGTACGACAAGTTAGGAAATCTTAAGACTCTGTATGTCACATTAGCACCTTGAAAAGCATGTTAGTGTAATGTACGACACCTCACAACTCCTAACAACATGTTACAATACCGTACGTAAACTTAAAACTCCATATAAACCTACTGAATTCGTCCGAGTCCTTTGAACATCGTACCACAAGTTAGAACATCTTACGACTCTATTTGCCATATTACCACCTTGAAAAGCATGTTAGTATAATGTAGGAGGCTTTACAGCTCCTAACAACACATTACAACACAGTAAGAAATCTTAAAACTCCGTAATAAACCTAATAAATTCGTCCGAGTCCTTTGAACATCGTACGACAAGTTAGGAAATCTTAAGACTCTGTATGTCACATTAGCACCTTGAAAAGCATGTTAGTGTAATGTACGACACCTAACAACTCCTAACAACATGTTACAATACCGTACGTAAACTTAAAACTCCATATAAACCTACTGAATTCGTCCGAGTCCTTTGAACATCGTACCACAAGTTAGAACATCTTACGACTCTATATGCCATATTAGCACCTTGAAAAGCATGTTAGTATAATGTAGGACGCTTTACAGCTCCTAACAACACATTACAACACAGTAAGAAATCTTAAAACTCCGTAATAAACCTAATAAATTCGTCCGAGTCCTTTGAACATCGTACGACAAGTTAGGAAATCTTAAGACTCTGTATGTCACATTAGCACCTTGAAAAGCATGTTAGTGTAATGTACGACACCTAACAACTCCTAACAACATGTTACAATACCGTACGTAAACTTAAAACTCCATATAAACCTACTGAATTCGTCCGAGTCCTTTGAACATCGTACCACAAGTTAGAACATCTTACGACTCTATATGCCATATTAGCACCTTGAAAAGCATGTTAGTATAATGTAGGACGCTTTACAGCTCCTAACAACACCTTACAACACCGTAAAAATCTTAAAACTCCGTAATAAACCTAATAAATTCGTCCGAGTCCTTTGAACATCGTACGACAAGTTAGGAAATCTTAAGACTCTGTATGTCACATTAGCACCTTGAAAAGCATGTTAGTGTAATGTACGACACCTAACAACTCCTAACAACATGTTACAATACCGTACGTAAACTTAAAACTCCATATAAACCTACTGAATTCGTCCGAGTCCTTTGAACATCGTACCACAAGTTAGAACATCTTACGACTCTATATGCCATATTAGCACCTTGAAAAGCATGTTAGTATAATGTAGGACGCTTTACAGCTCCTAACAACACCTTACAACACCGTAAAAATCTTAAAACTCCGTAATAAACCTAATAAATTCGTCCGAGTCCTTTGAACATCGTACGACAAGTTAGGAAATCTTAAGACTCTGTATGTCACATTAGCACCTTGAAAAGCATGTTAGTGTAATGTACGACACCTAACAACTCCTAACAACATGTTACAATACCGTACGTAAACTTAAAACTCCATATAAACCTACTGAATTCGTCCGAGTCCTTTGAACATCGTACCACAAGTTAGAACATCTTACGACTCTATTTGCCATATTACCACCTTGAAAAGCATGTTAGTATAATGTAGGAGGCTTTACAGCTCCTAACAACACATTACAACACAGTAAGAAATCTTAAAACTCCGTAATAAACCTAATAAATTCGTCCGAGTCCTTTGAACATCGTACGACAAGTTAGGAAATCTTAAGACTCTGTATGTCACATTAGCACCTTGAAAAGCATGTTAGTGTAATGTACGACACCTAACAACTCCTAACAACATGTTACAATACCGTACGTAAACTTAAAACTCCATATAAACCTACTGAATTCGTCCGAGTCCTTTGAACATCGTACCACAAGTTAGAACATCTTACGACTCTATATGCCATATTAGCACCTTGAAAAGCATGTTAGTATAATGTAGGACGCTTTACAGCTCCTAACAACACCTTACAACACCGTAAAAATCTTAAAACTCCGTAATAAACCTAATAAATTCGTCCGAGTCCTTTGAACATCGTACGACAAGTTAGGAAATCTTAAGACTCTGTATGTCACATTAGCACCTTGAAAAGCATGTTAGTGTAATGTACGACACCTAACAACTCCTAACAACATGTTACAATACCGTACGTAAACTTAAAACTCCATATAAACCTACTGAATTCGTCCGAGTCCTTTGAACATCGTACCACAAGTTAGAACATCTTACGACTCTATATGCCATATTAGCACCTTGAAAAGCATGTTAGTATAATGTAGGACGCTTTACAGCTCCTAACAACACCTTACAACACCGTAAAAATCTTAAAACTCCGTAATAAACCTAATAAATTCGTCCGAGTCCTTTGAACATCGTACGACAAGTTAGGAAATCTTAAGACTCTGTATGTCACATTAGCACCTTGAAAAGCATGTTAGTGTAATGTACGACACCTAACAACTCCTAACAACATGTTACAATACCGTACGTAAACTTAAAACTCCATATAAACCTACTGAATTCGTCCGAGTCCTTTGAACATCGTACCACAAGTTAGAACATCTTACGACTCTATATGCCATATTAGCACCTTGAAAAGCATGTTAGTATAATGTAGGACGCTTTACAGCTCCTAACAACACCTTACAACACCGTAAAAATCTTAAAACTCCGTAATAAACCTAATAAATTCGTCCGAGTCCTTTGAACATCGTACGACAAGTTAGGAAATCTTAAGACTCTGTATGTCACATTAGCACCTTGAAAAGCATGTTAGTGTAATGTACGACACCTAACAACTCCTAACAACATGTTACAATACCGTACGTAAACTTAAAACTCCATATAAACCTACTGAATTCGTCCGAGTCCTTTGAACATCGTACCACAAGTTAGAACATCTTACGACTCTATATGCCATATTAGCACCTTGAAAAGCATGTTAGTATAATGTAGGACGCTTTACAGCTCCTAACAACACATTACAACACAGTAAGAAATCTTAAAACTCCGTAATAAACCTAATAAATTCGTCCGAGTCCTTTGAACATCGTACGACAAGTTAGGAAATCTTAAGACTCTGTATGTCACATTAGCACCTTGAAAAGCATGTTAGTGTAATGTACGACACCTCACAACTCCTAACAACATGTTACAATACCGTACGTAAACTTAAAACTCCATATAAACCTACTGAATTCGTCCGAGTCCTTTGAACATCGTACCACAAGTTAGAACATCTTACGACTCTATTTGCCATATTACCACCTTGAAAAGCATGTTAGTATAATGTAGGAGGCTTTACAGCTCCTAACAACACATTACAACACAGTAAGAAATCTTAAAACTCCGTAATAAACCTAATAAATTCGTCCGAGTCCTTTGAACATCGTACGACAAGTTAGGAAATCTTAAGACTCTGTATGTCACATTAGCACCTTGAAAAGCATGTTAGTGTAATGTACGACACCTAACAACTCCTAACAACATGTTACAATACCGTACGTAAACTTAAAACACCATATAAACCTACTGAATTCGTCCGAGTCCTTTGAACATCGTACCACAAGTTAGAACATCTTACGACTCTATATGCCATATTAGCACCTTGAAAAGCATGTTAGTATAATGTAGGACGCTTTACAGCTCCTAACAACACATTACAACACAGTAAGAAATCTTAAAACTCCGTAATAAACCTAATAAATTCGTCCGAGTCCTTTGAACATCGTACGACAAGTTAGGAAATCTTAAGACTCTGTATGTCACATTAGCACCTTGAAAAGCATGTTAGTGTAATGTACGACACCTAACAACTCCTAACAACATGTTACAATACCGTACGTAAACTTAAAACTCCATATAAACCTACTGAATTCGTCCGAGTCCTTTGAACATCGTACCACAAGTTAGAACATCTTACGACTCTATATGCCATATTAGCACCTTGAAAAGCATGTTAGTATAATGTAGGACGCTTTACAGCTCCTAACAACACCTTACAACACCGTAAAAATCTTAAAACTCCGTAATAAACCTAATAAATTCGTCCGAGTCCTTTGAACATCGTACGACAAGTTAGGAAATCTTAAGACTCTGTATGTCACATTAGCACCTTGAAAAGCATGTTAGTGTAATGTACGACACCTAACAACTCCTAACAACATGTTACAATACCGTACGTAAACTTAAAACTCCATATAAACCTACTGAATTCGTCCGAGTCCTTTGAACATCGTACCACAAGTTAGAACATCTTACGACTCTATATGCCATATTAGCACCTTGAAAAGCATGTTAGTATAATGTAGGACGCTTTACAGCTCCTAACAACACCTTACAACACCGTAAAAATCTTAAAACTCCGTAATAAACCTAATAAATTCGTCCGAGTCCTTTGAACATCGTACGACAAGTTAGGAAATCTTAAGACTCTGTATGTCACATTAGCACCTTGAAAAGCATGTTAGTGTAATGTACGACACCTAACAACTCCTAACAACATGTTACAATACCGTACGTAAACTTAAAACTCCATATAAACCTACTGAATTCGTCCGAGTCCTTTGAACATCGTACCACAAGTTAGAACATCTTACGACTCTATTTGCCATATTACCACCTTGAAAAGCATGTTAGTATAATGTAGGAGGCTTTACAGCTCCTAACAACACATTACAACACAGTAAGAAATCTTAAAACTCCGTAATAAACCTAATAAATTCGTCCGAGTCCTTTGAACATCGTACGACAAGTTAGGAAATCTTAAGACTCTGTATGTCACATTAGCACCTTGAAAAGCATGTTAGTGTAATGTACGACACCTAACAACTCCTAACAACATGTTACAATACCGTACGTAAACTTAAAACTCCATATAAACCTACTGAATTCGTCCGAGTCCTTTGAACATCTTACCACAAGTTAGAACATCTTACGACTCTATATGCCATATTAGCACCTTGAAAAGCATGTTAGTATAATGTAGGACGCTTTACAGCTCCTAACAACACATTACAACACAGTAAGAAATCTTAAAACTCCGTAATAAACCTAATAAATTCGTCCGAGTCCTTTGAACATCGTACGACAAGTTAGGAAATCTTAAGACTCTGTATGTCACATTAGCACCTTGAAAAGCATGTTAGTGTAATGTACGACACCTAACAACTCCTAACAACATGTTACAATACCGTACGTAAACTTAAAACTCCATATAAACCTACTGAATTCGTCCGAGTCCTTTGAACATCGTACCACAAGTTAGAACATCTTACGACTCTATATGCCATATTAGCACCTTGAAAAGCATGTTAGTATAATGTAGGACGCTTTACAGCTCCTAACAACACCTTACAACACCGTAAAAATCTTAAAACTCCGTAATAAACCTAATAAATTCGTCCGAGTCCTTTGAACATCGTACGACAAGTTAGGAAATCTTAAGACTCTGTATGTCACATTAGCACCTTGAAAAGCATGTTAGTGTAATGTACGACACCTAACAACTCCTAACAACATGTTACAATACCGTACGTAAACTTAAAACTCCATATAAACCTACTGAATTCGTCCGAGTCCTTTGAACATCGTACCACAAGTTAGAACATCTTACGACTCTATATGCCATATTAGCACCTTGAAAAGCATGTTAGTATAATGTAGGACGCTTTACAGCTCCTAACAACACCTTACAACACCGTAAAAATCTTAAAACTCCGTAATAAACCTAATAAATTCGTCCGAGTCCTTTGAACATCGTACGACAAGTTAGGAAATCTTAAGACTCTGTATGTCACATTAGCACCTTGAAAAGCATGTTAGTGTAATGTACGACACCTAACAACTCCTAACAACATGTTACAATACCGTACGTAAACTTAAAACTCCATATAAACCTACTGAATTCGTCCGAGTCCTTTGAACATCGTACCACAAGTTAGAACATCTTACGACTCTATATGCCATAATAGCACCTTGAAAAGCATGTTAGTATAATGTAGGACGCTTTACAGCTCCTAACAACACATTACAACACAGTAAGAAATCTTAAAACTCCGTAATAAACCTAATAAATTCGTCCGAGTCCTTTGAACATCGTACGACAAGTTAGGAAATCTTAAGACTCTGTATGTCACATTAGCACCTTGAAAAGCATGTTAGTGTAATGTACGACACCTCACAACTCCTAACAACATGTTACAATACCGTACGTAAACTTAAAACTCCATATAAACCTACTGAATTCGTCCGAGTCCTTTGAACATCGTACCACAAGTTAGAACATCTTACGACTCTATTTGCCATATTACCACCTTGAAAAGCATGTTAGTATAATGTAGGAGGCTTTACAGCTCCTAACAACACATTACAACACAGTAAGAAATCTTAAAACTCCGTAATAAACCTAATAAATTCGTCCGAGTCCTTTGAACATCGTACGACAAGTTAGGAGATCTTAAGACTCTGTATGTCACATTAGCACCTTGAAAAGCATGTTAGTGTAATGTACGACACCTCACAACTCCTAACAACATCTTACAATAACGTACGTAAACTTAAAACTCCATATAAACCTACTGAATTCGTCCGAGTCCTTTGAACATCGTACCACAAGTTAGAACATCTTACGACTCTATATGCCATATTAGCACTTTGAAGAGCATGTTAGTATAATGTAGGACGCTTTACAGCTCCTAACAACACATTACAACACAGTAAGAAATCTTAAAACTTCGTAATAAACCTAATAAATTCGTCCGAGTCCTTTGAACATCGTACGACAAGTTAGGAAATCTTAAGACTCTGTATGTCACATTAGCACCTTGAAAAGCATGTTAGTGTAATGTACGACACCTCACAACTCCTAACAACATGTTACAATACCGTACGTAAACTTAAAACTCCATATAAACCTACTGAATTCGTCCGAGTCCTTTGAACATCGTACCACAAGTTAGAACATCTTACGACTCTATTTGCCATATTACCACCTTGAAAAGCATGTTAGTATAATGTAGGACGCTTTACAGCTCCTAACAACACATTACAACACAGTAAGAAATCTTAAAACTCCGTAATAAACCTAATAAATTCGTCCGAGTCCTTTGAACATCGTACGACAAGTTAGGAGATCTTAAGACTCTGTATGTCACATTAGCACCTTGAAAAGCATGTTAGTGTAATGTACGACACCTCACAACTCCTAACAACATCTTACAATAACGTACGTAAACTTAAAACTCCATATAAACCTACTGAATTCGTCCGAGTCCTTTGAACATCGTACCACAAGTTAGAACATCTTACGACTCTATATGCCATATTAGCACTTTGAAGAGCATGTTAGTATAATGTAGGACGCTTTACAGCTCCTAACAACACATTACAACACAGTAAGAAATCTTAAAACTTCGTAATAAACCTAATAAATTCGTCCGAGTCCTTTGAACATCGTACGACAAGTTAGGAAATCTTAAGACTCTGTATGTCACATTAGCACCTTGAAAAGCATGTTAGTGTAATGTACGACACCTCACAACTCCTAACAACATGTTACAATACCGTACGTAAACTTAAAACTCCATATAAACCTACTGAATTCGTCCGAGTCCTTTGAACATCGTACCACAAGTTAGAACATCTTACGACTCTATTTGCCATATTACCACCTTGAAAAGCATGTTAGTATAATGTAGGACGCTTTACAGCTCCTAACAACACATTACAACACAGTAAGAAATCTTAAAACTCCGTAATAAACCTAATAAATTCGTCCGAGTCCTTTGAACATCGTACGACAAGTTAGGAGATCTTAAGACTCTGTATGTCACATTAGCACCTTGAAAAGCATGTTAGTGTAATGTACGACACCTCACAACTCCTAACAACATCTTACAATAACGTACGTAAACTTAAAACTCCATATAAACCTACTGAATTCGTCCGAGTCCTTTGAACATCGTACCACAAGTTAGAACATCTTACGACTCTATTTGCCATATTACCACCTTGAAAAGCATGTTAGTATAATGTAGGACGCTTTACAGCTCCTAACAACACATTACAACACAGTAAGAAATCTTAAAACTCCGTAATAAACCTAATAAATTCGTCCGAGTCCTTTGAACATCGTACGACAAGTTAGGAGATCTTAAGACTCTGTATGTCACATTAGCACCTTGAAAAGCATGTTAGTGTAATGTACGACACCTCACAACTCCTAACAACATCTTACAATAACGTACGTAAACTTAAAACTCCATATAAACCTACTGAATTCGTCCGAGTCCTTTGAACATCGTACCACAAGTTAGAACATCTTACGACTCTATATGCCATATTAGCACTTTGAAGAGCATGTTAGTATAATGTAGGACGCTTTACAGCTCCTAACAACACATTACAACACAGTAAGAAATCTTAAAACTTCGTAATAAACCTAATAAATTCGTCCGAGTCCTTTGAACATCGTACGACAAGTTAGGAAATATTAAGACTCTGTATGTCACATTAGCACCTTGAAAAGCATGTTAGTGTAATGTACGACACCTCACAACTCCTAACAACATGTTACAATACCGTACGTAAACTTAAAACTCCATATAAACCTACTGAATTCGTCCGAGTCCTTTGAACATCGTACCACAAGTTAGAACATCTTACGACTCTATTTGCCATATTACCACCTTGAAAAGCATGTTAGTATAATGTAGGACGCTTTACAGCTCCTAACAACACATTACAACACAGTAAGAAATCTTAAAACTCCGTAATAAACCTAATAAATTCGTCCGAGTCCTTTGAACATCGTACGACAAGTTAGGAGATCTTAAGACTCTGTATGTCACATTAGCACCTTGAAAAGCATGTTAGTGTAATGTACGACACCTCACAACTCCTAACAACATCTTACAATAACGTACGTAAACTTAAAACTCCATATAAACCTACTGAATTCGTTTGAGTCCTTTGAACATCGTACCACAAGTTAAAACAACTTAAGACTCTATATGCCATATTAGCACCTTGAAGAGCATGTTAGTATAATGTAGGACGCTTTACAGCTCCTAACAACACCTTACAACGCGGTAAGAAATCTTAAAACTCCGTAATAAACCTATTAAATTCGTCCGAGTCCTTTGAACATCGTACGACAAGTTAGGAAATCTTAAGACTCTGTATGTCACATTAGCACCTTGAAAAGCATGTTAGTGTAATGTACGACACCTCACAACTCCTAACAACATGTTACAATACCGTACGTAAACTTAAAACTCCATATAAACCTACTGAATTCGTCCGAGTCCTTTGAACATCGTACCACAAGTTAGAACATCTTACGACTCTATTTGCCATATTACCACCTTGAAAAGCATGTTAGTATAATGTAGGACACTTTACAGCTCCTAACAACACATTACAACACAGTAAGAAATCTTAAAACTCCGTAATAAACCTAATAAATTCGTCCGAGTCCTTTGAACATCGTACGACAAGTTAGGAGATCTTAAGACTCTGTATGTCACATTAGCACCTTGAAAAGCATGTTAGTGTAATGTACGACACCTCACAACTCCTAACAACATCTTACAATAACGTACGTAAACTTAAAACTCCATATAAACCTACTGAATTCGTCCGAGTCCTTTGAACATCGTACCACAAGTTAGAACATCTTACGACTCTATATGCCATATTAGCACTTTGAAGAGCATGTTAGTATAATGTAAGACGCTTTACAGCTCCTAACAACACATTACAACACAGTAAGAAATCTTAAAACTCCGTAATAAACCTAATAAATTCGTCCGAGTCCTTTGAACATCGTACGACAAGTTAGGAAATCTTAAGACTCTATATGTCACATTAGCACCTTGAAAAGCATGTTAGTGTAATGTACGACACCTCACAACTCCTAACAACATGTTACAATACCGTACGTAAACTTAAAACTCCATATAAACCTACTGAATTCGTCCGAGTCCTTTGAACATCGTACCACAAGTTAGAACATCTTACGACTCTATTTGCCATATTACCACCTTGAAAAGCATGTTAGTATAATGTAGGACGCTTTACAGCTCCTAACAACACATTACAACACAGTAAGAAATCTTAAAACTCCGTAATAAACCTAATAAATTCGTCCGAGTCCTTTGAACATCGTACGACAAGTTAGGAGATCTTAAGACTCTGTATGTCACATTAGCACCTTGAAAAGCATGTTAGTGTAATGTACGACACCTCACAACTCCTAACAACATCTTACAATAACGTACGTAAACTTAAAACTCCATATAAACCTACTGAATTCGTCCGAGTCCTTTGAACATCGTACCACAAGTTAGAACATCTTACGACTCTATATGCCATATTAGCACTTTGAAGAGCATGTTAGTATAATGTAAGACGCTTTACAGCTCCTAACAACACATTACAACACAGTAAGAAATCTTAAAACTCCGTAATAAACCTAATAAATTCGTCCGAGTCCTTTGAACATCGTACGACAAGTTAGGAAATCTTAAGACTCTGTATGTCACATTAGCACCTTGAAAAGCATGTTAGTGTAATGTACGACACCTCACAACTCCTAACAACATGTTACAATACCGTACGTAAACTTAAAACTCCATATAAACCTACTGAATTCGTCCGAGTCCTTTGAACATCGTACCACAAGTTAGAACATCTTACGACTCTATTTGCCATATTAGCACCTTGAAAAGCATGTTAGTATAATGTAGGACGCTTTACAGCTCCTAACAACACATTACAACACAGTAAGAAATCTTAAAACTCCGTAATAAACCTAATAAATTCGTCCGAGTCCTTTGAACATCGTACGGCAAGTTAGGAGATCTTAAGACTCTGTATGTCACATTAGCACCTTGAAAAGCATGTTAGTGTAATGTACGACACCTCACAACTCCTAACAACATCTTACATTAACGTACGTAAACTTAAAACTCCATATAAACCTACTGAATTCGTCCGAGTCCTTTGAACATCGTACCACAAGTTAGAACATCTTACGACTCTATATGCCATATTAGCACTTTGAAGAGCATGTTAGTATAATGTAGGACGCTTTACAGCTCCTAACAACACATTACAACACAGTAAGAAATCTTAAAACTTCGTAATAAACCTAATAAATTCGTCCGAGTCCTTTGAACATCGTACGACAAGTTAGGAAATCTTAAGACTCTGTATGTCACATTAGCACCTTGAAAAGCATGTTAGTGTAATGTACGACACCTCACAACTCCTAACAACATGTTACAATACCGTACGTAAACTTAAAACTCCATATAAACCTACTGAATTCGTCCGAGTCCTTTGAACATCGTACCACAAGTTAGAACATCTTACGACTCTATTTGCCATATTACCACCTTGAAAAGCATGTTAGTATAATGTAGGACGCTTTACAGCTCCTAACAACACATTACAACACAGTAAGAAATCTTAAAACTCCGTAATAAACCTAATAAATTCGTCCGAGTCCTTTGAATATCGTACGACAAGTTAGGAGATCTTAAGACTCTGTATGTCACATTAGCACCTTGAAAAGCATGTTAGTGTAATGTACGACACCTCACAACTCCTAACAACATCTTACAATAACGTACGTAAACTTAAAACTCCATATAAACCTACTGAATTCGTTTGAGTCCTTTGAACATCGTACCACAAGTTAAAACAACTTACGACTCTATATGCCATATTAGCACCTTGAAGAGCATGTTAGTATAATGTAGGACGCTTTACAGCTCCTAACAACACCTTACAACGCGGTAAGAAATCTTAAAACTCCGTAATAAACCTATTAAATTCGTCCGAGTCCTTTGAACATCTTACGACAAGTTAGGAAATCTTAAGACTCTGTATGTCACATTAGCACCTTGAAAAGCGTGTTAGTGTAATGTACGACACCTCACAACTCCTAACAACATCTTACAATAACGTACGTAAACTTAAAACTCCATATAAACCTACTGAATTCGTCCGAGTCCTTTGAACATCGTACCACAAGTTAGAACATCTTACGACTCTATATGCCATATTAGCACTTTGAAGAGCATGTTAGTATAATGTAAGACGCTTTACAGCTCCTAACAACACATTACAACACAGTAAGAAATCTTAAAACTCCGTAATAAACCTAATAAATTCGTCCGAGTCCTTTGAACATCGTACGACAAGTTAGGAAATCTTAAGACTCTGTATGTCACATTAGCACCTTGAAAAGCATGTTAGTGTAATGTACGACACCTCACAACTCCTAACAACATGTTACAATACCGTACGTAAACTTAAAACTCCATATAAACCTATTGAATTCGTCCGAGTCCTTTGAACATCGTACCACAAGTTAGAACATCTTACGACTCTATATGCCATATTAGCACCTTGAAAAGCATGTTAGTATAATGTAGGACGCTTTACAGCTCCTAACAACACATTACAACACAGTATGAAATCTTAAAACTCCGTAATAAACCTAATAAATTCGTCCGAGTCCTTTGAACATCGTACGACAAGTTAGGAAATCTTAAGACTCTGTATGTCACATTAGCACCTTGAAAAGCATGTTAGTGTAATGTACGACACCTCACAACTCCTAACAACATGTTACAATACCGTACGTAAACTTAAAACTCCATATAAACCTACTGAATTCGTCCGAGTCCTTTGAACATCGTACCACAAGTTAGAACATCTTACGACTCTATTTGCGATATTACCACCTTGAAAAGCATGTTAGTATAATGTAGGACGCTTTACAGCTCCTAACAACACATTACAACACAGTAAGAAATCTTAAAACTCAGTAATAAACCTAATAAATTCGTCCGAGTCCTTTGAACATCGTACGACAAGTTAGGAGATCTTAAGACTCTGTATGTCACATTAGCACCTTGAAAAGCATGTTAGTGTAATGTACGACACCTCACAACTCCTAACAACATCTTACAATAACGTACGTAAACTTAAAACTCCATATAAACCTACTGAATTCGTTTGAGTCCTTTGAACATCGTACCACAAGTTAAAACATCTTACGACTCTATATGCCATATTAGCACCTTGAAGAGCATGTTAGTATAATGTAGGACGCTTTACAGCTCCTAACAACACATTACAACACAGTAAGAAATCTTAAAACTCCGTAATAAACCTAATAAATTCGTCCGAGTCCTTTGAACATCGTACGACAAGTTAGGAAATCTTAAGACTCTGTATGTCACATTAGCACCTTGAAAAGCATGTTAGTGTAATGTACGACACGTAACAACTCCTAACAACATCTTACAATAACGTACGTAAACTTAAAACTCCATATAAACCTACTGAATTCGTCCGAGTCCTTTGAACATCGTACCACAAGTTAGAACATCTTACGACTCTATATGCCATATTAGCACGTTGAAGAGCATGTTAGTATAATGTAGGACGCTTTACAGCTCCTAACAACACATTACAACACAGTAAGAAATCTTAAAACTCCGTAATAAACCTAATAAATTCGTCCGAGTCCTTTGAACATCGTACGACAAGTTAGGAAATCTTAAGACTCTGTATGTCACATTAGCACCTTGAAAAGCATGTTAGTGTAATGTACGACACCTAACAACTCCTAACAACATGTTACAATACCGTACGTAAACTTAAAACTCCATATAAACCTACTGAATTCGTCCGAGTCCTTTGAACATCGTACCACAAGTTAGAACATCTTACGACTCTATATGCCATATTAGCACCTTGAAAAGCATGTTAGTATAATGTAGGACGCTTTACAGCTCCTAACAACACATTACAACACAGTAAGAAATCTTAAAACTCCGTAATAAACCTAATAAATTCGTCCGAGTCCTTTGAACATCGTACGACAAGTTAGGAGATCTTAAGACTCTGTATGTCACATTAGCACCTTGAAAAGCATGTTAGTGTAATGTACGACACCTCACAACTCCTAACAACATCTTACAATAACGTACGTAAACTTAAAACTCCATATAAACCTACTGAATTCGTTTGAGTCCTTTGAACATCGTACCACAAGTTAGAACATCTTACGACTCTATATGCCATATTAGCACCTTGAAGAGCATGTTAGTATAATGTAGGACGCTTTACAGCTCCTAACAACACCTTACAACGCTGTAAGAAATCTTAAAACTCCGTAATAAACCTATTAATCTCGTCCGAGTCCTTTGAACATCGTACGACAAGTTAGGAAATCTTAAGACTCTATATGTCACATTAGCACCTTGAAAAGCGTGTTAGTGTAATGTACGACACCTCACAACTCCTAACAACATCTTACAATAACGTACGTAAACTTAAAACTCCATATAAACCTACTGAATTCGTCCGAGTCCTTTGAACATCGTACCACAAGTTAGAACATCTTACGACTCTATATGCCATATTAGCACCTTGAAAAGCATGTTAGTATAATGTAGGACGCTTTACAGCTCCTAACAACACTTTACAACACCGTAAGAAATCTTAAAACTCCGTAATAAACCTAATAAATTCGTCCGAGTCCTTTGAACATCGTACGACAAGTTAGGAAATCTTAAGACTCTGTATGTCACATTAGCACCTTGAAAAGCATGTTAGTGTAATGTACGACACCTAACAACTCCTAACAACATCTTACAATAACGTACGCAAACTTAAAACTCCATATAAACCTACTGAATTCGTCCGAGTCCTTTGAACATCGTACCACAAGTTAGAACATCTTACGACTCTATATGCCATATTAGCACTTTGAAGAGCATGTTAGTATAATGTAGGACGCTTTACAGCTCCTAACAACACATTACAACACAGTAAGAAATCTTAAAACTCCGTAATAAACCTAATAAATTCGTCCGAGTCCTTTGAACATCGTACGACAAGTTAGGAAATCTTAAGACTCTGTATGTCACATTAGCACCTTGAAAAGCATGTTAGTGTAATGTACGACACCTAACAACTCCTAACAACATGTTACAATACCGTACGTAAACTTAAAACTCCATATAAACCTACTGAATTCGTCCGAGTCCTTTGAACATCGTACCACAAGTTAGAACATCTTACGACTCTATATGCCATATTAGCACCTTGAAAAGCATGTTAGTATAATGTAGGACGCTTTACAGCTCCTAACAACACATTACAACACAGTAAGAAATCTTAAAACTCCGTAATAAACCTAATAAATTCGTCCGAGTCCTTTGAACATCGTACGACAAGTTAGGAGATCTTAAGACTCTGTATGTCACATTAGCACCTTGAAAAGCATGTTAGTGTAATGTACGACACCTCACAACTCCTAACAACATCTTACAATAACGTACGTAAACTTAAAACTCCATATAAACCTACTGAATTCGTTTGAGTCCTTTGAACATCGTACCACAAGTTAGAACATCTTACGACTCTATATGCCATATTAGCACCTTGAAGAGCATGTTAGTATAATGTAGGACGCTTTACAGCTCCTAACAACACCTTACAACGCTGTAAGAAATCTTAAAACTCCGTAATAAACCTATTAATCTCGTCCGAGTCCTTTGAACATCGTACGACAAGTTAGGAAATCTTAAGACTCTATATGTCACATTAGCACCTTGAAAAGCGTGTTAGTGTAATGTACGACACCTCACAACTCCTAACAACATCTTACAATAACGTACGTAAACTTAAAACTCCATATAAACCTACTGAATTCGTCCGAGTCCTTTGAACATCGTACCACAAGTTAGAACATCTTACGACTCTATATGCCATATTAGCACTTTGAAGAGCATGTTAGTATAATGTAGGACGCTTTACAGCTCCTAACAACACATTACAACACAGTAAGAAATCTTAAAACTCCGTAATAAACCTAATAAATTCGTCCGAGTCCTTTGAACATCGTACGACAAGTTAGGAAATCTTAAGACTCTGTATGTCACATTAGCACCTTGAAAAGCATGTTAGTGTAATGTACGACACCTAACAACTCCTAACAACATGTTACAATACCGTACGTAAACTTAAAACTCCATATAAACCTACTGAATTCGTCCGAGTCCTTTGAACATCGTACCACAAGTTAGAACATCTTACGACTCTATATGCCATATTAGCACCTTGAAAAGCATGTTAGTATAATGTAGGACGCTTTACAGCTCCTAACAACACATTACAACACAGTAAGAAATCTTAAAACTCCGTAATAAACCTAATAAATTCGTCCGAGTCCTTTGAACATCGTACGACAAGTTAGGAGATCTTAAGACTCTGTATGTCACATTAGCACCTTGAAAAGCATGTTAGTGTAATGTACGACACCTCACAACTCCTAACAACATCTTACAATAACGTACGTAAACTTAAAACTCCATATAAACCTACTGAATTCGTTTGAGTCCTTTGAACATCGTACCACAAGTTAGAACATCTTACGACTCTATATGCCATATTAGCACCTTGAAGAGCATGTTAGTATAATGTAGGACGCTTTACAGCTCCTAACAACACCTTACAACGCTGTAAGAAATCTTAAAACTCCGTAATAAACCTATTAATCTCGTCCGAGTCCTTTGAACATCGTACGACAAGTTAGGAAATCTTAAGACTCTATATGTCACATTAGCACCTTGAAAAGCGTGTTAGTGTAATGTACGACACCTCACAACTCCTAACAACATCTTACAATAACGTACGTAAACTTAAAACTCCATATAAACCTACTGAATTCGTCCGAGTCCTTTGAACATCGTACCACAAGTTAGAACATCTTACGACTCTATATGCCATATTAGCACTTTGAAGAGCATGTTAGTATAATGTAGGACGCTTTACAGCTCCTAACAACACATTACAACACAGTAAGAAATCTTAAAACTCCGTAATAAACCTAATAAATTCGTCCGAGTCCTTTGAACATCGTACGACAAGTTAGGAAATCTTAAGACTCTGTATGTCACATTAGCACCTTGAAAAGCATGTTAGTGTAATGTACGACACCTAACAACTCCTAACAACATGTTACAATACCGTACGTAAACTTAAAACTCCATATAAACCTACTGAATTCGTCCGAGTCCTTTGAACATCGTACCACAAGTTAGAACATCTTACGACTCTATATGCCATATTAGCACCTTGAAAAGCATGTTAGTATAATGTAGGACGCTTTACAGCTCCTAACAACACATTACAACACAGTAAGAAATCTTAAAACTCCGTAATAAACCTAATAAATTCGTCCGAGTCCTTTGAACATCGTACGACAAGTTAGGAGATCTTAAGACTCTGTATGTCACATTAGCACCTTGAAAAGCATGTTAGTGTAATGTACGACACCTCACAACTCCTAACAACATCTTACAATAACGTACGTAAACTTAAAACTCCATATAAACCTACTGAATTCGTTTGAGTCCTTTGAACATCGTACCACAAGTTAGAACATCTTACGACTCTATATGCCATATTAGCACCTTGAAGAGCATGTTAGTATAATGTAGGACGCTTTACAGCTCCTAACAACACCTTACAACGCTGTAAGAAATCTTAAAACTCCGTAATAAACCTATTAATCTCGTCCGAGGTCTTTGAACATCGTACGACAAGTTAGGAAATCTTAAGACTCTATATGTCACATTAGCACCTTGAAAAGCGTGTTAGTGTAATGTACGACACCTCACAACTCCTAACAACATCTTACAATAACGTACGTAAACTTAAAACTCCATATAAACCTACTGAATTCGTCCGAGTCCTTTGAACATCGTACCACAAGTTAGAACATCTTACGACTCTATATGCCATATTAGCACTTTGAAGAGCATGTTAGTATAATGTAGGACGCTTTACAGCTCCTAACAACACATTACAACACAGTAAGAAATCTTAAAACTCCGTAATAAACCTAATAAATTTGTCCGAGTCCTTTGAACATCGTACGACAAGTTAGGAAATCTTAAGACTCTGTATGTCACATTAGCACCTTGAAAAGCATGTTAGTGTAATGTACGACACCTAACAACTCCTAACAACATGTTACAATACCGTACGTAAACTTAAAACTCCATATAAACCTACTGAATTCGTCCGAGTCCTTTGAACATCGTACCACAAGTTAGAACATCTTACGACTCTATATGCCATATTAGCACCTTGAAAAGCATGTTAGTATAATGTAGGACGCTTTACAGCTCCTAACAACACATTACAACACCGTAAGAAATCTTAAAACTCCGTAATAAACCTAATAAATTCGTCCGAGTCCTTTGAACATCGTACGACAAGTTAGGAAATCTTAAGACTCTGTATGTCACATTAGCACCTTGAAAAGCATGTTAGTGTAATGTACGACACCTAACAACTCCTAACAACATCTTACAATAACGTACGTAAACTTAAAACTCCATATAAACCTACTGAATTCGTTTGAGTCCTTTGAACATCGTACCACAAGTTAGAACATCTTACGACTCTATATGCCATATTAGCACCTTGAAGAGCATGTTAGTATAATGTAGGACGCTTTACAGCTCCTAACAACACCTTACAACGCGGTAAGAAATCTTAAAACTCCGTAATAAACCTATTAAATTCGTCCGAGTCATTTGAACATCGTACGACAAGTTAGGAAATCTTAAGACTCTGTATGTCACATTAGCACCTTGAAAAGCATGTTAGTGTAATGTACGAAACCTCACAACTCCTAACAACATCTTACAATAACGTACGTAAACTTAAAACTCCATATAAACCTACTGAATTCGTGTGAGTCCTTTGAATAACGTACCACAAGTTAGAACATATTACGACTCTATATGCCATATTAGCACCTTGAAGAGCATGTTAGTATAATGTAGGACGCTTTAAAGCTCCTAACAACACCTTACAACACGGTAAGAAATCTTAAAACTCCGTAATAAACCTATTAAATTCGTCCGAGTCCTTTGAACATCGTACGACAAGTTAGGAAATCTTAAGACTCTGTATGTCACATTAGCACCTTGAAAAGCATGTTAGTGTAATGTACGAAACCTCACAACTCCTAACAACATCTTACAATAACGTACGTAAACTTAAAACTCCATATAAACCTACTGAATACGTCTGAGTCCTTTGAACATCGTACCACAAGTTAGAACATCTTACGACTCCATATGCCATATTAGCACCTTGAAAAGCATGTTAGTATAATGTAGGACGCTTTACAGCTCCTAACAACATCTTACAATACCGTACGTAAACTTAAAACTCCATATAAACCTACTGAATTCGTCCGAGTCCTTTGAACATCGAATGACAAGTTAGAACATCTTACGACTCTATATACCATATTAGCACCTTGAAAAGCATGCTAGTATAATGTAGGACGCTTTACAGCTCCTAACAACACCTTACAACACCGTACGAAACCTTAAAACTCCGTAATAAACCTAATGAATTCGTCCAAGTCATTTGAACAACGTACGACAAGTTAGGACATCTTAAGACTCTGTATGCCACATTAGCTCCTTGAAAAGCATGTTAGTGTAATGTTCCGCACCTCACAACTCCTAACAACATCTTACAGTACCGTACGTAAACTTAAAACTCCATATAAACCTAATAAATTTATCTGAGGCCTTTAAACATCGTACCACAAGTTAGAACATCTTACGACTCTATATGCCATATTAGCACCTTGAAAAGCATGTTAGTATAATGTAGGACGCTTTACAACTCCTAACAACACCTTACAACACCGTAAGAAATCTTAAAACTCCGTAATAAACCTAATAAATTCGTCCGAGTCCTTTGAACATCGTACGACAAGTCAGGAAATCTTAAGACTCTGTATGTCACATTAGCACCTTGAAAAGCATGTTAGTGTAATGTACGACACCTCACAACTCCTAACAACATCTTACAATACCGTACGTAAACTTAAAACTCCATATAAACCTACTGAATTCGTCCGAGTCCTTTGAACATCGTACCACAAGTTAGAACATCTTACGACTCTATATGCCATATTAGCACCTTGAAAAGCATGTTAGTATAATGTAGGACGCTTTACAGCTCCTAACAACACATTACAACACCGTAAGAAATCTTAAAACTCCGTAATAAACCTAATAAATTCGTCCGAGTCCTTTGAACATCGTACGACAAGTTAGAAAATCTTAAGACTCTGTATGTCACATTAGCACCTTGAAAAGCATGTTAGTGTAATGTACGACACCTAACAACTCCTAACAACATCTTACAATAACGTACGTAAACTTAAAACTCCATATAAACCTACTGAATTCGTTTGAGTCCTTTGAACATCGTACCACAAGTTAGAACATCTTACGACTCTATATGCCATATTAGCACCTTGAAGAGCATGTTAGTATAATGTAGGACGCTTTACAGCTCCTAACAACACCTTACAACGCGGTAAGAAATCTTAAAACTCCGTAATAAACCTATTAAATTCGTCCGAGTCATTTGAACATCGTACGACAAGTTAGGAAATCTTAAGACTCTGTATGTCACATTAGCACCTTGAAAAGCATGTTAGTGTAATGTACGAAACCTCACAACTCCTAACAACATCTTACAATAACGTACGTAAACTTAAAACTCCATATAAACCTACTGAATTCGTGTGAGTCCTTTGAATAACGTACCACAAGTTAGAACATATTACGACTCTATATGCCATATTAGCACCTTGAAGAGCATGTTAGTATAATGTAGGACGCTTTAAAGCTCCTAACAACACCTTACAACACGGTAAGAAATCTTAAAACTCCGTAATAAACCTATTAAATTCGTCCGAGTCCTTTGAACATCGTACGACAAGTTAGGAAATCTTAAGACTCTGTATGTCACATTAGCACCTTGAAAAGCATGTTAGTGTAATGTACGAAACCTCACAACTCCTAACAACATCTTACAATAACGTACGTAAACTTAAAACTCCATATAAACCTACTGAATACGTCTGAGTCCTTTGAACATCGTACCACAAGTTAGAACATCTTACGACTCCATATGCCATATTAGCACCTTGAAAAGCATGTTAGTATAATGTAGGACGCTTTACAGCTCCTAACAACATCTTACAATACCGTACGTAAACTTAAAACTCCATATAAACCTACTGAATTCGTCCGAGTCCTTTGAACATCGAATGACAAGTTAGAACATCTTACGACTCTATATACCATATTAGCACCTTGAAAAGCATGCTAGTATAATGTAGGACGCTTTACAGCTCCTAACAACACCTTACAACACCGTACGAAACCTTAAAACTCCGTAATAAACCTAATGAATTCGTCCAAGTCATTTGAACAACGTACGACAAGTTAGGACATCTTAAGACTCTGTATGCCACATTAGCTCCTTGAAAAGCATGTTAGTGTAATGTTCCGCACCTCACAACTCCTAACAACATCTTACAGTACCGTACGTAAACTTAAAACTCCATATAAACCTAATAAATTTATCTGAGGCCTTTAAACATCGTACCACAAGTTAGAACATCTTACGACTCTATATGCCATATTAGCACCTTGAAAAGCATGTTAGTATAATGTAGGACGCTTTACAACTCCTAACAACACCTTACAACACCGTAAGAAATCTTAAAACTCCGTAATAAACCTAATAAATTCGTCCGAGTCCTTTGAACATCGTACGACAAGTCAGGAAATCTTAAGACTCTGTATGTCACATTAGCACCTTGAAAAGCATGTTAGTGTAATGTACGACACCTCACAACTCCTAACAACATCTTACAATACCGTACGTAAACTTAAAACTCCATATAAACCTACTGAATTCGTCCGAGTCCTTTGAACATCGTACCACAAGTTAGAACATCTTACGACTCTATATGCCATATTAGCACCTTGAAAAGCATGTTAGTATAATGTAGGAAGCTTTACAGCTCTTAACAACACATTACAACACAATAAGAAATCTTAAAACTCCGTAATAAACCTAATAAATTCGTCCGAGTCCTTTGAACATCGTACGACAAGTTAGGAGATCTTAAGACTCTCTATGTCAAATTAGCACCTTGAAAAGCATGTTAGTGTAATGTACGACACCTCACAACTCCTAACAACATCTTACAATAACGTACGTAAACTTAAAACTCCATATAAACCTACTGAATTCGTCCGAGTCCTTTGAACATCGTACCACAAGTTAGAACATCTTACGACTCTATATGCCATATTAGCACCTTGAAAAGCATGTTAGTGTAATGTAGGAAGCTTTACAGCTCTTAACAACACATTACAACACAGTAAGAAATCTTAAAACTCCGTAATAAACCAAATAAATTCGTCCGAGTCCTTTGCACATCGTACGACAAGTTAGGAGATCTTAAGACTCTGTATGTCAAATTAGCACCTTGAAAAGCATGTTAGTGTAATGTACGACACCTCACAACTCCTAACAACATCTTACAATAACGTACGTAAACTTAAAACTCCATATAAACCTATTGAATTCGTTTGAGTCCTTTGAACATCGTACCACAAGTTAGAACATCTTACGACTCTATATGCCATATTAGCACCTTGAAGAGCATGTTAGTATAATGTAGGACGCTTTACAGCTCCTAACAACACCTTACAACGCGGTAAGAAATCTTAAAACTCCGTAATAAACCTATTAAATTCGTCCGAGTCCTTTGAACATCGTACGACAAGTTAGGAAATCTTAAGACTCTGTATGTCACATTAGCACCTTGAAAAGCGTGTTAGTGTAATGTACGACACCTCACAACTCCTAACAACATCTTACAATAACGTACGTAAACTTAAAACTCCATATAAACCTACTGAATTCGTCCGAGTCCTTTGAACATCGTACCACAAGTTAGAACATCTTACGACTCTATATGCCATATTAGCACCTTGAAAAGCATGTTAGTATAATGTAGGACGCTTTACAGCTCCTAACAACACCTTACAACACCGTAAGAAATCTTAAAACTCCGTAATAAACCAAATAAATTCGTCCGAGTCCTTTGAACATCGTACGACAAGTTAGGACATCTTAAGACTCTGTATGCCACATTAGCTCCTTGAAAAGCATGTTAGTGTAATGTTCCGCACCTCACAACTCTTAACAACATCTTACAGTACCGTACGTAAACTTAAAACTCCATATAAACCTAATAAATTTGTCTGAGGCCTTTAGACATCGTACCACAAGTTAGAACATCTTACGACTCTATATACCATACTAGCACCTTGAAAAGCATGCTAGTATAATGTAGGACGCTTTACAGCTCCTAACAACACCTTACAACACCGTACGAAACCTTAAAACTCCGTAATAAACCTAATGAATTCGTCCAAGTCCTTTGAACAACGTACGACAAGTTAGGACATCTTAAGACTCTGTATGCCACATTAGCTCCTTGAAAAGCATGTTAGTGTAATGTTCCGCACCTCACAACTCCAAACAACATCTTACAGTACCGTACGTAAACTTAAAACTCCATATAAACCTAATAAATTTATCTGAGGCCTTTAAACATCGTACCACAAGTTAGAACATCTTACGACTCTATATGCCATATTAGCACCTTGAAAAGCATGTTAGTATAATGTAGGACGCTTTACAACTCCTAACAACACCTTACAACACCGTAAGAAATCTTAAAACTCCGTAATAAACCTAATAAATTCGTCCGAGTCCTTTGAATATCGTACGACAAGTTAGGAAATCTTAAGACTCTGTATGTCACATTAGCACCTTGAAAAGCATGTTAGTGTAATGTACGACACCTCACAACTCCTAACAACATGTTACAATACCGTACGTAAACTTAAAACTCCATATAAACCTACTGAATTCGTCCGAGTCCTTTGAACATCGTACCACAAGTTAGAACATCTTACGACTCTATATGCCATATTAGCACCTTGAAAAGCATGTTAGTATAATGTAGGAAGCTTTACAGCTCTTAACAACACATTACAACACAGTAAGAAATCTTAAAACTCCGTAATAAACCTAATAAATTCGTCCGAGTCCTTTGAACATCGTACGACAAGTTAGGAGATCTTAAGACTCTGTATGTCAAATTAGCACCTTGAAAAGCATGTTAGTATAATGTACGACACCTCACAACTCCTAACAACATCTTACAATAACGTACGTAAATTTAAAACTCCATATAAACCTACTGAATTCGTTTGAGTCCTTTGAATAACGTACCACAAGTTAGAACATATTACGACTCTATATGCCATATTAGCACCTTGAAGAGCATGTTAGTATAATGTAGGACGCTTTACAGCTCCTAACAACACCTTACAACACGGTAAGAAATCTTAAAACTCCGTAATAAACCTAATAAATTCGTCCGAGTCCTTTGAACATCGTACGACAAGTTAGGAAATCTTAAGACTCTGTATGTCACATTAGCACCTTGAAAAGCATGTTAGTGTAATGTACGACACCTCACAACTCCTAACAACATGTTACAATACCGTACGTAAACTTAAAACTCCATATAAACCTACTGAATTCGTCCGAGTCCTTTGAACATCGTACCACAAGTTAGAACATCTTACGACTCTATATGCCATATTAGCACCTTGAAAAGCATGTTAGTATAATGTAGGAAGCTTTACAGCTCTTAACAACACATTACAACACAGTAAGAAATCTTAAAACTCCGTAATAAACCTAATAAATTCGTCCGAGTCCTTTGAACATCGTACGACAAGTTAGGAGATCTTAAGACTCTGTATGTCAAATTAGCACCTTGAAAAGCATGTTAGTATAATGTACGACACCTCACAACTCCTAACAACATCTTACAATAACGTACGTAAATTTAAAACTCCATATAAACCTACTGAATTCGTTTGAGTCCTTTGAATAACGTACCACAAGTTAGAACATATTACGACTCTATATGCCATATTAGCACCTTGAAGAGCATGTTAGTATAATGTAGGACGCTTTACAGCTCCTAACAACACCTTACAACACGGTAAGAAATCTTAAAACTCCGTAATAAACCTAATAAATTCGTCCGAGTCCTTTGAACATCGTACGACAAGTTAGGAAATCTTAAGACTCTGTATGTCACATTAGCACCTTGAAAAGCATGTTAGTGTAATGTACGACACCTCACAACTCCTAACAACATGTTACAATACCGTACGTAAACTTAAAACTCCATATAAACCTACTGAATTCGTCCGAGTCCTTTGAACATCGTACCACAAGTTAGAACATCTTACGACTCTATATGCCATATTAGCACCTTGAAAAGCATGTTAGTATAATGTAGGACGCTTTACAGCTCCTAACAACACATTACAACACAGTAAGAAATCTTAAAACTCCGTAATAAACCTAATAAATTCGTCCGAGTCCTTTGAACATCGTACGACAAGTTAGGAGATCTTAAGACTCTGTATGTCACATTAGCACCTTGAAAAGCATGTTAGTGTAATGTACGACACCTAACAACTCCTAACAACATGTTGTAATACCGTACGTAAACTTAAAACTCCATATAAACCTACTGAATTCGTCCGAGTCCTTTGAACATCGTACCACAAGTTAGAACATCTTACGACTCTATATGCCATATTAGCACCTTGAAAAGCATGTTAGTATAATGTAGGACGCTTTACAGCTCCTAACAACACCTTACAACACCGTAAGAAATCTTAAAACTCCGTAATAAACCAAATAAATTCGTCCGAGTCCTTTGAACATCGTACGACAAGTTAGGACATCTTAAGACTCTGTATGCCACATTAGCTCCTTGAAAAGCATGTTAGTGTAATGTTCCGCACCTCACAACTCTTAACAACATCTTACAGTACCGTACGTAAACTTAAAACTCCATATAAACCTAATAAATTTGTCTGAGGCCTTTAGACATCGTACCACAAGTTAGAACATCTTACGACTCTATATACCATACTAGCACCTTGAAAAGCATGCTAGTATAATGTAGGACGCTTTACAGCTCCTAACAACACCTTACAACACCGTACGAAACCTTAAAACTCCGTAATAAACCTAATGAATTCGTCCAAGTCCTTTGAACAACGTACGACAAGTTAGGACATCTTAAGACTCTGTATGCCACATTAGCTCCTTGAAAAGCATGTTAGTGTAATGTTCCGCACCTCACAACTCCAAACAACATCTTACAGTACCGTACGTAAACTTAAAACTCCATATAAACCTAATAAATTTATCTGAGGCCTTTAAACATCGTACCACAAGTTAGAACATCTTACGACTCTATATGCCATATTAGCACCTTGAAAAGCATGTTAGTATAATGTAGGACGCTTTACAACTCCTAACAACACCTTACAACACCGTAAGAAATCTTAAAACTCCGTAATAAACCTAATAAATTCGTCCGAGTCCTTTGAATATCGTACGACAAGTTAGGAAATCTTAAGACTCTGTATGTCACATTAGCACCTTGAAAAGCATGTTAGTGTAATGTACGACACCTCACAACTCCTAACAACATGTTACAATACCGTACGTAAACTTAAAACTCCATATAAACCTACTGAATTCGTCCGAGTCCTTTGAACATCGTACCACAAGTTAGAACATCTTACGACTCTATATGCCATATTAGCACCTTGAAAAGCATGTTAGTATAATGTAGGAAGCTTTACAGCTCTTAACAACACTTTACAACACAGTAAGAAATCTTAAAACTCCGTAATAAACCTAATAAATTCGTCCGAGTCCTTTGAACATCGTACGACAAGTTAGGAGATCTTAAGACTCTGTATGTCAAATTAGCACCTTGAAAAGCATGTTAGTATAATGTACGACACCTCACAACTCCTAACAACATCTTACAATAACGTACGTAAATTTAAAACTCCATATAAACCTACTGAATTCGTTTGAGTCCTTTGAATAACGTACCACAAGTTAGAACATATTACGACTCTATATGCCATATTAGCACCTTGAAGAGCATGTTAGTATAATGTAGGACGCTTTACAGCTCCTAACAACACCTTACAACACGGTAAGAAATCTTAAAACTCCGTAATAAACCTAATAAATTCGTCCGAGTCCTTTGAACATCGTACGACAAGTTAGGAAATCTTAAGACTCTGTATGTCACATTAGCACCTTGAAAAGCATGTTAGTGTAATGTACGACACCTCACAACTCCTAACAACATGTTACAATACCGTACGTAAACTTAAAACTCCATATAAACCTACTGAATTCGTCCGAGTCCTTTGAACATCGTACCACAAGTTAGAACATCTTACAACTCTATATGCCATATTAGCACCTTGAAAAGCATGTTAGTATAATGTAGGACGCTTTACAGCTCCTAACAACACATTACAACACAGTAAGAAATCTTAAAACTCCGTAATAAACCTAATAAATTCGTCCGAGTCCTTTGAACATCGTACGACAAGTTAGGAGATCTTAAGACTCTGTATGTCACATTAGCACCTTGAAAAGCATGTTAGTGTAATGTACGACACCTAACAACTCCTAACAACATCTTACAATAACGTACGTAAACTTAAAACTCCATATAAACCTACTGAATTCGTCCGAGTCCTTTGAACATCGTACCACAAGTTAGAACATCTTACGACTCTATATGCCATATTAGCACTTTGAAGAGCATGTTAGTATAATGTAGGACGCTTTACAGCTCCTAACAACACATTACAACACAGTAAGAAATCTTAAAACTCCGTAATAAACCTAATAAATTCGTCCGAGTCCTTTGAACATCGTACGACAAGTTAGGAAATCTTAAGACTCTGTATGTCACATTAGCACCTTGAAAAGCATGTTAGTGTAATGTACGACACCTAACAACTCCTAACAACATGTTACAATACCGTACGTAAACTTAAAACTCCATATAAACCTACTGAATTCGTCCGAGTCCTTTGAACATCGTACCACAAGTTAGAACATCTTACGACTCTATATGCCATATTAGCACCTTGAAAAGCATGTTAGTATAATGTAGGACGCTTTACAGCTCCTAACAACACATTACAACACAGTAAGAAATCTTAAAACTCCGTAATAAACCTAATAAATTCGTCCGAGTCCTTTGAACATCGTACGACAAGTTAGGAGATCTTAAGACTCTGTATGTCACATTAGCACCTTGAAAAGCATGTTAGTGTAATGTACGACACCTCACAACTCCTAACAACATCTTACAATAACGTACGTAAACTTAAAACTCCATATAAACCTACTGAATTCGTTTGAGTCCTTTGAACATCGTACCACAAGTTAGAACATCTTACGACTCTATATGCCATATTAGCACCTTGAAGAGCATGTTAGTATAATGTAGGACGCTTTACAGCTCCTAACAACACCTTACAACGCTGTAAGAAATCTTAAAACTCCGTAATAAACCTATTAATCTCGTCCGAGTCCTTTGAACATCGTACGACAAGTTAGGAAATCTTAAGACTCTATATGTCACATTAGCACCTTGAAAAGCGTGTTAGTGTAATGTACGACACCTCACAACTCCTAACAACATCTTACAATAACGTACGTAAACTTAAAACTCCATATAAACCTACTGAATTCGTCCGAGTCCTTTGAACATCGTACCACAAGTTAGAACATCTTACGACTCTATATGCCATATTAGCACTTTGAAGAGCATGTTAGTATAATGTAGGACGCTTTACAGCTCCTAACAACACATTACAACACAGTAAGAAATCTTAAAACTCCGTAATAAACCTAATAAATTCGTCCGAGTCCTTTGAACATCGTACGACAAGTTAGGAAATCTTAAGACTCTGTATGTCACATTAGCACCTTGAAAAGCATGTTAGTGTAATGTACGACACCTAACAACTCCTAACAACATGTTACAATACCGTACGTAAACTTAAAACTCCATATAAACCTACTGAATTCGTCCGAGTCCTTTGAACATCGTACCACAAGTTAGAACATCTTACGACTCTATATGCCATATTAGCACCTTGAAAAGCATGTTAGTATAATGTAGGACGCTTTACAGCTCCTAACAACACATTACAACACAGTAAGAAATCTTAAAACTCCGTAATAAACCTAATAAATTCGTCCGAGTCCTTTGAACATCGTACGACAAGTTAGGAGATCTTAAGACTCTGTATGTCACATTAGCACCTTGAAAAGCATGTTAGTGTAATGTACGACACCTCACAACTCCTAACAACATCTTACAATAACGTACGTAAACTTAAAACTCCATATAAACCTACTGAATTCGTTTGAGTCCTTTGAACATCGTACCACAAGTTAGAACATCTTACGACTCTATATGCCATATTAGCACCTTGAGGAGCATGTTAGTATAATGTAGGACGCTTTACAGCTCCTAACAACACCTTACAACGCTGTAAGAAATCTTAAAACTCCGTAATAAACCTATTAATCTCGTCCGAGTCCTTTGAACATCGTACGACAAGTTAGGAAATCTTAAGACTCTATATGTCACATTAGCACCTTGAAAAGCGTGTTAGTGTAATGTACGACACCTCACAACTCCTAACAACATCTTACAATAACGTACGTAAACTTAAAACTCCATATAAACCTACTGAATTCGTCCGAGTCCTTTGAACATCGTACCACAAGTTAGAACATCTTACGACTCTATATGCCATATTAGCACCTTGAGGAGCATGTTAGTATAATGTAGGACGCTTTACAGCTCCTAACAACACCTTACAACGCTGTAAGAAATCTTAAAACTCCGTAATAAACCTATTAATCTCGTCCGAGTCCTTTGAACATCGTACGACAAGTTAGGAAATCTTAAGACTCTATATGTCACATTAGCACCTTGAAAAGCGTGTTAGTGTAATGTACGACACCTCACAACTCCTAACAACATCTTACAATAACGTACGTAAACTTAAAACTCCATATAAACCTACTGAATTCGTCCGAGTCCTTTGAACATCGTACCACAAGTTAGAACATCTTACGACTCTATATGCCATATTAGCACTTTGAAGAGCATGTTAGTATAATGTAGGACGCTTTACAGCTCCTAACAACACATTACAACACAGTAAGAAATCTTAAAACTCCGTAATAAACCTAATAAATTCGTCCGAGTCCTTTGAACATCGTACGACAAGTTAGGAAATCTTAAGACTCTGTATGTCACATTAGCACCTTGAAAAGCATGTTAGTGTAATGTACGACACCTAACAACTCCTAACAACATGTTACAATACCGTACGTAAACTTAAAACTCCATATAAACCTACTGAATTCGTCCGAGTCCTTTGAACATCGTACCACAAGTTAGAACATCTTACGACTCTATATGCCATATTAGCACCTTGAAAAGCATGTTAGTATAATGTAGGACGCTTTACAGCTCCTAACAACACATTACAACACCGTAAGAAATCTTAAATCTCCGTAATAAACCTAATAAATTCGTCCGAGTCCTTTGAACATCGTACGACAAGTTAGGAAATCTTAAGACTCTGTATGTCACATTAGCACCTTGAAAAGCATGTTAGTGTAATGTACGACACCTAACAACTCCTAACAACATCTTACAATAACGTACGTAAACTTAAAACTCCATATAAACCTACTGAATTCGTTTGAGTCCTTTGAACATCGTACCACAAGTTAGAACATCTTACGACTCTATATGCCATATTAGCACCTTGAAGAGCATGTTAGTATAATGTAGGACGCTTTACAGCTCCTAACAACACCTTACAACGCGGTAAGAAATCTTAAAACTCCGTAATAAACCTATTAAATTCGTCCGAGTCCTTTGAACATCGTACGACAAGTTAGGAAATCTTAAGACTCTGTATGTCACATTAGCACCTTGAAAAGCATGTTAGTGTAATGTACGAAACCTCACAACTCCTAACAACATCTTACAATAACGTACGTAAACTTAAAACTCCATATAAACCTACTGAATTCGTTTGAGTCCTTTGAACATCGTACCACAAGTTAAAACAACTTACGACTCTATATGCCATATTAGCACCTTGAAGAGCATGTTAGTATAATGTAGGACGCTTTACAGCTCCTAACAACACCTTACAACACGGTAAGAAATCTTAAAACTCCGTAATAAACCTATTAAATTCGTCCGAGTCCTTTGAACATCGTACGACAAGTTAGGAAATCTTAAGACTCTGTATGTCACATTAGCACCTTGAAAAGCATGTTAGTGTAATGTACGAAACCTCACAACTCCTAACAACATCTTACAATAACGTACGTAAACTTAAAACTCCATATAAACCTACTGAATACGTCTGAGTCCTTTGAACATCGTACCACAAGTTAGAACATCTTACGACTCCATATGCCATATTAGCACCTTGAAAAGCATGTTAGTATAATGTAGGACGCTTTACAGCTCCTAACAACATCTTACAATACCGTACGTAAACTTAAAACTCCATATAAACCTACTGAATTCGTCCGAGTCCTTTGAACATCGAATGACAAGTTAGAACATCTTACGACTCTATATACCATATTAGCACCTTGAAAAGCATGCTAGTATAATGTAGGACGCTTTACAGCTCCTAACAACACCTTACAACACCGTACGAAACCTTAAAACTCCGTAATAAACCTAATGAATTCGTCCAAGTCCTTTGAACAACGTACGACAAGTTAGGACATCTTAAGACTCTGTATGCCACATTAGCTCCTTGAAAAGCATGTTAGTGTAATGTTCCGCACCTCACAACTCCTAACAACATCTTACAGTACCGTACGTAAACTTAAAACTCCATATAAACCTAATAAATTTATCTGAGGCCTTTAAACATCGTACCACAAGTTAGAACATCTTACGACTCTATATGCCATATTAGCACCTTGAAAAGCATGTTAGTATAATGTAGGACGCTTTACAACTCCTAACAACACCTTACAACACCGTAAGAAATCTTAAAACTCCGTAATAAACCTAATAAATTCGTCCGAGTCCTTTGAACATCGTACGACAAGTCAGGAAATCTTAAGACTCTGTATGTCACATTAGCACCTTGAAAAGCATGTTAGTGTAATGTACGACACCTCACAACTCCTAACAACATCTTACAATACCGTACGTAAACTTAAAACTCCATATAAACCTACTGAATTCGTCCGAGTCCTTTGAACATCGTACCACAAGTTAGAACATCTTACGACTCTATATGCCATATTAGCACCTTGAAAAGCATGTTAGTATAATGTAGGAAGCTTTACAGCTCTTAACAACACATTACAACACAGTAAGAAATCTTAAAACTCCGTAATAAACCTAATAAATTCGTCCGAGTCCTTTGAACATCGTACGACAAGTTAGGAGATCTTAAGACTCTGTATGTCAAATTAGCACCTTGAAAAGCATGTTAGTGTAATGTACGACACCTCACAACTCCTAACAACATCTTACAATAACGTACGTAAACTTAAAACTCCATATAAACCTACTGAATTCGTCCGAGTCCTTTGAACATCGTACCACAAGTTAGAACATCTTACGACTCTATATGCCATATTAGCACCTTGAAAAGCATGTTAGTGTAATGTAGGAAGCTTTACAGCTCTTAACAACACATTACAACACAGTAAGAAATCTTAAAACTCCGTAATAAACCAAATAAATTCGTCCGAGTCCTTTGCACATCGTACGACAAGTTAGGAGATCTTAAGACTCTGTATGTCAAATTAGCACCTTGAAAAGCATGTTAGTGTAATGTACGACACCTCACAACTCCTAACAACATCTTACAATAACGTACGTAAACTTAAAACTCCATATAAACCTATTGAATTCGTTTGAGTCCTTTGAACATCGTACCACAAGTTAGAACATCTTACGACTCTATATGCCATATTAGCACCTTGAAGAGCATGTTAGTATAATGTAGGACGCTTTACAGCTCCTAACAACACCTTACAACGCGGTAAGAAATCTTAAAACTCCGTAATAAACCTATTAAATTCGTCCGAGTCCTTTGAACATCGTACGACAAGTTAGGAAATCTTAAGACTCTGTATGTCACATTAGCACCTTGAAAAGCGTGTTAGTGTAATGAACGACACCTCACAACTCCTAACAACATCTTACAATAACGTACGTAAACTTAAAACTCCATATAAACCTACTGAATTCGTCCGAGTCCTTTGAACATCGTACCACAAGTTAGAACATCTTACGACTCTATATTGCATATTAGCACCTTGAAAAGCATGTTAGTATAATGTAGGACGCTTTACAGCTCCTAACAACACCTTACAACACCGTAAGAAATCTTAAAACTCCGTAATAAACCTAATAAATTCGTCCGAGTCCTTTGAACATCGTACGACAAGTTAGGACATCTTAAGACTCTGTATGCCACATTAGCTCCTTGAAAAGCATGTTAGTGTAATGTTCCGCACCTCACAACTCTTAACAACATCTTACAGTACCGTACGTAAACTTAAAACTCCATATAAACCTAATAAATTTGTCTGAGGCCTTTAGACATCGTACCACAAGTTAGAACATCTTACGACTCTATATACCATACTAGCACCTTGAAAAGCATGCTAGTATAATGTAGGACGCTTTACAGCTCCTAACAACACCTTACAACACCGTACGAAACCTTAAAACTCCGTAATAAACCTAATGAATTCGTCCAAGTCCTTTGAACAACGTACGACAAGTTAGGACATCTTAAGACTCTGTATGCCACATTAGCTCCTTGAAAAGCATGTTAGTGTAATGTTCCGCACCTCACAACTCCAAACAACATCTTACAGTACCGTACGTAAACTTAAAACTCCATATAAACCTAATAAATTTATCTGAGGCCTTTAAACATCGTACCACAAGTTAGAACATCTTACGACTCTATATGCCATATTAGCACCTTGAAAAGCATGTTAGTATAATGTAGGACGCTTTACAACTCCTAACAACACCTTACAACACCGTAAGAAATCTTAAAACTCCGTAATAAACCTAATAAATTCGTCCGAGTCCTTTGAACATCGTACGACAAGTTAGGAAATCTTAAGACTCTGTATGTCACATTAGCACCTTGAAAAGCATGTTAGTGTAATGTACGACACCTCACAACTCCTAACAACATGTTACAATACCGTACGTAAACTTAAAACTCCATATAAACCTACTGAATTCGTCCGAGTCCTTTGAACATCGTACCACAAGTTAGAACATCTTACGACTCTATATGCCATATTAGCACCTTGAAAAGCATGTTAGTATAATGTAGGAAGCTTTACAGCTCTTAACAACACATTACAACACAGTAAGAAATCTTAAAACTCCGTAATAAACCTAATAAATTCGTCCGAGTCCTTTGAACATCGTACGACAAGTTAGGAGATCTTAAGACTCTGTATGTCAAATTAGCACCTTGAAAAGCATGTTAGTATAATGTACGACACCTCACAACTCCTAACAACATCTTACAATAACGTACGTAAATTTAAAACTCCATATAAACCTACTGAATTCGTCCGAGTCCTTTGAACATCGTACCACAAGTTAGAACATCTTACGACTCTATATGCCATATTAGCACCTTGAAAAGCATGTTAGTATAATGTAGGAAGCTTTACAGCTCTTAACAACACATTACAACACAGTAAGAAATCTTAAAACTCCGTAATAAACCTAATAAATTCGTCCGAGTCCTTTGAACATCGTACGACAAGTTAGGAAATCTTAAGACTCTGTATGTCACATTAGCACCTTGAAAAGCATGTTAGTGTAATGTACGAAACCTCACAACTCCTAACAACATCTTACAATAACGTACGTAAACTTAAAACTCCATATAAACCTACTGAATTCGTTTGAGTCCTTTGAACATCGTACCACAAGTTAAAACAACTTACGACTCTATATGCCATATTAGCACCTTGAAGAGCATGTTAGTATAATGTAGGACGCTTTACAGCTCCTAACAACACCTTACAACACGGTAAGAAATCTTAAAACTCCGTAATAAACCTATTAAATTCGTCCGAGTCCTTTGAACATCGTACGACAAGTTAGGAAATCTTAAGACTCTGTATGTCACATTAGCACCTTGAAAAGCATGTTAGTGTAATGTACGAAACCTCACAACTCCTAACAACATCTTACAATAACGTACGTAAACTTAAAACTCCATATAAACCTACTGAATACGTCTGAGTCCTTTGTACATCGTACCACAAGTTAGAACATCTTACGACTCCATATGCCATATTAGCACCTTGAAAAGCATGTTAGTATAATGTAGGACGCTTTACAGCTCCTAACAACATCTTACAATACCGTACGTAAACTTAAAACTCCATATAAACCTACTGAATTCGTCCGAGTCCTTTGAACATCGAATGACAAGTTAGAACATCTTACGACTCTATATACCATATTAGCACCTTGAAAAGCATGCTAGTATAATGTAGGACGCTTTACAGCTCCTAACAACACCTTACAACACCGTACGAAACCTTAAAACTCCGTAATAAACCTAATGAATTCGTCCAAGTCCTTTGAACAACGTACGACAAGTTAGGACATCTTAAGACTCTGTATGCCACATTAGCTCCTTGAAAAGCATGTTAGTGTAATGTTCCGCACCTCACAACTCCTAACAACATCTTACAGTACCGTACGTAAACTTAAAACTCCATATAAACCTAATAAATTTATCTGAGGCCTTTAAACATCGTACCACAAGTTAGAACATCTTACGACTCTATATGCCATATTAGCACCTTGAAAAGCATGTTAGTATAATGTAGGACGCTTTACAATTCCTAACAACACCTTACAACACCGTAAGAAATCTTAAAACTCCGTAATAAACCTAATAAATTCGTCCGAGTCCTTTGAACATCGTACGACAAGTCAGGAAATCTTAAGACTCTGTATGTCACATTAGCACCTTGAAAAGCATGTTAGTGTAATGTACGACACCTCACAACTCCTAACAACATCTTACAATACCGTACGTAAACTTAAAACTCCATATAAACCTACTGAATTCGTCCGAGTCCTTTGAACATCGTACCACAAGTTAGAACATCTTACGACTCTATATGCCATATTAGCACCTTGAAAAGCATGTTAGTATAATGTAGGAAGCTTTACAGCTCTTAACAACACATTACAACACAGTAAGAAATCTTAAAACTCCGTAATAAACCTAATAAATTCGTCCGAGTCCTTTGAACATCGTACGACAAGTTAGGAGATCTTAAGACTCTCTATGTCAAATTAGCACCTTGAAAAGCATGTTAGTGTAATGTACGACACCTCACAACTCCTAACAACATCTTACAATAACGTACGTAAACTTAAAACTCCATATAAACCTACTGAATTCGTCCGAGTCCTTTGAACATCGTACCACAAGTTAGAACATCTTACGACTCTATATGCCATATTAGCACCTTGAAAAGCATGTTAGTGTAATGTAGGAAGCTTTACAGCTCTTAACAACACATTACAACACAGTAAGAAATCTTAAAACTCCGTAATAAACCAAATAAATTCGTCCGAGTCCTTTGCACATCGTACGACAAGTTAGGAGATCTTAAGACTCTGTATGTCAAATTAGCACCTTGAAAAGCATGTTAGTGTAATGTACGACACCTCACAACTCCTAACAACATCTTACAATAACGTACGTAAACTTAAAACTCCATATAAACCTATTGAATTCGTTTGAGTCCTTTGAACATCGTACCACAAGTTAGAACATCTTACGACTCTATATGCCATATTAGCACCTTGAAGAGCATGTTAGTATAATGTAGGACGCTTTACAGCTCCTAACAACACCTTACAACGCGGTAAGAAATCTTAAAACTCCGTAATAAACCTATTAAATTCGTCCGAGTCCTTTGAACATCGTACGACAAGTTAGGAAATCTTAAGACTCTGTATGTCACATTAGCACCTTGAAAAGCGTGTTAGTGTAATGTACGACACCTCACAACTCCTAACAACATCTTACAATAACGTACGTAAACTTAAAACTCCATATAAACCTACTGAATTCGTCCGAGTCCTTTGAACATCGTACCACAAGTTAGAACATCTTACGACTCTATATGCCATATTAGCACCTTGAAAAGCATGTTAGTATAATGTAGGACGCTTTACAGCTCCTAACAACACCTTACAACACCGTAAGAAATCTTAAAACTCCGTAATAAACCTAATAAATTCGTCCGAGTCCTTTGAACATCGTACGACAAGTTAGGACATCTTAAGACTCTGTATGCCACATTAGCTCCTTGAAAAGCATGTTAGTGTAATGTTCCGCACCTCACAACTCTTAACAACATCTTACAGTACCGTACGTAAACTTAAAACTCCATATAAACCTAATAAATTTGTCTGAGGCCTTTAGACATCGTACCACAAGTTAGAACATCTTACGACTCTATATACCATACTAGCACCTTGAAAAGCATGCTAGTATAATGTAGGACGCTTTACAGCTCCTAACAACACCTTACAACACCGTACGAAACCTTAAAACTCCGTAATAAACCTAATGAATTCGTCCAAGTCCTTTGAACAACGTACGACAAGTTAGGACATCTTAAGACTCTGTATGCCACATTAGCTCCTTGAAAAGCATGTTAGTGTAATGTTCCGCACCTCACAACTCCAAACAACATCTTACAGTACCGTACGTAAACTTAAAACTCCATATAAACCTAATAAATTTATCTGAGGCCTTTAAACATCGTACCACAAGTTAGAACATCTTACGACTCTATATGCCATATTAGCACCTTGAAAAGCATGTTAGTATAATGTAGGACGCTTTACAACTCCTAACAACACCTTACAACACCGTAAGAAATCTTAAAACTCCGTAATAAACCTAATAAATTCGTCCGAGTCCTTTGAACATCGTACGACAAGTTAGGAAATCTTAAGACTCTGTATGTCACATTAGCACCTTGAAAAGCATGTTAGTGTAATGTACGACACCTCACAACTCCTAACAACATGTTACAATACCGTACGTAAACTTAAAACTCCATATAAACCTACTGAATTCGTCCGAGTCCTTTGAACATCGTACCACAAGTTAGAACATCTTACGACTCTATATGCCATATTAGCACCTTGAAAAGCATGTTAGTATAATGTAGGAAGCTTTACAGCTCTTAACAACACATTACAACACAGTAAGAAATCTTAAAACTCCGTAATAAACCTAATAAATTCGTCCGAGTCCTTTGAACATCGTACGACAAGTTAGGAGATCTTAAGACTCTGTATGTCAAATTAGCACCTTGAAAAGCATGTTAGTATAATGTACGACACCTCACAACTCCTAACAACATCTTACAATAACGTACGTAAATTTAAAACTCCATATAAACCTACTGAATTCGTCCGAGTCCTTTGAACATCGTACCACAAGTTAGAACATCTTACGACTCTATATGCCATATTAGCACCTTGAAAAGCATGTTAGTATAATGTAGGAAGCTTTACAGCTCTTAACAACACATTACAACACAGTAAGAAATCTTAAAACTCCGTAATAAACCTAATAAATTCGTCCGAGTCCTTTGAACATCGTACGACAAGTTAGGAGATCTTAAGACTCTGTATGTCAAATTAGCACCTTGAAAAGCATGTTAGTGTAATGTACGACACCTCACAACTCCTAACAACATCTTACAATAACGTACGTAAACTTAAAACTCCATATAAACCTACTGAATTCGTTTGAGTCCTTTGAACATCGTACCACAAGTTAGAACATCTTACGACTCTATATGCCATATTAGCACCTTGAAGAGCATGTTAGTATAATGTAGGACGCTTTACAGCTCCTAACAACACCTTACAACGCGGTAAGAAATTTTAAAACTCCGTAATAAACCTATTAAATTTGTCCGAGTCCTTTGAACATCGTACGACAAGTTAGGAAATCTTAAGACTCTGTATGTCACATTAGCACCTTGAAAAGCGTGTTAGTGTAATGTACGACACCTCACAACTCCTAACAACATCTTACAATAACGTACGTAAACTTAAAACTCCATATAAACCTACTGAATTCGTCCGAGTCCTTTGAACATCGTACCACAAGTTAGAACATCTTACGACTCTATATGCCATATTAGCACCTTGAAAAGCATGTTAGTATAATGTAGGACGCTTTACAACTCCTAACAACACCTTACAACACCGTAAGAAATCTTAAAACTCCGTAATAAACCTAATAAATTCGTCCGAGTCCTTTGAACATCGTACGACAAGTTAGGACATCTTAAGACTCTGTATGCCACATTAGCTCCTTGAAAAGCATGTTAGTGTAATGTTCCGCACCTCACAACTCCTAACAACATCTTACAGTACCGTACGTAAACTTAAAACTCCATATAAACCTAATAAATTTGTCTGAGGCCTTTAAACATCGTACCACAAGTTAGAACATCTTACGACTCTATATACCATATTAGCACCTTGAAAAGCATGCTAGTATAATGTAGGACGCTTTACAGCTCCTAACAACACCTTACAACACCGTACGAAACCTTAAAACTCCGTAATAAACCTAATGAATTCGTCCAAGTCCTTTGAACAACGTACGACAAGTTAGGACATCTTAAGACTCTGTATGCCACATTAGCTCCTTGAAAAGCATGTTAGTGTAATGTTCCGCACCTCACAACTCCTAACAACATCTTACAGTACCGTACGTAAACTTAAAACTCCATATAAACCTAATAAATTTGTCTGAGGCCTTTAAACATCGTACCACAAGTTAGAACATCTTACGACTCTATATGCCATATTAGCACCTTGAAAAACATGTTAGTATAATGTAGGACGCTTTACAACTCCTAACAACACCTTACAACACCGTAAGAAATCTTAAAACTCCGTAATAAACCTAATAAATTCGTCCGAGTCCTTTGAACATCGTACGACAAGTTAGGAGATCTTAAGACTCTGTATGTCACATTAGCACCTTGAAAAGCATGTTAGTGTAATTTACGACACCTCAATACTCCTAACAACATCTTACAATAACGTACGTAAACTTAAAACTCCATATAAACCTACTGAATTCGTTTGAGTCCTTTGAACATCGTACCACAAGTTAGAACATCTTACGACTCTATATGCCATATTAGCACCTTGAAGAGCATGTTAGTATAATGTAGGACGCTTTACAGCTCCTAACAACACCTTACAACGCGGTAAGAAATCTTAAAACTCCGTAATAAACCTATTAAATTCGTCCGAGTCCTTTGAACATCGTACGACAAGTTAGGAAATCTTAAGACTCTGTATGTCACATTAGCACCTTGAAAAGCGTGTTAGTGTAATGTACGACACCTCACAACTCCTAACAACATCTTACAATAACGTACGTAAACTTAAAACTCCATATAAACCTACTGAATTCGTCCGAGTCCTTTGAACATCGTACCACAAGTTAGAACATCTTACGACTCTATATGCCATATTAGCACCTTGAAAAGCATGTTAGTATAATGTAGGACGCTTTACAACTCCTAACAACACCTTACAACACCGTAAGAAATCTTAAAACTCCGTAATAAACCTAATAAATTCGTCCGAGTCCTTTGAACATCGTACGACAAGTTAGGACATCTTAAGACTCTGTATGCCACATTAGCTCCTTGAAAAGCATGTTAGTGTAATGTTCCGCACCTCACAACTCCTAACAACATCTTACAGTACCGTACGTAAACTTAAAACTCCATATAAACCTAATAAATTTGTCTGAGGCCTTTAAACATCGTACCACAAGTTAGAACATCTTACGACTCTATATACCATATTAGCACCTTGAAAAGCATGCTAGTATAATGTAGGACGCTTTACAGCTCCTAACAACACCTTACAACACCGTACGAAACCTTAAAACTCCGTAATAAACCTAATGAATTCGTCCAAGTCCTTTGAACAACGTACGACAAGTTAGGACATCTTAAGACTCTGTATGCCACATTAGCTCCTTGAAAAGCATGTTAGTGTAATGTTCCGCACCTCACAACTCCTAACAACATCTTACAGTACCGTACGTAAACTTAAAACTCCATATAAACCTAATAAATTTGTCTGAGGCCTTTAAACATCGTACCACAAGTTAGAACATCTTACGACTCTATATGCCATATTAGCACCTTGAAAAACATGTTAGTATAATGTAGGACGCTTTACAACTCCTAACAACACCTTACAACACCGTAAGAAATCTTAAAACTCCGTAATAAACCTAATAAATTCGTCCGAGTCCTTTGAACATCGTACGACAAGTTAGGACATCTTAAGACTCTGTATGCCACATTAGCTCCTTGAAAAGCATGTTAGTGTAATGTTCCGCACCTCACAACTCCTAACAACATCTTACAGTACCGTACGTAAACTTAAAACTCCATATAAACCTAATAAATTTATCTGAGGCCTTTAAACATCGTACCACAAGTTAGAACATCTTACGACTCTATATGCCATATTAGCACCTTGAAAAGCATGTTAGTATAATGTAGGACGCTTTACAACTCCTAACAACACCTTACAACACCGTAAGAAATCTTAAAACTCCGTAATAAACCTAATAAATTCGTCCGAGTCCTTTGAACATCGTACGACAAGTTAGGAAATCTTAAGACTCTGTATGTCACATTAGCACCTTGAAAAGCATGTTAGTGTAATGTACGACACCTCACAACTCCTAACAACATGTTACAATAACGTACGTAAACTTAAAACTCCATATAAACCTACTGAATTCGTCCGAGTCCTTTGAACATCGTACCACAAGTTAGAACATCTTACGACTCTATATGCCATATTAGCACTTTGAAGAGCATGTTAGTATAATGTAGGACGCTTTACAGCTCCTAACAACACATTACAACACAGTAAGAAATCTTAAAACTCCGTAATAAACCTAATAAATTCGTCCGAGTCCTTTGAACATCGTACGACAAGTTAGGAAATCTTAAGACTCTGTATGTCACATTAGCACCTTGAAAAGCATGTTAGTGTAATGTACGACACCTCACAACTCCTAACAACATGTTACAATACCGTACGTAAACTTAAAACTCCATATAAACCTACTGAATTCGTCCGAGTCCTTTGAACATCGTACCACAAGTTAGAACATCTTACGACTCTATTTGCCATATTAGCACCTTGAAAAGCATGTTAGTATAATGTAGGACGCTTTACAGCTCCTAACAACACATTACAACACAGTAAGAAATCTTAAAACTCCGTAATAAACCTAATAAATTCGTCCGAGTCCTTTGAACATCGTACGACAAGTTAGGAGATCTTAAGACTCTGTATGTCACATTAGCACCTTGAAAAGCATGTTAGTGTAATGTACGACACCTCACAACTCCTAACAACATCTTACAATAACGTACGTAAACTTAAAACTCCATATAAACCTACTGAATTCGTTTGAGTCCTTTGAACATCGTACCACAAGTTAGAACATCTTACGACTCTATATGCCATATTAGCACCTTGAAGAGCATGTTAGTATAATGTAGGACGCTTTACAGCTCCTAACAACACCTTACAACGCTGTAAGAAATCTTAAAACTCCGTAATAAACCTATTAATCTCGTCCGAGTCCTTTGAACATCGTACGACAAGTTAGGAAATCTTAAGACTCTGTATGTCACATTAGCACCTTGAAAAGCGTGTTAGTGTAATGTACGACACCTCACAACTCCTAACAACATCTTACAATAACGTACGTAAACTTAAAACTCCATATAAACCTACTGAATTCGTCCGAGTCCTTTGAACATCGTACCACAAGTTAGAACATCTTACGACACTATATGCCATATTAGCACCTTGAAAAGCATGTTAGTATAATGTAGGACGCTTTACAGCTCCTAACAACACCTTACAACACCGTAAGAAATCTTAAAACTCCGTAATAAACCTAATAAATTCGTCCGAGTCCTTTGAACATCGTACGACAAGTTAGGAAATCTTAAGACTCTGTATGTCACATTAGCACCTTGAAAAGCATGTTAGTGTAATGTACGACACCTAACAACTCCTAACAACATCTTACAATAACGTACGTAAACTTAAAACTCCATATAAACCTACTGAATTCGTTTGAGTCCTTTGAACATCGTACCACAAGTTAGAACATCTTACGACTCTATATGCCATATTATCACCTTGAAGAGCATGTTAGTATAATGTAGGACGCTTTACAGCTCCTAACAACACCTTACAACGCGGTAAGAAATCTTAAAACTCCGTAATAAACCTATTAAATTCGTCCGAGTCATTTGAACATCGTACGACAAGTTAGGAAATCTTAAGACTCTGTATGTCACATTAGCACCTTGAAAAGCATGTTAGTGTAATGTACGAAACCTCACAACTCCTAACAACATCTTACAATAACGTACGTAAACTTAAAACTCCATATAAACCTACTGAATTCGTTTGAGTCCTTTGAATAACGTACCACAAGTTAGAACATATTACGACTCTATATGCCATATTAGCACCTTGAAGAGCATGTTAGTATAATGTAGGACGCTTTACAGCTCCTAACAACACCTTACAACACGGTAAGAAATCTTAAAACTCCGTAATAAACCTATTAAATTCGTCCGAGTCCTTTTAACATCGTACGACAAGTTAGGAAATCTTAAGACTCTGTATGTCACATTAGCACCTTGAAAAGCGTGTTAGTGTAATGTACGACACCTTACAACTCCTAACAACATCTTACAATAACGTACGTAAACTTAAAACTCCATATAAACCTACTGAATACGTCTGAGTCCTTTGAACATCGTACCACAAGTTAGAACATCTTACGACTCTATATGCCATATTAGCACCTTGAAAAGCATGTTAGTATAATGTAGGACACTTTACAGCTCCTAACAACATCTTACAATACCGTACGTAAACTTAAAACTCCATATAAACCTACTGAATTCGTCCGAGTCCTTTGAACATCGAATGACAAGTTAGAACATCTTACGACTCTATATACCATATTAGCACCTTGAAAAGCATGCTAGTATAATGTAGGACGCTTTACAGCTCCTAACAACACCTTACAACACCGTACGAAACCTTAAAACTCCGTAATAAACCTAATGAATTCGTCCAAGTCCTTTGAACAACGTACGACAAGTTAGGACATCTTAAGACTCTGTATGACACATTAGCTCCTTGAAAAGCATGTTAGTGTAATGTTCCGCACCTCACAACTCCTAACAACATCTTACAGTACCGTACGTAAACTTAAAACTCCATATAAACCTAATAAATTTATCTGAGGCCTTTAAACAATGTACCACAAGTTAGAACATCTTACGACTCTATATGCCATATTAGCACCTTGAAAAGCATGTTAGTATAATGTAGGACGCTTTACAACTCCTAACAACAACTTACAACATCGTAAGAAATCTTAAAACTCCGTAATAAACCTAATAAATTCGTCCGAGTCCTTTGAACATCGTACGACAAGTTAGGAAATCTTAAGACTCTGTATGTCACATTAGCACCTTGAAAAGCATGTTAGTGTAATGTACGACACCTCACAACTCCTAACAACATGTTACAATACCGTACGTAAACTTAAAACTCCATATAAACCTACTGAATTCGTCCGAGTCCTTTGAACATCGTACCACAAGTTAGAACATCTTACGACTCTATATGCCATATTAGCACCTTGAAAAGCATGTTAGTATAATGTAGGAAGCTTTACAGCTCTTAACAACACATTACAACACAGTAAGAAATCTTAAAACTCCGTAATAAACCTAATAAGTTCGTCCGAGTCCTTTGAACATCGTACGACAAGTTAGGAGATCTTAAGACTCTGTATGTCAAATTAGCACCTTGAAAAGCATGTTAGTGTAATGTACGACACCTCACAACTCCTAACAACATCTTACAATAACGTACGTAAACTTAAAACTCCATATAAACCTACTGAATTCGTCCGAGTCCTTTGAACATCGTACCACAAGTTAGAACATCTTACGACTCTATATGCCATATTAGCACCTTGAAAAGCATGTTAGTGTAATGTAGGAAGCTTTATAGCTCTTAACAACACATTACAACACAGTAAGAAATCTTAAAACTCCGTAATAAACCTAATAAATTCGTCCGAGTCCTTTGAACATCGTACGACAAGTTAGGAGATCTTAAGACTCTGTATGTCACATTAGCACCTTGAAAAGCATGTTAGTGTAATGTACGACACCTCACAACTCCTAACAACATCTTACAATAACGTACGTAAACTTAAAACTCCATATAAACCTACTGAATTCGTTTGAGTCCTTTGAACATCGTACCACAAGTTAAAACAACTTACGACTCTATATGCCATATTAGCACCTTGAAGAGCATGTTAGTATAATGTAGGACGCTTTACAGCTCCTAACAACACCTTACAACGCGGTAAGAAATCTTAAAACTCCGTAATAAACCTATTAAATTCGTCCGAGTCCTTCGAACATCTTACGACAAGTTAGGAAATCTTAAGACTCTGTATGTCACATTAGCACCTTGAAAAGCATGTTAGTGTAATGTACGACACCTCACAACTCCTAACAACATGTTACAATACCGTACGTAAACTTAAAACTCCATATAAACCTACTGAATTCGTCCGAGTCCTTTGAACATCGTACCACAAGTTAGAACATCTTACGACTCTATATGCCATATTAGCACCTTGAAAAGCATGTTAGTATAATGTAGGACGCTTTACAGCTCCTAACAACACATTACAACACAGTAAGAAATCTTAAAACTCCGTAATAAACCTAATAAATTCGTCCGAGTCCTTTGAACATCGTACGACAAGTTAGGAGATCTTAAGACTCTGTATGTCACATTAGCACCTTGAAAAGCATGTTAGTGTAATGTACGACACCTCACAACTCCTAACAACATCTTACAATAACGTACGTAAACTTAAAACTCCATATAAACCTACTGAATTCGTTTGAGTCCTTTGAACATCGTACCACAAGTTAGAACATCTTACGACTCTATATGCCATATTAGCACCTTGAAGAGCATGTTAGTATAATGTAGGACGCTTTACAGCTCCTAACAACACCTTACAACGCTGTAAGAAATCTTAAAACTCCGTAATAAACCTATTAATCTCGTCCGAGTCCTTTGAACATCGTACGACAAGTTAGGAAATCTTAAGACTCTGTATGTCACATTAGCACCTTGAAAAGCGTGTTAGTGTAATGTACGACACCTCACAACTCCTAACAACATCTTACAATAACGTACGTAAACTTAAAACTCCATATAAACCTACTGAATTCGTCCGAGTCCTTTGAACATCGTACCACAAGTTAGAACATCTTACGACACTATATGCCATATTAGCACCTTGAAAAGCATGTTAGTATAATGTAGGACGCTTTACAGCTCCTAACAACACCTTACAACACCGTAAGAAATCTTAAAACTCCGTAATAAACCTAATAAATTCGTCCGAGTCCTTTGAACATCGTACGACAAGTTAGGAAATCTTAAGACTCTGTATGTCACATTAGCACCTTGAAAAGCATGTTAGTGTAATGTACGACACCTCACAACTCCTAACAACATCTTACAATAACGTACGTAAACTTAAAACTCCATATAAACCTACTGAATTCGTTTGAGTCCTTTGAATAACGTACCACAAGTTAGAACATATTACGACTCTATATACCATATTAGCTCCTTGAAAAGCATGCTAGTATAATGTAGGACGCTCCTAACAACACCTTACAACACCGTACGAAACCTTAAAACTCCGTAATAAACCTAATGAATTCGTCCAAGTCCTTTGAACAACGTACGACAACTTAGGACATCTTAAGACTCTGTATGCCACATTAGCTCCTTGAAAAGCATGTTAGTGTAATGTTCCGCACCTCACAACTCCTAACAACATCTTACAGTACCGTACGTAAACTTAAAACTCCATATAAACCTAATAAATTTATCTGAGGCCTTTAAACATCGTACCACAAGTTAGAACATCTTACGACTCTATATGCCATATTAGCACCTTGAAAAGCATGTTAGTATAATGTAGGACGCTTTACAACTCCTAACAACACCTTACAACACCGTAAGAAATCTTAAAACTCCGTAATAAACCTAATAAATTCGTCCGAGTCCTTTGAACATCGTACGACAAGTTAGGAAATCTTAAGACTCTGTATGTCACATTAGCACCTTGAAAAGCATGTTAGTGTAATGTACGACACCTCACAACTCCTAACAACATGTTACAATACCGTACGTAAACTTAAAACTCCATATAAACCTACTGAATTCGTCCGAGTCCTTTGAACATCGTACCACAAGTTAGAACATCTTACGACTCTATATGCCATATTAGCACCATGAAAAGCATGTTAGTATAATGTAGGAAGCTTTACAGCTCTTAACAACACATTACAACACAGTAAGAAATCTTAAAACTCCGTAATAAACCTAATAAATTCGTCCGAGTCCTTTGAACATCGTACGACAAGTTAGGAGATCTTAAGACTCTGTATGTCAAATTAGCACCTTGAAAAGCATGTTAGTGTAATGTACGACACCTCACAACTCCTAACAACATCTTACAATAACGTACGTAAACTTAAAACTCCATATAAACCTACTGAATTCGTCCGAGTCCTTTGAACATCGTACCACAAGTTAGAACATCTTACGACTCTATATGCCATATTAGCACCTTGAAAAGCATGTTAGTGTAATGTAGGAAGCTTTACAGCTAAAGACACCTTAAAACTGAATCTTGGGCGATTGGGCGATCTTGGGCGATTTTGGGCGATTTGCTTGAATCTTGATCTTGTATCTTGATTCTTGAATCTTGTTTCTTGGTTCTTGAATCTTGGGTTGTTATTTTTCTTGGTTCTTGATTCTTGGGCGTTTTTTTCTGATTAGGGCTTCTTATAAACCCTAATCGTGTTCGTCATTGCTGGTTCGATTCTTTTTTCCTGATTTTTGATTCCTCCTTTGTGTAACAATCCTGTGATTGTCTAACCACAATACGAGCATTGTTAGCAATTAGAGGATATCAAGATTAGGGTTTGTTTGGTCTGTTTCTTACTTGATTCTACGAGTTGTGATCTGATTGCTTAACGGGTCTGTTATTGATTGCGTCTATGGTTATAGATTAGCTAAATTAATACGAATCCCATTAACCTTTTAAGATCCAACTTTTATGAATTAAGTTTTAGGGTTTGTCGGGTCTGCATGCATGGCTGCATCAACGTTAGCTTCAAAAGTTACTAACATTGATGGTCGTGTTTCTTTTAGAAGTATATTGAAGAAGACTGATGATACTCATGGAATAAACAATTTGACTGTTGGGGATGATGGGAAAGACAAAATAACTATGGAGGAGAATGATAACCCTAACTTGACGAGGATTTTGAATGGTGAAGAGATCACTCGTGACAGTAAGAGTGAAGTGATGAAAGAAGATAAACTTGACAAAAAGGTTAACTTTAGGTTTGTTGAATCTAAGGCTCAAGATACGGTTGATGTCATGCTGTCAAGGGAATCGGTGAGAAAAGTGCAGGCTAAACTGGGCTTTACAATTTATGGTTATTTCTTGGGTGATCGTTTATCGTTTCATGCTGTGAAATACTTTGCTCAAACTAAATGGAACAGGTTTGGTCTAAAAAAGATAATGATGAATGCTGATGGATTCTTTTTCTTCCAGTTTGATAATTTTGAAGGTATGGAGAAGGTAATCAAAGGAGGACCATGGATGGTACTTAATGCCCCATTTTTCCTGCATGAATGGGCACCTGATACGAAACTGGTTAAGGTGGAACGAAAATCAGTACCTGTGTGGGTTAAACTTCATAGTGTACCACTAGCTGCTTACACTGATGATGGATTAAGTGCTTTGATGTCCAAGGTTGGAAGGCCGATTCAGTTGGATTCGTATACCACATCAATGTGCATCAATGGATGGGGAAGGAGTAGCTATGCAAGGGCTATTGTTGAGATCTCAGCGGAGGTGGAATTTAAACAAAATCTGAAAGTAGGTATCCCTTCTTTGGATGGTGAGGAAGTTACTATTAAACTAGTTGATGTGGAGTATGAGTGGAGCCCCCTAGATGCGCTCATTGCAAAATTTTTGGTCATGAAATGGCAGCATGTGGGCTAAGGTTGACTAAGAAAGTGGAGAGTAAGGGGAAGGGAGTCAAGAAAGACGAGGACGGGTTTGTGGAACCTGCCCACAAAAAAGTAGCTAAAAAAATGGGTTTTAATGTGCAGCAACATAGACAGAAATTTGCGTATAGACCTATTACTGGTAATGTACAGAAAGATGATCAAGGTAACAAAGGTGGTCAGGTGAAACCGAATGTGGAGAAACCAACTTCCTCAACTAATCCATTCTCTGTCTTAATGGATTATAATGAGGATAAATCTGTGTCATTGGAGAAAGATCATGTGTTTGAGCAACGGAATGAGGTTGATAAGCAGGGTGAGGTTAGTGATGATATATATGATGCTACATACAATGCTATGTTTGGTAATGAATATAACAATAAAGGGGCAAGCACTCCTTCTGTTCAGGTTATCAATGATTAAGCTTGCATGCTGGAATATTAGGGGGATGAACCGCCCCCTCAAACAGAAGGAGGTTCGATTTCTAATCAAGGATAGTCATATTAGTTTATGTGCTATTTTGGAATCTCACGTGGAGGTTAGTAAGGTGGAGAATATGTGTGCTAAAATTTCAAATGTTTGGAGTTGGTGCTCTAATGCTAGCTCGTGTATAGATGGTGCGAAAGGTACTAGAATTTTGTTGGGATGGGATACAAATGTGTTTGATGTCACGGTCCTCACACATAGTGATCAGGTTATTCATTGTCAAATTGGTCACAAGGTTTCCAAACAATTGTTTTATTGCTCGGTTGTTTATGCTCATAACTATTATGTGAAAAGAAGGGATCTATGGTGTTCATTGACATATCACAAAGGCCTTGTCAAAGATCAACCATGGGCTTTATTAGGTGACTTTAACTCTTCTCTTTATCTGGATGAGCAACTTGCAGGTCCTTCGAAAGTTTCTCTTGGTATGAATGAGTTTCGTGATTGTGTTAATGAGATTGAAGTTTTTGATATTAATGCATCGGGTCTTAAGTTTACTTGGAATCAAAAGCCTAAATCAGGCTCTGGTATGTTCAAGAAGCTTGATCGTGTGATGTGTAATTCTGGGCTGGTTGATATGTTCCCTTCTGCTACGGCTTTGTTCAAACCCTATGGGCTTTCTGATCACAGCCCATGCATCCTAGCTTTGATGGAAAAATCCAAACTCAAGCCGAAGCCTTTCAAATTTTCGAATTTTTTAACCCAGAAACCAGAGTTTGTGAATATTGTTACGAGAGGTTGGGCTTGTAATGTGAGTGGAGTTGCTCAATTCAGAGTTGTTAAGAAGATGAAAAATCTTAAAAAAGATTTCAGACGTCTTCTAACTAAGCAGGGTAATATCCATGAAAAGGTGGCCAAACTAAGGGACAAGCTGGAAGATATCCAAGTTTGTATTGACAATTCTCCTTGCGACGTAACATTGAGGGAGGTCGAGGTTAAGTGCATTAAGGATTTTGTTGAGGCAAGCATTGATGAAGAGAAGTTTGTGAAACAAAAAGCCAAAGTTCGATGGTTGGCGGAAGGGGATGCAAACACCAAATACTTTCATAATGTTCTTAAGTGTAAGAATAACAAGAAAATGATTCATTCGGTCATGGGTTTGGATGGGACTGTTCTTGAAGGGGAGGTGATGATATCGGAATTTGTTTCATTTTATGAACAATTCCTAGGGGGTGAGCATGAGCAGCCGAGTACGCCATCATATGACTTATTCACTACTAGACTTGACAGTGAGATAGCTTCGGGTATGATTGTGCCAGTCACTAGTGATGAAATTAAGAAGGTTATGTTTTCGATGAATGATGATAAGGCTCCGGGTCCTGATGGTTACACCTCGGCTTTTTTCAAAAAAGCATGGGATGTAGTTGGTGGGGAGGTTGTCTTAGCTATTCAAGACTTTTTTAATACGGGGAGGCTTCTACAGGAATGGAACCATACTCTTATTGCTTTGATCCCAAAGACGCAAGTTCCAAGCCGTGTGACTGATTATAGGCCTATAGCTTGCTGTAATGTTTTGTATAAGTGCATTTCGAAGATTATTGCTAATCGGTTGAAATCATCTTTAACAAGCATTATTAGCATTAACCAGTCGGCATTTATTCCTGGTAGGCGGATTGCAGATAATATATTACTCACACAGGAACTCATGCATAACTATCATTTGAATGTGGGCCCTCCAAAATGTGCTTTTAAGGTTGATATCCAAAAAGCATATGACACGGTAAACTGGAAGTTCATGGAGTTCTGTCTGAAGGGGTTTGGATTCCATAATACGATGGTCGAATGGATTATGGCATGTGTATCCTCTCCATCTTACTCTTTATGTATTAACGGGGATATTCATGGTTATTTTAAGGGCACTAGAGGTCTAAGACAGGGAGATCCTTTGTCTCCTTATCTATTCACAATGATTATGGAAGTCTTAACTTTATTTTTTGTGAATATGCCTTTGGAGAGATTCAGGTTCCATCATAAGTGTGAAGAGGTTCGTATTATTAACTTATGCTTTGCAGATGATCTATTTATTTTCTCGAGGGGTGATGCGAGTTCTGCTGCTTGTATTCTGGAGGTGCTGCAGAAGTTTGCAGATTTTTCTGGCTTGTTTCCCAATAACCATAAGAGTACCGTGTTCTTTTGCCATGTCCCTCCTCATGTCAAGAATGGTATTCTAAATGTCCTTCCTTTTGAGGAAGGTAAGCTGCCGATGAAGTATCTTGGGGTGCCTTTGATCTCATCTAGACTAACCAGTCAAAATTGCATTGAGTTATTGGACAGGATGGATGGTCGTATATCATCCTGGAACAACAAGTTTTTGTCTTATGCAGGGAGGCTTCAGCTCGTTCGGTCCGTTTTATCTTCTATGCACATTTTTTGGGCTGCAGCATTTATTTTGCCAACTTATATAGCTAAGGAGATAGAATCCAAATTAAAGAAATTTCTATGGGGAGGCAAGGAGGATAAAAAAGTTATAGCCAAAGTTGCTTGGAAAAAAGTTTGCCTTCCAAAGAAGGAGGGTGGTTTAGGTGTTCGAAGAGTTTTGGACATGAACATGGCTTTAATGGGTACCCATATATGGCGTTTATTATCTCATGCAGACTCGTTGTGGGTAAAATGGATATGGGAACATAGGATTGGTTCGAGAAACTTCTGGGATATTAAAATTCCACCTAAATGCTCATGGAGTTGGAGAAATATCTTGAGGTTGAGAGACACTTTCAGAGGTAAATTTTGGGTCCAAATTGGTGATGGTAGGAACACGAATATATGGTTTGATTATTGGTCTGATCGAAGCCCTCTTGCTGAGTTTATAAATGCCAGATCAATAAGGGATGTTAATATGATGCTGTCGGATTCGGTTGACAAAATTATGGTGGGTTCTTCCTTGGTTTGGCCGACTGAGCTTGTAAGTCGTTTCCCTGATTTGTTGTCTATCTCTATTCCGTTTACTACGAACGGTATGGACAAAGTGCAATGGAGGGAAGGGGATAACATTATTGATTTCACCACCTCTATAGCATGGGATGCTATTAGAGTCAAGGAAGATCATGTTGATTGGGTGGATTGTGTTTGGTACCCTCAATGTATTCCAAAGCATGCTTTTAATATGTGGCTGATCTGTCATGGGAAGTTGTTAACTCAAGATCGGCTGATTCGATGGAATCATAAAACGGGTCGAAATATGAATATGTTATGCTGCCCCTTATGTTTGCAGGATGTGGACTCTCACAAGCACTTATTTTTTGAATGCACATATGCGGCAAAGGTTTGGAGCTTGGTAAGTAGTAAGATTAACATGGCATATGTTCCTCCAGTCTGGGCGACCATCCTGAATCACTTAAAAAGTAATACTAGTGGCAAGGATATGGATTCTATAGTTAAGAGGTTGGTTACAGCGGCAGCGGCTTATAGTATTTGGCAGGAGAGAAACAGAAGAATTTTTAATGAATTTCCAAGGCCTCCGGAGGAGATTGGTAAATGGGTCATCCAAACTGTCCGATATAAGTTGATGAGTTTAAAGAGCAAAGCTAAGTACTGGACGCAACACACTATAGAGGCATGAAGGCGTATGGATCTTGATGAAGATTGGTGCTCCGTTCTGTTTGTTTCCTAGTAGTAGCTAGTTAGTTGGGGTGCGATATTTGTTTTGTAAAGGTTTTCCTTTCTTTTTTCATATTTGTAGTATGATTTACAGTCTTTGGGCATGTCCAAGGCTGAACTAGTGTGGCCATCTCCACACTACTTGTGTTTATTGTTTAAATTTATAGAATCACCAGGGTAATTCCCTTTACCCAAAAAGGAAGCTTTACAGCTCTTAACAACACATTACAACACAGTAAGAAATCTTAAAACTCCGTAATAAACCTATTAAATTCGTCCGAGTCCTTTGAACATCGTACGACAAGTTAGGAAATCTTAAGACTCTGTATGTCACATTAGCACCTTGAAAAGCGTGTTAGTGTAATGTACGACACCTCACAACTCCTAACAACATCTTACAATAACGTACGTAAACTTAAAACTCCATATAAACCTACTGAATTCGTCCGAGTCCTTTGAACATCGTACCACAAGTTAGAACATCTTACGACTCTATATGCCATATTAGCACCTTGAAAAGCATGTTAGTATAATGTAGGACGCTTTACAGCTCCTAACAACACCTTACAACACCGTAAGAAATCTTAAAACTCCGTAATAAACCTAATAAATTCGTCCGAGTCCTTTGAACATCGTACGACAAGTTAGGAAATCTTAAGACTCTGTATGTCACATTAGCACCTTGAAAAGCATGTTAGTGTAATGTACGACACCTCACAACTCCTAACAACATGTTACAATACCGTACGTAAACTTAAAACTCCATATAAACCTACTGAATTCGTCCGAGTCCTTTGAACATCGTACCACAAGTTAGAACATCTTACGACTCTATATGCCATATTAGCACCATGAAAAGCATGTTAGTATAATGTAGGAAGCTTTACAGCTCTTAACAACACATTACAACACAGTAAGAAATCTTAAAACTCCGTAATAAACCTAATAAATTCGTCCGAGTCCTTTGAACATCGTACGACAAGTTAGGAGATCTTAAGACTCTGTATGTCAAATTAGCACCTTGAAAAGCATGTTAGTGTAATGTACGACACCTCACAACTCCTAACAACATCTTACAATAACGTACGTAAACTTAAAACTCCATATAAACCTACTGAATTCGTCCGAGTCCTTTGAACATCGTACCACAAGTTAGAACATCTTACGACTCTATATGCCATATTAGCACCTTGAAAAGCATGTTAGTGTAATGTAGGAAGCTTTACAGCTCTTAACAACACATTACAACACAGTAAGAAATCTTAAAACTCCGTAATAAACCTATTAAATTCGTCCGAGTCCTTTGAACATCGTACGACAAGTTAGGAAATCTTAAGACTCTGTATGTCACATTAGCACCTTGAAAAGCGTGTTAGTGTAATGTACGACACCTCACAACTCCTAACAACATCTTACAATAACGTACGTAAACTTAAAACTCCATATAAACCTACTGAATTCGTCCGAGTCCTTTGAACATCGTACCACAAGTTAGAACATCTTACGACTCTATATGCCATATTAGCACCTTGAAAAGCATGTTAGTATAATGTAGGACGCTTTACAGCTCCTAACAACACCTTACAACACCGTAAGAAATCTTAAAACTCCGTAATAAACCTAATAAATTCGTCCGAGTCCTTTGAACATCGTACGACAAGTTAGGACATCTTAAGACTCAGTATGCCACATTAGCTCCTTGAAAAGCATGTTAGTGTAATGTTCCGCACCTCACAACTCTTAACAACATCTTACAGTACCGTACGTAAACTTAAAACTCCATATAAACCTAATAAATTTATCTGAGGCCTTTAAACATCGTACCACAAGTTAGAACATCTTACGACTCTATATGCCATATTAGCACCTTGAAAAGCATGTTAGTATAATGTAGGAAGCTTTACAGCTCTTAACAACACATTACAACACAGTAAGAAATCTTAAAACTCCGTAATAAACCTGATAAATTCGTCCGAGTCCTTTGAACATCGTACGACAAGTTAGGAGATCTTAAGACTCTGTATGTCAAATTAGCACCTTGAAAAGCATGTTAGTGTAATGTACGACACCTCACAACTCATAACAACATGTTACAATACCGTACGTAAACTTAAAACTCCATATAAACCTACTGAATTCGTCCGAGTCCTTTGAACATCGTACCACAAGTTAGAACATCTTACGACTCTATATGCCATATTAGCACCATGAAAAGCATGTTAGTATAATGTAGGAAGCTTTACAGCTCTTAACAACACATTACAACACAGTAAGAAATCTTAAAACTCCGTAATAAACCTAATAAATTCGTCCGAGTCCTTTGAACATCGTACGACAAGTTAGGAGATCTTAAGACTCTGTATGTCAAATTAGCACCTTGAAAAGCATGTTAGTGTAATGTACGACACCTCACAACTCCTAACAACATCTTACAGTAACGTACGTAAACTTAAAACTCCATATAAACCTACTGAATTCGTTTGAGTCCTTTGAACATCGTACCACAAGTTAGAACATCTTACGACTCTATATGCCATATTAGCACCTTGAAGAGCATGTTAGTATAATGTAGGACGCTTTACAGCTCCTAACAACACCTTACAACGCGGTAAGAAATCTTAAAACTCCGTAATAAACCTATTAAATTCGTCCGAGTCCTTTGAACATCGTACGACAAGTTAGGAAATCTTAAGACTCTGTATGTCACATTAGCACCTTGAAAAGCGTGTTAGTGTAATGTACGACACCTCACAACTCCTAACAACATCTTACAATAACGTACGTAAACTTAAAACTCCATATAAACCTACTGAATTCGTCCGAGTCCTTTGAACATCGTACCACAAGTTAGAACATCTTACGACTCTATATGCCATATTAGCACCTTGAAAAGCATGTTAGTATAATGTAGGACGCTTTACAGCTCCTAACAACACCTTACAACACCGTAAGAAATCTTAAAACTCCGTAATAAACCTAATAAATTCGTCCGAGTCCTTTGAACATCGTACGACAAGTTAGGACATCTTAAGACTCTGTATGCCACATTAGCTCCTTGAAAAGCATGTTAGTGTAATGTTCCGCACCTCACAACTCCTAACAACATCTTACAGTACCGTACGTAAACTTAAAACTCCATATAAACCTAATAAATTTGTCTGAGGCCTTTAAACATCGTACCACAAGTTAGAACATCTTACGACTCTATATACCATATTAGCACCTTGAAAAGCATGCTAGTATAATGTAGGACGCTTTACAGCTCCTAACAACACCTTACAACACCGTACGAAACCTTAAAACTCCGTAATAAACCTAATGAATTCGTACAAGTCCTTTGAACAACGTACGACAAGTTAGGACATCTTAAGACTCTGTATGCCACATTAGCTCCTTGAAAAGCATGTTAGTGTAATGTTCCGCACCTCACAACTCCTAACAACATCTTACAGTACCGTACGTAAACTTAAAACTCCATATAAACCTAATAAATTTGTCTGAGGCCTTTAAACATCGTACCACAAGTTAGAACATCTTACGACTCTATATGCCATATTAGCACCTTGAAAAACATGTTAGTATAATGTAGGACGCTTTACAACTCCTAACAACACCTTACAACACCGTAAGAAATCTTAAAACTCCGTAATAAACCTAATAAATTCGTCCGAGTCCTTTGAACATCGTACGACAAGTTAGGAGATCTTAAGACTCTGTATGTCACATTAGCACCTTGAAAAGCATGTTAGTGTAATGTACGACACCTCACAACTCCTAACAACATCTTACAATAACGTACGTAAACTTAAAACTCCATATAAACCTACTGAATTCGTTTGAGTCCTTTGAACATCGTACCACAAGTTAGAACATCTTACGACTCTATATGCCATATTAGCACCTTGAAGAGCATGTTAGTATAATGTAGGACGCTTTACAGCTCCTAACAACACCTTACAACGCGGTAAGAAATCTTAAAACTCCGTAATAAACCTATTAAATTCGTCCGAGTCCTTTGAACATCGTACGACAAGTTAGGAAATCTTAAGACTCTGTATGTCACATTAGCACCTTGAAAAGCGTGTTAGTGTAATGTACGACACCTCACAACTCCTAACAACATCTTACAATAACGTACGTAAACTTAAAACTCCATATAAACCTACTGAATTCGTCCGAGTCCTTTGAACATCGTACCACAAGTTAGAACATCTTACGACTCTATATGCCATATTAGCACCTTGAAAAGCATGTCAGTATAATGTAGGAAGTTTTACAGCTCTTAACAACACATTACAACACAGTAAGAAATCTTAAAACTCCGTAATAAACCTGATAAATTCGTCCGAGTCCTTTGAACATCGTACGACAAGTTAGGAGATCTTAAGACTCTGTATGTCAAATTAGCACCTTGAAAAGCATGTTAGTGTAATGTACGACACCTCACAACTCATAACAACATGTTACAATACCGTACGTAAACTTAAAACTCCATATAAACCTACTGAATTCGTCCGAGTCCTTTGAACATCGTACCACAAGTTAGAACATCTTACGACTCTATATGCCATATTAGCACCATGAAAAGCATGTTAGTATAATGTAGGAAGCTTTACAGCTCTTAACAACACATTACAACACAGTAAGAAATCTTAAAACTCCGTAATAAACCTAATAAATTCGTCCGAGTCCTTTGAACATCGTACGACAAGTTAGGAGATCTTAAGACTCTGTATGTCAAATTAGCACCTTGAAAAGCATGTTAGTGTAATGTACGACACCTCACAACTCCTAACAACATCTTACAGTAACGTACGTAAACTTAAAACTCCATATAAACCTACTGAATTCGTTTGAGTCCTTTGAACATCGTACCACAAGTTAGAACATCTTACGACTCTATATGCCATATTAGCACCTTGAAGAGCATGTTAGTATAATGTAGGACGCTTTACAGCTCCTAACAACACCTTACAACGCGGTAAGAAATCTTAAAACTCCGTAATAAACCTATTAAATTCGTCCGAGTCCTTTGAACATCGTACGACAAGTTAGGAAATCTTAAGACTCTGTATGTCACATTAGCACCTTGAAAAGCGTGTTAGTGTAATGTACGACACCTCACAACTCCTAACAACATCTTACAATAACGTACGTAAACTTAAAACTCCATATAAACCTACTGAATTCGTCCGAGTCCTTTGAACATCGTACCACAAGTTAGAACATCTTACGACTCTATATGCCATATTAGCACCTTGAAAAGCATGTTAGTATAATGTAGGACGCTTTACAGCTCCTAACAACACCTTACAACACCGTAAGAAATCTTAAAACTCCGTAATAAACCTAATAAATTCGTCCGAGTCCTTTGAACATCGTACGACAAGTTAGGACATCTTAAGACTCTGTATGCCACATTAGCTCCTTGAAAAGCATGTTAGTGTAATGTTCCGCACCTCACAACTCCTAACAACATCTTACAGTACCGTACGTAAACTTAAAACTCCATATAAACCTAATAAATTTGTCTGAGGCCTTTAAACATCGTACCACAAGTTAGAACATCTTACGACTCTATATACCATATTAGCACCTTGAAAAGCATGCTAGTATAATGTAGGACGCTTTACAGCTCCTAACAACACCTTACAACACCGTACGAAACCTTAAAACTCCGTAATAAACCTAATGAATTCGTACAAGTCCTTTGAACAACGTACGACAAGTTAGGACATCTTAAGACTCTGTATGCCACATTAGCTCCTTGAAAAGCATGTTAGTGTAATGTTCCGCACCTCACAACTCCTAACAACATCTTACAGTACCGTACGTAAACTTAAAACTCCATATAAACCTAATAAATTTGTCTGAGGCCTTTAAACATCGTACCACAAGTTAGAACATCTTACGACTCTATATGCCATATTAGCACCTTGAAAAACATGTTAGTATAATGTAGGACGCTTTACAACTCCTAACAACACCTTACAACACCGTAAGAAATCTTAAAACTCCGTAATAAACCTAATAAATTCGTCCGAGTCCTTTGAACATCGTACGACAAGTTAGGAGATCTTAAGACTCTGTATGTCACATTAGCACCTTGAAAAGCATGTTAGTGTAATGTACGACACCTCACAACTCCTAACAACATCTTACAATAACGTACGTAAACTTAAAACTCCATATAAACCTACTGAATTCGTTTGAGTCCTTTGAACATCGTACCACAAGTTAGAACATCTTACGACTCTATATGCCATATTAGCACCTTGAAGAGCATGTTAGTATAATGTAGGACGCTTTACAGCTCCTAACAACACCTTACAACGCGGTAAGAAATCTTAAAACTCCGTAATAAACCTATTAAATTCGTCCGAGTCCTTTGAACATCGTACGACAAGTTAGGAAATCTTAAGACTCTGTATGTCACATTAGCACCTTGAAAAGCGTGTTAGTGTAATGTACGACACCTCACAACTCCTAACAACATCTTACAATAACGTACGTAAACTTAAAACTCCATATAAACCTACTGAATTCGTCCGAGTCCTTTGAACATCGTACCACAAGTTAGAACATCTTACGACTCTATATGCCATATTAGCACCTTGAAAAGCATGTCAGTATAATGTAGGAAGTTTTACAGCTCTTAACAACACATTACAACACAGTAAGAAATCTTAAAACTCCGTAATAAACCTGATAAATTCGTCCGAGTCCTTTGAACATCGTACGACAAGTTAGGAGATCTTAAGACTCTGTATGTCAAATTAGCACCTTGAAAAGCATGTTAGTGTAATGTACGACACCTCACAACTCATAACAACATCTTACAATAACGTACATAAACTTAAAACTCCATATAAACCTACTGAATTCGTCCGAGTCCTTTGAACATCGTACCACAAGTTAGAACATCTTACGACTCTATATGCCATATTAGCACCTTGAAAAGCATGTTAGTATAATGTAGGAAGCTTTACAGCTCTTAACAACACATTACAACACAGTAAGAAATCTTAAAACTCCGTAATAAACCTAATAAATTCGTCCGAGTCCTTTGAACATCGTACGACAAGTTAGGAGATCTTAAGACTCTGTATGTCAAATTAGCACCTTGAAAAGCATGTTAGTGTAATGTACGACACCTCACAACTCCTAACAACATCTTACAATAACGTACGTAAACTTAAAACTCCATATAAACCTACTGAATTCGTTTGAGTCCTTTGAACATCGTACCACAAGTTAGAACATCTTACGACTCTATATGCCATATTAGCACCTTGAAGAGCATTTTAGTATAATGTAGGACGCTTTACAGCTCCTAACAACACCTTACAACGCGGTAAGAAATCTTAAAACTCCGTAATAAACCTATTAAATTCGTCCGAGTCCTTTGAACATCGTACGACAAGTTAGGAAATCTTAAGACTCTGTATGTCACATTAGCACCTTGAAAAGCGTGTTAGTGTAATGTACGACACCTCACAACTCCTAACAACATCTTACAATAACGTACGTAAACTTAAAACTCCATATAAACCTACTGAATTCGTCCGAGTCCTTTGAACATCGTACCACAAGTTAGAACATCTTACGACTCTATATGCCATATTAGCACCTTGAAAAGCATGTTAGTATAATGTAGGACGCTTTACAGCTCCTAACAACACCTTACAACACCGTAAGAAATCTTAAAACTCCGTAATAAATCTAATAAATTCGTCCGAGTCCTTTGAACATCGTACGACAAGTTAGGACATCTTAAGACTCTGTATGCCACATTAGCTCCTTGAAAAGCATGTTAGTGTAATGTTCCGCACCTCACAACTCCTAACAACATCTTACAGTACCGTACGTAAACTTAAAACTCCATATAAACCTAATAAATTTGTCTGAGGCCTTTAAACATCGTACCACAAGTTAGAACATCTTACGACTCTATATACCATATTAGCACCTTGAAAAGCATGCTAGTATAATGTAGGACGCTTTACAGCTCCTAACAACACCTTACAACACCGTACGAAACCTTAAAACTCCGTAATAAACCTAATGAATTCGTCCAAGTCCTTTGAACAACGTACGACAAGTTAGGACATCTTAAGACTCTGTATGCCACATTAGCTCCTTGAAAAGCATGTTAGTGTAATGTTCCGCACCTCACAACTCCTAACAACATCTTACAGTACCGTACGTAAACTTAAAACTCCATATAAACCTAATAAATTTGTCTGAGGCCTTTAAACATCGTACCACAAGTTAGAACATCTTACGACTCTATATGCCATATTAGCACCTTGAAAAACATGTTAGTATAATGTAGGACGCTTTACAACTCCTAACAACACCTTACAACACCGTAAGAAATCTTAAAACTCCGTAATAAACCTAATAAATTCGTCCGAGTCCTTTGAACATCGTACGACAAGTTAGGAGATCTTAAGACTCTGTATGTCACATTAGCACCTTGAAAAGCATGTTAGTGTAATGTACGACACCTCACAACTCCTAACAACATCTTACAATAACGTACGTAAACTTAAAACTCCATATAAACCTACTGAATTCGTTTGAGTCCTTTGAACATCGTACCACAAGTTAGAACATCTTACGACTCTATATGCCATATTAGCACCTTGAAGAGCATGTTAGTATAATGTAGGACGCTTTACAGCTCCTAACAACACCTTACAACGCGGTAAGAAATCTTAAAACTCCGTAATAAACCTATTAAATTCGTCCGAGTCCTTTGAACATCGTACGACAAGTTAGGAAATCTTAAGACTCTGTATGTCACATTAGCACCTTGAAAAGCGTGTTAGTGTAATGTACGACACCTCACAACTCCTAACAACATCTTACAATAACGTACGTAAACTTAAAACTCCATATAAACCTACTGAATTCGTCCGAGTCCTTTGAACATCGTACCACAAGTTAGAACATCTTACGACTCTATATGCCATATTAGCACCTTGAAAAGCATGTTAGTATAATGTAGGAAGCTTTACAGCTCTTAACAACACATTACAACACAGTAAGAAATCTTAAAACTCCGTAATAAACCTGATAAATTCGTCCGAGTCCTTTGAACATCGTACGACAAGTTAGGAGATCTTAAGACTCTGTATGTCAAATTAGCACCTTGAAAAGCATGTTAGTGTAATGTACGACACCTCACAACTCATAACAACATCTTACAATAACGTACGTAAACTTAAAACTCCATATAAACCTACTGAATTCGTCCGAGTCCTTTGAACATCGTACCACAAGTTAGAACATCTTACGACTCTATATGCCATATTAGCACCTTGAAAAGCATGTTAGTATAATGTAGGAAGCTTTACAGCTCTTAACAACACATTACAACACAGTAAGAAATCTTAAAACTCCGTAATAAACCTAATAAATTCGTCCGAGTCCTTTGAACATCGTACGACAAGTTAGGAGATCTTAAGACTCTGTATGTCAAATTAGCACCTTGAAAAGCATGTTAGTGTAATGTACGACACCTCACAACTCCTAACAACATCTTACAATAACGTACGTAAACTTAAAACTCCATATAAACCTACTGAATTCGTTTGAGTCCTTTGAACATCGTACCACAAGTTAGAACATCTTACGACTCTATATGCCATATTAGCACCTTGAAGAGCATGTTAGTATAATGTAGGACGCTTTACAGCTCCTAACAACACCTTACAACGCGGTAAGAAATCTTAAAACTCCGTAATAAACCTATTAAATTCGTCCGAGTCCTTTGAACATCGTACGACAAGTTAGGAAATCTTAAGACTCTGTATGTCACATTAGCACCTTGAAAAGCGTGTTAGTGTAATGTACGACACCTCACAACTCCTAACAACATCTTACAATAACGTACGTAAACTTAAAACTCCATATAAACCTACTGAATTCGTCCGAGTCCTTTGAACATCGTTCCACAAGTTAGAACATCTTACGACTCTATATGCCATATTAGCACCTTGAAAAGCATGTTAGTATAATGTAGGACGCTTTACAGCTCCTAACAACACCTTACAACACCGTAAGAAATCTTAAAACTCCGTAATAAACCTAATAAATTCGTCCGAGTCCTTTGAACATCGTACGACAAGTTAGGACATCTTAAGACTCTGTATGCCACATTAGCTCCTTGAAAAGCATGTTAGTGTAATGTTCCGCACCTCACAACTCCTAACAACATCTTACAGTACCGTACGTAAACTTAAAACTCCATATAAACCTAATAAATTTGTCTGAGGCCTTTAAACATCGTACCACAAGTTAGAACATCTTACGACTCTATATACCATATTAGCACCTTGAAAAGCATGCTAGTATAATGTAGGACGCTTTACAGCTCCTATCAACACCTTACAACACCGTACGAAACCTTAAAACTCCGTAATAAACCTAATGAATTCGTCCAAGTCCTTTGAACAACGTACGACAAGTTAGGACATCTTAAGACTCTGTATGCCACATTAGCTCCTTGAAAAGCATGTTAGTGTAATGTTCCGCACCTCACAACTCCTAACAACATCTTACAGTACCGTACGTAAACTTAAAACTCCATATAAACCTAATAAATTTGTATGAGGCCTTTAAACATCGTACCACAAGTTAGAACATCTTACGACTCTATATGCCATATTAGCACCTTGAAAAACATGTTAGTATAATGTAGGACGCTTTACAACTCCTAACAACACCTTACAACACCGTAAGAAATCTTAAAACTCCGTAATAAACCTAATAAATTCGTCCGAGTCCTTTGAACATCGTACGACAAGTTAGGAGATCTTAAGACTCTGTATGTCACATTAGCACCTTGAAAAGCATGTTAGTGTAATGTACGACACCTCACAACTCCTAACAACATCTTACAATAACGTACGTAAACTTAAAACTCCATATAAACCTACTGAATTCGTTTGAGTCCTTTGAACATCGTACCACAAGTTAGAACATCTTACGACTCTATATGCCATATTAGCACCTTGAAGAGCATGTTAGTATAATGTAGGACGCTTTACAGCTCCTAACAACACCTTACAACGCGGTAAGAAATCTTAAAACTCCGTAATAAACCTATTAAATTCGTCCGAGTCCTTTGAACATCGTACGACAAGTTAGGAAATCTTAAGACTCTGTATGTCACATTAGCACCTTGAAAAGCGTGTTAGTGTAATGTACGACACCTCACAACTCCTAACAACATCTTACAATAACGTACGTAAACTTAAAACTCCATATAAACCTACTGAATTCGTCCGAGTCCTTTGAACATCGTACCACAAGTTAGAACATCTTACGACTCTATATGCCATATTAGCACCTTGAAAAGCATGTTAGTATAATGTAGGACGCTTTACAGCTCCTAACAACACCTTACAACACCGTAAGAAATCTTAAAACTCCGTAATAAACCTAATAAATTCGTCCGAGTCCTTTGAACATCGTACGACAAGTTAGGACATCTTAAGACTCTGTATGCCACATTAGCTCCTTGAAAAGCATGTTAGTGTAATGTTCCGCACCTCACAACTCCTAACAACATCTTACAGTACCGTACGTAAACTTAAAACTCCATATAAACCTAATAAATTTGTCTGAGGCCTTTAAACATCGTACCACAAGTTAGAACATCTTACGACTCTATATACCATATTAGCACCTTGAAAAGCATGCTAGTATAATGTAGGACGCTTTACAGCTCCTAACAACACCTTACAACACCATACGAAACCTTAAAACTCCGTAATAAACCTAATGAATTCGTCCAAGTCCTTTGAACAACGTACAACAAGTTAGGACATCTTAAGAATCTGTATGCCACATTAGCTCCTTGAAAAGCATGTTAGTGTAATGTTCCGCACCTCACAACTCCTAACAACATCTTACAGTACCGTACGTAAACTTAAAACTCCATATAAACCTAATAAATTTATCTGAGGCCTTTAAACATCGTACCACAAGTTAGAACATCTTACGACTCTATATGCCATATTAGCACCTTGAAAAGCATGTTAGTATAATGTAGGACGCTTTACAACTCCTAACAACTCCTTACAACACCGTAAGAAATCTTAAAACTCCGTAATAAACCTAATAAATTCGTCCGAGTCCTTTGAACATCGTACGACAAGTTAGGAAATCTTAAGACTCTGTATGTCATCACATTAGCACCTTGAAAAGCATGTTAGTGTAATGTACGACACCTCACAACTCCTAACAACATGTTACAATACCGTACGTAAACTTAAAACTCCATATAAACCTACTGAATTCGTCCGAGTCCTTTGAACATCGTACCACAAGTTAGAACATCTTACGACTCTATATGCCATATTAGCACCTTGAAAAGCATGTTAGTATAATGTAGGAAGCTTTACAGCTCTTAACAACACATTACAACACAGTAAGAAATCTTAAAACTCCGTAATAAACCTAATAAGTTCGTCCGAGTCCTTTGAACATCGTACGACAAGTTAGGAGATCTTAAGACTCTGTATGTCAAATTAGCACCTTGAAAAGCATGTTAGTGTAATGTACGACACCTCACAACTCCTAACAACATCTTACAATAACGTACGTAAACTTAAAACTCCATATAAACCTACTGAATTCGTCCGAGTCCTTTGAACATCGTACCACAAGTTAGAACATCTTACGACTCTATATGCCATATTAGCCTTGAAAAGCATGTTAGTATAATGTAGGAAGCTTTACAGCTCTTAACAACACATTACAACACAGTAAGAAATCTTAAAACTCCGTAATAAACCTAATAAATTCGTCCGAGTCCTTTGAACATCGTACGACAAGTTAGGAGATCTTAAGACTCTGTATGTCAAATTAGCACCTTGAAAAGCATGTTAGTGTAATGTACGACACCTCACAACTCCTAACAACATCTTACAATAACGTACGTAAACTTAAAACTCCATATAAACCTACTGAATTCGTTTGAGTCCTTTGAACATCGTACCACAAGTTAGAACATCTTACGACTCTATATGCCATATTAGCACCTTGAAGAGCATGTTAGTATAATGTAGGACGCTTTACAGCTCCTAACAACACCTTACAACACCGTAAGAAATCTTAAAACTCCGTAATAAACCTAATAAATTCGTCCGAGTCCTTTGAACATCGTACGACAAGTTAGGAGATCTTAAGACTCTGTATGTCACATTAGCACCTTGAAAAGCATGTTAGTGTAATGTACGACACCTCACAACTCCTAACAACATCTTACAATAACGTACGTAAACTTAAAACTCCATATAAACCTACTGAATTCGTTTGAGTCCTTTGAACATCGTACCACAAGTTAGAACATCTTACGACTCTATATGCCATATTAGCACCTTGAATAGCATGTTAGTATAATGTAGGACGCTTTACAGCTCCTAACAACACCTTTCAACGCGGTAAGAAATCTTAAAACTCCGTCATAAACCTTGTAAATTCGTCCGAGTCCTTTGAACATTGTACGACAAGTTAGGAAATCTTAAGACTCTGTATGTCACATTAGCACCTTGAAAAGCGTGTTAGTGTAATGTACGACACCTCACAACTCCTAACAACATCTTACAATAACGTACGTAAACTTAAAACTCCATATAAACCTACTGAATTCGTCCGAGTCCTTTGAACATCGTACCACAAGTTAGAACATCTTACGACTCTATATGCCATATTAGCACCTTGAAAAGCATGTTAGTATAATGTAGGACGCTTTACAGCTCCTAACAACATCTTACAATACCGTACGTAAACTTAAAACTCTATATAAACCTACTGAATTCGTCCGAGTCCTTTGAACATCTTACGACTCTATATACCATATTAGCACCTTGAAAAGCATGCTAGTATAATGTAGGACGCTTTACAGCTCCTAACAACACCTTACAACACCGTACGAAACCTTAAAACTCCGTAATAAACCTAATGAATTCGTCCAAGTCCTTTGAACAACGTACGACAAGTTAGGACATCTTAAGACTCTGTATGCCACATTAGCTCCTTGAAAAGCATGTTAGTGTAATGTTCCGCACCTCACAACTCCTAACAACATCTTACAGTACCGTACGTAAACTTAAAACTCCATATAAACCTAATAAATTTGTCTGAGGCCTTTAAACATCGTACCACAAGTTAGAACATCTTACGACCTTTACCCAAAAAAAAACATCTTACGACTCTATATGCCATATTAGCACCTTGAAAAGCATGTTAGTATAATGTAGGACGCTTTACAACTCCTAACAACACCTTACAACACCGTAAGAAATCTTAAAACTCCGTAATAAACCTAATAAATTCGTCCGAGTCCTTTGAACATCGTACGACAAGTTAGGAAATCTTAAGACTCTTGATTCTTGAATCTTGATTCTTGGTTCTTGAATCTTGATTCTTGAATCTTGATTCTTGAATCTTGTTTCTTGATCTTGGTTTGTTCGTGGGTTGTTATTAAGTTGTTACGGCAGATTCTAGGGTTCTTTAACCCTAATTCGTTCATTGTTCTTAAGATCTTGTCGTATTGTTTGTTTTTTCCTGATTATTGATAGCTTCCTTTGTGTAACAATCCTGTGATTAACCTGGTTAATACGAGCATTGTTAGCAATTAGAGGAGATTAATAATCAGGGTTTCTCTGCGTTGTGTCTTGATTGTAAGTATTGTGTTCTGATTGCTTAGTGGGTCTGTAATCGATTGCGTCTATTTTTATAGATTAGCTAAATTGGTACGAATCCCATTAACCTATTAAGAACCAGTGCTTGAAATCAAGATTGGGGTTTTGGCCTGCATGCATGGCTATGTCGTCTCTGGCATCGAAAGTTAAGAATATTGATGGACGTGTTTCTTTCAAGAGTATTTTGGAGAAAAAGGCTGATATGGATGTGCAACAGCAGAAGGAGACGGATGTGATGGCTGAACCTGTTAAGGAGTCTGATACAGTGATTAGGGTTTCTGAGGTGGAAGGTACTAGTTCTGGGACGCTTAATATGAATGAGGGGCTGAATAAGAAAGTGAATTTCAGGGTGCTTGAATCGAAGGAAAGTGCTGTTGGTGTGGATGTAATGTTATCGCGTGATTCAGTGAGAAAAGTTCAGGCTAAGCTAGGGTTTACACTGTATGGTTATTTTCTGGGTGATAGACAATCATTCCATGCTGTGAAATATTTTGCTCAGAATAACTGGCATAAGTATGGGCTGAAGAAGATTATGATGAATGCAGAAGGTTTCTTTTTTTTTCAGTTTGCTGCGTACGAAGGGATGATGGGAGTTTTAGGAGGAGGTCCATGGTTAATTCTTAACACCCCAATGTTTTTGCATGAATGGTCTCCGGATGCTAAGCTTATCAAGCAGGATCGAAGATCAGTTCCTATGTGGGTAAAGCTTCATGGGGTTCCAATTGCTGCATATACAGATGATGGGTTAAGTGAGCTGATGACAAAGATTGGGACACCGAAAAAGTTGGACTCGTATACTAACTCAATGTGCATTAATGGATGGGGGAGGAGTAGTTATGCTAGAGCTCTAGTTGAGGTTCATGCTGATCTAAACTTTAAAAAGCAGCTGAAAGTGGGAATTCCATCGTTGGAGGGAGAGGATGTTATGATCAAAGTAATAGATGTCGAGTATGAGTGGCTTCCTCCTCGGTGTGAGCATTGTAAAGTGTTTGGCCATGATATGGAGAATTGTGAGGTTATAGTGGAAAAGAAAGGAAAGAATAAGGAGGAGGTGATTAAGGATGATGGGTTCGTGGAAGTTACACATAAAAAATCAGCGAAGAAACCAGGGTTTAATGTTCAACAACATAAACCAAAGTTTGTTTATAGACCGGTTGCTGAAAAGAACAAAAGTACTAATCAAGATAAAAAAGAGGGTAATGGGGGAGCGACTGAGTTGGATGGGATTGTAGCAAAGAATAAGTTCAATGTTTTGCAGAATCTGAATGAGGATCAAGGGGGTATGTCGTTGCAAACTAATTCAAATGAAGAACAGGAGGTTGTTACTAATGTAGACGACAAGGGAGGCTCGGTTGAGGCTCTATTTGGTGATGATAAAGTTACTACAGGGGCAAGCACTCCTGATTTTCAGGTTATCAATGATTAAGCTCGCTTGTTGGAATGTTAGAGGGATGAACCGACCCTTGAAGCAGAAAGAGGTTCGTTTTATGATTAAAGACAGTAAGGTTAGTATTTGTGCAATTTTAGAGTCTCATGTTGATGTTAGTAAGGTGGAGGGTATGTGTGCTACTATATCGTCTGATTGGAGTTGGTGTTCTAATGCGTCTTCGTGTAGAGGTGGTCCTAAGGGTACTAGAATTATTGTGGGGTGGGATACTAGCTTGGTTGATGTGATTGTTCTCATGCAAACCGAGCAAGTTATTCATTGTCAAGTTGTTATTAAAAGGTTGAATCTGATGTTCTTTTGTTCTGTGATATATGCTGATAATTACTATGTTCGTCGGAGAGCTTTATGGGATTCTTTGTCTCTGCATAAGGGGTTAGTTAAGGATCTCCCATGGGCGTTATTGGGAGATTTCAACTCGGGTCTTAATCCTGACGATCAGGTTGCTGGCCCGTCTAGTGTCTCCTTGGGTATGCAAGAATTTAGAGATTGTATTAATGTGATTGAGGTATTCGATATTAAGGCTTCGGGGGTTAAGTACACATGGAATCAAAAACCGAAGACTGGTAGAGGTATTCTTAAAAAACTGGATAGAGTTATGGGGAATGTAGGGTTTGTTGATATGTTCCCTAAGGCTGCTGCGTTGTTTAAACCTTATGGGTTATCGGATCACAGCCCTTGCATCTTATCTTTGGTGGAGAAGGCTAATCCAAAACCTAAGCCTTTCAAGTTTTCCAACTTTCTGACTCTTAAACCGGAATTTTTGAAGATTGTGAAGGTTGGGTGGGGTTATAGTATTGGTGGGGTTGCTCAATTCAGAATCTCTAAGAGGTTAAGAGGGCTTAAAAAAGAGTTTAGAGCACTGCTGGTTAAACAAGGGAATCTGCATTCTAAGGTTGCTAATCTTAGAAAAGATCTGGAAGACTTGCAACAGTTGATTGACGCTTCACCCTTCGATTTGAGTCTGAAAGAGAAGGAGTCGTTATGTATGAAGGAGTTTGTGGATGCAAGTTTGGATGAGGAAAGTTTTCTTAAGCAAAAAGCTAAAGTGAATTGGCTTGATCAAGGTGATGCGAACACGAAATATTTCCATAACATGCTTAAATGTAAGAATAATAAGAAGATGATTGATTCAGTTATGAGGTCGACTGGGGAGGTCTTGGAGGGGGATGCTATGGTCGATGAATTTGTTACCTTTTACGAGACATTTTTGGGTGGTGAACATGTGCAGCCAAGTCTTCCAGATTCTAATATCTTTTCAAGGCGATTGGATGCTAATATTTCTTTAGGTATGGTGGAGCCTGTTACTAGAGAGGAGATCAAGGAGGTCATGTTTTCTATGAATGATGATAAATCTCCGGGGCCAGATGGATACACATCGGCTTTTTTCAAAAAAGCCTGGGATGTGGTGGGAGATGAGGTTGTGTTAGCTATTCAAGATTTCTTTAACACGAATAGATTGCTTCAGGAGTGGAATCATACTATTATTGCTCTGGTCCCAAAAACTCAAGTTCCAAATAGAGTGATAGATTATCGGCCAATTGCCTGCTGCAATGTCTTGTATAAATGTATCTCGAAGATTATTGCTAATCGTGTGAAGGGGGCGTTATCTTTTATTATCAGTAGTAACCAGTCAGCGTTCATCCCGGGAAGACGTATTACTGATAATATATTGCTTACTCAGGAGCTTATGCACAATTATCATAGGAACTTGGGGCCTCCTAAGTGTGCTTTCAAAGTTGATATCCAAAAGGCTTATGATACGGTTAACTGGAGGTTTATGGAGTTTTGTCTGAAGGGTTTTGGTTTTCATGCTAGCATGATCACTTGGATTATGGCATGTGTATCCTCTCCATCGTTTTCGTTATGTATAAATGGGGATATTCATGGCTATTTTAAAGGGACAAGGGGGTTAAGACAGGGCGACCCGTTATCTCCTTATCTTTTTACCATGGTTATGGAGGTTCTTACGCTTATGTTCAAGAATATGCCTATGGAAAATTTTAAGTTTCATAAGAAGTGTGAAGAGCTTCAGATCATTAATTTATGTTTTGCTGATGATCTGTTTATTTTTTCCAGAGGAGATGCTAGATCTGCTGCTTGTATTATGGAGGTTTTGAGGAAGTTTGCGGATTTGTCTGGCTTACATCCGAATATGCAAAAAAGCACTGTGTTTTTTTGTCATGTTCCCCCTCATGTTAGGAATGGCATCCTGAATATTCTTCCATTTGAAGAGGGGAAGCTTCCGGTTAAGTATCTGGGTGTTCCATTGATTTCGTCTAGACTCAATCACCTGCAATGCAGGGAGTTGACTGACAGGATGGATAAGCGTTTATTGTCTTGGGAAAATAAGTTTTTGTCTTTTGCAGGAAGGCTTCAACTTGTTCGATCTGTTTTATCATCTATGCACATTTTTTGGGCAGCGGCTTTTTTGATCCCTTCTTATACAGCTAAAGAAATTGAAGTGAAGCTTAGAAGATTTTTATGGGGTGCTAAGCAAGAGAAAAAAGTTAATGCCAAAGTTGCTTGGAAGAAAGTCTGTCTTCCAATGTTGGAGGGTGGTCTTGGGATTCGTAGTTTATCTGACATGAATATGGCTCTTATGGGATCTCATATTTGGAGGTTACTTACTAATGTTGATTCAATGTGGGTTCGATGGGTTTGGATACACAGGATTGGTACACGCAATTTCTGGGATATTGCTACTCCGGCTGCTTGTTCTTGGAGTTGGCGAAATATTATGAAAATGCGTCCATATTTCAAACGTAAATTCTGGGTCCAGCTGGGTGATGGGAAAGATACAAATATTTGGTTCGATTGTTGGGCTGACCAAAGTCCCCTATCAGATTTTATCTCTAAACGAGCGATTCGGGATGCAAGTATGAATCTTAAGGATTCGGTTGACAAAGTTTATGTTGATTCTGCTTGGACTTGGCCGAATGAGCTGGTGGATCAGTTTCCTTCTTTATCGAGCATCTCTATTCCGTTTAGAACAGATGGTGAAGATAAATTGTGTTGGAGGGAGGGTTCGAAGTTAATCCCGTATTCTACTTCTAATGCTTGGGAACATATCCGTCATAAGGTGGAGAATGTTCAATGGGCTGAGTGTGTTTGGTTCCCTCAATGCATCCCAAAACATGCTTTCAACATGTGGCTTATTTGTCAAGGTAAGCTGTTAACTCAAGATAGGTTGCTCAGATGGAACCGTATGGGAGGTACTAATATGAATATGATGTGCTGCTTATTATGCTTTCAATCTGTGGATTCGCATACTCATTTATTCTTTGAATGTTCCTTTGCGTCTCGGGTTTGGGCCATGACTCGTGCCAAGGCAAAGTTAAAGCTGATTCCCCCTATATGGACAAACATCTTGGAAGATCTTCAAAGTAACTGCAAGGGTAATGATATTGTGATGGTTATTAGTAAATTGGTTACAGCTGCTGCTGCGTATGCTATCTGGCAGGAGAGGAATAGAAGGCTCTTTAATGAACATCCAAGGCCTCCGGAAGTGGTTAGTAAGTTGATAACTCAAACAGTGAGATACAAGTTAATGAGCATAAAGATAAAGTTATCGATGAGGGTGCAGCAACATTTAGATATGTGGTTGAAGATGGATGCGGAAGGTGAAGGGTGAATGGTTTGGTCTCATTGTCTAGTTGAGTCTAGTATGTAGTAGCGTTGTTGGGTTGTGTGTTTTATAGTTTTGGCTTTGGTTTTTAGGCTTGGGATATGTCCAAGTCTGAACTAGTGTGGAGTTCACCACGCTACTTGTGTTTATTTGTTAATAGAATCACCAGGGTAAAATCCCTTTACCCAAAAAAGACTCTGTATGTCACATTAGCACCTTGAAAAGCATGTTAGTGTAATGTACGACACCTCACAACTCCTAACAACATCTTACAATAACGTACGTAAACTTAAAACTCCATATAAACCTACTGAATACGTCTGAGTCCTTTGAACATCGTACCACAAGTTAGAACATCTTACGACTCTATATGCCATATTAGCACCTTGAAAAGCATGTTAGTATAATGTAGGACGCTTTACAGCTCCTAACAACATCTTACAACACCGTAAGAAATCTTAAAACTCCGTAATAAACCTAATAAATTCGTCCGAGTCCTTTGAACATCGTACGACAAGTTAGGAGATATTAAGACTCTGTATGTCAAACTAGCAGAAGACCCGCGCGATGCTGCTATGACGGCAAATTTCAAGGTGTAACTCTTTATATGTAGTTTAACAATCATCTTGTGAGTTGAAGCAACATTTGCTTTTATATCATAGATTCTACGATACATTCAAGGCACCCTAGATTATGGTCTAAGGATCACCTCACTAACAGATTATTTAGATGCTACTAAGTTGGTTACGCAACTTTCTTCTCGAATCGCATGTCGCACTTTAAAGGCTACAATTATTGAGGACAGTGTCTTTTATATACCGTCCTTCATCAATAAACAAAGCATATAGATGGATAATCACTTTGTTTATGAAACAGTTCACATTGATCACGTTCAAGTTCTTCACCTACCTTTTTCATCACACCACTCAAAACTTTTTACAAAAGGTGTAGTGTGTCATGTGTTTTGAACCATTCGGTATAGTTTGAGTGATCGCTCAACTACCGCAAGAACTAAAGAAAAATATTCAAATATATTATTTTTATATAACCTTTTGTATTTTTGGTTATTATTTGATCTATTTTGTAGCTTTAGTTATATGCTTATATCTCTTAGTAGACGGGCCCCTACTTATCTCTAGTTTTTCTTAAACTGGTTGTTTGATTCTAAATCTATAATTTGATAGTCACTCCAAAATAATGAAATATACATCCAAACACCATAAGTCATATCAAAACTCAAAGAACATCCTTACCATAATAAGATCCACATTTTGGACTTTCTACACCGTATGTCATACCAAAAGGAAGCACTATCGTTAGGATATTAGATAACCAAAAGCAAACTCACCACTTGTACACATGAATTCAATTTATAATTTGATCTACAACAACAATACGTGTATTCATACGTTGAGCAATTTACAATGCCGATACATAACAGGTTACTCATGACTTCTTTGAAGATCCATGTGTTGTCTATTTCCATGTTATGCTTCATTCACAAAATGCTCCTACAAGAAGAAAATGATCATAACCCTATAAAAAAGAGAAAAATGTGATATGTTTACTTAAAATTGAAGACAAACACGTACACAATCCGTTGGTTAGCCACTTAACTACATAAATCTGTAATGTATAAACTAAACCTACAACTAAAACTTATGTAGTCAAGTTTCATAATTTCGCCATAAGCTTGAAGACAATAAGTCGCTATTGTTGTTTGATATTATCTTCAATTTCAACATCCTTCAACAACCAACATAATCAAATACATTATTATTTCAAGTATCAACAAGTTTGGTACCTTGCCTTGGTGCCATTGTAGCATACTCTATTCGTGTGAACCAGTTCAATATAAAACACTTTAGCTTTTTGATTTTCAACATATGTCCGGTTCACATTATTAAGCATCCAACTATATTCAAGATTCTGATCAGGATTTTTTTTCTTTCATAAACAAGTTCTTGTTCCTTGTGTTTCCATCTAACATAGGTGTATAATATTAGAGGAACTATAGAATAGTAACATGTCTTCTAAATGAAACTTCATATACTATCTATAACGGTTTTTATATGTATTATAAACAACCAATTAATTACATCTACATGTACCTTGGGACAACCATTGAAGACAATTAAGGCACATTGATGTAGGTTGCAACAACTTTCTCTAAGAAGTTTTATCGTCATAAACTAACCTGATAGATTGAGGCAGAGTCTTGTTTGGATGAAAATTGCTACCTCATCATCCTCCCATTCCTCGTTTACCAATGTGTTTAAATGAAAACCGTTCTTTTGAAAAATTCTACAAATATCAAACACATTATGCCAACCAAAAATCCAGAATAAGTTTAGATGATTCAACAACATAACATAAGAAAACAAACGTATACTGGATCACACTCAGTCATCCTTTAGTTATTTTTTTTATATTGAACAATTTACCTAAATCAACCCATTTAAGTTAAATGAGCCAAATTTAAAAATTAACACTCTGCTTATAACCACCAAAATAGTAGACAAACAAGTATTTATGCTTATATTTGAATGATACTACCCTCTTCCCCATCTTCTCGAATGTTCATAAAATAAAATACTTATACGAAACAAATAGAAGGATGGTACCTTTTAAATTATGCACATTTGACCCTCTAGAGATAAACAGAACCAGAATCGACCCAATTAGTACCACTTTAGCTACAAACCCTATAGAGATAAATAGAACCCGAATTGACCTGATTAGTACTTATGTAGCTGCAAATCCTTAGAGATAAATAGAAACCGAATCGACCCGATTAGTACCCTAGAGATAAACATAGTTTTTTTTTATATCAAAAGGAAAACTGATTTTTGTCAAACAAATTTGATAACACAGAAAGTATATTCGTGAAAACACAATACTAATTCTACTATTTAGCTTCCATAAGGACAATCAGCCTACATGAATATGTGTGAAAGTAGGGAACTTAAGTAGTCAGAAGCATTCCCGAATATTGTTGGCTATCAACCATTCAAAAGAAAACACAAGCATTCCCGGATATTGTTGGCTATCAAACTAAACGGTACAAAAACTGCACATTACAGCAAAATTCACACACACACTTTCAGATTCATACCTTCAAAGCATTAACAGCAAAATTCATTACATAAGCAAGTTCACACACACACATCTAACCCATTTTGACCCGTTGTATGTTAATATTTTTCCTCTAGCCTGTTTGGAACAGCAGCAACAACAACATATAAACAATTGCTGCTGTTGTTATATTTATTACAATGTGTGTGTTTTGGTGGTCTTTATCAATTGTTTAACATACAACATAACACATTCATTTTTTTAAAATCAGCAACACCATAACACATTCATTTTTTCCAAAACAGCAACAACATCATAAACACATTCAGACAAGTGTTTAACCCCCCCCCCCCTCCAACACACACACACATTCATACACAAACAGCACATTCACACACACACTTTCAGATTCATGCTAACATACAACACACACCTTCAAAGCAAAAACAGCAAAAAATTCATACAACATCAACAGATTCATGCTAACATACAGTTTAAAACCTGGTTCATGCTAACATACAGTTTAAAACCTAGTTCACAACATTCAGTCGTTATCAGCAGCAGCAACAACACATTCACACACACACTTTTAGATTCATACCTTCAAAGCAAAAACAACAAAAACAACAAAATTCATTACATAAGCAAGTTCACACACATATCTAACCTATTTTGACCCGTTATATGTTAGCATTTTTCCTCTAGCTTGTTTGGAACAGCAGCAACAACAAAATATAAACAGCTGCTGCTGTTGTTATATTTTTATTACAATGTGTGTGTTTTGGTGGTCTTTATCAAAAGTTTAACATACAACATAACACATTCATTTTTGAAAAACTGCAACAACATAACACATTCATTTTTTCCAAAACAGCAACAACATCATACAACACATTCAGACAAGTGTTTAACCCCCATCCCCCCAACACACACACATTCATACACAAACAACACATTCACACACACACACTTTCAAATTCATGCTAACATACAACATATAACATTCACAACATTCAGTTTTTAGTTTTTTGAACCATTTTCCAGTTTTCATCATCTGTTTCATGTGCAGCAGCAACATATAAACAGCAGCAGCAACAACATATAAACAGCTGCTGTTGTTATATTTATTACAATGTGTGTGTTTTGGTGGTCTTTATCAGCAGCAGCAACAACACATTCACACACACACTTTAAGATTCATAACTTCACAACCAAAACCAACAAAAAATTCATACAACAACAACAGCAACAACATTCAGTTTTCATTTTTTTGAACCATTTTCACAGCACAAAAAAACACAACACAATACACAACACACAACACAACACATTCAGTTTCAAAATCATACCTCGGATGGAAGATTGATACACAAAAACAACCTGCAACATGAGTAGCAAAACAGAATCCATAAACCCAAAACCGTATGAAATTGAAATTGAAATTGATAAAGAAAAGCAATGGGAGATTTGAAATTACCTGAGATTTGAATGTGAGATTTGAATAGCAAAAGCAAATTGGATACCGATATATAACAAAAGCAATGGGAGATTTGAAATTTCAATATACCGCCTATATTGCCATAAGAATGAATCGGTTTCATATAGCAGGATAAAAAGCATGTTGAATCGTTTCCTCTTTGAACCGTTTCACCGAGATTGGTTGCAGGCAGTTGCAGTATATGTGTGTTGAAGATGTGTGTTGCAGGGTTGAAGATGTGTGTTGTACGTTTTCTTTGTTCAAAATAAAGATTTGACAATCATGGTCCCTTATCTTTAATGGTGTGTACAAGATTGATCCTTAATTTTCAACATTAAGGAAAATGTTAAATTACTCTTTTGCCCATGTAATTTGTTTAATAAGATAGTATAGATTAGCACCTTGAAAAGTGTGTTAGTGTAATGTACGACACCTTACAACTCCTAACAACATCTTACAATAACGTACGTAAACTTAAAACTCCATATAAACCTACTGAATACGTCTGAGTCCTTTGAACATCGTACCACAAGTTAGAACATCTTACGACTCTATATGCCATATTAGCACCTTGAAAAGCATGTTAGTATAATGTAGGACGCTTTACAGCTCCTAACAACATCTTACAATACCGTACGTAAACTTAAAACTCCATATAAACCTACTGAATTCGTCCGAGTCCTTTGAACATCGTACCACAAGTTAGAACATCTTACGAATCTATATGCCATATTAGCACCTTGAAAAGCATGTTAGTATAATGTAGGACGCTTTACAGCTCCTAACAACATCTTACAATACCGTACGTAAACTTAAAACTCCATATAAACCTACTGAATTCGTCCGAGTCCTTTGAACATCTTACGACTCTATATGCCATATTAGCACCTTGAAGAGCATGTTAGTATAATGTAGGACGCTTTACAGCTCCTAACAACACCTTACAACACCGTAAGAAATCTTAAAACTCCGTAATAAACCTAATAAATTCGTCCGAGTCCTTTGAACATCGTACGACAAGTTAGGAAATCTTAAGACTCTGTATGTCACATTAGCACCTTGAAAAGCATGTTAGTGTAATGTACGACACCTCACAACTCCTAACAACATGTTACAATACCGTACGTAAACTTAAAACTCCATATAAACCTACTGAATTCGTCCGAGTCCTTTGAACATCGTACCACAAGTTAAAACTTCTTACGACTCTATATGCCATATTAGCACCTTGAAAAGTATGTTAGTATAATGTAGGACGCTTTACAGCTCCTAACAACACCTTACAACACCGTAAGAAATCTTAAAACTCCGTAATAAACCTAATAAATTCGTCCGAGTCCTTTGAACATCGTACGACAAGTTAGGAAATCTTAAGACTCTGTATGTCACATTAGCACCTTGAAAAGCATGTTAGTGTAATGTACGACACCTCACAACTCCTAACAACATGTTACAATACCGTACGTAAACTTAAAACTCCATATAAACCTACTGAATTCGTCCGAGTCCTTTGAACATCGTACCACAAGTTAGAACATCTTACGACTCTATATGCCATATTAGCACTTTGAAGAGCATGTTAGTATAATGTAGGACGCTTTACAGCTCCTAACAACACATTACAACACAGTAAGAAATCTTAAAACTCCGTAATAAACCTAATAAATTCGTCCGAGTCCTTTGAACATCGTACGACAAGTTAGGAAATCTTAAGACTCTGTATGTCACATTAGCACCTTGAAAAGCATGTTAGTGTAATGTACGACACCTCACAACTCCTAACAACATGTTACAATACCGTACGTAAACTTAAAACTCCATATAAACCTACTGAATTCGTCCGAGTCCTTTGAACATCGTACCACAAGTTAGAACATCTTACGACTCTATATGCCATATTAGCACCTTGAAAAGCATGTTAGTATAATGTAGGACGCTTTACAGCTCCTAACAACACATTACAACACAGTAAGAAAAATCTTAAAACTCCGTAATAAACCTAATAAATTCGTCCGAGTCCTTTGAACATCGTACGACAAGTTAGGAGATCTTAAGACTCCGTATGTCACATTAGCACCTTGAAAAGCATGTTAGTGTAATGTACGACACCTCACAACTCCTAACAACATCTTACAATAACGTACGTAAACTTAAAACTCCATATAAACCTACTGAATTCGTTTGAGTCCTTTGAACATCGTACCACAAGTTAGAACATCTTACGACTCTATATGCCATATTAGCACCTTGAAGAGCATGTTAGTATAATGTAGGACGCTTTACAACTCCTAACAACACCTTACAACACCGTAAGAAATCTTAAAACTCCGTAATAAACCTAATAAATTCGTCCGAGTCCTTTGAACATCGTACGACAAGTTAGGAAATCTTAAGACTCTGTATGTCACATTAGCACCTTGAAAAGCATGTTAGTGTAATGTACGACACCTCACAACTCCTAACAACATGTTACAATACCGTACGTAAACTTAAAACTCCATATAAACCTACTGAATTCGTCCGAGTCCTTTGAACATCGTACCACAAGTTAGAACATCTTACGACTCTATATGCCATATTAGCACCTTGAAAAGCATGTTAGTATAATGTAGGAAGCTTTACAGCTCTTAACAACACATTACAACACAGTAAGAAATCTTAAAACTCCGTAATAAACCTAATAAATTCGTCCGAGTCCTTTGAACATCGTACGACAAGTTAGGAAATCTTAAGACTCTGTATGTCACATTAGCACCTTGAAAAGCATGTTAGTGTAATGTACGACACCTCACAACTCCTAACAACATGTTACAATACCGTACGTAAACTTAAAACTCCATATAAACCTACTGAATTCGTCCGAGTCCTTTGAACATCGTACCACAAGTTAGAACATCTTACGACTCTATATGCCATATTAGCACCTTGAAAAGCATGTTAGTATAATGTAGGACGCTTTACAGCTCCTAACAACACATTACAACACAGTAAGAAAAATCTTAAAACTCCGTAATAAACCTAATAAATTCGTCCGAGTCCTTTGAACATCGTACGACAAGTTAGGAGATCTTAAGACTCTATATGTCACATTAGCACCTTGAAAAGCATGTTAGTGTAATGTACGACACCTCACAACTCCTAACAACATCTTACAATAACGTACGTAAACTTAAAACTCCATATAAACCTACTGAATTCGTTTGAGTCCTTTGAATAACGTACCACAAGTTAGAACATATTACGACTCTATATGCCATATTAGCACCTTGAAGAGCATGTTAGTATAATGTAGGACGCTTTACAGCTCCTAACAACACATTACAACACAGTAAGAAATCTTAAAACTCCGTAATAAACCTAATAAATTCGTCCGAGTCCTTTGAACATCGTACGACAAGTTAGGAAATCTTAAGACTCTGTATGTCACATTAGCACCTTGAAAAGCATGTTAGTGTAATGTACGACACCTCACAACTCCTAACAACATGTTACAATACCGTACGTAAACTTAAAACTCCATATAAACCTACTGAATTCGTCCGAGTCCTTTGAACATCGTACCACAAGTTAGAACATCTTACGACTCTATATGCCATATTAGCACCTTGAAAAGCATGTTAGTATAATGTAGGACGCTTTACAGCTCCTAACAACACATTACAACACAGTAAGAAAAATCTTAAAACTCCGTAATAAACCTAATAAATTCGTCCGAGTCCTTTGAACATCGTACGACAAGTTAGGAGATCTTAAGACTCCGTATGTCACATTAGCACCTTGAAAAGCATGTTAGTGTAATGTACGACACCTCACAACTCCTAACAACATCTTACAATAACGTACGTAAACTTAAAACTCCATATAAACCTACTGAATTCGTTTGAGTCCTTTGAACATCGTACCACAAGTTAGAACATCTTACGACTCTATATGCCATATTAGCACCTTGAAGAGCATGTTAGTATAATGTAGGACGCTTTACAACTCCTAACAACACCTTACAACACCGTAAGAAATCTTAAAACTCCGTAATAAACCTAATAAATTCGTCCGAGTCCTTTGAACATCGTACGACAAGTTAGGAAATCTTAAGACTCTGTATGTCACATTAGCACCTTGAAAAGCATGTTAGTGTAATGTACGACACCTCACAACTCCTAACAACATGTTACAATACCGTACGTAAACTTAAAACTCCATATAAACCTACTGAATTCGTCCGAGTCCTTTGAACATCGTACCACAAGTTAGAACATCTTACGACTCTATATGCCATATTAGCACCTTGAAAAGCATGTTAGTATAATGTAGGACGCTTTACAGCTCCTAACAACACATTACAACACAGTAAGAAAAATCTTAAAACTCCGTAATAAACCTAATAAATTCGTCCGAGTCCTTTGAACATCGTACGACAAGTTAGGAGATCTTAAGACTCTATATGTCACATTAGCACCTTGAAAAGCATGTTAGTGTAATGTACGACACCTCACAACTCCTAACAACATCTTACAATAACGTACGTAAACTTAAAACTCCATATAAACCTACTGAATTCGTTTGAGTCCTTTGAATAACGTACCACAAGTTAGAACATATTACGACTCTATATGCCATATTAGCACCTTGAAGAGCATGTTAGTATAATGTAGGACGCTTTACAGCTCCTAACAACACCTTACAACACCGTAAGAAATCTTAAAACTCCGTAATAAACCTAATAAATTCGTCCGAGTCCTTTGAACATCGTACGACAAGTTAGGAAATCTTAAGACTCTGTATGTCACATTAGCACCTTGAAAAGCATGTTAGTGTAATGTACGACACCTCACAACTCCTAACAACATGTTACAATACCGTACGTAAACTTAAAACTCCATATAAACCTACTGAATTCGTCCGAGTCCTTTGAACATCGTACCACAAGTTAGAACATCTTACGACTCTATATGCCATATTAGCACCTTGAAAAGCATGTTAGTATAATGTCGGACGCTTTACAGCTCCTAACAACACCTTACAACACCGTAAGAAATCTTAAAACTCCGTAATAAACCTAATAAATTCGTCCGAGTCCTTTGAACATCGTACGACAAGTTAGGAAATCTTAAGACTCTGTATGTCACATTAGCACCTTGAAAAGCATGTTAGTGTAATGTACGACACCTCACAACTCCTAACAACATGTTACAATACCGTACGTAAACTTAAAACTCCATATAAACCTACTGAATTCGTCCGAGTCCTTTGAACATCGTACCACAAGTTAGAACATCTTACGACTCTATATGCCATATTAGCACTTTGAAGAGCATGTTAGTATAATGTAGGACGCTTTACAGCTCCTAACAACACATTACAACACAGTAAGAAATCTTAAAACTCCGTAATAAACCTAATAAATTCGTCCGAGTCCTTTGAACATCGTACGACAAGTTAGGAAATCTTAAGACTCTGTATGTCACATTAGCACCTTGAAAAGCATGTTAGTGTAATGTACGACACCTCACAACTCCTAACAACATGTTACAATACCGTACGTAAACTTAAAACTCCATATAAACCTACTGAATTCGTCCGAGTCCTTTGAAAATCGTACCACAAGTTAGAACATCTTACGACTCTATATGCCATATTAGCACCTTGAAAAGCATGTTAGTATAATGTAGGACGCTTTACAGCTCCTAACAACACATTACAACAAAGTAAGAAAAATCTTAAAACTCCGTAATAAACCTAATAAATTCGTCCGAGTCCTTTGAACATCGTACGACAAGTTAGGAGATCTTAAGACTCTGTATGTCAAATTAGCACCTTGAAAAGCATGTTAGTGTAATGTACGACACCTCACAACTCCTAACAACATGTTACAATAACGTACGTAAACTTAAAACTCCATATAAACCTACTGAATTCGTCCGAGTCCTTTGAACATCGTACCACAAGTTAGAACATCTTACGACTCTATATGCCATATTAGCACCTTGAAAAGCATGTTAGTATAATGTCGGACGCTTTACAGCTCCTAACAACACCTTACAACACCGTAAGAAATCTTAAAACTCCGTAATAAACCTAATAAATTCGTCCGAGTCCTTTGAACATCGTACGACAAGTTAGGAAATCTTAAGACTCTGTATGTCACATTAGCACCTTGAAAAGCATGTTAGTGTAATGTACGACACCTCACAACTCCTAACAACATGTTACAATACCGTACGTAAACTTAAAACTCCATATAAACCTACTGAATTCGTCCGAGTCCTTTGAACATCGTACCACAAGTTAGAACATCTTACGACTCTATATGCCATATTAGCACTTTGAAGAGCATGTTAGTATAATGTAGGACGCTTTACAGCTCCTAACAACACATTACAACACAGTAAGAAATCTTAAAACTCCGTAATAAACCTAATAAATTCGTCCGAGTCCTTTGAACATCGTACGACAAGTTAGGAAATCTTAAGACTCTGTATGTCACATTAGCACCTTGAAAAGCATGTTAGTGTAATGTACGACACCTCACAACTCCTAACAACATGTTACAATACCGTACGTAAACTTAAAACTCCATATAAACCTACTGAATTCGTCCGAGTCCTTTGAAAATCGTACCACAAGTTAGAACATCTTACGACTCTATATGCCATATTAGCACCTTGAAAAGCATGTTAGTATAATGTAGGACGCTTTACAGCTCCTAACAACACATTACAACACAGTAAGAAAAATCTTAAAACTCCGTAATAAACCTAATAAATTCGTCCGAGTCCTTTGAACATCGTACGACAAGTTAGGAGATCTTAAGACTCTGTATGTCACATTAGCACCTTGAAAAGCATGTTAGTGTAATGTACGACACCTCACAACTCCTAACAACATCTTACAATAACGTACGTAAACTTAAAACTCCATATAAACCTACTGAATTCGTTTGAGTCCTTTGAACATCGTACCACAAGTTAGAACATCTTACGACTCTATATGCCATATTAGCACCTTGAAGAGCATGTTAGTATAATGTAGGACGCTTTAAAGCTCCTAACAACACCTTACAACGCTGTAAGAAATCTTAAAACTCCGTAATAAACCTATTAATCTCGTCCGAGTCCTTTGAACATCGTACGACAAGTTAGGAAATCTTAAGACTCTGTATGTCACATTAGCACCTTGAAAAGCGTGTTAGTGTAATGTACGACACCTCACAACTCCTAACAACATCTTACAATAACGTACGTAAACTTAAAACTCCATATAAACCTACTGAATTCGTCCGAGTCCTTTGAACATCGTACCACAAGTTAGAACATCTTACGACTCTATATGCCATATTAGCACCTTGAAAAGCATGTTAGTATAATGTAGGACGCTTTACAGCTCCTAACAACACCTTACAACACCGTAAGAAATCTTAAAACTCCGTAATAAACCTAATAAATTCGTCCGAGTCCTTTGAACATCGTACGACAAGTTAGGAAATCTTAAGACTCTGTATGTCACATAAGCACCTTGAAAAGCATGTTAGTATCATTGAAGAGTTAGAAGCTAAGATGAGAGGTTTTTTGTGGTGTCAGGGGCCGATGAAGAAAGGAAAGGCAAAGGTTTCTTGGGAGGCTATCTGTGTTCCTAGATCTGAAGGGGGTTTGGGTATACGACGGATTGGGGACATGAACAAAGCATTAATGACGTCACACATATGGAGTATCATCACTAACCGGGAGTCGTTATGGGTTGCTTGGGTGCATGCGTATCGTCTTAGGGGCAAGTCGTTTTGGGACTATTGCATTCCGAGTAGGTGTTGTTGGAGTTTTAAGAAGATGGCAAACCTAAGATCGGATATTCGTGATCATGTGTGGCATAAGGTTGGGAATGGACAGAATACGTTTGCATGGCTGGATAAGTGGTGCGAGGAGGGTCCTTTATGCAAATTTATTGCTCCCCGTGTTATACGTAGTGCTGGTTTTACTAGGGAGTCTAAACTGGTGGATATTATACATAATGGGAATTGGAGATGGCCGTTGGAGTGGGTTGACCGATTCCAGATTTTAAATGGTATTACTCCTATGATGTTGAACAATAGTTGTGATGAGGTATTATGGAAATCTGGTAATGGGAATGAGCTGAAGCCTTTTTCTACAACTGAAGTGTGGCATTCGGTAAGGCTCTCGAAACCTGAAGTTAGTTGGGTTAACGTGGTATGGTTCTCTCAGTGTATCCCTCGACATGCGTTTATGTTGTGGCTGATCATGAGGAGAAAGTTATTAACTCAAGATAAGATCATTCAATGGGGATCTAGTAGACGCAATATGGACATGATGTGTTGTCTTCTCTGTTATTCGAATTACGACTCTCATGATCATCTCTTCTTTGGTTGTACATACTCAGGTCAAGTCTGGAGTAAGATTAAGGCTAAAGCTGATATGGGTGATATACGTCCTTGTATTACCGATATTGTTGGTTTTTTGGAGACCATTGCAAAGTCTAAAACTTTACGGAATATTGTGAGGCGTCTTATCGTGGCAGCGTGTGCTTATTTTATATGGCAAGAAAGGAATAACCGTATGTTTGCAAATCATGCTAGACCCCCGGACACTCTTGTGAAACTGATAGTTGAGGCTGTTCGATATCGACTAATGGGGCTAAAGCTGGTTAGGAAGGTAGATGTTGCTCGGGTGCTGGGCGGATGGGGAATTGAGGCATGCAGGAATTTCGATGATGCAGGCTAATTTTTTAAAATTTATGTGTATGTTCTAGTATGTTGGCTAGGTGTTGGGGTGAGGGTTTTTTGTTTTCTTGTTTCTGTTTGTTTGATTCATGGGGTGTTATTTTGTTTACATTCATGGGGCATGTCCTGTGTTTGAACTAGTGTGGTGTTTTGCCTCACTACTTGTTCTCTGATGGTTTGTTAATATATAAATTCACCGGGGTAACCCTTTACCCAAAAAAAAAGCATGTTAGTGTAATGTACGACACCTAACAACTCCTAACAACATCTTACAATAACGTACGTAAACTTAAAACTCCATATAAACCTACTGAATTCGTTTGAGTCCTTTGAACATCGTACCACAAGTTAGAACATCTTACGACTCTATATGCCATATTAGCACCTTGAAGAGCATGTTAGTATAATGTAGGACGCTTTACAGCTCCTAACAACACCTTACAACGCGGTAAGAAATCCTAAAACTCCGTAATAAACCTATTAAATTCATCCGAGTCATTTGAACATCGTACGACAAGTTAGGAAATCTTAAGACTCTGTATGTCACATTAGCACCTTGAAAAGCATGTTAGTGTAATGTACGAAACCTCACAACTCCTAACAACATCTTATAATAACATACGTAAACTTAAAACTCCATATAAACCTACTGAATTCGTTTGAGTCCTTTGAACATCGTACCACAAGTTAGAACATCTTACGACTCTATATGCCATATTAGCACCTTGAAGAGCATGTTAGTATAATGTAGGACGCTTTAAAGCTCCTAACAACACCTTACAACGCTGTAAGAAATCTTAAAACTCCGTAATAAACCTATTAATCTCGTCCGAGTCCTTTGAACATCGTACGACAAGTTAGGAAATCTTAAGACTCTGTATGTCACATTAGCACCTTGAAAAGCGTGTTAGTGTAATGTACGACACCTCACAACTCCTAACAACATCTTACAATAACGTACGTAAACTTAAAACTCCATATAAACCTACTGAATTCGTCCGAGTCCTTTGAACATCGTACCACAAGTTAGAACATCTTACGACTCTATATGCCATATTAGCACCTTGAAAAGCATGTTAGTATAATGTAGGACGCTTTACAGCTCCTAACAACACCTTACAACACCGTAAGAAATCTTAAAACTCCGTAATAAACCTAATAAATTCGTCCGAGTCCTTTGAACATCGTACGACAAGTTAGGAAATCTTAAGACTCTGTATGTCACATAAGCACCTTGAAAAGCATGTTAGTGTAATGTACGACACCTAACAACTCCTAACAACATCTTACAATAACGTACGTAAACTTAAAACTCCATATAAACCTACTGAATTCGTTTGAGTCCTTTGAACATCGTACCACAAGTTAGAACATCTTACGACTCTATATGCCATATTAGCACCTTGAAGAGCATGTTAGTATAATGTAGGACGCTTTACAGCTCCTAACAACACCTTACAACGCGGTAAGAAATCCTAAAACTCCGTAATAAACCTATTAAATTCATCCGAGTCATTTGAACATCGTACGACAAGTTAGGAAATCTTAAGACTCTGTATGTCACATTAGCACCTTGAAAAGCATGTTAGTGTAATGTACGAAACCTCACAACTCCTAACAACATCTTATAATAACATACGTAAACTTAAAACTCCATATAAACCTACTGAATTCGTTTGAGTACTTTGAATAACGTACCACAAGTTAGAACATATTACGACTCTATATGCCATATTAGCACCTTGAAGAGCATGTTAGTATACGAATGGTCTGACCAAATTGGTGATGGGAAAGATACGAATGTTCGGGATGTAAACATGACGCTTATTGATACGGTGGATAAAGTCTTAGTGGATTCGGTTTGTAGCTGGCCAAATGAGTTATCTAGTCGTTTCCCTTCTTTGTCAAATTTATCCATTCCGTTTACCTCAAATGGTGTGGATGTAGTGAGATGGAGGGAGGGTCCGGAGTTAATGCATTTCAATACTTCTTTAGCCTGGAATGCGATTAGGTTTAAGGAAGATCAGGTGGAGTGGGTGGATTGTGTTTGGTTTCCTCATTGCATCCCAAAACATGCTTTTAACATGTGGCTTATTTGTCATCGTAAGCTGTTAACCCAAGATAGACTTCTCAGATGGAACCATTCGAAAGGTATTAACATGAATCTGATGTGTTGTTTCTTATGTTTGCGCAATGTGGACTCTCATGAGCATTTATTTTTTGAATGCCCTTATGCTACTCGGGTCTGGGATTTGGTGCGAGTGAAGGCTAAAATGGAGCATATACCTCCAATTTGGTCGATCGTTATGCATGACCTTAAACGCAAGTCTAACAGCAAAACCTTAGAGGCTATCATTAGTCGATTGGTTGTAGCGGGTGTGGCATATGCTATTTGGCAGGAAAGAAATTGTCGGCTCTTTAATGAAAATCCGAGACCTCCTGAAGTGGTTGGTAAATTGATTCTCCAAACTATCAGATGCAGGATAATGAACCTAAAGATCAAGACCACGATGTGGACACAACGCAGATTACATGCTTGGATGCAAATGGAGATTGATGTCTAATGGTGCTTGGATACATGTCTAGTGCTAGTTATAGCTAGTTTGTTGGTAGGTGTTATGTTTGATCTCGTGTTTGGTTGTTTTTTTGTATGATTCTAAAGTCTTTGGGTATGTCCGAGACTTAACTAGTATGGGTTATCCATACTACTTGTTTTTATTTGTTTATAGAATCACCAGGGTAAAACCCTTTTACCCAAAAGAGCATGTTAGTATAATGTAGGACGCTTTACAGCTCCTAACAACACCTTACAACACCGTAAGAAATCTTAAAACTCCGTAATAAACCTAATAAATTCGTCCGAGTCCTTTGAACATCGTACGACAAGTTAGGAAATCTTAAGACTCTGTATGTCACATTAGCACCTTGAAAAGCATGTTAGTGTAATGTACGACACCTCACAACTCCTAACAACATGTTACAATACCGTACGTAAACTTAAAACTCCATATAAACCTACTGAATTCGTCCGAGTCCTTTGAACATCGTACCACAAGTTAGAACATCTTACGACTCTATATGCCATATTAGCACCTTGAAAAGCATGTTAGTATAATGTAGGACGCTTTACAGCTCCTAACAACACATTACAACACAGTAAGAAAAATCTTAAAACTCCGTAATAAACCTAATAAATTCGTCCGAGTCCTTTGAACATCGTACGACAAGTTAGGAGATCTTAAGACTCTATATGTCACATTAGCACCTTGAAAAGCATGTTAGTGTAATGTACGACACCTCACAACTCCTAACAACATCTTACAATAACGTACGTAAACTTAAAACTCCATATAAACCTACTGAATTCGTTTGAGTCCTTTGAATAACGTACCACAAGTTAGAACATATTACGACTCTATATGCCATATTAGCACCTTGAAGAGCATGTTAGTATAATGTAGGACGCTTTACAGCTCCTAACAACACCTTACAACACCGTAAGAAATCTTAAAACTCCGTAATAAACCTAATAAATTCGTCCGAGTCCTTTGAACATCGTACGACAAGTTAGGAAATCTTAAGACTCTGTATGTCACATTAGCACCTTGAAAAGCATGTTAGTGTAATGTACGACACCTCACAACTCCTAACAACATGTTACAATACCGTACGTAAACTTAAAACTCCATATAAACCTACTGAATTCGTCCGAGTCCTTTGAACATCGTACCACAAGTTAGAACATCTTACGACTCTATATGCCATATTAGCACCTTGAAAAGCATGTTAGTATAATGTCGGACGCTTTACAGCTCCTAACAACACCTTACAACACCGTAAGAAATCTTAAAACTCCGTAATAAACCTAATAAATTCGTCCGAGTCCTTTGAACATCGTACGACAAGTTAGGAAATCTTAAGACTCTGTATGTCACATTAGCACCTTGAAAAGCATGTTAGTGTAATGTACGACACCTCACAACTCCTAACAACATGTTACAATACCGTACGTAAACTTAAAACTCCATATAAACCTACTGAATTCGTCCGAGTCCTTTGAACATCGTACCACAAGTTAGAACATCTTACGACTCTATATGCCATATTAGCACTTTGAAGAGCATGTTAGTATAATGTAGGACGCTTTACAGCTCCTAACAACACATTACAACACAGTAAGAAATCTTAAAACTCCGTAATAAACCTAATAAATTCGTCCGAGTCCTTTGAACATCGTACGACAAGTTAGGAAATCTTAAGACTCTGTATGTCACATTAGCACCTTGAAAAGCATGTTAGAGTAATGTACGACACCTCACAACTCCTAACAACATGTTACAATACCGTACGTAAACTTAAAACTCCATATAAACCTACTGAATTCGTCCGAGTCCTTTGAAAATCGTACCACAAGTTAGAACATCTTACGACTCTATATGCCATATTAGCACCTTGAAAAGCATGTTAGTATAATGTAGGACGCTTTACAGCTCCTAACAACACATTACAACACAGTAAGAAAAATCTTAAAACTCCGTAATAAACCTAATAAATTCGTCCGAGTCCTTTGAACATCGTACGACAAGTTAGGAGATCTTAAGACTCTGTATGTCAAATTAGCACCTTGAAAAGCATGTTAGTGTAATGTACGACACCTCACAACTCCTAACAACATCTTACAATAACGTACGTAAACTTAAAACTCCATATAAACCTACTGAATTCGTCCGAGTCCTTTGAACATCGTACCACAAGTTAGAACATCTTACGACTCTATATGTCATATTAGCACCTTGAAAAGCATGTTAGTATAATGTAGGAAGCTTTACAGCTCTTAACAACACATTACAACACAGTAAGAAATCTTAAAACTCCGTAATAAACCTAATAAATTCGTCCGAGTCCTTTGAACATCGTACGACAAGTTAGGAGATCTTAAGACTCTGTATGTCAAATTAGCACCTTGAAAAGCATGTTAGTGTAATGTACGACACCTCACAACTCCTAACAACATCTTACAATAACGTACGTAAACTTAAAACTCCATATAAACCTACTGAATTCGTTTGAGTCCTTTGAACATCGTACCACAAGTTAGAACATCTTACGACTCTATATGCCATATTAGCACCTTGAAGAGCATGTTAGTATAATGTAGGACGCTTTACAGCTCCTAACAACACCTTACAACGCGGTAAGAAATCTTAAAACTCCGTAATAAACCTATTAAATTCGTCCGAGTCCTTTGAACATCGTACGACAAGTTAGGAAATCTCAAGACTCTGTATGTCACATTAGCACCTTGAAAAGCGTGTTAGTGTAATGTACGACACCTCACAACTCCTAACAACATGTTACAATACCGTACGTAAACTTAAAACTCCATATAAACCTACTGAATTCGTCCGAGTCCTTTGAACATCGTACCACAAGTTAGAACATCTTACGACTCTATATGCCATATTAGCACCTTGAAAAGCATGTTAGTATAATGTAGGAAGCTTTACAGCTCTTAACAACACATTACAACACAGTAAGAAATCTTAAAACTCCGTAATAAACCTAATAAATTCGTCCGAGTCCTTTGAACATCGTACGACAAGTTAGGAGATCTTAAGACTCTGTATGTCAAATTAGCACCTTGAAAAGCATGTTAGTGTAATGTACGACACCTCACAACTCCTAACAACATCTTACAATAACGTACGTAAACTTAAAACTCCATATAAACCTACTGAATTCGTCCGAGCCCTTTGAACATCGTACCACAAGTTAGAACATCTTACGACTCTATATGCCATATTAGCACTTTGAAGAGCATGTTAGTATAATGTAGGACGCTTTACAGCTCCTAACAACACATTACAACACAGTAAGAAATCTTAAAACTCCGTAATAAACCTAATAAATTCGTCCGAGTCCTTTGAACATCGTACGACAAGTTAGGAAATCTTAAGACTCTGTATGTCACATTAGCACCTTGAAAAGCATGTTAGTGTAATGTACGACACCTCACAACTCCTAACAACATGTTACAATACCGTACGTAAACTTAAAACTCCATATAAACCTACTGAATTCGTCCGAGTCCTTTGAACATCGTACCACAAGTTAGAACATCTTACGACTCTATATGCCATATTAGCACCTTGAAAAGCATGTTAGTATAATGTAGGACGCTTTACAGCTCCTAACAACACATTACAACACAGTAAGAAAAATCTTAAAACTCCGTAATAAACCTAATAAATTCGTCCGAGTCCTTTGAACATCGTACGACAAGTTAGGAGATCTTAAGACTCTGTATGTCACATTAGCACCTTGAAAAGCATGTTAGTGTAATGTACGACACCTCACAACTCCTAACAACATGTTACAATACCGTACGTAAACTTAAAACTCCATATAAACCTACTGAATTCGTCCGAGTCCTTTGAACATCGTACCACAAGTTAGAACATCTTACGACTCTATATGCCATATTAGCACCTTGAAAAGCATGTTAGTATAATGTCGGACGCTTTACAGCTCCTAACAACACCTTACAACACCGTAAGAAATCTTAAAACTCCGTAATAAACCTAATAAATTCGTCCGAGTCCTTTGAACATCGTACGACAAGTTAGGAAATCTTAAGACTCTGTATGTCACATTAGCACCTTGAAAAGCATGTTAGTGTAATGTACGACACCTCACAACTCCTAACAACATGTTACAATACCGTACGTAAACTTAAAACTCCATATAAACCTACTGAATTCGTCCGAGTCCTTTGAACATCGTACCACAAGTTAGAACATCTTACGACTCTATATGCCATATTAGCACTTTGAAGAGCATGTTAGTATAATGTAGGACGCTTTACAGCTCCTAACAACACATTACAACACAGTAAGAAATCTTAAAACTCCGTAATAAACCTAATAAATTCGTCCGAGTCCTTTGAACATCGTACGACAAGTTAGGAAATCTTAAGACTCTGTATGTCACATTAGCACCTTGAAAAGCATGTTAGAGTAATGTACGACACCTCACAACTCCTAACAACATGTTACAATACCGTACGTAAACTTAAAACTCCATATAAACCTACTGAATTCGTCCGAGTCCTTTGAAAATCGTACCACAAGTTAGAACATCTTACGACTCTATATGCCATATTAGCACCTTGAAAAGCATGTTAGTATAATGTAGGACGCTTTACAGCTCCTAACAACACATTACAACACAGTAAGAAAAATCTTAAAACTCCGTAATAAACCTAATAAATTCGTCCGAGTCCTTTGAACATCGTACGACAAGTTAGGAGATCTTAAGACTCTGTATGTCAAATTAGCACCTTGAAAAGCATGTTAGTGTAATGTACGACACCTCACAACTCCTAACAACATCTTACAATAACGTACGTAAACTTAAAACTCCATATAAACCTACTGAATTCGTCCGAGTCCTTTGAACATCGTACCACAAGTTAGAACATCTTACGACTCTATATGTCATATTAGCACCTTGAAAAGCATGTTAGTATAATGTAGGAAGCTTTACAGCTCTTAACAACACATTACAACACAGTAAGAAATCTTAAAACTCCGTAATAAACCTAATAAATTCGTCCGAGTCCTTTGAACATCGTACGACAAGTTAGGAGATCTTAAGACTCTGTATGTCAAATTAGCACCTTGAAAAGCATGTTAGTGTAATGTACGACACCTCACAACTCCTAACAACATCTTACAATAACGTACGTAAACTTAAAACTCCATATAAACCTACTGAATTCGTTTGAGTCCTTTGAACATCGTACCACAAGTTAGAACATCTTACGACTCTATATGCCATATTAGCACCTTGAAGAGCATGTTAGTATAATGTAGGACGCTTTACAGCTCCTAACAACACCTTACAACGCGGTAAGAAATCTTAAAACTCCGTAATAAACCTATTAAATTCGTCCGAGTCCTTTGAACATCGTACGACAAGTTAGGAAATCTCAAGACTCTGTATGTCACATTAGCACCTTGAAAAGCGTGTTAGTGTAATGTACGACACCTCACAACTCCTAACAACATGTTACAATACCGTACGTAAACTTAAAACTCCATATAAACCTACTGAATTCGTCCGAGTCCTTTGAACATCGTACCACAAGTTAGAACATCTTACGACTCTATATGCCATATTAGCACCTTGAAAAGCATGTTAGTATAATGTAGGAAGCTTTACAGCTCTTAACAACACATTACAACACAGTAAGAAATCTTAAAACTCCGTAATAAACCTAATAAATTCGTCCGAGTCCTTTGAACATCGTACGACAAGTTAGGAGATCTTAAGACTCTGTATGTCAAATTAGCACCTTGAAAAGCATGTTAGTGTAATGTACGACACCTCACAACTCCTAACAACATCTTACAATAACGTACGTAAACTTAAAACTCCATATAAACCTACTGAATTCGTCCGAGCCCTTTGAACATCGTACCACAAGTTAGAACATCTTACGACTCTATATGCCATATTAGCACTTTGAAGAGCATGTTAGTATAATGTAGGACGCTTTACAGCTCCTAACAACACATTACAACACAGTAAGAAATCTTAAAACTCCGTAATAAACCTAATAAATTCGTCCGAGTCCTTTGAACATCGTACGACAAGTTAGGAAATCTTAAGACTCTGTATGTCACATTAGCACCTTGAAAAGCATGTTAGTGTAATGTACGACACCTCACAACTCCTAACAACATGTTACAATACCGTACGTAAACTTAAAACTCCATATAAACCTACTGAATTCGTCCGAGTCCTTTGAACATCGTACCACAAGTTAGAACATCTTACGACTCTATATGCCATATTAGCACCTTGAAAAGCATGTTAGTATAATGTAGGACGCTTTACAGCTCCTAACAACACATTACAACACAGTAAGAAAAATCTTAAAACTCCGTAATAAACCTAATAAATTCGTCCGAGTCCTTTGAACATCGTACGACAAGTTAGGAGATCTTAAGACTCTGTATGTCACATTAGCACCTTGAAAAGCATGTTAGTGTAATGTACGACACCTCACAACTCCTAACAACATCTTACAATAACGTACGTAAACTTAAAACTCCATATAAACCTACTGAATTCGTTTGAGTCCTTTGAATAACGTACCACAAGTTAGAACATATTACGACTCTATATGCCATATTAGCACCTTGAAGAGCATGTTAGTATAATGTAGGACGCTTTACAGCTCCTAACAACACCTTACAACACCGTAAGAAATCTTAAAACTCCGTAATAAACCTAATAAATTCGTCCGAGTCCTTTGAACATCGTACGACAAGTTAGGAAATCTTAAGACTCTGTATGTCACATTAGCACCTTGAAAAGCATGTTAGTGTAATGTACGACACCTCACAACTCCTAACAACATGTTACAATACCGTACGTAAACTTAAAACTCCATATAAACCTACTGAATTCGTCCGAGTCCTTTGAACATCGTACCACAAGTTAGAACATCTTACGACTCTATATGCCATATTAGCACCTTGAAAAGCATGTTAGTATAATGTAGGAAGCTTTACAGCTCTTAACAACACATTACAACACAGTAAGAAATCTTAAAACTCCGTAATAAACCTAATAAATTCGTCCGAGTCCTTTGAACATCGTACGACAAGTTAGGAGATCTTAAGACTCTGTATGTCAAATTAGCACCTTGAAAAGCATGTTAGTGTAATGTACGACACCTCACAACTCCTAACAACATCTTACAATAACGTACGTAAACTTAAAACTCCATATAAACCTACTGAATTCGTTTGAGTCCTTTGAACATCGTACCACAAGTTAGAACATCTTACGACTCTATATGCCATATTAGCACCTTGAAGAGCATGTTAGTATAATGTAGGACGCTTTACAGCTCCTAACAACACCTTACAACGCGGTAAGAAATCTTAAAACTCCGTAATAAACCTATTAAATTCGTCCGAGTCCTTTGAACATCGTACGACAAGTTAGGAAATCTCAAGACTCTGTATGTCACATTAGCACCTTGAAAAGCGTGTTAGTGTAATGTACGACACCTCACAACTCCTAACAACATGTTACAATAACGTACGTAAACTTAAAACTCCATATAAACCTACTGAATTCGTTTGAGTCCTTTGAACATCGTACCACAAGTTAGAACATCTTACGACTCTATATGCCATATTAGCACCTTGAAGGGCATGTTAGTATAATGTAGGAAGCTTTACAGCTCCTAACAACACATTACAACACAGTAAGAAATCTTAAAACTCCGTAATAAACCTATTAAATTCGTCCGAGTCCTTTGAACATCGTACGACAAGTTAGGAAATCTCAAGACTCTGTATGTCACATTAGCACCTTGAAAAGCGTGTTAGTGTAATGTACGACACCTCACAACTCATAACAACATCTTACAATAACGTACGTAAAATTAAAACTCCATATAAACCTACTGAATTCGTCCGAGCCCTTTGAACATCGTACCACAAGTTAGAACATCTTACGACTCTATATGCCATATTAGCACCTTGAAAAGCATGTTAGTATAATGTAGGAAGCTTTACAGCTCTTAACAACACATTACAACACAGTAAGAAATCTTAAAACTCCGTAATAAACCTAATAAATTCGTCCGAGTCCTTTGAACATCGTACGACAAGTTAGGAGATCTTAAGACTCTGTATGTCAAATTAGCACCTTGAAAAGCATGTTAGTGTAATGTACGACACCTCACAACTCCTAACAACATCTTACAATAACGTACGTAAACTTAAAACTCCATATAAACCTACTGAATTCGTCCGAGCCCTTTGAACATCGTACCACAAGTTAGAACATCTTACGACTCTATATGCCATATTAGCACTTTGAAGAGCATGTTAGTATAATGTAGGACGCTTTACAGCTCCTAACAACACATTACAACACAGTAAGAAATCTTAAAACTCCGTAATAAACCTAATAAATTCGTCCGAGTCCTTTGAACATCGTACGACAAGTTAGGAAATCTTAAGACTCTGTATGTCACATTAGCACCTTGAAAAGCATGTTAGTGTAATGTACGACACCTCACAACTCCTAACAACATGTTACAATACCGTACGTAAACTTAAAACTCCATATAAACCTACTGAATTCGTCCGAGTCCTTTGAACATCGTACCACAAGTTAGAACATCTTACGACTCTATATGCCATATTAGCACCTTGAAAAGCATGTTAGTATAATGTAGGACGCTTTACAGCTCCTAACAACACATTACAACACAGTAAGAAAAATCTTAAAACTCCGTAATAAACCTAATAAATTCGTCCGAGTCCTTTGAACATCGTACGACAAGTTAGGAGATCTTAAGACTCTGTATGTCACATTAGCACCTTGAAAAGCATGTTAGTGTAATGTACGACACCTCACAACTCCTAACAACATCTTACAATAACGTACGTAAACTTAAAACTCCATATAAACCTACTGAATTCGTTTGAGTCCTTTGAATAACGTACCACAAGTTAGAACATATTACGACTCTATATGCCATATTAGCACCTTGAAGAGCATGTTAGTATAATGTAGGACGCTTTACAGCTCCTAACAACACCTTACAACACCGTAAGAAATCTTAAAACTCCGTAATAAACCTAATAAATTCGTCCGAGTCCTTTGAACATCGTACGACAAGTTAGGAAATCTTAAGACTCTGTATGTCACATTAGCACCTTGAAAAGCATGTTAGTGTAATGTACGACACCTCACAACTCCTAACAACATGTTACAATACCGTACGTAAACTTAAAACTCCATATAAACCTACTGAATTCGTCCGAGTCCTTTGAACATCGTACCACAAGTTAGAACATCTTACGACTCTATATGCCATATTAGCACCTTGAAAAGCATGTTAGTATAATGTAGGAAGCTTTACAGCTCTTAACAACACATTACAACACAGTAAGAAATCTTAAAACTCCGTAATAAACCTAATAAATTCGTCCGAGTCCTTTGAACATCGTACGACAAGTTAGGAGATCTTAAGACTCTGTATGTCAAATTAGCACCTTGAAAAGCATGTTAGTGTAATGTACGACACCTCACAACTCCTAACAACATCTTACAATAACGTACGTAAACTTAAAACTCCATATAAACCTACTGAATTCGTTTGAGTCCTTTGAACATCGTACCACAAGTTAGAACATCTTACGACTCTATATGCCATATTAGCACCTTGAAGAGCATGTTAGTATAATGTAGGACGCTTTACAGCTCCTAACAACACCTTACAACGCGGTAAGAAATCTTAAAACTCCGTAATAAACCTATTAAATTCGTCCGAGTCCTTTGAACATCGTACGACAAGTTAGGAAATCTCAAGACTCTGTATGTCACATTAGCACCTTGAAAAGCGTGTTAGTGTAAGAAAAGCTTGTTAAGGGGAGAGATGGTGATTTGGGCGATTTAGGGTTTCTGGCCGTTTTTGGTTCGTCATTCTCTTTGGCCGGTCGGATTCGAGGTGTTTTTCTTTGATTTTGATCTTAAATGCACTCGCTTCAGCCTTTGTATCAACCGATCATTGTTTTACAAGGCATTATTTAGGGTTTGTGGCTGATTTTTATTAGGGTTTGCTGCTGTTCATCTAGTAATTCGTTTTTGCTTCTGATTTTCGTTCTAGGGAGTGATTAATCAAAAGGTGTTTGTGTTAATCAGATTGGTGATTGTGTGATTGCAATAACTCACGTTTGATTGTTAAACAAGGGTTGTTTATTCGAATTAGGGTTTGCGGCTGGAAAACAAAGCCCGAATCAGGTTTGTTTTAAACAGCAGATTCGTTTTTGTTATTGTAATCAAGAACGTCGTGATCCAAGGGCTGTTTGAACGTGATTTTTCTATTTGATTACGAGGGTTTTTGCTGGTTAGGGTTTGTGAGTTACTATAGGGTTCAAAATCAGATTCTATTAATTAGAGTTTGATCGTGAATCAGGTTTCTTGTTGAGGCTGATTATGGAGACGAATTCTACACCCAAAAGTGCTCGTAGAGTTAGTTTTCAGGTCCAAGATGATGAGGATAAGGAACATAATGGTATTGCTCGTAAGGTTGTCAATATTGATGGAATCCCACTTCTACCTCGTCGAGGAAAATTTATCAATGCTAATGCTAATCCGATCATGGAAGCTCAAGACGAGTTGGCTGAAAAAGTGCAGATTATTGGTCCGGATGTGGGTTCTTATGCTGCTTTTCTACATACCGGTACGTCCAAAAATAAGATTAATTTTCGTTTTTTGGAGCCTTTGGATAAACAACAAGGTGTTGATGTGGTGCTTCCTAGGGAATCGGTTAAAATTGTTCAAGAAAAATTAGGTTTCACACTATATGGGTACTTCCTAGGGGATAGAGTTGCTTATCCTGTTGTTGAGCATTTTGTGAAAATGAATTGGCAGAAGTACGGGCTTCAAAGAGTAATGATGAATGCAAGTGGCTTCTTTTTCTTCAAGTTTGCTGATAATAAGGGTATGCTTGATGTTCTCGAAGGGGGACCATGGCTGATTCGCAATAGACCCATTTTTCTTAATACATGGTCTCCTACTAGTTCCCTTAAAAAAGAAGATATCAAGAAAGTTGCGGTTTGGGTTAAACTACATGATGTTCCTCTAGCAGCCTATACCGACGATGGCTTAAGCATGCTTGCCTCAAAGATTGGCTCTCCCAAGTTACTTGATTCTTACACCACATCTATGTGCGCTGATAACTGGGGAAGAAGTAGCTATGCTAGGGCACTTATTGAAATTTCAGCTGAGCATGAGTTTAAAGAGTTTTTATCTATGGCTATTCCGGATTTGGCCGGGGGCAAATATGTTACTGATACTGTGAATGTGGAGTATGAGTGGAAACCACCGAGGTGTGCTCATTGTTGTGTTTTTGGGCATGGTACTGAGGTTTGCCCTAAACAGGTTTGTACTACATCTAAACCTTCTCTTAAAGTAAATGGGGATGGTTTTACTGAAGTAAAGGGTAGGAAGACGGGTAAGAAAAGTGGGGTTCAGGTTAAAGACCAGAAACCAAAATTTGAATATAGACCTTTGGATTACAAGAAAATGGTGGGAGCTAAACCTTCAACTTCGGAAGTAAAGAGTAGATATCCCTCAAAGATTCAGATTCAAAACTCCTTTAGTGTTCTTAATTCCGAAAATGTGAACGATGGGGGGACGGTGGAATCTATTAAAGGGAAGGGCAAATCGGATAGGGATGTGATTGAAGACTTGGATGAAGAAGACGTTGAAGTTATTTATGATGAAACAAGAGATATAATTCAAGATAAAATAAGGGCGAGTTCCTCCCTTTCAATGACTTCCAATGGATAGTCGATTATTCAAGTTGGTTTGGAGACTTTCCATTGGTGACAACTACATCTTTGATGACGGTGGCTGATGGATTGTTTTTCTAGTTAGGTTTTGGATATTTTGTCGATTTTTGTAGTAGGCTAGTTTGTTTGGTATGTTTTAGTTTTTGTCTTTGTTTTGTTCACATATGTGGGGGGTTGTCCCATATATGAACTAGTGTGGAACTCATCCTCACTACTTGTACGTTAATGACGGTTGTCTTTTTAATAGAATCACCGGGGTAACCCTTTACCCAAAAAAAAAAAAAAGCGTGTTAGTGTAATGTACGACACCTCACAACTCCTAACAACATGTTACAATACCGTACGTAAACTTAAAACTCCATATAAACCTACTGAATTCGTCCGAGTCCTTTGAACATCGTACCTCAAGTTAGAACATCTTACGACTCTATATGCCATATTAGCACCTTGAAAAGCATGTTAGTATAATGTAGGAAGCTTTACAGCTCTTAACAACACATTACAACACAGTAAGAAATCTTAAAACTCCGTAATAAACCTAATAAATTCGTCCGAGTCCTTTGAACATCGTACGACAAGTTAGGAGATCTTAAGACTCTGTATGTCAAATTAGCACCTTGAAAAGCATGTTAGTGTAATGTACGACACCTCACAACTCCTAACAACATCTTACAATAACGTACGTAAAATTAAAACTCCATATAAACCTACTGAATTCGTCCGAGCCCTTTGAACATCGTACCACAAGTTAGAACATCTTACGACTCTATATGCCATATTAGCACTTTGAAGAGCATGTTAGTATAATGTAGGACGCTTTACAGCTCCTAACAACACATTACAACACAGTAAGAAATCTTAAAACTCCGTAATAAACCTAATAAATTCGTCCGAGTCCTTTGAACATCGTACGACAAGTTAGGAAATCTTAAGACTCTGTATGTCACATTAGCACCTTGAAAAGCATGTTAGTGTAATGTACGACACCTCACAACTCCTAACAACATGTTACAATACCGTACGTAAACTTAAAACTCCATATAAACCTACTGAATTCGTCCGAGTCCTTTGAACATCGTACCACAAGTTAGAACATCTTACGACTCTATATGCCATATTAGCACCTTGAAAAGCATGTTAGTATAATGTAGGACGCTTTACAGCTCCTAACAACACATTACAACACAGTAAGAAAAATCTTAAAACTCCGTAATAAACCTAATAAATTCGTCCGAGTCCTTTGAACATCGTACGACAAGTTAGGAGATCTTAAGACTCTGTATGTCACATTAGCACCTTGAAAAGCATGTTAGTGTAATGTACGACACCTCACAACTCCTAACAACATCTTACAATAACGTACGTAAACTTAAAACTCCATATAAACCTACTGAATTCGTTTGAGTCCTTTGAATAACGTACCACAAGTTAGAACATATTACGACTCTATATGCCATATTAGCACCTTGAAGAGCATGTTAGTATAATGTAGGACGCTTTACAGCTCCTAACAACACCTTACAACACCGTAAGAAATCTTAAAACTCCGTAATAAACCTAATAAATTCGTCCGAGTCCTTTGAACATCGTACGACAAGTTAGGAAATCTTAAGACTCTGTATGTCAAATTAGCACCTTGAAAAGCATGTTAGTGTAATGTACGACACCTCACAACTCCTAACAACATCTTACAATAACGTACGTAAACTTAAAACTCCATATAAACCTACTGAATTCGTTTGAGTCCTTTGAACATCGTACCACAAGTTAGAACATCTTACGACTCTATATGCCATATTAGCACCTTGAAGAGCATGTTAGTATAATGTAGGACGCTTTACAGCTCCTAACAACACCTTACAACGCGGTAAGAAATCTTAAAACTCCGTAATAAACCTATTAAATTCGTCCGAGTCCTTTGAACATCGTACGACAAGTTAGGAAATCTTAAGACTCTGTATGTCACATTAGCACCTTGAAAAGCGTGTTAGTGTAATGTACGACACCTCACAACTCCTAACAACATCTTACAATAACGTACGTAAACTTAAAACTCCATATAAACCTACTGAATTCGTCCGAGTCCTTTGAACATCGTACCACAAGTTAGAACATCTTACGACTCTATATGCCATATTAGCACCTTGAAAGCATGTTAGTATAATGTAGGACGCTTTACAGCTCCTAACAACATCTTACAATACCGTACGTAAACTTAAAACTCCATATAAACCTACTGAATTCGTCCGAGTCCTTTGAACATCTTACGACTCTATATACCATGATAGCACCTTGAAAAGCATGCTAGTATAATGTAGGACGCTTTACAGCTCCTAACAACACCTTACAACACCGTACGAAACCTTAAAACTCCGTAATAAACCTAATGAATTCGTCCAAGTCCTTTGAACAACGTACGACAAGTTATGACATCTTAAGACTCTGTATGCCACATTAGCTCCTTGAAAAGCATGTTAGTGTAATGTTCCGCACCTCACAACTCCTAACAACATGTTACACTAACGTACGTAAACTTAAAACTCCATATAAACCTACTGAATTCGTCCGAGCCGTTTGAACATCGTACCACAAGTTAGAACATCTTACGACTCTATATGCCATATTAGCACTTTGAAGAGCATGTTAGTATAATGTAGGACGCTTTACAGCTCCTAACAACACATTACAACACAGTAAGAAATCTTAAAACTCCGTAATAAACCTAATAAATTCGTCCGAGTCCTTTGAACATCGTACGACAAGTTAGGAAATCTTAAGACTCTGTATGTCACATTAGCACCTTGAAAAGCATGTTAGTGTAATGTACGACACCTCACAACTCCTAACAACATGTTACAATACCGTACGTAAACTTAAAACTCCATATAAACCTACTGAATTCGTCCGAGTCCTTTGAACATCGTACCACAAGTTAGAACATCTTACGACTCTATATGCCATATTAGCACCTTGAAAAGCATGTTAGTATAATGTAGGACGCTTTACAGCTCCTAACAACACATTACAACACAGTAAGAAAAATCTTAAAACTCCGTAATAAACCTAATAAATTCGTCCGAGTCCTTTGAACATCGTACGACAAGTTAGGAGATCTTAAGACTCTGTATGTCACATTAGCACCTTGAAAAGCATGTTAGTGTAATGTACGACACCTCACAACTCCTAACAACATCTTACAATAACGTACGTAAACTTAAAACTCCATATAAACCTACTGAATTCGTTTGAGTCCTTTGAATAACGTACCACAAGTTAGAACATATTACGACTCTATATGCCATATTAGCACCTTGAAGAGCATGTTAGTATAATGTAGGACGCTTTACAGCTCCTAACAACACCTTACAACACCGTAAGAAATCTTAAAACTCCGTAATAAACCTAATAAATTCGTCCGAGTCCTTTGAACATCGTACGACAAGTTAGGAAATCTTAAGACTTTGTATGTCACATTAGCACCTTGAAAAGCATGTTAGTGTAATGTACGACACCTCACAACTCCTAACAACATGTTACAATACCGTACGTAAACTTAAAACTCCATATAAACCTACTGAATTCGTCCGAGTCCTTTGAACATCGTACCACAAGTTAGAACATCTTACGACTCTATATGCCATATTAGCACCTTGAAAAGCATGTTAGTATAATGTAGGACGCTTTACAGCTCCTAACAACACCTTACAACACCGTAAGAAATCTTAAAACTCCGTAATAAACCTAATAAATTCGTCCGAGTCCTTTGAACATCGTACGACAAGTTAGGAAATCTTAAGACTCTGTATGTCACATTAGCACCTTGAAAAGCATGTTAGTGTAATGTACGACACCTCACAACTCCTAACAACATGTTACAATACCGTACGTAAACTTAAAACTCCATATAAACCTACTGAATTCGTCCGAGTCCTTTGAACATCGTACCACAAGTTAGAACATCTTACGACTCTATATGCCATATTAGCACCTTGAAAAGCATGTTAGTATAATGTAGGACGCTTTACAGCTCCTAACAACACATTACAACACAGTAAGAAAAATCTTAAAACTCCGTAATAAACCTAATAAATTCGTCCGAGTCCTTTGAACATCGTACGACAAGTTAGGAGATCTTAAGACTCTGTATGTCACATTAGCACCTTGAAAAGCATGTTAGTGTAATGTACGACACCTCACAACTCCTAACAACATCTTACAATAACGTACGTAAACTTAAAACTCCATATAAACCTACTGAATTCGTTTGAGTCCTTTGAATAACGTACCACAAGTTAGAACATATTACGACTCTATATGCCATATTAGCACCTTGAAGAGCATGTTAGTATAATGTAGGACGCTTTACAGCTCCTAACAACACCTTACGACACCGTAAGAAATCTTAAAACTCCGTAATAAACCTAATAAATTCGTCCGAGTCCTTTGAACATCGTACGACAAGTTAGGAAATCTTAAGACTTTGTATGTCACATTAGCACCTTGAAAAGCATGTTAGTGTAATGTACGACACCTCACAACTCCTAACAACATGTTACAATACCGTACGTAAACTTAAAACTCCATATAAACCTACTGAATTCGTCCGAGTCCTTTGAACATCGTACCACAAGTTAGAATATCTTACGACTCTATATGCCATATTAGCACCTTGAAAAGCATGTTAGTATAATGTAGGACGCTTTACAGCTCCTAACAACACCTTACAACACCGTAAGAAATCTTAAAACTCCGTAATAAACCTAATAAATTCGTCCGAGTCCTTTGAACATCGTACGACAAGTTAGGAAATCTTAAGACTCTGTATGTCACATTAGCACCTTGAAAAGCATGTTAGTGTAATGTACGACACCTCACAACTCCTAACAACATGTTACAATACCGTACGTAAACTTAAAACTCCATATAAACCTACTGAATTCGTCCGAGTCCTTTGAACATCGTACCACAAGTTAGAACATCTTACGACTCTATATGCCATATTAGCACCTTGAAAAGCATGTTAGTATAATGTAGGACGCTTTACAGCTCCTAACAACACATTACAACACAGTAAGAAAAATCTTAAAACTCCGTAATAAACCTAATAAATTCGTCCGAGTCCTTTGAACATCGTACGACAAGTTAGGAGATCTTAAGACTCTGTATGTCACATTAGCACCTTGAAAAGCATGTTAGTGTAATGTACGACACCTCACAACTCCTAACAACATCTTACAATAACGTACGTAAACTTAAAACTCCATATAAACCTACTGAATTCGTTTGAGTCCTTTGAATAACGTACCACAAGTTAGAACATATTACGACTCTATATGCCATATTAGCACCTTGAAGAGCATGTTAGTATAATGTAGGACGCTTTACAGCTCCTAACAACACCTTACAACACCGTAAGAAATCTTAAAACTCCGTAATAAACCTAATAAATTCGTCCGAGTCCTTTGAACATCGTACGACAAGTTAGGAAATCTTAAGACTTTGTATGTCACATTAGCACCTTGAAAAGCATGTTAGTGTAATGTACGACACCTCACAACTCCTAACAACATGTTACAATACCGTACGTAAACTTAAAACTCCATATAAACCTACTGAATTCGTCCGAGTCCTTTGAACATCGTACCACAAGTTAGAATATCTTACGACTCTATATGCCATATTAGCACCTTGAAAAGCATGTTAGTATAATGTAGGACGCTTTACAGCTCCTAACAACACCTTACAACACCGTAAGAAATCTTAAAACTCCGTAATAAACCTAATAAATTCGTCCGAGTCCTTTGAACATCGTACGACAAGTTAGGAAATCTTAAGACTCTGTATGTCACATTAGCACCTTGAAAAGCATGTTAGTGTAATGTACGACACCTCACAACTCCTAACAACACCTTACAACACCGTACGAAACCTTAAAACTCCGTAATAAACCTAATGAATTCGTCCAAGTCCTTTGAACAACGTACGACAAGTAAGGACATCTTAAGACTCTGTATGCCACATTAGCTCCTTGAAAAGCATGTTAGTGTAATGTTCCGCACCTCACAACTCCTAACAACATCTTACAGTACCGTACGTAAACTTAAAACTCCATATAAACCTAATAAATTTATCTGAGGCCTTTAAACATCGTACCACAAGTTAGAACATCTTACGACTCTATATGCCATATTAGCACCTTGAAAAGCATGTTAGTATAATGTAGGACGCTTTACAACTCCTAACAACACCTTACAACACCGTAAGAAATCTTAAAACTCCGTAATAAACCTAATAAATTCGTGCGAGTCCTTTGAACATCGTACGACAAGTTAGGAAATCTTAAGACTCTGTATGTCACATTAGCACCTTGAAAAGCATGTTAGTGTAATGTTCGACACCTCACAACTCCTAACAACATGTTACAATACCGTACGTAAACTTAAAACTCCATATAAACCTACTGAATTCGTCCGAGTCCTTTGAACATCGTACCACAAGTTAGAACATCTTACGACTCTATATGCCATATTAGCACCTTGAAAAGCATGTTAGTATAATGTAGGACGCTTTACAGCTCCTAACAACACATTACAACACAGTAAGAAATCTTAAAACTCCGTAATAAACCTAATAAATTCGTCCGAGTCCTTTGAACATCGTACGACAAGTTAGGAGATCTTAAGACTCTGTATGTCACATTAGCACCTTGAAAAGCATGTTAGTGTAATGTACGACACCTCACAACTCCTAACAACATGTTACAATACCGTACGTAAACTTAAAACTCCATATAAACCTACTGAATTCGTCCGAGTCCTTTGAACATCGTACCACAAGTTAGAACATCTTACGACTCTATATGCCATATTAGCACCTTGAAAAGCATGTTAGTATAATGTAGGACGCTTTACAGCTCCTAACAACACATTACAACACAGTAAGAAAAATCTTAAAACTCCGTAATAAACCTAATAAATTCGTCCGAGTCCTTTGAACATCGTACGACAAGTTAGGAGATCTTAAGACTCTGTATGTCAAATTAGCACCTTGAAAAGCATGTTAGTGTAATGTACGACACCTCACAACTCCTAACAACATCTTACAATAACGTACGTAAACTTAAAACTCCATATAAACCTACTGAATTCGTTTGAGTCCTTTGAACATCGTACCACAAGTTAGAACATCTTACGACTCTATATGCCATATTAGCACCTTGAAGAGCATGTTAGTATAATGTAGGACGCTTTACAGCTCCTAACAACACCTTACAACGCGGTAAGAAATCTTAAAACTCCGTAATAAACCTATTAAATTCGTCCGAGTCCTTTGAACATCGTACGCCAAGTTAGGAAATCTTAAGACTCTGTATGTCACATTAGCACCTTGAAAAGCGTGTTAGTGTAATGTACGACACCTCACAACACCTAACAACATCTTACAATAACGTACGTAAACTTAAAACTCCATATAAACCTACTGAATTCGTCCGAGTCCTTTGAACATCGTACCACAAGTTAGAACATCTTACGACTCTATATGCCATATTAGCACCTTGAAAGCATGTTAGTATAATGTAGGACGCTTTACAGCTCCTAACAACATCTTACAATACCGTACTTAAACTTAAAACTCCATATAAACCTACTGAATTCGTCCGAGTCCTTTGAACATCTTACGACTCTATATACCATGATAGCACCTTGAAAAGCATGCTAGTATAATGTAGGACGCTTTACAGCTCCTAACAACACCTTACAACACCGTATGAAACCTTAAAACTCCGTAATAAACCTAATGAATTCGTCCAAGTCCTTTGAACAACGTACGACAAGTTATGACATCTTAAGACTCTGTATGCCACATTAGCTCCTTGAAAAGCATGTTAGTGTAATGTTCCGCACCTCACAACTCCTAAGAACATCTTACACTAACGTACGTAAACTTAAAACTCCATATAAACCTACTGAATTCGTCCGAGCCCTTTGAACATCGTACCACAAGTTAGAACATCTTACGACTCTATATGCCATATTAGCACTTTGAAGAGCATGTTAGTATAATGTAGGACGCTTTACAGCTCCTAACAACACATTACAACACAGTAAGAAATCTTAAAACTCCGTAATAAACCTAATAAATTCGTCCGAGTCCTTTGAACATCGTACGACAAGTTAGGAAATCTTAAGACTCTGTATGTCACATTAGCACCTTGAAAAGCATGTTAGTGTAATGTACGACACCTCACAACTCCTAACAACATGTTACAATACCGTACGTAAACTTAAAACTCCATATAAACCTACTGAATTCGTCCGAGTCCTTTGAACATCGTACCACAAGTTAGAACATCTTACGACTCTATATGCCATATTAGCACCTTGAAAAGCATGTTAGTATAATGTAGGACGCTTTACAGCTCCTAACAACACATTACAACACAGTAAGAAAAATCTTAAAACTCCGTAATAAACCTAATAAATTCGTCCGAGTCCTTTGAACATCGTACGACAAGTTAGGAGATCTTAAGACTCTGTATGTCACATTAGCACCTTGAAAAGCATGTTAGTGTAATGTACGACACCTCACAACTCCTAACAACATCTTACAATAACGTATGTAAACTTAAAACTCCATATAAACCTACTGAATTCGTTTGAGTCCTTTGAATAACGTACCACAAGTTAGAACATATTACGACTCTATATGCCATATAAGCACCTTGAAGAGCATGTTAGTATAATGTAGGACGCTTTACAGCTCCTAACAACACCTTACAACACCGTAAGAAATCTTAAAACTCCGTAATAAACCTAATAAATTCGTCCGAGTCCTTTGAACATCGTACGACAAGTTAGGAAATCTTAAGACTTTGTATGTCACATTAGCACCTTGAAAAGCATGTTAGTGTAATGTACGACACCTCACAACTCCTAACAACATGTTACAATACCGTACGTAAACTTAAAACTCCATATAAACCTACTGAATTCGTCCGAGTCCTTTGAACATCGTACCACAAGTTAGAACATCTTACGACTCTATATGCCATATTAGCACCTTGAAAAGCATGTTAGTATAATGTAGGACGCTTTACAGCTCCTAACAACACCTTACAACACCGTAAGAAATCTTAAAACTCCGTAATAAACCTAATAAATTCGTCCGAGTCCTTTGAACATCGTACGACAAGTTAGGAAATCTTAAGACTCTGTATGTCACATTAGCACCTTGAAAAGCATGTTAGTGTAATGTACGACACCTCACAACTCCTAACAACATGTTACAATACCGTACGTAAACTTAAAACTCCATATAAACCTACTGAATTCGTCCGAGTCCTTCGAACATCGTACCACAAGTTAGAACATCTTACGACTCTATATGCCATATTAGCACCTTGTTACGCAATTCTTGATCTTGATTCTTGAACATAGTTCTTGATTCTTCTTGTTCTTGGTTTGTTTTCTTGTTCTTGAATCCTGATTAGTTACGCAAGGGTTTCTCTATATTAACTCTTGTTTGGCAGCCGTTTTCTTGATTGTGATCTTTTTGGCTGGTTTATCCATCATCACCCTCTTGCAAAGAGTTCCTTGTATAACGATCCTGTGACTGCATTTGTGGTACGAGCATTGTTATCATAGGAAATTTGGCAATTAGGGTTTGGTGGGTTTTTCCTTGGTTGTCTTAATTCTTATTCTAAGTGCTTAGTTGGTCTGTAACTGATCACGGCTACGGTGTTAGTTTAGTTTGATCGGTACGAATCCAATTAACCACCTAAGAAGAGGATTATAGCAACTAGGGTTTGGCGTTTCTGCATGCATGCATGGAGAATGTTAGCCCGGATAGTAGTGGTATGAAAGGTATCGCCTTAATGGTCAAGAATATTGATGGTGCTCCAATTCGCAAGGGTATTTTGAAGGCTGGACTTAGTTTGAAACCCAGATCTTTGAGTGATGACCTACGTCCAGATTCTGTACCGAATGGTATGGGATCATCATCGAAGGTTGAATCACTAGAAGTTGGTAATGAGCCGGTGATCGATCAGCCTACTAAGCCTAGTATGGGTTCATACGCTGGAATGTTGAAGGGGGCTGCTTCTAAAAAGGTAAATTTTCGTTATTTGGAATGCATGGATTGTCAAGATGGGGTTGATGTGGTATTACCACGAGCTTCGGTTAAAAGTATCCAGGATAAACTGTCACATACACTATATGGTTACTTCATTGGGGCTAGAGAAGCATTCCCGGTGGTGGAGTATTTTGTGAAGACTAATTGGAAAAAATATGGCCTAGAAAAATCTATGATGAATGCCAAAGGGTTCTTTTTCTTTAAGTTTGCTGATGAAAAAGGAATGCTTGAAGTGCTTGAGGGGGGGCCATGGATGATTCGTAATAAACCCATATTTCTTAATGTTTGGTCAGCCTCTACAATGTTAACTAAAGTTGAGCCGAGTGAGATTGCTATTTGGGTCAAACTTCATGATGTTCCTATTGCTGCTTATTCTGAAGACGGTCTAAGCCTTCTTGCTTCGAAGATTGGTGTTCCAAAATTGCTTGATACATTTACTAGTAACATGTGTGTGGAAGCGTGGGGTAGGAGCAGCTATGCTAGGGCGCTTATAGAAGTTCCGGCTGATAAGGAGTTTAGAGAGAATATATCTTTGGCCATTCCAGATTTAGAGGGGGATAGGTTCACTACGATCAATATTCCTGTGGAATATGAATGGAATCCTCCAAGGTGTTCTCATTGCAGGGTTTTTGGACATGAGTTGAAAGACTGCCCTAAGCAAGTTCTGGTAGCTACAAAATCTGATCCTAAGGTTGATGGGGATGGGTTCATTGAAGTGAATGGAAGGAAAAATCAAAGGAAAGGGGGGATTCAAGTGAGTAAGCAAAAACAGAAGTTTGAGTACAGACCAGTTCGGAAGATTGCTAATACTGATCCGGAAAACTCAAAGGCGAGTTCCTCTAAAGCAACTATGGTAACACATAATTCGTTTGAGCCTCTTAATCAGAGTGTGGAGATTAGGGGTGAGGTGGTTATGGAGACTGATGGTGCTAAGAGTGTTAACGTTAAAACCAGTCAAAACATTGAGGATCCGTTATCGGAAGAGGATGATGTGGAAGAGGTATACAATGAGATGTCGGAATTTATGACTGCTGGGGATCATACTTATGATGTTTCTAAAGGGGCAAGCACTCCTTCTCCTAAGGTTATCAATGGTTAGTTTAGCTGCATGGAACATAAGGGGGTTGAACCGCCCTCTGAAACAAAAGGAGGTTCGTAATGTGGTTAAAGAGAATAAACTAAGTTTATGTGCTATTCTGGAATCTCATGTAGATGTGTCGCAGCTTTATGGGGTTTGTAGGAGTGTGTTTAAATCCTGGGATTGGACTTCTAATGGTAATCAGTGTAGTAAAGGGTCTAGGATTATTCTGGGGTGGGATCCTTCGGTTGTTGATGTTATGGTTATTGACCAAACTAGTCAGGTTATGCATGTTCAAATCTGTTTTAAATTGGACAATAAAGTGTTATTTTGTTCTATTGTCTATGCGGATAACTATTATATTGACAGACGGAAGTTGTGGGATAGTCTTGGCATCCATAAAGCATTTGTTAAGGATCAGCCTTGGGTTTTAATGGGAGATTTCAACTCGGTTCTTAATATTGAAGATAGCCTGTGTGGGCCTTCGGTCTTATCAACTGGAGTTCGTGAATTTAATGAGTGTGTTAACCTTATTGAGGTGTGTGATATCAATAGTTCCGGTCTTCATTACACATGGAATCAAAAGCCGAAGTCTGGGAAAGGTATATTTAGAAAGCTGGATCGTATTATGGGTAATGTTTCCTTTATGGACCGTTTTCCGAACTCTTGTGCTTTGTTTCAACCTTATGGCTTGTCTGACCATTCGCCGTGTATCCTTAAAATTGCGGGTATGGAGCGATGCAAACCCCCTCCTTTTAAGTTTGCCAACTTTCTCAGTCTTAAACCGGAATTTATTAATATTGTGAGGACTTGCTGGGGTAAGAAAGTTGATGGGGTTCACCAATTTCGTGTTGTTAAAAGGCTGAAGATTCTCAAATACCCTCTTCGTAGTCTTCTTTTTAAACAAGGGAACCTTCACAATAAAGTTGTTGATTTGAGAACGTTAGTTCACGACACCCAAAGGGCTATTGATCTGGATCCGTTGAATATGGGTTTATATGACCAGGAAAAATATTATATTAAGCTTCTGCAGGAATCTAGCATGGATGAAGAAAGATTTTTAAAGCAAAAATCTAAGGTGAACTGGTTAGCTACTGGTGATGCTAATACGTCTTTTTTCCATATGTCTCTTAAAACCAGGAACCATAAAAGCCGGGTAGATATTGTTAGAGATACTCATGGTGTCACCCATGAAGGGGGGGAAGTTCCTAAGGCTTTTGTTAATCATTATGAGGAATTTTTGGGGTGTGAGGGTGTTACGGGTCGGTTACCGACTCCGGATCTTTTCGTCAGGTCCTTGGACCACCAGCTTGCGGCTCATATGGTTAGACCTGTCACTTTTGAAGAAATTAAAGAAACAATGTTCTCTTTTTCTGATGATAAAGCTCCGGGTCCGGATGGGTACACTGCTGCGTTTTTCAAAAAGGCATGGAATATTGTTGGGCATGATGTTTCTCTTGCTATTCAAGATTTCTTTTTGAAAGGGAAATTGTTGGGTGAGATTAATCACACCTTGATTGCTCTTGTCCCGAAGACCACCACCCCTTCTTCTGTGGTGGATTATAGACCGATTGCTTGTTGCAATGTTCTCTACAAGTGCATTAGCAAGATTGTTACTAATCGTGTGAAGGGTGGGCTGAACTCCATCGTTAGCATTAATCAATCAGCTTTTATCCCGGGGAGACGTATTTCTGATAACATCTTGTTGACTCAGGAATTAATGCATAACTATCATCGTAATGTGGGTCCTCCGAGGTGTGCATTCAAGGTGGACATTCAAAAGGCATATGATACAGTGGATTGGAGGTTTTTGAAAGCGTCCCTGATGGGGTTTGGTTTCCATACTCAGATGGTGCAGTGGATTATGCTATGTGTATCTACTGTTACTTTCTCCGTTTCTGTCAATGGTAATATTCATGGTTACTTCAAGGGTAATAGAGGTCTTCGCCAAGGTGATCCGTTATCCCCTTATCTGTTTACTTTAGTTATGGAAATCCTTACAGCTGTTCTTCAAAAGTCTGTTCGGTTGGACGCGTCTTTTAGATTCCATAATAAATGTGAAAAACAGAGGCTTGTTAATTTGTGTTTTGCTGATGATCTTTTCTTGTTTGCGAGAGGAGATAAGCGTTCAGCTAAAGTCATTATGGATTCTTTGCAAACCTTTGCTTCAATGTCAGGTTTGACCCCTAGTGTTCAAAAGAGTACTGTTTTTTTCTGCAATGTTAATCTGAGTGTTCGACTGGAAATTCTGAATATATTACCGTTTGAAGAGGGAAAGCTTCCGGTTAAATACCTAGGGGTGCCGCTGATTGCCTCCAGACTTCTGTACAGGGATTGTAAGGTCCTTGTTGAAAGGTTGGAAAAGAGAGTTTCTAATTGGAAGAATAGATTTCTATCCTTTGCAGGTAGATGTCAGCTGATTCTTTCTGTTATGTCTTCTATGCACATTTATTGGTCCTCTATGTTTATTCTTCCGGCTAGAGTTTTGAAGGAGATTGAAGGGATTATGAGAGGCTTTTTGTGGTGTCAAGGGCCTATGAAAAGAGGTAAAGCTAAAATCTCTTGGAATGATGTTTGCGTCCCTAAGTCTGAAGGTGGGCTTGGGATAAAGCGTGTGGGTCAAATGAATAAGTCGTTAATGGCATATCATATATGGAGCATTTTAACGAAAAGGGAATCCCTTTGGGTTGACTGGATTTACAAACATCGGTTAAAGGGCAGAAGTTTCTGGTCCATTACCATTCCTCATAACTGTTCATGGAGTTGGCGCAAGATTTTACAGATCAGACTGGAGTTTCGCGCTCATTTCTGGTTCAAGGTAGGTAATGGTAATAATATTTCGTTATGGTATGATAATTGGAATGACTTTGGTCCGCTGTGTAACTTGGTTACTCCGAGGCTGATTAGAAATGCCGGGTTTGCCTTAGATGCCAGGGTGGTAGATGCTTGTTTGAATGGTAATGTTATGTTACCGATGGCTTGGTTTGACCTATTTCCTGTTCTGTATGATATGGTTAAGCCTAATGAAGCTGCTGAAGATCAATTGGTTTGGAAGGATGGGGACCAATCATTACCGTTTTCAACTAGAGTGGTGTGGGAATCCATTAGAACTCGTGGTCACCATAGGGAGTGGGCAAAAGCAGTGTGGTTTGCTCAATGTATCCCGAAACATGCTTTTATTATGTGGTTAATTATGAGGGAGAAGTTGCTTACTCAAGATAAGATTCTTGGTTGGAATATTACTAGACGTAAAAATATGAATATGATGTGTTGTCTGTTATGCTATGCTGATATTGACTCTCATAACCATTTGTTCTTTGAGTGCCAATTCTCCTCCCAGGTCTGGCTGAAGACTCGTAGGTTTGCTGGTTTAATGGCCATATCCCCGGAATGGACGTCCATTAAGCAATGGATGATACATGCACAATCGAAGTCTATTGTTAATATTGTGGGTAAGCTGGTTATTGCTGCATCGGCTTATCATGTGTGGCAAGAGAGAAATAATAGGTTATTCAAGAATCAGACTAGACCTCCAAATAGTGTGGTTGATCTAGTTTTTTCAACGGTTCGTTACAAGCTTATGGGTATACAGTTCAAGATGTCCCCTAGGGTGATAGCGGTTCTTGAAGATTGGAAGATTGGAGGTCATGGACGGGATGATGAGGGCTAAGCTATAGCTGAGTTGGTTTTGTTTTTGTTATATTAGTAGATATATGGTGTTCTTCTGTTATTTGCCTTCATGTTGGTTGGTTTGGTTTACATTCATGGGGTATGCCCCATGTTTGAACTAGTGTGGGGTTTTCTACACTACTTGTTTTATTTGGTTGTTTATATATATAAAATCACCGGGGTAACCCTTTACCCAAAAAAAGAAATCTTAAAACTCCGTAATAAACCTAATAAATTCGTCCGAGTCCTTTGAACATCGTACGACAAGTTAGGAGATCTTAAGACTCTGTATGTCAAATTAGCACCTTGAAAAGCATGTTAGTGTAATGTACGACACCTCACAACTCCTAACAACATCTTACAATAACGTACGTAAACTTAAAACTCCATATAAACCTACTGAATTCGTCCGAGTCCTTTGAACATCGTACCACAAGTTAGAACATCTTACGACTCTATATGCCATATTAGCACCTTGAAAAGCATGTTAGTATAATGTAGGAAGCTTTACAGCTCTTAACAACACATTACAACACAGTAAGAAATCTTAAAACTCCGTAATAAACCTAATAAATTCGTCCGAGTCCTTTGAACATCGTACGACAAGTTAGGAGATCTTAAGACTCTGTATGTCAAATTAGCACCTTGAAAAGCATGTTAGTGTAATGTACGACACCTCACAACTCCTAACAACATCTTACAATAACGTACGTAAACTTAAAACTCCATATAAACCTACTGAATTCGTTTGAGTCCTTTGAACATCGTACCACAAGTTAGAACATCTTACGACTCTATATGCCATATTAGCACCTTGAAGAGCATGTTAGTATAATGTAGGACGCTTTACAGCTCCTAACAACACATTACAACACAGTAAGAAAAATCTTAAAACTCCGTAATAAACCTAATAAATTCGTCCGAGTCCTTTGAACATCGTACGACAAGTTAGGAGATCTTAAGACTCTGTATGTCACATTAGCACCTTGAAAAGCGTGTTAGTGTAATGTACGACACCTCACAACTCCTAACAACATCTTACAATAACGTACGTAAACTTAAAACTCCATATAAACCTACTGAATTCGTCCGAGTCCTTTGAACATCGTACCACAAGTTAGAACATCTTACGACTCTATATGCCATATTAGCACCTTGAAAGCATGTTAGTATAATGTAGGACGCTTTACAGCTCCTAACAACATCTTACAATACCGTACGTAAACTTAAAACTCCATATAAACCTACTGAATTCGTCCGAGTCCTTTGAACATCTTACGACTCTATATACCATGTTAGCACCTTGAAAAGCATGCTAGTATAATGTAGGACGCTTTACAGCTCCTAACAACACCTTACAACACCGTACGAAACCTTAAAACTCCGTAATAAACCTAATGAATTCGTCCAAGTCCTTTGAACAACGTACGACAAGTTATGACATCTTAAGACTCTGTATGCCACATTAGCTCCTTGAAAAGCATGTTAGTGTAATGTTCCGCACCTCACAACTCTTAACAACATCTTACAGTACCGTACGTGAACTTAAAACTCCATATAAACCTACTAAATTTGTCCGAGTCCTTTGAACATCGTACCACAAGTTAGAACATCTTATGACTCTATATGCCATATTAGCACCTTGAAAAGCATGTTAGTATAATGTAGGACGCTTTACAGCTCCTAACAACACCTTACAACACCGTAAGAAATCTTAAAACTCCGTAATAATCCTAATAAATTCGTCCGAGTCCTTTGAACATCGTACGACAAGTTAGGAAATCTTAAGACTCTGTAAGTCACATTAGCACCTTGAAAAGCATGTTAGTGTAATGTACGACACCTCACAACTCCTAACAACATGTTACAATACCGTACGTAAATTTAAAACTCCATATAAACCTACTGAATTCGTCCAAGTCCTTTGAACATCGTACCACAAGTTAGAACATCTTACGACTCTATATGCCATATTAGCACCTTGAAAAGCATGTTAGTATAAATACCAATAGGCAAAGCAGATTTGAAAAGTTAGTATCAAGACTCTATATGCATGTTTGTATAGAGAGGGGGGCGTTTTTGGCGATTTTGGGGTGATTTGGCTGGTTCTTGATTCGTTTCTTGTTCTTGAATCTTGATTCTTGAATCTTGATTCTTGAATCTTGATTCTTGAATCTTGATTCTTGAATCTTGATTCTTGAATCTTGTTTCTTGATCTTGGGTTGTTATTGGGTTGTTACGGCTGGTTATTAGGGTTACATAAACCCTAATTCGTTTTTTGCTCTTGAATCTGATTTCTTGATTCGTTTCTTCTTTCTTGATCGTTTCTTGATTCTTGGGTTTGTTACTTGATCCTTAATTCGTTCATATAGTGTCATATAGTACCTAAAACCCTAGTTTCTTTTGTACCTAAAACCCTAGATCTGATCGTGTTTCTTGATTGTTGGTTCGAAGTTGCTTCTCATGGTCTGATCTGATCAATTATAATACTAAAGGAAGGATCTTTGGTGTTGTTCTTTCTGGTTAGAAGCTATTTGGTTCGTTTTCGTGTTTTCAAACCATAGCCTTCTTCTCTTGTTTGGCTGGTTCTAGGGTTTGTTGCGACTAAATTAGGGTTTCATAAATCCTAATTCGTTTCAAATCTGCCATATGGAGTCGGAAATTAGTCCAAAACCTATCAGTGCTCGAAAAGTAAGATTTGTAGAGAGTACAGAGCCAAAAATTGAAGGTATTGCCCGGAAGGTGGTGAATATTGATGGTGTTCGTCTTCCTCGTCGTGGTAAAGTTATAAATCAAGCGGATAACCCAGATGTGACTTTACTTGATAAGAAACATGAGAATGCATCTAGTGACCAGATTATTGAGCCGAATGTGAATTCTTATGCTGCTACTCTACAATCTGGTACGTCCAAAAGTAGTATTAATTTTCGTTTTTTGGAATGTTTGGATACACAACAAGGTGTTGATGTGGTTCTTCCTAGGGAATCGGTTAAAAGTGTCCAAGACAAATTAGCATTCACTCTATATGGGTATTTTCTAGGGGATAGAGTTGCATATCCGGTTGTTGAGCATTTTGTGAAAACAAATTGGACGAAACACGGTCTTCAAAAATGTATGATGAATGCAAATGGCTTCTTTTTCTTCAAATTTGCTGATAACAAGAGTATGCTTGAAGTACTAGAAGGAGGACCTTGGTTAATTCGCAATAAACCGATCTTTCTCAATACATGGTCTCCTACTAGTGTCCTTAAAAAAGAAGACATCAAGAAAGTAGCGGTTTGGGTTAAATTGCATGATGTTCCTATTGCAGCTTATACGGATGATGGGTTAAGCATGCTAGCTTCAAAGATTGGATCTCCTAGGTTACTAGATTCTTATACTACATCTATGTGTTCTGAAAGTTGGGGAAGAAGTAGTTATGCAAGGGCATTGATTGAAATTTCAGCTGAGCATGAGTTTAAAGATGTATTATCTCTGGCGATTCCTGATGTGGATGAAGGTAAATATGTCACTGAGAATGTTGGTGTGGAGTATGAGTGGACGCCCCCAAGGTGTGCGCGGTGTTGTGTGTTTGGACATGGAAATGAAGAATGCCCTAAACAGGTATGTGTTACATCTAACCCCACACCGAACCCAAAACCTAAAATAAGCGGGGATGGTTTTACTGATGTAAAGGGTAGGAAATCGGCAAAGAAGAGTGGGTTTCAGGTTAATAACCAGAAACCAAAAGTTGAGTATAAACCGCTAGATTACAAGAAAATGGTGGGGGCGAAAACCTCAAAGTTGGATGTGAAAAGTAGAGACCTTTCAAAAACCCATATTCAAAACTCTTTTAGTGTCCTTACTTCAGTAAATATGAATGATGAGGGGACATTGAAATCTATTAAAGAGAAGGACAAATTGGATAGCAATGGGGTTGACTTGGATGAGGAAGAGGTTGAAGTTATTTATGACGAATCTAGAGTTATAACTCGAGATAAAGCAGGCGCGAGCTCCTCCTCTACAATGGCTTCCAATGGATAGTAGAACTTCTAGTTCTTTGAAGTGGTTTTATTGAGTCTTTGGATGGTTTGGTTGTTTGTTTATTTTTATTTATATGTTTAGTTGTTTTGGTTCACATATATGGGGGATTGTCCCATATATGAATTAGTGTGGATCTCATCCTCACTACTTGTTCTTCATTGACGGTTGTCTTTATAATAGAATCACCGGGGTAACCCTTTACCCAAAAAAAAAAAAAAAAGCATGTTAGTATAATGTAGGACGCTTTACAGCACCTAACAACACCTTACAACAACGTAAGAAATCTTAAAACTCCGTAATAAACCTAATGAATTCGTCCGAGTCCTTTGAATATCGTACAACAAGTTAGGAGATCTTAAGACTCTGTATGTCACATTAGCACCTTGAAAAGCATGTTAGTGTAATGTACGACACCTCACAACTCCTAACAACATCTTACAATAACGTACGTAAACTTAAAACTCCATATAAACCTACTGAATTCGTCCGAGTCCTTTGAACATCGAATGACAAGTTAGAACATCTTACGACTCTATATGCCATATTAGCACCTTTAAAAGCATGCTAGTATAATGTAGGACGCTTTACCGCTCCTAACGACACCTTACTACACCGTACGAAACCTTAAAACTCCGTAATAAACCTAATGAAATCGTCCAAGTCCTTTGAACATCGTACAACAAGTTAGGACATCTTCAGACTCTGTATGCCACATTAGCACCTTGAAAAGCATGTTAGTGAATGTACGACACCTCACAACTCGTAACAACAGCTTACAATAACGTACGTAAACTTTAAACTCCATATAAACCTACTGAATTCGTCTGAGTCCTTTGAATATCGTACGACAAGTTAGAACATCTTACGACCCTATATGCCATATTAGCACCTTGAAAAGCATGTTAGTGTTGTTCTTGATTCTTGTTTCTTGTTCTTGATTATTTGTTTCGTTTTTTACCTAGGGTTTGATTACAAAACCTAGCCGGTTCATATTTGTTTTGTTACCTACGACTGGGGTATTCAATCTGTGTATCAATCCTGTGATTACACAATCTTGATTGTGTAGTACGAGTACTGATAGCGGATTTGAAGAACTTAGTTGTTACGGGTCTTGGTGTTTTACGAGTACATAAACTTGTTTCCTGATTGCTTAATAGGTCTGTAATCATTCGCGGCTATATCTATAGTCCAGCTAGAGTGGTACGAATCCTGTTAACCTCTTAAGGGACTGGTTTTTGTAAGACGTACGTTGGTCTATGCATGCATGATGGTGACTTCGAATCTGATTAATAAAGTCACCAATATTGATGGCAAACCAATTCTCAAGAGGATCATGAAAACCACTAATCCGTTGACTGGTACGATGGGGGAGGCAACACCAAACCCTAATACGAGTCAAGATGTTGTGGAACCTATCCTGAAAACCACTAATCCGTTGACTGGTACGATGGGGGAGGCAACACCAAACCCTAATACGAGTCAAGATGTTGTGGAACCTATGACTTTTGCTAGCAAACTGAAGGAAGGAGGAAAGATCAATTTTAGACGTCTTGAGTCTGAAAATCTGGTGGATGAGGCTGATGTTGTGTTACCACGTGAAGCAGTCATAAACATGAAGCAGAGATTCGCTAATACGTTGGTAGGTTACTTTCTTGGCAATAGACTTGCTTTCCCAATTGTTGAGTATTATGTTAAGAATGCATGGGGGAAGTTTGGACTACAGAAGATTATGATGAACTCTAATGGGTTTTTTTTCTTCAAGTTTGAGAATTGTAATGGGATGCAAAGTGTGTTAGAGGGTGGTCCTTGGATTATTAGGAATATGCCTATCGTGCTGAATATGTGGACACCCTCAACCAGCTTGAGGAAAGAAGATATAAAGAAAATACCGGTTTGGGTCAAAATACATGATGTTCCGTTAGCAGCGTACTCGGAAGATGGACTTAGCTTGCTTGCGTCAAAGATTGGTAATCCTAAGTGCTTGGATACGTATACAACGAGTATGTGTTTGGATGGTTGGGGTAGAAGTAGCTATGCTAGAGCTATGATTGAATTGGATGCAACGATAGGGTTAAAGGATAAAATTACTATGGCTATTCCGAACTTGGAGGATGATGGATACATAAAGGAGGTAATGACAATTGAGTATGAATGGACCCCTCCTAGGTGCGAAGTGTGTTTGGTGTTCGGCCATGATGATAACTCATGCCCTCTAAAGCCCAAGGTGGTGGAAGAGGGAAAGAGTAAGGTGGATAAAGATGGATTTCAAAAGGCTAAAACATCAAAATCTAGTAAAAATTCTGGTTTTCAAGTGGGCAAACAAAAGCAGAAGTTTGAATATAGACCGGTGCAGAAAGAAAGTAGGAACTGGAGTGGGACGAATCACCCTTCTTCGAATAGGTTTGATGTTTTGAAATCTGATCCAGGGCCTTCGGGAACTCAAAAGGGTGAGGATGAGGAAAGTGTGGAGGATTCGGGTGCAGGGGCGCATCAAATGGATACTTTTATAAAGGAGGATAGTAAGAACCGTATGGATGAGTCTGAGGGGGCAAGCACTCCCGGTAAGAATGGTTTAAATGATTAGCATCGCTGCATGGAATATAAGGGGTTTGAATCATCCCCTGAAACAAAATGAGGTGAGGAAGGTGATACATGAAAACAATATTCAGGTATGTGCAGTTTTAGAATCTCATGTTACTGTTGATAAGTTATCAAATGTTTGCAAGAAAGTTTTTCGTAACTGGGACTGGTGTTCGAATGGAGGGTTATGTGACAAGGGTGCACGCATTATTTTAGGTTGGAACCCTAATGTTGTGGATGTTATGGTTATTACTCAATCTAGTCAGGTGATGCACGCTCAGGTTATTTTCAAGAATGGTGGACATTCTTTTTTCTGTTCGTTTATTTATGCAAAGAATGACTACTGTGACCGAAGGGAGTTATGGGATCAACTCAATCAGCATAAGATCTTTACAAGGTTTATGCCTTGGGTGATCTTGGGGGACTTTAATGTAGCTTTAAACAGTGAAGATTGTGCCATGGGAGCCTCTAGGGTTGATTTGGGAGTAAAGGAGTTTCGTGAATGTGTGAATAACATTGAAGTTATGGATATTAATAGCTCGGGGCTGCAGTATACGTGGACTCAGAAACCGAAGCGAGGTATTGGTATTTTGAAAAAGATTGATAGGGTGATGGGTAATCTTAAATTTGTTGATTTGTTTCCTTATGCGAGTGCTCTATTCCACCCATATAGAGTTTCTGATCATTCGCCGTGCATTCTCAGATTTGAAAATCCTAAAAACAAGAAGGCTAGATCGTTTAAGTTTGCTAACTTCTTGGTCTTTAAGAAGGATTTTAAGAAGGTGGTTACTCAAGAATGGCATAAAGAAGTAGCTGGTAATGCGATGTTCAAAGTAGTGAAGAAGCTCAAATTGCTGAAACCTCCATTGAGAAAACTTTTATATGCGCAAGGGAACCTTCATACCAGGGCCGATCTGTTGAGAAAGGAGTTAGATGATATCCAGATTATGCTGGATAAGGACCCAAATGATTGTGGTTTAAGGGAGAAGGAGCGGGCTTGTTCTTTGGAGTATGAGAAGGTCGCTTATGATCTGGAGCTTTTTCTTAAACAAAAGGCTAAAGTTGATTGGCTTAAAGCGGGTGATTCAAATACAGCATATTTCCACAAAACGATCAAAATGAAGAGGCACAAGAGCATGGTCGATCGCATTATGGATGGTGATGGGAATATGCATGTGGGGGATAGGGTTGCTCAAGCGTTTGTGAATCATTATTCTAAATTCTTGGGTACTGAAAGTGATACTAATAGTTTTGATTTAACGAGTTTGGAGTTCAATAAAATTTCAATATCAGATTCGGTGGCAATGGTTAGAAGCGTTACTGATGAGGAGGTTAAAACAGCTATGTTCGATATTGGCGAGAATAAGTCTCCGGGTCCTGATGGATTCTCTTCTGCTTTTTTCATTCATAGTTGGGATGTGGTGGGTAGAGATGTATGTAAAGCTGTCAAAGATTTCTTTGCTCATTCCAGGCTGCTTAAGGAGGTAAACCATACAGTTATTACTTTGATTCCGAAGGTTCAAACACCGGAAAGAGTCAATGATTATCGGCCTATCTCTTGTTGCAACGTGATTTACAAGTGCATTAGCAAGATTATTTCGAACAGAATTAAAGATGCTTTGGATGGGCTGATTAGTGTTAATCAGTCTGCGTTTGTTCCGGGGAGACGAATTTCTGATAATATTCTGATCACACAGGAGTTAATGCATAATTACCATCGAAATAAAGGTCCCCCTAGATGTGCGGTTAAGGTAGATATCCAAAAAGCGTATGATACGGTTAGCTGGAAGTTTCTGGGAGAGATTCTTTTGAAATTTGGATTTCATAGATGTATGGTTGATTGGATTATGGAATGTGTTACGACGGTTTCTTACTCATTATGTGTCAATGGTGAGATTTACGGCTACTTCAAGGGTAGAAGAGGTTTGCGTCAGGGGGACCCGATATCTCCATACCTGTTTACACTTGTCATGGAGGTTTTGACTCTTATTATGCAGCGTAACACTAGGGCTGGTAGTGGCTTCAAATACCATAACCTGTGTGTTTCGCAAAGGATAGTTAATATATGCTTTGCTGATGACTTGTTCCTTTTTGCTAGAGGTGAGGTCAGGTCATGTATGATTCTGATGAAAGGGTTGGAGGAGTTTAGAATGACGTCTGGTTTAGCGGCTAGTGTTGAGAAGAGCACTGTGTTCTTTTGTCAGGTTTCCCCAGTTACGAAGCGTGCGATAATGGATGTTATGCCTTTTGAGGAAGGGAAACTGCCAATTAGATATCTTGGGGTGCCCCTTATTTCGTCTAATCTGATTGCATCAAATTGCAAAACCCTAATTGAAAAAGTTGATAGAAGAATTGATGATTGGATGAATAAATCATTATCTTTTGCGGGGCGTTTACAGCTGCTTGTGTCAGTTATTTCTTCCATGTATACGTATTGGGCGTCGGTACTTATTATGCCTGCAAGTACTATCAAGGAATTGGAAAGGAAAATGAACGGTTTTCTTTGGCAAAAAGATGGGAAGGATCGAGCTAAAGCGAAGGTGGCATGGGCGGAAGTTTGTCTTCCGAAAAAAGAAGGGGGTTTGGGCATTCGTAAGATTTCTGATGTAAACAAATCTCTAATGTCATATCATATATGGAGTATTGTTACGCATAGGAAATCTTTATGGGTGGAATGGATCTATGATCATAAACTCAAAGGAAGAAGCTTCTGGGAGGTGGAACCAAGGTTAAGTATGAGTTGGGGATGGCGGAAAATACTTCAAGTTAGAGAGTTGATTCGGCCTTATATACATCAGAAAATTGGTGATGGTAAGAACACGTTTATTTGGAGTGACAACTGGTGTGAGTATAGCCCTCTAAGTAGCTTCATCACTAAGAGGGATATATATAGGGCTGGATTCTCAACATCGGATAAGGTGGATGAGTTGGTGAATGATCGTAATTGGAGGTGGCCGGCTGCATGGTATGATCTCTTTCCTGTACTTATTAATATTCATGTCCCAGTAATATGTAATAACAGGAGAGATGTGAGTGTATGGCATGATATCTATGGTGTTGAGCACAAGTTCTCTATACATAATGTATGGGAAACTATCCGATATCGAAGCACGAAGGTAGATTGGTACAATATTGTATGGTTTACTCATTGTATCCCAAGACATGCGTTTCATGTATGGTTGGTGTGTCGTAAGAAACTAAACACACAGGATAAAATGAGGACATGGGATATGAATATGAGGTGTTGTCCGTTATGTGTGAAGGATATGGATTCACATGATCATCTGTTTTTTGAGTGTGAATATGCGATTCAGGTTTGGAAAAAAGTCCGACAATTCACCAACTTGGGGCATATTGAAGGGGTGTGGGATAATATTGTGAGTTACCTAAATACGAAAGGTAATTGGAAGTCGACTGAGAGTATTATAGATAGACTCGTGATTGGAGCTACAGCGTATTATGTATGGCAGGAAAGAAACGCGAGAATATTTACTGATATAAAGAGAGGACCGGCGCAGATTACAAAGATAATATTGGATATTGTTAGGCTGAAATTGGTATCTCTGAGAGAGGGAAATATGATTACTAATTGGAAGACTCGCAAGAGATGGGATCTGGAGCGTATAGTACTACATGATGGGATGATATAGCTAACGATTGGATGGGCCTCATCTAGATTCTAGTCTAGTTTGTTTAACTTTGGTTTTGTTTTCCATTGTTATGTACGATGTGGTTGTTTGTGTTCACAATCTTAGGGCATGTCCTTTGATTGAACTAATGGGAACATTTCTCCCATTACTTGGTTTTCGTTTGACATATTTATAAAATCGCCGGGGTAAACCCTTTACCCAAAAAAAAAAAAAAAAGCATGTTAGTGTAATGTACGACACCTCACAACTCCTAACAACATATTACAATACCGTACGTAAACTTAAAACTCCATATAAACCTACTGAATTCGTGTGAGTCCTTTGAACATCGTACCACAAGTTAGAACGTCTTGCGACTCTATATGCCATATTAGCACCTTTAAAAGCATGTTAGTATAAATGGCGCTAGAATCTCCATCGGGTTCTAAGAGGGCAGGTACTCCTTCTACATCGGGTGTTAATGGTTTGTCTGATATTCTGGATTACTAGGGAGTTGATCTGCTGGCAATATTGGTTGAGGTTTCTTTGGGGTGGAATCTACACTTTTGATGATGGCGGCTGATGAAATGGTTTTTTATTTAATTTTGTTTATGTCATCAATTTGTGGTAGGCTAGATTGTTTGGTTTGTCTTGGTGTTGTTTTGTGGGTTTTTTTGTTTTTATGTTCACATATGTGGGGCCTGTCCCATATATGAACTAGTGTGGAACGCTTCCTCACTACTTGTACTTCATTGACGGTTGTCTTTATAATAGAATCACCGGGGTAACCCTTTACCCAAAAAAAAAGCATGTTAGTATAATGTAGCACGCTTTACAGCTCCTAACGACACCTTACAACACCGTACGAAACCTTAAAACTCCGTAATAAACCTAATGAAATCGTCCAAGTCCTTTGAACATCGTACGACAAGTTAGGACATCTTAAGACCCTGTATGCCACATTAGCACCTTGAAAAGCATGTTAGTGTAATGTACGGCACCTCACAACTCGTAACAACATCTTACAATAACGTACGTAAACTTAAAACTCCATATAAACCTACTGAATTCGTCTGAGTCCTTTGAACATTGTACGACAAGTTAGAACATCTTACGACTCTATATGCCATATTAGCACCTTGAAAAGCATGCTAGTATAATGTAGGACGCTTTACATCTCCTAACAACACCTTACAACACCGTACGAAACCTTAAAACTCCGTAATAAACCTAATGAATTCGTCCAAGTCCTTTGAACATCGTACGACAAGTTGGGACATCTTAAGACTCTGTATGCCACATTAGCACATTGAAAAGCATGTTAGTGTAATGTACGACACCTCACAACTGCTAACAACATATTACATTACCGTACGTAAACTTAAAACTCCATATAAACCTACTAAATTTGTCCGAGTCCTTTGAACATTGAATGACAAGTTAGAACATCTTACGACTCTATATACCATATTAGCACCTTGAAAAGCATGCTAGTATAATGTAGGACGCTTTACAGCTCCTAACAACACCTTACAACACCGTACGAAACCTTAAAACTCCATAATAAACCTAATAAATTCGTCCAAGTCCTTTGAACAACGTACGACAAGTTAGGACATCTTAAGACTCTGTATGCCACATTAGCTCCTTGAAAAGCATGTTAGTGTAATGTACGACACCTCACAACTCCTAACAACATTTTACAGTACCCTACGTAAACTTAAAACTCCATATAAACCTACTAAATTTGTCCGAGTCCTTTGAACATCGAATCACAAGTTAGCACATCTTACGACTCTATATACCATATTAGCACCTTGAAAAGCATGCTAGTATAATTTAGGACGCTTTACAGCTCCTAACAACACCTTACAACACCGTAGAAACCTTAATACCCCGTAATAAACCTAATGAATTCGTCCAAGTCCTTTGAACAACGTACGACAAGTTAGGACATCTTAAGACTCTGTATGCCACATTAGCTCCTTGAAAAGCATGTTAGTGTAATGTACGACACCTCACAACTCCTAAAAACATTTTACAGTACCGTACGTAAACTTAAAACTCCATATAAACCTACTAAATTTGTCCGAGTCCTTTGAACATCGTACCACAAGTTAGAACATCTTACGACTCTATATGCCATATTAGCACCTTGAAAAGCATGTTAGTATAATGTAGGACGCTTTACAGCTCCTAACAACACCTTACAACACCGTAAGAAATCTTAAAACTCCGTAATAACCCTAATAAATTCGTCCGAGTCCTTTGAACATCGTATGACAAGTTAGGAAATCTTAAGACTCTGTATGTCACATTAGCACCTTGAAAAGCATGTTAGTGTAATGTACGATACCTTACAACTCCTAACAACATGTTACAATACCGTACGTAAACTTAAAACTCCATATAAACCTACTGAATTCGTCCGAGTCCTTTGAACATCGTACCACAAGTTAGAACATCTTACGACTCTATATACCATATTAGCACCTTGAAAAGCATGCTAGTATAATGTAGGACGCTTTACAGCTCCTAACAACACCTTACAACACCGTACGAAACCTTAAAACTCCGTAATAAACCTAATGAATTCGTCCAAGTCCTTTGAACAACGTACGACAAGTTAGGACATCTTAAGACTCTGTATGCCAGCTAAAAACCCTAATCTCTCTCCCTAGACATGGCGATTTCTCCTTGGTAAATCATGATCGATCTCTATCTATGTTTTTGCTGCTCAAACCATACGATTGAAACCCGATCTGATTTCATTTGTTTATTGCCGTCTTAGTCTAGGATTAGGGTTTTTTTCATTTTTTTTTGTGTGATATTGGTTTAACCTTGGTTTCTTGGATTTTGCCTTCTTGTTTACGTTTGGGTTCTGATCTGGATATAGAGAGAGGTCGTTTTTTGCTGCTGGTTTTACAAGGTTTGTTGATTGGTATTTCGTTAGTCCAATTCACGAATTAGGGTTTGTGGCGGCTATTTCAATTTGGTCGTTGCATTGTTTCCTTGCACAAATCTGGTCGTTCCTGTAACTCAAACTCATTAGGGTTGTGGTAATACTATTTAAATCCGTGAATTAGGGTTTGTGGAGGCTGATTTGGGCTGCCGCATTAGGGTTTCCCTAAACCCTACTTATATTTCGAGTTCAGATTTAATGGAGGCAAAACTTGATGCTAACGTTGGGTCTACACCTACTAGAGCTCGCAAAGTCAAATTTCAAGATGAGATTGATAAGGAATTGGACGGTATTGCTCGTAAAGTGGTTAACATTGATGGAAAACCTCTTATTCCTCGTCGTGGTAAGTTGATTAACATTGGTTCAGGTTCTCAATCTGAGTTGGCTGAAAAAGTGCAGAGTTCAAATGGTGACCAGGTTATTAGTTCTAATGTGGGTTCTTATGCTGCTACTCTACAAACTGGTACGTCAAAGAACAAGGTTAATTTCCGTTTTTTGGAGTCATTGGATATACAACAAGGTGTTGATGTGGTTCTTCCTAGGGAATCTATTAAAATAGTCCAAAATAAATTATCTTTCACACTATATGGGTATTTTCTAGGGGATAGGGTTGCATATCCGGTTGTCGAGCACTTTGTGCAAATAAATTGGAAAAAGTATGGTCTTCAAAAATGTATGATGAATGCAAATGGCTTCTTTTTCTTCAAATTTGCTGATAACAAGGGTATGCTTTAAGTACTTGAAGGAGGACCTTGGTTGATTCGCAATAAACCGATCTTTCTCAATACATGGTCTCCTACTAGTATCCTTAAAAAAGAAGACATTAAGAAAGTAGCGGTTTGGGTTAAATTGCATGATGTTCCTATTGCAGCTTATACGGATGATGATTTAAGCATGCTAGCTTCAAAGATTGGCTCTCCTAGGTTACTAGATTCCTATACCACATCTATGTGTTCGGAAAGCTGGGGAAGAAGTAGCTATGCAAGGGCACTTATTGAAATTTCAGCTGAGCATGAGTTTAAAGATGTATTATCTATGGCTATTCCTGATGTGGATGAAGGTAAATATGTCACTGAGACTGTTGGTGTGGAGTATGAGTGGACGCCCTAGAGGTGTGCGCGGTGTTGTGTGTTTGGACATGGAAATGAAGAATGCCCTAAACAGGTATGTGTTACATCTAAACCCACACCTAATCCTAAGGTAAATGGGGATGGTTTTACTGATGTAAAGGGTAGGAAAACGGCTAAGAAGAGTGGGTTTCAGGTTAATAACCAGAAACAAAAATTTGAGTATAGATCGCTGGATTACAAGAAAATGGTGGGGGCTAAACCCTCAACTTTGGATGTGAAAAGTAGAGACCCCTCAAAAACCCATATTCAAAACTCTTTTAGTGTCCTTACTTCAGTAAATATGAACGATGAGGGGACATTGAAATCTATTAAAGAGAAGGACAAATTGGATAGCGATGGGATTGAAGTCTTGGATGAGGAAGAGGTTGAAGTTATTTATGACGAATCTAGAGATATAACTCGAGATAAAGCAGGGGCGATATCCTCCTCTTCAATGGTTTCCAATGGATAGTAGAGCTTCCAGTTCTTTGAGGTGGATTTTCTATGGTGGGAATTACATTTTCGATGATGGTGGCTAATGGATGGGGACTTTTTTGCAGGTTTTGGCTGTTTTGTCAATTCTTTGTGGATGGCTTGTTAGTTTGTTTATTTTTGAATTAGATGTTTAGTTGTTTTTGTTCACATATATGGGGTTTGTCCCATATATGAATTAGTGTGGAACACATCCTCACTACTTGTACTTCATTGACGGTTGTCTTTATAATAGAATCACCGGGGTAACCCTTTACCCAAAAAAAGACTCGGTATGCCACATTAACTCCTTGAAAAGCATGTTAGTGTAATGTACGACACCTCACAGCTCCTAACAACATTTTACAAAACCGTACGTAAACTTAAAACTCCATATAAACCTACTGAATTCGTCCGAGTCCTTTGATAATCGTACAACAAGTTAGAACATATTACGACTCTATATGCCATAATAGCACCTTGAAAAGCATGTTAGTATAATGTAGGACGCTTTACAGCTCCTAACAACACTTTACAACACCGTAAGAAATCTTAAAACTCCGTAATAAACCTAATGAAATCGTCCAAGTCCTTTGAGCATCGTACAAGTTAGGACATCTTAAGACTCTGTATGCCACATTAGCACCTTAAAAAGCATGTTAGTGTAATGTACGACACCTCACAACTCCTAACAACATGTTACAATACCGTACGTAAACTTAAACACCATATAAACCTACTGAAATCGTCTGAGTCCTTTGAACATTGTACGACAAGTTAGAACATCTTACGACTCTATATGCCATATTAATACCTTGAAAAGCATGTTAGTATAATGTAGGACGCTTTACAGCTCCTAACAACATCTTACAATACCGTACGTAAACTTAAAATTCCATATAAACCTACTGAATTCGTCCGAGTCCTTTGAACATCGTACGACAAGTTAGAACATCTTACGACTCTATATGTCATATTAGCACCTTGAAAAGCATGTTAGTGTAATGTACGACACCTCACAGCTCCTAAAAACATCTTACAATACCGTACGTAAACTTAAAACTCCATATAAACCTACTGAATTCGTCTGAGTCCTTTGATAATCGTACAACAAGTTAGAACATATTACGACTCTATATGGCATAATAGCACCTTGAAAAGCATGTTAGTATAATGTAGGACGCTTTACAGCTCCTAACAACACTTTACAACACCGTAAGAAATCTTAAAACTCCGTAATAAACCTAATGAAATCGTCCAAGTCCTTTGAACATCGTACAACAAGTTAGGATATCTTAAGACTCTGTATGCCACATTAGCACCTTAAAAAGCATGTTAGTGTAATGTACGACACCTCACAACTCCTACCAACATCTTACAACACCGTAAGAAATCTTAAAACTCCGTAATAAACCTAATAAATTCGTCCGAGTCCTTTGAATATCGTACAACAAGTTAGGAGATCTTAAGACTCTGTATGTCACATTAGCACCTTGAAAAGCATGTTAGTGTAATGTACGACACCTCACAACTCCTAACAACATCTTACATTACCATACGTAAACTTAAAACTCCATATAAACCTACTGAATTCGTCCGAGTCCTTTGAACATCGAATGACAAGTTAGAACATCTTACGACTCTATATGCCATATTAGCACCTTGAAAACCATGCTAGTATAATGTAGGACGCTTTACAGCTCCTAACAACACCTTACAACACCGTACGAAACCTTAAAACTCCGTAATAAACCTAATGAATTCGTCCAAGTCCTTTGAGCAACGTACAACAAGTTAGGACATCTTAAGACTCTGTATGCCACATTAGCTCCTTGAAAACCATGTTAGTGTAATGTTCCGCACCTCACAACTCCTAACAACATCTTACAGTACCGTACGTGAACTTAAAACTCCATATAAACCTACTAAATTTGTCCGAGTCCTTTGAACATCGTACCACAAGTTAGAACATCTTATGACTCTATATGCCATATTAGCACCTTGAAAAGCATGTTAGTATAATGTAGGACGCTTTACAGCTCCTAACAACACCTTACAACACCGTAAGAAATCTTAAAACTCCGTAATAAACCTAATAAATTCGTCCGAGTCCTTTGAACATCGTACGACAAGTTAGGAAATCTTAAGACTCTGTATGTCACATTAGCACCTTGAAAAGCATGTTAGTGTAATGTACGACACCTCACAACTCCTAACAACATGTTACAATACCGTACGTAAATTTAAAACTCCATATAAACCTACTGAATTCGTCCAAGTCCTTTGAACATCGTACCACAAGTTAGAACATCTTACGACTCTATATGCCATATTAGCACCTTGAAAAGCATGTTAGTATAATGTAGGACGCTTTACAGCTCCTAACAACACCTTACAACACCGTAAGAAATCTTAAAACTCCGTAATAAACTAATGAATTCGTCCGAGTCCTTTGAATATCGTACAACAAGTTAGGAGATCTTAAGACTCTGTATGTCACATTAGCACCTTGAAAAGCATGTTAGTGTAATGTACGACACCTCACAACTCCTAACAACATCTTACAATAACGTACGTAAACTTAAAACTCCATATAAACCTACTGAATTCGTCCGAGTCCTTTGAACATCGAATGACAAGTTAGAACATCTTACGACTCTATATGCCATATTAGCACCTTTAAAAGCATGCTAGTATAATGTAGGACGCTTTACCGCTCCTAACGACACCTTACTACACCGTACGAAACCTTAAAACTCCGTAATAAACCTAATGAAATCGTGCAAGTCCTTTGAACATCGTACAACAAGTTAGGACATCTTAAGACTCTGTATGCCACATTAGCACCTTGAAAAGCATGTTAGTGAATGTACGACACCTCACAACTCGTAACAACAGCTTACAATAACGTACGTAAACTTTAAACTCCATATAAACCTACTGAATTCGTCTGAGTCCTTTTAATATCGTACGACAAGTTAGAACATCTAACGACTCTATATGCCATATTAGCACCTTGAAAAGCATGTTAGTGTAATGTACGACACCTCACAACTCCTAACAACATCTTACAATACCGTACGTAAACTTAAAACTCCATATAAACCTACTGAATTCGTCCGAGTCCTTTGAACATCGTACGACAAGTTAGAACATCTTACGACTCTATATGCCATATTAGCACCTTGAAAAGCATGTTAGTATAATGTAGGACGCTTTACAGCTCCTAACAACATCTTACAATACCGTACGTAAACTTAAAACTCCATAATAAACCTAATGAATTCGTCCGAGTCCTTTGAACATCGTACGACAAGTTAGAACATCTTAAGACTCTGTATGCCACATTAGCACCTTGAAAAGCATGTTAGTGTAATGTACGACACCTCACAACTCCTAACAACATATTACAATACCGTACGTAAACTTAAAACTCCATATAAACCTACTGAATTCGTGTGAGTCCTTTGAACATCGTACCACAAGTTAGAACGTCTTGCGACTCTATATGCCATATTAGCACCTTTAAAAGCATGTTAGTATAATGTAGCACGCTTTACAGCTCCTAACGACACCTTACAACACCGTACGAAACCTTAAAACTCCGTAATAAACCTAATGAAATCGTCCAAGTCCTTTGAACATCGTACGACAAGTTAGGACATCTTAAGACCCTGTATGCCACATTAGCACCTTGAAAAGCATGTTAGTGTAATGTACGGCACCTCACAACTCCTAACAACATCTTACAATAACGTACGTAAACTTAAAACTCCATATAAACTGAATTCGTCTGAGTCCTTTGAACATCGTACGACAAGTTAGAACATCTTACGACTCTATATGCCATATTAGCAACTTGAAAAGCATGTTAGTATAATGTAGGACGCTTTACAGCTCCTAACAACATCTTACAATACCGTACATAAACTTAAAATTCCATATAAACCTACTGAATTCGTCCGAGTCCTTTGAACATCGTACGACAAGTTAGAACATCTTACGACTCTATATGTCATATTAGCACCTTGAAAAGCATGTTAGTATAATGTAGGACGCTTTACAGCTCCTAACAACATCTTACAATACCGTACGTAAACTTAAAATTCCATATAAACCTACTGAATTCGTCCGAGTCATTTGAACATCGAATGACAAGTTAGAACATCTTACGACTCTATATGCCATATTAGCACCTTTAAAAGCATGTTAGTTTAATGTAGGACGCTTTACAGCTCCTAACGACACCTTACAACACCGTACGAAACCTTAAAACTTCGTAATAAACCTAATGAAATCGTCCAAGTCCTTTGAACATCGTACAACAAGTTAGGACATCTTAAGACTCTGTATGCCACATTAGCATCTTGAAAAGCATGTTAGTGTAATGTACGACACCTCACAAATCCTAACAACATCTTACAATACCGTACGTAAACTTAAAATTCCATATAAACCTACTGAATTCGTCCGAGTCCTTTGAACATCGAATGACAAGTTAGAACATCTTACGACTCTATATGCCATATTAGCACCTTGAAAAGCATGCTAGTATAATGTAGGACGCTTTACAGCTCCTAACAACACCTTACAACACTGTACGAAACCTTAAAACTCCGTAATAAACCTAATGAATTCGTCCAAGTCCTTTGAACATCGTACGACAAGTTAGGACATCTTAAGACTCTGTATGCCACATTAGCACCTTGAAAAGCATGTTAGTGTAATGTACGACACCTCACAACTGCTAACAACATATTACATTACCGTACGTAAACTTAAAACTCCATATAAACCTACTAAATTTGTCCGAGTCCTTTGAACATTGAATGACAAGTTAGAACATCTTACGACTCTATATACCATATTAGCACCTTGAAAAGCATGCTAGTATAATGTAGGACGCTTTACACCTCCTAACAACACCTTACAATACCGTACGAAACCTTAAAACTCCATAATAAACCTAATGAATTCGTCCAAGTCCTTTGAACAACGTACGACAAGTTAGGACATCTTAAGACTCTGTATGCCACATTAGCTCCTTGAAAAGCATGTTAGTGTAATGTACGACATCTCACAACTCCTAACAACATTTTACAGTACCCTACGTAAACTTAAAACTCCATATAAACCTACTAAATTTGTCCGAGTCCTTTGAACATCGAATGACAAGTTAGAACATCTTACGACTCTATATACCATATTAGCACCTTGAAAAGCATGCTAGTATAATTTAGGACGCTTTACAGCTCCTAACAACACCTTACAATACCGTACGAAACCTTAATACTCCGTAATAAACCTAATGAATTCGTCCAAGTCCTTTGAACAACGTACGAAAAGTTAGGACATCTTAAGACTCTGTATGCCACATTAGCTCCTTGAAAAGCATGTTAGTGTAATGTACGACACCTCACAACTCCTAAAAACATTTTACAGTACCGTACGTAAACTTAAAACTCCATATAAATCTACTAAATTTGTCCGAGTCCTTTGAACATCGTACCACAAGTTAGAACATCTTACGACTCTATATGCCATATTAGCACCTTGAAAAGCATGTTAGTATAATGTAGGACGCTTTACAGCTCCTAACAACACCTTACAACACCGTAAGAAATCTTAAAACTCCGTAATAACCCTAATAAATTCGTCCGAGTCCTTTGAACATCGTACGACAAGTTAGGAAATCTTAAGACTCTGTATGTCACATTAGCACCTTGAAAAGCATGTTAGTGTAATGTACGATACCTTACAACTCCTAACAACATGTTACAATACCGTACGTAAACTTAAAACTCCATATAAACCTACTGAATTCGTCCGAGTCCTTTGAACATCGTACCACAAGTTAGAACATCTTACGACTCTATATACCATATTAGCACCTTGAAAAGCATGCTAGTATAATGTAGGACGCTTTACAGCTCCTAACAACACCTTACAACACCGTACGAAACCTTAAAACTCCGTAATAAACCTAATGAATTCGTCCAAGTCCTTTGAACAACGTACGACAAGTTAGGACATCTTAAGACTCTGTATGCCAGCTAAAAACCCTAATCTCTCTCCCTAGACATGGCGATTTCTCCTTGGTAAATCATGATCGATCTCTATCTATGTTTTTGCTGCTCAAACCATACGATTGAAACCCGATCTGATTTCATTTGTTTATTGCCGTCTTAGTCTAGGATTAGGGTTTTTTTCATTTTTTTTTTGTGTGATATTGGTTTAACCTTGGTTTCTTGGATTTTGCCTTCTTGTTTACGTTTGGGTTCTGATCTGGATATAGAGAGAGGTCGTTTTTTGCTGCTGGTTTTACAAGGTTTGTTGATTGGTATTTCGTTAGTCCAATTCACGAATTAGGGTTTGTGGCGGCTATTTCAATTTGGTCGTTGCATTGTTTCCTTGCACAAATCTGGTCGTTCCTGTAACTCAAACTCATTAGGGTTGTGGTAATACTATTTAAATCCGTGAATTAGGGTTTGTGGAGGCTGATTTGGGCTGCCGCATTAGGGTTTCCCTAAACCCTACTTATATTTCGAGTTCAGATTTAATGGAGGCAAAACTTGATGCTAACGTTGGGTCTACACCTACTAGAGCTCGCAAAGTCAAATTTCAAGATGAGATTGATAAGGAATTGGACGGTATTGCTCGTAAAGTGGTTAACATTGATGGAAAACCTCTTATTCCTCGTCGTGGTAAGTTGATTAACATTGGTTCAGGTTCTCAATCTGAGTTGGCTGAAAAAGTGCAGAGTTCAAATGGTGACCAGGTTATTAGTTCTAATGTGGGTTCTTATGCTGCTACTCTACAAACTGGTACGTCAAAGAACAAGGTTAATTTCCGTTTTTTGGAGTCATTGGATATACAACAAGGTGTTGATGTGGTTCTTCCTAGGGAATCTATTAAAATAGTCCAAAATAAATTATCTTTCACACTATATGGGTATTTTCTAGGGGATAGGGTTGCATATCCGGTTGTCGAGCACTTTGTGCAAATAAATTGGAAAAAGTATGGTCTTCAAAAATGTATGATGAATGCAAATGGCTTCTTTTTCTTCAAATTTGCTGATAACAAGGGTATGCTTGAAGTACTTGAAGGAGGACCTTGGTTGATTCGCAATAAACCGATCTTTCTCAATACATGGTCTCCTACTAGTATCCTTAAAAAAGAAGACATTAAGAAAGTAGCGGTTTGGGTTAAATTGCATGATGTTCCTATTGCAGCTTATACGGATGATGGTTTAAGCATGCTAGCTTCAAAGATTGGCTCTCCTAGGTTACTAGATTCCTATACCACATCTATGTGTTCGGAAAGCTGGGGAAGAAGTAGCTATGCAAGGGCACTTATTGAAATTTCAGCTGAGCATGAGTTTAAAGATGTATTATCTATGGCTATTCCTGATGTGGATGAAGGTAAATATGTCACTGAGACTGTTGGTGTGGAGTATGAGTGGACGCCCCAGAGGTGTGCGCGGTGTTGTGTGTTTGGACATGGAAATGAAGAATGCCCTAAACAGGTATGTGTTACATCTAAACCCACACCTAATCCTAAGGTAAATGGGGATGGTTTTACTGATGTAAAGGGTAGGAAAACGGCTAAGAAGAGTGGGTTTCAGGTTAATAACCAGAAACAAAAATTTGAGTATAGATCGCTGGATTACAAGAAAATGGTGGGGGCTAAACCCTCAACTTTGGATGTGAAAAGTAGAGACCCCTCAAAAACCCATATTCAAAACTCTTTTAGTGTCCTTACTTCAGTAAATATGAACGATGAGGGGACATTGAAATCTATTAAAGAGAAGGACAAATTGGATAGCGATGGGATTGAAGTCTTGGATGAGGAAGAGGTTGAAGTTATTTATGACGAATCTAGAGATATAACTCGAGATAAAGCAGGGGCGATATCCTCCTCTTCAATGGTTTCCAATGGATAGTAGAGCTTCCAGTTCTTTGAGGTGGATTTTCTATTGTGGGAATTACATTTTCGATGATGGTGGCTAATGGATGGGGACTTTTTTGCAGGTTTTGGCTGTTTTGTCAATTCTTTGTGGATGGCTTGTTAGTTTGTTTATTTTTGAATTAGATGTTTAGTTGTTTTTGTTCACATATATGGGGTTTGTCCCATATATGAATTAGTGTGGAACACATCCTCACTACTTGTACTTCATTGACGGTTGTCTTTATAATAGAATCACCGGGGTAACCCTTTACCCAAAAAAAGACTCGGTATGCCACATTAACTCCTTGAAAAGCATGTTAGTGTAATGTACGACACCTCACAGCTCCTAACAACATTTTACAAAACCGTACGTAAACTTAAAACTCCATATAAACCTACTGAATTCGTCCGAGTCCTTTGATAATCGTACAACAAGTTAGAACATATTACGACTCTATATGCCATAATAGCACCTTGAAAAGCATGTTAGTATAATGTAGGACGCTTTACAGCTCCTAACAACACTTTACAACACCGTAAGAAATCTTAAAACTCCGTAATAAACCTAATGAAATCGTCCAAGTCCTTTGAGCATCGTACAACAAGTTAGGACATCTTAAGACTCTGTATGCCACATTAGCACCTTAAAAAGCATGTTAGTGTAATGTACGACACCTCACAACTCCTAACAACATGTTACAATACCGTACGTAAACTTAAACTCCATATAAACCTACTGAAATCGTCTGAGTCCTTTGAACATTGTACGACAAGTTAGAACATCTTACGACTCTATATGCCATAATACCTTGAAAAGCATGTTAGTATAATGTAGGACGCTTTACAGCTCCTAACAACATCTTACAATACCGTACGTAAACTTAAAATTCCATATAAACCTACTGAATTCGTCCGAGTCCTTTGAACATCGTACGACAAGTTAGAACATCTTACGACTCTATATGTCATATTAGCACCTTGAAAAGCATGTTAGTGTAATGTACGACACTTCACAGCTCCTAAAAACATCTTACAATACCGTACGTAAACTTAAAACTCCATATAAACCTACTGAATTCGTCTGAGTCCTTTGATAATCGTACAACAAGTTAGAACATATTACGACTCTATATGGCATAATAGCACCTTGAAAAGCATGTTAGTATAATGAAGGACGCTTTACAGCTCCTAACAACACTTTACAACACCGTAAGAAATCTTAAAACTCCGTAATAAACCTAATGAAATCGTCCAAGTCCTTTGAACATCGTACAACAAGTTAGGACATCTTAAGACTCTGTATGCCACATTAGCACCTTAAAAAGCATGTTAGTGTAATGTACGACACCTCACAACTCCTACCAACATCTTACAATACCGTACGTAAACTTAAAACTCCATATAAACCTACTGAATTCGTCTGAGTCCTTTGAACATTGTACGACAAGTTAGAACATCTTACGACTCTATATGCCATATTAGCACCTTGAAAATCATGTTAGTATAATGTAGGACGCTTTACAGCTCCTAACAACATCTTACAATGCAGTACGTAAACTTAAAATTCCATATAAACCTACTGAATTCGTCCGAGTCATTTGAACATCGAATGACAAGTTAGAACATCTTACGACTCTATATGCCATATTAGCACCTTTAAAAGCATGTTAGTATAATGTAGGACGCTTTACAGCTCCTAACAACACGTTACAACACCGTACGAAACATTAAAACTCCGTAATTAACCTAATGAATTCGTCCGAGTCCTTTGAACATCGTACGACAAGTTCGGACATCTTAGAACTCTGTATGCCACATTAGCACCTTGAAAAGCATGTTAGTGTAATGTACGACACCTCACAACTCCTAACAACATATTACAATACCGTACGTAAACTTAAAACTCCATATAAACCTACTGAATTCGTTTGAGTCCTTTGAACATCGTACCACAAGTTAGAACATCTTACGACTCTATATGCCATATTAGCACCTTTAAAAGCATGTTAGTATAATGTAGGACGCTTTACAGCTCCTAACGACACCTTACAACACCGTACGAAACTTTATAACTCCGTAATAAACCTAATGAAATCGTCCAAGTCCTTTGAACATCGTACGACAAGTTAGGACATCTTAAGACTCTGTATGCCACATTAGCACCTTGAAAAGCATGTTAGTGTAATGTACGACACCTCACAACTCCTAACAACATCTTACAATAACGTACGTAAACTTAAAACTCCATATAAACCTACTGAATTCGTCTGAGTCCTTTGAATATCGTACGGCAAGTTAGAACATCTTACGACTCTATATGCCATATTAGCACCTTGAAAAGCATGTTAGTGTAATGTACGACACCTCACAACTCCTAACAACATCTTACAATACCGTACGTAAACTTAAAACTCCATATAAACCTACTGAATTCGTCCGAGTCCTTTGAACATCGTACGACAAGTTAGAACATCTTACGACTCTATATGCCATATTAGCACCTTGAAAAGCATGTTAGTATAATGTAGGACGCTTTACAGCTCCTAACAACATCTTACAATACCGTACGTAAACTTAAAACTCCATAATAAACCTAATGAATTCGTCCGAGTCCTTTGAACATCGTACGACAAGTTAGAACATCTTAAGACTCTGTATGCCACATTAGCACCTTGAAAAGCATGTTAGTGTAATGTATGACACCTCACAACTCCTAACAACATATTACAATACCGTACGTAAACTTAAAACTCCATATAAACCTAATGAATTCGTTTGAGTCCTTTGAACATCGTACGACAAGTTAGAACATCTTACGACTCTATATGCCATATTAGCAACTTGAAAAGCATGTTAGTATAATGTAGGACGCTTTACAGCTCCTAACAACATCTTACAATACCATACGTAAACTTAAAATTCCATATAAACCTACTGAATTCGTCCGAGTCATTTGAACATCGAATGACAAGTTAGAACATCTTACGACTCTATATGCCATATTAGCACCTTTAAAAGCATGTTAGTTTAATGTAGGACGCTTTACAGCTCCTAACGACACCTTACAACACCGTACGAAACCTTAAAACTCCGTAATAAACCTAATGATATCGTCCAAGTCCTTTGAACATCGTACAACAAGTTAGGACATCTTAAGACTCTGTATGCCACATTAGCAACTTGAAAAGCATGTTAGTGTAATGTACGACACCTCACAACTCCTAACAACATCTTACATTACCATACGTAAACTTAAAACTCCATATAAACCTACTGAATTCGTCCGAGTCCTTTGAACATCGAATGACAAGTTAGAACATCTTACGACTCTATATGCCATATTAGCACCTTGAAAAGCATGCTAGTATAATGTAGGACGCTTTACAGCTCCTAACAACACCTTACAACACCGTACGAAACCTTAAAACTCCGTAATAAACCTAATGAATTCGTCCAAGTCCTTTGAGCATCGTACAACAAGTTAGGACATCTTAAGACTCTGTATGCCACATTAGCACCTTAAAAAGCTTGTTAGTGTAATGTACGACACCTCACAACTCCTAACAACATCTTACAATACCGTACGTAAACTTAAAACTCCATATAAACCTACTGAAATCGTCTGAGTCCTTTGAACATTGTACGACAAGTTAGAACATCTTACGACTCTATATGCCATATTAGTACCTTGAAAAGCATGTTAGTATAATGTAGGACGCTTTACAGGTCCTAACAATATCTTACAATACCGTACGTAAACTTAAAATTCCATATAAACCTACTGAATTCGTCCGAGTCCTTTGAACATCGTACGACAAGTTAGAACATCTTACGACTCTATATGTCATATTAGCACCTTGAAAAGCATGTTAGTGTAATGTACGACACCTCACAGCTCCTAAAAACATCTTACAATACCGTACGTAAACTTAAAACTCCATATAAACCTACTGAATTCGTCTGAGTCCTTTGATAATCGTACAACAAGTTAGAACATATTACGACTCTATATGGCATATTAGCACCTTGAAAAGCATGTTAGTATAATGTAGGACGCTTTACAGCTCCTAACAACATCTTACAATACCGTACGTAAACTTAAAACTCCATAATAAACCTAATGAATTCGTCCGAGTCCTTTGAACATCGTACGACAAGTTAGAACATCTTAAGACTCTGTATGCCACATTAGCACCTTGAAAAGCATGTTAGTGTAATGTACGACACCTCACAACTCCTAACAACATATTACAATACCGTACGTAAACTTAAAACTCCATATAAACCTAATGAATTCGTTTGAGTCCTTTGAACATCGTACCACAAGTTAGAACATCTTGCGACTCTATATGCCATATTAGCACCTTTAAAAGCATGTTAGTATAATGTAGCACGCTTTACAACTCCTAACGACACCTTACAACACCGTACGAAACCTTAAAACTCCGTAATAAACCTAATGAAATCGTCCAAGTCCTTTGAACATCGTACGACAAGTTAGGACATCTTAAGACTCTGTATGCCACATTAGCACCTTGAAAAGCATGTTAGGTGCTGTTTGTTTTTGCAGACAAAAAATGTCTGCAGTCTGATTTCATCTGATCTTGTGGATGCAACTGAAGATGTGGTCTGAAGATCTGCAAGCTGAAAATATAATACTGTTTGTTTTATAAACTAGCTATCGTCTGCATAAACTAAAAATATATAACTGTCAACTGGTGGCTGGCGGTGGTGATTGGTGAGCGGTTGTCACTTTAGTTAAAAAATCCGTATCGTGATCGGGATTTGACATAAGTTTACCGAAGAAATATATACCGAACCGAAATTTTTATGGTTTATTATATTCTCCTTGTTTTACATTCCAGTTATATATAAAAGCTAGTGTTATAAAATAAAAAACCTACAAATAATCTTTGGAGTTTGTTCAATATATTGATGTGTATGCATTAGACAACATTTTCAAAAGCAAAAGACAAGTTGTCAATAAGCAAACCACAATACACAGTAACCTATACATAGTAACCTACTAAGTACTAACCTCTAATATGTAATATATAAATGTTACTAATAGCAAAACTAGTGTTTATTTGCTTCCTGTTTCAAAAAGTAGATAAGCAAATACACAGTAACCTCTAACATCATGTATCAACTGATATATAAGCTTCAAGCAAACATACCTACCTCCAAAACATCTTCATCGTCGGCTTAAAGCACTTTTGTACTTCACCATCACCATAAATAACAATCAAACCCCAACCCCCTCAATTCTTAGATATTAATTTTGACCCAGATTAACACAAAACAACATAATTTTGACCCCAACCCCCATGATTTTGACAAAAAAAAACAAAGAACCTTCAGTGGCAGCAACAAGCAACAAGAAGCGTTGAATCGGTGCTAAATAACTACTGATGGCGGTGGTGGCCAGCGGCGGCGGTCGCCGGTGATGGCCGACGGCGGTGGTGATGGTGGCCGGTGGTGGTGGCCGGCGGTGGTGGTGGTCAGTGATGGTGGAGCTGGGGAGTGGTGGTGATGAATGTGGGGAAAGTGAAAATGGTTTTGTGAAGATGTTTTAAGTTAGAGATCCATACCTTTTTTTTTAAGATGAAATAAGCTGAATTCAGAACTGTTTTATAAAAAAAACAAACAGTCTTCAAGGGTAATGTCTGCGCGCCAGCAGACATTAGCTCTCTTGAAGATGTTTGAAGAAAAAACAAACACCCCCTTAGTGTAATGTACGACACCTCACAACTCCTAACAACATCTTACAATAACGTACATAAACTTAAACTCCATATAAACCTACTGAAATCGTCTGAGTCCTTTGAACATCGTATGACAAGTTAGAACATCTTACGACTCTATATGCCATATTAGCAACTTGAAAAGCATGTTAGTATAATGTAGGACGCTTTACAGCTCCTAACAACATCTTACAATACCGTACGTAAACTTAAAATTCCATATAAACCTACTGAATTCGTCCGAGTCCTTTGAACATCGTACGACAAGTTAGAACATCTTACGACTATATATGTCATATTAGCACCTTGAAAAGCATGTTAGTATAATGTAGGACGCTTTACAGCTCCTAACAACATCTTACAATACCGTACGTAAACTTAAAATTCCATATAAACCTACTGAATTCGTCCGAGTCATTTGAACATCGAATGACAAGTTAGAACATCTTACGACTCTATATGCCATATTAGCACCTTTAAAAGCATGTTAGTTTAATGTAGGACGCTTTACAGCTCCTAACGACACCTTACAACACCGTACGAAACCTTAAAACTCCGTAATAAACCTAATGAAATCGTCCAAGTCCTTTGAACATCGTACAACAAGTTAGGACATCTTAAGACTCTGTATGCCACATTAGCAACTTGAAAAGCATGTTAGTGTAATGTACGACACCTCACAACTCCTAACAACATCTTACATTACCATACGTAAACTTAAAACTCCATATAAACCTACTGAATTCGTCCGAGTCCTTTGAACATCGAATGACAAGTTAAAACATCTTACGACTCTATATGCCATATTAGCACCTTGAAAAGCATGCTAGTATAATGTAGGACGCTTTACAGCTCCTAACAACACCTTACAACACCGTACGAAACCTTAAAACTCCGTAATAAACCTAATGAATTCGTCCAAGTCCTTTGAACATCGTACGACAAGTTAGGACATCTTAAGACTCTGTATGCCACATTAGCACCTTGAAAAGCATGTTAGTGTAATGTACGACACCTCACAACTCCTAACAACATATTACAATACCGTACGTAAACTTAAAACTCCATATAAACCTACTAAATTTGTCCGAGTCCTTTGAACATCGAATGACAAGTTAGAACATCTTACGACTCTATATACCATATTAGCACCTTGAAAAGCATGCTAGTATAATGTAGGACGCTTTACAGCTCCTAACAACACCTTACAACACCGTACGAAACCTTAAAACTCCATAATAAACCTAATGAATTCGTCCAAGTCCTTTGAACAACGTACGACAAGTTAGGACATCTTAAGACTCTGTATGCCACATTAGCTCCTTGAAATGCATGTTAGTGTAATGTACGACACCTCACAACTCTTAACAACATTTTACAGTACCGTACGTAAACTTAAAACTCCATATAAACCTACTAAATTTGTCCGAGTCCTTTGAACATCGAATGACAAGTTAGAACATCTTACGACTCTATATACCATATTAGCACCTTGAAAAGCATGCTAGTATAACGTAGGACGCTTTACAGCTCCTAACAACACCTTACAACACCGTACGAAACCATAATACTCCATAATAAACCTAATGAATTCGTCCAAGTCCTTTGAACAACGTACGACAAGTTAGGACATCTTAAGACTCTGTATGCCAGTGTACCCAAAAAAAAACCAAACCCTAATTTTCTCTCCCTAGAATGGCGATTTCAAGTGTTCTTTCTTCTTCTTGGAATCTAATTGGTACTTGGTGTTTGATTTGCGGATCTAACACTTATGCGAATTAGGTTTTCTGTTTTTCTTCTTGTTATTGCCGTTTTTTATTCTAGGATTAGGGTTTTGTGTTGTGGGGCTGCCGTTTCTTGGATTTTCTTTGGGATATTGATGCTTTGCTGCGTTGGTGTTCTTGGATTTGATCTTTTTCGAGAGAATAGAGGTTTTAAGCTTGCTGAATTCTGATCGTGGTTAGGGTTTTTCTGATCGTGATTAGCGTTTGTGGCTGCTGAAAGAGAGGGACGAATTTGGCAATTGGTTCATGAATCTTGATTCTTGATTCTTGTTTCTTGATTCTTGTTTCTTGAATCTTGATTCTTGTTTCTTGAATCTTGATTCTTGTTTCTTGGTTCTTGAATCTTGGTTTGGTTATTTAGTTCGTTTTTCTTGTTCTTTGGCCGTTTTTTCTTGGGTTTGTACGATCAGGTTCGTTTCTGATTATAAAAACGAGTATGGAGGGTGGTAATTTGGCTAGTAAGGTGCTAAAGATCGATGGCAATCCACGTTGTAATTTGTTGAAGAAGGAAAAGGCGACTAGGGTTTCATCCTTAAACCCTAATCCGCCTCATGGGGTTGACACGGCTAAGAAGAATGATGCAACAAGTCATACGACTGATTCACCTCATAAGAATGATTCAGCTCACACGACTTTGTCATCTAATGTTCATACGGCTGATGCATCTGATAGTTCTCATGCTCATGCGACTAATGTGAATGATGCGCCGGGTAAGTCTGGTTTGAATACAACGTATGCTGCTATTGTTCAACCAAAGTCTGACTTACCTGCAACGCCAGTTAATTTTCGTTATATGGTGAATGAGGAGAAGAAACAAGGTTTTGATGTTGTATTACCCAAAGAGACTGTGCGTATGATGTGTAATAAGCTTGAATTTACTTTGTATGGCTACTTTTTGGGGGATAGGCTAGCATATCCAGTGGTTGAATACTTTGCTAAAACTCATTGGAAAAAATTTGGCTTGCAAAAGGCAATGATGAATGCAAATGGTTTTTTCTTCTTTAAGTTTAATGATAGGAAGGGGATGATGGATGTGATTGAAGCAGGTCCTTGGATAATTCGTAATAAACCAATTATTCTGAATGTCTGGTCCCCTAACACAAAGCTACACAAGGATGATCTCAAGAATGTGTCTGTTTGGGTAAAATTACATGATATTCCGTTGGTAGCTTATTCTGATGTTGGTTTGAGTCTTTTGGTTTCTCAAATTGGAACTCCGAAGTTGTTGGATTCATTCACAAGCTCCATGTGTGCAAATACGTGGGGTAGAAGTAGTTTTGCAAGAGCTTTGGTTGAGATCTCGGCGGATGCGGGGTTTAAGGAGGAGATATCTATTGCTATTCCGGAATTAGAGGGGGATGAGTTTGGAGCAGCAAATGTGAAGATTGAGTATGATTGGAAGCCTCCAAGATGTGGTCATTGTTGTCTTTTTGGCCATAATGATGTTGAATGCCCTAAGACAACTAAGCATGAGCAGAATACAAAGGCTAGAGAGGATGATGACGGTTTTAAGGAAGTAAAGGATAAGAAGGCTGCAAAAAGATTTGGGGTTGCTTTAAAAAAACCCCAATTCGAGTATCGTCCAGTTAATAAAAAAGGGAAGGAAGTGCAAAATGTTAAAAAGCAGGTGACTAGGATTGATACTATGGAGACTAAAGGTGGTTCAAATATGGGTAAATCTGATCTAACTACATCAAACCCTTTTGAGGCGTTATCTGTGGAGAAAATAGCAGAAATTGACACAGACAATGTGAAAGGGAAAAGGGATAATGAAATCTCTAGGTTGGACTCGGATTCAGAAGTGGATGAGGTTCTAGAGGTGGATAATGGGACGGCAAGGTTTATGATGAACATGGCCATGGCGCTCGAATCTCCAGCGTCTACTAAAAGGGCAGGTACCCCTTCTACATCGGGTGTGAATGGTTTATCTGATATTCTAGATTACTAGGGACTTGATCTGCTGGCAAAATTATTTGTGGTGTCTTTGTGGTGGAACCTACACTTTTGATGACGGCGGCTGATGGAATGGTTTTTATTTAGATTTTGTTTATGTCATTAATATGTGGTAGGCTAGTTTGTTTGGTTTGTCTTGGTTTTTTTTGTTGGTTTTGTTTTTATGTTCACATATGTGGGGCCTGTCCCGTATATGAACTAGTGTGGAACGCTTCCTCACTACTTGTACTTCATTGTCGATTGTCTTTATAATAGAATCACCGGGGTAACCCTTTACCCAAAAAAAAAAGACTCTGTATGCCACATTAGCTCCTTGAAAAGCATGTTAGTGTAATGTACGACACCTCACAACTCCTAACAACATTTTACAGTACCGTACGTAAACTTAAAACTCCATATAAACCTACTAAATTTGTCCGAGTCCTTTGAACATCGTACCACAAGTTAGAACATCTTACGACTCTATATGCCATATTAGCACCTTGAAAAGCATGTTAGTATAATGTAGGACGCTTTACAGCTCCTAACAACTACTTACAACACCGTAAGAAATCTTAAAACTCCGTAATAAACCTAATAAATTCGTCCGAGTCCTTTGAACATCGTACGACAAGTTAGGAAATCTTAAGACTCTGTATGTCACATTAGCACCTTGAAAAGCATGTTAGTGTAATGTACGACACCTCACAACTCCTAACAACATGTTACAATACCGTACGTAAACTTAAAACACCATATAAACCTACTGAATTCGTCCGAGTCCTTTGATAATCGTACAACAAGTTAGAACATATTACGACTCTATATGCCATAATAGCACCTTGAAAAGCATGTTAGTGTAATGTACGACACCTCACAACTCCTAACAACATTTTACAGTACCGTACGTAAACTTAAAACTCCATATAAACCTACTAAATTTGTCCGAGTCCTTTGAACATCGAATGACAAGTTAGAACATCTTACGACTCTATATACCATATTAGCACCTTGAAAAGCATGCTAGTATAATGTAGGACGCTTTACAGCTCCTAACAACACCTTACAACACCGTACGAAACCTTAATACTCCGTAATAAACCTAATGAATTCGTCCAAGTCCTTTGAACAACGTACGACAAGTTAGGACATCTTAAGACTCTGTATGCCATATTAGCTCCTTGAAAAGCATGTTAGTGTAATGTACGACACCTCACAGCTCCTAAAAACATCTTACAATACCGTACGTAAACTTAAAACTCCATATAAACCTACTGAATTCATCCGAGTCCTTTGAACATTGTACGACAAGTTAGAACATCTTACGACTCTATAAGCCATATTAGCACCTTGAAAAGCATGTTAGTGTAATGTAGGACGCTTTACAGCTCCTAACAACATCTTACAATACCGTACGTAAACTTAAAATTCCATATAAACCTACTGAATTCGTCCGAGTCCTTTGAACATCGTACGACAAGTTAGAACATCTTACGACTCTATATGCCATATTAGCACCTTGAAAAGCATGTTAGTATAATGTAGGACGCTTTACAGCTCCTAACAACATCTTACAATACCGTACGTAAACTTAAAATTCCATATAAACCTACTGAATTCGTCCGAGTCATTTGAACATCGAATGACAAGTTAGAACATCTTACGACTCTATATGCCATATTAGCACCTTTAAAAGCATGTTAGTATAATGTAGTACGCTTTACAGCTCCTAACGATACCTTACAACACCGTACGAAACCTTAAAACTCCGTAATAAACCTAATGAAATCGTCCAAGTCCTTTGAACATCGTACAACAAGTTAGGATATCTTAAGACTCTGTATGCCACATTAGCACCTTGAAAAGCATGTTAGTGTAATGTACGACACCTCACAACTCCTAACAACATCTTACAATAACGTACGTAAACTTAAAACTCCATATAAACCTACTGAATTCGTCTGAGTCCTTTGAACATTGTACGACAAGTTAGAACATCTTACGACTCTATATGCCATATTAGCACCTTGAAAAGCATGTTAGTACAATGTAGGACGATTTACAGCTCCTAACGACACCTTATAACACCGTACGAAACCTTAAAACTCCATAATAAACCTAATGAAATCGTCCAACTCCTATGAACATCGTACAACAAGTTAGGACATCTTAAGACTCTGTATGCCACATTAGCACTTTGAAAAGCATGTTAGTATAATGTACGACACCTCACAACTCCTAACAACATCTTACAATAACGTACGTAAACTTAAAACTCCATATAAACCTACTGAATTCGTCTGAGTCCTTTGAACATCGTACGACAAGTTAGAACATCTTACGACTCTATATGCCATATTAGCACCTTGAAAAGCATGTTAGTATAATGTAGGACGCTTTACAGCTCCTAACAACATCTTACAATACCGTACGTAAACTTAAAACTCCATATAAACCTACTGAATTCGTCTGAGTCCTTTGAACATTGTACGACAAGTTAGAACATCTTACGACTCTATATGCCATATTAGAACCTTGAAAAGCATGCTAGTATAATGTAGGACGCTTTACTGCTCCTAACGACACCTTATAACACCGTACGAAACCTTAAAACTCCGTAATAAACCTAATGAAATCGTCCAAGTCCTTTAAACATCGTACAACAAGTTAGGACATCTTAAGACTCTGTATGCCACATTAGCACCTTGAAAAGCATGTTAGTATAATGTACGACACCTCACAACTCCTAACAACATCTTACAATAACGTACGTAAACTTAAAACTCCATATAAACCTACTGAATTCGTCTGAGTCCTTTGAACATCGTACGACAAGTTAGAACATCTTACGACTCTATATGCCATATTAGCACCTTGAAAAGCATCTTAGTATAATGTAGGACGCTTTACAGCTCCTAACAACATCTTACAATACCGTACGTAAACTTAAAACTCCGTAATAAACCTAATAAATTTGTCCTAGTCCTTTGAACATCGAATGACAAGTTAGAACATCTTACGACTCTATATGCCATATTAGCACCTTTAAAAGTTGATAGGAGGATTGATGATTGGATGAATAAAGCTTTATCTTTTGCTGGAAGGCTGCAGTTGATAGTGTCTGTTATTTCTTCCATGTTTACGTATTGGGCATCGGTTCTTATGCTGCCTGCTAGTACTGTGAAGGAATTGGAGCGGAAAATGAAAGGATTTCTTTGGCAGAAAGATGGAAAAGATCGAGCAAAATCGAAGGTTGCATGGAGCGTAATCTGTCTCCCAAAAAAAGAAGGTGGCCTGGGTATTCGAAAGATTTCAGATGTAAACCGATCTCTAATGGCTTATCATATTTGGAGTATTGTTATTCGTAGGAAGTCTCTATGGGTGGAATGGATTTATGATCACAAATTGAAAGGCAGAAGTTTATGGGAGGTGGAACCTAGAGCAAGTATGAGTTGGGGGTGGAGGAAGATTCTCCAGATTAGAGAATTGGTTCGGCCTTATATACATCAGAAAATTGGAGATGGTAAGAATACGTTTATTTGGAGTGACAACTGGTGTGAGTATAGCCCTCTTAGTACGTTCATCACTAAGAGGGATATTTATGGGGCAGGGTTCTCAACTTCGGATAAGGTTGCTGATTTGGTGAACGAGGTTGGTAGTTGGAGGTGGCCGCAAGCATGGTATGATCTTTTTCCTGTTCTTATTAATATTCATGCTCCATTAATATGCAATAGCAGGAGAGATGTAAGTATATGGCAGGATGATATGGGAGTAGAGCGAAAGTTTTCTGTACATAATGTATGGGAAACTATTCGGTACCGAAATATGGAGGTTGATTGGTTTAATATTGTCTGGTTTACTTACTGCATACCAAGACATGCGTTTCATGTATGGTTGGTATGTCGTAAGAAACTAAACACACAGGATAAAATGAGGAAATGGGATATGAATATGAGATGTTGTCCGTTATGTGTGAAGGATATGGATTCGCATGAACATCTGTTTTTTGAGTGTGAATATGCGAGGAAGGTTTGGGGAAATGTTCGAAGTTACACGAGTCTGGGGCATATTGAAGGAGTTTGGGAGATTATTGTGGGTTTTCTAAACACAAGAGGCAATTGGAAGTCGACTGAAAGTATTATAGATAGGCTTGTGGTGGGAGCTACTGCGTACTATGTCTGGCAGGAAAGGAATGCTAGAATATTTACTGATATTAAGAGAAGACCTACGCAGATTACAAAGATAATATTGGATACTGTTAGACTGAAATTGGTATCAATGAGAGAGGGACATGAGATCAGTAATTGGAAGACTCGCAAGAGATGGGATATGGAGCGGATAGTTATTACATGAGGCTTGATGGGTTGCGAATTGTCTAGATTATAGTCTAGTTTGGTTTTTAATTTTGGTTCGTTTTTTCCATTATTATGTTCTTAAGTGGTAGCCTGCGTTCACAATCTTAGGGCATGTCCTTTGATTGAACTAATGGGTACATTTTGTCCCATTACTTGTTTCTTCTTGATTCATATTTATACAATCACCGGGGTAAACCCTTTACCCAAAAAAAAAAGCATGTTAGTATAATGTAGGACGCTTTACTGCTCCTAACGACACCTTATAACACCGTACGAAACCTTAAAACTCCGTAATAAACCTAATGAAATCGTCCAAGTCCTTTGAACATCGTACAACAAGTTAGGACATCTTAAGACTCTGTATGCCACATTAGCACCTTGAAAAGCATGTTAGTATAATGTACGACACCTCACAACTCCTAACAACATCTTACAATAACGTACGTAAACTTAAAACTCCATATAAACCTACTGAATTCGTCTGAGTCCTTTGAACATCGTACGACAAGTTAGAACATCTTACGACTCTATATGCCATATTAGCACCTTGAAAAGCATGTTAGTATAATGTAAGACGCTTTACAGCTCCTGACAACATCTTACAATACCGTACGTAAACTTAAAACTCCGTAATAAACCTAATAAATTCGTCCGAGTCCTTTGAACATCGTACAACAAGTTAAGAAATCTTAAGACTCTGTATGTCACATTAGCAACTTGAAAAGCATGTTAATGTAATGTACGACACCTCACAACTCCAAACAACATCTTACAATAACGTACGTAAACTTAAAACTCATTATAAACCTACTGAATTCGTTCGAGTCCTTTGAACATCGTACGGCAAGTTAGAAAATCTTACGACTCTATATGCCATATTAGCACCTTGAAAAGTATGTTAGTATAATGTAGGATGCTTTACAGCTCCTAACAACATCTTACAATACCGTACGTAAACTTAAAACTCCATATAAACCTACTGAATTCGTCCGAGTCCTTTGATAATCGTACAACAAGTTAGAACATATTACGACTCTATATGCCATAATAGCACCTTGAAAAGCATGTTAGTATAATGTAGGACGCTTTACAGCTCCTAACAACACTTTACAACACCGTAAGAAATCTTAAAACTCCGTAATAAACCTAATGAAATCGTCCAAGTCCTTTGAACATCGTACAACAAGTTAGGACATCTTACGACTCTGTATGCCACATTAGCACCTTAAAAAGCATGTTAGTGTAATGTACGACACCTCACAACTCCTAACAACATCTTACAATACCGTACGTAAACTTAAAACTCCATATAAACCTACTTAATTCGTCTGAGTCCTTTGAATATTGTACGACAAGTTAGAACATCTTACGACTCTATATGCCATATTAGCACCTTGAAAAGCATGTTAGTATAATGTAGGACGCTTTACAGCTCCTAACAACATCTTACAATACCGTACATAAACTTAAAATTCCATATAAACCTACTGAATTCGTCCGAGTCATTTGAACATCGAATGACAAGTTAGAACATCTTACGACTCTATATGCCATATTAGCACCTTTAAAAGCATGTTAGTATAATGTAGTACGCTTTACAGCTCCTAACGACACCTTACAACACCGTACGAAACCTTAAAACTCCGTAATAAACCTAATGAAATCGTCCAAGTCCTTTGAACATCGTACAACAAGTTAGGACATCTTAAGACTCTGTATGCCACATTAGCACCTTGAAAAGCATGTTAGTGTAATGTACGACACCTCACAACTCCTAACAACATCTTACAATAACGTACGTAAACTTAAAACTCCATATAAACCTACTGAATTCGTCTGAGTCCTTTGAACATTGTACGACAAGTTAGAACATCTTACGACTCTATATGCCATATTAGCACCTTGAAAAGCATGTTAGTACAATGTAGGACGATTTACAGCTCCTAACGACACCTTATAACACCGTACGAAACCTTAAAACTCCATAATAAACCTAATGAAATCGTCCAACTCCTATGAACATCGTACAACAAGTTAGGACATCTTAAGACTCTGTATGCCACATTAGCACTTTGAAAAGCATGTTAGTATAATGTACGACACCTCACAACTCCTAACAACATCTTACAATAACGTACGTAAACTTAAAACTCCATATAAACCTACTGAATTCGTCTGAGTCCTTTGAACATCGTACGACAAGTTAGAACATCTTACGACTCTATATGCCATATTAGCACCTTGAAAAGCATGTTAGTATAATGTAGGACGCTTTACAGCTCCTAACAACATCTTACAATACCGTACGTAAACTTAAAACTCCATATAAACCTACTGAATTCGTCTGAGTCCTTTGAACATTGTACGACAAGTTAGAACATCTTACGACTCTATATGCCATATTAGAACCTTGAAAAGCATGTTAGTACAATGTAGGACGCTTTACTGCTCCTAACGACACCTTATAACACCGTACGAAACCTTAAAACTCCGTAATAAACCTAATGAAATCGTCCAAGTCCTTTAAACATCGTACAACAAGTTAGGACATCTTAAGACTCTGTATGCCACATTAGCACCTTGAAAAGCATGTTAGTATAATGTACGACACCTCACAACTCCTAACAACATCTTACAATAACGTACGTAAACTTAAAACTCCATATAAACCTACTGAATTCGTCTGAGTCCTTTGAACATCGTACGACAAGTTAGAACATCTTACGACTCTATATGCCATATTAGCACCTTGAAAAGCATCTTAGTATAATGTAGGACGCTTTACAGCTCCTAACAACATCTTACAATACCGTACGTAAACTTAAAACTCCGTAATAAACCTAATAAATTTGTCCTAGTCCTTTGAACATCGAATGACAAGTTAGAACATCTTACGACTCTATATGCCATATTAGCACCTTTAAAAGCATGTTAGTATAATGTAGGACGCTTTACTGCTCCTAACGACACCTTATAACACCGTACGAAACCTTAAAACTCCGTAATAAACCTAATGAAATCGTCCAAGTCCTTTGAACATCGTACAACAAGTTAGGACATCTTAAGACTCTGTATGCCACATTAGCACCTTGAAAAGCATGTTAGTATAATGTACGACACCTCACAACTCCTAACAACATCTTACAATAACGTACGTAAACTTAAAACTCCATATAAACATACTGAATTCGTCTGAGTCCTTTGAACATCGTACGACAAGTTAGAACATCTTACGACTCTATATGCCATATTAGCACCTTGAAAAGCATGTTAGTATAATGTAAGACGCTTTACAGCTCCTGACAACATCTTACAATACCGTACGTAAACTTAAAACTCCGTAATAAACCTAATAAATTCGTCCGAGTCCTTGAACATCGTACAACAAGTTAAGAAATCTTAAGACTCTGTATGTCACATTAGCAACTTGAAAAGCATGTTAATGTAATGTACGACACCTCACAACTCCAAACAACATCTTACAATAACGTACGTAAACTTAAAACTCATTATAAACCTACTGAATTCGTTCGAGTCCTTTGAACATGGTACGGCAAGTTAGAAAATCTTACGACTCTATATGCCATATTAGCAGCTTGAAAAGTATGTTAGTATAATGTAGGATGCTTTACAGCTCCTAACAACATCTTACAATACCGTACGTAAACTTAAAACTCCATATAAACCTACTGAATTCGTCCGAGTCCTTTGATAATCGTACAACAAGTTAGAACATATTACGACTCTATATGCCATAATAGCACCTTGAAAAGCATGTTAGTATAATGTAGGACGCTTTACAGCTCCTAACAACACTTTACAACACCGTAAGAAATCTTAAAACTCCGTAATAAACCTAATGAAATCGTCCAAGTCCTTTGAACATCGTACAACAAGTTAGGACATCTTACGACTCTGTATGCCACATTAGCACCTTAAAAAGCATGTTAGTGTAATGTACGACACCTCACAACTCCTAACAACATCTTACAATACCGTACGTAAACTTAAAACTCCATATAAACCTACTTAATTCGTCTGAGTCCTTTGAATATTGTACGACAAGTTAGAACATCTTACGACTCTATATGCCATATTAGCACCTTGAAAAGCATGTTAGTATAATGTAGGACGCTTTACAGCTCCTAACAACATCTTACAATACCGTACATAAACTTAAAATTCCATATAAACCTACTGAATTCGTCCGAGTCATTTGAACATCGAATGACAAGTTAGAACATCTTACGACTCTATATGCCATATTAGCACCTTTAAAAGCATGTTAGTATAATGTAGTACGCTTTACAGCTCCTAACGACACCTTACAACACCGTACGAAACCTTAAAACTCCGTAATAAACCTAATGAAATCGTCCAAGTCCTTTGAACATCGTACAACAAGTTAGGACATCTTAAGACTCTGTATGCCACATTAGCACCTTGAAAAGCATGTTAGTGTAATGTACGACACCTCACAACTCCTAACAACATCTTACAATAACGTACGTAAACTTAAAACTCCATATAAACCTACTGAATTCGTCTGAGTCCTTTGAACATTGTACGACAAGTTAGAACATCTTACGACTCTATATGCCATATTAGCACCTTGAAAAGCATGTTAGTACAATGTAGGACGATTTACAGCTCCTAACGACACCTTATAACACCGTACGAAACCTTAAAACTCCATAATAAACCTAATGAAATCGTCCAACTCCTATGAACATCGTACAACAAGTTAGGACATCTTAAGACTCTGTATGCCACATTAGCACTTTGAAAAGCATGTTAGTATAATGTACGACACCTCACAACTCCTAACAACATCTTACAATAACGTACGTAAACTTAAAACTCCATATAAACCTACTGAATTCGTCTGAGTCCTTTGAACATCGTACGACAAGTTAGAACATCTTACGACTCTATATGCCATATTAGCACCTTGAAAAGCATGTTAGTATAATGTAGGACGCTTTACAGCTCCTAACAACATCTTACAATACCGTACGTAAACTTAAAACTCCATATAAACCTACTGAATTCGTCTGAGTCCTTTGAACATTGTACGACAAGTTAGAACATCTTACGACTCTATATGCCATATTAGAACCTTGAAAAGCATGTTAGTACAATGTAGGACGCTTTACTGCTCCTAACGACACCTTATAACACCGTACGAAACCTTAAAACTCCGTAATAAACCTAATGAAATCGTCCAAGTCCTTTAAACATTGTACAACAAGTTAGGACATCTTAAGACTCTGTATGCCACATTAGCACCTTGAAAAGCATGTTAGTATAATGTACGACACCTCACAACTCCTAACAACATCTTACAATAACGTACGTAAACTTAAAACTCCATATAAACCTACTGAATTCGTCTGAGTCCTTTGAACATCGTACGACAAGTTAGAACATCTTACGACTCTATATGCCATATTAGCACCTTGAAAAGCATCTTAGTATAATGTAGGACGCTTTACAGCTCCTAACAACATCTTACAATACCGTACGTAAACTTAAAACTCCGTAATAAACCTAATAAATTTGTCCTAGTCCTTTGAACATCGAATGACAAGTTAGAACATCTTACGACTCTATATGCCATATTAGCACCTTTAAAAGCATGTTAGTATAATGTAGGACGCTTTACTGCTCCTAACGACACCTTATAACACCGTACGAAACCTTAAAACTCCGTAATAAACCTAATGAAATCGTCCAAGTCCTTTGAACATCGTACAACAAGTTAGGACATCTTAAGACTCTGTATGCCACATTAGCACCTTGAAAAGCATGTTAGTATAATGTACGACACCTCACAACTCCTAACAACATCTTACAATAACGTACGTAAACTTAAAACTCCATATAAACATACTGAATTCGTCTGAGTCCTTTGAACATCGTACGACAAGTTAGAACATCTTACGACTCTATATGCCATATTAGCACCTTGAAAAGCATGTTAGTATAATGTAAGACGCTTTACAGCTCCTGACAACATCTTACAATACCGTACGTAAACTTAAAACTCCGTAATAAACCTAATAAATTCGTCCGAGTCCTTGAACATCGTACAACAAGTTAAGAAATCTTAAGACTCTGTATGTCACATTAGCAACTTGAAAAGCATGTTAATGTAATGTACGACACCTCACAACTCCAAACAACATCTTACAATAACGTACGTAAACTTAAAACTCATTATAAACCTACTGAATTCGTTCGAGTCCTTTGAACATGGTACGGCAAGTTAGAAAATCTTACGACTCTATATGCCATATTAGCAGCTTGAAAAGTATGTTAGTATAATGTAGGATGCTTTACAGCTCCTAACAACATCTTACAATACCGTACGTAAACTTAAAACTCCATATAAACCTACTGAATTCGTCCGAGTCCTTTGATAATCGTACAACAAGTTAGAACATATTACGACTCTATATGCCATAATAGCACCTTGAAAAGCATGTTAGTATAATGTAGGACGCTTTACAGCTCCTAACAACACTTTACAACACCGTAAGAAATCTTAAAACTCCGTAATAAACCTAATGAAATCGTCCAAGTCCTTTGAACATCGTACAACAAGTTAGGACATCTTACGACTCTGTATGCCACATTAGCACCTTAAAAAGCATGTTAGTGTAATGTACGACACCTCACAACTCCTAACAACATCTTACAATACCGTACGTAAACTTAAAACTCCATATAAACCTACTTAATTCGTCTGAGTCCTTTGAATATTGTACGACAAGTTAGAACATCTTACGACTCTATATGCCATATTAGCACCTTTAAAAGCATGTTAGTATAATGTAGGACGCTTTACTGCTCCTAACGACACCTTATAACACCGTACGAAACCTTAAAACTCCGTAATAAACCTAATGAAATCGTCCAAGTCCTTTGAACATCGTACAACAAGTTAGGACATCTTAAGACTCTGTATGCCACATTAGCACCTTGAAAAGCATGTTAGTATAATGTACGACACCTCACAACTCCTAACAACATCTTACAATAACGTACGTAAACTTAAAACTCCATATAAACATACTGAATTCGTCTGAGTCCTTTGAACATCGTACGACAAGTTAGAACATCTTACGACTCTATATGCCATATTAGCACCTTGAAAAGCATGTTAGTATAATGTAAGACGCTTTACAGCTCCTGACAACATCTTACAATACCGTACGTAAACTTAAAACTCCGTAATAAACCTAATAAATTCGTCCGAGTCCTTGAACATCGTACAACAAGTTAAGAAATCTTAAGACTCTGTATGTCACATTAGCAACTTGAAAAGCATGTTAATGTAATGTACGACACCTCACAACTCCAAACAACATCTTACAATAACGTACGTAAACTTAAAACTCATTATAAACCTACTGAATTCGTTCGAGTCCTTTGAACATGGTACGGCAAGTTAGAAAATCTTACGACTCTATATGCCATATTAGCAGCTTGAAAAGTATGTTAGTATAATGTAGGATGCTTTACAGCTCCTAACAACATCTTACAATACCGTACGTAAACTTAAAACTCCATATAAACCTACTGAATTCGTCCGAGTCCTTTGATAATCGTACAACAAGTTAGAACATATTACGACTCTATATGCCATAATAGCACCTTGAAAAGCATGTTAGTATAATGTAGGACGCTTTACAGCTCCTAACAACACTTTACAACACCGTAAGAAATCTTAAAACTCCGTAATAAACCTAATGAAATCGTCCAAGTCCTTTGAACATCGTACAACAAGTTAGGACATCTTACGACTCTGTATGCCACATTAGCACCTTAAAAAGCATGTTAGTGTAATGTACGACACCTCACAACTTGTAACATCCCAGCCCGTCGCACCATGATATTGTCCGCTTTGGCAGCCGAAACGCCCTCAGGCGCCGCCCCTCACGGTTTTAAAACGCGTCATGGTAGGGGAGGTTACCACACTCTTATAAAGCAGTGCTTAGTTCTCCTCCCCACCGATGCGGGATCTTACAATCCACCCCCCTTGGAGGACCAGCGTCCTCGCTGGCACATCGGCCGACGACTGGCTCTGATACCATCTGTAACATCCCAGCCCGTCGCACCATGATATTGTCCGCTTTGGCAGCCGAAACGCCCTCAGGCGCCGCCCCTCACGGTTTTAAAACGCGTCATGGTAGGGGAGGTTACCACACTCTTATAAAGCAGTGCTTAGTTCTCCTCCCCACCGATGCGGGATCTTACACAACTCCTAACAACATCTTACAATACCGTACGTAAACTTAAAACTCCATATAAACCTACTTAATTCGTCTGAGTCCTTTGAATATTGTACGACAAGTTAGAACATCTTACGACTCTATATGCCATATTAGCACCTTGAAAAGCATGTTAGTATAATGTAGGACGCTTTACAGCTCCTAACAACATCTTACAATACCGTACATAAACTTAAAATTCCATATAAACCTACTGAATTCGTCCGAGTCATTTGAACATCGAATGACAAGTTAGAACATCTTACGACTCTATATGCCATATTAGCACCTTTAAAAGCATGTTAGTATAATGTAGTACGCTTTACAGCTCCTAACGACACCTTACAACACCGTACGAAACCTTAAAACTCCGTAATAAACCTAATGAAATCGTCCAAGTCCTTTGAACATCGTACAACAAGTTAGGACATCTTAAGACTCTGTATGCCACATTAGCACCTTGAAAAGCATGTTAGTATAATGTACGACACCTCACAACTCCTAACAACATCTTACAATAACGTACGTAAACTTAAAACTCTATATAAACATACTGAATTCGTCTGAGTCCTTTGAACATCGTACGACAAGTTAGAACATCTTACGACTCTATATGCCATATTAGCACCTTGAAAAGCATGTTAGTATAATGTAAGACGCTTTACAGCTCCTGACAACATCTTACAATACCGTACGTAAACTTAAAACTCCGTAATAAACCTAATAAATTCGTCCGAGTCCTTTGAACATCGTACAACAAGTTAAGAAATCTTAAGACTCTGTATGTCACATTAGCAACTTGAAAAGCATGTTAATGTAATGTACGACACCTCACAACTCCAAACAACATCTTACAATAACGTACGTAAACTTAAAACTCATTATAAACCTACTGAATTCGTTCGAGTCCTTTGAACATCGTACGGCAAGTTAGAAAATCTTACGACTCTATATGCCATATTAGCACCTTGAAAAGTATGTTAGTATAATGTAGGATGCTTTACAGCTCCTAACAACATCTTACAATACCGTACGTAAACTTAAAACTCCATATAAACCTACTGAATTCGTCCGAGTCCTTTGATAATCGTACAACAAGTTAGAACATATTACGACTCTATATGCCATAATAGCACCTTGAAAAGCATGTTAGTATAATGTAGGACGCTTTACAGCTCCTAACAACACTTTACAACACCGTAAGAAATCTTAAAACTCCGTAATAAACCTAATGAAATCGTCCAAGTCCTTTGAACATCGTACAACAAGTTAGGACATCTTACGACTCTGTATGCCACATTAGCACCTTAAAAAGCATGTTAGTGTAATGTACGACACCTCACAACTCCTAACAACATCTTACAATACTGTACGTAAACTTAAAACTCCATATAAACCTACTAAATTTGTCCGAGTCCTTTGAACATCGTACCACAAGTTAGAACATCTTACGACTCTTTATGCCATATTAGCACCTTGAAAAGCATGTTAAGATAATGTTGGACGCTTTACAGCTCCTAACAACACCTTACAACACCGTACGAAACATTAAAACTCCGTAATTAACCTAATGAATTCGTCCGAGTCCTTTGAACATCGTACGGCAATTAGAAGATGTTAAGTCTCTGTATGCCACATTAGCACCTTGAAAAGCATGTTAGTGTAAAGTACGACACCTCACAACTCCTAACAACTTATTACAATACCGTACGTAAACTTAAAACTCCATATAAACCTACTGAATTCGTTTGAGTCCTTTGAACATCGTACCACAAGTTAGAACATCTTACGACTCTATATGCCATATTAGCACCTTTAAAAGCATGTTAGTATAATGTAGGACGATTTACTGCTCCTAACGACACCTTACAACACCGTACGAAACCTTAAAACTCCGTAATAAACCTAATGAAATCGTCCAAGTCCTTTGAACATCGTACGACAAGTTAGGACATCTTAAGACTCGGTATGCCACATTAGCACCCTTGAAAAGCATGTTAGTGTAATGTACGACACCTCACAACTCCTAACAACATCTTACAATAACGTACGTAAACTTAAAACTCCATATAAACCTACTGAATTCGTCTGAGTCCTTTGAACATTGTACGACAAGTTAGAACATCTTACGACTCTATATGCCATATTAGCACCTTGAAAAGCATGTTAGTACAATGTAGGACGCTTTACAGCTCCTATCAACATCTTACAATACCGTACGTAAACTTAAAATTCCATATAAACCTACTGAATTCGTCCGAGTCCTTTGAACATCGTACGGCAAGTTAGAACATCTTACGACTCTATATGTCATATTAGCACCTTGAAAAGCATGTTAGTATAATGTAGGACGCTTTACAGCTCCTAACAACATTTTACAATACCGTACGTAAACTTAAAATTCCATATAAACCTACTGAATTCGTCCGAGTCATTTGAACATCGAATGACAAGTTAGAACATCTTACGACTCTATATGCCATATTAGCACCTTTAAAAGCATGTTAGTTTAATGTAGGACGCTTTACAGCTCCTAACGACACCTTACAACACCGTACGAAACCTTAAAACTCCGTAATAAACCTAATGAAATCGTCCAAGTCCTTTGAACATCGTACAACAAGTTAGCACATCTTAAGACTCTGTATGCCACATTAGCAACTTGAAAAGCATGTTAGTGTAATGTACGACACCTCACAACTCCTAACAACATCTTACATTACCATACGTAAACTTAAAACTCCATATAAACCTAATGAATTCGTCCGAGTCCTTTGAACATCGAATGACAAGTTAGAACATCTTACGACTCTATATGCCATATTAGCACCTTGAAAAGCATGCTAGTATAATGTAGGACGCTTTACAGCTCCTAACAACACCTTACAACACCGTACGAAACCTTAAAACTCCGTAATAAACCTAATGAATTCATCCAAGTCCTTTGAACATCGTACGACAAGTTAGGACATCTTAAGACTCTGTATGCCACATTAGCACCTTGAAAAGCATGTTAGTGTAATGTACGACACCTCACAACTCCTAACAACATATTACAATACCGTACGTAAACTTAAAACTCCATATAAACCTACTAAATTTGTCCGAGTCCTTTGAACATCGAATGACAAGTTAGAACATCTTACGACTCTATATACCATATTAGCACCTTGAAAAGCATGCTAGTATAATGTAGGACGCTTTACAGCTCCTAACAACACCTTACAACACCGTACGAAACCTTAAAACTCCATAATAAACCTAATGAATTCGTCCAAGTCCTTGGAACAACGTACGACAAGTTAGGACATCTTAAGACTCTTTATGCCACATTAGCTCCTTGAAATTCATGTTAGTGTAATGTACGACACCTCACAACTCCTAACAACATTTTACAGTACCGTACGTAAACTTAAAACTCCATATAAACCTACTAAATTTGTCCGAGTCCTTTGAACATCGAATGACAAGTTAGAACATCTTACGACTCTATATACCATATTAGCACCTTGAAAAGCATGCTAGTATAACGTAGGACGCTATACAGCTCCTAACAACACCTTACAACACCGTACGAAACCTTAATGCCCGTATCAATCATTATGATTTTACGTATGGACAATTCCTCAATATCTTGTTCATTCGCAACAAAATATTTTCTTTGTGCGTCGGTAAAAAAAACATGCTTTTTGGGGGAGAGATACTATTTAAGCAATCGAGTCACAGGTATCTAACATATTCATACCTAAGGCTTTTCCACAAAGTGGTGACGAAACGTATAACTTGTACAAATCTTTCCATTTTCCAAGTCGATCCAATCCATTCGTTCGTAGAGCTATTTACTCGATCGCAGACATTTCTGGAACACCTCTAACAGAGGGACAAATAGTCAATTTTGAAAGAACTTATTGTCAACCTCTTTCAGATAGGAATCTATCTGATTCAGAAGGGAAGAACTTGTATCAGTATCTCAATTTCAATTCAAACATGGGTTTAATTCACACCGTAATAAACCTAATGAATTCGTCCAAGTCCTTTGAACAACGTACGACAAGTTAGGACATCTTAAGACTCTGTATGCCACATTAGCTCCTTGAAAAGCATGTTAGTGTAATGTACGACACCTCACAACTCCTAACAACATTTTACAGTACCGTACGTAAACTTAAAACTCCATATAAACCTACTAAATTTGTCCGAGTCCTTTGAACATCGTACCACAAGTTAGAACATCTTACGACTCTATATGCCATATAAGCATCTTGAAAAGCATGTTAGTATAATGTAGGACGCTTTACAGCTCCTAACAACTATTTACAACACCGTAACAAATCTTAAAACTCCGTAATAAACCTAATAAATTCGTCCGAGTCCTTTGAACATCGTACGACAAGTTAGGAAATCTTAAGACTCTGTATGTCACATTAGCACCTTGAAAAGCATGTTAGTGTAATGTACGACACCTCACAACTCCTAACAATATGTTACAATACCGTACGTAAACTTAAAACTCCATATAAACCTACTGAATTCGTCCGAGTCCTTTGATAATCGTACAACAAGTTAGAACATATTACGACTCTATATGCCATAATAGCACCTTGAAAAGCATGTTAGTATATTGTAGGACGCTTTACAGCTCCTAACAACACTTTACAACACCGTAAGAAATCTTAAAACTCCGTAATAAACCTAATGAAATCGTCCAAGTCCTTTGAACATCGTACAACAAGTTAGGACATCTTAAGACTCTGTATGCCACATTAGCACCTTAAAAAGCATGTTAGTGTAATGTATGACACCTCACAACTCCTAACAACATCTTACAATACCGTACGTAAACTTAAAACTCCATATAAACCTACTGAATTCGTCTGAGTCCTTTGAATATTGTACGACAAGTTAGAACATCTTACGACTCTATATGCCATATTAGTACCTTGAAAAGCATGTTAGTATAATGTAGGACGCTTTACAGCTCCTAACAACATCTTACAATACTGTACGTAAACATAAAATTCCATATAAACCTACTGAATTCGTCCGAGTCCTTTGAACATCGTACGACAAGTTAGAACATCTTACGACTCTATATGTCATATTAGCACCTTGAAAAGCATGTTAGTATAATCTAGGACGCTTTACAGCTCCTAACAACATCTTACAATACCGTACGTAAACTTAAAATTCCATATAAACCTACTGAATTCGTCCGAGTCATTTGAACATCGAATGACAAGTTAGAACATCTTACGACTCTATATGCCATATTGGCACCTTGAAAAGCATGTTAGTATAATGTAGGACTCTTTACAGCTCCTAACAACACATTACAACACCGTAAGAAATCTTTAAAACTCCGTAATAAACGTATTAAATTTGTCCGAGTCCTTTGAACATCGTACGACAAGTTAGGAAATCTTAAGACTCTGTATGTCACATTAGCACCTTGAAAAGCATGTTAGTGTAATGTACGAGACCTCACAACTCCTAACAACATTTTACAGTACCGTACGTAAACTTAAAACTCCATATAAACCTACTAAATTTGTCCGAGTCCTTTGAACATCGAATGACAAGTTAGAACATCTTACGACTCTATATACCATATTAGCACCTTGAAAAGCATGCTAGTATAATGTAGGACGCTTTACAGCTCCTAACAACACCTTATAACACCGTACGAAACCTTAATACTCCGTAATAAACCTAATGAATTCGTCCAAGTCCTTTGAACAACGTACGACAAGTTAGGACATCTTAAGACTCTGTATGCCATATTAGCGCCTTGAAAAGCATGTTAGTGTAATGTACGACACCTCACAGCTCCTAAAAACATCTTACAATACCGTACGTAAACTTAAAACTCCATATAAACCTACTGAATTCGTCCGAGTCCTTTGATAATCGTACAACAAGTTAGAACATATTAGGACTCTATATGGCATAATAGCACCTTGAAAAGCATGTTAGTATAATGTAGGACGCTTTACATCTCCTAACAACACTTTACAACACCGTAATAAATCTTAAAACTCCGTAATAAACCTAATGAAATCGTCCAAGTCCTTTGAACATCGTACAACAAATTAGCACATCTTAAGACTCTGTATGCCACATTAGCACCTTAAAAAGCATGTTAGTGTAATGTACGACACCTCACAACTCCTACCAACATCTTACAATACCGTACGTAAACTTAAAACTCCATATAAACCTACTGAATTCGTCTGAGTCCTTTGAACATTGTACGACAAGTTAGAACATCTTACGACTCTATATGCCATATTAGCACCTTGAAAAGCATGTTAGTATAATGTAGGACGCTTTACAGCTCCTAACAACATCTTACAATACCGTACGTAAACTTAAAATTCCATATAAACCTACTGAATTCGTCCGAGTCCTTTGAACATCGTACGACAAGTTAGAACATCTTACGACTCTATATGCCATATTAGCACCTTGAAAAGCATGTTAGTATAATGTAGGACGCTTTACAGCTCCTAACAATTGAAAAGTTTTGATGAGTGTATTAAATTGGGTTTTGATGAAATTGTGGAATTTGACAAATGTTGAGAATGTTTCGGATTTGTATTTTAAAGGGTATACCCACACGTAGTGAGTATAGTTGTCTATTAAAACCATATAGTATTTATAACCCGAGTTGCTTTCAATTGGAGATGTCCATAAGTCACAATGCAAAATATCAAAAGGCTTGAACGTAACAGAATTTGAATCAAAAAACGGTAACCGTTTACTATTCGATAGTTGACATGATGGACAAAAGAAAGTGGCAACTGCCTTATTACAATTAAAATGCAAATAACGATTCAAATAACTCAAAACATTAGCGCCGGGGTGACCGAGACGGTTGTGCCATGGGGTGGTGATGCTAGAGGAAAGCAGCGTGAAAGCCGGTGGTGTGAGCGGATAAAGATCCCCGGAGCTATTGTGACGGGAAAGGAGGCGTCCATCCTTGAGGTCCTTAACAGAAAAACCAAAAGGGTCAAATTCCACAGAGACAACGTTATCAATTGTAAACTTGCGTACGGATAATAGATCTTTGATGATTTGTGGTGAGTGAAGGATATGGTTTAGATTGTAAGTTTTATTTGGTAGTTTGTAAAAGCCTTTACCGGATCCTTTTATTGGTAAACGTTGCCCATTCCCGACAAAAATAGGTTGTGAGTAACAAGATAAGGGAGTAGTTATTTTACCTGCATTTGCAGTGATGTGAGATGACGCGCCCGTATCCATGTACCACTGTGGATCACCCGAGCTGAGGTGGAGATTGTTGAATGCAGTGCCAATGTCGTTGGGATTTAGCCCATTCAAGTTTGATGGGCTGTATCCATCATGGGGCTGGTTATATTGTGTCAGGTGGGCCTGGGGTGGGCCAAAAGGCTGTTGCGGTTGTGTAATGTACAACACCTCACAACTCCTAACAACATCTTACAATACCGTACGTAAACTTAAAACTCCATATAAACCTACTGAATTCGTCCGAGTCCTTTGAACATCGTACGACAAGTTAGGACATCTTAAGAATCTGTATGCCTCATTAGCACCTTGAAAAGCATGTTAGTATAATGTAGGACGCATTACAGCTCCTAACAACACCTTACAACACCGTACGAAACCTTAATACTCCGTAATAAACCTAATGAATTCGTCCGAGTCCTTTGAACATCGTACGACAAGTAAGGACATCTTAAGACTCTGTATGCCAAATTAGCACCTTGAAAAGCATGTTAGTGTAATGTTCGACACCTCACAACTCCTAACAACATCTTACAATACAGTACGTAAACTTAAAACTCCATATAAACCTACTCAATTCGCCCGAGTCCTTTGAACATCGTGCAACAAGTTAGGACATCTTAAGACTCTGTATGCCACATTAGCACCTTGAAACGCATGTTAGTGTAATGTACAACACCTCACAACTCCTAACAACATCTTACAATACCGTACGTAAACTTAAAACTCCATATAAACCTACTGAATTCGTCCGAGTCCTTTGAACATCGTACGACAAGTTAGGACATCTTAAGACTCTGTATGCCTCCTTAGCACCTTGAAAAGCATGTTAGTATAATGTAGGGCGCATTACAGCTCCTAACAACACCTTACAACACCGTACGAAACCTTAAAACTCCGTAATAAACCTAATGAATTCGTACGAGTCCTTTGAACATCGTAGACAAGTTAGGACATCTTAAGACTCTGTATGCCACATTAGCACCTTGAAAAGCATGTTAGTGTAATGTACGACACCTCACAACTCCTAACAACACCTTACAACACCGTACGAAACCTTTATACTCCGTAATAAACCTAATGAATTCGTCCGAGTCCTTTGAACATCGTAGGACAAGTAAGGACATCTTAAGACTCTGTATGCCAAATTAGCAACTTGAAAAGCATGTTAGTGTAATGTTCGACACCTCACAACTCCTAACAACATCTTACAATACCGTACGTAAACTTAAAACTCCATATAAACCTACTCAATACGCCCGAGTCCTTTGAACATCGTGCGACAAGTTAGGACATCTTAAGACTCTGTATGCCACATTAGCACCTTGAAACGCATGTTAGTGTAATGTACAACACCTCACAACTCCTAACAACATCTTACAATACCGTACGTAAACTTAAAACTCCATATAAACCTACTGAATTCGTCCGAGTCCTTTGAACATCGTACGACAAGTTAGGACATCTTAAGACTCTGTATGCCACATTAGCACCTTGAAACGCATGTTAGTGTAATGTACAACACCTCACAACTCCTAACAACATCTTACAATACCGTACGTAAACTTAAAACTCCATATAAACCTACTGAATTCGTCCGAGTCCTTTGAACATCGTACGACAAGTTAGGACATCTTAAGACTCTGTATGCCTCATTAGCACCTTGAAAAGCATGTTAGTATAATGTAGGGCGCATTACAGCTCCTAACAACACCTTACAACACCGTACGAAACCTTAAAACTCCGTAATAAACCTAATGAATTCGTACGAGTCCTTTGAACATCGTAGACAAGTTAGGACATCTTAAGACTCTGTATGCCACATTAGCACCTTGAAAAGCATGTTAGTGTAATGTACGACACCTCACAACTCCTAACAACACCTTACAACACCGTACGAAACCTTTATACTCCGTAATAAACCTAATGAATTCGTCCGAGTCCTTTGAACATCGTACGACAAGTAAGGACATCTTAAGACTCTGTATGCCAAATTAGCAACTTGAAAAGCATGTTAGTGTAATGTTCGACACCTCACAACTCCTAACAACATCTTACAATACCGTACGTAAACTTAAAACTCCATATAAACCTACTCAATACGCCCGAGTCCTTTGAACATCGTGCGACAAGTTAGGACATCTTAAGACTCTGTATGCCACATTAGCACCTTGAAACGCATGTTAGTGTAATGTACAACACCTCACAACTCCTAACAACATCTTACAATACCGTACGTAAACTTAAAACTCCATATAAACCTACTGAATTCGTCCGAGTCCTTTGAACATCGTACGACAAGTTAGGACATCTTAAGAATCTGTATGCCTCATTAGCACCTTGAAAAGCATGTTAGTATAATGTAGGACGCATTACAGCTCCTAACAACACCTTACAACACCGTACGAAACCTTAATACTCCGTAATAAACCTAATGAAATCGTCCGAGTCCTTTGAACATCGTACGACAAGTAAGGACATCTTAAGACTCTGTATGCCAAATTAGCACCTTGAAAAGCATGTTAGTGTAATGTTCGACACCTCACAACTCCTAACAACATCTTACAATACAGTACGTAAACTTAATACTCCATATAAACCTACTCAATTCGCCCGAGTCCTTTGAACATCGTGCGACAAGTTAGGACATCTTAAGACTCTGTATGCCACATTAGCACCTTGAAACGCATGTTAGTGTAATGTACAACACCTCACAACTCCTAACAACATCTTACAATACCGTACGTAAACTTAAAACTCCATATAAACCTACTGAATTCGTCCGAGTCCTTTGAACATCCTACGACAAGTTAGGACATCTTAAGACTCTGTATGCCTCATTAGCACCTTGAAAAGCATGTTAGTATAATGTAGGGCGCATTACAGCTCCTAACAACACCTTACAACACCGTACGAAACCTTAAAACTCCGTAATAAACCTAATGAATTCGTACGAGTCCTTTGAACATCGTAGACAAGTTAGGACATCTTAAGACTCTGTATGCCACATTAGCACCTTGAAAAGCATGTTAGTGTAATGTACGACACCTCACAACTCCTAACAACACCTTACAACACCGTACGAAACCTTTATACTCCGTAATAAACCTAATGAATTCGTCCGAGTCCTTTGAACATCGTAGGACAAGTAAGGACATCTTAAGACTCTGTATGCCAAATTAGCAACTTGAAAAGCATGTTAGTGTAATGTTCGACACCTCACAACTCCTAACAACATCTTACAATACCGTACGTAAACTTAAAACTCCATATAAACCTACTCAATACGCCCGAGTCCTTTGAACATCGTGCGACAAGTTAGGACATCTTAAGACTCTGTATGCCACATTAGCACCTTGAAACGCATGTTAGTGTAATGTACAACACCTCACAACTCCTAACAACATCTTACAATACCGTACGTAAACTTAAAACTCCATATAAACCTACTGAATTCGTCCGAGTCCTTTGAACATCGTACGACAAGTTAGGACATCTTAAGACTCTGTATGCCTCATTAGCACCTTGAAAAGCATGTTAGTATAATGTAGGGCGCATTACAGCTCCTAACAACACCTTACAACACCGTACGAAACCTTAAAACTCCGTAATAAACCTAATGAATTCGTACGAGTCCTTTGAACATCGTAGACAAGTTAGGACATCTTAAGACTCTGTATGCCACATTAGCACCTTGAAAAGCATGTTAGTGTAATGTACGACTCCTCACAACTCCTAACAACACCTTACAACACCGTACGAAACCTTTATACTCCGTAATAAATCTAATGAATTCGTCCGAGTCCTTTGAACATCGTAGGACAAGTAAGGACATCTTAAGACTCTGTATGCCAAATTAGCAACTTGAAAAGCATGTTAGTGTAATGTTCGACACCTCACAACTCCTAACAACATCTTACAATACCGTACGTAAACTTAAAACTCCAAATAAACCTACTCAATTCGCCCGAGTCCTTTGAACATCGTGCGACAAGTTAGGACATCTTAAGACTCTGTATGCCACATTAGCACCTTGAAACGCATGTTAGTGTAATGTACAACACCTCACAACTCCTAACAACATCTTACAATACCGTACGTAAACTTAAAACTCCATATAAACCTACTGAATTCGTCCGAGTCCTTTGAACATCGTACGACAAGTTAGGACATCTTAAGACTCTGTATGCCTCATTAGCACCTTGAAAAGCATGTTAGTATAATGTAGGGCGCATTACAGCTCCTAACAACACCTTACAACACCGTACGAAACCTTAAAACTCCGTAATAAACCTAATGAATTCGTACGAGTCCTTTGAACATCGTAGACAAGTTAGGACATCTTAAGACTCTGTATGCCACATTAGCACCTTGAAAAGCATGTTAGTGTAATGTACGACACCTCACAACTCCTAACAACACCTTACAACACCGTACGAAACCTTTATACTCCGTAATAAACCTAATGAATTCGTCCGAGTCCTTTGAACATCGTAGGACAAGTAAGGACATCTTAAGACTCTGTATGCCAAATTAGCAACTTGAAAAGCATGTTAGTGTAATGTTCGACACCTCACAACTCCTAACAACATCTTACAATACCGTACGTAAACTTAAAACTCCATATAAACCTACTCAATTCGCCCGAGTCCTTTGAACATCGTGCGACAAGTCAGGACATCTTAAGACTCTGTATGCCACATTAGCACCTTGAAACGCATGTTAGTGTAATGTACAACACCTCACAACTCCTAACAACATCTTACAATACCGTACGTAAACTTAAAACTCCATATAAACCTACTGAATTCGTCCGAGTCCTTTGAACATCGTACGACAAGTTAGGACATCTTAAGACTCTGTATGCCTCATTAGCACCTTGAAAAGCATGTTAGTATAATGTAGGACGCATTACAGCTCCTAACAACACCTTACAACACCGTACGAAACCTTAAAACTCAGTAATAAACCTAATGAATTCGTCCGAGTCCTTTGAACATAGTACGACAAGTTAGGACATCTAAGACTCTGTATGCCAAATTAGCACCTTGAAAAGCATGTTAGTGTAATGTTCGACACCTCACAACTCCTAACAACATCTTACAATACCGTACGTAAACTTAAAACTCCATATAAACCTACTCTATTCGCCCGAGTCCTTTGAACATCGTGCGACAAGTTAGGACATCTTAAGACTCTGTATGCCACATTTGCACCTTGAAACGCATGTTAGTGTAATGTACAACACCTCACAACTCCTAACAACATCTTACAATACCGTACGTAAACTTAAAACTCCATATAAACCTACTGAATTCGTCCGAGTCCTTTGAACATCGTACGACAAGTTAGGACATCTTAAGAATCTGTATGCCTCATTAGCACCTTGAAAAGCATGTTAGTATAATGTAGGACGCATTACAGCTCCTAACAACACCTTACAACACCGTACGAAACCTTAATACTCCGTAATAAACCTAATGAATTCGTCCGAGTCCTTTGAACATCGTACGACAAGTAAGGACATCTTAAGACTCTGTATGCCAAATTAGCACCTTGAAAAGCATGTTAGTGTAATGTTCGACACCTCACAACTCCTAACAACATCTTACAATACAGTACGTAAACTTAAAACTCCATATAAACCTACTCAATTCGCCCGAGTCCTTTGAACATCGTGCGACAAGTTAGGACATCTTAAGACTCTGTATGCCACATTAGCACCTTGAAACGCATGTTAGTGTAATGTACAACACCTCACAACTCCTAACAACATCTTACAATACCGTACGTAAACTTAAAACTCCATATAAACCTACTGAATTCGTCCGAATCCTTTGAACATCGTACGACAAGTTAGGACATCTTAAGACTCTGTATGCCTCATTAGCACCTTGAAAAGCATGTTAGTATAATGTAGGGCGCATTACAGCTCCTAACAACACCTTACAACACCGTACGAAACCTTAAAACTCCGTAATAAACCTAATGAATTCGTACGAGTCCTTTGAACATCGTAGACAAGTTAGGACATCTTAAGACTCTGTATGCCACATTAGCACCTTGAAAAGCATGTTAGTGTAATGTACGACACCTCACAACTCCTAACAACACCTTACAACACCGTACGAAACCTTTATACTCCGTAATAAACCTAATGAATTCGTCCGAGTCCTTTGAACATCGTAGGACAAGTAAGGACATCTTAAGACTCTGTATGCCAAATTAGCAACTTGAAAAGCATGTTAGTGTAATGTTCGACACCTCACAACTCCTAACAACATCTTACAATACCGTACGTAAACTTAAAACTCCATATAAACCTACTCAATTCGCCCGAGTCCTTTGAACATCGTGCGACAAGTTAGGACATCTTAAGACTCTGTATGCCACATTAGCACCTTGAAACGCATGTTAGTGTAATGTACAACACCTCACAACATCTTACAATACCGTACGTAAACTTAAAACTCCATATAAACCTACTGAATTCGTCCGAGTCCTTTGAACATCGTACGACAAGTTAGGACATCTTAAGACTCTGTATGCCTCATTAGCACCTTGAAAAGCATGTTAGTATAATGTAGGACGCATTACAGCTCCTAACAACACCTTACAACACCGTACGAAACCTTAAAACTCCGTAATAAACCTAATGAATTCGTCCGAGTCCTTTGAACATCGTACGACAAGTTAGGACATCTTAAGACTCTGTATGTCAAATTAGCACCTTGAAAAGCATGTTAGTGTAATGTTCGACACCTCACAACTCCTAACAACATCTTACAATACCGTACGAAACCTTAATACTCAGTAATAAACCTAATGAATTCGTCCGAGTCCTTTGAACATAGTACGACAAGTTAGGACATCTTAAGACTCTGTATGACAAATTAGCACCTTGAAAAGCATGTTAGTGTAATGTTCGACACCTCACAACTCCTAACAACATCTTACAATACCGTACGTAAATTTAAAACTCCATATAAACCTACTCAATTCGCCCGAGTCCTTTGAACATCGTGCGACAAGTTAGGACATCTTAAGACTCTGTATGCCAAATTAGCACCTTGAAAAGCATGTTAGTGTAATGTTCGACACCTCACAACTCCTAACAACATCTTACAATACCGTACGTAAACTTAAAACTCCATATAAACCTACTCAATTCGCCCGAGTCCTTTGAACATCGTGCGACAAGTTAGGACATCTTAAGACTCTGTATGCCACATTAGCACCTTGAAACGCATGTTAGTGTAATGTACAACACCTCACAACTCCTAACAACATCTTACAATACCGTAGTAAACTTAAAACTCCATATAAACCTACTGAATTCGTCCGAGTCCTTTGAACATCGTACGACAAGTTAGGACATCTTAAGACTCTGTATGCCTCATTAGCACCTTGAAAAGCATGTTAGTATAATGTAGGACGCATTACAGCTCCTAACAACACCTTACAACACCGTACGAAACCTTAAAACTCCGTAATAAACCTAATGAATTCGTCCGAGTCCTTTGAACATCGTACGACAAGTTAGGACATCTTAAGACTCTGTATGTCAAATTAGCACCTTGAAAAGCATGTTAGTGTAATGTTCGACACCTCACAACTCCTAACAACAGCTTACAATACCGTACGAAACCTTAATACTCAGTAATAAACCTAATGAATTCGTCCGAGTCCTTTGAACATAGTACGACAAGTTAGGACATCTTTAGACTCTGTATGCCAAATTAGCACCTTGAAAAGCATGTTAGTGTAATATTCGACACCTCACAACTCCTAACAACATCTTACAATACCGTACGTAAACTTAAAACTCCATATAAACCTACTCTATTCGCCCGAGTCCTTTGAACATCGTGCGACAAGTTAGGACATCTTAAGACTCTGTATGCCACATTAGCACCTTGAAACGCATGTTAGTGTAATGTACAACACCTCACAACTCCTAACAACATCTTACAATACCGTACGTAAACTTAAAACTCCATATAAACCTACTGAATTCGTCCGAGTCCTTTGAACATCGTACGACAAGTTAGGACATCTTAAGAATCTGTATGCCTCATTAGCACCTTGAAAAGCATGTTAGTATAATGTAGGACGCATTACAGCTCCTAACAACACCTTACAACACCGTACGAAACCTTAATACTCCGTAATAAACCTAATGAATTCGTCCGAGTCCTTTGAACATCGTACGACAAGTAAGGACATCTTAAGACTCTGTATGCCAAATTAGCACCTTGAAAAGCATGTTAGTGTAATGTTCGACACCTCACAACTCCTAACAACATCTTGCAATACAACACGTAAACTTAAAACTCCATATAAACCTACTCAATTCGCCCGAGTCCTTTGAACATCGTGCGACAAGTTAGGACATCTTAAGACTCTGTATGCCACATTAGCACCTTGAAACGCATGTTAGTGTAATGTACAACACCTCACAACTCCTAACAACATCTTACAATACCGTACGTAAACTTAAAACTCCATATAAACCTACTGAATTCGTCCGAGTCCTTTGAACATCGTACGACAAGTTAGGACATCTTAAGACTCTGTATGCCTCATTAGCACCTTGAAAAGCATGTTAGTATAATGTAGGACGCATTACAGCTCCTAACAACACCTTACAACACCGTACGAAACCTTAAAGCTCCGTAATAAACCTAATGAATTCGTCCGAGTCCTTTGAACATCGTACGACAAGTTAGGACATTTTAAGACTCTGTATGTCAAATTAGCACCTTGAAAAGCATGTTAGTGTAATGTTCGACACCTCACAACTCCTAACAACATCTTACAATACCGTACGAAACCTTAATACTCAGTAATAAACCTAATGAATTCGTCCGAGTCCTTTGAACATAGTACGACAAGTTAGGACATCTTAAGACTCTGTATGCCAAATTAGCACCTTGAAAAGCATGTTAGTGTAATGTACAACGCCTCACAACTCCTAACAACATCTTACAATACCGTACGTAAATTTAAAACTCCATATAAACCTACTCAATTCGCCCGAGTCCTTTGAACATCGTGCGACAAGTTAGGACATCTTAAGACTCTGTATGCCAAATTAGCACCTTGAAAAGCATGTTAGTGTAATGTTCGACACCTCACAACTCCTAACAACATCTTACAATACCGTACGTAAACTTAAAACTCCATATAAACCTACTTAATTCGCCCGAGTCCTTTGAACATCGTGCGACAAGTTAGGACATCTTAAGACTCTGTATGCCACATTAGCACCTTGAAACGCATGTTAGTGTAATGTGCAACACCTCACAACTCCTAACAACATCTTACAATACCGTACGTAAACTTAAAACTCCATATAAACCTACTGAATTCGTCCGAGTCCTTTGAACATCGTACGACAAGTTAGGACATCTTAAGACTCTGTATGCCTCATTAGCACCTTGAAAAGCATGTTAGTATAATGTAGGACGCATTACAGCTCCTAACAACACCTTACAACACCGTACGAAACCTTAAAACTCCGTAATAAACCTAATGAATTCGTCCGAGTCCTTTGAACATCGTACGACAAGTTAGGACATCTTAAGACTCTGTATGTCAAATTAGCACCTTGAAAATCATGTTAGTGTAATGTTCGACACCTCACAACTCCTAACAACATCTTACAATACCGTACGAAACCTTAATACTCAGTAATAAACCTAATGAATTCGTCCGAGTCCTTTGAACATAGTACGACAAGTTAGGACATCTTAAGACTCTGTATGCCAAATTAGCACCTTGAAAAGCATGTTAGTGTAATGTTCGACACCTCACAACTCCTAACAACATCTTACAATACCGTACGTAAATTTAAAACTCCATATAAACCTACTCAATTCGCCCGAGTCCTTTGAACATCGTGCGACAAGTTAGGACATCTTAAGACTCTGTATGCCAAATTAGCACCTTGAAAAGCATGTTAGTGTAATGTTCGACACCTCACAACTCCTAACAACATCTTACAATACCGTACGTAAACTTAAAACTCCATATAAACCTACTCAATTCGCCCGAGTCCTTTGAACATCGTGCGACAAGTTAGGACATCTTAAGACTCTGTATGTCAAATTAGCACCTTGAAAAGCATGTTAGTGTAATGTTCGACACCTCACAACTCCTAACAACAGCTTACAATACCGTACGAAACCTTAATACTCAGTAATAAACCTAATGAATTCGTCCGAGTCCTTTGAACATAGTACGACAAGTTAGGACATCTTAAGACTCTGTATGCCAAATTAGCACCTTGAAAAGCATGTTAGTGTAATGTACAACGCCTCACAACTCCTAACAACATCTTACAATACCGTACGTAAATTTAAAACTCCATATAAACCTACTCAATTCGCCCGAGTCCTTTGAACATCGTGCGACAAGTTAGGACATCTTAAGACTCTGTATGCCAAATTAGCACCTTGAAAAGCATGTTAGTGTAATGTTCGACACCTCACAACTCCTAACAACATCTTACAATACCGTACGTAAACTTAAAACTCCATATAAACCTACTTAATTCGCCCGAGTCCTTTGAACATCGTGCGACAAGTTAGGACATCTTAAGACTCTGTATGCCACATTAGCACCTTGAAACGCATGTTAGTGTAATGTGCAACACCTCACAACTCCTAACAACATCTTACAATACCGTACGTAAACTTAAAACTCCATATAAACCTACTGAATTCGTCCGAGTCCTTTGAACATCGTACGACAAGTTAGGACATCTTAAGACTCTGTATGCCTCATTAGCACCTTGAAAAGCATGTTAGTATAATGTAGGACGCATTACAGCTCCTAACAACACCTTACAACACCGTACGAAACCTTAAAACTCCGTAATAAACCTAATGAATTCGTCCGAGTCCTTTGAACATCGTACGACAAGTTAGGACATCTTAAGACTCTGTATGTCAAATTAGCACCTTGAAAAGCATGTTAGTGTAATGCTCGACACCTCACAACTCCTAACAACATCTTACAATACCGTACGAAACCTTAATACTCAGTAATAAACCTAATGAATTCGTCCGAGTCCTTTGAACATAGTACGACAAGTTAGGACATCTTAAGACTCTGTATGACAAATTAGCACCTTGAAAAGCATGTTAGTGTAATGTTCGACACCTCACAACTCCTAACAACATCTTACAATACCGTACGTAAATTTAAAACTCCATATAAACCTACTCAATTCGCCCGAGTCCTTTGAACATCGTGCGACAAGTTAGGACATCTTAAGACTCTGTATGCCAAATTAGCACCTTGAAAAGCATGTTAGTGTAATGTTCGACACCTCACAACTCCTAACAACATCTTACAATACCGTACGTAAACTTAAAACTCCATATAAACCTACTCAATTCGCCCGAGTCCTTTGAACATCGTGCGACAAGTTAGGACATCTTAAGACTCTGTATGCCACATTAGCACCTTGAAACGCATGTTAGTGTAATGTACAACACCTCACAACTCCTAACAACATCTTACAATACCGTAGTAAACTTAAAACTCCATATAAACCTACTGAATTCGTCCGAGTCCTTTGAACATCGTACGACAAGTTAGGACATCTTAAGACTCTGTATGCCTCATTAGCACCTTGAAAAGCATGTTAGTATAATGTAGGACGCATTACAGCTCCTAACAACACCTTACAACACCGTACGAAACCTTAAAACTCCGTAATAAACCTAATGAATTCGTCCGAGTCCTTTGAACATCGTACGACAAGTTAGGACATCTTAAGACTCTGTATGTCAAATTAGCACCTTGAAAAGCATGTTAGTGTAATGTTCGACACCTCACAACTCCTAACAACAGCTTACAATACCGTACGAAACCTTAATACTCAGTAATAAACCTAATGAATTCGTCCGAGTCCTTTGAACATAGTACGACAAGTTAGGACATCTTAAGACTCTGTATGCCAAATTAGCACCTTGAAAAGCATGTTAGTGTAATATTCGACACCTCACAACTCCTAACAACATCTTACAATACCGTACGTAAACTTAAAACTCCATATAAACCTACTCAATTCGCCCGAGTCCTTTGAACATCGTGCGACAAGTTAGGACATCTTAAGACTCTGTATGCCAAATTAGCACCTTGAAAAGCATGTTAGTGTAATGTTCGACACCTCACAACTCCTAACAACATCTTACAATACCGTACGTAAACTTAAAACTCCATATAAACCTACTTAATTCGCCCGAGTCCTTTGAACATCGTGCGACAAGTTAGGACATCTTAAGACTCTGTATGCCACATTAGCACCTTGAAACGCATGTTAGTGTAATGTGCAACACCTCACAACTCCTAACAACATCTTACAATACCGTACGTAAACTTAAAACTCCATATAAACCTACTGAATTCGTCCGAGTCCTTTGAACATCGTACGACAAGTTAGGACATCTTAAGACTCTGTATGCCTCATTAGCACCTTGAAAAGCATGTTAGTATAATGTAGGACGCATTACAGCTCCTAACAACACCTTACAACACCGTACGAAACCTAAACTCCGTAATAAACCTAATGAATTCGTCCGAGTCCTTTGAACATCGTACGACAAGTTAGGACATCTTAAGACTCTGTATGTCAAATTAGCACCTTGAAAATCATGTTAGTGTAATGTTCGACACCTCACAACTCCTAACAACATCTTACAATACCGTACGAAACCTTAATACTCAGTAATAAACCTAATGAATTCGTCCGAGTCCTTTGAACATAGTACGACAAGTTAGGACATCTTAAGACTCTGTATGCCAAATTAGCACCTTGAAAAGCATGTTAGTGTAATGTTCGACACCTCACAACTCCTAACAACATCTTACAATACCGTACGTAAATTTAAAACTCCATATAAACCTACTCAATTCGCCCGAGTCCTTTGAACATCGTGCGACAAGTTAGGACATCTTAAGACTCTGTATGCCAAATTAGCACCTTGAAAAGCATGTTAGTGTAATGTTCGACACCTCACAACTCCTAACAACATCTCACAATACCGTACGTAAACTTAAAACTCCATATAAACCTACTCAATTCGCCCGAGTCCTTTGAACATCGTGCGACAAGTTAGGACATCTTAAGACTCTGTATGTCAAATTAGCACCTTGAAAAGCATGTTAGTGTAATGTTCGACACCTCACAACTCCTAACAACAGCTTACAATACCGTACGAAACCTTAATACTCAGTAATAAACCTAATGAATTCGTCCGAGTCCTTTGAACATAGTACGACAAGTTAGGACATCTTAAGACTCTGTATGCCACAACAACGTAGTTAGAACACCGTTGGTCTATGGCGATTTCTTGATTCTTGTTTCTTGATTCGGTTGGATCTTGATTCTTGCTTCTTGATTCGGTTGCATCTTGTTTCTTGATTCTAAAATTCGTTTTTGCTAACCGATTCTTGTTCTTGATTCTTGTTCTTTAGTTTTGCGTTTTCTAGGGTTTGTATACAAATCCTAGACGTTTGTTCTTGTTTCGTTATCTATCCTGATTTTGGTTCCTCCTTTGTGTAACAATCCTGTAATTGTCTTGTGACAATACGAGCATTGTTAGCAATTAGAGGAGATCGAGATTAGGGTTTTGATTGTCTGTGTTACAAATTGATTTCAAGATTCGTATTCTGATTGCTTAGTGGGTCTGTAATCGATCGCGTCTATTGCTATAGATTAGCTAGATTGATACGAATCCCATTAACCTTTTAAGAATTGTTTTCTGAAAATCAATTTAGTGTTACGTTGTATTGCATGCATGGCTACGTCATCGTTAGCTGCGAAAGTTACCAATATTGATGGTCGCATTGCCATGAAGAGGATTTTGAAAAAGCAGGAAAGTTTTGTGACTGAGAATGTTAATAGGGATGCTGATCTGCTGAAGTCGTCTGATGATAATGTTGATGTTAATGTTGGAAACCCTAGTTTGGGTGATGATGTTAACAATAAGATGGGAGATGCGGATGCGGAGAAGATTAAATCGTATAAAGATACAATCAAACAGGAAAAAAGAGTTAATTTTCGGTTTATTGAGAATAACTGTAGTGCAGATGGGGTTGATGTTATGCTATCCAAAGAATCGGTGAAAAATGTGCAGGCTAAACTGGGTTACACGCTTTATGGTTATTTTCTGGGGGAGAGACAGTCGTTTCATGCAGTCAAGTATTTTGCAAAGAACAACTGGAACAAGTTCGGGCTGAAGAAGATTATGATGAATGCAGAAGGTTTCTTTTTCTTTCAATTTACTGATTATGAGGGTTTGCAGGGGGTTGTGAATGGAGGCCCATGGTTAGTGTTTAGTTCTCCATTGATCTTGCATGAGTGGGCTCCTGATTCTAAGCTTGTTAAGAAAGAGTTTAAGTCTTTACCGGTGTGGGTTAAGCTACATGGGGTGCCCATAGCAGCTTACACTGATGATGGATTGAGTGAACTGATGAGCAAGATAGGCAAACCACAACAGTTAGATTCGTTTACTACATCGATGTGTATCAATGGATGGGGAAGGAGCAGCTATGCTAGAGCTATGGTGGAGATCTCGGCTGATATGGAATTTAAACAAACCCTCAAGGTGGGTATTCCATCTTTGGAGGGTGACAGTGTTACGGTGAAGCAAGTTGATGTGGAATATGAATGGATCCCCCCTAGATGTTCTCATTGCAAGGTGTTTGGACATGATACGAATACTTGTGTGTTAATGACTGATAAGGGGTTGGGAGACAAGAAAAAGGATGTCAGATTGGAGAATGATGGGTTTGTGGAGGTGCCAAGAAAGAAAGCTGCTAAAAAACATGGGTTCAATGTTCAACAACACAAGCCAAAGTTTGAATATAGACCGATTGTAAACAAAAACATGGGTGCTGATCATGGTAAAGATTCTGGCAATGAAGTGAATGGAGGGTCAAAGCCGAATATGTTGAACAATTCTTTTAGTGTATTGATGGATAATGAAGGGGACATAGATAATTCAGATGTCGATGATCACGTTAAAAAAGGTGATGGGAGTGGTGTGGAAAAGCTGGAAGAAAGTGAAGAATGTTATGATGAAACTTATAATGCTTTATTTCAGAATGAAACGGTTAAAAAAGGGGCAAGCACTCCTTCGGACCAGGTTTTTAATGTTTAAGCTTGCAGCGTGGAATGTAAGGGGTATGAATCGGCCCCTTAAACAGAAAGAGATTCGGTTTTTAATTCAAGATAGTAAGGTTAGTTTATGTGCTATTTTAGAGTCTCATGTTGAGGTTAGTAAGGTAGAGGATATGTGTGGAAAGATTTCGAAAGTTTGGAGGTGGTGCTCTAATGCTAGTTCATGCATGGGTGGTGCTAGAGGTACTCGAATCATTATGGGATGGGATACTAGTGTGGTCGATGTCCATGTGCTTACTCATAGTGACCAAATCATTCATTGTCAAGTGTTTCACAAACATTCAGGTACTATGCTTTATTGTTCTATGGTTTATGCCCATAATTATTATGTTCAGAGAAGGAGTTTATGGGAGTCTTTATCTGTTCACAAAGGATGTGTTAAAGACCACCCTTGGGTGATGTTGGGTGATTTCAATTCGACTCTTAACCTTGATGATCAAATGGCCGGTCCTTCTAAAATCTCTTTGGGTATGAAGGAATTTCGTGATTGTGTTAATGAGATAGAGGTGGTAGATATTAATGCCTCGGGGGTTAAATACACATGGAATCAAAAGCCTAAGTCAGGTATTGGTATTTTCAAAAAGCTGGATCGGGTCATGGGTAATGCTGAGCTGATTGATCGGTTTCCTAAAGCTTCGGTTTTGTTTAAGCCTTATGGGTTATCGGATCATAGCCCATGCATTTTAACTTTGTTGGAGAGTAGTAAACACAAGCCAAAACCGTTTAAATTCACAAATCTTTTAACGCAGAAGCCAGAATTTGAGGATATTGTGAAGAAAGGGTGGGAATGTAATGTGAATGGAGTTCCACAATTCAGGCTTGTAAAGAGGCTGAAAGGGCTCAAGAAAGATTTCAGATTGTTGCTGTTTAAACAGGGACATATTCATGATAAGGTGGTTAACCTTAGGAAAGAGCTGGAAGATACTCAATCTCTTATTGAAAGCGATCCATATGATGGGGGTTTGAGGGAAAAGGAGGCCAAATACCTGAAGGAATTTGTTGAGGCTAGTATGGATGAAGAGAGGTTTGTTAAGCAAAAAGCGAAAGTGAAGTGGCTAGCTGAAGGTGATGCTAATACCAAGTACTTCCATAATATTCTTAAATGCAAAAACAACAAAAAAACGATTCTTTCTGTTCTTGGGGTGGATGGTATGGTGCTTGAAGGGGATTTGATGATCCATGAATTTGTCAATTTCTATGAACACTTTCTGGGGGGTGAACATGATAGTCCTACTCTCCCTTCGATGGATTTATTCTCTAAAAGATTGGATGTAGATTTGGCCTCTAGTATGGTGTCTCCGGTTACTAGAGAAGAAATTAAGCAAGTTTTATTCTCTATGAATGATGACAAGGCGCCAGGTCCAGATGGGTATACATCGGCTTTTTTCAAAAAAGCCTGGGACATTGTGGGGGATGAAGTGGTTTTAGCTATTCAAGATTTTTTCAATACGAATAGACTGCTTCAGGAATGGAATCATACGTTGATTGCGTTGGTTCCAAAAGTTGATGTTCCGAGCCGTGTGACTGATTATAGGCCAATTGCCTGCTGCAATGTGTTATATAAGTGTATCTCGAAGATCATTGCTAATCGATTGAAACATTCACTCTCTTGTATTATTAGTTCTAATCAGTCAGCTTTTATTCCAGGTAGGAGGATTGCAGATAATATTCTTCTTACACAGGAACTGTTGCACAATTATCATCGGAATAGAGGGCATCCGAAATGTGCTTTCAAAGTTGATATTCAAAAGGCTTATGATACGGTTAATTGGAAGTTTATGAAGTTTTGCCTGCAAGGGTTTGGTTTTCATGAGAAGATGGTAGACTGGATTATGACCTGTGTCTCCTCACCTTCTTATTCGGTCTGTATTAATGGGGACGTGCATGGTTATTTTAAAGGTACGAGAGGTTTACGACAAGGGGATCCTTTATCTCCTTATCTTTTTACCATGGTTATGGAGGTCTTAACTCTTCTATTCATGAACATGCCGATGGATAGTTTCAAGTTTCATCATAAATGTGAGGACCTCCGTATTATCAACTTATGTTTTGCAGATGATTTGTTTATATTTGCTCGGGGTGATACGAGATCGGCTTCTTGTATATTGGAGGTTCTGAAAAAGTTTGCTGACCTTTCAGGGTTATATACTAATAACCACAAGAGTACGGTGTATTTTTGTCATGTCCCCCCTCATGTGAAGAATGGTATCTTAAGCTTTCTTCCGTTTGAAGAAGGGAAATTCCCAGTGAAATATCTGGGAGTGCCGTTGATCTCGTCTAGGTTGAACAGCCAGCAGTGTACAGTTCTAACGGACCGGGTTGAAAGTCGTATTTCATCTTGGAATAACAAATATTTGTCATTTGCAGGTAGGCTTCAACTTATTCGCTCAGTCTTATCTTCTATGCATATTTTTTGGGCTGCAGCGTTTTTGCTCCCTGTTTTTACATCTAAGGAGATGGAGGCTAAGCTTAGAAGGTTTTTATGGGGTATCAAGGATGATAATAAAGCTACTGCTAAAGTGTCATGGAAAAAGGTTTGCCTTCCCAAAGCTGAGGGGGGATTAGGAGTTCGTCGTATTTATGATATGAATATGGCCCTAATGGGTTCGCATATATGGCGCATTCTATCTAAGGCTGATTCGATGTGGGTGCAATGGGTTTGGAAACATAGGATTGGCTCGAGAAATTTCTGGGATCTTAAAAGCCCTCCTTCATGTTCATGGAGTTGGCGGAATATTTTGAAGCTGAGAGATGTTTTTAAAGGTAAATTCTGGGTTCAGATTGGTGATGGTAAAGATACGAATATTTGGTTCGATTATTGGGCTGATCAAAGCCCCCTTTCTACGTTTATCAATTCAAGAGCTGTTCGGGATGTAAACATGACACTTATGGACACGGTGGACAGAGTCTTGGTGGATTCGGTATGTAACTGGCCAAATGAGTTAACTAGTCGTTTTCCCTCTCTGTCGAATATATCTATTCCATTTACTTCAAATGGTGCGGATGTAGTTAGATGGAGGGAGGGACCGGAGCTGATGCAGTTCAATACTTCTTTAGCTTGGAATGCGATTAGGGTTAAGGAAGATCTGGTGGAGTGGGTGGATTGTGTTTGGTTTCCTCATTGCATCCCAAAACATGCTTTTAACATGTGGCTTATTTGCCAACGCAAGCTGTTAACCCAAGATAGACTTCTCAGATGGAACCATTTGAAAGGTATTAACATGAATATGATGTGCTGTTTCTTATGTTTGCACAATGTGGACTCTCATGACCATTTATTCTTCGAATGCCCTTATGCGACTCGGGTTTGGGAGTTGGTGCGAGGGAAGGCTAAAATGGAGCATATCCCTCCAATTTGGTCGATCGTTTTGCATGATTTAAAATGTAAGTCTAACAGCAAAAAGTTAGATGCTATCATTAGTCGGTTGGTTGTAGCGGGTGTGGCTTATGCCATTTGGCAGGAGAGAAATAATCGTCTTTTCAATGAAAACCCAAGACCTCCTGAAGTGGTTGGTAAATTAGTTCTCCAAACTATTAGATGCCGAATAATGAACCTGAAGATCAAGACCACTATGGGGGATCAACGAAGATTAAATACTTGGATGCAAATGGAGATTGATATCTAGTGGTGTTTGGTACATGTCTAGTGCTAGTTATAGCTAGTTTGTTGGTTTGTGTTTATGTTTGAGCTCGCGAGTGAGTTTTGTATGTTCTGAAGTCTTTGGGTATGTCCAAGACTTAACTAGTATGGATTATCCATGCTACTTGTTTTAATTTTTTAATAGAATCACCAGGGTAAAACCCTTTTACCCAAAAAAAGACTCTGTATGCCAAATTAGCACCTTGAAAAGCATGTTAGTGTAATGTACAACGCCTCACAACTCCTAACAACATCTTACAATACCGTACGTAAATTTAAAACTCCATATAAACCTACTCAATTCGCCCGAGTCCTTTGAACATCGTGCGACAAGTTAGGACATCTTAAGACTCTGTATGCCAAATTAGCACCTTGAAAAGCATGTTAGTGTAATGTTCGACACCTCACAACTCCTAACAACATCTTACAATACCGTACGTAAACTTAAAACTCCATATAAACCTACTTAATTCGCCCGAGTCCTTTGAACATCGTGCGACAAGTTAGGACATCTTAAGACTCTGTATGCCACATTAGCACCTTGAAACGCATGTTAGTGTAATGTGCAACACCTCACAACTCCTAACAACATCTTACAATACCGTACGTAAACTTAAAACTCCATATAAACCTACTGAATTCGTCCGAGTCCTTTGAACATCGTACGACAAGTTAGGACATCTTAAGACTCTGTATGCCTCATTAGCACCTTGAAAAGCATGTTAGTATAATGTAGGACGCATTACAGCTCCTAACAACACCTTACAACACCGTACGAAACCTTAAAACTCCGTAATAAACCTAATGAATTCGTCCGAGTCCTTTGAACATCGTACGACAAGTTAGGACATCTTAAGACTCTGTATGTCAAATTAGCACCTTGAAAAGCATGTTAGTGTAATGCTCGACACCTCACAACTCCTAACAACATCTTACAATACCGTACGAAACCTTAATACTCAGTAATAAACCTAATGAATTCGTCCGAGTCCTTTGAACATAGTACGACAAGTTAGGACATCTTAAGACTCTGTATGACAAATTAGCACCTTGAAAAGCATGTTAGTGTAATGTTCGACACCTCACAACTCCTAACAACATCTTACAATACCGTACGTAAATTTAAAACTCCATATAAACCTACTCAATTCGCCCGAGTCCTTTGAACATCGTGCGACAAGTTAGGACATCTTAAGACTCTGTATGCCAAATTAGCACCTTGAAAAGCATGTTAGTGTAATGTTCGACACCTCACAACTCCTAACAACATCTTACAATACCGTACGTAAACTTAAAACTCCATATAAACCTACTCAATTCGCCCGAGTCCTTTGAACATCGTGCGACAAGTTAGGACATCTTAAGACTCTGTATGCCACATTAGCACCTTGAAACGCATGTTAGTGTAATGTACAACACCTCACAACTCCTAACAACATCTTACAATACCGTAGTAAACTTAAAACTCCATATAAACCTACTGAATTCGTCCGAGTCCTTTGAACATCGTACGACAAGTTAGGACATCTTAAGACTCTGTATGCCTCATTAGCACCTTGAAAAGCATGTTAGTATAATGTAGGACGCATTACAGCTCCTAACAACACCTTACAACACCGTACGAAACCTTAAAACTCCGTAATAAACCTAATGAATTCGTCCGAGTCCTTTGAACATCGTACGACAAGTTAGGACATCTTAAGACTCTGTATGTCAAATTAGCACCTTGAAAAGCATGTTAGTGTAATGTTCGACACCTCACAACTCCTAACAACAGCTTACAATACCGTACGAAACCTTAATACTCAGTAATAAACCTAATGAATTCGTCCGAGTCCTTTGAACATAGTACGACAAGTTAGGACATCTTAAGACTCTGTATGCCAAATTAGCACCTTGAAAAGCATGTTAGTGTAATATTCGACACCTCACAACTCCTAACAACATCTTACAATACCGTACGTAAACTTAAAACTCCATATAAACCTACTCTATTCGCCCGAGTCCTTTGAACATCGTGCGACAAGTTAGGACATCTTAAGACTCTGTATGCCACATTAGCACCTTGAAACGCATGTTAGTGTAATGTACAACACCTCACAACTCCTAACAACATCTTACAATACCGTACGTAAACTTAAAACTCCATATAAACCTACTGAATTCGTCCGAGTCCTTTGAACATCGTACGACAAGTTAGGACATCTTAAGACTCTGTATGCCTCATTAGCACCTTGAAAAGCATGTTAGTATAATGTAGGACGCATTACAGCTCCTAACAACACCTTACAACACCGTACGAAACCTTAAAACTCAGTAATAAACCTAATGAATTCGTCCGAGTCCTTTGAACATAGTACGACAAGTTAGGACATCTAAGACTCTGTATGCCAAATTAGCACCTTGAAAAGCATGTTAGTGTAATGTTCGACACCTCACAACTCCTAACAACATCTTACAATACCGTACGTAAACTTAAAACTCCATATAAACCTACTCTATTCGCCCGAGTCCTTTGAACATCGTGCGACAAGTTAGGACATCTTAAGACTCTGTATGCCACATTTGCACCTTGAAACGCATGTTAGTGTAATGTACAACACCTCACAACTCCTAACAACATCTTACAATACCGTACGTAAACTTAAAACTCCATATAAACCTACTGAATTCGTCCGAGTCCTTTGAACATCGTACGACAAGTTAGGACATCTTAAGAATCTGTATGCCTCATTAGCACCTTGAAAAGCATGTTAGTATAATGTAGGACGCATTACAGCTCCTAACAACACCTTACAACACCGTACGAAACCTTAAAACTCCGTAATAAACCTAATGAATTCGTCCGAGTCCTTTGAACATCGTACGACAAGTTAGGACATCTTAAGACTCTGTATGTCAAATTAGCACCTTGAAAAGCATGTTAGTGTAATGTACGACACCTCACAACTCCTAACAACAGCTTACAATACCGTACGAAACCTTAATACTCAGTAATAAACCTAATGAATTCGTCCGAGTCCTTTGAACATAGTACGACAAGTTAGGACATCTTAAGACTCTGTATGCCAAATTAGCACCTTGAAAAGCATGTTAGTGTAATATTCGACACCTCACAACTCCTAACAACATCTTACAATACCGTACGTAAACTTAAAACTCCATATAAACCTACTCTATTCGCCCGAGTCCTTTGAACATCGTGCGACAAGTTAGGACATCTTAAGACTCTGTATGCCACATTAGCACCTTGAAACGCATGTTAGTGTAATGTACAACACCTCACAACTCCTAACAACATCTTACAATACCGTACGTAAACTTAAAACTCCATATAAACCTACTGAATTCGTCCGAGTCCTTTGAACATCGTACGACAAGTTAGGACATCTTAAGAATCTGTATGCCTCATTAGCACCTTGAAAAGCATGTTAGTATAATGTAGGACGCATTACAGCTCCTAACAACACCTTACAACACCGTACGAAACCTTAATACTCCGTAATAAACCTAATGAATTCGTCCGAGTCCTTTGAACATCGTACGACAAGTAAGGACATCTTAAGACTCTGTATGCCAAATTAGCACCTTGAAAAGCATGTTAGTGTAATGTTCGACACCTCACAACTCCTAACAACATCTTACAATACCGTACGTAAACTTAAAACTCCATATAAACCTACTGAATTCGTCCGAGTCCTTTGAACATCGTACGACAAGTTAGGACATCTTAAGACTCTGTATGCCTCATTAGCACCTTGAAAAGCATGTTAGTATAATGTAGGACGCATTACAGCTCCTAACAACACCTTACAACACCGTACGAAACCTTAAAACTCCGTAATAAACCTAATGAATTCGTACGAGTCCTTTGAACATCGTACGACAAGTTAGGACATCTTAAGAATCTGTATGCCTCATTAGCACCTTGAAAAGCATGTTAGTATAATGTAGGACGCATTACAGCTCCTAACAACACCTTACAACACCGTACGAAACCTTAATACTCCGTAATAAACCTAATGAATTCGTCCGAGTCCTTTGAACATCGTACGACAAGTAAGGACATCTTAAGACTCTGTATGCCAAATTAGCACCTTGAAAAGCATGTTAGTGTAATGTTCGACACCTCACAACTCCTAACAACATCGTTCAATACAACACGTAAACTTAAAACTCCATATAAACCTAATCAATTCGCCCGAGTCCTTTGAACATCGTGCGACAAGTTAGGACATCTTAAGACTCTGTATGCCACATTAGCACCTTGAAACGCATGTTAGTGTAATGTACAACACCTCACAACTCCTAACAACATCTTACAATACCGTACGTAAACTTAAAACTCCATATAAACCTACTGAATTCGTCCGAGTCCTTTGAACATCGTACGACAAGTTAGGACATCTTAAGACTCTGTATGCCTCATTAGCACCTTGAAAAGCATGTTAGTATAATGTAGGACGCATTACAGCTCCTAACAACACCTTACAACACCGTACGAAACCTTAAAGCTCCGTAATAAACCTAATGAATTCGTCCGAGTCCTTTGAACATCGTACGACAAGTTAGGACATTTTAAGACTCTGTATGTCAAATTAGCACCTTGAAAAGCATGTTAGTGTAATGTTCGACACCTCACAACTCCTAACAACATCTTACAATACCGTACGAAACCTTAATACTCAGTAATAAACCTAATGAATTCGTCCGAGTCCTTTGAACATAGTACGACAAGTTAGGACATCTTAAGACTCTGTATGCCAAATTAGCACCTTGAAAAGCATGTTAGTGTAATGTTCGACACCTCACAACTCCTAACAACATCTTACAATACCGTACGTAAACTTAAAACTCCATATAAACCTACTCTATTCGCCCGAGTCCTTTGAACATCGTGCGACAAGTTAGGACATCTTAAGACTCTGTATGCCACATTAGCACCTTGAAACGCATGTTAGTGTAATGTACAACACCTCACAACTCCTAACAACATCTTACAATACCGTACGTAAACTTAAAACTCCATATAAACCTACTGAATTCGTCCGAGTCCTTTGAACATCGTACGACAAGTTAGGACATCTTAAGACTCTGTATGCCTCATTAGCACCTTGAAAAGCATGTTAGTATAATGTAGGACGCATTACAGCTCCTAACAACACCTTACAACACCGTACGAAACCTTAAAACTCCGTAATAAACCTAATGAATTCGTCCGAGTCCTTTGAACATCGTACGACAAGTTAGGACATCTTAAGACTCTGTATGTCAAATTAGCACCTTGAAAAGCATGTTAGTGTAATGTTCGACACCTCACAACTCCTAACAACATCTTACAATACCGTACGAAACCTTAATACTCAGTAATAAACCTAATGAATTCGTCCGAGTCCTTTGAACATAGTACGACAAGTTAGGACATCTTAAGACTCTGTATGACAAATTAGCACCTTGAAAAGCATGTTAGTGTAATGTTCGACACCTCACAACTCCTAACAACATCTTACAATACCGTACGTAAATTTAAAACTCCATATAAACCTACTCAATTCGCCCGAGTCCTTTGAACATCGTGCGACAAGTTAGGACATCTTAAGACTCTGTATGCCAAATTAGCACCTTGAAAAGCATGTTAGTGTAATGTTCGACACCTCACAACTCCTAACAACATCTTACAATACCGTACGTAAACTTAAAACTCCATATAAACCTACTCAATTCGCCCGAGTCCTTTGAACATCGTGCGACAAGTTAGGACATCTTAAGACTCTGTATGCCACATTAGCACCTTGAAACGCATGTTAGTGTAATGTACAACACCTCACAACTCCTAACAACATCTTACAATACCGTAGTAAACTTAAAACTCCATATAAACCTACTGAATTCGTCCGAGTCCTTTGAACATCGTACGACAAGTTAGGACATCTTAAGACTCTGTATGCCTCATTAGCACCTTGAAAAGCATGTTAGTATAATGTAGGACGCATTACAGCTCCTAACAACACCTTACAACACCGTACGAAACCTTAAAACTCCGTAATAAACCTAATGAATTCGTCCGAGTCCTTTGAACATCGTACGACAAGTTAGGACATCTTAAGACTCTGTATGTCAAATTAGCACCTTGAAAAGCATGTTAGTGTAATGTTCGACACCTCACAACTCCTAACAACAGCTTACAATACCGTACGAAACCTTAATACTCAGTAATAAACCTAATGAATTCGTCCGAGTCCTTTGAACATAGTACGACAAGTTAGGACATCTTAAGACTCTGTATGCCAAATTAGCACCTTGAAAAGCATGTTAGTGTAATATTCGACACCTCACAACTCCTAACAACATCTTACAATACCGTACGTAAACTTAAAACTCCATATAAACCTACTCTATTCGCCCGAGTCCTTTGAACATCGTGCGACAAGTTAGGACATCTTAAGACTCTGTATGCCACATTAGCACCTTGAAACGCATGTTAGTGTAATGTACAACACCTCACAACTCCTAACAACATCTTACAATACCGTACGTAAACTTAAAACTCCATATAAACCTACTGAATTCGTCCGAGTCCTTTGAACATCGTACGACAAGTTAGGACATCTTAAGACTCTGTATGCCTCATTAGCACCTTGAAAAGCATGTTAGTATAATGTAGGACGCATTACAGCTCCTAACAACACCTTACAACACCGTACGAAACCTTAAAACTCAGTAATAAACCTAATGAATTCGTCCGAGTCCTTTGAACATAGTACGACAAGTTAGGACATCTAAGACTCTGTATGCCAAATTAGCACCTTGAAAAGCATGTTAGTATAATGTAGGACGCATTACAGCTCCTAACAACACCTTACAACACCGTACGAAACCTTAATACTCCGTAATAAACCTAATGAATTCGTCCGAGTCCTTTGAACATCGTACGACAAGTAAGGACATCTTAAGACTCTGTATGCCAAATTAGCACCTTGAAAAGCATGTTAGTGTAATGTTCGACACCTCACAACTCCTAACAACATCGTTCAATACAACACGTAAACTTAAAACTCCATATAAACCTACTCAATTCGCCCGAGTCCTTTGAACATCGTGCGACAAGTTAGGACATCTTAAGACTCTGTATGCCACATTAGCACCTTGAAACGCATGTTAGTGTAATGTACAACACCTCACAACTCCTAACAACATCTTACAATACCGTACGTAAACTTAAAACTCCATATAAACCTACTGAATTCGTCCGAGTCCTTTGAACATCGTACGACAAGTTAGGACATCTTAAGACTCTGTATGCCTCATTAGCACCTTGAAAAGCATGTTAGTATAATGTAGGACGCATTACAGCTCCTAACAACACCTTACAACACCGTACGAAACCTTAAAGCTCCGTAATAAACCTAATGAATTCGTCCGAGTCCTTTGAACATCGTACGACAAGTTAGGACATTTTAAGACTCTGTATGTCAAATTAGCACCTTGAAAAGCATGTTAGTGTAATGTTCGACACCTCACAACTCCTAACAACATCTTACAATACCGTACGAAACCTTAATACTCAGTAATAAACCTAATGAATTCGTCCGAGTCCTTTGAACATAGTACGACAAGTTAGGACATCTTAAGACTCTGTATGCCAAATTAGCACCTTGAAAAGCATGTTAGTGTAATATTCGACACCTCACAACTCCTAACAACATCTTACAATACCGTACGTAAACTTAAAACTCCATATAAACCTACTCTATTCGCCCGAGTCCTTTGAACATCGTGCGACAAGTTAGGACATCTTAAGACTCTGTATGCCACATTAGCACCTTGAAACGCATGTTAGTGTAATGTACAACACCTCACAACTCCTAACAACATCTTACAATACCGTACGTAAACTTAAAACTCCATATAAACCTACTGAATTCGTCCGAGTCCTTTGAACATCGTACGACAAGTTAGGACATCTTAAGACTCTGTATGCCTCATTAGCACCTTGAAAAGCATGTTAGTATAATGTAGGACGCATTACAGCTCCTAACAACACCTTACAACACCGTACGAAACATTAAAACTCCGTAATAAACCTAATGAATTCGTACGAGTCCTTTGAACATCGTACGACAAGTTAGGACATCTTAAGAATCTGTATGCCTCATTAGCACCTTGAAAAGCATGTTAGTATAATGTAGGACGCATTACAGCTCCTAACAACACCTTACAACACCGTACGAAACCTTAATACTCCGTAATAAACCTAATGAATTCGTCCGAGTCCTTTGAACATCGTACGACAAGTAAGGACATCTTAAGACTCTGTATGCCAAATTAGCACCTTGAAAAGCATGTTAGTGTAATGTTCGACACCTCACAACTCCTAACAACATCGTTCAATACAACACGTAAACTTAAAACTCCATATAAACCTACTCAATTCGCCCGAGTCCTTTGAACATCGTGCGACAAGTTAGGACATCTTAAGACTCTGTATGCCACATTAGCACCTTGAAACGCATGTTAGTGTAATGTACAACACCTCACAACTCCTAACAACATCTTACAATACCGTACGTAAACTTAAAACTCCATATAAACCTACTGAATTCGTCCGAGTCCTTTGAACATCGTACGACAAGTTAGGACATCTTAAGACTCTGTATGCCTCATTAGCACCTTGAAAAGCATGTTAGTATAATGTAGGACGCATTACAGCTCCTAACAACACCTTACAACACCGTACGAAACCTTAAAGCTCCGTAATAAACCTAATGAATTCGTCCGAGTCCTTTGAACATCGTACGACAAGTTAGGACATTTTAAGACTCTGTATGTCAAATTAGCACCTTGAAAAGCATGTTAGTGTAATGTTCGACACCTCACAACTCCTAACATCTTACAATACCGTACGAAACCTTAATACTCAGTAATAAACCTAATGAATTCGTCCGAGTCCTTTGAACATAGTACGACAAGTTAGGACATCTTAAGACTCTGTATGCCAAATTAGCACCTTGAAAAGCATGTTAGTGTAATGTTCGACACCTCACAACTCCTAACAACATCTTACAATACCGTACGTAAACTTAAAACTCCATATAAACCTACTCTATTCGCCCGAGTCCTTTGAACATCGTGCGACAAGTTAGGACATCTTAAGACTCTGTATGCCACATTAGCACCTTGAAACGCATGTTAGTGTAATGTACAACACCTCACAACTCCTAACAACATCTTACAATACCGTACGTAAACTTAAAACTCCATATAAACCTACTGAATTCGTCCGAGTCCTTTGAACATCGTACGACAAGTTAGGACATCTTAAGACTCTGTATGCCTCATTAGCACCTTGAAAAGCATGTTAGTATAATGTAGGACGCATTACAGCTCCTAACAACACCTTACAACACCGTACGAAACCTTAAAACTCCGTAATAAACCTAATGAATTCGTCCGAGTCCTTTGAACATCGTACGACAAGTTAGGACATCTTAAGACTCTGTATGTCAAATTAGCACCTTGAAAAGCATGTTAGTGTAATGTTCGACACCTCACAACTCCTAACAACATCTTACAATACCGTACGAAACCTTAATACTCAGTAATAAACCTAATGAATTCGTCCGAGTCCTTTGAACATAGTACGACAAGTTAGGACATCTTAAGACTCTGTATGACAAATTAGCACCTTGAAAAGCATGTTAGTGTAATGTTCGACACCTCACAACTCCTAACAACATCTTACAATACCGTACGTAAATTTAAAACTCCATATAAACCTACTCAATTCGCCCGAGTCCTTTGAACATCGTGCGACAAGTTAGGACATCTTAAGACTCTGTATGCCAAATTAGCACCTTGAAAAGCATGTTAGTGTAATGTTCGACACCTCACAACTCCTAACAACATCTTACAATACCGTACGTAAACTTAAAACTCCATATAAACCTACTCAATTCGCCCGAGTCCTTTGAACATCGTGCGACAAGTTAGGACATCTTAAGACTCTGTATGCCACATTAGCACCTTGAAACGCATGTTAGTGTAATGTACAACACCTCACAACTCCTAACAACATCTTACAATACCGTAGTAAACTTAAAACTCCATATAAACCTACTGAATTCGTCCGAGTCCTTTGAACATCGTACGACAAGTTAGGACATCTTAAGACTCTGTATGCCTCATTAGCACCTTGAAAAGCATGTTAGTATAATGTAGGACGCATTACAGCTCCTAACAACACCTTACAACACCGTACGAAACCTTAAAACTCCGTAATAAACCTAATGAATTCGTCCGAGTCCTTTGAACATCGTACGACAAGTTAGGACATCTTAAGACTCTGTATGTCAAATTAGCACCTTGAAAAGCATGTTAGTGTAATGTTCGACACCTCACAACTCCTAACAACAGCTTACAATACCGTACGAAACCTTAATACTCAGTAATAAACCTAATGAATTCGTCCGAGTCCTTTGAACATAGTACGACAAGTTAGGACATCTTAAGACTCTGTATGCCAAATTAGCACCTTGAAAAGCATGTTAGTGTAATATTCGACACCTCACAACTCCTAACAACATCTTACAATACCGTACGTAAACTTAAAACTCCATATAAACCTACTCTATTCGCCCGAGTCCTTTGAACATCGTGCGACAAGTTAGGACATCTTAAGACTCTGTATGCCACATTAGCACCTTGAAACGCATGTTAGTGTAATGTACAACACCTCACAACTCCTAACAACATCTTACAATACCGTACGTAAACTTAAAACTCCATATAAACCTACTGAATTCGTCCGAGTCCTTTGAACATCGTACGACAAGTTAGGACATCTTAAGACTCTGTATGCCTCATTAGCACCTTGAAAAGCATGTTAGTATAATGTAGGACGCATTACAGCTCCTAACAACACCTTACAACACCGTACGAAACCTTAAAACTCAGTAATAAACCTAATGAATTCGTCCGAGTCCTTTGAACATAGTACGACAAGTTAGGACATCTAAGACTCTGTATGCCAAATTAGCACCTTGAAAAGCATGTTAGTATAATGTAGGACGCATTACAGCTCCTAACAACACCTTACAACACCGTACGAAACCTTAATACTCCGTAATAAACCTAATGAATTCGTCCGAGTCCTTTGAACATCGTACGACAAGTAAGGACATCTTAAGACTCTGTATGCCAAATTAGCACCTTGAAAAGCATGTTAGTGTAATGTTCGACACCTCACAACTCCTAACAACATCGTTCAATACAACACGTAAACTTAAAACTCCATATAAACCTACTCAATTCGCCCGAGTCCTTTGAACATCGTGCGACAAGTTAGGACATCTTAAGACTCTGTATGCCACATTAGCACCTTGAAACGCATGTTAGTGTAATGTACAACACCTCACAACTCCTAACAACATCTTACAATACCGTACGTAAACTTAAAACTCCATATAAACCTACTGAATTCGTCCGAGTCCTTTGAACATCGTACGACAAGTTAGGACATCTTAAGACTCTGTATGCCTCATTAGCACCTTGAAAAGCATGTTAGTATAATGTAGGACGCATTACAGCTCCTAACAACACCTTACAACACCGTACGAAACCTTAAAGCTCCGTAATAAACCTAATGAATTCGTCCGAGTCCTTTGAACATCGTACGACAAGTTAGGACATTTTAAGACTCTGTATGTCAAATTAGCACCTTGAAAAGCATGTTAGTGTAATGTTCGACACCTCACAACTCCTAACAACATCTTACAATACCGTACGAAACCTTAATACTCAGTAATAAACCTAATGAATTCGTCCGAGTCCTTTGAACATAGTACGACAAGTTAGGACATCTTAAGACTCTGTATGCCAAATTAGCACCTTGAAAAGCATGTTAGTGTAATATTCGACACCTCACAACTCCTAACAACATCTTACAATACCGTACGTAAACTTAAAACTCCATATAAACCTACTCTATTCGCCCGAGTCCTTTGAACATCGTGCGACAAGTTAGGACATCTTAAGACTCTGTATGCCACATTAGCACCTTGAAACGCATGTTAGTGTAATGTACAACACCTCACAACTCCTAACAACATCTTACAATACCGTACGTAAACTTAAAACTCCATATAAACCTACTGAATTCGTCCGAGTCCTTTGAACATCGTACGACAAGTTAGGACATCTTAAGACTCTGTATGCCTCATTAGCACCTTGAAAAGCATGTTAGTATAATGTAGGACGCATTACAGCTCCTAACAACACCTTACAACACCGTACGAAACATTAAAACTCCGTAATAAACCTAATGAATTCGTACGAGTCCTTTGAACATCGTACGACAAGTTAGGACATCTTAAGAATCTGTATGCCTCATTAGCACCTTGAAAAGCATGTTAGTATAATGTAGGACGCATTACAGCTCCTAACAACACCTTACAACACCGTACGAAACCTTAATACTCCGTAATAAACCTAATGAATTCGTCCGAGTCCTTTGAACATCGTACGACAAGTAAGGACATCTTAAGACTCTGTATGCCAAATTAGCACCTTGAAAAGCATGTTAGTGTAATGTTCGACACCTCACAACTCCTAACAACATCGTTCAATACAACACGTAAACTTAAAACTCCATATAAACCTACTCAATTCGCCCGAGTCCTTTGAACATCGTGCGACAAGTTAGGACATCTTAAGACTCTGTATGCCACATTAGCACCTTGAAACGCATGTTAGTGTAATGTACAACACCTCACAACTCCTAACAACATCTTACAATACCGTACGTAAACTTAAAACTCCATATAAACCTACTGAATTCGTCCGAGTCCTTTGAACATCGTACGACAAGTTAGGACATCTTAAGACTCTGTATGCCTCATTAGCACCTTGAAAAGCATGTTAGTATAATGTAGGACGCATTACAGCTCCTAACAACACCTTACAACACCGTACGAAACCTTAAAGCTCCGTAATAAACCTAATGAATTCGTCCGAGTCCTTTGAACATCGTACGACAAGTTAGGACATTTTAAGACTCTGTATGTCAAATTAGCACCTTGAAAAGCATGTTAGTGTAATGTTCGACACCTCACAACTCCTAACATCTTACAATACCGTACGAAACCTTAATACTCAGTAATAAACCTAATGAATTCGTCCGAGTCCTTTGAACATAGTACGACAAGTTAGGACATCTTAAGACTCTGTATGCCAAATTAGCACCTTGAAAAGCATGTTAGTGTAATGTTCGACACCTCACAACTCCTAACAACATCTTACAATACCGTACGTAAACTTAAAACTCCATATAAACCTACTCTATTCGCCCGAGTCCTTTGAACATCGTGCGACAAGTTAGGACATCTTAAGACTCTGTATGCCACATTAGCACCTTGAAACGCATGTTAGTGTAATGTACAACACCTCACAACTCCTAACAACATCTTACAATACCGTACGTAAACTTAAAACTCCATATAAACCTACTGAATTCGTCCGAGTCCTTTGAACATCGTACGACAAGTTAGGACATCTTAAGACTCTGTATGCCTCATTAGCACCTTGAAAAGCATGTTAGTATAATGTAGGACGCATTACAGCTCCTAACAACACCTTACAACACCGTACGAAACCTTAAAACTCCGTAATAAACCTAATGAATTCGTCCGAGTCCTTTGAACATCGTACGACAAGTTAGGACATCTTAAGACTCTGTATGTCAAATTAGCACCTTGAAAAGCATGTTAGTGTAATGTTCGACACCTCACAACTCCTAACAACATCTTACAATACCGTACGAAACCTTAATACTCAGTAATAAACCTAATGAATTCGTCCGAGTCCTTTGAACATAGTACGACAAGTTAGGACATCTTAAGACTCTGTATGACAAATTAGCACCTTGAAAAGCATGTTAGTGTAATGTTCGACACCTCACAACTCCTAACAACATCTTACAATACCGTACGTAAATTTAAAACTCCATATAAACCTACTCAATTCGCCCGAGTCCTTTGAACATCGTGCGACAAGTTAGGACATCTTAAGACTCTGTATGCCAAATTAGCACCTTGAAAAGCATGTTAGTGTAATGTTCGACACCTCACAACTCCTAACAACATCTTACAATACCGTACGTAAACTTAAAACTCCATATAAACCTACTCAATTCGCCCGAGTCCTTTGAACATCGTGCGACAAGTTAGGACATCTTAAGACTCTGTATGCCACATTAGCACCTTGAAACGCATGTTAGTGTAATGTACAACACCTCACAACTCCTAACAACATCTTACAATACCGTAGTAAACTTAAAACTCCATATAAACCTACTGAATTCGTCCGAGTCCTTTGAACATCGTACGACAAGTTAGGACATCTTAAGACTCTGTATGCCTCATTAGCACCTTGAAAAGCATGTTAGTATAATGTAGGACGCATTACAGCTCCTAACAACACCTTACAACACCGTACGAAACCTTAAAACTCCGTAATAAACCTAATGAATTCGTCCGAGTCCTTTGAACATCGTACGACAAGTTAGGACATCTTAAGACTCTGTATGTCAAATTAGCACCTTGAAAAGCATGTTAGTGTAATGTTCGACACCTCACAACTCCTAACAACAGCTTACAATACCGTACGAAACCTTAATACTCAGTAATAAACCTAATGAATTCGTCCGAGTCCTTTGAACATAGTACGACAAGTTAGGACATCTTAAGACTCTGTATGCCAAATTAGCACCTTGAAAAGCATGTTAGTGTAATATTCGACACCTCACAACTCCTAACAACATCTTACAATACCGTACGTAAACTTAAAACTCCATATAAACCTACTCTATTCGCCCGAGTCCTTTGAACATCGTGCGACAAGTTAGGACATCTTAAGACTCTGTATGCCACATTAGCACCTTGAAACGCATGTTAGTGTAATGTACAACACCTCACAACTCCTAACAACATCTTACAATACCGTACGTAAACTTAAAACTCCATATAAACCTACTGAATTCGTCCGAGTCCTTTGAACATCGTACGACAAGTTAGGACATCTTAAGACTCTGTATGCCTCATTAGCACCTTGAAAAGCATGTTAGTATAATGTAGGACGCATTACAGCTCCTAACAACACCTTACAACACCGTACGAAACCTTAAAACTCAGTAATAAACCTAATGAATTCGTCCGAGTCCTTTGAACATAGTACGACAAGTTAGGACATCTAAGACTCTGTATGCCAAATTAGCACCTTGAAAAGCATGTTAGTGTAATGTTCGACACCTCACAACTCCTAACAACATCTTACAATACCGTACGTAAACTTAAAACTCCATATAAACCTACTCTATTCGCCCGAGTCCTTTGAACATCGTGCGACAAGTTAGGACATCTTAAGACTCTGTATGCCACATTTGCACCTTGAAACGCATGTTAGTGTAATGTACAACACCTCACAACTCCTAACAACATCTTACAATACCGTACGTAAACTTAAAACTCCATATAAACCTACTGAATTCGTCCGAGTCCTTTGAACATCGTACGACAAGTTAGGACATCTTAAGAATCTGTATGCCTCATTAGCACCTTGAAAAGCATGTTAGTATAATGTAGGACGCATTACAGCTCCTAACAACACCTTACAACACCGTACGAAACCTTAAAACTCCGTAATAAACCTAATGAATTCGTCCGAGTCCTTTGAACATCGTACGACAAGTTAGGACATCTTAAGACTCTGTATGTCAAATTAGCACCTTGAAAAGCATGTTAGTGTAATGTACGACACCTCACAACTCCTAACAACAGCTTACAATACCGTACGAAACCTTAATACTCAGTAATAAACCTAATGAATTCGTCCGAGTCCTTTGAACATAGTACGACAAGTTAGGACATCTTAAGACTCTGTATGCCAAATTAGCACCTTGAAAAGCATGTTAGTGTAATATTCGACACCTCACAACTCCTAACAACATCTTACAATACCGTACGTAAACTTAAAACTCCATATAAACCTACTCAATTCGCCCGAGTCCTTTGAACATCGTGCGACAAGTTAGGACATCTTAAGACTCTGTATGCCACATTAGCACCTTGAAACGCATGTTAGTGTAATGTACAACACCTCACAACTCCTAACAACATCTTACAATACCGTAGTAAACTTAAAACTCCATATAAACCTACTGAATTCGTCCGAGTCCTTTGAACATCGTACGACAAGTTAGGACATCTTAAGACTCTGTATGCCTCATTAGCACCTTGAAAAGCATGTTAGTATAATGTAGGACGCATTACAGCTCCTAACAACACCTTACAACACCGTACGAAACCTTAAAACTCCGTAATAAACCTAATGAATTCGTCCGAGTCCTTTGAACATCGTACGACAAGTTAGGACATCTTAAGACTCTGTATGTCAAATTAGCACCTTGAAAAGCATGTTAGTGTAATGTTCGACACCTCACAACTCCTAACAACAGCTTACAATACCGTACGAAACCTTAATACTCAGTAATAAACCTAATGAATTCGTCCGAGTCCTTTGAACATAGTACGACAAGTTAGGACATCTTAAGACTCTGTATGCCAAATTAGCACCTTGAAAAGCATGTTAGTGTAATATTCGACACCTCACAACTCCTAACAACATCTTACAATAGCGTACGTAAACTTAAAACTCCATATAAACCTACTCTATTCGCCCGAGTCCTTTGAACATCGTGCGACAAGTTAGGACATCTTAAGACTCTGTATGCCACATTAGCACCTTGAAACGCATGTTAGTGTAATGTACAACACCTCACAACTCCTAACAACATCTTACAATACCGTACGTAAACTTAAAACTCCATATAAACCTACTGAATTCGTCCGAGTCCTTTGAACATCGTACGACAAGTTAGGACATCTTAAGACTCTGTATGCCTCATTAGCACCTTGAAAAGCATGTTAGTATAATGTAGGACGCATTACAGCTCCTAACAACACCTTACAACACCGTACGAAACCTTAAAACTCAGTAATAAACCTAATGAATTCGTCCGAGTCCTTTGAACATAGTACGACAAGTTAGGACATCTAAGACTCTGTATGCCAAATTAGCACCTTGAAAAGCATGTTAGTGTAATGTTCGACACCTCACAACTCCTAACAACATCTTACAATACCGTACGTAAACTTAAAACTCCATATAAACCTACTCTATTCGCCCGAGTCCTTTGAACATCGTGCGACAAGTTAGGACATCTTAAGACTCTGTATGCCACATTTGCACCTTGAAACGCATGTTAGTGTAATGTACAACACCTCACAACTCCTAACAACATCTTACAATACCGTACGTAAACTTAAAACTCCATATAAACCTACTGAATTCGTCCGAGTCCTTTGAACATCGTACGACAAGTTAGGACATCTTAAGAATCTGTATGCCTCATTAGCACCTTGAAAAGCATGTTAGTATAATGTAGGACGCATTACAGCTCCTAACAACACCTTACAACACCGTACGAAACCTTAAAACTCCGTAATAAACCTAATGAATTCGTCCGAGTCCTTTGAACATCGTACGACAAGTTAGGACATCTTAAGACTCTGTATGTCAAATTAGCACCTTGAAAAGCATGTTAGTGTAATGTACGACACCTCACAACTCCTAACAACAGCTTACAATACCGTACGAAACCTTAATACTCAGTAATAAACCTAATGAATTCGTCCGAGTCCTTTGAACATAGTACGACAAGTTAGGACATCTTAAGACTCTGTATGCCAAATTAGCACCTTGAAAAGCATGTTAGTGTAATATTCGACACCTCACAACTCCTAACAACATCTTACAATACCGTACGTAAACTTAAAACTCCATATAAACCTACTCTATTCGCCCGAGTCCTTTGAACATCGTGCGACAAGTTAGGACATCTTAAGACTCTGTATGCCACATTAGCACCTTGAAACGCATGTTAGTGTAATGTACAACACCTCACAACTCCTAACAACATCTTACAATACCGTACGTAAACTTAAAACTCCATATAAACCTACTGAATTCGTCCGAGTCCTTTGAACATCGTACGACAAGTTAGGACATCTTAAGAATCTGTATGCCTCATTAGCACCTTGAAAAGCATGTTAGTATAATGTAGGACGCATTACAGCTCCTAACAACACCTTACAACACCGTACGAAACCTTAATACTCCGTAATAAACCTAATGAATTCGTCCGAGTCCTTTGAACATCGTACGACAAGTAAGGACATCTTAAGACTCTGTATGCCAAATTAGCACCTTGAAAAGCATGTTAGTGTAATGTTCGACACCTCACAACTCCTAACAACATCTTACAATACCGTACGTAAACTTAAAACTCCATATAAACCTACTGAATTCGTCCGAGTCCTTTGAACATCGTACGACAAGTTAGGACATCTTAAGACTCTGTATGCCTCATTAGCACCTTGAAAAGCATGTTAGTATAATGTAGGACGCATTACAGCTCCTAACAACACCTTACAACACCGTACGAAACCTTAAAACTCCGTAATAAACCTAATGAATTCGTACGAGTCCTTTGAACATCGTACGACAAGTTAGGACATCTTAAGAATCTGTATGCCTCATTAGCACCTTGAAAAGCATGTTAGTATAATGTAGGACGCATTACAGCTCCTAACAACACCTTACAACACCGTACGAAACCTTAATACTCCGTAATAAACCTAATGAATTCGTCCGAATCCTTTGAACATCGTACGACAAGTAAGGACATCTTAAGACTCTGTATGCCAAATTAGCACCTTGAAAAGTATGTTAGTGTAATGTTCGACACCTCACAACTCCTAACAACATCGTTCAATACAACACGTAAACTTAAAACTCCATATAAACCTACTCAATTCGCCCGAGTCCTTTGAACATCGTGCGACAAGTTAGGACATCTTAAGACTCTGTATGCCACATTAGCACCTTGAAACGCATGTTAGTGTAATGTACAACACCTCACAACTCCTAACAACATCTTACAATACCGTACGTAAACTTAAAACTCCATATAAACCTACTGAATTCGTCCGAGTCCTTTGAACATCGTACGACAAGTTAGGACATCTTAAGACTCTGTATGCCTCATTAGCACCTTGAAAAGCATGTTAGTATAATGTAGGACGCATTACAGCTCCTAACAACACCTTACAACACCGTACGAAACCTTAAAGCTCCGTAATAAACCTAATGAATTCGTCCGAGTCCTTTGAACATCGTACGACAAGTTAGGACATTTTAAGACTCTGTATGTCAAATTAGCACCTTGAAAAGCATGTTAGTGTAATGTTCGACACCTCACAACTCCTAACAACATCTTACAATACCGTACGAAACCTTAATACTCAGTAATAAACCTAATGAATTCGTCCGAGTCCTTTGAACATAGTACGACAAGTTAGGACATCTTAAGACTCTGTATGCCAAATTAGCACCTTGAAAAGCATGTTAGTGTAATGTACAACGCCTCACAACTCCTAACAACATCTTACAATACCGTACGTAAATTTAAAACTCCATATAAACCTACTCAATTCGCCCGAGTCCTTTGAACATCGTGCGACAAGTTAGGACATCTTAAGACTCTGTATGCCAAATTAGCACCTTGAAAAGCATGTTAGTGTAATGTTCGACACCTCACAACTCCTAACAACATCTTACAATACCGTACGTAAACTTAAAACTCCATATAAACCTACTTAATTCGCCCGAGTCCTTTGAACATCGTGCGACAAGTTAGGACATCTTAAGACTCTGTATGCCACATTAGCACCTTGAAACGCATGTTAGTGTAATGTGCAACACCTCACAACTCCTAACAACATCTTACAATACCGTACGTAAACTTAAAACTCCATATAAACCTACTGAATTCGTCCGAGTCCTTTGAACATCGTACGACAAGTTAGGACATCTTAAGACTCTGTATGCCTCATTAGCACCTTGAAAAGCATGTTAGTATAATGTAGGACGCATTACAGCTCCTAACAACACCTTACAACACCGTACGAAACCTTAAAACTCCGTAATAAACCTAATGAATTCGTCAGGTTAGTAATAAATCTTTGTTCGTGTTGATTCGGTGTTGCTAATCACAATTCATTGAGATACAAGTTGATTCTTCGATTAGTTTATGCTCAATATTGCCGTCGTAGAGTGATTTGGTGTTGAGTGTAAGGTGTAGCCGTATTAGGGTTTGAAGGACTAGGGTCTTTTCAAACCATAGCCGTCTTCTCTTGTTTGGCTGGTTCTAGGGTTTGTTGCGACTAAATTAGGGTTTCATAAATCCTAATTCGTTCAAATCTGCCATATGGAGTCGGAAATTAGTCCAAAACCTATCAGTGCTCGAAAAGTAAGATTTGTAGAGCCAGAAATTGAAGGTATTGCCCGGAAGGTGGTGAATATTGATGGTGTTCGTCTTCCTCGTCGTGGTAAAGTTATAAATCAAGCGGATAACCCAGATGTGACTTTACTTGATAAGAAACATGAGAATGCATCTAGTGACCAGATTATTGAGCCGAATGTGAATTCTTATGCTGCTACTCTACAATCTGGTACGTCCAAAAGTAGTATTAATTTTCGTTTTTTGGAATGTTTGGATACACAACAAGGTGTTGATGTGGTTCTTCCTAGGGAATCGGTTAAAAGTGTCCAAGACAAATTAGCATTCACTCTATATGGGTATTTTCTAGGGGATAGAGTTGCATATCCGGTTGTTGAGCATTTTGTGAAAACAAATTGGACGAAACACGGTCTTCAAAAATGTATGATGAATGCAAATGGCTTCTTTTTCTTCAAATTTGTTGATAACAAGAGTATGCTTGAAGTACTAGAAGGAGGACCTTGGTTAATTCGCAATAAACTGATATTTCTCAATACATGGTCTCCTACTAGTGTCCTTAAAAAAGAAGATATCAAGAAAGTAGCGGTTTGGGTTAAATTGCATGATGTTCCTATTGCAGCTTATACGGATGATGGGTTAAGCATGCTAGCTTCAAAGATTGGATCTCCTAGGTTACTAGATTCTTATACTACATCTATGTGTTCTGAAAGCTGGGGAAGAAGTAGTTATGCAAGGGCATTGATTGAAATTTCAGCTGAGCATGAGTTTAAAGATGTATTATCTCTGGCGATTCCTGATGTGGATGAAGGTAAATATGTCACTGAGAATGTTGGTGTGGAGTATGAGTGGACGCCCCCAAGGTGTGCGCGGTGCTGTGTGTTTGGACATGGAAATGAAGAATGCCCTAAACAGGTATGTGTTACATCTAACCCCACACCGAACCCTAAACCTAAAATAAGCGGGGATGGTTTTATTGATGTAAAGGGTAGGAAATCGGCAAAGAAGAGTGGGTTTCAGGTTAATAACCAGAAACCAAAAGTTGAGTATAAACCGCTAGATTACAAGAAAATGGTGGGGGCGAAAACCTCAAAGTTGGATGTGAAAAGTAGAGACCTTTCAAAAACCCATATTCAAAACTCTTTTAGTGTCCTTACTTCAGTAAATATGAATGATGAGGGGACATTGAAATCTATTAAAGAGAAGGACAAATTGGATAGCAATGGGATTGACTTGGATGAGGAAGAGGTTGAAGTTATTTATGACGAATCTAGAGATATAACTCGAGATAAAGCAGGCGCGAGCTCCTCCTCTACAATGGCTTCCAATGGATAGTAGAACTTCTAGTTCTTTGAAGTGGTTTTATTGAGTCTTTGGATGGTTTGGTTGTTTGTTTATTTTTTATGTTTAGTTGTTTTGGTTCACATATATGGGGGATTGTCCCATATATGAATTAGTGTGGAACTCATCCTCACTACTTGTACTTCATTGACGGTTGTCTTTATAATAGAATCACCGGGGTAACCCTTTACCCAAAAAAAAGCATGTTAGTGTAATGTTCGACACCTCACAACTCCTAACAACATCTTACAATACCGTACGTAAACTTAAAACTCCATATAAGCCTACTGAATTCGTCCGAGTCCTTTGAACATCGTACGACAAGTTAGGACATCTTAAGACTCTGTATGACTCATTAGCACCTTGAAAAGCATGTTAGTATAATGTAGGACGCATTACAGCTCCTAACAACACCTTACAACACCGTACGAAACCTTAAAACTCCGTAATAAACCTAATGAATTCGTACGAGTCCTTTGAACATCGTACGACAAGTTAGGACATCTTAAGAATCTGTATGCCTCATTAGCACCTTGAAAAGCATGTTAGTATAATGTAGGACGCATTACAGCTCCTAACAACACCTTACAACACCGTACGAAACCTTAATACTCCGTAATAAACCTAATGAATTCGTCCGAGTCCTTTGAACATCGTACGACAAGTAAGGACATCTTAAGACTCTGTATGCCAAATTAGCACCTTGAAAAGCATGTTAGTGTAATGTTCGACACCTCACAACTCCTAACAACATCTTGCAATACAACACGTAAACTTAAAACTCCATATAAACCTACTCAATTCGCCGGAGTCCTTTGAACATCGTGCGACAAGTTAGGACATCTTAAGACTATGTATGCCACATTAGCACCTTGAAACGCATGTTAGTGTAATGTACAACACCTCACAACTCCTAACAACATCTTACAATACCGTACGTAAACTTAAAACTCCATATAAACCTACTGAATTCTTCCGAGTCCTTTGAACATCGTACGACAAGTTAGGACATCTTAAGACTCTGTATGCCTCATTAGCTCCTTGAAAAGCATGTTAGCATAATGTAGGGCGCATTACAGCTCCTAACAACACCTTACAACACCGTACGAAACCTTAAAACTCCGTAATAAACCTAATGAATTCGTACGAGTCCTTTGAACATCGTAGACAAGTTAGGACATCTTAAGACTCTGTATGCCACATTAGCACCTTGAAATGCATGTTAGTGTAATGTACGACACCTCACAACTCCTAACAACACCTTACAACACCGTACGAAACCTTTATACTCCGTAATAAACCTAATGAATTCGTCCGAGTCCTTTGAACATCGTAGGACAAGTAAGGACATCTTAAGACTCTGTATGCCAAATTAGCAACTTGAAAAGCATGTTAGTGTAATGTTCGACACCTCACAACTCCTAACAACATCTTACAATACCGTACGTAAACTTAAAACTCCATATAAACCTACTCAATTCGCCCGAGTCCTTTGAACATCGTGCGACAAGTTAGGACATCTTAAGACTCTGTATGCCACATTAGCACCTTGAAACGCATGTTAGTGTAATGTACAACACCTCACAACTCCTAACAACGTCTTACAATACCGTACGTAAACTTAAAACTCCATATAAACCTACTGAATTCGTCCGAGTCCTTTGAACATCGTACGACAAGTTAGGACATCTTAAGACTCTGTATGCCTCATTAGCACCTTGAAAAGCATGTTAGTATAATGTAGGACGCATTACAGCTCCTAACAACACCTTACAACACCGTACGAAACCTTAAAACTCCGTAATAAACCTAATGAATTCGTACGAGTCCTTTGAACATCGTACGACACCTTAAGAATCGGTATGCCTCATTAGCACCTTGAAAAGCATGTTAGTATAATGTAGGACGCATTACAGCTCCTAACAACACCTTACAACACCGTACGAAACCTTAAAACTCAGTAATAAACCTAATGAATTCGTCCGAGTCCTTTGAACATAGTACGACAAGTTAGGACATCTTAAGACTCTGTATGCCAAATTAGCACCTTGAAAAGCATGTTAGTGTAATGTTCGACACCTCACAACTCCTAACAACATCTTACAATACCGTACGTAAACTTAAAACTCCATATAAACCTACTCTATTCGCCCGAGTCCTTTGAACATCGTGCGACAAGTTAGGACATCTTAACACTCTGTATGCCACATTAGCACCTTGAAACGCATGTTAGTGTAATGTACAACACCTCACAACTCCTAACAACATCTTACAATACCGTACGTAAACTTAAAACTCCATATAAACCTACTGAATTCGTCCGAGTCCTTTGAACATCGTACGACAAGTTAGGACATCTTAAGAATCTGTATGCCTCATTAGCACCTTAAAAAGCATGTTAGTATAATGTAGGACGTATTACAGCTCCTAACAACAGCTTACAACACTGTACGAAACCTTAATACTCCGTAATAAACCTAATGAATTCGTCCGAGTCCTTTGAACATCGTACGACAAGTAAGGACATCTTAAGACTCTGTATGCCAAATTAGTACCTTGAAAAGCATGTTAGTGTAATGTTCGACACCTCACAACTCCTAACAACATCTTACAATACCGTAGGTAAACTTAAAACTCCATATAAACCTACTGAATTCGTCCGAGTCCTTTGAACATCGTACGACAAGTTAGGACATCTTAAGACTCTGTATGCCTCATTAGCACCTTGAAAAGCATGTTAGTATAATGTAGGACGCATTACAGCTCCTAACAACACCTTACAACACCGTACGAAACCTTAAAACTCCGTAATAAACCTAATGAATTCGTACGAGTCCTTTGAACATCGTACGACAAGTTAGGACATCTTAAGAATCTGTATGCCTCATTAGCACCTTGAAAAGCATGTTAGTATAATGTAGGACGCATTACAGCTCCTAACAACACCTTACAACACCGTACGAAACCTTAATACTCCGTAATAAACCTAATGAATTCGTACGAGTCCTTTGAACATCGTAGACAAGTTAGGACATCTTAAGACTCTGTATGCCACATTAGCACCTTGAAATGCATGTTAGTGTAATGTACGACACCTCACAACTCCTAACAACACCTTACAACACCGTACGAAACCTTTATACTCCGTAATAAACCTAATGAATTCGTCCGAGTCCTTTCAACATCGTAGGACAAGTAAGGACATCTTAAGACTCTGTATGCCAAATTAGCAACTTGAAAAGCATGTTAGTGTAATGTTCGACACCTCACAACTCCTAACAACATCTTACAATACCGTACGTAAACTTAAAACTCCATATAAACCTACTGAATTCGTCCGAGTCCTTTGAACATCGTACGACAAGTTAGGACATCTTAAGACTCTGTATGCCTCATTAGCACCTTGAAAAGCATGTTAGTATAATGTAGGACGCACTACAGCTCCTAACAACACCTTACAACACCGTACGAAACCTTAAAACTCCGTAATAAACCTAATGAATTCGTACGAGTCCTTTGAACATCGTACGACAAGTTAGGACATCTTAAGAATCTGTATGCCTCATTAGCACCTTGAAAAGCATGTTAGTATAATGTAGGACGCATTACAGCTCCTAACAACACCTTACAACACCGTACGAAACCTTAATACTCCGTAATAAACCTATTGAATTCGTACGAGTCCTTTGAACATCGTAGACAAGTTAGGACATCTTAAGACTCTGTATGCCACATTAGCACCTTGAAATGCATGTTAGTGTAATGTACGACACCTCACAACTCCTAACAACACCTTACAACACCGTACGAAACCTTTATACTCCGTAATAAACCTACTCTATTCGTCCGAGTCCTTTGAACATCGTAGGACAAGTAAGGACATCTTAAGACTCTGTATGCCAAATTAGCAACTTCAAAAGCATGTTAGTGTAATGTACAACACCTCACAACTCCTAACAACATCTTACAATACCGTACGTAAACTTAAAACTCCAAATAAACCTACTGAATTCGTCCGAGTCCTTTGAACATCGTACGACAAGTTAGGACATCTAAAGAATCTGTATGCCTCATTAGCACCTTAAAAAGCATGTTAGTATAATGTAGGACGTATTACAGCTCCTAACAACAGCTTACAACACTGTACGAAACCTTAATACTCCGTAATAAACCTAATGAATTCGTCCGAGTCCTTTGAACATCGTACGACAAGTAAGGACATCTTAAGACTCTGTATGCCAAATTAGTACCTTGAAAAGCATGTTAGTGTAATGTTCGACACCTCACAACTCCTAACAACATCTTACAATACCGTACGTAAACTTAAAACTCCATATAAACCTACTGAATTCGTCCGAGTCCTTTGAACATCGTACGACAAGTTAGGACATCTTAAGACTCTGTATGCCTCATTAGCACCTTGAAAAGCATGTTAGTATAATGTAGGACGCATTACAGCTCCTAACAACACCTTACAACACCGTACGAAACCTTAAAACTCCGTAATAAACCTAATGAATTCGTACGAGTCCTTTGAACATCGTACGACAAGTTAGGACATCTTAAGAATCTGTATGCCTCATTAGCACCTTGAAAAGCATGTTAGTATAATGTAGGACGCATTACAGCTCCTAACAACACCTTACAACACCGTACGAAACCTTAATACTCCGTAATAAACCTATTGAATTCGTACGAGTCCTTTGAACATCGTAGACAAGTTAGGACATCTTAAGACTCTGTATGCCACATTAGCACCTTGAAATGCATGTTAGTGTAATGTACGACACCTCACAACTCCTAACAACACCTTACAACACCGTACGAAACCTTTATACTCCGTAATAAACCTAATGAATTCGTCCGAGTCCTTTGAACATCGTAGGACAAGTAAGGACATCTTAAGACTCTGTATGCCAAATTAGCAACTTGAAAAGCATGTTAGTGTAATGTTCGACACCTCACAACTCCTAACAACATCTTACAATACCGTACGTAAACTTAAAACTCCATATAAACCTACTGAATTCGTCCGAGTCCTTTGAACATCGTACGACAAGTTAAGACATCTTAAGACTCTGTATGCCTCATTAGCACCTTGAAAAGCATGTTAGTATAATGTAGGGCGCATTACAGCTCCTAACAACACCTTACAACACCGTACGAAACCTTAAAACTCCGTAATAAACCTAATGAATTCGTACGAGTCCTTTGAACATCGTAGACAAGTTAGGACATCTTAAGACTCTGTATGCCACATTAGCACCTTGAAATGCATGTTAGTGTAATGTACGACACCTCACAACTCCTAACAACACCTTACAACACCGTACGAAACCTTTATACTCCGTAATAAACCTAATGAATTCGTCCGAGTCCTTTGAACATCGTAGGACAAGTAAGGACATCTTAAGACTCTGTATGCCAAATTAGCAACTTGAAAAGCATGTTAGTGTAATGTTCGACACCTCATAACTCCTAACAACATCTTACAATACCGTACGTAAACTTAAAACTCCATATAAACCTACTCAATTCGCCCGAGTCCTTTGAACATCGTGCGACAAGTTAGGACATCTTAAGACTCTGTATGCCACATTAGCACCTTGAAACGCATGTTAGTGTAATGTACAACACCTCACAACTCCTAACAACATCTTACAATACCGTACGTAAACTTAAAACTCCATATAAACCTACTGAATTCGTCCGAGTCCTTTGAACATCGTACGACAAGTTAGGACATCTTAAGACTCTGTATGCCTCATTAGCACCTTGAAAAGCATGTTAGTATAATGTAGGACGCATTACAGCTCCTAACAACACCTTACAACACCGTACGAAACCTTAAAACTCCGTAATAAACCTAATGAATTCGTCCGAGTCCTTTGAACATCGTACGACAAGTTAGGACATCTTAAGACTGTATGTCAAATTAGCACCTTGAAAAGCATGTTAGTGTAATGTTCGACACCTCACAACTCCTAACAACATCTTACAATACCGTACGAAACCTTAATACTCAGTAATAAACCTAATGAATTCGTCCGAGTCCTTTGAACATAGTACGACAAGTTAAGACATCTTAAGACTCTGTATGCCAAATTAGCACCTTGAAAAGCATGTTAGTGTAATGTACAACACCTCACAACTCCTAACAACATCTTACAATACCGTACGTAAATTTAAAACTCCATATAAACCTACTCAATTCGCCCGAGTCCTTTGAACATCGTGCGACAATTTAGGACATCTTAAAACTCTGTATGCCAAATTAGCACCTTGAAAAGCATGTTAGTGTAATGTTCGACACCTCACAACTCCTAACAACATCTTACAATACCGTACGTAAACTTAAAACTCCATATAAACCTACTGAATTCGCCCGAGTCCTTTGAACATCGTGCGACAAGTTAGGACATCTTAAGACTCTTTATGCCACATTAGCACCTTGAAACGCATGTTAGTGTAATGTACAACACCTCACAACTCCTAACAACATCTTACAATACCGTACGTAAACTTAAAACTGCATATAAACCTACTGAATTCGTCCGAGTCCTTTGAACATCGTACGACAAGTTAGGACATCTTAAGACTCTGTATGCCACATTAGCACCTTGAAAAGCATGTTAGTATAATGTAGGACGCATTACAGCTCCTAACAACACCTTACAACACCGTACGAAACCTTAAAACTCCGTAATAAACCTAATGAATTCGTCCGAGTCCTTTGAACATCATACGACAAGTTAGGACATCTTAAGACTCTGTATGTCAAATTAGCACCTTGAAAATCATGTTAGTGTAATGTTCGACACCTCACAACTCCTAACAACATCTTACAATACCGTACGTAAACTTAAAACTCCATATAAACCTACTCTATTCGCCCGAGTCCTTTGAACATCGTGCGACAAGTTAGGACATCTTAACACTCTGTATGCCACATTAGCACCTTGAAACGCATGTTAGTGTAATGTACAACACCTCACAACTCCTAACAACATCTTACAATACCGTACGTAAACTTAAAACTCCATATAAACCTACTGAATTCGTCCGAGTCCTTTGAACATCGTACGACAAGTTAGGACATCTTAAGAATCTGTATGCCTCATTAGCACCTTAAAAAGCATGTTAGTATAATGTAGGACGTATTACAGCTCCTAACAACAGCTTACAACACTGTACGAAACCTTAATACTCCGTAATAAACCTAATGAATTCGTCCGAGTCCTTTGAACATCGTACGACAAGTAAGGACATCTTAAGACTCTGTATGCCAAATTAGTACCTTGAAAAGCATGTTAGTGTAATGTTCGACACCTCACAACTCCTAACAACATCTTACAATACCGTAGGTAAACTTAAAACTCCATATAAACCTACTGAATTCGTCCGAGTCCTTTGAACATCGTACGACAAGTTAGGACATCTTAAGACTCTGTATGCCTCATTAGCACCTTGAAAAGCATGTTAGTATAATGTAGGACGCATTACAGCTCCTAACAACACCTTACAACACCGTACGAAACCTTAAAACTCCGTAATAAACCTAATGAATTCGTACGAGTCCTTTGAACATCGTACGACAAGTTAGGACATCTTAAGAATCTGTATGCCTCATTAGCACCTTGAAAAGCATGTTAGTATAATGTAGGACGCATTACAGCTCCTAACAACACCTTACAACACCGTACGAAACCTTAATACTCCGTAATAAACCTAATGAATTCGTACGAGTCCTTTGAACATCGTAGACAAGTTAGGACATCTTAAGACTCTGTATGCCACATTAGCACCTTGAAATGCATGTTAGTGTAATGTACGACACCTCACAACTCCTAACAACACCTTACAACACCGTACGAAACCTTTATACTCCGTAATAAACCTAATGAATTCGTCCGAGTCCTTTCAACATCGTAGGACAAGTAAGGACATCTTAAGACTCTGTATGCCAAATTAGCAACTTGAAAAGCATGTTAGTGTAATGTTCGACACCTCACAACTCCTAACAACATCTTACAATACCGTACGTAAACTTAAAACTCCATATAAACCTACTGAATTCGTCCGAGTCCTTTGAACATCGTACGACAAGTTAGGACATCTTAAGACTCTGTATGCCTCATTAGCACCTTGAAAAGCATGTTAGTATAATGTAGGACGCACTACAGCTCCTAACAACACCTTACAACACCGTACGAAACCTTAAAACTCCGTAATAAACCTAATGAATTCGTACGAGTCCTTTGAACATCGTACGACAAGTTAGGACATCTTAAGAATCTGTATGCCTCATTAGCACCTTGAAAAGCATGTTAGTATAATGTAGGACGCATTACAGCTCCTAACAACACCTTACAACACCGTACGAAACCTTAATACTCCGTAATAAACCTATTGAATTCGTACGAGTCCTTTGAACATCGTAGACAAGTTAGGACATCTTAAGACTCTGTATGCCACATTAGCACCTTGAAATGCATGTTAGTGTAATGTACGACACCTCACAACTCCTAACAACACCTTACAACACCGTACGAAACCTTTATACTCCGTAATAAACCTACTCTATTCGTCCGAGTCCTTTGAACATCGTAGGACAAGTAAGGACATCTTAAGACTCTGTATGCCAAATTAGCAACTTCAAAAGCATGTTAGTGTAATGTACAACACCTCACAACTCCTAACAACATCTTACAATACCGTACGTAAACTTAAAACTCCAAATAAACCTACTGAATTCGTCCGAGTCCTTTGAACATCGTACGACAAGTTAGGACATCTAAAGAATCTGTATGCCTCATTAGCACCTTAAAAAGCATGTTAGTATAATGTAGGACGTATTACAGCTCCTAACAACAGCTTACAACACTGTACGAAACCTTAATACTCCGTAATAAACCTAATGAATTCGTCCGAGTCCTTTGAACATCGTACGACAAGTAAGGACATCTTAAGACTCTGTATGCCAAATTAGTACCTTGAAAAGCATGTTAGTGTAATGTTCGACACCTCACAACTCCTAACAACATCTTACAATACCGTACGTAAACTTAAAACTCCATATAAACCTACTGAATTCGTCCGAGTCCTTTGAACATCGTACGACAAGTTAGGACATCTTAAGACTCTGTATGCCTCATTAGCACCTTGAAAAGCATGTTAGTATAATGTAGGACGCATTACAGCTCCTAACAACACCTTACAACACCGTACGAAACCTTAAAACTCCGTAATAAACCTAATGAATTCGTACGAGTCCTTTGAACATCGTACGACAAGTTAGGACATCTTAAGAATCTGTATGCCTCATTAGCACCTTGAAAAGCATGTTAGTATAATGTAGGACGCATTACAGCTCCTAACAACACCTTACAACACCGTACGAAACCTTAATACTCCGTAATAAACCTATTGAATTCGTACGAGTCCTTTGAACATCGTAGACAAGTTAGGACATCTTAAGACTCTGTATGCCACATTAGCACCTTGAAATGCATGTTAGTGTAATGTACGACACCTCACAACTCCTAACAACACCTTACAACACCGTACGAAACCTTTATACTCCGTAATAAACCTAATGAATTCGTCCGAGTCCTTTGAACATCGTAGGACAAGTAAGGACATCTTAAGACTCTGTATGCCAAATTAGCAACTTGAAAAGCATGTTAGTGTAATGTTCGACACCTCACAACTCCTAACAACATCTTACAATACCGTACGTAAACTTAAAACTCCATATAAACCTACTGAATTCGTCCGAGTCCTTTGAACATCGTACGACAAGTTAAGACATCTTAAGACTCTGTATGCCTCATTAGCACCTTGAAAAGCATGTTAGTATAATGTAGGGCGCATTACAGCTCCTAACAACACCTTACAACACCGTACGAAACCTTAAAACTCCGTAATAAACCTAATGAATTCGTACGAGTCCTTTGAACATCGTAGACAAGTTAGGACATCTTAAGACTCTGTATGCCACATTAGCACCTTGAAATGCATGTTAGTGTAATGTACGACACCTCACAACTCCTAACAACACCTTACAACACCGTACGAAACCTTTATACTCCGTAATAAACCTAATGAATTCGTCCGAGTCCTTTGAACATCGTAGGACAAGTAAGGACATCTTAAGACTCTGTATGCCAAATTAGCAACTTGAAAAGCATGTTAGTGTAATGTTCGACACCTCATAACTCCTAACAACATCTTACAATACCGTACGTAAACTTAAAACTCCATATAAACCTACTCAATTCGCCCGAGTCCTTTGAACATCGTGCGACAAGTTAGGACATCTTAAGACTCTGTATGCCACATTAGCACCTTGAAACGCATGTTAGTGTAATGTACAACACCTCACAACTCCTAACAACATCTTACAATACCGTACGTAAACTTAAAACTCCATATAAACCTACTGAATTCGTCCGAGTCCTTTGAACATCGTACGACAAGTTAGGACATCTTAAGACTCTGTATGCCTCATTAGCACCTTGAAAAGCATGTTAGTATAATGTAGGACGCATTACAGCTCCTAACAACACCTTACAACACCGTACGAAACCTTAAAACTCCGTAATAAACCTAATGAATTCGTCCGAGTCCTTTGAACATCGTACGACAAGTTAGGACATCTTAAGACTGTATGTCAAATTAGCACCTTGAAAAGCATGTTAGTGTAATGTTCGACACCTCACAACTCCTAACAACATCTTACAATACCGTACGAAACCTTAATACTCAGTAATAAACCTAATGAATTCGTCCGAGTCCTTTGAACATAGTACGACAAGTTAAGACATCTTAAGACTCTGTATGCCAAATTAGCACCTTGAAAAGCATGTTAGTGTAATGTACAACACCTCACAACTCCTAACAACATCTTACAATACCGTACGTAAATTTAAAACTCCATATAAACCTACTCAATTCGCCCGAGTCCTTTGAACATCGTGCGACAATTTAGGACATCTTAAAACTCTGTATGCCAAATTAGCACCTTGAAAAGCATGTTAGTGTAATGTTCGACACCTCACAACTCCTAACAACATCTTACAATACCGTACGTAAACTTAAAACTCCATATAAACCTACTGAATTCGCCCGAGTCCTTTGAACATCGTGCGACAAGTTAGGACATCTTAAGACTCTTTATGCCACATTAGCACCTTGAAACGCATGTTAGTGTAATGTACAACACCTCACAACTCCTAACAACATCTTACAATACCGTACGTAAACTTAAAACTGCATATAAACCTACTGAATTCGTCCGAGTCCTTTGAACATCGTACGACAAGTTAGGACATCTTAAGACTCTGTATGCCACATTAGCACCTTGAAAAGCATGTTAGTATAATGTAGGACGCATTACAGCTCCTAACAACACCTTACAACACCGTACGAAACCTTAAAACTCCGTAATAAACCTAATGAATTCGTCCGAGTCCTTTGAACATCATACGACAAGTTAGGACATCTTAAGACTCTGTATGTCAAATTAGCACCTTGAAAATCATGTTAGTGTAATGTTCGACACCTCACAACTCCTAACAACATCTTACAATACCGTACGAAACCTTAATACTCAGTAATAAACCTAATGAATTCGTCCGAGTCCTTTGAACATAGTACAACAAGTTAGGACATCTTAAGACTCTGTATGCCAAATTAGCACCTTGAAAAGCATGTTAGTGTAATGTTCGACACCTCACAACTCCTAACAACATCTTACAATACCGTACGTAAATTTAAAACTCCATATAAACCTACTCAATTCGCCCGAGTCCTTTGAACATCGTGCGACAAGTTAGGACATCTTAAGACTCTGTATGCCAAATTAGCACCTTGAAAAGCATGTTAGTGTAATGTTCGACACCTCACAACTCCTAACAACATCTTACAATACCGTACGTAAACTTAAAACTCCATATAAACCTACTCAATTCGCCCGAGTCCTTTGAACATCGTGCGACAAGTTAGGACATCTTAAGACTCTGTATGCCACATTAGCACCTTGAAACGCATGTTAGTGTAATGTACAACACCTCACAACTCCTAACAACATCTTACAATACCGTAGTAAACTTAAAACTCCATATAAACCTATTGAATTCGTCCGAGTCCTTTGAACATCGTACGACAAGTTAGGACATCTTAAGACTCTGTATGCCTCATTAGCACCTTAAAAAGCATGTTAGTATAATGTAGGACGCATTACAGCTCCTAACAACACCTTACAACACCGTACGAAACCTTAAAACTCCGTAATAAACCTAATGAATTCGTCAGAGTCCTTTGAACATCGTACGACAAGTTAGGACATCTTAAGACTCTGTATGTCAAATTAGCACCTTGAAAATCATGTTAGTGTAATGTTCGACACCTCACAACTCCTAACAACATCTTACAATACCGTACGAAACCTTAATACTCAGTAATAAACCTAATGAATTCGTCCGAGTCCTTTGAACATAGTACGACAAGTTAGGACATCTTAAGACTCTGTATGCCAAATTAGCACCTTGAAAAGCATGTTAGTGTAATGTTCGACACCTCACAACTCCTAACAACATCTTACAATACCGTACGTAAATTTAAAACTCCATATAAACCTACTCAATTCGCCCGAGTCCTTTGAACATCGTGCGACAAGTTAGGACATCTTAAGACTCTGTATGCCAAATTAGCACCTTGAAAAGCATGTTAGTGTAATGTTCGACACCTCACAACTCCTAACAACATCTTACAATACCGTACGTAAACTTAAAACTCCATATAAACCTACTCAATTCGCCCGAGTCCTTTGAACATCGTGCGACAAGTTAGGACATCTTAAGACTCTGTATGCCACATTAGCACCTTGAAACGCATGTTAGTGTATTGTACAACACCTCACAACTCCTAACAACATCTTACAATACCGTACGTAAACTTAAAACTCCATATAAACCTACTGAATTCGTCCGAGTCCTTTGAACATCGTACGACAAGTTAGGACATCTTAAGACTCTGTATGCCTCATTAGCACCTTTAAAAGCATGTTAGTATAATGTAGGACGCATTACAGCTCCTAACAACACCTTACAACACCGTACGAAACCTTAAAACTGCGTAATAAACCTAATGAATTCGTCCGAGTCCTTTGAACATCGTACGACAAGTTAGGACATCTTAAGACTCTGTATGTCAAATTAGCACCTTGAAAATCATGTTAGTGTAATGTTCGACACCTCACAACTCCTAACAACATCTTACAATACCGTACGAAACCTTAATACTCAGTAATAAACCTAATGAATTCGTCCGAGTCCTTTGAACATAGTACGACAAGTTAGGACATCTTAAGACTCTGTATGCCAAATTAGCACCTTGAAAAGCATGTTAGTGTAATGTTCGACACCTCACAACTCCTAACAACATCTTACAATAGCGTACGGAACCTTAATACTCAGTAATAAACCTAATGAATTCGTCCGAGTCCTTTGAACATAGTACGACAAGTTAGGACATCTTAAGACTCTGTATGCCAAATTAGCACCTTGAAAAGCATGTTAGTGTAATGTTCGACACCTCACAACTCCTAACAACATCTTACAATACCGTACGTAAATTTAAAACTCCATATAAACCTACTCAATTCGCCCGAGTCCTTTGAACATCGTGCGACAAGTTAGGACATCTTAAGACTCTGTATGCCAAATTAGCACCTTGAAAAGCATGTTAGTGTAATGTTCGACACCTCACAACTCCTAACAACATCTTACAATACCGTACGTAAACTTAAAACTCCATATAAACCTACTCAATTCGCCCGAGTCCTTTGAACATCGTGCGACAAGTTAGGACATCTTAAGACTCTGTATGCCACATTAGCACCTTGAAACGCATGTTAGTGTAATGTACAACACCTCACAACTCCTAACAACATCTTACAATACCGTAGTAAACTTAAAACTCCATATAAACCTACTGAATTCGTCCGAGTCCTTTGAACATCGTACGACAAGTAAGGACATCTTAAGACTCTGTATGCCTCATTAGCACCTTAAAAAGCATGTTAGTATAATGTAGGACGCATTACAGCTCCTAACAACACCTTACAACACCGTACGAAACCTTAAAACTCCGTAATAAACCTAATGAATTCGTCCGAGTCCTTTGAACATCGTACGACAAGTTAGGACATCTTAAGACTCTGTATGTCAAATTAGCACCTTGAAAAGCATGTTAGTGTAATGTTCGACACCTCACAACTCCTAACAACATCTTACAATACCGTACGAAACCTTAATACTCAGTAATAAACCTAATGAATTCGTCCGAGTCCTTTGAACATAGTACGACAAGTTAGGACATCTTAAGACTCTGTATGCCAAATTAGCACCTTGAAAAGCATGTTAGTGTAATGTACAACACCTCACAACTCCTAACAACATCTTACAATGCCGTACGTAAATTTAAAACTCCATATAAACCTACTCAATTCGCCCGAGTCCTTTGAACATCGTGCGACAAGTTAGGACATCTTAAGACTCTGTATGCCAAATTAGCACCTTGAAAAGCATGTTAGTGTAATGTTCGACACCTCACAACTCCTAACAACATCTTACAATACCGTACGTAAACTTATAACTCCATATAAACCTACTGAATTCGCCCGAGTCCTTTGAACATCGTGCGACAAGTTAGGACATCTTAAGACTCTGTATGCCACATTAGCACCTTGAAACGCATGTTAGTGTAATGTACAACACCTCACAACTCCTAACAACATCTTACAATACCGTACGTAAACTTAAAACTCCATATAAACCTACTGAATTCGTCCGAGTCCTTTGAACATAGTACGACAAGTTAGGACATCTTAAGACTCAGTATGCCAAATTAGCACCTTGAAAAGCATGTTAGTGTAATGTTCGACACCTCACAACTCCTAACAACATCTTACAATACCGTACGTAAATTTAAAACTCCATATAAACCTACTCAATTCGCCCGAGTCCTTTGAACATCGTGCGACAAGTTAGGACATCTTAAGACTCTGTATGCCAAATTAGCACCTTGAAAAGCATGTTAGTGTAATGTTCGACACCTCACAACTCCTAACAACATCTTACAATACCGTACGTAAACTTAAAACTCCATATAAACCTACTCAATTCGCCCGAGTCCTTTGAACATCGTGCGACAAGTTAGGACATCTTAAGACTCTGTATGCCACATTAGCACCTTGAAACGCATGTTAGTGTATTGTACAACACCTCACAACTCCTAACAACATCTTACAATACCGTACGTAAACTTAAAACTGCATATAAACCTACTGAATTCGTCCGAGTCCTTTGAACATCGTACGACAAGTTAGGACATCTTAAGACTCTGTATGCCACATTAGCACCTTGAAAAGCATGTTAGTATAATGTAGGACGCATTACAGCTCCTAACAACACCTTACAACACCGTACGAAACCTTAAAACTCCGTAATAAACCTAATGAATTCGTCCGAGTCCTTTGAACATCGTACGACAAGTTAGGACATCTTAAGACTCTGTATGTCAAATTAGCACCTTGAAAATCATGTTAGTGTAATGTTCGACACCTCACAACTCCTAACAACATCTTACAATACCGTACGAAACCTTAATACTCAGTAATAAACCTAATGAATTCGTCCGAGTCCTTTGAACATAGTACAACAAGTTAGGACATCTTAAGACTCTGTATGCCAAATTAGCACCTTGAAAAGCATGTTAGTGTAATGTTCGACACCTCACAACTCCTAACAACATCTTACAATACCGTACGTAAATTTAAAACTCCATATAAACCTACTCAATTCGCCCGAGTCCTTTGAACATCGTGCGACAAGTTAGGACATCTTAAGACTCTGTATGCCAAATTAGCACCTTGAAAAGCATGTTAGTGTAATGTTCGACACCTCACAACTCCTAACAACATCTTACAATACCGTACGTAAACTTAAAACTCCATATAAACCTACTCAATTCGCCCGAGTCCTTTGAACATCGTGCGACAAGTTAGGACATCTTAAGACTCTGTATGCCACATTAGCACCTTGAAACGCATGTTAGTGTAATGTACAACACCTCACAACTCCTAACAACATCTTACAATACCGTAGTAAACTTAAAACTCCATATAAACCTATTGAATTCGTCCGAGTCCTTTGAACATCGTACGACAAGTTAGGACATCTTAAGACTCTGTATGCCTCATTAGCACCTTAAAAAGCATGTTAGTATAATGTAGGACGCATTACAGCTCCTAACAACACCTTACAACACCGTACGAAACCTTAAAACTCCGTAATAAACCTAATGAATTCGTCAGAGTCCTTTGAACATCGTACGACAAGTTAGGACATCTTAAGACTCTGTATGTCAAATTAGCACCTTGAAAATCATGTTAGTGTAATGTTCGACACCTCACAACTCCTAACAACATCTTACAATACCGTACGAAACCTTAATACTCAGTAATAAACCTAATGAATTCGTCCGAGTCCTTTGAACATAGTACGACAAGTTAGGACATCTTAAGACTCTGTATGCCAAATTAGCACCTTGAAAAGCATGTTAGTGTAATGTTCGACACCTCACAACTCCTAACAACATCTTACAATACCGTACGTAAATTTAAAACTCCATATAAACCTACTCAATTCGCCCGAGTCCTTTGAACATCGTGCGACAAGTTAGGACATCTTAAGACTCTGTATGCCAAATTAGCACCTTGAAAAGCATGTTAGTGTAATGTTCGACACCTCACAACTCCTAACAACATCTTACAATACCGTACGTAAACTTAAAACTCCATATAAACCTACTCAATTCGCCCGAGTCCTTTGAACATCGTGCGACAAGTTAGGACATCTTAAGACTCTGTATGCCACATTAGCACCTTGAAACGCATGTTAGTGTATTGTACAACACCTCACAACTCCTAACAACATCTTACAATACCGTACGTAAACTTAAAACTCCATATAAACCTACTGAATTCGTCCGAGTCCTTTGAACATCGTACGACAAGTTAGGACATCTTAAGACTCTGTATGCCTCATTAGCACCTTTAAAAGCATGTTAGTATAATGTAGGACGCATTACAGCTCCTAACAACACCTTACAACACCGTACGAAACCTTAAAACTGCGTAATAAACCTAATGAATTCGTCCGAGTCCTTTGAACATCGTACGACAAGTTAGGACATCTTAAGACTCTGTATGTCAAATTAGCACCTTGAAAATCATGTTAGTGTAATGTTCGACACCTCACAACTCCTAACAACATCTTACAATACCGTACGAAACCTTAATACTCAGTAATAAACCTAATGAATTCGTCCGAGTCCTTTGAACATAGTACGACAAGTTAGGACATCTTAAGACTCTGTATGCCAAATTAGCACCTTGAAAAGCATGTTAGTGTAATGTTCGACACCTCACAACTCCTAACAACATCTTACAATAGCGTACGGAACCTTAATACTCAGTAATAAACCTAATGAATTCGTCCGAGTCCTTTGAACATAGTACGACAAGTTAGGACATCTTAAGACTCTGTATGCCAAATTAGCACCTTGAAAAGCATGTTAGTGTAATGTTCGACACCTCACAACTCCTAACAACATCTTACAATACCGTACGTAAATTTAAAACTCCATATAAACCTACTCAATTCGCCCGAGTCCTTTGAACATCGTGCGACAAGTTAGGACATCTTAAGACTCTGTATGCCAAATTAGCACCTTGAAAAGCATGTTAGTGTAATGTTCGACACCTCACAACTCCTAACAACATCTTACAATACCGTACGTAAACTTAAAACTCCATATAAACCTACTCAATTCGCCCGAGTCCTTTGAACATCGTGCGACAAGTTAGGACATCTTAAGACTCTGTATGCCACATTAGCACCTTGAAACGCATGTTAGTGTAATGTACAACACCTCACAACTCCTAACAACATCTTACAATACCGTAGTAAACTTAAAACTCCATATAAACCTACTGAATTCGTCCGAGTCCTTTGAACATCGTACGACAAGTAAGGACATCTTAAGACTCTGTATGCCTCATTAGCACCTTAAAAAGCATGTTAGTATAATGTAGGACGCATTACAGCTCCTAACAACACCTTACAACACCGTACGAAACCTTAAAACTCCGTAATAAACCTAATGAATTCGTCCGAGTCCTTTGAACATCGTACGACAAGTTAGGACATCTTAAGACTCTGTATGTCAAATTAGCACCTTGAAAAGCATGTTAGTGTAATGTTCGACACCTCACAACTCCTAACAACATCTTACAATACCGTACGAAACCTTAATACTCAGTAATAAACCTAATGAATTCGTCCGAGTCCTTTGAACATAGTACGACAAGTTAGGACATCTTAAGACTCTGTATGCCAAATTAGCACCTTGAAAAGCATGTTAGTGTAATGTACAACACCTCACAACTCCTAACAACATCTTACAATGCCGTACGTAAATTTAAAACTCCATATAAACCTACTCAATTCGCCCGAGTCCTTTGAACATCGTGCGACAAGTTAGGACATCTTAAGACTCTGTATGCCAAATTAGCACCTTGAAAAGCATGTTAGTGTAATGTTCGACACCTCACAACTCCTAACAACATCTTACAATACCGTACGTAAACTTATAACTCCATATAAACCTACTGAATTCGCCCGAGTCCTTTGAACATCGTGCGACAAGTTAGGACATCTTAAGACTCTGTATGCCACATTAGCACCTTGAAACGCATGTTAGTGTAATGTACAACACCTCACAACTCCTAACAACATCTTACAATACCGTACGTAAACTTAAAACTCCATATAAACCTACTGAATTCGTCCGAGTCCTTTGAACATAGTACGACAAGTTAGGACATCTTAAGACTCAGTATGCCAAATTAGCACCTTGAAAAGCATGTTAGTGTAATGTTCGACACCTCACAACTCCTAACAACATCTTACAATACCGTACGTAAATTTAAAACTCCATATAAACCTACTCAATTCGCCCGAGTCCTTTGAACATCGTGCGACAAGTTAGGACATCTTAAGACTCTGTATGCCAAATTAGCACCTTGAAAAGCAGGTTAGTGTAATGTTCGACACCTCACAACTCCTAACAACATCTTACAATACCGTACGTAAACTTAAAACTCCATATAAACCTACTCAATTCGCCCGAGTCCTTTGAACATCGTGCGACAAGTTAGGACATCTTAAGACTCTGTATGCCACATTAGCACCTTGAAACGCATGTTAGTGTATTGTACAACACCTCACAACTCCTAACAACATCTTACAATACCGTACGTAAACTTAAAACTCCATATAAACCTACTGAATTCGTCCGAGTCCTTTGAACATCGTACGACAAGTTAGGACATCTTAAGACTCTGTATGCCTCATTAGCACCTTTAAAAGCATGTTAGTATAATGTAGGACGCATTACAGCTCCTAACAACACCTTACAACACCGTACGAAACCTTAAAACTGCGTAATAAACCTAATGAATTCGTCCGAGTCCTTTGAACATCGTACGACAAGTTAGGACATCTTAAGACTCTGTATGTCAAATTAGCACCTTGAAAAGCATGTTAGTGTAATGTTCGACACCTCACAACTCCTAACAACATCTTACAATACCGTACGAAACCTTAATACTCAGTAATAAACCTAATGAATTCGTCCGAGTCCTTTGAACATAGTACGACAAGTTAGGACATCTTAAGACTCTGTATGCCAAATTAGCACCTTGAAAAGCATGTTAGTGTAATGTTCGACACCTCACAACTCCTAACAACATCTTACAATAGCGTACGGAACCTTAATACTCAGTAATAAACCTAATGAATTCGTCCGAGTCCTTTGAACATAGTACGACAAGTTAGGACATCTTAAGACTCTGTATGCCAAATTAGCACCTTGAAAAGCATGTTAGTGTAATGTTCGACACCTCACAACTCCTAACAACATCTTACAATACCGTACGTAAATTTAAAACTCCATATAAACCTACTCAATTCGCCCGAGTCCTTTGAACAACGTGCGACAAGTTAGGACATCTTAAGACTCTGTATGCCAAATTAGCACCTTGAAAAGCATGTTAGTGTAATGTTCGACACCTCACAACTCCTAACAACATCTTACAATACCGTACGTAAACTTAAAACTCCATATAAACCTACTCAATTCGCCCGAGTCCTTTGAACATCGTGCGACAAGTTAGGACATCTTAAGACTCTGTATGCCACATTAGCACCTTGAAACGCATGTTAGTGTAATGTACAACACCTCACAACTCCTAACAACATCTTACAATACCGTAGTAAACTTAAAACTCCATATAAACCTACTGAATTCGTCCGAGTCCTTTGAACATCGTACGACAAGTAAGGACATCTTAAGACTCTGTATGCCTCATTAGCACCTTAAAAAGCATGTTAGTATAATGTAGGACGCATTACAGCTCCTAACAACACCTTACAACACCGTACGAAATCTTAAAACTCCGTAATAAACCTAATGAATTCGTCCGAGTCCTTTGAACATCGTACGACAAGTTAGGACATCTTAAGACTCTGTATGTCAAATTAGCACCTTGAAAAGCATGTTAGTGTAATGTTCGACACCTCACAACTCCTAACAACATCTTACAATACCGTACGAAACCTTAATACTCAGTAATAAACCTAATGAATTCGTCCGAGTCCTTTGAACATAGTACGGCAAGTTAGGACATCTTAAGACTCTGTATGCCAAATTAGCACCTTGAAAAGCATGTTAGTGTAATGTACAACACCTCACAACTCCTAACAACATCTTACAATGCCGTACGTAAATTTAAAACTCCATATAAACCTACTCAATTCGTCCGAGTCCTTTGAACATCGTGCGACAAGTTAGGACATCTTAAGACTCTGTATGCCAAATTAGCACCTTGAAAAGCATGTTAGTGTAATGTTCGACACCTCACAACTCCTAACAACATCTTACAATACCGTACGTAAACTTATAACTCCATATAAACCTACTGAATTCGCCCGAGTCCTTTGAACATCGTGCGACAAGTTAGGACATCTTAAGACTCTGTATGCCACATTAGCACCTTGAAACGCATGTTAGTGTAATGTACAACACCTCACAACTCCTAACAACATCTTACAATACCGTACGTAAACTTAAAACTCCATATAAACCTACTGAATTCGTCCGAGTCCTTTGAACATAGTACGACAAGTTAGGACATCTTAAGACTCAGTATGCCAAATTAGCACCTTGAAAAGCATGTTAGTGTAATGTTCGACACCTCACAACTCCTAACAACATCTTACAATACCGTACGTAAATTTAAAACTCCATATAAACCTACTCAATTCGCCCGAGTCCTTTGAACATCGTGCGACAAGTTAGGACATCTTAAGACTCTGTATGCCAAATTAGCACCTTGAAAAGCATGTTAGTGTAATGTTCGACACCTCACAACTCCTAACAACATCTTACAATACCGTACGTAAACTTAAAACTCCATATAAACCTACTCAATTCGCCCGAGTCCTTTGAACATCGTGCGACAAGTTAGGACATCTTAAGACTCTGTATGCCACATTAGCACCTTGAAACGCATGTTAGTGTATTGTACAACACCTCACAACTCCTAACAACATCTTACAATACCGTACGTAAACTTAAAACTCCATATAAACCTACTGAATTCGTCCGAGTCCTTTGAACATCGTACGACAAGTTAGGACATCTTAAGACTCTGTATGCCTCATTAGCACCTTTAAAAGCATGTTAGTATAATGTAGGACGCATTACAGCTCCTAACAACACCTTACAACACCGTACGAAACCTTAAAACTGCGTAATAAACCTAATGAATTCGTCCGAGTCCTTTGAACATCGTACGACAAGTTAGGACATCTTAAGACTCTGTATGTCAAATTAGCACCTTGAAAATCATGTTAGTGTAATGTTCGACACCTCACAACTCCTAACAACATCTTACAATACCGTACGAAACCTTAATACTCAGTAATAAACCTAATGAATTCGTCCGAGTCCTTTGAACATAGTACGACAAGTTAGGACATCTTAAGACTCTGTATGCCAAATTAGCACCTTGAAAAGCATGTTAGTGTAATGTTCGACACCTCACAACTCCTAACAACATCTTACAATAGCGTACGGAACCTTAATACTCAGTAATAAACCTAATGAATTCGTCCGAGTCCTTTGAACATAGTACGACAAGTTAGGACATCTTAAGACTCTGTATGCCAAATTAGCACCTTGAAAAGCATGTTAGTGTAATGTTCGACACCTCACAACTCCTAACAACATCTTACAATACCGTACGTAAATTTAAAACTCCATATAAACCTACTCAATTCGCCCGAGTCCTTTGAACATCGTGCGACAAGTTAGGACATCTTAAGACTCTGTATGCCAAATTAGCACCTTGAAAAGCATGTTAGTGTAATGTTCGACACCTCACAACTCCTAACAACATCTTACAATACCGTACGTAAACTTAAAACTCCATATAAACCTACTCAATTCGCCCGAGTCCTTTGAACATCGTGCGACAAGTTAGGACATCTTAAGACTCTGTATGCCACATTAGCACCTTGAAACGCATGTTAGTGTAATGTACAACACCTCACAACTCCTAACAACATCTTACAATACCGTAGTAAACTTAAAACTCCATATAAACCTACTGAATTCGTCCGAGTCCTTTGAACATCGTACGACAAGTAAGGACATCTTAAGACTCTGTATGCCTCATTAGCACCTTAAAAAGCATGTTAGTATAATGTAGGACGCATTACAGCTCCTAACAACACCTTACAACACCGTACGAAATCTTAAAACTCCGTAATAAACCTAATGAATTCGTCCGAGTCCTTTGAACATCGTACGACAAGTTAGGACATCTTAAGACTCTGTATGTCAAATTAGCACCTTGAAAAGCATGTTAGTGTAATGTTCGACACCTCACAACTCCTAACAACATCTTACAATACCGTACGAAACCTTAATACTCAGTAATAAACCTAATGAATTCGTCCGAGTCCTTTGAACATAGTACGGCAAGTTAGGACATCTTAAGACTCTGTATGCCAAATTAGCACCTTGAAAAGCATGTTAGTGTAATGTACAACACCTCACAACTCCTAACAACATCTTACAATGCCGTACGTAAATTTAAAACTCCATATAAACCTACTCAATTCGTCCGAGTCCTTTGAACATCGTGCGACAAGTTAGGACATCTTAAGACTCTGTATGCCAAATTAGCACCTTGAAAAGCATGTTAGTGTAATGTTCGACACCTCACAACTCCTAACAACATCTTACAATACCGTACGTAAACTTATAACTCCATATAAACCTACTGAATTCGCCCGAGTCCTTTGAACATCGTGCGACAAGTTAGGACATCTTAAGACTCTGTATGCCACATTAGCACCTTGAAACGCATGTTAGTGTAATGTACAACACCTCACAACTCCTAACAACATCTTACAATACCGTACGTAAACTTAAAACTCCATATAAACCTACTGAATTCGTCCGAGTCCTTTGAACATAGTACGACAAGTTAGGACATCTTAAGACTCAGTATGCCAAATTAGCACCTTGAAAAGCATGTTAGTGTAATGTTCGACACCTCACAACTCCTAACAACATCTTACAATACCGTACGTAAATTTAAAACTCCATATAAACCTACTCAATTCGCCCGAGTCCTTTGAACATCGTGCGACAAGTTAGGACATCTTAAGACTCTGTATGCCAAATTAGCACCTTGAAAAGCATGTTAGTGTAATGTTCGACACCTCACAACTCCTAACAACATCTTACAATACCGTACGTAAACTTAAAACTCCATATAAACCTACTCAATTCGCCCGAGTCCTTTGAACATCGTGCGACAAGTTAGGACATCTTAAGACTCTGTATGCCACATTAGCACCTTGAAACGCATGTTAGTGTAATGTACAACACCTCACAACTCCTAACAACATCTTACAATACCGTAGTAAACTTAAAACTCCATATAAACCTACTGAATTCGTCCGAGTCCTTTGAACATCGTACGACAAGTTAGGACATCTTAAGACTCTGTATGCCTCATTAGCACCTTAAAAAGCATGTTAGTATAATGTAGGACGCATTACAGCTCCTAACAACACCTTACAACACCGTACGAAACCTTAAAACTCCGTAATAAACCTAATGAATTCGTCCGAGTCCTTTGAACATCGTACGACAAGTTAGAACATCTTAAGACTCTGTATGTCAAATTAGCACCTTGAAAATCATGTTAGTGTAATGTTCGACACCTCACAACTCCTAACAACATCTTACAATACCGTACGGAACCTTAATACTCAGTAATAAACCTAATGAATTCGTCCGAGTCCTTTGAACATAGTACGACAAGTTAGGACATCTTAAGACTCTGTATGCCAAATTAGCACCTTGAAAAGCATGTTAGTGTAATGTTCGACACCTCACAACTCCTAACAATATCTTACAATACCGTACGTAAACTTAAAACTCCATATAAACCTACTCAATTCGCCCGAGTCCTTTGAACATCGTGCGACAAATTAGGACATTTTAAGACTCTGTATGCCACATTAGCACCTTGAAACGCATGTTAGTGTAATGTACAACACCTCACAACTCCTAACAACATCTTACAATACCGTACGTAAACTTAAAACTCCATATAAACCTACTGAATTCGTCCGAGTCCTTTAAACATCGTACGACAAGTTAGGACATCTTAAGACTCTGTATGCCTCATTAGCACCTTGAAAAGCATGTTAGTATAATGTAGGACGCATTACAGCTCCTAACAACACCTTACAACACCGTAAGAAACCTTAAAACTCCGTAATAAACCTAATGAATTCGTCCGAGTCCTTTGAACATCGTACGACAAGTTAGGACATCTTAAGACTCTGTATGCCAAATTAGCACCTTGAAAAGCATGTTAGTGTAATGTTCGACACCTCACAACTCCTAACAACATCTTACAATACTGTACGGAACCTTAATACTCAGTAATAAACCTAATGAATTCGTCCGAGTCCTTTGAACATAGTACGACAAGTTAGGACATCTTAAGACTCTGTATTCCAAATTAGCACCTTGAAAAGCATGTTAGTGTAATGTTCGACACCTCACAACTCCTAACAACATCTTACAATACCGTACGTAAATTTAAAACTCCATATAAACCTACTCAATTCGCCCGAGTCCTTTGAACATCGTGCGACAAGTTAGGACATCTTAAGACTCTGTATGCCAAATTAGCACCTTGAAAAGCATGTTAGTGTAATGTTCGACACCTCACAACTCCTAACAACATCTTACAATACCGTACGTAAACTTAAAACTCCATATAAACCTACTCAATTCGCCCGAGTCCTTTGAACATCGTGCGACAAGTTAGGACATCTTAAGACTCTGTATGCCACATTAGCACCTTGAAACGCATGTTAGTGTAATGTACAACACCTCACAACTCCTAACAACATCTTACAATACCGTACGTAAACTTAAAACTCCATATAAACCTACTGAATTCGTCCGAGTCCTTTGAACATCGTACGACAAGTTAGGACATCTTAAGACTCTGTATGCCTCATTAGCACCTTGAAAAGCATGTTAGTATAATGTAGGACGCATTACAGCTCCTAACAACACCTTACAACACCGTACGAAACCTTAAAACTGCGTAATAAACCTAATGAATTCGTCCGAGTCCTTTGAACATCGTACGACAAGTTAGGACATCTTAAGACTCTGTATGTCAAATTAGCACCTTGAAAATCATGTTAATGTAATGTTCGACACCTCATAACTCCTAACAACATCTTACAATACCGTACGAAACCTTAATACTCAGTAATAAACCTAATGAATTCTTCCGAGTCCTTTGAACATAGTACGACAAGTTAGGACATCTTAAGACTCTGTATGCCAAATTAGCACCTTGAAAAGCATGTTAGTGTAATGTTCGACACCTCACAACTCCTAACAACATCTTACAATACCGTACGGAACCTTAATACTCAGTAATAAACCTAATGAATTCGTCCGAGTCCTTTGAACATAGTACGACAAGTTAGGACATCTTAAGACTCTGTATGCCAAATTAGCACCTTGAAAAGCATGTTAGTGTAATGTTCGACACCTCACAACTCCTAACAAAATCTTACAATACCGTACGTAAATTTAAAACTCCATATAAACCTACTCAATTCGCCCGAGTCCTTTGAACATCGTGCGACAAGTTAGGACATCTTAAGACTCTGTATGCCAAATTAGCACCTTGAAAAGCATGTTAGTGTAATGTTCGACACCTCACAACTCCTAACAACATCTTACAATACCGTACGTAAACTTAAAACTCCATATAAACCTACTCAATTCGCCCGAGTCCTTTGAACATCGTGCGACAAGTTAGGACATCTTAAGACTCTGTATGCCACATTAGCACCTTGAAACGCATGTTAGTGTAATGTACAACACCTCACAACTCCTAACAACATCTTACAATACCGTACGTAAACTTAAAACTCCATATAAACCTACTGAATTCGTCCGAGTCCTTTAAACATCGTACGACAAGTTAGGACATCTTAAGACTCTGTATGCCTCATTAGCACCTTGAAAAGCATGTTAGTATAATGTAGGACGCATTACAGCTCCTAACAACACCTTACAACACCGTAAGAAACCTTAAAACTCCGTAATAAACCTAATGAATTCGTCCGAGTCCTTTGAACATCGTACGACAAGTTAGGACATCTTAAGACTCTGTATGCCAAATTAGCACCTTGAAAAGCATGTTAGTGTAATGTTCGACACCTCACAACTCCTAACAACATCTTACAATACTGTACGGAACCTTAATACTCAGTAATAAACCTAATGAATTCGTCCGAGTCCTTTGAACATAGTACGACAAGTTAGGACATCTTAAGACTCTGTATTCCAAATTAGCACCTTGAAAAGCATGTTAGTGTAATGTTCGACACCTCACAACTCCTAACAACATCTTACAATACCGTACGTAAATTTAAAACTCCATATAAACCTACTCAATTCGCCCGAGTCCTTTGAACATCGTGCGACAAGTTAGGACATCTTAAGACTCTGTATGCCAAATTAGCACCTTGAAAAGCATGTTAGTGTAATGTTCGACACCTCACAACTCCTAACAACATCTTACAATACCGTACGTAAACTTAAAACTCCATATAAACCTACTCAATTCGCCCGAGTCCTTTGAACATCGTGCGACAAGTTAGGACATCTTAAGACTCTGTATGCCACATTAGCACCTTGAAACGCATGTTAGTGTATTGTACAACACCTCACAACTCCTAACAACATCTTACAATACCGTACGTAAACTTAAAACTGCATATAAACCTACTGAATTCGTCCGAGTCCTTTGAACATCGTACGACAAGTTAGGACATCTTAAGACTCTGTATGCCACATTAGCACCTTGAAAAGCATGTTAGTATAATGTAGGACGCATTACAGCTCCTAACAACACCTTACAACACCGTACGAAACCTTAAAACTCCGTAATAAACCTAATGAATTCGTCCGAGTCCTTTGAACATCGTACGACAAGTTAGGACATCTTAAGACTCTGTATGTCAAATTAGCACCTTGAAAATCATGTTAGTGTAATGTTCGACACCTCACAACTCCTAACAACATCTTACAATACCGTACGAAACCTTAATACTCAGTAATAAACCTAATGAATTCGTCCGAGTCCTTTGAACATAGTACGACAAGTTAGGACATCTTAAGACTCTGTATGCCAAATTAGCACCTTGAAAAGCATGTTAGTGTAATGTTCGACACCTCACAACTCCTAACAACATCTTACAATAGCGTACGGAACCTTAATACTCAGTAATAAACCTAATGAATTCGTCCGAGTCCTTTGAACATAGTACGACAAGTTAGGACATCTTAAGACTCTGTATGCCAAATTAGCACCTTGAAAAGCATGTTAGTGTAATGTTCGACACCTCACAACTCCTAACAACATCTTACAATACCGTACGTAAATTTAAAACTCCATATAAACCTACTCAATTCGCCCGAGTCCTTTGAACATCGTGCGACAAGTTAGGACATCTTAAGACTCTGTATGCCAAATTAGCACCTTGAAAAGCATGTTAGTGTAATGTTCGACACCTCACAACTCCTAACAACATCTTACAATACCGTACGTAAACTTAAAACTCCATATAAACCTACTCAATTCGCCCGAGTCCTTTGAACATCGTGCGACAAGTTAGGACATCTTAAGACTCTGTATGCCACATTAGCACCTTGAAACGCATGTTAGTGTAATGTACAACACCTCACAACTCCTAACAACATCTTACAATACCGTAGTAAACTTAAAACTCCATATAAACCTACTGAATTCGTCCGAGTCCTTTGAACATCGTACGACAAGTAAGGACATCTTAAGACTCTGTATGCCTCATTAGCACCTTAAAAAGCATGTTAGTATAATGTAGGACGCATTACAGCTCCTAACAACACCTTACAACACCGTACGAAATCTTAAAACTCCGTAATAAACCTAATGAATTCGTCCGAGTCCTTTGAACATCGTACGACAAGTTAGGACATCTTAAGACTCTGTATGTCAAATTAGCACCTTGAAAAGCATGTTAGTGTAATGTTCGACACCTCACAACTCCTAACAACATCTTACAATACCGTACGAAACCTTAATACTCAGTAATAAACCTAATGAATTCGTCCGAGTCCTTTGAACATAGTACGGCAAGTTAGGACATCTTAAGACTCTGTATGCCAAATTAGCACCTTGAAAAGCATGTTAGTGTAATGTACAACACCTCACAACTCCTAACAACATCTTACAATGCCGTACGTAAATTTAAAACTCCATATAAACCTACTCAATTCGTCCGAGTCCTTTGAACATCGTGCGACAAGTTAGGACATCTTAAGACTCTGTATGCCAAATTAGCACCTTGAAAAGCATGTTAGTGTAATGTTCGACACCTCACAACTCCTAACAACATCTTACAATACCGTACGTAAACTTATAACTCCATATAAACCTACTGAATTCGCCCGAGTCCTTTGAACATCGTGCGACAAGTTAGGACATCTTAAGACTCTGTATGCCACATTAGCACCTTGAAACGCATGTTAGTGTAATGTACAACACCTCACAACTCCTAACAACATCTTACAATACCGTACGTAAACTTAAAACTCCATATAAACCTACTGAATTCGTCCGAGTCCTTTGAACATAGTACGACAAGTTAGGACATCTTAAGACTCAGTATGCCAAATTAGCACCTTGAAAAGCATGTTAGTGTAATGTTCGACACCTCACAACTCCTAACAACATCTTACAATACCGTACGTAAATTTAAAACTCCATATAAACCTACTCAATTCGCCCGAGTCCTTTGAACATCGTGCGACAAGTTAGGACATCTTAAGACTCTGTATGCCAAATTAGCACCTTGAAAAGCATGTTAGTGTAATGTTCGACACCTCACAACTCCTAACAACATCTTACAATACCGTACGTAAACTTAAAACTCCATATAAACCTACTCAATTCGCCCGAGTCCTTTGAACATCGTGCGACAAGTTAGGACATCTTAAGACTCTGTATGCCACATTAGCACCTTGAAACGCATGTTAGTGTAATGTACAACACCTCACAACTCCTAACAACATCTTACAATACCGTAGTAAACTTAAAACTCCATATAAACCTACTGAATTCGTCCGAGTCCTTTGAACATCGTACGACAAGTTAGGACATCTTAAGACTCTGTATGCCTCATTAGCACCTTAAAAAGCATGTTAGTATAATGTAGGACGCATTACAGCTCCTAACAACACCTTACAACACCGTACGAAACCTTAAAACTCCGTAATAAACCTAATGAATTCGTCCGAGTCCTTTGAACATCGTACGACAAGTTAGAACATCTTAAGACTCTGTATGTCAAATTAGCACCTTGAAAATCATGTTAGTGTAATGTTCGACACCTCACAACTCCTAACAACATCTTACAATACCGTACGGAACCTTAATACTCAGTAATAAACCTAATGAATTCGTCCGAGTCCTTTGAACATAGTACGACAAGTTAGGACATCTTAAGACTCTGTATGCCAAATTAGCACCTTGAAAAGCATGTTAGTGTAATGTTCGACACCTCACAACTCCTAACAATATCTTACAATACCGTACGTAAACTTAAAACTCCATATAAACCTACTCAATTCGCCCGAGTCCTTTGAACATCGTGCGACAAATTAGGACATTTTAAGACTCTGTATGCCACATTAGCACCTTGAAACGCATGTTAGTGTAATGTACAACACCTCACAACTCCTAACAACATCTTACAATACCGTACGTAAACTTAAAACTCCATATAAACCTACTGAATTCGTCCGAGTCCTTTAAACATCGTACGACAAGTTAGGACATCTTAAGACTCTGTATGCCTCATTAGCACCTTGAAAAGCATGTTAGTATAATGTAGGACGCATTACAGCTCCTAACAACACCTTACAACACCGTAAGAAACCTTAAAACTCCGTAATAAACCTAATGAATTCGTCCGAGTCCTTTGAACATCGTACGACAAGTTAGGACATCTTAAGACTCTGTATGCCAAATTAGCACCTTGAAAAGCATGTTAGTGTAATGTTCGACACCTCACAACTCCTAACAACATCTTACAATACTGTACGGAACCTTAATACTCAGTAATAAACCTAATGAATTCGTCCGAGTCCTTTGAACATAGTACGACAAGTTAGGACATCTTAAGACTCTGTATTCCAAATTAGCACCTTGAAAAGCATGTTAGTGTAATGTTCGACACCTCACAACTCCTAACAACATCTTACAATACCGTACGTAAATTTAAAACTCCATATAAACCTACTCAATTCGCCCGAGTCCTTTGAACATCGTGCGACAAGTTAGGACATCTTAAGACTCTGTATGCCAAATTAGCACCTTGAAAAGCATGTTAGTGTAATGTTCGACACCTCACAACTCCTAACAACATCTTACAATACCGTACGTAAACTTAAAACTCCATATAAACCTACTCAATTCGCCCGAGTCCTTTGAACATCGTGCGACAAGTTAGGACATCTTAAGACTCTGTATGCCACATTAGCACCTTGAAACGCATGTTAGTGTAATGTACAACACCTCACAACTCCTAACAACATCTTACAATACCGTACGTAAACTTAAAACTCCATATAAACCTACTGAATTCGTCCGAGTCCTTTGAACATCGTACGACAAGTTAGGACATCTTAAGACTCTGTATGCCTCATTAGCACCTTGAAAAGCATGTTAGTATAATGTAGGACGCATTACAGCTCCTAACAACACCTTACAACACCGTACGAAACCTTAAAACTGCGTAATAAACCTAATGAATTCGTCCGAGTCCTTTGAACATCGTACGACAAGTTAGGACATCTTAAGACTCTGTATGTCAAATTAGCACCTTGAAAATCATGTTAATGTAATGTTCGACACCTCATAACTCCTAACAACATCTTACAATACCGTACGAAACCTTAATACTCAGTAATAAACCTAATGAATTCTTCCGAGTCCTTTGAACATAGTACGACAAGTTAGGACATCTTAAGACTCTGTATGCCAAATTAGCACCTTGAAAAGCATGTTAGTGTAATGTTCGACACCTCACAACTCCTAACAACATCTTACAATACCGTACGGAACCTTAATACTCAGTAATAAACCTAATGAATTCGTCCGAGTCCTTTGAACATAGTACGACAAGTTAGGACATCTTAAGACTCTGTATGCCAAATTAGCACCTTGAAAAGCATGTTAGTGTAATGTTCGACACCTCACAACTCCTAACAAAATCTTACAATACCGTACGTAAATTTAAAACTCCATATAAACCTACTCAATTCGCCCGAGTCCTTTGAACATCGTGCGACAAGTTAGGACATCTTAAGACTCTGTATGCCAAATTAGCACCTTGAAAAGCATGTTAGTGTAATGTTCGACACCTCACAACTCCTAACAACATCTTACAATACCGTACGTAAACTTAAAACTCCATATAAACCTACTCAATTCGCCCGAGTCCTTTGAACATCGTGCGACAAGTTAGGACATCTTAAGACTCTGTATGCCACATTAGCACCTTGAAACGCATGTTAGTGTAATGTACAACACCTCACAACTCCTAACAACATCTTACAATACCGTACGTAAACTTAAAACTCCATATAAACCTACTGAATTCGTCCGAGTCCTTTAAACATCGTACGACAAGTTAGGACATCTTAAGACTCTGTATGCCTCATTAGCACCTTGAAAAGCATGTTAGTATAATGTAGGACGCATTACAGCTCCTAACAACACCTTACAACACCGTAAGAAACCTTAAAACTCCGTAATAAACCTAATGAATTCGTCCGAGTCCTTTGAACATCGTACGACAAGTTAGGACATCTTAAGACTCTGTATGCCAAATTAGCACCTTGAAAAGCATGTTAGTGTAATGTTCGACACCTCACAACTCCTAACAACATCTTACAATACTGTACGGAACCTTAATACTCAGTAATAAACCTAATGAATTCGTCCGAGTCCTTTGAACATAGTACGACAAGTTAGGACATCTTAAGACTCTGTATTCCAAATTAGCACCTTGAAAAGCATGTTAGTGTAATGTTCGACACCTCACAACTCCTAACAACATCTTACAATACCGTACGTAAATTTAAAACTCCATATAAACCTACTCAATTCGCCCGAGTCCTTTGAACATCGTGCGACAAGTTAGGACATCTTAAGACTCTGTATGCCAAATTAGCACCTTGAAAAGCATGTTAGTGTAATGTTCGACACCTCACAACTCCTAACAACATCTTACAATACCGTACGTAAACTTAAAACTCCATATAAACCTACTCAATTCGCCCGAGTCCTTTGAACATCGTGCGACAAGTTAGGACATCTTAAGACTCTGTATGCCACATTAGCACCTTGAAACGCATGTTAGTGTAATGTACAACACCTCACAACTCCTAACAACATCTTACAATACCGTACGTAAACTTAAAACTCCATATAAACCTACTGAATTCGTCCGAGTCCTTTGAACATCGTACGACAAGTTAGGACATCTTAAGACTCTGTATGCCTCATTAGCACCTTGAAAAGCATGTTAGTATAATGTAGGACGCATTACAGCTCCTAACAACACCTTACAACACCGTACGAAACCTTAAAACTGCGTAATAAACCTAATGAATTCGTCCGAGTCCTTTGAACATCGTACGACAAGTTAGGACATCTTAAGACTCTGTATGTCAAATTAGCACCTTGAAAATCATGTTAATGTAATGTTCGACACCTCATAACTCCTAACAACATCTTACAATACCGTACGAAACCTTAATACTCAGTAATAAACCTAATGAATTCTTCCGAGTCCTTTGAACATAGTACGACAAGTTAGGACATCTTAAGACTCTGTATGCCAAATTAGCACCTTGAAAAGCATGTTAGTGTAATGTTCGACACCTCACAACTCCTAACAACATCTTACAATACCGTACGGAACCTTAATACTCAGTAATAAACCTAATGAATTCGTCCGAGTCCTTTGAACATAGTACGACAAGTTAGGACATCTTAAGACTCTGTATGCCAAATTAGCACCTTGAAAAGCATGTTAGTGTAATGTTCGACACCTCACAACTCCTAACAAAATCTTACAATACCGTACGTAAATTTAAAACTCCATATAAACCTACTCAATTCGCCCGAGTCCTTTGAACATCGTGCGACAAGTTAGGACATCTTAAGACTCTGTATGCCAAATTAGCACCTTGAAAAGCATGTTAGTGTAATGTTCGACACCTCACAACTCCTAACAACATCTTACAATACCGTACGTAAACTTAAAACTCCATATAAACCTACTCAATTCGCCCGAGTCCTTTGAACATCGTGCGACAAGTTAGGACATCTTAAGACTCTGTATGCCACATTAGCACCTTGAAACGCATGTTAGTGTAATGTACAACACCTCACAACTCCTAACAACATCTTACAATACCGTACGTAAACTTAAAACTCCATATAAACCTACTGAATTCGTCCGAGTCCTTTAAACATCGTACGACAAGTTAGGACATCTTAAGACTCTGTATGCCTCATTAGCACCTTGAAAAGCATGTTAGTATAATGTAGGACGCATTACAGCTCCTAACAACACCTTACAACACCGTAAGAAACCTTAAAACTCCGTAATAAACCTAATGAATTCGTCCGAGTCCTTTGAACATCGTACGACAAGTTAGGACATCTTAAGACTCTGTATGCCAAATTAGCACCTTGAAAAGCATGTTAGTGTAATGTTCGACACCTCACAACTCCTAACAACATCTTACAATACTGTACGGAACCTTAATACTCAGTAATAAACCTAATGAATTCGTCCGAGTCCTTTGAACATAGTACGACAAGTTAGGACATCTTAAGACTCTGTATTCCAAATTAGCACCTTGAAAAGCATGTTAGTGTAATGTTCGACACCTCACAACTCCTAACAACATCTTACAATACCGTACGTAAATTTAAAACTCCATATAAACCTACTCAATTCGCCCGAGTCCTTTGAACATCGTGCGACAAGTTAGGACATCTTAAGACTCTGTATGCCAAATTAGCACCTTGAAAAGCATGTTAGTGTAATGTTCGACACCTCACAACTCCTAACAACATCTTACAATACCGTACGTAAACTTAAAACTCCATATAAACCTACTCAATTCGCCCGAGTCCTTTGAACATCGTGCGACAAGTTAGGACATCTTAAGACTCTGTATGCCACATTAGCACCTTGAAACGCATGTTAGTGTAATGTACAACACCTCACAACTCCTAACAACATCTTACAATACCGTACGTAAACTTAAAACTCCATATAAACCTACTGAATTCGTCCGAGTCCTTTGAACATCGTACGACAAGTTAGGACATCTTAAGACTCTGTATGCCTCATTAGCACCTTGAAAAGCATGTTAGTATAATGTAGGACGCATTACAGCTCCTAACAACACCTTACAACACCGTACGAAACCTTAAAACTGCGTAATAAACCTAATGAATTCGTCCGAGTCCTTTGAACATCGTACGACAAGTTAGGACATCTTAAGACTCTGTATGTCAAATTAGCACCTTGAAAATCATGTTAGTGTAATGTTCGACACCTCATAACTCCTAACAACATCTTACAATACCGTACGAAACCTTAATACTCAGTAATAAACCTAATGAATTCTTCCGAGTCCTTTGAACATAGTACGACAAGTTAGGACATCTTAAGACTCTGTATGCCAAATTAGCACCTTGAAAAGCATGTTAGTGTAATGTTCGACACCTCACAACTCCTAACAACATCTTACAATACCGTACGGAACCTTAATACTCAGTAATAAACCTAATGAATTCGTCCGAGTCCTTTGAACATAGTACGACAAGTTAGGACATCTTAAGACTCTGTATGCCAAATTAGCACCTTGAAAAGCATGTTAGTGTAATGTTCGACACCTCACAACTCCTAACAAAATCTTACAATACCGTACGTAAATTTAAAACTCCATATAAACCTACTCAATTCGCCCGAGTCCTTTGAACATCGTGCGACAAGTTAGGACATCTTAAGACTCTGTATGCCAAATTAGCACCTTGAAAAGCATGTTAGTGTAATGTTCGACACCTCACAACTCCTAACAACATCTTACAATACCGTACGTAAACTTAAAACTCCATATAAACCTACTCAATTCGCCCGAGTCCTTTGAACATCGTGCGACAAGTTAGGACATCTTAAGACTCTGTATGCCACATTAGCACCTTGAAACGCATGTTAGTGTAATGTACAACACCTCACAACTCCTAACAACATCTTACAATACCGTAGTAAACTTAAAACTCCATATAAACCTACTGAATTCGTCCGAGTCCTTTGAACATTGTACGACAAGTTAGGACATCTTAAGACTCTGTATGCCTCATTAGCACCTTAAAAAGCATGTTAGTTTAATGTAGGACGCATTACAGCTCCTAACAACACCTTACAACACCGTAAGAAACCTTAAAACTCCGTAATAAACCTAATGAATTCGTCCGAGTCCTTTGAACATCGTACGACAAGTTAGGACATCTTAAGACTCTGTATGCCAAATTAGCACCTTGAAAAGCATGTTAGTGTAATGTTCGACACCTCACAACTCCTAACAACATCTTACAATACCGTACGGAACCTTAATACTCAGTAATAAACCTAATGAATTCGTCCGAGTCCTTTGAACATAGTACGACAAGTTAGGACATCTTAAGACTCTGTATTCCAAATTAGCACCTTGAAAAGCATGTTAGTGTAATGTTCGACACCTCACAACTCCTAACAACATCTTACAATACCGTACGTAAATTTAAAACTCCATATAAACCTACTCAATTCGCCCGAGTCCTTTGAACATCGTGCGACAAGTTAGGACATCTTAAGACTCTGTATGCCAAATTAGCACCTTGAAAAGCATGTTAGTGTAATGTTCGACACCTCACAACTCCTAACAACATCTTACAATACCGTACGTAAACTTAAAACTCCATATAAACCTACTCAATTCGCCCGAGTCCTTTGAACATCGTGCGACAAGTTAGGACATCTTAAGACTCTGTATGCCACATTAGCACCTTGAAACGCATGTTAGTGTAATGTACAACACCTCACAACTCCTAACAACATCTTACAATACCGTACGTAAACTTAAAACTCCATATAAACCTACTGAATTCGTCCGAGTCCTTTGAACATCGTACGACAAGTTAGGACATCTTAAGACTCTGTATGCCTCATTAGCACCTTGAAAAGCATGTTAGTATAATGTAGGACGCATTACAGCTCCTAACAACACCTTACAACACCGTACGAAACCTTAAAACTGCGTAATAAACCTAATGAATTCGTCCGAGTCCTTTGAACATCGTACGACAAGTTAGGACATCTTAAGACTCTGTATGTCAAATTAGCACCTTGAAAATCATGTTAGTGTAATGTTCGACACCTCATAACTCCTAACAACATCTTACAATACCGTACGAAACCTTAATACTCAGTAATAAACCTAATGAATTCGTCTGATTCCTTTGAACATAGTACGACAAGTTAGGACATCTTAAGACTCTGTATGCCAAATTAGCACCTTGAAAAGCATGTTAGTGTAATGTTCGACACCTCACAACTCCTAACAACATCTTACAATACCGTACGGAACCTTAATACTCAGTAATAAACCTAATGAATTCGTCCGAGTCCTTTGAACATAGTACGACAAGTTAGGACATCTTAAGACTCTGTATGCCAAATTAGCACCTTGAAAAGCATGTTAGTGTAATGTTCGACACCTCACAACTCCTAACAACATCTTACAATACCGTACGTAAATTTAAAACTCCATATAAACCTACTCAATTCGCCCGAGTCCTTTGAACATCGTGCGACAAGTTAGGACATCTTAAGACTCTGTATGCCAAATTAGCACCTTGAAAAGCATGTTAGTGTAATGTTCGACACCTCACAACTCCTAACAACATCTTACAATACCGTACGTAAACTTAAAACTCCATATAAACCTACTCAATTCGCCCGAGTCCTTTGAACATCGTGCGACAAGTTAGGACATCTTAAGACTCTGTATGCCACATTAGCACCTTGAAACGCATGTTAGTGTAATGTACAACACCTCACAACTCCTAACAACATCTTACAATACCGTAGTAAACTTAAAACTCCATATAAACCTACTGAATTCGTCCGAGTCCTTTGAACATTGTACGACAAGTTAGGACATCTTAAGACTCTGTATGCCTCATTAGCACCTTAAAAAGCATGTTAGTATAATGTAGGACGCATTACAGCTCCTAACAACACCTTACAACACCGTACGAAACCTTAAAACTCCGTAATAAACCTAATGAATTCGTCCGAGTCCTTTGAACATCGTACGACAAGTTAGGACATCTTAAGACTCTGTATGTCAAATTAGCACCTTGAAAAGCATGTTAGTGTAATGTTCGACACCTCACAACTCCTAACAACATCTTACAATACCGTACGAAACCTTAATACTCAGTAATAAACCTAATGAATTCGTCCGAGTCCTTTGAACATAGTACGACAAGTTAGGACATCTTAAGACTCTGTATGCCAAATTAGCACCTTGAAAAGCATGTTAGTGTAATGTTCGACACCTCACAACTCCTAACAACATCTTACAATACCGTACGAAACCTTAATACTCAGTAATAAACCTAATGAATTCGTCCGAGTCCTTTGAACATAGTACGACAAGTTAGGACATCTTAAGACTCTGTATGCCAAATTAGCACCTTGAAAAGCATGTTAGTGTAATGTTCGACACCTCACAACTCCTAACAACATCTTACAATACCGTACGGAACCTTAATACTCAGTAATAAACCTAATGAATTCGTCCGAGTCCTTTGAACATAGTACGACAAGTTAGGACATCTTAAGACTCTGTATGCCAAATTAGCACCTTGAAAAGCATGTTAGTGTAATGTTCGACACCTCACAACTCCTAACAACATCTTACAATACAGTACGTAAATTTAAAACTCCATATAAACCTACTCAATTCGCCCGAGTCCTTTGAACATCGTGCGACAAGTTAGGACATCTTAAGACTCTGTATGCCAAATTAGCACCTTGAAAAGCATGTTAGTGTAATGTTCGACACCTCACAACTCCTAACAACATCTTACAATACCGTACGTAAACTTAAAACTCCATATAAACCTACTCAATTCGCCCGAGTCCTTTGAACATCGTGCGACAAGTTAGGACATCTTAAGACTCTGTATGCCACATTAGCACCTTGAAACGCATGTTAGTGTAATGTACAACACCTCACAACTCCTAACAACATCTTACAATACCGTAGTAAACTTAAAACTCCATATAAACCTACTGAATTCGTCCGAGTCCTTTGAACATTGTACGACAAGTTAGGACATCTTAAGACTCTGTATGCCTCATTAGCACCTTAAAAAGCATGTTAGTATAATGTAGGACGCATTACAGCTCCTAACAACACCTTACAACACCGTACGAAACCTTAAAACTCCGTAATAAACCTAATGAATTCGTCCGAGTCCTTTAAACATCGTACGACAAGTTAGGACATCTTAAGACTCTGTATGTCAAATTAGCACCTTGAAAAGCATGTTAGTGTAATGTTCGACACCTCACAACTCCTAACAACATCTTACAATACCGTACGAAACCTTAATACTCAGTAATAAACCTAATGAATTCGTCCGAGTCCTTTGAACATAGTACGACAAGTTAGGACATCTTAAGACTCTGTATGCCAAATTAGCACCTTGAAAAGCATGTTTGTGTAATGTTCGACACCTCACAACTCCTAACAACATCTTACAATACCGTACGAAACCTTAATACTCAGTAATAAACCTAATGAATTCGTCCGAGTCCTTTGAACATAGTACGACAAGTTAGGACATCTTAAGACTCTGTATGCCAAATTAGCACCTTGAAAAGCATGTTAGTGTAATGTTCGACACCTCACAACTCCTAACAACATCTTACAATACCGTACGGAACCTTAATACTCAGTAATAAACCTAATGAATTCGTCCGAGTCCTTTGAACATAGTACGACAAGTTAGGACATCTTAAGACTCTGTATGCCAAATTAGCACCTTGAAAAGCATGTTAGTGTAATGTTCGACACCTCACAACTCCTAACAACATCTTACAATACCGTACGTAAATTTAAAACTCCATATAAACCTACTCAATTCGCCCGAGTCCTTTGAACATCGTGCGACAAGTTAGGACATCTTAAGACTCTGTATGCCAAATTAGCACCTTGAAAAGCATGTTAGTGTAATGTTCGACACCTCACAACTCCTAACAACATCTTACAATACCGTACGAAACCTTAATACTCAGTAATAAACCTAATGAATTCGTCCGAGTCCTTTGAACATAGTACGACAAGTTAGGACATCTTAAGACTCTGTATGCCAAATTAGCACCTTGAAAAGCATGTTAGTGTAATGTTCGACACCTCACAACTCCTAACAACATCTTACAATACCGTACGGAACCTTAATACTCAGTAATAAACCTAATGAATTCGTCCGAGTCCTTTGAACATAGTACGACAAGTTAGGACATCTTAAGACTCTGTATGCCAAATTAGCACCTTGAAAAGCATGTTAGTGTAATGTTCGACACCTCACAACTCCTAACAACATCTTACAATACAGTACGTAAATTTAAAACTCCATATAAACCTACTCAATTCGCCCGAGTCCTTTGAACATCGTGCGACAAGTTAGGACATCTTAAGACTCTGTATGCCAAATTAGCACCTTGAAAAGCATGTTAGTGTAATGTTCGACACCTCACAACTCCTAACAACATCTTACAATACCGTACGTAAACTTAAAACTCCATATAAACCTACTCAATTCGCCCGAGTCCTTTGAACATCGTGCGACAAGTTAGGACATCTTAAGACTCTGTATGCCACATTAGCACCTTGAAACGCATGTTAGTGTAATGTACAACACCTCACAACTCCTAACAACATCTTACAATACCGTAGTAAACTTAAAACTCCATATAAACCTACTGAATTCGTCCGAGTCCTTTGAACATTGTACGACAAGTTAGGACATCTTAAGACTCTGTATGCCTCATTAGCACCTTAAAAAGCATGTTAGTATAATGTAGGACGCATTACAGCTCCTAACAACACCTTACAACACCGTACGAAACCTTAAAACTCCGTAATAAACCTAATGAATTCGTCCGAGTCCTTTAAACATCGTACGACAAGTTAGGACATCTTAAGACTCTGTATGTCAAATTAGCACCTTGAAAAGCATGTTAGTGTAATGTTCGACACCTCACAACTCCTAACAACATCTTACAATACCGTACGAAACCTTAATACTCAGTAATAAACCTAATGAATTCGTCCGAGTCCTTTGAACATAGTACGACAAGTTAGGACATCTTAAGACTCTGTATGCCAAATTAGCACCTTGAAAAGCATGTTAGTGTAATGTTCGACACCTCACAACTCCTAACAACATCTTACAATACCGTACGAAACCTTAATACTCAGTAATAAACCTAATGAATTCGTCCGAGTCCTTTGAACATAGTACGACAAGTTAGGACATCTTAAGACTCTGTATGCCAAATTAGCACCTTGAAAAGCATGTTAGTGTAACGTTCGACACCTCACAACTCCTAACAACATCTTACAATACCGTACGGAACCTTAATACTCAGTAATAAACCTAATGAATTCGTCCGAGTCCTTTGAACATAGTACGACAAGTTAGGACATCTTAAGACTCTGTATGCCAAATTAGCACCTTGAAAAGCATGTTAGTGTAATGTTCGACACCTCACAACTCCTAACAACATCTTACAATACCGTACGTAAATTTAAAACTCCATATAAACCTACTCAATTCGCCCGAGTCCTTTGAACATCGTGCGACAAGTTAGGACATCTTAAGACTCTGTATGCCAAATTAGCACCTTGAAAAGCATGTTAGTGTAATGTTCGACACCTCACAACTCCTAACAACATCTTACAATACCGTACGTAAACTTAAAACTCCATATAAACCTACTCAATTCGCCCGAGTCCTTTGAACATCGTGCGACAAGTTAGGACATCTTAAGACTCTGTATGCCACATTAGCACCTTGAAACGCATGTTAGTGTAATGTACAACACCTCACAACTCCTAACAACATCTTACAATACCGTAGTAAACTTAAAACTCCATATAAACCTACTGAATTCGTCCGAGTCCTTTGAACATCGTATGACAAGTTAGGACATCTTAAGACTCTGTATGCCTCATTAGCAACTTAAAAAGCATGTTAGTATAATGTAGGACGCATTACAGCTCCTAACAACACCTTACAACACCGTACGAAACCTTAAAACTCCGTAATAAACCTAATGAATTCGTCCGAGTCCTTTGAACATCGTACGACAAGTTAGGACATCTTAAGACTCTGTATGCCAAATTAGCACCTTGAAAAGCATGTTAGTGTAATGTTCGACACCTCACAACTCCTAACAACATCTTACAATACCGTACGAAACCTTAATACTCAGTAATAAACCTAATGAATTCGTCCGAGTCCTTTGAACATAGTACGACAAGTTAGGACATCTTAAGACTCTGTATGCCAAATTAGCACCTTGAAAAGCATGTTAGTGTAATGTTCGACACCTCACAACTCCTAACAACATCTTACAATACCGTACGGAACCTTAATACTCAGTAATAAACCTAATGAATTCGTCCGAGTCCTTTGAACATAGTACGACAAGTTAGGACATCTTAAGACTCTGTATGCCAAATTAGCACCTTGAAAAGCATGTTAGTGTAATGTTCGACACCTCACAACTCCTAACAACATCTTACAATACCGTACGTAAATTTAAAACTCCATATAAACCTACTCAATTCGCCCGAGTCCTTTGAACATCGTGCGACAAGTTAGGACATCTTAAGACTCTGTATGCCACATTAGCACCTTGAAACGCATGTTAGTGTAATGTACAACACCTCACAACTCCTAACAACATCTTACAATACCGTAGTAAACTTAAAACTCCATATAAACCTACTGAATTCGTCCGAGTCCTTTGAACATTGTACGACAAGTTAGGACATCTTAAGACTCTGTATGCCTCATTAGCACCTTAAAAAGCATGTTAGTATAATGTAGGACGCATTACAGCTCCTAACAACACCTTACAACACCGTACGAAACCTTAAAACTCCGTAATAAACCTAATGAATTCGTCCGAGTCCTTTAAACATCGTACGACAAGTTAGGACATCTTAAGACTCTGTATGTCAAATTAGCACCTTGAAAAGCATGTTAGTGTAATGTTCGACACCTCACAACTCCTAACAACATCTTACAATACCGTACGAAACCTTAATACTCAGTAATAAACCTAATGAATTCGTCCGAGTCCTTTGAACATAGTACGACAAGTTAGGACATCTTAAGACTCTGTATGCCAAATTAGCACCTTGAAAAGCATGTTAGTGTAATGTTCGACACCTCACAACTCCTAACAACATCTTACAATACCGTACGAAACCTTAATACTCAGTAATAAACCTAATGAATTCGTCCGAGTCCTTTGAACATAGTACGACAAGTTAGGACATCTTAAGACTCTGTATGCCAAATTAGCACCTTGAAAAGCATGTTAGTGTAATGTTCGACACCTCACAACTCCTAACAACATCTTACAATACCGTACGGAACCTTAATACTCAGTAATAAACCTAATGAATTCGTCCGAGTCCTTTGAACATAGTACGACAAGTTAGGACATCTTAAGACTCTGTATGCCAAATTAGCACCTTGAAAAGCATGTTAGTGTAATGTTCGACACCTCACAACTCCTAACAACATCTTACAATACCGTACGGAACCTTAATACTCAGTAATAAACCTAATGAATTCGTCCGAGTCCTTTGAACATAGTACGACAAGTTAGGACATCTTAAGACTCTGTATGCCAAATTAGCACCTTGAAAAGCATGTTAGTGTAATGTTCGACACCTCACAACTCCTAACAACATCTTACAATACCGTACGTAAATTTAAAACTCCATATAAACCTACTCAATTCGCCCGAGTCCTTTGAACATCGTGCGACAAGTTAGGACATCTTAAGACTCTGTATGCCACATTAGCACCTTGAAACGCATGTTAGTGTAATGTACAACACCTCACAACTCCTAACAACATCTTACAATACCGTAGTAAACTTAAAACTCCATATAAACCTATTGAATTCGTCCGAGTCCTTTGAACATTGTACGACAAGTTAGGACATCTTAAGACTCTGTATGCCTCATTAGCACCTTAAAAAGCATGTTAGTATAATGTAGGACGCATTACAGCTCCTAACAACACCTTACAACACCGTACGAAACCTTAAAACTCCGTAATAAACCTAATGAATTCGTCCGAGTCCTTTAAACATCGTACGACAAGTTAGGACATCTTAAGACTCTGTATGTCAAATTAGCACCTTGAAAAGCATGTTAGTGTAATGTTCGACACCTCACAACTCCTAACAACATCTTACAATACCGTACGAAACCTTAATACTCAGTAATAAACCTAATGAATTCGTCCGAGTCCTTTGAACATAGTACGACAAGTTAGGACATCTTAAGACTCTGTATGCCAAATTAGCACCTTGAAAAGCATGTTAGTGTAATGTTCGACACCTCACAACTCCTAACAACATCTTACAATACCGTACGAAACCTTAATACTCAGTAATAAACCTAATGAATTCGTCCGAGTCCTTTGAACATAGTACGACAAGTTAGGACATCTTAAGACTCTGTATGCCAAATTAGCACCTTGAAAAGCATGTTAGTGTAATGTTCGACACCTCACAACTCCTAACAACATCTTACAATACCGTACGGAACCTTAATACTCAGTTATAAACCTAATGAATTCGTCCGAGTCCTTTGAACATAGTACGACAAGTTAGGACATTTTAAGACTCTGTATGCCAAATTAGCACCTTGAAAAGCATGTTAGTGTAATGTTCGACACCTCACAACTCCTAACAACATCTTACAATACCGTACGGAACCTTAATACTCAGTAATAAACCTAATGAATTCGTCCGAGTCCTTTGAACATAGTACGACAAGTTAGGACATCTTAAGACTCTGTATGCCAAATTAGCACCTTGAAAAGCATGTTAGTGTAATGTTCGACACCTCACAACTCCTAACAACATCTTACAATACCGTACGTAAATTTAAAACTCCATATAAACCTACTCAATTCGCCCGAGTCCTTTGAACATCGTGCGACAAGTTAGGACATCTTAAGACTCTGTATGCCAAATTAGCACCTTGAAAAGCATGTTAGTGTAATGTTCGACACCTCACAACTCCTAACAACATCTTACAATACCGTACGTAAACTTAAAACTCCATATAAACCTACTCAATTCGCCCGAGTCCTTTGAACATCGTGCGACAAGTTAGGACATCTTAAGACTCTGTATGCCACATTAGCACCTTGAAACGCATGTTAGTGTAATGTACAACACCTCACAACTCCTAACAACATCTTACAATACCGTAGTAAACTTAAAACTCCATATAAACCTACTGAATTCGTCCGAGTCCTTTGAACATTGTACGACAAGTTAGGACATCTTAAGACTCTTTATGCCTCATTAGCACCTTAAAACGCATGTTAGTATAATGTAGGACGCATTACAGCTCCTAACAACACCTTACAACACCGTACGAAACCTTAAAACTCCGTAATAAACCTAATGAATTCGTCCGAGTCCTTTGAACATCGTACGACAAGTTAGGACATCTTAAGACTCTGTATGTCAAATTAGCACCTTGAAAAGCATGTTAGTGTAATGTTCGACACCTCACAACTCCTAACAACATCTTACAATACCGTACGAAACCTTAATACTCAGTAATAAACCTAATGAATTCGTCCGAGTCCTTTGAACATAGTACGACAAGTTAGGACATCTTAAGACTCTGTATGCCAAATTAGCACCTTGAAAAGCATGTTAGTGTAATGTTCAACACCTCACAACTCCTAACAACATCTTACAATACCGTACGAAACCTTAATATTCAGTAATAAACCTAATGAATTCGTCCGAGTCCTTTGAACATAGTACGACAAGTTAGGACATCTTAAGACTCTGTATGCCAAATTAGCACCTTGAAAAGCATGTTAGTGTAATGTTCGACACCTCACAACTCCTAACAACATCTTACAATACCGTACGGAACCTTAATACTCAGTAATAAACCTAATGAATTCGTCCGAGTCCTTTGAACATAGTACGACAAGTTAGGACATCTTAAGACTCTGTATGCCAAATTAGCACCTTGAAAAGCATGTTAGTGTAATGTTCGACACCTCACAACTCCTAACAACATCTTACAATACCGTACGTAAATTTAAAACTCCATATAAACCTACTCAATTCGCCCGAGTCCTTTGAACATCGTGCGACAAGTTAGGACATCTTAAGACTCTGTATGCCAAATTAGCACCTTGAAAAGCATGTTAGTGTAATGTTCGACACCTCACAACTCCTAACAACATCTTACAATACCGTACGTAAACTTAAAACTCCATATAAACCTACTCAATTCGCCCGAGTCCTTTGAACATCGTGCGACAAGTTAGGACATCTTAAGACTCTGTATGCCACATTAGCACCTTGAAACGCATGTTAGTGTAATGTACAACACCTCACAACTCCTAACAACATCTTACAATACCGTAGTAAACTTAAAACTCCATATAAACCTACTGAATTCGTCCGAGTCCTTTGAACATTGTACGACAAGTTAGGACATCTTAAGACTCTTTATGCCTCATTAGCACCTTAAAACGCATGTTAGTATAATGTAGGACGCATTACAGCTCCTAACAACACCTTACAACACCGTACGAAACCTTAAAACTCCGTAATAAACCTAATGAATTCGTCCGAGTCCTTTGAACATCGTACGACAAGTTAGGACATCTTAAGACTCTGTATGTCAAATTAGCACCTTGAAAAGCATGTTAGTGTAATGTTCGACACCTCACAACTCCTAACAACATCTTACAATACCGTACGAAACCTTAATACTCAGTAATAAACCTAATGAATTCGTCCGAGTCCTTTGAACATAGTACGACAAGTTAGGACATCTTAAGACTCTGTATGCCAAATTAGCACCTTGAAAAGCATGTTAGTGTAATGTTCGACACCTCACAACTCCTAACAACATCTTACAATACCGTACGAAACCTTAATACTCAGTAATAAACCTAATGAATTCGTCCGAGTCCTTTGAACATAGTACGACAAGTTAGGACATCTTAAGACTCTGTATGCCAAATTAGCACCTTGAAAAGCATGTTAGTGTAATGTTCGACACCTCACAACTCCTAACAACATCTTACAATACCGTACGGAACCTTAATACTCAGTAATAAACCTAATGAATTCGTCCGAGTCCTTTGAACATAGTACGACAAGTTAGGACATCTTAAGACTCTGTATGCCAAATTAGCACCTTGAAAAGCATGTTAGTGTAATGTTCGACACCTCACAACTCCTAACAACATCTTACAATACCGTACGTAAATTTAAAACTCCATATAAACCTACTCAATTCGCCCGAGTCCTTTGAACATCGTGCGACAAGTTAGGACATCTTAAGACTCTGTATGCCAAATTAGCACCTTGAAAAGCATGTTAGTGTAATGTTCGACACCTCACAACTCCTAACAACATCTTACAATACCGTACGTAAACTTAAAACTCCATATAAACCTACTCAATTCGCCCGAGTCCTTTGAACATCGTGCGACAAGTTAGGACATCTTAAGACTCTGTATGCCACATTAGCACCTTTAAACGCATGTTAGTGTAATGTACAACACCTCACAACTCCTAACAACATCTTACAATACCGTAGTAAACTTAAAACTCCATATAAACCTACTGAATTCGTCCGAGTCCTTTGAACATTGTACGACAAGTTAGGACATCTTAAGACTCTGTATGCCTCATTAGCACCTTAAAAAGCATGTTAGTATAATGTAGGACGCATTACAGCTCCTAACAACACCTTACAACACCGTACGAAACCTTAAAACTCCGTAATAAACCTAATGAATTCGTCCGAGTCCTATAAACATCGTACGACAAGTTAGGACATCTTAAGACTCTGTATGTCAAATTAGCACCTTGAAAAGCATGTTAGTGTAATGTTCGACACCTCACAACTCCTAACAACATCTTACAATACCGTACGAAACCTTAATACTCAGTAATAAACCTAATGAATTCGTCCGAGTCCTTTGAACATAGTACGACAAGTTAGGACATCTTAAGACTCTGTATGCCAAATTAGCACCTTGAAAAGCATGTTAGTGTAATGTTCGACACCTCACAACTCCTAACAACATCTTACAATACCGTACGAAACCTTAATACTCAGTAATAAACCTAATGAATTCGTCCGAGTCCTTTGAACATAGTACGACAAGTTAGGACATCTTAAGACTCTGTATGCCAAATTAGCACCTTGAAAAGCATGTTAGTGTAATGTTCGACACCTCACAACTCCTAACAACATCTTACAATACCGTACGGAACCTTAATACTCAGTAATAAACCTAATGAATTCGTCCGAGTCCTTTGAACATAGTACGACAAGTTAGGACATCTTAAGACTCTGTATGCCAAATTAGCACCTTGAAAAGCATGTTAGTGTAATGTTCGACACCTCACAACTCCTAACAACATCTTACAATACCGTACGTAAATTTAAAACTCCATATAAACCTACTCAATTCGCCCGAGTCCTTTGAACATCGTGCGACAAGTTAGGACATCTTAAGACTCTGTATGCCAAATTAGCACCTTGAAAAGCATGTTAGTGTAATGTTCGACACCTCACAACTCCTAACAACATCTTACAATACCGTACGTAAACTTAAAACTCCATATAAACCTACTCAATTCGCCCGAGTCCTTTGAACATCGTGCGACAAGTTAGGACATCTTAAGACTCTGTATGCCACATTAGCACCTTGAAACGCATGTTAGTGTAATGTACAACACCTCACAACTCCTAACAACATCTTACAATACCGTAGTAAACTTAAAACTCCATATAAACCTACTGAATTCGTCCGAGTCCTTTGAACATTGTACGACAAGTTAGGACATCTTAAGACTCTGTATGCCTCATTAGCACCTTAAAAAGCATGTTAGTATAATGTAGGACGCATTACAGCTCCTAACAACACCTTACAACACCGTACGAAACCTTAAAACTCCGTAATAAACCTAATGAATTCGTCCGAGTCCTTTAAACATCGTACGACAAGTTAGGACATCTTAAGACTCTGTATGTCAAATTAGCACCTTGAAAAGCATGTTAGTGTAATGTTCGACACCTCACAACTCCTAACAACATCTTACAATACCGTACGAAACCTTAATACTCAGTAATAAACCTAATGAATTCGTCCGAGTCCTTTGAACATAGTACGACAAGTTAGGACATCTTAAGACTCTGTATGCCAAATTAGCACCTTGAAAAGCATGTTAGTGTAATGTTCGACACCTCACAACTCCTAACAACATCTTACAATACCGTACGAAACCTTAATACTCAGTAATAAACCTAATGAATTCGTCCGAGTCCTTTGAACATAGTACGACAAGTTAGGACATCTTAAGACTCTGTATGCCAAATTAGCACCTTGAAAAGCATGTTAGTGTAATGTTCGACACCTCACAACTCCTAACAACATCTTACAATACCGTACGGAACCTTAATACTCAGTAATAAACCTAATGAATTCGTCCGAGTCCTTTGAACATAGTACGACAAGTTAGGACATCTTAAGACTCTGTATGCCAAATTAGCACCTTGAAAAGCATGTTAGTGTAATGTTCGACACCTCACAACTCCTAACAACATCTTACAATATCGTACGTAAATTTAAAACTCCATATAAACCTACTCAATTCGCCCGAGTCCTTTGAACATCGTGCGACAAGTTAGGACATCTTAAGACTCTGTATGCCAAATTAGCACCTTGAAAAGCATGTTAGTGTAATGTTCGACACCTCACAACTCCTAACAACATCTTACAATACCGTACGTAAATTTAAAACTCCATATAAACCTACTCAATTCGCCCGAGTCCTTTGAACATCGTGCGACAAGTTAGGACATCTTAAGACTCTGTATGCCAAATTAGCACCTTGAAAAGCATGTTAGTGTAATGTTCGACACCTCACAACTCCTAACAACATCTTACAATACCGTACGTAAACTTAAAACTCCATATAAACCTACTCAATTCGCCCGAGTCCTTTGAACATCGTGCGACAAGTTAGGACATCTTAAGACTCTGTATGCCACATTAGCACCTTGAAACGCATGTTAGTGTAATGTACAACACCTCACAACTCCTAACAACATCTTACAATACCGTAGTAAACTTAAAACTCCATATAAACCTACTGAATTCGTCCGAGTCCTTTGAACATTGTACGACAAGTTAGGACATCTTAAGACTCTTTATGCCTCATTAGCACCTTAAAACGCATGTTAGTATAATGTAGGACGCATTACAGCTCCTAACAACACCTTACAACACCGTACGAAACCTTAAAACTCCGTAATAAACCTAATGAATTCGTCCGAGTCCTTTGAACATCGTACGACAAGTTAGGACATCTTAAGACTCTGTATGTCAAATTAGCACCTTGAAAAGCATGTTAGTGTAATGTTCGACACCTCACAACTCCTAACAACATCTTACAATACCGTACGAAACCTTAATACTCAGTAATAAACCTAATGAATTCGTCCGAGTCCTTTGAACATAGTACGACAAGTTAGGACATCTTAAGACTCTGTATGCCAAATTAGCACCTTGAAAAGCATGTTAGTGTAATGTTCGACACCTCACAACTCCTAACAACATCTTACAATACCGTACGAAACCTTAATACTCAGTAATAAACCTAATGAATTCGTCCGAGTCCTTTGAACATAGTACGACAAGTTAGGACATCTTAAGACTCTGTATGCCAAATTAGCACCTTGAAAAGCATGTTAGTGTAATGTTCGACACCTCACAACTCCTAACAACATCTTACAATACCGTACGGAACCTTAATACTCAGTAATAAACCTAATGAATTCGTCCGAGTCCTTTGAACATAGTACGACAAGTTAGGACATCTTAAGACTCTGTATGCCAAATTAGCACCTTGAAAAGCATGTTAGTGTAATGTTCGACACCTCACAACTCCTAACAACATCTTACAATACCGTACGTAAATTTAAAACTCCATATAAACCTACTCAATTCGCCCGAGTCCTTTGAACATCGTGCGACAAGTTAGGACATCTTAAGACTCTGTATGCCAAATTAGCACCTTGAAAAGCATGTTAGTGTAATGTTCGACACCTCACAACTCCTAACAACATCTTACAATACCGTACGTAAACTTAAAACTCCATATAAACCTACTCAATTCGCCCGAGTCCTTTGAACATCGTGCGACAAGTTAGGACATCTTAAGACTCTGTATGCCACATTAGCACCTTTAAACGCATGTTAGTGTAATGTACAACACCTCACAACTCCTAACAACATCTTACAATACCGTAGTAAACTTAAAACTCCATATAAACCTACTGAATTCGTCCGAGTCCTTTGAACATTGTACGACAAGTTAGGACATCTTAAGACTCTGTATGCCTCATTAGCACCTTAAAAAGCATGTTAGTATAATGTAGGACGCATTACAGCTCCTAACAACACCTTACAACACCGTACGAAACCTTAAAACTCCGTAATAAACCTAATGAATTCGTCCGAGTCCTATAAACATCGTACGACAAGTTAGGACATCTTAAGACTCTGTATGTCAAATTAGCACCTTGAAAAGCATGTTAGTGTAATGTTCGACACCTCACAACTCCTAACAACATCTTACAATACCGTACGAAACCTTAATACTCAGTAATAAACCTAATGAATTCGTCCGAGTCCTTTGAACATAGTACGACAAGTTAGGACATCTTAAGACTCTGTATGCCAAATTAGCACCTTGAAAAGCATGTTAGTGTAATGTTCGACACCTCACAACTCCTAACAACATCTTACAATACCGTACGAAACCTTAATACTCAGTAATAAACCTAATGAATTCGTCCGAGTCCTTTGAACATAGTACGACAAGTTAGGACATCTTAAGACTCTGTATGCCAAATTAGCACCTTGAAAAGCATGTTAGTGTAATGTTCGACACCTCACAACTCCTAACAACATCTTACAATACCGTACGGAACCTTAATACTCAGTAATAAACCTAATGAATTCGTCCGAGTCCTTTGAACATAGTACGACAAGTTAGGACATCTTAAGACTCTGTATGCCAAATTAGCACCTTGAAAAGCATGTTAGTGTAATGTTCGACACCTCACAACTCCTAACAACATCTTACAATACCGTACGTAAATTTAAAACTCCATATAAACCTACTCAATTCGCCCGAGTCCTTTGAACATCGTGCGACAAGTTAGGACATCTTAAGACTCTGTATGCCAAATTAGCACCTTGAAAAGCATGTTAGTGTAATGTTCGACACCTCACAACTCCTAACAACATCTTACAATACCGTACGTAAACTTAAAACTCCATATAAACCTACTCAATTCGCCCGAGTCCTTTGAACATCGTGCGACAAGTTAGGACATCTTAAGACTCTGTATGCCACATTAGCACCTTGAAACGCATGTTAGTGTAATGTACAACACCTCACAACTCCTAACAACATCTTACAATACCGTAGTAAACTTAAAACTCCATATAAACCTACTGAATTCGTCCGAGTCCTTTGAACATTGTACGACAAGTTAGGACATCTTAAGACTCTGTATGCCTCATTAGCACCTTAAAAAGCATGTTAGTATAATGTAGGACGCATTACAGCTCCTAACAACACCTTACAACACCGTACGAAACCTTAAAACTCCGTAATAAACCTAATGAATTCGTCCGAGTCCTTTAAACATCGTACGACAAGTTAGGACATCTTAAGACTCTGTATGTCAAATTAGCACCTTGAAAAGCATGTTAGTGTAATGTTCGACACCTCACAACTCCTAACAACATCTTACAATACCGTACGAAACCTTAATACTCAGTAATAAACCTAATGAATTCGTCCGAGTCCTTTGAACATAGTACGACAAGTTAGGACATCTTAAGACTCTGTATGCCAAATTAGCACCTTGAAAAGCATGTTAGTGTAATGTTCGACACCTCACAACTCCTAACAACATCTTACAATACCGTACGAAACCTTAATACTCAGTAATAAACCTAATGAATTCGTCCGAGTCCTTTGAACATAGTACGACAAGTTAGGACATCTTAAGACTCTGTATGCCAAATTAGCACCTTGAAAAGCATGTTAGTGTAATGTTCGACACCTCACAACTCCTAACAACATCTTACAATACCGTACGGAACCTTAATACTCAGTAATAAACCTAATGAATTCGTCCGAGTCCTTTGAACATAGTACGACAAGTTAGGACATCTTAAGACTCTGTATGCCAAATTAGCACCTTGAAAAGCATGTTAGTGTAATGTTCGACACCTCACAACTCCTAACAACATCTTACAATACCGTACGTAAATTTAAAACTCCATATAAACCTACTCAATTCGCCCGAGTCCTTTGAACATCGTGCGACAAGTTAGGACATCTTAAGACTCTGTATGCCAAATTAGCACCTTGAAAAGCATGTTAGTGTAATGTTCGACACCTCACAACTCCTAACAACATCTTACAATACCGTACGTAAACTTAAAACTCCATATAAACCTACTCAATTCGCCCGAGTCCTTTGAACATCGTGCGACAAGTTAGGACATCTTAAGACTCTGTATGCCACATTAGCACCTTGAAACGCATGTTAGTGTAATGTACAACACCTCACAACTCCTAACAACATCTTACAATACCGTAGTAAACTTAAAACTCCATATAAACCTACTGAATTCGTCCGAGTCCTTTGAACATTGTACGACAAGTTAGGACATCTTAAGACTCTGTATGCCTCATTAGCACCTTAAAAAGCATGTTAGTATAATGTAGGACGCATTACAGCTCCTAACAACACCTTACAACACCGTACGAAACCTTAAAACTCCGTAATAAACCTAATGAATTCGTCCGAGTCCTTTAAACATCGTACGACAAGTTAGGACATCTTAAGACTCTGTATGTCAAATTAGCACCTTGAAAAGCATGTTAGTGTAATGTTCGACACCTCACAACTCCTAACAACATCTTACAATACCGTACGAAACCTTAATACTCAGTAATAAACCTAATGAATTCGTCCGAGTCCTTTGAACATAGTACGACAAGTTAGGACATCTTAAGACTCTGTATGCCAAATTAGCACCTTGAAAAGCATGTTAGTGTAATGTTCGACACCTCACAACTCCTAACAACATCTTACAATACCGTACGAAACCTTAATACTCAGTAATAAACCTAATGAATTCGTCCGAGTCCTTTGAACATAGTACGACAAGTTAGGACATCTTAAGACTCTGTATGCCAAATTAGCACCTTGAAAAGCATGTTAGTGTAATGTTCGACACCTCACAACTCCTAACAACATCTTACAATACCGTACGGAACCTTAATACTCAGTAATAAACCTAATGAATTCGTCCGAGTCCTTTGAACATAGTACGACAAGTTAGGACATCTTAAGACTCTGTATGCCACATTAGCACCTTGAAAAGCATGTTAGTGTAATGTTCGACACCTCACAACTCCTAACAACATCTTACAATATCGTACGTAAATTTAAAACTCCATATAAACCTACTCAATTCGCCCGAGTCCTTTGAACATCGTGCGACAAGTTAGGACATCTTAAGACTCTGTATGCCAAATTAGCACCTTGAAAAGCATGTTAGTGTAATGTTCGACACCTCACAACTCCTAACAACATCTTACAATACCGTACGTAAACTTAAAACTCCATATAAACCTACTCAATTCGCCCGAGTCCTTTGAACATCGTGCGACAAGTTAGGACATATTAAGACTCTGTATGCCACATTAGCACCTTGAAACGCATGTTAGTGTAATGTACAACACCTCACAACTCCTAACAACATCTTACAATACCGTAGTAAACTTAAAACTCCATATAAACCTACTGAATTCGTCCGAGTCCTTTGAACATTGTACGACAAGTTAGGACATCTTAAGACTCTGTATGCCTCATTAGCACCTTAAAAAGCATGTTAGTATAATGTAGGACGCATTACAGCTCCTAACAACACCTTACAACACCGTACGAAACCTTAAAACTCCGTAATAAACCTAATGAATTCGTCCGAGTCCTTTGAACATCGTACGACAAGTTAGGACATCTTAAGACTCTGTATGTCAAATTAGCACCTTGAAAAGCATGTTAGTGTAATGTTCGACACCTCACAACTCCTAACAACATCTTACAATACCGTACGAAACCTTAATACTCAGTAATAAACCTAATGAATTCGTCCGAGTCCTTTGAACATAGTACGACAAGTTAGGACATCTTAAGACTCTGTATGCCAAATTAGCACCTTGAAAAGCATGTTAGTGTAATGTTCGACACCTCACAACTCCTAACAACATCTTACAATACCGTACGAAACCTTAATACTCAGTAATAAACCTAATGAATTCGTCCGAGTCCTTTGAACATAGTACGACAAGTTAGGACATCTTAAGACTCTGTATGCCAAATTAGCACCTTGAAAAGCATGTTAGTGTAATGTTCGACACCTCACAACTCCTAACAACATCTTACAATACCGTACGGAACCTTAATACTCAGTAATAAACCTAATGAATTCGTCCGAGTCCTTTGAACATAGTACGACAAGGTAGGACATCTTAAGACTCTGTATGCCAAATTAGCACCTTGAAAAGCATGTTAGTGTAATGTTCGACACCTCACAACTCCTAACAACATCTTACAATACCGTACGTAAATTTAAAACTCCATATAAACCTACTCAATTCGCCCGAGTCCTTTGAACATCGTGCGACAAGTTAGGACATCTTAAGACTCTGTATGCCAAATTAGCACCTTGAAAAGCATGTTAGTGTAATGTTCGACACCTCACAACTCCTAACAACATCTTACAATACCGTACGTAAACTTAAAACTCCATATAAACCTACTCAATTCGCCCGAGTCCTTTGAACATCGTGCGACAAGTTAGGACATCTTAAGACTCTGTATGCCACATTAGCACCTTGAAACGCATGTTAGTGTAATGTACAACACCTCACAACTCCTAACAACATCTTACAATACCGTAGTAAACTTAAAACTCCATATAAACCTACTGAATTCGTCCGAGTCCTTTGAACATCGTACGACAAGTTAGGACATCTTAAGACTCTGTATGCCTCATTAGCAACTTAAAAAGCATGTTAGTATAATGTAGGACGCATTACAGCTCCTAACAACACCTTACAACACCGTACGAAACCTTAAAACTCCGTAATAAACCTAATGAATTCGTCCGAGTCCTTTGAACATCGTACGACAAGTTAGGACATCTTAAGACTCTGTATGCCAAATTAGCACCTTGAAAAGCATGTTAGTGTAATGTTCGACACCTCACAACTCCTAACAACATCTTACAATACCGTACGAAACCTTAATACTCAGTAATAAACCTAATGAATTCGTCCGAGTCCTTTGAACATAGTACGACAAGTTAGGACATCTTAAGACTCTGTATGCCAAATTAGCACCTTGAAAAGCATGTTAGTGTAATGTTCGACACCTCACAACTCCTAACAACATCTTACAATACCGTACGGAACCTTAATACTCAGTAATAAACCTAATGAATTCGTCCGAGTCCTTTGAACATAGTACGACAAGTTAGGACATCTTAAGGCTCTGTATGCCAAATTAGCACCTTGAAAAGCATGTTAGTGTAATGTTCGACACCTCACAACTCCTAACAACATCTTACAATACCGTACGTAAATTTAAAACTCCATATAAACCTACTCAATTCGCCCGAGTCCTTTGAACATCGTGCGACAAGTTAGGACATCTTAAGACTCTGTATGCCAAATTAGCACCTTGAAAAGCATGTTAGTGTAATGTTCGACACCTCACAACTCCTAACAACATCTTACAATACCGTACGTAAACTTAAAACTCCATATAAACCTACTCAATTCGCCCGAGTCCTTTGAACATCGTGCGACAAGTTAGGACATCTTAAGACTCTGTATGCCACATTAGCACCTTGAAACGCATGTTAGTGTAATGTACAACACCTCACAACTCCTAACAACATCTTACAATACCGTAGTAAACTTAAAACTCCATATAAACCTACTGAATTCGTCCGAGTCCTTTGAACATCGTACGACAAGTTAGGACATCTTAAGACTCTGTATGCCTCATTAGCAACTTAAAAAGCATGTTAGTATAATGTAGGACGCATTACAGCTCCTAACAACACCTTACAACACCGTACGAAACCTTAAAACTCCGTAATAAACCTAATGAATTCGTCCGAGTCCTTTGAACATCGTACGACAAGTTAGGACATCTTAAGACTCTGTATGCCAAATTAGCACCTTGAAAAGCATGTTAGTGTAATGTTCGACACCTCACAACTCCTAACAACATCTTACAATACCGTACGAAACCTTAATACTCAGTAATAAACCTAATGAATTCGTCCGAGTCCTTTGAACATAGTACGACAAGTTAGGACATCTTAAGACTCTGTATGCCAAATTAGCACCTTGAAAAGCATGTTAGTGTAATGTTCGACACCTCACAACTCCTAACAACATCTTACAATACCGTACGGAACCTTAATACTCAGTAATAAACCTAATGAATTCGTCCGAGTCCTTTGAACATAGTACGACAAGTTAGGACATCTTAAGGCTCTGTATGCCAAATTAGCACCTTGAAAAGCATGTTAGTGTAATGTTCGACACCTCACAACTCCTAACAACATCTTACAATACCGTACGTAAATTTAAAACTCCATATAAACCTACTCAATTCGCCCGAGTCCTTTGAACATCGTGCGACAAGTTAGGACATCTTAAGACTCTGTATGCCAAATTAGCACCTTGAAAAGCATGTTAGTGTAATGTTTGACACCTCACAACTCCTAACAACATCTTACAATACCGTACGTAAACTTAAAACTCCATATAAACCTACTCAATTCGCCCGAGTCCTTTGAACATCGTGCGACAAGTTAGGACATCTTAAGACTCTGTATGCCACATTAGCACCTTGAAACGCATGTTAGTGTAATGTACAACACCTCACAACTCCTAACAACATCTTACAATACCGTAGTAAACTTAAAACTCCATATAAACCTACTGAATTCGTCCGAGTCCTTTGAACATCGTACGACAAGTTAGGACATCTTAAGACTCTGTATGCCTCATTAGCAACTTAAAAAGCATGTTAGTATAATGTAGGACGCATTACAGCTCCTAACAACACCTTACAACACCGTACGAAACCTTAAAACTCCGTAATAAACCTAATGAATTCGTCCGAGTCCTTTGAACATCGTACGACAAGTTAGGACATCTTAAGACTCTGTATGCCAAATTAGCACCTTGAAAAGCATGTTAGTGTAATGTTCGACACCTCACAACTCCTAACAACATCTTACAATACCGTACGAAACCTTAATACTCAGTAATAAACCTAATGAATTCGTCCGAGTCCTTTGAACATAGTACGACAAGTTAGGACATCTTAAGACTCTGTATGCCAAATTAGCACCTTGAAAAGCATGTTAGTGTAATGTACAACACCTCACAACTCCTAACAACATCTTACAATGCCGTACGTAAATTTAAAACTCCATATAAACCTACTCAATTCGCCCGAGTCCTTTGAACATCGTGCGACAAGTTAGGACATCTTAAGACTCTGTATGCCAAATTAGCACCTTGAAAAGCATGTTAGTGTAATGTTCGACACCTCACAACTCCTAACAACATCTTACAATACCGTACGTAAACTTAAAACTCCATATAAACCTACTGAATTCGCCCGAGTCCTTTGAACATCGTGCGACAAGTTAGGACATCTTAAGACTCTGTATGCCACATTAGCACCTTGAAACGCATGTTAGTGTAATGTACAACACCTCACAACTCCTAACAACATCTTACAATACCGTACGTAAACTTAAAACTCCATATAAACCTACTGAATTCGTCCGAGTCCTTTGAACATAGTACGACAAGTTAGGACATCTTAAGACTCTGTATGCCAAATTAGCACCTTGAAAAGCATGTTAGTGTAATGTTCGACACCTCACAACTCCTAACAACATCTTACAATACCGTACGTAAATTTAAAACTCCATATAAACCTACTCAATTCGCCCGAGTCCTTTGAACATCGTGCGACAAGTTAGGACATCTTAAGACTCTGTATGCCAAATTAGCACCTTGAAAAGCATGTTAGTGTAATGTTCGACACCTCACAACTCCTAACAACATCTTACAATACCGTACGTAAACTTAAAACTCCATATAAACCTACTCAATTCGCCCGAGTCCTTTGAACATCGTGCGACAAGTTAGGACATCTTAAGACTCTGTATGCCACATTAGCACCTTGAAACGCATGTTAGTGTAATGTACAACACCTCACAACTCCTAACAACATCTTACAATACCGTACGTAAACTTAAAACTCCATATAAACCTACTGAATTCGTCCGAGTCCTTTGAACATAGTACGACAAGTTAGGACATCTTAAGACTCTGTATGCCAAATTAGCACCTTGAAAAGCATGTTAGTGTAATGTTCGACACCTCACAACTCCTAACAACATCTTACAATACCGTACGTAAATTTAAAACTCCATATAAACCTACTCAATTCGCCCGAGTCCTTTGAACATCGTGCGACAAGTTAGGACATCTTAAGACTCTGTATGCCAAATTAGCACCTTGAAAAGCATGTTAGTGTAATGTTCGACACCTCACAACTCCTAACAACATCTTACAATACCGTACGTAAACTTAAAACTCCATATAAACCTACTCAATTCGCCCGAGTCCTTTGAACATTGTACGACAAGTTAGGACATCTTAAGACTCTGTATGCCTCATTAGCACCTTAAAAAGCATGTTAGTATAATGTAGGACGCATTACAGCTCCTAACAACACCTTACAACACCGTACGAAACCTTAAAACTCCGTAATAAACCTAATGAATTCGTCCGAGTCCTTTAAACATCGTACGACAAGTTAGGACATCTTAAGACTCTGTATGTCAAATTAGCACCTTGAAAAGCATGTTAGTGTAATGTTCGACACCTCACAACTCCTAACAACATCTTACAATACCGTACGAAACCTTAATACTCAGTAATAAACCTAATGAATTCGTCCGAGTCCTTTGAACATAGTACGACAAGTTAGGACATCTTAAGACTCTGTATGCCAAATTAGCACCTTGAAAAGCATGTTAGTGTAATGTTCGACACCTCACAACTCCTAACAACATCTTACAATACCGTACGAAACCTTAATAGTCAGTAATAAACCTAATGAATTCGTCCGAGTCCTTTGAACATAGTACGACAAGTTAGGACATCTTAAGACTCTGTATGCCAAATTAGCACCTTGAAAAGCATGTTAGTGTAATGTTCGACACCTCACAACTCCTAACAACATCTTACAATACCGTACGTAAACTTAAAACTCCATATAAACCTACTCAATTCGCCCGAGTCCTTTGAACATCGTGCGACAAGTTAGGACATCTTAAGACTCTGTATGCCACATTAGCACCTTGAAACGCATGTTAGTGTAATGTACAACACCTCACAACTCCTAACAACATCTTACAATACCGTAGTAAACTTAAAACTCCATATAAACCTACTGAATTCGTCCGAGTCCTTTGAACATCGTACGACAAGTTAGGACATCTTAAGACTCTGTATGCCTCATTAGCAACTTAAAAAGCATGTTAGTATAATGTAGGACGCATTACAGCTCCTAACAACACCTTACAACACCGTACGAAACCTTAAAACTCCGTAATAAACCTAATGAATTCGTCCGAGTCCTTTGAACATCGTACGACAAGTTAGGACATCTTAAGACTCTGTATGCCAAATTAGCACCTTGAAAAGCATGTTAGTGTAATGTTCGACACCTCACAACTCCTAACAACATCTTACAATACCGTACGAAACCTTAATACTCAGTAATAAACCTAATGAATTCGTCCGAGTCCTTTGAACATAGTACGACAAGTTAGGACATCTTAAGACTCTGTATGCCAAATTAGCACCTTGAAAAGCATGTTAGTGTAATGTTCGACACCTCACAACTCCTAACAACATCTTACAATACCGTACGGAACCTTAATACTCAGTAATAAACCTAATGAATTCGTCCGAGTCCTTTGAACATAGTACGACAAGTTAGGACATCTTAAGGCTCTGTATGCCAAATTAGCACCTTGAAAAGCATGTTAGTGTAATGTTCGACACCTCACAACTCCTAACAACATCTTACAATACCGTACGTAAATTTAAAACTCCATATAAACCTACTCAATTCGCCCGAGTCCTTTGAACATCGTGCGACAAGTTAGGACATCTTAAGACTCTGTATGCCAAATTAGCACCTTGAAAAGCATGTTAGTGTAATGTTCGACACCTCACAACTCCTAACAACATCTTACAATACCGTACGTAAACTTAAAACTCCATATAAACCTACTCAATTCGCCCGAGTCCTTTGAACATCGTGCGACAAGTTAGGACATCTTAAGACTCTGTATGCCACATTAGCACCTTGAAACGCATGTTAGTGTAATGTACAACACCTCACAACTCCTAACAACATCTTACAATACCGTAGTAAACTTAAAACTCCATATAAACCTACTGAATTCGTCCGAGTCCTTTGAACATCGTACGACAAGTTAGGACATCTTAAGACTCTGTATGCCTCATTAGCAACTTAAAAAGCATGTTAGTATAATGTAGGACGCATTACAGCTCCTAACAACACCTTACAACACCGTACGAAACCTTAAAACTCCGTAATAAACCTAATGAATTCGTCCGAGTCCTTTGAACATCGTACGACAAGTTAGGACATCTTAAGACTCTGTATGCCAAATTAGCACCTTGAAAAGCATGTTAGTGTAATGTTCGACACCTCACAACTCCTAACAACATCTTACAATACCGTACGAAACCTTAATACTCAGTAATAAACCTAATGAATTCGTCCGAGTCCTTTGAACATAGTACGACAAGTTAGGACATCTTAAGACACTGTATGCCAAATTAGCACCTTGAAAAGCATGTTAGTGTAATGTACAACACCTCACAACTCCTAACAACATCTTACAATGCCGTACGTAAATTTAAAACTCCATATAAACCTACTCAATTCGCCCGAGTCCTTTGAACATCGTGCGACAAGTTAGGACATCTTAAGACTCTGTATGCCAAATTAGCACCTTGAAAAGCATGTTAGTGTAATGTTCGACACCTCACAACTCCTAACAACATCTTACAATACCGTACGTAAACTTAAAACTCCATATAAACCTACTGAATTCGCCCGAGTCCTTTGAACATCGTGCGACAAGTTAGGACATCTTAAGACTCTGTATGCCACATTAGCACCTTGAAACGCATGTTAGTGTAATGTACAACACCTCACAACTCCTAACAACATCTTACAATACCGTACGTAAACTTAAAACTCCATATAAACCTACTGAATTCGTCCGAGTCCTTTGAACATAGTACGACAAGTTAGGACATCTTAAGACTCTGTATGCCAAATTAGCACCTTGAAAAGCATGTTAGTGTAATGTTCGACACCTCACAACTCCTAACAACATCTTACAATACCGTACGTAAATTTAAAACTCCATATAAACCTACTCAATTCGCCCGAGTCCTTTGAACATCGTGCGACAAGTTAGGACATCTTAAGACTCTGTATGCCAAATTAGCACCTTGAAAAGCATGTTAGTGTAATGTTCGACACCTCACAACTCCTAACAACATCTTACAATACCGTACGTAAACTTAAAACTCCATATAAACCTACTCAATTCGCCCGAGTCCTTTGAACATCGTGCGACAAGTTAGGACATCTTAAGACTCTGTATGCCACATTAGCACCTTGAAACGCATGTTAGTGTAATGTACAACACCTCACAACTCCTAACAACATCTTACAATACCGTACGTAAACTTAAAACTCCATATAAACCTACTGAATTCGTCCGAGTCCTTTGAACATAGTACGACAAGTTAGGACATCTTAAGACTCTGTATGCCAAATTAGCACCTTGAAAAGCATGTTAGTGTAATGTTCGACACCTCACAACTCCTAACAACATCTTACAATACCGTACGTAAATTTAAAACTCCATATAAACCTACTCAATTCGCCCGAGTCCTTTGAACATCGTGCGACAAGTTAGGACATCTTAAGACTCTGTATGCCAAATTAGCACCTTGAAAAGCATGTTAGTGTAATGTTCGACACCTCACAACTCCTAACAACATCTTACAATACCGTACGTAAACTTAAAACTCCATATAAACCTACTCAATTCGCCCGAGTCCTTTGAACATTGTACGACAAGTTAGGACATCTTAAGACTCTGTATGCCTCATTAGCAACTTAAAAAGCATGTTAGTATAATGTAGGACGCATTACAGCTCCTAACAACACCTTACAACACCGTACGAAACCTTAAAACTCCGTAATAAACCTAATGAATTCGTCCGAGTCCTTTGAACATCGTACGACAAGTTAGGACATCTTAAGACTCTGTATGCCAAATTAGCACCTTGAAAAGCATGTTAGTGTAATGTTCGACACCTCACAACTCCTAACAACATCTTACAATACCGTACGAAACCTTAATACTCAGTAATAAACCTAATGAATTCGTCCGAGTCCTTTGAACATAGTACGACAAGTTAGGACATCTTAAGACTCTGTATGCCAAATTAGCACCTTGAAAAGCATGTTAGTGTAATGTACAACACCTCACAACTCCTAACAACATCTTACAATGCCGTACGTAAATTTAAAACTCCATATAAACCTACTCAATTCGCCCGAGTCCTTTGAACATCGTGCGACAAGTTAGGACATCTTAAGACTCTGTATGCCAAATTAGCACCTTGAAAAGCATGTTAGTGTAATGTTCGACACCTCACAACTCCTAACAACATCTTACAATACCGTACGTAAACTTAAAACTCCATATAAACCTACTGAATTCGCCCGAGTCCTTTGAACATCGTGCGACAAGTTAGGACATCTTAAGACTCTGTATGCCAAATTAGCACCTTGAAAAGCATGTTAGTGTAATGTTCGACACCTCACAACTCCTAACAACATCTTACAATACCGTACGTAAATTTAAAACTCCATATAAACCTACTCAATTCGCCCGAGTCCTTTGAACATCGTGCGACAAGTTAGGACATCTTAAGACTCTGTATGCCAAATTAGCACCTTGAAAAGCATGTTAGTGTAATGTTCGACACCTCACAACTCCTAACAACATCTTACAATACCGTACGTAAATTTAAAACTCCATATAAACCTACTCAATTCGCCCGAGTCCTTTGAACATCGTGCGACAAGTTAGGACATCTTAAGACTCTGTATGCCAAATTAGCACCTTGAAAAGCATGTTAGTGTAATGTTCGACACCTCACAACTCCTAACAACATCTTACAATACCGTACGTAAACTTAAAACTCCATATAAACCTACTCAATTCGCCCGAGTCCTTTGAACATCGTGCGACAAGTTAGGACATCTTAAGACTCTGTATGCCACATTAGCACCTTGAAACGCATGTTAGTGTAATGTACAACACCTCACAACTCCTAACAACATCTTACAATACCGTAGTAAACTTAAAACTCCATATAAACCTACTGAATTCGTCCGAGTCCTTTGAACATCGTACGACAAGTTAGGACATCTTAAGACTCTGTATGCCTCATTAGCAACTTAAAAAGCATGTTAGTATAATGTAGGACGCATTACAGCTCCTAACAACACCTTACAACACCGTACGAAACCTTAAAACTCCGTAATAAACCTAATGAATTCGTCCGAGTCCTTTGAACATCGTACGACAAGTTAGGACATCTTAAGACTCTGTATGCCAAATTAGCACCTTGAAAAGCATGTTAGTGTAATGTTCGACACCTCACAACTCCTAACAACATCTTACAATACCGTACGAAACCTTAATACTCAGTAATAAACCTAATGAATTCGTCCGAGTCCTTTGAACATAGTACGACAAGTTAGGACATCTTAAGACTCTGTATGCCAAATTAGCACCTTGAAAAGCATGTTAGTGTAATGTACAACACCTCACAACTCCTAACAACATCTTACAATGCCGTACGTAAATTTAAAACTCCATATAAACCTACTCAATTCGCCCGAGTCCTTTGAACATCGTGCGACAAGTTAGGACATCTTAAGACTCTGTATGCCAAATTAGCACCTTGAAAAGCATGTTAGTGTAATGTTCGACACCTCACAACTCCTAACAACATCTTACAATACCGTACGTAAACTTAAAACTCCATATAAACCTACTGAATTCGCCCGAGTCCTTTGAACATCGTGCGACAAGTTAGGACATCTTAAGACTCTGTATGCCACATTAGCACCTTGAAACGCATGTTAGTGTAATGTACAACACCTCACAACTCCTAACAACATCTTACAATACCGTACGTAAACTTAAAACTCCATATAAACCTACTGAATTCGTCCGAGTCCTTTGAACATAGTACGACAAGTTAGGACATCTTAAGACTCTGTATGCCAAATTAGCACCTTGAAAAGCATGTTAGTGTAATGTTCGACACCTCACAACTCCTAACAACATCTTACAATACCGTACGTAAATTTAAAACTCCATATAAACCTACTCAATTCGCCCGAGTCCTTTGAACATCGTGCGACAAGTTAGGACATCTTAAGACTCTGTATGCCAAATTAGCACCTTGAAAAGCATGTTAGTGTAATGTTCGACACCTCACAACTCCTAACAACATCTTACAATACCGTACGTAAACTTAAAACTCCATATAAACCTACTCAATTCGCCCGAGTCCTTTGAACATCGTGCGACAAGTTAGGACATCTTAAGACTCTGTATGCCACATTAGCACCTTGAAACGCATGTTAGTGTAATGTACAACACCTCACAACTCCTAACAACATCTTACAATACCGTACGTAAACTTAAAACTCCATATAAACCTACTGAATTCGTCCGAGTCCTTTGAACATAGTACGACAAGTTAGGACATCTTAAGACTCTGTATGCCAAATTAGCACCTTGAAAAGCATGTTAGTGTAATGTTCGACACCTCACAACTCCTAACAACATCTTACAATACCGTACGTAAATTTAAAACTCCATATAAACCTACTCAATTCGCCCGAGTCCTTTGAACATCGTGCGACAAGTTAGGACATCTTAAGACTCTGTATGCCAAATTAGCACCTTGAAAAGCATGTTAGTGTAATGTTCGACACCTCACAACTCCTAACAACATCTTACAATACCGTACGTAAACTTAAAACTCCATATAAACCTACTCAATTCGCCCGAGTCCTTTGAACATTGTACGACAAGTTAGGACATCTTAAGACTCTGTATGCCTCATTAGCAACTTAAAAAGCATGTTAGTATAATGTAGGACGCATTACAGCTCCTAACAACACCTTACAACACCGTACGAAACCTTAAAACTCCGTAATAAACCTAATGAATTCGTCCGAGTCCTTTGAACATCGTACGACAAGTTAGGACATCTTAAGACTCTGTATGCCAAATTAGCACCTTGAAAAGCATGTTAGTGTAATGTTCGACACCTCACAACTCCTAACAACATCTTACAATACCGTACGAAACCTTAATACTCAGTAATAAACCTAATGAATTCGTCCGAGTCCTTTGAACATAGTACGACAAGTTAGGACATCTTAAGACTCTGTATGCCAAATTAGCACCTTGAAAAGCATGTTAGTGTAATGTACAACACCTCACAACTCCTAACAACATCTTACAATGCCGTACGTAAATTTAAAACTCCATATAAACCTACTCAATTCGCCCGAGTCCTTTGAACATCGTGCGACAAGTTAGGACATCTTAAGACTCTGTATGCCAAATTAGCACCTTGAAAAGCATGTTAGTGTAATGTTCGACACCTCACAACTCCTAACAACATCTTACAATACCGTACGTAAACTTAAAACTCCATATAAACCTACTGAATTCGCCCGAGTCCTTTGAACATCGTGCGACAAGTTAGGACATCTTAAGACTCTGTATGCCACATTAGCACCTTGAAACGCATGTTAGTGTAATGTACAACACCTCACAACTCCTAACAACATCTTACAATACCGTACGTAAACTTAAAACTCCATATAAACCTACTGAATTCGTCCGAGTCCTTTGAACATAGTACGACAAGTTAGGACATCTTAAGACTCTGTATGCCAAATTAGCACCTTGAAAAGCATGTTAGTGTAATGTTCGACACCTCACAACTCCTAACAACATCTTACAATACCGTACGTAAATTTAAAACTCCATATAAACCTACTCAATTCGCCCGAGTCCTTTGAACATCGTGCGACAAGTTAGGACATCTTAAGACTCTGTATGCCAAATTAGCACCTTGAAAAGCATGTTAGTGTAATGTTCGACACCTCACAACTCCTAACAACATCTTACAATACCGTACGTAAACTTAAAACTCCATATAAACCTACTCAATTCGCCCGAGTCCTTTGAACATCGTGCGACAAGTTAGGACATCTTAAGACTCTGTATGCCACATTAGCACCTTGAAACGCATGTTAGTGTAATGTACAACACCTCACAACTCCTAACAACATCTTACAATACCGTACGTAAACTTAAAACTCCATATAAACCTACTGAATTCGTCCGAGTCCTTTGAACATAGTACGACAAGTTAGGACATCTTAAGACTCTGTATGCCAAATTAGCACCTTGAAAAGCATGTTAGTGTAATGTTCGACACCTCACAACTCCTAACAACATCTTACAATACCGTACGTAAATTTAAAACTCCATATAAACCTACTCAATTCGCCCGAGTCCTTTGAACATCGTGCGACAAGTTAGGACATCTTAAGACTCTGTATGCCAAATTAGCACCTTGAAAAGCATGTTAGTGTAATGTTCGACACCTCACAACTCCTAACAACATCTTACAATACCGTACGTAAACTTAAAACTCCATATAAACCTACTCAATTCGCCCGAGTCCTTTGAACATCGTGCGACAAGTTAGGACATCTTAAGACTCTGTATGCCACATTAGCACCTTGAAACGCATGTTAGTGTAATGTACAACACCTCACAACTCCTAACAACATCTTACAATACCGTACGTAAACTTAAAACTCCATATAAACCTACTGAATTCGTCCGAGTCCTTTGAACATAGTACGACAAGTTAGGACATCTTAAGACTCTGTATGCCAAATTAGCACCTTGAAAAGCATGTTAGTGTAATGTTCGACACCTCACAACTCCTAACAACATCTTACAATACCGTACGTAAATTTAAAACTCCATATAAACCTACTCAATTCGCCCGAGTCCTTTGAACATCGTGCGACAAGTTAGGACATCTTAAGACTCTGTATGCCAAATTAGCACCTTGAAAAGCATGTTAGTGTAATGTTCGACACCTCACAACTCCTAACAACATCTTACAATACCGTACGTAAACTTAAAACTCCATATAAACCTACTCAATTCGCCCGAGTCCTTTGAACATTGTACGACAAGTTAGGACATCTTAAGACTCTGTATGCCTCATTAGCACCTTAAAAAGCATGTTAGTATAATGTAGGACGCATTACAGCTCCTAACAACACCTTACAACACCGTACGAAACCTTAATACTCCGTAATAAACCTAATGAATTCGTCCGAGTCCTTTAAACATCGTACGACAAGTTAGGACATCTTAAGACTCTGTATGTCAAATTAGCACCTTGAAAAGCATGTTAGTGTAATGTTCGACACCTCACAACTCCTAACAACATCTTACAATACCGTACGAAACCTTAATACTCAGTAATAAACCTAATGAATTCGTCCGAGTCCTTTGAACATAGTACGACAAGTTAGGACATCTTAAGACTCTGTATGCCAAATTAGCACCTTGAAAAGCATGTTAGTGTAATGTTCGACACCTCACAACTCCTAACAACATCTTACAATACCGTACGAAACCTTAATAGTCAGTAATAAACCTAATGAATTCGTCCGAGTCCTTTGAACATAGTACGACAAGTTAGGACATCTTAAGACTCTGTATGCCAAATTAGCACCTTGAAAAGCATGTTAGTGTAATGTTCGACACCTCACAACTCCTAACAACATCTTACAATACCGTACGTAAACTTAAAACTCCATATAAACCTACTCAATTCGCCCGAGTCCTTTGAACATCGTGCGACAAGTTAGGACATCTTAAGACTCTGTATGCCACATTAGCACCTTGAAACGCATGTTAGTGTAATGTACAACACCTCACAACTCCTAACAACATCTTACAATACCGTAGTAAACTTAAAACTCCATATAAACCTACTGAATTCGTCCGAGTCCTTTGAACATTGTACGACAAGTTAGGATATCTTAAGACTCTGTATGCCTCATTAGCACCTTAAAAAGCATGTTAGTATAATGTAGGACGCATTACAGCTCCTAACAACACCTTACAACACCGTACGAAACCTTAAAACTCCGTAATAAACCTAATGAATTCGTCCGAGTCCTTTAAACATCGTACGACAAGTTAGGACATCTTAAGACTCTGTATGTCAAATTAGCACCTTGAAAAGCATGTTAGTGTAATGTTCGACACCTCACAACTCCTAACAACATCTTACAATACCGTACGAAACCTTAATACTCAGTAATAAACCTAATGAATTCGTCCGAGTCCTTTGAACATAGTACGACAAGTTAGGACATCTTAAGACTCTGTATGCCAAATTAGCACCTTGAAAAGCATGTTAGTGTAATGTTCGACACCTCACAACTCCTAACAACATCTTACAATACCGTACGGAACCTTAATACTCAGTAATAAACCTAATGAATTCGTCCGAGTCCTTTGAACATAGTACGACAAGTTAGGACATCTTAAGACTCTGTATGCCAAATTAGCACCTTGAAAAGCATGTTAGTGTAATGTTCGACACCTCACAACTCCTAACAACATCTTACAATACCGTACGTAAACTTAAAACTCCATATAAACCTACTCAATTCGCCCGAGTCCTTTGAACATCGTGCGACAAGTTAGGACATCTTAAGACTCTGTATGCCACATTAGCACCTTGAAACGCATGTTAGTGTAATGTACAACACCTCACAACTCCTAACAACATCTTACAATACCGTAGTAAACTTAAAACTCCATATAAACCTACTGAATTCGTCCGAGTCCTTTGAACATTGTACGACAAGTTAGGACATCTTAAGACTCTGTATGCCTCATTAGCACCTTAAAAAGCATGTTAGTATAATGTAGGAAGCATTACAGCTCCTAACAACACCTTACAACACCGTACGAAACCTTAAAACTCCGTAATAAACCTAATGAATTCGTCCGAGTCCTTTGAACATCGTACGACAAGTTAGGACATCTTAAGACTCTGTATGTCAAATTAGCACCTTGAAAAGCATGTTAGTGTAATGTTCGACACCTCACAACTCCTAACAACATCTTACAATACCGTACGAAACCTTAATACTCAGTAATAAACCTAATGAATTCGTCCGAGTCCTTTGAACATAGTACGACAAGTTAGGACATCTTAAGACTCTGTATGCCAAATTAGCACCTTGAAAAGCATGTTAGTGTAATGTTCGACACCTCACAACTCCTAACAACATCTTACAATACCGTACGAAACCTTAATACTCAGTAATAAACCTAATGAATTCGTCCGAGTCCTTTGAACATCGTACGACAAGTTAGGACATCTTAAGACTCTGTATGCCAAATTAGCACCTTGAAAAGCATGTTAGTGTAATGTTCGACACCTCACAACTCCTAACAACATCTTACAATACCGTACGGAACCTTAATACTCAGTAATAAACCTAATGAATTCGTCCGAGTCCTTTGAACATAGTACGACAAGTTAGGACATCTTAAGACTCTGTATGCCAAATTAGCACCTTGAAAAGCATGTTAGTGTAATGTTCGACACCTCACAACTCCTAACAACATCTTACAATACCGTACGTAAATTTAAAACTCCATATAAACCTACTCAATTCGCCCGAGTCCTTTGAACATCGTGCGACAAGTTAGGACATCTTAAGACTCTGTATGCCAAATTAGCACCTTGAAAAGCATGTTAGTGTAATGTTCGACACCTCACAACTCCTAACAACATCTTACAATACCGTACGTAAACTTAAAACTCCATATAAACCTACTCAATTCGCCCGAGTCCTTTGAACATCGTGCGACAAGTTAGGACATCTTAAGACTCTGTATGCCACATTAGCACCTTGAAACGCATGTTAGTGTAATGTACAACACCTCACAACTCCTAACAACATCTTACAATACCGTAGTAAACTTAAAACTCCATATAAACCTACTGAATTCGTCCGAGTCCTTTGAACATCGTACGACAAGTTAGGACATCTTAAGACTCTGTATGCCTCATTAGCAACTTAAAAAGCATGTTAGTATAATGTAGGACGCATTACAGCTCCTAACAACACCTTACAACACCGTACGAAACCTTAAAACTCCGTAATAAACCTAATGAATTCGTCCGAGTCCTTTGAACATCGTACGACAAGTTAGGACATCTTAAGACTCTGTATGCCAAATTAGCACCTTGAAAAGCATGTTAGTGTAATGTTCGACACCTCACAACTCCTAACAACATCTTACAATACCGTACGAAACCTTAATACTCAGTAATAAACCTAATGAATTCGTCCGAGTCCTTTGAACATAGTACGACAAGTTAGGACATCTTAAGACTCTGTATGCCAAATTAGCACCTTGAAAAGCATGTTAGTGTAATGTTCGACACCTCACAACTCCTAACAACATCTTACAATACCGTACGGAACCTTAATACTCAGTAATAAACCTAATGAATTCGTCCGAGTCCTTTGAACATAGTACGACAAGTTAGGACATCTTAAGACTCTGTATGCCAAATTAGCACCTTGAAAAGCATGTTAGTGTAATGTTCGACACCTCACAACTCCTAACAACATCTTACAATACCGTACGTAAATTTAAAACTCCATATAAACCTACTCAATTCGCCCGAGTCCTTTGAACATCGTGCGACAAGTTAGGACATTTTAAGACTCTGTATGCCAAATTAGCACCTTGAAAAGCATGTTAGTGTAATGTTCGACACCTCACAACTCCTAACAACATCTTACAATACCGTACGTAAACTTAAAACTCCATATAAACCTACTCAATTCGCCCGAGTCCTTTGAACATCGTGCGACAAGTTAGGACATCTTAAGACTCTGTATGCCACATTAGCACCTTGAAACGCATGTTAGTGTAATGTACAACACCTCACAACTCCTAACAACATCTTACAATACCGTAGTAAACTTAAAACTCCATATAAACCTACTGAATTCGTCCGAGTCCTTTGAACATCGTACGACAAGTTAGGACATCTTAAGACTCTGTATGCCTCATTAGCAACTTAAAAAGCATGTTAGTATAATGTAGGACGCATTACAGCTCCTAACAACACCTTACAACACCGTACGAAACCTTAAAACTCCGTAATAAACCTAATGAATTCGTCCGAGTCCTTTGAACATCGTACGACAAGTTAGGACATCTTAAGACTCTGTATGCCAAATTAGCACCTTGAAAAGCATGTTAGTGTAATGTTCGACACCTCACAACTCCTAACAACATCTTACAATACCGTACGAAACCTTAATACTCAGTAATAAACCTAATGAATTCGTCCGAGTCCTTTGAACATAGTACGACAAGTTAGGACATCTTAAGACTCTGTATGCCAAATTAGCACCTTGAAAAGCATGTTAGTGTAATGTACAACACCTCACAACTCCTAACAACATCTTACAATGCCGTACGTAAATTTAAAACTCCATATAAACCTACTCAATTCGCCCGAGTCCTTTGAACATCGTGCGACAAGTTAGGACATCTTAAGACTCTGTATGCCAAATTAGCACCTTGAAAAGCATGTTAGTGTAATGTTCGACACCTCACAACTCCTAACAACATCTTACAATACCGTACGTAAACTTAAAACTCCATATAAACCTACTGAATTCGCCCGAGTCCTTTGAACATCGTGCGACAAGTTAGGACATCTTAAGACTCTGTATGCCACATTAGCACCTTGAAACGCATGTTAGTGTAATGTACAACACCTCACAACTCCTAACAACATCTTACAATACCGTACGTAAACTTAAAACTCCATATAAACCTACTGAATTCGTCCGAGTCCTTTGAACATAGTACGACAAGTTAGGACATCTTAAGACTCTGTATGCCAAATTAGCACCTTGAAAAGCATGTTAGTGTAATGTTCGACACCTCACAACTCCTAACAACATCTTACAATACCGTACGTAAATTTAAAACTCCATATAAACCTACTCAATTCGCCCGAGTCCTTTGAACATCGTGCGACAAGTTAGGACATCTTAAGACTCTGTATGCCAAATTAGCACCTTGAAAAGCATGTTAGTGTAATGTTCGACACCTCACAACTCCTAACAACATCTTACAATACCGTACGTAAACTTAAAACTCCATATAAACCTACTCAATTCGCCCGAGTCCTTTGAACATCGTGCGACAAGTTAGGACATCTTAAGACTCTGTATGCCAAATTAGCACCTTGAAAAGCATGTTAGTGTAATGTTCGACACCTCACAACTCCTAACAACATCTTACAATACCGTACGTAAATTTAAAACTCCATATAAACCTACTCAATTCGCCCGAGTCCTTTGAACATCGTGCGACAAGTTAGGACATCTTAAGACTCTGTATGCCAAATTAGCACCTTGAAAAGCATGTTAGTGTAATGTTCGACACCTCACAACTCCTAACAACATCTTACAATACCGTACGTAAACTTAAAACTCCATATAAACCTACTCAATTCTCCCGAGTCCTTTGAACATCGTGCGACAAGTTAGGACATCTTAAGACTCTGTATGCCACATTAGCACCTTGAAACGCATGTTAGTGTAATGTACAACACCTCACAACTCCTAACAACATCTTACAATACCGTAGTAAACTTAAAACTCCATATAAACCTACTGAATTCGTCCGAGTCCTTTGAACATTGTACGACAAGTTAGGACATCTTAAGACTCTGTATGCCTCATTAGCACCTTAAAAAGCATGTTAGTATAATGTAGGACGCATTACAGCTCCTAACAACACCTTACAACACCGTACGAAACCTTAAAACTCCGTAATAAACCTAATGAATTCGTCCGAGTCCTTTGAACATCGTACGACAAGTTAGGACATCTTAAGACTCTGTATGTCAAATTAGCACCTTGAAAAGCATGTTAGTGTAATGTTCGACACCTCACAACTCCTAACAACATCTTACAATACCGTACGAAACCTTAATACTCAGTAATAAACCTAATGAATTCGTCCGAGTCCTTTGAACATCGTACGACAAGTTAGGACATCTTAAGACTCTGTATGCCAAATTAGCACCTTGAAAAGCATGTTAGTGTAATGTTCGACACCTCACAACTCCTAACAACATCTTACAATACCGTACGAAACCTTAATACTCAGTAATAAACCTAATGAATTCGTCCGAGTCCTTTGAACATAGTACGACAAGTTAGGACATCTTAAGACTCTGTATGCCAAATTAGCACCTTGAAAAGCATGTTAGTGTAATGTTCGACACCTCACAACTCCTAACAACATCTTACAATACCGTACGGAACCTTAATACTCAGTAATAAACCTAATGAATTCGTCCGAGTCCTTTGAACATAGTACGACAAGTTAGGACATCTTAAGACTCTGTATGCCAAATTAGCACCTTGAAAAGCATGTTAGTGTAATGTTCGACACCTCACAACTCCTAACAACATCTTACAATACCGTACGTAAATTTAAAACTCCATATAAACCTACTCAATTCGCCCGAGTCCTTTGAACATCGTGCGACAAGTTAGGACATTTTAAGACTCTGTATGCCAAATTAGCACCTTGAAAAGCATGTTAGTGTAATGTTCGACACCTCACAACTCCTAACAACATCTTACAATACCGTACGTAAACTTAAAACTCCATATAAACCTACTCAATTCGCCCGAGTCCTTTGAACATCGTGCGACAAGTTAGGACATCTTAAGACTCTGTATGCCACATTAGCACCTTGAAACGCATGTTAGTGTAATGTACAACACCTCACAACTCCTAACAACATCTTACAATACCGTAGTAAACTTAAAACTCCATATAAACCTACTGAATTCGTCCGAGTCCTTTGAACATCGTACGACAAGTTAGGACATCTTAAGACTCTGTATGCCTCATTAGCAACTTAAAAAGCATGTTAGTATAATGTAGGACGCATTACAGCTCCTAACAACACCTTACAACACCGTACGAAACCTTAAAACTCCGTAATAAACCTAATGAATTCGTCCGAGTCCTTTGAACATCGTACGACAAGTTAGGACATCTTAAGACTCTGTATGCCAAATTAGCACCTTGAAAAGCATGTTAGTGTAATGTTCGACACCTCACAACTCCTAACAACATCTTACAATACCGTACGAAACCTTAATACTCAGTAATAAACCTAATGAATTCGTCCGAGTCCTTTGAACATAGTACGACAAGTTAGGACATCTTAAGACTCTGTATGCCAAATTAGCACCTTGAAAAGCATGTTAGTGTAATGTACAACACCTCACAACTCCTAACAACATCTTACAATGCCGTACGTAAATTTAAAACTCCATATAAACCTACTCAATTCGCCCGAGTCCTTTGAACATCGTGCGACAAGTTAGGACATCTTAAGACTCTGTATGCCAAATTAGCACCTTGAAAAGCATGTTAGTGTAATGTTCGACACCTCACAACTCCTAACAACATCTTACAATACCGTACGTAAACTTAAAACTCCATATAAACCTACTGAATTCGCCCGAGTCCTTTGAACATCGTGCGACAAGTTAGGACATCTTAAGACTCTGTATGCCTCATTAGCAACTTAAAAAGCATGTTAGTATAATGTAGGACGCATTACAGCTCCTAACAACACCTTACAACACCGTACGAAACCTTAAAACTCCGTAATAAACCTAATGAATTCGTCCGAGTCCTTTGAACATCGTACGACAAGTTAGGACATCTTAAGACTCTGTATGCCAAATTAGCACCTTGAAAAGCATGTTAATGTAATGTTCGACACCTCACAACTCCTAACAACATCTTACAATACCGTACGAAACCTTAATACTCAGTAATAAACCTAATGAATTCGTCCGAGTCCTTTGAACATCGTACGACAAGTTAGGACATCTTAAGACTCTGTATGCCAAATTAGCACCTTGAAAAGCATGTTAGTGTAATGTTCGACACCTCACAACTCCTAACAACATCTTACAATACCGTACGAAACCTTAATACTCAGTAATAAACCTAATGAATTCGTCCGAGTCCTTTGAACATAGTACGACAAGTTAGGACATCTTAAGACTCTGTATGCCAAATTAGCACCTTGAAAAGCATGTTAGTGTAATGTTCGACACCTCACAACTCCTAACAACATCTTACAATACCGTACGGAACCTTAATACTCAGTAATAAACCTAATGAATTCGTCCGAGTCCTTTGAACATAGTACGACAAGTTAGGACATCTTAAGACTCTGTATGCCAAATTAGCACCTTGAAAAGCATGTTAGTGTAATGTTCGACACCTCACAACTCCTAACAACATCTTACAATACCGTACGTAAATTTAAAACTCCATATAAACCTACTCAATTCGCCCGAGTCCTTTGAACATCGTGCGACAAGTTAGGACATTTTAAGACTCTGTATGCCAAATTAGCACCTTGAAAAGCATGTTAGTGTAATGTTCGACACCTCACAACTCCTAACAACATCTTACAATACCGTACGTAAACTTAAAACTCCATATAAACCTACTCAATTCGCCCGAGTCCTTTGAACATCGTGCGACAAGTTAGGACATCTTAAGACTCTGTATGCCACATTAGCACCTTGAAACGCATGTTAGTGTAATGTACAACACCTCACAACTCCTAACAACATCTTACAATACCGTAGTAAACTTAAAACTCCATATAAACCTACTGAATTCGTCCGAGTCCTTTGAACATCGTACGACAAGTTAGGACATCTTAAGACTCTGTATGCCTCATTAGCAACTTAAAAAGCATGTTAGTATAATGTAGGACGCATTACAGCTCCTAACAACACCTTACAACACCGTACGAAACCTTAAAACTCCGTAATAAACCTAATGAATTCGTCCGAGTCCTTTGAACATCGTACGACAAGTTAGGACATCTTAAGACTCTGTATGCCAAATTAGCACCTTGAAAAGCATGTTAGTGTAATGTTCGACACCTCACAACTCCTAACAACATCTTACAATACCGTACGAAACCTTAATACTCAGTAATAAACCTAATGAATTCGTCCGAGTCCTTTGAACATAGTACGACAAGTTAGGACATCTTAAGACTCTGTATGCCAAATTAGCACCTTGAAAAGCATGTTAGTGTAATGTACAACACCTCACAACTCCTAACAACATCTTACAATGCCGTACGTAAATTTAAAACTCCATATAAACCTACTCAATTCGCCCGAGTCCTTTGAACATCGTGCGACAAGTTAGGACATCTTAAGACTCTGTATGCCAAATTAGCACCTTGAAAAGCATGTTAGTGTAATGTTCGACACCTCACAACTCCTAACAACATCTTACAATACCGTACGTAAACTTAAAACTCCATATAAACCTACTGAATTCGCCCGAGTCCTTTGAACATCGTGCGACAAGTTAGGACATCTTAAGACTCTGTATGCCACATTAGCACCTTGAAACGCATGTTAGTGTAATGTACAACACCTCACAACTCCTAACAACATCTTACAATACCGTACGTAAACTTAAAACTCCATATAAACCTACTGAATTCGTCCGAGTCCTTTGAACATAGTACGACAAGTTAGGACATCTTAAGACTCTGTATGCCAAATTAGCACCTTGAAAAGCATGTTAGTGTAATGTTCGACACCTCACAACTCCTAACAACATCTTACAATACCGTACGTAAATTTAAAACTCCATATAAACCTACTCAATTCGCCCGAGTCCTTTGAACATCGTGCGACAAGTTAGGACATCTTAAGACTCTGTATGCCAAATTAGCACCTTGAAAAGCATGTTAGTGTAATGTTCGACACCTCACAACTCCTAACAACATCTTACAATACCGTACGTAAACTTAAAACTCCATATAAACCTACTCAATTCGCCCGAGTCCTTTGAACATCGTGCGACAAGTTAGGACATCTTAAGACTCTGTATGCCAAATTAGCACCTTGAAAAGCATGTTAGTGTAATGTTCGACACCTCACAACTCCTAACAACATCTTACAATACCGTACGTAAATTTAAAACTCCATATAAACCTACTCAATTCGCCCGAGTCCTTTGAACATCGTGCGACAAGTTAGGACATCTTAAGACTCTGTATGCCAAATTAGCACCTTGAAAAGCATGTTAGTGTAATGTTCGACACCTCACAACTCCTAACAACATCTTACAATACCGTACGTAAACTTAAAACTCCATATAAACCTACTCAATTCTCCCGAGTCCTTTGAACATCGTGCGACAAGTTAGGACATCTTAAGACTCTGTATGCCACATTAGCACCTTGAAACGCATGTTAGTGTAATGTACAACACCTCACAACTCCTAACAACATCTTACAATACCGTAGTAAACTTAAAACTCCATATAAACCTACTGAATTCGTCCGAGTCCTTTGAACATTGTACGACAAGTTAGGACATCTTAAGACTCTGTATGCCTCATTAGCACCTTAAAAAGCATGTTAGTATAATGTAGGACGCATTACAGCTCCTAACAACACCTTACAACACCGTACGAAACCTTAAAACTCCGTAATAAACCTAATGAATTCGTCCGAGTCCTTTGAACATCGTACGACAAGTTAGGACATCTTAAGACTCTGTATGTCAAATTAGCACCTTGAAAAGCATGTTAGTGTAATGTTCGACACCTCACAACTCCTAACAACATCTTACAATACCGTACGAAACCTTAATACTCAGTAATAAACCTAATGAATTCGTCCGAGTCCTTTGAACATCGTACGACAAGTTAGGACATCTTAAGACTCTGTATGCCAAATTAGCACCTTGAAAAGCATGTTAGTGTAATGTTCGACACCTCACAACTCCTAACAACATCTTACAATACCGTACGAAACCTTAATACTCAGTAATAAACCTAATGAATTCGTCCGAGTCCTTTGAACATAGTACGACAAGTTAGGACATCTTAAGACTCTGTATGCCAAATTAGCACCTTGAAAAGCATGTTAGTGTAATGTTCGACACCTCACAACTCCTAACAACATCTTACAATACCGTACGGAACCTTAATACTCAGTAATAAACCTAATGAATTCGTCCGAGTCCTTTGAACATAGTACGACAAGTTAGGACATCTTAAGACTCTGTATGCCAAATTAGCACCTTGAAAAGCATGTTAGTGTAATGTTCGACACCTCACAACTCCTAACAACATCTTACAATACCGTACGTAAATTTAAAACTCCATATAAACCTACTCAATTCGCCCGAGTCCTTTGAACATCGTGCGACAAGTTAGGACATTTTAAGACTCTGTATGCCAAATTAGCACCTTGAAAAGCATGTTAGTGTAATGTTCGACACCTCACAACTCCTAACAACATCTTACAATACCGTACGTAAACTTAAAACTCCATATAAACCTACTCAATTCGCCCGAGTCCTTTGAACATCGTGCGACAAGTTAGGACATCTTAAGACTCTGTATGCCACATTAGCACCTTGAAACGCATGTTAGTGTAATGTACAACACCTCACAACTCCTAACAACATCTTACAATACCGTAGTAAACTTAAAACTCCATATAAACCTACTGAATTCGTCCGAGTCCTTTGAACATCGTACGACAAGTTAGGACATCTTAAGACTCTGTATGCCTCATTAGCAACTTAAAAAGCATGTTAGTATAATGTAGGACGCATTACAGCTCCTAACAACACCTTACAACACCGTACGAAACCTTAAAACTCCGTAATAAACCTAATGAATTCGTCCGAGTCCTTTGAACATCGTACGACAAGTTAGGACATCTTAAGACTCTGTATGCCAAATTAGCACCTTGAAAAGCATGTTAGTGTAATGTTCGACACCTCACAACTCCTAACAACATCTTACAATACCGTACGAAACCTTAATACTCAGTAATAAACCTAATGAATTCGTCCGAGTCCTTTGAACATAGTACGACAAGTTAGGACATCTTAAGACTCTGTATGCCAAATTAGCACCTTGAAAAGCATGTTAGTGTAATGTACAACACCTCACAACTCCTAACAACATCTTACAATGCCGTACGTAAATTTAAAACTCCATATAAACCTACTCAATTCGCCCGAGTCCTTTGAACATCGTGCGACAAGTTAGGACATCTTAAGACTCTGTATGCCAAATTAGCACCTTGAAAAGCATGTTAGTGTAATGTTCGACACCTCACAACTCCTAACAACATCTTACAATACCGTACGTAAACTTAAAACTCCATATAAACCTACTGAATTCGCCCGAGTCCTTTGAACATCGTGCGACAAGTTAGGACATCTTAAGACTCTGTATGCCTCATTAGCAACTTAAAAAGCATGTTAGTATAATGTAGGACGCATTACAGCTCCTAACAACACCTTACAACACCGTACGAAACCTTAAAACTCCGTAATAAACCTAATGAATTCGTCCGAGTCCTTTGAACATCGTACGACAAGTTAGGACATCTTAAGACTCTGTATGCCAAATTAGCACCTTGAAAAGCATGTTAATGTAATGTTCGACACCTCACAACTCCTAACAACATCTTACAATACCGTACGAAACCTTAATACTCAGTAATAAACCTAATGAATTCGTCCGAGTCCTTTGAACATCGTACGACAAGTTAGGACATCTTAAGACTCTGTATGCCAAATTAGCACCTTGAAAAGCATGTTAGTGTAATGTTCGACACCTCACAACTCCTAACAACATCTTACAATACCGTACGAAACCTTAATACTCAGTAATAAACCTAATGAATTCGTCCGAGTCCTTTGAACATAGTACGACAAGTTAGGACATCTTAAGACTCTGTATGCCAAATTAGCACCTTGAAAAGCATGTTAGTGTAATGTTCGACACCTCACAACTCCTAACAACATCTTACAATACCGTACGGAACCTTAATACTCAGTAATAAACCTAATGAATTCGTCCGAGTCCTTTGAACATAGTACGACAAGTTAGGACATCTTAAGACTCTGTATGCCAAATTAGCACCTTGAAAAGCATGTTAGTGTAATGTTCGACACCTCACAACTCCTAACAACATCTTACAATACCGTACGTAAATTTAAAACTCCATATAAACCTACTCAATTCGCCCGAGTCCTTTGAACATCGTGCGACAAGTTAGGACATTTTAAGACTCTGTATGCCAAATTAGCACCTTGAAAAGCATGTTAGTGTAATGTTCGACACCTCACAACTCCTAACAACATCTTACAATACCGTACGTAAACTTAAAACTCCATATAAACCTACTCAATTCGCCCGAGTCCTTTGAACATCGTGCGACAAGTTAGGACATCTTAAGACTCTGTATGCCACATTAGCACCTTGAAACGCATGTTAGTGTAATGTACAACACCTCACAACTCCTAACAACATCTTACAATACCGTAGTAAACTTAAAACTCCATATAAACCTACTGAATTCGTCCGAGTCCTTTGAACATCGTACGACAAGTTAGGACATCTTAAGACTCTGTATGCCTCATTAGCAACTTAAAAAGCATGTTAGTATAATGTAGGACGCATTACAGCTCCTAACAACACCTTACAACACCGTACGAAACCTTAAAACTCCGTAATAAACCTAATGAATTCGTCCGAGTCCTTTGAACATCGTACGACAAGTTAGGACATCTTAAGACTCTGTATGCCAAATTAGCACCTTGAAAAGCATGTTAGTGTAATGTTCGACACCTCACAACTCCTAACAACATCTTACAATACCGTACGAAACCTTAATACTCAGTAATAAACCTAATGAATTCGTCCGAGTCCTTTGAACATAGTACGACAAGTTAGGACATCTTAAGACTCTGTATGCCAAATTAGCACCTTGAAAAGCATGTTAGTGTAATGTACAACACCTCACAACTCCTAACAACATCTTACAATGCCGTACGTAAATTTAAAACTCCATATAAACCTACTCAATTCGCCCGAGTCCTTTGAACATCGTGCGACAAGTTAGGACATCTTAAGACTCTGTATGCCAAATTAGCACCTTGAAAAGCATGTTAGTGTAATGTTCGACACCTCACAACTCCTAACAACATCTTACAATACCGTACGTAAACTTAAAACTCCATATAAACCTACTGAATTCGCCCGAGTCCTTTGAACATCGTGCGACAAGTTAGGACATCTTAAGACTCTGTATGCCACATTAGCACCTTGAAACGCATGTTAGTGTAATGTACAACACCTCACAACTCCTAACAACATCTTACAATACCGTACGTAAACTTAAAACTCCATATAAACCTACTGAATTCGTCCGAGTCCTTTGAACATAGTACGACAAGTTAGGACATCTTAAGACTCTGTATGCCAAATTAGCACCTTGAAAAGCATGTTAGTGTAATGTTCGACACCTCACAACTCCTAACAACATCTTACAATACCGTACGTAAATTTAAAACTCCATATAAACCTACTCAATTCGCCCGAGTCCTTTGAACATCGTGCGACAAGTTAGGACATCTTAAGACTCTGTATGCCAAATTAGCACCTTGAAAAGCATGTTAGTGTAATGTTCGACACCTCACAACTCCTAACAACATCTTACAATACCGTACGTAAACTTAAAACTCCATATAAACCTACTCAATTCGCCCGAGTCCTTTGAACATCGTGCGACAAGTTAGGACATCTTAAGACTCTGTATGCCAAATTAGCACCTTGAAAAGCATGTTAGTGTAATGTTCGACACCTCACAACTCCTAACAACATCTTACAATACCGTACGTAAATTTAAAACTCCATATAAACCTACTCAATTCGCCCGAGTCCTTTGAACATCGTGCGACAAGTTAGGACATCTTAAGACTCTGTATGCCAAATTAGCACCTTGAAAAGCATGTTAGTGTAATGTTCGACACCTCACAACTCCTAACAACATCTTACAATACCGTACGTAAACTTAAAACTCCATATAAACCTACTCAATTCTCCCGAGTCCTTTGAACATCGTGCGACAAGTTAGGACATCTTAAGACTCTGTATGCCACATTAGCACCTTGAAACGCATGTTAGTGTAATGTACAACACCTCACAACTCCTAACAACATCTTACAATACCGTAGTAAACTTAAAACTCCATATAAACCTACTGAATTCGTCCGAGTCCTTTGAACATTGTACGACAAGTTAGGACATCTTAAGACTCTGTATGCCTCATTAGCACCTTAAAAAGCATGTTAGTATAATGTAGGACGCATTACAGCTCCTAACAACACCTTACAACACCGTACGAAACCTTAAAACTCCGTAATAAACCTAATGAATTCGTCCGAGTCCTTTGAACATCGTACGACAAGTTAGGACATCTTAAGACTCTGTATGTCAAATTAGCACCTTGAAAAGCATGTTAGTGTAATGTTCGACACCTCACAACTCCTAACAACATCTTACAATACCGTACGAAACCTTAATACTCAGTAATAAACCTAATGAATTCGTCCGAGTCCTTTGAACATCGTACGACAAGTTAGGACATCTTAAGACTCTGTATGCCAAATTAGCACCTTGAAAAGCATGTTAGTGTAATGTTCGACACCTCACAACTCCTAACAACATCTTACAATACCGTACGAAACCTTAATACTCAGTAATAAACCTAATGAATTCGTCCGAGTCCTTTGAACATAGTACGACAAGTTAGGACATCTTAAGACTCTGTATGCCAAATTAGCACCTTGAAAAGCATGTTAGTGTAATGTTCGACACCTCACAACTCCTAACAACATCTTACAATACCGTACGGAACCTTAATACTCAGTAATAAACCTAATGAATTCGTCCGAGTCCTTTGAACATAGTACGACAAGTTAGGACATCTTAAGACTCTGTATGCCAAATTAGCACCTTGAAAAGCATGTTAGTGTAATGTTCGACACCTCACAACTCCTAACAACATCTTACAATACCGTACGTAAATTTAAAACTCCATATAAACCTACTCAATTCGCCCGAGTCCTTTGAACATCGTGCGACAAGTTAGGACATTTTAAGACTCTGTATGCCACATTAGCACCTTGAAAAGCATGTTAGTGTAATGTTCGACACCTCACAACTCCTAACAACATCTTACAATACCGTACGTAAACTTAAAACTCCATATAAACCTACTCAATTCGCCCGAGTCCTTTGAACATCGTGCGACAAGTTAGGACATCTTAAGACTCTGTATGCCACATTAGCACCTTGAAACGCATGTTAGTGTAATGTACAACACCTCACAACTCCTAACAACATCTTACAATACCGTAGTAAACTTAAAACTCCATATAAACCTACTGAATTCGTCCGAGTCCTTTGAACATCGTACGACAAGTTAGGACATCTTAAGACTCTGTATGCCTCATTAGCAACTTAAAAAGCATGTTAGTATAATGTAGGACGCATTACAGCTCCTAACAACACCTTACAACACCGTACGAAACCTTAAAACTCCGTAATAAACCTAATGAATTCGTCCGAGTCCTTTGAACATCGTACGACAAGTTAGGACATCTTAAGACTCTGTATGCCAAATTAGCACCTTGAAAAGCATGTTAGTGTAATGTTCGACACCTCACAACTCCTAACAACATCTTACAATACCGTACGAAACCTTAATACTCAGTAATAAACCTAATGAATTCGTCCGAGTCCTTTGAACATAGTACGACAAGTTAGGACATCTTAAGACTCTGTATGCCAAATTAGCACCTTGAAAAGCATGTTAGTGTAATGTACAACACCTCACAACTCCTAACAACATCTTACAATGCCGTACGTAAATTTAAAACTCCATATAAACCTACTCAATTCGCCCGAGTCCTTTGAACATCGTGCGACAAGTTAGGACATCTTAAGACTCTGTATGCCAAATTAGCACCTTGAAAAGCATGTTAGTGTAATGTTCGACACCTCACAACTCCTAACAACATCTTACAATACCGTACGTAAACTTAAAACTCCATATAAACCTACTGAATTCGCCCGAGTCCTTTGAACATCGTGCGACAAGTTAGGACATCTTAAGACTCTGTATGCCACATTAGCACCTTGAAACGCATGTTAGTGTAATGTACAACACCTCACAACTCCTAACAACATCTTACAATACCGTACGTAAACTTAAAACTCCATATAAACCTACTGAATTCGTCCGAGTCCTTTGAACATAGTACGACAAGTTAGGACATCTTAAGACTCTGTATGCCAAATTAGCACCTTGAAAAGCATGTTAGTGTAATGTTCGACACCTCACAACTCCTAACAACATCTTACAATACCGTACGTAAATTTAAAACTCCATATAAACCTACTCAATTCGCCCGAGTCCTTTGAACATCGTGCGACAAGTTAGGACATCTTAAGACTCTGTATGCCAAATTAGCACCTTGAAAAGCATGTTAGTGTAATGTTCGACACCTCACAACTCCTAACAACATCTTACAATACCGTACGTAAACTTAAAACTCCATATAAACCTACTCAATTCGCCCGAGTCCTTTGAACATCGTGCGACAAGTTAGGACATCTTAAGACTCTGTATGCCACATTAGCACCTTGAAACGCATGTTAGTGTAATGTACAACACCTCACAACTCCTAACAACATCTTACAATACCGTACGTAAACTTAAAACTCCATATAAACCTACTGAATTCGTCCGAGTCCTTTGAACATAGTACGACAAGTTAGGACATCTTAAGACTCTGTATGCCAAATTAGCACCTTGAAAAGCATGTTAGTGTAATGTTCGACACCTCACAACTCCTAACAACATCTTACAATACCGTACGTAAATTTAAAACTCCATATAAACCTACTCAATTCGCCCGAGTCCTTTGAACATCGTGCGACAAGTTAGGACATCTTAAGACTCTGTATGCCAAATTAGCACCTTGAAAAGCATGTTAGTGTAATGTTCGACACCTCACAACTCCTAACAACATCTTACAATACCGTACGTAAACTTAAAACTCCATATAAACCTACTCAATTCTCCCGAGTCCTTTGAACATCGTGCGACAAGTTAGGACATCTTAAGACTCTGTATGCCACATTAGCACCTTGAAACGCATGTTAGTGTAATGTACAACACCTCACAACTCCTAACAACATCTTACAATACCGTAGTAAACTTAAAACTCCATATAAACCTACTGAATTCGTCCGAGTCCTTTGAACATTGTACGACAAGTTAGGACATCTTAAGACTCTGTATGCCTCATTAGCACCTTAAAAAGCATGTTAGTATAATGTAGGACGCATTACAGCTCCTAACAACACCTTACAACACCGTACGAAACCTTAAAACTCCGTAATAAACCTAATGAATTCGTCCGAGTCCTTTGAACATCGTACGACAAGTTAGGACATCTTAAGACTCTGTATGTCAAATTAGCACCTTGAAAAGCATGTTAGTGTAATGTTCGACACCTCACAACTCCTAACAACATCTTACAATACCGTACGAAACCTTAATACTCAGTAATAAACCTAATGAATTCGTCCGAGTCCTTTGAACATAGTACGACAAGTTAGGACATCTTAAGACTCTGTATGCCAAATTAGCACCTTGAAAAGCATGTTAGTGTAATGTTCGACACCTCACAACTCCTAACAACATCTTACAATACCGTACGAAACCTTAATACTCAGTAATAAACCTAATGAATTCGTCCGAGTCCTTTGAACATAGTATGACAAGTTAGGACATCTTAAGACTCTGTATGCCAAATTAGCACCTTGAAAAGCATGTTAGTGTAATGTTCGACACCTCACAACTCCTAACAACATCTTACAATACCGTACGGAACCTTAATACTCAGTAATAAACCTAATGAATTCGTCCGAGTCCTTTGAACATAGTACGACAAGTTAGGACATCTTAAGACTCTGTATGCCAAATTAGCACCTTGAAAAGCATGTTAGTGTAATGTTCGACACCTCACAACTCCTAACAACATCTTACAATACCGTACGTAAATTTAAAACTCCATATAAACCTACTCAATTCGCCCGAGTCCTTTGAACATCGTGCGACAAGTTAGGACATCTTAAGACTCTGTATGCCAAATTAGCACCTTGAAAAGCATGTTAGTGTAATGTTCGACACCTCACAACTCCTAACAACATTTTACAATACCGTACGTAAACTTAAAACTCCATATAAACCTACTCAATTCGCCCGAGTCCTTTGAACATCGTGCGACAAGTTAGGACATCTTAAGACTCTGTATGCCACATTAGCACCTTGAAACGCATGTTAGTGTAATGTACAACACCTCACAACTCCTAACAACTTCTTACAATACCGTAGTAAACTTAAAACTCCATATAAACCTACTGAATTCGTCCGAGTCCTTTTAACATCGTACGACAAGTTAGGACATCTTAAGACTCTGTATGCCTCATTAGCAACTTAAAAAGCATGTTAGTATAATGTAGGACGCATTACAGCTCCTAACAACACCTTACAACACCGTACGAAACCTTAAAACTCCGTAATAAACCTAATGAATTCGTCCGAGTCCTTTGAACATCGTACGACAAGTTAGGACATCTTAAGACTCTGTATGCCAAATTAGCACCTTGAAAAGCATGTTAGTGTAATGTTCGACACCTCACAACTCCTAACAACATCTTACAATACCGTACGAAACCTTAATACTCAGTAATAAACCTAATGAATTCGTCCGAGTCCTTTGAACACCTTAAGACTCTGTATGCCAAATTAGCACCTTAAAAAGCATGTTAGTGTAATGTTCGACACCTCACAACTCCTAACAACATCTTACAATACCGTACGGAACCTTAATACTCAGTAATAAACCTAATGAATTCGTCCGAGTCCTTTGAACATAGTACGACAAGTTAGGACATCTTAAGACTCTGTATGCCAAATTAGCACCTTGAAAAGCATGTTAGTGTAATGTTCGACACCTCACAACTCCTAACAACATCTTACAATACCGTACGTAAATTTAAAACTCCATATAAACCTACTCAATTCGCCCGAGTCCTTTGAACATCGTGCGACAAGTTAGGACATCTTAAGACTCTGTATGCCAAATTAGCACCTTGAAAAGCATGTTAGTGTAATGTTCGACACCTCACAACTCCTAACAACATCTTACAATACCGTACGTAAACTTAAAACTCCATATAAACCTACTCAATTCGCCCGAGTCCTTTGAACATCGTGCGACAAGTTAGGACATCTTAAGACTCTGTATGCCACATTAGCACCTTGAAACGCATGTTAGTGTAATGTACAACACCTCACAACTCCTAACAACATCTTACAATACCGTAGTAAACTTAAAACTCCATATAAACCTACTGAATTCGTCCGAGTCCTTTGAACATCGTACGACAAGTTAGGACATCTTAAGACTCTGTATGCCTCATTAGCAACTTAAAAAGCATGTTAGTATAATGTAGGACGCATTACAGCTCCTAACAACACCTTACAACACCGTACGAAACCTTAAAACTCCGTAATAAACCTAATGAATTCGTCCGAGTCCTTTGAACATCGTACGACAAGTTAGGACATCTTAAGACTCTGTATGCCAAATTAGCACCTTGAAAAGCATGTTAGTGTAATGTTCGACACCTCACAACTCCTAACAACATCTTACAATACCGTACGAAACCTTAATACTCAGTAATAAACCTAATGAATTCGTCCGAGTCCTTTGAACATAGTACGACAAGTTAGGACATCTTAAGACTCTGTATGCCAAATTAGCACCTTGAAAAGCATGTTAGTGTAATGTACAACACCTCACAACTCCTAACAACATCTTACAATGCCGTACGTAAATTTAAAACTCCATATAAACCTACTCAATTCGCCCGAGTCCTTTGAACATCGTGCGACAAGTTAGGACATCTTAAGACTCTGTATGCCAAATTAGCACCTTGAAAAGCATGTTAGTGTAATGTTCGACACCTCACAACTCCTAACAACATCTTACAATACCGTACGTAAACTTAAAACTCCATATAAACCTACTGAATTCGCCCGAGTCCTTTGAACATCGTGCGACAAGTTAGGACATCTTAAGACTCTGTATGCCACATTAGCACCTTGAAACGCATGTTAGTGTAATGTACAACACCTCACAACTCCTAACAACATCTTACAATACCGTACGTAAACTTAAAACTCCATATAAACCTACTGAATTCGTCCGAGTCCTTTGAACATAGTACGACAAGTTAGGACATCTTAAGACTCTGTATGCCAAATTAGCACCTTGAAAAGCATGTTAGTGTAATGTTCGACACCTCACAACTCCTAACAACATCTTACAATACCGTACGTAAATTTAAAACTCCATATAAACCTACTCAATTCGCCCGAGTCCTTTGAACATCGTGCGACAAGTTAGGACATCTTAAGACTCTGTATGCCAAATTAGCACCTTGAAAAGCATGTTAGTGTAATGTTCGACACCTCACAACTCCTAACAACATCTTACAATACCGTACGTAAACTTAAAACTCCATATAAACCTACTCAATTCGCCCGAGTCCTTTGAACATCGTGCGACAAGTTAGGACATCTTAAGACTCTGTATGCCACATTAGCACCTTGAAACGCATGTTAGTGTAATGTACAACACCTCACAACTCCTAACAACATCTTACAATACCGTAGTAAACTTAAAACTCCATATAAACCTACTGAATTCGTCCGAGTCCTTTGAACATCGTACGACAAGTTAGGACATCTTAAGACTCTGTATGCCTCATTAGCAACTTAAAAAGCATGTTAGTATAATGTAGGACGCATTACAGCTCCTAACAACACCTTACAACACCGTACGAAACCTTAAAACTCCGTAATAAACCTAATGAATTCGTCCGAGTCCTTTGAACATCGTACGACAAGTTAGGACATCTTAAGACTCTGTATGCCAAATTAGCACCTTGAAAAGCATGTTAGTGTAATGTTCGACACCTCACAACTCCTAACAACATCTTACAATACCGTACGAAACCTTAATACTCAGTAATAAACCTAATGAATTCGTCCGAGTCCTTTGAACATAGTACGACAAGTTAGGACATCTTAAGACTCTGTATGCCAAATTAGCACCTTGAAAAGCATGTTAGTGTAATGTACAACACCTCACAACTCCTAACAACATCTTACAATGCCGTACGTAAATTTAAAACTCCATATAAACCTACTCAATTCGCCCGAGTCCTTTGAACATCGTGCGACAAGTTAGGACATCTTAAGACTCTGTATGCCAAATTAGCACCTTGAAAAGCATGTTAGTGTAATGTTCGACACCTCACAACTCCTAACAACATCTTACAATACCGTACGTAAACTTAAAACTCCATATAAACCTACTGAATTCGCCCGAGTCCTTTGAACATCGTGCGACAAGTTAGGACATCTTAAGACTCTGTATGCCAAATTAGCACCTTGAAACGCATGTTAGTGTAATGTACAACACCTCACAACTCCTAACAACATCTTACAATACCGTACGTAAACTTAAAACTCCATATAAACCTACTGAATTCGTCCGAGTCCTTTGAACATAGTACGACAAGTTAGGACATCTTAAGACTCTGTATGCCAAATTAGCACCTTGAAAAGCATGTTAGTGTAATGTTCGACACCTCACAACTCCTAACAACATCTTACAATACCGTACGTAAATTTAAAACTCCATATAAACCTACTCAATTCGCCCGAGTCCTTTGAACATCGTGCGACAAGTTAGGACATCTTAAGACTCTGTATGCCAAATTAGCACCTTGAAAAGCATGTTAGTGTAATGTTCGACACCTCACAACTCCTAACAACATCTTACAATACCGTACGTAAACTTAAAACTCCATATAAACCTACTCAATTCGCCCGAGTCCTTTGAACATCGTGCGACAAGTTAGGACATCTTAAGACTCTGTATGCCACATTAGCACCTTGAAACGCATGTTAGTGTAATGTACAACACCTCACAACTCCTAACAACATCTTACAATACCGTACGTAAACTTAAAACTCCATATAAACCTACTGAATTCGTCCGAGTCCTTTGAACATCGTACGACAAGTTAGGACATCTTAAGACTCTGTATGCCAAATTAGCACCTTGAAAAGCATGTTAGTGTAATGTTCGACACCTCACAACTCCTAACAACATCTTACAATACCGTACGTAAATTTAAAACTCCATATAAACCTACTCAATTCGCCCGAGTCCTTTGAACATCGTGCGACAAGTTAGGACATCTTAAGACTCTGTATGCCAAATTAGCACCTTGAAAAGCATGTTAGTGTAATGTTCGACACCTCACAACTCCTAACAACATCTTACAATACCGTACGTAAACTTAAAACTCCATATAAACCTACTCAATTCGCCCGAGTCCTTTGAACATTGTACGACAAGTTAGGACATCTTAAGACTCTGTATGCCTCATTAGCACCTTAAAAAGCATGTTAGTATAATGTAGGACGCATTACAGCTCCTAACAACACCTTACAACACCGTACGAAACCTTAAAACTCCGTAATAAACCTAATGAATTCGTCCGAGTCCTTTAAACATCGTACGACAAGTTAGGACATCTTAAGACTCTGTATGTCAAATTAGCACCTTGAAAAGCATGTTAGTGTAATGTTCGACACCTCACAACTCCTAACAACATCTTACAATACCGTACGAAACCTTAATACTCAGTAATAAACCTAATGAATTCGTCCGAGTCCTTTGAACATAGTACGACAAGTTAGGACATCTTAAGACTCTGTATGCCAAATTAGCACCTTGAAAAGCATGTTAGTGTAATGTTCGACACCTCACAACTCCTAACAACATCTTACAATACCGTACGAAACCTTAATACTCAGTAATAAACCTAATGAATTCGTCCGAGTCCTTTGAACATAGTACGACAAGTTAGGACATCTTAAGACTCTGTATGCCAAATTAGCACCTTGAAAAGCATGTTAGTGTAATGTACAACACCTCACAACTCCTAACAACATCTTACAATGCCGTACGTAAATTTAAAACTCCATATAAACCTACTCAATTCGCCCGAGTCCTTTGAACATCGTGCGACAAGTTAGGACATCTTAAGACTCTGTATGCCAAATTAGCACCTTGAAAAGCATGTTAGTGTAATGTTCGACACCTCACAACTCCTAACAACATCTTACAATACCGTACGTAAACTTAAAACTCCATATAAACCTACTGAATTCGCCCGAGTCCTTTGAACATCGTGCGACAAGTTAGGACATCTTAAGACTCTGTATGCCACATTAGCACCTTGAAACGCATGTTAGTGTAATGTACAACACCTCACAACTCCTAACAACATCTTACAATACCGTACGTAAACTTAAAACTCCATATAAACCTACTGAATTCGTCCGAGTCCTTTGAACATAGTACGACAAGTTAGGACATCTTAAGACTCTGTATGCCAAATTAGCACCTTGAAAAGCATGTTAGTGTAATGTTCGACACCTCACAACTCCTAACAACATCTTACAATACCGTACGTAAATTTAAAACTCCATATAAACCTACTCAATTCGCCCGAGTCCTTTGAACATCGTGCGACAAGTTAGGACATCTTAAGACTCTGTATGCCAAATTAGCACCTTGAAAAGCATGTTAGTGTAATGTTCGACACCTCACAACTCCTAACAACATCTTACAATACCGTACGTAAACTTAAAACTCCATATAAACCTACTCAATTCGCCCGAGTCCTTTGAACATCGTGCGACAAGTTAGGACATCTTAAGACTCTGTATGCCACATTAGCACCTTGAAACGCATGTTAGTGTAATGTACAACACCTCACAACTCCTAACAACATCTTACAATACCGTACGTAAACTTAAAACTCCATATAAACCTACTGAATTCGTCCGAGTCCTTTGAACATAGTACGACAAGTTAGGACATCTTAAGACTCTGTATGCCAAATTAGCACCTTGAAAAGCATGTTAGTGTAATGTTCGACACCTCACAACTCCTAACAACATCTTACAATACCGTACGTAAATTTAAAACTCCATATAAACCTACTCAATTCGCCCGAGTCCTTTGAACATCGTGCGACAAGTTAGGACATCTTAAGACTCTGTATGCCAAATTAGCACCTTGAAAAGCATGTTAGTGTAATGTTCGACACCTCACAACTCCTAACAACATCTTACAATACCGTACGTAAACTTAAAACTCCATATAAACCTACTCAATTCGCCCGAGTCCTTTGAACATCGTGCGACAAGTTAGGACATCTTAAGACTCTGTATGCCACATTAGCACCTTGAAACGCATGTTAGTGTAATGTACAACACCTCACAACTCCTAACAACATCTTACAATACCGTACGTAAACTTAAAACTCCATATAAACCTACTGAATTCGTCCGAGTCCTTTGAACATAGTACGACAAGTTAGGACATCTTAAGACTCTGTATGCCAAATTAGCACCTTGAAAAGCATGTTAGTGTAATGTTCGACACCTCACAACTCCTAACAACATCTTACAATACCGTACGTAAATTTAAAACTCCATATAAACCTACTCAATTCGCCCGAGTCCTTTGAACATCGTGCGACAAGTTAGGACATCTTAAGACTCTGTATGCCAAATTAGCACCTTGAAAAGCATGTTAGTGTAATGTTCGACACCTCACAACTCCTAACAACATCTTACAATACCGTACGTAAACTTAAAACTCCATATAAACCTACTCAATTCGCCCGAGTCCTTTGAACATTGTACGACAAGTTAGGACATCTTAAGACTCTGTATGCCTCATTAGCACCTTAAAAAGCATGTTAGTATAATGTAGGACGCATTACAGCTCCTAACAACACCTTACAACACCGTACGAAACCTTAAAACTCCGTAATAAACCTAATGAATTCGTCCGAGTCCTTTAAACATCGTACGACAAGTTAGGACATCTTAAGACTCTGTATGTCAAATTAGCACCTTGAAAAGCATGTTAGTGTAATGTTCGACACCTCACAACTCCTAACAACATCTTACAATACCGTACGAAACCTTAATACTCAGTAATAAACCTAATGAATTCGTCCGAGTCCTTTGAACATAGTACGACAAGTTAGGACATCTTAAGACTCTGTATGCCAAATTAGCACCTTGAAAAGCATGTTAGTGTAATGTTCGACACCTCACAACTCCTAACAACATCTTACAATACCGTACGAAACCTTAATACTCAGTAATAAACCTAATGAATTCGTCCGAGTCCTTTGAACATAGTACGACAAGTTAGGACATCTTAAGACTCTGTATGCCAAATTAGCACCTTGAAAAGCATGTTAGTGTAATGTTCGACACCTCACAACTCCTAACAACATCTTACAATACCGTACGGAACCTTAATACTGAGTAATAAACCTAATGAATTCGTCCGAGTCCTTTGAACATAGTACGACAAGTTAGGACATCTTAAGACTCTGTATGCCAAATTAGCACCTTGAAAAGCATGTTAGTGTAATGTTCGACACCTCACAACTCCTAACAACATCTTACAATACCGTACGTAAATTTAAAACTCCATATAAACCTACTCAATTCGCCCGAGTCCTTTGAACATCGTGCGACAAGTTAGGACATCTTAAGACTCTGTATGCCAAATTAGCACCTTGAAAAGCATGTTAGTGTAATGTTCGACACCTCACAACTCCTAACAACATCTTACAATACCGTACGTAAACTTAAAACTCCATATAAACCTACTCAATTCGCCCGAGTCCTTTGAACATCGTGCGACAAGTTAGGACATCTTAAGACTCTGTATGCCACATTAGCACCTTGAAACGCATGTTAGTGTAATGTACAACACCTCACAACTCCTAACAACATCTTACAATACCGTAGTAAACTTAAAACTCCATATAAACCTACTGAATTCGTCCGAGTCCTTTGAACATTGTACGACAAGTTAGGACATCTTAAGACTCTGTATGCCTCATTAGCACCTTAAAAAGCATGTTAGTATAATGTAGGACGCATTACAGCTCCTAACAACACCTTACAACACCGTACGAAACCTTAAAACTCCGTAATAAACCTAATGAATTCGTCCGAGTCCTTTGAACATCGTACGACAAGTTAGGACATCTTAAGACTCTGTATGCCAAATTAGCACCTTGAAAAGCATGTTAGTGTAATGTTCGACACCTCACAACTCCTAACAACATCTTACAATACCGTACGTAAACTTAAAACTCCATATAAACCTACTCAATTCGCCCGAGTCCTTTGAACATCGTGCGACAAGTTAGGACATCTTAAGACTCTGTATGCCACATTAGCACCTTGAAACGCATGTTACTGTAATGTACAACACCTCACAACTCCTAACAACATCTTACAATACCGTAGTAAACTTAAAACTCCATATAAACCTACTGAATTCGTCCGAGTCCTTTGAACATCGTACGACAAGTTAGGACATCTTAAGACTCTGTATGCCTCATTAGCACCTTAAAAAGCATGTTAGTATAATGTAGGACGCATTACAGCTCCTAACAACACCTTACAACACCGTACGAAACCTTAAAACTCCGTAATAAACCTAATGAATTCGTCCGAGTCCTTTGAACATCGTGCGACAAGTTAGGACATCTTAAGACTCTGTATGCCAAATTAGCACCTTGAAAAGCATGTTAGTGTAATGTTCGACACCTCACAACTCCTAACAACATCTTACAATACCGTACGTAAACTTAAAACTCCATATAAACCTACTCAATTCGCCCGAGTCCTTTGAACATCGTGCGACAAGTTAGGACATCTTAAGACTCTGTATGCCACATTAGCACCTTGAAACGCATGGTAGTGTAATGTACAACACCTCACAACTCCTAACAACATCTTACAATACCGTACGTAAACTTAAAACTCCATATAAACCTACTGAATTCGTCCGAGTCCTTTGAACATAGTACGACAAGTTAGGACATCTTAAGACTCTGTATGCCAAATTAGCACCTTGAAAAGCATGTTAGTGTAATGTTCGACACCTCACAACTCCTAACAACATCTTACAATACCGTACGTAAATTTAAAACTCCATATAAACCTACTCAATTCGCCCGAGTCCTTTGAACATCGTGCGACAAGTTAGGACATCTTAAGACTCTGTATGCCAAATTAGCACCTTGAAAAGCATGTTAGTGTAATGTTCGACACCTCACAACTCCTAACAACATCTTACAATACCGTACGTAAACTTAAAACTCCATATAAACCTACTCAATTCGCCCGAGTCCTTTGAACATTGTACGACAAGTTAGGACATCTTAAGACTCCGTATGCCTCATTAGCACCTTAAAAAGCATGTTAGTATAATGTAGGACGCATTACAGCTCCTAACAACACCTTACAACACCGTACGAAATCTTAAAACTCCGTAATAAACCTAATGAATTCGTCCGAGTCCTTTAAACATCGTACGACAAGTTAGGACATCTTAAGACTCTGTATGTCAAATTAGCACCTTGAAAAGCATGTTAGTGTAATGTTCGACACCTCACAACTCCTAACAACATCTTACAATACCGTACGAAACCTTAATACTCAGTAATAAACCTAATGAATTCGTCCGAGTCCTTTGAACATAGTACGACAAGTTAGGACATCTTAAGACTCTGTATGCCAAATTAGCACCTTGAAAAGCATGTTAGTGTAATGTTCGACACCTCACAACTCCTAACAACATCTTACAATACCGTACGAAACCTTAATACTCAGTAATAAACCTAATGAATTGGTCCGAGTCCTTTGAACATAGTACGACAAGTTAGGACATCTTAAGACTCTGTATGCCAAATTAGCACCTTGAAAAGCATGTTAGTGTAATGTTCGACACCTCACAACTCCTAACAACATCTTACAATACCGTACGGAACCTTAATACTCAGTAATAAACCTAATGAATTCGTCCGAGTCCTTTGAACATAGTACGACAAGTTAGGACATCTTAAGACTCTGTATGCCAAATTAGCACCTTGAAAAGCATGTTAGTGTAATGTTCGACACCTCACAACTCCTAACAACATCTTACAATACCGTACGTAAATTTAAAACTCCATATAAACCTACTCAATTCGCCCGAGTCCTTTGAACATCGTGCGACATGTTAGGACATCTTAAGACTCTGTATGCCAAATTAGCACCTTGAAAAGCATGTTAGTGTAATGTTCGACACCTCACAACTCCTAACAACATCTTACAATACCGTACGTAAATTTAAAACTCCATATAAACCTACTCAATTCGCCCGAGTCCTTTGAACATCGTGCGACAAGTTAGGACATCTTAAGACTCTGTATGCCAAATTAGCACCTTGAAAAGCATGTTAGTGTAATGTTCGACACCTCACAACTCCTAACAACATCTTACAATACCGTACGTAAACTTAAAACTCCATATAAACCTACTCAATTCGCCCGAGTCCTTTGAACATCGTGCGACAAGTTAGGACATCTTAAGACTCTGTATGCCACATTAGCACCTTGAAACGCATGTTAGTGTAATGTACAACACCTCACAACTCCTAACAACATCTTACAATACCGTAGTAAACTTAAAACTCCATATAAACCTACTGAATTCGTCCGAGTCCTTTGAACATCGTACGACAAGTTAGGACATCTTAAGACTCTGTATGCCTCATTAGCAACTTAAAAAGCATGTTAGTATAATGTAGGACGCATTACAGCTCCTAACAACACCTTACAACACCGTACGAAACCTTAAAACTCCGTAATAAACCTAATGAATTCGTCCGAGTCCTTTGAACATCGTACGACAAGTTAGGACATCTTAAGACTCTGTATGCCAAATTAGCACCTTGAAAAGCATGTTAGTGTAATGTTCGACACCTCACAACTCCTAACAACATCTTACAATACCGTACGAAACCTTAATACTCAGTAATAAACCTAATGAATTCGTCCGAGTCCTTTGAACATAGTACGACAAGTTAGGACATCTTAAGACTCTGTATGCCAAATTAGCACCTTGAAAAGCATGTTAGTGTAATGTACAACACCTCACAACTCCTAACAACATCTTACAATGCCGTACGTAAATTTAAAACTCCATATAAACCTACTCAATTCGCCCGAGTCCTTTGAACATCGTGCGACAAGTTAGGACATCTTAAGACTCTGTATGCCAAATTAGCACCTTGAAAAGCATGTTAGTGTAATGTTCGACACCTCACAACTCCTAACAACATCTTACAATACCGTACGTAAACTTAAAACTCCATATAAACCTACTGAATTCGCCCGAGTCCTTTGAACATCGTGCGACAAGTTAGGACATCTTAAGACTCTGTATGCCACATTAGCACCTTGAAACGCATGTTAGTGTAATGTACAACACCTCACAACTCCTAACAACATCTTACAATACCGTACGTAAACTTAAAACTCCATATAAACCTACTGAATTCGTCCGAGTCCTTTGAACATAGTACGACAAGTTAGGACATCTTAAGACTCTGTATGCCAAATTAGCACCTTGAAAAGCATGTTAGTGTAATGTTCGACACCTCACAACTCCTAACAACATCTTACAATACCGTACGTAAATTTAAAACTCCATATAAACCTACTCAATTCGCCCGAGTCCTTTGAACATCGTGCGACAAGTTAGGACATCTTAAGACTCTGTATGCCAAATTAGCACCTTGAAAAGCATGTTAGTGTAATGTTCGACACCTCACAACTCCTAACAACATCTTACAATACCGTACGTAAACTTAAAACTCCATATAAACCTACTCAATTCGCCCGAGTCCTTTGAACATCGTGCGACAAGTTAGGACATCTTAAGACTCTGTATGCCACATTAGCACCTTGAAACGCATGTTAGTGTAATGTACAACACCTCACAACTCCTAACAACATCTTACAATACCGTACGTAAACTTAAAACTCCATATAAACCTACTGAATTCGTCCGAGTCCTTTGAACATAGTACGACAAGTTAGGACATCTTAAGACTCTGTATGCCAAATTAGCACCTTGAAAAGCATTGTTAGTGTAATGTTCGACACCTCACAACTCCTAACAACATCTTACAATACCGTACGTAAATTTAAAACTCCATATAAACCTACTCAATTCGCCCGAGTCCTTTGAACATCGTGCGACAAGTTAGGACATCTTAAGACTCTGTATGCCAAATTAGCACCTTGAAAAGCATGTTAGTGTAATGTTCGACACCTCACAACTCCTAACAACATCTTACAATACCGTACGTAAACTTAAAACTCCATATAAACCTACTCAATTCGCCCGAGTCCTTTGAACATTGTACGACAAGTTAGGACATCTTAAGACTCTGTATGCCTCATTAGCAACTTAAAAAGCATGTTAGTATAATGTAGGACGCATTACAGCTCCTAACAACACCTTACAACACCGTACGAAACCTTAAAACTCCGTAATAAACCTAATGAATTCGTCCGAGTCCTTTAAACATCGTACGACAAGTTAGGACATCTTAAGACTCTGTATGTCAAATTAGCACCTTGAAAAGCATGTTAGTGTAATGTTCGACACCTCACAACTCCTAACAACATCTTACAATACCGTACGAAACCTTAATACTCAGTAATAAACCTAATGAATTCGTCCGAGTCCTTTGAACATAGTACGACAAGTTAGGACATCTTAAGACTCTGTATGCCAAATTAGCACCTTGAAAAGCATGTTAGTGTAATGTTCGACACCTCACAACTCCTAACAACATCTTACAATACCGTACGAAACCTTAATACTCAGTAATAAACCTAATGAATTCGTCCGAGTCCTTTGAACATAGTACGACAAGTTAGGACATCTTAAGACTCTGTATGCCAAATTAGCACCTTGAAAAGCATGTTAGTGTAATGTTCGACACCTCACAACTCCTAACAACATCTTACAATACCGTACGGAACCTTAATACTCAGTAATAAACCTAATGAATTCGTCCGAGTCCTTTGAACATAGTACGACAAGTTAGGACATCTTAAGACTCTGTATGCCAAATTAGCACCTTGAAAAGCATGTTAGTGTAATGTTCGACACCTCACAACTCCTAACAACATCTTACAATACCGTACGTAAATTTAAAACTCCATATAAACCTACTCAATTCGCCCGAGTCCTTTGAACATCGTGCGACAAGTTAGGACATCTTAAGACTCTGTATGCCAAATTAGCACCTTGAAAAGCATGTTAGTGTAATGTTCGACACCTCACAACTCCTAACAACATCTTACAATACCGTACGTAAACTTAAAACTCCATATAAACCTACTCAATTCGCCCGAGTCCTTTGAACATCGTGCGACAAGTTAGGACATCTTAAGACTCTGTATGCCACATTAGCACCTTGAAACGCATGTTAGTGTAATGTACAACACCTCACAACTCCTAACAACATCTTACAATACCGTAGTAAACTTAAAACTCCATATAAACCTACTGAATTCGTCCGAGTCCTTTGAACATTGTACGACAAGTTAGGACATCTTAAGACTCTGTATGCCTCATTAGCACCTTAAAAAGCATGTTAGTATAATGTAGGACGCATTACAGCTCCTAACAACACCTTACAACACCGTACGAAACCTTAAAACTCCGTAATAAACCTAATGAATTCGTCCGAGTCCTTTGAACATCGTACGACAAGTTAGGACATCTTAAGACTCTGTATGCCAAATTAGCACCTTGAAAAGCATGTTAGTGTAATGTTCGACACCTCACAACTCCTAACAACATCTTACAATACCGTACGTAAACTTAAAACTCCATATAAACCTACTCAATTCGCCCGAGTCCTTTGAACATCGTGCGACAAGTTAGGACATCTTAAGACTCTGTATGCCACATTAGCACCTTGAAACGCATGTTAGTGTAATGTACAACACCTCACAACTCCTAACAACATCTTACAATACCGTAGTAAACTTAAAACTCCATATAAACCTACTGAATTCGTCCGAGTCCTTTGAACATCGTACGACAAGTTAGGACATCTTAAGACTCTGTATGCCTCATTAGCACCTTAAAAAGCATGTTAGTATAATGTAGGACGCATTACAGCTCCTAACAACACCTTACAACACCGTACGAAACCTTAAAACTCCGTAATAAACCTAATGAATTCGTCCGAGTCCTTTGAACATCGTGCGACAAGTTAGGACATCTTAAGACTCTGTATGCCAAATTAGCACCTTGAAAAGCATGTTAGTGTAATGTTCGACACCTCACAACTCCTAACAACATCTTACAATACCGTACGTAAACTTAAAACTCCATATAAACCTACTCAATTCGCCCGAGTCCTTTGAACATCGTGCGACAAGTTAGGACATCTTAAGACTCTGTATGCCACATTAGCACCTTGAAACGCATGTTAGTGTAATGTACAACACCTCACAACTCCTAACAACATCTTACAATACCGTACGTAAACTTAAAACTCCATATAAACCTACTGAATTCGTCCGAGTCCTTTGAACATAGTACGACAAGTTAGGACATCTTAAGACTCTGTATGCCAAATTAGCACCTTGAAAAGCATGTTAGTGTAATGTTCGACACCTCACAACTCCTAACAACATCTTACAATACCGTACGAAAATTTAAAACTCCATATAAACCTACTCAATTCGCCCGAGTCCTTTGAACATCGTGCGACAAGTTAGGACATCTTAAGACTCTGTATGCCAAATTAGCACCTTGAAAAGCATGTTAGTGTAATGTTCGACACCTCACAACTCCTAACAACATCTTACAATACCGTACGTAAACTTAAAACTCCATATAAACCTACTCAATTCGCCCGAGTCCTTTGAACATCGTGCGACAAGTTAGGACATCTTAAGACTCTGTATGCCACATTAGCACCTTGAAACGCATGTTAGTGTAATGTACAACACCTCACAACTCCTAACAACATCTTACAATACCGTAGTAAACTTAAAACTCCATATAAACCTACTGAATTCGTCCGAGTCCTTTGAACATCGTACGACAAGTTAGGACATCTTAAGACTCTGTATGCCTCATTAGCACCTTAAAAAGCATGTTAGTATAATGTAGGACGCATTACAGCTCCTAACAACACCTTACAACACCGTACGAAACCTTAAAACTCCGTAATAAACCTAATGAATTCGTCCGAGTCCTTTGAACATCGTACGACAAGTTAGGACATCTTAAGACTCTGTATGCCAAATTAGCACCTTGAAAAGCATGTTAGTGTAATGTTCGACACCTCACAACTCCTAACAACATCTTACAATACCGTACGTAAACTTAAAACTCCATATAAACCTACTCAATTCGCCCGAGTCCTTTGAACATCGTGCGACAAGTTAGGACATCTTAAGACTCTGTATGCCACATTAGCACCTTGAAACGCATGTTAGTGTAATGTACAACACCTCACAACTCCTAACAACATCTTACAATACCGTAGTAAACTTAAAACTCCATATAAACCTACTGAATTCGTCCGAGTCCTTTGAACATCGTACGACAAGTTAGGACATCTTAAGACTCTGTATGCCTCATTAGCACCTTAAAAAGCATGTTAGTATAATGTAGGACGCATTACAGCTCCTAACAACACCTTACAACACCGTACGAAACCTTAAAACTCCGTAATAAACCTAATGAATTCGTCCGAGTCCTTTGAACATCGTGCGACAAGTTAGGACATCTTAAGACTCTGTATGCCAAATTAGCACCTTGAAAAGCATGTTAGTGTAATGTTCGACACCTCACAACTCCTAACAACATCTTACAATACCGTACGTAAACTTAAAACTCCATATAAACCTACTCAATTCGCCCGAGTCCTTTGAACATCGTGCGACAAGTTAGGACATCTTAAGACTCTGTATGCCACATTAGCACCTTGAAACGCATGTTAGTGTAATGTACAACACCTCACAACTCCTAACAACATCTTACAATACCGTACGTAAACTTAAAACTCCATATAAACCTACTGAATTCGTCCGAGTCCTTTGAACATAGTACGACAAGTTAGGACATCTTAAGACTCTGTATGCCAAATTAGCACCTTGAAAAGCATGTTAGTGTAATGTTCGACACCTCACAACTCCTAACAACATCTTACAATACCGTACGTAAATTTAAAACTCCATATAAACCTACTCAATTCGCCCGAGTCCTTTGAACATCGTGCGACAAGTTAGGACATCTTAAGACTCTGTATGCCAAATTAGCACCTTGAAAAGCATGTTAGTGTAATGTTCGACACCTCACAACTCCTAACAACATCTTACAATACCGTACGTAAACTTAAAACTCCATATAAACCTACTCAATTCGCCCGAGTCCTTTGAACATCGTGCGACAAGTTAGGACATCTTAAGACTCTGTATGCCACATTAGCACCTTGAAACGCATGTTAGTGTAATGTACAACACCTCACAACTCCTAACAACATCTTACAATACCGTAGTAAACTTAAAACTCCATATAAACCTACTGAATTCGTCCGAGTCCTTTGAACATCGTACGACAAGTTAGGACATCTTAAGACTCTGTATGCCTCATTAGCACCTTAAAAAGCATGTTAGTATAATGTAGGACGCATTACAGCTCCTAACAACACCTTACAACACCGTACGAAACCTTAAAACTCCGTAATAAACCTAATGAATTCGTCCGAGTCCTTTGAACATCGTGCGACAAGTTAGGACATCTTAAGACTCTGTATGCCAAATTAGCACCTTGAAAAGCATGTTAGTGTAATGTTCGACACCTCACAACTCCTAACAACATCTTACAATACCGTACGTAAACTTAAAACTCCATATAAACCTACTCAATTCGCCCGAGTCCTTTGAACATCGTGCGACAAGTTAGGACATCTTAAGACTCTGTATGCCACATTAGCACCTTGAAACGCATGTTAGTGTAATGTCCAACACCTCACAACTCCTAACAACATCTTACAATACCGTAGTAAACTTAAAACTCCATATAAACCTACTGAATTCGTCCGAGTCCTTTGAACATCGTACGACAAGTTAGGACATCTTAAGACTCTGTATGCCTCATTAGCACCTTAAAAAGCATGTTAGTATAATGTAGGACGCATTACAGCTCCTAACAACACCTTACAACACCGTACGAAACCTTAAAACTCCGTAATAAACCTAATGAATTCGTCCGAGTCCTTTGAACATCGTGCGACAAGTTAGGACATCTTAAGACTCTGTATGCCAAATTAGCACCTTGAAAAGCATGTTAGTGTAATGTTCGACACCTCACAACTCCTAACAACATCTTACAATACCGTACGTAAACTTAAAACTCCATATAAACCTACTCAATTCGCCCGAGTCCTTTGAACATCGTGCGACAAGTTAGGACATCTTAAGACTCTGTATGCCACATTAGCACCTTGAAACGCATGTTAGTGTAATGTCCAACACCTCACAACTCCTAACAACATCTTACAATACCGTAGTAAACTTAAAACTCCATATAAACCTACTGAATTCGTCCGAGTCCTTTGAACATCGTACGACAAGTTAGGACATCTTAAGACTCTGTATGCCTCATTAGCACCTTAAAAAGCATGTTAGTATAATGTAGGACGCATTACAGCTCCTAACAACACCTTACAACACCGTACGAAACCTTAAAACTCCGTAATAAACCTAATGAATTCGTCCGAGTCCTTTGAACATCGTACGACAAGTTAGGACATCTTAAGACTCTGTATGTCAAATTAGCACCTTGAAAAGCATGTTAGTGTAATGTTCGACACCTCACAACTCCTAACAACATCTTACAATACCGTACGAAACCTTAATACTCAGTAATAAACCTAATGAATTCGTCCGAGTCCTTTGAACATAGTACGACAAGTTAGGACATCTTAAGACTCTGTATGCCAAATTAGCACCTTGAAAAGCATGTTAGTGTAATGTTCGACACCTCACAACTCCTAACAACATCTTACAATACCGTACGTAAACTTAAAACTCCATATAAACCTACTCAATTCGCCCGAGTCCTTTGAACATCGTGCGACAAGTTAGGACATCTTAAGACTCTGTATGCCACATTAGCACCTTGAAACGCATGTTAGTGTAATGTACAACACCTCACAACTCCTAACAACATCTTACAATACCGTAGTAAACTTAAAACTCCATATAAACCTACTGAATTCGTCCGAGTCCTTTGAACATCGTACGACAAGTTAGGACATCTTAAGACTCTGTATGCCTCATTAGCACCTTAAAAAGCATGTTAGTATAATGTAGGACGCATTACAGCTCCTAACAACACCTTACAACACCGTACGAAACCTTAAAACTCCGTAATAAACCTAATGAATTCGTCCGAGTCCTTTGAACATCGTGCGACAAGTTAGGACATCTTAAGACTCTGTATGCCAAATTAGCACCTTGAAAAGCATGTTAGTGTAATGTTCGACACCTCACAACTCCTAACAACATCTTACAATACCGTACGTAAACTTAAAACTCCATATAAACCTACTCAATTCGCCCGAGTCCTTTGAACATCGTGCGACAAGTTAGGACATCTTAAGACTCTGTATGCCACATTAGCACCTTGAAACGCATGTTAGTGTAATGTACAACACCTCACAACTCCTAACAACATCTTACAATACCGTACGTAAACTTAAAACTCCATATAAACCTACTGAATTCGTCCGAGTCCTTTGAACATAGTACGACAAGTTAGGACATCTTAAGACTCTGTATGCCAAATTAGCACCTTGAAAAGCATGTTAGTGTAATGTTCGACACCTCACAACTCCTAACAACATCTTACAATACCGTACGTAAATTTAAAACTCCATATAAACCTACTCAATTCGCCCGAGTCCTTTGAACATCGTGCGACAAGTTAGGACATCTTAAGACTCTGTATGCCAAATTAGCACCTTGAAAAGCATGTTAGTGTAATGTTCGACACCTCACAACTCCTAACAACATCTTACAATACCGTACGTAAACTTAAAACTCCATATAAACCTACTCAATTCGCCCGAGTCCTTTGAACATTGTACGACAAGTTAGGACATCTTAAGACTCTGTATGCCTCATTAGCACCTTAAAAAGCATGTTAGTATAATGTAGGACGCATTACAGCTCCTAACAACACCTTACAACACCGTACGAAACCTTAAAACTCCGTAATAAACCTAATGAATTCGTCCGAGTCCTTTAAACATCGTACGACAAGTTAGGACATCTTAAGACTCTGTATGTCAAATTAGCACCTTGAAAAGCATGTTAGTGTAATGTTCGACACCTCACAACTCCTAACAACATCTTACAATACCGTACGAAACCTTAATACTCAGTAATAAACCTAATGAATTCGTCCGAGTCCTTTGAACATAGTACGACAAGTTAGGACATCTTAAGACTCTGTATGCCAAATTAGCACCTTGAAAAGCATGTTAGTGTAATGTTCGACACCTCACAACTCCTAACAACATCTTACAATACCGTACGAAACCTTAATACTCAGTAATAAACCTAATGAATTGGTCCGAGTCCTTTGAACATAGTACGACAAGTTAGGACATCTTAAGACTCTGTATGCCAAATTAGCACCTTGAAAAGCATGTTAGTGTAATGTTCGACACCTCACAACTCCTAACAACATCTTACAATACCGTACGGAACCTTAATACTCAGTAATAAACCTAATGAATTCGTCCGAGTCCTTTGAACATAGTACGACAAGTTAGGACATCTTAAGACTCTGTATGCCAAATTAGCACCTTGAAAAGCATGTTAGTGTAATGTTCGACACCTCACAACTCCTAACAACATCTTACAATACCGTACGTAAATTTAAAACTCCATATAAACCTACTCAATTCGCCCGAGTCCTTTGAACATCGTGCGACATGTTAGGACATCTTAAGACTCTGTATGCCAAATTAGCACCTTGAAAAGCATGTTAGTGTAATGTTCGACACCTCACAACTCCTAACAACATCTTACAATACCGTACGTAAACTTAAAACTCCATATAAACCTACTCAATTCGCCCGAGTCCTTTGAACATCGTGCGACAAGTTAGGACATCTTAAGACTCTGTATGCCACATTAGCACCTTGAAACGCATGTTAGTGTAATGTACAACACCTCACAACTCCTAACAACATCTTACAATACCGTAGTAAACTTAAAACTCCATATAAACCTACTGAATTCGTCCGAGTCCTTTGAACATCGTACGACAAGTTAGGACATCTTAAGACTCTGTATGCCTCATTAGCACCTTAAAAAGCATGTTAGTATAATGTAGGACGCATTACAGCTCCTAACAACACCTTACAACACCGTACGAAACCTTAAAACTCCGTAATAAACCTAATGAATTCGTCCGAGTCCTTTGAACATCGTACGACAAGACATCTTAAGACTCTGTATGTCAAATTAGCACCTTGAAAAGCATGTTAGTGTAATGTTCGACACCTCACAACTCCTAACAACATCTTACAATACCGTACGAAACCTTAATACTCAGTAATAAACCTAATGAATTCGTCCGAGTCCTTTGAACATAGTACGACAAGTTAGGACATCTTAAGACTCTGTATGCCAAATTAGCACCTTGAAAAGCATGTTAGTGTAATGTTCGACACCTCACAACTCCTAACAACATCTTACAATACCGCACGAAACCTTAATACTCAGTAATAAACCTAATGAATTCGTCCGAGTCCTTTGAACATCGTACGACAAGTTAGGACATCTTAAGACTCTGTATGCCAAATTAGCACCTTGAAAAGCATGTTAGTGTAATGTTCGACACCTCACAACTCCTAACAACATCTTACAATACCGTACGGAACCTTAATACTCAGTAATAAACCTAATGAATTCGTCCGAGTCCTTTGAACATAGTACGACAAGTTAGGACATCTTAAGACTCTGTATGCCAAATTAGCACCTTGAAAAGCATGTTAGTGTAATGTTCGACACCTCACAACTCCTAACAACATCTTACAATACCGTACGTAAATTTAAAACTCCATATAAACCTACTCAATTCGCCCGAGTCCTTTGAACATCGTGCGACAAGTTAGGACATCTTAAGACTCTGTATGCCAAATTAGCACCTTGAAAAGCATGTTAGTGTAATGTTCGACACCTCACAACTCCTAACAACATCTTACAATACCGTACGTAAACTTAAAACTCCATATAAACCTACTCAATTCGCCCGAGTCCTTTGAACATCGTGCGACAAGTTAGGACATCTTAAGACTCTGTATGCCACATTAGCACCTTGAAACGCATGTTAGTGTAATGTACAACACCTCACAACTCCTAACAACATCTTACAATACCGTAGTAAACTTAAAACTCCATATAAACCTACTGAATTCGTCCGAGTCCTTTGAACATCGTACGACAAGTTAGGACATCTTAAGACTCTGTATGCCTCATTAGCACCTTAAAAAGCATGTTAGTATAATGTAGGACGCATTACAGCTCCTAACAACACCTTACAACACCGTACGAAACCTTAAAACTCCGTAATAAACCTAATGAATTCGTCCGAGTCCTTTGAACATCGTGCGACAAGTTAGGACATCTTAAGACTCTGTATGCCAAATTAGCACCTTGAAAAGCATGTTAGTGTAATGTTCGACACCTCACAACTCCTAACAACATCTTACAATACCGTACGTAAACTTAAAACTCCATATAAACCTACTCAATTCGCCCGAGTCCTTTGAACATCGTGCGACAAGTTAGGACATCTTAAGACTCTGTATGCCACATTAGCACCTTGAAACGCATGTTAGTGTAATGTCCAACACCTCACAACTCCTAACAACATCTTACAATACCGTAGTAAACTTAAAACTCCATATAAACCTACTGAATTCGTCCGAGTCCTTTGAACATCGTACGACAAGTTAGGACATCTTAAGACTCTGTATGCCTCATTAGCACCTTAAAAAGCATGTTAGTATAATGTAGGACGCATTACAGCTCCTAACAACACCTTACAACACCGTACGAAACCTTAAAACTCCGTAATAAACCTAATGAATTCGTCCGAGTCCTTTGAACATCGTACGACAAGTTAGGACATCTTAAGACTCTGTATGTCAAATTAGCACCTTGAAAAGCATGTTAGTGTAATGTTCGACACCTCACAACTCCTAACAACATCTTACAATACCGTACGAAACCTTAATACTCAGTAATAAACCTAATGAATTCGTCCGAGTCCTTTGAACATAGTACGACAAGTTAGGACATCTTAAGACTCTGTATGCCAAATTAGCACCTTGAAAAGCATGTTAGTGTAATGTTCGACACCTCACAACTCCTAACAACATCTTACAATACCGTACGAAACCTTAATACTCAGTAATAAACCTAATGAATTCGTCCGAGTCCTTTGAACATCGTACGACAAGTTAGGACATCTTAAGACTCTGTATGCCAAATTAGCACCTTGAAAAGCATGTTAGTGTAATGTTCGACACCTCACAACTCCTAACAACATCTTACAATACCGTACGGAACCTTAATACTCAGTAATAAACCTAATGAATTCGTCCGAGTCCTTTGAACATAGTACGACAAGTTAGGACATCTTAAGACTCTGTATGCCAAATTAGCACCTTGAAAAGCATGTTAGTGTAATGTTCGACACCTCACAACTCCTAACAACATCTTACAATACCGTACGTAAATTTAAAACTCCATATAAACCTACTCAATTCGCCCGAGTCCTTTGAACATCGTGCGACAAGTTAGGACATCTTAAGACTCTGTATGCCAAATTAGCACCTTGAAAAGCATGTTAGTGTAATGTTCGACACCTCACAACTCCTAACAACATCTTACAATACCGTACGTAAACTTAAAACTCCATATAAACCTACTCAATTCGCCCGAGTCCTTTGAACATCGTGCGACAAGTTAGGACATCTTAAGACTCTGTATGCCACATTAGCACCTTGAAACGCATGTTAGTGTAATGTACAACACCTCACAACTCCTAACAACATCTTACAATACCGTAGTAAACTTAAAACTCCATATAAACCTACTGAATTCGTCCGAGTCCTTTGAACATCGTACGACAAGTTAGGACATCTTAAGACTCTGTATGCCTCATTAGCACCTTAAAAAGCATGTTAGTATAATGTAGGACGCATTACAGCTCCTAACAACACCTTACAACACCGTACGAAACCTTAAAACTCCGTAATAAACCTAATGAATTCGTCCGAGTCCTTTGAACATCGTGCGACAAGTTAGGACATCTTAAGACTCTGTATGCCAAATTAGCACCTTGAAAAGCATGTTAGTGTAATGTTCGACACCTCACAACTCCTAACAACATCTTACAATACCGTACGTAAACTTAAAACTCCATATAAACCTACTCAATTCGCCCGAGTCCTTTGAACATCGTGCGACAAGTTAGGACATCTTAAGACTCTGTATGCCACATTAGCACCTTGAAACGCATGTTAGTGTAATGTCCAACACCTCACAACTCCTAACAACATCTTACAATACCGTAGTAAACTTAAAACTCCATATAAACCTACTGAATTCGTCCGAGTCCTTTGAACATCGTACGACAAGTTAGGACATCTTAAGACTCTGTATGCCTCATTAGCACCTTAAAAAGCATGTTAGTATAATGTAGGACGCATTACAGCTCCTAACAACACCTTACAACACCGTACGAAACCTTAAAACTCCGTAATAAACCTAATGAATTCGTCCGAGTCCTTTGAACATCGTACGACAAGTTAGGACATCTTAAGACTCTGTATGTCAAATTAGCACCTTGAAAAGCATGTTAGTGTAATGTTCGACACCTCACAACTCCTAACAACATCTTACAATACCGTACGAAACCTTAATACTCAGTAATAAACCTAATGAATTCGTCCGAGTCCTTTGAACATAGTACGACAAGTTAGGACATCTTAAGACTCTGTATGCCAAATTAGCACCTTGAAAAGCATGTTAGTGTAATGTTCGACACCTCACAACTCCTAACAACATCTTACAATACCGTACGAAACCTTAATACTCAGTAATAAACCTAATGAATTCGTCCGAGTCCTTTGAACATCGTACGACAAGTTAGGACATCTTAAGACTCTGTATGCCAAATTAGCACCTTGAAAAGCATGTTAGTGTAATGTTCGACACCTCACAACTCCTAACAACATCTTACAATACCGTACGGAACCTTAATACTCAGTAATAAACCTAATGAATTCGTCCGAGTCCTTTGAACATAGTACGACAAGTTAGGACATCTTAAGACTCTGTATGCCAAATTAGCACCTTGAAAAGCATGTTAGTGTAATGTTCGACACCTCACAACTCCTAACAACATCTTACAATACCGTACGTAAATTTAAAACTCCATATAAACCTACTCAATTCGCCCGAGTCCTTTGAACATCGTGCGACAAGTTAGGACATCTTAAGACTCTGTATGCCAAATTAGCACCTTGAAAAGCATGTTAGTGTAATGTTCGACACCTCACAACTCCTAACAACATCTTACAATACCGTACGTAAACTTAAAACTCCATATAAACCTACTCAATTCGCCCGAGTCCTTTGAACATCGTGCGACAAGTTAGGACATCTTAAGACTCTGTATGCCACATTAGCACCTTGAAACGCATGTTAGTGTAATGTACAACACCTCACAACTCCTAACAACATCTTACAATACCGTAGTAAACTTAAAACTCCATATAAACCTACTGAATTCGTCCGAGTCCTTTGAACATCGTACGACAAGTTAGGACATCTTAAGACTCTGTATGCCTCATTAGCACCTTAAAAAGCATGTTAGTATAATGTAGGACGCATTACAGCTCCTAACAACACCTTACAACACCGTACGAAACCTTAAAACTCCGTAATAAACCTAATGAATTCGTCCGAGTCCTTTGAACATCGTACGACAAGTTAGGACATCTTAAGACTCTGTATGTCAAATTAGCACCTTGAAAAGCATGTTAGTGTAATGTTCGACACCTCACAACTCCTAACAACATCTTACAATACCGTACGAAACCTTAATACTCAGTAATAAACCTAATGAATTCGTCCGAGTCCTTTGAACATAGTACGACAAGTTAGGACATCTTAAGACTCTGTATGCCAAATTAGCACCTTGAAAAGCATGTTAGTGTAATGTTCGACACCTCACAACTCCTAACAACATCTTACAATACCGTACGAAACCTTAATACTCAGTAATAAACCTAATGAATTCGTCCGAGTCCTTTGAACATCGTACGACAAGTTAGGACATCTTAAGACTCTGTATGCCAAATTAGCACCTTGAAAAGCATGTTAGTGTAATGTTCGACACCTCACAACTCCTAACAACATCTTACAATACCGTACGGAACCTTAATACTCAGTAATAAACCTAATGAATTCGTCCGAGTCCTTTGAACATAGTACGACAAGTTAGGACATCTTAAGACTCTGTATGCCAAATTAGCACCTTGAAAAGCATGTTAGTGTAATGTTCGACACCTCACAACTCCTAACAACATCTTACAATACCGTACGTAAATTTAAACCTCCATATAAACCTACTCAATTCGCCCGAGTCCTTTGAACATCGTGCGACAAGTTAGGACATCTTAAGACTCTGTATGCCAAATTAGCACCTTGAAAAGCATGTTAGTGTAATGTTCGACACCTCACAACTCCTAACAACATCTTACAATACCGTACGTAAACTTAAAACTCCATATAAACCTACTCAATTCGCCCGAGTCCTTTGAACATCGTGCGACAAGTTAGGACATCTTAAGACTCTGTATGCCACATTAGCACCTTGAAACGCATGTTAGTGTAATGTACAACACCTCACAACTCCTAACAACATCTTACAATACCGTAGTAAACTTAAAACTCCATATAAACCTACTGAATTCGTCCGAGTCCTTTGAACATCGTACGACAAGTTAGGACATCTTAAGACTCTGTATGCCTCATTAGCACCTTAAAAAGCATGTTAGTATAATGTAGGACGCATTACAGCTCCTAACAACACCTTACAACACCGTACGAAACCTTAAAACTCCGTAATAAACCTAATGAATTCGTCCGAGTCCTTTGAACATCGTACGACAAGTTAGGACATCTTAAGACTCTGTATGTCAAATTAGCACCTTGAAAAGCATGTTAGTGTAATGTTCGACACCTCAAAACTCCTAACAACATCTTACAATACCGTACGAAACCTTAATACTCAGTAATAAACCTAATGAATTCGTCCGAGTCCTTTGAACATAGTACGACAAGTTAGGACATCTTAAGACTCTGTATGCCAAATTAGCACCTTGAAAAGCATGTTAGTGTAATGTTCGACACCTCACAACTCCTAACAACATCTTACAATACCGTACGAAACCTTAATACTCAGTAATAAACCTAATGAATTCGTCCGAGTCCTTTGAACATCGTACGACAAGTTAGGACATCTTAAGACTCTGTATGCCAAATTAGCACCTTGAAAAGCATGTTAGTGTAATGTTCGACACCTCACAACTCCTAACAACATCTTACAATACCGTACGGAACCTTAATACTCAGTAATAAACCTAATGAATTCGTCCGAGTCCTTTGAACATAGTACGACAAGTTAGGACATCTTAAGACTCTGTATGCCAAATTAGCACCTTGAAAAGCATGTTAGTGTAATGTTCGACACCTCACAACTCCTAACAACATCTTACAATACCGTACGTAAATTTAAAACTCCATATAAACCTACTCAATTCGTCCGAGTCCTTTGAACATCGTACGACAAGTTAGGACATCTTAAGACTCTGTATGTCAAATTAGCACCTTGAAAAGCATGTTAGTGTAATGTTCGACACCTCACAACTCCTAACAACATCTTACAATACCGTACGTAAACTTAAAACTTCATATAAACCTACTCAATTCGCCCGAGTCCTTTGAACATCGTGCGACAAGTTAGGACATCTTAGGACGATTTTCAAAGGACTCGGGCGAATTCAGTAGGTTTATTTGGAGTTTTAAGTTTACGTACGGTATTGTAAGATGTTGTTAGGAGTTGTGAGGTGTCGAACATTACACTAACATGCTTTTCAAGATGCTAATTTGGCATACAGAGTCTTAAGATGTCCTAACTTGTCGTACGATGTTAAAGGACTCGGACGAATTCATTAGGTTAATTATGGAGTTTTAAGGTTTCGTACGGTGTTGTAAGGTGTTGTTAGGAGCTGTAATGCGTCCTACATTATACTAACATGCTTTTCAAGGTGCTAATGTGGCATACAGAGTCTTAAGATGTCCTAACTTGTCGCACGATTTTCAAAGGACTCGGGCGAATTCAGTAGGTTTATATGGAGTTTTAAGTTTACGTACGGTATTGTAAGATGCTGTTAGTAGTTGTGAGGTGTTGTACATTACACTAACATGCGTTTCAAGGTACTAATGTGGCATACAGAGTCTTAAGATGTCCTAACTTGTCGCACGATGTTCAAAAGACTCGGGCGAATTGAGTAGGTTTATATGGAGTTTTAAGTTTACGTACGTTATTATAAGATGTTGTTAGGAGTTGTGAGGTGTCGAACATTACACTAACAGGCATTTCAAGGTGCTAATTTGGTGCTAATTTGGCATACAGAGTCTTAAGATGTCCTAACTTGTCGTACGATGTTCAAAGGACTCGGACGAATTCATTAGGTTTATTACGGAGTATTAAGGTTTCGTAAGGTGTTGTAAGGTGTTGTTAGGAGCTGTAATGCGTCCTACATTATACTAACATGCTTTTCAAGGTGCTAATGAGGCATACAGAGTCTTAAGATGTCCTAACTTGTCGTACGATGTTCAAAGGACTCGGACGAATTCAGTAGGTTTATATGGAGTTTTAAGTTTACGTACGGTATTGTAAGATGTTGTTAGGAGTTGTGAGGTGTTGTACATTACACTAACATGCGTTTCAAGGTGCTAATGTGACATACAGAGTCTTAAGATGTCCTAACTTGTCGCACGATTTTCAAAGGACTCGGGCGAATTCAGTAGGTTTATATGGAGTTTTAAGTTTACGTACGGTATTGTAAGATGTTTTTAGGAGTTGTGAGGTGTCGAACATTACACTAACATGCTTTTCAAGATGCTAATTTGGCATACAGAGTCTTAAGATGTCCTAACTTGTCGTACGATGTTCAAAGGACTCGGACGAATTCATTAGGTTTATTATGGAGTTTTAAGGTTTCGTACGGTGTTGTAAGGTGTTGTTAGGAGCTGTAATGCGTCCTACATTATACTAACATGCTTTTCAAGGTGCTAATGAAGCATACAGAGTCTTAAGATGTCCTAACTTGTCGTACGATGTTCAAAGGACTCGGACGAATTCAGTAGGTTTATATGGAGTTTTAAGTTTACGTACGGTATTGTAAGATGTTGTTAGGAGTTGTGAGGTGTTGTACATTACACTAACATGCGTTTCAAGGTGCTAATGTGGCATACAGAGTCTTAAGATGTCCTAACTTGTCGCACGAAGTTCAAAGGACTCGGGCGAATTGAGTAGGTTTATATGGAGTTTTAAGTTTACGTACGGTATTGTAAGATGTTGTTAGGAGTTGTGAGGTGTTGTACATTAGACTAACATGCGTTTCAAGGTGCTAATGTGGCATACAGAGTCTTAAGATGTCCTAACTTGTCGCACGATTTTCAAAGGACTCGGGCGAATTCAGTAGGTTTATATGGAGTTTTAAGTTTACATACGGTATTGTAAGATGTTGTTAGGAGTTGTGAGGTGTCGAACATCACTAACATGCTTTTCAAGATGCTAATTTGGCATACAGAGTCTTAAGATGTCCTAACTTGTCGTACGATGTTCAAAGGACTCGGACGAATTCATTAGGTTTATTATGGAGTTTTAAGGTTTCGTACGGTGTTGTAAGGTGTTGTTAGGACCTGTAATGCATCCTACATTATACTAACATGCTTTTCAAGGTGCTAATGAAGCATACAGAGTCTTAAGATGTCCTAACTTGTCGCACGATTTTCAAAGGACTCGGGCGAATTCAGTAGGTTTATATGGAGTTTTAAGTTTACGTACGGTATTGTAAGATGTTGTTAGGAGTTGTGAGGTGTCGAACATTACACTAACATGCTTTTCAAGATGCTAATTTGGCATACAGAGTCTTAAGATGTCCTAACTTGTCGTACGATGTTCAAAGGACTCGGACGAATTCATTAGGTTTATTATGGAGTTTTAAGGTTTCGTACGGTGTTGTAAGGTGTTGTTAGGAGCTGTAATGCGTCCTACATTATACTAACATGCTTTTCAAGGTGCTAATGAAGCATACAGAGTCTTAAGATGTCCTAACTTGTCGCACGATTTTCAAAGGACTCGGGCGAATTCAGTAGGTTTATATGGAGTTTTAAGTTTACGTACGGTATTGTAAGATGTTGTTAAGAGTTGTGAGGTGTCGAACATTACACTAACATGCTTTTCAAGATGCTAATTTGGCATACAGAGTCTTAAGATGTCCTAACTTGTCGCACGATTTTCGAAGGACTCGGGCGAATTCAGTAGGTTTATTATGGAGTTTTAAAGTTTACGTACGGTATTGTAAGATGTTGTTAGGAGTTGTGAGGTGTCGAACATTACACTAACATGCTTTTCAAGATGCTAATTTGGCATACAGAGTCTTAAGATGTCCTAACTTGTCGTACGATGTTCAAAGGACTTGGACGAATTCATTAGGTTTATTATGGAGTTTTAAGGTTTCGTACGGTGTTGTAAGGTGTTGTTAGGAGCTGTAATGCGTCCTACATTATACTAACATGCTTTTCAAGGTGCTAATGAAGCATACAGAGTCTTAAGATGTCCTAACTTGTCGCACGATTTTCAAAGGACTCGGGCGAATTCAGTAGGTTTATATGGAGTTTTAAGTTTACGTACGGTATTGTAAGATGTTGTTAGGAGTTGTGAGGTTTCGAACATTACACTAACATGCTTTTCAAGATGCTAATTTGGCATACAGAGTCTTAAGATGTCCTAACTTGTCGTACGATGTTCAAAGGACTCGGACGAATTCAATAGGTTTATTATGGAGTTTTAAGGTTTCGTACGGTGTTGTAAGGTGTTGTTAGGAGCTGTAATGCGTCCTACATTATACTAACATGCTTTTCAAGGTGCTAATGTGGCATACAGAGTCTTAAGATGTCCTAACTTGTCGCACGATTTTCAAAGGACTCGGGCGAATTCAGTAGGTTCATATGGAGTTTTAAGTTTACGTACGGTATTGTAAGATGCTGTTAGGAGTTGTGAGGTGTTGTACATTACACTAACATGCGTTTCAAGGTGCTAATGTCGCATACAGCGTCTTAAGATGTCCTAACTTGTCGCACGATGTTCAAAGGACTCGGGCGAATTGAGTAGGTTTATATGGAGTTTTAAGTTTACGTACGTTATTATAAGATGTTGTTAGGAGTTGTGAGGTGTCGAACATTACACTAACAGGCATTTCAAGGTGCTAATTTGGTGCTAATTTGGCATACAGAGTCTAAAGATGTCCTAACTTGTCGTACGATGTTCAAAGGACTCGGACGAATTCATTAGGTTTATTACGGAGTATTAAGGTTTCGTACGGTGTTGTAAGGTGTTGTTAGGAGCTGTAATGCGTCCTACATTATACTAACATGCTTTTCAAGGTGCTAATGAGGCATACAGAGTCTTAAGATGTCCTAACTTGTCGTACGATGTTCAAAGGACTCGGACGAATTCAGTAGGTTTATATGGAGTTTTAAGTTTACGTACGGTATTGTAAGATGTTGTTAGGAGTTGTGAGGTGTTGTACATTACACTAACATGCGTTTCAAGGTGCTAATGTGGCATACAGAGTCTTAAGATGTCCTAACTTGTCGCACGATGTTCAAAGGACTCGGGTGAATTGAGTAGGTTTATATGGAGTTTTAAGTTTACGTACGGTATTGTAAGATGTTGTTAGGAGTTGTGAGGTGTTGTACATTACACTAACATGCGTTTCAAGGTGCTAATGTGGCATACAGAGTCTTAAGATGTCCTAACTTGTCGCACGATTTTCAAAGGACTCGGGCGAATTGAGTAGGTTTATATGGAGTTTTAAGTTTACGTACGGTATTGTAAGATGTTGTTAGGAGTTGTGAGGTGTCGAACATTACACTAACATGCTTTTCAAGATGCTAATTTGGCATACAGAGTCTTAAGATGTCCTAACTTGTCGTACGATGTTCAAAGGACTCGGACGAATTCATTAGGTTTATTATGGAGTTTTAAGGTTTCGTACGGTGTTGTAAGGTGTTGTTAGGAGCTGTAATGCATCCTGCATTATACTAACATGCTTTTCAAGGTGCTAATGAAGCATACAGAGTCTTAAGATGTCCTAACTTGTCGCACGATTTTCAAAGGACTCGGGCGAATTCAGTAGGTTTATATGGAGTTTTAAGTTTACGTACGGTATTGTAAGATGTTGTTAGGAGTTGTGAGGTGTCGAACATTACACTAACATGCTTTTCAAGATGCTAATTTGGCATACAGAGTCTTAAGCTGTCCTAACTTGTCGTACGATGTTCAAAGGACTCGGACGAATTCATTAGGTTTATTACGGAGTATTAAGGTTTCGTACGGTGTTGTAAGGTGTTGTTAGGAGCTGTAATGCGTCCTACATTATACTAACATGCTTTTCAAGGTGCTAATGAGGCATACAGAGTCTTAAGATGTCCTAACTTGTCGTACGATGTTCAAAGGACTCGGACGAATTCAGTAGGTTTATATGGAGTTTTAAGTTTACGTACGGTATTGTAAGATGTTGTTAGGAGTTGTGAGGTGTTGTACATTACACTAACATGCGGTTCAAGGTGCTAATGTGACATACAGAGTCTTAAAATGTCCTAACTTGTCGCACGATTTTCAAAGGACTCGGGCGAATTCAGTAGGTTTATATGGAGTTTTAAGTTTACGTACGGTATTGTAAGATGTTTTTAGGAGTTGTGAGGTGTCGAACATTACACTAACATGCTTTTGAAGATGCTAATTTGGCATACAGAGTCTTAAGATGTCCTAACTTGGCGTACGATGTTCAAAGGACTCGGACGAATTCATTAGGTTTATTATGGAGTTTTAAGGTTTCGTACGGTGTTGTAAGGTGTTGTTAGGAGCTGTAATGCGTCCTACATTATACTAACATGCTTTTCAAGGTGCTAATGAAGCATACAGAGTCTTAAGATGTCCTAACTTGTCGTACGATGTTCAAAGGACTCGGACGAATTCAGTAGGTTTATATGGAGTTTTAAGTTTACGTACGGTATTGTAAGATGTTGTTAGGAGTTGTGAGGTGTTGTACATTACACTAACATGCGTTTCAAGGTGCTAATGTGGCATACAGAGTCTTAAGATGTCCTAACTTGTCGTACGATGTTCAAAGGACTCAGACGAATTCAATAGGTTTATACGGAGTTTTAATTTTACGTACGGTATTGTAAATATGTTGTTAGGAGTTGTGAGGTGTCGTACATTACACTAACATGCTTTTCAAGGTGCTAATGTGGCATACAGAGTCTTCAGATGTCGTAACTTGTGGTACGATGTTCAAAGGACTCGGACGAATTCAGTAGGTTTATATGGAGTTTTAACTTTACGTACGGTGTTGTAAGACGTTGTTAGGAGTTGTGAGGTGTCGTACATTACACTAACATGCTTTTCAAGGTGCTAATGTGGCATATAGAGTCATAAGATGTCCTAACTTGTCGTACGATGTTCAAAGGACTCGGACGAACTCATTAGGTTTATATGGAGTTTTAAGTTTTCGTACAGTATTGTAAGATGTTGTTAGGAGTTGTGAGGTGTCGTACATTACACTAACATGCTTTTCAAGGTGCTAATGTGGCATACAGAGTCTTAAGATGTCCTAACTTGTGGTACGATGTTCAAAGGACTCGGACGAATTCAGTAGGTTTATATGGAGTTTTAATTTTATGTACTGTATTGTATAAGACGTTGTTAGGAGTTGTGAGGCGTCGTACATTACACTTACATGCTTTTCAAGGTGCTAATGTGACATACAGAGTCATAAGATGTCCTAACTTGTCGTACGATGTTAAAAGGACTCGGACGAATTCATTAGGTTTATTACGGAGTTTTAAGATTTCTTACGGTGTTGTAAGGTGTTCTTAGGAGCTGTAAAGCGTCCTACATTATACTAACATGCTTTTCAAGGTGCTAATATGGCATATAGAGTCGTAAGATGTTCTAACTTGTGGTATGATTTTCAAAGGACTCGGACGAATTCAGTAGGTTTATATGGAGTTTTAAGTTTTCGTAGGGTATTGTAAGATGTTGTTAGAAGTTGTGAGGTGTCGTACATTACCCTAACATGCTTTTCATGGTGCTAATGTGGCATACAGAGTCATAAGATGTCCTAACTTGTGGTACGATGTTCAAAGGACTCAGACGAATTCAGTAGGTTTATATGGAGTTTTAATTTTATGTACTGTATTGTAAGACGTTGTTAGGAGTTGTGAGGTGTCGTACATTACACTAACATGCTTTTCAAGGTGCTAATGTGACATACAGAGTCATAAGATGTCCTAACTTGTCGTACGATGTTCAAAGGACTCAGACGAATTCAATAGGTTTATACGGAGTTTTAATTTTACGTACGGTATTGTAAAGATGTTGTTAGGAGTTGTGAGGTGTCGTACATTACACTAACATGCTTTTCAAGGTGCTAATGTGGCATACAGAGTCTTCAGATGTCGTAACTTGTGGTACGATGTTCAAAGGACTCGGACGAATTCAGTAGGTTTATATGGAGTTTTAACTTTACGTACGGTGTTGTAAGACGTTGTTAGGAGTTGTGAGGTGTCGTACATTACACTAAAATGCTTTTCAAGGTGCTAATGTGGCATATAGAGTCATAAGATGTCCTAACTTGTCGTACGATGTTCAAAGGACTCGGACGAACTCATTAGGTTTATATGGAGTTTTATGTTTTCGTACAGTATTGTAAGATGTTGTTAGGAGTTGTGAGGTGTCGTACATTACACTAACATGCTTTTCAAGGTGCTAATGTGGCATACAGAGTCTTAAGATGTCCTAACTTGTGGTACGATGTTCAAAGGACTCGGACGAATTCAGTAGGTTTATATGGAGTTTTAATTTTATGTACTGTATTGTATAAGACGTTGTTAGGAGTTGTGAGGCGTCGTACATTACACTAACATGCTTTTCAAGGTGCTAATGTGACATACAGAGTCATAAGATGTCCTAACTTGTCGTACGATGTTAAAAGGACTCGGACAAATTCATTAGGTTTATTACGGAGTTTTAAGATTTCTTACGGTGTTGTAAGGTGTTCTTAGGAGCTGTAAAGCGTCCTACATTATACTAACATGCTTTTCAAGGTGCTAATATGGCATATAGAGTCGTAAGATGTTCTAACTTGTGGTACGAGTTTCAAAGGACTCGGACGAATTCATTAGGTTTATTACGGAGTTTTAAGATTTCTTACGGTGTTGTAAGGTGTTCTTAGGAGCTGTAAAGCGTCCTACATTATACTAACATGCTTTTCATGGTTCTAATGTGGCATACAGAGTCATAAGATGTCCTAACTTGTGGTACGATGTTCAAAGGACTCGGACGAATTCAGTAGGTTTATATGGAGTTTTAAGTTTTCGTAGGGTATTGTAAGATGTTGTTAGAAGTTGTGAGGTGTCGTACATTACACTAACATGCTTTTCATGGTGCTAATGTGGCATACAGAGTCATAAGATGTCCTAACTTGTGGTACGATGTTCAAAGGACTCGGACGAATTCATTAGGTTTATTACGGAGTATTAAGGTTTCGTACGGTGTTGTAAGGTGTTGTTAGGAGCTGTAATGCGTCCTACATTATACTAACATGCTTTTCAAGGTGCTAATGAGGCATACAGAGTCTTAAGATGTCGTAACTTGTCGTACGATGTTCTAAGGACTCGGACGAATTCAGTAGGTTTATATGGAGTTTTAAGTTTACGTACGGTATTGTAAGATGTTGTTAGGAGTTGTGAGGTGTTGTACATTACACTAACATGCGTTTCAAGGTGTTAATGTGACATACAGAGTCTTAAGATGTCCTAACTTGTCGCACGATTTTCAAAGGACTCGGGCGAATTCAGTAGGTTTATATGGAGTTTTAAGTTTACGTACGGTATTGTAAGATGTTTTTAGGAGTTGTGAGGTGTCGAACATTACACTAACATGCTTTTCAAGATGCTAATTTGGCATACAGAGTCTTAAGATGTCCTAACTTGTTGTACGATGTTCAAAGGACTCGGACGAATTCATTAGGTTTATTATGGAGTTTTAAGGTTTCGTACGGTGTTGTAAGGTGTTGTTAGGAGCTGTAATGCGTCCTACATTATACTAACATGCTTTTCAAGGTGCTAATGAAGCATACAGAGTCTAAAGATGTCCTAACTTGTCGTACGATGTTCAAAGGACTCGGACGAATTCAGTAGGTTTATATGGAGTTTTAAGTTTACGTACGGTATTGTAAGATGTTGTTAGGAGTTGTGAGGTGTTGTACATTACACTAACATGCGTTTCAAGGTGCTAATGTGGCATACAGAGTCTTAAGATGTCCTAACTTGTCGCACGATGTTCAAAGGACTCGGGTGAATTGAGTAGGTTTATATGGAGTTTTAAGTTTACGTACGGTATTGTAAGATGTTGTTAGGAGTTGTGAGGTGTTGTACATTACACTAACATGCGTTTCAAGGTGCTAATGTGGCATACAGAGTCTTAAGATGTCCTAACTTGTCGCACGATTTTCAAAGGACTCGGGCGAATTCAGTAGGTTTATATGGAGTTTTAAGTTTACGTACGGTATTGTAAGATGTTGTTAGGAGTTGTGAGGTGTCGAACATTACACTAACATGCTTTTCAAGATGCTAATTTGGCATACAGAGTCTTAAGATGTCCTAACTTGTCGTACGATGTTCAAAAGACTCGGACGAATTCATTAGGTTTATTATGGAGTTTTAAGGTTTCGTACGGTGTTGTAAGGTGTTGTTAGGAGCTGTAATGCATCCTGCATTATACTAACATGCTTTTCAAGGTGCTAATGAAGCATACAGAGTCTTAAGATGTCCTAACTTGTCGCACGATTTTCAAAGGACTCGGGCGAATTCAGTAGGTTTATATGGAGTTTTAAGTTTACGTACGGTATTGTAAGATGTTGTTAGGAGTTGTGAGGTGTCGAACATTACACTAACATGCTTTTCATGATGCTAATTTGGCATACAGAGTCTTAAGATGTCCTAACTTGTCGTACGATGTTCAAAGGACTCGGACGAATTCATTAGGTTTATTATGGAGTTTTAAGGTTTCGTACGGTGTTGTAAGGTGTTGTTAGGAGCTGTAATGCGTCCTACATTATACTAACATGCTTTTCAAGGTGCTAATGAAGCATACAGAGTCTTAAGATGTCCTAACTTGTCGCACGATTTTCAAAGGACTCGGGCGAGTTCAGTAGGTTTATATGGAGTTTTAAGTTTACGTACGGTATTGTAAGATGTTGTTAGGAGTTGTGAGGTGTCGAACATTACACTAACATGCTTTTCAAGATGCTAATTTGGCATACAGAGTCTTAAGATGTCCTAACTTGTCGTACGATGTTCAAAGGACTCGGACGAATTCAATAGGTTTATTATGGAGTTTTAAGGTTTCGTACGGTGTTGTAAGGTGTTGTTAGGAGCTGTAATGCGTCCTACATTATACTAACATGCTTTTCAAGGTGCTAATGTGGCATACAGAGTCTTAAGATGTCCTAACTAGTCGCACGATTTTCAAAGGACTCGGGCGAATTCAGTAGGTTTATATGGAGTTTTAAGTTTACGTACGGTATTGTAAGATGTTGTTAGGAGTTGTGAGGTGTTGTACATTACACTAACATGCGTTTCAAGGTGCTAATGTGGCATACAGAGTCTTAAGATGTCCTAACTTGTCGCACGATGTTCAAAGGACTCGGGCGAATTGAGTAGGTTTATATGGAGTTTTAATTTTACGTACGTTATTATAAGATGTTGTTAGGAGTTGTGAGGTGTCGAACATTACACTAACAGGCATTTCAAGGTGCTAATTTGGTGCTAATTTGTCATACAGAGTCTTAAGATGTCCTAACTTGTCGTACGATGTTCAAAGGACTCGGACGAATTCATTAGGTTTATTACGGAGTATTAAGGTTTCGTACGGTGTTGTAAGGTGTTGTTAGGAGCTGTAATGCGTCCTACATTATACTAACATGCTTTTCAAGGTGCTAATGAGGCATACAGAGTCTTAAGATGTCCTAACTTGTCGTACGATGTTCAAAGGACTCGGACGAATTCAGTAGGTTTATATGGAGTTTTAAGTTTACGTACGGTATTGTAAGATGTTGTTAGGAGTTGTGAGGTGTTGTACATTACACTAACATGCGTTTCAAGGTGCTAATGTGGCATACAGAGTCTTAAGATGTCCTAACTTGTCGCACGATTTTCAAAGGACTCGGGCGAATTCAGTAGGTTTATATGGAGTTTTAAGTTTACGTACGGTATTGTAAGATGTTGTTAGGAGTTGTGAGGTGTCGAACATTACACTAACAAGCTTTTCAAAATGCTAATTTGGCATACAGAGTCTTAAGATGTCCTAACTTGTCGTACGATGTTCAAAGGACTCGGACGAATTCATTAGGTTTATTATGGAGTTTTAAGGTTTCGTACGGTGTTGTAAGGTGTTGTTAGGAGCTGTAATGCGTCCTGCATTATACTAACATGCTTTTCAAGGTGCTAATGAAGCATACAGAGTCTTAAGATGTCCTAACTTGTCGCACGATTTTCAAAGGACTCGGGCGAATTAAGTAGGTTTATATGGAGTTTTAAGTTTACGTACGGTATTGTAAGATGTTGTTAGGAGTTGTGAGGTGTCGAACATTACACTAACATGCTTTTCAAGATGCTAATTTGGCATACAGAGTCTTAAGATGTCCTAACTTGTCGTACGATGTTCAAAGGACTCGGACGAATTCATTAGGTTTATTATGGAGTTTTAAGGTTTCGTACGGTGTTGTAAGGTGTTGTTAGGAGTTGTAATGCGTCCTACATTATACTAACATGCTTTTCAAGGTGCTAATGAAGCATACAGAGTCTTAAGATGTCCTAACTTGTCGCACGATTTTCAAAGGACTCGGGCGAGTTCAGTAGGTTTATATGGAGTTTTAAGTTTACGTACGGTATTGTAAGATGTTGTTAGGAGTTGTGAGGTGTCGAACATTACACTAACATGCTTTTCAAGATGCTAATTTGGCATACAGAGTCTTAAGATGTCCTAACTTGTCGTACGATGTTCAAAGGACTCGGACGAATTCAATAGGTTTATTATGGAGTTTTAAGGTTTCGTACGGTGTTGTAAGGTGTTGTTAGGAGCTGTAATGCGTCCTACATTATACTAACATGCTTTTCAAGGTGCTAATGTGGCATACAGAGTCTTAAGATGTCCTAACTTGTCGCACGATTTTCAAAGGACTCGGGCGAATTCAGTAGGTTTATATGGAGTTTTAAGTTTACGTACGGTATTGTAAGATGTTGTTAGGAGTTGTGAGGTGTTGTACATTACACTAACATGCGTTTCAAGGTGCTAATGTGGCATACAGAGTCTTAAGATGTCCTAACTTGTCGCACGATGTTCAAAGGACTCGGGCGAATTGAGTAGGTTTATATGGAGTTTTAAGTTTACGTACGTTATTATAAGATGTTGTTAGGAGTTGTGAGGTGTCGAACATTACACTAACAGGCATTTCAAGGTGCTAATTTGGCATACAGAGTCTTAAGATGTCCTAACTTGTCGTACGATGTTCAAAGGACTCGGACGAATTCATTAGGTTTATTACGGAGTATTAAGGTTTCGTACGGTGTTGTAAGGTGTTGTTAGGAGCTGTAATGCGTCCTACATTATACTAACATGCTTTTCAAGGTGCTAATGAGGAATACAGAGTCTTAAGATGTCCTAACTTGTCGTACGATGTTCAAAGGACTCGGACGAATTCAGTAGGTTTATATGGAGTTTTAAGTTTACGTACGGTATTGTAAGATGTTGTTAGGAGTTGTGAGGTGTTGTACATTACACTAACATGCGTTTCAAGGTGCTAATGTGGCATACAGAGTCTTAAGATGTCCTAACTTGTCGCACGATTTTCAAAGGACTCGGGCGAATTCAGTAGGTTTATATGGAGTTTTAAGTTTACGTACGGTATTGTAAGATGTTGTTAGGAGTTGTGAGGTGTCGAACATTACACAACATGCTTTTCAAGATGCTAATTTGGCATACAGAGTCTTAAGATGTCCTAACTTGTCGTACGATGTTCAAAGGACTCGGACGAATTCATTAGGTTTATTATGGAGTTTTAAGGTTTCGTACGGTGTTGTAAGGTGTTGTTAGGAGCTGTAATGCATCCTGCATTATACTAACATGCTTTTCAAGGTGCTAATGAAGCATACAGAGTCTTAAGATGTCCTAACTTGTCGCACGATTTTCAAAGGACTCGGGCGAATTAAGTAGGTTTATATGGAGTTTTAAGTTTACGTACGGTATTGTAAGATGTTGTTAGGAGTTGTGAGGTGTCGAACATTACACTAACATGCTTTTCAAGATGCTAATTTGGCATACAGAGTCTTAAGATGTCCTAACTTGTCGTACGATGTTCAAAGGACTCGGACGAATTCATTAGGTTTATTATGGAGTTTTAAGGTTTCGTACGGTGTTGTAAGGTGTTGTTAGGAGCTGTAATGCGTCCTACATTATACTAACATGCTTTTCAAGGTGCTAATGAAGCATACAGAGTCTTAAGATGTCCTAACTTGTCGCACGATTTTCAAAGGACTCGGGCGAGTTCAGTAGGTTTATATGGAGTTTTTAGTTTACGTACGGTATTGTAAGATGTTGTTAGGAGTTGTGAGGTGTCGAACATTACACTAACATGCTTTTCAAGATGCTAATTTGGCATACAGAGTCTTAAGATGTCCTAACTTGTCGTACGATGTTCAAAGGACTCGGACGAATTCAATAGGTTTATTATGGAGTTTTAAGGTTTCGTACGGTGTTGTAAGGTGTTGTTAGGAGCTGTAATGCGTCCTACATTATACTAACATGCTTTTCAAGGTGCTAATGTGGCATACAGAGTCTTAAGATGTCCTAACTTGTCGCACGATTTTCAAAGGACTCGGGCGAATTCAGTACGTTTATATGGAGTTTTAAGTTTACGTACGGTATTGTAAGATGTTGTTAGGAGTTGTGAGGTGTTGTACATTACACTAACATGCGTTTCAAGGTGCTAATGTGGCATACAGAGTCTTAAGATGTCCTAACTTGTCGCACGATGTTCAAAGGACTCGGGCGAATTGAGTAGGTTTATATGGAGTTTTAAGTTTACGTACGTTATTATAAGATGTTGTTAGGAGTTGTGAGGTGTCGAACATTACACTAACAGGCATTTCAAGGTGCTAATTTGGTGCTAATTTGGCATACAGAGTCTTAAGATGTCCTAACTTGTCGTACGATGTTCAAAGGACTCGGACGAATTCATTAGGTTTATTACGGAGTATTAAGGTTTCGTACGGTGTTGTAAGGTGTTGTTAGGAGCTGTAATGCGTCCTACATTATACTAACATGCTTTTCAAGGTGCTAATGAGGCATACAGAGTCTTAAGATGTCCTAACTTGTCGTACGATGTTCAAAGGACTCGGACGAATTCAGTAGGTTTATATGGAGTTTTAAGTTTACGTACGGTATTGTAAGATGTTGTTAGGAGTTGTGAGGTGTTGTACATTACACTAACATGCGTTTCAAGGTGCTAATGTGACATACAGAGTCTTAAGATGTCCTAACTTGTCGCACGATTTTCAAAGGACTCGGGCGAATTCAGTAGGTTTATATGTAGTTTTAAGTTTACGTACGGTATTGTAAGATGTTTTTAGGAGTTGTGAGGTGTCGAACATTACACTAACATGCTTTTGAAGATGCTAATTTGGCATACAGAGTCTTAAGATGTCCTAACTTGTCGTACGATGTTCAAAGGACTCGGACGAATTCATTAGGTTTATTATGGAGTTTTAAGGTTTCGTACGGTGTTGTAAGGTGTTGTTAGGAGCTGTAATGCGTCCTACATTATACTAACATGCTTTTCAAGGTGCTAATGAAGCATACGGAGTCTTAAGATGTCCTAACTTGTCGTACGATGTTCAAAGGACTCGGACGAATTCAGTAGGTTTATATGGAGTTTTAAGTTTACGTACGGTATTGTAAGATGTTGTTAGGAGTTGTGAGGTGTTGTACATTACACTAACATGCGTTTCAAGGTGCTAATGTGGCATACAGAGTCTTACGATGTCCTAACTTGTCGCACGATGTTCAAAGGACTCGGGCGAATTGAGTAGGTTTATATGGAGTTTTAAGTTTACGTACGGTATTGTAAGATGTTGTTAGGAGTTGTGAGGTGTTGTACATTACACTAACATGCGTTTCAAGGTGCTAATGTGGCATACAGAGTCTTAAGATGTCCTAACTTGTCGCACGATTTTCAAAGGACTCGGGCGAATTCAGTAGGTTTATATGGAGTTTTAAGTTTACGTACGGTATTGTAAGATGTTATTAGGAGTTGTGAGGTGTCGAACATTACACTAACATGCTTTTCAAGATGCTAATTTGGCATACAGAGTCTTAAGATGTCCTAACTTGTCGTACAATGTTCAAAGGACTCGGACGAACTCATTAGGTTTATATGGAGTTTTAAGTTTTCGTACAGTATTGTAAGATGTTGTTAGGAGTTGTGAGGTGTCGTACATTACACTAACAAGCTTTTCAAGGTGCTAATGTGACATACAGAGTCATAAGATGTCCTAACTTGTCGTACGATGTTAAAAGGACTCGGACGAATTCATTAGGTTTATTACGGAGTTTTAAGATTTCTTACGGTGTTGTAAGGTGTTCTTAGGAGCTGTAAAGCGTCCTACATTATACTAACATGCTTTTCAAGGTGCTAATATGGCATATAGAGTCGTAAGATGTTCTAACTTGTGGTACGATTTTCAAAGGACTCGGACGAATTCAGTAGGTTTATATGGAGTTTTAAGTTTCCGTACGGTATTGTAAGATGTTGTTAGGAGTTGTGAGGTGTCGTACATTACACTAACATGCTTTTCATGGTGCTAATGTGGCATACAGAATCATAAGATGTCCTAACTTGTGGTACGATGTTCAAAGGACTCGGACGAATTCAGTAGGTTTATATGGAGTTTTAATTTTATGTACTGTATTGTAAGACGTTGTTAGGAGTTGTGAGGTGTCGTACATTACACTAACATGCTTTTCAAGGTGCTAATGTGACATACAGAGTCATAAGATGTCCTAACTTGTCGTACGATGTTCAAAGGACTCAGACGAATTCAATAGGTTTATACGGAGTTTTAATTTTACGTACGGTATTGTAAAGATGTTGTTAGGAGTTGTGAGGTGTCGTACATTACACTAACATGCTTTTCAAGGTGCTAATGTGGCATACAGAGTCTTCAGATGTCGTAACTTGTGGTACGATGTTCAAAGGACTCGGACGAATTCAGTAGGTTTATATGGAGTTTTAACTTTACGTACGGTGTTGTAAGACGTTGTTAGGAGTTGTGAGGTGTCGTACATTACACTAACATGCTTTTCATGGTGCTAATGTGGCATACAGAGTCATAAGATGTCCTAACTTGTGGTACGATGTTCAAAGGACTCGGACGAATTCAGTAGGTTTATATGGAGTTTTAACTTTACGTACGATGTTGTAAGACGTTGTTAGGAGTTGTGAGGTGTCGAACATTACACTAACATGCTTTTCAAGGTGCTAATGTGGCATACAGAGTCATAAGATGTCCTAACTTGTCGTACGATGTTCAAAGGACTCGGACGAACTCATTAAGTTTATATGGAGTTTTAAGTTTTCGTACAGTCTTGTAAGATCTTGTTAGGAGTTGTGAGGTGTCGTACATTACACTAACATGCCTTTCAAGGTGCTAATGTGGCATACAGAGTCTTAAGATGTCCTAACTTGTGGTACGATGTTCAAAGGACTCGGACGAATTCAGTAGGTTTATATGGAGTTTTAATTTTATGTACTGTATTGTAAGACGTTGTTAGGAGTTGTGAGGTGTCGTACATTACACTAACTTGCTTTTCAAGGTGCTAATGTGACATACAGAGTCATAAGATGTCCTAACTTGTCGTACGATGTTCAAAAGACTCGGACGAATTCAGTAGGTTTATATGGAGTTTTAACTTTACGTACGGTGTTGTAAGACGTTGTTAGGAGTTGTGAGGTGTCGTACATTACACTAACATGCTTTTCAAGGTGCTAATGTGGCATATAGAGTCATAAGATGTCCTAACTTGTCGTACGATGTTCAAAGGACTCGGACGAACTCATTAGGTTTATATGGAGTTTTATGTTTTCGTACAGTATTGTAAGATGTTGTTAGGAGTTGTGAGGTGTCGTACATTACACTAACATGCTTTTCAAGGTGCTAATGTGGCATACAGAGTCTTAAGATGTCCTAACTTGTGGTACGATGTTCAAAGGACTCGGACGAATTCAGTAGGTTTATATGGAGTTTTAATTTTATGTACTGTATTGTATAAGACGTTGTTAGGAGTTGTGAGGCGTCGTACATTACACTAACATGCTTTTCAAGGTGCTAATGTGACATACAGAGTCATAAGATGTCCTAACTTGTCGTACGATGTTCAAAGGACTCAGACGAATTCAATAGGTTTATACGGAGTTTTAATTTTACGTACGGTATTGTAAAGATGTTGTTAGGAGTTGTGAGGTGTCGTACATTACACTAACATGCTTTTCAAGGTGCTAATGTGGCATACAGAGTCTTCAGATGTCGTAACTTGTGGTACGATGTTCAAAGGACTCGGACGAATTCAGTAGGTTTATATGGAGTTTTAACTTTACGTACGGTGTTGTAAGACGTTGTTAGGAGTTGTGAGGTGTCGTACATTACACTAACATGCTTTTCATGGTGCTAATGTGGCATACAGAGTCATAAGATGTCCTAACTTGTGGTACGATGTTCAAAGGACAAGGACGAATTCAGTAGGTTTATATGGAGTTTTAACTTTACGTACGGTGTTGTAAGACGTTGTTAGGAGTTGTGAGGTGTCGAACATTACACTAACATGCTTTTCAAGGTGCTAATGTGGCATACAGAGTCATAAGATGTCCTAACTTGTCGTACGATGTTCAAAGGACTCGGGCGAACTCATTAAGTTTATATGGAGTTTTAAGTTTTCGTACAGTCTTGTAAGATCTTGTTAGGAGTTGTGAGGTGTCGTACATTACACTAACATGCCTTTCAAGGTGCTAATGTGGCATACAGAGTCTTAAGATGTCCTAACTTGTGGTACGATGTTCAAAGGACTCGGACGAATTCAGTAGGTTTATATGGAGTTTTAATTTTATGTACTGTATTGTAAGACGTTGTTAGGAGTTGTGAGGTGTCGTACATTACACTAACTTGCTTTTCAAGGTGCTAATGTGACATACAGAGTCATAAGATGTCCTAACTTGTCGTACGATGTTCAAAAGACTCGGACGAATTCAGTAGGTTTATATGGAGTTTTAACTTTACGTACGGTGTTGTAAGTCGTTGTTAGGAGTTGTGAGGTGTCGTACATTACACTAACATGCTTTTCAAGGTGCTAATGTGGCATATAGAGTCATAAGATGTCCTAACTTGTCGTACGATGTTCAAAGGACTCGGACGAACTCATTAGGTTTATATGGAGTTTTATGTTTTCGTACAGTATTGTAAGATGTTGTTAGGAGTTGTGAGGTGTCGTACATTACACTAACATGCTTTTCAAGGTGCTAATGTGGCATACAGAGTCTTAAGATGTCCTAACTTGTGGTACGATGTTCAAAGGACTCGGACGAATTCAGTAGGTTTATATGGAGTTTTAATTTTATGTACTGTATTGTATAAGACGTTGTTAGGAGTTGTGAGGCGTCGTACATTACACTAACATGCTTTTCAAGGTGCTAATGTGACATACAGAGTCATAAGATGTCCTAACTTGTCGTACGATGTTAAAAGGACTCGGACAAATTCATTAGGTTTATTACGGAGTTTTAAGATTTCTTACGGTGTTGTAAGGTGTTCTTAGGAGCTGTAAAGCGTCCTACATTATACTAACATGCTTTTCAAGGTGCTAATATGGCATATAGAGTCGTAAGATGTTCTAACTTGTGGTACGAATTTCAAAGGACTCGGACGAATTCAGTAGGTTTATATGGAGTTTTAAGTTTTCGTACGGTATTGTAAGATGTTGTTAGGAGTTGTGAGGTGTCGTACATTACACTAACATGCTTTTCATGGTGCTAATGTGGCATACAGAGTCATAAGATGTCTTAATTTGTGGTACGATGTTTAAAGGACTCGGACGAATTCAGTAGGTTTATATGGAGTTTTAACTTTACGTACGGTGTTATAAGACGTTGTTAGGAGTTGTGAGGTGTCGTACATTACACTAACATGCTTTTCAAGGTGCTAATGTGGCATATAGAGTCATAAGATGTCCTAACTTGTCGTACGATGTTCAAAGGACTCGGACGAACTCATTAGGTTTATATGGAGTTTTATGTTTTCGTACAGTATTGTAAGATGTTGTTAGGAGTTGTGAGGTGTCGTACATTACACTAACATGCTTTTCAAGGTGCTAATGTGGCATACAGAGTCTTAAGATGTCCTAACTTGTGGTACGATGTTCAATGGACTCGGACAAATTCAGTAGGTTTATATGGAGTTTTAATTTTATGTACTGTATTGTAAGACGTTGTTAGGAGTTGTGAGGCGTCGTACATTACACTAACATGCTTTTCAATGTGCTAATGTGACATACAGAGTCATAGGATGTCCTAACTTGTCGTACGATGTTCAAAGGACTCGGACGAATTCAGTAGGTTTATATTGAGTTTTAATTTTACGTACGGTATTGTAAGATGTTGTTAGGAGTTGTGAGGTGTCGTACATTACACTAACATGCTTTTCAAGGTGCTAATGTGCCATACAGAGTCTTAAGATGTCCTAACTTGTGGTACGATGTTCAAAGGACTCGGACGAATTCAGTAGGTTTATATGGAGTTTTAAGTTTATGTACTGTATTGTAAGACGTTGTTAGGAGTTGTTAGGTGTCGTACATTACACTAACATGCTTTTCAAGGTGCTAATGTGACATACAGAGTCATAAGATGTCCTAACTTGTCGTACGATGTTCAAAAGACTCGGACGAATTCATTAGGTTTATTTCGGAGTTTTAAGATTTCTTACGGTGTTGTAAGGTGTTCTTAGGAGCTGTAAAGCGTCCTACATTATACTAACATGCTTTTCAAGGTGCTAATATGGCATATAGAGTCGTAAGATGTTCTAACTTGTGGTACGATTTTCAAAGGACTCGGACGAATTCAGTAGGTTTATATGGAGTTTTAAGTTTTCGTACGGTATTGTAAGATGTTGTTAGGAGTTGTGAGGTGTCGTACATTACACTAACATGCTTTTCATGGTGCTAATGTGGCATACAGAGTCATAAGATGTCCTAACTTGTGGTACGATGTTCAAAGGACTCGGACGAATTCAGTAGGTTTATATGGAGTTTTAATTTTATGTACTGTATTGTAAGACGTTGTTAGGAGTTGTGAGGTGTCGTACATTACACTAACATGCTTTTCAAGGTGCTAATGTGACATACAGAGTCATAAGATGTCCTAACTTGTCGTACGATGTTCAAAGGAATCAGACGAATTCAATAGGTTTATACGGAGTTTTAATTTTACGTACGGTATTGTAAAGATGTTGTTAGGAGTTGTGAGGTGTCGTACATTACACTAACATGCTTTTCAAGGTGCTAATGTGGCATACAGAGTCTTCAGATGTCGTAACTTGTGGTACGATGTTCAAAGGACTCGGACGAATTCAGTAGGTTTATATGGAGTTTTAACTTTACGTACGGTGTTGTAAGACGTTGTTAGGAGTTGTGAGGTGTCGTACATTACACTAACATGCTTTTCATGGTGCTAATGTGGCATACAGAGTCATAAGATGTCCTAACTTGTGGTACGATGTTCAAAGGACTCGGACGAATTCAGTAGGTTTATATGGAGTTTTAACTTTACGTACGGTGTTGTAAGACGTTGTTAGGAGTTGTGAGGTGTCGTACATTACACTAACATGCTTTTCAAGGTGCTAATGTGACATACAGAGTCATAAGATGTCCTAACTTGTCGTACGATGTTCAAAGGACTCGGACGAACTCATTAAGTTTATATGGAGTTTTAAGTTTTCGTACAGTCTTGTAAGATGTTGTTAGGAGTTGTGAGGTGTCGTACATTACACTAACATGCTTTTCAAGGTGCTAATGTGGCATACAGAGTCTTAAGATGTCCTAACTTGTGGTACGATGTTCAAAGGACTCGGACGAATTCAGTAGGTTTATATGGAGTTTTAATTTTATGTACTGTATTGTAAGACGTTGTTAGGAGTTGTGAGGTGTCGTACATTACACTAACTTGCTTTTCAAGGTGCTAATGTGACATACAGAGTCATAATATGTCCTAACTTGTCGTACGATGTTCAAAAGACTCGGACGAATACAGTAGGTTTATATGGAGTTTTAACTTTACGTACGGTGTTGTAAGACGTTGTTAGGAGTTGTGAGGTGTCGTACATTACACTAACATGCTTTTCAAGGTGCTAATGTGGCATATAGAGTCATAAGATGTCCTAACTTGTCGTACGATGTTCAAAGGACTCGGACGAACTCATTAGGTTTATATGGAGTTTTATGTTTTCGTACAGTATTGTAAGATGTTGTTAGGAGTTGTGAGGTGTCGTACATTACACTAACATGCTTTTCAAGGTGCTAATGTGGCATACAGAGTCTTAAGATGTCCTAACTTGTGGTACGATGTTCAAAGGACTCGGACGAATTCAGTAGGTTTATATGGAGTTTTAATTTTATGTACTGTATTGTATAAGACGTTGTTAGGAGTTGTGAGGCGTCGTACATTACACTAACATGCTTTTCAAGGTGCTAATGTGACATACAGAGTCATAAGATGTCCTAACTTGTCGTACGATGTTAAAAGGACTCGGACAAATTCATTAGGTTTATTACGGAGTTTTAAGATTTCTTACGGTGTTGTAAGGTGTTCTTAGGAGCTGTAAAGCGTCCTACATTATACTAACATGCTTTTCAAGGTGCTAATATGGCATATAGAGTCGTAAGATGTTCTAACTTGTGGTACGAATTTCAAAGGACTCGGACGAATTCAGTAGGTTTATATGGAGTTTTAAGTATTCGTACATTATTGTAAGATGTTGTTAGGAGTTGTGAGGTGTCGTACATTACACTAACATGCTTTTCATGGTGCTAATGTGGCATACAGAGTCATAAGATGTCTTAATTTGTGGTACGATGTTCAAAGGACTCGGACGAATTCAGTAGGTTTATATGGAGTTTTAATTTTATGTACTGTATTGTAAGACGTTGTTAGGAGTTGTGAGGCGTCGTACATTACACTAACATGCTTTTCAATGTGCTAATGTGACATACAGAGTCATAGGATGTCCTAACTTGTCGTACGATGTTCAAAGGACTCGGACGAATTCAGTAGGTTTATATGGAGTTTTAATTTTACGTACGGTATTGTAAGATGTTGTTAGGAGTTGTGAGGTGTCGTACATTACACTAACATGCTTTTCAAGGTGCTAATGTGCCATACAGAGTCTTAAGATGTCCTAACTTGTGGTACGATGTTCAAAGGACTCGGACGAATTCAGTAGGTTTATATGGAGTTTTAAGTTTATGTACTGTATTGTAAGACGTTGTTAGGAGTTGTTAGGTGTCGTACATTACACTAACATGCTTTTCAAGGTGCTAATGTGACATACAGAGTCATAAGATGTCCTAACTTGTCGTACGATGTTCAAAAGACTCGGACGAATTCATTAGGTTTATTTCGGAGTTTTAAGATTTCTTACGGTGTTGTAAGGTGTTCTTAGGAGCTGTAAAGCGTCCTACATTATACTAACATGCTTTTCAAGGTGCTAATATGGCATATAGAGTCGTAAGATGTTCTAACTTGTGGTACGATTTTCAAAGGACTCGGACGAATTCAGTAGGTTTACATGGAGTTTTAAGTTTTCGTACGGTATTGTAAGATGTTGTTAGGAGTTGTGAGGTGTCGTACATTACACTAACATGCTTTTCATGGTGCTAATGTGGCATTCAGAGTCATAAGATGTCCTAACTTGTGGTACGATGTTCAAAGGACTCGGACGAATTCAGTAGGTTTATATGGAGTTTTAATTTTATGTACTGTATTGTAAGACGTTGTTAGGAGTTGTGAGGTGTCGTACATTACACTACCATGCTTTTCAAGGTGCTAATGTGACATACAGAGTCATAAGATGTCCTAACTTGTCGTACGATGTTCAAAGGAATCAGACGAATTCAATAGGTTTATACGGAGTTTTAATTTTACGTACGGTATTGTAAAGATGTTGTTAGGAGTTGTGAGGTGTCGTACATTACACTAACATGCTTTTCAAGGTGCTAATGTGGCATACAGAGTCTTCAGATGTCGTAACTTGTGGTACGATGTTCAAAGGACTCGGACGAATTCAGTAGGTTTATATGGAGTTTTAACTTTACGTACGGTGTTGTAAGACGTTGTTAGGAGTTGTGAGGTGTCGTACATTACACTAACATGCTTTTCATGGTGCTAATGTGGCATACAGAGTCATAAGATGTCCTAACTTGTGGTACGATGTTCAAAGGACTCGGACGAATTCAGTAGGTTTATATGGAGTTTTAACTTTACGTACGGTGTTGTAAGACGTTGTTAGGAGTTGTGAGGTGTCGTACATTACACTAACATGCTTTTCAAGGTGCTAATGTGACATACAGAGTCATAAGATGTCCTAACTTGTCGTACGATGTTCAAAGGACTCGGACGAACTCATTAAGTTTATATGGAGTTTTAAGTTTTCGTACAGTCTTGTAAGATGTTGTTAGGAGTTGTGAGGTGTCGTACATTACACTAACATGCTTTTCAAGGTGCTAATGTGGCATACAGAGTCTTAAGATGTCCTAACTTGTGGTACGATGTTCAAAGGACTCGGACGAATTCAGTAGGTTTATATGGAGTTTTAATTTTATGTACTGTATTGTAAGACGTTGTTAGGAGTTGTGAGGTGTCGTACATTACACTAACTTGCTTTTCAAGGTGCTAATGTGACATACAGAGTCATAATATGTCCTAACTTGTCGTACGATGTTCAAAAGACTCGGACGAATACAGTAGGTTTATATGGAGTTTTAACTTTACGTACGGTGTTGTAAGACGTTGTTAGGAGTTGTGAGGTGTCGTACATTACACTAACATGCTTTTCAAGGTGCTAATGTGGCATATAGAGTCATAAGATGTCCTAACTTGTCGTACGATGTTCAAAGGACTCGGACGAACTCATTAGGTTTATATGGAGTTTTATGTTTTCGTACAGTATTGTAAGATGTTGTTAGGAGTTGTGAGGTGTCGTACATTACACTAACATGCTTTTCAAGGTGCTAATGTGGCATACAGAGTCTTAAGATGTCCTAACTTGTGGTACGATGTTCAAAGGACTCGGACGAATTCAGTAGGTTTATATGGAGTTTTAATTTTATGTACTGTATTGTATAAGACGTTGTTAGGAGTTGTGAGGCGTCGTACATTACACTAACATGCTTTTCAAGGTGCTAATGTGACATACAGAGTCATAAGATGTCCTAACTTGTCGTACGATGTTAAAAGGACTCGGACAAATTCATTAGGTTTATTACGGAGTTTTAAGATTTCTTACGGTGTTGTAAGGTGTTCTTAGGAGCTGTAAAGCGTCCTACATTATACTAACATGCTTTTCAAGGTGCTAATATGGCATATAGAGTCGTAAGATGTTCTAACTTGTGGTACGAATTTCAAAGGACTCGGACGAATTCAGTAGGTTTATATGGAGTTTTAAGTATTCGTACATTATTGTAAGATGTTGTTAGGAGTTGTGAGGTGTCGTACATTACACTAACATGCTTTTCATGGTGCTAATGTGGCATACAGAGTCATAAGATGTCTTAATTTGTGGTACGATGTTCAAAGGACTCGGACGAATTCAGTAGGTTTATATGGAGTTTTAATTTTATGTACTGTATTGTAAGACGTTGTTAGGAGTTGTGAGGCGTCGTACATTACACTAACATGCTTTTCAATGTGCTAATGTGACATACAGAGTCATAGGATGTCCTAACTTGTCGTACGATGTTCAAAGGACTCGGACGAATTCAGTAGGTTTATATGGAGTTTTAATTTTACGTACGGTATTGTAAGATGTTGTTAGGAGTTGTGAGGTGTCGTACATTACACTAACATGCTTTTCAAGGTGCTAATGTGCCATACAGAGTCTTAAGATGTCCTAACTTGTGGTACGATGTTCAAAGGACTCGGACGAATTCAGTAGGTTTATATGGAGTTTTAAGTTTATGTACTGTATTGTAAGACGTTGTTAGGAGTTGTTAGGTGTCGTACATTACACTAACATGCTTTTCAAGGTGCTAATGTGACATACAGAGTCATAAGATGTCCTAACTTGTCGTACGATGTTCAAAAGACTCGGACGAATTCATTAGGTTTATTTCGGAGTTTTAAGATTTCTTACGGTGTTGTAAGGTGTTCTTAGGAGCTGTAAAGCGTCCTACATTATACTAACATGCTTTTCAAGGTGCTAATATGGCATATAGAGTCGTAAGATGTTCTAACTTGTGGTACGATTTTCAAAGGACTCGGACGAATTCAGTAGGTTTACATGGAGTTTTAAGTTTTCGTACGGTATTGTAAGATGTTGTTAGGAGTTGTGAGGTGTCGTACATTACACTAACATGCTTTTCATGGTGCTAATGTGGCATTCAGAGTCATAAGATGTCCTAACTTGTGGTACGATGTTCAAAGGACTCGGACGAATTCAGTAGGTTTATATGGAGTTTTAATTTTATGTACTGTATTGTAAGACGTTGTTAGGAGTTGTGAGGTGTCGTACATTACACTACCATGCTTTTCAAGGTGCTAATGTGACATACAGAGTCATAAGATGTCCTAACTTGTCGTACGATGTTCAAAGGACTCAGACGAATTCAATAGGTTTATACGGAGTTTTAATTTTACGTACGGTATTGTAAAGATGTTGTTAGGAGTTGTGAGGTGTCGTACATTACACTAACATGCTTTTCAAGGTGCTAATGTGGCATACAGAGTCTTCAGATGTCGTAACTTGTGGTACGATGTTCAAAGGACTCGGACGAATTCAGTAGGTTTATATGGAGTTTTAACTTTACGTACGGTGTTGTAAGACGTTGTTAGGAGTTGTGAGGTGTCGTACATTACACTAACATGCTTTTCATGGTGCTAATGTGGCATACAGAGTCATAAGATGTCCTAACTTGTGGTACGATGTTCAAAGAACTCGGACGAATTCAGTAGGTTTATATGGAGTTTTAACTTTACGTACGGTGTTGTAAGACGTTGTTAGGAGTTGTGAGGTGTCGTACATTACACTAACATGCTTTTCAAGGTGCTAATGTGACATACAGAGTCATAAGATGTCCTAACTTGTCGTACGATGTTCAAAGGACTCGGACGAACTCATTAAGTTTATATGGAGTTTTAAGTTTTCGTACAGTCTTGTAAGATGTTGTTAGGAGTTGTGAGGTGTCGTACATTACACTAACATGCTTTTCAAGGTGCTAATGTGGCATACAGAGTCTTAAGATGTCCTAACTTGTGGTACGATGTTCAAAGGACTCGGACGAATTCAGTAGGTTTATATGGAGTTTTAATTTTATGTACTGTATTGTAAGACGTTGTTAGGAGTTGTGAGGTGTCGTACATTACACTAACTTGCTTTTCAAGGTGCTAATGTGACATACAGAGTCATAAGATGTCCTAACTTGTCGTACGATGTTCAAAAGACTCGGACGAATACAGTAGGTTTATATGGAGTTTTAACTTTACGTACGGTGTTGTAAGACGTTGTTAGGAGTTGTGAGGTGTCGTACATTACACTAACATGCTTTTCAAGGTGCTAATGTGGCATATAGAGTCATAAGATGTCCTAACTTGTCGTACGATGTTCAAAGGACTCGGACGAACTCATTAGGTTTATATGGAGTTTTATGTTTTCGTACAGTATTGTAAGATGTTGTTAGGAGTTGTGAGGTGTCGTACATTACACTAACATGCTTTTCAAGGTGCTAATGTGGCATACAGAGTCTTAAGATGTCCTAACTTGTGGTACGATGTTCAAAGGACTCGGACGAATTCAGTAGGTTTATATGGAGTTTTAATTTTATGTACTGTATTGTATAAGACGTTGTTAGGAGTTGTGAGGCGTCGTACATTACACTAACATGCTTTTCAAGGTGCTAATGTGACATACAGAGTCATAAGATGTCCTAACTTGTCGTACGATGTTAAAAGGACTCGGACAAATTCATTAGGTTTATTACGGAGTTTTAAGATTTCTTACGGTGTTGTAAGGTGTTCTTAGGAGCTGTAAAGCGTCCTACATTATACTAACATGCTTTTCAAGGTGCTAATATGGCATATAGACCGTAAGATGTTCTAACTTGTGGTACGAATTTCAAAGGACTCGGACGAATTCAGTAGGTTTATATGGAGTTTTAAGTATTCGTACATTATTGTAAGATGTTGTTAGGAGTTGTGAGGTGTCGTACATTACACTAACATGCTTTTCATGGTGCTAATGTGGCATACAGAGTCATAAGATGTCTTAATTTGTGGTACGATGTTTAAAGGACTCGGACGAATTCAGTAGGTTTATATGGAGTTTTAACTTTACGTACGGTGTTATAAGACGTTGTTAGGAGTTGTGAGGTGTCGTACATTACACTAACATGCTTTTCAAGGTGCTAATGTGGCATATAGAGTCATAAGATGTCCTAACTTGTCGTACGATGTTCAAAGGACTCGGACGAACTCATTAGGTTTATATGGAGTTTTATGTTTTCGTACAGTATTGTAAGATGTTGTTAGGAGTTGTGAGGTGTCGTACATTACACTAACATGCTTTTCAAGGTGCTAATGTGGCATACAGAGTCTTAAGATGTCCTAACTTGTGGTACGATGTTCAATGGACTCGGACAAATTCAGTAGGTTTATATGGAGTTTTAATTTTATGTACTGTATTGTAAGACGTTGTTAGGAGTTGTGAGGCGTCGTACATTACACTAACATGCTTTTCAATGTGCTAATGTGACATACAGAGTCATAGGATGTCCTAACTTGTCGTACGATGTTCAAAGGACTCGGACGAATTCAATAAGTTTATATGGAGTTTTAATTTTACGTACGGTATTGTAAGATGTTGTTAGGAGTTGTGAGGTGTCGTACATTACACTAACATGCTTTTCAAGGTGCTAATGTGGCATACAGAGTCTTAAGATGTCCTAACTTGTGGTACGATGTTCAATGGACTCGGACAAATTCAGTAGGTTTATATGGAGTTTTAATTTTATGTACTGTATTGTAAGACGTTGTTAGGAGTTGTGAGGCGTCGTACATTACACTAACATGCTTTTCAAGGTGCTAATGTGACATACAGAGTCATAGGATGTCCTAACTTGTCGTACGATGTTCAAAGGACTCGGACGAATTCAATAAGTTTATATGGAGTTTTAATTTTACGTACGGTATTGTAAGATGTTGTTAGGAGTTGTGAGGTGTCGTACATTACACTAACATGATTTTCAAGGTGCTAATGTGCCATACAGAGTCTTAAGATGTCCTAACTTGTGGTACGATGTTCAAAGGACTCGGACGAATTCAGTAGGTTTATATGGAGTTTTAATTTTATGTACTGTATTGTAAGACGTTGTTAGGAGTTGTTAGGTGTCGTACATTACACTAACATGCTTTTCAAGGTGCTAATGTGACATACAGAGTCATAAGATGTCCTAACTTGTCGTACGATGTTCAAAGGACTCGGACGAACTCATTAAGTTTATATGGAGTTTTAAGTTTTCGTACAGTCTTGTAAGATGTTGTTAGGAGTTGTGAGGTGTCGTACATTACACTAACATGCTTTTCAAGGTGCTAATGTGGCATACAGAGTCTTAAGATGTCCTAACTTGTGGTACGATGTTCAAAGGACTCGGACGAATTCAGTAGGTTTATATGGAGTTTTAATTTTATGTACTGTATTGTAAGACGTTGTTAGGAGTTGTGAGGTGTCGTACATTACACTAACTTGCTTTTCAAGGTGCTAATGTGACATACAGAGTCATAAGATGTCCTAACTTGTCGTACGATGTTCAAAAGACTCGGACGAATACAGTAGGTTTATATGGAGTTTTAACTTTACGTACGGTGTTGTAAGACGTTGTTAGGAGTTGTGAGGTGTCGTACATTACACTAACATGCTTTTCAAGGTGCTAATGTGGCATATAGAGTCATAAGATGTCCTAACTTGTCGTACGATGTTCAAAGGACTCGGACGAACTCATTAGGTTTATATGGAGTTTTATGTTTTCGTACAGTATTGTAAGATGTTGTTAGGAGTTGTGAGGTGTCGTACATTACACTAACATGCTTTTCAAGGTGCTAATGTGGCATACAGAGTCTTAAGATGTCCTAACTTGTGGTACGATGTTCAAAGGACTCGGACGAATTCAGTAGGTTTATATGGAGTTTTAATTTTATGTACTGTATTGTATAAGACGTTGTTAGGAGTTGTGAGGCGTCGTACATTACACTAACATGCTTTTCAAGGTGCTAATGTGACATACAGAGTCATAAGATGTCCTAACTTGTCGTACGATGTTAAAAGGACTCGGACAAATTCATTAGGTTTATTACGGAGTTTTAAGATTTCTTACGGTGTTGTAAGGTGTTCTTAGGAGCTGTAAAGCGTCCTACATTATACTAACATGCTTTTCAAGGTGCTAATATGGCATATAGACCGTAAGATGTTCTAACTTGTGGTACGAATTTCAAAGGACTCGGACGAATTCAGTAGGTTTATATGGAGTTTTAAGTATTCGTACATTATTGTAAGATGTTGTTAGGAGTTGTGAGGTGTCGTACATTACACTAACATGCTTTTCATGGTGCTAATGTGGCATACAGAGTCATAAGATGTCTTAATTTGTGGTACGATGTTTAAAGGACTCGGACGAATTCAGTAGGTTTATATGGAGTTTTAACTTTACGTACGGTGTTATAAGACGTTGTTAGGAGTTGTGAGGTGTCGTACATTACACTAACATGCTTTTCAAGGTGCTAATGTGGCATATAGAGTCATAAGATGTCCTAACTTGTCGTACGATGTTCAAAGGACTCGGACGAACTCATTAGGTTTATATGGAGTTTTATGTTTTCGTACAGTATTGTAAGATGTTGTTAGGAGTTGTGAGGTGTCGTACATTACACTAACATGCTTTTCAAGGTGCTAATGTGGCATACAGAGTCTTAAGATGTCCTAACTTGTGGTACGATGTTCAATGGACTCGGACAAATTCAGTAGGTTTATATGGAGTTTTAATTTTATGTACTGTATTGTAAGACGTTGTTAGGAGTTGTGAGGCGTCGTACATTACACTAACATGCTTTTCAATGTGCTAATGTGACATACAGAGTCATAGGATGTCCTAACTTGTCGTACGATGTTCAAAGGACTCGGACGAATTCAATAAGTTTATATGGAGTTTTAATTTTACGTACGGTATTGTAAGATGTTGTTAGGAGTTGTGAGGTGTCGTACATTACACTAACATGCTTTTCAAGGTGCTAATGTGGCATACAGAGTCTTAAGATGTCCTAACTTGTGGTACGATGTTCAATGGACTCGGACAAATTCAGTAGGTTTATATGGAGTTTTAATTTTATGTACTGTATTGTAAGACGTTGTTAGGAGTTGTGAGGCGTCGTACATTACACTAACATGCTTTTCAAGGTGCTAATGTGACATACAGAGTCATAGGATGTCCTAACTTGTCGTACGATGTTCAAAGGACTCGGACGAATTCAATAAGTTTATATGGAGTTTTAATTTTACGTACGGTATTGTAAGATGTTGTTAGGAGTTGTGAGGTGTCGTACATTACACTAACATGATTTTCAAGGTGCTAATGTGCCATACAGAGTCTTAAGATGTCCTAACTTGTGGTACGATGTTCAAAGGACTCGGACGAATTCAGTAGGTTTATATGGAGTTTTAATTTTATGTACTGTATTGTAAGACGTTGTTAGGAGTTGTTAGGTGTCGTACATTACACTAACATGCTTTTCAAGGTGCTAATGTGACATACAGAGTCATAAGATGTCCTAACTTGTCGTACGATGTTCAAAAGACTCGGACGAATTCATTAGGTTTATTACGGAGTTTTAAGATTTCTTACGGTGTTGTAAGGTGTTCTTAGGAGCTGTAAAGCGTCCTACATTATACTAACATGCTTTTCAAGGTGCTAATATGGCATATAGAGTCGTAAGATGTTCTAACTTGTGGTACGATGTTCAAAGGACTCGGACGAATTCAGTAGGTTTATATGGAGTTTTAACTTTACGTACGGTGTTGTAAGACGTTGTTAGGAGTTGTGAGGTGTCGTACATTACACTAACATGCTTTTCATGGTGCTAATGTGGCATACAGAGTCATAAGATGTCCTAACTTGTGGTACGATGTTCAAAGGACTCGGACGAATTCAGTAGGTTTATATGGAGTTTTAACTTTACGTACGGTGTTGTAAGACGTTGTTAGGAGTTGTGAGGTGTCGTACATTACACTAACATGCTTTTCAATGTGCTAATGTGACATACAGAGTCATAAGATGTCCTAACTTGTCGTACGATGTTCAAAGGACTCGGACGAACTCATTAAGTTTATATGGAGTTTTAAGTTTTCGTACAGTCTTGTAAGATGTTGTTAGGAGTTGTGAGGTGTCGTACATTACACTAACATGCTTTTCAAGGTGCTAATGTGGCATACAGAGTCTTAAGATGTCCTAACTTGTGGTACGATGTTCAAAGGACTCGGACGAATTCAGTAGGTTTATATGGAGTTTTAATTTTATGTACTGTATTGTAAGACGTTGTTAGGAGTTGTGAGGTGTCGTACATTACACTAACTTGCTTTTCAAGGTGCTAATGTGACATACAGAGTCATAAGATGTCCTAACTTGTCGTACGATGTTCAAAAGACTCGGACGAATTCATTAGGTTTATTACGGAGTTTTAAGATTTCTTACGGTGTTGTAAGGTGTTCTTAGGAGCTGTAAAGCGTCCTACATTATACTAACATGCTTTTCAAGGTGCTAATATGGCATATAGAGTCGTAAGATGTTCTAAGTTGTGGTACGATTTTCAAAGGACTCGGACGAATTCAGTAGGTTTATATGGAGTTTTAAGTTTTCGTACGGTATTGTAAGATGTTGTTAGGAGTTGTGAGGTGTCGTACATTACACTAACATGCTTTTCATGGTGCTAATGTGGCATACAGAGTCATAAGATGTCCTAACTTGTGGTACGATGTTTAAAGGACTCGGACGAATTCAGTAGGTTTATATGGAGTTTTAAATTTATGTACTGTATTGTAAGACGTTGTTAGAAGTTGTGAGGTGTCGTACATTACACTAACATGCTTTTCAAGGTGCTAATGTGACATACAGAGTCATAAGATGTCCTAACTTGTCGTACGATGTTCAAAGGACTCGGACGAATTCATTAGGTTTATTACGGAGTTTTAAGATTTCTTACGGTGTTGTAAGGTGTTCTTAGGAGCTGTAAAGCGTCCTACATTATACTAACATGCTTTTCAAGGTGCTAATAAGGCATATAGAGTCGTAAGATGTTCTAACTTGTGGTACGATTTTCAAAGGACTCGGATGAATTCAGTAGGTTTATATGGAGTTTTAAGTTTTCGTACGGTATTGTAAGATGTTGTTAGGAGTTGTGAGGTATCGTACATTACACTAACATGCTTTTCAAGGTGCTAATGTGGCATACAGAGTCTTAAGATGTCCTAACTTGTGGTACGATGTTCAAAGGACTCGGACGAATTCAGTAGGTTTATATGGAGTGTTAATTTTATGTACTGTATTGTAAGACGTTGTTAGGAGTTGTGAGGTGTCGTACATTACACTAACATGCTTTTCAAGGTTCTAATGTGACATACAGAGTCATAAGATGTCCTAACTTGTCGTACGATGTTCAAAGGACTCGGACGAATTCAATAAGTTTATACGGAGTTTTAATTTTACGTACGGTATTGTAAAGATGTTGTTAGGAGTTGTGAGGTGTCGTACATTACACTAACATGCTTTTCAAGGTGCTAATGTGGCATACAAAGTCTTAAGATGTCGTAACTTGTGATACGATGTTCAAAGGACTCGGACGAATTCAGTAGGTTTATATGGAGTTTTAAGTTTACGTACGGTATTGTAAGACGTTGTTAGGAGTTTTGAGGTGTCGTACATTACACTAACATGCTTTTCAAGGTGCTAATGTGACATACAGAGTCATAAGATGTCCTAACTTGTCGTACGATGTTCAAAGGACTCGGACGAAATCAATAAGTTTATATGGAGTTTTAATTTTACGTACGGTATTGTAAGATGTTGTTAGGAGTTGTGAGGTGTCGTACATTACACTAACATGCTTTTCAAGGTGCTAATGTGACATACAGAGTCATAAGATGTCCTAACTTGTCGTACGATGTTCAAAGGACTCGGACGAATTCAATAAGTTTATATGGAGTTTTAATTTTACGTACGGTATTGTAAGATGTTGTTAGGAGTTGTGAGGTGTCGTACATTACACTAACATGCTTTTCAAGGTGCTAATGTGGCATACAGAGTCTTAAGATGTCCTAACTTGTGGTACGATGTTCAAAGGACTCGGACGAATTCAGCAGGTTTATATGGAGTTTTAATTTTATGTACTGTATTGTAAGACGTTGTTAGGAGTTGTGAGGTGTCGTACATTACACTAACATGCTTTTCATGGTGCTAATGTGGCATACAGAGTCATAAGATGTCCTAACTTGTGATACGATGTTTAAAGGACTCGGACGAATTCAGTAGGTTTATATGGAGTTTTAAATTTATGTACTGTATTGTAAGACGTTGTTAGAAGTTGTGAGGTGTCGTACATTACACTAACATGCTTTTCAATGTGCTAATTTGGCATACAGAGTCTTAAGATGTCCTTACTTGTCGTACGATGTTCAAAGGACTCGGACGAATTCATTAGGTTTATTACGGAGTATTAAGGTTTCGTACGGTGTTGTAAGGTGTTGTTAGGAGCTGTAATGCGTCCTACATTATACTAACATGCTTTTCAAGGTGCTAATGAGGCATACAGATTCTTAAGATGTCCTAACTTGTCGTACGATGTTCAAAGGACTCGGACGAATTCAGTAGGTTTATATGGAGTTTTAAGTTTACGTACGGTATTGTAAGACGTTGTTAGGAGTTTTGAGGTGTCGTACATTACACTAACATGCTTTTCAAGGTGCTAATGTGGCATACAGAGTCATAAGATGTCCTAACTTGTGATACGATGTTCAAAGGACTCGGACGAATTCAGTAGGTTTATATGGAGTTTTAAGTTTTCGTACAGTATTGTAAGATGTTGTTAGGAGTTGTGAGGTGTCGTACATTACACTAACATGCTTTTCAAGGTGCTAATGTGACATACAGAGTCATAAGATGTCCTAACTTGTCGTACGATGTTCAAAGGACTCGGACGAAATCAATAAGTTTATATGGAGTTTTTTTTTTTTTTGGGTAAAGGGTTACCCCGGTGATTCTATTATAAAGACAACCGTCAATGAAGTACAAGTAGTGAGGAAGCGTTCCACACTAGTTCATATATGGGACAGACCCCACATATGTGAACATAAAAACAAAACTAACAAAAAACCAAGACAAACCAAACAAACTAGCCTACCACATATTAATGACATAAAAAATCTAACTAAAAACCATTCCATCAGCCGCCGTCATCAAAAGTGTAGGTTCCACCACAAAGACACCACAAACAATTTTGCCAGCAGATCAAGGCCCTAGTAATCCAGAATATCAGACAAACCATTAACACCCGATGTAGAAGGGGTACCTGCCCTTTTAGTAGACGCTGGAGATTCTAGCGCCATGGCCATGTTCATCATAAACCTTGCCGTCCCATTATCCACCTCTAGAACCTCATCCACTTCCGAATCCGAGTCCAACCTAGAGATTTCATTATCCCTTTTCCCTTTCACCTTGTCTGTGTCAATTTCTGCTATTTTCTCCACAGATAACGCCTCAAAAGGGTTTGATGTAGTTAGATCAGATTTACCCATATTTGAACTACCTTTAGTCTCCATAGTATCCATCCTAGTCACCTGCTTTTTAACATTTTGCACTTCCTTCCCTTTTTTATTAACTGGACGATACTCGAATTGGGGTTTTTTTAAAGCAACCCCAAATCTTTTTGCAGCCTTCTTATCCTTTACTTCCTTAAAACCATCATCCTCCTCTCTAGCCTTTGTTTTCTGCTCATGCTTAGTCGTCTTAGGGCATTCAGCATCATTATGGCCAAAAACACAACAATGGCCACATCTTGGAGGCTTCCAATCATACTCAACCTTCACATTTGCTGCTCCAAACTCATCCCCCTCTAATTCCGGAATAGCAATAGATATCTCCTCCTTAAACCCCGCATCCGCCGAGATCTCAACCAAAGCTCTTGCAAAACTACTTCTACCCCACGTATTTGCACACATGGAGCTTGTGAATGAATCCAACAACTTCGGAGTTCCAATTTGCGAGACCAAAAGACTCAAACCAACATCAGAATAAGCTACCAACGGAATATCATGTAATTTTACCCAAACAGACACATTCTTGAGATCATCCTTGTGTAGCTTTGTGTTAGGGGACCAGACATTCAGAATAATTGGTTTATTACGAATTATCCAAGGACCTGCTTCAATCACATCCATCATCCCCTTCCTATCATTAAACTTAAAGAAGAAAAAACCATTTGCATTCATCATTGCCTTTTGCAAGCCAAATTTTTTCCAATGAGTTTTAGCAAAGTATTCAACCACTGGATACGCTAGCCTATCCCCCAAAAAGTAGCCATACAAAGTGAATTCAAGCTTATTACACATCATACGCACAGTCTCTTTGGGTAACACAACATCAAACCCTTGTTTCTTCTCCTCATTCACCATATAACGAAAATTAACTGGCGTTGCAGGTAAGTCAGACTTTGGTTGAACAATAGCAGCATACGTTGTATTCAAACCAGACTTACCCGGCGCATCATTCACATTAGTCGCATGAGCATGAGAACTATCAGATGCATCAGCCGTATGAACATTAGATGACATAGTCGTGTGAGCTGAATCATTTTTGTGAGATGAATCAGTCGTATGACTTGTTGCATCATTCTTCTTAGCCGTGTCAACCCCATGAGGCGGATTAGGGTTTAAGGAGGAAACCCTAGTCGCCTTTTCCTTCTTCAACAAATTACAACGTGGATTGCCATCGATCTTTAGCACCTTACTAGCCAAATTACCACCCTCCATACTCGTTTTTATAATCAGAAACGAATCTGATCGTACAAACCCAAGAAAAAACGGCCAAAGATCAAGAAAAACGAATTAAATAACCAAACCAAGATTCAAGAACCAAGAAGCAAGAATCAAGATTCAAGGAACAAGAATCAAGAATCAAGAAACAAGAATCAAGATTCAAGATTCAAGAATCAAGAATCAAGAATCAAGAATAAAGAATCAAGATTAATGAACCAATTGCCAAATTCGTCCCTCTCTTTCAGCCGCCACAAACCCTAATCACGATCAGAAAAACCCTAACCACGATCAGAATTCAGCAAGCTCAAAACCTCTATTCTCTCGAAAAAGATCAAATCCAAGAACACCAACGCAGCAAAGCATCAATAACCCAAAAAAATCCAAGAAACGGCAGCCCCACAACACAAAACCCTAATCCTAGAATAAAAAAACGGCAATAACAAGAAGAAAAACAGAAAACCTAATTCGCATAAGTGTTAGATCCGCAAATCATACACCAAGAACGAATTAGATTCTAAGAAGAATGAAGAACACTTGAAATCGCCATTCTAGTTTATATGGAGTTTTAATTTTACGTACGGTATTGTAAGATGTTGTTAGGAGTTGTGAGGTGTCGTACATTACACTAACATGCTTTTCAAGGTGCTAATGTGACATACAGAGTCATAAGATGTCCTAACTTGTCGTACGATGTTCAAAAGACTCTGACGAATTCATTAGGTTTATTACGGAGTTTTAAGATTTCTTACGGTGTTGTAAGGTGTTCTTAGGAGCTGTAAAACGTCCTACATTATACTAACATGCTTTTCAAGGTGCTAATATGGCATATAGAGTCGTAAGATGTTCTAACTTGTGGTACGATTTTCAAAGGAATCGGACGAATTCAGTAGGTTTATATGGAGTTTTAAGTTTTCGTACGGTATTGTAAGATGTTGTTAGGAGTTGTGAGGTGTCGTACATTACACTAACATGATTTTCATGGTGCTAATGTGGCATACAGAGTCATAAGATGTCCTAACTTGTGGTACGATGTTTAAAGGACTCGGACGAATTCAGTAGGTTTATATGGAGTTTTAAATTTATGTACAGTATTGTAAGACGTTGTTAGAAGTTGTGAGGTGTCGTACATTACACTAACATGCTTTTCAAGGTGCTAATGTGACATACAGAGTCATAAGATGTCCTAACTTGTCGTACGATGTTCAAAGGACTCGGACGAATTCATTAGGTTTATTACGGAGTTTTAAGATTTCTTACGGTGTTGTAAGGTGTTCTTAGGAGCTGTAAAGTGTCCTACATTATACTAACATGCTTTTCAAGGTGCTAATAAGGCATATAGAGTCGTAAGATGTTCTAACTTGTGGTACAATTTTCAAAGGACTCGGATGAATTCAGTAGGTTTATATGGAGTTTTAAGTTTTCGTACGGTATTGTAAGATGTTGTTAGGAGTTGTGAGGTATCGTACATTACACTAACATGCTTTTCAAGGTGCTAATGTGGCATACAGAGTCTTAAGATGTCCTAACTTGTGGTACGATGTTCAAAGGACTCGGACGAATTCAGTAGGTTTATATGGAGTGTTAATTTTATGTACTGTATTGTAAGACGTTGTTAGGAGTTGTGAGGTGTCGTACATTACACTAACATGCTTTTCAACGTGCTAATGTGACATACAGAGTCATAAGATGTCCTAACTTGTCGTACGATGTTCAAAGGACTCGGACGAATTCAATAAGTTTGTACGGAGTTTTAATTTTACGTACGGTATTGTAAAGATGTTGTTAGGAGTTGTGAGGTGTCGTACATTACACTAACATGCTTTTCAAGGTGCTAATGTGGCATACAAAGTCTTAAGATGTCGTAACTTGTGATACGATGTTCAAAGGACTCGGACGAATTCAGTAGGTTTATATGGAGTTTTAAGTTTACGTACGGTATTGTAAGACGTTGTTAGGAGTTTTGAGGTGTCGTACATTACACTAACATGCTTTTCAAGGTGCTAATGTGGCATACAGAGTCATAAGATGTCCTAACTTGTGATACGATGTTCAAAGGACTCGGACGAATTCAGTAGGTTTATATGGAGTTTTAAGTTTTCGTACAGTATTGTAAGATGTTGTTAGGAGTTGTGAGGTGTCGTACATTACACTAACATGCTTTTCAAGGTGCTAATGTGACATACAGAGTCATAAGATGTCCTAACTTGTCGTACGATGTTCAAAGGACTCGGACGAAATCAATAAGTTTATATGGAGTTTTAATTTTACGTACGGTATTGTAAGATGTTGTTAGGAGTTGTGAGGTGTCGTACATTACACTAACATGCTTTTCAAGGTGCTAATGTGACATACAGAGTCATAAGATGTCCTAACTTGTCGTACGATGTTCAAAGGACTCGGACGAATTCAATAAGTTTATATTGAGTTTTAATTTTACGTACGGTATTGTAAGATGTTGTTAGGAGTTGTGAGGTGTCGTACATTACACTAACATGCTTTCAAGGTGCTAATGTGGCATACAGAGTCTTAAGATGTCCTAACTTGTGGTACGATGTTCTAAGGACTCGGACGAATTCAGTAGGTTTATATGGAGTTTTAATTTTATGTACTGTATTGTAAGACGTTGTTAGGAGTTGTGAGGTGTCGTACATTACACTAACATGCTTTTCAAGGTGCTAATGTGACATACAGAGTCATAAGATGTCCTAACTTGTCGTACGATGTTCAAAGGACTCAGACGAATTCAATAGGTTTATACGGAGTTTTAATTTTACGTACGGTATTGTAAAGATGTTGTTCGGAGTTATGAGGTGTCGTACATTACACTAACATGCTTTTCAAGGTGCTAATGTGGCATACAGAGTCTTAAGATGTCGTAACTTGTGGTACGATGTTCAAAGGACTCGGACGAATTCAGTAGGTTTATATGGAGTTTTAACTTTACGTACGGTGTTGTAAGACGTTGTTAGGAGTTGTGAGGCGTCGTACATTACACTAACATGCTTTTCAAGGTGCTAATGTGGCATACAGAGTCATAAGATGTTCTAACTTGTCGTACGATGTTCAAAGGACTCGGACGAACTCATTAGGTTTATATGGAGTTTTAAGTTTTCGTGCAGTATTGTAAGATGTTGTTAGGAGTTGTGAGGTGTCGTACATTACACTAACATGCTTTTCAAGGTGCTAATGTGGCATACAGAGTCTTAAGATGTCCTAACTTGTGGTACGATGTTCAAAAGAGTCGGACGAATTCAGTAGGTTTATATGGAGTTTTAAGTTTTCGTATGGTGTTGTAAGATGTTGTTAGGAGTTGTGAGGTGTCGTACATTACACTAACATGCTTTTCATGGTGCTAATGTGTCATACAGAGTCATAAGATGTCCTAACTTGTGGTACGATGTTCAAAGGACTCGGACGAATTCAGTAGGTTTATATGGAGTTTTAACTTTACGTACGGTGTTGTAAGACGTTGTTAGGAGTTGTGAGGTGTCGTACATTACACTAACATGCTTTTCAAGGTGCTAATGTGGCATACAGAGTCATAAGATGTCCTAACTTGTCGTACGATGTTCAAAGGACTCGGACGAACTCATTAGGTTTATATGCAGTTTTAAGTTTTCGTACAGTATTGTAAGATGTTGTTAAGAGTTGTGAGGTGTCGTACATTACACTAACATGCTTTTCAAGGTGCTAATGTGGCATACAGAGTCTTAAGATGTCCTAACTTGTGGTACGATATTCAAAAGACTCGGACGAATTCAGTAGGTTTATATGGAGTGTTAATTTTATGTACTGTATTGTAAGACGTTGTTAGGAGTTGTGAGGTGTCGTACATTACACTAACATGCTTTTCAAGGTGCTAATGTGACATACAAAGTCATAAGATGTCCTAACTTGTCGTACGATGTTCAAAGTACTCGGACGAATTCAATAAGTTTATACGGAGTTTTAATTTTACGTACGGTATTGTAAAGATGTTGTTAGGAGTTGTGAGGTGTCGTACATTACACTAACATGCTTTTCAAGGTGCTAATGTGGCATACAGAGTCTTAAGATGTCGTAACTTGTGATACGATGTTCAAAGGACTCGGACGAATTCAGTAGGTTTATATGGAGTTTTAAGTTTACGTACGGTATTGTAAGACGTTGTTAGGAGTTTTGAGGTGTCGTACATTACACTAACATGCTTTTCAAGGTGCTAATGTGGCATACAGAGTCATAAGATGTCCTAACTTGTGATACGATGTTCAAAGGACTTGGACGAATTCAGTAGGTTTATATGGAGTTTTAAGTTTTCGTACAGTATTGTAAGATGTTGTTAGGAGTTGTGAGGTGTCGTACATTACACTAACATGCTTTTCAAGGTGCTAATGTGGCATACAGAGTCTTAAGATGTCCTAACTTGTGGTACGATGTTCAAAGGACTCGGACGAATTCAGTAGGTTTATTACGGAGTTTTAAGATTTCTTACGGTGTTGTAAGGTGTTCTTAGGAGCTGTAAAGCGTCCTACATTACACAAACATGCTTTTCAAGGCGCTAATATGGCATATAGAGTCGTAAGATGTTCTAACTTGTGGTACGATTTTCAAAGGACTCGGACGAATTCAGTAGGTTTATATGGAGTTTTAAGTTTTCGTACGGTGTTGTAAGATGTTGTTTGGAGTTGTGAGGTGTCGTACATTACACTAACATGCTTTTCATGGTGCTAATGTGTCATACAGAGTCATAAGATGTCCTAACTTGTGGTACGATGTTCAAAGGACCCGGACGAATTCAGTAGGTTTATATGGAGTTTTAAATTTATGTACTGTATTGTAAGACGTTGTTTGGAGTTGTGAGGTGTCGTACATTACACTAACATGCTTTTCAAGGTGCTAATGTGACATACAGAGTCATAAGATGTCCTAACTTGTCGTACGATGTTCAAAGGACTCGGACGAATTCATTAGGTTTATTACGGAGTTTTAAGATTTCTTACGGTGTTGTAAGGGGTTCTTAGGAGCTGTAAAGCGTCCTACAATATACTAACATGCTTTTCAAGGTGCTAATAAGGCATATAGAGTCGTAAGATGTTCTAACTTGTGGTACGATTTTCAAAGGACTCGGATGAATTCAGTAGGTTTATATGGAGTTTTAAGTTTTCGTACGGTATTGTAAGATGTTGTTAGGAGTTGTGAGGTATCGTACATTACACTAACATGCTTTTCAAGGTGCTAATGTGGCATACAGAGTCTTAAGATGTCCTAACTTGTGGTACGATGTTCAAAGGACTCGGACGAATTCAATAAGTTTATATGGAGTTTTAAATTTATGTACTGTATTGTAAGACGTTGTTAGGAGTTGTGAGGTGTCGTACATTACACTAACATGCTTTTCAAGGTGCTAATGTGACATACAGAGTCATAAGATGTCCTAACTTGTCGTACGATGTTCAAAGGACTCGGACGAATTCATTAGGTTTATTACGGAGTTTTAAGATTTCTTACGGTGTTGTAAGGTGTTCTTAGGAGCTGTAAAGCGTCCTACATTATACTAACATGCTTTTCAAGGTGCTAATATGGCATATAGAGTCGTAAGATGTTCTAACTTGTGGTACGATTTTCAAAGGACTCGGACGAATTCAGTAGGTTTATATGGAGTTTTAATTTTACGTACGGTATTGTAAGATGTTGTTAGGAGTTGTGAGGTGTCGTACATTACACTAACATGCTTTTCAAGGTGCTAATGTGGCATACAGAGTCTTAAGATGTCCTAACTTGTGGTACGATGTTCAAAGGACTCGAACGAATTCAGTAGGTTTATATGGAGTTTTAAGTTTACGTACGGTATTGTAAGATGTTGTTAGGAGTTGTGAGGTGTTGTACATTACACTAACATGCGTTTCAAGGTGCTAATGTGCCATACAGAGTCTTAATATGTCCTAACTTGTGGTACGATGTTCAAAGGACTCGGACGAATTCAGTAGGTTTATATGGAGTTTTAATTTTATGTACTGTATTGTAAGACGTTGTTAGGAGTTGTGAGGTGTCGTACATTACACTAACATGCTTTTCAAGGTGCTAATGTGACATACAGAGTCATAAGATGTCCTAACTTGTCGTACGATGTTCAAAGGACTCGGACGAATTCAGTAGGTTTATACGGAGTTTTAATTTTACGTACGGTATTGTAAAGATGTTTTTCGGAGTTATGAGGTGTCGTACATTACACTAACATGCTTTTCAAGGTGCTAATGTGGCATACAGAGTCTTAAGATGTCGTAACTTGTGGTACGATGTTCAAAGGACTCGGACGAATTCAGTTGGTTTATATGGAGTTTTAACTTTACGTACGGTGTTGTAAGACGTTGTTAGGAGTTGTGAGGTGTCGTACATTACACTAACATGCTTTTCAAGGTGCTAATGTGGCATACAGAGTCATAAGATGTCCTAACTTGTCGTACGATGTTAAAAGGACTCTGACGAACTCATTAGGTTTATATGGAGTTTTAAGTTTTCGTGCAGTATTGTAAGATGTTGTTAGGAGTTGTGAGGTGTCGTACATTACACTAACATGCTTTTCAAGGTGCTAATGTGGCATACAGAGTCTTAAGATGTCCTAACTTGTGGTACGATGTTCAAAAGACTCGGACGAATTCAGTAGGTTTATATGGAGTTTTAAGTTTTCGTACGGTGTTGTAAGATGTTGTTAGTAGTTGTGAGGTGTCGTACATTACACTAACATGCTTTTTTTTTTTTGGGTAAAGGGTTTACCCCGGCGATTTTATAAATATGTCAAACGAAAACCAAGTAATGGGAGAAATGTTCCCATTAGTTCAATCAAAGGACATGCCCTAAGATTGTGAACACAAACAACCACATCGTACATAACAATGGAAAACAAAACCAAAGTTAAACAAACTAGACTAGAATCTAGATGAGGCCCATCCAATCGTTAGCTATATCATCCCATCATGTAGTACTATACGCTCCAGATCCCATCTCTTGCGAGTCTTCCAATTAGTAATCATATTTCCCTCTCTCAGAGATACAAATTTCAGCCTAACAATATCCAATATTATCTTTGTAATCTGCGCCGGTCCTCTCTTTATATCAGTAAATATTCTCGCGTTTCTTTCCTGCCATACATAATACGCTGTAGCTCCAATCACGAGTCTATCTATAATACTCTCAGTCGACTTCCAATTACCTTTCGTATTTAGGTAACTCACAATATTATCCCACACCCCTTCAATATGCCCCAAGTTGGTGAATTGTCGGACTTTTTTCCAAACCTGAATCGCATATTCACACTCAAAAAACAGATGATCATGTGAATCCATATCCTTCACACATAACGGACAACACCTCATATTCATATCCCATGTCCTCATTTTATCCTGTGTGTTTAGTTTCTTACGACACACCAACCATACATGAAACGCATGTCTTGGGATACAATGAGTAAACCATACAATATTGTACCAATCTACCTTCGTGCTTCGATATCGGATAGTTTCCCATACATTATGTATAGAGAACTTGTGCTCAACACCATAGATATCATGCCATACACTCACATCTCTCCTGTTATTACATATTACTGGGACATGAATATTAATAAGTACAGGAAAGAGATCATACCATGCAGCCGGCCACCTCCAATTACGATCATTCACCAACTCATCCACCTTATCCGATGTTGAGAATCCTGCCCTATATATATCCCTCTTAGTGATGAAGCTACTTAGAGGGCTATACTCACACCAGTTGTCACTCCAAATAAACGTGTTCTTACCATCACCAATTTTCTGATGTATATAAGGCCGAATCAACTCTCTAACTTGAAGTATTTTCCGCCATCCCCAACTCATACTTAACCTTGGTTCCACCTCCCAGAAGCTTCTTCCTTTGAGTTTATGATCATAGATCCATTCCACCCATAAAGATTTCCTATGCGTAACAATACTCCATATATGATATGACATTAGAGATTTGTTTACATCAGAAATCTTACGAATGCCCAAACCCCCTTCTTTTTTCGGAAGACAAACTTCCGCCCATGCCACCTTCGCTTTAGCTCGATCCTTCCCATCTTTTTGCCAAAGAAAACCGTTCATTTTCCTTTCCAATTCCTTGATAGTACTTGCAGGCATAATAAGTACCGACGCCCAATACGTATACATGGAAGAAATAACTGACACAAGCAGCTGTAAACGCCCCGCAAAAGATAATGATTTATTCATCCAATCATCAATTCTTCTATCAACTTTTTCAATTAGGGTTTTGCAATTTGATGCAATCAGATTAGACGAAATAAGGGGCACCCCAAGATATCTAATTGGCAGTTTCCCTTCCTCAAAAGGCATAACATCCATTATCGCACGCTTCGTAACTGGGGAAACCTGACAAAAGAACACAGTGCTCTTCTCAACACTAGCCGCTAAACCAGACGTCATTCTAAACTCCTCCAACCCTTTCATCAGAATCATACATGACCTGACCTCACCTCTAGCAAAAAGGAACAAGTCATCAGCAAAGCATATATTAACTATCCTTTGCGAAACACACAGGTTATGGTATTTGAAGCCACTACCAGCCCTAGTGTTACGCTGCATAATAAGAGTCAAAACCTCCATGACAAGTGTAAACAGGTATGGAGATATCGGGTCCCCCTGACGCAAACCTCTTCTACCCTTGAAGTAGCCGTAAATCTCACCATTGACACATAATGAGTAAGAAACCGTCGTAACACATTCCATAATCCAATCAACCATACATCTATGAAATCCAAATTTCAAAAGAATCTCTCCCAGAAACTTCCAGCTAACCGTATCATACGCTTTTTGGATATCTACCTTAACCGCACATCTAGGGGGACCTTTATTTCGATGGTAATTATGCATTAACTCCTGTGTGATCAGAATATTATCAGAAATTCGTCTCCCCGGAACAAACGCAGACTGATTAACACTAATCAGCCCATCCAAAGCATCTTTAATTCTGTTCGAAATAATCTTGCTAATGCACTTGTAAATCACGTTGCAACAAGAGATAGGCCGATAATCATTGACTCTTTCCGGTGTTTGAACCTTCGGAATCAAAGTAATAACTGTATGGTTTACCTCCTTAAGCAGCCTGGAATGAGCAAAGAAATCTTTGACAGCTTTACATACATCTCTACCCACCACATCCCAACTATGAATGAAAAAAGCAGAAGAGAATCCATCAGGACCCGGAGACTTATTCTCGCCAATATCGAACATAGCTGTTTTAACCTCCTCATCAGTAACGCTTCTAACCATTGCCACCGAATCTGATATTGAAATTTTATTGAACTCCAAACTCGTTAAATCAAAACTATTAGTATCACTTTCAGTACCCAAGAATTTAGAATAATGATTCACAAACGCTTGAGCAACCCTATCCCCCACATGCATATTCCCATCACCATCCATAATGCGATCGACCATGCTCTTGTGCCTCTTCATTTTGATCGTTTTGTGGAAATATGCTGTATTTGAATCACCCGCTTTAAGCCAATCAACTTTAGCCTTTTGTTTAAGAAAAAGCTCCAGATCATAAGCGACCTTCTCATACTCCAAAGAACAAGCCCGCTCCTTCTCCCTTAAACCACAATCATTTGGGTCCTTATCCAGCATAATCTGGATATCATCTAACTCCTTTCTCAACAGATCGGCCCTGGTATGAAGGTTCCCTTGCGCATATAAAAGTTTTCTCAATGGAGGTTTCAGCAATTTGAGCTTCTTCACTACTTTGAACATCGCATTACCAGCTACTTCTTTATGCCATTCTTGAGTAACCACCTTCTTAAAATCCTTCTTAAAGACCAAGAAGTTAGCAAACTTAAACGATCTAGCCTTCTTGTTTTTAGGATTTTCAAATCTGAGAATGCACGGCGAATGATCAGAAACTCTATATGGGTGGAATAGAGCACTCGCATAAGGAAACAAATCAACAAATTTAAGATTACCCATCACCCTATCAATCTTTTTCAAAATACCAATACCTCGCTTCGGTTTCTGAGTCCACGTATACTGCAGCCCCGAGCTATTAATATCCATAACTTCAATGTTATTCACACATTCACGAAACTCCTTTACTCCCAAATCAACCCTAGAGGCTCCCATGGCACAATCTTCACTGTTTAAAGCTACATTAAAGTCCCCCAAGATCACCCAAGGCATAAACCTTGTAAAGATCTTATGCTGATTGAGTTGATCCCATAACTCCCTTCGGTCACAGTAGTCATTCTTTGCATAAATAAACGAACAGAAAAAAGAATGTCCACCATTCTTGAAAATAACCTGAGCGTGCATCACCTGACTAGATTGAGTAATAACCATAACATCCACAACATTAGGGTTCCAACCTAAAATAATGCGTGCACCCTTGTCACATAACCCTCCATTCGAACACCAGTCCCAGTTACGAAAAACTTTCTTGCAAACATTTGATAACTTATCAACAGTAACATGAGATTCTAAAACTGCACATACCTGAATATTGTTTTCATGTATCACCTTCCTCACCTCATTTTGTTTCAGGGGATGATTCAAACCCCTTATATTCCATGCAGCGATGCTAATCATTTAAACCATTCTTACCGGGAGTGCTTGCCCCCTCAGACTCATCCATACGGTTCTTACTATCCTCCTTTATAAAAGTATCCATTTGATGCGCCCCTGCACCCGAATCCTCCACACTTTCCTCATCCTCACCCTTTTGAGTTCCCGAAGGCCCTGGATCAGATTTCAAAACATCAAACCTATTCGAAGAAGGGTGATTCGTCCCACTCCAGTTCCTACTTTCTTTCTGCACCGGTCTATATTCAAACTTCTGCTTTTGTTTGCCCACTTGAAAACCAGAATTTTTACTAGATTTTGATGTTTTAGCCTTTTGAAATCCATCTTTATCCACCTTACTCTTTCCCTCTTCCACCACCTTGGGCTTTAGAGGGCATGAGTTATCATCATGGCCGAACACCAAACACACTTCGCACCTAGGAGGGGTCCATTCATACTCAATTGTCATTACCTCCTTTATGTATCCATCATCCTCCAAGTTCGGAATAGCCATAGTAATTTTATCCTTTAACCCTATCGTTGCATCCAATTCAATCATAGCTCTAGCATAGCTACTTCTACCCCAACCATCCAAACACATACTCGTTGTATACGTATCCAAGCACTTAGGATTACCAATCTTTGACGCAAGCAAGCTAAGTCCATCTTCCGAGTACGCTGCTAACGGAACATCATGTATTTTGACCCAAACCGGTATTTTCTTTATATCTTCTTTCCTCAAGCTGGTTGAGGGTGTCCACATATTCAGCACGATAGGCATATTCCTAATAATCCAAGGACCACCCTCTAACACACTTTGCATCCCATTACAATTCTCAAACTTGAAGAAAAAAAACCCATTAGAGTTCATCATAATCTTCTGTAGTCCAAACTTCCCCCATGCATTCTTAACATAATACTCAACAATTGGGAAAGCAAGTCTATTGCCAAGAAAGTAACCTACCAACGTATTAGCGAATCTCTGCTTCATGTTTATGACTGCTTCACGTGGTAACACAACATCAGCCTCATCCACCAGATTTTCAGACTCAAGACGTCTAAAATTGATCTTTCCTCCTTCCTTCAGTTTGCTAGCAAAAGTCATAGGTTCCACAACATCTTGACTCGTATTAGGGTTTGGTGTTGCCTCCCCCATCGTACCAGTCAACGGATTAGTGGTTTTCAGGATAGGTTCCACAACATCTTGACTCGTATTAGGGTTTGGTGTTGCCTCCCCCATCGTACCAGTCAACGGATTAGTGGTTTTCATGATCCTCTTGAGAATTGGTTTGCCATCAATATTGGTGACTTTATTAATCAGATTCGAAGTCACCATCATGCATGCATAGACCAACGTACGTCTTACAAAAACTAGTCCCTTAAGAGGTTAACAGGATTCGTACCACTCTAGCTGGACTATAGATATAGCCGCGAATGATTACAGACCTATTAAGCAATCAGGAAACAAGTTTATGTACTCGTAAAACACCAAGACCCGTAACAACTAAGTTCTTCAAATCCGCTATCAGTACTCGTACTACACAATCAAGATTGTGTAATCACAGGATTGATACACAGATTGAATACCCCAGTCGTAGGTAACAAAACAAATATGAACCGGCTAGGTTTTGTAATCAAACCCTAGGTAAAAAACGAAACAAATAATCAAGAACAAGAAACAAGAATCAAGAACATCTAACCGAATGTAACAAGAATCAAGAACGTAGAATGTAATCAAGAATCAAGAACAAGAAGCAAGATCAAGATTCAAGAACGTAATCAAAATCACCCATAGACCAGCGGTGTTCTAACAAGAATCAAGAACAAGAAGCAAGATCAAGATTCAAGAACGTAATCAAGAACCAGCAAACCCTAATCGCCCAAATCGCCCATAGAGTCGTAAGGTGTAGTTTTTCGAGTTTCACTATACTTCATGCTTTTCATGGTGCTAATGTGTCATACAGAGTCATAAGATGTCCTAACTTGTGGTACGATGTTCAAAGGACTCGGACGAATTCAGTAGGTTTATATGGAGTTTTAAATTTATGTACTGTATTGTAAGACGTTGTTAGGAGTTGTGAGGTGTCGTACATTACACTAACATGCTTTTCAAGGTGCTAATGTGACATACAGAGTCATAAGATGTCCTAACTTGTCGTACGATGTTCAAAGGACTCGGACGAATTCATTAGGTTTATTACGGAGTTTTAAGATTTCTTACGGTGTTGTAAGGGGTTCTTAGGAGCTGTAAAGCGTCCTACATTATACTAACATGCTTTTCAAGGTGCTAATAAGGCATATAGAGTCGTAAGATGTTCTAACTTGTGGTACGATTTTCAAAGGACTCGGATGAATTCAGTAGGTTTATATGGAGTTTTAAGTTTTCGTACGGTATTGTAAGATGTTGTTAGGAGTTGTGAGGTATCGTACATTACACTAACATGCTTTTCAAGGTGCTAATGTGGCATACAGAGTCTTAAGATGTCCTAACTTGTGGTACGATGTTCAAAGGACTCGGACGAATTCAATAAGTTTATATGGAGTTTTAAATTTATGTACTGTATTGTAAGACGTTGTTAGGAGTTGTGAGGTGTCGTACATTACACTAACATGCTTTTCAAGGTGCTAATGTGACATACAGAGTCATAAGATGTCCTAACTTGTCGTACGATGTTCAAAGTACTCGGACGAATTCAATAAGTTTATACGGAGTTTTAATTTTACGTACGGTATTGTAAAGATGTTGTTAGGAGTTGTGAGGTGTCGTACATTACACTAACATGCTTTTCAAGGTGATAATGTGGCATACAGAGTCTTAAGATGTCGTAACTTGTGATACGATGTTCAAAGGACTCGGACGAATTCAATAGGTTTATATGGAGTTTTAAGTTTACGTACGGTATTGTAAGACGTTGTTAGGAGTTTTGAGGTGTCGTACATTACACTAAAATGCTTTTCAAGGTGCTAATGTGGCATACAGAGTCATAAGATGTCCTAACTTGTGATACGATGTTCAAAGGACTCGGACGAATTCAGTAGGTTTATATGGAGTTTTAAGTTTTCGTACAGTATTGTAAGATGTTGTTAGGAGTTGTGAGGTGTCGTACATTACACTAACATGCTTTTCAAGGTGCTAATGTGGCATATAGAGTCTTAAGATGTCCTAACTTGTGGTACGATGTTCAAAGGACTCGGACGAATTCAGTAGGTTTATTACGGAGTTTTAAGATTTCTTACGGTGTTGTAAGGTGTTCTTAGGAGCTGTAAAGCGTCCTACATTATACTAACATGCTTTTGAAGGTGCTAATATGGCATATAGAGTCGTAAGATGTTCTAACTTGTTGTACGATTTTCAAAGGACTCGGACGAATTCAGTAGGTTTATATGGAGTTTTAAGTTTTCGTACGGTGTTGTAAGATGTTGTTTGGAGTTGTGAGGTGTCGTACATTACACTAACATGCTTTTCATGGTGCTAATGTGTCATACAGAGTCATAAGATGTCCTAACTTGTGGTACGATGTTCAAAGGACCCGGACGAATTCAGTAGGTTTATATGGAGTTTTAAATTTATGTACTGTATTGTAAGACGTTGTTAGGAGTTGTGAGGTGTCGTACATTACACTAACATGCTTTTCAAGGTGCTAATGTGACATACAGAGTCATAAGATGTCCTAACTTGTCGTACGATGTTCAAAGGACTCGGACGAATTCATTAGGTTTATTACGGAGTTTTAAGATTTCTTACGGTGTTGTAAGGCGTTCTTAGGAGCTGTAAAGCGTCCTACATTATACTAACATGCTTTTCAAGGTGCTAATATGGCATATAGAGTCGTAAGATGTTCTAACTTGTGGTACGATTTTCAAAGGACTCGGACGAATTCAGTAGGTTTATATGGAGTTTTAAGTTTTCGTACGGTATTGTAAGATGTTGTTTGGAGTTGTGAGGTGTCGTACATTACACTAACATGCTTTTCATGGTGCTAATGTGTCATACAGAGTCATAAGATGTCCTAACTTGTCGTACGATGTTCAAAGTACTCGGACGAATTCAATAAGTTTATACGGAGTTTTAATTTTACGTACGGTATTGTAAAGATGTTGTTAGGAGTTATGAGGTGTCGTACATTACACTAACATGCTTTTCAAGGTGCTAATGTGGCATACAGAGTCTTAAGATGTCGTAACTTGTGGTACGATGTTCAAAGGACTCGGACGAATTCAGTAGGTTTATATGGAGTTTTAACTTTACGTACGGTGTTGTAAGACGTTGTTAGGAGTTGTGAGGTGTCGTACATTACACTAACATGCTTTTCAAGGTGCTAATGTGGCATACAGAGTCATAAGATGTCCTAACTTGTCGTACGATGTTCAAAGGACTCGGACGAACTCATTAGGTTTATATGCAGTTTTAAGTTTTCGTACAGTATTGTAAGATGTTGTTAAGAGTTGTGAGGTGTCGTACATTACACTAACATGCTTTTCAAGGTGCTAATGTGGCATACAGAGTCTTAAGATGTCCTAACTTGTGGTACGATGTTCAAAAGACTCGGACGAATTCAGTAGGTTTATATGGAGTGTTAATTTTATGTACTGTATTGTAAGACGTTGTTAGGAGTTGTGAGGTGTCGTACATTACACTAACATGCTTTTCAAGGTGCTAATGTGACATACAGAGTCATAAGATGTCCTAACTTGTCGTACGATGTTCAAAGTACTCGGACGAATTCAATAAGTTTATACGGAGTTTTAATTTTACGTACGGTATTGTAAAGATGTTGTTAGGAGTTGTGAGGTGTCGTACATTACACTAACATGCTTTTCAAGGTGCTAATGTGGCATACAGAGTCTTAAGATGTCGTAACTTGTGATACGATGTTCAAAGGACTCGGACGAATTCAGTAGGTTTATATGGAGTTTTAAGTTTACGTACGGTATTGTAAGACGTTGTTAGGAGTTTTGAGGTGTCGTACATTACACTAACATGCTTTTCAAGGTGCTAATGTGGCATACAGAGTCATAAGATGTCCTAACTTGTGATACGATGTTCAAAGGACTCGGACGAATTCAGTAGGTTTATATGGAGTTTTAAGTTTTCGTACAGTATTGTAAGATGTTGTTAGGAGTTGTGAGGTGTCGTACATTACACTAACATGCTTTTCAAGGTGCTAATGTGGCATACAGAGTCTTAAGATGTCCTAACTTGTGGTACGATGTTCAAAGGACTCGGACGAATTCAGTAGGTTTATTACGGAGTTTTAAGATTTCTTACGGTGTTGTAAGGTGTTCTTAGGAGCTGTAAAGCGTCCTACATTACACAAACATGCTTTTCAAGGCGCTAATATGGCATATAGAGTCGTAAGATGTTCTAACTTGTGGTACGATTTTCAAAGGACTCGGACGAATTCAGTAGGTTTATATGGAGTTTTAAGTTTTCGTACGGTGTTGTAAGATGTTGTTTGGAGTTGTGAGGTGTCGTACATTACACTAACATGCTTTTCATGGTGCTAATGTGTCATACAGAGTCATAAGATGTCCTAACTTGTGGTACGATGTTCAAAGGACCCGGACGAATTCAGTAGGTTTATATGGAGTTTTAAATTTATGTACTGTATTGTAAGACGTTGTTAGGAGTTGTGAGGTGTCGTACATTACACTAACATGCTTTTCAAGGTGCTAATGTGACATACAGAGTCATAAGATGTCCTAACTTGTCGTACGATGTTCAAAGGACTCGGACGAATTCATTAGGTTTATTACGGAGTTTTAAGATTTCTTACGGTGTTGTAAGGCGTTCTTAGGAGCTGTAAAGCGTCCTACATTATACTAACATGCTTTTCAAGGTGCTAATATGGCATATAGAGTCGTAAGATGTTCTAACTTGTGGTACGATTTTCAAAGGACTCGGACGAATTCAGTAGGTTTATATGGAGTTTTAAGTTTTCGTACGGTATTGTAAGATGTTGTTTGGAGTTGTGAGGTGTCGTACATTACACTAACATGCTTTTCATGGTGCTAATGTGTCATACAGAGTCATAAGATGTCCTAACTTGTCGTACGATGTTCAAAGTACTCGGACGAATTCAATAAGTTTATACGGAGTTTTAATTTTACGTACGGTATTGTAAAGATGTTGTTAGGAGTTATGAGGTGTCGTACATTACACTAACATGCTTTTCAAGGTGCTAATGTGGCATACAGAGTCTTAAGATGTCCTAACTTGTGGTACGATGTTCAAAGGACTCGGACGAATTCAGTAGGTTTATTACGGAGTTTTAAGATTTCTTACGGTGTTGTAAGGTGTTCTTAGGAGCTGTAAAGCGTCCTACATTACACAAACATGCTTTTCAAGGCGCTAATATGGCATATAGAGTCGTAAGATGTTCTAACTTGTGGTACGATTTTCAAAGGACTCGGACGAATTCAGTAGGTTTATATGGAGTTTTAAGTTTTCGTACGGTATTGTAAGATGTTGTTAGGAGTTGTGAGGTATCGTACATTACACTAACATGCTTTTCAAGGTGCTAATGTGGCATACAGAGTCTTAAGATGTCCTAACTTGTGGTACGATGTTCAAAGGACTCGGACGAATTCAATAAGTTTATATGGAGTTTTAAATTTATGTACTGTATTGTAAGACGTTGTTAGGAGTTGTGAGGTGTCGTACATTACACTAACATGCTTTTCAAGGTGCTAATGTGACATACAGAGTCATAAGATGTCCTAACTTGTCGTACGATGTTCAAAGTACTCGGACGAATTCAATAAGTTTATACGGAGTTTTAATTTTACGTACGGTATTGTAAAGATGTTGTTAGGAGTTGTGAGGTGTCGTACATTACACTAACATGCTTTTCAAGGTGATAATGTGGCATACAGAGTCTTAAGATGTCGTAACTTGTGATACGATGTTCAAAGGACTCGGACGAATTCAATAGGTTTATATGGAGTTTTAAGTTTACGTACGGTATTGTAAGACGTTGTTAGGAGTTTTGAGGTGTCGTACATTACACTAAAATGCTTTTCAAGGTGCTAATGTGGCATACAGAGTCATAAGATGTCCTAACTTGTGATACGATGTTCAAAGGACTCGGACGAATTCAGTAGGTTTATATGGAGTTTTAAGTTTTCGTACAGTATTGTAAGATGTTGTTAGGAGTTGTGAGGTGTCGTACATTACACTAACATGCTTTTCAAGGTGCTAATGTGGCATATAGAGTCTTAAGATGTCCTAACTTGTGGTACGATGTTCAAAGGACTCGGACGAATTCAGTAGGTTTATTACGGAGTTTTAAGATTTCTTACGGTGTTGTAAGGTGTTCTTAGGAGCTGTAAAGCGTCCTACATTATACTAACATGCTTTTGAAGGTGCTAATATGGCATATAGAGTCGTAAGATGTTCTAACTTGTTGTACGATTTTCAAAGGACTCGGACGAATTCAGTAGGTTTATATGGAGTTTTAAGTTTTCGTACGGTGTTGTAAGATGTTGTTTGGAGTTGTGAGGTGTCGTACATTACACTAACATGCTTTTCATGGTGCTAATGTGTCATACAGAGTCATAAGATGTCCTAACTTGTGGTACGATGTTCAAAGGACCCGGACGAATTCAGTAGGTTTATATGGAGTTTTAAATTTATGTACTGTATTGTAAGACGTTGTTAGGAGTTGTGAGGTGTCGTACATTACACTAACATGCTTTTCAAGGTGCTAATGTGACATACAGAGTCATAAGATGTCCTAACTTGTCGTACGATGTTCAAAGGACTCGGACGAATTCATTAGGTTTATTACGGAGTTTTAAGATTTCTTACGGTGTTGTAAGGCGTTCTTAGGAGCTGTAAAGCGTCCTACATTATACTAACATGCTTTTCAAGGTGCTAATATGGCATATAGAGTCGTAAGATGTTCTAACTTGTGGTACGATTTTCAAAGGACTCGGACGAATTCAGTAGGTTTATATGGAGTTTTAAGTTTTCGTACGGTATTGTAAGATGTTGTTTGGAGTTGTGAGGTGTCGTACATTACACTAACATGCTTTTCATGGTGCTAATGTGTCATACAGAGTCATAAGATGTCCTAACTTGTCGTACGATGTTCAAAGTACTCGGACGAATTCAATAAGTTTATACGGAGTTTTAATTTTACGTACGGTATTGTAAAGATGTTGTTAGGAGTTATGAGGTGTCGTACATTACACTAACATGCTTTTCAAGGTGCTAATGTGGCATACAGAGTCTTAAGATGTCGTAACTTGTGGTACGATGTTCAAAGGACTCGGACGAATTCAGTAGGTTTATATGGAGTTTTAACTTTACGTACGGTGTTGTAAGACGTTGTTAGGAGTTGTGAGGTGTCGTACATTACACTAACATGCTTTTCAAGGTGCTAATGTGGCATACAGAGTCATAAGATGTCCTAACTTGTCGTACGATGTTCAAAGGACTCGGACGAACTCATTAGGTTTATATGCAGTTTTAAGTTTTCGTACAGTATTGTAAGATGTTGTTAAGAGTTGTGAGGTGTCGTACATTACACTAACATGCTTTTCAAGGTGCTAATGTGGCATACAGAGTCTTAAGATGTCCTAACTTGTGGTACGATGTTCAAAAGACTCGGACGAATTCAGTAGGTTTATATGGAGTGTTAATTTTATGTACTGTATTGTAAGACGTTGTTAGGAGTTGTGAGGTGTCGTACATTACACTAACATGCTTTTCAAGGTGCTAATGTGACATACAGAGTCATAAGATGTCCTAACTTGTCGTACGATGTTCAAAGTACTCGGACGAATTCAATAAGTTTATACGGAGTTTTAATTTTACGTACGGTATTGTAAAGATGTTGTTAGGAGTTGTGAGGTGTCGTACATTACACTAACATGCTTTTCAAGGTGCTAATGTGGCATACAGAGTCTTAAGATGTCGTAACTTGTGATACGATGTTCAAAGGACTCGGACGAATTCAGTAGGTTTATATGGAGTTTTAAGTTTACGTACGGTATTGTAAGACGTTGTTAGGAGTTTTGAGGTGTCGTACATTACACTAACATGCTTTTCAAGGTGCTAATGTGGCATACAGAGTCATAAGATGTCCTAACTTGTGATACGATGTTCAAAGGACTCGGACGAATTCAGTAGGTTTATATGGAGTTTTAAGTTTTCGTACAGTATTGTAAGATGTTGTTAGGAGTTGTGAGGTGTCGTACATTACACTAACATGCTTTTCAAGGTGCTAATGTGGCATACAGAGTCTTAAGATGTCCTAACTTGTGGTACGATGTTCAAAGGACTCGGACGAATTCAGTAGGTTTATTACGGAGTTTTAAGATTTCTTACGGTGTTGTAAGGTGTTCTTAGGAGCTGTAAAGCGTCCTACATTACACAAACATGCTTTTCAAGGCGCTAATATGGCATATAGAGTCGTAAGATGTTCTAACTTGTGGTACGATTTTCAAAGGACTCGGACGAATTCAGTAGGTTTATATGGAGTTTTAAGTTTTCGTACGGTGTTGTAAGATGTTGTTTGGAGTTGTGAGGTGTCGTACATTACACTAACATGCTTTTCATGGTGCTAATGTGTCATACAGAGTCATAAGATGTCCTAACTTGTGGTACGATGTTCAAAGGACCCGGACGAATTCAGTAGGTTTATATGGAGTTTTAAATTTATGTACTGTATTGTAAGACGTTGTTAGGAGTTGTGAGGTGTCGTACATTACACTAACATGCTTTTCAAGGTGCTAATGTGACATACAGAGTCATAAGATGTCCTAACTTGTCGTACGATGTTCAAAGGACTCGGACGAATTCATTAGGTTTATTACGGAGTTTTAAGATTTCTTACGGTGTTGTAAGGCGTTCTTAGGAGCTGTAAAGCGTCCTACATTATACTAACATGCTTTTCAAGGTGCTAATATGGCATATAGAGTCGTAAGATGTTCTAACTTGTGGTACGATTTTCAAAGGACTCGGACGAATTCAGTAGGTTTATATGGAGTTTTAAGTTTTCGTACGGTATTGTAAGATGTTGTTTGGAGTTGTGAGGTGTCGTACATTACACTAACATGCTTTTCATGGTGCTAATGTGTCATACAGAGTCATAAGATGTCCTAACTTGTCGTACGATGTTCAAAGTACTCGGACGAATTCAATAAGTTTATACGGAGTTTTAATTTTACGTACGGTATTGTAAAGATGTTGTTAGGAGTTATGAGGTGTCGTACATTACACTAACATGCTTTTCAAGGTGCTAATGTGGCATACAGAGTCTTAAGATGTCGTAACTTGTGGTACGATGTTCAAAGGACTCGGACGAATTCAGTAGGTTTATATGGAGTTTTAACTTTACGTACGGTGTTGTAAGACGTTGTTAGGAGTTGTGAGGTGTCGTACATTACACTAACATGCTTTTCAAGGTGCTAATGTGGCATACAGAGTCATAAGATGTCCTAACTTGTCGTACGATGTTCAAAGGACTCGGACGAACTCATTAGGTTTATATGCAGTTTTAAGTTTTCGTACAGTATTGTAAGATGTTGTTAAGAGTTGTGAGGTGTCGTACATTACACTAACATTCTTTTCAAGGTGCTAATGTGGCATACAGAGTCTTAAGATGTCCTAACTTGTGGTACGATGTTCAAAAGACTCGGACGAATTCAGTAGGTTTATATGGAGTGTTAATTTTATGTACTGTATTGTAAGACGTTGTTAGGAGTTGTGAGGTGTCGTACATTACACTAACATGCTTTTCAAGGTGCTAATGTGACATACAGAGTCATAAGATGTCCTAACTTGTCGTACGATGTTCAAAGTACTCGGACGAATTCAATAAGTTTATACGGAGTTTTAATTTTACGTACGGTATTGTAAAGATGTTGTTAGGAGTTGTGAGGTGTCGTACATTACACTAACATGCTTTTCAAGGTGCTAATGTGGCATACAGAGTCTTAAGATGTCGTAACTTGTGATACGATGTTCAAAGGACTCGGACGAATTCAGTAGGTTTATATGGAGTTTTAAGTTTACGTACGGTATTGTAAGACGTTGTTAGGAGTTTTGAGGTGTCGTACATTACACTAACATGCTTTTCAAGGTGCTAATGTGGCATACAGAGTCATAAGATGTCCTAACTTGTGATACGATGTTCAAAGGACTCGGACGAATTCAGTAGGTTTATATGGAGTTTTAAGTTTTCGTACAGTATTGTAAGATGTTGTTAGGAGTTGTGAGGTGTCGTACATTACACTAACATGCTTTTCAAGGTGCTAATGTGGCATACAGAGTCTTAAGATGTCCTAACTTGTGGTACGATGTTCAAAGGACTCGGACGAATTCAGTAGGTTTATTACGGAGTTTTAAGATTTCTTACGGTGTTGTAAGGTGTTCTTAGGAGCTGTAAAGCGTCCTACATTACACAAACATGCTTTTCAAGGCGCTAATATGGCATATAGAGTCGTAAGATGTTCTAACTTGTGGTACGATTTTCAAAGGACTCGGACGAATTCAGTAGGTTTATATGGAGTTTTAAGTTTTCGTACGGTGTTGTAAGATGTTGTTTGGAGTTGTGAGGTGTCGTACATTACACTAACATGCTTTTCATGGTGCTAATGTGTCATACAGAGTCATAAGATGTCCTAACTTGTGGTACGATGTTCAAAGGACCCGGACGAATTCAGTAGGTTTATATGGAGTTTTAAATTTATGTACTGTATTGTAAGACGTTGTTTGGAGTTGTGAGGTGTCGTACATTACACTAACATGCTTTTCAAGGTGCTAATGTGACATACAGAGTCATAAGATGTCCTAACTTGTCGTACGATGTTCAAAGGACTCGGACGAATTCATTAGGTTTATTACGGAGTTTTAAGATTTCTTACGGTGTTGTAAGGGGTTCTTAGGAGCTGTAAAGCGTCCTACAATATACTAACATGCTTTTCAAGGTGCTAATAAGGCATATAGAGTCGTAAGATGTTCTAACTTGTGGTACGATTTTCAAAGGACTCGGATGAATTCAGTAGGTTTATATGGAGTTTTAAGTTTTCGTACGGTATTGTAAGATGTTGTTAGGAGTTGTGAGGTATCGTACATTACACTAACATGCTTTTCAAGGTGCTAATGTGGCATACAGAGTCTTAAGATGTCCTAACTTGTGGTACGATGTTCAAAGGACTCGGACGAATTCAATAAGTTTATATGGAGTTTTAAATTTATGTACTGTATTGTAAGACGTTGTTAGGAGTTGTGAGGTGTCGTACATTACACTAACATGCTTTTCAAGGTGCTAATGTGACATACAGAGTCATAAGATGTCCTAACTTGTCGTACGATGTTCAAAGGACTCGGACGAATTCATTAGGTTTATTACGGAGTTTTAAGATTTCTTACGGTGTTGTAAGGTGTTCTTAGGAGCTGTAAAGCGTCCTACATTATACTAACATGCTTTTCAAGGTGCTAATATGGCATATAGAGTCGTAAGATGTTCTAACTTGTGGTACGATTTTCAAAGGACTCGGACGAATTCAGTAGGTTTATATGGAGTTTTAATTTTACGTACGGTATTGTAAGATGTTGTTAGGAGTTGTGAGGTGTCGTACATTACACTAACATGCTTTTCAAGGTGCTAATGTGGCATACAGAGTCTTAAGATGTCCTAACTTGTGGTACGATGTTCAAAGGACTCGAACGAATTCAGTAGGTTTATATGGAGTTTTAAGTTTACGTACGGTATTGTAAGATGTTGTTAGGAGTTGTGAGGTGTTGTACATTACACTAACATGCGTTTCAAGGTGCTAATGTGCCATACAGAGTCTTAATATGTCCTAACTTGTGGTACGATGTTCAAAGGACTCGGACGAATTCAGTAGGTTTATATGGAGTTTTAATTTTATGTACTGTATTGTAAGACGTTGTTAGGAGTTGTGAGGTGTCGTACATTACACTAACATGCTTTTCAAGGTGCTAATGTGACATACAGAGTCATAAGATGTCCTAACTTGTCGTACGATGTTCAAAGGACTCGGACGAATTCAGTAGGTTTATACGGAGTTTTAATTTTACGTACGGTATTGTAAAGATGTTTTTCGGAGTTATGAGGTGTCGTACATTACACTAACATGCTTTTCAAGGTGCTAATGTGGCATACAGAGTCTTAAGATGTCGTAACTTGTGGTACGATGTTCAAAGGACTCGGACGAATTCAGTTGGTTTATATGGAGTTTTAACTTTACGTACGGTGTTGTAAGACGTTGTTAGGAGTTGTGAGGTGTCGTACATTACACTAACATGCTTTTCAAGGTGCTAATGTGGCATACAGAGTCATAAGATGTCCTAACTTGTCGTACGATGTTAAAAGGACTCGGACGAACTCATTAGGTTTATATGGAGTTTTAAGTTTTCGTGCAGTATTGTAAGATGTTGTTAGGAGTTGTGAGGTGTCGTACATTACACTAACATGCTTTTCAAGGTGCTAATGTGGCATACAGAGTCTTAAGATGTCCTAACTTGTGGTACGATGTTCAAAAGACTCGGACGAATTCAGTAGGTTTATATGGAGTTTTAAGTTTTCGTACGGTGTTGTAAGATGTTGTTAGTAGTTGTGAGGTGTCGTACATTACACTAACATGCTTTTCATGGTGCTAATGTGTCATACAGAGTCATAAGATGTCCTAACTTGTGGTACGATGTTCAAAGGACTCGGACGAATTCAGTAGGTTTATATGGAGTTTTAAATTTATGTACTGTATTGTAAGACGTTGTTAGGAGTTGTGAGGTGTCGTACATTACACTAACATGCTTTTCAAGGTGCTAATGTGACATACAGAGTCATAAGATGTCCTAACTTGTCGTACGATGTTCAAAGGACTCGGACGAATTCATTAGGTTTATTACGGAGTTTTAAGATTTCTTACGGTGTTGTAAGGGGTTCTTAGGAGCTGTAAAGCGTCCTACATTATACTAACATGCTTTTCAAGGTGCTAATAAGGCATATAGAGTCGTAAGATGTTCTAACTTGTGGTACGATTTTCAAAGGACTCGGATGAATTCAGTAGGTTTATATGGAGTTTTAAGTTTTCGTACGGTATTGTAAGATGTTGTTAGGAGTTGTGAGGTATCGTACATTACACTAATATGCTTTTCAAGGTGCTAATGTGGCATACAGAGTCTTAAGATGTCCTAACTTGTGGTACGATGTTCAAAGGACTCGGACGAATTCAATAAGTTTATATGGAGTTTTAAATTTATGTACTGTATTGTAAGACGTTGTTAGGAGTTGTGAGGTGTCGTACATTACACTAACATGCTTTTCAAGGTGCTAATGTGACATACAGAGTCATAAGATGTCCTAACTTGTCGTACGATGTTCAAAGTACTCGGACGAATTCAATAAGTTTATACGGAGTTTTAATTTTACGTACGGTATTGTAAAGATGTTGTTAGGAGTTGTGAGGTGTCGTACATTACACTAACATGCTTTTCAAGGTGATAATGTGGCATACAGAGTCTTAAGATGTCGTAACTTGTGATACGATGTTCAAAGGACTCGGACGAATTCAATAGGTTTATATGGAGTTTTAAGTTTACGTACGGTATTGTAAGACGTTGTTAGGAGTTTTGAGGTGTCGTACATTACACTAAAATGCTTTTCAAGGTGCTAATGTGGCATACAGAGTCATAAGATGTCCTAACTTGTGATACGATGTTCAAAGGACTCGGACGAATTCAGTAGGTTTATATGGAGTTTTAAGTTTTCGTACAGTATTGTAAGATGTTGTTAGGAGTTGTGAGGTGTCGTACATTACACTAACATGCTTTTCAAGGTGCTAATGTGGCATATAGAGTCTTAAGATGTCCTAACTTGTGGTACGATGTTCAAAGGACTCGGACGAATTCAGTAGGTTTATTACGGAGTTTTAAGATTTCTTACGGTGTTGTAAGGTGTTCTTAGGAGCTGTAAAGCGTCCTACATTATACTAACATGCTTTTCAAGGCGCTAATATGGCATATAGAGTCGTAAGATGTTCTAACTTGTTGTACGATTTTCAAAGGACTCGGACGAATTCAGTAGGTTTATATGGAGTTTTAAGTTTTCGTACGGTGTTGTAAGATGTTGTTTGGAGTTGTGAGGTGTCGTACATTACACTAACATGCTTTTCATGGTGCTAATGTGTCATACAGAGTCATAAGATGTCCTAACTTGTGGTACGATGTTCAAAGGACCCGGACGAATTCAGTAGGTTTATATGGAGTTTTAAATTTATGTACTGTATTGTAAGACGTTGTTAGGAGTTGTGAGGTGTCGTACATTACACTAACATGCTTTTCAAGGTGCTAATGTGACATACAGAGTCATAAGATGTCCTAACTTGTCGTACGATGTTCAAAGGACTCGGACGAATTCATTAGGTTTATTACGGAGTTTTAAGATTTCTTACGGTGTTGTAAGGTGTTCTTAGGAGCTGTAAAGCGTCCTACATTATACTAACATGCTTTTCATGGTGCTAATGTGTCATACAGAGTCATAAGATGTCCTAACTTGTCGTACGATGTTCAAAGTACTCGGACGAATTCAATAAGTTTATACGGAGTTTTAATTTTACGTACGGTATTGTAAAGATGTTGTTAGGAGTTATGAGGTGTCGTACATTACACTAACATGCTTTTCAAGGTGCTAATGTGGCATACAGAGTCTTAAGATGTCGTAACTTGTGGTACGATGTTCAAAGGACTCGGACGAATTCAGTAGGTTTATATGGAGTTTTAACTTTACGTACGGTGTTGTAAGACGTTGTTAGGAGTTGTGAGGTGTCGTACATTACACTAACATGCTTTTCAAGGTGCTAATGTGGCATACAGAGTCATAAGATGTCCTAACTTGTCGTACGATGTTCAAAGGACTCGGACGAACTCATTAGGTTTATATGCAGTTTTAAGTTTCCGTACAGTATTGTAAGATGTTGTTAAGAGTTGTGAGGTGTCGTACATTACACTAACATGCTTTTCAAGGTGCTAATGTGGCATACAGAGTCTTAAGATGTCCTAACTTGTGGTACGATGTTCAAAAGACTCGGACGAATTCAGTAGGTTTATATGGAGTGTTAATTTTATGTACTGTATTGTAAGACGTTGTTAGGAGTTGTGAGGTGTCGTACATTACACTAACATGCTTTTCAAGGTGCTAATGTGACATACAGAGTCATAAGATGTCCTAACTTGTCGTACGATGTTCAAAGTACTCGGACGAATTCAATAAGTTTATACGGAGTTTTAATTTTACGTACGGTATTGTAAAGATGTTGTTAGGAGTTGTGAGGTGTCGTACATTACACTAACATGCTTTTCAAGGTGCTAATGTGGCATACAGAGTCTTAAGATGTCGTAACTTGTGATACGATGTTCAAAGGACTCGGACGAATTCAGTAGGTTTATATGGAGTTTTAAGTTTTCGTACGGTATTGTAAGACGTTGTTAGGAGTTTTGAGGTGTCGTACATTACACTAACATGCTTTTCAAGGTGCTAATGTGGCATACAGAGTCATAAGATGTCCTAACTTGTGATACGATGTTCAAAGGACTCGGACGAATTCAGTAGGTTTATATGGAGTTTTAAGTTTTCGTACAGTATTGTAAGATGTTGTTAGGAGTTGTGAGGTGTCGTACATTACACTAACATGCTTTTCAAGGTGCTAATGTGGCATACAGAGTCTTAAGATGTCGTAACTTGTGGTACGATGTTCAAAGGACTCGGACGAATTCAGTAGGTTTATTACGGAGTTTTAAGATTTCTTACGGTGTTGTAAGGTGTTCTTAGGAGCTGTAAAGCGTCCTACATTACACTAACATGCTTTTCAAGGCGCTAATATGGCATATAGAGTCGTAAGATGTTCTAACTTGTGGTACGATTTTCAAAGGACTCGGACGAATTCAGTAGGTTTATATGGAGTTTTAAGTTTTCGTACGGTGTTGTAAGATGTTGTTTGGAGTTGTGAGGTGTCGTACATTACACTAACATGCTTTTCATGGTGCTAATGTGTCATACAGAGTCATAAGATGTCCTAACTTGTGGTACGATGTTCAAAGGACCCGGACGAATTCAGTAGGTTTATATGGAGTTTTAAATTTATGTACTGTATTGTAAGACGTTGTTAGGAGTTGTGAGGTGTCGTACATTACACTAACATGCTTTTCAAGGTGCTAATGTGACATACAGAGTCATAAGATGTCCTAACTTGTCGTACGATGTTCAAAGGACTCGGACGAATTCATTAGGTTTATTACGGAGTTTTAAGATTTCTTACGGTGTTGTAAGGTGTTCTTAGGAGCTGTAAAGCGTCCTACATTATACTAACATGCTTTTCAAGGTGCTAATATGGCATATAGAGTCGTAAGATGTTCTAACTTGTGGTACGATTTTCAAAGGACTCGGACGAATTCAGTAGGTTTATATGGAGTTTTAAGTTTTCGTACGGTATTGTAAGATGTTGTTTGGAGTTGTGAGGTGTCGTACATTACACTAACATGCTTTTCATGGTGCTAATGTGTCATACAGAGTCATAAGATGTCCTAACTTGTCGTACGATGTTCAAAGTACTCGGACGAATTCAATAAGTTTATACGGAGTTTTAATTTTACGTACGGTATTGTAAAGATGTTGTTAGGAGTTATGAGGTGTCGTACATTACACTAACATGCTTTTCAAGGTGCTAATGTGGCATACAGAGTCTTAAGATGTCGTAACTTGTGGTACGATGTTCAAAGGACTCGGACGAATTCAGTAGGTTTATTACGGAGTTTTAAGATTTCTTACGGTGTTGTAAGGTGTTCTTAGGAGCTGTAAAGCGTCCTACATTATACTAACATGCTTTTCAAGGCGCTAATATGGCATATAGAGTCGTAAGATGTTCTAACTTGTGGTACGATTTTCAAAGGACTCGGACGAATTCATTAGGTTTATATGGAGTTTTAAGTTTTCGTACGGTGTTGTAAGATGTTGTTTGGAGTTGTGAGGTGTCGTACATTACACTAACATGCTTTTCATGGTGCTAATGTGTCATACAGAGTCATAAGATGTCCTAACTTGTGGTACGATGTTCAAAGGACCCGGACGAATTCAGTAGGTTTATATGGAGTTTTAAATTTATGTACTGTATTGTAAGACGTTGTTAGGAGTTGTGAGGTGTCGTACATTACACTAACATGCTTTTCAAGGTGCTAATGTGACATACAGAGTCATAAGATGTCCTAACTTGTCGTACGATGTTCAAAGGACTCGGACGAATTCATTAGGTTTATATGGAGTTTTAAGTTTACGTACGGTATTGTAAGACGTTGTTAGGAGTTTTGAGGTGTCGTATATTACACTAACATGCTTTTCAAGGTGCTAATGTGGCATACAGAGTCATAAGATGTCCGAACTTGTGATACGATGTTCAAAGGACTCGGACGAATTCAGTAGGTTTATATGGAGTTTTAAGTTTTCGTACAGTATTGTAAGATGTTGTTAGGAGTTGTGAGGTGTCGTACATTACACTAACATGCTTTTCAAGGTGCTAATGTGGCATACAGAGTCTTAAGATGTCCTAACTTGTGGTACGATGTTCAAAGGACTCGGACGAATTCAGTAGGTTTATTACGGAGTTTTAAGATTTCTTACGGTGTTATAAGGTGTTCTTAGGAGCTGTAAAGCGTCCTACATTATACTAACATGCTTTTCAAGGCGCTAATATGGCATATAGAGTCGTAAGATGTTCTAACTTGTGGTACGATTTTCAAAGGACTCGGACGAATTCAGTAGGTTTATATGGAGTTTTAAGTTTTCGTACGGTATTGTAAGATGTTGTTTGGAGTTGTGAGGTGTCGTACATTACACTAACATGCTTTTCATGGTGCTAATGTGTCATACAGAGTCATAAGATGTCCTAACTTGTGGTACGATGTTCAAAGGACTCGGACGAATTCAGTAGGTTTATATGGAGTTTTAAATTTATGTACTGTATTGTAAGACGTTGTTAGGAGTTGTGAGGTGTCGTACATTACACTAACATGCTTTTCAAGGTGCTAATGTGACATACAGAGTCATAAGATGTCCTAACTTGTCGTACGATGTTCAAAGGACTCGGACGAATTCATTAGGTTTATTACGGAGTTTTAAGATTTCTTACGGTGTTGTAAGGTGTTCTTAGGAGCTGTAAAGCGTCCTACATTATACTAACATGCTTTTCAAGGTGCTAATATGGCATATAGAGTCGTAAGATGTTCTAACTTGTGGTACGATTTTCAAAGGACTCGGACGAATTCAGTAGGTTTATATGGAGTTTTAAGTTTTCGTACGGTATTGTAAGATGTTGTTTGGAGTTGTGAGGTGTCGTACATTACACTAACATGCTTTTCATGGTGCTAATGTGTCATACAGAGTCATAAGATGTCCTAACATGTCGTACGATGTTCAAAGTACTCGGACGAATTCAATAAGTTTATACGGAGTTTTAATTTTACGTACGGTATTGTAAAGATGTTGTTAGGAGTTATGAGGTGTCGTACATTACACTAACATGCTTTTCAACGTGCTAATGTGGCATACAGAGTCTTAAGATGTCGTAACTTGTGGTACGATGTTCAAAGGACTCGGACGAATTCAGTAGGTTTATTACGGAGTTTTAAGATTTCTTACGGTGTTGTAAGGTGTTCTTAGGAGCTGTAAAGCGTCCTACATTATACTAACATGCTTTTCAAGGCGCTAATATGGCATATAGAGTCGTAAGATGTTCTAACTTGTGGTACGATTTTCAAAGGACTCGGACGAATTCAGTAGGTTTATATGGAGTTTTAAGTTTTCGTACGGTGTTGTAAGATGTTGTTTGGAGTTGTGAGGTGTCGTACATTACACTAACATGCTTTTCATGGTGCTAATGTGTCATACAGAGTCATAAGATGTCCTAACTTGTGGTACGATGTTCAAAGGACCCGGACGAATTCAGTAGGTTTATATGGAGTTTTAAATTTATGTACTGTATTGTAAGACGTTGTTAGGAGTTGTGAGGTGTCGTACATTACACTAACATGCTTTTCAAGGTGCTAATGTGACATACAGAGTCATAAGATGTCCTAACTTGTCGTACGATGTTCAAAGGACTCGGACGAATTCATTAGGTTTATTACGGAGTTTTAAGATTTCTTACGGTGTTGTAAGGTGTTCTTAGGAGCTGTAAAGCGTCCTACATTATACTAACATGCTTTTCAAGGTGCTAATATGGCATATAGAGTCGTAAGATGTTCTAACTTGTGGTACGATTTTCAAAGGACTCGGACGAATTCAGTAGGTTTATATGGAGTTTTAAGTTTTCGTACGGTATTGTAAGATGTTGTTTGGAGTTGTGAGGTGTCGTACATTACACTAACATGCTTTTCATGGTGCTAATGTGTCATACAGAGTCATAAGATGTCCTAACTTGTGGTACGATGTTCAAAGGACTCGGACGAATTCAGTAGGTTTATATGGAGTTTTAAATTTATGTACTGTATTGTAAGACGTTGTTAGGAGTTGTGAGGTGTCGTACATTACACTAACATGCTTTTCAAGGTGCTAATGTGACATACAGAGTCATAAGATGTCCTAACTTGTCGTACGATGTTCAAAGGACTCGGACGAATTCATTAGGTTTATTACGGAGTTTTAAGATTTCTTACGGTGTTGTAAGGTGTTCTTAGGAGCTGTAAAGCGTCCTACATTATACTAACATGCTTTTCAAGGTGCTAATATGGCATATAGAGTCGTAAGATGTTCTAACTTGTGGTACGATTTTCAAAGGACTCGGACGAATTCAGTAGGTTTATATGGAGTTTTAAGTTTTCGTACGGTATTGTAAGATGTTGTTTGGAGTTGTGAGGTGTCGTACATTACACTAACATGCTTTTCATGGTGCTAATGTGTCATACAGAGTCATAAGATGTCCTAACTTGTCGTACGATGTTCAAAGTACTCGGACGAATTCAATAAGTTTATACGGAGTTTTAATTTTACGTACGGTATTGTAAAGATGTTGTTAGGAGTTATGAGGTGTCGTACATTACACTAACATGCTTTTCAACGTGCTAATGTGGCATACAGAGTCTTAAGATGTCGTAACTTGTGGTACGATGTTCAAAGGACTCGGACGAATTCAGTAGGTTTATATGGAGTTTTAACTTTACGTACGGTGTTGTAAGACGTTGTTAGGAGTTGTGAGGTGTCGTACATTACACTAACATGCTTTTCAAGGTGCTAATGTGGCATACAGAGTCATAAGATGTCCTAACTTGTCGTACGATGTTCAAAGGACTCGGACGAACTCATTAGGTTTATATGGAGTTTTAAGTTTTCGTACAGTATTGTAAGATGTTGTTAAGAGTTGTGAGGTGTCGTACATTACACTAACATGCTTTTCAAGGTGCTAATGTGGCATACAGAGTCTTAAGATGTCCTAACTTGTGGTACGATGTTCAAAAGACTCGGACGAATTCAGTAGGTTTATATGGAGTGTTAATTTTATGTACTGTATTGTAAGACGTTGTTAGGAGTTGTGAGGTGTCGTACATTACACTAACATGCTTTTCAAGGTGCTAATGTGACATACAGAGTCATAAGATGTCCTAACTTGTCGTACGATGTTCAAAGTACTCGGACGAATTCAATAAGTTTATACGGAGTTTTAATTTTACGTACGGTATTGTAAAGATGTTGTTAGGAGTTGTGAGGTGTCGTACATTACACTAACATGCTTTTCAAGGTGCTAATGTGGCATACAGAGTCTTAAGATGTCGTAACTTGTGATACGATGTTCAAAGGACTCGGACGAATTCAGTAGGTTTATATGGAGTTTTAAGTTTACGTACGGTATTGTAAGACGTTGTTAGGAGTTTTGAGGTGTCGTACATTACACTAACATGCTTTTCAAGGTGCTAATGTGGCATACAGAGTCATAAGATGTCCTAACTTGTGATACGATGTTCAAAGGACTCGGACGAATTCAGTAGGTTTATATGGAGTTTTAAGTTTTCGTACAGTATTGTAAGATGTTGTTAGGAGTTGTGAGGTGTCGTACATTACACTAACATGCTTTTCAAGGTGCTAATGTGGCATACAGAGTCTTAAGATGTCCTAACTTGTGGTACGATGTTCAAAGGACTCGGACGAATTCAGTAGGTTTATTACGGAGTTTTAAGATTTCTTACGGTGTTGTAAGGTGTTCTTAGGAGCTGTAAAGCGTCCTACATTATACTAACATGCTTTTCAAGGCGCTAATATGGCATATAGAGTCGTAAGATGTTCTAACTTGTGGTACGATTTTCAAAGGACTCGGACGAATTCAGTAGGTTTATATGGAGTTTTAAGTTTTCGTACGGTGTTGTAAGATGTTGTTTGGAGTTGTGAGGTGTCGTACATTACACTAACATGCTTTTCATGGTGCTAATGTGTCATACAGAGTCATAAGATGTCCTAACTTGTGGTACGATGTTCAAAGGACCCAGACGAATTCAGTAGGTTTATATGGAGTTTTAAATTTATGTACTGTATTGTAAGACGTTGTTAGGAGTTGTGAGGTGTCGTACATTACACTAACATGCTTTTCAAGGTGCTAATGTGACATACAGAGTCATAAGATGTCCTAACTTGTCGTACGATGTTCAAAGGACTCGGACGAATTCATTAGGTTTATTACGGAGTTTTAAGATTTCTTACGGTGTTGTAAGGTGTTCTTAGGAGCTGTAAAGCGTCCTACATTATACTAACATGCTTTTCAAGGTGCTAATATGGCATATAGAGTCGTAAGATGTTCTAACTTGTGGTACGATTTTCAAAGGACTCGGACGAATTCAGTAGGTTTATATGGAGTTTTAAGTTTTCGTACGGTATTGTAAGATGTTGTTTGGAGTTGTGAGGTGTCGTACATTACACTAACATGCTTTTCATGGTGCTAATGTGTCATACAGAGTCATAAGATGTCCTAACTTGTCGTACGATGTTCAAAGTACTCGGACGAATTCAATAAGTTTATACGGAGTTTTAATTTTACGTACGGTATTGTAAAGATGTTGTTAGGAGTTATGAGGTGTCGTACATTACACTAACATGCTTTTCAAGGTGCTAATGTGGCATACAGAGTCTTAAGATGTCGTAACTTGTGGTACGATGTTCAAAGGACTCGGACGAATTCAGTAGGTTTATTACGGAGTTTTAAGATTTCTTACGGTGTTGTAAGGTGTTCTTAGGAGCTGTAAAGCGTCCTACATTATACTAACATGCTTTTCAAGGCGCTAATATGGCATATAGAGTCGTAAGATGTTCTAACTTGTGGTACGATTTTCAAAGGACTCGGACGAATTCATTAGGTTTATATGGAGTTTTAAGTTTTCGTACGGTGTTGTAAGATGTTGTTTGGAGTTGTGAGGTGTCGTACATTACACTAACATGCTTTTCATGGTGCTAATGTGTCATACAGAGTCATAAGATGTCCTAACTTGTGGTACGATGTTCAAAGGACCCGGACGAATTCAGTAGGTTTATATGGAGTTTTAAATTTATGTACTGTATTGTAAGACGTTGTTAGGAGTTGTGAGGTGTCGTACATTACACTAACATGCTTTTCAAGGTGCTAATGTGACATACAGAGTCATAAGATGTCCTAACTTGTCGTACGATGTTCAAAGGACTCGGACGAATTCATTAGGTTTATATGGAGTTTTAAGTTTACGTACGGTATTGTAAGACGTTGTTAGGAGTTTTGAGGTGTCGTATATTACACTAACATGCTTTTCAAGGTGCTAATGTGGCATACAGAGTCATAAGATGTCCGAACTTGTGATACGATGTTCAAAGGACTCGGACGAATTCAGTAGGTTTATATGGAGTTTTAAGTTTTCGTACAGTATTGTAAGATGTTGTTAGGAGTTGTGAGGTGTCGTACATTACACTAACATGCTTTTCAAGGTGCTAATGTGGCATACAGAGTCTTAAGATGTCCTAACTTGTGGTACGATGTTCAAAGGACTCGGACGAATTCAGTAGGTTTATTACGGAGTTTTAAGATTTCTTACGGTGTTATAAGGTGTTCTTAGGAGCTGTAAAGCGTCCTACATTATACTAACATGCTTTTCAAGGCGCTAATATGGCATATAGAGTCGTAAGATGTTCTAACTTGTGGTACGATTTTCAAAGGACTCGGACGAATTCAGTAGGTTTATATGGAGTTTTAAGTTTTCGTACGGTATTGTAAGATGTTGTTTGGAGTTGTGAGGTGTCGTACATTACACTAACATGCTTTTCATGGTGCTAATGTGTCATACAGAGTCATAAGATGTCCTAACTTGTGGTACGATGTTCAAAGGACTCGGACGAATTCAGTAGGTTTATATGGAGTTTTAAATTTATGTACTGTATTGTAAGACGTTGTTAGGAGTTGTGAGGTGTCGTACATTACACTAACATGCTTTTCAAGGTGCTAATGTGACATACAGAGTCATAAGATGTCCTAACTTGTCGTACGATGTTCAAAGGACTCGGACGAATTCATTAGGTTTATTACGGAGTTTTAAGATTTCTTACGGTGTTGTAAGGTGTTCTTAGGAGCTGTAAAGCGTCCTACATTATACTAACATGCTTTTCAAGGTGCTAATATGGCATATAGAGTCGTAAGATGTTCTAACTTGTGGTACGATTTTCAAAGGACTCGGACGAATTCAGTAGGTTTATATGGAGTTTTAAGTTTTCGTACGGTATTGTAAGATGTTGTTTGGAGTTGTGAGGTGTCGTACATTACACTAACATGCTTTTCATGGTGCTAATGTGTCATACAGAGTCATAAGATGTCCTAACATGTCGTACGATGTTCAAAGTACTCGGACGAATTCAATAAGTTTATACGGAGTTTTAATTTTACGTACGGTATTGTAAAGATGTTGTTAGGAGTTATGAGGTGTCGTACATTACACTAACATGCTTTTCAACGTGCTAATGTGGCATACAGAGTCTTAAGATGTCGTAACTTGTGGTACGATGTTCAAAGGACTCGGACGAATTCAGTAGGTTTATTACGGAGTTTTAAGATTTCTTACGGTGTTGTAAGGTGTTCTTAGGAGCTGTAAAGCGTCCTACATTATACTAACATGCTTTTCAAGGCGCTAATATGGCATATAGAGTCGTAAGATGTTCTAACTTGTGGTACGATTTTCAAAGGACTCGGACGAATTCAGTAGGTTTATATGGAGTTTTAAGTTTTCGTACGGTGTTGTAAGATGTTGTTTGGAGTTGTGAGGTGTCGTACATTACACTAACATGCTTTTCATGGTGCTAATGTGTCATACAGAGTCATAAGATGTCCTAACTTGTGGTACGATGTTCAAAGGACCCGGACGAATTCAGTAGGTTTATATGGAGTTTTAAATTTATGTACTGTATTGTAAGACGTTGTTAGGAGTTGTGAGGTGTCGTACATTACACTAACATGCTTTTCAAGGTGCTAATGTGACATACAGAGTCATAAGATGTCCTAACTTGTCGTACGATGTTCAAAGGACTCGGACGAATTCATTAGGTTTATTACGGAGTTTTAAGATTTCTTACGGTGTTGTAAGGTGTTCTTAGGAGCTGTAAAGCGTCCTACATTATACTAACATGCTTTTCAAGGTGCTAATATGGCATATAGAGTCGTAAGATGTTCTAACTTGTGGTACGATTTTCAAAGGACTCGGACGAATTCAGTAGGTTTATATGGAGTTTTAAGTTTTCGTACGGTATTGTAAGATGTTGTTTGGAGTTGTGAGGTGTCGTACATTACACTAACATGCTTTTCATGGTGCTAATGTGTCATACAGAGTCATAAGATGTCCTAACTTGTGGTACGATGTTCAAAGGACTCGGACGAATTCAGTAGGTTTATATGGAGTTTTAAATTTATGTACTGTATTGTAAGACGTTGTTAGGAGTTGTGAGGTGTCGTACATTACACTAACATGCTTTTCAAGGTGCTAATGTGACATACAGAGTCATAAGATGTCCTAACTTGTCGTACGATGTTCAAAGGACTCGGACGAATTCATTAGGTTTATTACGGAGTTTTAAGATTTCTTACGGTGTTGTAAGGTGTTCTTAGGAGCTGTAAAGCGTCCTACATTATACTAACATGCTTTTCAAGGTGCTAATATGGCATATAGAGTCGTAAGATGTTCTAACTTGTGGTACGATTTTCAAAGGACTCGGACGAATTCAGTAGGTTTATATGGAGTTTTAAGTTTTCGTACGGTATTGTAAGATGTTGTTTGGAGTTGTGAGGTGTCGTACATTACACTAACATGCTTTTCATGGTGCTAATGTGTCATACAGAGTCATAAGATGTCCTAACTTGTCGTACGATGTTCAAAGTACTCGGACGAATTCAATAAGTTTATACGGAGTTTTAATTTTACGTACGGTATTGTAAAGATGTTGTTAGGAGTTATGAGGTGTCGTACATTACACTAACATGCTTTTCAACGTGCTAATGTGGCATACAGAGTCTTAAGATGTCGTAACTTGTGGTACGATGTTCAAAGGACTCGGACGAATTCAGTAGGTTTATATGGAGTTTTAACTTTACGTACGGTGTTGTAAGACGTTGTTAGGAGTTGTGAGGTGTCGTACATTACACTAACATGCTTTTCAAGGTGCTAATGTGGCATACAGAGTCATAAGATGTCCTAACTTGTCGTACGATGTTCAAAGGACTCGGACGAACTCATTAGGTTTATATGGAGTTTTAAGTTTTCGTACAGTATTGTAAGATGTTGTTAAGAGTTGTGAGGTGTCGTACATTACACTAACATGCTTTTCAAGGTGCTAATGTGGCATACAGAGTCTTAAGATGTCCTAACTTGTGGTACGATGTTCAAAAGACTCGGACGAATTCAGTAGGTTTATATGGAGTGTTAATTTTATGTACTGTATTGTAAGACGTTGTTAGGAGTTGTGAGGTGTCGTACATTACACTAACATGCTTTTCAAGGTGCTAATGTGACATACAGAGTCATAAGATGTCCTAACTTGTCGTACGATGTTCAAAGTACTCGGACGAATTCAATAAGTTTATACGGAGTTTTAATTTTACGTACGGTATTGTAAAGATGTTGTTAGGAGTTGTGAGGTGTCGTACATTACACTAACATGCTTTTCAAGGTGCTAATGTGGCATACAGAGTCTTAAGATGTCGTAACTTGTGATACGATGTTCAAAGGACTCGGACGAATTCAGTAGGTTTATATGGAGTTTTAAGTTTACGTACGGTATTGTAAGACGTTGTTAGGAGTTTTGAGGTGTCGTACATTACACTAACATGCTTTTCAAGGTGCTAATGTGGCATACAGAGTCATAAGATGTCCTAACTTGTGATACGATGTTCAAAGGACTCGGACGAATTCAGTAGGTTTATATGGAGTTTTAAGTTTTCGTACAGTATTGTAAGATGTTGTTAGGAGTTGTGAGGTGTCGTACATTACACTAACATGCTTTTCAAGGTGCTAATGTGGCATACAGAGTCTTAAGATGTCCTAACTTGTGGTACGATGTTCAAAGGACTCGGACGAATTCAGTAGGTTTATTACGGAGTTTTAAGATTTCTTACGGTGTTGTAAGGTGTTCTTAGGAGCTGTAAAGCGTCCTACATTATACTAACATGCTTTTCAAGGCGCTAATATGGCATATAGAGTCGTAAGATGTTCTAACTTGTGGTACGATTTTCAAAGGACTCGGACGAATTCAGTAGGTTTATATGGAGTTTTAAGTTTTCGTACGGTGTTGTAAGATGTTGTTTGGAGTTGTGAGGTGTCGTACATTACACTAACATGCTTTTCATGGTGCTAATGTGTCATACAGAGTCATAAGATGTCCTAACTTGTGGTACGATGTTCAAAGGACCCAGACGAATTCAGTAGGTTTATATGGAGTTTTAAATTTATGTACTGTATTGTAAGACGTTGTTAGGAGTTGTGAGGTGTCGTACATTACACTAACATGCTTTTCAAGGTGCTAATGTGACATACAGAGTCATAAGATGTCCTAACTTGTCGTACGATGTTCAAAGGACTCGGACGAATTCATTAGGTTTATTACGGAGTTTTAAGATTTCTTACGGTGTTGTAAGGTGTTCTTAGGAGCTGTAAAGCGTCCTACATTATACTAACATGCTTTTCAAGGTGCTAATATGGCATATAGAGTCGTAAGATGTTCTAACTTGTGGTACGATTTTCAAAGGACTCGGACGAATTCAGTAGGTTTATATGGAGTTTTAAGTTTTCGTACGGTATTGTAAGATGTTGTTTGGAGTTGTGAGGTGTCGTACATTACACTAACATGCTTTTCATGGTGCTAATGTGTCATACAGAGTCATAAGATGTCCTAACTTGTGGTACGATGTTCAAAGGACTCGGACGAATTCAGTAGGTTTATATGGAGTTTTAAATTTATGTACTGTATTGTAAGACGTTGTTAGGAGTTGTGAGGTGTCGTACATTACACTAACATGCTTTTCAAGGTGCTAATGTGACATACAGAGTCATAAGATGTCCTAACTTGTCGTACGATGTTCAAAGGACTCGGACGAATTCATTAGGTTTATTACGGAGTTTTAAGATTTCTTACGGTGTTGTAAGGTGTTCTTAGGAGCTGTAAAGCGTCCTACATTATACTAACATGCTTTTCAAGGTGCTAATATGGCATATAGAGTCGTAAGATGTTCTAACTTGTGGTACGATTTTCAAAGGACTCGGACGAATTCAGTAGGTTTATATGGAGTTTTAAGTTTTCGTACGGTATTGTAAGATGTTGTTTGGAGTTGTGAGGTGTCGTACATTACACTAACATGCTTTTCATGGTGCTAATGTGTCATACAGAGTCATAAGATGTCCTAACTTGTCGTACGATGTTCAAAGTACTCGGACGAATTCAATAAGTTTATACGGAGTTTTAATTTTACGTACGGTATTGTAAAGATGTTGTTAGGAGTTATGAGGTGTCGTACATTACACTAACATGCTTTTCAACGTGCTAATGTGGCATACAGAGTCTTAAGATGTCGTAACTTGTGGTACGATGTTCAAAGGACTCGGACGAATTCAGTAGGTTTATATGGAGTTTTAACTTTACGTACGGTGTTGTAAGACGTTGTTAGGAGTTGTGAGGTGTCGTACATTACACTAACATGCTTTTCAAGGTGCTAATGTGGCATACAGAGTCATAAGATGTCCTAACTTGTCGTACGATGTTCAAAGGACTCGGACGAACTCATTAGGTTTATATGGAGTTTTATGTTTTCGTACAGTATTGTAAGATGTTGTTAAGAGTTGTGAGGTGTCGTACATTACACTAACATGCTTTTCAAGGTGCTAATGTGGCATACAGAGTCTTAAGATGTCCTAACTTGTGGTACGATGTTCAAAAGACTCGGACGAATTCAGTAGGTTTATATGGAGTGTTAATTTTATGTACTGTATTGTAAGACGTTGTTAGGAGTTGTGAGGTGTCGTACATTACACTAACATGCTTTTCAAGGTGCTAATGTGACATACAGAGTCATAAGATGTCCTAACTTGTCGTACGATGTTCAAAGTACTCGGACGAATTCAATAAGTTTATACGGAGTTTTAATTTTACGTACGGTATTGTAAAGATGTTGTCAGGAGTTGTGAGGTGTCGTACATTACACTAACATGCTTTTCAAGGTGCTAATGTGGCATACAGAGTCTTAAGATGTCGTAACTTGTGATACGATGTTCAAAGGACTCGGACGAATTCAGTAGGTTTATATGGAGTTTTAAGTTTACGTACGGTATTGTAAGACGTTGTTAGGAGTTTTGAGGTGTCGTACATTACACTAGCATGCTTTTCAAGGTGCTAATGTGGCATACAGAGTCATAAGATGTCCTAACTTGTGATACGATGTTCAAAGGACTCGGACGAATTCAGTAGGTTTATATGGAGTTTTAAGTTTTCGTACAGTATTGTAAGATGTTGTTAGGAGTTGTGAGGTGTCGTACATTACACTAACATGCTTTTCAAGGTGCTAATGTGGCATACAGAGTCTTAAGATGTCCTAACTTGTGGTACGATGTTCAAAGGACTCGGACGAATTCAGTAGGTTTATTACGGAGTTTTAAGATTTCTTACGGTGTTGTAAGGTGTTCTTAGGAGCTGTAAAGCGTCCTACATTATACTAACATGCTTTTCAAGGCGCTAATATGGCATATAGAGTCGTAAGATGTTCTAACTTGTGGTACGATTTTCAAAGGACTCGGACGAATTCAGTAGGTTTATATGGAGTTTTAAGTTTTCGTACGGTGTTGTAAGATGTTGTTTGGAGTTGTGAGGTGTCGTACATTACACTAACATGCTTTTCATGGTGCTAATGTGTCATACAGAGTCATAAGATGTCCTAACTTGTGGTACGATGTTCAAAGGACCCGGACGAATTCAGTAGGTTTATATGGAGTTTTAAATTTATGTACTGTATTGTAAGACGTTGTTAGGAGTTGTGAGGTGTCGTACATTACACTAACATGCTTTTCAAGGTGCTAATGTGACATACAGAGTCATAAGATGTCCTAACTTGTCGTACGATGTTCAAAGGACTCGGACGAATTCATTAGGTTTATTACGGAGTTTTAAGATTTCTTACGGTGTTGTAAGGTGTTCTTAGGAGCTGTAAAGCGTCCTACATTATACTAACATGCTTTTCAAGGTGCTAATATGGCATATAGAGTCGTAAGATGTTCTAACTTGTGGTACGATTTTCAAAGGACTCGGACGAATTCAGTAGGTTTATATGGAGTTTTAAGTTTTCGTACGGTATTGTAAGATGTTGTTTGGAGTTGTGAGGTGTCGTACATTACACTAACATGCTTTTCATGGTGCTAATGTGTCATACAGAGTCATAAGATGTCCTAACTTGTGGTACGATGTTCAAAGGACTCGGACGAATTCAGTAGGTTTATATGGAGTTTTAAATTTATGTACTGTATTGTAAGACGTTGTTAGGAGTTGTGAGGTGTCGTACATTACACTAACATGCTTTTCAAGGTGCTAATGTGACATACAGAGTCATAAGATGTCCTAACTTGTCGTACGATGTTCAAAGGACTCGGACGAATTCATTAGGTTTATTACGGAGTTTTAAGATTTCTTACGGTGTTGTAAGGTGTTCTTAGGAGCTGTAAAGCGTCCTACATTATACTAACATGCTTTTCAAGGTGCTAATATGGCATATAGAGTCGTAAGATGTTCTAACTTGTGGTACGATTTTCAAAGGACTCGGACGAATTCAGTAGGTTTATATGGAGTTTTAAGTTTTCGTACGGTATTGTAAGATGTTGTTTGGAGTTGTGAGGTGTCGTACATTACACTAACATGCTTTTCAAGGTGCTAATGTGACATACAGAGTCATAAGATGTCCTAACTTGTCGTACGATGTTCAAAGGACTCGGACGAATTCATTAGGTTTATTACGGAGTTTTAAGATTTCTTACGGTGTTGTAAGGTGTTCTTAGGAGCTGTAAAGCGTCCTACATTATACTAACATGCTTTTCAAGGTGCTAATATGGCATATAGAGTCGTAAGATGTTCTAACTTGTGGTACGATTTTCAAAGGACTCGGACGAATTCAGTAGGTTTATATGGAGTTTTAAGTTTTCGTACGGTATTGTAAGATATTGTTTGGAGTTGTGAGGTGTCGTACATTACACTAACATGCTTTTCAAGGTGCTAATGTGGCATACAGAGTCTTAAGATGTCGTAACTTGTGATACGATGTTCAAAGGACTCGGACGAATTCAGTAGGTTTATATGGAGTTTTAAGTTTACGTACGGTATTGTAAGACGTTGTTAGGAGTTTTGAGGTGTCGTACATTACACTAACATGCTTTTCAAGGTGCTAATGTGGCATACAGAGTCATAAGATGTCCTAACTTGTGATACGATGTTCAAAGGACTCGGACGAATTCAGTAGGTTTATATGGAGTTTTAAGTTTTCGTACAGTATTGTAAGATGTTGTTAGGAGTTGTGAGGTGTCGTACATTACACTAACATGCTTTTCAAGGTGCTAATGTGGCATACAGAGTCTTAAGATGTCCTAACTTGTGGTACGATGTTCAAAGGACTCGGACGAATTCAGTAGGTTTATTACGGAGTTTTAAGATTTCTTACGGTGTTGTAAGGTGTTCTTAGGAGCTGTAAAGCGTCCTACATTATACTAACATGCTTTTCAAGGCGCTAATATGGCATATAGAGTCGTAAGATGTTCTAACTTGTGGTACGATTTTCAAAGGACTCGGACGAATTCAGTAGGTTTATATGGAGTTTTAAATTTTCGTACGGTGTTGTAAGATGTTGTTTGGAGTTGTGAGGTGTCGTACATTACACTAACATGCTTTTCATGGTGCTAATGTGTCATACAGAGTCATAAGATGTCCTAACTTGTGGTACGATGTTCAAAGGACCCGGACGAATTCAGTAGGTTTATATGGAGTTTTAAATTTATGTACTGTATTGTAAGACGTTGTTAGGAGTTGTGAGGTGTCGTACATTACACTAACATGCTTTTCAAGGTGCTAATGTGACATACAGAGTCATAAGATGTCCTAACTTGTCGTACGATGTTCAAAGGACTCGGACGAATTCATTAGGTTTATTACGGAGTTTTAAGATTTCTTACGGTGTTGTAAGGTGTTCTTAGGAGCTGTAAAGCGTCCTACATTATACTAACATGCTTTTCAAGGTGCTAATATGGCATATAGAGTCGTAAGATGTTCTAACTTGTGGTACGATTTTCAAAGGACTCGGACGAATTCAGTAGGTTTATATGGAGTTTTAAGTTTTCGTACGGTATTGTAAGATGTTGTTTGGAGTTGTGAGGTGTCGTACATTACACTAACATGCTTTTCATGGTGCTAATGTGTCATACAGAGTCATAAGATGTCCTAACTTGTCGTACGATGTTCAAAGGACTCGGACGAATTCAGTAGGTTTATATGGAGTTTTAAATTTATGTACTGTATTGTAAGACGTTGTTAGGAGTTGTGAGGTGTCGTACATTACACTAACATGCTTTTCAAGGTGCTAATGTGGCATACAGAGTCTTAAGATGTCGTAACTTGTGGTACGATGTTCAAAGGACTCGGACGAATTCAGTAGGTTTATATGGAGTTTTAACTTTACGTACGGTGTTGTAAGACGTTGTTAGGAGTTGTGAGGTGTCGTACATTACACTAACATGCTTTTCAAGGTGCTAATGTGACATACAGAGTCATAAGATGTCCTAACTTGTCGTACGATGTTCAAAGTACTCGGACGAATTCAATAAGTTTATACGGAGTTTTAATTTTACGTACGGTATTGTAAAGATGTTGTTAGGAGTTGTGAGGTGTCGTACATTACACTAACATGCTTTTCAAGGTGCTAATGTGGCATACAGAGTCTTAAGATGTCGTAACTTGTGATACGATGTTCAAAGGACCCGGACAAATTCAGTAGGTTTATATGGAGTTTTAAATTTATGTACTGTATTGTAAGACGTTGTTAGGAGTTGTGAGGTGTCGTACATTACACTAACATGCTTTTCAAGGTGCTAATGTGACATACAGAGTCATAAGATGTCCTAACTTGTCGTATGATGTTCAAAGGACTCGGACGAATTCATTAGGTTTATTACGGAGTTTTAAGATTTCTTACGGTGTTGTAAGGTGTTCTTAGGAGCTGTAAAGCGTCCTACATTATACTAACATGCTTTTCAAGGTGCTAATATGGCATATAGAGTCGTAAGATGTTCTAACTTGTGGTACGATTTTCAAAGGACTCGGACGAATTCAGTAGGTTTATATAGAGTTTTAAGTTTTCGTACGGTATTGTAAGATGTTGTTTGGAGTTGTGAGGTGTCGTACATTACACTAACATGCTTTTCATGGTGCTAATGTGTCATACAGAGTCATAAGATGTCCTAACTTGTGGTACGATGTTCAAAGGACTCGGACGAATTCAGTAGGTTTATATGGAGTTTTAAATTTATGTACTGTATTGTAAGACGTTGTTAGGAGTTGTGAGGTGTCGTACATTACACTAACATGCTTTTCAAGGTGCTAATGTGACATACAGAGTCATAAGATGTCCTAACTTGTCGTACGATGTTCAAAGGACTCGGACGAATTCATTAGGTTTATTACGGAGTTTTAAGATTTCTTACGGTGTTGTAAGGTGTTCTTAGGAGCTGTAAAGCGTCCTACATTATACTAACATGCTTTTCAAGGTGCTAATATGGCATATAGAGTCGTAAGATGTTCTAACTTGTGGTACGATTTTCAAAGGACTCGGACGAATTCAGTAGGTTTATATGGAGTTTTAATTTTACGTACGGTATTGTAAGATGTTGTTAGGAGTTGTGAGGTGTCGTACATTACACTAACATGCTTTTCATGGTGCTAATGTGTCATACAGAGTCATAAGATGTCCTAACTTGTGGTACGATGTTCAAAGGACTCGGACGAATTCAGTAGGTTTATATGGAGTTTTAAATTTATGTACTGTATTGTAAGACGTTGTTAGGAGTTGTGAGGTGTCGTACATTACACTAACATGCTTTTCAAGGTGCTAATGTGACATACAGAGTCATAAGATGTCCTAACTTGTCGTACGATGTTCAAAGGACTCGGACGAATTCATTAGGTTTTTTACGGAGTTTTAAGATTTCTTACGGTGTTGTAAGGTGTTCTTAGGAGCTGTAAAGCGTCCTACATTATACTAACATGCTTTTCAAGGTGCTAATATGGCATATAGAGTCGTAAGATGTTCTAACTTGTGGTACGATTTTCAAAGGACTCGGACGAATTCAGTAGGTTTATATGGAGTTTTAAGTTTTCGTACGGTGTTGTAAGATGTTGTTTGGAGTTGTGAGGTGTCGTACATTACACTAACATGCTTTTCATGGTGCTAATGTGTCATACAGAGTCATAAGATGTCCTAACTTGTGGTACGATGTTCAAAGGACCCGGACGAATTCAGTAGGTTTATATGGAGTTTTAAATTTATGTACTGTATTGTAAGACGTTGTTAGGAGTTGTGAGGTGTCGTACATTACACTAACATGCTTTTCAAGGTGCTAATGTGACATAGAGAGTCATAAGATGTCCTAACTTGTCGTACGATGTTCAAAGGACTCAGACGAATTCAATAGGTTTATACGGAGTTTTAATTTTACGTACGGTATTGTAAAGATGTTGTTAGTAGTTATGAGGTGTCGTACATTACACTAACATGCTTTTCAAGGTGCTAATGTGGCATACAGAGTCTTAAGATGTCGTAACTTGTGGTACGATGTTCAAAGGACTCGGACGAATTCAGTAGGTTTATATGGAGTTTTAAGTTTTCGTACAGTATTGTAAGATGTTGTTAGGAGTTGTGAGGTGTCGTACATTACACTAACATGCTTTTCAAGGTGCTAATGTGGCATACAAAGTCTTAAGATGTCCTAACTTGTGGTACGATGTTCAAAGGACTCGGACGAATTCAGTAGGTTTATACGGAGTTTTAAGATTTCTTACGGTGTTGTAAGGTGTTCTTAGGAGCTGTAAAGCGTCCTACATTATACTAACATGCTTTTCAAGGCGCTAATATGGCATATAGAGTCGTAAGATGTTCTAACTTGTGGTACGATTTTCAAATGACACGGACGAATTCAGTAGGTTTATATGGAGTTTTAAGTTTTCGTACGGTGTTGTAAGATTTTCGTACGGTCTATGGGCGATTTGGGCGATTCTAGGGTTTCATATTTGAAACTCTAGATCTGATCGTTTTTCTGGATTATTGATTCGAAGTCTCCCTTCATGGTCTTAATCTGATCAATTACAACATTGAATGAAGGTTCTTCGGTGCTGATTTTCTTGTTAGATAGCTATTTCGTTCGTTTTTTGTTGAAAAATTGCTGCGTTCTTGATTCGTTTCTTGTTCTTGAATCTTGATTCTTGAATCTTGATTCTTGAATCTTGTTTCTTGATCTTGGGTTGTTATTGGGTTGTTACGGCTGGTTATTAGGGTTACATAAACCCTAATTCGTTTTTTGTTCATAAGTTCTTGTCGTTTCTTGAATCTGGTTTCTTGATTCGTTTCTTGTTTCTTGATCGTTCCTTGATTCTTGGGGTTTGGCCTGTTCTTGGGTTTTTTTATCAGATTCGTTTCTGATCATAAAAACGAGTATGAAGGGTGGTAATTTGGCTAGTAAGGTGCTAAAGATCGATGGCAATCCACGTTGCAATTTGTTGAATCAGGAAAGGGCGATTAGGGGTTCATCCATAAACCCTAATCTGCCTCATGGGGTTGACACGGCTAAGCAGAATGATACAACAAATCTTGAACCTCATGGGGTTGACACGGCTAAGCAGAATGATACAACAAGTCATACGACTGATTCATCTCACATGACTGATTCAGCTCACAAGATTATGTTATCTAATGTTCATACGGCTGATGCATCTGTGGGTTCTCTTGCTCATGCGACTAGTGTGAATGATGCGCCCGGTAAGTCTAATTTGAATACAACGTATGCTGCTATTGTTCAACCAAAGTCTGAATTACCTATAACACCAGTTAAGTTCGGTTATATGGTGAATGAGGAGAAAAAAGAAGGTTTTGATGTTGTGTTACCCAAAGAGACTGTCCGTATGATTTGTAATAAACTTGAATTTACTTTGTATGGCTACTTTTTGGGGGATAGGGTAGCGTATCCAGTGGTTGAATACTTTGCTAAAACTCATTGGAAAAAATTTGGCTTGCAAAAGTCAATGATGAATGCAAATGGCTTTTTCTTTTTTAAGTTTAATGATAGGAAGGGGATGATGGATGTGATCGAAGCAGGGCCTTGGATAATTCGTAATAAACCGATTATCCTGAATGTCTGGTCCCCTAACACAAAGCTACACAAGGATGATATCAAGAATGTATCTGTTTGGGTAAAATTGCATGATATTCCGTTGGTAGCTTATTCTGATGTTGGTTTGAGTCTTTTGGTTTCGCAAATTGGGACTCCAAAGTTGTTGGATTCATTCACAAGCTCTATGTGTGCAAACACGTGGGGTAGAAGTAGCTTTGCAAGAGCTTTGGTTGAGATCTCAGCGGATGCGGGGTTTAAAGAGGAGATATCTGTTGCTATTCCAGAATTAGAGGGGGATGGGTTTGGAGCAGCACATGTGATGGTTGAGTATGATTGGAAGCCTCCAAGATGTGGTCATTGTTGTGTTTTTGGCCATAATGATGCTGATTGTACTAATACGAATAAGCATGAGCAGACCACAAATGCTAGAGAGGATGATAAAGGGTTTAAGGAAGTAAAGGGTAAGAAAGCTGCAAAAAGATTTGGGGTTGCTTTAAAAAAGCCCCAATTCGAGTACCGTCCAGTTAACAAAAAAGGGAAGGAAGTGCAACATGTTACAAAGCAAGTGACAAAGATTGATACTATGGAGACTAAAAGTGGTTCAAATATGGGTAAATCTGATCTAACTACATCAAACCCTTTTGAGGCGTTATCTGTGGAGAAAATAGATGAAATTGAGACAGACAAGGTGAAAGGGAACATGGATAAGGAAAGCTCTAGGTTTGACTCGGATTCGGAAGTGGATGAGGTTTTAGATATGGATAATGGGATGGCAAGGTATATGATGAGCATGGCAATGGCGCTAGAATCTCCATCGGGTTCTAAGAGGGCAGGTACTCCTTCTACATCGGGTGTTAATGGTTTGTCTGATATTCTGGATTACTAGGGAGTTGATCTGCTGGCAATATTGGTTGAGGTTTCTTTGGGGTGGAATCTACACTTTTGATGATGGCGGCTGATGAAATGGTTTTTATTTAATTTTGTTTATGTCATCAATTTGTGGTAGGCTAGATTGTTTGGTTTGTCTTGGTGTTGTTTTGTTGGTTTTTTGTTTTTATGTTCACATATGTGGGGCCTGTCCCATATATGAACTAGTGTGGAACGCTTCCTCACTACTTGTTCTTCATTGACGGTTGTCTTTATAATAGAATCACCGGGGTAACCCTTTACCCAAAAAAAATACATTACACTAACATGCTTTTCATGGTGCTAATGTGTCATACAGAGTCATAAGATGTCCTAACTTGTGGTACGATGTTCAAAGGACTCGGACGAATTCAGTAGGTTTATATGGAGTTTTAAATTTATGTACTGTATTGTAAGACGTTGTTAGGAGTTGTGAGGTGTCGTACATTACACTAACATGCTTTTCAAGGTGCTAATGTGACATACAGAGTCATAAGATGTCCTAACTTGTCGTACGATGTTCAAAGGACTCGGACGAATTCATTAGGTTTATTACGGAGTTTTAAGATTTCTTACGGTGTTGTAAGGTGTTCTTAGGAGCTGTAAAGCGTCCTACATTATACTAACATGCTTTTCAAGGTGCTAATATGGCATATAGAGTCGTAAGATGTTCTAACTTGTGGTACGATTTTCAAAGGACTCGGACGAATTCAGTAGGTTTATATGGAGTTTTAATTTTACGTACGGTATTGTAAGATGTTGTTAGGAGTTGTGAGGTGTCGTACATTACACTAACATGCTTTTCATGGTGCTAATGTGTCATACAGAGTCATAAGATGTCCTAACTTGTGGTACGATGTTCAAAGGACTCGGACGAATTCAGTAGGTTTATATGGAGTTTTAAATTTATGTACTGTATTGTAAGACGTTGTTAGGAGTTGTGAGGTGTCGTACATTACACTAACATGCTTTTCAAGGTGCTAATGTGACATACAGAGTCATAAGATGTCCTAACTTGTCGTACGATGTTCAAAGGACTCGGACGAATTCATTAGGTTTTTTACGGAGTTTTAAGATTTCTTACGGTGTTGTAAGGTGTTCTTAGGAGCTGTAAAGCGTCCTACATTATACTAACATGCTTTTCAAGGTGCTAATATGGCATATAGAGTCGTAAGATGTTCTAACTTGTGGTACGATTTTCAAAGGACTCGGACGAATTCAGTAGGTTTATATGGAGTTTTAAGTTTTCGTACGGTGTTGTAAGATGTTGTTTGGAGTTGTGAGGTGTCGTACATTACACTAACATGCTTTTCATGGTGCTAATGTGTCATACAGAGTCATAAGATGTCCTAACTTGTGGTACGATGTTCAAAGGACCCGGACGAATTCAGTAGGTTTATATGGAGTTTTAAATTTATGTACTGTATTGTAAGACGTTGTTAGGAGTTGTGAGGTGTCGTACATTACACTAACATGCTTTTCAAGGTGCTAATGTGACATAGAGAGTCATAAGATGTCCTAACTTGTCGTACGATGTTCAAAGGACTCAGACGAATTCAATAGGTTTATACGGAGTTTTAATTTTACGTACGGTATTGTAAAGATGTTGTTAGTAGTTATGAGGTGTCGTACATTACACTAACATGCTTTTCAAGGTGCTAATGTGGCATACAGAGTCTTAAGATGTCGTAACTTGTGGTACGATGTTCAAAGGACTCGGACGAATTCAGTAGGTTTATATGGAGTTTTAAGTTTTCGTACAGTATTGTAAGATGTTGTTAGGAGTTGTGAGGTGTCGTACATTACACTAACATGCTTTTCAAGGTGCTAATGTGGCATACAAAGTCTTAAGATGTCCTAACTTGTGGTACGATGTTCAAAGGACTCGGACGAATTCAGTAGGTTTATACGGAGTTTTAAGATTTCTTACGGTGTTGTAAGGTGTTCTTAGGAGCTGTAAAGCGTCCTACATTATACTAACATGCTTTTCAAGGCGCTAATATGGCATATAGAGTCGTAAGATGTTCTAACTTGTGGTACGATTTTCAAATGACACGGACGAATTCAGTAGGTTTATATGGAGTTTTAAGTTTTCGTACGGTGTTGTAAGATGTTGTTTGGAGTTGTGAGGTGTCGTACATTACACTAACATGCTTTTCATGGTGCTAATGTGTCATACAGAGTCATAAGATGTCCTAACTTGTGGTACGATGTTCAAAGGACTCGGACGAATTCAGTAGGTTTATATGGAGTTTTAAATTTATGTACTGTATTGTAAGACGTTGTTAGGAGTTGTGAGGTGTCGTACATTACACTAACATGCTTTTCAAGGTGCTAATGTGACATACAGAGTCATAAGATGTCCTAACTTGTCGTACGATGTTCAAAGGACTCGGACGAATTCATTAGGTTTATTACGGAGTTTTAAGATTTCTTACGGTGTTGTAAGGTGTTCTTAGGAGCTGTAAAGCGTCCTACATTATACTAACATGCTTTTCAAGGTGCTAATATGGCATATAGAGTCGTAAGATGTTCTAACTTGTGGTACGATTTTCAAAGGACTCGGACGAATTCAGTAGGTTTATATGGAGTTTTAAGTTTTCGTACGGTGTTGTAAGATGTTGTTTGGAGTTGTGAGGTGCCGTACATTACACTAACATGCTTTTCATGGTGCTAATGTGTCATACAGAGTCATAAGATGTCCTAACTTGTGGTACGATGTTCAAAGGACCCGGACGAATTCAGTAGGTTTATATGGAGTTTTAAATTTATGTACTGTATTGTAAGACGTTGTTAGGAGTTGTGAGGTGTCGTACATTACACTAACATGCTTTTCAAGGTGCTAATGTGACATACAGAGTCATAAGATGTCCTAACTTGTCGTACGATGTTCAAAGGACTCAGACGAATTCAATAGGTTTATACGGAGTTTTAATTTTACGTACGGTATTGTAAAGATGTTGTTAGTAGTTATGAGGTGTCGTACATTACACTAACATGCTTTTCAAGGTGCTAATGTGGCATACAGAGTCTTAAGATGTCGTAACTTGTGGTACGATGTTCAAAGGACTCGGACGAATTCAGTAGGTTTATATGGAGTTTTAAGTTTTCGTACAGTATTGTAAGATGTTGTTAGGAGTTGTGAGGTGTCGTACATTACACTAACATGCTTTTCAAGGTGCTAATGTGGCATACAGAGTCTTAAGATGTCCTAACTTGTGGTACGATGTTCAAAGGACTCGGACGAATTCAGTAGGTTTATACGGAGTTTTAAGATTTCTTACGGTGTTGTAAGGTGTTCTTAGGAGCTGTAAAGCGTCCTACATTATACTAACATGCTTTTCAAGGCGCTAATATGGCATATAGAGTCGTAAGATGTTCTAACTTGTGGTACGATTTTCAAAGGACTCGGACGAATTCAGTAGGTTTATATGGAGTTTTAAGTTTTCGTACGGTGTTGTAAGATGTTGTTTGGAGTTGTGAGGTGTCGTACATTACACTAACATGCTTTTCATGGTGCTAATGTGTCATACAGAGTCATAAGATGTCCTAACTTGTGGTACGATGTTCAAAGGACCCGGACGAATTCAGTAGGTTTATATGGAGTTTTAAATTTATGTACTGTATTGTAAGACGTTGTTAGGAGTTGTGAGGTGTCGTACATTACACTAACATGCTTTTCAAGGTGCTAATGTGACATACAGAGTCATAAGATGTCCTAACTTGTCGTACGATGTTCAAAGGACTCGGACGAATTCATTAGGTTTATTACGGAGTTTTAAGATTTCTTACGGTGTTGTAAGGTGTTCTTAGGAGCTGTAAAGCGTCCTACATTATACTAACATGCTTTTCAAGGTGCTAATATGGCATATAGAGTCGTAAGATGTTCTAACTTGTGGTACGATTTTCAAAGGACTCGGACGAATTCAGTAGGTTTATATGGAGTTTTAAGTTTTCGTACGGTATTGTAAGATGTTGTTTAGAGTTGTGAGGTGTCGTACATTACACTAACATGCTTTTCATGGTGCTAATGTGTCATACAGAGTCATAAGATGTCCTAACTTGTCGTACGATGTTCAAAGTACTCGGACGAATTCAATAAGTTTATACGGAGTTTTAATTTTACGTACGGTATTGTAAAGATGTTGTTAGGAGTTATGAGGTGTCGTACATTACACTAACATGCTTTTCAAGGTGCTAATCTGGCATACAGAGTCTTAAGATGTCGTAACTTGTGGTACGATGTTCAAAGGACTCGGACGAATTCAATAGGTTTATACGGAGTTTTAATTTTACGTACGGTATTGTAAAGATGTTGTTAGTAGTTATGAGGTGTCGTACATTACACTAACATGCTTTTCAAGGTGCTAATGTGGCATACAGAGTCTTAAGATGTCGTAACTTGTGGTACGATGTTCAAAGGACTCGGACGAATTCAGTAGGTTTATATGGAGTTTTAAGTTTTCGTACAGTATTGTAAGATGTTGTTAGGAGTTGTGAGGTGTCGTACATTACACTAACATGCTTTTCAAGGTGCTAATGTGGCATACAGAGTCTTAAGATGTCCTAACTTGTGGTACGATGTTCAAAGGACTCGGACGAATTCAGTAGGTTTATACGGAGTTTTAAGATTTCTTACGGTGTTGTAAGGTGTTCTTAGGAGCTGTAAAGCGTCCTACATTATACTAACATGCTTTTCAAGGCGCTAATATGGCATATAGAGTCGTAAGATGTTCTAACTTGTGGTACGATTTTCAAAGGACTCAGACGAATTCAGTAGGTTTATATGGAGTTTTAAGTTTTCGTACGGTGTTGTAAGATGTTGTTTGGAGTTGTGAGGTGTCGTACATTACACTAACATGCTTTTCATGGTGCTAATGTGTCATACAGAGTCATAAGATGTCCTAACTTGTGGTACGATGTTCAAAGGACCCGGACGAATTCAGTAGGTTTATATGGAGTTTTAAATTTATGTACTGTATTGTAAGACGTTGTTAGGAGTTGTGAGGTGTCGTACATTACACTAACATGCTTTTCAAGGTGCTAATGTGACATACAGAGTCATAAGATGTCCTAACTTGTCGTACGATGTTCAAAGGACTCGGACGAATTCATTAGGTTTATTACGGAGTTTTAAGATTTCTTACGGTGTTGTAAGGTGTTCTTAGGAGCTGTAAAGCGTCCTACATTATACTAACATGCTTTTCAAGGTGCTAATATGGCATATAGAGTCGTAAGATGTTCTAACTTGTGGTACGATTTTCAAAGGACTCGGACGAATTCAGTAGGTTTATATAGAGTTTTAAGTTTTCGTACGGTATTGTAAGATGTTGTTTGGAGTTGTGAGGTGTCGTACATTACACTAACGTGCTTTTCATGGTGCTAATGTGTCATACAGAGTCATAAGATGTCCTAACTTGTGGTACGATGTTCAAAGGACTCGGACGAATTCAGTAGGTTTATATGGAGTTTTAAATTTATGTACTGTATTGTAAGACGTTGTTAGGAGTTGTGAGTTGTCGTACATTACACTAACATGCTTTTCAAGGTGCTAATGTGACATACAGAGTCATAAGATGTCCTAACTTGTCGTACGATGTTCAAAGGACTCGGACGAATTCATTAGGTTTTTTACGGAGTTTTAAGATTTCTTACGGTGTTGTAAGGTGTTCTTAGGAGCTGTAAAGCGTCCTACATTATACTAACATGCTTTTCAAGGTGCTAATATGGCATATAGAGTCGTAAGATGTTCTAACTTGTGGTACGATTTTCAAAGGACTCGGACGAATTCAGTAGGTTTATATGGAGTTTTAAGTTTTCGTACGGTGTTGTAAGATGTTGTTTGGAGTTGTGAGGTGTCGTACATTACACTAACATGCTTTTCATGGTGCTAATGTGTCATACAGAGTCATAAGATGTCCTAACTTGTGGTACGATGTTCAAAGGACCCGGACGAATTCAGTAGGTTTATATGGAGTTTTAAATTTATGTACTGTATTGTAAGACGTTGTTAGGAGTTGTGAGGTGTCGTACATTACACTAACATGCTTTTCAAGGTGCTAATGTGACATACAGAGTCATAAGATGTCCTAACTTGTCGTACGATGTTCAAAGGACTCAGACGAATTCAATAGGTTTATACGGAGTTTTAATTTTACGTACGGTATTGTAAAGATGTTGTTAGTAGTTATGAGGTGTCGTACATTACACTAACATGCTTTTCAAGGTGCTAATGTGGCATACAGAGTCTTAAGATGTCGTAACTTGTGGTACGATGTTCAAAGGACTCGGACGAATTCAGTAGGTTTATATGGAGTTTTAAGTTTTCGTACAGTATTGTAAGATGTTGTTAGGAGTTGTGAGGTGTCGTACATTACACTAACATGCTTTTCAAGGTGCTAATGTGGCATACAAAGTCTTAAGATGTCCTAACTTGTGGTACGATGTTCAAAGGACTCGGACGAATTCAGTAGGTTTATACGGAGTTTTAAGATTTCTTACGGTGTTGTAAGGTGTTCTTAGGAGCTGTAAAGCGTCCTACATTATACTAACATGCTTTTCAAGGCGCTAATATGGCATATAGAGTCGTAAGATGTTCTAACTTGTGGTACGATTTTCAAATGACACGGACGAATTCAGTAGGTTTATATGGAGTTTTAAGTTTTCGTACGGTGTTGTAAGATGTTGTTTGGAGTTGTGAGGTGTCGTACATTACACTAACATGCTTTTCATGGTGCTAATGTGTCATACAGAGTCATAAGATGTCCTAACTTGTGGTACGATGTTCAAAGGACTCGGACGAATTCAGTAGGTTTATATGGAGTTTTAAATTTATGTACTGTATTGTAAGACGTTGTTAGGAGTTGTGAGGTGTCGTACATTACACTAACATGCTTTTCAAGGTGCTAATGTGACATACAGAGTCATAAGATGTCCTAACTTGTCGTACGATGTTCAAAGGACTCGGACGAATTCATTAGGTTTATTACGGAGTTTTAAGATTTCTTACGGTGTTGTAAGGTGTTCTTAGGAGCTGTAAAGCGTCCTACATTATACTAACATGCTTTTCAAGGTGCTAATATGGCATATAGAGTCGTAAGATGTTCTAACTTGTGGTACGATTTTCAAAGGACTCGGACGAATTCAGTAGGTTTATATGGAGTTTTAATTTTACGTACGGTATTGTAAGATGTTGTTAGGAGTTGTGAGGTGTCGTACATTACACTAACATGCTTTTCATGGTGCTAATGTGTCATACAGAGTCATAAGATGTCCTAACTTGTGGTACGATGTTCAAAGGACCCGGACGAATTCAGTAGGTTTATATGGAGTTTTAAATTTATGTACTGTATTGTAAGACGTTGTTAGGAGTTGTGAGGTGTCGTACATTACACTAACATGCTTTTCAAGGTGCTAATGTGACATACAGAGTCATAAGATGTCCTAACTTGTCGTACGATGTTCAAAGGACTCAGACGAATTCAATAGGTTTATACGGAGTTTTAATTTTACGTACGGTATTGTAAAGATGTTGTTAGTAGTTATGAGGTGTCGTACATTACACTAACATGCTTTTCAAGGTGCTAATGTGGCATACAGAGTCTTAAGATGTCGTAACTTGTGGTACGATGTTCAAAGGACTCGGACGAATTCAGTAGGTTTATATGGAGTTTTAAGTTTTCGTACAGTATTGTAAGATGTTGTTAGGAGTTGTGAGGTGTCGTACATTACACTAACATGCTTTTCAAGGTGCTAATGTGGCATACAGAGTCTTAAGATGTCCTAACTTGTGGTACGATGTTCAAAGGACTCGGACGAATTCAGTAGGTTTATACGGAGTTTTAAGATTTCTTACGGTGTTGTAAGGTGTTCTTAGGAGCTGTAAAGCGTCCTACATTATACTAACATGCTTTTCAAGGCGCTAATATGGCATATAGAGTCGTAAGATGTTCTAACTTGTGGTACGATTTTCAAAGGACTCGGACGAATTCAGTAGGTTTATATGGAGTTTTAAGTTTTCGTACGGTATTGTAAGATGTTGTTTAGAGTTGTGAGGTGTCGTACATTACACTAACATGCTTTTCATGGTGCTAATGTGTCATACAGAGTCATAAGATGTCCTAACTTGTCGTACGATGTTCAAAGTACTCGGACGAATTCAATAAGTTTATACGGAGTTTTAATTTTACGTACGGTATTGTAAAGATGTTGTTAGGAGTTATGAGGTGTCGTACATTACACTAACATGCTTTTCAAGGTGCTAATCTGGCATACAGAGTCTTAAGATGTCGTAACTTGTGGTACGATGTTCAAAGGACTCGGACGAATTCAATAGGTTTATACGGAGTTTTAATTTTACGTACGGTATTGTAAAGATGTTGTTAGTAGTTATGAGGTGTCGTACATTACACTAACATGCTTTTCAAGGTGCTAATGTGGCATACAGAGTCTTAAGATGTCGTAACTTGTGGTACGATGTTCAAAGGACTCGGACGAATTCAGTAGGTTTATATGGAGTTTTAAGTTTTCGTACAGTATTGTAAGATGTTGTTAGGAGTTGTGAGGTGTCGTACATTACACTAACATGCTTTTCAAGGTGCTAATGTGGCATACAGAGTCTTAAGATGTCCTAACTTGTGGTACGATGTTCAAAGGACTCGGACGAATTCAGTAGGTTTATACGGAGTTTTAAGATTTCTTACGGTGTTGTAAGGTGTTCTTAGGAGCTGTAAAGCGTCCTACATTATACTAACATGCTTTTCAAGGCGCTAATATGGCATATAGAGTCGTAAGATGTTCTAACTTGTGGTACGATTTTCAAAGGACTCGGACGAATTCAGTAGGTTTATATGGAGTTTTAAGTTTTCGTACGGTGTTGTAAGATGTTGTTTGGAGTTGTGAGGTGTCGTACATTACACTAACATGCTTTTCATGGTGCTAATGTGTCATACAGAGTCATAAGATGTCCTAACTTGTGGTACGATGTTCAAAGGACCCGGACGAATTCAGTAGGTTTATATGGAGTTTTAAATTTATGTACTGTATTGTAAGACGTTGTTAGGAGTTGTGAGGTGTCGTACATTACACTAACATGCTTTTCAAGGTGCTAATGTGACATACAGAGTCATAAGATGTCCTAACTTGTCGTACGATGTTCAAAGGACTCAGACGAATTCAATAGGTTTATACGGAGTTTTAATTTTACGTACGGTATTGTAAAGATGTTGTTAGTAGTTATGAGGTGTCGTACATTACATTAACATGCTTTTCAAGGTGCTAATGTGGCATACAGAGTCTTAAGATGTCGTAACTTGTGGTACGATGTTCAAAGGACTCGGACGAATTCAGTAGGTTTATATGGAGTTTTAAGTTTTCGTACAGTATTGTAAGATGTTGTTAGGAGTTGTGAGGTGTCGTACATTACACTAACATGCTTTTCAAGGTGCTAATGTGGCATACAGAGTCTTAAGATGTCCTAACTTGTGGTACGATGTTCAAAGGACTCGGACGAATTCAGTAGGTTTATACGGAGTTTTAAGATTTCTTACGGTGTTGTAAGGTGTTCTTAGGAGCTGTAAAGCGTCCTACATTATACTAACATGCTTTTCAAGGCGCTAATATGGCATATAGAGTCGTAAGATGTTCTAACTTGTGGTACGATTTTCAAAGGACTCGGACGAATTCAGTAGGTTTATATGGAGTTTTAAGTTTTCGTACGGTGTTGTAAGATGTTGTTTGGAGTTGTGAGGTGTCGTACATTACACTAACATGCTTTTCATGGTGCTAATGTGTCATACAGAGTCATAAGATGTCCTAACTTGTGGTACGATGTTCAAAGGACCCGGACGAATTCAGTAGGTTTATATGGAGTTTTAAATTTATGTACTGTATTGTAAGACGTTGTTAGGAGTTGTGAGGTGTCGTACATTACACTAACATGCTTTTCAAGGTGCTAATGTGACATACAGAGTCATAAGATGTCCTAACTTGTCGTACGATGTTCAAAGGACTCGGACGAATTCATTAGGTTTATTACGGAGTTTTAAGATTTCTTACGGTGTTGTAAGGTGTTCTTAGGAGCTGTAAAGCGTCCTACATTATACTAACATGCTTTTCAAGGTGCTAATATGGCATATAGAGTCGTAAGATGTTCTAACTTGTGGTACGATTTTCAAAGGACTCGGACGAATTCAGTAGGTTTATATGGAGTTTTAAGTTTTCGTACGGTATTGTAAGATGTTGTTTAGAGTTGTGAGGTGTCGTACATTACACTAACATGCTTTTCATGGTGCTAATGTGTCATACAGAGTCATAAGATGTCCTAACTTGTCGTACGATGTTCAAAGTACTCGGACGAATTCAATAAGTTTATACGGAGTTTTAATTTTACGTACGGTATTGTAAAGATGTTGTTAGGAGTTATGAGGTGTCGTACATTACACTAACATGCTTTTCAAGGTGCTAATCTGGCATACAGAGTCTTAAGATGTCGTAACTTGTGGTACGATGTTCAAAGGACTCGGACGAATTCAATAGGTTTATACGGAGTTTTAATTTTACGTACGGTATTGTAAAGATGTTGTTAGTAGTTATGAGGTGTCGTACATTACACTAACATGCTTTTCAAGGTGCTAATGTGGCATACAGAGTCTTAAGATGTCGTAACTTGTGGTACGATGTTCAAAGGACTCGGACGAATTCAGTAGGTTTATATGGAGTTTTAAGTTTTCGTACAGTATTGTAAGATGTTGTTAGGAGTTGTGAGGTGTCGTACATTACACTAACATGCTTTTCAAGGTGCTAATGTGGCATACAGAGTCTTAAGATGTCCTAACTTGTGGTACGATGTTCAAAGGACTCGGACGAATTCAGTAGGTTTATACGGAGTTTTAAGATTTCTTACGGTGTTGTAAGGTGTTCTTAGGAGCTGTAAAGCGTCCTACATTATACTAACATGCTTTTCAAGGCGCTAATATGGCATATAGAGTCGTAAGATGTTCTAACTTGTGGTACGATTTTCAAAGGACTCGGACGAATTCAGTAGGTTTATATGGAGTTTTAAGTTTTCGTACGGTGTTGTAAGATGTTGTTTGGAGTTGTGAGGTGTCGTACATTACACTAACATGCTTTTCATGGTGCTAATGTGTCATACAGAGTCATAAGATGTCCTAACTTGTGGTACGATGTTCAAAGGACCCGGACGAATTCAGTAGGTTTATATGGAGTTTTAAATTTATGTACTGTATTGTAAGACGTTGTTAGGAGTTGTGAGGTGTCGTACATTACACTAACATGCTTTTCAAGGTGCTAATGTGACATACAGAGTCATAAGATGTCCTAACTTGTCGTACGATGTTCAAAGGACTCGGACGAATTCATTAGGTTTATTACGGAGTTTTAAGATTTCTTACGGTGTTGTAAGGTGTTCTTAGGAGCTGTAAAGCGTCCTACATTATACTAACATGCTTTTCAAGGTGCTAATATGGCATATAGAGTCGTAAGATGTTCTAACTTGTGGTACGATTTTCAAAGGACTCGGACGAATTCAGTAGGTTTATATGGAGTTTTAAGTTTTCGTACGGTATTGTAAGATGTTGTTTAGAGTTGTGAGGTGTCGTACATTACACTAACATGCTTTTCATGGTGCTAATGTGTCATACAGAGTCATAAGATGTCCTAACTTGTCGTACGATGTTCAAAGTACTCGGACGAATTCAATAAGTTTATACGGAGTTTTAATTTTACGTACGGTATTGTAAAGATGTTGTTAGGAGTTATGAGGTGTCGTACATTACACTAACATGCTTTTCAAGGTGCTAATCTGGCATACAGAGTCTTAAGATGTCGTAACTTGTGGTACGATGTTCAAAGGACTCGGACGAATTCAGTAGGTTTATATGGAGTTTTAAGTTTTCGTACAGTATTGTAAGATGTTGTTAGGAGTTGTGAGGTGTCGTACATTACACTAACATGCTTTTCAAGGTGCTAATGTGGCATACAGAGTCTTCAGATGTCCTAACTTGTGGTACGATGTTCAAAGGACTCGGACGAATTCAGTAGGTTTATTACGGAGTTTTAAGATTTCTTACGGTGTTGTAAGGTGTTCTTAGGAGCTGTAAAGCGTCCTACATTATACTAACATGCTTTTCAAGGCGCTAATATGGCATATAGAGTCGTAAGATGTTCTAACTTGTGGTACGATTTTCAAAGGACTCGGACGAATTCAGTAGGTTTATATGGAGTTTTAAGTTTTCGTACGGTGTTGTAAGATGTTGTTTGGAGTTGTGAGGTGTCGTACATTACACTAACATGCTTTTCATGGTGCTAATGTGTCATACAGAGTCATAAGATGTCCTAACTTGTGGTACGATGTTCAAAGGACCCGGACGAATTCAGTAGGTTTATATGGAGTTTTAAATTTATGTACTGTATTGTAAGACGTTGTTAGGAGTTGTGAGGTGTCGTACATTACACTAACATGCTTTTCAAGGTGCTAATGTGACATACAGAGTCATAAGATGTCCTAACTTGTCGTACGATGTTCAAAGGACTCGGACGAATTCATTAGGTTTATTACGGAGTTTTAAGATTTCTTACGGTGTTGTAAGGTGTTCTTAGGAGCTGTAAAGCGTCCTACATTCTACTAACATGCTTTTCAAGGTGCTAATATGGCATATAGAGTCGTAAGATGTTCTAACTTGTGGTACGATTTTCAAAGGACTCGGACGAATTCAGTAGGTATATATGGAGTTTTAAGTTTTCGTACGGTATTGTAAGATGTTGTTTGGAGTTGTGAGGTGTCGTACATTACACTAACATGCTTTTCATGGTGCTAATGTGTCATACAGAGTCATAAGATGTCCTAACTTGTCGTACGATGTTCAAAGTACTCGGACGAATTCAATAAGTTTATACGGAGTTTTAATTTTACGTACGGTATTGTAAAGATGTTGTTAGGAGTTATGAGGTGTCGTACATTACACTAACATGCTTTTCAAGGTGCTAATGTGGCATACAGAGTCTTAAGATGTCGTAACTTGTGGTACGATGTTCAAAGGACTCGGACGAATTCAGTAGGTTTATATGGAGTTTTAACTTTACGTACGGTGTTGTAAGACGTTGTTAGGAGTTGTGAGGTGTCGTACATTACACTAACATGCTTTTCAAGGTGCTAATGTGGCATACAGAGTCATAAGATGTCCTAACTTGTCGTACGATGTTCAAAGGACTCGGACGAACTCATTAGGTTTATATGGAGTTTTAAGTTTTCGTACAGTATTGTAAGATGTTGTTAAGAGTTGTGAGGTGTCGTACATTACACTAACATGCTTTTCAAGGTGCTAATGTGGCATACAGAGTCTTAAGATGTCCTAACTTGTGGTACGATGTTCAAAAGACTCGGACGAATTCAGTAGGTTTATATGGAGTGTTAATTTTATGTACTGTATTGTAAGACGTTGTTAGGAGTTGTGAGGTGTCGTACATTACACTAACATGCTTTTCAAGGTGCTAATGTGACATACAGAGTCATAAGATGTCCTAACTTGTCGTACGATGTTCAAAGTACTCGGACGAATTCAATAAGTTTATACGGAGTTTTAATTTTACGTACGGTATTGTAAAGATGTTGTTAGGAGTTGTGAGGTGTCGTACATTACACTAACATGCTTTTCAAGGTGCTAATGTGGCATACAGAGTCTTAAGATGTCGTAACTTGTGATACGATGTTTAAAGGACTCGGACGAATTCAGTAGGTTTATATGGAGTTTTAAGTTTACGTACGGTATTGTAAGACGTTGTTAGGAGTTTTGAGGTGTCGTACATTACACTAACATGCTTTTCAAGGTGCTAATGTGGCATACAGAGTCATAAGATGTCCTAACTTGTGATACGATGTTCAAAGGACTCGGACGAATTCAGTAGGTTTATATGGAGTTTTAAGTTTTCGTACAGTATTGTAAGATGTTGTTAGGAGTTGTGAGGTGTCGTACATTACACTAACATGCTTTTCAAGGTGCTAATGTGGCATACAGAGTCTTAAGATGTCCTAACTTGTGGTACGATGTTCAAAGGACTCGGACGAATTCAGTAGGTTTATTACGGAGTTTTAAGATTTCTTACGGTGTTGTAAGGTGTTCTTAGGAGCTGTAAAGCGTCCTACATTATACTAACATGCTTTTCAAGGCGCTAATATGGCATATAGAGTCGTAAGATGTTCTAACTTGTGGTACGATTTTCAAAGGACTCGGACGAATTCAGTAGGTTTATATGGAGTTTTAAGTTTTCGTACGGTGTTGTAAGATGTTGTTTGGAGTTGTGAGGTGTCGTACATTACACTAACATGCTTTTCATGGTGCTAATGTGTCATACATAGTCATAAGATGTCCTAACTTGTGGTACGATGTTCAAAGGACCCGGACGAATTCAGTAGGTTTATATGGAGTTTTAAATTTATGTACTGTATTGTAAGACGTTGTTAGGAGTTGTGAGGTGTCGTACATTACACTAACATGCTTTTCAAGGTGCTAATGTGACATACAGAGTCATAAGATGTCCTAACTTGTCGTACGATGTTCAAAGGACTCGGACGAATTCATTAGGTTTATTACGGAGTTTTAAGATTTCTTACGGTGTTGTAAGGTGTTCTTAGGAGCTGTAAAGCGTCCTACATTATACTAACATGCTTTTCAAGGTGCTAATATGGCATATAGAGTCGTAAGATGTTCTAACTTGTGGTACGATTTTCAAAGGACTCGGACGAATTCAGTAGGTTTATATGGAGTTTTAAGTTTTCGTACGGTATTGTAAGATGTTGTTTGGAGTTGTGAGGTGTCGTACATTACACTAACATGCTTTTCATGGTGCTAATGTGTCATACAGAGTCATAAGATGTCCTAACTTGTGGTACGATGTTCAAAGGACTCGGACGAATTCAGTAGGTTTATATGGAGTTTTAAATTTATGTACTGTATTGTAAGACGTTGTTAGGAGTTGTGAGGTGTCGTACATTACACTAACATGCTTTTCAAGGTGCTAATGTGACATACAGAGTCATAAGATGTCCTAACTTGTCGTACGATGTTCAAAGGACTCGGACGAATTCAGTAGGTTTATTACGGAGTTTTAAGATTTCTTACGGTGTTGTAAGGTGTTCTTAGGAGCTGTAAAGCGTCCTACATTATTCTAACATGCTTTTCAAGGTGCTAATATGGCATATAGAGTCGTAAGATGTTCTAACTTGTGGTACGATTTTCAAAGGACTCGGACGAATTCAGTAGGTTTATATGGAGTTTTAATTTTACGTACGGTATTGTAAGATGTTGTTAGGAGTTGTGAGGTGTCGTACATTACACTAACATGCTTTTCATGGTGCTAATGTGTCATACAGAGTCATAAGATGTCCTAACTTGTGGTACGATGTTCAAAGGACTCGGACGAATTCAGTAGGTTTATATGGAGTTTTAAATTTATGTACTGTATTGTAAGACGTTGTTAGGAGTTTTGAGGTGTCGTACATTACACTAACATGCTTTTCAAGGTGCCAATGTGACATACAGAGTCATAAGATGTCCTAACTTGTCGTACGATGTTCAAAGGACTCGGACGAATTCATTAGGTTTATTACGGAGTTTTAAGATTTCTTACGGTGTTGTAAGGTGTTCTTAGGAGCTGTAAAGCGTCCTACATTATACTAACATGCTTTTCAAGGTGCTAATATGGCATATAGAGTCGTAAGATGTTCTAACTTGTGGTACGATTTTCAAAGGACTCGGACGAATTCAGTAGGTTTATATGGAGTTTTAAGTTTTCGTACGGTGTTGTAAGATGTTGTTTGGAGTTGTGAGGTGTCGTACATTACACTAACATGCTTTTCATGGTGCTAATGTGTCATACAGAGTCATAAGATGTCCTAACTTGTGGTACGATGTTCAAAGGACCCGGACGAATTCAGTAGGTTTATATGGAGTTTTAAATTTATGTACTGTATTGTAAGACGTTGTTAGGAGTTGTGAGGTGTCGTACATTACACTAACATGCTTTTCAAGGTGCTAATGTGACATACAGAGTCATAAGATGTCCTAACTTGTCGTACGATGTTCAAAGGACTCGGACGAATTCATTAGGTTTATTACGGAGTTTTAAGATTTCTTACGGTGTTGTAAGGTGTTCTTAGGAGCTGTAAAGCGTCCTACATTATACTAACATGCTTTTCAAGGTGCTAATATGGCATATAGAGTCGTAAGATGTTCTAACTTGTGGTACGATTTTCAAAGGACTCGGACGAATTCAGTAGGTTTATATGGAGTTTTAAGTTTTCGTACGGTATTGTAAGATGTTGTTTGGAGTTGTGAGGTGTCGTACATTACACTAACATGCTTTTCATGGTGCTAATGTGTCATACAGAGTCATAAGATGTCCTAACTTGTGGTACGATGTTCAAAGGACTCGGACGAATTCAGTAGGTTTATATGGAGTTTTAAATTTATGTACTGTATTGTAAGACGTTGTTAGGAGTTGTGAGGTGTCGTACATTACACTAACATGCTTTTCAAGGTGCTAATGTGACATACAGAGTCATAAGATGTCCTAACTTGTCGTACGATGTTCAAAGGACTCGGACGAATTCAGTAGGTTTATTACGGAGTTTTAAGATTTCTTACGGTGTTGTAAGGTGTTCTTAGGAGCTGTAAAGCGTCCTACATTATACTAACATGCTTTTCAAGGTGCTAATATGGCATATAGAGTCGTAAGATGTTCTAACTTGTGGTACGATTTTCAAAGGACTCGGACGAATTCAGTAGGTTTATATGGAGTTTTAAGTTTTCGTACGGTGTTGTAAGATGTTGTTTGGAGTTGTGAGGTGTCGTACATTACACTAACATGCTTTTCATGGTGCTAATGTGTCATACAGAGTCATAAGATGTCCTAACTTGTGGTACGATGTTCAAAGGACCCGGACGAATTCAGTAGGTTTATATGGAGTTTTAAATTTATGTACTGTATTGTAAGACGTTGTTAGGAGTTGTGAGGTGTCGTACATTACACTAACATGCTTTTCAAGGTGCTAATGTGACATACAGAGTCATAAGATGTCCTAACTTGTCGTACGATGTTCAAAGGACTCGGACGAATTCATTAGGTTTATTACGGAGTTTTAAGATTTCTTACGGTGTTGTAAGGTGTTCTTAGGAGCTGTAAAGCGTCCTACATTATACTAACATGCTTTTCAAGGTGCTAATATGGCATATAGAGTCGTAAGATGTTCTAACTTGTGGTACGATTTTCAAAGGACTCGGACGAATTCAGTAGGTTTATATGGAGTTTTAAGTTTTCGTACGGTATTGTAAGATGTTGTTTGGAGTTGTGAGGTGTCGTACATTACACTAACATGCTTTTCATGGTGCTAATGTGTCATACAGAGTCATAAGATGTCCTAACTTGTGGTACGATGTTCAAAGGACTCGGACGAATTCAGTAGGTTTATATGGAGTTTTAAATTTATGTACTGTATTGTAAGACGTTGTTAGGAGTTGTGAGGTGTCGTACATTACACTAACATGCTTTTCAAGGTGCTAATGTGACATACAGAGTCATAAGATGTCCTAACTTGTCGTACGATGTTCAAAGGACTCGGACGAATTCAGTAGGTTTATTACGGAGTTTTAAGATTTCTTACGGTGTTGTAAGGTGTTCTTAGGAGCTGTAAAGCGTCCTACATTATACTAACATGCTTTTCAAGGTGCTAATATGGCATATAGAGTCGTAAGATGTTCTAACTTGTGGTACGATTTTCAAAGGACTCGGACGAATTCAGTAGGTTTATATGGAGTTTTAATTTTACGTACGGTATTGTAAGATGTTGTTAGGAGTTGTGAGGTGTCGTACATTACACTAACATGCTTTTCATGGTGCTAATGTGTCATACAGAGTCATAAGATGTCCTAACTTGTGGTACGATGTTCAAAGGACTCGGACGAATTCAGTAGGTTTATATGGAGTTTTAAATTTATGTACTGTATTGTAAGACGTTGTTAGGAGTTTTGAGGTGTCGTACATTACACTAACATGCTTTTCAAGGTGCTAATGTGACATACAGAGTCATAAGATGTCTTAACTTGTCGTACGATGTTCAAAGGACTCGGACGAATTCATTAGGTTTATTACGGAGTTTTAAGATTTCTTACGGTGTTGTAAGGTGTTCTTAGGAGCTGTAAAGCGTCCTACATTATACTAACATGCTTTTCAAGGTGCTAATATGGCATATAGAGTCGTAAGATGTTCTAACTTGTGGTACGATTTTCAAAGGACTCGGACGAATTCAGTAGGTTTATATGGAGTTTTAAGTTTTCGTACGGTGTTGTAAGATGTTGTTTGGAGTTGTGAGGTGTCGTACATTACACTAACATGCTTTTCATGGTGCTAATGTGTCATACAGAGTCATAAGATGTCCTAACTTGTGGTACGATGTTCAAAGGACCCGGACGAATTCAGTAGGTTTATATGGAGTTTTAAATTTATGTACTGTATTTTAAGACGTTGTTAAGAGTTGTGAGGTGTCGTACATTACACTAACATGCTTTTCAAGGTGCTAATGTGACATACAGAGTCATAAGATGTCCTAACTTGTCGTACGATGTTCAAAGGACTCGGACGAATTCATTAGGTTTATTACGCAGTTTTAATTTTACGTACGGTATTGTAAAGATGTTGTTAGGAGTTGTGAGGTGTCGTACATTACACTAACATGCTTTTCAAGGTGCTAATGTGGCATACAGAGTCTTAAGATGTCGTAACTTGTGATACGATGTTCAAAGGACTCGGACGAATTCAGTAGGTTTATATGGAGTTTTAAGTTTACGTACGGTATTGTAAGACGTTGTTAGGAGTTTTGAGGTGTCGTACATTACACTAACATGCTTTTCAAGGTGCTAATGTGGCATACAGAGTCATAAGATGTCCTAACTTGTGATACGATGTTCAAAGGACTCGGACGAATTCAGTAGGTTTATATGGAGTTTTAAGTTTTCGTACAGTATTGTAAGATGTTGTTAGGAGTTGTGAGGTGTCGTACATTACACTAACATGCTTTTCAAGGTGCTAATGTGGCATACAGAGTCTTAAGATGTCGTAACTTGTGGTACGATGTTCAAAGGACTCGGACGAATTCAGTAGGTTTATATGGAGTTTTAACTTTACGTACGGTGTTGTAAGACGTTGTTAGGAGTTGTGAGGTGTCGTACATTACACTAACATGCTTTTCAAGGTGCTAATGTGGCATACAGAGTCATAAGATGTCCTAACTTGTCGTACGATGTTCAAAGGACTCGGACGAACTCATTAGGTTTATATGGAGTTTTAAGTTTTCGTACAGTATTGTAAGATGTTGTTAAGAGTTGTGAGGTGTCGTACATTACACTAACATGCTTTTCAAGGTGCTAATGTGGCATACAGAGTCTTAAGATGTCCTAACTTGTGGTACGATGTTCAAAAGACTCGGACGAATTCAGTAGGTTTATATGGAGTGTTAATTTTATGTACTGTATTGTAAGACGTTGTTAGGAGTTGTGAGGTGTCGTACATTACACTAACATGCTTTTCAAGGTGCTAATGTGACATACAGAGTCATAAGATGTCCTAACTTGTCGTACGATGTTCAAAGTACTCGGACGAATTCAATAAGTTTATACGGAGTTTTAATTTTACGTACGGTATTGTAAAGATGTTGTTAGGAGTTGTGAGGTGTCGTACATTACACTAACATGCTTTTCAAGGTGCTAATGTGGCATACAGAGTCTTAAGATGTCGTAACTTGTGATACGATGTTCAAAGGACTCGGACGAATTCAGTAGGTTTATATGGAGTTTTAAGTTTACGTACGGTATTGTAAGACGTTGTTAGGAGTTTTGAGGTGTCGTACATTACACTAACATGCTTTTCAAGGTGCTAATGTGGCATACAGAGTCATAAGATGTCCTAACTTGTGATACGATGTTCAAAGGACTCGGACGAATTCAGTAGGTTTATATGGAGTTTTAAGTTTTCGTACAGTATTGTAAGATGTTGTTAGGAGTTGTGAGGTGTCGTACATTACACTAACATGCTTTTCAAGGTGCTAATGTGGCATACAGAGTCTTAAGATGTCCTAACTTGTGGTACGATGTTCAAAGGACTCGGACGAATTCAGTAGGTTTATTACGGAGTTTTAAGATTTCTTACGGTGTTGTAAGGTGTTCTTAGGAGCTGTAAAGCGTCCTACATTATACTAACATGCTTTTCAAGGCGCTAATATGGCATATAGAGTCGTAAGATGTTCTAACTTGTGGTACGATTTTCAAAGGACTCGGACGAATTCAGTAGGTTTATATGGAGTTTTAAGTTTTCGTACGGTGTTGTAAGATGTTGTTTGGAGTTGTGAGGTGTCGTACATTACACTAACATGCTTTTCATGGTGCTAATGTGTCATACAGAGTCATAAGATGTCCTAACTTGTGGTACGATGTTCAAAGGACCCGGACGAATTCAGTAGGTTTATATGGAGTTTTAAATTTATGTACTGTATTGTAAGACGTTGTTAGGAGTTGTGAGGTGTCGTACATTACACTAACATGCTTTTCAAGGTGCTAATGTGACATACAGAGTCATAAGATGTCCTAACTTGTCGTACGATGTTCAAAGGACTCGGACGAATTCATTAGGTTTATTACGGAGTTTTTAGATTTCTTACGGTGTTGTAAGGTGTTCTTAGGAGCTGTAAAGCTTCCTACATTATACTAACATGCTTTTCAAGGTGCTAATATGGCATATAGAGTCGTAAGATGTTCTAACTTGTGGTACGATTTTCAAAGGACTCGGACGAATTCAGTAGGTTTATATGGAGTTTTAAGTTTTCGTACGGTATTGTAAGATGTTGTTTGGAGTTGTGAGGTGTCGTACATTACACTAACATGCTTTTCATGGTGCTAATGTGTCATACAGAGTCATAAGATGTCCTAACTTGTGGTACGATGTTCAAAGGACTCGGACGAATTCAGTAGGTTTATATGGAGTTTTAAATTTATGTACTGTATTGTAAGACGTTGTTAGGAGTTGTGAGGTGTCGTACATTACACTAACATGCTTTTCAAGGTGCTAATGTGACATACAGAGTCATAAGATGTCCTAACTTGTCGTACGATGTTCAAAGGACTCGGACGAATTCATTAGGTTTATTACGGAGTTTTAAGATTTCTTACGGTGTTGTAAGGTGTTCTTAGAAGCTGTAAAGCGTCCTACATTATACTAACATGCTTTTCAAGGTGCTAATATGGCATATAGAGTCGTAAGATGTTCTAACTTGTGGTACGATTTTCAAAGGACTCGGACGAATTCAGTAGGTTTATATGGAGTGTTAATTTTATGTACTGTATTGTAAGACGTTGTTAGGAGTTGTGAGGTGTCGTACATTACACTAACATGCTTTTCAAGGTGCTAATGTGACATACAGAGTCATAAGATGTCCTAACTTGTCGTACGATGTTCAAAGTACTCGGACGAATTCAATAAGTTTATACGGAGTTTTAATTTTACGTACGGTATTGTAAAGATGTTGTTAGGAGTTGTGAGGTGTCGTACATTACACTAACATGCTTTTCAAGGTGCTAATGTGGCATACAGAGTCTTAAGATGTCGTAACTTGTGATACGATGTTCAAAGGACTCGGACGAATTCAGTAGGTTTATATGGAGTTTTAAGTTTACGTACGGTATTGTAAGACGTTGTTAGGAGTTTTGAGGTGTCGTACATTACACTAACATGCTTTTCAAGGTGCTAATGTGGCATACAGAGTCATAAGATGTCCTAACTTGTGATACGATGTTCAAAGGACTCGGACGAATTCAGTAGGTTTATATGGAGTTTTAAGTTTTCGTACAGTATTGTAAGATGTTGTTAGGAGTTGTGAGGTGTCGTACATTACACTAACATGCTTTTCAAGGTGCTAATGTGGCATACAGAGTCTTAAGATGTCGTAACTTGTGGTACGATGTTCAAAGGACTCGGACGAATTCAGTAGGTTTATATGGAGTTTTAACTTTACGTACGGTGTTGTAAGACGTTGTTAGGAGTTGTGAGGTGTCGTACATTACACTAACATGCTTTTCAAGGTGCTAATGTGGCATACAGAGTCATAAGATGTCCTAACTTGTCGTACGATGTTCAAAGGACTCGGACGAACTCATTAGGTTTATATGGAGTTTTAAGTTTTCGTACAGTATTGTAAGATGTTGTTAAGAGTTGTGAGGTGTCGTACATTACACTAACATGCTTTTCAAGGTGCTAATGTGGCATACAGAGTCTTAAGATGTCCTAACTTGTGGTACGATGTTCAAAAGACTCGGACGAATTCAGTAGGTTTATATGGAGTGTTAATTTTATGTACTGTATTGTAAGACGTTGTTAGGAGTTGTGAGGTGTCGTACATTACACTAACATGCTTTTCAAGGTGCTAATGTGACATACAGAGTCATAAGATGTCCTAACTTGTCGTACGATGTTCAAAGTACTCGGACGAATTCAATAAGTTTATACGGAGTTTTAATTTTACGTACGGTATTGTAAAGATGTTGTTAGGAGTTGTGAGGTGTCGTACATTACACTAACATGCTTTTCAAGGTGCTAATGTGGCATACAGAGTCTTAAGATGTCGTAACTTGTGATACGATGTTCAAAGGACTCGGACGAATTCAGTAGGTTTATATGGAGTTTTAAGTTTACGTACGGTATTGTAAGACGTTGTTAGGAGTTTTGAGGTGTCGTACATTACACTAACATGCTTTTCAAGGTGCTAATGTGGCATACAGAGTCATAAGATGTCCTAACTTGTGATACGATGTTCAAAGGACTCGGACGAATTCAGTAGGTTTATATGGAGTTTTAAGTTTTCGTACAGTATTGTAAGATGTTGTTAGGAGTTGTGAGGTGTCGTACATTACACTAACATGCTTTTCAAGGTTCTAATGTGACATACAGAGTCATAAGATGTCCTAACTTGTCGTACGATGTTCAAAGGACTCGGACGAATTCATTAGGTTTATTACGGAGTTTTAAGATTTCTTACGGTGTTGTAAGGTGTTCTTAGGAGCTGTAAAGCGTCCTACATTATACTAACATGCTTTTCAAGGCGCTAATATGGCATATAGAGTCGTAAGATGTTCTAACTTGTGGTACGATTTTCAAAGGACTCGGACGAATTCAGTAGGTTTATATGGAGTTTTAAGTTTTCGTACGGTGTTGTAAGATGTTGTTTGGAGTTGTGAGGTGTCGTACATTACACTAACATGCTTTTCATGGTGCTAATGTGTCATACAGAGTCATAAGATGTCCTAACTTGTGGTACGATGTTCAAAGGACCCGGACGAATTCAGTAGGTTTATATGGAGTTTTAAATTTATGTACTGTATTGTAAGACGTTGTTAGGAGTTGTGAGGTGTCGTACATTACACTAACATGCTTTTCAAGGTGCTAATGTGACATACAGAGTCATAAGATGTCCTAACTTGTCGTACGATGTTCAAAGGACTCGGACGAATTCATTAGGTTTATTACGGAGTTTTTAGATTTCTTACGGTGTTGTAAGGTGTTCTTAGGAGCTGTAAAGCTTCCTACATTATACTAACATGCTTTTCAAGGTGCTAATATGGCATATAGAGTCGTAAGATGTTCTAACTTGTGGTACGATTTTCAAAGGACTCGGACGAATTCAGTAGGTTTATATGGAGTTTTAAGTTATCGTACGGTATTGTAAGATGTTGTTTGGAGTTGTGAGGTGTCGTACATTACACTAACATGCTTTTCATGGTGCTAATGTGTCATACAGAGTCATAAGATGTCCTAACTTGTGGTACGATGTTCAAAGGACTCGGACGAATTCAGTAGGTTTATATGGAGTTTTAAATTTATGTACTGTATTGTAAGACGTTGTTAGGAGTTGTGAGGTGTCGTACATTACACTAACATGCTTTTCAAGGTGCTAATGTGACATACAGAGTCATAAGATGTCCTAACTTGTCGTACGATGTTCAAAGGACTCGGACGAATTCATTAGGTTTATTACGGAGTTTTAAGATTTCTTACGGTGTTGTAAGGTGTTCTTAGAAGCTGTAAAGCGTCCTACATTATACTAACATGCTTTTCAAGGTGCTAATATGGCATATAGAGTCGTAAGATGTTCTAACTTGTGGTACGATTTTCAAAGGACTCGGACGAATTCAGTAGGTTTATATGGAGTGTTAATTTTATGTACTGTATTGTAAGACGTTGTTAGGAGTTGTGAGGTGTCGTACATTACACTAACATGCTTTTCAAGGTGCTAATGTGACATACAGAGTCATAAGATGTCCTAACTTGTCGTACGATGTTCAAAGTACTCGGACGAATTCAATAAGTTTATACGGAGTTTTAATTTTACGTACGGTATTGTAAAGATGTTGTTAGGAGTTGTGAGGTGTCGTACATTACACTAACATGCTTTTCAAGGTGCTAATGTGGCATACAGAGTCTTAAGATGTCGTAACTTGTGATACGATGTTCAAAGGACTCGGACGAATTCAGTAGGTTTATATGGAGTTTTAAGTTTACGTACGGTATTGTAAGACGTTGTTAGGAGTTTTGAGGTGTCGTACATTACACTAACATGCTTTTCAAGGTGCTAATGTGGCATACAGAGTCATAAGATGTCCTAACTTGTGATACGATGTTCAAAGGACTCGGACGAATTCAGTAGGTTTATATGGAGTTTTAAGTTTTCGTACAGTATTGTAAGATGTTGTTAGGAGTTGTGAGGTGTCGTACATTACACTAACATGCTTTTCAAGGTGCTAATGTGGCATACAGAGTCTTAAGATGTCGTAACTTGTGGTACGATGTTCAAAGGACTCGGACGAATTCAGTAGGTTTATATGGAGTTTTAACTTTACGTACGGTGTTGTAAGACGTTGTTAGGAGTTGTGAGGTGTCGTACATTACACTAACATGCTTTTCAAGGTGCTAATGTGGCATACAGAGTCATAAGATGTCCTAACTTGTCGTACGATGTTCAAAGGACTCGGACGAACTCATTAGGTTTATATGGAGTTTTAAGTTTTCGTACAGTATTGTAAGATGTTGTTAAGAGTTGTAAGGTGTCGTACATTACACTAACATGCTTTTCAAGGTGCTAATGTGGCATACAGAGTCTTAAGATGTCCTAACTTGTGGTACGATGTTCCAAAGACTCGGACGAATTCAGTAGGTTTATATGGAGTGTTAATTTTATGTACTGTATTGTAAGACGTTGTTAGGAGTTGTGAGGTGTCGTACATTACACTAACATGCTTTTCAAGGTGCTAATGTGACATACAGAGTCATAAGATGTCCTAACTTGTCGTACGATGTTCAAAGTACTCGGACGAATTCAATAAGTTTATACGGAGTTTTAATTTTACGTACGGTATTGTAAAGATGTTGTTAGGAGTTGTGAGGTGTCGTACATTACACTAACATGCTTTTCAAGGTGCTAATGTGGCATACAGAGTCTTAAGATGTCGTAACTTGTGATACGATGTTCAAAGGACTCGGACGAATTCAGTAGGTTTATATGGAGTTTTAAGTTTACGTACGGTATTGTAAGACGTTGTTAGGAGTTTTGAGGTGTCGTACATTACACTAACATGCTTTTCAAGGTGCTAATGTGGCATACAGAGTCATAAGATGTCCTAACTTGTGATACGATGTTCAAAGGACTCGGACGAATTCAGTAGGTTTATATGGAGTTTTAAGTTTTCGTACAGTATTGTAAGATGTTGTTAGGAGTTGTGAGGTGTCGTACATTACACTAACATGCTTTTCAAGGTTCTAATGTGACATACAGAGTCATAAGATGTCCTAACTTGTCGTACGATGTTCAAAGGACTCGGACGAATTCATTAGGTTTATTACGGACTTTTAAGATTTCTTACGGTGTTGTAAGGTGTTCTTAGGAGCTGTAAAGCGTCCTACATTATACTAACATGCTTTTCAAGGCGCTAATATGGCATATAGAGTCGTAAGATGTTCTAACTTGTGGTACGATTTTCAAAGGACTCGGACGAATTCAGTAGGTTTATATGGAGTTTTAAGTTTTCGTACGGTGTTGTAAGATGTTGTTTGGAGTTGTGAGGTGTCGTACATTACACTAACATGCTTTTCATGGTGCTAATGTGTCATACAGAGTCATAAGATGTCCTAACTTGTGGTACGATGTTCAAAGGACCCGGACGAATTCAGTAGGTTTATATGGAGTTTTAAATTTATGTACTGTATTGTAAGACGTTGTTAGGAGTTGTGAGGTGTCGTACATTACACTAACATGCTTTTCAAGGTGCTAATGTGACATACAGAGTCATAAGATGTCCTAACTTGTCGTACGATGTTCAAAGGACTCGGACGAATTCATTAGGTTTATTACGGAGTTTTTAGATTTCTTACGGTGTTGTAAGGTGTTCTTAGGAGCTGTAAAGCTTCCTACATTATACTAACATGCTTTTCAAGGTGCTAATATGGCATATAGAGTCGTAAGATGTTCTAACTTGTGGTACGATTTTCAAAGGACTCGGACGAATTCAGTAGGTTTATATGGAGTTTTAAGTTTTCGTACGGTATTGTAAGATGTTGTTTGGAGTTGTGAGGTGTCGTACATTACACTAACATGCTTTTCATGGTGCTAATGTGTCATACAGAGTCATAAGATGTCCTAACTTGTGGTACGATGTTCAAAGGACTCGGACGAATTCAGTAGGTTTATATGGAGTTTTAAATTTATGTACTGTATTGTAAGACGTTGTTAGGAGTTGTGAGGTGTCGTACATTACACTAACATGCTTTTCAAGGTGCTAATGTGACATACAGAGTCATAAGATGTCCTAACTTGTCGTACGATGTTCAAAGGACTCGGACGAATTCATTAGGTTTATTACGGAGTTTTAAGATTTCTTACGGTGTTGTAAGGTGTTCTTAGAAGCTGTAAAGCGTCCTACATTATACTAACATGCTTTTTAAGGTGCTAATATGGCATATAGAGTCGTAAGATGTTCTAACTTGTGGTACGATTTTCAAAGGACTCGGACGAATTCAGTAGGTTTATATGGAGTGTTAATTTTATGTACTGTATTGTAAGACGTTGTTAGGAGTTGTGAGGTGTCGTACATTACACTAACATGCTTTTCAAGGTGCTAATGTGACATACAGAGTCATAAGATGTCCTAACTTGTCGTACGATGTTCAAAGTACTCGGACGAATTCAATAAGTTTATACGGAGTTTAATTTTACGTACGGTATTGTAAAGATGTTGTTAGGAGTTGTGAGGTGTCGTACATTACACTAACATGCTTTTCAAGGTGCTAATGTGGCATACAGAGTCTTAAGATGTCGTAACTTGTGATACGATGTTCAAAGGACTCGGACGAATTCAGTAGGTTTATATGGAGTTTTAAGTTTACGTACGGTATTGTAAGACGTTGTTAGGAGTTTTGAGGTGTCGTACATTACACTAACATGCTTTTCAAGGTGCTAATGTGGCATACAGAGTCATAAGATGTCCTAACTTGTGATACGATGTTCAAAGGACTCGGACGAATTCAGTAGGTTTATATGGAGTTTTAAGTTTTCGTACAGTATTGTAAGATGTTGTTAGGAGTTGTGAGGTGTCGTACATTACACTAACATGCTTTTCAAGGTGCTAATGTGGCATACAGAGTCTTAAGATGTCGTAACTTGTGGTACGATGTTCAAAGGACTCGGACGAATTCAGTAGGTTTATATGGAGTTTTAACTTTACGTACGGTGTTGTAAGACGTTGTTAGGAGTTGTGAGGTGTCGTACATTACACTAACATGCTTTTCAAGGTGCTAATGTGGCATACAGAGTCATAAGATGTCCTAACTTGTCGTACGATGTTCAAAGGACTCGGACGAACTCATTAGGTTTATATGGAGTTTTAAGTTTTCGTACAGTATTGTAAGATGTTGTTAAGAGTTGTGAGGTGTCGTACATTACACTAACATGCTTTTCAAGGTGCTAATGTGGCATACAGAGTCTTAAGATGTCCTAACTTGTGGTACGATGTTCCAAAGACTCGGACGAATTCAGTAGGTTTATATGGAGTGTTAATTTTATGTACTGTATTGTAAGACGTTGTTAGGAGTTGTGAGGTGTCGTACATTACACTAACATGCTTTTCAAGGTGCTAATGTGACATACAGAGTCATAAGATGTCCTAACTTGTCGTACGATGTTCAAAGTACTCGGACGAATTCAATAAGTTTATACGGAGTTTTAATTTTACGTACGGTATTGTAAAGATGTTGTTAGGAGTTGTGAGGTGTCGTACATTACACTAACATGCTTTTCAAGGTGCTAATGTGGCATACAGAGTCTTAAGATGTCGTAACTTGTGATACGATGTTCAAAGGACTCGGACGAATTCAGTAGGTTTATATGGAGTTTTAAGTTTACGTACGGTATTGTAAGACGTTGTTAGGAGTTTTGAGGTGTCGTACATTACACTAACATGCTTTTCAAGGTGCTAATGTGGCATACAGAGTCATAAGATGTCCTAACTTGTGATACGATGTTCAAAGGACTCGGACGAATTCAGTAGGTTTATATGGAGTTTTAAGTTTTCGTACAGTATTGTAAGATGTTGTTAGGAGTTGTGAGGTGTCGTACATTACACTAACATGCTTTTCAAGGTTCTAATGTGACATACAGAGTCATAAGATGTCCTAACTTGTCGTACGATGTTCAAAGGACTCGGACGAATTCATTAGGTTTATTACGGAGTTTTAAGATTTCTTACGGTGTTGTAAGGTGTTCTTAGGAGCTGTAAAGCGTCCTACATTATACTAACATGCTTTTCAAGGCGCTAATATGGCATATAGAGTCGTAAGATGTTCTAACTTGTGGTACGATTTTCAAAGGACTCGGACGAATTCAGTAGGTTTATATGGAGTTTTAAGTTTTCGTACGGTGTTGTAAGATGTTGTTTGGAGTTGTGAGGTGTCGTACATTACACTAACATGCTTTTCATGGTGCTAATGTGTCATACAGAGTCATAAGATGTCCTAACTTGTGGTACGATGTTCAAAGGACCCGGACGAATTCAGTAGGTTTATATGGAGTTTTAAATTTATGTACTGTATTGTAAGACGTTGTTAGGAGTTGTGAGGTGTCGTACATTACACTAACATGCTTTTCAAGGTGCTAATGTGACATACAGAGTCATAAGATGTCCTAACTTGTCGTACGATGTTCAAAGGACTCGGACGAATTCATTAGGTTTATTACGGAGTTTTTAGATTTCTTACGGTGTTGTAAGGTGTTCTTAGGAGCTGTAAAGCTTCCTACATTATACTAACATGCTTTTCAAGGTGCTAATATGGCATATAGAGTCGTAAGATGTTCTAACTTGTGGTACGATTTTCAAAGGACTCGGACGAATTCAGTAGGTTTATATGGAGTTTTAAGTTTTCGTACGGTATTGTAAGATGTTGTTTGGAGTTGTGAGGTGTCGTACATTACACTAACATGCTTTTCATGGTGCTAATGTGTCATACAGAGTCATAAGATGTCCTAACTTGTGGTACGATGTTCAAAGGACTCGGACGAATTCAGTAGGTTTATATGGAGTTTTAAATTTATGTACTGTATTGTAAGACGTTGTTAGGAGTTGTGAGGTGTCGTACATTACACTAACATGCTTTTCAAGGTGCTAATGTGACATACAGAGTCATAAGATGTCCTAACTTGTCGTACGATGTTCAAAGGACTCGGACGAATTCATTAGGTTTATTACGGAGTTTTAAGATTTCTTACGGTGTTGTAAGGTGTTCTTAGAAGCTGTAAAGCGTCCTACATTATACTAACATGCTTTTCAAGGTGCTAATATGGCATATAGAGTCGTAAGATGTTCTAACTTGTGGTACGATTTTCAAAGGACTCGGACGAATTCAGTAGGTTTATATGGAGTTTTAATTTTACGTACGGTATTGTAAGATGTTGTTAGGAGTTGTGAGGTGTCGTACATTACACTAACATGCTTTTCAAGGTGCTAATGTGGCATACAGAGTCTTAAGATGTCCTAACTTGTGGTACGATGTTCAAAAGACTCAGACGAATTCAGTAGGTTTATATGGAGTGTTAATTTTATGTACTGTATTGTAAGACGTTGTTAGGAGTTGTGAGGTGTCGTACATTACACTAACATGCTTTTCAAGGTGCTAATGTGACATACAGAGTCATAAGATGTCCTAACTTGTCGTACGATGTTCAAAGGACTCGGTCGAATTCATTAGGTTTATTACGGAGTTTTAAGATTTCTTACGGTGTTGTAAGGTGTTCTTAGGAGCTGTAAAGCGTCCTACATTATACTAACATGCTTTTCAAGGCGCTAATATGGCATATAGAGTCGTAAGATGTTCTAACTTGTGGTACGATTTTCAAAGGACTCGGACGAATTCAGTAGGTTTATATGGAGTTTTAAGTTTTCGTACGGTGTTGTAAGATGTTGTTTGGAGTTGTGAGGTGTCGTACATTACACTAACATGCTTTTCATGGTGCTAATGTGTCATACAGAGTCATAAGATGTCCTAACTTGTGGTACGATGTTCAAAGGACCCGGACGAATTCAGTAGGTTTATATGGAGTTTTAAATTTATGTACTGTATTGTAAGACGTTGTTAGGAGTTGTGAGGTGTCGTACATTACACTAACATGCTTTTCAAGGTGCTAATGTGACATACAGAGTCATAAGATGTCCTAACTTGTCGTACGATGTTCAAAGGACTCGGACGAATTCATTAGGTTTATTACGGAGTTTTTAGATTTCTTACGGTGTTGTAAGGTGTTCTTAGGAGCTGTAAAGCTTCCTACATTATACTAACATGCTTTTCAAGGTGCTAATATGGCATATAGAGTCGTAAGATGTTCTAACTTGTGGTACGATTTTCAAAGGACTCGGACGAATTCAGTAGGTTTATATGGAGTTTTAAGTTTTCGTACGGTATTGTAAGATGTTGTTTGGAGTTGTGAGGTGTCGTACATTACACTAACATGCTTTTCATGGTGCTAATGTGTCATACAGAGTCATAAGATGTCCTAACTTGTGGTACGATGTTCAAAGGACTCGGACGAATTCAGTAGGTTTATATGGAGTTTTAAATTTATGTACTGTATTGTAAGACGTTGTTAGGAGTTGTGAGGTGTCGTACATTACACTAACATGCTTTTCAAGGTGCTAATGTGACATACAGAGTCATAAGATGTCCTAACTTGTCGTACGATGTTCAAAGGACTCGGACGAATTCATTAGGTTTATTACGGAGTTTTAAGATTTCTTACGGTGTTGTAAGGTGTTCTTAGAAGCTGTAAAGCGTCCTACATTACACTAACATGCTTTTCAAGGTGCTAATGTGACATACAGAGTCATAAGATGTCCTAACTTGTCGTACGATGTTCAAAGTACTCGGACGAATTCAGTAGGTTTATACGGAGTTTTAATTTTACGTACGGTATTGTAAAGATGTTGTTAGGAGTTGTGAGGTGTCGTACATTACACTAACATGCTTTTCAAGGTGCTAATGTGGCATACAGAGTCTTAAGATGTCGTAACTTGTGATACGATGTTCAAAGGACTCGGACGAATTCAGTAGGTTTATATGGAGTTTTAAGTTTACGTACGGTATTGTAAGACGTTGTTAGGAGTTTTGAGGTGTCGTACATTACACTAACATGCTTTTCAAGGTGCTAATGTGGCATACAGAGTCATAAGATGTCCTAACTTGTGATACGATGTTCAAAGGACTCGGACGAATTCAGTAGGTTTATATGGAGTTTTAAGTTTTCGTACAGTATTGTAAGATGTTGTTAGGAGTTGTGAGGTGTCGTACATTACACTAACATGCTTTTCAAGGTGCTAATGTGGCATACAGAGTCTTAAGATGTCCTAACTTGTGGTACGATGTTCAAAGGACTCGGACGAATTCAGTAGGTTTATTACGGAGTTTTAAGATTTCTTACGGTGTTGTAAGGTGTTCTTAGGAGCTGTAAAGCGTCCTACATTATACTAACATGCTTTTCAAGGCGCTAATATGGCATATAGAGTCGTAAGATGTTCTAACTTGTGGTACGATTTTCAAAGGACTCGGACGAATTCAGTAGGTTTATATGGAGTTTTAAGTTTTCGTACGGTGTTGTAAGATGTTGTTTGGAGTTGTGAGGTGTCGTACATTACACTAACATGCTTTTCATGGTGCTAATGTGTCATACAGAGTCATAAGATGTCCTAACTTGTGGTACGATGTTCAAAGGACCCGGACGAATTCAGTAGGTTTATATGGAGTTTTAAATTTATGTACTGTATTGTAAGACGTTGTTAGGAGTTGTGAGGTGTCGTACATTACACTAACATGCTTTTCAAGGTGCTAATGTGACATACAGAGTCATAAGATGTCCTAACTTGTCGTACGATGTTCAAAGGACTCGGACGAATTCATTAGGTTTATTACGGAGTTTTTAGATTTCTTACGGTGTTGTAAGGTGTTCTTAGGAGCTGTAAAGCTTCCTACATTATACTAACATGCTTTTCAAGGTGCTAATATGGCATATAGAGTCGTAAGATGTTCTAACTTGTGGTACGATTTTCAAAGGACTCGGACGAATTCAGTAGGTTTATATGGAGTTTTAAGTTTTCGTACGGTATTGTAAGATGTTGTTTGGAGTTGTGAGGTGTCGTACATTACACTAACATGCTTTTCATGGTGCTAATGTGTCATACAGAGTCATAAGATGTCCTAACTTGTGGTACGATGTTCAAAGGACTCGGACGAATTCAGTAGGTTTATATGGAGTTTTAAATTTATGTACTGTATTGTAAGACGTTGTTAGGAGTTGTGAGGTGTCGTACATTACACTAACATGCTTTTCAAGGTGCTAATGTGACATACAGAGTCATAAGATGTCCTAACTTGTCGTACGATGTTCAAAGGACTCGGACGAATTCATTAGGTTTATTACGGAGTTTTAAGATTTCTTACGGTGTTGTAAGGTGTTCTTAGAAGCTGTAAAGCGTCCTACATTACACTAACATGCTTTTCAAGGTGCTAATGTGACATACAGAGTCTTAAGATGTCCTAACTTGTCGTACGATGTTCAAAGTACTCGGACGAATTCAGTAGGTTTATACGGAGTTTTAATTTTACGTACGGTATTGTAAAGATGTTGTTAGGAGTTGTGAGGTGTCGTACATTACACTAACATGCTTTTCAAGGTGCTAATGTGGCATACAGAGTCTTAAGATGTCGTAACTTGTGATACGATGTTCAAAGGACTCGGACGAATTCAGTAGGTTTATATGGAGTTTTAAGTTTACGTACGGTATTGTAAGACGTTGTTAGGAGTTTTGAGGTGTCGTACATTACACTAACATGCTTTTCAAGGTGCTAATGTGGCATACAGAGTCATAAGATGTCCTAACTTGTGATACGATGTTCAAAGGACTCGGACGAATTCAGTAGGTTTATATGGAGTTTTAAGTTTTCGTACAGTATTGTAAGATGTTGTTAGGAGTTGTGAGGTGTCGTACATTACACTAACATGCTTTTCAAGGTGCTAATGTGGCATACAGAGTCTTAAGATGTCCTAACTTGTGGTACGATGTTCAAAGGACTCGGACGAATTCAGTAGGTTTATTACGGAGTTTTAAGATTTCTTACGGTGTTGTAAGGTGTTCTTAGGAGCTGTAAAGCGTCCTACATTATACTAACATGCTTTTCAAGGCGCTAATATGGCATATAGAGTCGTAAGATGTTCTAACTTGTGGTACGATTTTCAAAGGACTCGGACGAATTCAGTAGGTTTATATGGAGTTTTAAGTTTTCGTACGGTGTTGTAAGATGTTGTTTGGAGTTGTGAGGTGTCGTACATTACACTAACATGCTTTTCATGGTGCTAATGTGTCATACAGAGTCATAAGATGTCCTAACTTGTGGTACGATGTTCAAAGGACCCGGACGAATTCAGTAGGTTTATATGGAGTTTTAAATTTATGTACTGTATTGTAAGACGTTGTTAGGAGTTGTGAGGTGTCGTACATTACACTAACATGCTTTTCAAGGTGCTAATGTGACATACAGAGTCATAAGATGTCCTAACTTGTCGTACGATGTTCAAAGGACTCGGACGAATTCATTAGGTTTATTACGGAGTTTTTAGATTTCTTACGGTGTTGTAAGGTGTTCTTAGGAGCTGTAAAGCTTCCTACATTATACTAACATGCTTTTCAAGGTGCTAATATGGCATATAGAGTCGTAAGATGTTCTAACTTGTGGTACGATTTTCAAAGGACTCGGACGAATTCAGTAGGTTTATATGGAGTTTTAAGTTTTCGTACGGTATTGTAAGATGTTGTTTGGAGTTGTGAGGTGTCGTACATTACACTAACATGCTTTTCATGGTGCTAATGTGTCATACAGAGTCATAAGATGTCCTAACTTGTGGTACGATGTTCAAAGGACTCGGACGAATTCAGTAGGTTTATATGGAGTTTTAAATTTATGTACTGTATTGTAAGACGTTGTTAGGAGTTGTGAGGTGTCGTACATTACACTAACATGCTTTTCAAGGTGCTAATGTGACATACAGAGTCATAAGATGTCCTAACTTGTCGTACGATGTTCAAAGGACTCGGACGAATTCATTAGGTTTATTACGGAGTTTTAAGATTTCTTACGGTGTTGTAAGGTGTTCTTAGAAGCTGTAAAGCGTCCTACATTATACTAACATGCTTTTCAAGGTGCTAATATGGCATATAGAGTCGTAAGATGTTCTAACTTGTGGTACGATTTTCAAAGGACTCGGACGAATTCAGTAGGTTTATATGGAGTTTTAATTTTACGTACGGTATTGTAAGATGTTGTTAGGAGTTGTGAGGTGTCGTACATTACACTAACATGCTTTTCATGGTGCTAATGTGTCATACAGAGTCATAAGATGTCCTAACTTGTGGTACGATGTTCAAAGGACTCGGACGAATTCAGTAGGTTTATATGGAGTTTTAAATTTATGTACTGTATTGTAAGACGTTGTTAGGAGTTTTGAGGTGTCGTACATTACACTAACATGAATTTCAAGGTGCTAATGTGACATACAGAGTCATAAGATGTCCTAACTTGTCGTACGATGTTCAAAGGACTCGGACGAATTCATTAGGTTTATTACGGAGTTTTAAGATTTCTTACGGTGTTGTAAGGTGTTCTTAGGAGCTGTAAAGCGTCCTACATTATACTAACATGCTTTTCAAGGTGCTAATATGGCATATAGAGTCGTAAGATGTTCTAACTTGTGGTACGATTTTCAAAGGACTCGGACGAATTCAGTAGGTTTATATGGAGTTTTAAGTTTTCGTACGGTGTTGTAAGATGTTGTTTGGAGTTGTGAGGTGTCGTACATTACACTAACATGCTTTTCATGGTGCTAATGTGTCATACAGAGTCATAAGATGTCCTAACTTGTGGTACGATGTTCAAAGGACTCGGACGAATTCAGTAGGTTTATATGGAGTTTTAAATTTATGTACTGTATTGTAAGACGTTGTTAGGAGTTGTGAGGTGTCGTACATTACACTAACATGCTTTTCAAGGTGCTAATGTGACATACAGAGTCATAAGATGTCCTAACTTGTCGTACGATGTTCAAAGGACTCGGACGAATTCATTAGGTTTATTACGGAGTTTTAAGATTTCTTACGGTGTTGTAAGGTGTTCTTAGAAGCTGTAAAGCGTCCTACATTATACTAACATGCTTTTCAAGGTGCTAATATGGCATATAGAGTCGTAAGATGTTCTAACTTGTGGTACGATTTTCAAAGGACTCGGACGAATTCAGTAGGTTTATATGGAGTTTTAATTTTACGTACGGTATTGTAAGATGTTGTTAGGAGTTGTGAGGTGTCGTACATTACACTAACATGCTTTTCATGGTGCTAATGTGTCATACAGAGTCATAAGATGTCCTAACTTGTGGTACGATGTTCAAAGGACTCGGACGAATTCAGTAGGTTTATATGGAGTTTTAAATTTATGTACTGTATTGTAAGACGTTGTTAGGAGTTTTGAGGTGTCGTACATTACACTAACATGCTTTTCAAGGTGCTAATGTGACATACAGAGTCATAAGATGTCCTAACTTGTCGTACGATGTTCAAAGGACTCGGACGAATTCATTAGGTTTATTACGGAGTTTTAAGATTTCTTACGGTGTTGTAAGGTGTTCTTAGGAGCTGTAAAGCGTCCTACATTATACTAACATGCTTTTCAAGGTGCTAATATGGCATATAGAGTCGTAAGATGTTCTAACTTGTGGTACGATTTTCAAAGGACTCGGACGAATTCAGTAGGTTTATATGGAGTTTTAAGTTTTCGTACGGTGTTGTAAGATGTTGTTTGGAGTTGTGAGGTGTCGTACATTACACTAACATGCTTTTCATGGTGCTAATGTGTCATACAGAGTCATAAGATGTCCTAACTTGTGGTACGATGTTCAAAGGACCCGGACGAATTCAGTAGGTTTATATGGAGTTTTAAATTTATGTACTGTATTGTAAGACGTTGTTAAGAGTTGTGAGGTGTCGTACATTACACTAACATGCTTTTCAAGGTGCTAATGTGACATACAGAGTCATAAGATGTCCTAACTTGTCGTACGATGTTCAAAGGATTCAGACGAATTCAATAGGTTTATACGGAGTTTTAATTTTACGTACGGTATTGTAAAGATGTTGTTAGTAGTTATGAGGTGTCGTACATTACACTAACATGCTTTTCAAGGTGCTAATGTGGCATACAGAGTCTTAAGATGTCGTAACTTGTGGTACGATGTTCAAAGGACTCGGACGAATTCAGTAGGTTTATATGGAGTTTTAACTTTACGTACGGTGTTGTAAGACGTTGTTAGGAGTTGTGAGGTGTCGTACATTACACTAACATGCTTTTCATGGTGCTAATGTGTCATACAGAGTCATAAGATGTCCTAACTTGTGGTACGATGTTCAAAGGACTCGGACGAATTCAGTAGGTTTATATGGAGTTTTAAATTTATGTACTGTATTGTAAGACGTTGTTAGGAGTTGTGAGGTGTCGTACATTACACTAACATGGTTTTCAAGGTTCTAATGTGACATACAGAGTCATAAGATGTCCTAACTTGTCGTACGATGTTCAAAGGACTCGGACGAATTCATTAGGTTTATTAAGGAGTTTTAAGATTTCTTACGGTGTTGTAAGGTGTTCTTAGGAGCTGTAAAGCGTCCTACATTATACTAACATGCTTTTCAAGGCGCTAATATGGCATATAGAGTCGTAAGATGTTCTAACTTGTGGTACGATTTTCAAAGGACTCGGACGAATTCAGTAGGTTTATATGGAGTTTTAAGTATTCGTACATTATTGTAAGATGTTGTTAGGAGTTGTGAGGTGTCGTACATTACACTAACATGCTTTTCAAGGTGCTAATGTGGCATACAGAGTCTTAAGATGTCCTAACTTGTGGTACGATGTTCAAAAGACTCAGACGAATTCAGTAGGTTTATATGGAGTGTTAATTTTATGTACTGTATTGTAAGACGTTGTTAGGAGTTGTGAGGTGTCGTACATTACACTAACATGCTTTTCAAGGTGCTAATGTGACATACAGAGTCATAAGATGTCCTAACTTGTCGTACGATGTTCAAAGTACTCGGACGAATTCAATAAGTTTATACGGAGTTTTAATTTTACGTACGGTATTGTAAAGATGTTGTTAGGAGTTGTGAGGTGTCGTACATTACACTAACATGCTTTTCAAGGTGCTAATGTGGCATACAGAGTCTTAAGATGTCGTAACTTGTGATACGATGTTCAAAGGACTCGGACGAATTCAGTAGGTTTATATGGAGTTTTAAGTTTACGTACGGTATTGTAAGACGTTGTTAGGAGTTTTGAGGTGTCGTACATTACACTAACATGCTTTTCAAGGTGCTAATGTGGCATACAGAGTCATAAGATGTCCTAACTTGTGATACGATGTTCAAAGGACACGGACGAATTCAGTAGGTTTATATGGAGTTTTAAGTTTTCGTACAGTATTGTAAGATGTTGTTAGGAGTTGTGAGGTGTCGTACATTACACTAACATGCTTTTCAAGGTGCTAATGTGGCATACAGAGTCTTAAGATGTCCTAACTTGTGATACGATGTTCAAAGGACTCGGACGAATTCAGTAGGTTTATATGGAGTTTTAAGTTTTCGTACAGTATTGTAAGATGTTGTTAGGAGTTGTGAGGTGTCGTACATTACACTAACATGCTTTTCAAGGTGCTAATGTGGCATACAGAGTCTTAAGATGTCCTAACTTGTGGTACGATGTTCAAAGGACTCGGACGAATTCAGTAGGTTTATTACGGAGTTTTAAGATTTCTTACGGTGTTGTAAGGTGTTCTTAGGAGCTGTAAAGCGTCCTACATTATACTAACATGCTTTTCAAGGCGCTAATATGGCATATAGAGTCGTAAGATTTCTAACTTGTGGTACGATTTTCAAAGGACTCGGACGAATTCAGTAGGTTTATATGGAGTTTTAAGTTTTCGTACGGTGTTGTAAGATGTTGTTTGGAGTTGTGAGGTGTCGTACATTACACTAACATGCTTTTGATGGTGCTAATGTGTCATACAGAGTCATAAGATGTCCTAACTTGTGGTACGATGTTCAAAGGACCCGGACGAATTCAGTAGGTTTATATGGAGTTTTAAATTTATGTACTGTATTGTAAGACGTTGTTAGGAGTTGTGAGGTGTCGTACATTACACTAACATGCTTTTCAAGGTGCTAATGTGACATACAGAGTCTTAAGATGTCCTAACTTGTGGTACGATGTTCAAAGGACTCGGACGAATTCAGTAGGTTTATTACGGAGTTTTAAGATTTCTTACGGTGTTGTAAGGTGTTCTTAGGAGCTGTAAAGCGTCCTACATTATACTAACATGCTTTTCAAGGCGCTAATATGGCATATAGAGTCGTAAGATTTCTAACTTGTGGTACGATTTTCAAAGGACTCGGACGAATTCAGTAGGTTTATATGGAGTTTTAAGTTTTCGTACGGTGTTGTAAGATGTTGTTTGGAGTTGTGAGGTGTCGTACATTACACTAACATGCTTTTCATGGTGCTAATGTGTCATACAGAGTCATAAGATGTCCTAACTTGTGGTACGATGTTCAAAGGACCCGGACGAATTCAGTAGGTTTATATGGAGTTTTAAATTTATGTACTGTATTGTAAGACGTTGTTAGGAGTTGTGAGGTGTCGGTACATTACACTAACATGCTTTTCAAGGTGCTAATGTGACATACAGAGTCATAAGATGTCCTAACTTGTCGTACGATGTTCAAAGGACTCGGACGAATTCATTAGGTTTATTACGGAGTTTTAAGATTTCTTACGGTGTTGTAAGGTGTTCTTAGGAGCTGTAAAGCGTCCTACATTATACTAACATGCTTTTCAAGGCGCTAATATGGCATATAGAGTCGTAAGATGTTCTAACTTGTGGTACGATTTTCAAAGGACTCAGACGAATTCAGTAGGTTTATATGGAGTTTTAAGTTTTCGTACGGTGTTGTAAGATGTTGTTTGGAGTTGTGAGGTGTCGTACATTACACTAACATGCTTTTGATGGTGCTAATGTGTCAAACAGAGTCATAAGATGTCCTAACTTGTGGTACGATGTTCAAAGGACCCGGACGAATTCAGTAGGTTTATATGGAGTTTTAAATTTATGTACTGTATAGTAAGACGTTGTTAGGAGTTGTGAGGTGTCGTACATTACACTAACATGCTTTTCAAGGTGCTAATGTGGCATACAGAGTCTTAAGATGTCCTAACTTGTGATACGATGTTCAAAGGACTCGGACGAATTCAGTAGGTTTATATGGAGTTTTAAGTTTTCGTACAGTATTGTAAGATGTTGTTAGGAGTTGTGAGGTGTCGTACATTACACTAACATGCTTTTCAAGGTGCTAATGTGGCATACAGAGTCTTAAGATGTCCTAACTTGTGGTACGATGTTCAAAGGTCTCGGACGAATTCAGTAGGTTTATTACGGAGTTTTAAGATTTCTTACGGTGTTGTAAGGTGTTCTTAGGAGCTGTAAAGCGTCCTACATTATACTAACATGCTTTTCAAGGGGCTAATATGGCATATAGAGTCGTAAGATGTTCTAACTTGTGGTACGATTTTCAAAGGACTCGGACGAATTCAGTAGGTTTATATGGAGTTTTAAGTTTTCGTACGGTATTGTAAGATGTTGTTTGGAGTTGTGAGGTGTCGTACATTACACTAACATGCTTTTCATGGTGCTAATGTGTCATACAGAGTCATAAGATGTCCTAACTTGTGGTACGATGTTCAAAGGACTCGGACGAATTCAGTAGGTTTATATGGAGTTTTAAATTTATGTACTGTATTGTAAGACGTTGTTAGGAGTTGTGAGGTGTCGTACATTACACTAACATGCTTTTCAAGGTGCTAATGTGACATACAGAGTCATAAGATGTCCTAACTTGTCGTACGATGTTCAAAGGACTCGGACGAATTCATTAGGTTTATATGGAGTTTTAATTTTACGTACGGTTTTGTAAGATGTTGTTAGGAGTTGTGAGGTGTCGTACATTACACTAACATGCTTTTCATGGTGCTAATGTGTCATACAGAGTCATAAGATGTCCTAACTTGTGGTACGATGTTCAAAGGACCCGGACGAATTCAGTAGGTTTATATGGAGTTTTAAATTTATGTACTGTATTGTAAGACGTTGTTAGGAGTTGTGAGGTGTCGTACATTACACTAACATGCTTTTCAAGGTGCTAATGTGACATACAGAGTCATAAGATGTCCTAACTTGTCGTACGATGTTCAAAGGACTCGGACGAATTCATTAGGTTTATTACGGAGTTTTAAGATTTCTTACGGTGTTGTAAGGTGTTCTTAGGAGCTGTAAAGCGTCCTACATTATACTAACATGCTTTTCAAGGTGCTAATATGTCATATAGAGTCGTAAGATGTTCTAACTTGTGGTATGATTTTCAAAGGACTCGGACGAATTCAGTAGGTTTATATGGAGTTTTAAGTTTTCGTACGGTATTGTAAGATGTTGTTTGGAGTTGTGAGGTGTCGTACATTACACTAACATGCTTTTCATGGTGCTAATGTGTCATACAGAGTCATAAGATGTCCTAACTTGTGGTACGATGTTCAAAGGACTCGGACGAATTCAGTAGATTAATATGGAGTTTTAAATTTATGTACTGTATTGTAAGACGTTGTTAGGAGTTGTGAGGTGTCGTACATTACACTAACATGCTTTTCAAGGTGCTAATGTGACATACAGAGTCATAAGATGTCCTAACTTGTCGTACGATGTTCAAAGGACTCGGACGAATTCATTAGGTTTATTACGGAGTTTTAAGATTTCTTACGGTGTTGTAAGGTGTTCTTAGGAGCTGTAAAGCGTCCTACATTATACTAACTTGCTTTTCAAGGTGCTAATATGGCATATAGAGTCGTAAGATGTTCTAACTTGTGGTACGATTTTCAAAGGACTCGGACGAATTCAGTAGGTTTATATGGAGTTTTAATTTTACGTACGGTCTTGTAAGATGTTGTTAGGAGTTGTGAGGTGTCGTACATTACACTAACATGCTTTTCATGGTGCTAATGTGTCATACAGAGTCATAAGATGTCCTAACTTGTGGTACGATGTTCAAAGGACTCGGACGAATTCAGTAGGTTTATATGGAGTTTTAAATTTATGTACTGTATTGTAAGACGTTGTTAGGAGTTGTGAGGTGTCGTACATTACACTAACATGCTTTTCAAGGTGCTAATGTGACATACAGAGTCATAAGATGTCCTAACTTGTCGTACGATGTTCAAAGGACTCGGACGAATTCATTAGGTTTATTACGAAGTTTTAAGATTTCTTACGGTGTTGTAAGGTGTTCTTAGGAGCTGTAAAGCGTCCTACATTATACTAACATGCTTTTCAAGGTGCTAATATGGCATATAGAGTCGTAAGATGTTCTAACTTGTGGTACGATTTTCAAAGGACTCGGACGAATTCAGTAGGTTTATATGGAGTTTTAAGTTTTCGTACGGTGTTGTAAGATGTTGTTTGGAGTTGTGAGGTGTCGTACAGTACACTAACATGCTTTTCATGATGCTAATGTGTCATACAGAGTCATAAGATGTCCTAACTTCTGGTACGATGTTCAAAGGACCCGGACGAATTCAGTAGGTTTATATGGAGTTTTAAATTTATGTACTGTATTGTAAGACGTTGTTAGGAGTTGTGAGGTGTCGTACATTACACTAACATGCTTTTCAAGGTGCTAATGTGACATACAGAGTCATAAGATGTCCTAACTTGTCGTACGATGTTCAAAGGACTCAGACGAATTCAATAGGTTTATACGGAGTTTTAATTTTACGTACGGTATTGTAAAGATGTTGTTAGGAGTTATGAGGTGTCGTACATTACACTAACATGCTTTTCAAGGTGCTAATGTGGTATATAGAGTCTTAAGATGTCGTAACTTGTGGTACGATGTTCAAAGGACTCGGACGAATTCAGTAGGTTTATATGGAGTTTTAACTTTACGTACGGTGTTGTAAGACGTTGTTAGGAGTTGTGAGGTGTCGTACATTACACTAACATGCTTTTCAAGGTCCTAATGTGGCATACAGAGTCATAAGATGTCCTAACTTGTCGTACGATGTTCAAAGGACTCGGACGAACTCATTAGGTTTATATGGAGTTTTAAGTTTTCGTACAGTATTGTAAGATGTTGTTAGGAGTTGTGAGGTGTCGTACATTACACTAACATGCTTTTCAAGGTGCTAATGTGGCATACAGAGTCTTAAGATGTCCTAACTTGTGGTACGATGTTCAAAAGACTCGGACGAATTCAGTAGGTTTATATGGAGTGTTAATTTTATGTACTGTATTGTAAGACGTTGTTAGGAGTTGTGAGGTGTCGTACATTACACTAACATGCTTTTCAAGGTGCTAATGTGACATACAGAGTCATAAGATGTCCTAACTTGTCGTACGATGTTCAAAGTACTCGGACGAATTCAATAAGTTTATACGGAGTTTTAATTTTACGTACGGTATTGTAAAGATGTTGTTAGGAGTTGTGAGGTGTCGTACATTACACTAACATGCTTTTCAAGGTGCTAATGTGGCATACAGAGTCTTAAGATGTCGTAAATTGTGATACGATGTTCAAAGGACTCGGACGAATTCAGTAGGTTTATATGGAGTTTTAAGTTTACGTACGGTATTGTAAGACGTTGTTAGGAGTTTTGAGGTGTCGTACATTACACTAACATGCTTTTCAAGGTGCTAATGTGGCATACAGAGTCATAAGATATCCTAACTTGTGATACGATGTTCAAAGGACTCGGACGAATTCAGTAGGTTTATATGGAGTTTTAATTTTATGTACTGTATTGTAAGACGTTGTTAGGAGTTGTGAGATGTCGTACATTACACTAACATGCTTTTCAAGGTGCTAATGTGACATACAGAGTCATAAGATGTCCTAACTTGTCGTACGATGTTCAAAGGACTCGGACGAATTCATTAGGTTTATTACGGAGTTTTAAGATTTCTTACGGTGTTGTAAGGTGTTCTTAGGAGCTGTAAAGCGTCCTACATTATACTAACATGCTTTTCAAGGTGCTAATATGGCATATAGAGTCGTAAGATGTTCTAACTTGTGGTACGATTTTCGAAGGACTCGGACGAATTCAGTAGGTTTATATGGAGTTTTAAGTTTCCGTACGGTATTGTAAGATGTTGTTATGAGTTGTGAGGTGTCGTACATTACACTAACATGCTTTTCATGGTGCTAATGTGGCATACAGAGTCATAAGATATCTTAACTTGTGGTACGATGTTCAAAGGACTCGGACGAATTCAGTAGGTTTATATGGAGTTTTTATTTTATGTACTGTATTGTAAGACGTTGTTAGGAGTTGTGAGATGTCGTACATTACACTAACATGCTTTTCAAGGTGCTAATGTGACATACAGAGTCATAAGATGTCCTAACTTGTCGTACGATGTTCAAAGGACTCGGACGAATTCATTAGGTTTATTACGGAGTTTTAAGATTTCTTACGGTGTTGTAAGGTGTTCTTAGGAGCTGTAAAGCGTCCTACATTATACTAACATGCTTTTCAAGGTGCTAATATGGCATATAGAGTCGTAAGATGTTCTAACTTGTGGTACGATTTTCAAAGGACTCGGACGAATTCAGTAGGTTTATATGGAGTTTTAAGTTTCCGTACGGTATTGTAAGATGTTGTTAGGAGTTGTGAGGTGTCGTACATTACACTAACATGCTTTTCAAGGTGCTAACGTGGCATACAGTGTCTTAAGATGTCCTAACTTGTGGTACGATGTTCAAAGGACTCGGACGAATTCAGTAGGTTTATATGGAGTTTTAATTTTATGTACTGTATTGTAAGACGTTGTTTGGAGTTGTGAGGTGTCAGAAATTACACTAACATGCTTTTCAAGGTGCTAATGTGACATACAAAGTCATAAGATGTCCTAACTTGTCGTACGATATTCAAAGGACTCAGACGAATTCAATAGGTTTATACGGAGTTTTAATTTTACGTACGGTATTGTAAAGATGTTGTTAGGAGTTATGAGGTGTCGTACATTACACTTACATGCTTTTCAAGGTGCTAATGTGGCATACAGAGTCTTAAGATGTCGTAACTTGTGGTACGATGTTCAAAGGACTCGGACGAATTCAGTAGGTTTATATGGAGTTTTAACTTTACGTACGGTGTTGTAAGACGTTGTTAGGAGTTGTGAGGTGTCGTACATTACACTAACATGGTTTTCAAGATGCTAATGTGGCATACAGAGTCATAAGATGTCCTAACTTGTCGTACGATGTTCAAAGGACTCGGACGAACTCATTAGGTTTATTACGGAGTTTTAAGATTTCTTACGGTGTTGTAAGGTGTTCTTAGGAGCTGTAAAGCCTCCTACATTATACTAACATGCTTTTCAAGGTGCTAATATGGCATATAGAGTCGTAAGATGTCACACCCCGACCGATGGCGGAATCATCGAGGTGGACGTAAGTGGATAGATTGCTCGTAGCTCATGGTACTAAAATGATTAAATAATATTAAATTCAATATTCAGTTAACGAATACATGAATAAAATAAACAATTAGTCAAACATAATAAGTAACCATTTATTAAACTAGGTCCATGAATCCTATGTGTGAAGCATCTTGAAGTAATCTACTAAGCTGTAACACCTGAAATCATGTGAAAAATAGTATTTGTCAGCTAACGAATTAGCTGGTGAGTAAACACAGGTTTGCATACATATGTATATATATATATATAATGATTTAAAATGATTGAAATGATTAAAATGAATAAATGAATAAAATGATTCAATTCCATGTCATGCTAATACCTATCATGCAAAAAGTGTATCACATCCGATAAATCGAGTGCACAATCAAACCTAGATGACTGCAGCCACTTAATCACACAGATTAAGCCGTAATGAGCAAAAGCATATGTCGGTTACAATCACCACGCGTGTATGTAAATGGGGTGGGCTTGTCAGGCCAAATAGTACTATTATTGATAACCGTTGGTTTGAATAAATTAATGATTGTGCTAGAATAAATGTTTATCAACCTATGAAACACATAATTGCAAGTAATAACACACATGAATTGAATTGAATATAATGAATCAAATGAATAATAAAGAATCAAATGAATATAATGAATTAAATGAATAAAATGATAAAACGTGATTTAATAGGTAACATGATTTCACCCCAAAGCATAAAACTGAAAAAGGGGCTATGAATACTCACTTGATAAAAGGGGAGATGCTGAATAACTAGAATATTCGAATTAAGGCATCAATAGATCTCCTTAAAGGTAACCTAAGGAACAATGTCTTATGAGAATGCACATAGGGTTCTAATGACAATTGGGAACTAGGGTTTCAAATGAGAATTTGGGGTTTTCGATAAATTATGTATGATTTAAATAATAAATGAATAATTGAAATCATTACAAGTAAATAAAATATTAATTATATAAGATAGTATTATAATAATATACCGAGTTAATGATAAAATAAGTTAATTGAAATAAAATGTTTAATGATAGTAAATCTAATTCTTTTGACTAATAATTCAAATAATGATAATAACTATATAAATAAAGATATGCAATTCTTAATATAATTTCAAATGAAAAGATGCTGATTAAATAAACAAGATTTGTTGAAGATCTATAAATAACATTAATTGAATAATTGATTAAATCAATAATACTTATTGAATAAATTCAACGTATTTTTTTATAACGATCATTTATGATTAGTTAAACAATTTATGTATTTGCAAGTTTTATATTTTCAGAATTTTAGACATAATCTCTATACTGTTATTTATCAGTATTATACTTGATTTTATATGCTAATATAATATAGAAATTAAAGCATTTCACAAGATGTAAAAGAAATAAAAACGGTTGAGCAGGATTCGAACCTTGGTCTAGCGACTCAAATCAACATGTTTAAATAGTTGGACCAAATTGGGTTTATTTGATAAATCTCGTTTTTTTTAATGAATATGCATTTGATAAGTAGATAAAACCCGAAATATTCAAGAACCCTAATTCCTAATCATCCAAATTGAACAAGGAAATGATAGTCTTAATCAAATTAAGTTGAGAGCTTTTGGTCTACACAATAAATAGAGTCTAATAGATGTAAGATTTACCTCGGATATCTGTGAATTGATAAAAGTTATGAAGAACAGGGGATGCGGCTGCGGGAGATTAAACTCGATCGAAACGTAAGGATATGATGAATTGAAGGTTCTATTATCTTTGCAACTTGTGGTAGAAAGAAACCCCATCAATAACTTGGGTTAAAGATGTCGAATAAACCGAACAGAGGACGCAAAATGGATGATTGTATGCGTGATTAGAAGTAAATATCTTGATCATGAATTTACGGAGGGTTACAGGATGATTTTGCGAGTGTGTTATATTGGATAAATAATGTTACTTTGATCTTGTAGTACTCGAACGTATATGAGATGTTTATCAAAATCTTATATCAAATTAACTTCAAATCCCATACTTCTCGTTCATTTAATTTAGCCATTATGATCTGAATTTATATTAGGAATGAACCAAACAATCATTTAGAATTATACGCGATTGGCTCGACTTTAATTTTGGGTTAGATGTGATGACCGCAATGCGTGGGATTTGGTTACGAAACAACGGTTTTCTCGCGTTTTGAATGTGGCTAAATGTTCGAAACTTGTGGCTAATAAAAACTGATTAATTTAATTCGATTAAAATGATGGCAATTAAGGTTTTGGGCTCACCGGAGTTAGTCGGAATGTTGGTCGGAGCACAAAACCGGAAACACAGAAAGTGGGTGATGATGATGGGTTGTATTTATTTAAATCTTACAACTAAGCCCCTAGGGTTTATGCATGTTATTATTTTAAGATTTAAGGTTTTAATTAATGTTTTATTAAAAACTACACAATCACCCCTTTAGGTTACTTTTGTTAATAAATACTCATTTAACCAAGAAAACTAGCTAATTAACTTTTATAAACTTGATAACTTTATAAAAATTCTTTTGTAAGTTTTAGATTAAATATGTTTTTAAGATTGTTTTTTTGTTCCATGGCTTAGCAGGTAGATTACTAGAATATCAAATATCAACGGGTTTAGTTTGCGTTTTGGTTCGGGTTTGGTTCGGGGCAAATGTTACATAAGATGTTCTAACTTGTGGTACGATTTTCAAAGGACTCGGACGAATTCAGTAGGTTTATATGGAGTTTTAAGTTTTCGTACGGTATTGTAAGATGTTGTTAGGAGTTGTGAGGTGTCGTACATTACACGAACATGCTTTTCATGGTGCTAATGTGGCATACAGAGTCATAAGATGTCCTAACTTGTGGTACGATGTTCAAAGGACTCGGACGAATTCAGTAGGTTTATATGGAGTTTTAAATTTATGTACTGTATTGTAAGACGTTGTTAGGAGTTGTGAGGTGTCGTACATTACACTAACATGCTTTTCAAGGTGCTAATGTGACATACAGAGTCATAAGATGTCCTAACTTGTCGTACGATGTTCAAAGGACTCGGACGAATTCATTAGGTTTATTACGGAGTTTTAAGATTTCTTACGGTGTTGTAAGGTGTTCTTAGGAGCTGTAAAGCGTCCTACATTATACTAACATGCTTTTCAAGGTGCTAATATGGCATATAGAGTCGTAAGATGTTCTAACTTGTGGTACGATTTTCAAAGGACTCGGACGAATTAAGTAGGTTTATATGGAGTTTTAAGTTTTCGTAAGGTATTGTAAGATGTTGTTAGGAGTTGTGAGGTATCGTACATTACACTAACATGCTTTTCAAGGTGCTAATGTGGCATACAGAGTCTTAAGATGTCCTAACTTGTGGTACGATGTTCAAAGGACTCGGACGAATTCAGTAGGTTTATATGGAGTTTTAACTTTACGTACGGTGTTGTAAGACGTTGTTAGGAGTTGTGAGGTGTCGTACATTACACTAACATGGTTTTCAAGGTGCTAATGTGGCATACAGAGTCATAAGATGTCCTAACTTGTCGTACGATGTTCAAAGGACTCGGACGAACTCATTAGGTTTATTACGGAGTTTTAAGATTTCTTACGGTGTTGTAAGGTGTTCTTAGGAGCTGTAAAGCGTCCTACATTATACTAACATGCTTTTCAAGGTGCTAATATGGCATATAGAGTCGTAATATGTTCTAACTTGTGGTACGATTTTCAAAGGACTCGGACGAATTCAGTAGGTTTATATGGAGTTTTAAGTTTTCGTACGGTATTGTAAGATGTTGTTAGGAGTTGTGAGGTGTCGTACATTACACTAACATGCTTTTCATGGTGCTAATGTGGCATACAGAGTCATAAGATGTCCTAACTTGTGGTACGATGTTCAAAGGACTCGGACGAATTCAGTAGGTTTATATGGAGTTTTAAATTTATGTACTGTATTGTAAGACGTTGTTAGGAGTTGTGAGGTGTCGTACATTACACTAACATGGTTTTCAAGGTGCTAATGTGACATACAGAGTCATAAGATGTCCTAACTTGTCGTACGATGTTCAAAGGACTCGGTCGAATTCATTAGGTTTATTACGGAGTTTTAAGATTTCTTAGGGTGTTGTAAGGTGTTCTTAGGAGCTGTAAAGCGTCCTACCTTATACTAACATGCTTTTCAAGGTGCTAATATGGCATATAGAGTCGTATGATGTTCTAACTTGTGGTACGATTTTCAAAGGACTCGGACGAATTAAGTAGGTTTATATGGAGTTTTAAGTTTTCGTAAGGTATTATAAGATGTTGTTAGGAGTTGTGAGGTGTCGTACATTAACATTTCTATTGCTTTCCATTTATGACTTGTGCCAAATACAAATCAAAACCGAATTTTCTACACATATAAATATACAGTTACCATTAAAATAAGACACTAAACTCTCTCGACTCAAACTTTTAGATAAAAATATGGAGATGATGGTTTACCTGGAACAACTAAATCTATGAACTGAAGGTGGGTAAGAACATACAATATGTGCGGTGCTATTTACATTGTTAGAAAGATACAATCTAATGTGTTTCCAATTCATTTAGCTAGTTTAAGTTTGAAGAAGCATATAGCACCAGTGGTCTAGTTGTAGAATAGTACCCTGCCACGGTACAGACCCGGGTTCGATTCCCGGCTGGTGCATTGCGATGAATATACCGCTTTAGTGATGTTGGGTCATCTCAACACTTCGATTCTTCGAATTACAAAGCAAATCTGAGCTTATATTTTTTCATGAAAGAATTTTTTTTTCGTGCAATGCAAAACAATGTTTTCAGAACCAGACCGAATATCAAACCGGTCGAACCGGATGATTTTTAATATATTTTAAATATAAATACATAAAATATAGAAAAATTTCAAAAATTTCCGGTCCAACCTATTTTTCTACCGGTTTAACCGCCCGGTTTTCCGGTTCGACCGGTCGGACCGTTGCGACCTGTCGGTTCAAAACCCTAACCGGACCGATTCAACCCGTCCGACCGGCCGTTCCGATCCGGTTTTCAAAGCACTGCTTCAAAAGAATTTAAGAAACATAATGTGTCATAAACACGACTTAACACTAAAACGTCAAAAGAATTTAAGAAACATAATGTGTCATTCCCGTGACATGAGACATGGTTAACTGTCGTATTATTAGGTGTTTATGTTGCGGTGCAATATTATATCATTGAAACGTAAATTTATAAAACTTATAAAGAAAATTAATTTAAAAATAAAGTAACAAAAGAAAATGATAGAAGAAACTAACAACTAAAATAACAAAAGATAAAAAAAAGGCCAAAAGAAAAAAAATTATCGACTAAGGTGAGGCATCTAAGACCTAAAAAATGAGGAAGGTCTTAGGTTCAAGTCCTATCTAGGACAAAATATAAAATGGAATGTTCTAGGTTAGACCAAGAAGTTTTCTTACCAAATACGATTTTTCTTTTGTATGAGTTGGGTGCGGTCCCGTCTGAAAAACGGATAGATGAGCCCGATTAAGATAACATCTTTATCCTCTGACGATGGGTCATATATTTGTTGTTCAAAAATATAACAAAAGACAATAAAAGGCAAAAAAAAAATTAACCGACCTTCTCAATTAACGTAATAAATAATGTATTAAATAATAGAGTAAACTTCGTTTTGCCTCCCTGAGGTTTACCTAAAATAACGGTCTGCATACAATAGTTTCAAAATTACGTTTTGCCTCCCTGAGGTTTACTTAAAATAACGGTTCGCATACAATAGTTTCAAAATTGCGTTTTGCATCCCCAAACTTACTAGTTTGCCACCGTTTGCTACATTCGAAATAATTGTGTCAAAAGCAAACGTTAGTCAGTCCATGTGCCCCTCATGTGAGGGGCACTTTAGTCATTTTCAAGCCAAAACCCATTTAAGCAAGAGGAAAAAGAAAAGGTACGTGAGGGGCACATTGGACAGACTAACGTTTGATTTTGATGAAATTAATCCAGATGTAACAAACGGTAACAAATTGGTAAGTTTAGGGAGGCAAAGCGCAATTTTGAAACTATTGTATGTAAACCGTTATTTTAGATAAACCTCAGGGAGGCAAAACGTAATTTTAAAACTATTGTATGCAAACCGTTATTTTAGGTAAACCTCAAGGAGGCAAAACGAAGTTTACTCTAAATAATAAATAGTAAAGGTATTTAGTTATAACTTTAGTAAAATATAAGAAATGAGCAACTAGACAAATATCAAATATCTAACACTTCTTAAAATACGCCATTACACAATAAATGAGCAACTAGACATTATATTAATGTGGTATGAAAAGACAATACTCATTGAAATTTTACAAATACAGATCATATAAATGGTAGGTTGATAATCGACGAGATACAATATTAGTTCACATGTTTAATACCGTGTGTTACACACGGGTTAAATAGTAATATTTATAAAGAAATTATAACCATTATATTTAACAATTTGTAAATATATAACATTTAAGGAGTTGGCTCCATCAACTTGCATGGTGAAAAATTTAGCTAAATTTTACCTCCCAAACTTCCTATTATAGAAAAAAAAATCCCTCCAAAAATTGCCCCCTAAAAGTTTGATTTATTAGATAGATATTTTATATCTTTATATAATATTTATATAGGTAAACCAAAAAAGCTTATATGACACCATTTTAAAGCTTCTGGCTTATGTGGCGTTATTTGCGAGTTTATCTCATAATAATGATTTTTATTTAAAATATGTATATAAAATATATTATAATAAAACTAATTACAATTTTGGTCCCCTAATATTTTGGAGAATTCTGAAAATTTTAAAAGTATTTATACTTTTAACCCTCCTCTACTACAAGGGGTGTAATGAGTCGGTTTAAATTTGATAGGGTGTGAAAATGAAACTTATGGATAAAATTAATAATAATATACAATTAAAGACCTCAGTGTTTTATAAATATACATAACTTTTTATATGGATTTAAAAAAAAATAAACTACACCATAAAACTGAGCATTTTATTCTCTTTAATTTGAGTATAATATTGCTATACTAAAAAATTAATTTTTAAAAATATATTTCGTGTTTCGGTTTACCACGGTTTTGTTTCAAAACTTATTGGAACGTTCATGAATATCTTTAAAAGCATCACTTGAATGTTGTGTTCCCGAGCATAGCGCAGGCACTAAACTAGTTGATTCTAAAACAAAATCCATGACCTCGATGGTTGAGGTTTAAGAAGCCAACTCAAGTTGGTTCGACTTGAAAACGATTCAATTTGATTTGGTTTGAGTTATGCTAGAGCAAAGTAGCTCTCTCGATGACTCCCCTGCCAAAATTAATCGTGTGTGAGATATGAATATATGATCATATAAAACACCAGACATAAATTTTTAAAAAACTTTATGTAGTATTTTTATAAAAAAAGTAATTGAACCAATTACTAAAGCAATATACACGAACCAAAACGTTTTATGTCTTCTAATACTAAAGCATGTCAAACTAAGCAAAGCCAACTTGCGTTTAATTAGGGCTAGTAAATCATGTCTTATTGTGTTTAACAAGTTTCGGTCGACGCGATTAACTTAAATATCAAACATGAAAACGATTCGTTTGACACTTAACTTTGATGTTTAAGCATGACAGTTATATATTTTATGTATCAAACAGTTATATATTTTATGTATCAAAGAGTAGAAAAATAATAAACCATATGCTCTTAATTTTAATTATCTTAAAAAAAATGTAACATTACATAGCATGCTTTTATTTTTCTAAAGATGTCTAATCGTGTCAAAACAGGTTACCTCTGCTCTTTTTTTTTTCTAAACATGTCTAATCGTATCAAAAGAGGTTACCAGATTGTCAGCCATACTTTTAAGTTCAAGCCAAACCAAACCAAACCAATCCGATCATGAAACCAAATCGTGCTCAAGTTGGTTTAAAACTCGAGCAAGGCCAAGGGCCAAAATACACGATACTTTCACTACAGATGATACACACAAACGACGCACAACACATTTTACCCTCAACACGTTGATCGTCACAAACATGTTTACAAAGCAACCGAATATACTCCCATGGTCTTAGACTAGATATAGATAAGATAATCATAAGCAAGAAACAAAGTTGACACTTCACAACATCAAACATTAAAGCTAGGGGCCTTCTTACCACATTTCAAACATTTATTCAAGTTGTTGATGATCAAAACAGTTCAAACTTCATCAAAACCTCTCACTGATCATCTTCATACTCAACACTTCCAAGCTGAAGCGGTCATCAACACGCGATCCTTCCAGAAAAGAACAAGAGAAGCCTGTTTCTTTTCTACACGAAATCCCTGAACTTGCATTCGCTTCAACACGCATTCAGCTTGTGTTTCTGCAAAATTACTTAAACAAACACGCGAGTACCCTCCAGCTGCAAATAGTGACTTCCAATGGGGCATTGGTTCGGGAAACTGAAGTTTACCCGACACCATTCGTTCAATTTGAGACTGGAACAGGTAACGTTCAATCTTGTTTGATACGTCTGAAACAACATTTGCGCCATCAATGGAGTCATACAACACTTCATAGTACTGGAGACCTTGTTGAAGGTAATGTGGGAAGGGTAAATCCGTCCTTTCACACCCACGATCGAATGCGATCACTATTCTTGGTGAGAGTTGCTTCACAAAACGGAGAATTGAAGGAATTGCGGATAAGTGACTACAAGCTGACCAAATTGGGAAATTTACAGCAATGGTTTCGTTTTCAGAGACTGAAAACCATCGCGGATCGAACGAATCAAAGTTCACAACTTCAAGAGTAAACGAAATCCCTGTTTCTTGAGCTAACTGTGACAAGTTTTCATGCACAAGTCCAAGTTCAAAGGGATGGTGTGTTGAAGGTGAAGCAAATGCAGTGATTTTGAGTGAAGTGTTGTTTCTGGTTGGAAGTTCTTGAATGAAAGACGCCCATTGGGCACCAAATGCGATATCAAAATCAATAATGTGAATGTTTTTAGCATCTCCAAGAGCTTCAAGAAGTGTCTGATTTGAAGTGAAGTTCATAAACTGGATAATTGGGGAAACTTCAGAAAACATTTTATAAGCTCCCATCTTCAACATACCATCAATCGGATTTAAATCCAACTGCGATTGTGATTGCATTTGCATTTGCATAGCTTCTTTGAAACAAAAGGCTGCCCTTTGAAAAGGGTTGCTTGGACCCAAAGCCGATACGAGCTGGTGATTGAGCCGCGCCAATATCCCTTGTGCGTGTGAGCGGTTTCCTGCTAGGATTAGCTCACCCGCAGCGGATAGCTGGTCACAGATTAGCTGCTGCTGCTGCTGGTTGTGGTGGTGGTTGGGTGGTGATGGGGAAGTTGGAGGTGGTTCTTGTTTTATTCCGGCCACCATCAATGGTTTGCTGTGTAGCAATTCATGATCTTGATTCAAAATCTCAACTTTTTCAAAACCCTGATTCAAAATTGAAACTTTTTCAAGACCCAGATCAGAAACAGGAAATTTCTGATGAAAAACCGGAGCTTTTTGAAACCCCTGAACAGAAACCGGATCTTTCTTGATATTCCGGTAGGGGTACATCGGAAGGTTTTGATCGGAAATTGGAGCTGCCGGAGTTTCGGATAAGGTGACCGGAGGGGCATTTTGGTCAAATTGGTTGCTCTGCAAAAGCTGTTGCAGGCTTAAACTTGTGTCATCAAAGTCGCCGGAGATCCACCGGAGACACTGGTCTTGTGCCGGAAATTGAGATAACAAGTTTTCCCAGTCTTCGTATCCATACCCAAATCCTGGTTGTTGAAGTTCAAATTCCGGCGAGATGGGTTGTAACTCCGGCCATTTTTGGTTGCCGGAGAAAGTTAGCATTGGTGGTGGTGTGGTGGTGTTGCAGCCATTAGCACCGCCGGCCACGGAGGAGGAGGAGGTGGAAGGGCTAGTGCTAGAGCTAGGGCTTCTAGTGTCAAGAACAGATATGGGCTCATTGATGTTGTTGAAACCAGAAATGTTTTCTTTCAAGTTGTTTGAATGTAATGAAGATTGAAAACATGCAACTTCAAATGCAATATCTCTCATCTGTCCACCATAGAAGAAAACATGATTCAAACAAATGGGATCACTAGAAAGATATGAAACAAGTTAGAGATATATTAATTTTACACATTTTTTTTATTTATAAAAATGACATTTTTTTTATAAAGTTTTGGTTGGTGTGGGCTCAAGTTGAGCTTGATTTTTGACACAAAAGAACAAGGTTGCAGAAATCTTGGTTTTTTTCTTGTCCAGAAATGAAAAGGGTGTTTAGGGTTTTCAAGATTTGGAGCCTTTAGATGGGTTCAAATTTCATTTTTTCAAATGAAATTTCTTAAAATTAACCTTACATGAAATCTTGATTACTTTTAGTACTAAAAGATATATGTGTTGAATTGAATCTTTAAAAAATGAACTTAAAGAACAAAAACAAAAGGTTATGTATTAAGAAATTTAGTGAACATATAAAAAATATGAACAAGAACAGGTATCAAGAAATCTTGATTAGTTTTAGTCCAAATGAGTATTATTTTAGTAGGTTTTTGGAGATTTGAGATGTGTTCAAAATGAGCATTGATGAAACAAAGCTAACTTCATACATAAACCAAACAAAAAACAGGAATATAGGAATATAAGAAGAATGAGAAAAACTTGCAAAGATTCTTGATTATTTTAACTTGAAAAAATATGATAATGATAATCATTTGTGGGTTTAAGAGATTTGAAGGTTAAAAATGTGCTTAGTTAATGAGCAAGAAAGAAAACCCATCAAACCCCACAAAAATAAAAAAAGAAGAAAAATAATTAAAAAACAGAAAATAAATTAGCAAAATAAGAACAGGTTTCAAGAAATCTTTGCCTTTTGGCCAAAAGATGAGAGCTTTTTTCTGGGTTTTGTAAATTGCTTCAGATTTGAAGTGATTTAACCATTAAAGAGAGACACAATTGGTAACACAAACCTTTGATCTTCATATCACTATTTGAGCTCCATCTTTTTTTTTTCAAAATTAAACTCTATCTCTTTCTAGAAATTGAAAGTGTATGTAGGTGTGGGCTAGGGGGCCTTTCACTTGGTCACTGCTTTGCTTCTATCCTGTAGTCTGTAGTAGAGGTCTTGTGGTGTCACTTCTAGTTTTCTATCATGGATAGATGTGTACATCATTAAATAGAAAGTACCATATTAAATTTGTTTTTTTAGGTTATTTGAACACCTCTATAATTTACGGAGTATTTCACATCTTTTAAATGCTTATACCGGTCATAAATCAAGGTACATAATCCATAAATAAATAATAATTTTATTATTATAAGAGAAAATTTATTTAAAAACTCGTTATAGTAATTCTTTATTTTTCATTCATTTCAAAGCTTTTACTCAAGTCATATATTTATAGTTCTAACCTACACGTGTTATATTATAATACAAATAGCTAAATCATAATTAATTCAAAATTATTAAGGATTTGACTAACATGTTGTATCCTACTCAAACTCTACCGATTTGTAAATTTGGTTTGGAAAATTAACTTCAACAATCACCCCTTTAATTTCTGAACCAAATTAAACGGACTTTTAACTTCAACCATGTTTCGTTGATCTCGATTCTTCATGTGATTTCTTGGATCTTGATTCATCTTATCGGTAACCATGACTAGATTATCCCCTTGATTAACTCCAAGCAGGTCCTTGAATTCATGATCTTTAACAACTCCTTAAGAAAATATAATCAACTCTTAAAACGTGGTTGGCATTCGATCCTGGTTTGTCACTATATTCCTTAAACTTTGCTAATATGAATTTGTGACAAAAACGACTTTATGGTAAAGGGCTTTGGTTCGTGAATTCCCGGAATTGATAAACAAGATCGGCGGCGACTTCTCGAAGCAATTGCCGGACGTCCCTAGTTAGATCTTTCTTGACATCCTCTATCGGTGCCCATAGATCTCATTTGGTCGACTTCAATCGACCCTAGATCTCTCCTTGGTAAAAACGAAGGGCCCTAGATCTCTTCACGACGACAACAAGCTTCCTTGCGGCGGCTAGATCTTGAATCAATCTCGGGTACCTAGAACTTCGATCTTAATTCGACCAAGCTCTGATACCACTTCAAGTCCAGGTCACGACAAAGAAAACACACGATTAACCGGTAAATAACTCTTACGTGTTATATCAGAAAATAACTCAAAACTGATTACAAGATTTTCTTAACTATACCTCCACACATTAGGAGTATATATAACCTATCTATCATTGTAAGACTAGAATACTAATTATAACTCAATTACAATACTTAGTATTCTATCATAATAAAATAAGTATAATCCACCTTCCATAGTAATTAACCTAACTTGTCAATTACTAGTGTTTAGCCCACTTGTCAAATAACTCATTAGACCGACTTGTCTAATAGCTCACACGAATTAAGTCCAACAATAAAGGAATACATGGGACATATAGGTCGTTTGTATTTCCATCGTATAGGATTATATATATGGGTAAATAAAAGGGGCATTTGCATATATCCCCCTCTAAACCTTATTAATTGCATATTTACCCAACAAATAAATTTTATTGCAAATTTCCCCTTATTAGGAAATAATATTGCATATTTACCCTTTTTGATATATTTTAGGAAAAACTAAATTATACATTGACTATTTTACCCTTACTTAATCTCTCTTATAATAAATTGCTAACCCAACTCCTCTCATTAAGTCACTTGTCACAAACGCATTCATCCTTATTTTTGGAAACATGGAAATTTTTTGAAACATGTAGTTCAACATTTTTAATGTAATCATACTTTTAATTTTAATTATGAGTATATTTTCATCATTGTCAATATTTTCATGTTAATATATTTTTGTTAAATTTTTTTTATTCCTATAATATACGTCCAATTATGTATCTTTATTATATTTTATATATTAAAACATATAAATAAATTATATCGTTAAACCCCGTGGGTACCCACGGGTTCTAAACTAGTTAGCTTATAAAATATTGCATATTAAATCATAATTGGATATTGAAAACCACCATACAACAAAAACATCCAAAATATTAATTTCAAGTACACACTAATACTAATTAAAGGATGGATGCGTATGCGTGATACATAGAAGACGATAGAGATGGAGGAGACTTCGACATTTGATTATATGGTGTTTTTTAGATGATTAGTAGTAGGGTTTTTAGTATTTGAAAGGGTAGTTTGGTCAACATAATAATTATTATAAAGGATGGGTATATATGTAATATTAAATTTGAGTTGGGTAAATATGCAAATACATTGGTTTATAGGGGGATATATGCAAAAAGTCCTAAATAAAAAATTGACAGCCCTTGGATATTGCCAGGGGTGTACACGGTCCGGTTTTTGCAGTTTTTGGATAAAACCGTAACCAAACCGTTACTTGCGGTATTTTACCATTAAAAACCAAAACCGAACCATTTAAAGTAAAAACCAAACCTAAACCGAACCATACGAACGGTTTGGTCCGGTTTGGTTTCGCGGTTTGAGCTTTATAGTCCAAGTTTAAGAGCTCTAAAAAACATCCCAAAAACTTGTCAAAATCTTATAAACTTTAAAAAGTACCGGTATTGAAAATTGATTATATATCTGAATATTGCAACATTACTTGTGTTGTAACAATATAATGATATATATAATGATTCTATATATATATATGATCGATATGCTAGTTATGACCTATTTTCGCACCAACAAACCAATACATATAATAATAGTTTACTTATAAGAACTTATATATGAGATCTAATATATATATATATATATATATGCACACACAGTGCGTGTGCGGTCCAATACGGTTTTTTACAAACTGTTTTTGGTATAAACCGTAAACCAAACCGTTCATAACGGTCCGGTCCGGTTTTTTACGAACGTTTTTTTGTATAAAAATAAACCGACCGCGAAACCAAACCGATAACCGGTTTAGGCGGTTTTACGGTTTGAAACCAAACCGTGTACACCCCTAGATATTGGTTAGTTTGATATTCGCTATATGTCCTACCTGTATAGGGCAATAAGAAGCGTATATAAGTTATTAATTTAAAATAAGATGTCTAGATAATATGACACTTAATTTTCTCTTAAAGACCGAAATTGACATGGTAATAAATGAAGGAAATGTTTTATTATTTATCATGTTTTTAGAAGGCTTATGGGTTTTTTTAGCTCTTAATAAACTTTTAATGGGCAAAACGATTGAATCGATAAGAGGTATTTCATTCATACTGTTTGTCGTGAGCATGAGTTTGAATCAGTCAGACATTTGCGTCTGAATGGGTAACCATGATACTAATTTTGAATGATTCAGACTTTTTACTGGTACATCAATTAATAATTTAGACATCTTACCGGTTCAACATTAACTCATTAAGAAGTTGTTAAAACAGTCCATAAGCTATTTGTCATGTAAGCGATGTTTGATAGTGAAAATTATGGTAGCGTGTGTGTGATACAAAAAAAGTTTGTAATTATTAAAGTTAAAGGTAAGTTACTATTTGATTCTTAAGGTTTGATTAAAACTACGGTTTTGATGAAACAGTTTAGTTTTTTACTCTGAGAAGCATTTATTGTTTCTAGATAGCATACCAAATGCAGCATATGCTAGACTGCTAGTAACGAGATGGTATATATCAGTTTTTTATGCCCTCTAGTAAGTTGCCCCACGTATTGCATTAGAAGACGATACTCAGCCAAGGAAAAATGGACATGGAAAAGCTAGACCAACTTAAAAGAACAAATACATAGTATTTTTGATGAAATAAGTTATACATGGGTCAACCCACATATTTTTTTTATGGGAGTTGGTCTTGTGCAACTCCTTATGCAAGTTCACCCAAACACTTTTTGTTGATTCTAGCTTGAATCTACCAACCAATTTGTAAAGGAGAGCGATATAGAGGCCCGAAGTGAGCCAATGTCGAACCCACCCTTTACAAGTTTGGAGCTAACAATGCGTCCCAAGCCATCCGACTTATTTTTCTTTTACCTAAATCACCCATATCCCCAACAAAATATTGTACATAGACGTTCTAAGGTGTTTATGACTTGCATGAGAGTGCAAAAAACAATAAGTTATCGGTACCATACAGGTATTGTCCCGGTACAAGTACCGCCTAGTACCGGTACCATTTTTGAGCAAACATGGGTATCAAGTACCGTGCTGAATTTATCAGTATGGTACTGGGATGATACAGGTATTTAGGTACCAGTACCACGTTGGAACCGATTTCGGTTTAATTAACCAAGAAAAGGTAAATAGTTTAAGGGAAGGAATTACAAAATCGGTTTAGAGAGATGCAAATGATGTTTGCTAATCTTTCTATGTCATATCCAAGATATTCATTCGATAGTTGATCCACTAAAATCGTCTCCCTAAAATTGTATGGATCACTAATACAACGCGTAATTATTCAAATGTAGTGATCACTTTCTTCCGCTTCACTATGACCAGATAGTGAGTCTTTACACTTTTACAAACATTCATTATGTTCGGATAGTGAAACCTCTCAACACTATATCAAGATAGTGTCTAAAATATCTCAAACAAAACAACACTATATCAAGATACTGTTTAACCACTCATAGATTCACTATTCACTAATTAACATTATTATATCAAGACATCCTCTTAACACCGGATTTAGAAAATTCTGACATGACCCCCTTCTTAAAACAAACAATCCATGTGGAAATAAATTTAGTTCATTACCAATGATTCAACGTGAGAACATGTAAAAATTATTTAGACACAATAGTCTACCAAGTTGAACTAACTCTAGATTAACTTTACACCACAAAAACAAATGGGAATTTCACGACCCATCTCGGGTTAGTGGTCAGGGGGCAAATTCAATATGTTTATTACAAGTAAACTGTTTTTCACGGGGCCAACTCGTTACATATAATACATGTTAATTGTATTTCGCGGATACATATTAAAAAATTTAGGGTATTGATGTAAAAATTAGCACTAACGGCGAAAAAGTACGCGGAGGTGGCATCCCATGCCGGCTCTTTAAAGAATGTGCGAGTGCGCTTAAACTTCTCCTACAAAACTCACTCCGAATGTTAGTGATTACCAATCATAGAGAATCGATCATCATAAATGAATACAAGTGATAAATAACATCATAAAAAGTCTGAATTATAGTTAAAATGAAAAATAAAATTAACTAGATGATTAATTGATAAGATGAATAAAAAAAACTTATAGAAAACCGTAGTTAAAATGAAAAATAAGTAAATAATTTTTTTTTTTAATTTGCTAAAATCATAAAAAGGTGATGCAAAGAATAGAAATATTTCCTTTCAAATGATATGCATTCCAAGGCCACAATTTACCTAAATATGGGCAAACATTTAAGCCACTGAAAGAGACCAATGAACAAATTATTTCCATCAATGACTAGGAACCATACATGGTGGTGTCACATAACAACATTTTTGACATTAGTTATTATCCTATATTAAATTATCAATATCATGAATAGTAAAAGGGTATGTTGTTTGCTGATTGATTGTCGTGGTTATTATAGATCTTTGGTGATAGATATTAATATGTAACAAGATCTATATCAAGCCTTTTGTGGTGGTTGTTGTAGATTTGTGGTGATGGTATGGATTTGTATCAAGATCTATATATGTCAAACCTTTTGAGGTTTTAGAACTGCATGTCGATGATGACGATTCGTTGTCCGAGACACACACGTCGTGGTTGACGATTGTTGTATTGTGTTGTTTGTCAGTTGATTGTCATGGTTGTTGTAGATCTATGGTGATAGATGTGGATCTGTAACAAGACCTATATCATGCCTTTTATGGTGGTTGTTGTACATTTGTGGTAATGGTGTGGATCTGTATCAAGATATGTGTCAAACTTTTTAGGGGATTCAAGTTTCATGTTGATTATGACGATTCGTTGTTGTCTGAGCACCGAAAACGACCCGTTTTTATTCGGGTCAACCCTACCATGACCTGTATTTTTAAACGAGTTATATTTGCCAACCCAAAACCTGATTACTTTCGTGTCGTGTTCGGGTCATGTTTCGTGTTGTGTCGAAAATTGACACCCCTACTTAAAACTGTATTGCATCACGAATTAACTTATATTGTATGAGAAATTGGATTTTATTAATCCCAACTTTCACCTATTGGCCATTATTAATCCCAACTTTACTATTGACCATTATTACTCCCAACTTTCACTTAATTTGCCATTATTACTCCCAACTTTCACTTAATTGGCCACCATTGAGCCTTTCGTTAACCTTGACTAACTCCGTTAAAATATACTGACGTGGCATCCACGTGGCAGCTGACGTGGCATCCACATGGCAAATGGCATGTTTTATTTTTAGGGAAATTGGATTTTATTAATCCCAACTTTCACTTATTGGCCATTATTAATCCCAACTTTCACTTATTGACCGTTATTAATCCCAACTTTTACTCATTGACTACTATTAATCCCAACTTTACTATTGGTCATTATTAATCTCAACACAAATACAAACAACCCTTAATTAAAATATGATCAACCATCTTACAAACACAAACAAATCATACATCTCAGCTGCAATTATTAATCATTCGTATCATTTTCTCCAATTCAATGTATTAGAACAAGATGCAAGATGAAGTGTGAGAACAATGTGAAAAAATTTAGGCTTCAAAATCTTTTAAAGCTTCAAAAAACAATCTTCAAAATCTTCCTAACCATTTATATATCATACTTCAAATATTTTGAAGCCCTAAATTTTTCATATTGTTCTTACACTTCATCTTGCATCTTGTTCTAATACATTGAATTGGAGAAAATGATACGAATGATTAATAATTGCAGCTGAGATGTAGGATTTGTTTGTGTTTGTAATATGATCGATCATATTTCAATTAAGGGTTGTTTGTATTTGTGTTGGGATTAATAATGACCAATAGTAAAGTTGGGATTAATAATAGTCAATGAGTGAAAGTTAGGATTAATAACGGCCAATAAGTGAAAGTTGGGATTAATAAAATCCAATTTCCCTAAAAATAAAACATGCCATTTGCCACGTCAGCTGCCACGTGGATGCCACGTCAGCATATTTTAACGGAGTTAGTCAAGGTTAACAGAAGGCTCAATGGTGGCCAATTAAGTGAAAGTTGGGAGTAAAAATGGCCAATTAAGTGAAAGTTGGGAGTAATAATGGCCAATAGTAAAGTTAGGATTAATAATGACCAATAGGTGAAAGTTGGGATTAATAGAATCCAATTTCCCTATATTGTATCACTAACTTGATGAAAAGTATATCGGTAATTTTGGGTATTTTGCACTTCAATTGATGCCCTTTAAATTGCTGGTCTGGTTATAGAAACTGAAATTATAGTGTTGTGAGGCGGATGTTTGCTTACTATTGATACTTTGCGTCATATCTTAGTATATCTCGAAGGAATTCCGAACTCACAAGTTAATTCAATATTTATGGCTATGATTACATCTAAAAAATGGCCTCTTAGTTGGTAAACAAGGATGGTAGGTTGGGATTCCCCTTACTTGCAACCTGTTTTTCTATTGTGATGACACGATTTTATAGTTGTACGAAGAAAAAGAGTTTAAAATAGTAAATTGGATTAAAAAAATAAAAAGCTCGTGCGACGCGTAAGCTTAAAATAGTTCTAGTTATCTTTTCCAATGCAATTATATATATTTTTAACGACAAACTTTATTAAAACTGTTGGAGCTGAAATTAAAACTGAAGCTTACCAAATTGAAGATCCAACTGTATTGACTTATCGGTGCTGAACACGATGCAAGACGTTGATAATAATAGACTATGGGGAAGTATTGATAGTTCATGTATAGGTTGGACTCACCGGCATGTCGGTGTTACTTTGTTTTGTTATATATTTTGTTGTTTTTGTTCTAACGAACCTACGGGCGAATCTATAGATTCGCCCGGAAGTCTAGATTAGTGTAGTCTTATTGATTAGTTCTATCGTCGGGCGAATTTGTTTGTGCCCGGCGAAGCTGATAGGTTTGCTTGATAGATTCGCTGTCAGCGAATCTATAAACGAACCTGAAGCTGCACTATATATTGTAATGTTTTCTCATTTCAATACAAGTTTTTTGCAAGTTTATCAAACCCTAATTGTGTGTGTGACGGCTGAGTTGCTAGGAGCTTATTATTATCATCTTTGTAGCTTGATTACCTCTTATTGTGTTGATTTGATCTTGTTATAGTGTGTTGAGTGTTATTAGACAATGTTTCATTGAATCTTAGCGTGTTTTGTTGTTCGTTTAATCATCATAGCACTGAAATCTCGATCTGGTGGACCAACAAAAACAAAAGAAAAGAATACAAAGAATGATTAGGAATTCTGTGAATGATGATCGAGTTTTAATCGTTATTTTCAACCAACAATCTAAAGTTGGTTGAAAATAACGATCATCACACACATGAACCAATCAACCAACTTTATATCGTTATCTTCAAAGAATGATTAAAAGCTAACTAACAACCACCGTAACCAAAATCGATCTCAGATCTAAAAACTCGAGGGGTGATTATGAATTCTGCTCAGAATAGGGTTGTGATTGTTCTGGCAGTTTAGATTAAAGATTGTAGTGGATGGCGGTGGAGGTTGTGTTTGTCGATGTTCGGATATTTGATTTACAGGGTGTGGTGGTGATCGTTTAAAACTTTAAATGGCTCTTAGGTCGATTTAAAGATTTACACATGTCAAGTGTAGGGCCGACAATGGTGATGGTGATGCTAGGAAGTGGTGGTTATAATGGCAATGATGAAGATTACGATAGTGGTGTCTTAGGTGGTGTGGGGTGTCAGTGATGGTGGTCGCCGACAATAGTGTAGGAAGTGGTGGTGGACACCAGCGATGGCAGCGGAGGACACCAGCAACGGCAAGGTAACTGATGAACGAGAGAATATGGGAGGGGCTGGGTTTAATTGTATTTTAGAAATTTTTTTATTTTACATTAAGTTTAATAATTTACACAATTGATCATACGTTGTAAAAAGTCTCAATTATCCTTTATTTTAACAGAATAAGCTAACGACGTTAGTTTGTTGGAGTAAATTGAGACAAATTGAAAAGTTTAAGTAGGCAAATCACAATTTTAAAACTTTTGTATGTAAACAATTATTTGAGACAAACCACATAAAGACAAAACGAACTTTACTCAATTTTTTTATGTGTATAACAACTCATAACAAGTCTCTTTTTTTGAATGACTGAAAAATAACATCCAAAAGGACTAAAAATGCATATTCTAAAGAACTTAGAGATGAACTCTGTCACACCCTTAATTTTCCACAAACGGGGTATCCGTTATGCGTGTGACATACCAGGATCTCAAGCCATTAGTTACAGTTAACATTGACTCAGCGTTTAACGAAATGTTTAATATTGTAAATAAACCAATAATTCAGAGTTTAAATGTTAAAACAAACTTTTAGCGGAAGCATAAAATAAATCCAGTACGCAAAATCTCATGCACAAAATAATAAACCAAGTTAATAAAATAAATAAGTATTAAACGTAGTTTTTGAAACAGTCCAAAAGATGACCCAATGCATGCATGTCCTACTCGTGCTCGTGCTCTTTAATTACCTGAGAAAACATACTAAAACGGTCAACATATAATGTTGGTGAGTTCAATAAGTTTTGTATATAAATAAAAGGTACCGTTTATAACACAGATAAACAAAATCCATTTTATTAGGCGGTTTGCAAGACCAAATGCTTATTGCTTGTCAACACGTCGAGATGAAAGCTAAACGTTACTTTTGCCTTGTCGCCATCTAACCAGGATGACCCATAACCATTAAGGACAATCTGCACCACATGACGCCCAGTCAAGGGTGGGGTGCCGTCGCAACCCGGTAGTACTACTCAAATTTCCCCGCTATCATATATTAATCAACCTCGAACTTTTATAAGGACTTGAATGTGGTTCCAATTCGTGTAAAGCACTATAAGCCCTAATAAAATCCTACCCGTAGGCATTTATACTTTTACCGAAACCTGCCCGTAGGCATTTATACTTTTACCGAAACCTGTCCGTAGGCATTTATACTTTTACCGAAACCTGCCCGTAGGCACTACCCGAAGGTATAAAAAGTAGCCTTAGTTGGCCCCGCCCGAAGGCATAAAGTGTTGCCCGAAGGCCCTGCCCGAAGGCATAAAGTTTTGCCCGAAGGCATAAAAATGCAGTCCGCCCGAAGGCGCTGTAAAATAGTTGCCCGAAGGCGCATTAAAACATTTGTGTGTTTTCTCCCCGAAAAAGATTTAAAAGCGGGCAAAGAACTCACCTCGAAGCGCACCGCAATTAACAGCAAAGATGCAAGCAAAAAGACCCTAAACCGTCTTACGACCTGCTTATTAGTTGATTTTTAATTATTAGTTGTAAATATTTATACAAATATGTATATACTTATTTTTACATACTCATGTAGCACATTTCATACATTCTAGCAATTAGTTTGACCCGACTCACATTATCATCAACTTGCACAATCGCATACATACCTACCTACTATACATGCTCGATTACCAACACTGTTGCTAAGTTTATATATGCATACAAAGCCCCACACACATTAACGCATATACATACATCGCATACTTGTAATAATTATATATCTTCGATCCTACATATAATCTGTACACATACAACTTCATACTAGTTATTGTCTTATTGACATACATATCTACACACACTAACATCAAACATGTATGTATAACAATCACAGCATATACACATATTGTTTACCCTCATCGATGGCATACCTACGGCTGCTATTACGCTTCACACACACATTCATACCAACCGGAAGTCCACGTAAATATTCACATACACGCATACAATGGACCGAGGTCAACCGTTTTCCGTAATGACACCCGAAACGAACCAAAAACGAAACCGTAACGTTATGAATACGAGAAGTAGCATGGTAGATTCATGCATATATATCGCATACATACACACACATCGTTTTCATACACATGTACTCATATGCACATGCTGCTGTTATGTATATATTTGATTGCTCCTGCTACTATTACTGTACATGCACATATATATTGATCTACACACACAACACTAATATACAAACCATACATGCTGTTCATAATACTATTATCGCTGCTGCTATTGATCTAGACTTACTCGAGCATATATTATTACATACATACATGCGACGATACATAGATACATATACATACAGCCACATAGCAACTGTTCGATTCACATAAACATATTTACGGTCGCGAAAACTCACCGAAATCGACGAAGCAGATGACCGGAGACGAAAAGGAGAGGACGATCAGAACACGGTTTGCGGTTGCTACTCCGGGACTGTTTATAGCGGTTGATCGGAAGAGAGACGACGAGGGGGTGGGCTGCTGTTTCTCGTGTTTTCTTGACGGAGATGAAGATGATGGTGATCGAAAGTGAACCTGGGAGATGAGCAGCGACGATAAGGGTTTGTAAATGTCGCATGTGTGTTCGTCATGTAAAAGAAGAAACGAACAGGGGGTGGGGTGGGCTTGGGTTGGTTAATTTGATTTATTTTAACATTTTACATAACGGCCCTTATATAATGTAATGTTATTTAGTTTAGGATTTAAAGATAATAACTAGTTTAATTAATTACAAACCGAACCCTAAACTTATATAAAGCTTAACGGAATAATTAAAGAATAGTTAACGGAATTAACTTGAATTTACGGGGTGTCACAAACTCCATCTTTTACATAATTAACTTAAGGATCACTATGAACCAATCAATCAACTTTTTTCTTCATATAACTTGGGGAAGAAGGCATAGAATCAATAAACCCTTGTCCAAGTTAACAATAAAATAAATCCAAAATCCCCATATTTATATATATAAACCCCCGTCAATCAATCAATCAAAGGCAGCAAATGAACTTTTAGATCCAACAATTTTAATACCAAATCGGCCATGGGTATAATTAGAAGCAGCTTCAGCTTCATGTTAGGCTCAGCTTGCGGGATCTACGTTGCTCAAAACTACAACGTTCCCAACATCAACAAGCTCTATAACATGGGTCTCATCATGGCCAAACACTATGAACAAAATTATCGCAAACCCAAAACCACCACCCTTGATGATGATGATCATGATCGGATCAGAGATAGATAGATCGATGATTAGGGTTTCGATTTAATTCTTATCATCGTATATATGTTACTTGAATTTCTTTTCTGTTTTCGATTTCATGTTGTTTGGGGTTTGATTCATTAAAAAATTAACTAAAAGGAGGATCGATGATATTAATTTGTTTTTCATGATTAAGATTTAGGTTCTTGGAAATGGTTAAATATGATTTTGTGTTGATTGATGTGTGTGCGGTAATTAGGCATTGTATATATATATGTTATTAGGTCCGTCCAAATGACTTCTAACCCATTTGGAGACGGGTCAAATAGGTCCAAATGAGTTTTAACCAATTTCTAAACGGGTCAGTGAATCAAATGGGTCCAAATGACTTGTAACCCATTTCTAAGTGGATCAAATGGGTTCAAATGACTTGCATACAACATTGAAAATCAGTTTACATACGCATCAAATATGAACTCAATCAAATGCATCTAAATCATATGGATCAAGTCAAGTCAAATGGCTCAAATTCAAATCCAAATGGATCAATTTAAACCAAATCAGATGGATCAAAGACATCCAAATCAAATGAATGTTTAGTACAAACCAATGTTTTTAAACCGGCCGGTCCGACCGGTCCAACCGCGGTCGGACCGCGTTTTTGGGGAATCACGGTTCGATAGGTCGCGGTTTGATAGGTGTTTGTGAACCGCTGCGAACCGCTCAAACCGGTCCGGTCGGACCGGAACCGGACCGTAATTGAACCGGGGTTGAACCGGTTTTTATTAAAAAAATATATTTTTTTGTTTGATTTTATTGGATTTTATGTTTAAATCTACTTATTTTTTTGTTTTCTTGTAATGAAGGGTTAATATATTAATGTTTTAAGTGATAAAGATGATGAGCTCGTTTTATTTTGGAATTAAAACTTGTTTAAATTTTAAATTATAATTTTTTGGTGATTGTTGGCGTTAAACTTGTTTGAATTATTAGTTTTTGGTAAAACTTAATATTATTGAACTTAAGTTGTGTTTAAATTAGAATTTTTATGACATTAATTTGATAAGTATATATTTTACCTTACCCCGGTCCGACCCCGATCGGACCGGTCCGACCAGTAAAATCATAATACCGGTTCAGTGTCCGGTCCGGTTTTCAAAACATTAGTACAAACCACATTCAAGATCAAATTGAAGATCAATTTACTTACATACAACATTCAAGATTGGTTTACTGAAGCAAACAGGCAATCATATAGCATATAATCAAGATTCAAGATCAAACAGGCTAATCACATTAGCATGTATTTATAATAAAAAAAAAATCACATACTGGTATGACACCTAAACACGATAATCAAATACTTACAACTAACCAAAATGAGCTTAACCAAATCAAGACCTGATGAACAAATGATCAAAACTAGCATCAAGTTCCTAAACACGATAATCAAATACTTACAACTAACCACAAGTGGGGGATCCCTCTACTTGACATACTTACAACTTTCATCCTCAACTTTTCTCTTAATTATGACTTTGATCCCTAACTTTAGATGTTTATTTTTTAAACAAAAAAACTTTGCTTATCACATCGCTAGGCTGCTAACATGAGACTTCGTCGTCTATTCCGTCGCAATGCACGCTACGTGTCGAAGTCGAAACATGACTACTAAGACGTAGCCGTCATATCACGCAACCCAGTTACGTAGCTAGTTGTAATTAAAAGTAGGTTAAAGTGTTGAACCAACTTACACAACCCTAAGATATTCGATTGAATTCTCACTACAAAACATTGATCTGTGTGATTAATTTGTTTCTAACCATTTTTAAAGTTTCGGGGTGGATTGAAAGAACCCGAAGGACACTAGTGACAAACCGAGTAGTTACAATACGAGCTCGTCCTTGTTTCATGTAAAGTGTCTTAGTCAATGTTTTCAAAAGCGGTTCGAACGTCGAACCTTTCTCCTTACTGGTCCTTTGGGGGGACCGAAGTTAAGAATCATCAATATTTTAAACATAAATACATAAAAACTCCAAAAAAATCTAGTTCAACCTCCTGCTTTTTCGGTTCGACATGCGTTTTCTGGTTCGACCGACCGATTAGGCAGAAACCGGCTCACACACCCCGAACAGGACCAGTTCAACCGATCGGCCCGGTTTTAAAAACATTGGTCTTAATTGTTCTTGGTTTGGATTCAGACTAAACGTAGTGGTCCCGCTAAAATCTGCATGTGACCCGATTGATTTCTAAAAAGAATCGATCATTATACTCGATTGAATGATGTGGCATGTGACATGGTGTATGACGTGTTGTAGCAACAATCTAACACTTTTTAAACAAAAATTCATGTTAAAAGTCAGTTACTCAGCACCGCAATAAAGAAGAATAAACACTAGGAACAAGGAATTTTGATTGAAAATCAACCTTTTAGAAATCAACTAAATTTGAAAAAAATTTAAAGAAACGTTGATGATTGAAAAGACGCTATGTGTTAAATACATCGGAGAGAAACACATGTCACATAAATTGAATATCTTTTAGAGATTGATCTTTCAATAAAAACTAGATGGGTTACCATGGCCGCGCGTTGCGGCGGCTTAGGGCCGTTTACATTGTTTTTTGTCATACTTGGTAATTGATACATTAGATTTTTATATAAGATGGTTAATGTCCTCATGAGTACATATTGCATTGTTGTTAAACTAATAATTACATATAATATGATAATATCCTTGCACGTTGTTGCAGATTGACGTTGGTCAATATGGACACAGCTTTGAGTAAATATATGATGTATTAAAGGGCTGGTTTATGTGTATTTTAGTTGTGATAATCGGTTTAACAGTTGGATTATTAGTATACCCGTGTAACATGTATATAATTTCCATGTGAGGCAACCAATGCAATTAATTTTCTATTTGTTAACATTAGAAAGGGATAGTTTAAATTCGAACATACATAGATAGGAAACGAAACGATATATTCACATTTGAGTTTTATACAACATCCTCTTTTGTTTTAATGTGAATGTGAATGTGAATGTAATTTATACTTGATTCAGTAAGCTCTAAACATACAACCATAACATTCAAATTATCAAGTGAAACAATATGTGTGGAAGTGTTACCATTGGTAATTTACAAATTACAATTACCCATCTTAGGTAAGCAGTATATTTTATTACATGTAACAAATAGGATGTCTGGAATATGTAATGGCTTAAGGTTGTACCTGGCGATCCACCAGAATCAAGCATGTTTCATTTCCGACTGTTTGTGGTAGCGAGGTGGCTACTGTACAGTTTACTGTTTGATCTTCTTTCCCGGTGTTAACGTGGCTGAAAAAGCTAGAGAGTGACAATCTGAAAAATTCAGTCACGTTGGAGAGAACCTCGAAATTTAGCTTTTGCTTTCAACTGTAAACCTATGATCTAAGAGTCAGGGTAGAACTTTTATGTACCAAGCCATCTAGCATCGTTTCAATCGTAAAAGAGTGTGCCACACTTGTCTAAGCGAGTAGTTAGGCACTTGAATATAGAACACATAGACTTAAATACAAAAATTAGAGTTTTTTTAGTAATGTTTATGTGCTTCTAACTGCACAAAGTCAACGGAGGTGGAGTGTACTATAGCACCAAAGATCAAAGCCCCAACCTGTGCAATCTGAGCACCATAGCCAAAGTAAAATGTCACCTCTCACCTATTAAACAACCATCATATATATGTTTGAGAAATAAATGAGAGAAAGAGGAATCTGACTTAAATCAAATCATGGTAATTTCATATGCAAGTATAAAAATGTTCAACATGTTATTTTGAACGAAAATGTTAAAAAAATACCAATAATCCAAAAGTAACGAAATCGTTTGCGCGCATAGAGGGCTTCATCTCCCTTTTCGACTGGTTATTTAGGTCAAGAAGTTTGTAAGCAGAATTTGTAATTACAAATCTGTGTCCACAGGGAGTTTGTACAAAATGCCAATCACCATCGTCTTCCCCCTTCCCCGTTGAAACCCTAATCCGGCACCATCTCGCGTCTCCTTTTGCTTTCCGTCTCTCAATTTTGTTTCTTCCAATGAATATATCCCTTGTAACCCTGTTGCATCTCGTTCCTTCTCTCGATTGACTCTCTCTCTCTTTCTCTCACAGTATACAATATGCACAGCCTAATGACAGAAATACTCCTATTGATCAAATAAATTACAAAAGTGCCATAGTTTACTGTTTAAAACCATCACATTTCAATTAAAAGGAGAATACATTGGAAAAAATCCAAATCATTATCATGTAATTATAACATCACACACAACTAGATCATAATGAAGATAACATGCTGTTAAACTGTTCTTGATAATAAAAATAAAAGTTAAAATTACCACATGTTAGATTATCAGTTAGAAATTAATTTTTACAACAATAATACTTTGTTTTATAAATATCCACTTTTAGTTTTTATATATTAGTCATCCACTAATACTATACGTGTTGGCCTTGAAGGCATGGTTGAACATACCAGCAAGATGAGCATTAAGTAAATAAATAAGTAAATAAATATTGACCCTTAATTTATCAAATTATTATTTTTGTAATAAAATATTATAAGTTGTTTTGAAACAAACGGGGCGCCCGTTGTTTTGATTAAAGGATGCATATGCTTGTTTGTTTTAAAAGTTTCTAATCTAAACAGCCTGCCTAAAAATGTTGGTCTATAAAAGACTTTTGAACCTTTTGAGATCTAGAATTTATTAATTTCAAGTTTCAACCTCAAACGCGTTAAGTATTCGTACAATGGATTTCATGACTCGTTTATGTGCTTAATATATAAACTGTTGTTTAATATATAAACTTTTAAACTGTTGTTTTGATAACACACTTCTGTTTAAAGCATTAGATCTTAATTTCATAACTTACTAGTAAAGTATGCTGTAATTTATTTGCTTAATATATAAACTGTTGTTTGTTTTTAAAAAATTATCCGTATCGGAAATTTCTATATATGTATTTCGACATTGTAGATTGCTCCATTTTACATGAACTATGCGTGACTTTTATTTCAGCTTATTAAATGTTGGTCAAGTTGTTAATAGACGTGTTTGGACTTTATTTTACGATTGAATATCTTGTTTGTGTCCTGTGGTGACAATCCGGTGGTGAATGATATATTTTTTCCACACTTCAAATCTTGTGGTATTATGTTTCATGCTGTTATCAGGTTAATAAAAATGGCATTTACATATATCTTTTTTATAAGTTTTTTATTACATATTTACCTAATTTTAAAAATCAATTACATATTTCCCCTTTCTTAAGCACATATATTACATATTTACCCATTTCATTAAAATTAATCAATTGAATTACTATTTACCCTTAATGAACTAATTAAATGATTATTTACATATTTTCCTTAATTTTAACCTAAATCGAATTCATTAGGCCATTATGTTTACGACTCGTCTATATTATTTTATTTTTTGAACGACGTTACATATCACTTGTTTATTAAAGCTCGTTATGAATTTAGCTTTATTATTTGATATAATAATATCAATTTTTGTCTAGATTTCATTCACATATATATTTACTAGATTAGTACCCGTGTACTACACGTATTTTAGTTTTATAGGTTTTAACTTAATTTACATATCAAATTTATTTTTAACATATCTCTTATTAAATCGATTTGGATATTTACAAATATATTCATATAAAAAATTATATGTTACAATAAAGGATATGATTTATAACAGTTGGTAAATTTTTATTGGAACATATCGGGTTAGGAGATAATTCATGATAATTGTTAATTTTTTTATTTGAACATATCGGGTTAGGATAAATCATAATAATTGATAAGTTTTTTATTTGAACATATCAGGTTAAGAGATAATTCATGATACTTGATACATATCAGGTTAAGATATAGATCATGATAATTGGTAAATTTTGTATTTTAACATATCGGGTTAAGAGATAATTGATGATAATTTGTGAATTTTTAATCTAAACATATCGGATTATTTCGAATATGGAGCATACCATGACCCGTCTAAAAATTCTCCATCAAATTAATTTAGAACATGACACCTAAGCAAAATCCTATGTTGAGTAGTTAAAATGGTGACATGTGGATGAGTTACTCAATTATTAGAATAGGTAGATTTATGAGAATTGATAGAAAGGATAATTGTATCAAATTTTAATGGAATAGGAAATATGTAATAAAAATTTAGGATTTAGGATATATATGTAATTAAGAAGGTTAGGCGTAAGTAATAAAATAAATCGGTTGCGTATATTCAATTATTCATGACAATCATCAGGTGGAGTAATTATATATTACAATAACTAGTTTAGTGTCCGCACTAGCTCGAAAACGTAACACTTGAATATTACAATAACTATTTTTAGAGTTTGGTAAGTGATAGAAGGATCATCTCTGATAGTGGAATAGCTTGGAGTTGGAATTAGAAACGTAACCCATTTAACGCCACTGAAAATGCTCATTTTCAGCAGCTTTTGGGTTATGTTTTCGGCATTTTCGTTGCAAATGGGAGGGACAGTTAGGAATGGAAGGGTCACAAGTTGGGTTTGTTTTCTGTGAAGTCTCTCAAGCTCTTGTTAGAAAGTAAACGGATACCTTACGACATGAGCCCGTTCAATTGGTTCAGGTGAGTGCCTTAAAAGGTCTACTGTTTCAGTTGGAGGAGTAGATTAGACAAATTCAAACTAGAGCTAACCTTGCTCGCAGTGGTGTTACGGTTCAAAACACAGAGTGTTCTTTATATTTTGGCATGGTTGAAACATCAGATCATCTCTTAGTCTTTTGCCTTTTTTTCCCATAAGATTTGGCCCCAAATCCACTCTTGGCGCTCCATTCCTTTTATGGAGCAAGCATCGGTTAGAGAGGTCCTTTCGCCACCTCTTAATACGGAGCCAAACTCTAAAACTAATCAACAAGCTATGTACACTATTTTCTTGGCAACTTTGTGACTCATATGGAAACTTCGTAACAGGTTAATCTTTGCCGGTTAAAACATGGGAAAGCTAATTGATCTAGAGTGGCATAAATGGTGTAATTTTTAGTTTTCAAATTTCTCGTTGTAAAGTTTTTCTATCTTAGCGTCTTTCTAGTGGCTTAGTTATATTAATAAAGTGCCATTAAAAAAAGAAGTAAAATTGCACTCACTGATGAGCCCCATGCCCATGAAGCGACTTATAAGAACACACTCACGAGTGACTACCCTTATCATGCCCTATGAGGCATTGTTCCAGTCTTCATGAACAACCTACGTAACATCTCTCACACTCCTCGACTTACGTCCATGAGTCCATGACATAAAGCCTCAACACATCCTTTGCCCCTAAAATGACATTGTGTTGATAAGTTTGATCATAACATCATTTGACTCAGGATCAATTGTTCAACTCTAACAAAATGAAGATATAGATATGTTATAAGAGTAGATAAAAAAGATAACATACACAAATTGAGAAATAATTTAAATTTTTGCCAATGATCCTCATCCTAAAAGGTGAGCTATCAAAGACTTCATTAAAATGAGGTATTGAGTTCAAATCCAACATGTGAAAAGATAAAAGTTTTAGGTTGTGTCAAAAGTTTTTACTTAAAGGCTAATTTCTTTCTAATGGAGACCTCAAGTTCACTTGATGAGTGAAAATGATCGGGTCAATGATTTAATATATAGTGTTTTTTTTTTAAATTTGGGCTTTAGTAGTATTCTATGTATACATAGTTATTCATTCTTATCCAAAGCGGTCTAAAGATGAACTCAACAAAAAGCAATATCTACGGTGTGAGAGTTGACGATTCACGGGTAGTTTCTATGGCTAACACCGTTGGATGTGAGCATGAGGCCTTTCCATTTACCTATCTCGGTGTTCCAATAGGGGGGACATGAACATGATAAAGTAATGGGATCCAGTGATTGATTTATTAAAAAAGAAACTTGCTTTATGGAAAGGGAATTCGTTGTCAATTGGAGGGAAAGTTACATTAATCGAATCGGTCTTATCAAGCCTGCCACTCTATTACTTTTCTATATTCAAGACCCCAAAGAAAATCATCGATGAGTTAGAAAAAATCCGCCCAAATTTCCTCTGGAGTGGAGATAACACATCAAATAGAATCAATTAGGTCAAATTTGGATACCGTCATCAAGTCCAAAGAAAACAGGGGTTTGGAGATTGGTTCACTTCAAAACGCAAACTTGGCTCTCCTTGCAAAATGGACGTGGAGATTAAAACTAAAAAGAACGCTTTGTAGAGGAAAGTGACTCTTGCAATCCATCAGAAAAGGATCCCGCATGAGCCTTATATGCCACTAAAGAAAGATGTTGTCGTATCTTAGAAGAATATATGCAAGGTATGTAATGATCTTACATTGCTCAACTTAAATCCTTTTACTTTTATGCAGGTGGATATTGGAAATGGGGAGACTACCTCGTTCTGGAACGACCCTTAGATCCATGACAACCTAGCTCTTCGTGCTCTCTTCACAAGCCATTTTCTCTGGAGGTGACGAAGGAAGCTACACTTGCTGAAAGAGTTACCCATTGCAATGACGTCTATACATGGAAATGGAGTTGGTGCAGGCCATCGCTAATTGATGCCGATGTTAGAGATCTTCAAAACTGTGTGCAACTCTTGTCTTCTAAACAATGGTTCAAACATAAGGACACATGGATTTGAGGTGATGTAGTAGACAAGGAAAACATAGTATAGTATATCAGAACGCAGCTTGATAATCATGATCAACATCAACCGACAAAAATAATCCAAAAATCAATACCCTTGTATGGCGTGTAAACTTGGATAGAATACCAACCTGTGATGCCCTTTCCAAGCGGGGGGTCCCTATCCAAAACCCTTTATGTCAAACCTACAGTGATCAAGTCGAATCAAACGATCATGTCTTCACTTCGTGTAGCTTCATTAGCCTTGTTTGGTCAATCATAAGTTCATGACTGAAATCGCTCCTATAATTGTATTCTCTTTTGACGTCCTCCTAAAAATTCATGATCATGCATCAAAAGATATATAAAAAAGAATATGATTCAAGCTATTGTCTACTTAACTATATGGTATGTAAGAAAACAAAGAAACGAGCTAACATTCAAAGGTTTCCAGCCCTCGGTCATTAATACAATGAGATGTATCAAAGCTATCTCGTTTGTATGTATTAAGAATAGATCTTAGTGTCATAACATCAATTGAAAAAAATAAATTTTCTTTAATTTCTAATTAACTGTACTTTTTTTAATTTGTCTCTTTTTTTATATGTGACTAGCTTGTTAATAAAATTTATTTATTCTCATCACCTTGCTGTTAAAAAAAATATTCATTCATGCAAAAGTTATGCGTGCGCCGTACCATAGTGTCTCCATTTTACTAAACCATTGGCCCTCTTTTCAAAAATTCAAATCCTTTTATTCTTCAACTAAATTATTATTCCATTTTATTTATTTTTCAATATTTCCATAAATACCAGTGAGTCAAATACACCATCCCCCGTTACAAATAAAGCCACCAATCCCCATTTCACAAATCACACACACTTCAACAGATACAAGAAGAAGAAGAAGAAGAAAAATGCAAAAAACCGGTTCATCTTCAACCTTAGGTCCCGAAGGTTTAGACATAGCTCAATCCTTCTTCAAACCCATTCACGGTGCATCTCCACCACCATCAACCACCCGCACCACCAAAATCACCGTCGTCGGCGTCGGCAACGTGGGTATGGCCATAGCCCAAACCATCCTCACCCAAAACATCGCAAACGAGATCGCACTCGTCGACGTCAACGCCGACAAGTTACATGGGGAGATGCTCGACTTGCAACACGCAGCAGCGTTTCTTCCACGCACAAAGATCACTGCATCTGTTGATTATTCCAACACTGTTGGATCGGATCTGGTGATTGTTACTGCTGGTGCGAGGCAGATTAGTGGTGAGTCGAGGCTTAATTTGTTGCAGAGAAATTTGGCTTTGTTTTCGAAGGTGATACCGCCGTTGGCGAAACAGTCGCCGGAGTCGATATTGATGATTGTTTCAAATCCGGTGGATGTGTTGACTTATGTTGCCTGGAAGTTATCCGGGTTTCCGTCGAATCGGGTTATCGGGTCGGGTACTAATTTGGATTCGTCCAGGTTTAGGTTTTTGATTGCAGATCATCTAGATCTTAATGCTCAGGATGTTCAGGTAAGTTTAATCAACATGCTGTTTGTTTATTTATTTATTTGTCATTTTTTTTATTATATTAATATTAATAAATATATCAAATTGACAAAAGTAGTAGCAGGTATGAATGACTTGAATTTGCTTGAATGTGGTTTGTTGTATTTTAATATTTCTTATTAAAAAATTTCAGTTGGTTTAGAGGTTTATTTTTATGATTAATATGTAGCGGGTGTTATTATATTATTTTTTGATATAATGTCATTGTTTGATTAGCGTTCATATGACGGATAATGTGTTTAAGGGCATTAACTATTATATAGTTTAAGGTTAGTTTAGGATTTTAGAAGTTTTGGTTGTGAGAAAATTTTTTAGAGTGAATTGCTTTTTGCGTCCTCGTGTTTTGTTAAATATAGCGATTTGCGTCCCTATGGTTTGAAAACCGTAACCTGCCCCTTATTGTTTTATTTTTGTCTCCATTTGCACCCAAAACACTAACTCCGTTAAATATCTCCGTTAACTTTCACTTGAATGACTAAAACACCCTTGTTATAACAAAATTAATTATTAATATAAAAACCCAAATTAAATATAAATAAAAAACCCCAAACTAAATACAAATAAAAAACCTAACATTTCAGTTTTGATCACCAATAGTTCCTAATTTTTTAAAGATCCAAATTTTCGCAGTGAACAAATCCAAGTCTTCTTCCTCTAAATAAGATCCACATTAGGGGTGTCAATCGTGTTGGGTTCGCGGGTTAGCGGGTTGAAGGACCGCGGGTTGGCAGGTTGACGGGTTGAATTATGCAACCCTAACCCGACCCATATTCCTATTCGTGTCAAAAATGTCAACCCTAACCCGGATAACATAAATTCGGGTCAACCCGAATATGACCCGTTTAACCTATTTATCAAAATTAACCTAATAAATTTACGAGTTGTAAGTGAGTTGTTGTGTAAGTCGGTTAAGAGTAACATGTTTAATATGTGATTTTGCGTATAACAACTATGTATATTGGGTTTTAATTAAAAAAATATTATAAGTAACCGTACATTTACTTAAAATCATGAAAGACATTATTCAAATCAAATTTATTTATAATAAACAAAAACAATAATAAGTATTTAGCTTTGAAAACTAACTAATGAATATACTATGTAATGAATTTTCTTTATAGTGAGTACTAATACTAAAGATAAAAGTAACTTAACACTCATTTTTACAAAAGAAAAAATAGATGAACTAATTTTGAAACATAAACGGGTTGGCGGGTCAACCCGTTTTTTAAATGTTTCAACTCGAAAACGACCCGTTTTTATACGGGTCAACCTTAACATGACCCGTATTTTTAAACAGGTTATGTTTGCCAACCCAAAACCTGATTACTTTCGTGTCGTGTTCGGGTCGTGTTTCGTGTCGTGTCGAGAATTGACACCCCTAATCCACATCCTCCTTTCTCTTTGATGTCCACTGACTACAAAAAATATCCACACCCCTTATCAATCTCCGTAACCCTTTACGCATAGCGTGACCATATGTCGTCTACAGACGGCAACAACAGATATTGGGCAAACGTTGAAGAAGAAGAAAACAATGAACAAATCCATTTAGAACACATGTCAATATTCTACTAACCAACCGCCAAGGTGTGCGCTTGATGACTCTATATCACTATGTGCTTCACTGTAGTTGAACGAAAACGACATTGAAAGTGTTTCAGATGCATCATGATGTAGATCATCTAATGATTGTCGTCAATTGAGGGAAATGTGTAAGAAATCAGGGTTTTTTTAGGTTGATATGAATTGGGGGTTGTGATCTTTTGCTTGGATCTGGTTTCCACTTGGATCTGGTGGCCGGAATTGGGGATCCTTTGACGGAATTTGCAGTGTGGGTATGTGGGTGGAGAAAGAGCAGTGTGATTGTGGTGGGGTTATTTAGGGTTCCCACTTGGATCTGGTGGCTGTTAATTAGGTTGTTTATATTTTAATTATTGAATATAATTGATTTTAATATATTAATAAGGGTATTTATATCATTTCACTAAAAGTTAACCGAGATATTTAACGGAGTTAGTGTTTTGGGTGCAAATGGAGACAAAAATGAAACAATAAGGGGCATGTTACGGTTTTGAAACCATAGGGACGCAAATCGCTATATTTAACAAAACATAGGGACGCAAAAAGCAATTCACTCAAATTTTTAATTTAGTTATGGGTTTTGTTAATGTGTTATACTTATTTATTAGAATAAAGTGCAATTTGAGTACTTGATCTATACCCCAACTTGCACTATGAGTACCTAAGATTTAAGTTTAGCTAATTGAATACCTAACCTTTCTAATTTTCGCAATTTGAGTACCTAGGACTAACAGATGTTAGTTAAGTGTTAACTCATAAGGCTATTTTGGTCATTTTCTATCTAATGTTAGGGTTAAATAGTAATTTTATTTTTAAAAGTCTTACTAACAATAAACAAGTAGAGCAACGTTTTTTAAACTCTTAAATCTATGTTCCACATGCTCGAACATAAGATAAAAATTTCGAATAAAATCAGCTTCTATCTAATTCTCAAATCACGTGGAACGTATAGTTTATGGTTTAGAAAACTTCGTTCTATTTGTTTATTATTAGTGAGACAATAAAAACTAAAATTACTAATTGAACCCTAACATTATATAAGAAATGATCGGAATAGCCTTATAAGTTAACACTTAACTAACATCTGTTAGTCATAGGTACTCAAACTGCGAAAATCAGAAAGGTTAGGTACTCAATTGGCTAAAATTAAAACTCAGGTACTCATAGTGTAAGTTTAAGTATAACTCAGGTACTCAAATTGCACTTTATTCTATTTATTATTTGCTTATATTTGTATATTTTTTTGGGTTAAGTAATTATATAAATAAATATATAATTACAAAATATATCTTTTTAGTAGAATTGAGGCTCAAAATTATTTATTAAATGATTAAAATACAATATGAGCTTATGTTATGCTCGAGCTGATTAATATGTAACTTGAATTTAGCGAGTTTTCACGAAGTAACTTTACTCTTAAGTTTCATTATTATAATTTTCTTATGTAAATTTGTTTAGGCTTACATCGTGGGGGAGCACGGGGATTCATCGGTGGCATTATGGTCGAGCATAAGTGTCGGAGGTGTGCCAATACTTAGCTTCTTGGAGAGGCAACAAATCGCGTACGAGAAGCACACACTTGAGAAGATCCACAAAGCAGTTGTGGACGGTGCATATGAAGTAATAAGCTTAAAGGGTTACACGTCTTGGGCCATTGGGTACTCGGCGGCTAGCCTAGCTCGAGCCATACTAAGGGACCAACGTAGTATCCACCCTGTTTCGGTTCTAGCCAAAGGGTTCTATGGCATTGATGGCGGTGAGCTATTCCTTAGCCTGCCCGCACAGTTAGGGAGGAGCGGAGTGTTGGGAGTGACGAATGTGCATCTTACTGATGAGGAGACAAAGCAGCTTCAAGAGTCTGCTAAGACTATTTTGGAAGTGCAAGCACAATTGGGCATATGAATTAATGGCCGGCATAAGTTTGATTCGAGAAGTATTTTGTATCTATGTAACATGACATGTGATTTATTTATATATTAACTCAACTATCCTTAAAACTTTAAAGCATCATTGTCTTCTTTTTGTTTTGTAGACGATTAAACATGTTTTATGTTTGTCGATAGCTTAGCAAGTACCTTACTAGTGAGTCCTCATGGAACCACTATGTTCTATGTTTTGCGACATCCTCACATGAAAACGACACATGGAAAAATTACTCATAAAAACGGATAATTTAGCCTCATGAAAAATCACGTTTTAGGTTTGGGTAAATGAATCTCATGAAAAAACCATGTCGTTGATTCATACATGTTATATGTTACGTTTTGTACACTTAATTTTAGTTTTCTTAATATTTGGAAAAGAATACGACTTTAGTAAAACATCAATAAATACATAGAGAACTTAACTAATATCCAGATGTTTTTCATTAAATAGATGAAAGTTGCCGGATTTCAATGCAACAAATGTTTCGTATTTGCTATAAATTTCAGATTCATAGCCTTTTAGTCCCAAAAAAAGAAAGATCTATGACAATTTTTATCCACATTATGATGTCTTTACAAATAACAGAATGATAGGAGTTTCAACAGTTTTTTCAACGTCTACTGGGACATTTTAGGTGACACTAAATCACCGTCGTTTCTTTAAATCAAAATTAACTCATGCTAAAATAAGGAATTTAAAACAAATTCAAATGGTGTAATTTATATTTTAATGTTCTTATATTTCTTACACTTTGTGGCTGTTAAAAAAAATGAAAGTGACGATTGATGACGTGATGGCTTTGTCCTAAAACAAGATTACACTGGATAAATCACGGTGTACCAACTAAAGTGGTTAATGGTTATTAATTTACTATATATTATAAAAAATAAATCCTAACTTGTCGTCCAATAGTAAAATGTCTTAGTTTACTTACAAAAGACTAAAATTCAATCTCTATTTGTATTATTTTTGGTGGATTTAGGAAATAAAGCTCGTCTCGTGCTACCTCTCGACTTCGCATCCAAGCCTAAGGATTTTACGTGTTATGGTTATAGGTTCCTGCCCGATTTTTCCTAGAACAATTAGTTGACGACTTTTGATTATGATCAATTTGACCAGTAAGAAAGGTTGTGGTGGGCCCAATGCCGACAAAGAACATCTATGGGTGTTAGAAGCGATGTTTCGATCTCAATCGTTACATTTCTGAGTGCATCCGTCATAGACCGTTACACCAACTGTTGTTTTGGAAAATGTACTATAATAAGTTAAGTAAACAAACACAGCTTTTTATTGTTTGTTTGTTCTTGCATTGTATAGTTATGCTATATCAAATATTCCATGTATGAAAAAAAAACATGTGAATACTTCTTTTTGAAGATAAAAACATATTTTTGATTTTCCAAAAATAGATCTGATCTGTATAGTATAATATAGTATATTGAACACAAGACAGTGAGACACAGTGGTCTGGATCGTAAGGCCTGGCCCATTAATATCCGTTTTTCTAATGAGTTGCTTGTATTTCTCTGAAACAATAATCGAGAAACATATATCAAATATAAGTTGATCAAACTTTTTGTCAAAATATTACATTTTCAACATAAATATCCATAGTCATCCAAGGACTTGGTTGATTTTTTGACACAGAAAATCATTCGACTCTTTACATAAAAGGGTTAAGGGCCTAACACATGTCATAATATCAGCTAAAGGCTTAGCAGCCTTTATCTTGTAGGCCGAACCCTTAGGATAACCACTTAGCCAGCATGTTCGATAAAGTCAATCAAGGCTAGCTCTTGGGTTACGAAGAGGGCGTTGCTGCACAAGGTCCAATCCCAAAGAAGGACCTGAAAATTCATTGGTGTCATACTCTTATAGATTTAATTCGCTAACTATTCAGAGCCAAAGGTTTTGTTAAGGCAACCCAAAATTTGGTAGCACGAGCCGTTTGCAAATGACTTTCAGCCACAACCACAAATCGACTAATTCCGTAAGTCGCCAAATTCAATTGAATGTACCAGTAATTCGCAATTGGGAAGGCTCGGAAACGACCCAAGACAATTTATTTCTAAATTCTCAAATCTCAAACTAAACGGCAAAATGCAAACACAAGTTACATAAAAATAAATCATATGTATCATTATCAATGGTGTTGAACCATAGATGATCTTTACGATAAGAATATGTGAAGGAAACTTACTTCTGCTTCTATTATTATCATAACATATCAGTACACAAATATTAAACTAAAGACATGCTTTGATTTAATTACTTGACTCATAACTTTTCTCTAGACGCTATAATCGATAATCTCCTAATACTTTTATAGCTATACCATACTAAATCTATTATAACTCAAAAAAAATTAATATAGTAATAGAATTAACCTAACTAGACTCAAACACAAACATTTAATAAAACTAATTAATTAATGTTAGATAGAGTCCTAATAACAAAAGAATTGTTATTAGTTAATTCTCCTTCAAGTTATCCCATGAGAATTACCGAACCGCCCTTAGTGAAGTCTAATATCGTCATGGTTAACAAATAGTTCATTAATCAATCACATGTTGCCAAACATAATGTTGTATTGATTATAGTCCAGTGCCCACTTGACTCGGAGGACTTGGAGCAGTCGTTACGTAAGTCTAAATGAGCAAATCAAATTCTACATGAAAGAGTCAAAGACTAACACATAGTTTGTTGTTATAAGAACTTAATTGATCAGCAACAAGAATGTGAAACAAGGAAATAAACAATCGTAACCACGAATGCTCAACACTTTTATTTCTTTTGTGATTTTATGATGGAGAATACAAGAAATAGTCTATTTGACTATTTATAGATCATAACTAATACATGAAAATAGCTAATTACCACAAGACTCAGACTTACTAACAGACTTGCCGGTAAGACTTATTCAATAACAAAACTAGACTAATTCAATAACGTAAACTAGCATAATTGTAGATGCTTTGAGATCCTTGAAACTTCTCATAATTTGAATCATTCTTCATCATTCCCCCTTGATTTAAATTCTATTACCCCTAACTTATGTCTGAAATAGACATACTTCGCCCTTGTAAATGATTTAGTAAACACATCTGCCAATTGACTATGAGTGCTACAGAATTCCAAAACAATTTGCCCTTTCCAATCATTTCTCTAATAAAGTGAAACTTAATATCATTGTGCCTGGTTCTACCTTCTATAACTGGATTCTTTGACTAGTCGGTGGTTGATTTCTTATAACAGTATATCACAGTAGGTTTCATTTGGCCATAGTTCATATCCTTTAAGACTCTTCTCAACCACAGTGCTTGACAAGTAGCACTATTGGCTGCTATATACTCAGCTTTAGTGCTGGATAGATCAACAGTTGGTTGCTTCTTAGATCTCCATGAAACAGCACCTGTACCCAGATTGAACACATAGGCTGAAAGACTCTTTATATCATCCATACAGCTTGCATAGTCACTATCACTATAACCTATCAGCTCAATTCATTTGTTTTTCACATACCATACACCATAACTGGTTGTATGTGCCACATACTTCAATATTCTCCTTGCCACATACTACATGATAGACATATTGTGTGGGGGCTACAAGGAGAATATTGAAGTATGTGGCAAGCATAAACAATTATGGTATATGGTATGGGAAAAGCAAAGGAATTGAGACAGGTTATAGTGATAGTGACTGGGCAAGCTGTATGGATGATAGAAAGTCTTTTGGCCTATGTTTTAAACCTGGGTACAGGTGCTGTTTTATAGAGATCTAAGAAGCAACCAACTGTTGCTCTATCTAGCACTAAAGCTGAGTATATAGCAGCCAATGGTGCTAGCTGTCAAGCACTGTGGTTGAGAAGAGTCTTAAAAGATCTGGGCTATGGTCAAATGAAACCTACTATGATATACTATGATAATAAATCAACCATCAACTAGTCAAAAAATCTAGTTACAGATAGTAGAACCAGGCACATAGATATTATGAGAAGTTTCAGCCATTTTTTTGTTGATAGTGAAGGTTGAGTGTAGAGAGGAGATGATAACCAAGCTCTGATACCAGAATGTTGGTATAAGAACTTAATTGATCAGCAACAAGAATGTGAAACAAGGAAATAAACAATTGTAATAAAAAATTCTCAAGATTTTTATTTCTATTGTGATTTTTTATGTAAAATACAAGAATATCATAGACTATTTATAGATCATAACTAACACATGAAAATAGCTAATTACCACAAGACTCGGACTTGCTAATAGACTTGTTGTTAAGGCTTATTCAATAACAAAACTAAAATAATTCAATAACGTAAACTTGCATAATTGTAGCTGCATTGAGATCCCTAAAACTTCTCATAATTTGAAGAAATCTTCATCATGGTTGTCCATGTAAATGACCAGTTTATCGTTATATGACATGTACATGTTGTAGGTTTGAAATCATTTTATAAAATAATGAGAACTTTTAAATACCCTAAGCCAATCTCAAAACTCGTATACTTGTTGCATTTCGTCGATCGTTTGAAAGAATCTGAAAGTAACAATGACTGGAAGAATTAAACACGTTCAAGTTCGTTTCAGAAAAATGGGAACGAAACCACCCTAGGTATCAATTAGAGGAGATTAAGAAAATTTTATTGAACAAATTACCTGTAACAAGTAATATAACCAATAAATTGTGGTTTTCTATTTCATAAACAAGCCGTTGTGGTGCATATTGTTTCTATTACTTGTCACTTTATTGTAAAAACAATATATTCGAAATGTAAGCTAAAAAAGTGATTAATATTTGCATAATCATAAACTGTTCCATATGCATGTTTCAGCTTTTTGTAAATGATGAACTGGTATGGGACAATGGAACTCCATTTTCTGAGCCATGTATCGACCGCATAGCAGATACAGTTGAAAAGGTAAGATTTCAACTTAATTTTATGAGGTTTATGTGTGGGAAAGTTTTATTTGAATCGACTTGAGTTCAATCTTTATGTTGAACTCGTTGATGTTATGTTTGTTTACAATATGAAGCACTTGGTTGGTTATGTGGTGGATTGGGGTTTTTTGCAACCTTTGTATTAATGGCTACATTGAGTGACAAAGCTTCTATGATAGCCTGGGATTTTTTGCAACCCTTGGATTGATGGTTACGTGTAATGACTAATGTCCCTAAGGAGTATTTTATATCATGTGAACGCTAACTATGATTAAGGCATCATACCAAAAATGTTGTAATTGTCAGAATGGGCAAGATGTTTGGGTGATTAGCAAAAGGAATGTGTGGATTGAGTGTGGGCTAGGCATTATACATATAATGCGTCAAATTTATTTTGTTGATAACACTCAACTGTAATGGTGGTAGGGGCGTTTTAGGTAAAAAAGAATGGGGCATATCGCCTACTACATAGGCTTAGGTTAAACTATGACAGTTAAGTTTACATAATTAAACATTTGAGAGCCTTTATTTTAAGCTAATGCTCCAAAGAGCTAAGAAATGCTTCTTATGTATGTTTTTATAGAAGATAAGAAGTTTGCCCCTTACTTTAAAAGAAGTTATGTCTTACAAAAGTAACTTTCCCTCTTTCGTCAAACTTTTTACCATAATGGAAGTATGGAATATCACAAGATTATTTGTGATTTGTAGTAAATTTGTATAACTTGAGTTGCTTAAGGTTTTTACATTTTTTACATTGTATATCTTTTTAAATTTCTGCAAGCAACTATAGAAATTGCAAGGTGTTATCTAGGCAGTGGGATACCGACTAGGGATTAATTAGGTTGGTTTTTTATATGTATTTCAAGTTATACGCACACATTTTTATACGTAATTTCTATTAAAATGTTTACTTTTGTACAGGGGCGGCCCAATTAAGATAAAAATTAGGCAAATGCCTTAGGCCACATAAATTGATTAGGCCCCAAAATTGTGGGCTCTATGTATATACTACAAAAAAATTTCTTAACGATGGGCCATACTGGCACAACCCACAGGCTGGCAAGCCACAATGCCACATCCTTTTGTTCCTCTTTCAACTTTCAGTATCATCCAAAATTTGATAAATCGAAGCGTCAAAACTCCGGTTGTGTTTAATTGTTCATCAATCATCAAGATTGTACTGTGTGTATCGGCCATGGATATGATTTATGTGTTCTGTTTAGTGTTTATCCTTAATTCATTATTCATCTCAATATCTCATTATGTTTTCTTCAATTTACTTCTTTTCAATTTTGATATATACTGTTTTCTTAGTTTCTTGGCTAGTCCATAATCAACTTCTTTAATTTGTGATTTTGATTTCTTAGAGTATGTTCAAGACTTCAAGCAAGTTCTTTTATTTTCACATCCCAGGTTCAAGTAGTATGTCAATGTTTTTGTTCAAGAGCTAATTTATATATAGTAGAGCTAATTTATATATAGTTTGTGTTACTGCTCCTCTTGTCTTGCTTTCCTCAAGTTTTTTACTTTTCTTGCTTGATTGAAAGTATCACAATTAATACATAGGACAAATAGCATGGTGTCTGTTAGTTATGACAACATTTTTAAGAATCTGAAACATAAGTTATGTCATTCACATTTGCAAGAAGAGTGCTATAGATTTTATGGATGTGCTTAAGATCAGTTAATTTTAGGAGTTTGTCTGATAATACATAAACATGGTGATTTTTGCATTGTTTCTTAAAACATTTTAATTACATGAAGGTTTGTTTTGACTAGTTTAACACATCTTAGTAACAGAGGGACAAGGGGCGGTGTTATAAAAGACTTTCGAAAATAGGCCTCAAAATTTTGTTTCGCCTTAGGCCTCCAATAAGGTTTTGTATTGTATATACACACACATTTACAAGTTGTTTTTGCCAATAACTACACATTTTTGCATGAACTTTCGTTTTTGCTTAAATTTGATGGGAATCATGCTGGTTTGGGGCCGGTTAGAACTGCCTAGGTCTGATTTTGACCGACTAGTGAGTAATTTGATGATTAGAGGAGAACTCCTAGGTGAACTTCCGATTAGTAATTTCTAGTCGATTAATCGCCTAAGTATCTATGTTTTTGCAACACTGGCCTTTTTTCATACTTCTTTTGGGTTTAAGCTTATTTTTGAGTGGGCTATGGTATGCTCATATTTTTATATATTAGGACACTTGAGCACTTGAACATAAGTATTTATTGGGTGGATCATGCCAATTGTGAAACTCCAATATCTCAGTTTTACACTTTTGCCACTAGATTTGTTTGTACTGAACCTTCTAAAAATTTCAAAAGGTTGTTTGGTAAAAGTTTCAATTAGACACAAGGTGTTGTTATTCTGAATAATTCTGATGCTTTCAAAAGCCAAATTACAGATTTACAGGCAACTTTTCAATTACTTGTAATATGATTTGGCTTGGAATAGTTATCGGGTTTTCATTAATGCCTAAGAAGTTGCAAGTAGTGAACACTACACGTTCAAGGACAACAAGTGTAGTGTTCGTTACTTGCAACTTGTTATGTATTAGTGAAAGCCTGATTCCCTATTCAGAGCCAAACCGTATTACAAGTAAATGCAAAAATCAAAATAATCATGTGGCAACTGAGGTATAAATTCTACTTTTTAATTAAAAACGAACTTTTAGTGTAACTTTTAGTGTGCTAATGATTAAAAAAAACTATACGGGTTTAGGGGTTGTGGAAAAATAGCACGCAAAAGACCAATGTTGTTAAACTGGCTAGTCTAATCGCGGTTGACCATTTTATTTTAAGAATTTCGGTTCAATTAGACACAGATTGACATGTGTTTGTGAAACGGTTTGAACCGCTCGAACCGGCCCAACCGGACCGTAGTTGAACCACTTTGAACTGGGTTAGTATTAAAATATATATTTTGTGTTTAATTTTTTTGGATTTTATGTTTACATCTATTTATTTTTGTTTTAGGTGATTGAAAGTCAATATGTTGATGTTTTAAGTGATAAAAATAATAAACAACTTTTTATTTTGGCGTTAAAACTTGTTTAAATTATGATTTTTTGGTGTTGATGTTAGAACTTAGAACTTGTTTGAATTATAGCTTTTGTGTTATAATTTAATATTATTGAACTTAAGTTATGTTTAAATTAGAATTGTTATGGTATTCTTTTAATAAATATATTTTGTCATAACCTGGTCCCACCTGGTCGGACTAGTAAAAAATTATAAAACCGATTTAGTGTCCGATTCGGTTTTCAAAACATCATAAAATAAGACCAAAAGAGTCTAAGGTCTCCAAGGATTTGAGGGATATTGAACCACGACCATAGTTTAGCGAAAAGATTATCTTTAGCAATTAGTTCACTAGTTTTATTTTGGAATTAGCTTGTTATCATGATTTTGTTACAAAAGGGTCAGAAATGACATAACAAAAGCGTGCAAACAAATTTCTAGAAGGATTTTTTTCACAACAGTTCTTTCAACCGAGTTACAAATTGCATTTTGCTATGCATTTCCGATGCAAATTGCATTTTTCTAGTAGTGTAATTCGATAGTTTAATTGTGAAATTATTCAATTAGTTTATTTCATGGTTTCTGGAATTTTTGGCTTGTTATATATCTTTTTGTTAATTGGTTTAATTAGCTGAATAATTTATTAGTATTTGTTGTGTGATTGTTCAGAAAAAAAACAAAATATAATAAATGTCGTAGTAAAAGATTAAAACATGCTTCAAAGAAGACACCTAGCGGGAGGAGGAAAAAAGAAGAAGCCGCAAGAAGCGACATGTTGATTAAAAAAATGTTAATGTGTTATAAGTTAGAAGAGTACCAGAAAAACATCGTCTCTCAACTTCAGTAGCCAGTGGCGAAGCCAGGATTTTACCGATAGGGGGGCCTAAAGTTATGGTACCCAAATTTTTTTTCCTAATGCTATGTTTCGGTACATATGTTCGGGCCGGCGATTCAAGTCGGGTCGGGTTAAATAATAAAAACTAAATATATCAAAAATTTATGCATTCATTCTAAAGAAGTTCTTACACATAAATACAACAAGATAGGAAGGATGGGTACCTGGATGAAGAAATACAACTTAGCCCGGCGACTTTTCAAACTTTGAATTCAACAATTATGGCCTCCAAATCAAACGTTTCAGCAATATCTTTTTCTATCTACAAAAATCAAAACCAAACATTCAACAACTAAAATTAAACTTTATTCCCTTAAATCCTAAATTCAATTATCAAAAATTCAACATTCTTACAATCAAGAACAAAAATAAAAACCTAAAATCCATCAACATTCAACAACTAAACTTAAATCCCTTATTCCCTTAAACCCGAAATTCAACAATCAAACATTCAACAATCAATAATCAACATTTAACAATCAACATTCTTACAATCAACATTCTTACAATCAACATTAAACAATTGTAAAACTTAAACCCCTAAAAACTTGTAAACTAACCTAATAGATAAGTAGAGACAAGGGCAACCCCTAAAAACTTAATCTCCTCAAATTAAACAACCCATAAAAAACCTAAACACAACAATTAACATTTAACAATCAACATTCAACAAAAAACAATCAACATAAACAACCCCTAAAAAACCTAAATTCAACAATTAACATTTAACAATCAACATTCAACAACAATAACAATCAACATTCAACAATTAACATTTAACAATCAAAAATTGTAAAAGTGTAAAACTAACCTAATAACATCAACAAAGTAGCAGCCAGCAGCAGCCGGTCACTCGGTCAGCAGGAGCAGGGGCGCTAAGGACGGCAATCGGCGGTAGGCCGCGGCAGCCGGCAGGGAAAGGGTTGATTCGGTGGTCACTGGTCGCAGGGAAGCAGTCAAGCAGGAGCAGGGATGAGGGAGCAGGGTGTGACATTTGCCCCGAATCAAATACGATTCAAGTCCGAACCCAACCCGTCTCGGTGTTAAATTTTAAATCTTCCAATTAGCTTGAACAAAGAACATGATATTTATTATTTGTATCCGTTTAAGACAAATCACTTTAATCATAAAGTAGATAATTCATGAATTTAAGTATTTTTAAAGTATAAACTTTATTTATTAAAACTAACGATATAATAAAGAAATCAAACTACTTATATAAACAAATTTTATATAATTAATAAGATTCTATATAAAATCTAAGAGTTAAATTGTTGGTTAGTTAGTTAGTTAGTTTATTTAAGTTTTGGTCTAAAAGTGTCAAACTTGAAACTTGTCAAACTTGAAACTTGTTTAAAAGCTTTGGTCTAAAAGTGTCAAAATTAAAACTTGGTTATGTTTTTACAAAGTTACCCCTAATAATAACTAACTATAAGGACTAAACTTGTAGTTTTATTAAAGAACCCATTTTCCCTCCCCACATTCCCGTGTTTCCGGTCACAATCTCCGGCCACCTTTCCCGCAACTCCGGCAACTACCAAAACATCCAATTTAATTGTTTTCAAGCCAATTAAATCGGCCGAATCCCGTCACCCAGATGTTTCGGTCTCAGCCACACCCACAATTGCGCTTATCTGTGAAACTATAATCAACTCGATCCAAACCCGTCATCTTCGGCATTTTGATTTTCAAATCAACCATCAACACAGGTAAAGAAAATCATATCAACGTTATCTAAAACATTCCTTCCATTAGAAGACGTGCTAGACGATGAAAATGCACAACGTACGACTCTCACAGAGTGGTTAATTTCAAATACTGACTCCAATAATGTTGAAGGTAGGTCTCTTAGTTATGTCGACTACGTGTCATTATATAGATGGGATCTTTCTAAAAAAAATGGATCCGGCGAAGTTATAATAAGACTCCAGCTGTCGGTAGGCTTATCTACATCCATCCATCTTCCGGAGAAACGTTTTACTTACGGATGTTACTTTGTCATCAAAGAGGCTGTCGCAGCTTCGCCGATATTCGTACCATAGATGGCGTTGAATGTCCTTCCTATCGTTCTGCTTGCGAAAAGCTAGGACTCTTAGATAACGATAACGAATGGACGTCAACCATCTGTGAGGCTGCCTCTTGGGCTACATCAAAAGAATTACGGGCCTTATTTGTACATATGCTTCTTTTTTGTGAGATTTCCGACCCCCTTGCTTTGTGGGAGAAACATTGGCGGTCGATGAGCGATGATGTGTTTTTAACGGTTGAAAAATACACCGGCTTTAGGCCTACCTATTTAAGTGAAAATGATATGCAGCAGTACGTTTTGTTTGAGTTGGAATTACTGCTAAATGCAAGTGGGAATACTTCGTCTCTAAGTGAATTCGGTTTGCCTATGCCAAGAGCTGAATTTGCCTCTGTCATAAAAAATCGTTTACTAATGGAGGAAAAGAACTACGATACACAAACTCTTATTGACCAGCATCAGGTTCTTAAAAACGCGTTACATCAGCAACAACTGCTTATCTATGAGACTGTAATCAATGCAGTGAGTGACAAGAGACAAGTTTTGATGTTCGTATACGGGCATGGCGGTACTGGAAAGACGTATCTTTGGACTACTATTATATACGCATTGCGTTCGGTTGGAAGTATTGTGCTTGCAGTGGCTGCGTCTGGGATAGCGTCGTTACTTTTACCGTCGGGCCGAACTGCACATTCAAGGTTCAAATTACCATTAAATCCAACAGATGACTCTCTCTGCTATGTAAAGAAGAATACGCAGCTTGCTAAACTTCTTGCTGAAACTTCTCTTATCATTTGGGATGAAGCACCCATGAGTGATCGGCGCTCTCTTGAATCGTTAGACAGGACTCTTAGGGACATTTTAGATACTCCTTCGACGCCTTTTGGGGGTAAGTCAGTCCTCTTAGGAGGTGATTTTAGGCAAACATTACCTGTTAAGTCAAAGGCTCCTAAATCCGAGATCTTAAATATGACTTTGCCTAAATCACTCCTATGGAAACACTTCAAAATATATTTGCTTACTGAAAATATGCGTTTGCAAAAGCCTAACTTGTCCGACTATGCTAAAGCGGATATAGCTTGGTTTTCTGCTTGGTTACTGACTGTAGGTGACGGCACGATCGGGGTTGCTGCGTCTGAGGACGACCTAGATACAAAGAAGATTGACATACCCGATCGTTTCCTACTGCCATCCGTAGAGGCCTCAGTACAAGAACTTATCCGGTTTATATACGATGAACAAACGTTGGCAAATCCGTCTGTTACAGCATTTTCTGATAAAGCAATAATTTGTCCCAAGAACAAGACAGCAGATAGTATAAACGACCTCGTGCTTTCTATGTGTGAAGGCGAAAGTCATACGTACCTCAGCTCCGATTCTATACAGGCTCACGCGGGTCAGGTTGGTGACACTGAAGACTTATACCCACTCGAGTATTTAAACAGCCTATCCTTTAATGGTTTTCCACCACATCGACTAGAGTTGAAACCTAAAACCCCAATAATTCTATTGAGGAACATTAATCAACCATGCGGATTATGTAACGGAACAAGGTTGTTAGTGACAAAGTTGCTAGCCAAGGTCATAGAGGCATTAGTGATTACTGGTACAGCCGTAGGCCATCGGGTATACATTCCGCGGATCACTTTGTTACAAAACGATGAGAATTTACCATTTGTGTTCAGGCGGAAACAGTTTCCCGTTAAACTCTGCTATGCTATGACTATCAACAAAAGTCAAGGCCAGTCCCTTGGGAAAATTGGTGTCTACCTGCCAGAGCCTGCGTTCGGCCATGGGCAGTTATACGTTGCGTTATCTAGGGCGACTTCCGTAGACTCAATCAAAATTTTAATCCTCCCAGCAGAAGGAGATGCTGATAATCAAACGAGAAACGTAGTTTATTCTGATTTCCTAAGAAGTATTCACCATCATAACGTATGTATGCATAGTCGTGTCTTTGATTTATTACTGCTACTCTTTGCTACTATATAAATAGAATCACTATATTGAAACACTCTACATAGTTAGCGCTTTAAATTATTGTTAACAAACATGACTATATAGCTGCTAAATGAATTAACAAAAGAAAGCAACACCATTTCAATAACTAACACTGTACTTTCTTTTGCAGTCATAATATGTCTACCAGAAGCGTTTCGTTAGTGAAAAAAGGAGATAGCGCAGAACCAATTGAGGTCCGAGTCATAAGAAGATGGAGATCATATGTGTTTAAAGACAACAGTTGCTACCTCTTCGTCGACAAAGAGGTAACTATACCAGCCATATTCATTTTTTATCTTTTGTACCATGTTATTACATAACCTAAAACTTTCTGATTCATCACACTAATTACAGGGATATGCTATTGAAGGCCACGGAAACAGGCGTGATATCGAAGATAAGCTGAACGTCGGCCGTTGCTATAAGATAAGTAGGTATATTTCTGACAGCCACAAGAAATCTCATAACATCGTTCCGCATCCAGCAACAATCAGATTAGGTCGAGGAACACGTTTCGAGACCATCAGCTCTGTAGGCTTTCCCGAAAATTATTTCAACCTGACACCATATGAGGGTCTCTCCCAAAAATTAGATGAAACCTTCCTACTCACAGGTAAAAAAAGCAACTTTATTTCTTACATTATCCTATGTTAGAAGGCCACTTAAAAGCATACTTGTCTACAGACTACATCGGGAGATTCGACACTATCACTTCTGACCAAATCACTCGCAGTGGTAGAAGATTGCTTAAATTTACACTAGAAGATGCACAGTAAGCGTAAAAAAACAATCATCACATTCAGTTACTATACAAATCAGCAATTAACATTTCATTTGATGTAGGGAAAGATTCATCGAAGTTGCACTATGGGGTGAAATTGCCCAAACTGTAGACACCAACAGACTCACTCATGAAGAATTTCCCTGCATTATAGTTGTAACTTCAATGAAGGTGACAAAATACAACCAACTGCAGCTTGAGTCAACTTCTGCTACTCACGTATACATCAACCCAAATTACGAAGAGGCATCCGTACTAGCTGAAAGGTAAAACAAACGTGCGCACTCCTAGCTTTTATTAAATATAATTCTTTTGCTTAAGCTTTTAAATATTTGCTATGTAGTATGAGGCTTATGCACGGAGATGCACCCGTACCCAACCAAAATATGCTGACAATAGATGAGCTCTCACAGAAGAACCCGACCACTAATGCTGTAAGTCGCCATAACTTAAGTCCTTCATGCACACTATACTTAAAATCACCCTCTATTTAACAGGAAAGACTATTCAACTGTCGCGCCTCTGTCACTGGGTTCATGCGCGGTAAACCATGGTTTTACAAAGGTTGTCCTACTTGTAACCGGAAATTATCTAAAAAAGGAGACGAGTTGGCGTGCGCCAACCACCCTGATGAAACACAGCCGAAATACATGTAAGAAAAATGAAATCTACACACTTAGTGTGAATAATATCCATGCCTATTGAAATTGTCTAACAACTAAGTACAAACAGCTACTGTGTGCACGCCACAATTGCTGACAACACCGGCTCAACAACTGTCACAATGTTTGACTTACCAATCCTTTCTCTGATCACAACAACATGCTCTACCATGGTCATTCAGGAAGGCTACACAGATCCAGATGTCATACCTGAACCATTACAGGCAATAAAAGGCCTAAACAGGTTATTCGAGCTCAAGTTCAACAATAGAGAAATTCCAGGATCAACGGCTTTCAAAGTAACCAGAATTATTGACGATGAGGAAATCCCGAATGCTGAAGCGGAAATTAACCAAGTGGCAGACCAAGATTCACCACTTCCAACTGCAGCAAGCATAGAGCAAGGTATGTAAAATAAAGTTCTATCTCTTAACCACTTTAACAACAATCATTAGTTAATTACATCCAATAGAACTAGGTTACAAAGTAAAAAAAAAGCGACCATATTACCAGTCCATTCGAAGTTTTGAACAACCAGCCTTCTGTTTGGTAGGTTGCCTATATAGCTTTAGCTCCCTCTCGAAAGTGTTATAGGTTAGCAACATTTGCTGAATTGTTTTTCAAAACTCAGGCGCAACACCAGCAGAACAAATCCAGCCAAAAACAGCACCTGAAAAAAAAACAACCCCCATGGGAGGCAAACAACCACCAAAGCACCCAGCAACACCCGCCATACACCCACAGGCTAAAAGAAAACTATCTATCAATGAAGGTAACCAACAATATATCTCCTACAAACACATTTCACCATAATTATATCTCCTACAAACACATTTCACCATACTTATTGCATGCCAAAATTACAGGAACCACAACAAGCAAAAAAACACCCAAGTGACACTGCAGTATGACAAACAATCTTAGATGCATACGGATAATCTTTTGGGCTGCAACCTTATAATGGTAAAAAAAACATATCTAGGTATCTTTTGGATGGTAAGCATGGTGTCTTTTGAACCATAACTAACAGCAGCAGCAATATGCACTTACTGATGTACAACCATGGATAGCCTTACATCTTTTGAATATGGCTTAATGTAAATTACTTAGTTTGTAATTAAAATCTTATATGCAATCAGTATCCTCCATCCACCGCTATATATAATGAGTGCCCACGATCACCAATATAATCAACTACAAACTCAGGCCGCCGCGAAGCGCGGGGACAATATCTAGTTACATCTATGGATCAAGTCAAGTTCAATTTCATTCTGAGCATGAGTATCTATCAATCAATTATTGAAGCCTCTTTTTAATGGTTCCTCTGGCCTCTTTAGTACTCGAACTATATTAAATAAACAAGTTAAACGAACTACAGAAATTAAATCTATAACAATTACCTCATTAAACCCTACTCGATTCAACATAAGTTTTATCGAAACTAACGTTAATCAAATTTCGGGACGAAATTTCCTAAAGGAGGGGTGACTGTGACATTTGCCCCGAATCAAATACGATTCAAGTCCGAACCCAACCCGTCTCGGTGTTAAATTTTAAATCTTCCAATTAGCTTGAACAAAGAACATGATATTTATTATTTGTATCCGTTTAAGACAAATCACTTTAATCATAAAGTAGATAATTCATGAATTTAAGTATTTTTAAAGTATAAACTTTATTTATTAAAACTAACGATATAATAAAGAAATCAAACTACTTATATAAACAAATTTTATATAATTAATAAGATTCTATATAAATCCTAAGAGTTAAATTGTTGGTTAGTTAGTTAGTTAGTTTATTTAAGTTTTGGTCTAAAAGTGTCAAACTTGAAACTTGTCAAACTTGAAACTTGTTTAAAAGCTTTGGTCTAAAAGTGTCAAAATTAAAACTTGGTTATGTTTTTACAAAGTTACCCCTAATAATAACTAACTATAAGGACTAAACTTGTAGTTTTATTAAAGAACCCATTTTCCCTCCCCACATTCCCGTGTTTCCGGTCACAATCTCCGGCCACCTTTCCCGCAACTCCGGCAACTACCAAAACATCCAATTTAATTGTTTTCAAGCCAATTAAATCGGCCGAATCCCGTCACCCAGATGTTTCGGTCTCAGCCACACCCACAATTGCGCTTATCTGTGAAACTATAATCAACTCGATCCAAACCCGTCATCTTCGGCATTTTGATTTTCAAATCAACCATCAACACAGGTAAAGAAAATCATATCAACGTTATCTAAAACATTCCTTCCATTAGTTAAAGCGTGATAAGCAAACTAATTTGATACAAACTATTTCAAATAAGTTGAATTTTACCCGTCTAATTGCGAAATCAACTTGAAACCCGTTTTCAGACTTTGAACCCATCTCAAACATAAATATAACACTCATGTCGTTCATACGATCTTCCTATATGTATCTGTAACACCAGTTGCACCTACAACACACACTGAATCAACAATTGATCCCATCTTCTTCAACCTCTGTTCGTTGAGGGTTCGACATATTCTGGGCATTTTTATCAAGATTTTATTAAGGGCTTTAGTATGCCGATCATCGTACATTGATTCTGGATGTTTAGTTTGATCACAACATCTCATCTGGATCATATTCGAATCTTCCAAAGTTGCGGTTTCTTCTTTTCATATTATCGCCGATTTAAACTCCAAATAAGGTAACCAAATACATCTCTAAACTCGTTTTCGTGTGCAGATCATAAATCGTGCGTTAAATTTCTGTTATAGGCCTGTCATCTCGTTCAATTCTAGTGATTTGGCTTCTAGGGTTTATGTTGAATTGGGGGTTTTACCTTACTAGTGTATCAAACAATTTTCATTCAAACATAGTTAATAAGAGTCTGGTTTGGTCTGGTGGTTTATACTGGTTCAATAAACACAGAGGTCTCGGGTTCGAACCCGCAGGCCTTATTATTTTTATTAGTTGTATTATTAACACTTGAACTATCTTTTAAAGTATATTATTTATTTAAATACTTAGTAAATCTCTTAAACATTAATTTTCATATAAAAATACTAGGTTAGCACCCGTGGGTATCCACGGGGTTGAACGGTAAAAAATATTTATATGTTGAAATAACAAAACATCAAATAAAGTATGAAAATGTGGATGGCTGTGACGCTGACAAGTGGCGCAATGTGGAATAACAGCTTAGCGATTTATTATAAGAGAAGATAAGAGAAAGGAAATTCAAACGTTATGGATTAATAATTATGAAACAATAAGTTACGGAAGTTATTTTATCACTATTAAATACTTTAATACCTTTAAATCTTATAAAAGTTGTAGAAATCTAGTAACTTAGTTTTATATTTTTATTTTACTTTTAAAGGTCTTAAAGTTTATGGAATCCATATGTTATTGATTTAAATAATTAATATTTCAAAGTTAATTATCTTAAATAGCAGTTAGTTTATCACATAATTTATGACATAAATCAACCTTTATTAAAATAGTAGCTTAAAGTAAATTATATAAACTATTGTTATTTTATTTTATTATCGTTGAGTTATTATTTAAATCAGTAATCCACCTAAAACCCCAAGTTTCATTTAGAACCCTAGACTCTCGAATCACCTTTAGTTATCATTTTAAACTAAGATGCCTTTCTTTAGGATAACTCTAAGGAAATCACTCGTGGTCGTATTTCGCAAGTTATCTAGCTAATTGCCATCATCTACTAATCATGTGAGTATTCATAGCCCCCTTTTTCAGTTTTATACTTTGGGGTGAAATCATGTTACCTATTAAATCATGTTTATCATTTTATTCATTTGATTCATTTTTATTCATTTGATTCATTATATTCAATTCAATTCAATTCATGTGTGTTATTACTTGCAATTATGTGTTTCATAGGTTGATAAACATTTATTCTAGCACAATCATTAATTTATTCAAACCAACAGTTATCAATAATAGTACTATTTGGCCTGACAAGCCCACCCCATTTACATACACGCGTGGTGATTGTAACCGACATATGCTTTTGCTCATTACGGCTTAATCTGTGTGATTAAGTGGCTGCAGTCATTTAGGTTTGGTTGTGCACTCGATTTATCTAATGTGATACACTTTTTGCATGATAGGTTTTAACATTACATGGAATTGAATCATTTATTCGTTTTAGTCATTTCAATCATTTTAATATAAATATGTATGCAAACCTGTGTTTACTCACCAGCTAATTCGTTAGCTGACAAATACTATTTTTCACATGATTTCAGGTGTTACAGCGTAGTTGATTATCTCAAGATGCTTCACACATAGGATTCATGGACCTAGTTTAATAAATGATTAATTATTATGTTTGACTAGTTGTTTATTTGATTCATGTATTGGTTAATTGAATATTGAATTTAATACTATTTAAACTTTGTTAACTACCATGAGCTACGAGCAATCTATCCACTTGCGTCCGCCCCGATGATTCCGCCGTCGGTCGGGGTGTGACAGATTGGTATCAGAGCCATGGTTATAGGGAATTAGGTTATTAGAAATGGAATGACCTAGTCTATAACTAAGGACCCAAAACATTAGTCATAGCTTGTCACTACATGTTAGTTTCTTGCTAGTTGCTTACATGTTTACTAGTTCACATACGTGTTATGCTTTATATGCCTATAGTCTACAACTCATTACACTAATACGACTTTGAATATGAATCATATGAACTTTAAAACATTAAGGCTTATGCCTAATCTAAATCGATTTCCTAATCGATTCTCTAAATTAAATTAAAACTTTATTCATGGTTTTCAAATTTCTTCATCAACTTCTAAATTCAATATTTTTATTTTCAAATCTCGTCAAAGTCTAAGTTTCGTAACTGAACACGTGCAATACTGGAAGAGTGGGTGCTTGTATCTCGAGAGTTCTGTCTAGGAAAAGGTATTCGTATAAATCCAAATCTACCGATGGATCTGTTACCTTACCTGGGAACTCTCGGGGTGAGCGTCCACTTATAGGTAGTCACGTCTTCATTAAAGTTATAAAAACTTACTACTTTGATAAGTCAACGTATTCGTGTGGGTTGTGAACTAAACGTTTACACTCGAAATATCTCAATATGATTTCAACACCTCGTATTTCCAAAGATTCCTTAACTATAAAAAGAAAAAAAAATTTTCTTTCTTCATCAAAGTTTAATAATCATCAATCATACATAAAGTTAGCATCAAACTCTTCCTAAAATTTAACTAAACAATAAATTATCATCAAAATCACACATAATATCTTTAATCAAACTTCATCATTCATATTTTCATATAACTCATAAACTCATTATCAAATGCTCATATAATCTATTTAATCATAAAATTTTCATCACATGATTCGTTTAACTCATTATAAATCTATTAACCAAATCTAGCATAATTCATCCATAAACTCACTTCTATTAGAATATAACTTTTCCTTCAAACTCTACTTCATATAAACTTCATTATATTAAATCATCCAATGTACTTATATATGAATGTAATCATTCATTCCTCTAAATAAACTCGACTAAATATTTAATCTATTAAGAACTTACACATTATCTTTTATCTTAATTATCTACAATCTTTGACAAACGTGGCATGACATAAGTGTGGTTATCTTCTATGTATGAAACATGATCATTCTTAAACACGCTAGCTATAAACAAGAATTCTCATGAACTTAAATTTCGATGAACTTAACTACCCGAACATGAAATCAGAACTTATATGCATAACTATCTGACTTTTTGTTGGTAATTTTTGCTGTCCCTTAGACCCGCGCGTGACAGAATGAACTATGCGGACCATGCAAAGGCTAGTGTAATTACGGGTGCACACGGAATTACAAAAGCCGGTGCATGGAAGTCATAGTAAGTTTTGTCGTGTGATTTGGGCAACACGACAAATGTAAGGTGATAAGGACATGGTGGATACGCCGCTGGTACATCCTATATATAAGTGTACTTATCACGTCATAAATGAAGTGTTGCCTATGTCCAGTGAAGTTTGTGTAACTTCTGGACCTTGACCTATTGCATTTCAAACAATGTTTCCCTTGCATTTTTCATTGATCATTCATTATCAACATCTAGTGCTCACGTTGGTGATTCAACTTCTCGAGGTTGACGTATTCTTGTTCAACTCGAGGGAGCTAGATAAAGTTAGTACATATATTATGGAAAACACATCATTATGGACATCTTTTGAAGATGTGCCATATTCTATTCATATTATTTATTTTGATCATTTATTCACTTTATTAATCATGTTTATTCACGTGATTCTTTTATTCATTCACTTTACTAATCAAATTAATTCAATCTATTCCTTTATTCACACATTTATATATATACATTTACAATTCGCGTCAGCAGTATTTTACCGCTTTCTATTGCGTTACGTACCCATCTCATTGCATGTGGTACACCTTGTGTTGCAGTACGTACCATTTAGATGCATACATTCATCACCGCCTCCCATATACACTATATTTATTGCAGCCTCCCGTAAAAATCTCGCCACCTGCTACCACCGTTCCTCTCCAGCCAATTTTCAGGTCAGTTATGGTTTCTCCTTGTCTTCTCCTTCTTGCGAATCCATGCTATAATCGCCCCTTTTGATCCTTACAAACAGCTTGCAGCCATTGAATTGAACCTATATACATCCGCACATCAGTCGGTTCTTTTAGTTTTCAAACCCGATTGCCGCTGCAGGTCGTATTAGGGTTAGGGTTTTACCTTACACCCATGTATAGAATCTGCGTTTTGCTTCTGATTGTTGTTTTGTTTGTATACTATCGCGGGTCGTGTTAGGGTTAGGGTTTTACCTTACACCCATGTATAGGATCTGCGTTTGCTTCTGATGGTTGTGTTGTTTGTATATTATCTTCAATTTCTTCCTGCCGCCTTTCTTATTCAACATCGATCGGCTTTTCTTGGTTATCCCCTTCTTCGACGTTTATTATGCTTGGTGATTTGCTTTTTCATTTAGCTGCTTATCCAAGTTAATAGTTGGATCTCTGGTGAATAGAGACAACAAGAAAGAGAGATATATATCTAAAGATAGGAATGAGTCATGTGCTAAGTACACGTGTGATAAAAACAAATAACAGCTTTAAAAACTTGTACAACATGCTTAAAAAAGATTACCATCTGAGCATACAAAGAAGTATCATTGGCAAAGAAAGTGACACCATGTGCAAAGGGAGTTGTAGAATTTATATATTTGTTTTGTAGATACGTACAAAATACAAGATGGGGTTGCTTTGTTCTACTTATATAAATGGAAATATATAAATTACCTGCTTATTCAAGTTTGGGTATATATTTGGGATTTAATGTGAGTGTTTGCTTTTATATATTTGTTTTGTAAATAGTGTTGTTTTGTTTTACATATAATCCCTATGATTGTCCTATGTTTTTCATTCTAAAAAATTGATGGACGTGAAAATTGATATTTATACCTTGATTTTGTGTTTTACAATGTATTGCAGTCGGTGAAGCCCGTCTGCGTGCAGGCTATTTACATTTCAATTGCTACGTTGATACTTGCAACGTTATAGGAATTGTATAGCTTACGATACAGAGTCTTAGAAATTGTATTGCTTGGAATTAGTCGTTTTTTTGTAGTGGTGGCCTAATATTGCTGTCTTATTTGGGTAATGCCCTTAAAGTGGTTATATGGAATTTTGAAAGCACTGATATAGGATTTACATGTTTCTTTCCTTTCTTAGCTTTTTTTGAATGGTTTTGGATGCCATTTTTATTTTACTTATGGTGTTTTTATATGTTTCAGGATGAGCGATCGTACTTGGTACCGCTGACTTTATTTCCCGCTATCACTTTGTCTTACAAGTAAGTTAATCCATGTTGTTTTAACTGTTGTTTCCTAGGTTCTTTGTAGTTGTTAAGTTGTTATTAGTTGTTTTAGAAATGCAACCTTTTAAGAAGCAATTTGTAGAAGAATCTGCCCGTCAACGTGGTTCGTTATCCGCTAAACGTTTATCCCTACGTCATGCTAATCTACATGCCTCCGATTGTGTTCGGCTATCGAATTCCGCGGCTGTGGCACCCGCCGATGTTAGCATATTTTCGTCGTCTTATTTGGATGTTGGTGACTGTGTGAAGGTTTGCCAGTTTTGCAACGCGCTTTTTTGGCAAGAGGAACGGGTAAAGTCATATCCTATTAGTCAGGGATTTAGGTACAATCAATGTTGTAAGCGTGGCACTGTTAGATTACGTTCTTCTCCGTTACCTCCGGATTGTATACTACGTCTGTTTGAACGTGATGATTTTCTTGCAAATGTTCGCGCTTACAATTCTATGTTTGCAATGACTTCTTTCGGGGCCTCCGTTGACAATTCTATAAATTTAAAACCCGGTCCTTACGTTTTCAAAGTTAGTGGTCAAGTTTATCACAACATCGGGTCTTTGTGTCCTCCGGTCGGTGAAAAGCCGCGTTTTTTACAAATGTATGTTTACGATACTGAGCATGAGGTATCTAATCGCCTTCGCTTCTTCACAGATCACGCTGCCTCTTCTTTAGACGTGGCGGTTGTCCGTTTATTATTGCGTACATTAGATAGTGTTAACGAATTGGTTAGACTGTTTCGAACGGCGAGAGATCTATGTTTGTCTGGCGGAGTCCCCGAGTTTGCAATCCATTTGTACAGTGATAGTCGCGACAAACGTTATGGCCCGCCTACTGATGGTGCGATTGGCGCTATAGTGTATGAGCCAGAACCGCAGTCGTCTAATTTTGACATTATTATTCGAACAAAGCAGGATGCTGCTCAAAGAGTTAGCAAGCTTCATAAAAAGTACATGTCGTTACAATATCCGTTGCTTTTCATTTACGGTGAGGACGGCTGGTGCCCTTCTCTACGTTTATTTTCTGACGAAGCTGGCGATCCAAAACAGCTATCTATGAGCATGTATTATCGCTACCTTTTGCATGATCGTTTTCGCGTTTATACGCATTTATTAAGAGGTGGCCGTCTTTTCCAGCAATTTTTGGTAGACGCGTACGTTTGCATTGAACAGAATCGACTTGATTATGTAGCAACCCATCAGGATGATTTCAGAACTGAGTGTCTCAACGGTGTTCAAGATGCATTTGCATCGGGCGACATTGATGGTCATAACATTGGTAAACGCGTTGTACTTCCGTCTTCCTTCACCGGTGGTCCGCGTTACATGTATAAGCATTATCAAGACGCCTTAGCTATCTGTCGTGTCTACGGGAACCCGCAATACTTTATAACCTTAACTTGTAACGTTAAATGGCCAGAAATTGTTAGATATGTATCGACTATGCCTTCGGTCAAGGTACAAGATCGAGCTGATATTATTGCTAGAGTCTTTAAGATGAAAGTTGATGCGTTTGTTAAGTATGTTAAATCTGGTGAACCGTTCGGTGAGGTTATTGCAGGTATTTGCTGACTTTTGTGGCTATATTTTACAAGCACATTTATCTCTTATGTAACTTTTTTCCCGCACGCGCAGATTTGTACACTATAGAGTTTCAAAAAAGGGGACTTCCTCATTGCCATACGCTTTTCTGGGTCAGCCCACCCTATAAAATTAAGTCTCCTAACGACATCGATCGTTTTATTTCCGCTCAGATTCCAAACCCTATTTCAGAACCTGTTCTTCATAAGATCGTTACGGAGTCGATGTTGCACGGACCATGTGGTCTTGCAAATCCTAAGGCATCTTGCATGATAAATAATGTTTGTTCTAAAGGTTTTCCTAAACCATTCCAATCAGCCACCAAATTCGATAGCAACGGCTACGCTCAATATAAACGAGTCGTTAACGGATTTTCTGTTGAAAAAAATGGGGCTTCTATGGATGACTCTATGGTTGTGCCTTATAACCGAATGCTTCTATTACGATTTGCTGCACATGTAAATGTTGAATGTTGCGGATGGAACATGCTTATTAAGTATTTGTTTAAATACATATCAAAGGGAGCTGACAGGGTACATTTTGCTGTTTCCAGAGAACCAGGACAGCCTTCAGGATCTGTTGAATCGTCTGTTCGTTTTCGAGATGAAATAAAAAGTTTCGTTGACGGTAGGTTTATTTGTCCGCATGAGGCAGCATGGCGAATCTTAGAGTATCCTATACATAATCGAAACCCCTCCGTTCAAGTGTTAGCAGTGCATTTAGAAAATATGCAGAATGTTAGATTTAAAGGTTCTGAACTGTTAGAAGACGTGCTAGACGATGAAAATGCACAACGTACGACTCTCACAGAGTGGTTAATTTCAAATACTGACTCCAATAATGTTGAAGGTAGGTCTCTTAGTTATGTCGACTACGTGTCATTATATAGATGGGATCTTTCTAAAAAAAATGGATCCGGCGAAGTTATAATAAGACTCCAGCTGTCGGTAGGCTTATCTACATCCATCCATCTTCCGGAGAAACGTTTTACTTACGGATGTTACTTTGTCATCAAAGAGGCTGTCGCAGCTTCGCCGATATTCGTACCATAGATGGCGTTGAATGTCCTTCCTATCGTTCTGCTTGCGAAAAGCTAGGACTCTTAGATAACGATAACGAATGGACGTCAACCATCTGTGAGGCTGCCTCTTGGGCTACATCAAAAGAATTACGGGCCTTATTTGTACATATGCTTCTTTTTTGTGAGATTTCCGACCCCCTTGCTTTGTGGGAGAAACATTGGCGGTCGATGAGCGATGATGTGTTTTTAACGGTTGAAAAATACACCGGCTTTAGGCCTACCTATTTAAGTGAAAATGATATGCAGCAGTACGTTTTGTTTGAGTTGGAATTACTGCTAAATGCAAGTGGGAATACTTCGTCTCTAAGTGAATTCGGTTTGCCTATGCCAAGAGCTGAATTTGCCTCTGTCATAAAAAATCGTTTACTAATGGAGGAAAAGAACTACGATACACAAACTCTTATTGACCAGCATCAGGTTCTTAAAAACGCGTTACATCAGCAACAACTGCTTATCTATGAGACTGTAATCAATGCAGTGAGTGACAAGAGACAAGTTTTGATGTTCGTATACGGGCATGGCGGTACTGGAAAGACGTATCTTTGGACTACTATTATATACGCATTGCGTTCGGTTGGAAGTATTGTGCTTGCAGTGGCTGCGTCTGGGATAGCGTCGTTACTTTTACCGTCGGGCCGAACTGCACATTCAAGGTTCAAATTACCATTAAATCCAACAGATGACTCTCTCTGCTATGTAAAGAAGAATACGCAGCTTGCTAAACTTCTTGCTGAAACTTCTCTTATCATTTGGGATGAAGCACCCATGAGTGATCGGCGCTCTCTTGAATCGTTAGACAGGACTCTTAGGGACATTTTAGATACTCCTTCGACGCCTTTTGGGGGTAAGTCAGTCCTCTTAGGAGGTGATTTTAGGCAAACATTACCTGTTAAGTCAAAGGCTCCTAAATCCGAGATCTTAAATATGACTTTGCCTAAATCACTCCTATGGAAACACTTCAAAATATATTTGCTTACTGAAAATATGCGTTTGCAAAAGCCTAACTTGTCCGACTATGCTAAAGCGGATATAGCTTGGTTTTCTGCTTGGTTACTGACTGTAGGTGACGGCACGATCGGGGTTGCTGCGTCTGAGGACGACCTAGATACAAAGAAGATTGACATACCCGATCGTTTCCTACTGCCATCCGTAGAGGCCTCAGTACAAGAACTTATCCGGTTTATATACGATGAACAAACGTTGGCAAATCCGTCTGTTACAGCATTTTCTGATAAAGCAATAATTTGTCCCAAGAACAAGACAGCAGATAGTATAAACGACCTCGTGCTTTCTATGTGTGAAGGCGAAAGTCATACGTACCTCAGCTCCGATTCTATACAGGCTCACGCGGGTCAGGTTGGTGACACTGAAGACTTATACCCACTCGAGTATTTAAACAGCCTATCCTTTAATGGTTTTCCACCACATCGACTAGAGTTGAAACCTAAAACCCCAATAATTCTATTGAGGAACATTAATCAACCATGCGGATTATGTAACGGAACAAGGTTGTTAGTGACAAAGTTGCTAGCCAAGGTCATAGAGGCATTAGTGATTACTGGTACAGCCGTAGGCCATCGGGTATACATTCCGCGGATCACTTTGTTACAAAACGATGAGAATTTACCATTTGTGTTCAGGCGGAAACAGTTTCCCGTTAAACTCTGCTATGCTATGACTATCAACAAAAGTCAAGGCCAGTCCCTTGGGAAAATTGGTGTCTACCTGCCAGAGCCTGCGTTCGGCCATGGGCAGTTATACGTTGCGTTATCTAGGGCGACTTCCGTAGACTCAATCAAAATTTTAATCCTCCCAGCAGAAGGAGATGCTGATAATCAAACGAGAAACGTAGTTTATTCTGATTTCCTAAGAAGTATTCACCATCATAACGTATGTATGCATAGTCGTGTCTTTGATTTATTACTGCTACTCTTTGCTACTATATAAATAGAATCACTATATTGAAACACTCTACATAGTTAGCGCTTTAAATTATTGTTAACAAACATGACTATATAGCTGCTAAATGAATTAACAAAAGAAAGCAACACCATTTCAATAACTAACACTGTACTTTCTTTTGCAGTCATAATATGTCTACCAGAAGCGTTTCGTTAGTGAAAAAAGGAGATAGCGCAGAACCAATTGAGGTCCGAGTCATAAGAAGATGGAGATCATATGTGTTTAAAGACAACAGTTGCTACCTCTTCGTCGACAAAGAGGTAACTATACCAGCCATATTCATTTTTTATCTTTTGTACCATGTTATTACATAACCTAAAACTTTCTGATTCATCACACTAATTACAGGGATATGCTATTGAAGGCCACGGAAACAGGCGTGATATCGAAGATAAGCTGAACGTCGGCCGTTGCTATAAGATAAGTAGGTATATTTCTGACAGCCACAAGAAATCTCATAACATCGTTCCGCATCCAGCAACAATCAGATTAGGTCGAGGAACACGTTTCGAGACCATCAGCTCTGTAGGCTTTCCCGAAAATTATTTCAACCTGACACCATATGAGGGTCTCTCCCAAAAATTAGATGAAACCTTCCTACTCACAGGTAAAAAAAGCAACTTTATTTCTTACATTATCCTATGTTAGAAGGCCACTTAAAAGCATACTTGTCTACAGACTACATCGGGAGATTCGACACTATCACTTCTGACCAAATCACTCGCAGTGGTAGAAGATTGCTTAAATTTACACTAGAAGATGCACAGTAAGCGTAAAAAAACAATCATCACATTCAGTTACTATACAAATCAGCAATTAACATTTCATTTGATGTAGGGAAAGATTCATCGAAGTTGCACTATGGGGTGAAATTGCCCAAACTGTAGACACCAACAGACTCACTCATGAAGAATTTCCCTGCATTATAGTTGTAACTTCAATGAAGGTGACAAAATACAACCAACTGCAGCTTGAGTCAACTTCTGCTACTCACGTATACATCAACCCAAATTACGAAGAGGCATCCGTACTAGCTGAAAGGTAAAACAAACGTGCGCACTCCTAGCTTTTATTAAATATAATTCTTTTGCTTAAGCTTTTAAATATTTGCTATGTAGTATGAGGCTTATGCACGGAGATGCACCCGTACCCAACCAAAATATGCTGACAATAGATGAGCTCTCACAGAAGAACCCGACCACTAATGCTGTAAGTCGCCATAACTTAAGTCCTTCATGCACACTATACTTAAAATCACCCTCTATTTAACAGGAAAGACTATTCAACTGTCGCGCCTCTGTCACTGGGTTCATGCGCGGTAAACCATGGTTTTACAAAGGTTGTCCTACTTGTAACCGGAAATTATCTAAAAAAGGAGACGAGTTGGCGTGCGCCAACCACCCTGATGAAACACAGCCGAAATACATGTAAGAAAAATGAAATCTACACACTTAGTGTGAATAATATCCATGCCTATTGAAATTGTCTAACAACTAAGTACAAACAGCTACTGTGTGCACGCCACAATTGCTGACAACACCGGCTCAACAACTGTCACAATGTTTGACTTACCAATCCTTTCTCTGATCACAACAACATGCTCTACCATGGTCATTCAGGAAGGCTACACAGATCCAGATGTCATACCTGAACCATTACAGGCAATAAAAGGCCTAAACAGGTTATTCGAGCTCAAGTTCAACAATAGAGAAATTCCAGGATCAACGGCTTTCAAAGTAACCAGAATTATTGACGATGAGGAAATCCCGAATGCTGAAGCGGAAATTAACCAAGTGGCAGACCAAGATTCACCACTTCCAACTGCAGCAAGCATAGAGCAAGGTATGTAAAATAAAGTTCTATCTCTTAACCACTTTAACAACAATCATTAGTTAATTACATCCAATAGAACTAGGTTACAAAGTAAAAAAAAAAAGCGACCATATTACCAGTCCATTCGAAGTTTTGAACAACCAGCCTTCTGTTTGGTAGGTTGCCTATATAGCTTTAGCTCCCTCTCGAAAGTGTTATAGGTTAGCAACATTTGCTGAATTGTTTTTCAAAACTCAGGCGCAACACCAGCAGAACAAATCCAGCCAAAAACAGCACCTGAAAAAAAAACAACCCCCATGGGAGGCAAACAACCACCAAAGCACCCAGCAACACCCGCCATACACCCACAGGCTAAAAGAAAACTATCTATCAATGAAGGTAACCAACAATATATCTCCTACAAACACATTTCACCATAATTATATCTCCTACAAACACATTTCACCATACTTATTGCATGCCAAAATTACAGGAACCACAACAAGCAAAAAAACACCCAAGTGACACTGCAGTATGACAAACAATCTTAGATGCATACGGATAATCTTTTGGGCTGCAACCTTATAATGGTAAAAAAAACATATCTAGGTATCTTTTGGATGGTAAGCATGGTGTCTTTTGAACCATAACTAACAGCAGCAGCAATATGCACTTACTGATGTACAACCATGGATAGCCTTACATCTTTTGAATATGGCTTAATGTAAATTACTTAGTTTGTAATTAAAATCTTATATGCAATCAGTATCCTCCATCCACCGCTATATATAATGAGTGCCCACGATCACCAATATAATCAACTACAAACTCAGGCCGCCGCGAAGCGCGGGGACAATATCTAGTTACATCTATGGATCAAGTCAAGTTCAATTTCATTCTGAGCATGAGTATCTATCAATCAATTATTGAAGCCTCTTTTTAATGGTTCCTCTGGCCTCTTTAGTACTCGAACTATATTAAATAAACAAGTTAAACGAACTACAGAAATTAAATCTATAACAATTACCTCATTAAACCCTACTCGATTCAACATAAGTTTTATCGAAACTAACGTTAATCAAATTTCGGGACGAAATTTCCTAAAGGAGGGGTGACTGTGACATTTGCCCCGAATCAAATACGATTCAAGTCCGAACCCAACCCGTCTCGGTGTTAAATTTTAAATCTTCCAATTAGCTTGAACAAAGAACATGATATTTATTATTTGTATCCGTTTAAGACAAATCACTTTAATCATAAAGTAGATAATTCATGAATTTAAGTATTTTTAAAGTATAAACTTTATTTATTAAAACTAACGATATAATAAAGAAATCAAACTACTTATATAAACAAATTTTATATAATTAATAAGATTCTATATAAATCCTAAGAGTTAAATTGTTGGTTAGTTAGTTAGTTAGTTTATTTAAGTTTTGGTCTAAAAGTGTCAAACTTGAAACTTGTCAAACTTGAAACTTGTTTAAAAGCTTTGGTCTAAAAGTGTCAAAATTAAAACTTGGTTATGTTTTTACAAAGTTACCCCTAATAATAACTAACTATAAGGACTAAACTTGTAGTTTTATTAAAGAACCCATTTTCCCTCCCCACATTCCCGTGTTTCCGGTCACAATCTCCGGCCACCTTTCCCGCAACTCCGGCAACTACCAAAACATCCAATTTAATTGTTTTCAAGCCAATTAAATCGGCCGAATCCCGTCACCCAGATGTTTCGGTCTCAGCCACACCCACAATTGCGCTTATCTGTGAAACTATAATCAACTCGATCCAAACCCGTCATCTTCGGCATTTTGATTTTCAAATCAACCATCAACACAGGTAAAGAAAATCATATCAACGTTATCTAAAACATTCCTTCCATTAGTTAAAGCGTGATAAGCAAACTAATTTGATACAAACTATTTCAAATAAGTTGAATTTTACCCGTCTAATTGCGAAATCAACTTGAAACCCGTTTTCAGACTTTGAACCCATCTCAAACATAAATATAACACTCATGTCGTTCATACGATCTTCCTATATGTATCTGTAACACCAGTTGCACCTACAACACACACTGAATCAACAATTGATCCCATCTTCTTCAACCTCTGTTCGTTGAGGGTTCGACATATTCTGGGCATTTTTATCAAGATTTTATTAAGGGCTTTAGTATGCCGATCATCGTACATTGATTCTGGATGTTTAGTTTGATCACAACATCTCATCTGGATCATATTCGAATCTTCCAAAGTTGCGGTTTCTTCTTTTCATATTATCGCCGATTTAAACTCCAAATAAGGTAACCAAATACATCTCTAAACTCGTTTTCGTGTGCAGATCATAAATCGTGCGTTAAATTTCTGTTATAGGCCTGTCATCTCGTTCAATTCTAGTGATTTGGCTTCTAGGGTTTATGTTGAATTGGGGGTTTTACCTTACTAGTGTATCAAACAATTTTCATTCAAACATAGTTAATAAGAGTCTGGTTTGGTCTGGTGGTTTATACTGGTTCAATAAACACAGAGGTCTCGGGTTCGAACCCGCAGGCCTTATTATTTTTATTAGTTGTATTATTAACACTTGAACTATCTTTTAAAGTATATTATTTATTTAAATACTTAGTAAATCTCTTAAACATTAATTTTCATATAAAAATACTAGGTTAGCACCCGTGGGTATCCACGGGGTTGAACGGTAAAAAATATTTATATGTTGAAATAACAAAACATCAAATAAAGTATGAAAATGTGGATGGCTGTGACGCTGACAAGTGGCGCAATGTGGAATAACAGCTTAGCGATTTATTATAAGAGAAGATAAGAGAAAGGAAATTCAAACGTTATGGATTAATAATTATGAAACAATAAGTTACGGAAGTTATTTTATCACTATTAAATACTTTAATACCTTTAAATCTTATAAAAGTTGTAGAAATCTAGTAACTTAGTTTTATATTTTTATTTTACTTTTAAAGGTCTTAAAGTTTATGGAATCCATATGTTATTGATTTAAATAATTAATATTTCAAAGTTAATTATCTTAAATAGCAGTTAGTTTATCACATAATTTATGACATAAATCAACCTTTATTAAAATAGTAGCTTAAAGTAAATTATATAAACTATTGTTATTTTATTTTATTATCGTTGAGTTATTATTTAAATCAGTAATCCACCTAAAACCCCAAGTTTCATTTAGAACCCTAGACTCTCGAATCACCTTTAGTTATCATTTTAAACTAAGATGCCTTTCTTTAGGATAACTCTAAGGAAATCACTCGTGGTCGTATTTCGCAAGTTATCTAGCTAATTGCCATCATCTACTAATCATGTGAGTATTCATAGCCCCCTTTTTCAGTTTTATACTTTGGGGTGAAATCATGTTACCTATTAAATCATGTTTATCATTTTATTCATTTGATTCATTTTTATTCATTTGATTCATTATATTCAATTCAATTCAATTCATGTGTGTTATTACTTGCAATTATGTGTTTCATAGGTTGATAAACATTTATTCTAGCACAATCATTAATTTATTCAAACCAACAGTTATCAATAATAGTACTATTTGGCCTGACAAGCCCACCCCATTTACATACACGCGTGGTGATTGTAACCGACATATGCTTTTGCTCATTACGGCTTAATCTGTGTGATTAAGTGGCTGCAGTCATTTAGGTTTGGTTGTGCACTCGATTTATCTAATGTGATACACTTTTTGCATGATAGGTTTTAACATTACATGGAATTGAATCATTTATTCGTTTTAGTCATTTCAATCATTTTAATATAAATATGTATGCAAACCTGTGTTTACTCACCAGCTAATTCGTTAGCTGACAAATACTATTTTTCACATGATTTCAGGTGTTACAGCGTAGTTGATTATCTCAAGATGCTTCACACATAGGATTCATGGACCTAGTTTAATAAATGATTAATTATTATGTTTGACTAGTTGTTTATTTGATTCATGTATTGGTTAATTGAATATTGAATTTAATACTATTTAAACTTTGTTAACTACCATGAGCTACGAGCAATCTATCCACTTGCGTCCGCCCCGATGATTCCGCCGTCGGTCGGGGTGTGACAGATTGGTATCAGAGCCATGGTTATAGGGAATTAGGTTATTAGAAATGGAATGACCTAGTCTATAACTAAGGACCCAAAACATTAGTCATAGCTTGTCACTACATGTTAGTTTCTTGCTAGTTGCTTACATGTTTACTAGTTCACATACGTGTTATGCTTTATATGCCTATAGTCTACAACTCATTACACTAATACGACTTTGAATATGAATCATATGAACTTTAAAACATTAAGGCTTATGCCTAATCTAAATCGATTTCCTAATCGATTCTCTAAATTAAATTAAAACTTTATTCATGGTTTTCAAATTTCTTCATCAACTTCTAAATTCAATATTTTTATTTTCAAATCTCGTCAAAGTCTAAGTTTCGTAACTGAACACGTGCAATACTGGAAGAGTGGGTGCTTGTATCTCGAGAGTTCTGTCTAGGAAAAGGTATTCGTATAAATCCAAATCTACCGATGGATCTGTTACCTTACCTGGGAACTCTCGGGGTGAGCGTCCACTTATAGGTAGTCACGTCTTCATTAAAGTTATAAAAACTTACTACTTTGATAAGTCAACGTATTCGTGTGGGTTGTGAACTAAACGTTTACACTCGAAATATCTCAATATGATTTCAACACCTCGTATTTCCAAAGATTCCTTAACTATAAAAAGAAAAAAAAAATTTCTTTCTTCATCAAAGTTTAATAATCATCAATCATACATAAAGTTAGCATCAAACTCTTCCTAAAATTTAACTAAACAATAAATTATCATCAAAATCACACATAATATCTTTAATCAAACTTCATCATTCATATTTTCATATAACTCATAAACTCATTATCAAATGCTCATATAATCTATTTAATCATAAAATTTTCATCACATGATTCGTTTAACTCATTATAAATCTATTAACCAAATCTAGCATAATTCATCCATAAACTCACTTCTATTAGAATATAACTTTTCCTTCAAACTCTACTTCATATAAACTTCATTATATTAAATCATCCAATGTACTTATATATGAATGTAATCATTCATTCCTCTAAATAAACTCGACTAAATATTTAATCTATTAAGAACTTACACATTATCTTTTATCTTAATTATCTACAATCTTTGACAAACGTGGCATGACATAAGTGTGGTTATCTTCTATGTATGAAACATGATCATTCTTAAACACGCTAGCTATAAACAAGAATTCTCATGAACTTAAATTTCGATGAACTTAACTACCCGAACATGAAATCAGAACTTATATGCATAACTATCTGACTTTTTGTTGGTAATTTTTGCTGTCCCTTAGACCCGCGCGTGACAGAATGAACTATGCGGACCATGCAAAGGCTAGTGTAATTACGGGTGCACACGGAATTACAAAAGCCGGTGCATGGAAGTCATAGTAAGTTTTGTCGTGTGATTTGGGCAACACGACAAATGTAAGGTGATAAGGACATGGTGGATACGCCGCTGGTACATCCTATATATAAGTGTACTTATCACGTCATAAATGAAGTGTTGCCTATGTCCAGTGAAGTTTGTGTAACTTCTGGACCTTGACCTATTGCATTTCAAACAATGTTTCCCTTGCATTTTTCATTGATCATTCATTATCAACATCTAGTGCTCACGTTGGTGATTCAACTTCTCGAGGTTGACGTATTCTTGTTCAACTCGAGGGAGCTAGATAAAGTTAGTACATATATTATGGAAAACACATCATTATGGACATCTTTTGAAGATGTGCCATATTCTATTCATATTATTTATTTTGATCATTTATTCACTTTATTAATCATGTTTATTCACGTGATTCTTTTATTCATTCACTTTACTAATCAAATTAATTCAATCTATTCCTTTATTCACACATTTATATATATACATTTACAATTCGCGTCAGCAGTATTTTACCGCTTTCTATTGCGTTACGTACCCATCTCATTGCATGTGGTACACCTTGTGTTGCAGTACGTACCATTTAGATGCATACATTCATCACCGCCTCCCATATACACTATATTTATTGCAGCCTCCCGTAAAAATCTCGCCACCTGCTACCACCGTTCCTCTCCAGCCAATTTTCAGGTCAGTTATGGTTTCTCCTTGTCTTCTCCTTCTTGCGAATCCATGCTATAATCGCCCCTTTTGATCCTTACAAACAGCTTGCAGCCATTGAATTGAACCTATATACATCCGCACATCAGTCGGTTCTTTTAGTTTTCAAACCCGATTGCCGCTGCAGGTCGTATTAGGGTTAGGGTTTTACCTTACACCCATGTATAGAATCTGCGTTTTGCTTCTGATTGTTGTTTTGTTTGTATACTATCGCGGGTCGTGTTAGGGTTAGGGTTTTACCTTACACCCATGTATAGGATCTGCGTTTGCTTCTGATGGTTGTGTTGTTTGTATATTATCTTCAATTTCTTCCTGCCGCCTTTCTTATTCAACATCGATCGGCTTTTCTTGGTTATCCCCTTCTTCGACGTTTATTATGCTTGGTGATTTGCTTTTTCATTTAGCTGCTTATCCAAGTTAATAGTTGGATCTCTGGTGAATAGAGACAACAAGAAAGAGAGATATATATCTAAAGATAGGAATGAGTCATGTGCTAAGTACACGTGTGATAAAAACAAATAACAGCTTTAAAAACTTGTACAACATGCTTAAAAAAGATTACCATCTGAGCATACAAAGAAGTATCATTGGCAAAGAAAGTGACACCATGTGCAAAGGGAGTTGTAGAATTTATATATTTGTTTTGTAGATACGTACAAAATACAAGATGGGGTTGCTTTGTTCTACTTATATAAATGGAAATATATAAATTACCTGCTTATTCAAGTTTGGGTATATATTTGGGATTTAATGTGAGTGTTTGCTTTTATATATTTGTTTTGTAAATAGTGTTGTTTTGTTTTACATATAATCCCTATGATTGTCCTATGTTTTTCATTCTAAAAAATTGATGGACGTGAAAATTGATATTTATACCTTGATTTTGTGTTTTACAATGTATTGCAGTCGGTGAAGCCCGTCTGCGTGCAGGCTATTTACATTTCAATTGCTACGTTGATACTTGCAACGTTATAGGAATTGTATAGCTTACGATACAGAGTCTTAGAAATTGTATTGCTTGGAATTAGTCGTTTTTTTGTAGTGGTGGCCTAATATTGCTGTCTTATTTGGGTAATGCCCTTAAAGTGGTTATATGGAATTTTGAAAGCACTGATATAGGATTTACATGTTTCTTTCCTTTCTTAGCTTTTTTTGAATGGTTTTGGATGCCATTTTTATTTTACTTATGGTGTTTTTATATGTTTCAGGATGAGCGATCGTACTTGGTACCGCTGACTTTATTTCCCGCTATCACTTTGTCTTACAAGTAAGTTAATCCATGTTGTTTTAACTGTTGTTTCCTAGGTTCTTTGTAGTTGTTAAGTTGTTATTAGTTGTTTTAGAAATGCAACCTTTTAAGAAGCAATTTGTAGAAGAATCTGCCCGTCAACGTGGTTCGTTATCCGCTAAACGTTTATCCCTACGTCATGCTAATCTACATGCCTCCGATTGTGTTCGGCTATCGAATTCCGCGGCTGTGGCACCCGCCGATGTTAGCATATTTTCGTCGTCTTATTTGGATGTTGGTGACTGTGTGAAGGTTTGCCAGTTTTGCAACGCGCTTTTTTGGCAAGAGGAACGGGTAAAGTCATATCCTATTAGTCAGGGATTTAGGTACAATCAATGTTGTAAGCGTGGCACTGTTAGATTACGTTCTTCTCCGTTACCTCCGGATTGTATACTACGTCTGTTTGAACGTGATGATTTTCTTGCAAATGTTCGCGCTTACAATTCTATGTTTGCAATGACTTCTTTCGGGGCCTCCGTTGACAATTCTATAAATTTAAAACCCGGTCCTTACGTTTTCAAAGTTAGTGGTCAAGTTTATCACAACATCGGGTCTTTGTGTCCTCCGGTCGGTGAAAAGCCGCGTTTTTTACAAATGTATGTTTACGATACTGAGCATGAGGTATCTAATCGCCTTCGCTTCTTCACAGATCACGCTGCCTCTTCTTTAGACGTGGCGGTTGTCCGTTTATTATTGCGTACATTAGATAGTGTTAACGAATTGGTTAGACTGTTTCGAACGGCGAGAGATCTATGTTTGTCTGGCGGAGTCCCCGAGTTTGCAATCCATTTGTACAGTGATAGTCGCGACAAACGTTATGGCCCGCCTACTGATGGTGCGATTGGCGCTATAGTGTATGAGCCAGAACCGCAGTCGTCTAATTTTGACATTATTATTCGAACAAAGCAGGATGCTGCTCAAAGAGTTAGCAAGCTTCATAAAAAGTACATGTCGTTACAATATCCGTTGCTTTTCATTTACGGTGAGGACGGCTGGTGCCCTTCTCTACGTTTATTTTCTGACGAAGCTGGCGATCCAAAACAGCTATCTATGAGCATGTATTATCGCTACCTTTTGCATGATCGTTTTCGCGTTTATACGCATTTATTAAGAGGTGGCCGTCTTTTCCAGCAATTTTTGGTAGACGCGTACGTTTGCATTGAACAGAATCGACTTGATTATGTAGCAACCCATCAGGATGATTTCAGAACTGAGTGTCTCAACGGTGTTCAAGATGCATTTGCATCGGGCGACATTGATGGTCATAACATTGGTAAACGCGTTGTACTTCCGTCTTCCTTCACCGGTGGTCCGCGTTACATGTATAAGCATTATCAAGACGCCTTAGCTATCTGTCGTGTCTACGGGAACCCGCAATACTTTATAACCTTAACTTGTAACGTTAAATGGCCAGAAATTGTTAGATATGTATCGACTATGCCTTCGGTCAAGGTACAAGATCGAGCTGATATTATTGCTAGAGTCTTTAAGATGAAAGTTGATGCGTTTGTTAAGTATGTTAAATCTGGTGAACCGTTCGGTGAGGTTATTGCAGGTATTTGCTGACTTTTGTGGCTATATTTTACAAGCACATTTATCTCTTATGTAACTTTTTTCCCGCACGCGCAGATTTGTACACTATAGAGTTTCAAAAAAGGGGACTTCCTCATTGCCATACGCTTTTCTGGGTCAGCCCACCCTATAAAATTAAGTCTCCTAACGACATCGATCGTTTTATTTCCGCTCAGATTCCAAACCCTATTTCAGAACCTGTTCTTCATAAGATCGTTACGGAGTCGATGTTGCACGGACCATGTGGTCTTGCAAATCCTAAGGCATCTTGCATGATAAATAATGTTTGTTCTAAAGGTTTTCCTAAACCATTCCAATCAGCCACCAAATTCGATAGCAACGGCTACGCTCAATATAAACGAGTCGTTAACGGATTTTCTGTTGAAAAAAATGGGGCTTCTATGGATGACTCTATGGTTGTGCCTTATAACCGAATGCTTCTATTACGATTTGCTGCACATGTAAATGTTGAATGTTGCGGATGGAACATGCTTATTAAGTATTTGTTTAAATACATATCAAAGGGAGCTGACAGGGTACATTTTGCTGTTTCCAGAGAACCAGGACAGCCTTCAGGATCTGTTGAATCGTCTGTTCGTTTTCGAGATGAAATAAAAAGTTTCGTTGACGGTAGGTTTATTTGTCCGCATGAGGCAGCATGGCGAATCTTAGAGTATCCTATACATAATCGAAACCCCTCCGTTCAAGTGTTAGCAGTGCATTTAGAAAATATGCAGAATGTTAGATTTAAAGGTTCTGAACTGTTAGAAGACGTGCTAGACGATGAAAATGCACAACGTACGACTCTCACAGAGTGGTTAATTTCAAATACTGACTCCAATAATGTTGAAGGTAGGTCTCTTAGTTATGTCGACTACGTGTCATTATATAGATGGGATCTTTCTAAAAAAAATGGATCCGGCGAAGTTATAATAAGACTCCAGCTGTCGGTAGGCTTATCTACATCCATCCATCTTCCGGAGAAACGTTTTACTTACGGATGTTACTTTGTCATCAAAGAGGCTGTCGCAGCTTCGCCGATATTCGTACCATAGATGGCGTTGAATGTCCTTCCTATCGTTCTGCTTGCGAAAAGCTAGGACTCTTAGATAACGATAACGAATGGACGTCAACCATCTGTGAGGCTGCCTCTTGGGCTACATCAAAAGAATTACGGGCCTTATTTGTACATATGCTTCTTTTTTGTGAGATTTCCGACCCCCTTGCTTTGTGGGAGAAACATTGGCGGTCGATGAGCGATGATGTGTTTTTAACGGTTGAAAAATACACCGGCTTTAGGCCTACCTATTTAAGTGAAAATGATATGCAGCAGTACGTTTTGTTTGAGTTGGAATTACTGCTAAATGCAAGTGGGAATACTTCGTCTCTAAGTGAATTCGGTTTGCCTATGCCAAGAGCTGAATTTGCCTCTGTCATAAAAAATCGTTTACTAATGGAGGAAAAGAACTACGATACACAAACTCTTATTGACCAGCATCAGGTTCTTAAAAACGCGTTACATCAGCAACAACTGCTTATCTATGAGACTGTAATCAATGCAGTGAGTGACAAGAGACAAGTTTTGATGTTCGTATACGGGCATGGCGGTACTGGAAAGACGTATCTTTGGACTACTATTATATACGCATTGCGTTCGGTTGGAAGTATTGTGCTTGCAGTGGCTGCGTCTGGGATAGCGTCGTTACTTTTACCGTCGGGCCGAACTGCACATTCAAGGTTCAAATTACCATTAAATCCAACAGATGACTCTCTCTGCTATGTAAAGAAGAATACGCAGCTTGCTAAACTTCTTGCTGAAACTTCTCTTATCATTTGGGATGAAGCACCCATGAGTGATCGGCGCTCTCTTGAATCGTTAGACAGGACTCTTAGGGACATTTTAGATACTCCTTCGACGCCTTTTGGGGGTAAGTCAGTCCTCTTAGGAGGTGATTTTAGGCAAACATTACCTGTTAAGTCAAAGGCTCCTAAATCCGAGATCTTAAATATGACTTTGCCTAAATCACTCCTATGGAAACACTTCAAAATATATTTGCTTACTGAAAATATGCGTTTGCAAAAGCCTAACTTGTCCGACTATGCTAAAGCGGATATAGCTTGGTTTTCTGCTTGGTTACTGACTGTAGGTGACGGCACGATCGGGGTTGCTGCGTCTGAGGACGACCTAGATACAAAGAAGATTGACATACCCGATCGTTTCCTACTGCCATCCGTAGAGGCCTCAGTACAAGAACTTATCCGGTTTATATACGATGAACAAACGTTGGCAAATCCGTCTGTTACAGCATTTTCTGATAAAGCAATAATTTGTCCCAAGAACAAGACAGCAGATAGTATAAACGACCTCGTGCTTTCTATGTGTGAAGGCGAAAGTCATACGTACCTCAGCTCCGATTCTATACAGGCTCACGCGGGTCAGGTTGGTGACACTGAAGACTTATACCCACTCGAGTATTTAAACAGCCTATCCTTTAATGGTTTTCCACCACATCGACTAGAGTTGAAACCTAAAACCCCAATAATTCTATTGAGGAACATTAATCAACCATGCGGATTATGTAACGGAACAAGGTTGTTAGTGACAAAGTTGCTAGCCAAGGTCATAGAGGCATTAGTGATTACTGGTACAGCCGTAGGCCATCGGGTATACATTCCGCGGATCACTTTGTTACAAAACGATGAGAATTTACCATTTGTGTTCAGGCGGAAACAGTTTCCCGTTAAACTCTGCTATGCTATGACTATCAACAAAAGTCAAGGCCAGTCCCTTGGGAAAATTGGTGTCTACCTGCCAGAGCCTGCGTTCGGCCATGGGCAGTTATACGTTGCGTTATCTAGGGCGACTTCCGTAGACTCAATCAAAATTTTAATCCTCCCAGCAGAAGGAGATGCTGATAATCAAACGAGAAACGTAGTTTATTCTGATTTCCTAAGAAGTATTCACCATCATAACGTATGTATGCATAGTCGTGTCTTTGATTTATTACTGCTACTCTTTGCTACTATATAAATAGAATCACTATATTGAAACACTCTACATAGTTAGCGCTTTAAATTATTGTTAACAAACATGACTATATAGCTGCTAAATGAATTAACAAAAGAAAGCAACACCATTTCAATAACTAACACTGTACTTTCTTTTGCAGTCATAATATGTCTACCAGAAGCGTTTCGTTAGTGAAAAAAGGAGATAGCGCAGAACCAATTGAGGTCCGAGTCATAAGAAGATGGAGATCATATGTGTTTAAAGACAACAGTTGCTACCTCTTCGTCGACAAAGAGGTAACTATACCAGCCATATTCATTTTTTATCTTTTGTACCATGTTATTACATAACCTAAAACTTTCTGATTCATCACACTAATTACAGGGATATGCTATTGAAGGCCACGGAAACAGGCGTGATATCGAAGATAAGCTGAACGTCGGCCGTTGCTATAAGATAAGTAGGTATATTTCTGACAGCCACAAGAAATCTCATAACATCGTTCCGCATCCAGCAACAATCAGATTAGGTCGAGGAACACGTTTCGAGACCATCAGCTCTGTAGGCTTTCCCGAAAATTATTTCAACCTGACACCATATGAGGGTCTCTCCCAAAAATTAGATGAAACCTTCCTACTCACAGGTAAAAAAAGCAACTTTATTTCTTACATTATCCTATGTTAGAAGGCCACTTAAAAGCATACTTGTCTACAGACTACATCGGGAGATTCGACACTATCACTTCTGACCAAATCACTCGCAGTGGTAGAAGATTGCTTAAATTTACACTAGAAGATGCACAGTAAGCGTAAAAAAACAATCATCACATTCAGTTACTATACAAATCAGCAATTAACATTTCATTTGATGTAGGGAAAGATTCATCGAAGTTGCACTATGGGGTGAAATTGCCCAAACTGTAGACACCAACAGACTCACTCATGAAGAATTTCCCTGCATTATAGTTGTAACTTCAATGAAGGTGACAAAATACAACCAACTGCAGCTTGAGTCAACTTCTGCTACTCACGTATACATCAACCCAAATTACGAAGAGGCATCCGTACTAGCTGAAAGGTAAAACAAACGTGCGCACTCCTAGCTTTTATTAAATATAATTCTTTTGCTTAAGCTTTTAAATATTTGCTATGTAGTATGAGGCTTATGCACGGAGATGCACCCGTACCCAACCAAAATATGCTGACAATAGATGAGCTCTCACAGAAGAACCCGACCACTAATGCTGTAAGTCGCCATAACTTAAGTCCTTCATGCACACTATACTTAAAATCACCCTCTATTTAACAGGAAAGACTATTCAACTGTCGCGCCTCTGTCACTGGGTTCATGCGCGGTAAACCATGGTTTTACAAAGGTTGTCCTACTTGTAACCGGAAATTATCTAAAAAAGGAGACGAGTTGGCGTGCGCCAACCACCCTGATGAAACACAGCCGAAATACATGTAAGAAAAATGAAATCTACACACTTAGTGTGAATAATATCCATGCCTATTGAAATTGTCTAACAACTAAGTACAAACAGCTACTGTGTGCACGCCACAATTGCTGACAACACCGGCTCAACAACTGTCACAATGTTTGACTTACCAATCCTTTCTCTGATCACAACAACATGCTCTACCATGGTCATTCAGGAAGGCTACACAGATCCAGATGTCATACCTGAACCATTACAGGCAATAAAAGGCCTAAACAGGTTATTCGAGCTCAAGTTCAACAATAGAGAAATTCCAGGATCAACGGCTTTCAAAGTAACCAGAATTATTGACGATGAGGAAATCCCGAATGCTGAAGCGGAAATTAACCAAGTGGCAGACCAAGATTCACCACTTCCAACTGCAGCAAGCATAGAGCAAGGTATGTAAAATAAAGTTCTATCTCTTAACCACTTTAACAACAATCATTAGTTAATTACATCCAATAGAACTAGGTTACAAAGTAAAAAAAAAAGCGACCATATTACCAGTCCATTCGAAGTTTTGAACAACCAGCCTTCTGTTTGGTAGGTTGCCTATATAGCTTTAGCTCCCTCTCGAAAGTGTTATAGGTTAGCAACATTTGCTGAATTGTTTTTCAAAACTCAGGCGCAACACCAGCAGAACAAATCCAGCCAAAAACAGCACCTGAAAAAAAAACAACCCCCATGGGAGGCAAACAACCACCAAAGCACCCAGCAACACCCGCCATACACCCACAGGCTAAAAGAAAACTATCTATCAATGAAGGTAACCAACAATATATCTCCTACAAACACATTTCACCATAATTATATCTCCTACAAACACATTTCACCATACTTATTGCATGCCAAAATTACAGGAACCACAACAAGCAAAAAAACACCCAAGTGACACTGCAGTATGACAAACAATCTTAGATGCATACGGATAATCTTTTGGGCTGCAACCTTATAATGGTAAAAAAAACATATCTAGGTATCTTTTGGATGGTAAGCATGGTGTCTTTTGAACCATAACTAACAGCAGCAGCAATATGCACTTACTGATGTACAACCATGGATAGCCTTACATCTTTTGAATATGGCTTAATGTAAATTACTTAGTTTGTAATTAAAATCTTATATGCAATCAGTATCCTCCATCCACCGCTATATATAATGAGTGCCCACGATCACCAATATAATCAACTACAAACTCAGGCCGCCGCGAAGCGCGGGGACAATATCTAGTTACATCTATGGATCAAGTCAAGTTCAATTTCATTCTGAGCATGAGTATCTATCAATCAATTATTGAAGCCTCTTTTTAATGGTTCCTCTGGCCTCTTTAGTACTCGAACTATATTAAATAAACAAGTTAAACGAACTACAGAAATTAAATCTATAACAATTACCTCATTAAACCCTACTCGATTCAACATAAGTTTTATCGAAACTAACGTTAATCAAATTTCGGGACGAAATTTCCTAAAGGAGGGGTGACTGTGACATTTGCCCCGAATCAAATACGATTCAAGTCCGAACCCAACCCGTCTCGGTGTTAAATTTTAAATCTTCCAATTAGCTTGAACAAAGAACATGATATTTATTATTTGTATCCGTTTAAGACAAATCACTTTAATCATAAAGTAGATAATTCATGAATTTAAGTATTTTTAAAGTATAAACTTTATTTATTAAAACTAACGATATAATAAAGAAATCAAACTACTTATATAAACAAATTTTATATAATTAATAAGATTCTATATAAATCCTAAGAGTTAAATTGTTGGTTAGTTAGTTAGTTAGTTTATTTAAGTTTTGGTCTAAAAGTGTCAAACTTGAAACTTGTCAAACTTGAAACTTGTTTAAAAGCTTTGGTCTAAAAGTGTCAAAATTAAAACTTGGTTATGTTTTTACAAAGTTACCCCTAATAATAACTAACTATAAGGACTAAACTTGTAGTTTTATTAAAGAACCCATTTTCCCTCCCCACATTCCCGTGTTTCCGGTCACAATCTCCGGCCACCTTTCCCGCAACTCCGGCAACTACCAAAACATCCAATTTAATTGTTTTCAAGCCAATTAAATCGGCCGAATCCCGTCACCCAGATGTTTCGGTCTCAGCCACACCCACAATTGCGCTTATCTGTGAAACTATAATCAACTCGATCCAAACCCGTCATCTTCGGCATTTTGATTTTCAAATCAACCATCAACACAGGTAAAGAAAATCATATCAACGTTATCTAAAACATTCCTTCCATTAGTTAAAGCGTGATAAGCAAACTAATTTGATACAAACTATTTCAAATAAGTTGAATTTTACCCGTCTAATTGCGAAATCAACTTGAAACCCGTTTTCAGACTTTGAACCCATCTCAAACATAAATATAACACTCATGTCGTTCATACGATCTTCCTATATGTATCTGTAACACCAGTTGCACCTACAACACACACTGAATCAACAATTGATCCCATCTTCTTCAACCTCTGTTCGTTGAGGGTTCGACATATTCTGGGCATTTTTATCAAGATTTTATTAAGGGCTTTAGTATGCCGATCATCGTACATTGATTCTGGATGTTTAGTTTGATCACAACATCTCATCTGGATCATATTCGAATCTTCCAAAGTTGCGGTTTCTTCTTTTCATATTATCGCCGATTTAAACTCCAAATAAGGTAACCAAATACATCTCTAAACTCGTTTTCGTGTGCAGATCATAAATCGTGCGTTAAATTTCTGTTATAGGCCTGTCATCTCGTTCAATTCTAGTGATTTGGCTTCTAGGGTTTATGTTGAATTGGGGGTTTTACCTTACTAGTGTATCAAACAATTTTCATTCAAACATAGTTAATAAGAGTCTGGTTTGGTCTGGTGGTTTATACTGGTTCAATAAACACAGAGGTCTCGGGTTCGAACCCGCAGGCCTTATTATTTTTATTAGTTGTATTATTAACACTTGAACTATCTTTTAAAGTATATTATTTATTTAAATACTTAGTAAATCTCTTAAACATTAATTTTCATATAAAAATACTAGGTTAGCACCCGTGGGTATCCACGGGGTTGAACGGTAAAAAATATTTATATGTTGAAATAACAAAACATCAAATAAAGTATGAAAATGTGGATGGCTGTGACGCTGACAAGTGGCGCAATGTGGAATAACAGCTTAGCGATTTATTATAAGAGAAGATAAGAGAAAGGAAATTCAAACGTTATGGATTAATAATTATGAAACAATAAGTTACGGAAGTTATTTTATCACTATTAAATACTTTAATACCTTTAAATCTTATAAAAGTTGTAGAAATCTAGTAACTTAGTTTTATATTTTTATTTTACTTTTAAAGGTCTTAAAGTTTATGGAATCCATATGTTATTGATTTAAATAATTAATATTTCAAAGTTAATTATCTTAAATAGCAGTTAGTTTATCACATAATTTATGACATAAATCAACCTTTATTAAAATAGTAGCTTAAAGTAAATTATATAAACTATTGTTATTTTATTTTATTATCGTTGAGTTATTATTTAAATCAGTAATCCACCTAAAACCCCAAGTTTCATTTAGAACCCTAGACTCTCGAATCACCTTTAGTTATCATTTTAAACTAAGATGCCTTTCTTTAGGATAACTCTAAGGAAATCACTCGTGGTCGTATTTCGCAAGTTATCTAGCTAATTGCCATCATCTACTAATCATGTGAGTATTCATAGCCCCCTTTTTCAGTTTTATACTTTGGGGTGAAATCATGTTACCTATTAAATCATGTTTATCATTTTATTCATTTGATTCATTTTTATTCATTTGATTCATTATATTCAATTCAATTCAATTCATGTGTGTTATTACTTGCAATTATGTGTTTCATAGGTTGATAAACATTTATTCTAGCACAATCATTAATTTATTCAAACCAACGGTTATCAATAATAGTACTATTTGGCCTGACAAGCCCACCCCATTTACATACACGCGTGGTGATTGTAACCGACATATGCTTTTGCTCATTACGGCTTAATCTGTGTGATTAAGTGGCTGCAGTCATTTAGGTTTGGTTGTGCACTCGATTTATCTAATGTGATACACTTTTTGCATGATAGGTTTTAACATTACATGGAATTGAATCATTTATTCGTTTTAGTCATTTCAATCATTTTAATATAAATATGTATGCAAACCTGTGTTTACTCACCAGCTAATTCGTTAGCTGACAAATACTATTTTTCACATGATTTCAGGTGTTACAGCGTAGTTGATTATCTCAAGATGCTTCACACATAGGATTCATGGACCTAGTTTAATAAATGATTAATTATTATGTTTGACTAGTTGTTTATTTGATTCATGTATTGGTTAATTGAATATTGAATTTAATACTATTTAAACTTTGTTAACTACCATGAGCTACGAGCAATCTATCCACTTGCGTCCGCCCCGATGATTCCGCCGTCGGTCGGGGTGTGACACAGGGCTGATTCGATCGGTGGTCTGGGGTCTGCCTTAGTCGACTGCCAAAAAACTAGGGTGGGTGTGGGTTTGGGTTTGGGTTTAATGGGTTTGGGTTATTGGGTTTTAGTTGATGTTGTGTTGAATTGTTGTTTGTTAATGGGTTTGGGTTTGGGTTTAATTTGGTTTGGGTTTAATTGGGTTTGAGTTTTGGTAATTGGGTTTTAGTAAGGGACTAAGGGGGCCTGATTTTAAAAATGGGAGGGCCCGTATAATAAAATCCACTAAAAACCGACAAATCGCTACTTCTAACGGAAAAAATTGGGGTGGCCCGGACCCTCCCGGGTCTCAACCATGCTGCGCCCCTGACAGTAGCGTTTAAAAAACATTTGATCAAACGGATGTACCATAGCGACAACACCGTCTCCTAACTTCAGTACCATTAAACATTTAGAATAAACTGCAATTTTAGTCCTTGTGTTTTGATATTATAAATGATTTTAGTCTTACCTTAACAGTTTTGGTCCATGTGCTTTTATTTTCTAACAGAAATAGTCCCAAATACTAACCCCATCTAATTTTTTGTTAAGTCTCCCTCATATGCGGAGTAAAAATGTCATTTCTCCCAATCTTTTTGACATGCGACTGAATAAAAATGTTAACATACATAATGACCTAGATAAAAGTGGAGAAATGACATTTTTACCCTTCAAATGCAGGGCGTGTATGAAAAACTTAATGGAAAATTAGATGAAGTTAGTGTTCGGGACTATTTTTGTTAGAAAATAAAAGCACAGGAACCAAAACTTTTAATGGTATCAAAACACATAGATCAAAACTGCAATTTTACTCTAACATTTAAGATACATCTTGTCAAACGGATATACCGTAACGAAATCCTCCACCTTAATATATATCAAAATTTAAGAGGTTATTATCTTCCTTTACACCTCTAGGAGTTGGAGTGTGGGTCTGTGGGACAACAAAAGAATTGTAGTAATCAAATAAAATTGACACTAAAGTCAAATATCCAAATTCATAGCCAGGCCCATGGTTCCGTGTTGAGACCCACTTAGGATATTTAACTATTTACCCATTTAAGAGCCAATCATCCAAAGACATGTTATTAGACTATTAGTCGGCTTCATTTTGCCCTTCACTTACATAATTTAGGTGCATTATTGCTTTCATATAAAGCCAATAAGACAATAATACTTTCACTTTAGACCAGTTTTTTCATGAAGTTCTTAAACTTTTACCATTTTTTTTTCTAAAACAATAAAAGTTAAACTGTTTTTATAATAAACTGTCCTTCGAAGCTAAGAACCCAAATGTAGCAAAGATCAGCGAGATAAAAACATATAGTGTCAGTTATAGACAAGCGGTCTATATATTCATAATTCGGTTGTAAGAAAAGTTACATACAATGTTAATCTAAATGCTAAGATCGAGATAAAAACATTCGCAATGTGTGTTGAAGAACAAACGTGACATTTGATGGACGACGTTCTGTCATGTTGCATGACCTTTATAGACAAAAAAAAAAGTTAGACTTTTGGTTACCGAAATTACTAACTTTTAAAAACTAATGTGTGACAATTTTACAGATAAAGTTAGTATTGTTTTAATAATATAAAAATCATATATATGATAGTAATAGTATATTGTTAAAATAACGTATCATATGGCTACGGCTATAAAGGCACATAGCTAGGGCCTCTCCAAAATTCATGGCATCTTAAGCCTTCCTATCACCAAACTCTTTGATCTTTCTCACATCACAAAACATAATTATTATGGCTCACCATGAGATACAAGTGGCCAAAACTCTACCTGATGCTTGGGACCACAAGGGTCGACCCGCTCACCGTGCAACCACTGGCGGCTGGATCAGTGCTGCCATGATTTTAGGTCCATAACGCTTTCTATATCTTATCATATTATGTGTTCATTACTTGCTTTATAGAAGTACGTAGATGACAATACTGATGTAAATTCAGGGGTGGAGGCATGTGAAAGGTTAGCCACTTTAGGTATCGCGGTGAACTTAGTGACATATTTGACTGGAACTATGCATTTTGGAAATGCCAGATCCGCAAATACAGTCACCAATTTCTTGGGTACCTCGTTCATGTTATCTCTCGTTGGCGGTTTTGTTGCTGATACTTTCCTCGGACGGTAGTCGTCTAATACAATATGTTTGTTAATTAATTTTTATACATAAGTATTTGTAAATACAATTTTTTTATGTTGTCTATAGGTATCTAACCATTGCCCTATTCTCTGCTGTCCAAGCCACAGTAAGTGGTGTATTTCACTATTTTGTCCCTTGTTACATAATCCAATTGAAAATGGTCAAAAAAACAATATTTCCTTGATTGGTATACTAAGTTTCTTGTTACTTAAAAAAATCCATGACACAAATTATTTAATCAAAGTCCACAAGGTTCTAACTTTTAACTTATGATAACTTTATAATAAATATTAGGGCGTGACGATTTTGGCCGTCTCAACCGCCATCCCGAGCCTTCAACCACCAAAGTGCACGTCAGATGGCGGTAGTCACTGTTCATCAGCAACAATGATACAAGTGACATTTCTTTATTTGGCGCTCTATTTGACCGCTCTTGGGACGGGAGGGCTCAAATCTAGCGTTTCAGGCTTCGGGTCAGACCAATTTGACGAGACGGATAAAGAGGAAAGGACCCAAATGTCTAAATTCTTTAATTGGTTCTTTTTCTTCATAAGTATTGGGTCACTTGCTGCTGTTACAATCCTAGTCTATATCCAAGATCATTTGGGTAGACCATTGGGGTATGGGATCATTGCTTGTGCCATTGTCATCGGGTGGCTGATTTTCATGTCGGGCACAAAAAGGTACCGGTTCAAGAGGCTTGTGGGTAGCCCGTTGACCCAAATAGCCTCGGTTTTTGTAGTAGCGTGGACGAAGAGACATATGAAGCTTCCATCAGATCCTTCATTGTTGTTCAATGTGGATGATGTTGAAATTGCAGTTGATAGTAAAAGAAGCAAGCAGAAGTTGCCTCATAGCAAACAATTTCGGTGAGTTTTTTACTATAAGCTAGCAAAGTATATATCTCTTTAACTAACTATGATGCATAAACAACAAACACCAAAACAATACTTATTATACTTGTGTTTAGCTTCAAACTAATTTACTCTATCTCAAAATAGACATTGTTCCAATAAAAATAGACAATTGATTGATTTGCTAAGATAACGTGTAGGTTTCCATCCATTATTGACAATTATTTATATGATTTCTTTTGTCTTTACATTGAACTTTAAAGATGTTATTCATTTTATTTGATAATGGTATATTTAAATAGAATATTTATTATCAATAATAACTAGATAAATTTTAAGCTGGCTCGCTTGTTGCGTGAGTCAATTGAATGTCAGTTTTGTTCATGTATGTAAGTACTTGCGGAAAAAGAAAACATACATATAAAAAATTCAGACCTACTCACTCAATAAAAAACACCGTCATACAAAGTTATGCTTTCTCACATACGTACCAATCGAATGGAAATAGCTCCTTGTCTTAGTTGGGGCTTTGTTTGACTAAATCACACTCTAAAGTCTAACCCATGCAAAACCAACTTGTACCTTTTGCATTAGATGTGCACTAATTTTACTGTTCAATTCAATTGCTATTTCAATATAAAATAAAATAAAATAAAATAAAATAAAATAATAATAAAATAATAATAATAATAATAATAAGGATAATATCTATCATCAATACTAAATTATTTTATAATAGTATATTTAAATAGATATTTATTATCAATAAAATATCTATCATCAATAGTAAATATATAGTTGGTTTAAATAAAAAATATATTTATCAATTTAAGTAAGAATGTTAACTATCAATCTATCATCATTTTAATTACAGATGAAACTGTAAAGATAAAGAAAAACTGAAAAAGTTTGTTAAAATGATATTCATTTTTGTTAGACTTTTATTTAATTTTTTTTTATTTTTTTTAAACATTCATAAATTTTTTTATATGACATTATTTTGTATTTAAAATAATCATAAAAACGATTGTTTTATCTTTAAAACAAATACAATGTTGTTATATAAAAAATCACGATTTCCAGCGAATTGTGTTTTTTTTTTCTTTATTGTGACTTTCTTTCCGGTCATTTTTGTTTTCAAAATAACGGTTTTTTTCTAGAATAATAAATTTTGAAAAACACAATGTTAAAATAACACTATTGTGTACTTCTAATATAGAAAACACAACGTTAAAATAACTAACTTATATAATACATAGAAACAATGACAAGGTAATAAAAAAAACTCGTCATTATATCGTTCCTTTATGTCATTGTGTATTTTTGTGATTATATTTTACTAAACACCATTACTCTTCTCTAGAATGATAAGTTTTGAAAAACAGGATATTGAAATAAAAGCGTTTTGTACTTGTAATATTTAAACACAATTTTAATCTGATACATTAAAAACAATGATGTAAAAACATTCGACACTATAAGCCGACATATTTGACACAATTGTTAAAAACACCGTGAAACCAAAATTCTTCATACGCTTTTTAGATTAAATACTTTTATAAGTTTTTAATTGATTAAAATTTTAATTAAATAAAACTCTATGATTTATTACTTAAAACTCATATAAATACAATATACAAGTATCCAAAACACAACAAGATTCTCTTGCACCGACTGAATAAATGCTTGTGCTTACAATCCTAGTCGGTCGATATGATGAATACAACCAAAACAAATCTCATGTCAATACATAAATGAACACAAACCCAAAAATTCACAAATCTCTCTTTGATGTTATCGAGATTATTATTAGTATCTTACGCCTTAAAAACTACATCTTTTACCATTTATCTCTTGTTGTAACATGGGTTCTTGATACCGTCAACATGCTTTGATCATAGAAAATATTATTATACTTAATTGAGTAAATTACAGTTTTAGTCTCTGTGTTTTAATGTTTTTAACTGATTTACTCTCACTTTAATGACATTTTTACCCCTTACGTGTTGGGCACGTGAGGAAAAAGTATCACTTAATTGGATGGTTTAGTGTGTGACCATTTTTGGAAAAAATAAAAATCACAATGACGTAAACTATTAGGATGTTACTGTACATGTTAAAGATATTAAAAATCATGGACCAAAACTGCAGTTAATCTACTTAATCCTTATATAATATAGCAAAACAAAAAAAAATTATATGGCATCTTTTCAAAGATTTTAGCTTATGTGGCATTATTTGATAGTTTATCTCACAATAATGATTTTTTTATTTAAAATATGTTATATAAAATATATTATAATAAAACAATTTGCATTTTTGGTCCCTTAATATTTTGGAGAATTCTGAAAAATTTAAGAGTATTTATATTTTTAACAATTTACTACAAGGGGTGTACATGAGTCGGTTTATATTTGATAGGTTTTAAACATGAAACTTATGAAGTTAAATAATAGTAACATACAATTAAAGATCTCCGTGTTTTATAAATATACATAACTTTTTATACGATTGTTTCTAAATTAAACTACTCTATAAAACTGAGCACTTTATTTTCTTTAACTTGAGTATAATATTGTTATACTAAAAATATAATTTTTAAAAACTGAATGGAACATTCATGAACATCCTTAAAAGCATCACTTGAATGTTGTGTTCCCGAGCGTAGCGCGGACACTAAACTAGTTCCTTATAAGCTCTAAAAAAATCCTTAAATGTATACCCCCTTCTCTAATTATATATAAATATATGAACCATTAACATCCCGCATATATATTACTGAATTTGAACCCTTAGGGGCTGTTTGTTTCACCTTTTAATGGTTTAGTTTAGTAATCATTCAGATTCAGCATTCAGAGTGTTTGTTTCATAGAAAAAGAGCCTCTGAATGGTTCAGTTAAGTGTTGAATGGTTAAGAGATAGAAAGATGCTGGATGAAACTGAATAAAGCATGTATCAAACTTACTATCATATGAAGTTTTATCCAAACATCTCTCTCATTGATAGAGCCTCTTAATGGTTCAGACCTCTTAACCTTCAACACTTACTGATTCAGAACTTGCCAAACAGCCCCTTAATAAGATAATAGAAATAGTACTTCTTACCACATGGATATCCCTTTGGCCGGAGCCAAGAATTGAAATACGTTACTATAAATCAAATTCGAAATCTATAAAATAAATTAAGGTTTTTGGGGGGCAACTTTTTGGGGGGAAAACATACTTTGTTTTATAAAAGGAAGTTTAAGAGGGAAAATTGAGTAGGAGAGTTGATGGAGATAAAATTAATTGTGATTAATTATAATTTACACAAATATTTATAAATTTTTAAATATAATAGTTATATTTTTTAAAATATTTTTATTTAACCCGTGTGTACGTAGCACACGGGTGTTAAACCTAGTTATATATATTTGTAACTTAATAATCAGCCTAACATGTGGGGGATGGCAAATAAACCAAACACAAAAACCCTAAATTAACCTGAAAGATCCAGACATGTATACAGGTATAAGATTAGTTTTATGATTTTAATTGATTAAACAAGTTTGAATGTAGCTAAACACAATGTGGAATAGTTACTTGTTTAGAAACACATACACATGCAACATATAGATAAAACAAAGTGCATGCATGTGTCTTGGTTGAGCTAATAGAAGACAAACATCAAGATCATGAGGTCCAAAACAGTCTGTCACGTCATCAATCAATTAATCTTGATGATATATATGTACGTATTGAATACATTATATATGTAACGTGAAAACCAAATTATAAATATTCTATCTTGTAACCCAAACCCAATAGATATTTACGCCCTTTTGTCTCCTCATTGTTAAACAAGAGGATAAGTACCAAGACTTCGAAAACGAAATCTAAAAAGAGTGATCATGTTATATATATGCCATTCATGCATCATCTTCGAAAACATACAAATACTAAGTTTATTAATAAGAAAAAGTTAAATTGGATTTTAAAAATTTACTATTGGACCAATAACATTTTAAGTACTCTTTAGACAATGGCATTTACATAGGTTATAATTAATCATTCATGCACCATTTTGAAACCATACAAAAATATGAAGTTTATCATCGGAATAAAATTTTTTTAACCTAATCATCCCTAGTGAAGCTTCACCGGCGACGGATTAGGTTATAAAAGAGAGATAGTAGTACGTAGGGGTGCGCAAAAAATGTAGAGGTGCACAAAAAAACTAGAACCGGAATCAAAACCGATCTAATAACCGAAAATCGGTTCTTAGAATATCCAGTTCTACAAGAACCGGAACCGAACCTTAGGTTCTAATTTTTTTTTCCAAATTCTATGTTTCAAAAGAACCGGAACTGGTTCCTACAAAAAGCCGGTTTTTGAAAAAATTGGTTCCTAGAAAAACTTGTATGTTTTAGTGTTGTTACTTATTTAATGTTTTAAGAGCTATCTATATATCTTGTAATATTTAACGTTTTTAATGTTACTTATTTAGTTTAAAATAATAAAAAATAATTTATGACCGTATACTCTAAATGAAAGCCTAATGGAGAGTGAAGATTTGTAGCAGACCAGCTTTGTTGCTCATCTCATAGAAAAAAAAACCGAATTTTTAAGAACCGGAACCAGTTCTATAAGAACTGGAACCGGTTGTACAAGAAACAAACCCGGTTACATAGGTTCTAGTTTTAATACCAAAAACCGATTCTAGAACCAAAGAACCGGTTCCTTTACCACCAACAAGAACCAGAACCGGTTATTCAAAAAAACCGATTTGTGCATCTCTAGTAGTACGTACTATAAGTAAGGGATGGAAGAAACTTTTGAAGTCAATTAGTCAAACGTCAAGCCTAAAACTTAAAAAATTAACTAGATTAGTAAGTCGATGAGTATTCGCATACATGAAAAGGTATGAGATTAGTTATAAAAGTTTTGTGGGTTGGGTACGAGTAAAAGGTTATGTGACTCGACCTGGTCACGTGAAACTGATATCATACTCGTTTAACCAATGTCGAAACTTGGATATAACTCTGGCTTTAATTAACTTGATCATAATTTGTTAATTATTGTTAGTTGTTTCTTTTTTTTGGCAGTTTCCTTGACAAAGCAGCAATAAAAGACACCGAAAAATCATATGAATCAATGATGACTGTTGATAAATGGTGTCTTGCAACATTAACCGATGTCGAAGAAGTGAAATTGGTCATCAGAATGTTACCAATTTGGGCAACAACAATATTATTTTGGACTGTATATGCCCAAATGACCACATTTTCAGTGTCACAAGCAACTACAATGGATAGACACATTGGCAAATCTTTCCAAATCCCAGCAGCCTCACTCACCGTTTTCTTCGTTGGAAGCATTCTTTTAACCGTTCCACTCTATGATCGGATCATTGCCCCAATCGCCAAGCGGATCCTCAAACACCCACATGGGCTTAGTCCTCTCCAACGCGTAGGAGTAGGGCTAGTCCTATCCATATTGGCCATGGTTGCAGCTGCCTTAACCGAGATCAAGCGACTAGATGTGGCTCGTTCACATGGGTTAGTAGACAAACCATCTAAAGTGGTCCCGCTTACGGTCTTTTGGTTGGTTCCACAGTTTCTATTAGTAGGGTCTGGTGAGGCGTTTACTTACATGGGACAACTTGATTTCTTTCTAAGGGAGTGTCCGAAAGGGATGAAAACAATGAGTACGGGGTTGTTTTTAAGTACGCTGTCGTTAGGGTTCTTCTTTAGCTCGCTTTTAGTGACAATAGTGCACAAGATTACAGGAGATAAGAAGCCATGGATAGCTGATAACTTGAACCAAGGGAAGCTTTACAACTTCTATTGGTTACTTGCAATTTTAAGTGTTTTGAACTTTTGTTTGTTTCTTGTGGGAGCAAAGTGGTATGTCTACAAGGAGCATAGGCTAGCTGAAGAAGGTATTGAGTTGGAAGAAGATGATTTTGTTGGCCATGCATAAATTTGAAGCTTAATTTGTTTCTATCCCTTTGTTGTTATGCCATGTTTGGAAATGTACATGTAAACAGAGAAGCCATATTTATTGTCTAAATGAAAAAAGGGGTTTAGTTGTGTTCAAAACTTGTTTGACTTTGTGGTTTGATGATTTGCTTGCATGAACAAACCAGTTTTGTCATATTATTCAAACAACATAGCCAAAACCAAAACAAACAAAGATGAGATGTATAGATTAATTCAAGGCATGCTAATGGTCATTTCTATTAGTGCTAATTTCTCTTATAGGAATAGTATTTATCGTTTACGGGATGATTAGTTCCGCTATGTGATTCATGAACCTATAGCAGATCACTTATGGTTCGCTGTTCCTTGATAAGGGTCTGCTATGAGGATATAACGGAGCTGATGAAACGGAACCCATAGCGGACCGCTATAGATTTCATGGTATTTGATAGCGGTCCGTCCCTGTGAGGCATATTACTTTTTAGATGCGGATATGCCAAACAAATATTTCAATACGCTCATTGGGAACCGATTGTGGATGACCATGGTTGTAAAAATCGCGCCTAGGCGCCAAGTAATCGACGAGTACTCGCAACTCCCCAGTCGACCGAGTTGCTGAGTAACCTTGCCTAAGACGAGTACTCGCGAGTCATCCCAAGTACTCGCGAGTTATCCCAAGTACTCCTCAATATGGCCAAGCTAGTACTCAAACTCCTCAGTCGACCCTGAGTTGGCAACGCCTAACGACTTCTATAACTATGAGTGGATCTCAACGGATCTAGTCTGAGATCTTGATACGGGTCACGGCTAACTAAGTTCAGTACCTATCAATAGAAGTTGTAACCCTGCACTTTGACACCTTTACATTACAACCCCCCTCTCTCTCTCTGTGTAAATTACTCTCTCAACGCCAACCAGAAACGTGGTAGATATTGTGGGTAAGGTTCTAAACCTTTAGATATAGCTTGCATGCTTCTAGATCGTTGTGGTAAGGGTCGTACGTATGTATTGGGCATACTAGGGTGTTTCATAAAGAACCAAGCTAACCTGTAAACTAGCATGATAAGGCAAGACTAGAGTTTGGATAGAAAAACCCACACGGTTGTATTTAAGTATTTAACATTGTCATGAGAGCAATGTTGGTTTGGAATGATTAAGTCAGGGGACTTGCGGTTTTGTGTGCATAAACCCTGGCTCAATGACGTGTTGTCGACCTAAGTGTAAAGGACCCCAAAATTTACACATTTTCATTTAGAGACCTGCTTGCTGAGTTTACACGGACTTACTCAGGATGTCAGAAAGAAGACATTTCACGGTATAATACTTGCAGTTGGAAGTATAGGACCGCGGCATATTTCTCAAACAATCCGGTGTGAGTGAAAAAAATCTTTGAAGATGTTCGACACTTGGGTATCTTTGGGTAAACAACCAACCACTCTAAGTTGAAGTTGTGGCGATATCATGTTTGAATTTGTATAATGTAATTTTGTTCTTTGTATCTTTGCCTAGCTTGCTAGGTGTGTGAGTGAAAAAACTTTCCCTTTAAGAAAAAAAAACTAGGATGCTTTTCACCATTTAATATAGTTACTGTCGCCACAAGGGGTGTCAATTAAATGACACTATTTCATTCAATGCAATTTGTTGATCTCGTCCCAGCCGAAGCACTCAAGTTGAAGCGCTTTAGACGTTCAACCACATTCAAAGATATTTCCCTTTAATCAAACTACAATGAATCTCATTCTATATGAATCTAGGCAACTACTTAGTCCAACAAGATCATTTGAGTTGAACCTAGTTACAAAGCCGAACCATGATCAACAATGGTAAAGAAATCTATCAGCTTAATCGAACCATCATATCACTCAACTCACCTAACACAATACATGGGTGGGGGTTGGGTCCTAATGAGAACAAATCAAACTTGCAGACGATCTAAATCAATAACGTACTTCACAAAAGAAAACCCATAGAAGAAAGTTCAACAGTTCTTGATAAATGGGCAGACTTGCATTCACAAAACTTAACCATACACTATTTGCTTTGACAATTTTCCTAAATACATTTTTCTCTAACAAGTTCCTGAAACCTAGTATCTGAAAATTCCTTTGAACAATTTTGGGCATTTTTTGTTTATTTCTATAATCAAAATCAATACAAGAGTAAACTCATCTAAACTAATTTGCTAATATGTCAGCTACACTATATATGAAATTACAAGGGAAGGACTACGCACTGTGGGTTCACATCTCCATTCGCAAACCCAAACACTCGAACTCTTGATATCATGATAATAAGAATGTCAAAGAACTAGCCTAAGGTTCACCACGCGGGTCGGGCCGTCCAACTGCAAAATCAAAATGGTGTCGTTTGGTACTATATTGTTAAGGAAATTGTTTGGATTATTAACCAAGGCATTGTCATATAGTAGGGCGAAAAAAACTTGTTACCTTTATGAATTTAGGCTCCGACTTTGGAGGTATTGACAATGTCTTCGCTAAATTCGCCAAATATATTAGGGCAATCAGCCCAATCCTGCGCATCTCTTTTTTCCCAGTATCCACCTGTGTATTTATAGGTACCATTTTCACCATCTTTTTCAAACCACCTTGGTTTCCATCCACTTTCTTGTAACTTTCTTGACTGCAAGATTTTAGAGTATGATGAAGCATCAGTTACTATACCATCGGAATATCGGATAATACTTCATAACAAAATCATACATTGAAATAAATTAAAATATGAAATTTAAAGGAAGAAAACGGAGACCCATACCATTCTCTGTCTTGTTTCCAGTCGAAGCTTCTCAGCATTTGCCATGTCATATTCACCATTCTCCAGATGCCTTTGGTCTGGCCTGAGTCTTGAATCCGTGGGAGGAATTTTCTCCTTAATCCATAATCAAACGCCCAAGATCAGTCACTGTTATAAACTTTATCACACACACAGATTTATATAAAGGAAAGAGTAAAATGTGTCATATCTACCTTTAATCCTGGTGTTAGCTCGTTTAAAGTGATAGCAAATGAAGTTAAATTGTAACGAGTGAGATTAGCAGGAGGCAAAGTCCTTTTCCATAACAAATTTTCATCAACCATATCCTTTGTCTTGCTAGTCCCCTCTCCAATCATATAGTACATGCTGTCATCCCATTTGCCGAACAATGTGGCATGTTTTTTACCATCGGTATCTTCAATGAACCCATGTACCTATTCAAATTAAGCATCCCAATAATATGCCACTTACTATATCTTTTATGTCAAAAAACACAAAATCACACACTCTGATCATATTAACCTGGCGAGGATTTCTTTCAAGAATAGACTGTTCTTTAAATCTGAGCTTGCAAGATAACTCCCGATTACCATGTATATGCATGAGTCCATGATGATCACAATATATCTTCCCCAAAATAAGGTTGTAAATGCTGGTAGTGACCTGCAACAGTACATAAACAAATATTAAACGAAGTAGAAAATCTAATGTAAAAAATGAAGACGTGAAACCATAGTATTATTGTACCTTACTCCATTGGAAAACCTCGCCATCATCAAATTCCAGGGTCAAAACTCCAACCGGGTCTAGCTGGATTGACCTCCCCCAAAATTTGGTTCTTATGTTGCTGTCTCCCCAAAATTTCCATCCTCTACCTTCACAATGACAAGCTATCAGGGTGGGATGGTGACTAACCTGCCATGATTATGAATAGACGAAAAGAAGATCGTTATGAATACAGAAGATTGGATTTTGGTTCAAAACAAGCATTTAAATGTGTTATCTTCATGATCTACCACATAGATTCTTTCCAAAAAGTTGATTATAATTAAGGAGAGTTTAAATTTGTGGTTTGGGATTAAGTATATGATTATTAGGATTTTACATTGCTATGATAAAACTTTAGTGATCCTCTTATTATCATATAATCATTTAAGGCTCCAATAATCAGTTCCAAATAAAACTGGTCATCTACAGGATAAACTGACATAACCCACTTATTTCATATGTTTAAGACTTTCAGCATACTCATTATATTCTTAAATAACCAAAATTTGTCAAACACTTGCTGTGTTTGGTTATCTGGTTATTAATTCAAACTGTAGAAACACATCCAAACACTATTTCGTATAGCCCAATTATGCACAAGCTATTATCTGATTTAGATAATTAAATATAACATAAATAATCACATTCAAAATGCACATCCAAACAACCCTCTAACATTAATATAAACAAGTTTCAGCTAGGACAACAAACCTTCTCTGAAAAGAAGTGAACACCTTTCTCAGGATAGTCAGCTTCATAAGTTTCCCCTAATAAAGGATTGAAAGGTTTACAATGCCTTCCTTCAGATGAAGCATACCCAGACACCGCAAATGCTGCAACATTTAAGAGTCTCTGGAGACTGTTGCCCTAGAACAACGAAACAAATTAAATTCCATGTTCATTTCCATGTATAAGCATGAAATATATTCGGTTAATTACAAGTTATACCTCTTTTCCATGCTGATATGCACGATCTAGAAGATAAGAGTACTCAAGGTCTTCAAAGCACTTTTGGAGAGATGAGATGGGCTCATTGAAATAAACAGGTAGACATACACGTGTGAGATCCTTCCCAACATTGTCTTTAATCATTGACCATAGACTGACCCCCTTTTCTTTTTCAACAGGATGAGGAAGCTTTTTTCTTCTTTCAAATTGCAAACTTTTGCTATTTATTTCATCCATAACATCTGATTGGTTAATTACACCAGGAAAATGATCTTTTGTGTCGAAAAAGTATGTTTCTTCGTCTTCTGAAGCTTCTTCAAGATCTTGTTTATCGACATCATCAGATGATTCGGTTGTACTCCATTCTGAATATTCATCAAGTTATGTTTATAATTCATAAAAGTGAGCAACACAATTAAAGAATGAAACAACACCTACCACTATATTTTGCTCTTCGGATATCGGAAAACGCATGTTGTGTCAATTGATACTCGCTTTCAGGAACTCCAGATGCTTCCGTGTCAATGTTAGCAGCCTAATAAATTCGCAAATACAGTTTTAACATGAACCAAATTACAGTTTTAACTCCAACACTAGAAGAAACTTACCTCTAGCTGCCTCAAAGTGTCAAGCAAATTCGAACGTTCTTCACAAAGAAGTCTAACTTGCCCTTGAATTTCTGAAAATTCTGAGAGCATAATCTGCTCACAATCCTTAATTACTACCTCACTGGTGCCTTCTTCGAGTAAGCGTTGCTTTAATCTTTCAGTTGAGAGTGATATATCAGTGGGTATAATTGGTAATTTATCATTCAATCTTCTTAGAGTAAGCAGGTTTCTAGAAGAGGACAAAGCTTCTATCCAAGCAACTCTTTCTTCCTTCAAACTACTCCTTAGATGAAGTGTCTTTGTAGCAGTAAATATATAAAACCGTCTACTATCCGATCTGCTCTCTCGAAAAGACAAGATCTGCATCAACGAATCAAAATTACCAAAGGATTTCCATATGAAGTTTGTTCTTTAGTTTCATACAATTTCCTAAAAATTCAGTATGCCACTATGCCCTATGCAAACAAATAGTTATTTCTAGCTCATTAAAGTGCACTTCTTACAATAGGACACAAATCCTCAAACACAACAAGAAAGAATGATGAACAAGTAGGTGGAGAAATAGATGCTCAACGTAGGGTCAATCATACGCTTTTTGTACAGTCAAATTAACCTTTTTCTTCAACCATAAGCTCGTTTAAAGAAAAATTATGATCTTTAAACTACTTTCACCCACCAATTCCGGCATAATATATCAATCATTATCCAAATCATTAGACCCAAAATAAATTCAAGATTTAGTCAAAAAGAAAGTAAAATAGTGCACAATAATCAATGTTAGACTAACATTTGGATGAATTTATATAAATATGTAGTGATGGTATAGACTGGGTCAAATGAAAGTGACAGGCAAAGGAAATGCACCAAAAGACAAGATCCAAATGAAATGAGGTAATGAAATAGAAGGACAAGGCAAAAACCAGTTCAGATTGTTGATCAAATAAGCACAAAATGTTGTGCTAGTGTCACACTATTTGCTAAAGGGGTAGGCCTAGGTATACAGAAGCTAAACTCATCGGATTGGGTAACCACTTTGTGTGGCCCTCTTGACGTGACACCAAGATCCACTATTTTTTTTTTTCATTTCCTTCTCACATGCCAATTTCATAAACAAATCATCATTCTGTGTAATCAATACCATTTATTATATTGCAGTTAGGGTTTAAACTGCATTTTAGATTTTAATTGTTTTCCCCGTTTTGATTTGATATTACGTTAATCAATTCAATCAATTCATCAGAGTTGGAGTAATAATTTACCTTCAAATGAACAATTCCAACGTTTTTCTGATGCTTGTTGCGTCTATTGCCACAGCTATTAAGCCGTTTAAGTCTACCGGAAGATACATCGCCGATGAACCTAACATCATCAACAGCAGTAAGACTTTCCGGCCGGAGGATCTTCGAGTAAGATAAGATGCCGTTGCGTAAAACAAACCATCTAGATCTCCATCCTTTACCATAGTTTGTCCATTTGTACAAAACGCCAGCGAAGCTACCACTACCGGAGCCGGAATCAGATCCAGATGACGCCCATCCAAATGCATTGGCATCGGATCTCAAATCGGCAACAGAACAAGACCTCGACAACGTTGTCATCGGCTCCGGCGAGTTATCTCCGATCGCCGAACTCTCCAACGATATACAACAAAGCGGATGCATCTCCTTCACTCTCATTATGTGAACCGAATCAATTGAATGAACACAAAAGCCCTAGGTAAAACCTGATCAAATCACCATCTGTACATCAACAATCACAAAATCAAAATTCGATTGATAAACTGAACAATCAAATACACTAACAGTGAATTGACAAATCATAGAGTTTAATTGATACACTTACAGAGATGATGTTAGATTGCGGTCGAGAGAGAGATAAATGATTGTTTGTGTGTGACATTATAGTGTTTGTATGGATAGAGAAAAAGCGACATGAAATTAGTATATCAATGGGAAGAGGAGGAAGAGGAGAGGCTCCATTGTCTGTCAAACTCTCGCCAGAGAGAGAGAAACAGAGGTACATGCAGATACATACACATCGTGTATATATCATATCATTTCATTCAATTTACAATTTTCACTCTCATAAATAATGATTATGTTTATGGTTAAATTAGTATATTTACTTTTTACACATTGATTTGAGCCATTTAACTTAAGAATAAACCTATATTGACGTTTTAGATTTTAACTTATTTGACTTGAGTGGAGTTATACTACAAAGTCCAGTTTTTCTAAAAAGTCTAAGAAGCCATGAGATGATGACATGTGGCACTCCCTTAAAATTAGAAGAAAGGGTAAAGATGGTAATGTCTCTATATTTTAAGTTTCACCCCATTTTTTTAAACATCCATAACTTTTACATACGATATTATTTTTTAAAAAAAATTGCACCAAAAAAACGAGCATTTTCTTATCTTTAAAATGCATATAATATTCATATATAAAAAACAAAAAAAAAATCACGTTTTTCAGCTTATTGTGTTATTTGTCAAGCCATTGTGTTATTTATTCATGTCATTGTGTTATAACACAATAACCTAATGAAATAACACAATGATCTGAAATAACACAATGACCTGATGAAAATATAACACAATTACCTGATGAAAATATAACACAATGACCTGATGAAAATATAACACAACGACCTGATGAAAATATAACACAACGACCTGATGAAAATATAACACAACGACCTGATGAAAATTTAACACAACGACCTGATGAAAATATAACACAACGACCTGATGAAAATATAACACAATAACCTGACGAATATAACACAATGACCTGATGAAAATATAACACAACGACCTGACGAAAATATAACACAACGGCCTGACGAAAATATAACACAACGACCTGATGAAAATTTAACACAACGACCTGATGAAAATATAACACAACGACCTGATGAAAAAATAACACAACGACCTGATGAAAATATAACACAACGACCTGATGAAAATATAACACAACGACCTGATGAAAATTTAACACAACGACCTGATGAAAATAAAACACACGACCTGATGAAAATATAACACAATGACCTGACGAATATAACACAATGACCTGACGGATATAACACAATCTGAAAAATATAACACAATGTCTTGACTAATATAACACAATGAGCTGAAAAATATAACACAATGACCTAACGAATATAACACAATGAGCTGAAACTTAAAAAAAAAATCATTTTTTATATATCAATATTATATGCGTTTTGAAGATAAAAAAACGCTCGTTTTTTTGGTGTAATTTTTATTAAAAAATATTGTCGTATGTAAAAGTTATGGACGTTTAAAAAAGAGGGTGAAATTTGAAAATGAGACAAGACTAATATACCATTAGCCTACCATTTAAAGTTCTAACTATTTACCATTATGCCACCTTGTGTTTATGAGCCATTGATCTTCATTTAATATTAGTTCTAATGGTCCAAATTCCTTCTTAGACTTTCTAGGAAATTTAGATTTTGTATTTGAACCTAATTCTAGTAGTAGTTGCGTTAAAATTTCTCCGTTAAGTGTAAGGTTGGTTTTGTTTTTTTATATTTTGGGACTTTATGTGTAGTAGGTAGATAGGGGGAATGAGCGTTTTTTTATATTTGTTATTGTTTAATAATTAAATAAAAATTAATCTATCTAATAAATCAAACTTTTAGGGGGCAATTTTTGGAGAGATTTTTTTTCTATAATAGGAAGTTTATGAGGTAAAATTTAGCTAAATTTTTCACCATGCAAGTTGATGGAGCCAACTCCTTAAATGTTATATATTTACAAATTGTTAAATATAATGGTTATAATTTCTTTATAAATATTACTATTTAACCCGTGTATAACACACGGGTATTAAATCTAGTCTATCTAATAAATCAAACTTTTAGGGGGCAATTTTTGGAGGGATTTTTTTCTATAATAGGAAGTTTGAGAGGTAAAATTTAGCTAAAATTTTCACCATGCAAGTTGATGGAACCAACTCCTTAAATGTTATATATTTACAAATTGTTAAATATAATGGTTATAATTTCTTTATAAATATTACTATTTAACCCGTGTGTAACACACGGGTATTAAACCTAGTTAACAAATAAATTTGACCACCACCATCCACCCCTACTTACTCATAGAATTATCAATGTCACAACCAACGCAACATAAGTCACCATGGCCACGCTCGCTAGAGATTTGGGAACCTTGATATGAGTGTGACTATGACCACAACATCAACATTCACCATGGAGAACTTTTACCATTGTTGATTTATAATGAATGTTGTCAAATTCTTCACAATTTCTAACTAGCATCACACAATATCATGTTGTTGTTGCATCAGCTAGATAGACTCATCTTCCTTTGTACGAGCTTTATCTCCACCCTACGTCGTCGTTGGGATGGAGGCTAGCTCTAGTTGAAATGTAGTAACACCCTGAACTTGCTGACCTATTTCTTTTGTTTGCAAAAATTTTGAATAAATTCCTAAAACCCTAATTTTAGTTGATGCAGATTGCTGATGAGTAATTAGGGATTTCAGATGAGGTGGTATTGTGATGGCAATTTGGTGTGAGTGGTTTCCAAGATGATGACGATGCCGATGAGTTAGAGATGACAATGATGGTTCATGATGTGCACAATCCAGAAGAGATGAACGAGCAACGAAAGGATAAGGCGGGTGGTTTTATTTGTTTGTTTTGCAATTTAATTAAGTTATTTGCCAAAATAGCCTTTGTAAATACTAAAATAGTACACTACCTTAAAAGTTACATATTAGTACCTCAAATGTAAAAAGACCTAAATACTCTTACATTTAGCAGAAAAAGTTAACACAGTTAGTGTTAGGGATCAAAATAGTTAAGAATTAAAATGTCAAGGGTTGATATAAGAGAAGTTTGATATTTTGGCCAAACAGGTTAAATGACCCAAATCACAGGGTTCAAAATAGTACTTTACTCTAACTTGTTAAACAAATGTTCTTCTATTTTAAAACACTAAATATAAAGCATAAAAGAGTAGGAGGAGCATGAGACAAGATAGGCAACGAGGAGGGCGAGCTCCCGAGGTACCCCTCCCCTATTCTGGTGAGGAGCCCAAACGAGTTTAGTAACAAGGAGGTGGTATTTTTTGTGGTTTCCTTCCTTTCAAAAAATTAAAAGAGATGATTATTTTATAAGGGACATAACAACATCTCATTGGTTTAAAGTATAAAATGAGAGGAGGTGAAAATGAACACTCCCTCATAAGAAATTAAGGAGTTGATTATGCAATTATGTTTGAATTTAAAAGAAATTGAAGCATGAAATATTATTTCCTAATCTTGCTAGAACTTTTTTAATTCAACAGAATGATATTTTCAGCTACATTTTGAATTAAAAAAGATTTACAAACATTAAACGATCTTTAGAACATTGTTTTGTTTTTTTTTAAATTAGTTGAAGATTTATAAAAGTCTATTTATTTTAGGTTATCAGAGATTTTATTTAAGTCACGTCACTTATTCTTAACTTAGACGTCTCTTCAACATACAATGATTATATTGCATGTTAACTTATAAATCAAAGTTGAAGTACTAGTTGGAGTTGTTTGATTGTCCAAGCGATAGACAAGGAACAAACATTTGGTCCATTAGTTGACAATGATACTTCTTTCCCCCCCTACTTGCTTGATTTGAATCTTTATACAATGACTTTATGCATGTTAACATTTGGGTCATATCTTTAGTTATATGACTTGCTTGGTATATATGCTTTAGCATGGTCAACCTATAACCATTGGTATATGCCTCGCAATGCTTCTTCTGTGCGTCATTTTGGCTCTTCATCAACGTTAAATTTTTTTGCACTTGTCTTGTGAACCTTGTTAGATCTGCCACGGTTGATTTATAGTCGAGCCTTGTATTGATGTGCTTCTTTTATGCATGATTTTTGTTTTTCTTTTGTTTAACCTTTTGAACATTTATTGTTAGACCGGCCGGTTGCTCGCTTGACATGACCATATATTCCCTTTTTTTTAATCAAAATAGAAGTATATATATTACATAGAACTATCAAATTAGTAAACCGATGTAGAAGGTGGTGTGCCTTAATTTAGCAGCATGTTGTTAGTGGTGATGTTATAGTTAAGTGGTTTTCTCGTGAATCAAGTGGCCTTGATACGACCCAAGCACTTTTCTAATTTAATTTCGTATGTTTGATCAAAATAAAAAAAATAGTCTATTTTGTTGTATTCGTGGTAACACCTTTATTTCTCATGTTTTTTTTAGTTTTTTAACTGTTTTATAAATTTTTTAAACGGCATTCTTTTTTCTTTATTTTTTTTACTCCATGTTTTAAGTGAGACTAAAACCCACTATCATTTGGTTTAGGTCATATATCTTTTTCACCAGACTAAGCTAGTGGTTGTAACCCTTTTTTAGATAATAACTAATTTAACTCTCGTGTGTTACACGGGTATGAAAAACACTAAAAATACAACAGACAATGTGGAATAAAGTTATAAAAATTAAAATTTGAAACTAGATCTAACACCAGCCGATATCAAAATCCAATTTTGACATATTTATCATGTAGACATTGTGCTTCCTATGTGCTTTCATGAAAATATGTTCTTCTGGAATCTTGAAACATGGTTTTAGCAGGTCGGGTCGCGCAATCAGGTTTTGTGTATGTGACTTTGTTATATGCGTTGATAAAAAAATATTCACGTTTCGTACGAAGTCACATACGCTAGACCCGACCGCTTCATATGGCCCGGTTTATAATTATTTATAATTTTAAATTTATAATAAAGTTTTTTTACTGGACTTCTGGCCTAATGGCCAGAACCCAAGGGGTTTACCCAAAAAGGGTTCCTCTTGAGGAATTCCTGAATTGAAGGCTCTGAAGCGTTAAAATGGACCGAATGGTTGAAACCTCATCACAAAGGTCTTGAAATCGGGTAATACTTGTTTGTATGTCAAAATTTAACTTATCATGGATGCAAATGCAGCTCAAATATTATAATGATTTTATTAAGATAAATTGTTAAAATAAAAAAAGAACAATGACATATTTTCATCTCTAAACCTATTTAATCACACGCTTACCTTACTAAAAAATTCAATTTCATATGTATCATGCCTGAAAATTCAATTGTGTTTTCTCATTCCATAAACTCTGTAATTGCATATTTACCCAACTCAAAAGTTCAATTCCATATTTCTCTCTCCAAACTCCCACAATTTACAAATTTACTCAATTTTTTTATTAAAAATAATTTATATAATGACTATTATACGCTTGTTTTTACTAAAAATTTAAAAATTACATATTTAGCCATTTCACCTGGTTCTTTTTGTTTGTCTTACTTATTTTTTGTGACTTTTTTCCAAGGTATTTTTTTTCTTTTCCTAATTAGTTTTTTTTCTTCACTTTTTTTTTGGTACTAAGATACCTTTTTGCGTTTTTTCAGTATTTTGTTCATATACGACGATCTATTTGAGTAACAACAATTATAAAAAATACAAGTTATAATCATCAAAATTAAAACTTTAGCTTTTGTGGTTTCACTTTGATGATTATCGCTTGTATTCATTGTAATTGTTACTACCTGAAAGCTCCTGAAAAACGGGAAAAAAAAAATAAAAAAAAGCATCCTAGTAAAAATGAAAAAACATTGAAAACCTAGTTAGTGAAAATAAAAATATTATTGAAAGAACACAAGAAAAACTAATGAGTGAAAATAAAAATATTGTTGAAACAACACAAGAAATAAGTTAAAACACAAAAAAAAACCAGTTAGAAAGAGTACATATGCAATTAATTATATATGTATAATCATCATAAAACTATTTTGATACATTTTGTAAATTCGAAATAAGTTTAGTTATCATCATCATCCCTCATCATAATAAAATGAATTCGCAACAGACATATGGATAGGTTTCATAATCATTTTTTTTAATTTAAATTGATTATTAAAAATAAAAGTTAATCTTTACCTATTATACAAGTTAATTCCTTAGAATTAGAACTTATTTTAAAGTTAAGTTATGTAATTGGATCAAAACAAAGTTTGAGTGACTTAATTGAAACAAAATTAAACTTGGTTATGTTTGTATGACATTTTCACATTAATTATTATATAAACTATTTTTAATAACACAAATCAAAATAGGTAATTTGCAATTTAAAAAAGTTTGAAAGGTAAATATCGAATTGAATTTTTTAGTTGCGTAAGTAATAAAAAAAGTAGTGAAGGATAAATATGCAATTAATCTATTATTAATAGTGTAAATAATGGGTTTAGAAAGCACTCATGTGAAAACTATTTATTAATTAAATCAAGTTTGTATTAGAAACCTTATAGATAAGATTCAGTATGGGTACGTGTTTACTGTTTGGCTTTTACAATTTTTAGGTCAAATAGTGAACCAAATCATTGTTTACGGTTTTGTTATCGTAAACCAAACCTGAACCGTTACAATTTAAAACTCAGGGTCGGTCCTAAAGATTTTAATATCCTATGCGAGAATAAAAAGGCCCCCGAGCACTAAAGGATTAAATTATAAATATAATTTATTTATATTCTGTGTGGGTGACGGATCCATGAATTAATTTCCAGTGGTATCACTGCACTTTATAGTCGTTTTGCATAATGAGTTCGATTAAAACCTTGGTCTTAAATTACATGATGTGTTCTAATGCATTTAATCTAAAAATCCGATACATGATGCGTGCACATCGCGTAAAGCACTGCGTTGGCTTCTAAAAAGCACTAAAATAACAATAACACGATTAACTAGGGCCGTAAATAAACCGAACTTTCAGCGAACAGTTCGTGAACCGTTCGGCGGGAAGTTCGTTTGTGTTCGTTTGTTTATTAAACAAACGAACACGGACAAAAAAATCTGTTCGTCAAGCTAAACGAACAGACATGAACAGAGGTTGCGTTCGTTCGTTTACGTTCGTGAAAGTACGGTAACTTGTCCGTTTATGTCCGTTTGTTTAAGTTCGGTAGTTCATTATGTTTTTAAATTTTATATTTATAATTTAGGTGAAAACTTTACTCTTATAGAGACAAATATGGTTATGTTAACATTATTTTTGCTCTTTATGAAGCATATTATGATCATGTGTCATGGGTTTGAATATGTGATTATAAGTATTATTTGCTTCTTAAGGTTTATTTAGTTTTGTTACATATGAATTTTAATTTAAAATAAGCTTAATCAAAATACAATGACGTATTAGGATACTAATTTGATATAAAGGTTTAATTGTGGTTATGAGGTTTAATTTTTTTTTTTTGTGTTTATATCCTTTTTTATCTAATTTTTCTTTATTGTAAACAATCATAGTCAAACGTTCATTAAAAATTAACAATTTTTTGTTAACATTTTATAGTCAAACGTTCGTTTGTGTCCATTTGTGTTCGTTTACTACGTTTGCGTCCATGAACAAAGTTCACGAACCATTCGCGAACAAGTTTAAAACCTTAACAAACGAACACGGACAAATTTTTCTGTACGAAACTTGTTTACGAACAGTTCGCAAACAACTTAAAACCTTAACAAACGAACACGGACAAGGCTCGTCCGTGTCCGTCCAGTTCGTTTACAGCCCTATAAATATATGAATGTTTTGTTTTTAATTTTTTTATCATATAATATTTCATGTAAGTTACAGTAAAGGTTAATCAAGAATCATAAATAGTCATTCTAATGTGTAAAGATTAACGCTTGAAGTTAACGGAAAAACTAACATTTGTTAGTGTTAATACCAAACTTGTTACAAATTAAAAGAACAATACTCAATCTTGTAACAAAAAAACCTCAGTACCTAAACTTGTTACTTTGGGTAAACCACAAGCACCATTTATGTAATTAACTCTTAGTTATAATGCAAAAAGAGCCATCAAATATACGTGTTAATTTAAACCGTTACATGGAAAATATATAGAGTAAATTACATTTTTTTGCCTTTATAATAAGTCAAATTACGGATCGTGGCCTTTTATTAAATTTTTGTCACGTTTTTGGGCCTTTAATCTAACTGCCGTTAAGTTATTCCGTTAAGTCCCCTCATGTGCATTACACATGAGGGTATTTTGGTCATTTTACATCAAAGAAATATTATTTTAAAATTAAAAGTGTTCTTATTATTAGAAAATGAAGATTATATATTATAAAGCTTTAGTTAGTCATTAAAAATTTAAAATTATTTAACTCCAAAAAAACTAATCTCCGTTGATGATTATTATGATTTCATATTTTTATTTAGTGTTTAAGCTTAATTTTTAGCCACTTTTTATACAAGCAGGTTTAAAAGCTTCGGTTCATCTCCGTCACTCATCGAAACTGAAACACTCTGTTCATCGTCACTGGAAGATGACGTAAACATGACATATCTCGGTGTATAACGAAGGTGAACTTACCTCTTGGTATCTTATTTCCGATCATCATTTCCAGCAACACACCGGAAGCTTGAGACGCATCGGAACGATCATTTGTTACCGGATTTGGGAAGTGTTGACGAGATCCATTGGCGTACGCCGACAAGCACTGATGATGATGATGATGATGATTGTGGTGGTGGTGTGTTGAGGGAGGGTTGTGATTTGGTAGATTTTAATGGTGGTGAAGATGATGATGAAGAGGAAGGACTGTGTATGCATTGGATTGAATGTATATATAACAATAATAAATATGGACTGTATATATAATAATGTTACACTAATGGTCCTTTAGAAGTGAATTACCAAAATGTCCTTGTATATGTGGGAGTTTAACTGAAAAATTTAACGGCAGTTAGATTAAAGGTTCAAAAGTGTAACAAAAATTTAAATAAAAGCCTACCAGTGTAAAAATTTAAAATAAAAACCATGAACCGTAATTTAACTTATTGTAAATATTCAATCAAATTTATATCTACGGTTATATACCTATATTAAAATATTTAGTCCACATAAGAAAAACATGTTTCTTTCATAGTCACACAGTTGTCATTAGATGTTATCGATCTTATGGTAAGAATGATGTCTTATCACATCAATTGTGAATTGTGATATACTTAAAGGGAAAATTCCAAGGTTACTTTTGACCATAGAGTTTTTATTCCAAATATTCCCATCAAACTCTTTTTCTCTATTATATCTTCGTCGCCCCGATCCCCCGACAATAAAAAATTGGTTTGATCTTTCATTTCTTTTTCCAGTAAAACAAGGTCACGTGTTAAATATAGACGTTCGGACCACAATACGAGCGGACCGCCCAAATTTTTGGCCGCTTGAACTAGCCGTGCACAAAAAAACCAGTTCCGAAACCGACCTGATATACTCGAACCGGAACCGGAACCAGTTGTACCCGAACCGTAGGGTAGGCATGGGTTCCGGTTCCTCCAAGAAAGTGGAACCGTACCCGGAACCGAACCGGAACCGCCGGAACCGGTTCCACCTCAACCCGGACAAACCCGGACCCGACCCTACCCGGTACCGAAAAAAACCCGGTAAAACCGGTCAATACCCCGTCAAATACCCGATCATACCCGGAACCGAACCCGACCCTACCCGGTTCTTGACTTTGTTGACCAAAACCGGAACCGGTTCCTAAAAAAACCCGGTTTGTGCACGGCTAGCTCGAACCAAACTTCAACTTTTAAGGTTTTTGAGTTGTTTTTTAGATTTAACTAGATTTAAGACCGGGCCGCGCGTTGCAGCTGCCGGGTCACGACATGCGTTGATTAAAAAAAAGTCTTATGTCCTGTACGTCACGATACAAAATCGTAATGTGTCACATATTAAAAACGATGAAATATTCAAAGTTAGAGGTCAAAACGATAACAATATTGAAGTCGTACTATATGTCAAAGTAAGATAAGAGATCAAAGTTGGAAACTGATCAATGGCTAAAATAACAATTAGTAAAAGTCGGATATTAAAACCGTAAATATATCAATAGTCGGAGATTAAAACCGTAGATACGTCAAAGTAAAAAAGTTGAATCGGCAAGTGACGTTACGTGACAGGCCGGTGCAAAGTTTGCACCGACCTTGTCAAATAGGAAGTTATACAATACAATTATATAATTAGTTTTATTCATAGAAAAGTTGTCGTCTTATAAGCTTATAATATAATGATTTACTAGATAAGTACTTGTGTACTACACGGATTTTAGTTTTATAGGTTTTAACTGAGTTTAGATATCAAATTTATTTTTAACATATCTCTTATTAAATCGATTTGGACATTTACAAATATATTCATATCAAAAATCGTATGTTACAATAAAGGATATGATTTATAATAGTTGGTAAATTTTTATTTGAACATATCGAATTAGGAGATAATTCTTAATAATTGTTAAATTTTTTTATTTGAACATATCGAGTTAGGAGATAATTAATAATAATTGGTAAAACTTTAATTTGAACATATCGGGTTAGGATAAATCATAATAATTGATAAGTTTTTTATTTGAACATATCAGGTTAGAAGATAATTCATGATAATTGGTACATATCGGGTTAAGATATAGATCATGATAATTGGAAAATTTTGTATTTGAACATATCAGGTTATGAGATAATTGATGATTATTTGTGAATTTTTAATTTAAACATATCGGGTTATTTCCAATATGGAGCTTACAATGACCCGTCTAAAAATTCTCCATCAAATTAATTTAGAACATGACACCTAAGCAAAATCCTATATGTGGAATAGTTAAAATGATGACATATGGATGGGTTACTCAATTATTAGAATAGGTAGATAAAATTTAAATACATCATTGTAATAGCTTTTTTTATCTATGGGATTATTTTTTTCTCAAAACTGAGACGGGTATTTATATCGTTACATTTAATATAAACTTGACCCGACTCAATTTGTAAACATTTTTTACGTTGGCATGTAGACATATTTAAGTACGTCATAACGACATATTTGAAATTTTATAAAATATTATATTCTAAAAGGTATTTAAGAAAAAAAACATAATATGAGTAAAACTAGTTCTATTAAATCAAATATTAAATTCAAAATCATAACTTTAAGATTTCAAGTTCGACCGACCAAAAATATAGTCGCGGCACCCATAATTTGTGTTCGGGGACCGTTTTTTAGGTGGGGTAGTCGTGTTTGGACACATTTTTTCTCTAACCATAAAAATTAAAGGCAACTGAACCTCTTTTAAGTTTGTGACACCCGTAGTGAATGGGGACATAATGGAAGAGAGGAAAGTTAAAATGATATTTTAAAAGATTTTAGTCGATAAAAGAACAATCTTACAATTTTCTATACACTTAAGTGTTTGTAGAGCTGACATGACTAGTTGCCTCTCATTAATATTATTTGAAAATCTACCTATTCTAATAATTAAGTAACTTATTCACATGTCAACATTTTAATTACTCCACATAAAATTTTGCTTAGGTGTCATCCTCTAATTTAATTTGATTGATGATTTCAATGCGGGTCATGGTATGCTCCATATTCGAAATAACCCGATATGTATAAAAAAATTCACAAATTATCATCAATTATCTCCTAATATAATATGTTCAAATAAAAGTTTACCGATTATCATAATCTATCTCCTAACCCGATATGTTCAAGTTAAAAACTTATCAATTATCATGAATAATCTTCTAACCCAATATGTTCAAATTAAAAATTACCACTTATCATGAATTATCTTCTAACACGATATATTCAAATAAAAAATTTATCAATTATTATAGATAATTTCCTTTATTTTAGCATATGATTTTTTATAGGAAAATATTTGTGAATATCCAAACCGATTTAATAGGTGATATGCTAAAAATAAATTCAATACCTAGATTTAGATAAAACATATAAAACCAAAATCATATGTAGTACACGGGTACTAATCTAGTTAGTCAACAAAACAGTGTTAATTAATAAAGATTAACATAAAATACGCATAAACAATAAAATCAACATCTCTTGTTCACAAATCTTAAAGTCATACGAACCACATACAAATATATAACCTATATATAAAAACAAACAAACCAAAACTAAACGAAAGAAAGAAAGAAAGTTTTCACCAAAATAACTAATCACATATATATGCATACAAAACAAAGAAACATCACTTAACCATCTCTTCGAATTAAAACCACAAATGATTGTAGCCTCTAATATCTATTCGAAAAATGCAGCCCACAACAAAAAAGAAAATATCCCAATTAATATCTACTCCTTCAAAAGTTGCAGCCCCCAAAAAAATCCCAATTGATATATAATCTTTTAGAGTGAGTACACACATTTGAAACAATTCATACTTTTAATCGAAACTGGAAAAAAATGAAATTTGATTCAGACATAATTCAAATAAATTCGAGTTTCAAGTATCCTATTTGGGTCATTGTATGAACTGAATTATGAGTTCTCTTTTGAAATCGAATTCGAATTTATGAACTTTAAATGGAACCAACCCCCTATTATTTGAATTCAAATTACAAAATATTAATTGTTAATAATAAATACATATGTTTAGATTTTTAGCTATTTTTTTTAAAATCTAGATGATTGGAAGAAACATGAATTTAAATTTTAAGACTTGAGTTTGGCTTTTAAGTAGAAAAAACTCATTTTAGAGCATTAACTATCACAATGTCTTCATTATCCTTTATATTGAAAACCGGTGAGTTTTGACTTTTGATTAGTAAACCTGAGGATATTTTGGGGTTTTCTAGTTTGATTTGTTTGTGTATATAATGTGTTTTCTCTTACATCCTTATCACTTTCTTTGTTTCTCTCAGATGGTCAACGGTGTTACTCCTTGCCTTTGTTGGTATTCGGTGTTATTCACCGTCGTTAATGGTGGATGATAGTGGTTAATAGGTTGTTATCCACCGCCATGTGTGGCCATGGTGGTTATTCTGAGTGTTTATTAAGGTTCTTTACTTTCGATCGTTGGATCTAATTGTATATGTGTGACTGTTGTTAGGTTATTCTAGTCATCTTCGATTGTTTTTCACTATTGTGAGTGGATCCTTTTCTATGCTTTTAGCCATTGATGGTTGCAGATCCGAAGATTTGTGTGACCATCAGACATGTTTTTGCATAAGATTGTTTCTAGTTTCTGAAGCCGACGACTGTTTTCGGTCCTTAGATTGGCCAATCGTAACCATGGTGGTAGATTTTTTTGTGACGATGGTGATAGATCTGATGTGATGTTGCAGGTGGTACTAAATTAGTTATGGATTTGGTTGTTGTTTCTGTTGGGCTTTCATCTATGACGATGATTTGTCTGAGAGATAAACTATTTCAGTCATCGGTTTTAAGGGTTGTCATATTAATGGGGTGTGAATGTCTCCATGGAGCACATTTATTGCAGCCATGGTAGTCTTATTCATTGGCACCTCTTAAGCCTAATCGTTTTTCAATTGATTTCGAGTTTGTTGTTTACTGTTGTTTTTGTATTAACTTTGGTATTGTAGTTATTGGGACAAGTATAAAATCAAGTACCAATCCCACATATTGATAATGACAAATTTAATTATGACATGAAATGATATTAGTTATTTGAAGAATAATAATGTTTCATACAAGTTCATTGAACATAGTGTCATAATGTTTCAAGTTATAAAATTGCCTACCTCTTATATTATTAATCATGATAAGTTTTATAAAAGAAGTAGGTTTAAGCTTAAGTATCTTGCAAGTATTACTACCAAAGGAGTTTGTATTCAAATGTCTTGCATACCTTGAAGACACAATGATATGTATAAAAATATACATATTTGTTCTTCACATTTAATCCAAATTTGGTTGTTAATTGGTTGAAATTTCAATATTTTAAGTACTAAATTTTGGTTTTTGTGATTTTACAGGCGAGAAAACTCGCCGCCGAAGAAAAGACGTGTTTTCATGAGAAATTGAGAAAGTACATGTCAGAGCACGACCGTGCTTAAAACAAGCACGACCGTGCTCAGGCTATTTACTCGGAAGCACAGGTAGTGCAACTGGTCTTGCCGCCAAAATTGGTCAAAGCACGACCGTGCTCAAGTCAAGCATGACCGTGCTCAAGTCAAGCATGACCGTGCTCAGACCATTTCCGAGATCGTCAGAAGACAGTGCCATTCATTTCCCGGTCGTGCCGGGAACCTTGACTCAAGCACGATCGTGCTTGGTCTAAGCACAGTCGTGCTCCTCCACCTCGAGACGAGAATCGAGATTTTGCTAAAAATGGAAACTGTGAAATGCCTTAGCGAGAAAGAAAAGATTGTACCTGCCAGCACTACCTTGAGCACGACCGTGCTCTAGGTAATGCACATCTGCAGATTGCTATAAAAAGCCTTATTCTCATCCATTTCGGGTTGTTGAGTTTATGGAGCAATTTTACACTAAAAACTACTGATTTTGAGTGTTTTTGGACCCCTTGGAAGCCATTGGGAGATATAAAAGACTCAAGAATCATCAACCAATCATCCTACCTTCTCCTTCCTTGTTTTCGGTTTGAACTTCTAGTTAGTATAATAATGTTTTTAGCTAGTTTAACTATCTCTCTTGTAGTTTTTGTAAACCATATGGGTTAAATACTTATATTATCTAGATAAAGATGATACTTATGCCTTGATGATGAATGAAACTTGAATATTTAGTGATGTTTTTATGTCAAGATCCATGATGAAGTTATAGTGATTTTCCAATGATGTTGTATGCTTGTTTAATTTTGATTGTCATGTGATGTTGATGAATGTTAGGAAGTTGGTATGTTGAAAAATTCATCTTCTTAATATTTGTTTGTAAATCTTATAAATGAATTTTATATGGTTTATGCCATTAGATTATAAATGATAAATGGAATGTTAGATGACATGAAAATTGGACAAGTATGTTTTCTTTCACAAGATGTTTGAAAAGATAATTGTGATGTTATAATTTCTTGAACATATTAGAAGTGTAGTTTTGGAATTGTGGCCACAATCTCTAGATTTGCATGACTTAGTTTAAGAATTATAAGTTGGAATATTTTATAATTTTTTCTATTTTATGTAATTATTGGTGATTAGGATGGGTTTATTGTTCTTGTTTTCCTTTAATTATGAAACTAAGACATTTTAGTGGATGACTAGTTTATCTTTAGTTATTGACACAAAAGACATCAATTAAGCTTAATTGCATGATTTTAGGTGATTAGGATCTGTTTATCGTTCTAGTTATTCATCATTAAAGTTAAGTGGATTCTTAGTCTAGTTAATATTTCATTTCCATAGTTTTAAAACTACATTTGTGTGAAAAATCTTTACAAAAAATATATATACTTTCACGCGCATCACACAACCATACCAACTTGAGCAGTAAGTAAAGTCAAAAGAGAATCTCATCTTTTGTAATGGAAGACTTGTATGGGAAGTTGGTGAAGATCGTAGATGTTGCATGGAAGAGGTAAAGTCTAGAACAAAGTGATAAAGGGTGATAAAGACATCTACCTCACAACGTTCATAAGGTCAAAGAAAGAAGACAAAGCTCCAGACGCTCCACGATCGGTGCAAATGACCGTGGAAGCAACTGTCGTCTGATATGGAAGAAAATCAACTTTGGCTATAAATATAGTTCACTTATCAACATTTATCTTCATCTCTTTTGATCACTTACTTTGAAAGAGTAAGACATTGTACCGGTGATCTCTACTATTTTAGATAGACGTTGCTAGTGAAGAAAACTCTCGATTGAAGATCGAGGAGAGGACGTAGAAGGATTAGCTAACATCCTTTGAATCTCTATAAATTGGTTTTGTTGTTTTTTCCTTTAACTATTTATCTTACTTGCATTAGCTTAAAAAACAAGTTTAATCCAAGCTTTATAAACAAAAGTTTAAAGAAAATTTTAAGAAACTATTCACCCCCTCTAGTTTCCTACAGTAGTCTCTTTTATTAACTGTCTATTCAAAATAATTTTGGTCTAGTCTTGATTCGAGCTATCGGTTGTTTGATTGGTTTGCACAATACTACTCATTGTTGACGAGAAAATTTATTGCTATGCATGTGCTTAAAAAATGTACATACTGGACATACTGACTATCGTGTGACATCCCGCCCTAAAGCAAGATAAAAAAAGCTATGTGACTCCATTAGTTGGTCAAGAATCAGGGGTGGGGTTTGAATTGCTATCTTCACGCTCACAATCACATTACAGTAATACCCCCATCCAGATGCATTTTTATCTTCATGGGTTGGCTTTCCTAAAAATCATGTGTGAGGGGTTGCAACACGAGGACTTCCTAGGGGGTCACCCATCCTAGTATTAATTTCACCCACACACGTTTAACTGCGGAGTTTAACTTGAATGATATTAATCATATTACACCAACATCCAAGTTTCAAACTTAATCTTAACCAAACCTAATCAACGTTCAAACAAAATAACAGGAGACTAAACCAAGATGGTCAAAGTTAAAGTTCAAACAAAATAACAGGAGACTAAACTATGATGGTCAAAGTTAAAGACACAACCAGTTTTTTATTAAAAAAAATTTTCCCAAAAGACCCGATCTAACCGGTTGTCCGGTTTGAACATGTCGTTCTTTTATGCTAAAAACGAACATATATGGATCGGTTTGGTACTCACCCCGAACTTCCAAAATTGCACATAACAGCTAATGAAAAAAATAGCCAGTAATCTTTTTATCTAGTGATGAAAAGGAAGGTAAGAGATTTTGTCTCTTTTATAAATATTGAATTTAAATCCAGTCACTAACATTTAAATAGTACCTGTAAATTGATGATACTTATCCGTTAATAAAAAAAGAACCCAAACTTTCACCGACATTGTATATTAATAATATATAATATAATAAACTTATAAGAATTCAAAAGGAGAAGCTGTTAAAAAGTCTCAAATCAAAAATCAAATCACACTTTAAAAGATACTTGTGGTTGGTCCTTTCATGAATGGATGATGGATTGATGGTGTTAAAGCATTCAAATATTTAAATATTATATTCTGCGTCTTAGTTTTAATTACATTTTTATAAAGGTGAATAATGTAATTTTAAACATACAAATGAAAGTAGTATATTTTTTCTTACTTAATACTTATAATCACTTTTTAAATATTTAGATTTCACTAAATACATGCATAATGTGTTGTGAATGCTCGTAAATGTTAACTATTCTTTAAGAACGAATCTTATTCGACCTATCGGTTGTTTTATGATTTGACTTGCTTCTGTTATTAGTTATTTTAATTTTTCTTATTGTTACTACTTTATTGTCACGTGAGTCATTTGATTTTATAAATTCGTGTTTTTGTTTTCCACTTTTTTATCTATTTTGATCTTCTTAGATTTACTACTTAGCGCGATTTTAAGCCCTAATGTTATTAGCACGGTTTTATGTCCTCACCTAGTAACGCAAAGACTTAAAACTAGTATCAAATACTTTTTAAAATGATTATAGTTTAAATCTTAAGAAAATGAAAAAACATCGCTATTATTATTATGACCATAATCTACACACCCTTATTTATATTTTATTTTGTAAGTTTAAATAATCAAATTTTAATTTGACAAACCTATGGTTGTATGGACACGATATAGGTTATCTGGATACTATTTTTTCTGTATAGATGTGTGTATTTAAAAAAACATATAAATAAGTGTCCTAATAGCATTCATAGTAGATATCATATCTTCATACATATAATTACATTAAAAAGTAGTATACTTTCTTTTTTTTAATTAACTAGTATTTTTTATACCTTTATTATCATAGTTTTTCTTCATTGCCCTCACAACCATTTTATAAGGTAAACAATAGTTTTTCTCAAATAGAGTTTCTCTCTCCTCTATCATTAAATTTTTTGTTCCTTCATTCACAATCACTTCCTAAAATATGAAAATTTCGTTCATAAGGATATAAGGAACCCACTCTAAATACTCTAATAACCTATAAAGTGTCTCTTTAATAACACATTTGATAAAACCGTTCTATTTTACTTTATTTATGTATAAATATTAAGTTAAATCAAATCTAAGTATTTATAGTTTCTATTATTTGTTATTACATATTTATTAAAACCAAATACAAAATCTACAATGATTATGCTTATTATCATTAAAGTTTTGCTTGCTAATATTACATAGAAAATATGTCGGATACATTATCTTCACCCTTGTCATTACTCATTAGTTTCAATAAATGATGCTTATAATTTAATGTTTCGATTGATGTGTGCAATATCCCATTAACAAGATTTAATTAGTAAATTTAAATTTTGTAGAAGGTGTAAGAAAACATTTTGACTCTTAAATTTAATATTAAATTAAAATTAGTGACCTATATAAACAAGGTGACATTATGGTAATAGTTAAAATTTTAAATGGTAGAACAATAGTATGTTAGTCTTTGTTCCATTTTCAAATTACGATATTATTTTTTAATAAAAATTACACCTTGTTTTATCTTCAAAATGCATGTAGTGTTAATGTATAAAAAACGAAAAAATCATGTTTTAGCTCACTGTGTTATTTGTTAAGGTCATTGTGTTATTTAGTCAGGTCATTATAATTTGTTTTCAATACAAACTAAAACATGCATAATAACACAATACGTCAAACCTTATAACTTGTTTTCATTGTTGACATAGCTATACGACATAAAAACATTTCAAATCTATTACTTGTTTTCACTTGTTTTATTGTGTAATCATTATCAGATAATTTTGTAATCCTCGTCAGTTCAGAAGATTACACTTACATGATGAAATAACACAACGACATGACGAATAACACAATGAACTGAAAAAAGTGAAAAAAAGTTTGTTTTTTATCTATCAACTTGATTTAAGACCGGGCCGCGCGTTGCAGCGGCCGGGTCACGCAGTCGAGTCTTGCGTATGTGACTTCGTCATATGCATTGATAAAAAAAATTCATATCTCATAAGTCACGACGCAAAACCGTAACGTCGTTGATAAAAAAAAGTAATGAAATATCAAAAGTTAAAGGTGAAAACGATAACAGTATTGAAGTCGTACTATATGTCAAAGTAAAGTAAGAGATCAAAATCGAAAACTCATTAGAGGCTAAAATGGCAATTATTAAAAGTTGGGGATTAAAACCATAAATACGTAAAAATTTATGGATTAAAACCGTAAACACGTTAAAGTAAAAAAAACTAAAACACCATGTAGCGTCGCATAACTGACCGGTACAAAGCACCGACATTGTAAAATAGTATATACAAAATCGTAAATAAATCAAATTAGAGTTGGGGGTCAAAAGTTGCAAACTGGGTACGCATCGGATGTTAAATTAATAATAAGTCAAAGTTGAAGATTAAAACCGTAAATATGTTAAAGGTGAAACTTGTAAATATAACAAAATTGAGGGACTAAATAACTAAAAATGAAAGAGGGGTAAACTTGTAATTTTCAAGGTCGGGATAACCGACCTTGCAAATTAAACGTATTAAATATAAGAAAATGTTCGCTTTTATGATGTAATTTTTTTTTTAAAATAATGTCGTATGTTAAAGTTATGGGCGTTTAAAAAACAGGTTGAAACTTGAAATATGTATACATTACCAAAATTGACCTTCCTTATAATTTTAAGTAAGTGTCACATGTCATCATCCCATGGTTTCTTAGACTTTCTATAAAATTTGAACTTTTTAGTATAACTCCACTCATATCCCGTCAAAATATGGATTTTTTTTTCCAATTTCCATAATATAATATAATATAATAATCAAAACTAGAATTTAGTCATTTCACTTGAGTTAATTATCAAAATGGTCAATGTGGTTTGCCACTTTTGTCAAAAACAACATTTTTCAGTTTTTACCTAATTAGTCCTTGATTGCCAAAACTTGTTACCACTTTATACCTAATGCAAACGACGTTAAACAAACTCCGTTAGTTTAACGTTGAATTACCAAAATACCCTCTATATTAAATAATTCAAAAGTAATAAAAACCATAAAACTTAAAAAAAAACATGTACATACACAAACATGACCAAAGTACCATAATATCATCAATATCATTATCATTATCATCATCATCATCATAGGTAAAACATACATACATGGATATCAATACAACACATAACTCAAGCCAATACCAAAAATCGGATCCTCCTCTCTAGGGCTGGCAAATCGTGTATACCTGTACCTGTTAAGACACGAACCTGTTAAGACACGAACACGAAACCTTATTACCTGTACACGACACGATAAGCTATCGTGTACCTGTTACCATTACCTGTACCTGTACCTGTTTATAACAGGTATACACGATAAGACACGATAAGACACGATATGACTTGTTTAAAAACAAGTATTCAAGAACTTGTTTAGTGAAATAAAAATTGTCTATAAGTATAAGGGTAAATAAGGTAAATATGTTATATTAAATTATATTTTTAATTTTAAAAAAAATCATAACAGGTATTAACAGGTACTAACAGGTAAACAGGTAAATACATGTTAAATACACGAAAATTAACAGGTAGATTCGTGTCTACCTGTTTAGTACCTGTTACCTGTTAAGGCCTTACCTGTTACCTGTTAAGACCGTGTAGGTTCGTGTCGTGTATTCGTGTCCGTGTACAAAATTGCCAGCCCTACTCCTCTCCTCCTTTTCATCTTCATCAAGAAACCAAAATCATCCTTAAACACTCTCAAACCAACCCCTAAAACCAAATTCCTCATCTTACAATCCCACCAAAATCCCACCATTGTGGCTTAAAGTCATATCAAGCTATGTGGTTGAATCGAGCCAAATACAAAAGATATGTGATGTGAGTTGGGCAGAGAGATGCAGAGATCGGTAGTGGAGATTTTGTATAAAAAATAGTTTAGGTTTTATATTAAAAATCAAATACATTAATTTAAAATAAATAAAAGGTATTTTGGTCATTTCATCATAAACTAAGAAGTTTTTTTAATGTCATTAGCTATTGGGACTAAAATGACAATAAGTTTTAGAAATCAATGACTAATTAGACAAAAATTAAATAAAATATTGACAACGTTAAGGACTATTTTGACAACTAAATTTTTTCACTTGGTTTTCTTTATTGTTATTTCTCAAATCTAAACTAAATAACCCTAAATATATTTAGTTAAATTATAAAATAACTAATAATTCACCTAACTTTTAGATTAGAAGCTTGTTGGCGAGTAACTTTTATGGATGACATGTTTAGCTTTTAACGAAGACATGTTGTCATTTTTTCGTTCTTGCTCGGGAGCCAAATTGAACACGTCTACCTGTTGTTTTCTCTCCTGCGTCTCTATGTTCCTTACCTTCCACCTATAGCCAATTGTCTCTGTCTCCCGTACCCCCCCCCCCCCCCCCCCGGGGAAACATCCATTTGCCTACTTCTACTCCAACCGGGACTAACAGTCTTTTTGCTAAATGTGTTTTTTTCTTATACGACTCTAACTTTGAAATATTGACATTTTTTCACCTCCAACATGAATCCTGACTTTTAACTACGACGACATCTTTGGCCTTTAGCAATAATTGCTAAATCCGGCCAAGCATAGGGTGTACGAACCGTAGACCATCTCGATGCCACATGTCGTCACTTAAGGTGGTTTATTAGAGTGACCCATAACTTTGACATAGTTATATTTTCTAAATCTAACTTTGGATATAAACACTTTTAACCTACATCTTTAATTCAATGATATAACTTCATTTCTTTTACAGCTTAATATCGCGTGCGTTAGGGACATTACTAAGTTTTACGCGTGTAACGAATCGACGATGACGGCGCAACGCGTGACACTTGCACAAAACATAGTGTTATCATTGTAGCACTGGTAACGAAGTCACAAACAAACGACCACTAAAACTTAACTGCCGCATCGTATATCCCGCTCTCAAATCTAGTTTCTTTCAATAATAAATATCTATTGAATTTCGAATTATAACCTTTCAATTATATTTTTGTAGAAATGAATAATGATAGTGCCCTACCACCACAATCCACCACCAAATTTTGGATGAATTATCTTTCTCCACCAACCAAAACCAACCTTACAGCTGGTGACACCAATCAAAATATATGTTTTGCCAATTACCATTGACCACCGTACAGAATCATCACATAATTCTCACCAACACATCAACGTGAAACCATGAAAATTTAGGGGAACATGAGTACATGACCATCTTATAATCATGATCATTTAACTATTTGTTTTTTTGTTACACAAGTAAAATGAGTACATTACCATCTTATAATCATTATCCCTTATTTACTTGTGGCTTAATGGTAAGATGACTTAGATTATCCATAGAAGACCCAAGTTCAATCCCCACCAATGTCACTCGGTTAATGATCAAATACAAATATAAGCACGCTAAAAAAAGTAATGAAGAGAATAAAATGGGGGCAACAATCATTGATTAGCTTTTGTTGGATTTGTTTGACAATGTGACTTGTGAGTGGAAGTCATGATTTCGCAAGTAAGATTTGAGATTCCAAAGTGTAAAACATCTTTGTCACAACCGAATAAAAGTAGGTCTAAATCTTTTTAAGATATCATCAAACTTTTTTGCAGGATTAATCTTAAAATTAATTAAAAAGACTATTTGTATTATGAAAATTGAAAATAATTCAAGTTTATGAAAATAAACACATGATGTAACCTTCTAATTTCACCCACTGATAGTCTAGTGAGATTTTTTAAATAAAGTTGGAGAGAAGGACGTTTGGCTGATATCTTCTAACTTCAAAATTTCTTAGCATTAAAATAGAATTTGCACACTCTCTGACCGGTTGTTTGGTAGAACCTTAGGTAGCGTTTGGTATACAGGAATGAAATGTGCAATGAAATGAATCATAATTATTGCGACGAAATGAAAAAAAGTGTGTTTGGTTGGTCAATAAAATGGAATGAATCATTACAAAGGAATGAAAATTACTTCATTTTCATTTCATCCTCACCCATGTTTTTTCTTTCATTCCTTCAAGGAATAATTTTTTTTTTTTAAATTATGACTAGAACAATGACTTGGCTCATGCCCCAAACCTTGACCTGACCCAAGACTCCATGAACCGACCCATGTCTTAACCCATGCTTCGAACCATGAACAGACCCATGAACCAACTCACAGCCCGAGCCATGAATCTATCCGTGACCCGAGCCATGGATACTTGACCCATGACTTGAACCATGAACCGAATCACGAACCGAGCCATGAACCAACCCGTGACCCGACCCATTCCTCGAACCATGACTCGGCCCATGGCCCGACTCATAACCCGAACCATGATCTGATTTATGACATCACTCATGTATTGACCCATGTATTGAACCATGACCTGACACATGGACCAAACCAAGACCCGACCCATAACCATGAAGATATATTTTTGTCATTTTTAATGAACTGTATTTCATTCACTTATCTTTTTCATTCATACCAAACAAAACAATATAATGATTCATTTCATTTCTGTTAAAGCAACCAAACAAGGTAATGGAATGGAATGATCATTTTCATTCCTTTGTTCATTCATTTCATTCCATCGTTCATTCCATTACCTCATACCAAACACAGACCCTTAATGTTTGCACTAAAAAGTCAACTCTAAATCAGTCAGAGATAGGAGTATTTGATTCACTAAGATGATCTCTCTTAATTGTAGGGCTGCAAACGATTCGAGCTTAGCCGAGCTAGGTTGGCCTCGGGCTCGTCTCATTTAAAATCAAGCCAGGCCAAGCTCATTTATCTTAACGAGCTCAGTATGGGCTCAAGCCTGACTCGCTTATAACCGAGCCGAAGCCAGCTTGCGAGCCAAGTTATTTATTTTATATAGAGTTTTTATTTGCATATTGATATACATAAAAACAAATAATATTTTTTATATGTTTATTTAAAGTCGTAAAAAGAGTGATACGATATTAATATTTCAAGAGTTACATTCATTATTTTATGCTTTAACAATTAGTTTTCCGTTATAATATGTGAAAATAACAATGTCTATAGAATAGTTTATAACAATTCTATATTTTACTTCAAACATTCATTTATTGAATAAATATTTTTTAATGATCAAACACAGTGAATAAAATATGTATTGTTTTTGTATGTTCATGTCTTCGACATAGCATACTAATTTAATAGGTACAATTTTTTTTGTTAGAAAGTTTATTCATGTTAACTTATTATGCTTCCCTAGTAAAATAAACGTTTGTTTATACTACCCAATTGGTGTTCATTTCCCTAACAATATTTTGTGCGTGTGTTACGATATATAGTAAAGTAAATTTTCTCATCTTCAGTTTTGGTCTTTTATATTTAACGGTTATACTTTATAACGACTATTTAACTAACTATCTTGAAACAACACAATAAATACTCAAATTCATTTTTAATCATCGTGCTACAAATGTAACAAATCTGAAATATGTCAAGCTGAGAAGTCATGTAAATAACTCATGATCCACAATAAATACTCAAATTCATTCTCAGTCTTCGTGCTATAAATCTGAAATATGTCAAGGCATGTTAATGACTCATGATCAATGACAAGAGACACGATACTTGCTCGAATGATTTATATCATAACCTATCGTAAGAAAAATGATAATGACACGAATTAGTCATTTTTATTATGTTTTGTGGCTAAATAATTTATGTTCATTCCACAACTAAATATGAAACTTCAAGTATACAGAGATTAAGTTATAAATATAATATAATATAACATATTAAATATTTAGTTATAAAATACTTGTTATAATTTTTAAATGTAACGCCTCAAAAATCAAAATAAGCATTTAATATAAAAAAGGTGGAGTTATCCTACAAATGTGAAAAAAAACACAATGATTTAGATTAGACACAATGAAGAAATAAAAAAATTCATAACTCACAAATTACATCAAATTTTAAAGAACAAATGGTTTAAGAAACACAGCCAAAACACCTTACGATCTTGAACGTTTATAGAAATTTTTGAAATTTTAAAAAGTGAGAAAAATCATCAAAAAGTCACTTACACTTAGGGTTTTGTTAATATGTATACAGCCTATGTAATGTGTGGACTTAGGAGTTATTTACTGTGACTGGATGAGTTCTAGATCCCTTTTTACTAAATTTTTTTGTAAGTTTTGGGACGATACATATACCAACTAAACATATTTTGAAACACAACTCGACCCAGCTAGGGCCCGTTATTTTGTTTAGACTTCAAAGATTTAGATTTCTACGAAAAACGTCGGCTTCTTTTAAGGGGAAAAAATGGAACTTACCATCCCTTTTAATTTACTAAAAGACCACCAGCTTCTTGAAGGGGAAAAAATAAAATTTACCATGATTAAAACGATTCAGAAGTAGCAAGTTATACGAAATTCGTGCATGTGACACGTGTCAAGATCATGACCTGTAAATATTAAATAATGAAACTTTTTTGCAAATCTTGCCAAGTTTCACATAATAATGTTCCGGTTGTGATTGGTTTTCAGTTTGTATACAAGTATGTGAGAGCAGACAAACGGACGATCTCTTCATATTTGTCTAATTATACTAAATATATATTTCTTTTATGTTTAACTGTTACAACCCAAACGGTAGAACTCATCCCAAAAGACTAATATGCTGGGAGAGGGATCCATTTGGGTTATAAATCCCACATTAGTTACCCATACAACCAATGTGGGACAAGTCCCATACCTTACGATAATTTCAGTCCATAACATTAACTATATAATACTTTTACATACCTTTATATTATTTTTTCTTTATCCTCAACTGACAACCACTATAAAAAATACTAAGAAATATAGATGATCATTGTCTTACCAAATATAAAAATGGACAACTACATTTTTTTACAACTACTCTATAAAATATACAAAACGCACTCACAATAATATGAAAAACCTACTGTGAATGCTCTAAGATGCGTAATTGTCGTATTGATAAATTAAAAAATCAATGACTGGTGTAATTAGTAGTTTGGTCAAATTGATAAGTTATTGAGAAACTATCATAGTTTGTTTGTTTGTTTGTTTGTTTTTCATAATATATATATTAAGTTAAGATGGGCATTCAAGTGATTTTAATAATAATAATAATAATAAGTAGGTTGAAAACTAAAAAGAGGTTGAAGAGATAAAGAAAGGTATACAAGCACCTGAGCTTCAGTGGCATCATATGCATATATGGTAGTGAAGTGGCCCCCCATGTGAGGACAGTTTTTATAGTGTTGATCTGTCTTCTTCTTCTTCTTCATCTCTCCAATTTAATTAATTTTCTTTCATTTCTTGTTCAATTCCTGCTTCAAATGTGTCAGTCCAAATCTGCCCATGTTATCTACTATCAATCATGAACCAACACTGGGTTATTAAATGCACACACCAAAAGCATCTTCACAATTTTGGTCAAATATCCAAATGTGGTCCTATTTTAATGCAAATAAAATCAAAATACAAATAATAATAATAATAATCACAAGAGGATCTTATATATACACCCTAAAATGTTATACATACACCATCCTCCCTCTATCTCTTCATATATATATATATATATGCTCATAGAAAACGGGGAGAGTTATCCTATAAAGGGTTAAGAATCTAAGAAGGCTATAAAAAATCTTTTAGACACAATGACGGGTTAAAAAATTTATTAAAAAAAATATAAATCGAATTTAAAAAAAGTAGCTCGGAGACCTTGTTCCCCTTGTTGTCCTCTATCAAAAAAAATTAAACGCAAAATAAACAAAAATAAAAAAAATTAACGTTTTCATTGTGTCTAATTTTTTTTCATTGTGTCTTTTATAAATTTATGACACAATGAAGATAAATTAGACACAATAAAAACGATAATTTTTTTTAATTTTTCATTTAATTTTTTTTAAAGAAGACGAAGAGGGGAATAAGGTCTCCGAGCCACTTTTTTAAAATTTGATTTAGAATTTTTTTTATAACTTTTTTATATGGCATTGTGTCTAAAAGATCCTTCTTAGCCTTCTTAGATTCCCAATACTTTGTGGGTGAACCTCACTCCATAGAAAGCTATATATATGTAGAGAGAGATGGCGTATTTATAACCTTTAGGGTATCTGTATAAGTTATAGCAGCTCCCTAATAATAATAATAATAAATATAATAAACTAATAATGGCATATACCAACAAAAATATCAAGTGTGTAGTAAATATGTTTCTTCTCAAGTGGTGGAGATTTCTAGCCATTTGTGTAAATTTAAAGATTAGGTTGTGTTGACCATTTTAAAAATATATAAAATAATAATGGCATATACTCCTAAACTGTCTCTTTAAATCTTAAACAATATGTATATTTCTGTATAGTATTGCAGAAAGGTAATTTGAGATCAAATTTAGGATAATGTCAGATAAAAAAAGACGGAAATTTGAGTCAAAAGCACAAGGGGTTTCATAATCTTAACTTAGCTAATGAATGGCATACACATTATCCTATCCTAATCTATATCTGACCAAAAGATTTCTTTTGTGAGAGATTGCAACTTACAAAGTAATTCTCCAAATCCCTTTCGTTTTCACAATTGCCCCTTAATATGTATATTTCTGCATAGCATTGCTAAAACATAAATAAATCAAATACAAACATTTTTCTTATTTTCTTTTGGATATTGTCGCATACTCTGTGTGTAAACCATTGACACAGTATGTGCCTATATCAGCATGTAGATAAGTGTAAATAAATGGTCCATAAGAAAGAACTGAAACACTAAGAAGAAAATTCAATACCTTTGCCTGCTGCAATACCATCAATGTGATTTCCAGCATCTTCAGTGGTACCATCTTAAACACTGTTCACCAAAACAGAAATAAAAAAGGACAACGAACAGATCCTTTTAAATCGCACGATGTAGGGTTACAGTGCCTTAAAAACATGTTAGCATGGAAATGCTTCATAAAATCCAAATAAAAAAGAGTCCTTTTGCAAGAGATAGCTAGTGCTTTGGGACCATTCACTATTTCAAAATAGGCAAAGTATACAAGGCACCAATTTGATGCTTGATGCTAGCTAGGGTTAGATTAAGGACCACTCTGCAAATCTGCATTATATAACATGCCAGCAATCAAAATTTTCTGGTCAAAAGATGCAGACTTGAAGGAAACACTGTTTATGTGGGGCGTTTTAGATTAAAGAGGCTTTGCATATGGCTTAATCATGTAGGACACCAAGATGTAAGAAGAACGGAACTAAGATCATTTAGTTTAGCCCCTCAAGAGCACAACAGGTCAAGTAAAAATCCAAGAGAAAAAAAAAGTTTGACACCTATTAAAAGAATCATTTGGTCTCAGTCAAAAGCAGCATCTGATGGTATGAAAATAAGAAGCATGTGATTAAGGATTTATCGAAGGAACGTGAATGGGAAGTAGGTGTGTTTCCTTTGTGACAACAAATGCAATGAAAGAGTAGTGCTGATGACCCACCAAGATTTACCTATTGATGAAAGAACCGGTGGATTCTTATGAGTATCTCACTTGGTTTTAATTGTTATGCTGTAAAAAATCAATGTGTTTGATTGCCGACCATACACGAATAAATATAAGTGAATGTTTTTTTAATGGCAGCCATTTATATTCTATCCTACTCCTATATTAAACCAAACTAACTTACACTATTGTCAAGGATTGAACTCATGACCTCCATATCTAAGAAGCAAATATAAGTGAATGCAATGCTATAAACTTAGATCAATATGCCTATGTAAGTAGCAACATATTTAGAATATGTGCATTCACACAAGTAGTAATATAAAACTTCCATCTTACAAAGGGTTGGTCCTCTATTAATCACTAATACCATAACTAAGAAACCGACTCAGGGTATTTAAGGTGTGGAATAAGGAAACCAAAATGGAATTTCTCAAAGTGTGAATAAATTCACTTAATAATAACTTATTGTGAAATAATCAAATAAAGAACTACCATCATCTAATACTTAGTTGTACACTAGGGAAAGCCACAAAACAGTATGAGAGTTGGTCGAACTAACTTTTAACCATCTGTCAGACTACTTTTAGCCATCAAAATGCATGGGTATATAGTTTCTAGAGAGGGATTGGATTAGCATAATGTGAAAAAATCCCAATTGTCAAACATACTATTGGCATATTCTATTTACAACCACCAGAGATGCATCCAGCCAGCCTGGTCAAGAATTTACAGCTCCAAAAGTTTAAAAAATGAATTATTATCAATGTCATGACCGAATCAAAATTTATCTAATAGATCAAGGTTTTTAGGGCTTCATTTTTTGGAGGAGTTTGGGAGGGAAAAATTGAAGGTGAGAGTTGATGGATCTAAAACTTTATGATTAATGGTATTTATACAAAATTATATATAAATCCTTAAATATTAAATATTTATAAATCCTTAAATATAATGGTTATTACCTTTTTAATTAATGTTATTTAACCCGAATGTAGCACACGGATATTAAACCTAGTACCAGATAAATTGCAGCGTTAAGCCCAATAAATCAAACACAAATAAAATAACAACAGATGTAGAATATCTGAATTCATACACTGGTGATAAAAAAGATGGGTCCTCTATTAATCACTAATACTAAAATAAGGTAAGATTCGTAATATTATCTCAACTCATGAATACAATGCATAGCTCTCTTATATATAGGTAGGAGACTACAGAAACAGAAATGTACTAAGTGTATGATGCTAGAGTAACAGAAATGTAAAAGTGTCTATAGCTTATGTAACTACCTAGTACCTACTATAGTTATAACTTATAAGTAGTTTATTTGGAACAACTATAGTCTATAAGTAGATATACTCTAATAAATACAATATTTTAAATAATGCAAAACTTGCACACACTTATTCAGGATCTTTGTACCATCATCTACTATTGACTTTGGTTTTTTTTAAAATGAGACAACCAAAAGGCTATATGCACAACATCTTGATGCACGAAATCCTCACAAGTACAAGAAACGTGCCTAGTGCCCGAGCCTCAGGTTCGCTTCCTGTACACCATGAGCCTTAAGCAGTCAAAAGCCCACACCTTTGCACCTCAATTTATCCCACTTAACAAACCCAGAACCATACATTGGGAAAACAAAGACACTAAACAAAACTACAGTTGATTAAGCTAACTGCTATGTGCTAACCACCTATCGACTACTGCTCGTCATCAATACGAATGGGTATACATCATATAATTTCCTGACTCCTGAGAAAAAATGGACTAGTATAATATGCATAAAAATCCAAATTGCCAGACATATTATTGGCATATTCTTTTTACAACCACTGGAGATGCATTCAGGTCAATAATTTACAGCTCTAAAAGATTAAAAATGCATTAATATCAACATCATGGCTGAATCAAAATACCAAATCAATTGCAGCATGACATCCAACAACTCAAACAAATATATACATATATATATATAACTATTAACTAGTGGATGCAACACTACAAACCGAGACAATGATCATAAAAATTATGCTCAAAAAACAGTGAACTTTATGTAACTAGCAACAATTAGAATAAGTGAATTTACAAAGCTGGTAATATAGCATTGCCATCTTACAAAGGGTTGGTGTTCTATTAATCACTAATACCATAATTAAGATATTGCAAATTTTGCTTAAACTAATTCAAAGGCTTCATATACCATTTCAAAAGACTCCCATCAAGAAACCTATTCAGGATCTTTAAGATGTGCGACACAGTACCCAAAAATGGTATTTTCAAAGAGAAAATATATTCAACTTGATAGTAACCTATTTTGAAGTGAATAACTACCCTCATCTGATATTTAGCTGTACATTGGGGAAACAGAGACACCAAACAGAATTAGAGTTGGTTAGCTAATTGATAACCATCTATTGACTACCGTCCACCATTAAAATGCACGGGTATACGTCATATAATATCTAGAGTGAAAATAGATTAGCATAATGTGTGTGACAATGGTCCCAATTGTCACATATTATTGGCATATTCTTTTTACAACCACCAAAGATGCATCCAGGTCAATATCTTACGGCTCAAAAAGATTAAAAATGCATTGATTTCAACATCATGACAGAATCAAAATATCAAATCAATTGTAGCATGACATCCAACAACTCAACAAGTATGATAAGTGGTAGGCCTTGAGAATCCATAATGTAAATACTTACTAAATACTAATATTCAATTGGAAACTGTTGGACATTACAAAGCAAGTGTCTACAACTAGTCATGGATTTAATGGTTTATTATACAAATTGTCTAGCTCAATTTTAGATTGATCAATAGCTGATCCACCAAAAGTTCTTATCAATCATTTTGTTTCGTTATTAGTGATAGTTTGGTTCAATTCTGACGATAAGTTGAATTCATACCATCAGTAAAGTTGCAAATTGGTCATTGTTGAAAGAATAGCAAGAACAACAAAACCTAAAGATCTTTGTTACCGACCTACAAGATTCAATAAATCCAAATTACTTCTAACTACACAACAACTAGATCACTGCAACTTCATAATCAAAATGTAATAACCACGATTCCAATCAATAAATTCTCATTCAAATTGTATACAATACAATGCAATACAATACAAAACAATAGCATCGATTAGACGATTACCATAACAGTTTCCTTGAAAGAATTGAGCTAAAAAACTCACAATTCAAAACGCGAAACACGAGCACCGCATTAAGAACCCCCAATCCAGCACCAGCAGCAACATCAAACACGAAATGCCGTCCAAGTAAAACCCTAGAAACCGACGTAGCAGACGCCCAACCAACAACAATCAAATTCAACCGTTTCACATCATACTCCAACTGACCTAAAACATCAGAAGCTAAACCAGACGAAAGGTAAATCAACGAAGCAATAAAACAAACTCTAGAAGCATGACCACTAGGAAACGACCAGTGATCAACGGCAAAAGTAAGAAACATGTGTTTGTTATACACAGGGCGAGGCCGGCGAACGAGATGTTTGATGATTCCGATGAGGATGAGATCGAGAACAGATCCGATGAGAAGGTTAACAAGTACGGTGAAGAGAACCGGAGACGATGACGGATAAGGAGAGAGGAGGACGGAGATGAGGATCGGGAAGAAGAGACGACCGTCGCCGGAGATTTCAAGGAGTTTGAGGAATGAACGAGGGAAGATAGGTTGAGTGAGGTTGTAAAGTGAGAGAGAAAGTGTTGTATCGAAGTTGATTAGGTGGCGGAGGATGGAGGTTGACGGTGGTGGTGGATCCATGGTGGATTGCTCCGATTGACCGCCTAGAGATGTGGCGTTGTGGTGGTTGGTTACGGTGGCCGGAGATTTTGTGATTTTAGGCTATTAAATCATTTTGGGCTTTAAATCATAGGCTTGATAAAGATATTGACCATTATATTTCAAGCCCAATAATGATGTAAATAGGACAATAGGTTTTGATATTTTTTAACCAACCGAATCAAACCGTAGATTCTAAATAGGTTATAATATTTTTTCCAAATTTTAGGTTCCTAAAAAAACCGGTTCTCGAATTACTTATTTAATGGTTTAAGGGGGGGAGGAGTGGTACCGGCGAGGAATAGACGAGGAACATCCGAGAAGAAGACGGCGAAGCTTGTGGACGAGGACCAGAGCTCGTGGGCGACGTTGGTGTGTGAGAGGACCCGTTGATCTCGCCTCGTCTTGCTCGCAAGGAACGCACCGGTGGTGGCGAGGAGTGGACGACGACCTTCCTCGTCGTCTTCCTCGTCTCTTACTCAGTCCTCCCTAAGGGTTATCTATCTTGTAATATTTAACACTTTAATTATTACTACTTATTTAGTCTAAAATAAACACAAAAAACTTATAATCATAGACTTCAAATGAAAGTCCAATGGAGATTAAAGATTTGTAGTACCTCATTGTTCCAGCTCATCTCGTATAAAAAAACTGGTTTTTTAAGAATAGAAACCGGCTTTCCTAATTAAAAGTCGGTTCCTGAAGATAACCGGTTATTATAAGAGTCAAGTATTCAAAATAACCGGAATTGACCCTATGGGTACGGTATGAATAGAACATGACTTTCTTAATTATAAGCTGGTTACAGAAGATAACCGGCTTCTAAAAGATTTAAAGCTTCGACCTCACTATCCTAAAAATGATAACATAATAAGCATACACACTTCACCATTGGTGTCTTCGTGGGCCAACATTGAATAACAATAAATAAAAGCTCAACCAGATTAACAGTCGAATATGATATCAAATTGAAGATGATAATATTGTTGAAACGAAAATACAAGAGGATGAGGTCGAAGAAAATGAATACCAAACGAAAATTAAACTTCAGAAAACAAAGACAGTAAATCACCAAATGAAGTTACGAAACCATAAAAAACAAAGGGAAAAATCAAAAAGAAAAACAAAGACAGTTTAGTATTTTTATATAAATTACCTATCTATGTTTTATGACTTTGTGCTTAAAAATTATATATTTTTATAACATTTTAAGTTTTTAATGTTATTGTTCTTTTTAACGTTAGTTACCTATATGTTAAACTAAATAATTCAGTAGTTAAAATATCAAAACTAAATTAATGCAAAAGAAAATGTTTCGATCGGCTTTCCATACCCCAATACTTGATAACCGGTTTTTGGATAATTAGTTCCATACTTGATTTTTGAATACCCGTAACCGGTTACACGGGGAATGATGGTTTCCCTAAAAACCAAAACAGGTTTCATATCAGGATCCAGTTATTATAAAAATCAGAAACTAATATGAAATTAACTCAAATAAACTTGGGTTTTGAGCATGCTAAACCCTGAAATTTACTTCAAAATTTGAGTTCATGAAAAGTATAAACACCAATGATTAACGTGAATCTAGTGAATAGAAACTTGTGTTTAGTCAACTTTGACTACAGAAGCTGACTTTTGGTTAGAAGTTTAATAACTTTATTCAACAAAAGCAAAAGAGAATCTTCTTCTATTTAATTGACACCAGTCTCAAACAAAGTATGTTATGATTTTAAGTTTTTAACATTGTGGATGCAAAATTGCGTAAGATATTACAAATTCCATTCATCTCCATGTGTGTACGTTTTCATGGTGCATGCCATATCATGATATCAATAAGCTAGATGAAGAACAACCAAACAACTCAAGCATACTTAACTAAGTAGATAGAAAAACCATATTCATTGTGAACTCAAAGTTTATATGAATCAATCCAGATAAAAAGAATCCAAACGAGCGATCTTAGGACAAGAGTTATGGCCAATAAGACCCCTCTAATGCACACATTTCCCTCAATGCATGAGATCATTACGAGCTTGGCCCCAACTGTGACTCAACAAGTACATACAATGGCTTCCCATGCATTCTTAATCGCTCGCGGCCCTACATTAATTGAATAAAATAAGTGCAATTTAAATGATAAAATTATGAAGATTCCTTTTGTCCCAAACAAAGTTTGTCTTTATATACCTAGCAAATTGTTACACTTAACTATATATAGTGGTGTCCAAATCGAAGTTTATATTCAAATATTTGACATATAGTCACGCTTAAACTATATCTTAATTAGAGTCAAAATAGAAATGAAATCATTCTGTTATATAGTTTTGGTTAATAACTATGAAGAAAGTACCTTCAACTCCGGTACTTCAATCACGCAAGCACACTCGATCACCTCGGCTCCTGCACGCTCTGGAAAACCATATAAATGATGAGGTGTTGTTAGTTTTAGTTTACAATGAAACAAGTCAAATGGGTTAAAACAGGTCATAAGTTGGTCAAAATATAATGGATATAAGATTATTATCAAAATAGTAAAACTTTTAATCATATTTAGCAAGCTAACTGTTTAAAAAAGAAAAAGAAAAGTTTATGGTCAATCCGACCCAATCCATGAATAAAGTTTAAAGTGTACCAAGCAAGTTCATTGCAGCACAAATGGTGCCACCGGTAGCAATTAAATCATCAACAATTAGAGCCCGGTCTCCAGTTTTAACTGCTCCAACATGCATTTCAAGGCAATCCGACCCATATTCCAATATGTATTTTTCTGATATCACTTCACCTATATTTAGAACTTACAAACCTCAATATTTTTATAACCATGTAACTTTCAAATATACAAAAAGTAGCATATGTAACATACCAGGCAGCTTTTTTGGCTTCCTTAATGGAACAAACTTTGCTCCTATTGCAAGTGCAATCGAAGGCCCGAATATGAAACCCCGAGCCTCAATTCCTGGAAAAATAAGAATAAAACAAACATTTTCATGAACAAATGGTTTAAAATAACTTCACTATATTTTTTTTAATGAAAGCCATGCATCAAGTAAAAAAATGTTCATATGTTTGACATGCATATACATCCACGGATTCGACAATAATTGCATATTTTATCTACCAAAAGATGCCCCAAGACAGATTTAAGAATTATATATTCTAGCATGTAATTACTATATATAAAAACTATATGAAACTTTGTTTGATAATAGTTTTATCCGTTACCCTTCATGTAGCCTAGCTATCAACACTCCATTTTCTTTATTTTGAATATTTATTGTACATGAAGTAAGTTGGAACAAGGAAACAACTTTAACCCCCTTGAACAGTGTGCTGTACTGATCCCATTGTTTTAGGTCCTTTGAATTTTAGGGTAACCGATTACCAAAACAGAAGAAGACATTGCAAAGGTGATGTTGGGACAAATACGAGTAGGTCTAAAGAGCTCAAGGTAAGGATTATTATAATTATGATTATCTGTTATAGTTGGTAGAAACAAATAGATAAATAGTAAAGGAATAGACTTATCAAGTATTTGACAATAAAAATTTAATCTCACTACTTGACAAAAGTTAAAGAGACAAGAGGTTAACAAGTAATGTTACCAAACCTAAGATGGCTGTTTATTTAAATACTTTGTTAGTTTGTTTGGACCCAAATGACAATATGTCAAATCTTTTTTATTCAGTTGAATATACAAGATTCATACTTCTCTCAGCCTTGGGATTTATCTGAAACTAATGTGCCAAAAACCCGTATATGTACTTGGGTTTCTCATGTAATATAAACAAATAGAATGGTTCTAAGTTTCTAAACCACATGACGAAGATCCCTAACAGGCCTCAGATCTATTTCTGATCTGTTTAAATTCAAATGATAGTAAACGATAAACTATGACAACCAGTAATACATTTCACTGACCCACATAAACTAAAGCTCTAACATATCATGCTAATAGACAAGAGAGGCAGAACTGCACTAACTAATTAACTGAGCAAATTTCCAGAAAAAAATTTCTACGGTTTTGTAAGGAGCAGAGTAATCGCCAGAAGACAAAAACAATCAAAGCCCACATGATTACACCAGACTATCCACCTTCTGTGAACGATCTACCCAACAATAATTGATCAACAGAATATGACACCCAAAGATACATATATAATCATGAATCATAAAGAGTGTGTAGGGGTGTGGGGTGAGGAGATGTGGATAAAATCAATTTATACTCACACAAATTGAAAATTGAAACAAATTTATTCTCAAATTCAAAAGTATCTCATCCAAACAGTGGCAAATCATTAATGAAACCGAATGTCATGAAATGAAGCCAGCGAGTTGAACGAAACCTGTCCTCAAATTCAAATATACATCATCATTGTTCTAAGGCCCCACCTGCCTTCCCTTAACAAGAAGAATCGCCATCGTCCCACCCAAAACTTGGATCTTAATACGGATAGCACATGCTTTAGTATGCAAATACCACTCTTAGCCACTCATACTCAATTACTCATCCATAGCAAGTAATCGATAAAAAATACTGTATGCGCAGCACATACCTATTTATTTTCTAAACAAAAAAGGATCACTTAATTGTTAATACCACTTTAAGATTTTGTTCTAGCTCAAAGCCACAAAAAATTCACCACAAACTTAGTATGCAACCATGCATTGACTCAAAACAACTTGATTCGTTTTGGTTTGGGACACTTTGCAGTGATTTTGACTCAAAATTGAGCATAAAACAACAAAAACAATAAAAATTCTACATCCACATTAGCATTACAATGCATACTACAACACAAAATCACCAGCAACTAATAATCAATTATACATACATTAATTTGTTTTTCCTGAATGTAATTTTTAGCAATTGACAGGTTAAGCACGATGAATATACTCAATTCACAACAGAAACTGATACAATTCACAAAAATGAAAGTATAACAACTACCTGCAACTACAGTTATCTGTTCATGTTTATATCGCTCAACGAACAAATCAACAGTGTCCTTAAACGCCTTCGGATCAAGCAACAATGTAGTGATGTCCTGAAACATTATACCTGTTGATAATAAAAAAATCAAGCATCTATCATATCATATCGTATCATATCATCAATCAACAATCACCGTTGACGAATGTATGTGATTATGTTTGCTTCATGAATAAAACGAGTGAGAGATGACGTGACGTGTACGTACCTGGTTTGGGGAAGTTAGGGATGACGCGAAGTGAGGATTTGATGCCGTTGATACGAGCGGCGGATTGTTCGTTTTCGCCGGATGACATTGTTATTGTTATTGTTATTGGTAGTGTGTGTGAAGGAGCAGTTGAATGAAATTAATGGCGGATTTGAGGGGATGATGAAAATGAGAGGGAAACAACTGTATTTATAGGAATATGTGAGAGGGATATATGGAGATATATGGCTTTTATAACTTTTAAGTGCTTGAATTAAGGCTCTTTAAAAAGTTTATTACAGCATAAAGAAATAGTAAAGTTTACTTGTATCGCGTTTAAAAAGTTCTAATATCTCGGAACTTTTTTTTATAGAGTGTCAAGTACTCAAGTGGAATGAAATTTGAAGTCTTTTTTTAGAATATAATGTTATGAACTAGGTTTAATACACGTATGTTACATACGGGTTAAATAATAATATTTATAAAAAAAATTATAACTACTATGTTTAAAAAATTATAAATATTTAATATTAAAGAAATTGGCTCCATCAACTTATATATGTACGGTGAAAAAATTGCATTAAATTTCCCTCTTAAATTTCCTATTATAAAACAAAAATCATTTCCCCCTAAAAATAGTCTCCCGTAAAACCTTGAAATATTATATAGATACTGGGACTGGTTTATAAATTTTGACGTGTTTCTCTGAAATATAGGTTTTGAAATCATTTTTTTAAAGTTTAAAGTCAAACTTAAATTCTTATGTAGTTATGTATACATAATACTATTTTTATATTTTTTTTTTTTGCAATTAGAGTGTTTGCTGAGATGTAAATAGTTGTTTTATTTCATATCTTCGTCTCCCTTGAGCACTATTACATGTGAAAGGTGTGCATATAATTTGACATTGTATTATTTAAGGGGTGACTGAATCTACTTTACAAATAGAAGAGTGAATTAAAACTTAATCAAGCTACTTAATAGAAAAAAACACTTATTATAGTCTTATACAATTAATTACTTTTATTTTTTTACTATGTTTAATTTTTTTGAAACAGCGGTTAGTGCAACGGTAACCGTTGTACTTAAAGGTGCAAATATTTCTAATGAAGATTAGTATAACTTTACAATTTTCTTACAAGTGACTATTTTATTCTTTTCATTAAAAGTAAATATTAAGATTGAGAATTTTGAGACATAAATACCCGATATACTTGGTAAAATAGCTAAAATAGTTAGTGGCATATTCATAACACGTGTTTGGAGCATTAAATTATGAGTTTAAATCGTACAGTATCTAAGTTATGGTGCGTTTATTCTAAAAAATTTTAAAAAAATCAATATAAATAATATTTATGCTATGTTATAACATATATGTCTCGACTCACTACAATTTATGTCAATATTCCCAGCAATTTATTGTATCCATAAATAAAATTTATTACGTCTAGAGTCTAGACATAGACTTTATCTCGATTTATATCTTTTTTCATTTACATTTTGCATGCCTACATTACTAATCACTTTATTTTTTTCATTCTTAGACTCTGTGTAATGGTTAGTGCCCCTTGGGGGCGTTTTCTGCCATGTGGCTGCTGACTGGACAAGGGGCATTATACCAGAAAGTGGCGTAATGGTTAATGCCCCTTATAATACCCCACCATCATTACTCAATCATTTTTTATTTATTATTTAAACTATATAAAATTAATAAAATATAAAATAAAAATAACTAGTTCATAATTAAAAAAGATTACAAATACCGTAAAAAAAATAACATAATCAAGACAATCCATATTTTTCTTTGATACGGTTGATACAAGCGAGGTGAAGTTCACGTCGCGCACCCGGCTCCTCTGGGATTGGTTTTCCCAAAAACTCCAAGTCCAATTGCATTTGACGTTCTCTTTTTTCCTCCCAAATTTTATTTTTTTGCTCAATTCTTTTTTGTCCTAATTCCGTTATAGCATCTAACTTTTCATTCATTTCCAAAAACCGCTCGTTGTAGTCAATACCCGAAGAAGATGACGACACGGCTTTCTTGCCTTTCCTCTTTGCTTTATCCCTCCCGATTGGTCGTTCGGGATGTTGCGGTTCCTCGAACTCTTCCTCGGTATCGTTCAAGTCAATACATTGTTGTCGGGCATCGGAAGATTGACTTGCCGGTTCGGTGGACGAAGTTGTTTTTGACCTCTTCGATGCTCGGGCCGAAGCCGTGACCGGGTTGATCAATGTAAGCCATCTTGGAGACTTTCTCAAAAAGTCCCATATGGCAAGATAAGGAAACGGCCCTTTCGTACCCCGATATTCTTCCAATGCCGCCTTTTGAATGTCGGCATCGTTTTCCCCGCTGGCCCAACCCTCAAAAAGACGTTGGTAAACACTATTGAATACCACACACTTGGAGTTCATTTCCCTCCATTTTGAGGAAATCTTATCCGCCGTACGGTAGCCTACCGGTTTACCAACTAACTTGTGAAAATCATCCCGAACCTTACTCCAAAACACGCTTCGGTCTCGGTGGTTCCCTAAAAAAACACAAAAAATATTATTAACAATATTATTAAAAAAATAACATACGTTATTTAAAACATATATATTTACCAATGATCGGATCCTCGGAATTAGATAGAAAAGCACGCGCCAATTGAAATTCTTCATCAACCGGCCAAATAACGTGTGATTTCGGTGCTCTCGGTTCTCCCGGCGCTTTCTTCTTGTGTGACCTTTTTTTGGGTTGGGACGGACCGGCATCTTGAGTTGGAGCCACCGGTTGCGTTTCCGGGATAACTTCTTCCAAATCAATGGGTTGTGACGATCCCATCATATTCGGGTTCATACCCGTCATGCCCATACCCATCATGTTTGGGTCCATACCCATACTCATCATGTTTTGGTTCATACCCATCATGCCCATATTCATTGGCATGTTTCGAATGAAACCAAAAAGATTAGCGTTCGACATGTCGTTTGGGTCGTTTGCTTGGTTTTGGTTTGTGCCGGTTCTTCGAGGAGGTCGGTAGCCGGGGTTGTTTGGCGAACCGAATGGGGCACCGTATGGAAACATTGTTGAGTATAGTGTAGTAATTTAGTAGAAAATAAGGATTAGAAATGTGGTGAGAATAATGTTAAAATGTGTAGTATTTATAGGTTTTAAAAATATATAATAATTAAAAAGTAAAAAAAAAAAAAAGAAACTAGCCGTTTACAATGCCGTTGTCAACGGTAATTTCTTGGAAAACAAAATGGGCGAAGGCGTTTTAACAAAAACGCCCAGACGAAAAAATGGCACATAACGCCCCCACGTAATGGGGGGTGGGGCGTTATGGGCGTTATAGGGGCGTTATCAAGGGCTTAAAACGCCCATTACGTACAGTCTTATGAATGTGAATATGTGATTGTAAATAACTTTTTTTACATATATATGGTTGTTCAGCTCTTCAAATAATGTTTCTAGAGGGAGAGTTTTTCTTGTTAGGTCACTCAATGATTTCCAATCAATTGTGCTCTATATTTTTGGTAATACGTTTGTGGTTTCAATCAATCCGGTTGTTGAAGCTTTATTTATTGTTTCGTTCCTTATAAATAAACTCTAATTTCAAATTCAATATGATGTATAACCAGTATTTGATTTTGATAGCATGTTTAATCAATCCGGTTGTTAAAGCTTTATCGATTTTTATCCTTTTTATTTATATATTTTAGATTTATTCCGTGTGTAGACACGGGTTTTAAACCTAGTATAGTAATATAATTTTACAAGGTATATTACTTTTACGGGTCTTAACTATCACCTTTTAACATCTACTGGTCATATCTACTGAATTAGCTGTCAACGGTCCCAACTTTTATCACTTTGGCAATCAGTGGTCCATCGTTAAATTTTTTTTAATGTCATCAAGTTTTTTTCAAAATCAAGACCAATGTTTTAAGTCTTTTGATCAGAAGGATAATACAATTCGATTGATGGAACCTTGAAACGGTGCTCTGAACAACAAAACGGTGCTTTAATCTGGTGTTTAAACCTAACGGTGCTTCAATCGGATGTAAAAATTTTATCGTTCAGAGAGCCGTTTTGAGCAAATTTTTACATCAATCGACTCGTATTATCTTTCCGATCAAAAGACCTAAAAAGCGGTCTTAAATTCGAAAAAAATTTAACGGTGTTAAAAAAATTAACTACGGACCATTGGTTGCCAAAGTAATAAAAATTGAGACTATTGACAGTCAATTTAATAGTTGGGACTAACAGATGACAAACGGTAATAGTTAAAGAGTAGAGGAGTAATTGAACGAGAACGTCACAGCCCAAAAAATTGAGCATTTTTACTTGTTATTGACCAACATGAAATAAGAGGAACCTTCTTTACAAGCTTTGTGAAAAAAGCGTAAATAATTAAAAAAAAACGAAGCAATTAAGAGAGAGACTACTAGATAATTAACCTTTTTTATTAGTTTTACTTTTGTTTTATTATATTATTGTTTAAGTTTTATTTTTGGTGTGTAATTGTTTCAAGTTAAGTGTTCTTGTTGAAGTGAACTTCGTCTAACTATTAACCTACCTCCATGACTTCGTGTGTTTGATATTCTCACGTTCCTATCGCACACACGCTATCACATAAAGAAAGAGATGTCTCAATGGAATTAGATATTAACATAAAAGATAAACATTTTCAATTAATCAAACCCAATTAATCACATAAAGAAAGAGATGTCTCAATGGAATCAGATATTAACATAAAATATAAACATTTTCAATTAAGCAAACCCAAATAGGTAGTTTTTTAAGAACCATTTATTACTTGCAAATATACGACAAGCCAGCAAGGTGCTAGTAAAAAACAAATACATCTCACCTTAACACCAAGATGCTGATTGAGACTTACATAACCTATCTCTATTAGATATCCAAAAAACGATAAAACTTTTCAACAATGTCATTGGCTGATTTCTTCGTTCCATTGAAAATCCTCCGTTACACGTCTTCTATAAACACCACAATGTCGTAAAAAAACTGCATGAATTGCCATACGTCTCTTATCCTCCACTAGCCATGATTATGCGCCTGCAAAACCTCCGGATCTGTCAAAAAAATCATGATTGGAGCCCTACACCACCCTAGGATTTTACTCAACACTTCATCCGTTTTACTGCACCTAAGCAAAACATGCTCCACTGATTTACCCGAATAATCACACTCATCACATTTTGCCTCTGTGTTAACCTCCTCTTGGCCAAGTTATATTTGGAAGCATTCCTACCCAATCTCGTACACCATGCAAAGAAATTTACTTTCAACGGTAAGAGATTCGTTCATTTGTTTAATCCAAGTATCTACTTGCATGTGAATTAATCTAGTCATTTTATACTCTGTTTACTTTTATTGATTACATTTTAATTATCTAGAATTTTACTTTTACACACAAAAACCTCTATTAAAGATCAAAGTAGACAATGATTGAGATATGCTACTGGGATCTTCTGTGTCCTTAGACGATAACCGGTATCTTCCATATTACGTTGCGGCGGATCATTTGCCCACATGTGCAATATATATAAAACTAAGAAATCGTTTTTAAAAAATTTAAAACTTGTTTAGTTCTAAAGTATTTTTTTTGAAAGAAAACTATATACGAACATTGCATGCCAGGGACCTCTAGTGACAATTAGTTAGATACTTGATTCAAAGGACACATGACTCATGAATGCACAAAGTCTTCTTAATCGATAAAAATATATCTTTTGGGGCTTTACAGTAATCAATCACCAAACACCACACCAAACTTGCAAAACTACAACGAATTAAGCCGTGATTAACCAATGTTATTAAACCGGTCGTTCCGACCGGTCCGACCAATAAAATTATAATACCGGTTTAGTGTGTGGTCCGGTTTTTAAAACATTGTGATTAACCGACTCCCAATAAACTTTGCCAAATTCGTTGTTTGTTGAAATCAAATTATTTTCGTTTGATGCTATCATTTCCAATAATAAAAGTTTTTTTTTTCCAAAATGATGTTGGTGAAAAAACTATTTACCAAAATAGTGTTGCTTAAAGAGTATTTACTAAAATAGTGTTTTTTGTTAACTTTTGTTTTTCACACTCCTAATCTCATTGGATATAATAAAGTTTGTATTAAAAAAGTTTTTAAAAAGAGTTAAAAGGAAAGGTTTACAAAACAATTAAAGAAAACAATTCATTTCACATTTTTTAAACTTTCGGTAAATAATGTCTATTAAAGATTTTGTAAAAGTCTTCAAATCACAATTTTTAAACGTTTCCTTAAAAAAAATTTGGGTTTTTATTCTATATAATTTTTTTGAATTTTTTATAAATGTAGAGTTTTTTTTTAAAAGATTATGTTTTCCTTGCGTGTGTTGCATGTCAATTCATGTAAAATTAGTTTTAAAAAAACAAGCGATTAAGATTTGTATAGCCATATCAATTTAATTAGGAGAGTGTCATGGCAAATAAGATTATTGTAAGGGGTGTTAAAACAAAACCAAGAACATTGTATTTGTAATTTGATATTCGAATTGTGAGTTTGGTTTTCGAAAAGTGATTCGTTACTATTTCTAGAATTGTGAGTTTGGTTTTCGAAAAGTGATTCGTTACTATTTCTAGTTGTATCAGAATCGTGAATTTCATTTTCAATTCAGATTTTGGATATAAATTTTTTTAGTTTTATTCTGTTTACGTCATGCCACGTTTTGAGTATTATGAAAAAAAAAAACAAATTTAATATTGAAACACTAAAAACATTCGATGCTATAACGTTAAAATAGTTATAGAACATTTAAAAATATATCTATTTATAAATAATATTTTTAAATAGATAATCGTAATTTTCCAGGGAAAAGAAGTTTTCATTTAACAAATCATTTCTAAGAGAGATTTTAAACTTTAAAAAATCAACTTCATTTAACAAAGCATTTCTAAAGTGAGAAAAAAAAAAGTTTTTAAAAACACTATTATGAGAAATATTCTTCTACTAACACCAATTTGATAAATATTTTTTTCACCAACACCATTTTAGTCAAAAACTCATGATAAAATATAGAGTAAATTACTATTTTGGTCCATGTGGTTTAGGCCTTTTAACTATTTTGGCTCAAAATTTGAACTTTTCACATATTAGCCCCTGACGTTTTATTTTTTACTATTTTGGCCCCTAACACTAACTTTGTTAATATCTTTTTGTTAAGTGCAAAGATATTTTGGTCTTTAATATTTCAGGGGTTATTTATGTAAGTTATAAAGTCTTTACATACTTAAGTGACTATTTATATACATACATAAATTACAAATATAACACCATAAAATTTGAAATATCAAAAAATTAAAATTAATAATAATAATAATAGCAATTGATCTGCACTTTTTAAAGGTGTTTTTGGAAAACTCTTGTGCAACTATTATTATCATCACAAAACCATAATTTTGTTGCTGGTTGCGTGAGCCGTGTGAATAAATATATACATAAAAGAATACAATGACTCTGGGAGTATGTTTAATTAGATGAGTTTTTGAAGGTTTATAATAGTAATTACGATGGTTCATATGATAAAAATAAAGTCTCTCCCACCATGCAATTGAAACCCATATCCAACTTGTTACTAAAAGTGTTTATGGTATGAATTGTGATTTCTTGTTCTCATTGATGAATACCCATTATATAGGGGATAATTACAAACAATAAATTAGGAAGAGATAACGACAAAATATAATAAAACTAATAGAATATTTATAATATCTATCTGCTAATACTCCCCCGTAGTTGCAGCGGTCGCAGGACGAACGCGCAAACTAGTGCGAAACTCTTGAAATAGAGGACGTGGCAACCCTTTAGTAAAGATATCTGCATATTGTGAAGATGAGGGAACATGAAGAACTCGAATTTGCCCCATTTGAACCTTTTCCCGAACAAAGTGAATATCTATCTCTACGTGCTTCGTACGTTGATGTTGGACCGGATTGTGAGACAAGTAAACAGCAGAGACATTGTCACAATACACAATAGTTGCTTTTTGCAGTGGAACGTGCAACTCAAAAAGTAAGTTACGAAGCCAAGTCGTTTCGGCGACAGCATTCGCCACGCCTCTATATTCTGCCTCAGCGCTAGAGCGAGAAATCGTAGGTTGTCTCTTAGACGACCAAGAGATTAACGTGTCCCCTAAGAACACACAGTAACCGGAAGTGGATCGTCGTGAATCAGGACAACCACCCCAATCAGCATCAGAATAAGCAGTGAGGGCATTAACCTTTGATGGAACTAAGTTAATGCCGTAGTCAATCGTCCCGCTCAAGTAACGCAAAATGCGTTTCATAAATGCAAAGTGAGGCTCCCGAGGAGCATGCATAAATAAACATACCTGCTGCACAGCGTATGTGATGTCCGGGCGCGTAAAAGTAAGGTACTGCAATGCGCCTGCAAGAGCGCGATACAGAGACCCATCTGGAAGGAGCGCCTCATCCATAGCGCTTAACTTCGAGTTCGTATCAACCGGAGTGGCACTCGGTTTACAATCCGACATACCTGCACGATGTAAAATATCTCTGGCATATGAAGCTTGGGACAAAAAAAGACCATTGCTGCTACGTGTAGCAGTAATACCCAAAAAGTGATGGAGCTGACCCAAGTCTGTCATGGCAAATTCTCTTGAAAGGGTGGAAATAATAGAATTCAGCAAAGTACTGTTAGATGCAGTGATGACAATGTCATCAACATAAAGTAACAAATATGCCCGATTAGGTCCCTTATTATAAATGAACAGAGAGTTATCACAAGAACTCCGTCGAAACCCATGTGAACAAATAAAAGTGTAAAATCGTGTGTACCATGCACGAGGTGCCTGTTTCAAACCATATAGAGACTTCTTGAGTCTACAGACATGAGACGGTTTCTGAGGATCCACGAACCCTGGAGGTTGGTGCATGTATACCGTTTCTTTTAGATCCCCATGTAAGAAAGCGTTTTTCACATCTAGTTGGTGAATGGGCCACGAGTTTGAAACTGCAATCGTTAAAACCGTACGAATGGTAGCCGGCTTTACAACCGGACTAAAAGTATCATCGCAGTCAATACCAATTGTCTGAGAATTTCCATTAACAACCAACCTAGCTTTGTACCTCTCCAAAGCCCCATCGGACTTAAATTTGTGCTTGAAAAGCCACATGCATCTAATAATTGGGTGATTATGTGGACGAGGTACCAACTCCCACGTATGATTATCCTGTAAAGCTCTAAATTCATTGGTCATCGCGTCAAGCCAATTCGGATCCAAACGGGCTGCGGTCGGGTTTTTTGGGATTGGGGATATGGTGGTGGTATGAAGATTGAGGCGGTTAATGGGTTTAGAAATTCCCGCGCGTGCGCGGGTGGTCATTGGATGGTGGTTAGTGGGAACAGTGGGTGTGATTGGCGGAGTTGGGTGAGGGGTAGTGGATTGTTGTGGGTTGGCATGTTGCGTAGGAGGTGGTGTGGGAATGGTGGGTTGGTCCGTTTGTTGGTGGGCTGTAGGTTGTTGGTGGGCCGTGGGTGGTGGAGTGTGTGGTTGTTGCATGGGATGTTGGACAGGAGGTGGTGAATGGGCCGTAGAGGCTGGATTGGTTGGTGGATTGGTTGGTGTAGTCTGGGTATTAGCGGGCTGTGGGGGAGCCATAGGAAACATGGGTATTGGGTGAGTATCAAAGTAGCTAGGATCATCTAGGAAAGTATAATCATTGGAAGTTGTGGACTCAGTGAACGGGAATGAAGACTCGTCGAAAACGACGTGTCGAGAGATAATGACTTTGCCGGTGTCGGGATTGTAACAACGATATCCTCGATGATCGGGTGGATAACCAAGGAAGATGCACCGAACGGAACGGGGGTGAAATTTATGTGGTGCGGTTGCGGATGTGTTTGGGTAGCAAGCACAGCCGAAGACACGAAGATGTTCGTAAGATGGGTGGCGGAGGTAAAGGGCAAAATGTGGTGTAGAAAAATTTAGACGTTTTGTGGGAAGAATATTATGAAGGTAGGTGGCGGTGTGAAGTGCTTCTACCCAAAACGATGGTGGTAAGTGGGCGTGAGATAGGAGGGTGCGCATGATGTCGTTGAGACGACGAATCATGCGTTCCGCTCGACCGTTTTGTTGGGAAGTTTGGGGGCATGAAAAACGGAACACGAAGCCATTGGTTGAGGCGAAAGTTTTAAATTGATTGTTGTCAAATTCACCCCCTAAGTCACATTGAAAAGATTTAACTTTGCAATTAAATTGAGTGGATATAAATTTGTGGAATTTTGCAAAATTAACAAAAGTTTCAGACTTGTATTTAAGAGGATAAATCCAAACGAAGTGACTAAAATTGTCTATTAATACCATGTAATATTTGTACCCGGTTTTACTTGGTATGGGTGAGGTCCACAAATCGCAATGTATTATATCAAATGGCTTAAAAGTAAAAGATGTGGAATCATAAAAAGGTAATCTTTTATTCTTTGCAATTTGACAAGAGTGACATAATGATGAAACTAAAGTCTTATTACATGGAAGAAAAAAACGAGTACGTAACAAATTTAAAACAGATTCCCCCGGATGTCCAAGGCGATTATGCCATTGATCAGAAGATGTAGTCACGAGAGCAGACGGAATAGATGACGGTGTGAACGGATATAGCTCCCCCAAGCTATTGTGGCGCGAAAGGTGGGTTCCAGTCATAAGATCCTTCACAGTAAAACCAAAGGGGTCAAACTCAACAGATGTAACATTATCAATGGTAAATTTACGAACGGATAAAAGGTTTTTAATAATGTCGGGTGTAAAGAGTATGTTATTTAGGGTGTATGTTCGGTTTGGTGTTGGGTGGGTGTGGTGTCCGGATCCTTGGATTGGCATTGACTGACCATTACCAACATAAATAGAGTTTATAGGACAATGTGAAAGTTTAGTAGAGATTTTACCTGGGTCCGAGGTAAGATGTGACGTGGCTCCCGTGTCCATATACCAACTCTGATCGTTTGCGGTGAGGTTGACTTGTTGCATAGCTTGAGCGAGCTCCTGTGGGCCATAATTGTTGAAGCCTGCAAACCCGTATCCGCCTTGTGGACCTGCTGAAAACTGCCCAGAATGGCCTGGTGGGCCTGCTGAAAACTGCCCAGAATGGCCTGGTGGGCCTGCTGAAAACAGCCCAGCAGGGATGTTGTAGGGTTGCTGTGATGGGCCACCTGCGAATTGGGCCTGCTGCTGTCCAGGAGATGGAGCCCAGCGCTGAAAATTGGGCTGTTGCTGTTGGGCTGGGCCATGGTTAGCAGTTGGGTATGGTGATGGTGGGGGGGTCCAATTGCCATTCCAATTGTTATTCTGCCACTGTTGGTTTGAACCACGACCACCACGACCACGCTGAGACCCGCTGCGACCACGTTGGTTAGAATTACGACCACGATTAGCATGGTAGTTCGGGTCATAATTCTTGCCTTTGTACCCGGTTGTTCTGTTCCCGTCGGATGAATTATTGGTGTTGTTGGACGTGTTTTGGCGTTCTCCTTGAGCAATTAATACCGTAGATGACGAAGTGTTTTGGCGATTTTGACGTTGGAGTTCCAGATGCAACATATCTCTAGCATTGTCCCACGTGGGGTTTTGTTGATTAATCATAGCGCCTACAACATCGTATTCTTTCGGAAGACCACGAACTAATTGCAAAACAAGATCCGAATCAGTTACCGGGTGATCCACATCAGCAAGTTGGTTGGCAAGATCTTGCAGCTTTTGACAATAAGCATCGAGTGATGCACACGCCGTCATCTGTAAATTTGTGAAAGCGTACTGCAACGCCGCGGCTCTCGCACTTTTATTATTGAGGAAGATCGCTTCTATTTTTGTCCATATACGATGAGCGGTTGTGGCTTGTTTTTCCAAAACTCGACCCAACAGTTCATCCGAGATAGTACTATATATCCATTGTAGAACCAATGAGTCAAGCTGGAACCATTCTGTATACTCGGGAGCGGTCTTTTCTGGGGGTTTAGTACCATCAATATGATCCATTACTTTGAAAGCGTTGGCTTGTAGTTCAAACAATTTTACCCACGTAGAGTATCCAATCTTTATACCATCTAACGTTCGAACTTTGGTATTGATATTCGTCACGGTGTATGCCGGATGAAGGGTTTTTGTGGTGTTGACATTGGACGATGATGGTTGAGGCACCTCCTCTATTGCCATCGTGATGACGGGGAAGGTGACGGCAAAATTAGGGTTAGGGTTTTTAATATTTTGGCTCTGATACCATAAAAGTGTTTATGGTATGAATTGTGATTTCTTGTTCTCATTGATGAATACCCATTATATAGGGGATAATTACAAACAATAAATTAGGAAGAGATAACGACAAAATATAATAAAACTAATAGAATATTTATAATATCTATCTGCTAATAGTTACTACAGTTATTATTCACTACCATCATCGTTTCAAGTTCAAAATTCAAACCAATTGACTTTTCCCCATTTCTCACATTAATTCTCTTATTTTCCGGCTTGTAATTTTGGAAGTCTTCATTAACATACACACGAGAACTATTAGCCACGGTAGTGCCACCGCGTAACACCGTTCCCGTGTCAAACGTAAAATTTTTGACGCTTTGGTAAACTACCTTCTATTTCAACTAAATTTATAATTATAATTAAGAGCATAAATGCTATGAAACCTACTAGCACCTCTTGGCCTCGTGACTTATTAAAATCAATGCAAGCCTTTGCTTTACAATAAATATTACAAAAAAAATCTGATATAAACATGTTGATTCCATATTATCAATTTGATCTATTTTAGAGATAAGATCATCGTCATCATGGATTTTATTAGTTTTCATAATCTTCTCAACTAGAAGAGTCAAACTAACTAATTTCTTCATACGTGACTTAGTTCCCATTATTTTTAGTATTTGATTTTGTTGTCTTCGAATTTCATGTGACCACCATCAACCATCTCCACACCCTTTTGGTTTCTTTTCCACCATAACCAAGTCATGTCCCACACCGAAAATATCATAAAGTTTAGCATAAGTGCATAACTGAAAAAATGTAGACGACTATGTTCATCAATTTTTTCAATCAAACCACCAGTAAACTAAATATACCAATCTCCATCCATGTATTCATCATACATGAGAGGAGAATTGTAAATACACATACCACAAGGATGCTCATATTCCTCAAAGTCTTCACCCCATATGGGTTCGGTTTCCTTGAGAGAACGTGCTTCAAGATCTTGGAACCCTTGGAGTCTTTTGATCTTAAAATCCAGGGGTTGGGATAGACACCATTGTTGCCTCAGGCAGCGAATCTGCAAATATAAATTTATCTTTTCCATCGCCACGGGAACCACTAATGTTCTTGTCGATGTCTCCGGAGACGACTTTACGAACAAGAAAACAATTATCTTTACTTAAAGCCATTTAAAACCAAAGCTCTGATACTCATTGATACCGAATCCACTGAATATTCAAATGGCTTAAGAATTCTTTGTAATAGAAAAACATAAAAACCCAAAGAAATGTTATCATAAACTTCAACATCAAAAACTAATGAATGTAAAGCTAGAAACTTGATATCTATACTAATCCTAACAACCATAGAGATAATGATAAACTAGACTAAATTAATATAATTATTTAAATAAAACAACCAAAAGAGATAAACATGTAAACTGATGCTCCAACATCAATTCTTGAGCATCCTTGGGAGTCGGTATTCTTCCTCGAAAGATTGTAATATCGTACTTCCTAGCGAGCTCTAATATGATCAGATTTGTAAGTGAATATTTCTTGTAAGATATAAACAACATTAAACCCCTCTAAAGCCCAAACTGCAATTTCTCCTACCCGTTGCCTCCTTTCTTTCATAAGCAGCAAATAAACCGAACCTTTGAATCATAGCAAACCAATTAGAAATGCAATTAGTACTTGGAGTCTACAACTTCACCGTGTTATTTTCTAAGCGGTTAAACCTAGGCCTCAAATCAAAACCAACCAATAAAAAACACTATGTGTAATTGAAGGCTACAAGCCTACAATTTAATTGTTTTCTCTCCTAAATTTGAAGGCTACAATTTTACCGACTTCTTACTGACATACATGTGATTTTGCTTTAAATTATGTAGAAATAAGTAACAAACTTGGTAGCATATTGTCACATAGGAATATACATTATTAGTTGCAAAAGATAACTATTTTTAACAACATATGGATTCACAATACACCTTTAGCCTATAAATCACCGTTACTTAAGTTAAAGATTTCTAGATGGGGTTTTAGTTGTCCCATTTGTTTTTGTCATTTTAGAGACTCGAACCCCATGATCTCTTAAAAGGAAACCCTTTTTTTTGGTAAACGCCTTGACCACCATGCTATTAGTCACACTTAGTGTTGCAAAACTCGGCCTCCTCGTCCAGTTAGGAATAATACAAGTTGGTCAAACACGGGCGTTCTCAGCCTCCTCGGTCCAACTTGGGTTCTCGTTTTTTATAATTTATCACGTTTTACTCTATCTAGATCGAATTCTCACTAACTTTTCAGTGAACTAACCTGAAAACATTTAGCAACTTTCACAACCATTACCACACTAAAAATAACCCCCTATCTTGTTTTATTATGTTCCAAATCTAAAAAAAATTATGACAAAAACTATGGATTTTATATATTTACAAATCCAAAATGTTAAGTTTTATATTTGTTTATTCACCTCGTAATTTCCTCTCAGATTGCAGTTGGCATAGTTGCCTTCTGCTTCGACTGCTCCGAAGGATTATAAGCTCCACAATCACACATATCAACCATCGTTCTTCTCAATGATTCATCACTCAATCCATTCACATCTCTAATCTCTTCATGCTTCACCTTTATAAATCCCCAAGATTTTCTTGATTTCACCTTCAATTTGGATCTCAATTGCTCTGTTAATGGCGAATGCATCTGCGTTTTTCACTCCATCTCTTAGGGTTTCTTCATCAATCGGCGTTAATCGTTCTGGGTATTGTTGTTCTTATCCTAATGTAAGGGTTCGTTGCTCCATTTCTTCACAAGGTGTTGAGAGTTTATCTCCTTCTGAATCTCGTTCACCGAGGTGAGTTTAAACTTGTTTTTCATGGGGGTTTTGTAGCTTATTATTGAATAAGTTTGTGTCTTTGATTTGGGTTTTTGGGGAGTTTGAATCAATCTTGATTTTTAGTTTTGTTTCTATGCATTTTGACTTTTGAGGTCAAATGTTATAGTTTCAGCTACTAAATCTGTATCTATTCATAGGTCAATGCATTGGGTCAGTTAGTTAAATTTCTTGTAGGTTTTTTGGGTCAGTTTGTGTTCACTTTGTGGATCTTCTTATTGGTGATCTATGCATTGTACCACTGTTGTATGTGCATTTTGACTTTTAAGGTCAAAAGTATTAATTTTGTTGCTTCAAACTATGTATCTATTGATAGGGTCAATGCATTAGCCATTAGGTTAACTAGTTGCATTTCATAACAAATTGGTTGATTTAGTTAGATTCATAGAGTAAGCGAATAACTATGTCAATCTTGCATAAAAAAACACAAGATGTGACAAAAAAGTATCGAAAAGATTCTTTGTTGAAATGAAATATAATTCATCTTAATTTCTTTGATGTAATTAATTGTTCTTGTTGTGTTGGTATTATCGAGTTTATGTTGAGGTAATGATGAAATTGATTAAAAGATTGTTTAGTCCTATTTGTAGTTGCATATGAAGTCACAAGTTGTTTGCCCGTTTAAGATGTTTTGTTGTGTTTGAATTTTGATAAACAACAGACTTGTAAGCAAGGGTTGCAAACTTGTTGGATGTGGATCGGCTGTACCTAATCTCCAAATTTCCAATGATGATCTTGCTAAAATGGTTGATACAAGTGATGAATGGATATCTACCCGAACTGGAATTCGCAATCGACGAGTTCTTACAGGTTGGATTAATAGCTCCATTTTTTTATAATTCGTACTGGCATAGATAATATGGCTGTAATCTGGTGTGATCTACTGCAGGGAATGAAAGTTTGACCGGTCTGGCTGCAGAGGCGGCTCTAAAAGCACTTGAAATGGCACAAGTAGACCCTGATGATGTTGATCTTATCTTGTTGTGCACGTCAACTCCTGAAGATCTATTTGGTGGTGCTCCTCAGGTTGAACATCCAAAAGCTTTTTCTTGATTGTGGATTTTCTTTTCATAAACGTTCTTGTTTTCGAATTGTTTTTATGTGATGCTTACTTATTTTCTTATTTTAGATTCAAAAAGCACTTGGATGTAAAGGAAATCCACTTGCTTTTGATATCACAGCTGCTTGTAGCGGGTTTGTATTGGGACTTGTATCTGCTTCTTGTTATATCCGAGGTTAAAAAAATTCCAAATTTTGATAATTCATACAAGTTACCAGGTCAAAAGGATGTGTCGGTAAGTTTGATCATGTTGACTTTTATTTTCAGGAGGCGGGTTCAAAAATGTACTTGTGATTGGAGCAGATTCACTCTCTCGATATGTTGATTGGACAGACAGAGGCACATGCATTCTCTTTGGTGATGCTGCTGGTGCTGTTTTGGTCCAGGTATGTGTCATATTCTTAATGAAAATTTAATTTTCCAAATCACTTATGATGTCATCATTTTCAATAAATTGTTTTTATTGATTTGGGTCCATAAGGTTTCCCTCTTGTATTCTTTAATGTGTATATCATATATTTGATAACCAGTAAAAGAGCGAGTACTGCTAACACAATTACAAAATGTTGAACCAATCTTAGCTGAACTCTTTATGTAACAAATGATGTATGTTACTCCATTCGTTCACTATTTATGTGTTTATTTGGGGTGGACCTTGGAGCAATGGTAAGGTTGTTGCCATGTGACTGGGAGGTTATTGGTTTGTTTTGTGGTAATGATGCATGCATCAAGCCCAAAGTGGCCTTACATCCCCGGACCCTGCACATTGTAGGAGCTTGTGCATCCGGTTTGCCCCTTTTATATGGCTCCTATTGAGTAACAAATAACATGGGACCACATAATTAACATTGGTTATGGAGGGAAATAATGAAATGCTGAATACACATGGAGAGGCTTCGCTTTTCTTGATTTTGCTAATCATCTTCCAACTACTTTATTTCATTAATTTTGGTTATTCAACACTAAAGGTGGTCCATTTACGTATGAGCTGGTTGACTTGGGTTATGCCAAATGACTGAAAGTACCTAAAGTCTATATTTTGGTGCATACAACCTCCTTAATGAGTTTCTTAAAAGATTTAGATTATTATTCTAGATTTTTTCTTTTTAATCAACATCAACACATTAATAAACACCCCAACCATGCGTGTTTTTCAACACTAAACCCAATTTGACCCATTATCCAAGTATCCAACCCACCCATCTTGCTATTCTTTTCAGCAACTTTGTCTTCAAGTCTCGTTTGCATGGTTTAAACAGTTTGTAAGTTCAGTAATCAGGTAGGTTTGCAGGCCACTAATTCTGGCATTTCCTGCAGGCATGTGATAGCGAAGAGGACGGTTTATTTGGTTTTGACTTGCACAGTGATGGTGATGGCAACAGGTGTTCATTATTTTTTGGGAACATATAGTTTGTATCCACTGTACATGTATCAAAATGTGAACTTTTTCATAACCCTTTCCCCCAACAGGCACCTGAATGCTGGAATCAAAGAAAACGAAAGAAATCATGAGTCGGGTACAAATGGTTCGGTCCTAGCGTTCCCACCAAACCGCTCATCTTTTTCATGTATAAAAATGAATGGAACTGAAGTCTTTCGGTTTGCTGTTAGTGTTGTGCCACAGACTATAGAGGCATCACTAGCAAAGGCGGGTCTTAACAGTTCAGATATCGACTGGCTGCTGCTCCATCAGGTATGAACCCGAACTTGTTGTGGCCTGTGGGTCCCATACTGCGCTACTCATGTGTCTTTAAAAGTGTTGAGTGCTTTAATTGAAATAAAGCTTTAGTTAACCTAAAAGGATATTTCATAATTTGATGTGAAGGCGAACAAGAGGATCATTGATGGAGTAGCAACAAGACTGGAAGTTCCAAAGGATAGAGTGATTTCAAATCTTGAAAACTATGGCAACACAAGTGCAGCTTCAATACCGTTGGCATTAGATGAAGCGGTTAGAAGCGGGAAAGTCAAACAAGGTCAAACCATAGCAACTGCTGGCTTTGGTGCTGGTCTTACATGGGGCTCTGCTATCCTGAGATGGGGTTAGATTTGTGTTTTTGACTATTGTTTTGTATACTGCTAAGTTATTTGGTGAGAGTGAGAATGAAAGAAGAAAGATGTTGTACATTGTTTTCAAAATCTAGAATCTCATCAAATTTTGTTTTGCTTTCTGTTTCATCTTGTTCTTGTTCTTAGTTATCAACTACCAAAAACATTAATAAGTTTCATTTTCTTTGTGCATTAATCTTGCAAAAAGTTCCCGCTTTGACGATGAAAAGTTGAATTGACTCAGGTAGAAGAATTTCTTGCTGTTAAGTGTTAATTTTGTTTGAAAGTACACATGTTGCTGCTCTATTTATGTAACTGTTATTTCGTTCGTATGTTCTAGGCGTCGTGTTAACGTGTCTAGTGAGTTGATATGAGTAAACAAAGTTTCCATATGGGTTCATATAGGTCACCTTAAATTATAGAATAGGTTAGGTTTGAGTCTTCTCAAATTACAATAACAGTCTTTTTCTAATCCTAAAAAAAACCTTCATAAGTCATAACAAACCTTTTTCATGTTAAGTTTCGTGTATAATTGTTCAAATGTGAAATCTTTCTACAAACTCTAGCAAATCAACAACATAATAATCATATTAACTTACAACTCAAAACCCCCAAATCCTATCACTGATCACCAACACTTTCAAGTCTGGTTTTAATCCTTTGCAGCGTACCTTCAATTGCGATATCAAACGCATCCTTCTTCGTCCTCAACCCCAACGAACTCCCATGCTTCCTGTAAACAATCCTCGGAATCATCTCAATAACTTTCTCCCTCATTCTCCGCACTTCACTTCTCGAAAACCCTTTCAAAACCTCCATCACACTCACACCTCTAAACACCACATCCTCTTTCGGAATCATCACCGAAAACTCATCATACCGATCCTCCGGCAAATGCCACCCATACTGCTTCTTAGCAGACAACTCCTCAAAGAACACCGGTATACACCCGGCCAGAATACTATCAAACGTCGATCTCCTCGTCGGTGTATCCCCAGGAGGCTGTAAACAAAAACTCGAATGCAGCATCGGTTTCATTATCTGAATCGGATCATGTTCACAAACTCCATTAGAACAATCAACAAACTCACACAATTTCGAATAATTCACACTCCCACTCTCAGAACTATTATCACACTCCAACCTAATACTCCGTCTCACATTCGGAGACGACGAAATCCCACCGCCACCAGCGAACAACATAAGCGTGGAACGTTTCGACATCCTAACACGCTTCACCCACGAATCAAACAAAGCTAGATTCGGCGGATGAAACGACGTAAGATACGGGATCGATTGTTCTTGCCAAGGGTAAGCTCTCGATTCTAGGGTTAGGGTTGTAACATTAAAAAACTCAGGCAATTCAAGAAACGAAGTTCCCCATAAGCGTGGATCATTATCATCACCCAGCGGCTGATTATAATCCCAGGCGGATCCAGCAAGCACAAGGAAATGATCATGGCCGTGATGATTGTTCCAAATGAGTGGATCATTTTGTTGAAGGTATTTGAAGAGATGAAGGCCATGTTGTGAAGATGAATTGTAATCAGATCCGTAAAGGTAATGAAGTGAATCAAGGGCGGTGTAATAGGGGAGATAAATGGCGTCGGCGGCGGTGGGATCGGAAGTGAGACAAGGATATTCGAGCATACGACGGTGGAAGAAATGTTCGAGGAGATGAGTGTCGGTGCGGAACCATGAGTGGGATTGGTTGTGGGTTTTGGGACCGAGGCCGTGGTTGGTGGTGAAGGGGCAGAGGTCGTCGGAGAAAGGGTGGTGGGTGGTGGAGCAGTTGGTGAGGATGTGGTGGTTGAATTGTGGTGGGAGGTGGCGGATGTGGATCCACCGGTTGGTGCAGTCGGAGTCGAGATCGGATTGTTGTTGGTGGGTGGGGAGTGGGGAGATGATGGTGGTGGTGATGAGGAGGATGAGGATGGTGGTGGATGGTGGTCGCATGGTGGTGGTGTTGGATAGATTGTTGTCGGTATTGAGGTGGGTGTTATGAAATTTGGGCTTACTTACACTTTTGGTGTGGGTTGGATAGTATTTTATTTTATTTTCGTTAATTTTTTTAATTTAAAATCGCTAATAATCTATTTGAATTGTTTTTATTCGAATTTCTTCGGTTTTTATATCAGATATAAAAAATTTGACTTCCGCGGTATAAACTAAAGAATTGGTTATATTTTTATGGTATATTGGTTTTCACTGGTCCCAACTATCACATGTTGTCTTCTACCGGTCCCAACTATTGAATTGGTTGTCAACGGTCCAAACTTTTATCACTTTGGTAACCACTGGTCCCGTCGTTAAATTTTTTTAACGCCGTTAAGTTTTTTTCCAAATTCAATACCGATGTTATAAGCATTTTGATCGGAACGATAATATAAGTCGATTGATGGAAAAGTTACCTCGAAACGGCGCTCCGAACAACAAAATAGTGCTTCGATCGGGTGTTTAAACCTAACGGTGCATCAATCAAATATAAAAATTTTATCGTTCAGAGTCTTTTTGAGAAAATTTTTACATCAATCGACAAGTATTATCCTTCTGATCAAAAGGTTTAAAACATCGGTCTTGAATTTGGAAAAAAACTTAACGACGTTAAAAAAATTTAACGACGGGACCAGTGGTTACCAAAGTGATAAAAGTTGGGACCGTTGACAACCAATTTAATAGTTGGGACCAGTAGAAGACAAAAGGTAATAGTTGGGACCAATAAAAACCAATATACCTATTTTTATTCGGATAGATTCAGATTTAGATTAATCATGCATATATTTTATTTGGATCGGTTAAGATTTCTAACAAGGTCTTAAAAATTTCAAACCGAATAAATCGTTATTTTAACGGATGAACATCGTTTTGTGAGGTACCCAAGACTTTTTTAAAGGTGTTTAATTCCTACTTGTGACATAATAGATGTTTTATGTTGAGCCAAAGTGTTTTTTCTCACACAAGGTGGTTTTTTTTCCTAAGAATGGTCTTAGGTTCTGGACTGATAGGTACAAACTGATGTATTAGATTCCACGTGAGGATGTCTGTATAGAGCCCTTAGAAAATTGATTTAACATATAACTGAGTTTTAAAAAGGTAAAACCGTAAAAAGAAAAATGTTTATGGACACTAGACAAGTTCCAAAATCCTTCATATTTTGTTTTAATGATATAGGTCGATGGTCCGAAATATTTCTTTCAAGAGCCACCACTTCAAAATCTTTAAAACAATCTTAAACCTTCTTTTACAAGAACTAGAATGACTAGGGCCCCAAAGGGAAGTTGACCAAGCATACAGTGCACCATCAACAAACTTGCTTAGAGTAGAAATCAAAACATCAACGAAAAATGCCCGTTTTCTGATTTCAGGAGAGCATTACACACTTGTTTGGTAAAGAAAAGATCAAACTTCAAGGATCGGTCAACGAAAACTATTGAGTCAAAATTCAAGAGACCAAATGTGTTAATAGCACTCTTGTAATCTTGTTGCTTAAACTTTTCATTCCACAGAATTTTAGTGGCAACTACATTATGATCCAAATTAGTCATAGATAACATGCCTTTTTGTTCATGTTGCAATTCAAAAATCTCAACTTCAACCTTTAAACCATGGATGGATTCTCCTTCACTGCCATATTGAGTAGATGTGTCACCACCATGTAGCATAAAACTTGTCAATTTAATTGGATGAGATGCAAAGAAAAACATAACATCATTAACAATTTGACACCAAGTGAGAATTCCAATAAGACTTGACTGCATTATTTCTTTGCTCAAGTTCTTGCCACTTACACTATTACAAATATGAGGGCGTTGAAAAACACAAGCATTTGGTATGTTACTTGTCCATGTCTTCATCATTAGGCTCCATACATCCCCTAAACACTTCAACCCCCAAGATATTAATACCATATGAGCTATCAACCGGTGATAATCAAAATAAGTAATAGCCATTTGGTAACTTGAATTGACCTCTATGTCCAGGCTAACTTTAATAACACCAGCCTCAAGACTATCATTGAATGTGTCAAGCCTCTCAACACCCTTGTGAAAATCATACGGGTCAAAAGAAATGGAATCCAAATGTATAAAAGAACCAAATGCAAGGACATAAGGTGCAACCACTCGGACATTTTCGAAGAGCATGAACCGCTGTCCAACCAAACCATATTGCCAACCCGGTTTCCAATCAAAATATTGAAAATCTAGTGAAGGTGTCGGTAGCAACCAGTTAACCACATGGTGGAGCTTAATCACATACCTATAAACATGAAGGATTCGAACAAATATTGGACCATTAACAACACCCACAATTGATATGTTTAATGCAACCGTAGATTGAATAGGGGCTGAAGTAAGAGTAAGATAAACTAATACTTTTTGAAGCCAAGAGACTTGAACAAACTTAGAAAGTTGCAAGCGAACAACCCAACTGTTCAGTACCGGATATTGAGACAAGCGAACAAATGGTGCAACCTTTAATACCTGTATAGGTGGTTTTAAAACGTATGTTATTAATGGAGATTTATAACTCTTGGTAATCATGGAACGTTATGTTCAAAACATACGCCAACGCCATTAATAACATACGTTTTGGCGGCTACTGCAAATATCACATTACTATGCATAGCTTTTGCAAGCATACTAGTTGATTGTAATGACTTAAATTAAGCATGTAACCAAGTGTTTGACATTCGCACGTCCTTAGTTGATGATTATTACTAGAAGCCATTGAGACGTTTAGATAAGTTGTGCAACGTCTAGATAAATTGTGATTTGTGACGAAAATAGTGATAAAAATAGTTAATATTTGGTAGTATTTATAAAAAATCAAAAGAAGCCGTTGGAGAGGGTAGGGGGACACACATTAAAAGGAAAACATGTGAAAAATATCAGAGTAGGACTTGATCATGTTTCCCTAAATTTCAAGACCTATTGAGGATGGGACGGTGTGTCAGGCAGCCTCTACTTGGCCCCTACTCTACTCTTTGCCCACTATGTTTCCTCTAGTAGATTGTCACACCGTAACATACACCCACACGGCCACACCCACATGTACTTTGTTTGTTAAATCTAGTTCTAATTGTTTGTCAAATCGTAACACCTATCATACGATGCAGGCTAACTCCCGTAAGTTTTGCTCTTTTTTAGCTGTTGTTTATGCGTGCGCTTTTGTTTTCTTGCTTCGTGAACTTTTATCTTGTATTTGGGATTCTTAGCTACTTGTTAGACTTTTTTTCTTCTAATATATTCGTTGTCCTAAAAAAATCTTTTTGTAACGAATACGTTTATTAAAAAGTAAAATAATTTATTAAAAACGTAAAAAACAGTAAAAAATGGAAAAAAATTTTGCCCAAAAGTTAAGTTAAATTTTCTTTGGAACGACGCTGGTAATTCAGGCTTAGCGGTCTGACTCTTTAAACGCCCACTCATAAACTATATTAATGTGTCTGTTGATACCTCTTAACCACACTTTATTTGGACAAAATGATTTGATTACATCATGCCCTTTAGCGACGGGATTTGAAAATACATGTGGCTAAAATAAATTTAGTAAATTTTTTTACTATTTCATACAAGGGTCAATTATTAACTATATTTATGTGACCGTTTCTACTCTTTAACAACATTATATTTAGAAAAAATTATAAATTACAACCTACCCTTTAGCAACGGGATTTTAAAATATCTGTGACTAAAAAAACTTTTTTGTGACTGTAAAATAGAAGCAGTCACAATTACAATTCATGCATATGGTCGTTGTTACCCTTTAGCCACACTTTATTATAAAAAAGTGATTGATTTCAACAAAATATGATGGTATATTTTAGCCACTCTTTCAGGTGTCGACAACCACTAAAACATAAGTATGGCCGTATGAAACCGAAAATGTCAGGATATTTGGTAATGCTTGAGCGGGAAAAAAGCATGCGACGAAAGACCTACAACCACGAAAAAAAAGTAGCGAAAGCCATTATTTTACACAATAAAATAATAATAATAACCTTGAAAATACCTTTTTATATTTGTTTTTAATATTTTTTGTTACTAACTTCTTAGAAAATTTAACGGTTTTAATGTTATGTTTTGTTTGCGTCATGTGTGAGACACATACTTTCTTTTTATTATTTTAGTCTCTAGAACTAAATCGCCACAACTTTATATGTTTTCTTTTCTTTAGTTAAACACGCTAATACCATCACTATGAAACACGAAACAAATATCACAAACCTATCACATTACGTAGGACTAACACTAGTTAATTATTCCAGCCGTTAAAAAAATCTAAATAATTATTAATCTACATACTTAATCAAGGTTTTAGGGGGGTATTAAAAATTTTTGGGAGGAAAAAATAAGCGGGAAATTATGAGAAGTAATAAAAGAAATTTTGAGGAAAAATTTAGTGGATTGTTGATGAAGCAAAAAAAATTTTGATTATGGTATTTTTATAAAATATTTATAAATCCTTAAATATTTACAAATTTTTAAATATATAGCTATATTTTTTAAAAATATTGTTATCTAGCCCATGTGTATCACACGGGAATTAACCCTAGTTCTAAAATAAGACTAACTAAATATAAACCCGCGCGTTGCGGCGGGAATTGTTGTCAAACGCTTAAACCTAATGGTAACATAAAAACACAAACACAAACACAAACCAAAGATTGTGGTTTTTTTATCAAACAGGCTCAGACTATAAAACAGATCGATCATTATTGTAAAACCGGTTGCAAGCAGGGAATTCCTACTTACCATCCATGTTAATACAACTTAGAAGCCAGTTTTAAAAACATCATCATAGCCACATACTTGCTAGAAAACTTGACAACAAAAGAAACGTCATCGTAAAAAGCAGTGGAAGTCACTGCCAACCAACATCAGCCACACAAAAACACCCAATATGTACACATTGGTAACCACCATCTTAACAATGCTACAATAACACAATCAACAACCCGCCACAGCCACATCACCACAACGGTAACAGCCATCATACAACCGATGGCGACGGCAGAGACACTATAACGAACAGCCGGCGACAACGGCGGTAAAAGGGTAACATAAACCCCAAATCAAAAACCAGATCATTACAGATCTATAACAACACAACCAGCAGCCGCCACACGCACAAGAATCCAGACCCACAACCGCTTCACCACAGCGAGGACCACCGTCACACACCCGGCGGCCATGGCGGATACGCCATAGCACAGCCGACGGCAACAATGGTGAAAGGGTAACACAATCGATTGTAAAAGGGTAACATAAACCCCAAATCAAAAACCAAATCATTACAGATGTACAACAACACAACCAGTAGTCGCAACATGACAGCCTCACGACAGCTGCAACACAATCGATTGAAAAAGGGTAACACCTACAACCACCTCACGACAGCGAGGACCACCGTCACACGGCCGGCGGCAACGACGAAACGCCATCGCACGGCCGACGGCAATGATGGTGAAAGGGCAACATAAACCCGAAATAAAAAATCAGATCATTACAGATATGTAACAACACAACCAATAGCCGCAACATGCACAACAATCTAGACCACAAACGCCTCACCATAGCGGGAACCACCGTCACACAGCCGGCGGCAACGGCGGAAAAGCCATCGCACAGCCGACGACAACGATGGTGAAAGGGTAACCAAGCTTTTCCATTTCTCTCTAGCGAGAGGTATCGGACAATAATCGGAAACAACTAAACACGTCGGAAACCACCACAGAGAGAGAAAACGGTGATAAGGTAGAGAGAGACAGGAGAAAACGGTGATAATGTAGAGAGAGACAGGAATGAAGCTATTTATAAAATCATAGATCGTGCATTAAAATGTCTACGACACGCAAAAAAAATGGTACCGCAAGCAACAAACGCAGTATGTAGCGCAATAATAGCGATACAATACTGTTCACACAAATTGTAAATGTAATATATATAATATAATATGGTCTAATTTGCTCATGTAAATGCAATCAGAACTTATTGAGGATTTTATTGGTGAAGGAAAAAAAATACAACTAATTTTTTTCAGTCTTAAAATCCCTGAAAACTACATAACTTCTTGGATTTAAAGCCATAAAATTAATAGTCATTTGCCACAACATCCTTTATCTGGTTCTCCTTGATACGCATACACATCTATCTAATAAATCAAGGTTTTAGGGGGTCATATTTAGGGGGAAATTTTTTGTTCTATAATAGGAAGCTTTAGATGGAAAATTAAGGGAAATTGTAACCATGCATGAGTTGATGAGCTAACTTAAATATTAATATTTATAAATCCATAAACATAATTGTTATAATTTCTTTAAAAATATTATAATAACCTGTGTGTAACACACAGGTATTAGACCTAGTTTAGAATAAAACACTTCAAATGAACACTTGTTAGGGATTTAACTTTCAAATCAACAAACACACACAAACAATATTACTGAAGAATAAACATGAACACAAGAAATTTACATGGTTTGGTTAATGTGATCTACATCCACAAACTGCCGTTATAGTAATACTTTTATTGCTATGTGCCTTATTCGAGAGAAATTGCAAGTACAAGCACATGTACATATGGATTAAATATTGAGGTAGCAGGTTATTCAACAAGAAACAAAAAGTGAAGCCAAAAACGATAAGTCAAATTTGTGCCTTCCAACTTCAAGACACTTCTCTCTCTATGTTAAGTTCCATAACCCAAAATGAAACCCAAATCAAACCCAACAAAACTAACTAAGTGGGTGTCTAAATAAGAGTTTTTAAATCTTTTAAACTGCCTTACATCTCAAAACATAGAATATGGCCCATCTCAGTATGCCGGGACATCTTGTTTACAAGGGTGAAAGGCGTGCATTTGGAGTCTATGGAGGAGCTAACCCAAAAACTAAGAGGTATCTTACATTTTTTCCCGTACGTTCATACAATAAATAAAAAAACACAATAATAGACAAACTTAATTACATACTAGCTAACATATTTGTTCGACTCATTTGTTCTTTCATAGCTTGAAAACGAGTCATCACATCTCTATCAATTACGTTATCAAATATATGTCTTTCAATCGTACAAACTAGAGCACCGTTTAAATATCCGTCACTCATTCGATTGCATAAATCCGTTTTCACGAGTTTCAAATTAGAAACGTTAATAGCCCCTAAGCAAATAAAAAAGTTTTAATAAGATTTTATATAATAAGTTACATAACTAAAAATCTACCTATTCTAATAATTGAGTAACACATCCACATGTCACCATTTTGCTTAGGTACCAAGTATCATGAATTATCTCCTAACCTGATATGTTCAAATAAAAAACTTATCAATTATTATGATTTATCCTAACCCGATATGTTCAAATTAAAGTTTTACCAATTATCATTAATTATTTTATAACTCGATATGTTCAAATAAAAAAATTAACAATTATCATGAATTATCTCCTAACCCGATATGTTCCAATAAAAATTTACCAACTATTATAAATCATATCCTTTATTGTAACATATGATTTTTTATATGAATATATTTGTAAATATCCAAATCGATTTAATAAGAGATATGTTAAAAATAAATTTGATATGTAAATTGAATTAAAACCTATAAAACTAAAATCCGTGTAGTACACGGGTACTAATCTAGTAAATAAACATATAGCTAAGTTATATCCAATTATCTAACATTCCAAATAACCACATTTGTGAGTGAGACACTTCATTTAACGAAAAGCTCATCCATCAAATTTAGGAGTTTTTTTAAAAAATTGGGCTACATTAAGGTAAAAGCCCAGTTCATATAATCTTTTTTTCTTTCGTATCTATCGGCCTATCGTACCTACAACTTTATTGAAGAGAGCTTCTCCAATCCAACTAGAGGTTCATAAAAAACCAGAATCGGGACCGATCCAATAATTGAAAATTAGTTCTTAGAAGAACCGGTTCTATAAGAACCGAACCGGAACCGAATCGTAGGTTCTGAATAGGTTCTATTATTTTTTCCGAATTCTAAGTTCCAAAACAACTGGAACCGGTTCTTGGAAAAACCGGTTCCTAGAAAAATCGGTATTTTTGGTGTTGTTTATTATTTAATTAATGTTTTAAGAGCTATAGATCTTGTAATATTAAATGTTTTTAATGTTACCACATATTTAATCTAAAAAAAATAACAAGTTTATGACCATAGGCTCTACATGAAAGCCCAATAAAGAGTAAGATTTGCAGCAGCCTAACGGTCCTCCCCATCTCATAGAAAAAACCAGTTTTTAAGAATCGGAACCGGTTCTATAGGAACTGGAACCGGTTTTACAAGATGCGGAACCAGTTACATAGGTTCTAGTTTTTACACAAAAAACTGGTTCTAAAACCGAACCGATTCTTGTAAGAACCGGTTCCTTTACCGCCAACAATAATCGGAACCGGTTCTTCAAAAAAATCGATTTGTGCACCTCGGTCTATCTCCAACATCTTTCGCCATTGTTGATTCCGATAATGTTAAATAAAACTAGATCTTGTGGTTCTATCAATGCTCAAGTGTATCCTTTTAATTGACTATGGGTAGCCTAAACATAAAACGAGAAAAAAATAAAAATGTTCTACTATGCACCAAAATTTGAGCCGTATTGATCCATTATATGACTCGTATTGATTAAATAGGAGTTGTATTGGTTCAAAAACTAATTTTTCTATACGTCCTCGGCATATTCACCAACATAATAGTTACCATCATACCGATCGTCGTAATTGTCATTGTACTAAAAATAACTATCACCCTCGTTTCACCATTAAAGATATAGTTACTATCCCAAATAGATATTTTTATAAAAAAAAGTTAGATAAATCTCGATAATATAAATGTATTAACAAACGAATTCGCTTTGAATATCGAATTCGATCGATCGAATGTTTGTTTATATTTGAAATTTAACATAATATTACATCGTGTAAAATAAGCATTATGTTTTTCGAGATTCCGTACATTCGAATGAGTTTTTTGCCACTGAGTAAATACGACTCATATTAGACTTAATATGAGTCATATTTTCAGGTGATACGACTTATATCAAAACTAGTATGAGTCATATTATCAGGTATACGACTCCTATCAGATCCAATATGAGTCATATTACTGTCTGACCTGTAACTTTTGGAGGATGCAGCCTTTGTCATCTGACAACAAAACAATACGACTCATATCAGGTGATATGAGTCATATAACAGGTGTATGACTAGCATGTCGGGTGTTCAGTCAGAATCACCACAACTAAAATGTCATTCGTACCTTTTTTTATTATTTTATTTTTGTAGTGTAACATTAACTGCTTTTTGAATGACTAAGAACAATGCCTAGTTGGTTTACAAAGTTAAACATACAATAAAAAATAATAGAATAGTCTATCTAATAATAAAAGGTTTACGGTGGGCTTTAAAAGCACCTATTTAGGCGACAAAAAATATTAATTTTTAAATCATGACTTCTAAAATTGACATGTTTAATTTATTAAGTGTATTATTAAGTTTTCTAATAATATGAAGTTTAATTAATTTAAATATCCTGTATTTTATAATCGTGGTTTATTTGAAACCGAGTAAAAGATTTGATATATGACCCAAGTATGCTTCAAGAAAGAGAGAATAAGTTATGAGAGTTTGTCTAAAGGTGTTAAGGTGATGACACATTTATTAGTTATTCAATTGTTAGAATACATTGATATTTAATTCAAACTTGTGTTTACACGAGTTTTATTTAATGTGATTAATAAATGTTTTGTTATTCATTTGTTTCCAAATATTTGTTGATCGTATGTAATGTGATTAATAATGTATTCGAAAACCCATTAGATTCCTTAAATATTACATTCATTTTTTTATTTATATATTTTAAAATCTGTTTCGTGTGTATATATGGGTTTTAAACCTAGCGTCAGTATAAAACACAATTATCAAATGTGCCAGTTAGTGTCTAATTAAGCGTTTGAATCTAATAACTCTCAATGCAACTTTTTCACTAAAACTTCTTTTACACGTGAAGTTAATTACTTGTGGTTAACTATAATGAATATGCGGATCATGCCAATGCCGATGTTGTTTACATATCCTTTCCACTGAACGACATAACTCGGGAAGAGTTGGCAAAGTTTGTCCCAGTGAATGTGGAAGAGACTGATGCTTTGGATCAGGGGTTCATGATACTGATTTCAATTTAAAGGTTCAAACCAGTTTTTTTTAAAAATCAGACAAATTCCGTTGACCGGGAATGTGGACCCTTTTAACCCTTCCTTGATTCCGCGCTTGACCTTTAATGTTGATGTGACTTATCATACTTGTTCAACATACATTTTTATTGCAAAAATCTCGATGACCAAAGCTTAGCACATACTTTTGACCCTTAAATTTAAAGTTAAAATTTATCCTTGTAGACTCTAGTGTACAAGATATATGCTTTTAACCCCTTAATGTCTTTTACTATTTTAATTTTTGTTCAATAATTAACTTGTTTTAAAGCTATTTTGCGGTTATTTTTATTTTTTCTTTGTCATAGATTTGATTTTGTTATGAACTAAGTTGTATTCAAAATGTGATTCTCTATTGGGTACCGTAGATTATGACGACTAAGGTAACAAGCTTTCACCTACTTAAACATGTTAATGTCTCTATCATAACACTTTTAATGAAGTACATAAAGACGTCGTATCAATTAAGTTGGCTTAATTTCTAGTTTAACACAAAATGAAACATAAGTCGGGTCCATAAAGGGTTTTAAAGTACTGTAGTTGTTAGTTGAACTACACCAAACTTCCACAAACATCACAAGTTTTGTACTTGTGCGCACGTGTGTTCGTTAGGTAATAATTGATGGTTACTTTAATCATATAATTTAGTCACCATCATTTTTTTATAAAGTTTAACATGTTTATTGTCTTAACAAGTTGAACACATGATTGTGCATGTTACCGGTGGGCCCTCACTCCCACTGAAATTGGTAATTTTTAAACGAGGTGAAAACGGATAGAGATGTTGACACTTGAATGCTTGATAGTTGATACATTAACAATTCTCTCTATTTTTTAAAAAAATCATAGTACCCTTGTTTTGTTTTCCGCCTCATATGGCGATGAATCAACTAATTTGTATTAGACCATGTGGATATAACGATGAATTAACTAATTTGTATTAGACCATGCGTAGTGGGCTGTATAAGCTTTCACCCGTGGGGTGTTATATTTAAAAAGAAGTTGTAGGAGTTATGTACACAACGCCTTAAATTAGAAGATATAAATATATGTTTAGTTATGAAGAAGTACACATGTAGGATGAGGTGGAGAGGAAGGGAGGACATCGCTACACTTGGTCTTAATATTTACTTTAGTTATAAATAAGTACACATGTAACCCAAAGATAAAGCTGTAAATACGTACAAAATTGAAAGATATGAATGTGTTATGTCAACACTCAACGGTAGTCATGCACTCCATTGGCCCTTGAAGGTGGTACAGGTTATAGATTTTGCGATGTGGTCACCGCACAATCTTAAAAAAGACGAAGACATATGAGCACCCTTGTTGCTTAGGTGTACGTGTCTTTTATTAAGAACCACCAATATGTTGAGAACTGCTAACAACCGGATAACATGTGAGTTTTTTGTGTCACACCCTCAAATTTCACTAGCGGGGTTTTAACATCAGGCGTTTGATAAACCATGATCTTAGTCATTAGTTATATACCAGACAACTCTATATGAGTTTAAACACGTATGTGTCAAGTTGATCCTACTAATTCAATTATACTTTACATTTATGATTCAACTAGTTAAACTAAATGTGCTACTTGTTGCACAAACAATTATGTGTAGCGGTAATTCGGAAAATTACCGGATCACACGAGATTTTAACTGGACATTGGTGAATTAATGAAATAGTTGCCTCGAAAAATAAATTTCACGGATCTATATATTATGTGATTTCTGTGTTTAGTTTCGTGAACTTTTGTGAAATCGCGTATTTTACTTGTTGTAACGTTTTAGTTTGTTTAGCAAAGTTTATAAAAACAAAAGGTTCTATAAAATACACGAATGACGGACTTTAATTTCGTATTAATTAGCAAAAGGTCAATTAAAAGGGATCCATGGAACACTTGACACCTATTTTTAATAACTATGATAATTTTATTAATAAAAATAAAAACTCCTTAACCTTACTACTAGCCAAAACCATGAACTCCCACCCCATCCCTCTAGTGTGACGGTTCAAACATACCCACACCCAAATCCATCAATTTTGATCTTTGGTCTTGAATTAGTGATGCATCTTAATGCTGAATGAAGTTTTGTATTTATACAAGTAATATTTGGTCCTGAATCCTTTTATATCATGTGAAAATTTTAATTTCAAAACCTTAGTTCATTCAAATTATTCAATAGGTGACGTTCATGTGAAATTGGTAATTGATTGTTGGTGCAATCATAGTTGGATGATGTTAGAAATGCTCTTATATGATGATTTTAAGGATATACGGTACATTAGTTGTTGAATTGCATGCTTGGTTGACTATTTACTAATAATAGTAAATTGTGTGCCTACATGATTTTGAATTTGAGCTCTAGTGGGTGTTTGGGTAATGCATTGTTACAAGGATGTTAGTATGCTCATTGTATTGTGGATTGGAAATGTGGAAGAAAGTCCTAGGAAGCATGAAACCAAACATTTGGTATATTTAGTAACTTTTTGTTCATGAGAGATTCTCAATGTGGTTTCTAGGTATATGATGTTATTAGAGTGCTTATATGATTCATAAGAAGATATTTGGATAGTTTAAATGCTTGGAATTCGAGTTGTTTTACGTGAACTTCATTTGTGGAAACATTTTTAGGATTACCTAGCTCCCAATTGTGTATATGGTGATTTGTGGTTCTTGAAACTAGGTCAATTTAGGAGCAAACCTAACGAAGTTTATGTTCTAGTTTAACCTCTTTATGTCTACTTTAAAATTCAAGTGGTCTCAAGCACTAAAGATAAGTAAAACATTTTCAAACAAATGCTTTATCGTAAAGTGTCAAATCTTAAAAATTAATTTGTTACGAAAGTGGATCATATTTAAAGAGTGATAACTTCACCATTAGAACGATGTTTTGGATGATTCTTGCATCAATTTAAACATTAAAGTCTTAGTTTTCTATATTGGTAAGATTTACATTTTTATTCCATTGTATGGTCGTCCAATGTTTATAAAACTTTTTAGTGTGCAGTCAGATGTGTTTTCTAACCATTGTGTAAATATGTAATTTTTAAAATAGTTTATTTTGGATTCAAGCAAAGGTCATAAAAGAGGAAATGAACTTAAGATAGTAATGCAATTGTAGTTAAAAGTTAAAATTTTGGAAGAAAATGTTATTGAGAAATAACGAAGGAGTCTTAGAGAGACAAGACACAATTGACAATATAAAGGAGAGGATTTGCTTCTTATAAAGAGCAGATACAACTAAAACAACAAAAGGAATCACCTATCATTCATGACGAGTTTTCAAGCATACCAGGAAAGTCATCTTACTAATCTTGATTTAATTTTACAGGATGTGTTTGAAATGGATCCTACTGATGTTGAAGAACCTAAAAACATGCTTATGTGAACATAAACTACAAGCCTAGCGTGAACAAGCTACGTTTTGACAAATCCAAATCCAAATTCACTTATACAACTTATTTAGGGTTAGATAATGTTTAAATTGTGAACTGGATGTCATGATGACTTGATGATTATGCTTGCATGCTAATAGAGACATAAGTAGGTGGTATGAATGGTTTAAACGTGCATAGGCTATAGATGGAAAACTTGATGATCTGAAACTTGAACATCTAAACTTGTTACAGTTAGTAACATTATTGAAACAAATGTTGCGAACTTGTATAAAGAACATGAAAGACACTATATGTGACTTAGGATGTTGGGTGATTTTATATAGCTACTTAAACTTGGTAGATTTGAATTTACCCAAAATGTTATCTTAGGTATGATTTTTTGAAAATAGTAACTTTCCTTTTGAATACTCACAGCCCCACCCTAACAATAATTAAGATAGAAATATGCCGACATGTTATTTTAATTTTAAATTATGGAATATAATAATTCCAATGTATCACCTAAAAGGTCAGGATGTTACAACTTTACTAGTTGTACCAATAAATTTGGTTTTAAAATACCATTATTGATCGTATCATTTTGTTTGAGATTTGTATAGTTTGATACATAGTTTACAGTAGATATTGCGTCTTGTAGCGGTTGGGTCACATAACTGGGTTCTGTGTATGTGATTTCGTTACATTCGTTGATACAAAAAGTTTCATGTTCCGTACGTCACGGTACAAATCCATAATGTGTCACATATCGAAAGGCATCGGAATACTAAAAGTTAAAAATCAAAACGATAACTCGGTCAAATCCGAAATGTTGAAATCGAACTATATGTCAAAGTAGATTAAGAGATCAAAGTTGAAAAGTCATCAGGGCTAAAATAACAATTAATAAAAGTCGGAGACTAAATCATATATATATAAAGTCAAAATAATTTAACTTCACACACGACAGCACGTGATTAAGACATGTGTTGTCACGTGAAAGACCGGTGTTCACTGAGCCTAACAATTAGAAAGTTATACAATTATAAAATGGAGTTTTAACTTTTAATAGCCCTCCTGCAATAATTTGTACCTATAATATTCATTAACAAGGTTCCTAATTGTATAAAAATATATTAATGACTCTAACCATGAAAAGAAAATAGTTAATTACACAAATAGAGCCTATGGTTTACTCAAAATAATAAATTTGAGCACTAAGGGTTTCTTTTACAAGTTTGAGTATTGGTTTTTTAAATTGTAACGAGTTTTGGTACTACAACTAACAAACGTTAGTTTTTCTATTCACTTTAAATACTTTTTAATCTTTTCATATTAGAAGGGCTATTTCGGAAACTTATTATTCTTAATAAACTCGTTTTGTAATTTACATAAAATATTATAAGATAAAAAATGAAAAACAAAATATTTATTTTCTTACCATATTTTCTTTCACGAACCACTTGTTAGCATTAGAGGTACATATTTCAGTTATTTTGAAAAACCAGTTCCGGTTCTTGTTCGCAATATGTCTGAACCGGTTTTTACGAAAAAGCTAGAACCTATGTAACTAATTCTAGTTCTTGTAGAACCGGTTCCGGTTTTTAAAAAACCTGTTTTTCTATAAGATGGGCTGGAACGTTGGGCTACTGTAAATATTCAGTCTCCATTGGGCTTTCATTGGTTATTCTTTTTTATTTTATTTTAGATTAAATAAGTAGTAACTTTAAAAGCATTAAGTATTACAAGATAGATAGTTTTTAAAACATTAAATAAATAATAACATTAAAACATACCGGTTTTCAGGAACCAGTTTTGCAGGAACCGGTTCTTTTGGAACTAGGCCGGAGTTTGGAAAAAGTATTATAATCAATTCAGAACCTACGGTTCAGTTCTTGTATAATCGGTTATTCTAGTTAGCACTACCAATCCTATTCATAAGCCACCAGTTAGCATCATCCCAACCGTTTAGTCAGAGTTGGATGCTACTGATTAAGGTAACACGAGGTGTGGTGGTGCAATGAATTGTGAAGAAGTCGCGAAATTGGGGCGATGAAGAGTTTCAATGGTGATGATTATGTGTTGATTGAGGTTGGAGCTTAGTGAATATGGTGGTGATGGTAACTAGGATTTGTGATGGATGACGTCGGTTCGGTGAATCGGGGTGGATGGTAAGTTTAGAGGGTTTCGAGTGGTGAGGGAAATAATGCGGGGTTGTCGATGGTGGTAAACGATGGGTTGTTGACTAGTTTTCCCACGATGATGATGGCGTGGTGAGGTTAGGTAGGGTTTTACTTTTGAGTTAGTAGATATTCACATAAATATCCTCGATAATATAACTCTAAATAGCCCTCACTTACTTAAGTTACTTATGCAAAGAGCTTATGAAAGAATATAAGATGTTAACTAGTGGTTCGTGAACGAAATCATGGTAAAAAAATGAGTTTTGTTTTTAATTTTTTTATTGTGTAATATTTCTTGAAAGTTACAAAAGAGGTTCAACAAGAATCATAAATTTTATAAATAGCCCTTTTAATGAGAAAAGATTAAAAAGTCATTGAACTTAATAGAAAAACCAACATCAGTTAGCGTTGATACCCAAATTTGTTACAAATTAAAAAACTAAAATTCAATCTTGTAACAAAAAACCCTTAGTACCAAAGCTTGTTACTTTAGGTAAACCACGAGCACTATTTATGTAAGAAAATGATTTTGACCAGGTATATATTGGCTCATGCCCATCCAACCATCTTAACAAACCAGTTCGTTTGATTTATAATTTCTAGAAGCGTAGTAAACTACTAAACCATATGTTTTAAGTAATTAAGACGATTGTTTGTTTCTTTTAAAGTATTTTTTTTTTCTTTTAGGTACCATCTATAATATATTGCGCTTACCACTTTTCTATATAAGATGGTATAACAATTAAAAAATAATACACTATCAAATGCAACCAAAAAACACATGGTATACAATAAAGAATGTATTTTGTAATATAAAAAGGAAGCTTAAATGTTTAAATAAAAAAAACATAACTTGCGTAACGACTTTTCTATATAAGATGGTTACTTGTTGCATGCTAAAATTTAAAATTAAACTAGTTAGTTGTTTTGTGAAATTTAAATCTAATGTCAAAATCATAAACAGTAAATTTGGCGCCGCCCAGTTATGAAAAATATATTCATTCATTTTACCTAATTATATATTTTACTCGGTTTTTATTTCTTGCACGACTTAACCTATGTAGTCAATTTCTACACTAATTTAATTTAATTCGTTAAATAGTCTAGTTTATCATTATTTTTTGTATATTAAAAATATTACTGAAAATCAGAGTATTTAGGAGGCAAGAAAAATGGGTCTCATTGGTTTTTAGTGAGTTTTGAATTGTTTTGTTGTGATATGCTAATTAAATGGGTTAAATGTTTAACCTAAATTATATATTTTTAGAGGATGTTATCCGCTTGTCTTTGTTGTTCTTTCTAGGCTAGTAAATTGGATTTTCAAACTCGTCATCTGTCGTATCATTCATGTTAATTTTTATTTGTTGAGATCGGACATCAGTAGTAGTTTTACTAGTATATTCGTTAGAGGTTGATTGTGTTATGAAACTTTCAAAACAATTTGCCAATGTGATTAACTTATACTATAATTAAGCATACAGACAACTGAGAGAACAATTTATGACGTTTTATAAACTATACGACATGCACAGTATGAAAAAGTTGAGGGTTTATGAACTAAAAGTGTAATTGAAACACACACACACACATTGTATTAAAAAGTATAAGTATGACCATATTTTTTTAAAACGGCCGTTTAGATCACTAGTTACAGGTCACTGCGAGAAACCCTATTTGGCTCAAGCTACAAAACTCAAATTTTTGTTCCTAGCTGAGAGTCTCACGAGCCGAACCGAACCGAGCGAGGGCTTGCTCGTTGCTTGGCTCGTTTACAAATCGAACCGAGCCGAGCGGCTCATTTACAAATCGAGCCAAATTCGAACCGAACGTAAATGAGCCAAAATCGAACCGAGTATTTTTCGAGCGAGCGCCGAGCAAATTTATTTGGATTACTTTTTGTATTTTTTTCCTTAAAGTTAGTTTATAAGAAACAAGTTTAAAGTTGAATATGATATACATAAATACAAATTTATAGCTTTAAGAAAAACTAGTATTAACTTGCAATTTATTCTAGAAATTAAGGTTGATGTTTGTATAATGTATATAAAACAATTAATAAAAGAGATAAATGACCATTATTTTCAAATATATCAAATATAACTAATAATTTTGAAAATATATATTTAATATCAACATAATTATAACAACATATTAGCTACTTATGCATATATAATTATATAAAAAATAAATTAAAAATATTCGAGCCGAACCGAACCGAGCGGACCTTTGCTCCTTGCTTGGCTCGTTTACAAACCGAACCGAGCGGAGCGGCTCGTTTACAATCGAGCGAAAAACGAGCGAGCATTTTCCGAGCAGTTTCCGAGCGAGCGACGAGCGAGCGGCGATCGGCGAGCGATTTGAACAGCCCTAGCTGAGACTTAAGTCTAATACCTCTTATTTTTTAAAGTCTTAAAAGCCTCACTTCAACCACTTGTGCTAGAATCATTGGTAAATTTTTATTCTAAGTGTCCATATTAAAGCAAACATGAAACAAAAAATTGATCCAACTTTATTTATAGGGAAATTTAAAAAGATATTAAAGAGGAAATAAAGTGTGGAGTGTTTGGTGGTTAAAATGATTGATCCGTGTGAAAAGCAAGTACATAGTTTTATTGGTGTACACATACAATTCGAGTCAGCAATTTGTCAGGTCGTAGGTGTCATGTCGACGCCCCGTCAGCATCCAAGGCTTTTTCCTCGTATACAAAACAACAAACACCGGTTAGTCCACATCGTGGCATGTTTACAATTGTGTTTGGGCCCAACACCCCTATTATGTACCTCTTGACTCATTTCCCAAAATTGTTTTATTTAACTACATAGATTGTAAACATAAACATAATTATGATTATCAATGTTGTTAATCTCATAAACGGTTTAGTCACTTAGTCTACATGCGAACGAAGGAACTGAATGGACAAATAAATGAAAATGATTATTACATTCCGTTACTTTATTTGGTTACTTTACAGAAATAAAATAGATCATAGATCATTATATTGTTTTGTTTGATATGAAGAAAACACAAATGAATGAAATATAGCTCACTAAAAATAATCAGTACTGGTATGATGACCTCCATAATTGTATAGAAGCTTTCATTGCTTCCATGAATTTGAAAAATAATCTGTCAAAGTATATGTGTTCATATGAATGTAGCACTAAAACCATCACTTATACAAGGATTTGGATACATCTATTAATCGTACGATAATTACCCTAGAAAACTTGTTGGTAATTTGTCACTAAATATCGTTATTCATAATCCTTGTAATAATTTTTAAAGTCAGTCGAAAATCAAAGTACCCATGAACTATTCTGGACAAAGTATAAATGATTGATTACTATCGATAACTACCTTCACCAAAGGACTTCCAACGGATTAAGCCGTCTGAGAAAGTCATTAGTTTTGTAATGTTGTGTCACGTATAATTTGATAGTTATTCACATTTACATGAATTCAAAAAGATTAGTTTATTTTGGATTAGAAAAACTTAAATGACTGAATAATCACCTTTACTTTGAAGGTAACATCACTTGAGGATCCATTTAGAAGGTTTTTGGTACAAGTCTAAATAATTTTTTTAGAGGGTGATTATATATGATAAGTATGATCAAAACGATGTCACATCACTCTACCAAGACCAATTTTGATCGGTGGAGGGTTCAATATCATCTTAACTACATGCCAGTATTTTTCACCTATTTTAAAACCATAGGACTACATAAACACTCAAAGTTCGGTTCGTTTACAACCAGATCTCCACCATGGGATTTCTGGCAGCCAATAGGTGTTAAAAAGGTGTTAAAACCCGATTTAAAAAATAGATAGATTTAAAAAAGACATTTAAATTGCAGAATGTTTTAAAAAGGTGTTAAAACCCGATTGTTTATAAAAAACAAACAACTAAATTTTTTGAAAAACATTAGTTTTAATAAAGACATTTAAAAAACCAAACAGTTTAAAAATTACGTTTAAAACCATCTGTTTAAAAAACAAAACGCTTGAAAAGATTTTCAAAAGTTTGAATTTTTATTTTGGTCCTCTAGGTTATAAAAAATAACCATTTGAGTCTAGGGATGTATATGTGAATCATTTTATTATAAATTAACCGGAAAATATAACTTTATTATTGATATAGACTCAAATAGCTATAAAATATAAACCACGGGTATGCTATAAGCTTGAAGTCTAGAGTAGGGTGATTAAAGACCTCAAACTACATGTACTTAAAAAGTAATTTATTCTAGGTTTAGGTTTAGTTTTATTCATTAATGAAAATTTATAGTTTTCAATAAATATATATAATGGTAGTTTTATATTTTGTTAAAATATTATCTAGAAGATTTCCTAAATCTTAATATGTTATGAGCGACTGCAACTAAGTTTATTGGCTCATTATTTATATAAAACTACAAATATATTTTATTATATGTTTAATGTATTTGGAAATAAGTTAAAAGGATATATAGAATAACACCATGTGATCAAGTTTTTTTTTTTCTAAATAGTTATACTCCCTTTTATTGTCTCCACCCTCCAAACCGAAATAATAATAATTTTCGAGTCACCACGTTGGGTTTATAATATCTTTCGTATCATTGGAATATCTTCTAAATAATATTAGGCTATTTGACAACTGACAAAAGTACTTTAGAATTTCATTGGTTTTATGTACAACATTTTTTTTTATCGATGATGATTGCTTAGTGACATGCCGACATGTCTTATCATAACTTAGACGTGTCAGTATCTCATATCAGATTTCATTATTTCAATCATCAATTGTTAGTATGACGTTCAAAAATGACGTCAACCTATCCCTGGAGAAAACCGACTACGAAGTGATAGAATCTTTGACGATGAATCAAAACGGGTGTTAACAATTCTACAAGATGCTAATGTGATGATACATTTAATTATGTAGATAATAAAAAAACACAAATACTCGGTACAATTAATGGACACCTTTGTGTAATTTGATTTCATCTAAATTTCTTGTGCTAGCTAAATATACAACTACTCGGTTTAGCTACTTGGAGGTAACATATATTACTATATATTGAAAGGAAAACTTCATGAATAATTTATTTTTTGTTTTGCATTTTGGCCATCATAAAGTGTTTAAAATTTTGCATTTTGGCCACCATAAAGTTTTGTAAGTTTTGCATTTTGGCCACCAAAGTAAATAACTATTTTGTAGATAAGTTGAGTTTGAGGTGGTGTTGTTATATGTTTTGCATTTTGGCCACTATAGTTTTTGTAGGTTTTGCACTTGGACCATGAAAGTAGAATGACTCTTTTGTACGTAAGTTGAGTTTGAGGGACAAATAGTATTGTAGACTTGTAGTTGCATGTCTTTGGATTCTTGGAACAAAGCATGCTCATTTTTGTTTATCTCTCTTGCTGGCTCATTCAACTACTGTTATGTTGCTTCCGGTCGCTTTCGTCATCTTCTTTGTTTTTTCAATCGATGATGAATGGTGCCGGTGGATGGCAGATGGTGGTGAATAATGTATTGTGATTTCCTTTTGTTATGAGATTCTACAGAGAGAGACGTCGATCCGTTATTGCCAACACCAGATTAGATGCGTTTTATTGTAATGATGTTGTGTATAATTGTTTCATTATGTTTATTTAAAGTAGAATCACATTTTTTTCGTTGATTGTAGCCCTTGTGTGGTTTTAATTTATGTGATGGCAAAAATTTAACAGTATATAAATGGCTCGGTCAATGCACTAAGCCTGTATAATCCTAGTTCTCTATATAATAAACTTTGTTGTTTTAAAGGAAATATAAAATTTATATCTGTTTGAAAGTTTTCTTTTTGTTAATTAATTGTAACTTCTGGAACAAGCATTAATGTTGAATTGAAAAGGTCAATAAGTTAATTTGTTTTACCAAAGACTTTTCATGTGTGAAGATTCTCCGGTTGGAGTTGACCAAGAGCTTAATATTTAAGAATCTTTATATTTGGTTTTGAAATAGACATTGATTCTAGAAATGTCCTTCATGCAACAAAACATTTTAAAATCAAATAGTATAAACAAACTCAATAATAACTTACAAATCACACACTCGTAAAATACGTACACTATTTATCAGAATTTGAACCCCGGGTCTTCTCTCCAATATTAAGCAAAGCTTCTACTGCCCAAATTGTTGATTATTTACTTTATGACTTTATCACTAATTGGTATAACTTCATTTACTTAACATTTACATATATTAACCTTTTATTTTTAAAAAAAAGACAAGTTACCGGACCCGCTGACCAACATGTAACACTTATGTTATAAGAGCAAGCTGCATGTATTAATCAGCTCATGCCCCCCCCCCCCCCAACCAAGGTAGGAAGCAAGAACTAATCCGTCGATTGTATGACACTAAGACCATATATTATATGGTCTCAATCATTGTTGGTGGTCGTTTACCACAAGATATTTACCTAATTTCCCCTATTATTTTTTCTATTAAGACTTGAACCTAAATCATTTTACTCGAGCTCTTATGCCAACTTTATTTATCAATAAGTCATCTTGTAATTACATAGTGTAATTTATATTATACTTGTATATCATATTATTATTAATTGATTTCTTTTTTTCTCTTAGAGGCAATATTAACTTATTTCCACCGTTAAACTACACCTCATAATGATATAACATGTGATGTCCTCATAAGTCATAAATAATACGCTTAGAGACTATGTTTGCTACAAGGCCTCCAACCCTAATAGTCATTATTAATTGATTTCTTATATTACAATATTTATCGTGAGTTTTAAAACGGAAGACTTGCATGTTTGTGGTTAGTTTTATTTTAAGAAATGCTAAAGCACACTCCTCTAATTCATTCTTAAATCTTTATCGGTGACTCCCATCCTACATACATAGAGGTCCTATAATCACAATCATAGACATAACACTTAAACCGACGAAATGTCGTCATCATAGGTCTACATGACTACATACCATAGTGCATACAATATACAAGGAATGACTATTATATATATGACAAATAAGTTATACGTCTAGAAATTCACAAAAGGCAACTACCACACATGAAATTATTTGAGTTTGAAACTTACACACCAAGATGAGATTGTATAAGTTGGTTACACAAATGATCAACCACCCTAACGTAGGATAAAAGCTATCATGATAGAAAGAGTCAAAGATCATTTAAGGAGTGATTATAGATTTATAGGTGTTCGACTTTGAATAGGCAATGCCTTAATTTCCTTCCTAATGCAAGTATTCTATGTTGGGATTTGTACGTATACATATAAAATTATTTTGCAGTAGAAGATTTGTATATCCAATGATTTATAACAAAAGTATTAAATAAATATTAAACTATGTGTAGTGGGTGTGATTACCCATTATAAAGCCCCTATAATACCCTAAACACCACCACCCCTTAGGCTTTATAAGACGTTATGTTGAAAAAACTTGTTCAAGATGTAATGAAAATAAAGCCACTCTCACCACCTTCTTTTTCTCTCCACCCAATCATGTTTTTTCAATGTCCTTTTACCAAAATTTAAAATAACAAAAAAAATATTGTAGAATCATTGATATGGACTTTATAAGCTTTATCTATTTCACTACAATTTTTTTTTTTGGCATAAATCCCTTCATGAAGTGATTGTTATGTGTTGCATAATGCTCTTGGCTTCACGACTATAAATGTATCATTAAGGTCAAATAAAAAGTACCATAAAACATTAGAATAAGTACATGCAGGGATGGATCAAGAAAGAACGTACTCCATAGTAAGTTGAGAACTAGAGAACTCCCAAAAGACAATGGATGAAATTTTAAAGTTGAGGGGCAAATTTGAAACTTTAAATATATAAATCTTTAAACATTTCTATTTTTGAATACGTTAACTTTTTAAAATTTTTTTGCACAATTAGATCAAGAATTTCAGTATCTTTCATTTGAGTATAAATAACGTTATAAAAAAAATAAAATTTTCTCGTTTTTTTTAATTTCAATACTTCATATATGTAGTATACGATATTATATGTTTTTAAATTGGGGAAAGTAAATATGGTGCTGTTATGCATCTAAATTACGTGACAAACCATCAAAACTATATCCTTTGATAAAATAACAAAAGTTCCCTAATATTGATTTCGATGATACCATCACAAAAAAACAACACCGTCATGCCTTAATTCTTAATTTGGATTTTTCTCATATGATCGTACTGATATTGCTAGCAATTACTTGGTCCACGTTATGTGATGTGGTATGAATATGTACAGCATGGGCGTATCACAATACTAATTATACGAGTCATGTTATATTAATCTGTTAGTTGGAATTGAGAAGCCAAATTGACGTAAGATCGATTTTTAAAGGGCGAATAATCATTACTCAAATGAATGACGATTATTGAGTAAATGGAAAAGAGAAGAATTATGATTTAAGAGAAGAAGAGTGAGTCGTTCATTAAAATTGAATAAAGAACAATAAGTTAAGTTTTCTAATAAAAAATAATTTAAGTTATTTTATCAAAACTATGTAATTTTAATGGTTTTATGTGCAATTTGGGTGCATAACATCACCGTATTCACTATTCCCTTTTAAATTTTATAGTGTTGCATGTATGCAGTATCGTATACTACATATATGCAGTATCATACTACTACATTTATGCAGTATATGCAGTATTGCATTGTTATCTTATAGTTTGAATTTCAGGTTTATTTTATTTTGTTATGATATTTATCGTTTATTTTTTAATTAGTATATTATTATCTTTATGTTTAGACATAGTATAAGTATTGATTTTGTTTTCATTTGTAATAAATTTTTTAATATGGAATATTATGAACTTTGTTATTGGTCATTTGAGATCGTATGTACACTTTAAATAATTATTAGACTCTTGAGCCATTTGGTCTCTTCAAAAAATGCATCAAGTACAATTATACTACATATATGTAGTATCAAAAAAAATCAAAACATGATTTTTAAATTTTTTTATATAAATAACGTATGTAAAAGTTATTAACGTTTAAAGAAATATATAATCAAATACAATATCACAATACTACATATATGCAGTATGAAAGTTAAAAAACGAAGAAAAAAAATTTATAACGTTATTTATACTCAAATGAAAGATAAGGAAATTCTTGATCTAGTGGTGCAATTTTTTAAAATAATATTAACGTATGCAAAAAATAGAAATATTTAAAGATTTTATATTTAAAGTTTCAATTTTACCATCTCCCTTTAAAATTACATCCCTTGTCTTTTTGATAGTTCTCTAGTTCTCAACTTAAAATGAGTTCTCTCTTGAACCCTATCATATATATATATATATATATATATATAGAAATGGGATATTTTGAGAACACCCTCTAGTTTTGAGAACTCGTGAGAACCTTACTTCCCGAGTTTTTTTATATATTTTTTTTTTGCTCAAATGTTGCGTATATTAAAAACTAGAACCTGGAAAAAAGGAAATTAAAAAAAAACGTTTTCGTCGTTAAAAAACGTATATGTAACTAAAAAATATTTACAGCGAAAAAACGCTGGTGTAACTTATTACACCCATGTAATATGACTTAAATATTTTTTACTAACATATACGTTTTTTAACGAGGAAAACGTTTTTTTTAATTTCCTTTTTTCCAGGTTCTAGTTTTTAATATACGCAACATTTGAGAAAAAAAAAATACTATGAAAAAGCTCGGGAAGTAAGGTTCTCACGAGTTCTCAAAACTAGAGGGTGTTCTCAAATTTATATATATATATATATATATATATATATATATATATATATATATATATATATTGGGAATTTTCTAAAAAGGCTCAAAACTCTAAGAAGTGTAGGAAGCATTCACAAACAAACACGTGTCCATGAGGGGGAAAAAACACGGAGGGGCGCTATCGTCATTTTACGCGTTGAAGTTGCGATATGAGATCTGTTCTCATGGTGTTTCTTAGCACTCCCTGGTTATCACTCTCGATGTTCAGTTATGGTGTTTTTTTTTTACGTTTATTAATTTTGAATCAATAATCATTCATCTATGGCGAATATTGAAAGCGATGATGTTTTTGTTTGTTTTTTACATTTTCGTTTACTAATTACGAACGTCCGATTAATGTTCTGTTCTTTTGGATCATTGTGGTTTTAACATTCTGAGTCATGGTGTTTTTAGTGATCAGTTCGAATTTTAAAAACACCATGATTCACCATGATGGATCTGTTAATTATTGTTATGACGTTTTCATATCGACTCCGGTGCTACTTTGTTGCAGGTAAGTTATGACGTTTTTTCATTCTACAGTGATGATAGTGTTAATCATTGTTATGACGTTTTCAATTCGATTTCCGGTGTTACATTGTAGCAGGTTAGCTATGGCGTTTTTTATTAATTATTATTTTCATATGCGTGGTGTTATTTTACAGAGTCAGTGTTAAGCGTGGTGTTTTTTTATATATACATGGTGTTGGAAATGCGCAATGACAAATCTACCCCTAGTTCCATCACACGCGTCAGCTAAACTTCATAATATTTATAAAAATGTCACCGCTTAAATCTTAGCCGTAAACAACCAGATCCAACGCCTCAGAATCCTTTTTAGCATTTTGAGAGTTTTTGCCCTTTTTAGAAAATCCCTCCTATATATATATATATATATTATATATTATATATATATAATATATATATAATATATATAATCATGAGTAAATTTGTCAAACCATATCATAGAAGTAAAATTATGAGAGAAGCTTTCAAATCATAACACATAAGTAAATTAAATTTGTTTTATTAAATTAGTGATGATAATAATATGATCATGTTTTAAAAGTATTATATGTGTGTGATTTACAATTATGAGTTTTAAAATACTTCTTCCAAACAATAAAGATTAATTATTCGTAACTAAAATAATATAATACTTAATTTTCAAATGAAATAATATGTGGCATGATGTAAGGTTATTAATATTCATAGTTTAAAATACTATAGAGTTTCTTTTTAACTGAAAACGATATTGGAATATATATACCCTTAATTAATTGCAATTTCAAGTGTTGGTGAGGTTCTTAACGGTGTCACGTGTTATGTTTATGTTGGCCCGTTATTTTAGAGTGGTTCACTTTTTACGTAATATTCTTTTTACACTTTTTTTCACAAAGAAACACAAAACTCACCCGAATCAGTTGCGTGTACATGAACTATGTTAAATTAAAAAGTTTAAATTTTAGAAAGTTTAAGAATTTGTTTGGATCTTCGTATCTAATACTAAATTAAGATTAATGGCTTATAAACATAACTAGTTTTATTCGTCGACTCGCGCGTTGCGTGAGTCTTTTTTAAACTTTTATGTCCAGTTTGTGTTCGTGACGGTGATTTCTTGAAATTTAACTTGTAAGACAACAAATATGCCATCTTGATTTAGATTCTAAATCAAAACCCATATAAACCAACTAAGATTCATCCATAATTTGTGCACTTTCTTATTTTTTATTTCTGTCTCCAATTCCATAGCCATATCTTATATATGTAGAGCTTAACTTTTTAACATCATCGAATAACAAAGTCTCATGTCAAAAAGGGAACAAACTCATATATGAAAGTATCACTATTTCTTTTTCATTTTTAATATATTTCATTCTCTTTGCATTATACAGAGATTCATTCATGTGACAACCATTTTTTGAAAAGAACTATTATTCATCAACCTTGTTATAATCACATTCAAAACCAAAAAACAACAGCAAAAAACATATCTTGGAGCAAATGAATAACGATAGAGGGTGTCAAAGAACAACTTGACTACAATAAGCGCCATTAAGACGTTCATAGCTTTTCATCATCATAGTCTCCATTGAACAAAAGCAAAACAGAGATATGAAATAGATGCATAGTGCTCTAAAGTTACTGTCCAAAATCATTGATCCATCATCTCAAAGTCAAAACCATGATTGAAGATAATCATCGCCAACAACAACAGGCGTTTCCCCGTCACCGATCTAAACAGATCTACAACCTTCATAATCACCAATCGACAAACAACATGCATAACAATCGGAATTCATGGGCACCAAAGCAACCACAGACCATATATTTTGTCACCAGATCTAACATCCACCATCCAACCACCATCACCTCATCTCCATCGACAGCAAAACCCTAGCCGAGATAAGCCACAAAGACCACAACCAATGAAAGCATCGGTTGGTACCTGGCTAAAAAGGACTCAATCGAAGGATGTTACCGGAAAATAAACAGAGACGATGGCCTGCGAACAGAGATGACGACCGGAGATGACGGGAGTGACGATATAGAGAGACAGGAGTGAACCTTTATATATGCATTATCTGCGAGACATAACACATGTATCCCCTCTTGCATCTCGCTAACACCTGTACTCCCTTCCTGCTTCTATCCCTCTGCAGTCAACACGTAGAAAGGGAAATCTAAATCAAATAAACACGTGACAGGCAGGTAGTAGGCAACTTGAATCACTGTTCAATTCTTTCTATTTTCAATAGAAAAGAGAATGTGACATAATGATAAATAATTTGAACTTTAAATGCTACGTCAATGATATATATTAGTCTTTGCCTTATTTTCATGTTTTATTTTCTTCTTTAAACATTCATAATTTTACATACGACATTATTTTTTAGTAAAAATTACATAAAAAACAAGCGTTTTTTATATTCAAAACGCATATAGTGTTGATGTATAAAAAAGAAGTTTTTGTTCATGTTTCAGCTCATTGTGTTATTCATAAGTTCATTGTGTTATTTCTTCAGATCATTGTGTTATTTGTCAGGTCATTGTTGTTATATTATGTAATTGTGTTATATTATAAGTTGTTTTTTAATACAAACTAAAACATACAAAATAACACAATATGTCAAATTCTGTAACTTGTTTTCATCGTTGACATAACTAGATCGGTGTCATAACATAACATTTCAAATTTATTACTTGTTTTATTTGTGTAACATCTCAAATATATTTTTACTTGTTTTTCACGTTTCAGCTCATTGTGTTATTCGTCAGTTCATTGTGTTATTTCGTCAGATTATTGTGCTATTTATTAGGTCATTTTGTTATATTATGTAATTGTTTTATATAATAACTTGTTTTCGGATACATATTAAAAGGTACAAAATAACACAATATGTCAAATATTCTTATAATTTGTTTTCATTGTACGTTGACATAACTATATGTCATAGCATAACATCTCAAATCTGTTACTTGTTTTATTGTTTAACATCTCAAATATTTTATAATTTGTTTTTTACCTTTTAGCTCATTGTACTATTCGTCAGGTCATTATGTTATTTCGGAAGGTCATTGTGTTATTTAGTTAGATTATTGTATTAGGTCATCAGGTGATTGTGTTATCACACTAGTTTAGTATTCGCACTATACTCGAAAACATAACACTCAAGTGATGATTTTAAAGATATTCATGGGGCCACTAGCGTTTCTAATCAATTTTGAGAGAACACCAAGGTAAAATCAAAACACAAGATATATTTAAGCAAATTGTTTTTTAGTTTAATAATATTATATTTAAATTAAAGGAATAAATTTTTTCATTTTATGGTGCACTTATAAAAGTTTATGTATGCCTAAAAAATACTTAGGTATTTAATTATATTTTATTACCAAATTTATTCCCAAGTTTCATTTTTTATACCTATCAAATATAAATTTATATCTACGATTCTTCTAAATATTAGGAGACCAAAATGTAATTAGTCTTATTATGATATATCATCATGGATACATATACATATTTCAAATATAAAATTATTATTGCATGAAAAACTATCAAATAATGCCAAGTAAGCCAATTTATTTTGCTTTATTATAACACTAGCTTAGCGCCTAGTGTACACATGAGTTTGGGTAAAAAACATGGTATTAAATTATATTTCTTATAAAAACACGTGCAATACAAATGTACTATGAAATTTAAATCACACATGGATTATAATTGTTATATAATCTACCGGTTAATTATTATAGAATCACACAACGGTTTTGTCTAAAAAATTGATAGAACCATCCATGGCCATAAATCATTAAAATCACCATATGGGTGTGTGTTCCTAAGCATAACACGAACACTAAGCTAGTATCTAAAATATTGACAAATGAAAGAGTTATTATTCAATTATTAAAATAGGTAGCTAGATAGATACAAATAATGAAGGTTAAACATTCTTTTAGAACAATCGAAAAAAGTAGACAGACTCGTCTATTATTTATTAACTAATTTGCTTTTGTTTATAATTACTTTAATATTTTAATTTCTAATTTTATATATTTTTAAAACAACAGTTGGTGTAACGGTTTTTGACTAATACACTCAGAGATACAATGAACAAAATAGAAACTTCGCCTCTAAAACCAATACATGTTTTTTTGTTTGCATTGGGCTCACCACAACTCTCCTTACAAACCAAGTTAATTAGATATATATATCAATAGCTATTTTTTCTCCTATCTCAACTCAAGTCAATGAGCTCAACGAGCTAAGTATGTTATTAGACTTGTTTATATATCAAACAAGGTTATCTTTATACTCAACCTCATCATCACTTAAAATTAACTCGATTCAATCCTCCAACAAAACCATTATAAACTAGCTCATGATCAGCTCGACTCGTTTACTTACACCCCTACTTTTTTAAATTCCAAAAATAAAAAATATAGTAGAAAGGGTATGTAGGTTTGGTTCTAGAAAAGCGAAATTAAGGGTGGGAAGGTAGTTGCCTTGTTTAGCACGTCGCTTTTTTTTTTGTTGTTGTATCAAACTCTATAAATACCCACCTCCCTCACATTTCTCCTTCCTTTTCTCTCTCTCTCCTTCACACCTCCAACAATTCTTCTTCATTCATCCTTCAATCAATCTCACCATTTCATCAGGTATATATTATCTATATTTTCAAACCTAGCTTATTCATTTCCTAGCTAGCTTGTTTTCAATCCATTATGATCATGTGCATTGTTATCGCTTTTTTATTTCGTTTCCGGTTGTTTGATCGGTATCAAATGGACCACAACTTTGAGATCTGATCAAACTGTGTGTCTTTTGTTTTTGGTGATTAATTGCCTTTAGATTTATCGCCTTTTTTTTATATGGACGTACTGTTTGTCGGTTGCTGTATCTATTGGCAGTTATTGTTTTCTCGTGCGTGTGTCTTAATCAACAGTTTTTTCTTCTTTTGGTTTTATATGATCATGTCAAAACGCTTGAGATCGATCAAGGTGTGAATTGATAACTAGTTTTCGTCCGATCATATTTCAGATTTATTTTTACACCGGAAACACTTTATTATCACAAAATTGTTTGATTTATGTTTTTAAAACATCAGCTAGCGACACAGCTTGTTGCTCGTTTGATATGGTGATTTAATTGCATGTTATGATAATTTGATATGGTGGTTTTGGAATGATGTATAATATTATTTTTTTGCTTTAGTTGTATAATTATTGGTGTACGTCCTTATATGTTGTTTTCTATAGTAGCTTGATCATATTTTATAACAATTATGATCATGAATAGACAAGTAAATATGATTTAAATGCTATTTAAACATATCAAAAGCACGATGGGTGCTGGTTATGGTGGTTGTGAAGTCACATCAATAGAAAGAACATGGTGATAACTGAGTCATATATATTGTTATTTCTTTATATATATGTATGTTCTTTATGAAGGTTATGTGAATATAATTATTAGTGTTGTGTTATTAGTAATTGTTTGTTTTTCAACTCATACTATGATGGCATAGTAGATCCATGAAGAAATTACATGTTTCCTACTTTGCAGGGTCCACATCAGGATCATGTGACAAGTGTGAAGTCACTGTTCAACATTAATTTTTTTGGTTTTTTATTATGGGAAATTATAGTTAAAGAAATAGCTTTGGCAGTTAATTTCTGCTTAATTAATTAAATCATTAGTATGTGTCTTGTCATGTTTAATTGAATAAAGTTTTATGAGATGGCGCTGGATATGGATCTTTTAACTCAGCTTATGTTGTTTATATTATTAATGGAATCTTTGCATCTACTTCTAATAGATCATTTAAAGTACAAAACATGTCTTTAATCCTGCAGATTGATTTATAATCTCTTTTTATGAAGCTTGTTTTGTGGATAAGGTTTCTAGATCAACTTGGGTTATTTTTATCAGGGTGTTTTTTCTTTTAATTTGAAGCAGTTTCTTTATTGTTTTCTGTTATATGCATGTGTGAGTTTAAGTCCTTAAGTTTAATGATACTCCCTCCGTCTCATTAGAAGTGTCTTAGTTTAAAAAACACAAAATTTTAGACATATTAAATGATTGTTTTTTTGCTTGTCATTTGACAATAATACCTCTTGACAATAAATATTATGTGGGTCCATCACATTGTTTGTTTTATGTTATTAAGGGTAAATTTGGAAATTTACCGACAAATTTTAAAAGTAGACACTTTAAATAAGACAACTAAAAAAGAAAATATAGACACTTATAATGGGACGAAGGGAGTATAATCTTTATCCAGCTTACAACATATATATTTTGAAACCATTTGAAAATAAATTTCTTGCATCCTCACAAGTAATTAAAAATTTGATAAAATACCAAGTTGAATTTGCATCTGAGTTTAGCACAATTATTGGAGAACAAAAATAAAGAACTTTGGAGTTGGGACACTAAGCCCATGGTGGACATATATATATATTGCAATTCACCAATTGTATATGCAAAGCATATGAGTTTTATAAGTAATGATTGAAGTATGACATCTTATTAAGTTAAACTATACTTCCATATTAATCTCTTTTCATTATTCTGATGCTAATTAAACCCAACTTTTACTTTCTGATGCAATAAAATTTCCTTATCATAGCTCACTCACAAGTGCATCAACTTTGTGCTCATTGTAATTATTGAAACCATGTTGTTTTTTTTTGTTAACTGCACATAAAGATTGAGACTGTCATTATCTTACTTTTATGTTATGTATTTGTCTTTCAGGGATTATAACTGATTAACTGAAGTACCCATAGTTTGAAGAGCAAACATTTTTCTTGTTTAATGCTTCACCTCTGAAAATGATGTATGTTCAGTTCCAGTTTCAATAACTTTGTGTTATAAACTGTTAAACTCTCATTTATAATGTGAGTTTTGTGTTTCAGATTTCGGGACGCTTGTGTTTAATGGAAAGCTCACCCAACACGAGTGATAAGAAAACATTGAAGAGGTGGTTTTTTATCGATAAAAGGGTTGGATAAAAGTGATCAGATCGGTCTAATACATCATTTTTATTTGTTATTATTATTGTTATATAATAATCACATGGACTTGAAGCCAAAAAATGGATCTCCTGTTCTTACTGATCCTGCTCCTATAAACAAATCTAGATTAGGGATTTATTCGGGTATGCTGCCTTGTTCACAGTCAGGCCCTTCATTCTCGTCAAGTATTTTAACAGCTTCAAGAAAGAAGCCCGTAAAGCTTGATGATGTACGCTCTAACGGTTGGCTTGATGCCATGCATTCTTCTTCACCTCCTCGTAAGAAAATAGTTAAAGATTTTGGGGTAGAAATTGCATCTGATGACAGTGATGTAGTTTATAACACTTGGATGGTATGTTTAGTAGTTTGTATCTCTAGTAATGTATATATGTTTACAGCAATTCATTTGTATGTATCTATGTATGTTTTTCTTGTTAAACATGCGTGTGATGTTCTGTTATTTCAGCTGAGGTACCCGTCGGCTCTCACCTCATTTGAGCACATCATTAATCGTGCAAAGGATAAAAAGATAGTGATCTTCCTAGATTATGACGGCACACTCTCACCCATTGTGGATGATCCTGATCGTGCTTTTATGTCTGCCGATGTAAGCTATTAAAATACACTTCCATTGGTTTTCGCCTTAACCCCCCCCCCCCCCCCCCCCAACGTGTAACAAAAAGTGAAAACTACAATTTTTTTTCGTAGATGCGTTCTGCTGTAAAAGGTGTTGCAGAGTATTTTCCAACGACAATTATTAGTGGAAGAAGCCGTGATAAGGTTCATGAGTTAGTAGGACTAACTGAACTGTATTATGCTGGTAGTCATGGTATGGACATTATGTTTCCTCTTCAGGATACATCGTCTATTCACCATTCGAGTTACATTAGATCTACTGACAAGCAGGTATTAGTTACATCGTTTTAAATCGTTCTTTTACCAAATTATAAATTTTTTCATTAAGTATTTGAACTTTATTTATGCAGGGAAAGGAAGTAAACTTGTTCCAGCCTGCTAGAGAGTTTATATCTATGATTGATGAGGTTTTTAGAACCCTTGTCGAGGTTACTAAGGATATTCCAGGTGCAAAGGTCGAAAATCACAAGTTTTGTACCTCTGTACATTACCGTAATGTAGATGAGAAGGTGAGCGAGCACCTGTTATACATTAAAAAGTCCCTTGGTTTATGACTGTTGACACTTAAATTATCAAACTAATTGTAGAGTTGGCGTGTGGTCGCTCAACATGTTCACGATGTCTTAAAAGAATATCCTCGTTTGCGTCTAACCCATGGACGGAAGGTAAAAAACAAAGTTATGAGTTTTTAATCTTGAACATGACATAAACATTTTATGTTACACTTGTGCAACAGGTTTTAGAGGTTCGTCCGGTTATCAATTGGGACAAAGGAAAAGCTGTTGAATTTCTTCTTGAATCACTGGGTATGTTGTGTGTCAAGCAAATTATTTTATTTCTTTTCTAGCAAAAAGTCAAAAAATGATGTCGTTTTATACGAATGGTATGTTGCAATGGAAGCAGGGCTAAGCAACAGTGATGACATGCTTCCTATTTATATCGGGGATGATAGAACAGATGAAGATGCATTCAAGGTACAATCTTTTATAAAACAAATGTATGATATAAATTCTTTAATGTCAATGTTATTATTTATACATTTAATTAAAAAAAAAAAAAAAAAAAAGTTGATCTAAAATATAGTTTGACTTTATGCGTTGACTTTAAACGTTTAGGTTCTGAGAGAAGGAAACCGCGGATATGGGATTTTGGTGTCTTCTATACCCAAAGAAAGCAAAGCCTTTTTATCTCTACGTGACACTCTGGAGGTACACCTGCTAATCAATCTGTTTTGACCTGTTACGTAACCTGTCATTTCATTTCTGCTTGATATATACGTATATTTTTTTTATATTTGGTTTTGCAGGTCTCGGAGTTTCTTAAAAATCTGGTTAAATGGAAGGAGCAAGTGGATAAGAAACAGTAAAGAGGTGTTTGGATACAGATTTATATATCAAAATATGGAGTTTGGTGAATAAGCAAATAGCCTGTGGGAACTGCAGGCTTGTTTTCTAGCAATGCACGCGTTCCTTACGTTCAAGCATGTTTACTTCAAGTTTATTACGAGTCGTGAAAGCGATTCGGGCTTTTCTGTACTTATTTGATTGTTTGGTTCCATAGACCTGGTTTTTGTTTTTGGATATGTTTCTACTGAATTTTGACTAAAATATGGACATCTTTCTATTTGATTTTGACTACACTTTGTTAGGATATAGGCTCATTTTGATATGGGCTTGTTTTGCTTTAACCCAAATTAAACTGATATTTTTTTAAAATGACCCATCATCTATTATCCTATTTATTGATTTAGAAACGGAAATGAATAGTAATATAAAAGTACATGTGCTTTAGCATAAGGTACAAATGATAAGTGTTAGGTTAGGGTGATCCACTAAGTTGCTTCCACCAAACGTCTCTATTGCATTCAAACAGAGAAAGATGCTGAATGAAATTGAATGGAACATTTAGCATTCAGCATGCAGAGCGTTTGTTTTACAAAAAAAGCCTATGAATTGTTCAGTTAAGTGCTGAATGGCTAACAGACAGAAAGATGCTGAATGGAACATATACCAACTTTATAGTCATCTGAAGTTCTACCCCAACATCTCTCTCATTGATAGAGCTTCTTAATGGTTCAGACTTCTTAGCCATTCAGCACTTAATAATTCAAATTTTGCCAAACAGCCCCTAAGTTATGAAGATACTCTAGCACATCAATATTATGTTATACCTATGTAGCTTTAATACCGCCACAAAATGAACTCCTGTCGTAACGCACTAATTATAGTCATAATACAATCCCAGCAACACAATGCACCACTCAACCGCTAAACAAATCTCAGCTGCAACGTGGCGAAGAGCGGATAAAACTAGTTTGGATAAAAGTCTAAAGCTACAACCACAAATCCTCACACTAGTCCCTTCCTTATTTCAACTCAACACTTAAGTTATATGATTTGATAAAACTTTGTATGCCACGAGGGTCTCCATAGAAGTAGAAGTACTCGACGCTTCTCGTCATCCATTGAATATACGAGGGAGACGGGGGAGCGTTAAGGCCCCCTCATTTTTTTTTGGTCCGAAGTGTAGTTTTGTTAGTCGGTAGTTGACTTTTTATAAATATATTGGGTTTGACCTCCCAAAACAAAACATTATAAAAAATTTTATGGGTTTATTTGACTTTGGTGCCCCCGGCTACAAATCCTGACTTCACCAATGGTCGTCATTGAGTGTAATTACACATGCATGCTCTATAGCTTTCTCGGATGGGGTCTCCACATATTCCTTGACATCATAACCTTAAAATGGTAACCATCGATCACCTTCCTAGTTCCTCTTAAGCCAAATGAATTTATTGTTCGGGTCTCGAATTGTTAGTCCGAGAATCCATATTGTCTGATTAAAAGATATTAACTAATTATTAATATATATTTTATATATTAATAAACAAAGTTCATAAAACGGTGTGATGACAAGTATTTATTGGTTAATTTATAAAAATGCTATTTCACCAAGTATGTACATCAACCTATTCGGGAGTTTTAGAGGATGATTCACTCGTTTTAACCTTGTAGAATCGTTCCATTGTATTACTGGTGTTTGACATTCGTATATATTTTTATTTCCAAAAAATACTTTAGAATTACAAGTCTTTTATTTATAAAAACGTTATTTCACCTTTAAAAATATTACACATGTGGACAAGTGTACATGTCGCAACGTAATATAGTATTGGTAAGATGCCGAATATCGTCCAAGGACACACAACAGGCTCGCGATAATTGAAATCGGTCATCGTCTAGTTCGATCTTTAAAAATGGTTTTTGTGCGTAAAAGTAGAGTTCTAGATAGTGAGCATAATTAACAAGCAATTAAGCTTAAAACAAAGTAGATGATAGTTATACCAATTCACAAAGTAGATGCGATTGATACATTGACTAGCGTTATCTAATATCCTAACATAGTTATATTTTGGTCCAGTTAAAGCGTGTGTGTTTTTAAGTGAAGTTGTTGCGATTCTTTTTAGAGATTACTCAACACTCAGTTGGTATGTGAATATCCACGGGCGGATCGACAGAGCTACCCCAAACAATTGGACTAAAAAATCTAGCAAAGCAATAATAATGAAACATTTCTCAAAACTGCCCTCTAGCGTACTGTTACCATGCAACTAAGCTTAAGATGATCGAAAGACTTAAACTTTAACGCTCCGGAAACATGCCACTTAAATTCCAAACACAAGTGTCCAAGTTAGAATACCTAGTTAAATCCTCCCATACCCCAATCACTAACCACTTTTCCAAGGTGATTACCAAATGTTGTTAAACTCAATATTCATAATCGTAAAACAAAAACTTGAATCATAATCACATAACCAAAACAAAAACTAAAACATATTAGTATTAAACAACGTGTCAAGTTATCTCACCTAAGTTTCACTAAGAACCTCAACCCATGGTTATAACGACAACAAGAATCAAATTCGTAAAAACGTTGGATATCACGATTACAAGATTTAATAATTGTTGAAGTGGTTCAAACTATATGGAATAATCTAACAAACTACCTACTAAGCTAAAAAGACAATAAAAAACATTGAAAATCATGGTTGTAAACTCTAGAGGTGCTCCATTTGCAAATGAGCCAAGATGACTATTTATAGGAACAGTGACCAAGACACATAGCCGTGTACTTGCCTTTTTCCTGCCCCATGATCTCGTGTCTTGGTCAATAACCTAAAAAGACAATTAAGGATCTATTATAATTAAGTTGAACAATTAAATAGGAAATTGTGACAAATCGATGTAAATATATGCTAATATTTGCTTACATCAATAACCTAAACATAATCAATCCAACTAACTAATATAAGTTAACTAGTTAAGCAAAAAAACAACAAAACACAAATTTCTTTCATTTGTAAATTCCTTTGTTCTAAAATATCAAACATAAACATTCAAAATCCTAACTTTTCAAACATTTACTTATTTTAATAATTGAGTAACTAATTAATTTAATAATTGAGACATTAACCTAGTAATTAAATATGTAAAGATTTCAAACAAAAATAAATAACTACTTACACACATAATATAGAACTATTGACCAACACGACAAAACACTTTATTTCTTATCAACATTTAAAGTTTCAAACAAAACTTTCATATAAACAATGTACCCAAATCAAGCATTCAAACTCTTAATAACAAGTTTTAGTTACATAACGGAGTAAGGCGGACACCGGTGGTGGATAGTGGAGGACGGTGATGGACGACGGTGGTGGGGGAGCTGGATTTTGGTCAGAGATGATGAACAACAGTGGTCTGGTGGACATCGCTCCAACTGTTGGTCTTTAGTTCGTGTTTTTTAACGTTGTTGTAGTGTTGTAATTTGTTATCTTTATTATCATTATTATTAATAACTTTTTTTGTGTGTGTGTTTGCTGTGTGGGACTGTGGGGGGTGTTTGTTAAGTGGGTAAATATGGCATGGGTTTGGGTTCCGTAAATAATCTATACCTTCTAATACAAAAAGGTTTTGGAGGACACATGTCATTCATTGAAGAGGTTGTTGAATCATTTTCCCGCTCAAAACTAAGAATCTTTCATTCTTAGCTATGTATGGAAAGAAATCAAAAACATTAAATCACCCATAATATTCTCTTCCCAAATTTCAATGTATCTTATTTACATCCCTAAAATCATTGTGAAAACGAAAAAAAAACAACTTAACAAATAACGCATCGCAATTTACGGCCAATACCCATGCTTGCCGACTCGTACGCTCGACCTGGTACACGAGTGTCACCATAAATTTTTTGCCAAATATCTATCATCTGGAATATTTGTATTCCTATTTTTGTTACCTTTTTTTTTTATTTAATTGATAGGATTTATAAAACACCAATTCTAAAGCGTCGATATCTAATTTTGTATTAATAGTGTATTTTTAGTTTAAATCTATTTGTTTAAGGCTCAAATTAGAGTTTAAGTAATTTGTGTTTTTATTTTCATATATCTTTCAGGTAATGTAGAAAAATTTGTAAATATTGTTTTTTCGTAAAGTTTTAAAATTTAGTGTTTTATATTTTCACCCGTGTAACACACGGGGCTTAATCTAGTGAATTATACATAGGGGTTGAGTAAAAACTGAATTAAGTTGGACTTTAAATGTTAGGTTGAGCTATACTAAATCTATATATAAAATTTTTACATGATTAGATAGAGGGATGTGAGTTAAAATTTACATGGATCAACCAAGAATTTAACATACATAAACTAAAAAAAATTTAAAAATGAAACTCGCCGTCCCATAAGGATGGGTCCGGCCCTGGTTGCAAAGCATCTTACTCGCGGTCGTTTCTGTAAAGAAATTTACCGTTAAATAAAACAAAAGTTGATTTATGTTGAATAAGCATGATGTTAGACAACTCAATGATCCATAAACAGTAAACTCAACAGTTGTCCATATTCTTTTTTATGTCATCCTCACATGCCAGCAAACACCACATCAACATCCAACCAATTCATTTTCTTTTGAACTTGCATTTGCATGCTACCTCTTTGTTTTTGTCCCCACACCCACCTTCAAAAAAAACACTCAGTTGATAATGTAAAACCTTAATAAACTCACCATTATTATTCTTTTGCTTCCAAATTGTTTCTTCATCAAGCAACGCAAAAGAGTTTTTGCATTTCATGGCCACTTCATCATCATCTTCTTCTTCTACCTTTCTTTACATTTTCATTTACATTTCTTCATTTGTTAGCTTCACTTTAGCTGAAGATCCCACTGTTTCTTACAAATTTGAACTTACTTACATCACAGCTTCACCTCTTGGTGTCCCTCAACAGGTAAACAAACCCTAACTTCACTTCCTGATTCATTTTATGATTGATGAAAAGTTTCAATTTTTATAGAAATTGGTGCTTTTTAGCTTCAGATCTATAAATGTTGTCACATACTCACATAGCAATTGTTTATGAATAGTGTTTGTTAATCTTAAGCTGCATTGTTATGAATCATGATTGTTAGGTTATTGCAATCAATGGGAAGTTTCCTGGTCCAACTATAAATTCAACTACGAACAACAATGTTGTGGTTAATGTGAGGAACAAATTAGATGAAAATGTGCTCATAACTTGGTGAGATCTTTTTAAGTAATTTTTTAGCTTTTAAATGTTGTGTTGACTTGAAATTATTGATTGAAAATTTGAAATAGGGCTGGTGTACAGCAAAAGAGAAGTTCTTGGCAAGATGGTGTGCTTGGTACTAATTGTCCAATTCCTCCAAAGTGGAACTGGACTTATAACTTTCAAGTCAAGGACCAAATTGGGAGCTACTTTTACTTCCCTTCGCTCAATTTTCAACGAGCTTCGGGTGGTTTTGGAGGTTTTGTTATTAATCCTAGGTCTGTTATTCCCACCCCGTTTGATGATCCGGCTGGGGATATTACAATCTTGATTGGTGATTGGTATATAAGAAACCACACTGTAAGTGTTTGATGAAATGCCTGAGTGAGATTTGTTTTAATTTGGTTACTCATTTTTGGGATAAAGACTTTATCAATAGTTTGCTATGAGTGGGATTTTGCTGGGTATGTTTGTTTGTAATCGTTTGTGTAATTGTTGGTTACGCTTTTGTGGTTTGTTAGGATTTGAGAAAGACACTTGACGCTGGTCGAACTCTTGGAATGCCAGACGGTGTTTTAATTAATGGTAAAGGACCTTATAGATATAACGATACTCTTGTCCCTGATGGCATTGATCATGAAACTATTGATGTCGAACCAGGTTAGTATATTATGAGTTGAGGTTTAAAATCTATGGATTTTGTTATTTGTTATGTTTAAAAGTTGTAGTTAAGTCAAAGTGGTTGACCTTGGCAGGCAAAACTTACCGAATCCGTGTAAGTAACGTTGGTGTATCGACTAGTTTGAACTTCAGAATTCAAAGCCATAACTTACTTTTAGCTGAAACCGAGGGGTCGTACACAGTTCAGCAAAACTATACTAGTTTAGATATACACGTTGGACAAACATACTCGTTTTTAGTTACCACGGACCAAAATGCAAGTAGTGATTACTATATCGTTGCTAGTGCTAGATTTGTGAATGAGACCACTTGGAAAAAAGTCACGGGTGTCGGGATCTTGCACTACTCCAATTCTAAAGGAAAAGCATCCGGTCCCCTTCCTGACCCTCCTCAAGATCAGTATGACAACACTTTCTCGATGAACCAAGCCAGGTCTATCAGGTAAGCTCGCTTAACATACCTATAAACATAATAAGTTACAAGATAAATGTTAATAGTAATTAAGTTTCACCACTGTTCCCCAACCGCTCAAGTTCCAATTTGTTGAGAAATCAGAACTTGAGCGGTTAAACCTCAAAAAGAAGTTAGAGTGACCGTAGTGAAACTTGGTTACTATTTACTTATAAGTAGTGTTTGCTCTATATTATATGGTCAATTAGCAACAACTGTTTGGTGTTGATATTTTCTATGTGTTTGAATTCATGAAGGTGGAACGTTTCGGCTAGTGGGGCCCGCCCGAACCCACAAGGGTCTTTTAAATACGGTTCTATAAACATCACTGAAGTGTACATATTGAGAAACAAGCCACCAGTGACGATTAATGGGAAACGAAGAGCTACCCTTAGTGGGATTTCATTTGTTAATCCTACAACACCAATAAGGCTTGCTGACGAGTACAAAGTTAAGGGAGTATATAAGCTCGATTTTCCCACCGAGCCCCTAACAGGACCATCTAAAATGGAAACGTCTGTTATTAATGGAACTTATAGAGGATTTATGGAAGTTATCTTACAAAACAACGAGACCAAAATGCATAGTTATCACATTAACGGATATGCCTTTTTTGTAGTCGGGTATGGGACATTCTTTTCAGCTTCTGATCATTTGATGTTTGTGTAAACTTTTGGATCTGATATATGGATAACATGTTATCAGAATGGGTTATGGCGAGTGGACGAATGATAGCAGAGGAACTTACAATAAATGGGACGGTATTGCTCGTACCACCACCCAGGTACTACAAGTTTCAAAAATTTATACATCTTTAGAATTTTTTTAATGATTTGACCCGCCAACCCGAAACCTGTCAACTCAACACAATTGACAACCCTGGTTTTGATCCGATTTCAATACAATATGCATTTCTGTATCATTTAAGTATGTGATCTTAAATGTTTAAAACAAACCGTTACATTATATCTCAAAAGAGCGAATAATACATTGCAGTTTCTTGTATATGGTCCATATAATATATAACTACAAGTATCTTTTGTTAAATTGATCATCCATTTTGTATATAGGTTTATCCTGGAGCATGGACCGCAGTATTGATCTCTCTTGATAATGTAGGAGTGTGGAATCTGAGAACCGAAAATCTCGACTCTTGGTATCTTGGTCAAGAAACGTATATCAGAATCGTTAATCCTGAGAAAAATAACAAAACCGAGTTGCCAATGCCCGATAACGCTCTTTTCTGCGGGGCACTCAGTCATTTGCAGAAGTATGCACACTAACTGATAAGTCTCACAAGTTTTTTGCTTAACTTTTTTTTAATGTCTTTTGTGACATTCATTTTCAGGCTACAAGATACTTCTCCGGCAACATCTATCAAGCTTTCCGTTGGCGGCTATGGGTGGGTGATGATGCTGCTGCTATTGAGTGGTGTGGTGATCTGATTTGATCACAGTTGGTTTTATGTGTTGTTGGACTTGTAGTGTAATTACAGGCTTGTTGATACAAAATTTTAACCTGTGTTAGTTTCTGGGGTTTGTTTAATCATTCTTTTATTTTTCACTAAATGTTTTATGCAACGAGTTAACGACTAAAATTTTCATTATGAAATTTTGTGCAACGCCTGATTTTGATCCTTATGATGTTTTAAAATCGTTATTAAGTCACTTGCTACGGACAATGCCACCCCAATTGCCAAACCATTGAACACCACATTCTTGTGAATATGACACATCGGGGGGGTTGTAAACAACTCGAGCTGAACCAAGGTGGGCTCAGGTTCGGCTCGAGCCGCGCCGAGCTCGTTTACCAGCTCAAAATGTAGGGCTCCGGATCGGCTCATATATAAACAAACGAGCCAATTTTTTATTTAAATAATAATAATAATAATAATAATAATAATAATAATAATAATAATAGTAATAATAGTAATAATAATAATAATATTTTTTATAACATATTGATAAATACAAAAAAATATTTTTATTTATTTATCTAAAGTCATTGAAACAATGGTACAAAATTTATATTTAAAAAAATATGACTATTATTTTATATTTTTTATGTTAATATTTTTCGTTAAAATATGTCAGAATGAACGTATGATTATTTCTTTTTTAAATAATATAAATGTTGGTTTATAAATCATATAATCAGTAACTAAGGTTGTAATTTAAACGAGCTAACGAGCCGGATAACAAGCGAGCAACGAGCCGAACTAACCTCGGCTCAGGCTCAACTCGTTTAGAAATCAAACCAAGTCAAGCTCATTTTAAATTGAGCTTATTTCGAACGAGCTGCGAGCTTTTTGATCACCTCTACTGACACATCTTGTTAGCTTCTAGTTTCGCAGCAAGGGACTTAAAAACAATAGTAACATCTAGAATAAAATATAAAACAGAAAGTGTGTTATTCCTTAGTTTGTTAATATATTGAAATTTACTTTCCATACATACTTTAGATATGTGGTCAGGTAGCGTGATGTGGCGATTGGATATTATGCATGACTTTGTTACACGCGTTGATAAGAAATATTCATGTCTTGCACGTTATATTGAAAAGTTGTAATGCGACACATATTAAAAAATATTAATATCTCGCACGTCATAAAGAAAAGTTGTAATGCGGCATGTATTAAAAGACGAAGATATATATCCAAACACATAGAGACCATATGACAACTAAATCAAAGCCGGTTGTCAGCAAGTTGGTATGAGTTACCCACCAACCTTGCGACATAAGTGGTGTTTGTTTTTCCTACATATGTTCTGCACATTCATTGTACACCACACATTCATTGTAATCTGAAGACTGTATGTTTTCAAATACATATTATTAAAAAACTCTTCTTAGTGCAAATTTAAATTTGCCATTTTATATCGAATAGAAATTGATGGGGTCAAAATGATCCGTTACCAAAAATTAAAGGTCACTTGCTAAAATTTAAAAGTGAAAGTGTCAATTACAGGGTAAACCCTAGCAAATAAACCCTGTTTGTTTGTTATCAATCTTCCTCCGTCCGGCCGAAAGAGAGAAAAAAAGGTTTGAAGGGGAAGAAGATGGGGGGATCAAGAAGAAAATACAAGCAAAGGTCTAGAAGCAAGGTTCGTGTAGGTTTGCCCAAGAAAAACCCTCACGTTTTCAAACCTGCTTTTTCAATCCCACCCAAGCTTCGATCCATTGTCGACCTCTCCAAAATCAAATGGGATGACCAAGGCAGTGTTATCGAAAACTACAACGCTTTTGGTGTTGTTTCAAACCCCAATCTGCTCGGTGTTCGTTCTCGCACTTCCAAAAGCCACTCTCTTCAGCTCCCTGTTCCCCAACCAGATGCTCCCATCGATGAGTTCGACCCAATTGATCCCGGAAGCGATCTCGAAGAAGATGGTTTTTTTTTTCTCTTCACAGTTTTTTTTTAATTTTTTTCTAAACTCAACATGTCTAATTTAATGATTGGTTGGTTTTAGATGTTAAGTCAGCACTTGGGAAAAAGCGTGTAGATGGAAAAAATGCTCCTTTGCAACCATTAACAGCTACACAACGTCTTCATATCAGACCTTTGGTACAAAAATACGGGGATGATTATCAGGTATTTTTCTCCTATATGTTTTAAACAGTAACATAACATTGTGGTGAATATAAGCAAGCAAATTATAAATAATAATATGTTGAAATTGGGTTTGCAGAGCATGTTCATGGATACAAAACTTAACAAGCTGCAGCACTCACTTGCTACTCTTGAGAAGCTTTGCAAGCGATATCATATGTATAAAGATAAGAACCCAATGCTTGTTCCCTTTTGACGACTTATATGACCCGAAACAAGTTATGATTCTAGTTTTTCTGTTTTATTGTGACTGATGGATGATTCTATGTTTTTGAGTTATACTAATGCTGCATACACCATCTATCTTGTTTGCTATATATTTATCTGAGTCTTTTTTCTTGCTAACCATGATTACATTGCATTCATCTTCTTGTTTAATGCCAAGATTTCTAAATATTTCTACCGGCTATGATTCACATTGCTATACATATTTCTAGTATAGTCGGGTGATTGAGTAGAGCAAGTCACTAGAACAAGTCACTACTGGGTGGTTTAAGACGCCCACGCATAACATAGAATCAACATCCATAGAGCTAGAAGCACACATAAGTATCACATAGTATAGAATCAGCAGCTATTACGTCCCAATAACAAAGTGCAAAGATAGCAATACCAACAGATCACTCAATATGGCCAGTCGATCCCTGTGACCAGGCACGTGCCCATTCTTGCAAACATGGCCATAAGCAAGTCTCACAGAAAGACACACATCATTGCTTGAACAAATTCAGATAATCATTAATGATTATGTACATTTGCCTTTTCTTACAAACACCAAAATCGCAATCATCGTTTTTTTTTTTTGCATCTTCTTCACAAACCTAAGCTTGATCTTGATCTTGATCTTATATTACAAAGACCAGGAACCAGCGGCATCTTTAATATTGTCATCTTACCTATTTGAATCGATTTGCTTACTGTAGTCATGAATATGATATAAGTAATGATTTAATTTAATATATACAAATAACGAAAAATGAAACGAGTTGGTTTGGGTTGTGAGTAGGGTTGTTGGAGACCAAATGTGTTTTATTGCATCCCTAACGGATGTTGCATCCCCATCTTATTTGACATTCCCATGTTTGTCATGTAGCTCCACAACGGGTTGTATTTGCCATTTGGATCGGTATGTGTTGTTGTTGGTTGGTTCGGTTATTGACTGGGTTTATAGTTAGCCAAACTAGGGTTTGTATGTTTACATGTAATCTTTAATATAATATAGGAAAATGAATTTTACTTATGTGTTAACTATTTAGAGTTGTTTTGCTTACTTGTCATTATTTGAGAGTTTTTCTCATAATAATAATTAAAATATGTATACAAAATCTATATCTTTATATAATATAGCAAAACCAAAAAAGCTTATGTGGCATCATTTTAATGCTTCTGGCTTATGTGGCATCATTTGAGAATTTATCTCATAATAATGATTTTTTTATTTAAAATATGTATATAAAATATATTATAATAAAACTAATTACATTTTTTATCCCCTAATATTTTGGAGAATTATGAAAAATTTAAAAGTATTTATACTTTTAACCTTCTACTACAAGGGGTGTACATGAGTCGGTTTATATTTGATAGGGTGTGAAAATGAAACTTATGGATAAAATTAATAATAATATACAATTAAATAACTCAGTGTTTTATAAATATACATAACTTTTTTATATGGATTTAAAAAAAAAATAATCTACACCATAAAACTGAGCATTTTATTCTCTTTAATTTGAGTATAATATTGCTATACTAAAAATTTTATTTTTAAAAATATATTTCGTGTTTCGGTTTACCACGGTTTTGTTTCAAAACTTATTGGAACGTTCATGAATATCCTTAAAAACATCACTTGAATGTTGTGTTCCCGAGCGTAGCGCGGGCACTAAACTAGTAATATATTATAATAAAACGAATTACATTTTGAACCCCTAATTTATAGGAGAAAGCAGAAAAACTTAAGAATAGTTACATTTTCAACCCTTTTTTTCTAGGGTGTGCACGGGTCGGTTTATATTTAATAAGGTATATAAATGAAACTTAAGAATAAATTAGTAATATGTTATAATTAAATACCTTAGTGTCTTTTAGCCATCCATAACTTTTTATACGGTATTATGAAGTATTTTTTTAAAATTACATCATAAAACTGAGCATTTAATTCTCTTTAATTTGAGTATAATATTGCTATATTAAAAAACAGTTTTTAAATAAATATTTTGTTTTGGTTTTATAACGGTTTTGTCTAAAAATTGATTGGAACCTTTCATGTCCCATGAATATCGTTAAAATCATCTGGGTATTATTTTCCCGAGCATAGCGCGGACACTAAACTAGTATAAAATGTAGAAGAAAGAGGAGAGATGTGGAGTAATTTTAAGTATAAAATATGAAAGAGTAAGAGACTTTTGTATAAAAAATATGAGAAATATGTGTATTTATAGTGTAATTTATATAATAAATCAAGGTTTAGGAGATACCATTAATGTCTCTTTTTAGAGAAAAATAAGAGGCGAAAGATATAGGAGAATGAAAAATAAGAGGGATAATATGGGGGCCACTAAGATTATTTTGAGTTTCTCTTTCGATTTTCTTTAATTTATTAGTAATCAATTTTATTTTTTTTGTTTCGTATTCAATTTTTAAATTTAAAATATTTAAAGTTTTTTTATTTACTTAAAACTTTTAGAAGATGAATATATTTTTTTAAGATTTATTATCAAATTATTGTTACTCATTGATTTGTGATATAGAAAATCATTTATAATTACCTCACAAAAATATAATTATAAAAATATTTATTAAATTATATCAACTCTTGTGTATACGTAGGTATTAAACCCAGTATTAAATATAAAAAGTGTTTTTTTATACAAATAGAGACGTTCAACGACTAATTCCTCAACATTCAAAAAAATAATGATACTATGTGAATCACGCAACACTTATTTTTAAAACCCATAACGTCCCAAAGGAAGGTGTGCTATGGCGTTACAACGCCATTACAAAGCCCAATACACATGGTATAAATTCGAACCCCGGTTAATAGATCCGAGAACACTAAAAAACCAAAAATTTATGTAGGGGCGAGGTACATCACGTGCTTCTCACGATCCCCTCATCCATTTCTGTTACTCCACCTCCCTCTCTGCCATACACACACAAACCAGATATGGCGCTCACTTCACTTTCATCACTACCAATCAAAACCCTAAAAATCTCACCTTCGTCTTCTTCTCATTACACCAATCCTCCATCAAAATCAATAACATCTCGATTCAATCCACACTCTTCCATTTCTTCTAACGGTACGCTTCTTCATAACTCAACCTAAACCTCTTTTGCATTCGCATCTTAATATTTCAAAACAATCGCTATTCAGGAGTGATTTCACTTTTCAGATGATATTAACGGATCAAAGCCGAAGAAATGGAAGGCTCTGGTTTCAACTGCATTGGCTGCTGCGGTGATTACGTTTACCTCCGATATGTCTGCTTTAGCTGATCTTAATAAGTTTGAAGCTGATGTTCGTGGTGAATTCGGTATTGGATCAGCTGCTCAATTCGGTTCTGCTGATCTCAGGTTAGGTTTTAGAAATTTGTTAGGATGAATATGTATTATTGTATTATCATGATTCAGTTTTTGTTGTATAGTTTTGGATTTAGAGTGTGGTTCATTGAAATTTGTGTGATTTTTTTCCAGGAAAGCGGTTCATGTTAACGAGAATTTCAGGTGAGTTGTTAGTTTTTCTTATTCTAGAAATTAAATTCGGGTATACATAGTTTTTTCAAGTTGTGGTATGATGTTAATGTAATTTAAGGATCCATAATGAACTGCTTGTATGATCACTGGAGGTTAAAAAGGCTCTGAGTTTTCTGTTAGGCATCAAACAAGCCAATCTATATAATATTTCAAGGTTTTAAGGGAGACAATTTTTAGGGGGAAAACTTTTTTGTTGTATAATAGGAAGTTTAAGAGGGAAAAATTAAGTGATTAATTTCACCATGCATGAGTTTATGGAACCAAAATTCCTAAATGTTAAATATTTACAAATAGTTAAACATAATAATTATGATTTTTTTTATAAATATTATTATTTAACTCGTGTGTAACACACGGGTATTAAACCTAGTTTTGTGAATAATTGGATGAATTTTTAGTTTGAAAAGACGAATTTCTAGACGTTGAAATGACTATGAATTTCTATTGACCATAAAACATGCCAATTTGGAAAATAATTGCTTGATTCGGATATTTTCGTTAAAAAGATGAATCTTTGAGATGTGGTTTGTATTTCTATTGAGTGTGTAACAAGCCAATATGGCGAATAATTTGCTGTTTTGTTCAAACATATGAATTTCTAGAAGTTGAAATACTGTGAGTTTCTAATGAGCATAAAACTAGCCAATTTGACAGATTTGAAAGAACTTGCAGTCGGTTTCTTCAATAAGATGAATTTTAGAAGCTGAAATGACTATGAATTTCTATTCAGCATTTTGTTTATAAAGATGAGCTTGTAGAGGTAGAAATGACTGAATTTATGTTGAACATAAAACAAGCCAATTTGAGCAATAATTGGTTACATTTTCAATCAAAAAGATGAATTTATCGAGGTTGAAATGACTATGAATTTATGTTTAGCATGAAACATGCCACTTTGGCAAATAATTGGCTGAGTTTTGGTCAATTTCGTTCAAAAAGATTAATTTCTTTAGGTTGAAATGATTATGAATTTTTGATTGTACATAAAACAAGCTGATTTGGCAAATAATAACTGGCTGACTTTTCGTTTAATTTCTTTTACAAAGAAGAACTTCTGGAAGGTTTAAATGACTATGACTTTTTTATTCAGCATCAAAATAATTGGCTAAATTTGGTTTGAAAGTAGAAGAATCTCCTTTTAATCATTTGTGTTTTGCTTACTTCAAGAAAATGTATGCTACACAGGAGAGCAAATTTCACATCTGCTGATATGAGAGAATCGGATTTCAGCGGTTCGACATTCAATGGTGCGTATCTTGAGAAAGCAGTAGCTTACAAAGCAAATTTCACAGGTAAGAAAAGCTTCATCCCTCAAAAAGTTAAATTTCAATTTTATCTTCAAGAAGGCAATTTGATATGGCAGTTTTATCTTGAGTAATTTTAACAAATGAAAAAATAAATCCAATCTTGTCTTTCTCCTGATCTTCAAGAACAAGATGGTGACAAACCTTATGATACTCTTCAGCTTTATCTTTATCTTAAGCCCTTGCTATTATACATTTATACCAATCATTGGACATCCTCAAACCATGCTTATACCATTCAACGCGAGTCACAATATACAAGTCAACATAGTGTTGACTGTTGGTGTGGTTCTCTATTAAATTTAGTTCTCTACTGAATGACCGTATATATACAATTCTTTTTATAATTTTCATATGACATTAAACAAAAACAAGTTACTCATACATTATCTAATCAAAGACCTGATCATGTTTCTTGCAGGGGCAGATTTGAGTGATACATTGATGGATCGCATGGTAATCTCTGCCCAAATTTTGGCAGCATGAAACTATATTTTATTTTCAACTTCAAAACAAGTATACCCAATAGTATTTATATTTTAATCTTTGTTTATCTAATATTCAATTTTTGGTTGTGATTTCTACCTATAGGTATTAAATGAAGCTAATCTCACAAATGCCATCCTAGTAAGAACAGTTCTCACCCGTAGTGATCTTGGACGTGCTGTCATTGAAGGTGCTGACTTTAGCGATGCTGTTTTGGATCTTCCCCAAAAACAGGTCCATTCTAAACTGATCATCTGATATAAAATCTAATTTTGGATTCTTTTTATTATTTGACTGTTTGGGTCGTATTTCAATACTTATGATTATTTGACCGGGCCGGGTTGAAAAGTTCTATCGATTGACTTGTTAGGGGTAATATTTTGGATGCAATTAATGTAGGCTCTTTGCAAGTATGCAAGTGGAACAAATCCAACAACAGGAGTTAGCACAAGAACAAGTTTAGGGTGCGGAAGCAGCAGACGTAACGCCTATGGTAGTCCGTCTTCTCCATTGTTAAGTGCTCCACCTCAGAAACTTTTAGACCGTGATGGATTTTGCGATGATGCCTCTGGACTTTGTGATGTAAAGTAATCAAATCAATCAATTACTCACAAAAACATCGATTATGTATACAACTACTAATCATATTCAACTTAAACAAATGTATTCACGTGGATAATGTACTTTGTGCATCATATTAAGTATATTACACTTTCTTTTCAGTTTTTTATTTCTCAGTTTAGTCTCCTGTTATTTAGAAACTCAGAAACTCAGTCTTTTATTTCTCAGTTTGATGGATTATTTAGTCTTTTATTTAGAAACTCAGAAACTTTCAGTCTTTTATTTAGTCTCCTTTTTTATTGCTCCACCCCAGAAACTTTCAGTTTTTTATTTCTCAGTTTGATGGATTCACGTGGATAATGTACTTTGTGTATCATAATCAGTATAAACAGTTAACATCTTGTTTTAGGTAGGCTCACATGGATATCGGAGGTAATTTCAAACACCATTAAAAAAACCAGTTCTTGATCAAATGAACTTTCCACCCAAGTGGAGATTGTGGGTTTGAGGAGTACACATTTCGTTTGGTGAACGTGTCAAACACTCAAACTAGATAACAAGGTGATCACCAATAGCTGATAGTCATGTACGAAGCGGTAGCTTCAAATGATAAGTGGTTTGGCTTGCATACTGCGGCACCCCAAGGTCAAATAATGACATCAATATTCTTTAACAATCTACCTTATAACTAGATAACAAGGTGATCACCAATAGCTGATAGTCATGTACGAAGCGGTAGCTTCAAATGATAAGTGGTTTGGCTTGCATGCTGCGGCAGTACCCCAAGGTCAAATAATGACATCAATATTCTTTAACAATCTACCTTATATCTAATCGAGTACAATGGAACCGCGCCTAAGTGTATGTGTCGCTTATATAGTCGAGAATACAAATGTGGATACTATATAAGGGATGAGATTTACCCTATTTGGGCGACATTTGTGAAAATGACTTTTTCCACAAAGGAAAAAAAAAGTTCAAGTCAGCGATGAAAAATGTCGAGCAAGCTTTTGGTATTCTAAAGGGTAAATGGGACACATGGGATATACTTAGGCGACCACTCCGACCTATGAGTGTAGATAAGATTAGGAGGGATATTTACGCATGCATGATATTGCAAAACATGATCTAAAAGACAATTGAAATGCAATATCGTTGGTATACATAATAGACCGGCTGTTGAGCCATTTTAACGAAAATATTGACTAGGAGTTGCAAAGAATCAAATATACATTACCAGCTTCGATATGATGTGATGTAACATCTTGCGCATGACTCTAAATTTGGACTATTTGAATGACGACGAGGAGTAGTTGTTGATATATATATTTTTAAATAATATTAGTTTTATTTTTAGTTGTTTCTTGTTTTATAATATAAATAAGTTAATTATTTTGGAATATTTATTTGGAGTTTTGTTAAAATGAAAAAATATAATAAAAAAGAAGGAAAGTGAGGCTCCATGAAACCTCCATCCACGGCAGGTCCTACCAATCGTTAAAATTCGTTGGGCTTTGAGCATGTAAAATATTCGGCCCATAAATTTTAAAATTAACAACTTGTTATACAATGATGATAATTGACAAAAACCCAAACACACCCACTCCCACAACAACAAAAAACTAAACTTGCCCACCCTTCTCCTTAAACCTAAAAGCTAAACCAAATATCTAAAAGTTTAACTTAAAAAAACTAAACCGAAAAAATCTAACCGAAAAACTATACCTAAAAGCTAAGTTTAAAATCTAGGTCCTAAAACTAACCTCTAAATGCTAAATCTGAAAATAAAATTGAATGGAAGGAATTAAGAAAAAGAAAATAAAAGAAAAAAGAAAAAAAGAAAATAAGGGAAGAAAAAATCTAGATACATACATGTTATGTATTAACTGAAACTAAATAAAAAAAATTGTAGTTTGTGATTAGGGTCTTGAAAATTAATCAAGAGGTCTTGATTCGATTCTATACACTATGACTTTTTATTTTTCGTATATATAAAAATTATTTTGTAAATTTTTAGCCTCTCGAGATACTCAGTCCTGTGCGGTCGCCCACCTTGCCCCCATTAGGGCCAACCCTACCTCCATCGCTACTATTTAGGGTGTGTGAGGGTAGAGACGTAGAGTGACAATACTTATGATGTAGTATTTATTTATTTGTAAGTAGTAAGGGTAGTAAAACGTACTATTTATGTTCAACTTATAAAGAGATGCTAAATGATAATTGAAGAAGGGGTCGGGTACGCGTTTCATGTAGCATACATGAAACCTCCAGTCCTTCATCCGACCTCTACATGAAACCTCTACTCGACCCTTTCTTCAAGTATAATTTTAACATTACAGCATAACTTAATCATAATATAAATTAAGTTAGGAGGATCGACAAATTATTACTCCCTTCGTCTCATTTTAAATGTCCATATTTCCTTTTTTAGTTGTGTAATTTAAATGTTCATTTCAAAAATAAAAGTATCATTTCCAATTATCCCTATTTATATAACAAAAAAGTTAATTTAATGACTAAAAGACAAAAGACGTTAATGACACTATTGTCATTTTATTAGGTTGAAAATATATAATAACCACATTTTCTTAAACTTTATGTTGTGGGTCACATGATACTTAAAATGAAACGGAGAGAGTATATATTATTAAACATTGTGTATATTGATTGTGTACTTTAATTATTGAGTGAATTCCCATTTGCATCCTCGTGGTTTGTCGATTTTGACCATTTGCATCCCTACGGTTTCAAAATCTCATATTCACCCTTGATGTTTGCATTTTATTCCCATTTGCATCAAAAAAACTAACTCTGTTAGATTTTCCAGTTAGCTTTTTCATTAATGACTAAAATACTCCCAGTGATGCAAATGGTCAATACAAAAACTTTAGGGATGCAAATGGTAAAAACTACTTGAAATTTTAACATATATTTTTATATAGGTGTGTGTATATATATATATTATTTATATTGTAAAACACTATAAATTTTCTATATTTTATGGGAGACTGTTTTTATAATTAAAAGTGTTTATTATTATAGTTTTATTACTCCATTATTAAGTTGTTTTTTTTCCAGTTTATTATTTTATAAAACATTTTTTAATATACAAACAAATACATATTTTCAAAACGTTATTTTCAAATAATTTTTATTATGTTTCTAAATCTTATATCTTCGAAACTTCTTTTCTATACATTACTCATTTTTTAGACCATTTGTTGGTTTTTAAAACCTTATTTTTAGAATAGACTACCAAACAAATTTATGAGCATATGCCACTAATATTTGAGCCTCAAAGTATAGTATGACGGTTATGTTGAAAAATGAAAAATATAAAAAAAGACATTTATAAAACTGAATGGTTTTATATAATGCATACTTATTTGTATACATAAAACATGTTTTAAAAAACAAGAACAATAAGTAATAAAAAATGAAGGATTTTTTTTTAAAATGAACAGTTAGAAAGAATTGGTTTAAAAAAAGAGGGGTCGTAAAAAAAGTTTAAAAGATCAACGATGTAAAAAAAAGTTTATAACGAGTTTAATAAATAAGTATTTATTTTTGTATATTAAAAACATGTTTTAAAAAACAAGAACAATAACATAATAATAAAAAATAACACCGTAATAAATATATGCAAATTAATCCTACTAAATATAGGCAAATTGGAAAAAAAAACAACCGAATAATAATAAAACTAGAATAATAATAAATAGTTTAAAAATGAAAATATTTTCTCTAAAATATACAAAAATAACAATGTTTTTACAATATAAATAATATATACACACACATACACACACATTCATATATATATATATATATATATATATATATATATATATATATATATATATATATATAGGGTAGGGTTCAAGAGAGAACTCATTTTAAGTTGAGAACTAGAGAACTACAAAAAATACAACGGATGGAATTTTAAAAAGGAAGGGTAAAATTGGAACTTTAAATATATAAATCTTTAAACATTTCTATCTTTTGCATACGTTAATATTATTTTAAAAAAATTGCACCATTAGATCAAGAATTTCATTATCTTTCATTTGAGTATAATTAACGTCATAAAAAATATTTTTTTTCTCGTTTTTTTAAATTTCATACTACATATATGTAGTATTGCGATATTGTATTTGATTATATTTTTCGTTAAACGTTACTAACTTTTTCATACGTTATTTACATTAAACAATTTTAAAAATCACATTTTGGTTTTTTTGATACTACATATATGTAGTATCAATGTACTTGATGCATTTATTAAGTGGTCAAATGACTCAAGAGTCTAAAAATTATTTAAAGTGTACATATGATCTCAAATAATCAATAACAAAGTTCATAAGATTTCATATTAAAAAACTTATGGCAAATGAAAACAAAACCAATACTTATACTATGTCTAAACATAAAGATAATAATAAACTAATAAACCAATGATAAATATCATAAAAAATTAAAAAAAAACTTGAAATTCAAACTATAAAATAACAATGCATCAATATTGCATATACTGCATATATGTAGTACTTTGATACTACATATATGTAGTATACGATACTACATATATGCAATACTATAAAATTTAAAATGGGATAGTGAATATGGTGATGTTATGCACCTAAGTTACACGTAAAACCATTAAAATTGCGTAGCTTTGATAAATTAACTTAAATTTTTTTATTAGAAAACTTAACTCATTGATCTTTATTAAATGTTAATGGACGACTCAGTCTTCTCTCCTCTTAGATCATAATTTTTCTCTTTCTCATTTACTCAATAATCTTCATTCCTTTTAGTAAAATATTATCCGCCCTTTAAAAATTGATCGTAACTCAATTTGGCTTCTCAATTCCAACTAACAGATTAATATAACATGACTCATATAATTGGTATTATGATATGCGCATGCTGCACATATTCATACCACATCACATAACGTGAACCAAGTTATTGCTAGCAATGTCAATATGATCATATGAGAAAATCCAAATTTGGAATTGAGGCATGATGATGTTGTTTTTTTGGTGATAACGTCATCGAAATCAATGCCCTTGAACTTTTGATATTTTATCAAAGTATGTAGTTTTGATGGTTTCTTGGGTAATTTAGGTTCATAACAACACCGTATTCATTTCCCCAATTTAAAAACATACGGTATCGTATATTACATATATGCAGTATTGAAAGTAAAAAAAACGAGAAAAAATTATGTTTTTATAACGTTATTTATACTCAAATGAAAGATAATGAAATTCTTGATCTAATGGTGCAAAAAAAATCTAAAAAACTTAACGTATGCAAAAGATAGAAATGTTTAAAGATTTACATATTTAAAGTTCCAATTTTACCCCTCTTTTAAAAATTTCATCCATACTTTTTTTTTAGTTCTCTAGTTCTCAACTTAATATGGAGTTCTCTCTTGATCCCTCCCTTATATATATATATGTATATATATATATATGTATATATATATATATATGTGTGTGTGTGTGTGTTAAAATTTCAAGTAGTTTTTACCATTTGCATCCCTGAAATTTTTGTTTTGACCAAATTTTCGTCATTAATGAAAAAGTTAACTAGAAAATCTAACAAAGTTAGATTTTTGGATGCAAATGTGAATAAAATGCAAACGTCAGGGGTGAATATGAGATTTTGAAACCATAGGGATGCAAATGGTCAAAATTAACAAACCACAAGGCTGGGTATCACGCCTTTGAAGCACTGCAACATGGCTATGCTCGCAAAGTGGTGGTGGTGATTCAGAACGAAAAGCACTCTCTCTGGTGGAACGTCATATGGTCCCTTCACCATACCTCGAGACATTGGAACTCGATCCTTGCAAATCTTTCTCTAACCGGAGTGTGGAAAAATATTTTTAAAGTGAACGATGACTTTCGGGCCTATAATCTTGATATTAACCACCATATTATTGGCTGCTTGGGACGTGGGGATGGGATCCGTTTTTGGCTTGATACATGGCTTGATATGGCCCCTCTTATAAAGCAGTATCCTCACCTTTTCACTCTTGAATCATCTAAATGTCTCTTGGTTAGTGATTGTTTTATTATGCAGGTTAATGCTATCACATGGGCATGGAGATGGAAAAGGAAGCCTCTATCGCAACATGAGAATTCGGAGCTGGAGCATCTAATGGAAAGGCTTTCGTTGGTGTCCCCTAATCAAGATAAGGATAGCGTTGTGGTGATGTGAATTCTCAAGGGTACTGCTCCAGATACATTAAAAACCTGATTCTAAGAAAGATTGTGGTGGATGAAATTGTCTTATTCAAGTGGAACAATTGTGTGCCTAAGAAAGCCAACATATTGAATTGGCGAGCAAACCTTAATAGGCTACCAACATGTGATGCGCTCTCATGAAGGAACATCACGAACCTCCCACCTCTCTGCAAATTTTGTGGTAGTGTCGAAGAAACTGTCGAGCACATATTCACTGGTTGTGATTTGTCTACGCAAGTGTGGTTCAAAGTTAGCTCATGGTGTAATATTCAGCCTATTTTTGCTTTCTTGTTCAAACATCGGATGGAGCTTCCTTATTTTCTCAACGGCGATGACAACTTCAAAAGAGCAATGCATGCAATTATCATGGTTACTACTTGGAGCTTATGGAAGCACATAAATGAAATTGTTTTTAATGATGTGAGGCCCTCCGCGCAAAAAGTCATATGTGAAGTTATGGTTATGGCTTCTCTTTGGTTGAAGGCTAGGGTCAAGAGGGGAACATGTCTCGCCATTCCAAACTTCCCCTTTGAGCCTGGCTAAAAATTTTGTTCGGTTATGTTGTTCTTGTGTTTGTTTTTTCTTTTCCTTGTGTACGTGTACGCTTCTTGGGTTCTTAGCTACTTGTTAGCCTCTTTTTTTAATCTCTTTTTGCGGTCTAAAAATAACAAATCACAAGGATGTAAATGAAATTTACTTTTAATTATTAGTAAATAGTGTATATATTGATTGTGTACTTGAGCCATCCACCTACGGGATACCGTACGCATGTTATCATGATTGTAGTGACATATCAAGTGTTTCAAAGAGACATCAATTCAATGATTTTGTGTTCCCTCTATCCAAATTCTCGTGTCTACCATTCATTCTTCGGTTATGGTTTGAGTCGGTCAGAAATCAATCACTGGTCAGATAATGTGTTTGATAATCACATATTACATTGTTCTCGTTTCCGGCACTTGATTCAAGATCTGGTGTTCATTACAACAAAGGTAAGTGGTCGATCTATCTTTTTACAATAGATTAAAGTAACATTCCAAGAGAGTACATGCAAGATGCGGATATACATGCAACTAATACAAACTAATGACTAGTGAAAGTCAAACTCGGTCAACAAAAACTGTTAATAATTAATGTAGGTCGGTGGTTATGTCATGTGTCATGTGTGAGTGGGTGTTGTATATATGCATTTACAAATACATGAGAGTGGTGCAATAAGAGCACGCCTCATAATGATGTCTGTTGTGAACATGAGGAGCATAGCTTAAAGAAAATATTTGCCAAAAAACTACTAAACATTCGTATTCAATTCAACCCGAGTTGTTGTCACCCTTTCATCCCGGCCTCAACATTCAAGATCCAACTTTAAATACTTCCATAATTACTTTCATGCTATCTACATGTGTCTTCACTACCATTAAATATCACTAGGTTAGACATCCGTGTAACACACGAGTTAAATGAAAATATATAACACCTTTATATAGCGAGCCATAAATTATTTTTTTTAGATAATTACCACTAAAATATATTTAGATAATTAAATAAGACCTTTCTTTCAGCAGTTTTTATTTCATAAAAGGTTGAAGTTATTCTGGGCCGAGCTTGGATGACATCGAGGTTGGCTCTTCCAGTGAAATTACTTGGTGTTAAATTTTCAAACATAAAAATTTAAGGTATCTCTAATATAATAAAACAAAATCAAATTTGCGTATTTGACATCATATGAGAGCTTCTCGCTTATGTTATATCCTTTGAGAGCTCCTCTCAATAATGATTTTTTACTTAAAATATGTATATAAAATATATTATAATAACACTAATTACATTTTTGTACCATAATATTTAGAAGAATTTTAAAAAAATTAAGAGTAATTACTTTTTCAACCATCTTCTACGAGAGATGCATGTATATGGATCGGTTTGGTATTTCATATAGTATAAAAATGAAACCAAATGATTAAGTTGGTAATAACATACAACCTCAATGTTTTAAAAGTTTTATTTTTGAGAAAAAAAGATTAAATGCCGTAAACCACGTACATGGCTCAAAATAGTAATTTACTCATATCATATTAAAATACTTTTCTCTTTAAAGATAAAAATATAATGGTGTGGCTCATGGGTACCGGAACTATTGTCAACTACCTTCAACACTGCTCACATAATCGGCGCAATGTGTCTGTGGTAGCCGTGCACAAAAAAAAACGGTTCCGGAACCGACCCGGTGTACCCGAACCGGAACCGGAACCGGTCGTACCCGAACCGTAGGGTACACATGGGTTCCGGTTTCTCCAAGAAAGTGGAACCGTACCCGGAACCGCTGGAACCGGTTCCACCTCAACCCGGCCAAAACCGGACCCGAACCTACCCGGAACCGAAAAAACCCGGCTAAACCGGTCAAAACTCGGTCAAATACCCGATCATACCCGGAACCGAACCCGACGCTACCCGGTTCTTGACTTTGTTGACCACCCGGAACCGGTTCCTAAAAAAACCCGGTTTGTGCACGGCTAGTCTGTGGGGGTATAAAGGGGCTACTTGTATTTGAAGCCATGGATGCTTCTTGTCCTTAAGCTTCCATTTTTTTTAATATGCGGCCTCTCACAACAATTAAATATTGCTTGTTTTATAAACCGTATGTCCATATATAAGGAGTGTTCTCTTTCATATTGTAAAATAGCTGGAACAAGTGAAGTAGTGGATTTACTAGTTCAAGTGATAAAATACAATGAGGACAACACCTCTATAAATAGGAGAGGAAACCCTAATCTATGGCCCATGGGCCTGAACTAACTAGATCACTACAATGGGCTAAATTAACAATTATGTACAATTAACACTCCTCCTCAAGTTGGAGCATAGATGTTGATCATGCCCAACTTGTTACATATGAAATCTATCTGAGCTTTTCGAAGAGGCTTTGTAAGGATGTCTGCCAACTGAAATTCTGTCTTGACATGAATTGGTTGAATGGATGGAGGATCAACTTGCGTTCCTGTCACACGATCCCTGATAAGATGACAATCAACTTCTATGTGTTTTGTTCTTTCATGAAACACTTGATTCTTAGCTATATGTATAGCTGACTGATTATCACAATATAATCTCATCAAATCCTTAGAAACAACTCCAAGTTCCGTTAGGAGACGACGGACCCAAATCATTTCTGAAGTAACATCTGCCATAGCCCGATATTCTGATTCAGCACTTGATCTTGATACAGTGTGTTGTTTCTTACTTTTCCAAGACACCAAGTTCCCTCCGACAAACACACAATATCCAGTTGTAGAACGTCGTGAGATTGGGCATCCTGCCCAATCGGCATCTGAAAAACCAGAAATCCGTCCATCTCCTTCCTCAGTGAAGGCACCCACCCGACAATGTCCCTGATCAGAATACAGAATCCCTAGGCCTGGTGCAGCTTTAAGATACCGTAATACTCGCAGAGCAGCATCCCAGTGTCCGGTGTAAGGAGTGGCCATGAATTGACTTAGAACACTGACAGTAAAAGAGATATCTGGTCGTGTAACGGTCAAATAGTTAAGTTTTCCAACTAAACGTCTGTATTTCTCTGGATCCTTCATCGGCCTTCCATCTTCTGGAAGAAGTTTTCCTGTAGTAAGCATAGGGCTGTCTACTGGTTTGCAGCCTAATAATCCACATTCAGACAACATATCGAGGACATACTTACGTTGAGATAGAAGGATGCCCTGTGGAGACCGAGATACCTCTATGCCAAGGAAATACCTGAGTCGCCCAAGATCTTTAATCTGAAACTGAGACTGAAGAAACTGTTTGAGATTGGTGATTCCAATCTCATCATCCCCTGTAATTATTATATCATCCACATAAACTACCAAGATAATTCTCAGTCCCCGATGATGCCTAAAGAATACAGAATGATCATATGCACTGCGCGTCATCCCGAAGTCCCCCATGACTTTAGAAAACCTACCAAACCATGCTCTGGGAGATTGCTTAAGGCCATATAATGAACGACGTAGTCTACATACCTTTGAAGCCTCCTCTTCAACAATATACCCTGGTGGCTGCTCCATATATACCTCCTCCTCAAGAATGCCATGAAGAAAGGCGTTCTTGACATCAAGTTGATGGAGCGGCCAATGATTGATGGCAGCAAGAGCGACAGAGATGCGAACAGATGGCATTTTAGCAACCGGAGAGAACGTCTCCTCATAATCAATACCATAAGCTTGAGAATAACCTTTAGCGACTAATCGGGCTTTCAAGCGAGGAACAGATCCATCAGGATTGGGTTTGACTGTGAATAACCATCGACAACCAACGAGACGTTTCCCAGGCGGTAGCGGCTGAAGGTCCCATGTATGATTGGCCCGAAGGGCCCCAATTTCTTCCTCCATAGCCTGTCTCCATCCTGGGTGAGCAAGGGCCATCTTCACATTACTAGGAATCATGTATGAGTCAAGGGCGGTAGTATAGGCATGGCATTCGGGTGAGAGATGGGCATAGGAAACATAATCCTGAATAGGATAACGGGTATGGTGTCTAGGTTCTCTGCGGAAGGCAATTGGGATATCAGGATATGGAGCACCGGGTGGTTCATATGCAGGTGTGTCAGGTGTGGTGGTTGGGGGGATCGGAACATTGATATCAGGTGGGCACGGAGCCGCGGATGAAGCCGATTCATGGCCTTGGTGTGAATCAGGAGCCTGAGTCGTATCCTTTTGTCCTCTGGTATATGTAAATACCACTGGTGAAGGTTCTGTCGGTGGGTCAGATGTAGCAGTAGCAGTTTCTGTAGCATCGGAGACCGGAGGAGGGACAGGAATAGTAGGAACAGTATTAGACTCGGGTGTAGTGACATCAGGATCAGTGTCAGAGCCGGGAAAGAGATCATCCATGGAATCAGCTGACTCAAGAAAGTAACGACACGACTCAAAGAATGTGACATCTGCACTAGTGAAGTAGCGACGGAGGGAGGGGCTGTAGCAGCGATACCCCTTCTGAACACGAGAGTAACCAACAAAGATGCAACAAATGGCCCGGGGGTCAAGTTTAGTAGTCCCTGGGCGGTGATCATGTACGTATGCTACACAACCAAATATTTTTGGTGTGAGTGGGAAAGGAGTGCCTGTAGGGAAAAGGACCGAGAACGGGGTTTGACCCTTAAGAACCGAGGATGGCATGCGGTTAATCAGGTAGGCTGCAGTAAGGACTGCATCTCCCCAAAACCGATGAGGAACATGTGAATCAATCATGAGAGTGCGAGTGATATCCAACAAGTGACGGTTCTTGCGTTCCGCGATTCCATTTTGTTGGGAAGTATATGCGCATGAAGTCTCATGAACAATACCATGCGAACTGAGATATGAGGAGAAATCAGCAGACAAGTATTCTTTTGCATTGTCAGTACGAATGGTTTTGATTGATGTGTTGAACTGGTTCTGAACATACGAATGAAAATCACGAAAGGTTGAATTTAATTCACTGCGAGATTTCAACAAATAAACCCAAGTAGTTCGAGAATAATCATCAATAAAAGTAACAAAATATGCAAAACCAAGAGGAGTCTTAATAGGGGAAGGTCCCCAAATATCAGAATGCAAAAGTTCAAATGGATTACAGACTCGATTAGACACTTTTGGGGGATAGGGGCACCTGGTGTGTTTACCAAGCTGACACGACTCACAATGAAAATCAACAGAAACAGATAAATCCGGTCTCATTTGCCTCAGAACCGCCGTAGAAGGATGACCAAGCCGACAATGAATTTCTCTGATACTTGAATCACACATGTTAGCTGTAGGTTGTGACTTTAAGGATAGACGGTAGAGGCCTCCTGATTCAATACCTGTGCCAATCAGTCGGTTCGTCTGCAGATCCTGAAAAAGACAGTGAGTAGGATAGAACATTGCACAACAATTGTTTTGTTTGGTTAGTTGGCTTACGGAACACAGGTTATCTGGAAACTGAGGCACTAACAAAACTGAAGATAGGGTCAGATTTTTCGAGTTGCTAACGGTCCCGATACCACGAACCGGGCATGAGGATCCGTCAGCGATTCGTACCGGGGGGTGAAATGTATTTTTTAGGTTAGACAATATACCCCGATTCCCAGTCATGTGATGAGTGGCCCCTGTATCAACAATCCAGGATGAGTTAAGGTTAGGGGTCTTACCTGAGTGAACCGAATTGGCTTGTGGACCTGGGCCGTTTAACTGGAGATTCAGAACATGCTGGAGTTTGTTATACTCTTCCTGGCTAAGTGTATAGGTTTGGGTAGGAGCTTCATCAGCAGTAGCTACTCTTGCTTTGGGGCGCGGAGGAGGTACAGATCCAGGACCTCGGTTTGGGCAATCATATTTCATATGTCCATCCTGGTGACAATAGTGACATGTGACAGTACCACGACCAATTCCTTTCTTTTGAGCCATGTGAGATCCACGACCTGTTCCTTTACTCATGGGTGCACTAGTATACATAGCAGAAGAATCAGATGGTTCAGGAATAGAGTTAGATCCATACATTTCGCGCAGGAGATGATATGTTGATGCCACTGATGTTGTAGCCACTGAGTTGCTCAACAATAAGGGTCTAGCACTGGAGTACTTGGGTGACAACCCACTGATAAATGTCATAATATCCATCTTGGTGTTACGCTCCTCCTGGACTTTTAAATCAGTGGTCGGGGGATACAATGCCCGCAGTTCATCTCGTATTTTTGAAAAACGGGTAAAGTAGTCAGTAAACGTGGACTCACCTTGTTCAACTCTGCTGTAAGCTTGGACCACGGAAAAAGCATGTGACAGAGATTCCTTTGCGGAGAAGGAAGAAGCCAAGTGTTCCCACATTTCTTTCACCGTGAGGAAGTTTTGAGCAATAGTGAGTATTTGCGGCTCCATAGCATTCCATAGAGCTAATTGAATACCACTATCATCAATGCGCCACTCCCGCGTAATCGGGTCCGGGGGGGGCTTAGTCAAATGGTCTTCTTTTCCAACACTTAGGAGTCCTTTCTCAACAAAAAGACTCCAAGAACTCCAATTTTTTGAATCAAGCTTAACCGGAATGCGTAAAACAGCGGTGTAGTTGATGATACCTGGTGTAATCTGGTTTGTAGTGATAACAGGAGCAGATTCGGTCTTCTTTTCATCACCCATTGTAGAAGTCTATCAGATCTGAGAAAACGCGAAGTTGAAGGAGACTGAGGTACCCGAACAGAACTGAAAAACGTTGCTGGAACAGAAAACTGATGACACAGGGCAGCGTGAAATGGAATTCTGATCGCCGTGGAAGGAAGACGGCCTTCGCCGGAGCACTCACGCGCTCTCACGCGCCGGTGAAAGGAGGCGCGTGGGATATGGTTGGGTGGCGCGTGACGGCGTGTGGACCGGAGGTGAGACGCCGGATTTTCAGGGTAGCTAAATCGGGGGGCGGCGAAGCTATTGGTGGTGGCGGTGTAGTTGGATCAGGTCTCGAAAAAAGATTTTGGTAACCGAGCAGCAGGTATACGAACCGAGACAGATTGTAACCGGGTCAGATTTTCAGGTGGCGGATCAGGTTTGTATCGAGAGCCTTGTTGGCTCTGATACCATGTAAAATAGCTGGAACAAGTGAAGTAGTGGATTTACTAGTTCAAGTGATAAAATACAATGAGGACAACACCTCTATAAATAGGAGAGGAAACCCTAATCTATGGCCCATGGGCCTGAACTAACTAGCTAGATCACTACAATGGGCTAAATTAACAATTATGTACAATTAACACATATTAAAGTATTTTGAGTGTATAATAATCTTCTATCTTATCTGATAGTGATACGACAAGAAGTTATTTCTCATGATTGAGTCGTTTTTAGCTGTGAACTTGTTCTTAGAGAGTAACCCGAAACAAACCAAATGATTTTCTTATAGGGTTTAAAACGGTTGGTGGTTATAAAACCACTATAACTACCATTGGAGATTATAAGTGCCATAAACTACTGGTGGTAGTTATAACCTTCCCAACATCGGTGACACTGCCTCAAAACTTGTTGTTTAGCGAGCTTAGCTCATTTAAATAATTGACGCTATATGCTAATTAATATGTTCTATAAGTTAATATACTTATCAAGAGTATTTTAACTTCTCATTCGGTCTTACGTGAATCTCTAATCACTCAACATGGCCCCATGATAAGTAAAATCACTTCTCTCAATTTAGTGTAATATTCCATGTCAAACTTATACGTAAATGAAATGTCATGACGACTTAATATTCATCTTAGCATGTTATATATTCCAAATGTTCGAATATTCAGAAGTCTTTTAGGATTGAAAAGTCTCTATTCATCTAAATACATCAAAACATATTGGTTCTATTTATTTTACATCTGGCACATTTGGCTCTCTCACTCACCACTCACCAGACTAGTGATCTTTTAGGTTAAGTTCTTTTGTTTGGTCCATAATAATGTCTTCTAGTGAACAGGAGATCGAATTTAAGTATGGAGATATTTGAGTGGATGATCTACAGACGATCCTAATGAAATTTTAACAACTTATTAATTAAGTAAAAACATCAATGTGTTCCTATTCAATAAAGTAAATATTCTGGATCATATATTGTCATGTCTTTGTGTGTTTAACATCATGTACGACCACCCTAACATTATCATTGAGCAATCTAACACTTATATAAACTTGAAAACAAAGAAACCGGTGAATTGAAGTTGTATTATTAACTTTTAAACAGAAACAACATTTAGCCTCAACTTTTGAGCTGCAACAAAGGTAAAAAAAAATCATTACGTAAACAGTTAAACACCTCCAATCTTTTGTTAATTAATCTTAATAACAAACCAGAATAATCAAAATACACACATGAATACATTTGATATATGTTATATGACTTACACACTACTTAACAATACAACTGCACCTATATTTATGTTTATGCTATTTTGTACATAAACTTGATCAATTTGTGACAGTTTTGTCACCATAATATATTAGCATCTTTTTCTTCCATTATCTGACAGTTATAATTAGTAACTCAGTTAATGCTTATTAGTTAGATAATTACTTCCATAGATCAACCTGACAAGTAGAGGTGGATATTGAAGCACATTCTGAAGCCAAAGGTTCTTGATTATTACTAAGCTGTGACGCAACGAATTTATCAAGTGATCTCCAATCAGCCACTTGAAGATCTTGTTCACCGTTGTTATCATGAAGCAAATTGATGTTCGAATGCTGAGTTGTGGGCTGAAAATTGGCAGGAGATTCTAGTTGAGGGAAGGTGTGATCTTGAAGCAAGTTGTAATGCAGTTGATCGAGCTCGGATTTTGCAGGTAACTGGAGATGGTATGAAGTACTTGAAGTGTAAGGGTGGACGATCCGTCTTCTTGTTGATGCAAAATTTGGGATGAGTGTGACTTGATCGTCAAACCAGCACAATGAATCTTGTTCATCCATCCTGCGTATAGTCGTTGTTGGCTTTTTGAATACCCTGCATACAACCCATCCTTCTTCCTGTTGCAAACAAAAACATTATAACTTCACTTCTTCATCACTACAACAAAGAACATATTTACGTGGGATCATGACACACATTTCGTGTATCAGAAGGGATAGAAAGGTTGCTCCTAGCGATGCCCATGCACTAGCTAATTAACCAAGAAGTACAACAAAAATTGAAACATAATTTAGTAACTACTCTATTTTGAGGGTGAGTACCAGAAATTTCAAGAAAATAACCAAATTAGAGGATCTTATTTTGTGAACATGTTTTCTTTCAAGGCATAAAATAAGCACATCATATCATAAGTGTAATAAAAGCATCATTTTTGCCTAAAACTAGATTCAGTTATTATATAAACATGTCTCAACTTTAGTTTTTGAGTTTATTGCTTGATTTCCTCCGAATGGACATTAAGACTAACAAACAAACAAACAAACCATTCTATCGATCTACTACGCACTATCCAGTAATATCCCACTCGTAGGATAGGGTCTGGACTCTGTAGAAGGTGGGATGAGGGCAAAACCTTAAATCTTTCCCTGTGATAGCCTAGGCTCATCGAACCTTCTATCCTATTAGAAATTATGAACACAAACTTAACATTATTTATGATATGAAAAAATCTTGCCTGAGCAGTGTTGTTTTCATTTGTTTCTAGTCTATACTCATGCATGATCCAATCTGATTTTTTTCCATTCGGAGCACGACCTTTGTAAAACACTAAAGTCTTTCTCATCCCAACTAAAATGTGTTTGGAGTATATGCCCTTATCTCTTCCAGTAGCCTTCCAAAAGCCAGCTTTCGTTGCTCTATTCGTACGCGTTCCTGTTGGGTACTTTTTATCCTTGTAGCTAAAGAAGTACCACTCGTTTTGCTCCTCACTTCCTACCAGCTTGCATAAATCTGTTAAGATGATATAAAATCGTTAAGGATATATAATATAACCAGCTTTTAAAAAATGTTCGATATATTTGGGCTCAGAAATGTTTGCATCCATGGCATATAAAGTTACACATAGTTAAGTTGTAAAAAACAACTCAGAAATGTATCAACTGATTATTTTGGAGTGCAAATTTTCAGGAACCTCCAACTTGGTACATGATGAACTGAAGCACCTTGAAGATCCCACGGCTCAATCCTATAGAGATCAACGTCTTTGATAACATCAAGATCGATATTATTTGATGCAATCTTTTTCCTTAGGTAGTAATCTACAAGTTCTTCGTCGGTTGGGTGGAATCTAAAACCAGGAGGGACGACATGTGAAAAGTTATCCATGTTGTGCAAGTTACTCATGATATCTGGTAGATCGATCGAAAACCTGCCAATGCACCGTTTTTCAGTGGTTGAAATCTATACATACATTGATCATTGTACCCTATATATCAAATGAACTATATATATATATGCATGAAAACTATTAAATAAATCATGTTAGAAATTAGTTAAGAAATAAGCCAAAAATCATAAAAGAAATTAAATAAGCACATTAATACAAGCTTTCATGTATATAGAGATCGAAAAAGTTCATCATTGTATATATGAAGTTCTTAAAGCTTTTACACTTTTTGCTTGTCATGTACGTTTCAATCCTAGCTAGATATATAACAGATTTATCGATCTTTAATGTTCTTACTTGCAAACCCCTTGATCGAAGAAGCTCGATGAAAACCTGATAATATTAATGCGCAACAAATTATAAGAAGCTTTGTTTATTTACCACAGAAATAAATATCAAGTGATCATGATCATGAGGTTGGTTGATTGCTTGTGGAGGAAGAAAGAGGTGGATTGTTGGAAAAGCTTGCAGTGAATAATTAGATGATGATGCGGCGGTAAGATATATCATATACATACATACATATATATATATGGAGCCACAACCACCCACCACCAGCAAGTGATGTTGATGTATGTACCACACCGGCCAATTTATATTTTATATATAAAGATACACAACTAATTACTAACTATAGCTAGTTTTGTTTTTAAACTTTTTGCTACCACTTACTTTGTTTAAGTTGGCAGAAAAAGGAAAGAGAAAGATGAGTGAGGTTTAAGAATATTGGGGTGGCATGTGTGAATTGTGATCACTAAAGATAGAGAATATGTCCCTAGGACCCACAAACATACCCGACCAAAAAGAATGTTCAACAATATTTTTCCTATTTGATGATCTTCATTTTCAAATAATAACATGAGACTAGAGATAGATATGATGAGGGATGGAGCTATTTCGGGATATCATTTAATTTTTGTTGTGAAGTATAATGTTTACTGGTTGAAGTATAAAATATTATTTTTTATTATTGTTTTAAGTATTATAATACCTCGATTAAAACAAAATCAGGATACACTTGAGCAAAAGTTTTTTTTAGGATATCATTAAAATCTTGTTCTAGATTCGTCATTGGATATGATATGTGTATATATTTATTTCAGCAAGTTGAATTTTAATAATTAAAACGATTGACGTATTTATCTAAAACAAAAGTGGTATAACAGTTTGATTAATGATACTGCTAATGTTGACGTTTGTCTTAATTTAAAGGGATTTCAAGTGGCATGATCTTCACTTTTGTAAATGAAATTGGAAAATGTACAAACCGGAAAGCAATATTAAATTGATTGTAATATATATGATAATTATGCTACTATGGTTGTGATATATTGATAATAAGACTGAAAGTTAGAGTGTCATTGGTCTAAATTGTTATAGGAGTATATTATTATCGGCATGTGATCATAGCTTCGATTATAAAAAGTTAATTTCTTTTATTTCACGTTAATGATTCATTTTTTTCAAACTATAATTGGTATTATATAGTAAGAAACACCTATTTAATTTTCCCACAACTGATAATCAATATGCATTTTTATTGATTACCTCATTGTCACCTTTTGGTATTGAGTTACCACGGATAGCTGAGGTTTATTTGTTTCAATGTTATACATATATTAAAAAAAGTTCGCTAATGGAATCTAGAATAAGGCCTCAAAATTTTGTTCCTAGGGCCTAGGGGAACCTCCAAACTGCGAAGTTTATGAATTTGCTGAATGGATTAATTCTATTCTATGGGCAATTATATATAATTGTTACAATGCATGAAAGAAATAATATACAATAGTATATATAACATTGACGAAGCCTGAAGTTTTATGCAGATGAGTCCGAAAGTCATGAGATTAGTATTTTTTTTAGTCCTAATCGGATCATATAATAAAAACTCTAAAAATCTAATTTTTATTCATTCATTTAATTAAATCTTTCTTAAAAAAATGGATAATAACTTAACGAACATTGATTGGGCCTTTAAAATTCTTTTGTTACTATATGTTTTGATTTAGATTTATTTTAGTAGCATTAAGCACAAATTATATTTTTCATCATTTAAGTTTATATCATTTTTCAATATTTGTCATTTTTAAATAAATTTTTCATCAAACGTCCTTTATGTTTAAAAAAACATTACAATGTTAGTCCTTTACATTAACCCCGTTAAAAATCTCGTTAAAGTGTGTCACGTGGAGATCACGTGAGAGTAAATTTGTATTTTCCAAATTCATTTACATCCTATGTTTTGATTAAAGCCTCAACTTATATCAAATATAAGTTGTAAAAAGATTAAGAAAAGACAAGTTTACGCTCACATGATCCGCATGTGATACATTTTAACGAGATTTTTTAACAGGATTTAAAGTAAAGGACTGACTTTGTAACATTTTATAAACATAAAGGATGTTTAATGAAAAGTTTAGCAAAAAAAGACCATTGATGAAAAGGAATATAAACGTAAAGGATGAAAAATGTAATTTGTTCTAGCATCCTTATATAATAAGCAAAATGTATTTTGCTTACTTGTCATCATTAGAGAGAAGTTTTGCTTACTTGGCATCATAGGAGAGTTTGTCTCACAATAATCTTTTTATTTTTGAAATATGTATATATATCTATAATATCATATATATATTATAATAACCTTAATTACATTTTGGTTCCCTAATATTTATGAGAGTCTTTAAAAATTTAAGATTATATACATTTTAAGCCCTCTCCTACCAGAGGTATACATGGGTCAACTTATATTTGATAAGGTATAATAACGAAACTTTAGGATAAAATCGGTAATAACCTACAATTAAAAAGTTCAAAATTTCTAAGCATACACAACTTTTTTATACGACGTTATTTAAAAAAAAACTACACCATAAAACCGATCATTTAAATCTTTTTAAATTGAGTATAATATTGCTACACTAAAAAGCATTTTTTTTTAAAATAAAATCTTGTGTTCCGGCTTTAACAATGTTTTATCACAAAACTGATTGGAATTATACATGTACAATGAATATCCTTAAGATCATCATTTATGTGTTATGTTTCCGAGCGTAGCATTAATGACACTAAACTAGTTAATATATATTGTTCATGAGAAAACTTTAATAAAAGTAAATTTCGATTTAATTGACATGGATTAACTTTTCTTGCTTGTCCAAGCTAAGATTCTCACTCAAATTAAGTACCATTATTATTTCATCGATCGTAAATTGACTATCGTTATGAAAATTGTTATACTCGTTTTATTCCATTTGTTTGATTTGGAAATTCACCACATTGATCATGATATTGTGAAAATTAAGCTACTTATGAGTCAAATTAAAAAAACAAGTTTTCTATAATAAAAAAAATGATCATTTTGTATTGCTATTAAATAGATTGTATGTTAATGAAGTTGGTGAGTCATTGATAACAATTTGTTGTTTGAAGCATCTGGTCTAAAATTCAAATCATGCCGAGAGTAGGTTTCGGTAACTTTATCCTAAAAAATATAGGAGTTATTAGACTTCAACGAAGACTTTGGTGGACATCTAATGAATTAGCTAATTTCTGATCACCCTAACAAGTATACTTGTTTTGAAACAAAACAAAAAACGCTTATAAATTTTTTACAAGTAGCTTTTAATTTATCATTGGACCAAGAAAAATGTAGTTAATTTGAATCCAGTAATTTGTAAATTGTACATCTATCTAATATTTCAAGGTTTTACGGGGCAAATTTTTGGGGGGAAATTCTTTTTGTTCTATAATATGAAGTTTTGGAGGTAAAAATTAAATGGAATTTTGCACCATGCATAAGTTGATGGAGCAAAATCTTTAAATTTTAAATACTTACAAATTTTTAACATAATAATTATGATTTCTTTATAAATATTATTATTTAACCCGTGTGTAACACACGGGTATTAAACCTAGTGTAATATATATATATAGCTACCATGGCTTTATACGTTGGTTATTTGGGTAGTTTTTTGTGCATGTAGTGCTGGTTCAATTCCTGTAATGGTCCCTCTCAGGTTTCAACTTCAACCAATATTAGCGTTGACAAATTAATTGATGCTAGATACTTGACCTGTCAAAACTTGGTTTAGCTAGTTGAGTAAACGTCAAACACCTATATTTTGGGTCAACTATTATCAGTCGCTAAATATCTAGACTTGTTTTTTTTTCTAAGAGTACATTTTTTAACTTAATATATGAGATTTGAACTCATGACCTTTGATGATTAAATGATTTTTCTTTTGTCAATAGGTCATCACTCTGACACTACACTGGTAAATATCTAGACTAAAAAGTTATTTTCTTGGGGCGTTAGTGCGTTAGGGTGTGAGTTCATTCTTAAAAAATTGTAACACTCTTTATTAATTACAAAAAGGATTATTGGTTTTAAACAGTCACAACTAACACCTTTTTGTTTCTAGCGGTCCTAAGTCCTAACTATCGAATTAGCTGGTAACGGTCTCAATTTTTATCACTTCGGCAACCAACATGCCGCCGTTAATTTTTAAAAACATTAAGTTTTTTTCGAATTCCAAACCAACGTTCTAGAGCTTTTGATCAAAAGGAGAATACAAATCAATTAATGTAAAAGTTACCTTGAAACGACACTCTGAACGTCGAAATGGTGCTTCAATCGAATATTTAAATCTGGCGGTGCTTTAATCAGATGTAAATTTTTGGTCGTTCAGATCGTTGTTTCAAGATAACTTTTACATCAATTGACTCGTATTCTCCTTCCTTTCAAAAGCCTTAAAACATCGGTCTTGAATTCGAGGGCTACACACGTTTATCAACTTGTCCGGAAACATTTTTTTCTATATATATATTTATACAATACTAATTTGAACGTACGGTTAGACCTTCCAAGTTAGTTCTTCAACATTATCTCTTTTTACAAGTTTGGTCCTCCAACTCAAGTTTGATGTATTTTTCATTTTGACTATCTGACTTTGACTTATTATAATTTTGACCTCTGTTGATTTTGTCAATTTACAACTTTGACCGCCTACTTGACTTTGACATATTTACGACTTTAACCTTTCGTCTTTAACTTCTCTATCATTTTGAAATCTATGTAACGTCGAGACATGAAACTTTATTTTATCAACATATGTGACGAAGTCACGTACGCAAATGTTGAAAAGTATAAGGTTATGAAACTTTATAGAGTAAACTGCCATTTTGTCCATGAGTTTGTACCGATTCAACCACTTTGGTCCGTATTTTTTTTTCATTTTCATGTTTGGTTTTGTAAAGCTTGTCATTTTGGTCCTTCTGTCAATGTCTGTTACGTTTAACCGTTAGATTCATGGGCAATATAGTCATTTTACATTTTAGAGACAAAAATGACAATTTTTTTACAAATCAAACACTAAGATGATAATAAATTTATATTTCAAGGACCAATATGACAATTTTATTATAATTATTAATATTACTATTATTATTATTATTATTATTGTTATTATTGTTATTATTATTATTAATACTATTATAATAATAATAATAATAATAGTAATAGTAATAATAATAATAATAATAATAATAATAATAATTATTATTATTATTGTAAAACACACCATCATCAAGCAATCTTTCTCCATAGTACCACTGACCCCGCCTTCATTGACTCTTCCCTTCATCTTCTCCATTGTTGCACACCCCATCCAAATAAAATCTTATCGAACATCCATTCCCTTTAATCGAGTATTCGATGCGTTTTTTTTTAGGCGTTTTGCATTCCGAATTCGTATTTTGAGTTTGACGTGTAATAAAATAACTAAACTGATAAGTAAAACTAATTTCAATTTGTGTTTTTAGTCTTTTGTTTATGTTTTATATTATGTTTTACAATGGAAAATGGTGTCATGGTGGGGGCGGTTGTCGTGACATTGCTTGAGCTGTAGATATTTTAAAGATAAAAGTTGAGAAAATGACAGAAATGACAGAAGTTGAGAAAATGACCAAAATGACATAAAAAGTTTGGAAAAGGTTCAAAATGAAAATTTAATAAAAATGTTATTTTCTTCATTAACACTAATTCTATAGAAAATGACGTGAGGTCGTAGTCTCACTCAAATACAAACCAAATACTACTAAATAGTTAGCGGTAAGTGGGTATCGAACACAGGGAGTTGGTGGAAAATGTGTATATCCGGTAGTTGCAAGTAACTATTATGAGCTAGAATAAAACAAAAGTAAATTCAGAGATTTTGGATTGATTGATTGAACTAGGAAATTAACGGAAAGTAACAGATCAACTTAAAACTAAGTATTCAGTAATGAGAAGAATGTTCCCCCTTGGTCTCTGGATTTCAACAAGTGATGATGTCAATGTTCAATTGGGAAGAACTACATAGACATAATTCGTGAGTGTGTGTTAATGTGTGATAAAAGGGGACCAAGTACTTGAATTAAAACAATGCAAGGTTATCATCCGATGATCAGTATCGACTAAATTATCCACCCCAATCCCAACCACTAGATCAAGATTGCCTATGGCACCAAGAACATATGATTGAAATTACAAAGATAAACAAAACGACCCGTTACACATAACACATAATCACCATAACAATTAATCAAAAGATCAAATCATTATCCCACAAATACATAAACATTAACAATATCGCAGTTGATAATCCATACAACCAAGGGAAAACACAAATAAACTAGCCACACATTGTTTCACAAACCAAATAACAAATAACTATAAAATCCATGAGAATCAAGAAGGAATTACAATAGATCCGAGTAGCCAATTGTTGTTGTTTCCACCTCAAAAGCTTATCACAATCGCCCAAAATCGCCCTCAAGTCGTTTCCTAATGATTAGATTCTGAAAAGACCCAAAAAATCCCGTTTTGTAACAGCAGTTACGAGTTTCAAGTCTGGGTTCACCGTAGCCTACGGTGCCACCGTAAGCTACGGTGGGTGACATTTTGCTACGCCAACAGAGTTCTGTGATACGGTGATGATTTTCAACTTCTATCCACCGTAGCTTACGGTGGTTTATGGGCAACTTCATGTTCTTCTTTCACTTACTCCCGTTCAGTGTCACCATCATGCTTCATTTTAGGTCCGAGCGTACCTGAGATAAAAGCAAACGTAGTTATCTAATTCAAGACAATTACGCGATTAAAAAGGGGAATTAAGTATATATTTAAAGCATTTAAGGGTCGTCCAAAGGTCTACCCGTCACATCCCCACACTTAACCGTTGCTTGCCCTCAAGCAACACACCCATCCACTGAAAATTTCATGTTAATAATCAGCACGTTCAACCATCTCTCGTTTACCCAAGACATATCCACCAATGACTCACACTATCACCCCTCACAAAAATCACTCTTCTCAGCTCATTTCTGGATTGGTGAAAAATGCACCAATAACACTCAAAGCACATGTGTGATCAAGCAACCATAAGCTCGAACAATCATCGAACCTCCACCAATTAGTCACATGAACATAGAGACAATCAAGAGGAATTACGGTTGATGCGTGCAAATATATATAAAATAATTAACTAAAAACACATAGTTTTAAATTTATAAAACCAAGACAAACTACTAAATCACACACAACCGGCAGTGGACCGGTCGAATGTAATATAGCGTACGTAAGTCCGGGTGTCGACCCACAGACTCTATATACTACGTTAAATTAACTAATAAAGACTCGACTAACTAAACACGACTTAAATAAAAGATTTATTTGAAAAGGGGGGTTTTTGCTAAAAATAGAAAGTTACTAAAAATAGAAAGTTACGATTTAAAAACGGATTTAAAACAGATTAGAGAAAACAAACCACCTAGGCTAGAATCATCGTTAACTTTAATTATTGCTCACGTTTGACTAATGGTTATGGAACCGGGATCTAAATTTCTTCACTTAAAAGCTTTCCTAATTAAGACCCTCGACCCTTCTCGAGAAGAAACCTAAAGGATAACTATTAAGTTATTAGCACACCGGTTACGGGATTAAACTTCCTCACGGTTATCTAATCAAATTATGCCTAATTGACCCACGCTAAAGATCTATCTCACGATACGACCCTTAAAGCCATTTGAACCTAATCATTTAATTTAACAAGCAAGATTAATAATTAACACTAAGCCGGAATTTTCACAAAAAACCTAAACTTAGCAAATTGACTAACAAGACTTGTTAACAACCTATCACCTCACGGATATCTAAGTTGGCTATACGTTATTACCGATTTCATCAACACTATTAATCCTATGGTTATACTGCAGTTAAACCATAATAATCACAACTCACGTTAATGACTAAATGAATCCTATTAAGTGACATAGACGATCACCAAGAAAACATGGATTAATAATATCAACTCAACCAATTCAAACATATAAAACGCATTAAACAATCATGAAGGTTCAAACTTTAATCAAACATAAACCATAACCAATCAATCCAAACATGAGTTCAAACAAAGTTAACGAATCAACATAACGCCTAGGTAGTTTTAACGAGTTTAGCCAAGCATGTTCTTAATGAAAAACACAAGTTTAATAATAATAAACATGATCAAAGGAAAGAAAAAACGAAGAACGAATGAACCCGAGAAGCCTAGGAAGTGATTCCTTGAACCCGCACGAATCCGATGCCTTCGTTCCGTCTTCTTCACGTCAAAACCCGCCTCAATCTGCTGGAAATCGCCTCCAATTCGTCCCAAGAAAAGTCTATGAGGCTAGGGTTTGAGGTTATGTGTTTATATAGCGAACCGGGCCAAAAATCGTCGAAACTTTCTGTTAAAAACGCGTCACCGCGTCACGCGGTGACGAAATGCATTTGTGGCCGCGTACCGCGACCAGGACCAGCCTCCCCATGACACACGCCACGTCACGCGGCCAGCCTTGGCTCCCTGGTCGCGTGGCGTGGTGAGACCCATCCCGTGCCGCGTCGTTTCGTTTTTCGTTCGGTTTCTTCGTTTACGCGTTCCGGTCCGCTCGTAACTCCGTTTCGCGCCCCGTTTTCGCCTACGGATTCGATTTTTCACGATCTATCCGTTTCTTTATCAACATGGGACCTACGAAACATAAAAACATAAGTTGTGCCAAAATTGATATATAAACCGTACCGAATTGACACAAAACGTTAACAAACTTATCACGGGATTTATGTATATTTATCATTATATCAACGGTTATAATGGGGTTAGGCGTATGGTGCGGAATGGGAAATATTTGTAGTGACGAAATGATTCAACCCGATCTCTTTCCTACATCCATTACCACTTTTCATTTTATTCCTTTCCATTCTCTCGAATAGTTCTTTTCTTTCAAGCAAAGACGTCTTCAACCCTTTCACTAATTACTTATATTCACCCTTTTTTTTCGTATGCTTCTCTCTCTTTTTTTTTTCTTTTTCTTTTTCAATAAACAACCATTCCGATCTTCAACACTTCACAAACCTTCCTTCTTCTTGTTAGACCGGGTTGAATCACAAGGGTTAATATTTTTGGGAACGTAGGCTAAGGGTTTCAATTAATAGGCAATAGGCTAAAGATGGCTACTACGGACCAAACCCCCGCCCCTCTCATGCCCAGACTCATATATGTAATGTATGAGGCCCCAACCCTCTATATCCCACACTCGCACACATCCAGACGAGGCTGTCCTAATTACCTCTGTCGTCCCCATATACATGCTCATTATGGTCTTGGGACGCATGTTTTATGCGAGTTCTAGTGCTTCACCACACATTGCTACTCTCAATCAAAGCACAATTTTTTAAACTGAAATGTGTGTGGCTCAATCACTCACCATGTAGGGATATATGGGTTGCCGATGAATCGTGTGAGTCAACCCTAAAATGCCCTCGGGTAAACAACTTCCTCCAACCCCGTGCTTATCAACATGATTTCTCCATAAAAGCAACAATTTTTTTTTATAAAAAACTTAATATTCCCTCATCCCCACACTTGGGATACATTGCCCCCAATGTATGGTTTTGAAAAGAACAAAAACGACCAAGGACTAAAAACATTAACACCGCCACAAACACCAACCCAAAATACTAGCACATGAATCTAAAAACACAACCCAACCATCCACCCAAACAGAAACCTAAAAACAAATATTGATACAAAATGTACAAGATGAAACCGGGCACACCTGATCCGAATCACAATCCAAAGAGGGATCGCACGACCGATCCTAATGCCCCCATTCCAAATGCTCCGCTATCCTCGTCTTCACCACCTGCTCCTTCAACTTGTTGACTCTGTGTAGAACTCTCCTCACCACCGGTCTGATTATTCATCCATTGGCCCGTACGTGGGTCTACCCATTGAGAATGATGTAGTGGTGGAACAGGGTAATATCCACCACCATCATAAGGAGATAATGTGGTGTAATCCACAATCAGTGGGTCGGGTATGATTGGGCGACCTCCAAGATAGTCGTCACGCATCCGTCTATTTCTATCATCATTATAACAATTGTTCATTTCCATCTCATGAGCATAAACTTGAGCCCTATCACGATCCAACTGACTGTCGTTGTTTCGCTTTAGTGCCCTCTCCACACTTGCCCCCATGAACGTTTGATGATCAAATAGCATTTGGTTACAATCAGACCACTCAGAGAATGCCGGAGGCCTTCTGCGTTCTATCACTTGCTCCATGGTCCCAAAATGTGCCCAATTCTGATCATAGGGTTGTTGTGCATAATCAAATGCACTCCCTATATAACCTGACTGTGCCCCAAACCCGAATCCTCCACTCCTAGGTCCAGATCCTCCTGCAGTTATGTTTGCATCATCCTGATAATCATCATCTCCACTTGGAGCTTCCTCCTCACTCTCTACATTTTCTTCCTCACCCGGCCTTAATGGTGGGGCATCATCCTTCAGTTCCCTGCATCTTTGACCCTCACTCTTCAATCTATGGTCCCTTTCAGTCTCTTTATACTCCCAACCAGGCCCCAAATTCCTCAAATCCAGTGGTTTAGATTTCTTGTAGGACCCTTTGTCCCCAGCTTCAATTGCCCCATACTTCTTCAACAATGCTGTGATTAACCGACAATGGGGAATTATTTTCCTTTCTGAACTGTTTCTGCTGATCCAAATGTTATTCATTGCCAAAAAACGAAAAAGCACAAGTGGTGTGCCTTTCATCAACATATAGAGTATTGGCACCTCAGGATACCTAACCTCAACCTTGTCGCCTCGTCTCGGTATGACATTCAGCTGGCATATGACTAAAAACAACTTTGCTTCAATTTTCAAATTCTTTCTATAAAGCTTCCCATGAGTGGTGCCGGGCAAAAACAAGGCGTCTAGCATTGCATTCCATCTTGGATGCTTGTCGGGATGGTAGTACAAATCATTTAAATTTGGGTACGTGTAATGGTTTGAAGGCTTACTATCAAATTTCGCGACCCTTCGCAATGTATCAAAAGACATCTCCACTTCAATTCCATTAACAGTACCAATCAACTTCATCTTTGACGGGTGGTTAAACGGGGGACATTTCAAAGTGGCAACCCACTCTTGTATTTCAGTGTCGAATAGAGTCTTGACTTCCCCATCATAACATCTTAGAGCAGCTTCCCAACCCAACGCTTCAAATTTTTCAATGACCCCAAACAATTCAAATAACTCACCTTTTACTTCCTTCTCACAAATAAATGCTTCCTTGCGTTGGGTCAACGCATTCATTTGGTCATGAAACAGTTCAGCTTGCCACCCTTCATGTTGACTTGTCAATAACCCAGATGTCCATTCCGGCTTCGGACCTCTTTCTAGTGCTTCCTCCTCTGGGTCTTGATCAACCGCCCTTCTTTTATTTTGATGAGCCGTTGCTTGTCTTGACGATTCTGCAACTTCCTTACCTTTTTTTCCTCGAGGCATCTGCAACATCAAACACCATACATCAAATTATCTCCTATCTATTACTTTCATCCCCACACTTGCTTGTTACTATGGTTGTGGATGTAAGAAACGAAATAAAACAAACATGATGACTAAATTCATAGGATTCAACCTCACATTGTATAAATTTTTTTTATTCTTATTCATAATTTAGCATCCACAACCATATCCACTACAAAGCTCACTATACTCATAACAATCAACCAATACAAGCAAGTGTGTAAAAATATGAACATGAACTTACTACAATCCTACATTGTAGCAGAATTAAAAGAGAATTGTCACATACCTTTGCCTTGTAGAATAAGAGTACACCAACAACTTGAAGACAACTCAAAACCCACTTAACACCACAAATTTTCGGAACACTACACCACTAAAACTCAACCCTAGTAACCTAACCTTCCAAAACCGAGCACAAATCCTTAATCCTTATGCAATTTTGATCAAGATTGACCCAAAATTCATGAGATATGGTGAAGAATTGAAAGATTTTGAAGGTAGGGAGTAATAGAAGTTAGGGTTTTTGTTTTGGGGAAGAAAGTAGTGAAAGTGTTGTTTAGGTTGGTGAAAAGGGGTAAAATCCCGTATGTAGGGTTGTATGGTGATTAATTCTCCGATTTTTTAATAAATTTTTTTTTACCAGGTACCGCCGTAAGCTACGGCCAGGCCGTAAGCTACGGTGGGTACTGAAAACCAAAATACTCACCGTATCACAGATTTGCTTTACCGTAATGATATGTATCACCGCCGTAAGCTACGGCTGCGCCGTAAGCTATGGCGCAAATGGCAATTTTCATTTTTCATTTTTTTTTAAAATAAATAGATAAGAAAATAACACTAAACTAACTAATGATTTTCCTACCCCCCATTGATAGGAATGGTGTCCCCAACATTAACCTAAAACAAAATTACGAAATAAGCAAAAACAAATATACAAACATAATTACAATCCGCAAACCTGGCCCTTTCAATCATTACTATCCTCAAGCGGGTGAAGAAGGTAGCTCATCGTATCAACTTCAAGCATGTTGATATCATTTTCCTCCAAGTATGGTTTGAGCCGATGTCCATTCACCACTTGCCTCACTTGGTCTTTTGTATCTTCGATTTCCACTTCACCAAATTGACCCACTCGAACAATCACATATGGTCCCATCCATTTGCTCTTTAACTTTCCGGGAAAGAACTTAAGTCTTGAATTATACAACCACACTTTTTGGCCATTCTCAAAGACTCTCTTCTGCAATTTCGCATCATGAACTCGTTTTAACTTGTCTTTGTAAGCAGATGCACACTCATACGCTTCATCCCGAATATCTTCCAACTCACATAACTTCAACTTCCTTAACCCACCGGCTTCATTGTACTCCATGTTGACACTTTTGATCGCCCACAAAGCTCGATGTGCTAACTCCATTGGTAAGTGACAACCTTTTCCATAAACTAACCGATAAGGGGTGGTGCCAATTGGGGTCTTATATGTTGTCCGATAAGCCCATAATGCATCATCCAACTTCACCGACCAATCCTTCCTATCGACTCGAACAATTTTCATTAAAATCTCTTTGATTTGTCGATTTGAGACCTCAACTTGACCACTTGTTTACGGGTGATATGGGGTTGCAATTCTATGATTTACATTGTACCGCTTCAACAACTTGCCAAAATTGAAATTCTTGAAGTGTGACCCACCATCACTAATGATCACCCGCGGTATCCAAAAACGTGCAAAGATGTTAGACTGAACAAACTTACATACCACCGCGTGATCGTTTGTCCTTGTTGCAATTGCTTCAACCCACTTTGACACATAATCTACCGCCACAAGGATATATAAATAACCACATGAATTTGGAAAAGGGCCCATAAAGTCAATGCCCCATACATCAAAAATATCAACCACCAAAATTGGTTGTAGTGGCATTTCATCCCGTTTTGATATACTCCCCATCTTTTGACAATTCACGCAATTTTTCGCGTACTCACTTGCATCTTTGAAAAATGTGGGCCAATAAAAACCACAAGTGAGTACCTTATATCATGTTTTCTGCCCACTAAAGTGGCCTCCACACGCGGACGAATGAGCATGAGTTAAAATCTCCTTAACCTCATCTTCGGGAACACATCTCCTTAAAATTTGATCCGCACCGATCTTGAACAAATCGGGTTCATCCCAAATGTATTGTTTCACTTGTGCTAGAAACTGTTGTCTTCTTTTCTTCACCCAATGTTGTGGCATCACACCATTTGCCAAGTAATTTACAAAATGAGCATACCAAGGTGCAAGGGAGACGGTCGACAAGTGTTCATCCGGGAATTGTTCATTAATCTCACTCGTATCGTCCACTCCTTCTAAAGGAATCCAGGACAAATGATCCGCAACCACATTCTCACAACCCTTCTTGTCCCGAATTTCTAAATCGAATTCTTGCAACAGTAAGACCCATCTGATTAATCTCGGTTTTGCATCCTTCTTTGCCATCAAATGTCGAACTGCACTGTGATCAGAATAGACCACTACCTTGCTTCCCCAAATGTATGACCGAAATTCTCTAAAGCATACACCACCGCAAGTAATTCCTTTTCGGTTGTGGTGTAATTTAGTTGTGTTTCAGATAATGTCTTGCTTGCATAATAGATCACAACAGGCTTCTTGTCAATCCTTTGCCCCAACACAGCTCCAATTGTGTTGTCACTTGCATCACACATTATCTCAAATGGCTTTGTCCAATCCGGAGGTTGTAAAATGGGAGCCTGTACTAACTGTTCCTTCAAAACACAAAAAGCTTGCAAACATTCATTAGTAAATTCAAAGGGAACATCTTTCAATAAGAGATTACACAAAGGTTTCGTTATAACACTAAAGCCTTTAATGAATCTCCTATAAAACCCCGCATGTCCCAAAAATTATCTCACCCATTTGATATTTGTAGGAGGTGGTAAAGACGAAATAACTTGTATTTTTGCCCTGTCCACCTCCATTCCCCGTTTTGACACAACATGGCCCAACACAATACCCTCTTGCACCATAAAATGACTTTTCTCCCAACTTAAAACCAAATTTGTTTCAACACATCTTTTTAACACTTTTTCTAACTCATTAAGACATGTTTCAAACGTTTGACCAAAAACTGAAAAGTCATCCATGAATACCTCAAGTGTGTCCCCAACCATATCCGAAAAAATGCTCATCATACAACGTTGGAACGTGGCTGGGGCATTACATAGCCCAAACGGCATCCTTGGAAAAGCAAAAGTACCGTATGGACATGTAAAAGTGGTCTTGTGTTGATCCTCCGGATGAATGGCCACTTGATTGTATCCCGAATACCCATCCAAAAAACAATAAAATTTTTGACCCGAAAGTTTCTCAATTATTTGGTCAATAAAGGGTAGTGGGAAATGATCTTTTGAAGTGGCCGAATTCAATTTCCGATAATCAATACACACCCGCCACCCGGTTACCGGTCGGGTGGCAATTTGCTCACCATTCTCATCTTTGATTACCTGGATGCCGGCTTTCTTGGGTACTACCTGTGTAGGACTTACCCATGCGCTATCCGAAATAGGATAGATGATCCCCGCATCCAACCATTTGATAACTTCCTTCTTCACCACTTCCTTCAAGTTAGGATTCAACCTCCTTTGAGCTTCACGTGTCGGCTTTGCATCCTCATTGGTAATGATCTTGTGCATCACTATGGAAGGACTAATACCTTTCAAATCTGCTATCGTCCACCCAATTGCTGCTTTGTTAGCTTCCAACACTTGCATGAGCTTATGCTCTTGTTCTTCCTCCAGATTAGATGCTATAATTACCGACAAGGTTTCATCTTCTCCCAAAAATACATACTTCAAATGATCCGGTAAAAGCTTCAAATCCACCTTGGGTGGGCATTCCAAAGACGGTCTTGTGTCAGAATTAATCTCTGCTGGTAAGTTCTCAAATTGATGAGACCAAGGTGGTCTCCCTTCTTGTGTGGCCAATACTTCTTGCTTTTGTTCCTTCATCCGCAATGCACACACCTGTACCTGTTCAGAAAAATCACACACACAAGCTTCCACCGAATCTTCCTCATATGCATGAGGGTCACACCTGTCAATCAAGTCTACCATATAACACTCATCACTTTCATTAAAGTGAGAATTGTTAGTAAACACATTTAAAACCATTTGGCCATTTCCAAATGCCATTTTTACCGTACCAAACCTGCAATCAATTCGGGCATGAGCTGTACTCAAGAATGGCCGACCTAAAATAACAGTTGGGCTTTGGTTCGGATCAACCGAAGCATAATCCAACACCAAAAAGTCAACGGGATAATAAAACTCCTTTACCTGCACAATCACGTCCCGCACAATTCCTCGCGGAACTTTATGAGACGAATCGGCTAACACAACCGTTGTGTCAACCTGCTTCAATGGACCAAAATCGTATTGTTCATATAAACTTCCCGGTAGAATACTCACCCCAGCTCCAAGATCTAATAATGCTTTAGACATTTTAAAATTACCAACTTGTATGTCTATCAATGGTGTTCCCGGATCTTGGAGCTTGGGTGGGAGGTCTCCCATTAACACAACACTTACTCTTTCAGTTAAATTAACCCGCGTAGGCACCTTCCCTTTTCGTTTTAAGGTACATAATTCCTTTAAAAATTTTGCATACGCGGGAATTTTCTTAATTGCCTCAAGTAACGAAATGTTAACCTTGACTTGTTTAAAAACATCCAACAACTCATCTTTTTCCAAAGATGTGTTGGAAATCACATTCTTTTTGCCCGGGTCAACCAAAACCGAAGGAAATGGTACTTGGCTTTGGTCCACCTCTTTGTCATTTTGATTCACATTTTCCTTGGAGACTGGTTTTGCAAAAGGTTTTTCATTAGTGTTTTCTTTCAAAACATTGTTTTGGAACATTGGTTCCTCCTCATCGCTTTCCATCCCGGTAATATCCTCAACCACCCCTTCAATTAAATCCGATGAAACTGGTTTTTTATATTCTTTACCACTTCTCAAAACATTCACATGATTAATAGAAACATTACGAGTAGTAGAGTGGGAGGGATTTACCTTAGTGTCACTTGGAAGTTGACCTTTGTTCTTCTTGAGATTTGCCACATCCGTTGCAAGTTGACCCATTTGATTGGTTAAGGATTGTATGGCCTTGTCTCGAATGTCATCCTTTTGGGCTCGGGCTTCATCAAATTGATTCCTTCTTTGCATCTCTTGTTGCATTGACTTGAGCATATCCATTACTTCATTACCAGTTGATGAAGCTTGACCCGAGGCATTCCCTTGATCATTGCCTGTTGGCTGAAATGGCCTTTGCCACCCTTGGTTGTTCCCTCCTCTATAATTTCCTTGCGGACTTTGATATTGTTGGCGAGGGACATAGTTACCTTGGGGCTTTCCTTGAAAGTTCGGGTTAGATTGATTTGCCGGGTTCCTGTAACTAAAGTTTGGATGGTTCCTCAAACCCGGATGATAGGTGTTTGAATTCATGTTGTAATTTCTACCACCGCCCCCTTGCCCTTGAATAGCATTCACTTCCTCCATTTGTTCAAGTGTCATTGTGCAATCATCCATGGTGTGTCCCAACTCATTGCAATTGGTACAAACATTATAAACCTGATTTGTGGTTTGTACATTATCATCATCCACTGCATGAACCGGAGCTCGTGTAATAACCGGTCGTGCTCTCCTTGAAGATTGAGCCTTCCTCTTTGATGTGACCGCCATTTGTTCCAAAAATGCCCAATCATCTTGCTCATAATTAGTACCAAATGTACCATTCGTGATAGACATCAAATCACGAGCATCCTCAGAATGAAGCCCCTCATGAAATGCATTCAACAATTCCCACAAGTCAATTCCATGATGCGGGCAATTCTTAATCATCAAATTGAAGCGTTCAAATGCTTCATGAAACATCTCACCAGATTGTTGTTGGAAGCTTCTTAGACTACGTCGTGCATCATTAGTCTTTTGAGCAGTGAAAAATTCCTCCAAAAACCTTTGTTGCATTTCAGCCCATGTGTAAATCGAAGCAGATGGCAGAGTATAAAACCACCTCTTTGCTCTATCCTCCAATGAAAACTGAAATAACACCAATTTAACATCGTCTGAAGAGAAACCTTGACCACCGATAGTATTACAAATTGAATCATATGCCTCCAAGTGAAAGTAAGGTTCTTCTGTTGCTAACCCTTTGTACTTTGGCAAGCTTTGAAGAGAATTCGTTCTAACTTCAAAAGTTCTCCCTTGATGATTTTGAGGAATCACCACCGGTGAGGGGTTGTTTGTGATAACTAGACGAAAATGTGCTTCAATGCCCCGAGCAGCTTCCCAATTATGTCTTCTTGGGACACCTAACCGAACTCTTGGTCGCGGAGGACCCATTGGTCTTTGAACTGGTTGGTGAGGCACAAATTGTGGAGGTTGCTGTTGGAACACGAACCCCGCTTGTTGCTGAAGAATTGATCTTTGAAATTGCGGTCTTGGTGGCCCTTGTGGTGGTAACTGATGTGGTACCACTTGTAATTGAGGTCTAACGAATCCTTGCCCTTGCCCATAATTGTACTCACCCGCATTTCCTTCACCCATATACGCATAACCATCATCATCATACCTCACATACTCCTCAGTGAACCCATCATTGTGCACATCTCCTCCTGCTCCTGGATCTTGCCAGGCTGAATAAGGTGAAGATTGTACCTCGGGCTGTCCGGGTTGTTGGAAAGGAGTGGTATGGACTATATATGATGATTGGGGGTTCGGTTGTTGTGTTGAAGATGATTGTCCTGATGATGGATAAAAAGCTGAAAATGGTGGGATAATATCTGATGAAGTGTAGCTAAATACGGGGTTGGGTTGAGTACCAGGGGGTAAAGTGGTGTTGTTTGGTTGAGGTGTTAATGATGGAGGTGTGGATGGTGTTGTTTGGCCAAGGGTGGGTGGTGGTGGTGGCATATTGGGATTCATTGTGTTAACTGGTGAACTGATAATTTTATTTTCTCGGTGTAAAATTCTGTTCCTTCTTGCAGCTCTTTCAATTTCTGGATCGAAAGCTAATGGTGATGACGATTGAGAGTTTCTAGTACGCATGCACTTGTATCAACCTGCACCTGCACACTAACACACCCAACGTAAATCCCGAAAAATAACGAATAACAATTAAGATAACACACGTTGCGCACTACTCCCCGGCAACGGCGCCAATTTGACGTGAGGTCGTAGTCTCACTCAAATACAAACCAAATACTACTAAATAGTTAGCGGTAAGTGGGTATCGAACACAGGGAGTTAGTGGAAAATGTGTATATCTGGTAGTTGCAAGTAACTATTATGAGCTAGAACAAAACAAAAGTAAATTTAGAGATTTTGGATTGATTGATTGAACTAGGAAATTAACGGAAAGTAACAGATCAACTTAAAACTAAGTATTCAGTAATGAGAAAAATGTTCCCCCTTGGTCTCTGGATTTCAACAAGTGATGATGTCAATGTTCAATTGGGAAGAACTACATAGACATAATTCGTGAGTGTGTGTTAATGTGTGATAAAAGGGGACCAAGTACTTGAATTAAAACAATGCAAGGTTATCACCCGATGATCAGTATCGACTAAATTATCCACCCCAATCCCAACCACTAGATCAAGATTGCCTATGGCACCAAGAACATATGATTGAAATTACAAAGATAAACAAAACGACCCGTTACACATAACACATAATCACCATAACAATTAATCAAAAGATCAAATCATTATCCCACAAATACATAAACATTAACAATATCGCAGTTGATAATCCATACAACCAAGGGAAAACATAAATAAACTAGCCACACATTGTTTCACAAACCAAATAACAAATAACTATAAAATCCATGAGAATCAAGAAGGTATTACAATAGATCCGAGTAGCCAATTGTTGTTGTTTCCACCTCAAAAGCTTATCACAATCGCCCAAAATCGCCCTCAAGTCGTTTCCTAATGATTAGATTCTGAAAAGACCCAAAAAATCCCGTTTTGTAACAGCAGTTACGAGTTTCAAGTCTGGGTTCACCGTAGCCTACGGTGCCACCGTAAGCTACGGTGGGTGACATTTTGCTACGCCAACAGAGTTCTGTGATACGGTGATGATTTTCAACTTCTATCCACCGTAGCTTACGGTGGTGCCGTAGGCTACGGTGGTTTATGGGCAACTTTATGTTCTTCTTTCACTTACTCCCATTCAGTGTCACCATCATGCTTCATTTTAGGTCCGAGCGTACCTGAGATAAAAGCAACCGTAGTTATCTAATTCAAGACAATTACGCGATTAAAAAGGGCAATTAAGTATATATTTAAAGCATTTAAGGGTCGTCCAAAGGTCTACCCGTCAGAAAACGTTAACTAGAAAAACCAAAAGAATAATTTTATACAGAAGAAAACACCAAATTAAAAAAAAAAATACAAGATCCAAAATATATCGAATTAATAGAGAAAGAAAATGTCAATTTACTATACTTATATTTTATTGTGTAAAGGAGTTTCATTTTCACCATATTTATTTTACACGCGCTGCATTTCCCACAAACCGACCAGCCTGGTTTGAAGTTTGAACCCATTGTATTTCAAAAGTGAATGTAGGATTAGCCCACTTGGTAAAATATTGCCTTTTAAATGAGAGGTTATGGGTGTTTATTCGAATCGAATGCGAATTAGGCGAATCGAATTGGTCGAATTGGGACTTTAAAAACTGTATTCGTATTCGATCCACATTCGAATAAAAATCTATGTATTCGATTCGATTAAGTTATTCGAATTCGAATAGATTCGAATGTATTCGCTTTAAAAAAAATATAAATAAGCAAACATATCAAGCAACAATAAAATGTAGCACAACATCACCCAAACAATATGCAAAAACACAAAAAAAGACTATAAACAAGTTTAAAACCCGTAGAAACAACAATTAAGAAGTTGTCACAGCACAAAATCATGTTCATATGCAGAAACAACAATTAAGATTGGGTAATGGGTTAGGTTTGAGTATTTTTAACTTTACTTCAAGTCCATTAAATCATATTCATATATAGATAATTAATTAGATATATTAAAATATATATTAAAAAATATATAAATTTCTTATTCGAATTGGGCGAATCGAATGCGAATACAGAAAATCATATTCGTATTCGATCCACATTCGACAAAATATTCGAATCAAATTCAAATGACTGAAAGTCGATTTCGAATGGCCTTAATCGAATTCGATTCGAATCGAATTTCGAATAATTCGAATGGTATTTGAATAATGAACACCCCTAGTTATGAGTTTTATCTCTGGTAAGGTGTAATTAGTTTAGAATTATATAATATAATAGAAGATGTAGTTCGCTGTTTAAAAAAAATTGTATTCGAAAAAAAAAGAGATTATTCTTCTTTTTAACGGCCAACATAAGACTATTCAAATATATTCTTAGAAGCCCTTCTCGAAAACTAAAAAATAAATGGATAACTAGATTTTTTTTTTAAAAAGCAAATTTAAATTAAATATAAAATAATTTAAATTGTATATAATGGTAAGATTGAAGGTCGGTGACATCGATTTTTTGATTTTAAAATTTTATGCTAACGATTTGACCCCTTGACTTTTACATGTTTATAGTTTTTGACCTCGACTTTGATATATTTATGTTTTCGACATCAACTTTGACATATTATCATATTGACCCCTGATGACTTAGTCACTTTATAACATTGAACCATTATTCTACTTTGATATGTTTATGACTTTGCTTCTAGGCTTTGACATCTAAGTTTGGATATTTCTCCGACTTTTTATATGCGATTTTACATCGTAATGTACGAGACATGGGTTTTTTTTACGTGTTTACGACTTTGACCATACTATTTTGCTTTGACAAATTTCTGGTATTGAACATCCGGCTTTGACTTAGTTTTAATTTTTGCATTTACGTTTGCTATATATCCTTCTTTAAATATGTTATGCATTATGACTTTGCATCGTAACGTGCAAGACATGGAATTTTTTTATCAACGCATGTGACGAAATCACATATACGAGACCTAGCCGCCGCAATGCACGACAAGACACATAACCTGGTTAGAAACTAAATATACAGGGTTTTTTCTACATGTTATCCAAGTATGTCAAATAAAAATAACTATAAAAATAATACATAAATACTTTCTTTCTCCAAAGGTTATCCTAAATTGTTAAGCGAAAGTCGTGTATGACAATTAAGTCATATCACACCGATATTTTTACTATCATAATATAACTATATTTATTTACCGGTCGTCAAGAATAATTTGGTTTAATTGGGTCAAGTGACGCGCCATAACCCGAGTTTTCTTTTTTAAATGTCTCTAAAGAGTTTGTTGTTCTTTACTTATAAATCGTATAACACCCTATTTTATCTACATTTTGAACTGCTTGAAAAATACCAACTTACCTAGTTACAATAACCTATTTTTTTACTGCAAAATTACGGGTCTAAAAAAATTCCAAACTCTAGAAACCAAAAACGTACCGCAAAGATTAAGTTTGGTGTTCGTCTTCCTTGAGTAACAATAACATGGTGAAGCGAGTCCTACAAACAAGTCAGGATCCAACATTATGCATGCCAACATTTTGATCGAGAAATAAGAGTTAGACAATGAGTCTTTGTGGTTAAGCGTTTAGGAATAAAACGTCATGAGAGGATGTTTTTCTAATTATTTGATTACATTGTTAATTGTGTTCTACATTTCATCTGCATGTTATCCCTTGCATGATAATGTATCATGTAAGTTAGATTTAGGGATTTACTATCATTAGGGTATCCTAGTATTGTCGGAGAGACCGAGAGGTAATTTGACCTAACCGATATTTTAACACGTGTCTTTAGGATTCATTTTGGTCACACCCATACAACGATCTACGATCCATTAGGTTTCTTAGGGTTCGTATCTATAGTAACTTGGTCCCATAACGTTATATAACCAAATCAAGTCTATGAGTTGTAATTTGGATTTAGGAGGTAGTATTATCTTATCTATTCTTGCTTTTCATCAAAGTCTTCGGTTTTCTCGTCTTTTAGTCGGTTAATTTCATCTAGTTAATTTTACTTTAAAAGTCATTTTCATTTCATTAGGTTATTTAGAAACCCCCAATCAAGTAAGCAAATTATTTAAAGTCATAGTAGTAGTGTCTCTAGGGGTTGGTGGCTGATTGGGCTTTTTATTTGCTCAAAGTAGAGAAGCTCGTCTTCTTGTTATGGCTTCTTTTTAGTTAACAAGCAAGTACGCAAACAACCTTCGATCGCTTTGCGACATCCGATAGGCACACTTGCGTGTGCCATGATTTAGTTTTAGTTTGGTTTGAGTATTATTTGAGTGATTAAGTTTGAGTATAGGTTAAAGTATTTTAAGTTAATTTTAACAGACCCGTTTTAAAACATCAAGTTTTTGACGCCTTTGTCGGGATACTTGGCGATAATGAAATTAACTTGATTAGGATAATTTATAGTTTAATTTGTTTTCTTAGTTTTATTTTCCTTCTCGAGTCATTTAGTTTATAATCTTCTGTCTTTCTTTCTTTCTTCATTTTCTTAGTCATCAACTCTTCTGTTTATCTTTTCATTCTATGTCACGTACTCGTCCAAAGGAACACCCGAGTTTGTTGAATCTTTCGAACCCGAGTAAGATCTTCACGAGTGTCATCACCAACCCGTGAGCGTTTGAAGGCTATTCTCAAGAATCACCAGGTACACACTTTCCAGTAGATAATAAGATGGCCCAAAATAAATGTAACGTTCATCAGCGAGCCAATGATGGTGTCACCGGGGCTAGATCGTTTATTACCTGCCCTAAGGTAGCTAACACCAACAATTTGCAAATCTCGTCTTATGTTATGTCCACCGTCACTAACTTGACTCAGTTTCATGGTCTTGATGAGGAGGATGCCCCATGTCATGTTGCATTCGTATTTGTAGTATATACCTTCAACATCATGGGTGTTATTGGAGATGCAGTCTACTTGCGACTCGTTCAGTTATCTTGATCTGGTCGAGCTGCTTCTTGGCTACACACACTTCCCCATGGCTCTATCACCACTTGAAATGTTCAGCAAGCTAAGTTCTTGAAGAAATATTATCCACTGTCAAGGTCTGCCCACCTTAGGGAGAAAGTTCATTCATTTCACATGGGTCTTGAGAGCCTTATCACGTGTCATAGGAGCTTTTTAACACATTGTGTAGTACATATCCTCAGAATGGTTTGACCGAGTGCACGCTTGTCGAAAAATTCTATAACGTCTAACACATGAAACACAAGTAATGTTCAATACTATTGCAGAGGACATATCATGGAGAAGAAGAGTGTTCCCTAGTGTGAGGAGATGCTTGATTTAACTATGCGACAATATATTAAAGTGTAGGAACCGTTCACATAAAAATTTAAAATACTTATATTGATTCAATTACAATACAAAAATCAAATAAAGCAGTAAATTACAATACACGAAATACAACTAAAATAAAGAAAATAATGAGTACAATAGAAGAAAAAGAACTTGGTGGTCGAGGCTTCGTGTATTGACACAGATCCCTTAAAACAAATTCTGAGTCTCCCAAGAGAACTCGAATGTTTCCCAGGGTACAACGGCCGAAGCTCTATGTACAGCCGGGGAAGACTCTCGCACTTGAAATTATACTTTGAGAAGAAGAAAGTGATGTTAGAATTTTAGTAGAATGAGAGAGATCAAGAGAATATTATTTTAGTGAGTTCAAGTCTATCTCACAACTAGGTTCACCTTAGTATTTATAATGAGCCAAAAAGTTGAAATAAAATTGTTATCTTTACTCAAAAGATGCAACATCCAATTGAATGCTATGTTGAATAATCAAATGAATTTAAGTCAAAGATGTAATATCCTAGGCTTGAATTCAAATTGAAACAACAAACAATTCAATTTATTATTTTGTTTTTCACAAAATAAATAATATTTTGTTTTTACAGAAAATAGTTCCAACATAAAGATCGTAAGATGAGTGTGAAAAAATGTGAGGTGTTTAGAGGAGGCCATGATACGATAAATTGCCCAACCATGAGTCAGAAACAAGTAGATTTCAGAAACAAGTAGATTTCATGAGTCAGAAACCAACAAGTCTGGATTATTTGGAAGTGTAGAAACAACCGTAGCTTCATTAATCAACAAGCCTGATTTTGAGATTGTAACAAAAATCAAATCTTAGTCATTTCTATGGATCAAAACTAAAGCAAATTAGTCACTCTCGCTTAGATTTAATGGTGTATAGTTTTATATTCATGTATTGTAACCTATTATCTTGTTAATTTCTGTTAAATCTTTGGCCTTTAAAAAAATATATTGATAATATTGGTTGGACAAAATCGCTTAAATTTGAAATTTTCCCAAATAGTTACCTCTCGTAACAAAAGTAATGTTTCCATCCCACAAGGTTTATCTATATATCGTCTTAAAAAAGTTACAAAGAATAAAGAATAACTGCAACAAACAAAAAATAGAGAATAAAGTACAAGTCAATAGGTGCCAGCTAAAACCCCTCAACCTTCAACAACCCCCAATAAAATCGGGGGTAACATAACTGCCTTTTTAACTCACTCATCATCTGCATCATCCCATTCACACAAAACAAAACAAAACAAAACAAACAAAAAAAATTCCTTCATCTACAAAAATGGCAACTTCATCATCCCTAACAATCATCACTACGCTTCTGCTAATCGCTACATCGATTTCACCAGCACAATCACAGGCTCAAACATGCGCATCAAAGCTAGTCCCTTGCGGTCAATACCTTAACGCCACCACAACGCCACCGAACACGTGTTGTGATCCGATCAAACAAGCAGTTGCTACCGATCTACCGTGTCTATGCAATTTATATGCTAATCCTTCGTTTTTGTCCGGTATCGGAGTTAACATTACTCAAGCTCTTCGTCTTCCTCGCTTGTGCGGCATCACTTCTGACACTAGCATCTGTAAAAACGGTTCGTTTCTCTTTTTATCGAAGTTAATTTTGTATGGTGTTTGATTAATTCATCGCCTAAATCGTTATTTTGTTATTTGAATCACTGTTTGATTGATTGATGATATTGTTGTTTTGTGAATTGATTTGTGTAATTAACAATGTTGATGCAGCTCAAGCTCCAAAAGGATCTAGTTCTAAACCTCCTCCATCAGGTATTGTTATGATCTTTTCATCCTCTGTTTTATCAAATAAGTTTTGTAGGTTGTTGTTGCTTGTGATTAGTTAGTTTTGATATAGTTGATTATGTGGTGTTTATAAGTTCACTTAACAAAGGAAATGAAATGAGAGAAAACATTAGTCATGGACCAACAGCATTTGCTTTTGGATTATTTTAAGTTATATTAGTCAATATGTTGGTGGCTTGGATTTGACTAACACTAGGTTTAAGTTCAACTTAGCTCCACCACAAGCTTATTGTATATCTTCAATTAAGTATTTCTTCATTCTGAACACGACCTAAGTATTTATTTATTCGTGCCTGTTATATTGCGCGGATATAAAATAATGTTGTTTTCGGATTGTCTTTCGAGTAGATTTGTATGATCTTCATCATGAGGGGTATCTAATGACTTGGTAACAATTTGAGTAAAAACGTTCTTGATTATTTTTATCTGGTGTTTCTATCATGTCTCGGGTTTGTTAGAAATTGCATGCCATCGCTAATATGTAAAATTTCAAAAACTGTTCTTAAATGAACTGCAATTTTTTTTTTTTGTTCTAAAACTCTGATAACATGTTGAGGTATGAAATACTTATTTGTATAATGATCAAGAATCATCCACATTGATTTTTTCTTAGTAGGGATTTTTTGCATTGTATCATGGTTGTGAGTATGTTCTGAAACCACACAAGCATAGAGATCAAGAATCATCCACATTGTATCTTTCATTATTGCCACATAAGCACTTTGGCATTTATGGAAAAGCCACACATTTTTTTCAAAAAATATACTCACAAACCATGATATGAAGCCAAAATTTCTTTAAAAAAAATTACATCCACACTACACTGTTTGTATGTGTGTGTCTGTTTGTATATACGAGGCGTTGGTAAAAATGTATATACGAATGTATCATTAACTATGCCCTAGAGCGCTAATACGAGTTGAACCTAATCTAGTGACCCTGATACATGAAAAATGCTCATACATGAAAATTCTTCTGCCATTGGTGTCTAAGTAAATAGTTGTATCCATGTGTCTTGTGGCTGCTTTTGAAATCCGTAATAGGCACTCAATGGATTTTCATGTTTTTAGATTTGACCGTTTTCTTATCTTCTGATATACATGAATCTCAAGAACATGCGAAATGTGAACATCTAGTATGCTTTTTATCTGTCACTCTCTTGATGTGATCATGTATTTTGCAGGTAGTAGCAGTACCCCAGGGGAAAACAATGCGGGTAATATTGCTTCAAGCGGGGTTATTAGTTTGTTATTTAGTTATGCTTGTATGATGTTATTTTAAAACCGTCCATTTGAGCATATCTTATACGGTGATTAATCGTTATAATAGAGGAGCTTATGCAAGACTCGACTTGTCACATAATTCTTGTGTAAACAGTTTATATTAATCTTCTGGATATAATTTAATAAATGAAGCCTTTTTCATTTGTTTCTTCTAGTGTTTCCATGACACTTTTATTTTTCATGCAAAACATATGAATTATAGTTCTCAATAATCTGACTACTCTTATTTTGAAGCCCATGTTGGGCTAATGTAATTTGAAATAAAAAATACTTAGAATTGATGGGTTATTGTTTGGAGCCTTCAATTCTCATATGCTTAACAACAATAAGTCAGTTCCCCAAACTGGTTATGGTTTACTTAAATGAAAGTCCCATTTGGGTTAGGAACTTGTTTTTATAGAAGAAAGTGATCAGTTCAGTTAATTCCGGTTTTTTTACTTGTTCAATCCGGGTTAGACCAGTTTGAACAAGGTAGGTTACCAACTGGCAGTTTAGATTCGACCCTACACGATTTTGTCAAACTGGTTTCAATACTTATTATGGTTGGGCGAGTTTTCAGGCTCATTTTTCTTCACCACATATGGAAATTGTTGTTAACCGAGATGGGAGATACAGGAGTGTAGGCTCTATTGTCACTAGACTTAGAGGTGCACAAAAAAACCGGAACCGGAACCGATGAAATAACCGAAAACCGGTTCTTAGAAGAACCGGTTCTACAAGAACCGAACCGGAACCGAACCGAACCGTAGGTTCTGAATAAGTTCTACTATTTTTTCTAAATTATAGGTTCCAAAAGAACCAGAACCGGTTCTTGGAAAAACCGGTTCTTGGAAGAACCGGTTCCTGGAAGAACCGGTTCCTGAAAAACCGGTATATGTTTTAGTGTTGCTACTTATTTAATGTTTTAAAAGCTATATATCTTGTAATATTTAAAGTTTTTAATGTTACTACTTATTTAGTCAAAAATAATATAACAAATTTATGACCATAGACTCTAAATGAAAGCCCAATGGAGAGTGAAAATTTGCAGCAGTCTATCGTTCTTGCATATATCATAGAAAAAAACTATTTTTTTAAGAACCTGAACCGGTTCTCTAGGAATCGGAACCGGTTCTATAGGAACCGGAACCGGTTCTACAAGAACCGGAACCGATTAATAGGTTCTAGTTTTTTCACCAAAAACCGGTTCTAGAACAGAACCGGTTCCTTTTCCATCAACAAGAACCGGAACCGGTTCTAGAACCGGAACCGGAACCGGTTCTAGAACCGGAACCGGAACCGGTTCTTCAAAAAAACCGATTTGTGCACCTCTATCACTAGTAAGATATTTGTGTATTGTAGGTTTAAGTAATTATTATTCATGTATTGGACCAGGTCCAGGTCGGATATCATATTGATTTTTGTATTGGGCCATAAGACGGATATAGGATTTGTTGTTGGGCTATGTAATCAAATTAGATTTCTTTGTAACATAAAATCCAGCAGTTAAAATTATTATTAGCGTATAACTTATTAAAATCTAATTATTTTACTTTTAATATTTTGTTTGTACTCCTCAAGCAAGCTCAATACTCAATATATAGGTGTCATGACATAACCAACTTATCATCTTTCAGACTCTAATACTCTATGGTTATATCACTCTTAAATTTCTCTTTATTAGTGACATTTTGATACAAAGATCATCCAAAACATCGATGGGACTAATACTAGTGAGCTACAAAAATTCCCAAAGTTAACATGTGCATAACTTTTGATCCATATGCAAAAATACAATACCGAGTAAATGACATAATGACCAAAATGTTACGACAATGGTTTACCCAACTCTCGGTTCCAAAGTATCTCATTTGAACCTCAATGTTATGACAATCGTTTACTTTCGATTTTTATGAATCATTATTTCTTTACACAATTTGACAATATCTGTAAAATTTTGATTTTTCTTACAAATTTATATACTCTATAACCATATCAACTTTTCTTAAAAATTAGTAGGTATGTTTAATCTTTTGCTATAAATGTAAGATCTATAACTACAACTGAAATAGGATATTTTTTTCGGATGCTACAAAGAATTTAGTGTTAGTACTTAGTACCGTAAAGATATCAACAACATAATGCTCAAATCAAAATTAAATAAAATAATTAATTAAAACAAACATATCTTAAAATATTTAAAACCAATAAACAAATACGTGTCCTGATTTTAAGCCACAAACATCCAATTTTCCGATTGTTGGCCGCCAACAAATTCTTGGTTGTCGATGAATAACGATTTGGCTTGTTGGGAGATTATAAGCACATGACGTGTGTTATTTATGGAACTATTTAGCGACATGAAATCTATCCTCGTCACTAAACTTTCCTTGAGGGGAAAGTATACGTACATACATGCATGTATATTAGCTACTTATATTATATGTGTTGACGTGAGTGAGATTTGAAACATGTGTACAAAAAGTATGTACAATAAATTTATCAACTATGTATGATTGCCATTTGGCAATTCACAGTTTCTAAATTAAAATATATTTGTGTTGATTCAATGTTTCCAAATCTATGACAAAGCATTTCTTTATTAAAAAAAGGAGTTTATTATTCACAGATGTTTCCTACTTATGAGAATTGAATCCAAAGGGCTTGTGACTAATTAACCAAGAGTGTAAGAAACAAGTTTCCTTTCTAACTCATTAAGTGTTTTAATTAAGTGTCGTGATGGTTAAAGAAAACAAACTTAGGTTACAAAATTAAAACGAGTATGAGTTATAGTCGTTACACAAATTACGGTTATACTACACACAAACCAAATGTTAGGCACGCTCATGAATTGTTTGGCGGTAAATGTGTTTATGCAGGGCCGGCCACGACGATTTTAAGACCCTGGACGAATCGGTGAAAAAATGTCACCCTTATCGTCATTCTTTTAATTTTGTTAATAAATATAGTCTATTTGTTTTGTCAAAAACACTTTAAAATGTATTGGGCTATTTGTTTTAATAATTGGGCTACTTGTTTTACGACAATAAGTTTTTTGGGTTAAACAAAATCACTTGAATATGCAGTTCAATGTCTATTTTAAATATATAAAATATATATAAAAAGTTTAAAAATTTCAGCCAATGAAATAATCGGATCCTGAACAGATGTTCAAACTGCTCGACCCCCTAGGCCTCCCATGCGTTTATATTGTTCATTTAATATATAACCCTAATGAAAGTAGCTAATAAGAATAAAGAATGGGCATGGCCAGAGTATGAACCATCATGAGTTATGAAAATTTCAAATCATATAAAAAAAACTTCGTTTACAAAAGACACATGTACTTACATAATTAGTCGCGTAGTAACAAATATTACATATTACATGTAAAAGTTACGTAGCAGAAAAGATTTTACGATAATAATAAATTGAAAAATCCAATCGATCACAGGATTTGCCATAAAATAAAGTTGTTGGAGGGAAAAGGTTTTATAATGACCTATAATTTGAAAATATGACAACAACATAAGCAATTAAATATTTAAATGTTACACGTACAATATTATAATAAACGTAAAAATACATGTCATTGGTTATATAAGAGTCATCAAGTCAAAGTAAAAGACCAGCCAACTTGAAAAAGGGTCCACCTTTTGAAATTTGTATGATGAACTTATAAGTCAAAATTCCTAAAAACTATTTTTTTTTTGAAAAGCAAAATTCCTAAAATTATTAATTTAATCTTATCACCGCCGTAACTCCCCAAGTCTAACCTATCAGTAGGGGTGTTCATTCTAATCGAATGCGAATTGGGCGAATTAGGCGAATCGAATTGGTCGAATTGAGACTTTTAAAAACTGTATTCGTATTCGATCCACATTCGAATAAAAATCTATGTATTCGATTCGATTAAGTTATTCGAATTCGAATCAAATTCGAATAGATTCGAATGTATTCGTTTAAAAAAAATATAAATAAACAAACATATCAAGTAACAATACAAATGTAGCACCAACATAACATAAGTGTATAACATTACCCAAACAATGTGCAAAACATCACCCAAACAATATGCAAAATACTAGCACATCAACAAGTCTAAAACATATTAACAAAAGGTTTAAAACTGCATAATCAAACACAAAAAAGACTATAAACAAGTTTAAAACCTGTAGAAATAACAATTAAGCAGTTGTCATAACACAAAATCATGTTCATATGTAGAAACAATAATTAAGATTGGGTAATGGGTTGAATTTGGGTATTTTAACTTTACTTCAAGCCCACTAAATCAAATTCATATATAAATAATTAATTCGATATATTAAAAATATATATTAAAAAATATATAAATTTCTTATTCGAATTGGGCGAATCGAATGCGAATACGGAAAATCATATTCGTATTCGATCCACATTCGACAAAATTATTCGAATCGAATGCGAATCGATCGAATTCGAATGACTGAAAGTCGATTTCGAATGACCTTAATCGAATTCGATTCGAATCGAATTTCGAATAATTCGAATGGTATTCGAATAATGCACACCCCTACCTATCAGGCATCTTTCGATCAATCCCAAGAGTATAAATTTTACCACTTGTAAAGCTATCATAAGCATATTTTGTCACTTGTAAGAGTATTTAAAATAGCTGACCTCGATTAACTTTATCTGAACCTAATTAATAAGCTAATTAAGATCGGGTTAATAGGGGAAAAAAGTATTAATCTGGTTATTTGAGTTAACCCGAATTGTTAATGGGGTCGGGTTTTAGGTTTGTTATTTGGAAAAGAAATCGGGTTTCGGGTTAACCCGAATAACCCGGTTAGTGTTCTCATGTGACATGTCTATCAATTCAATTTAAAATAAAAACCCAACTAACCCGATCCGATTAACACCCTTAGTCACTTGTCACATTTCTAAACTCGTTATTATTTTTAGGTGTAATTTTCTCATTTTTATTTTGTTAAAAACCGTAATTTTATGACCATTGTGACTTTTTAAAATCATAATTTTATGATTTTTTTTATTTTTATCATTCAATATGTGTAATACGTAATTTTTACATTTATGTAATTATTTAGCGAGATAAATGAAAAACTACACCTGTGTAAACATGAAGGGAATATTTTTACTTACTTATATGCAACTTCAAATTCAGAATTTTTTTTAATTTTTCATTTTTTAATCTTCTAGTTAGTAATGTACGTAGATTGGAGAGAAAAAGTTTGGTTGAGCTGAGTTGTGATAGTGTATGAAAAATTAAGTGAGTATTTGATCTTAACGGTCTTAACTTTTATTATTTTTGCCACTAATGGACCGCTGTTAAAAAAATTAACGGCATTAAGTATTCTTTGAATTACAGACCGAAGTTTTAGGGTTTTCAATCGGAATGGGAATATGAGTCAATTGATGTAAAATTACCTCGAAAAGGTGCTCCAAATGACGAAATTTGTACATCCGATTAAAGAATCGTTAGGTTTAAACAACCCGGTGAAACATCGTTTTATCATTTGGAGCACCATTTCAATGTAATTTTTATATCAATCGAATCGTATTATTCTTTTGATGAAAAATAAAAAAACATCTCTTGAAAAAAAAAAAGTTAATGCCGTTAATTTTTTTTAATGGCTGTCCATTAATAACAACAATGATAAAAGTTGGTACCGCTAGTACATATTTTAAAATTTGAGACCAATAGCGGCAAAAAAACTAATAGTTTGAACTGTTAAGTCCAATACTCTAAAATTGAGTTAGGTTGAATTATGTAGGTAGAAAAGAGATATATTATTTTTTTAATATTAGGTTGGATTGAGGTGCAATGGATAGTTTTATTACAAGAACTTCAACTCTTTTTATATATTTATTTTAAAGACACGGGTTTAGCTTTTCTAAATTAAATTAACCAATCTAGAAGGTGAGTAAAAAAATGTTCACATTATAAAATGTATAATGAAAGCAACAAAAAGAGGCCAACCCTATAATTAAGAGTTGTTCGATAAGCTAAAATCTAAATGAACTTTTAGTTTGTTTTCTACACAATCTTTTGCCATGGTCAATTTTGTTTTGCATGCATGTAACAAAATCACTTTAGATTTCAAATTTTTGTGAATTGTGGCTAGCTTACCTGTATCCACACTGTCAACATAACACATATATGGGAGACAAACGTTAAATTTTTTGAAGGCTGAGAAGCTATGAGAGTCCTCATGTGTGCTAAGGAGTAGGGTAAAAGACAAAGTGTGATACAAAATCTAAAATTCTACGGGCAATAACCCACAACATTTTACTTTTATTTATTTATTTAGAACGGTTATAGTTTATAATTATTTACATCAAATATGTTAATGGGTAGACTCACCCAAGACTTTTAATAGAGACAAAGCCTCCCACCTCGCTCTTAACCATAGACTAAGAGACATTGGCATCCACAACGTTGAACTACCTTCGTATTTATTAACACGTCTTTAAATAAAAAGTTTGTGCCCCGTTAAAAAAAATCATGACTAGCCGTCATATATACGAACACACGGTTTAAAAGTTGATCTTTATAGAAGTTTATCTTTAGTAATCTACTCAAAATATAAACGTTGCATTTTCATATATAACTTTATTTAAACTTATTCACGTGTAGAAAGATTACAGAACAAGATAATGTCCGTCAATCGGCAATTACCCCTTTTACCTCATGATACCCTCTTCCCTCAAGACTGTCCTAAATCAATAGATGTGGCTCAGTACTATCATAAGCCTTTTAAAGGTTGTTGTTTCCATATGCAAATCTTGCTTACTCTCCCTAAACACCAATCTCCATGGAATGTGTACTAGTATGCTTTACTTTTCACTTAATCAGACTTATAATATATACAAGACGACTCAAAACTTAAATATTTTTTAAACCAGAAGCTTAGACACGTTCGTGCCTCATGAGACACACACATGTGATCATTCAAAATATGAAGGACACAGCTCGACCATGCATCATGTCAGAACGTACTAACATTAGTAGAGGAGTAAACATTTTTAGGAAAGGCAAGAAAAGGTACGTTGAAATAGTATGAGACAAAGATCATAAAGCAAAATTGTAGGGCAGGCATGCCCTTATGCCTAACTCATCAAATTGTCTATGAATAATAGTTTTGGATCATCATTTGCAAATAGAGCGTCTTTAGAGCCTCTACCCATTATTTCTTTTAAAAAGCAATTTTTTTTTTGCATTTTCAACTTGGTATATAGTGTTGGGACTAAAAGATAGTCAATGCCAACCAGTCAAAGTCAACACCGAGTTAGTTAAGTCGACTAGTTCAGACGAATGATTGAAAAGTGCTTTGGAGACCTTCTTTCCCACGTTGTCATCTTTCATAAAAACTAAACGAAAATTAAAAAAAATTTAAAAAATCAGCGTTTTCATTGTGACTTTTGTTGCGTCAAAAATTTACAAAAGTCACAATAAAAACGTTGATTTCTTTTCGTTAAATTTTTAAGGAGAGTGACGTGGGGAACAAAGTCTTCGAAACACTTTTTTGAAATGCGATTTAAATTGTGAGTTAGATTTTTTTAACACTTAATTATGTCTTTTAACACTTTATAGGATAACTCCACCCTTACAATTAAGGGAAATTGGATTTTATTATCCCAACTTTACTATTGGCCATTATTACTCCCAACTTGTAACATTTGCCCCGATCCATACCCGATCCAAATTCAAACCCGAACCCAATCGGATATCAATGAAATTTTTCGTCGTATCATAAAATAAAAGTAATTATATCATATTGATTTAATCAAGTTATTATATTAAATTATATAATTAAATCATTAATTAAGTTGATCAAACAGTTTGGAGGCCTCGTGAACACAATTAACACTCTTATCCCGACTTTTCTTATCATCCAAGTTTATTATATAATCCTTAGGACATTGTGTTTTGGAAAGCATAGATGTAAAGGATAACAAGCAAGAAGCTCTACGTATTGGATTCTTAGTTTTGGCATAAGGCGACTTTCGAGTGATTATTTTGCCAATCTTTCTTCATTCTTGGGTTATCACTTTGTATCATTCAAAGCTCTTAAACATACTTTGTATTCTAGGGAGTAAGTAAGTTCAGTCGGTGAATCAAATCGAGCCCAAACAAAACAGAAATCACAAACAACAGTTTGAGAACGTAAATCTTGACCCGTACCAAGATCCAAGGTTTAAACCTAATTCTCAATACCATGAATACTGGATTACTCTCTTCCATATGATAGTACTCTGAAAATTATGAACGTAGGCGAAAACCGTACGAAAAACGGAGTTATAACGAAGCGGGAATCGCGAAAACAAGTTTGGTGTTTGTTGTGAATTTACAAGACGCGATTTTTCCTGCCTTGAATTCGTCCCACATCGCCCCAACGCTAAATTTTTGCTCATTTTCACACCTATATATACTCTTGCTTGGTTTCTTAAAGCTTACAACTCCTAGTTTGAGTCTAAACAAGTAGAATAGCTAAAATTTGGTGATTCTGCAAGTGCAATACCTTTTTGGGCGTTGTGCTTAGTTTTTTTTTATTCTTTCGACGAGGAAGTGCAGCCCTACGAACTCTTCTTGTTTGTAAAGCTTCTTTAAGGTAATCTTCTTTTTTTTTTCTTTTTTTCTTTTCTTCCTTTCGTTAATCGTTCATTTATCGTTTTCTTAGTTTTATTCGTTTAGTTTAGGTTTTTAGTTAATGAGCATAGCCTTTAGGCTTAGTGTAGCCTTGTAGAGACTCAACGAGCACCGTCTATCATTTCCGTTCGTTTGGCTATGCCTTAAAATGTTTACATATCTTTTTTTTTTTTACCTTCGTTTAACTAGGTTGAGTCACGCTTGCATTCAGATCACCTATTCATTTGAGTTTGCTGTCTGATCATATACGTTCTAATCCCAAGGCATCCAACGTGATACGACTGTTCATCTCGATTCTTTTTCATCATACACTACTTTGTTTGAGCACCATTGAGGTGAGTATTCATAGCCCTTTTTCTCGTTTTATACTTTGGGGTGAAATCATGTGACCTATATCAATTTTTATTCTATTTATTCTTTTTAATCATGTTTTATCATTTTATTCATTTTATTCATTTGATTCATGATATTCAATTCAATCCATGTGTGTTATTACTTGCAATTATGTGTTTCATAGGTTGATAAACATTATTCTAGCACAATCATTAATTTATTCAAACCAACGGTTATCAATAATAGTACTATTTGGCCTGACAAGCCCACCCCATTTACATACACGCGTGGTGATTGTAACCGACTTATGCTTTTGCTCATTACGGCTTAATCTGTGTGATTAAGTGGCTGCAGTCATCTAGGTTTGATTGTGTACTCGATTTATCTAATGTGATACACTTTTGCATGATAGGTTTTAACATAACATGGAATTGAATCATTTTACTCATTTCAATCATTTTAATCATTATATATATATGTATGCAAACCTATGTTTACTCACCAGCTAATTCGTTAGCTGAACAAATATTATTTTCACATGATTTCAGGAAAAGCAGCTTAGGAGGATTTGAGATGTCTTCACATGTAGGATCTTGAACCTAGATTAATTAAATGAGCTTTAATTGTATTATGTTTGTTTAATTATGGTTTGAAACAATGTAACTTGTTATTTGGTATTATGAAAAAGGTTGTTAATATATATATAAATCATTTTAGCACCATGAGCTACGAGCAATCTATCCACTTTCGTCCGCCCTGATGTTTCCGCCATCGGTCGGGGTGTGACAGATTGGTATCAGAGCCATGGTTATAGGGAATTAGGTTATTAGAAATGGAATGACCTAGTCTATAACTAAGGACCCAAAACATGAGTCATCTCATGTCAATAGTTGTTAATTCATACTATTTGATTATGTGTTTACTTGTTTACACACATGTTATGTTTTACATATGGCTGTTGTTTATCCCTTACTACAACTAATACAACTCTAATTATCAATCATATCAACTTTAAAACTCTAGGTCTTATGCCTAATCCAAATCGATTTCCTAATCGATTCTCAAATTCAAATTAAGAAATTATTCATTGTTTTCAAATAGCTTCCTCAATTTTCAAATACAATATTTTTATGTATGGTTTTCAAATCTCGTCAAAGTGTAAGTCTCGTAACTGAACACGTGTAATACTGGAAGAGTGGGTGCCTGTACCTCGAGTGTTCTGTCTAGGAAAAGGTATTCATATAAATCCAAATCAACCGATGGATCCGTTACCTTACCTGGGAACCCTCGGGGTGAGTGTCCACTTATAGGTACGCATGTCTTCATTAGAGTTATCGTGGACCTACTACTTTGATAAGTCAACGTATTCGTGCGGTTTGCGAACTAAGCGTCTACACTTGGAATATCTCCACATGATTTCAATATCTCGTATTTTCAATAATTTCTCAGATTATTTCTAAACTCATTTTTCTTGGTACAAAGATTTTTCAAAAAAAACTTATTATTAAATTTTAATACTTATCATTTATACATAAATTTATCATCAAGTCCTCCTATAATTCAGTTAATCACAAACTTACCAAGTTACCATCAAATTAACATATAATACATAAATCATAACTTCATCATTCAAATTTTCTTTTAATTCATAAACTAATTATCAAATTATCATATAATTTATTTAATCACAAATTATTATAATTCACATATAGTTCATTTAAACCTATTAAAAAAACAATTCTCATATAATTATGCAAATTCAAGTTCCAATGTATTTCATTTTCAAATTTTTTTCTATTTACTTGAATCATCTACACTATTTATAACATGCATTTATCTAAACTTGATTACCTCTGTGTTTATCTCTATTGTCTATGAACTTGTTTGCCTATATAATTTGAATTTTCATCCAACACCACTATCCAAAAAACCTAATCCTTTAAGAACTCGGTAATCTATGCATGTGATATATCAACCTAATTATCCAGAACCTTGGTAAAACTTTATCATACATGAATTTGATTTTCTCTGATACTGTTGAAGATTATATTACATACACATAACTATCCAAATGCATATGTACTCAACTTATCATGAACTTGGTTATCAGATATATAGAAAACTTGATTCTTCATAAACATAAATTTCTATAAATTTGTTTAACTACAAACTCGATTATTCATGCATGTGAACAATATTAATTGCATAAAGTTGGCCACCTAAATTAATGAACATTGATCTTTCTATCATATAAGATTTTAATTTCTAATGAACTTTAATTATTCAAGCGTGAAATCAGAACCTATGTGCATCTTTATCTGAATTTTAGAAGTTTTGTGTCCCTTGACCCCCACATGACATAATGAATTATGAGGACCATGCAAAGGCTAGTGTAATTACGGGTGCACACGGAATTACAAAAGTCGGTGCATGGAAGTCATAATAAGTTTTGTTGTGTGCTTTTGGGCAACGCGGCAAATGTGGTGTGATAAGAACATGGTGGATACGCCGCTGGTACATCCTATATATAAGTGTACTTGTCACATCAACAAATGAAGTGTTGCCTAGGTCCAGTGAAGTTTGTGTGACTTCTGGATCTTGACCTATTGCAATTTAACTTTAACAATGTTTTCTTTTACATCTTTCATTGATCATTATTCATCATCATCTAGTGCTCAAGTTGGTGATTCAACTTCTCGGGGTTGACGTATTCTTGTTCAACTCGAGGAAGCTAGATAACGTTAGTACATATATTATGGAAAACGCATCATCATGGACATCTTTTGAAGTTGTCTAATATTTTATTCATATTATTCATTTTGATCATTTATTCATTTGATTAATCATGTTATTCATTTATTCATTCATTTTATCAATCACATTTATTCACTTTCATCATTATTCATTTTAGCAACTATATTTATTCGCTTTCATCTTTTATTCATTTTTTTACCACATTTATTCATTTTATCATTCATTAATTTTATCAATCACATTTAGTTATTCTAATCATTTGGTAACGTTTATTCATTTTACTCGTTTTATCATTTTACTCTTGATCACACAAGTTAAACTGTAGCAACATTTACCAATCATCTTAAACCCTATTCCATTATTATCTTAAGTAGCAATGAATCACTATCTGAACCCTTCGTTCAATTACGTTCATCTGAACTCCTTATAAATAGAACAATATTATAAACGACACTTAATGATATTAAGTGAATTAAAGAAAATAATTCTTATCATATTCTCATTTAAATCCTAAGACAACGCATGTGACACAAGATTATGTTTCTAACACGATCGTGATACACCTATCAATTCTTTCATCAAAACTAACATTAATCAAATTTCGGGACGAAATTTCTTAAAGGAGGGGTGACTGTAACATTTGCCCCGATCCATACCCGATCCAAATTCAAACCCGAACCCAATCGGATATCAATGAAATTTTTCGTCGTATCATAAAATAAAAGTAATTATATCATATTGATTTAATCAAGTTATTATATTAAATTATATAATTAAATCATTAATTAAGTTGATCAAACAGTTTGGAGGCCTCGTGAACACAATTAACACTCTTATCCCGACTTTTCTTATCATCCAAGTTTATTATATAATCCTTAGGACATTGTGTTTTGGAAAGCATAGATGTAAAGGATAACAAGCAAGAAGCTCTACGTATTGGATTCTTAGTTTTGGCATAAGGCGACTTTCGAGTGATTATTTTGCCAATCTTTCTTCATTCTTGGGTTATCACTTTGTATCATTCAAAGCTCTTAAACATACTTTGTATTCTAGGGAGTAAGTAAGTTCAGTCGGTGAATCAAATCGAGCCCAAACAAAACAGAAATCACAAACAACAGTTTGAGAACGTAAATCTTGACCCGTACCAAGATCCAAGGTTTAAACCTAATTCTCAATACCATGAATACTGGATTACTCTCTTCCATATGATAGTACTCTGAAAATTATGAACGTAGGCGAAAACCGTACGAAAAACGGAGTTATAACGAAGCGGGAATCGCGAAAACAAGTTTGGTGTTTGTTGTGAATTTACAAGACGCGATTTTTCCTGCCTTGAATTCGTCCCACATCGCCCCAACGCTAAATTTTTGCTCATTTTCACACCTATATATACTCTTGCTTGGTTTCTTAAAGCTTACAACTCCTAGTTTGAGTCTAAACAAGTAGAATAGCTAAAATTTGGTGATTCTGCAAGTGCAATACCTTTTTGGGCGTTGTGCTTAGTTTTTTTTTATTCTTTCGACGAGGAAGTGCAGCCCTACGAACTCTTCTTGTTTGTAAAGCTTCTTTAAGGTAATCTTCTTTTTTTTTTCTTTTTTTCTTTTCTTCCTTTCGTTAATCGTTCATTTATCGTTTTCTTAGTTTTATTCGTTTAGTTTAGGTTTTTAGTTAATGAGCATAGCCTTTAGGCTTAGTGTAGCCTTGTAGAGACTCAACGAGCACCGTCTATCATTTCCGTTCGTTTGGCTATGCCTTAAAATGTTTACATATCTTTTTTTTTTTTTACCTTCGTTTAACTAGGTTGAGTCACGCTTGCATTCAGATCACCTATTCATTTGAGTTTGCTGTCTGATCATATACGTTCTAATCCCAAGGCATCCAACGTGATACGACTGTTCATCTCGATTCTTTTTCATCATACACTACTTTGTTTGAGCACCATTGAGGTGAGTATTCATAGCCCTTTTTCTCGTTTTATACTTTGGGGTGAAATCATGTGACCTATATCAATTTTTATTCTATTTATTCTTTTTAATCATGTTTTATCATTTTATTCATTTTATTCATTTGATTCATGATATTCAATTCAATCCATGTGTGTTATTACTTGCAATTATGTGTTTCATAGGTTGATAAACATTATTCTAGCACAATCATTAATTTATTCAAACCAACGGTTATCAATAATAGTACTATTTGGCCTGACAAGCCCACCCCATTTACATACACGCGTGGTGATTGTAACCGACTTATGCTTTTGCTCATTACGGCTTAATCTGTGTGATTAAGTGGCTGCAGTCATCTAGGTTTGATTGTGTACTCGATTTATCTAATGTGATACACTTTTGCATGATAGGTTTTAACATAACATGGAATTGAATCATTTTACTCATTTCAATCATTTTAATCATTATATATATATGTATGCAAACCTATGTTTACTCACCAGCTAATTCGTTAGCTGAACAAATATTATTTTCACATGATTTCAGGAAAAGCAGCTTAGGAGGATTTGAGATGTCTTCACATGTAGGATCTTGAACCTAGATTAATTAAATGAGCTTTAATTGTATTATGTTTGTTTAATTATGGTTTGAAACAATGTAACTTGTTATTTGGTATTATGAAAAAGGTTGTTAATATATATATAAATCATTTTAGCACCATGAGCTACGAGCAATCTATCCACTTTCGTCCGCCCTGATGTTTCCGCCATCGGTCGGGGTGTGACACAACTTTCATTTAATTGGTCATTATTACTCCCAACTTTCACTTAATTGGCCACCATTGAGCATTCCGTTAAACTTGACTAACTCCGTTAAAATATGCTGACGTGGCATCCACGTGGCAGCTGACGTGGCATCCACGTGGCAGGTGACATGTTCTATTTTTATGTAAATTGGATTTTATTAATCCCAACTTTCACTTATTGGCCATTATTAATCCCAACTTTCACTTATTGGTCGTTATTAAACCCAACTTTCACTCATTGACTATTATTAATCCCAACTTTACTATTGGTCATTATTAATTCCAACACAAATACAAACAACTCTTAATTGAAATATGATCGACCTCATACAAACACAAACAAATCATACGTCTCAGCTGCAATTATTAAGCATTCGTATGATTTTCTCCAATTAAATGTATTAGAACAAGATGCAAAATGAAGTGTGAGAACAATGTGAAAAATTTAGGGGTTCAAATCTTTAAGCATTCGAAGCCTAAATTTTTGAAGCCTAAATTTTTCACATTGTTCTCACACTTCAATGACTTCATCTTGCATCTTGTTCTAATACATTGAATTGGAGAAAATCATACGAATGCTTAATAATTGCAGCTGAGATGTAAGATTTGTTTGTGTTTGTAAGATGGTCGATCATATTTCAATTAAGGGTTGTTCGTATTTGTGTTGGAATTAATAATGGCCAATAGTAAAGTTGGGATTAATAATAGTCAATGAGTGAAAGTTTAGATTAATAACGGCCAATAAGTGAAAGTTGGGATTAATAATGGCCAATAAGTGAAAGTTGGGATTAATAAAATCCAATTTCCCTAAAAATAAAACATGTCAGTTGCCACATGAATGCCACGTCAGCTGCCACGTGGATGCGACGTCAGCATATTTTAACGTAGTTAGTCAAGTTTAACGGAAGGCTCAATGGTGGCCAATTAAGTGAAAGTTGGGAGTAATAATGGCCAATAGTAAAGTTAGGATTAATAATGGCCAATAGGTGAAAGTTGGGATTAATAAAATCCAATTTCCCTACAATTAAGTGAAAGTTTAAGAGGGAAAATTGAGTGAAAATTTCTCCATGAGTTGATGGAGCTAAAAAAATATTTGCAAATCCAAAATATTTACAAATTTTTAAATATAATAGTTAAAACTTTCGTTAAATGTTGTAATATAACCCGTGTGTAATATACGTGTATTAAACCTGGTATATTCGTATATAGGAGTTAAATTTCTACTTAGCTATTGGACTTTGGTCCAATGGAAAATGCAATAAAAGTTTCAACTCATTGCGAATTGGGTTTAAATCCGAGCATTGGGGTTTTATATGGTATCGTTAAAAGTACATATTATAGTTTTCCCGTGTAACAGTTGGTTGACGAGTCTTCTACTTTGACCAACTTGGCTCCCAAAGGAAGGGTTGGGGTGAGCCTCCATTAGGGTGGATCACTAAAAGTATCGCTCTGAATCATCCACTAGATGGGAGCATGCTAGAGCTTCGAACTCGGTCATTGCACTTCATAGTTTCTTCAAAACTAAGTCAAAAGAACTCCAATTAAACTCATTTGTTGAAATTATCTCGTCGAATTCTATCGCATTGTCTTTTATTCCTTGGTTTCTGAAGTCAGTTTTATGGTTTAGACTTAGGGTATACTTTAGGATTTTGTGTTTGAGGATTAGCTTTAAGGCTTTAGCTTTTATGATTTAACTTTAGGGCATAACTTTAGGTTTAATATTTAGGGTTTATAGTATACTTTTAGAGAGTAGGTTTTTGGGTTCAACAAGACGGTTTTATTGTCGTTGAAAAGAGTCCATATATGTATAGTACATTTGACACCGTTTAGGAGTGTGCATAAGAAATGTATCTTAGGTTTCTTAAGCAAACGAATTATTTTAGAGAATCCTCTCCATGTGGTAGGTTTTAATTGTTTGCCCCAATATTTTTTAAAATGAGTGGGATTTGAATTAAATAATCAAAATAATATTTGCAAAAAAAATGACTTTAAATGAGTACGTTGATTTTCTTGAGAAGTTGAAGTGTTTGCCCCAATATTTTTGAACATACTACTACGTACTATTAAAATACAATATCAAAATAAAATGTTGATCTTTATAGAAGTTTATCTTAGAGTAAACTACTATTTTGGTTCTTAAGGTTTGGTAAAATTAACGGTTTTAGTTCAATGGTTTGTTTTCTACTCTTTTAGTCTATTAGTTTCTTACAAACTTGCTGTTTTAGTCCACACCACTAACGACCATTCATTTTTCCAGTTAAGTTTGTGAGAAAAAACATTAATACCCTTAGACCAAAATAGTAATTTTGGCCAAACAAGGACCAAAACAGTAAGTTACTCTTATTATTATTATTATTATTATTATTATTATTATTTATATACCTTCTAGTTTTAAAGGACGGTGGTCACTGTTGACCGTCACGTGTCACCACTCGACTAACCCACCAATAATTGTTTGACTTAATTATCATTTTAACCTCTAACTTAGATAAATTTATCCAACCTATGAATTTGACCCCCTGACTTTGACTTAATTGTAATTTTTCATGCTATATCATGTTGATCTTCTTTAACATATTCATATTTTTACCCCATCTTTTGAAATATATACTTTTAACCACCAAATGTTAATCTTCGTAATGCAACACGCATGTCGAAGTCGAAAACGTTGTTAATACGTGTAACGAAGTGAAAAAAACTATGTCGGCGCAACACACAATGTTGTTAATTTTTCTTACACATAAATGAACTTGATCGTTATACTTGTGTTTCATTCACTCTGCACTTTGAAAGATGGATGGACGAAACAATGTGTTGTTCCAAAAAAAAGATCGTTAATAGATGGAAGGTTAGGATATAATTAAATAATAAGTTCAATAAATAATAGATGGGTAATTAGGTAATTTAATATCTTTTTGGATGGTCAATTGACGGTGAAACTAACGAAGAGATGTAAATGATCCACTTTAAAAAGACCAGGGTTGCAAAAAGTCTAAATATACACACGAGGTTGCAGAATGCTATTGAGTGTAAGCCATGGATGCATTTTGTAGTTAACTCCAGCAAAAACATTGATTTCTTTTGTTTATTTTTTTAAGGAAGGTGACGTATGGAACAAAGTCTCCGAAGCACTTTTTTGAAATACAATTTAAATTGTGAGTTAAATTTTTTAACACTTAATTGTGTCTTTTAACACTTGCACAATTTTTACACTTTATAAGATAATTTCACTCTTACAATTAAATAGAAGTTTAAGAGGGAAAATTGAGTGAAAATTTTCCCAATGAGTTGATGGATCTAAAAAAAATTTGCAAATACTAAATATTACAAATCTTTAAATACAATAGTTATAAGTTTTGTTAAATGTTGTCATTTAACCATTGTGTAACACAAATATATTAAAACTAGTATATTCATATATAGGAGTTAAATTTCTACTTAGCTATTGGACTTTGGTCCAATGGAAAATGCAATAAAAGTTTCAACTCATTGCGAACTGGGTTTAAATCCGAGCATTGAGGTTTTACATGGTATGGTTAAAAGTTTATATTATAGTTTTTCCTGTAACAGTTGGTTGACTTTGACCAACTTGGCTTCGAAGGAAGAGTTGTGATGAGCCTCCATTAGGGGGATCACTAAAAATATCGCTTTTAATCACCCATTAGATGGGGGCATGCTAGGGCTTCGAACTCGGTTATTGCACTTCATAGTTGCTTCAAAACTATGTCAAAAGAACTCCAATTAACTCATTTAGACTTAGGGTATACTTTAGGATTTTGTGTTTGAGGTTTAGCTTTAAGGCTTTAGCTTTTATGGTTTAACTTTAGTATATGGCTTTAGGTTTATTCTTTAGCATGTATATTTTTCACTGTTCAACTTCAATGATAATCATAGGCTCTAATGTTCTATAACTTACTAAGAATAAGGCTCTAATGTTCTATAACTTACTAAGAATATATTGGTTTCGTGAAGTTATTAGAGTTCTCACGCAAAATATTGGTTTTTTGAAGTTCTTAAAGTTCTCACGAAAATCAATCTTCTAAATCAATTGAGAACTCTATCTTTTTCGTATAAAAGATTATTTTATTCACAAGTGTGAAATAAATTTTCTTTATTTAGATTACATACAATGAAGCTATATTTTGAAAGACTTCTAAAGTTCTAGAGTCAAGTTTTAGCTTTTTTTTCTAAAAAGATACCCATCGAGAAGGTGAGGAAAAAAACAGTTTTTAGGTTCATACATATATTCAAACGAGATGTGAAACAATGAATAAACAAATCTCATTCTTTTCGTTGGTGCCTTTTGGAGAACACATATCAAAAACAACTTTTAATTTGGTGTTTTATATACAATCACATCGATCACATGGCCTATTTTGTTTCTGTATATTTTGCAAAACCATTTTGGTTCTCAATTTCTTCATGGCTTACTACTATCCACATAGTCTATATATGTAACCACATGAGTGGGATTTTAATTAAATAATCAAAATATCAATTTCGTCTCCAAAACATAATTAAAGAACTCATTTTCTCATTTTGTATTACAAGTCTATCTATTTTTTTTATAGAACTATTTTAATGCACCGAAATGCTGCCGTACGGCAGTAACGTACGTTTTATCCAGCCATAGCCAGTGGACAACATTGATTTCAATTGCACGTGCATTAGTAACATTTATATAAATAAACAGTTTGTTAGGTTTAATACAAAGCCTTTTGTATCTGGAACAGTTGGTTGACGAGTTTCGACTCCGATTAATTTGGCCCGTAAGGAGGGTTGTGGTGAGCCTCCGTTGCGTTCGCAATAATGGGGGAGCCCCACTGCCGACGAAAAACATCTATGGGTGTTAGAGGCAGGGTTTCGATCTCGGTCCCTGCACCTCTGAGTGCTTCGGTCATAGATCGTTGCACCAAGCGTTGTTCTAAAAAAACAAAGTCTTTTGTATCTAAAAGGCCTAAAAGGTTAGGTCAAATAAACTTAAGTTGACCTTATTCCGGCGGTGTTAAAACCGTCTTGTTAGACTCTACAGATTATAACTTTTAGTTTTTAGGTTGCATGGTATATATACTCCTAGCTCCCCTCACACGCCCCTGCGCCAAATAAGTTTTTCATGCTCAGTCACACTGTGTCGGTGGCGTGAAGAGGGGGTGGGGGGTTAAAAGGGGCTCGTGAACGGCTTCAAGTGTGAAAGAGAAAAGGGGGCAAAAGTTTCTTTTTTTATTTATTTAATTTTTTTTTTGTATTTTACGCTTTATTATATATATACAACATTCCAAACTAAATATACAGCACAACTATTATAGATATATTGGTGTCTATCGGTCCCAACTATTACTTTTTGGTTTCTACTGATTCTAACTATTAAACTGACTGTCAACGGTCCCACCTTTTATCACTTTGGCAACCAACGGTCCGTTGTTATTTTTTTAACACCGTTAAGTTTTTTTCGAATTCAAGACCGAAGTTTATGCATTTTGATCGGAAGGAGAATACGAGTGTAAAAGTTATCTCAAAACGGCGCTCCGAACGTTAAAATTTGTACATCTGATTGAAGCACCGTTAGGTTTAAACACCCGATTGAAGCATCGTTTCGTCGTTTAGAACTCTCTTTCGAGGTAACTTTTACATAAATAGACTCGTATTCTTCTTCCGATCAAAAGACTTAAAAACATCAGTCTTGAATTTGAAAAAAAGTTAACGACGACGTTAAAAAAATTTAACGTCAGACCGATAGTTGCCAAAGTGATAAAAGTTGGGACCATTGACAGCTAATTCAATAGTTGGGCCTTGTAGAAACCAAAAGATGATAATTGAGACCGAAACCAGTATACCATAAATTATAAACATTTCACTTTCTACAAATATTATCACTTTCCTCACAAAATGGATCTTTTCGGTTAAGATGATAACATATACCGCCCGTATCACGATCCCGACAAATAGAGTTATGACAAACAATCGTTTGGTACATGAGTTCCACAAACCCAAGAAATTAGCCAAAGCCTAGGAAGAAACCGATCTTGGACCGTATTAGTTTTTTTATGTTTTTCTAAATATGTCTTTATTTTTTTAGTTCTGTATTTTATTATGTATTTTAAGTTTTTAACAAAATGATAATTTGTATTAATTCTTTAAAATGTTTAATTAAATAAATTGGTAACATTGACTCAAAGAAAGTGAAGAGGGTGAGATTATTCACACCCTTGAAGTGAATTAAAATGGAAAAATGTACGGTGATGTTAAGCTAATGTGCAGCACTGTCTATATTCACAGAATGTATAGAATTTTTTTTTGTCATTTGATTATCCTGAATAAACGGACCTTATAATTTTCTCTGTAAAAAAAATATTATTCGTGTACATATATGATTCAGAATCCTTAACTTGAATTGGATCGGAAGTGAGCTGCACGAAATCGTAATGTTACGTAGTAAGAGCACGTAAACTTTATACTGACGAAAGCAGTGACGAACAATGGCGTAAGAATGCAATCACAGTTTCAAGTTTTTCCTTTTTTTATTTTTTATTTCGAGCACCATACATTTATTTATTATTTCTTTATTTGGATCGCCTAATTATGTTTTTCTTACTTGAAGTAGTGCTTAGACGACAAAAACATGCATTACCATAAAAGAGCTTTAACGATTATAATGAAAAAAAACACTTGTTTAATGCAGGGGCGGCTTAGAGGGTGTGCGGCATGGCCGTATGGGCGATCACACAGGTCACTCGTTTGATGGCGGCACCACATTTAAAAAAAATTATATTTTATAAATTTTTTTTATAAAACTTATGTTTAGTCAATAGTCATGTACTAAATAAGCAAAGATATGGTTAATTAGTTGTAGTGATTTTTAGCCTTTAGAGTTGAACAAAGAAGCGGGAAAGCAGCTGGTGGCGACTAGGACTAGCTAAATTTAATACTCATGTGTTACACATAGATTATATAACAATATTTATAAAGAAGTTATTTGTGAATATTTAATATTTAAAGATTTTATTCTATCAACTCAGTAAAAAATTCCACTTAATTTTCCTCTTAAATTTTCTATTATAAAACAAATATTTTTCCAAAAAAAAAACACCTAAAACCTTAATTTAATAAATATAGGGTTGTTCTATCCGGACACCCGACAGCATAGTCAGACACCCTAAATACGACTCATATAGGGTAATACGAGTCGTATTACTGAGTTGACAGACGCAAAATCTGCAAGTTTCAGGGTTTCAAATATGACAGTAATACGACTAATATCATCTTTAATACGACTCGTTTTGTTTGAATGTTTATAATAGAATCACCGCGGTAACCCTTTATAAAAAAACACACCATGGTACCTATATATATAAACGCACCATCAACAAATTTCATCAAAAAACAACTTTCGGAAAAATAAAAAAAAAATATTTCAAAACACACCATTTTACCTATATAAACACACCAATAACAAATTTCATCAAAAAACAACTTCCAAAAAAATCACATCAAAACACATCATTTTACCTAAATAAACACATCATAGTGCATGTTATTTATTCTATGTTTTTGTAACCGTTTGGATCATAATGTGATAAGTTATGTTGTTAATTATCGACGCTGCTACTATATATTCATTACAAATAACATATTAAATAAACATTGGTTTGAATCCTCAAGCTTGCGGTTATACTCAAATGAGTTTCGTTTCAGTAAATGTCAACAAGGATTAATAATTATACAGTGACGATGATAGTGATGAATCATTGGTTATAATCATCGAGCTTGAACCATTCTTCAACTCCCTTGCTGCTAGACATGAACGGTGTGTTAAACACACAAGTTCATATGGTAGGGTTAACTATATTGAAGAAATAGATCATTTGACCGGGTGAAATGTCTCTGGTTTATTAAATGCAAGATTTTTTTAACTTTAACGTCGGTGTTACAAATCACAGATGTCTCCTGTTTTTATATTGTAAAACAAAAATCGTGAATAAAATTTAATTTTGCAGATGATTACAAATTATTTCACCTACTAATATGTCTCCGGTTTCATAACTCAGATGTTTTAGGACTTCTGATCAGAGCCAGAATACGATTCGATTAATTTAAAAGTTATCTTGGAACGACGCTCCGAACGACGAAATTTTTACATCCGATTGAAGCACCGTTAGGTTTAAACACCCGATTGAACCATCGTTTCGTCGTTCAGAGAGCCGTTACGAGGTAACTTTTAAATCAAGCAACTTGTATTATCCTTCCTATTAAAAGCCCTAAAACATCGGTCTTGAATTCGAAAAAAAACTTAAAGGTGTTAAAAGTTTTTTAACGAAGACTTGTTGCTTGCTAAAGTGATAATAGTTGTGACCGTAACAAAACAATTCGATAATTAGGATTGATAGAAACCAAAAGGTTAAAGTTGAGACTGTTTAAAAACCAATATACCTATTTTTAATACTACATTAAAAATAATAGTTTTCTTATACTTTTATCGTATTTTTCTTTCTCAGTAACTAAAATCACTTTTAAAAAATATCAAAAATCATGAAAGTGAATAGTGAATTCCCCGTGAACAATCATTTTCCATAAATTTTCAATCTTCTCCATTCACAATCATTTCTAAAATATACAAATTTCTTACATATATTTGCTCTTAGGGTCCTTAATATTAAGATTTTTATCTTAAATTACTATATATTAATTACTACTATATATTAATGTAGAAACCTAATGGATAATGGTTTTTTTTCGATTGGTAATATTGTTTGGTGTGCATTTTAGTAATTTATATGTATCTATTATTATATTATAATGATTTTTTATGTTGTATATAATTCTCTACTTTAATGTGTTTATGTAAAAATGTTTTTCATTATAATGACATTGTATACAATTGTTTTATTATATCTGTTTGAATTTGAATGATAATTGTTTTTATATTGATTTTAGCTTGTGTGTGATTTTAACTGTTATAATAATAAAAATTTATTTATTAATATACAAGTACCTCGCGTAAATAATCCTTATTATTTGTTTATTTATTATTAAGTCGTATCTTTGAGGCCAAATACGTGGCCTTTTGTGTGTTTGTTACAACCATATATCTTTCTCTTTCCCTTCAAACTCACCACCCTAGGTACCCTTCTTGCAGTTTGGTCACCTATTCCTTTCATGGCTTAATAATGGACCCACCTCTGACCTCTCTCTATAAGTCTCACTCCTTCAACTATATATATATAGGTTGGTGATGTATGTTGAAGGACTTATACGTTATAACCATTTTGGATAACCTTAAAGTCACCAAGTCTTTTCTTGTGTTATTTTTGCGATGGGACGACAACCGTGTTGTGACAAACAAGGTGTGAAGAAAGGGCCATGGACCGCGGAGGAAGACACTAAACTTATTAACTTTATTCTCACCAACGGCCAATGTTGTTGGCGTGCTGTCCCTAAGCTCGCTGGACTTCGTCGTTGTGGGAAGAGTTGTCGTCTCCGTTGGACGAATTATCTTCGACCCGACTTGAAGAGGGGGTTACTCAGTGAGGATGAAGAACAACTTGTTATTGATCTCCATGCTCGTCTTGGTAACAGGTGAATTTGATATATATTGTTAATTTATTCATGTTTCTTTTAATTAGGATTTGTATAGTTTGAGTTTTCAATCTTGTGCTTAAAAGTGGTTTTTAGAGAATTAAGTGTTAAATTGCTTAACTCTCAACACCAACTGATTTTTTTTTAATTTGAAATTAAATGATGATCGGTTGGGTGATCATAATCAATATTTTCAATCACAATCCCTAGTCGATCACGTGATTTACGTTTGATTTTCAATTGATTTCTCTCACACTGATAACGCTGAGTGAAATAAGAGAGCATAAACGAAAACTAGTATAAATCAAATGTAAATATATAAACTTTAAATGCATGATCGTTTTTTACACGCATTGTTTCTGATAATTAAAGTAAAAGTTAAAAGTGTCATTTATCAAACTGACAATATAAGTTATTTTTAATTAAGTCATATAGTTTGATTATTAAATTAAAGTTTACTTTTACAAGGAAAGATAAATAAAGTTACAAGAAAACACATGAGACAAGGATGATCGAGTTGAAAAATTTAAAGGCATTTTTATAATAAGAATTTGTTACTAGTAAATCTATGAGATTCTTGATTACCTTATTAACGAAAATAGGTAGCAGTTTAAACTATATTTTTGACAATCAAAATGTTATTATAAGAACTTGATTAAAATGTATATTTTTTTGATGAGAGTAAGAACTAGTGATAAAATTTAAGAACATATTTTATAGGTAATTATATACTTAATTAATATAAGTTCTACTTAATTATGGCCGACATGTTTCAAAGTTAAGCTACGAATAGCTTTTTTTTAATGCTCAAGTCTAGCTTATTGCCTTATTGGTCTCACTTTCAATCAAATATATATAAACAAATGAACAATTATTTAGAGGTCGTAATTTTTTCATATTTTTAATGATTATTTAAACTTCAAAATAAAGAAAACGTACCTTTTATGTTCCTTTTATCTTTTCAGTGACTTTCAAAGTATATTTTATTCTATTTTTATGTTGAGGAAGTTAAAATATGTAACACGGAAAATATAAAATTCATTTGCTAATAGTACCCAATTATATAACATTTATAAGGGCGAACAACATCATAGAGATGTATTAATTTTTTACTGAATTGAATGGACAACAAAAATACCAAAAACACAAGTTCATATTTATTTGGCATGTCAGATATGCTTAACTAAATTTCTTCATTGTTTTACTTGTTAGGTGGTCCAAAATTGCATCAAGATTACCGGGACGAACAGATAACGAGATTAAAAATCACTGGAACACTCATATCAAGAAGAAACTAATAAAAAGAGGAATTGATCCCGTCACTCATGAACCACTTCAAAAGGTTCATCAAGACACAAAGACAACATCTTCACCTGAAGAACATTCGTCACTGTCTGAAGTAAACAACGATTCACTACCGCAAATGGAAACATGCACCAATGCCATAGGAAGCTCCGAGGAGAACTCAAGCTCCTCCCCACATGAAAATTGTTCAACTTTGAGTAGTGATGATGAAAAGTTGTTAAGCTACCTTTTAGGTGATGATGAGCCCCCATTAGTGGATACACTTAGTTGGGAATTACCAAATGATGCACAAAACTTCAATCGCGATATTGGTGTCTTCACCTCATGGGATGATTGCGCTACATGGTTATTTGATTGTCAAGATTTTGGAGTTCAAGATTTCGGGTTTGATCGTTTCAATGAATTTGAGATGAGTGTCTTGGACACCTTAGAGGCAAGCAACATCCAACAGAAATGAAGTTATTATCTCATTGTTACATATAGCATATGTTGGTAAGTAGTAAGTTTTAGTTTATTAGGGCCACTACAAAGTATGTATTTGATGGTAAAAGAGAACATAAATCTTAGGTAAGCTATCAAACTAGCTAAAAGTTTAGTTACATAGAAAAAAAGTTTAAATAGGAACAAATGTCAAATGTCATGAACTTAATGTATGTCTTTGTAAATAAGGTAAGTTCGTGTATATTTGTTGTTATTTTTGTTGATAAACAATATTTATTTTATTTTTTTCATCACAATATGAGTGTTTGCATGTCCCTTAATTTTGTGTACTTTGTAGGGTATGTTTTAATTATATTAGTAGGGGCCTAGTGTTATGTACCATGTTATTTGGCTTCTTATTCTCAAACTATTTTATAATAGTAAAGACACGATCGATAACATACCTTAGCCACGTTTTTTTAATCGTCTTTTTCTTTATATATTTTAATATGTCACGATCAAAATGTTAAGAAAATAATAACGTTACCATTTCTATGAAGTTTACCGTTTATCTAGAGATAAAAGATGTACGTATTATTAAGTAATTAGTTCATTCGAATTCAAACAATTTCAACAATAATTTCAAACGGTTAGTTTGCAGGGGTGGATGTTTTAAGAAGACAACCGATTTCAAGAAAAATGTTGATACAACTTCGAATATTGCTAATATAAATATGCAAAACAAAATGATGATAAAACTCCGGATATTGCTAATTTAGAATATGCAAGAAAATGGTGTTGTTAGAAAATGTTTGCACCATACATACATACATACATACATACATACATACATACATACATACATACATACATACATACATACATACATACATACATACATACATACATACATACATACATACATACATACATACATACATACATACATACATACATACATACATACATACATACATACATACATACATACATACATACATACATACATACATACATACATACATACATACATACATACATACATACATACATACATACATACATACATACATACATACATACATACATACATACATACATACATACATACATACATACATACATACATACATACATACATACATACATACATACATACATACATACATACATACATACATACATAGGTACGTAGCACTAAAGAGGCAAAATATTCATAATTGTATGAATGTACGACCAATTTTTTTTTTTACTTATTGTATGAATGCACGGTAAAAAAATTGTTTTTGTTATTGTATGAATGTAGTTTAAAAAATTTTCTAATACCCTTGTTTTTAAGCTAGATCCGATCCGCCACGTACTGTTAGTTCGATAATTTTATGATCGATTCAAATTAAGCATATGATTTCAAGCGATTAGTTTCACTACTACAAAACTAGGCATTTGCTACCGGAATTTGCCACCGAAACATTCGGTTGCAAATTTTACCAAGATTTGTCACCGAATATGAATGGTGGCAAAATTTACGACCACAATCCAATCGGTGGCAACTCGGTAATAAATTTTGTCACTAATAAGTGATGGAGGCAAACCGGTGACAAAACTCGTCACTGTTTTAATATGGTCACAAATCCGTAGCAAAATAACATGGTAAAAGCATTTTAAAAAGATTTAAAGTTACGGTGACAAAACCGTCACAAATTTTGCCACCGTTTAGCCTCCGGTAAAAAATTGCCACCGGTTTATCGGTGGCAAACAATAAAAGGTATTCTCTTCTTATGAGGGTTTAAATAAACATGTTCGTCTCCTCACTTTCACTTCAGCCACATAATAAACATCGTTCTTCTCCACTTCTCCTCCAGCGTTGCACGCAGCAGCGTCGCACCACCGTCGTCGCCACCATAGCATCTTCATTGCACCCAAACCTATTTATCTCCTCTGTAGGATTTCTCCATTCTTCATCTCAATCCGTAAAAAAAGTTCTTCGGCGTTGCGCGCACCACCATCGACACCACACAGTCGTCATCTCAAACCGTTAAATTGATCCAGGTTCGTATCTACTCTTGAAAATTCACCGTTTCACTCGATTCTATTAACAATTGATAGTTTTGGTAATATTCCAATCCAATTGCAGTTTGCTTCTGTGAATTTATGTGATTTGGTACTAAGAATTTGGTAATTTATATGAATTTTGGTTGATTGTTTGATTGGTTTTGGTGATTGTTAGGTTTATTTTTGGAATGAGTTAGATGAATATTTTTGTTCAATTTTGGGAATTAAGGCTGATGCTTTTGATTTTGATATGTAAATTTCATATAGTACTTGCTAAATGATAGAGGCTTAATTGTTTGTTGAATTGAACTAGTTTTTAGCTTAGTTTTTTTTATGATTTTGATATGAAAGAGTTTTAAAGTAGCCACGAATATTTGGTCCATGCTTGCATTGCTTTGAAAATAACCATTATACTTGAAATAGCAACTAAAATGATAGGTGCATTCAGTTTGAAAAAAAAAAAATCGATGTTAGGAAGATGCAAAGGTTCAAGTTCAGTGTTAAGCTAAGCAAACAAATTAGTGCGGTGAATTGTTCTTTAACGTATGAAGACACTACTCTTTATTGCTTTTCTAAGTAGAATCTACCCAAAAGGAAAGTATGCATATTTGATTGTTTAATACAAATTTCATTAGAAGATGGCCGTTATAGAATGAAATCCCAGTGTCATATTTAGGCATTCATAAAGACACCCGGAGTTGTTGAATATAGGTTCATCTAAGATGTCATCTTTGGGGCATAACCATTGTTTGTCCACCTTGGTTAAGCTTTTATGCAAATAGGACATCCAGTGTATCACCATTCTTTGTTTGCAATGCCAGATAGTTCTTCATTGATGATGAATGTTTGACCCTAAGTATTTAGGTAATTGTTAGCATCTACAGAGCTTAGCTTATTATATGTGGTTTGAGTAGATACATTATTGCAAGTTCAGTAGCCGGTTTAGTGGAATCTGCTCAATAGTAACGATTGTTTCTCTACCTTGTGTTGTGCCTGAATTTAGATAGATAGATAGATAGAGGCCAATATGAAACAATGGTTTTATGCTAGTCTTAGAATTCGACATGTCTTTATGATCTCTAATATGTTATTTGAATCATCATTTATCTCTATGTTGATTAATCAAACATGGCTAATAATGGATGTTACTATTCTTATTCATTTACTCTCATTGTCTAGGAAGAGCATATGGAGGAGTTTGCTGAACCCTTCGCAAAGGAGATTTCACACGGGGAGCTTTTCAAAACAGGTATTGTAATTTTTAATATCATTGTTATTTGATAAGGAATCGACTTACGGATTTTTGGGAAATTATGTTTTTGATTAACCTTTTTGTGCCTGATAAAATAATAGGCTTATAGTTATAGCTATAGCTTGTTTGCTTGTGTTTTATGAGCTATATAATTTTACATGAAGCAATGTCTTTATTGATAATTCAACATTTATTGTATTGAGAGACCATTGGACTTTGTTGACCCATTAAAGCTAATGGATGTTATTATGCTAATTCATCAGATGAGGAGTCTAATGATCAGCAGGTACTGTTATATATAAAATTTGATATTTACAATTTTACATAAACCTAATGTTTAAGATGCAATGTTCACGTTAGTACGTTGCAGTCCGCCTAAAATGTTATTTACTCTTGTATAAATCTGAATTTGACATGAAGCTTAGTCTTGATCTCTTGTGGTACATATTTGATTCATGAATTGTGTTTAGAGGGCTAGAGGGCATTAGACTCTGTTGATTGGTCAAAGCTAACAGTTGCTTATATCTTAAATTTATATACATGTGACTTGTCTAGCAACTTGGTTGATACTTATGTAGTAAATATGTGAGACATGTGTAGTAAATAGGTGCTAATTTAGCTGAGAATTGCATAGTCAATAAGTGTTGAGTTGCCCGTGTTATGAATTGTTAGAACAATGAGGTTTTCCATGCAATATGGCTTCATGGATAAGTAATAACAATCTTGGTTAGATGTTGAGCTTAAGTACCTATTAATAAAGATCTTGGTGATCTTGTTGCAAATTATATATTTTTTTATTATTACAGATACAACGACTAAAAGGAACAATTGAGGGCTTGGTGGTGAAGAAACAAATGGAAAAGACGGAGAAAGAGAGAGAAAATGCAGAAAAAGAAGAGGAAAAAAAATGAGAAAATGGAAGAAGTGTTGAAATGTTTGACTAAACAACTCCTACAAGTTAAATATTGACTTTATTTTCTAATTAAGATTATAAATGTTTGGATATATGGATAGTATTATTATGTTAAAATATTAGATTTTGTTTTGTGTTTATGTAAATTTGGTTGATCTTGTGTTTAATAAACTCTTAGTTAAATATATTTCCAGCAGGATTTATAAAAACTAAATTAAGTAGTATGTGATAATATTTATAAAAAACGGTGGCAAAATGGTTGCTATTTCAAGTTATAGACGGTGGCAAATCGGTGGCAAAGTTACGGTAGCAATCCGGAGGCAAATTTACAGTGGCAAACCGGTGGCAAAACTTGTGGTGGCAAACCGGTGGCAGTTTTTGCCACCGCTATGCGGTCACTAATTTCAGTAGCAAAACTACTTGTGGTGGCAAAGCGGTGACAATTGACCAACTGCTACGAAGGCTAATGCGACCGTAGTTCCGGTGACAAACCGGTGGCAAATACCTATTTGCCACCGTTTTGCCACCAAAATTACGGTAACAAAAGCTCAGTTTTGTAGTAGTGTTTGTCAAACTCGTTCCCAAATTTATAGACGCATAGATGATTAGAAAAACTATATATGTTTGTACTGATGAAAATCTCTTCCTGCATCATTTGTTGCATAATTTCATAAAGTTGTGGACAAAATTGCAATACATAAAAGTGCAGGGGTATATTTTGTAGTTTAGACAATTTGTTTGTTAAATCAGCATAGTTGTTGAGATTAGAAGATATATAGCTAGATGTTAGTGTGTGATGATAGTTGTATCACTCACAATTTCAGTTTTTTTTTTAATTCTCTTCTTCTTGTTTTGAATCAATAGCATTTGGTTTTGCTTTGTTCATCGTCTAAATCAATATCCTGTGATTTGATCTTCATCATTGTCACCCTATGTGATCGTTACATGTTTTTTAAAATATAGAAGATTCGCTTCAAGTACAATCTTCTTTTGTTATTTTTACTCATCGGGGATGATTTAGAGAGGAAAAATTATATTAATTTGTGGTGAGAATTTAGTCATGCATCATTTTCAAAATCATTTTCAAAAGGAAAAATGGATTTAAAAAATCCCAACTTTCACATGTTTGCCGGCAGAGGTCCCAACTTCAAAAATAATTTATGAAGGTCCCAGGTTTCAATTAATTTGCTTCTGGAGGTACCCCGTTAAAAAAAAGTAACGGACGTTTATATATGCTGACGTGGCACCCGAGTGGGCCCACCACTTTTTTGCTTCGTTAATAAAACCCACATAACTCCGTTCAACTCTTCTAACTCAATTACACTCCACCTCCACTCTCTTCAAACAACATTCCTACGTAAACCCTAAGCAAAATTCGATTGATCACTGAATCTGTTAAAGGTACGTACACTACACCGTTAATCTTAGTTCGAATCGTTTTTTTTTTGTGCTTAGCTTATTAAGTTTTTTTTTCAAGTAGGATGTCTGATTACATGATGGTAAAAATTTGGCATGGTGGAACAGTGATTCAAGAACCGAAAGTTAAGTATGATGGGGGAGATTCAAAGATTTTTCAAATAGATGTGGACAAGATGTCTTATTTTGAGATTATTGGGTATGTAATGGATTGTGGTTCATATGAATCAACAAATTTACTAATGTATTACTTGAATCCTGGTACGAAACTTGAAAATGGCTTAGTTGAGTTAAAGGATGATAAAGATGTGAGTGTGTTGTTGAATAAGTTTAGGAAGAAGCTCAATACAGAAATATGCAATATTTACACCACAAGAAGCCAAATTTTTAGCCCACAATCACAATACAAATGATATAGTATTTCTTTGAAACAAATGTAGACTTTGCCATCTTCAGTTTCAAATTTTTGTTCTCTTCCTCTAACATCATTTTCTCCACTTCCAGGTTTGCAATTTTTATCTCCAAAGCATTGTTCCTTAATTCAAGCACCTTGCGATATTCATGTCCTGCAAAAATAGCATCCACATCTTCTTTCCAGATAAAAAACTTGCAATCCATAGATGGCCACAAAGGGCAACCATAAAATGCATGTGATGGTCTTGTACTCCGATTTCCAGCAACCCGACATATTGCAACCATGTCATGGTTGCAATAAATTTTTCCATCTGTTGCCACTTTAAAAATTCTGGGTTTTCTAGACGGGGATGATGTGGAAGTACTCATTTGAGTAGTTTAATTTCACAAGAAATCAAACGATTTGATGTGGGGAAGAAATTGGGAAATTAGGGTTAAGTAATCGGTTATGAATTTGGTAGGAAAAGAGGGAAAAATGTGGGTTTTATTAACGAAGCAAAAAAGTGGTGGGCCCACTCGGGTGCCACATCAGCATATATAAACGTCCGTTACTTTTTTTTAACGGGGTACCTCCAGAAGCAAATTAATTGAAACCTGGGACCTCCATAAATTATTTTTGAAGTTGGGACCTCTGCCGGCCAACATGTGAAAGTTGGGATTTTTTAAATCCATTTTTCCTTTTCAAAATTATTTCTTGAATGTATATATCCTATAATAACATTATTATATCACACACTTTTATAAACTATTTAAAAAAAATTCATTTGTAACAAATATGTGACGAACACATGAAATAGATAATCAAACATACTTCATTATTCATCAATGATATGATTCAAAAGATCATATTTAACTACCACTCACACGTTTTGGATTTCATCTATGAATGATCTATGAAACCCTTACGAAATCACTCAAGACTACATTGGAGATACACTCACTAACCGGTAGCGCCCATCACAAATAGAGGCTATCTTCTATTTATAGTGTTACATGTCCAAAATCCTAGACATAATAAATAGAACAAATGATAATGATAAGTAATAATACATTAAATTCCTATCATTTGGTTTTGACTCAAGGTCATCAGGTATGTTCATGATCTTGAACTTTAGTGGCTCGTGAGGTGATTCGTTGTTCCCTAATCAACAGATACATCATACATGAATCAAATTAATTGTCGGGTTGAAAACTCAAAACACAACAAATAGTACGTCATATTAAATATAAAAAAAGGTTATATAATTGTATAGTTTTTTTCTCAAATAATTAAGTACTTGAAAGTTATTTTCTCAAGTAGTATGTTAAAAAATATACTACAAAACCCTAAAGATTAAACCTAAAGCCATGCCCTAAAGTTAAACTGATGACCACATGTAGGATGGTACTTCACCTTGTCGTTATTTGTATTTTATTTACTTTGTAATAGATTAGTCGTATTTCCTTTGCATTGTAATAGTTAGTTGTTTATTGTTTGCTTTTGTTTATGCTTACTTATGTGACGCTGCATGCGACACTATAGTGTCGCATGCTGCTTGTCTTGGTCTAGCGAGCAGGCAGTTTCGCAGTTGTGACACTGCTTGCGACACTAGCTGCTGTATAAATAGTTTGTTAGGGCTATTTTGTACACAACCTTTTGGAACTTTATTGAATACATTGTCTCTTTTGATACTGAGTTCGAATCTGATTGTTATTGGCAAGGAATTGTTTAGATTATATCATTGTTGCTTCTATCTTATTCTACTTCATCTAATTACCTTCTTAATTAACTTGTTGTTAATGGGTTATAATGGTTTATTTGGGTTTTGGTCATTAATCACAATCAATTGTTGCTAGATCTAGTGGTAAGAATTGTTTGTGATCCGATCTAAATCATCAAAGCATGGATTTAACGATCAATCAGGACCAACATAAACCATAAAAGCTAAAGCCTTAAAGCTAATCCTCAAACACAAAATCCTAAAGTATACCCTAAGTCTAAAGGATAAAACTGACTCCAGAAACTAAGGAATACAAGAAAATACGATAGTATTCGACGAGACAATTCCAACACCACTAAATAAGTTTAATTGAAGTTCTTTTGACATAGTTTTAAAGCAAATATGAAGTGCAATGACCGAGTTCGAAGCCCTAGCATGCCCCCATCTAGTGGATGATTAAGAGTGATACTTTTAGTGATCCCCCCTAATGGAGGCTCACACCAACCCTTCCTTTGGGAGCCATGTTCGTCAAAGTAGAAGACTCGTTAACCACTGTTACAGGCGAAAACTATAATATGAACTTTTAACGATACCATATAAAACCCCAATGCTCGGATTTAAACCCAATTCGCAATGAGCTGAAACTTTTATTGCATTTTCCATTGGACCAAAGTCCAATAGCTAAGTAGAAATTTAACTTCTATATATGAATATACTAGGTTTAATACATGTATATTACACACGGGTTAAATGACAACATTTAACGAAAGTTTTAACTATTATATTTAAAAATTTGTAAATATTTTGGATTTGCAAATATTTTTTTTAGCTCCATTAACTCATGGAGAAAATTTTCACTCAATTTTCCCTCTTAAACTCTCATTTAAATGTAAGGGTGGAGTTATCCTATAAAGTGTAAAAATCTACAAAGTGTTAAAAGACACAATTAAGTGTTAAAAAATTTAACTCACAATTTATACGAATATACTAGGTTTAATACTTTGTCACCCTCCTTTAAAAAATAAATGAATAGAAATCAACGTTTTTATTGTGTTTTTTGTAAATTTTTGACGCAACAAAAGTCACAATGAAAACGCTGGTTTTTTAATTTTTTTTAATTGTCGTTTAGTTTTATGAAAGAGGACAATGTGGGGAAGAAGGTCTCCAAAACACTTTTCAATCCTTCGTCTGAACTCGTCGGCTTAACTAACTCGGTGTTGACTTTGACTAGTTGGCATTGACTATCTTTTAGTCCCAACACTACATACCAAGCTGAAAATGTAAAAAAACTACTTTAAAAAAATGAATAGGTAAAGGCTCTAAAGGCGCTCTATTTGCAAATGATCCAAAACTATTATTCATAGACAATTTGATGAGTTAGGCATAAGGGCATGCCTCCCCTGCAATTTTTGCTTTATGATCTTTGTCTTATACTATTTCAATGTACCCTTGACATGATGAGGCGTGCCTCTTCTAGACATTAGGTCGTTCCTTTCCCTAAAATATTTACTCCTCTACTAATGTTAGTACGTTCTGACATGATGGTCGAGCTGTGTCCTTCATATTTTGAATCACATGGGTGTGTCTCATGAGGCACAGACGTGTCTAAGCTTCTGGTTTCAAAAATATTCAAGTTTTGAGTCGTCTTGCATATATTAGTCTGATTAAGCGAAAAGTAAATACAAATGTGGGCAATACACATTTAAAATTTAGAGCATATTAGTACACATTCCATGGAGATTGGTGTTTAGGGAGAGTAAGCAAGTTTTGTATACGGAATCAACGACCTTTAAAAGGCTTATGATAGTGAGCCACATCTATTGATTTAGGACAGTCTTGAGGGAAGAGGGTGTCATGAGGTAAAAGGGGTAATTGTCGATTGACGTACATTTTCTTGTTTTGTAATCTTTCTACACGTGAATAAGTTTATATAAATTTATATATGAAAATGCAACGTTTTATATTTTGAGTAGGTTACTAAAGATAAACTTCTATAAAGATTAACTTTTAAATCATGGTCCGTATGACGGCTACTCATGATTTTTTTTAACGGGGCACAAACTTTTATTTAAAGACGTGTTAACAAATACGAAGGTAGTTCAACGTTGTGGATGCCAATGTCTCTTAGCCTATGGCCAAGAGCGAGGTGGATGCCAATGTCTCTATTGGAGGTCTTGGGTTCTAGTCTATCCATTGACATATTTAATGTAAATAATTATAAACTATAACCGTTCTAAATAAATAAATAAAAGTAAAATGTTATGGGTTATCGCTTGTAGAATTTTAGATTTTGTTTCACACACTGTCTTTTACCCTACTCCTTCACACACATGAGGATTCTCATAGCTTCTCAGCCTTCAAAAAATTTAACGTTTGTCTCCCATATATGTGTTATGTTGACAGTGTGGATACATGAGGTAAGCTAGCCACAATTCACAAAAAATTGGAATCTAAAGTGATTTTGTTACATGCATAGAAAACAAAATTGACCATGGCAAAAGATTGTGTAGAAAACAACCTAAAAGTTCATTTAGATTTTAGCTTATCGAACAACTCTTAATTATAGGGTTGGCTTCTTTTTGTTGCTTTCATTATACATTTTATAATGTGAACACTTTTTTTCTCACCTTCTAGATTGGTTAATTTAATTTAGAAAAGCTAAACCCGTGTCTTTAAAATAAATATATAAAAGGGTTGAAGTTCTTGTCATAAAAGTATCCATTGCACCTCAATCCAACCTAATACTAAAAAAATAAAATATCTCTTTTCTACCTACACAATCCAACCTAACTCAATTTTAGAGTATTGGACTTAACACTTCAAACTATTAGTTTTTTTGCCGCTATTGGTCTCAAATTTTAAAATATGTGCTAGCGATACCAACTTTTATCATTGTTGTTATTAATGGGCAGCCATTAAAAAAAATTAACGGCATTAACTTTCTTTTTTTTATTTCAAGAGATGTTTTTTGATTTTTCATCGGAAGAAGAATACGAGTCGATTGATATAAAAATTACATTGAAACGGTGCTCCAAATGATAAAACGATGTTTCACCGGGTTGTTTAAACCTAACGGTTCTTTAATCGGATGTATAAATTTCGTCATTTGGAGCACCTTTTCGAGGTAATTTTACATCAATTGACTCATATTCCCATTCCGATTGAAAACCCTAAAACTTTGGTCTGTAATTCAAAGAATACTTAATGCCGTTAATTTTTTTAACGGCGGTCCATTAGTGGCAAAAATAATAAAAGTTAGGACCGTTAAGATCCAATACTCACTTAATTTTTCAGACACTATCACAACTCAGCTCAACCAAACTTTTTCTCTCCAATCTACGTACATTACTAACTAGAAGATTAAAAATGAAAAATTAAAAAAAAATCTGAATTTGAAGTTGCATATAAGTAAGTAAAAATATTCCCTTCATGTTTACACAGGCGTAGTTTTTCATTTATCTCGCTAAATAATTACATAAATGTAAAAATTACGTATTACACATATTGAATGATAAAAATAAAAAAAATCATAAAATTATGATTTTAAAAAGTCACAAAGGTCATAAAATTACGGTTTTTAACAAAATAAAAATGAGAAAATTACACCTAAAAATAATAACGAGTTTAGAAATGTGACAAGTGACTAAGGGTGTTAATCGGATCGGGTTAGTTGGGTTTTTATTTTAAATTGAATTGATAGACATGTCTAACTCACTGATTATATATAAAAAGTTACATGTTTTGACATGTTACATGACTCTAGGAGCCGCCCGTTAGACACCTTTAGTATCATCTTTTTTTTTCCTAACTTAAAATTTACAAATATCAAACCAGTATTGCTGCTAAATTAGTGACGAGTGAAATAATGGCCAATTAGTTATCATGACAGTTTGTTTGAAGGTTCAATAAAGACCAGGAATTTTTAGTTTATCAATATGACAATTTAGTGACTAAGGGCTGTTTGACAACATCTAAATCATTAAGTGTTGAATGGTTAAGAGGTCTGAACCATTAAGAGGCTTTATTAATGGAAGGGATGTTAGGGTAAAAACTTCAGATGATGATAATTTTGATGCATGCTTCATTCATTTCCATATAGCACATTTCTATCTCTTAACCACTTAGCACTTAACTGAACCATTTAGAGACTTTTTTTTTAAGAAACAAAAGAATGTTGAATCTGAATGATTAAGAACTAAACTAAACCATTAAGAGGTAAAACAAACAGCCCTTAAATAGTTGTCATATGTTTGAAGGTTTGATATTTGTAAACTGAAAAAAAAAATGGAGATGCGGGGTATCGATCCCCGTACCTCTCGCATGCTAAGCGAGCGCTCTACCATCTGAGCTACATCCCCTTTGTGTTACTTTTTGAATACACTTTTATTATTACTTTTATCACCATGTTGATGATATATTGAAACAAAAGAATATTTGGAGAAGATCTTATTTCCAAATATTTAGAGCAAAGTGTGGCGCCATCAGTCAATAAGCATTTGCGTAACAATGGCGGACGCACGAAGATCCACCATCTTCTTCACCGAGCAACACCTCTCCTACGCCGATATCCTTCCTCCTCTTGAGGTACTCATGATTCTGCTTCCAATTCAATGAATTATGTGCTTAATTCTTCAATGATGTTTCGAATCATATTATCAGGTTCGAGCTAGAATCGAAGTCGCGGTACTTAATTTTCTCAAAGTTTTGAACTCTTCGACTCCAGCCATCTCGATTCTCCCTATGGTTCGACTTCATCATAATTTAAATTTCGTTATTGACATTTGACGCTGATTTGTTTCATTATTTTCGAAATTTTGTATTATGATCGTTTATATCATGCTTTAGAGATTTGATTTACGAATAAGCTGCAATTCAAGTGAAGTTCATATAGAGTCGGGTGCAATTTGATTTAGATTACAGGCCGATTGAGTTTAGTGTCGTGTGAATTGGTAAATATAATCTGCTTTCAAGTGAAAAGAATTTAGTTTGGCATCACTGATAGGAATTTGAAAACAGTTCTGGCAAATTAGGCTTTGTTCATTTTATCATGAGCTTTAAGTGTATGAGTAGCAAATGAAATCATGAGTTTATGTGTATGAGTAGCAATTGGAACTATTTGTCAATTCTAGATTTGATTTGTACTGAAATTTAGACAAAACTAATACGACTTAGGACTGCTTGAACGATACAAGTGTGCTATGTTCGATGAGAATTACTTTGGATCCTCTTTGTTTTTTGGCCACTAACAGTGATGATATGTGGTTGATGATTGATTACTGCTGTGAATGAAACAGATCAACCGTAAGGCAAGTAATAGCAGAGTGAATCACGGACTGTTAACTGAAGACTCATGGATATTTCTTTCACATTCGTTTTGCACGAAATCTTTGATGAGAGAGAATACTACTAAATCTTTCATGAGAGGCATGTTTGAAATCTCTCTCTATCAACAATTAAATCAACGTAAACACTCGAAAAGGTTGCTTATTATTGCCTTTTTTGTAAATTAGTGTGGAAAATGCTGGAGATGTGTTACCAGATTTTAGTTCAAGAGAAGAGAGTAACTCAGAGAGAATTATTTTACAAGTTGCTTTGTGTTTCACCAGATTATTTCCCTTCTCAGCTACAGGTCAATCAAACAATTCAAGGTCAAACCTTCTTTCTATGTCACATGATATGATCATCTATGCATAAATACCATATGTTTGCTTTTCTAATCACCTGATTACATTAAATGCAAATTAGACGTTGTAGCATTGCTTCGATGCAGCCGTTTCAGTCTTGGAATCATGGCATCTAGTAGAGGAGCTGTTGCTGGCCGTTTATTGTTGCAGGTATAAATATAGACAGTTTAAATAAAAATTTTGTAGTTAACAAGAACAAATTATGATGCTTAGGAACCTGACCAAGAGATTGTTGACTGCACAACATGTGGGTCTTCTGGCTATGCTATTTCTGGTGACCTGAACTTGTTAGACAAACTGATCATGAAGACAGACGCTCATTATATCTTTGTTATTGAGAAGGTATGTGTTTGTTTGAATCTTTCCTTTTAAAACTGTAGATACTGACTTTTGATCATGTTTAGCACGCGATATTCCAGCGCTTGGTTGAGGATCGAGTGTTCAACCACATACCATGTATTCTTATCACTGCAAAAGGATACCCTGATCTTGCTACAAGGTACAATTTACTTGCAGGAGTTCAATCAGTAAGAATATAGCTTCTTTTAACCCAAGTTCATGGTTACTGGTATAGGTTTCTTCTTCACCGTATGAGTAAGGCATTTCCTGAGATCAAAATTTTAGGGTTGGTTGACTGGTAAGTCTGGGAATTTTTGGTTGACTTTTGGGAGTTCAGAATCATAATCACTTATTAGTGTCACCTGATTTGTTGATTGTATATACTATTCAGGAATCCAGCAGGATTGGCCATTCTCTGCACCTTCAAGTATGGAAGTATTGGAATGGGCCTAGAAGCATACCGATATGGTAATACTTCTAGTCGTTGTTTTCCGTTAGACGTCTATTTGGATTACAAAACAATATCTCCCCAAGAAAAGACTAAATGCGGATTTAGGCACATTGTTGCATGATGCAAATCTGAAGTCTTTGAATGTCGTTCTATAACGGGTGGTTTAAAGAGTGACAAAACTAACGGGTCATATTGTGTAACGAGTCAAATGGGGTTTAGGTCAAAACAGTCGCCACCAAAAAAACATGTCATATGCATTCAGGTCAAAACAGATTGGTTCAGCAGCCATGTTTATTTTATGACACAAGATTATATTAGAGACCCAAAGTAATCCAAATGTAATGATCAGGTCCATATTGTGACACATATAGTGGTTATAATAGAAGCGATAACTTAGCATTAGTTCATTATACAGCTTACAAGAAACCCATGAGATCTTTTTTCTTCAATCAGCTTGCAATCTCAAGTGGTTGGGACTAAGAAAAGATGACCTGGACGCAATACCAGAAGAATCTTTCATTCCACTGAAACCAAAAGATATGCAAATTGCCAAAAGCTTGATTTCTTCCGAAATATTGCAGGTAATCCTTTAAAACTCATCATAACATTGCATTATCATGAAAAACTTAAAAAAAAAATGAGGTCTAACTAAAAAAAAAATTACTTTATAGGATAACTATAAAGAAGAGTTAGCAGTAATGATTCAAAGCGGCAAGAAAGCAGAAATTGAAGCTCTATACTTTCATGGATATGATTTCTTAGGAAAATATTTAGCAAATAAAGTGGTGCAGGTCAGTTATATTTAGTACCAACTACTAACAGCTTTTCAACAGCCTTAACTAGTACTAAAGAAAACATTGGTACATTTCTATACTTCCCAAAAATCTGAATGTCAAATAGCAACATAAAATGTCAAGCAAAAAGTTACACACTTACACCAACTTGGCCTTTAAATATATCCCTCATCAAATATGTTAAAAACGTCCAAAAATAATAAGTGGTCCTTTATATCATCCTTTATATCATAAACTCTGATACATATAACAATATAATCTGCACTGAAGCATGCTTTACCCTCAACTTGCAACAAAAATGCATCCTCATTTTGATGAGAGACGAACTTTCTTTCCTTCTACGATAAACGTTTCACTGCCTTCAAGCTGCAGATACAAAATTAAAAATATCAAAATGGAACTTACATGAACCAAAATATAGTACTACTTTCATCCCATTAACAGCAGTCCTGGTTTAACTACCAATAACTTTGAAAATCTACATTTGACAAGCCACCAAAATTACAGGTTGGTTCCAGTCAGTTTAGCGGGTTGGACCTGGACCTAATTTTTTTGGTCATAAGTTCCACTTAGAACTAGTTAATGACAGTTGCTTAAGTTTTATCTTGTTATGCATCGTTTATTAGTAACTAAGTGATAATTTGTAATATAAGCATCATAGTGTTGTGCAATGCATTACAAGGCCAGTCAGTTTCAGTTCTGTCCCGGGCTAATCCAGCTTTGGACTTTACCAGACCAAAAAGTAAACTAAGCATAACCAAGGATCGGAATACTGGGGCATGAACCAAATTTTGCACACCGCTAAATGAAGAATGATAAGTTATCATAACACCACTTTTGACACTAGTTGCTCAACTCCTAGATGAAATGGATGCAACCTTTGCTACTAAGATTTTTTATGAAGATTCACTAGTTGCAACAATTCTTCCTTCTTCCAATAAATGCATATAAATAAAATTGTAAAATAGCGGGGACAAAGGCATATGGCCTTACCTTCTTTTTCAGGAATGTAAGAGCATCCTTTTTTGATGAGAAGTCGGAAAGAACAGAACATTGTTCATCAACAAGAACTTTGAGTCGTTTAAGTTTCAACGATTTCTCAGGTATCTGCCCCAACAATTTAATAATCAGCACTAAAGCAAGCATTGAATAAACCTTTTTAAACTAGTTATCTTTATTATAATCACATACTTGACAAAGAAGCTTTTTACACAACTTCTTTAGCTTCGGTTTTGATTCAAAATCCTTCTGTGAGTCTTGTATGTCATCAAATTTCCGTTTTGTGGAAGGATCACAATCTTCAGCCTCGGATTCCTCCCCCTCATCATCACTAAAAGATGTTCTTTTCCCTTGAAATCGCACACCTGCTACTTTCCTAGGTTGATCCTTGATACCAAGTCCTTGTTTTCCAGATGTTGCCTTATCCTGCGAGAGATACCATTAGCAGATGGTATCTTTACCACCAACAACAGTACGAGAACAATTGTTTAAAAATAACGAGATTAATACAAGAGGTACATACTTGCACAAGTTTGTAAAGATTTTCTTGATCCTCCTCATGAAACATTGTCCTTTTGTTAAAATTTTGAACATCTTCAGTTGTGCTAGACTTCTTTCTTCTGGATTGAGCACCAAGGAAACCTCCAGATACAAACCCGAATTTATAACCCCACCAATCCAGGGAAATACTTGGTCCATCTTCAGCTGTTGAAAATTGTCGATACGTTTTAATCTCCAAAATATACAACAGATTGAAATATCAATCTTTATGGCAAAAATTCAATTAAACCTAAATCGTTTGACCATTAGTAATTTTCTGAAAGTAGTGCTAACTACAGGTGTAAAGTGAAAAACAAGCTTAGCAACTCGTGAACTACTTCTGACCAGCTCGCTAGTCGCTACAAGCTCAAATAGAGCCAAGCTCAAACGAACACAAGCTTCTTATACCAAGCTTGTGTCGACTCGCAAGCCTAAACAACCCTATCATCTATTGAAATATAATAATTTTACTTAATAATGAATACACGATTCCATAACAATTATTATATATATAGTTACAGTAAAAATAACCAAATTGTATATAGTATGTAATAATATATGTAGAATATACTTATAAATGCGTATACATATACTAGTGTGTGTATACAATTAATATAATTGAACAATTAACTAAATAGCTAATAAATTATATAAAGCAATCCAAGTTTGAGATTGAAAAACAATACACAAGTCGAGCTCAAGCTCTTTTAGGTTAAATGAGTTACGATCAAGCTAAGCTTTCACAGATTTTTGTGAAAGTAGGGATAAGTGATAACACAGATTTTTTGTCCACAATATAGCTCAAGTGTTTTAAATATTTTGGAGAAGTAATAACAAAAATATCCATACATTACCTTTCACATTAACAGTGTTGCCTTTGGATGCTTCTACCAGCTCCAAATCTCCATCGTAACATGAGAAAGGATCAATCTCAGGTTCTGGTTCATCCTCAACCTTTTTTACCTGCAAAATGTCAACATACTCAAGTACAATCACAAGACAACCCATACATAAAAACTAAAAAGGCATAAGAGAAAAACAGCAGTAGCAGGAAACATACGAGGATTCCTTCAAGATCCTTAGCGGAATAAGCACGAACATGCTTTCCTTTCTCTCTTCTCTTGTATCTAGTAATACATGAATATGCATCCATTGAAATTACAAACTAAAACTTATTATAAATTGAAATTTAATAACTATATATTTACATGTAACTAATACAGACCTCCCTTGGGGTCGGGTAGCCTTGACGATTGTTTTACTAACTTTTTTTGGTGATTCCGTCTCAAGATCATCGTCGTCGTCATCATCATCTTGTTCAACGACTGTTGCTTGCTGTTAAAAATCAGGTTTTAGTTAATAGCCATGAAAAAATAATAACTTTGATAACATAAGTTAACCAACTTACCACTTTCAGTTTTTTAAGAATACCATCAAACTGTGTTGTATCAAATGCCCATGCATTAGGCTTGTCCAGACCGATACCTGCATTTTAACTAAAGATTAAAGCAGTTGCTATAGCTAGTCTGTCGAATATTAAGGTTTTCATCGCATTTAAATTTCCATCATCAGTCCAAAACAGACCATTTTGCAAGATTGTGAAAAAAATCCATTTAACACAATCCATTGCTTCAATTACTTGCATAGCTATATCAATCATAAATAAACTATCACTACCATATCCGTTGCATCCTTCATCAATTGAGGTGGATTTTCACAGATCAAAGTGCATCGCTTTAGGCAAAATCCAAATCATTCGTTTACAGAAGACATATCAGGTTAAGGAATGTATGACCCCCATACTATAAACTTGTTTTGGCTTTATTTATCAATGAAAAGAGAACCCCATATATAACTAACATTCTTGGGTGAGAAAACTCTGAGGGATTAATTTTGACGGGTTATAGAGTTGGATGTGGGTAAACATAAAATCTATTTAGTCACATGTTCTTAACGAATTCGATTGAGTAAAGTAGTGGGTTATTGTTTACTTGTTTTAGGAGCTATTTACTTTACATAGGTTAGTCCCCATGGTTATACTTATATATGTACTCAAGCTTGATGAATAAAAAGTGAGTTTTAAAGCAGTAAACACTTTTGTCCTTGTATGTTTTTGTGAGTAACTGGGGCCTGAAACCAACAAACTTCAAGACAAATGACTCTGATATTCAGGTAACAATAAAAAAACAAAGCCATGAGCTCCTAGCAAAGAAATTAGGGTTAAAAACCACACATTGTTCAGCTCAAGTGACAAGAACTAAATAACCTCTACTATCATCAAATCAACTCATGTTGGGCATTTGATTGTAGAAAAGAGGAGAGCTTAACATAAAAGATATTAATAAATTCGCCTAATTTCATTTCAATAAATTGATTTACTAATCACACTCTCATATTGAGACTAATTCATTAACAGCAAACATGAAACAATCATTTAACAATAAGAAAGAGAGAGAAATATACCAACAGTGTCTTGTTTGTTGGTAACCCTAACATGACCTTTGATGCCTTGTTTCTCCTTACCAAGTCCTTCACCTTCTTCCCATCCCTGCACAATATATGTAATTGAATATAAACAAGTTTTGAGATGATAAATTGAATGGTAGAAAATAGTAGTAGTAACCATTTGTTTCATGAGGCGGAAAGCGGCGGACTTTCTGGCGACGCCGACGTAACAGAGGGGAGCTTCCGCCGCTGCCATGGTTGCTCCGCCGTCAACTCTTCGACGGCAAACAGAAACAAAAGGGTTTTTAGATGTAGGTTTTTCCCTGTTTAAGAATGCGTGTAAAATTAGAGAGACATACGGCGTCGTAGCGTTTCTCCAACTTACATGGGAGTGAAAGAAAAAAAAATTAAACTTGATTTGATTCGTATAATGAGGAGTAAAACTACTCTTTGAGTTTGAAGAAAATTTAGTGTTTTTGTTTAATAGTTTATTTTTTACTTTTATAGTTTTACACTTCTAGTTTTTCTTTTGTTTTGGTCCATATCACTAATACAGTTAATATATTTTTGAGTAAATTATATTTTTGTGTCATTATAATAGGTCATATTTTGGTTTTTAGTTTTTTTTTTTATTTTTTTGCATTGAATGCTTTTAGTTAAATTAAAAGGGTTATTTTTGGGCCTTTAACTTAACATCAGTTAAGTTCTCTTATGTGCAAACTTTTAAATCAATCGACTGGTATTATCCTCCGATCAAAACGCTTAAAACATCGGTTTTGAATTTGAAAATAACTTAACGGTGTTAACAAAATTTAACGTTGGAATGTTGGTTGCCAAAGTGATAAAGGTTGAGACCACTGACAGTTAATTCAATAGTTAAGACCAAAAGATAATAGTTTGGACCAGTAAAAAACCAATACACCTTGTTTTTCTGCATTTTGGAATTTGAAAACTTAAAAAATAGTTGTTTTTAATTTTTCCACTTTGACCACTAGAGTTTAAAACCTTCAAGAATAATTGTTTTTTAAGTTTTGGTTGTTTTTTGCTTTTGCATTTTGAAGTTTGAAAACTAAATTTTAAAAACTTCAAAAATGGTTAGTTTTGCATTTTAGCCATTACTATTTTACATTTTGACTCATTTAAATAGTTTTTCATGAGTGGGATTTGGTTAAAGTTTTTTTGTAATAGTGTGTATTTTGGTGGCTCTTTGCCTTGTGGACAACTATTCTCTTTGTTATGTTTCGGTTTATTTGTTTGAAGTTAAGTGACATCTGTTTTCTTGTTGATTAAACCCGTATATAGTTTTAATGGTTGTGATGACGGAAAATTTCCGATCTGAGATGCTAATAAGCGGTATGCAAATAGCTCGACCAACGAGCGAGCGCCGTATAATCCAAATTGCTTTTGTTCCTAAACATTTGGTTTTTTTAACGTAATCCATTTAGCAATTACAAACATATAATACACCTTAAGATGTCTTAACTCTTAAACTCATTTCGTGTACCTTACGTCATTTCTATTTAACAACAATTAAACTCCATGTTAGATCTTCTACTACTATTGCTTTTTTGTGTTACGAACGACAGAAGTGAAAAATCCATCTACTTCCATTTTACACATTCTGTTAAATTTTATATGCAAGCAAATTTTTATGTTAGTATATTGTGTTAAATTCCTTTTACTATTGTTTTCATTTGTTCAATTAGTTATCAACATTGTTCACCACTACATCATAAAGTGCCCCTGTTACTTTTTCACATGCTAATATAACAATGAAATATACATATCTGATTAATAACAATAACTTAAATATACTTACATCATACGAATATTTGCTTTTATTCTACATCTAACGCGTCTCTTAGTATACAAGTGTACCAATGTACCATGTAATATACTTACATATTAAAACAATAAAATATTATAAACAAATCAGAGACGATAACCTTCCTTAGCCACTTAGATTAGGTGAAAGGTGTGCATACCTACGTATTTCTATGGACTATGATTATTGTATTGTTGTTTGATTTAGAAAACAAGAGATTAGTTGAACTCGTGAACCAACCATGAAGTTGACTAAAATGATAAACGTAACAATGTTAGAGAGTTTTATAGCATAAAACAATAGAAAATAATGAATATGATAAACAACATCTCAACAAAAAATATTAATCGAATATAAAATGTGTTATAAAATAGGTTATATAACATTTTATTATATAACTAATGGGTGTGTTCAAATCTCAAAAGCGTCAATTTATTCTAAATTACGTAGGTGTTAGACATTTGTATAATTTAAATGTACGAGTAGCTAGTGCAAGTCGTCGTTCTTGAAAATAAATAAATAGAAATAAATTGGGATAGCTTTCATAAAAATAACGTTATTTTTTAAAAAATAATATAAGGATAGACTATTGATAACATATATATATATATATATATATATATAGTCGTTTAGTTGAAAATGTTGTCACTAAATTTAAGTTTTATTACAGTTAGAGATTCATAAGAAGCATAGTTAAAAAAATCAAAAAAGTATTAAAAAAACAAAAGTTTTCAATAAAAGAATCATCAAGTTATGCTTTGCATAATTTATGCATAAATTATCATGTAATCAAACATGGGATGTTTGTAATTATTATAGTTGATGAGACACTATTATAGATGATGAAAAAACAAAAATAAAAAAAATTGTAAGAGCACACGTGAATCCACTTATGATTTGCCGTTATCATGAGACAGTGTTATGTCACATGCTTAAGGTTGTCACATGACTCACATCATCCTATTATGTTGATTTTCACGTTTATAAGTTTATTATTAAGTGACTCAACTCATATCACCACTTTTTTCAAACATAACAAACTCTCACTCAAGTCTTATTCAAAGTTAAAAAAATCTCATTTAAGTGACTCTATTATTTCACTAAATGTATAATCTTTAATCCACTGCTCTCTCTTATCCTCTCATTCTCTATTCCGTACGTGACTCGTCTCTGAGAGCAGCTTCTGTCAACGTAATTGATAGTCACATGTATAGGTTGGACTCACCGGCTTGTCGGTGTAATATATTTTGTATGTTATTTGTATGACTTTTGTTTGTATTTGTTTTAGCGAACCTACGGGCGAATCTATAGATTCACCCGTAGTTCAAGTTAGCTTTTGTCTAAGGTGTCGACTGGGCGAAACTGTATGTGCCCAGCGAACCTATGTGGTTCGCTAGATAGATTCGCTACAGCGAATCTATCAGCGAACCTAAGACTGATATATATTGTAACCTTATCTTCAAGTTTATACAACTTTTGCACAACTTTGACAAAACTCTTATCCAACTGATTGTGTCGTGTAATTGTTCACCTGAGGTGCTAGGAACTTATATCATTCATCTTTGTAGCTTGTATACCTCTGGTTGTATGGTTTAATCTCGTTATTGGGTTTGTTTGGTTATTATACACTTTGTTTGTTCAAGTCAAGTGTGTTTCGTTGTTAAACAAGTCAATATAGCACTGAAATCACGATCTTTATGGACCAACAATATGGTATCAGAGCCTTAGTGCTCTTGATTGTTTGATTCAAGTGATTTTTGTGTTGATTTTGGGGTTTTTGTGTCAAAACACTATTTGATTCTGTTCTGGGCTTGTTTTGGTGTTTTGGAGTTGTATTTTGCTCAAGTATTGTCATATTTAGTCATAGGAAGCTTTTAAAACAAACGTGTCTACAAATGGTCAAGTTTTGAGGCTGTTCGGGTTGTTTTCGTACTGTTACTGGTTTGTTCGTAACCCAGCGAAACTGTCTGTTCTTCCAGCGAATCTAGGTGTTCATCCAGCGAACCTAATTCAAATTTTTGTACTGTTGGTTTATGTTGTGGCTAGCGAATCTGACATCTCATTGAACGAAAGTTCACTTGTTTGGCTCATTGTGCAAGCGAAACTGCTGCCAAAATCAGGCGAGCGAAACTGTGCTTGCCTGTCAGCGAATCTGTTTTGTTTGTCTAGCGAATCTGTCATCAGCGAATCTACCAGCGAATCTGCTGTGTTCTTTGAGCGAATCTAGCCAGCGAATCTATTTGTCTTCAGCGAATCTATAATCTGCTCAAAATTATGGCTTCATCAACACTGAATATGAATGATCTGGATAGTGTTCAACCTAACAGGCCACCGAGGCTTGTTAGTGGTGAAAACTTTGAAGACTGGAAAAGATGTTTGAAAGTCTTTTTCTACTACACGGACTACAACCAATGGGAATCTATTGTAAATGGTCCTCACGTGCCAACGACAGTTGAAGGAACTGTCACTTCAATAAACACAGATCCAAGTACTTTTACTGAAGCAGATACCAAGTTACTTGATCGTGACAAAAAGGCACTTGGGGCATTGATACTTTGTTTGCATCAGGATATCTTCAACAGGTTTGCTGAACACACAACTGCAAAAAGCTTGTATGATGCATTGTGCGAGTTCTATGATGGTAATGAGGATCTGAAACTGGATAGGAAAGCTCAAGCTGAAAAGGAGTTCAACTCCTTCGTGGGGTATTCGCAAGAGAACTTGACTGATATTACAAATCGATTTCTATCTGTATCAAGTAATCTGAAGAAGTATGATGATAAGCTGGGCAATCATGAACAAGTCACAAAACTGTTAGATTCTCTTCCCCCTCAGTGGAGTCTTCAAATCAAGCTGTTGAAACAAGAGAGAAACTTTCCTGACTACAAGCTGATGGATGTTATAAACAAGCTGAAGTCATTCGATCTTGATGTGAAGAGAAGAGAATACAATCAGTCTATGATGGTTCCAAATATTCATTCTCAGAATGCTGCACTTATTTCATCCGCTGCAAACTCTTACATCTACAGTGCTGTACTTGGAGGATCATCGAGTCATGTGTCTGCTAAATCTGTTGGTGCATCCACAAATGCTGGTTCAAGCTCAAATGCATCTGTCACCAATCAGATTCCATCTGACACAATGGCTTTATTTGGAATGTTTGTTCATAGCTATGAAGCTCTGGTTGCCGGTGAGTTAAAGGGAAAGGGGATGACTGTAGAAGATATGTATCAGGTGGATCCTGATGGTCTGGAAGAAACCGACACCCAATGGCAAATGGCCATGCTTACTCTTCGTGCCAGACGATTTATGGAAAGAACAGGTAGAAGAAACTTTGGGAATCAGGGGCAGAATAGCAAGCTGGGGTATGACAAGGGAAAGCTGAGATGTTATAACTGCAAACAATTGGGTCACTTCAAAAGGGAATGTCCTTTACCAATTGTTACTGAACCCGTAAACTCTGCAAATCCAAGATCTGTTCCAAATCAAGAAAGGCTTGAGGAAGCAAAGTCAAAGAATGAAACTGCACTGCTCACCAACTTTGATTGGAGTGGAGAAATTGAAGAAACCAAGGAGGAAATTAATCATGCCCTTGTTGCTGAGATTGTTGAGAATGATGACAACTATATAAATTGCTTTGATCCTTTCAAAGAATTTTATGGTAAAGATGAGGAAGAGAAAGTGGAGAACGTTGATAAAGATCAATCAGATGCTATTGTTCAAGGGCATCTGAATCATTCAGGATTGGTTTGTGAAGCTGCTGTTAATGAAGTGAAGAATGAGGAGGAGTCAAAACTCAACTTGGAAGCAATGATTGAGAAGGCGAGGCTTGATGCAGTTGATGAATTCAAAAGAAGCACTCCCTACTGCCAGTGTGATCGTGCTCTTGCTGCCGAAAAACTGGTAATTGGTCTTCCTTATGATGTTATTGAAGATATGTGTTCATCTGCTTGCAAAATTCGTTTAATTGGCATATACAAAGCTAATAAATTGTTAATGTCAAACGAAAACGAATTAAAAAGAACCATCAAAGAGCTTAAATTAAGTGAATCAAAATATTTTGTCAAATTAAGAGAAGCTTTAAAAGAAAATGAACACTTAAAAAGAACTCTTTTGGAAAAGAACTGTGAAATAAACTACTTGACTGAGCAAGTTACACTTGCTGAATTTGAAGCAAGAAAACTTAAAAACAAATTGCAGCAGTGGACAATATCTAGTATGAAAATGGAGGAACTCTGCAAGAAACAACGGGGGGCCAGAGTTAAGACAGGTTTGGGTCTTAACAACAATGAAACATATGCATATCCCCCACCTAGTACCTTCTGTTACTCTCCAACACCTATTCCTCATCCCTCAAATGAGTTTATACAAGAGATTATACAGAATGATACTAACAGTTCCATTGCAGGTTTAAGTGGAGTAAATCTTAAGGAGGTTAGAGAGGATTACGCATATGGTGGGAGTGTTGGGCTCGGTTGTTCTAGCAGTAGTGATTGCTCTAGTTCTGATTCCAAGAAGTCTTTTGAAGACATTAGTTTAATTAATTCTGTTTGTAGTAATGTGTTATATTCAGACAATTCTATGTTTAATAGTAACTTAGGGTGCACTACTTCAAACCTTAATGTGTTGAATGATGTTTTGATTGAAAATGCATGTGAGAATGACAAAGACAAACTTTCAGGTCATGTCTCTGAAAGTCAAACAAAAACAAACTGTTTTCAAAAGTTCTTCACTCAGCAAATTCCATCTTTCACACCAGTGAGAATTTCAAAACCTAAATCTAGATCTGAAAAAGTAAAAGTCACAACAGGTAAGTCAAAAGTACCTTATGACTCTTACAGTGACTGCAATTCTCAACTGTCTGAATGTGATGAGGAAATTGAAATGGATAAAATTTCTGTTAACAAAGTTTCAAAAGGGGGTTTGAAGTCTAATTGTTTTAAGTGTGGAAATACTGGTCATACTGCTAAGCAATGCCCTACGTTAATCCAAAACAGCTCAAAGCAAAAATCTTTCGGAAAAAGATTAAACACATTTGTAAATAATTTCTTTTGTAATTCTTCATCTGCTCCACCACCCAAGTACACAAAGGCTTGGGTGCCAATTTCAAAGGTCTAACTTTTCATTTTTTTTAATAAATGTAAGGAACATTCTAATGCCGTTGTAAATAGTCATTGGCATATTGACAGCGGATGTTCCAGACATATGACAGGGTTGAAGGACCTACTGACTAACTATCGGATCATAAATGGCGGATATGTTGCTTTTGCGGGAGACAAGAAAGGTGGCAAGATGATTGGTCAAGGAGAAGTCTCAAATGGTTCACTTACTCTGGAAGACGTCAACTATGTTCCTGAACTGGGATTCAATCTTCTCAGTGTATCACAAATCTGTGATAAGAATATTCCAGTGATGTTTTCTTCCAAATGAATGTTTGTTCTTGAAGCCAGAGTTTACTATTCCTGAAGAAATGGTGATCATGCGAGCTCCGAGACGAAATGATACCTATATGCTGAATATGGGGTCAAAGGAATCAAACTCCACCGTGACATGTCTCCTGTCTAAAGCTTCATCTTTTGACTCGTTTCAGTGGCATAGACGTTTAGGGCACATTAATTTTAAAATTCTGAATAAATTGGTTAAGAACAATTTGGTTAGGGGTTTACCACTCAAAGATTTTTCAGTGGTTGAGAAATGCATGGCTTGTGCTAAAGGAAAACAGCACAAAAAGCCACATAAACTTAAAATTACAAATACCATCTCAGAACCCCTCGAATTGTTACATACTAATTTATTTGGTCCAATAAGTGTCAAATCTATTGCTAAGAAATCTTACTGCTTGGTTGTGACAGATGATTACTCTAGGTATACCTGGGTGAGATTCATGGCACACAAGAGTGAGACTGCTGAAGAGTTGATGAAGTTGATTCCTCAAATCGAGGTTCTTGGAAAGAGAAAGGTTCAAGCCATCAGAAGCGATAACGGAACCGAATTCAGAAACCATATCTTCAACTCTTTCTGTGAACAACGGGGTATTCTCAGACAGTTTAGCGCTGCACGAACACCACAACAAAATGGTGTTGTTGAAAGGAAGAATCGAACCCTTGTGGAGGCTGCTAGAACTATGCTGATTGAGTCAAAGCTTCCAATTATTTTCTGGGCTGAGGCAGTTAATTGTGCAGCTTATGTTCTGAACAGGGTACTGATTGTCAAAGAAAAGATGAAGACTTCATACCAGCTGTTTCGAGGGATTAAGCCGCTGATTGATTTTCTGCGCCCCTTTGGATGTTCTTGTACTCTTTTGAATACTCAAGATCAGAAGACGAAGTTTGGTGCTGTTTCGGATGAATGCTTCTTTGTAGGATACTCGAACACACAAAAGGCGTATCGTGTTTACAACAAGCGAACGCGGATTGTGCAAGAGTCCTACTATGTTGACTGGCAAGAGTCAAACACTACCAGTATTGGCAGTGAACCGGCATGGTTTTATGATTCCACCACTATTTGCAAATCATTTAATCTTCCTGACTCTGACGATGATGACATCCTTCCACACACATCAGTTTCTATCTTTAACCATCCACCTGCACAACAACCACCACCTTCAACTACACAACTACCTCCCACTTCATTTGACATTCCACCACCTCCACCACCTCAAACCGTTCAAACTTCTCCATCAGATATTCCATCCTCATCTACTACCATTCAATCATCTTCCACTAATACAATTCCTCCAACATCACCTACCCCTTCACAACCATCAAATCAAACACCCTCAACCGAAACAAATCCTTTGCTCCTCAACACTGACTTCAAAACTTTGAAAAATCATCCTCATGATTATATCATAGGATCAATTACTGATGGTGTGCGAACTCGGAGTCAGAGTGGTTTGATTAATGAATGTCTCTATGCTGCCTTTCTGTCTCAAGTTGTTCCAAAGAATTATAAACAAGCACTTGAAGATCCTAGTTGGGTGGATGCCATGCAAATGGAACTGCAGCAATTTAGGAAGCTTAAAGTTTGGGAACTGCTTGATCTTCCTCCTAATAAGTGTCCAATCGGCACTAAGTGGGTTTTCCGAAACAAGCCAGATGATCGCGGTGTTGTTATCAGAAACAAGGCGAGATTGGTTGTTCAGGGATTCGCTCAAGAGGAGGGGATTGACTACACCGAAGTTTTTGCTTCAGTCGCTCGCCTGGAAGCCATCAGAATCTTTCTTGCTCATGCTGCGAACAAAAACTTTAAAGTTTATCAGATGGATGTGAAATGTGCATTTCTATATGGAGATATCGATGAGGAGATCTACGTATGTCAACCACCGGGTTTCGAGGATCCAGATTTCCCGTCAAAGGTTTACAAGCTTGATAAATCCTTGTATGGGCTGCATCAAGCTCCACGTATCTGGTATGAAACTCTGACACAGTATCTTCTCAGCAAAGGTTTCTCTCGTGGGACTATAGATATGACATTGTTCAAGAAGGAGGTGAATAGGGAGCTGCTGATCGTTCAAGTGTATGTTGATGATATCATTTTTGGTTCGACTAATGAAGGGTTGTGTAGAGAATTTAAGAAGGTGATGATGGATCGCTTTGAAATGACAATAATGGGGGAGATGTGTTTCTTCTTGGGGCTGCAAGTTGAACAAAAGCCTGATGGAATTCTGATCCACCAAGAGAAATATATCAAGGAGATCCTCACGAAGTTTGGCATGGATGATTCTTCTCCTGAATTGACTCCTTTTACAGCTCAAACATGCCTTACTTCCGATGATAATGGGAATCCTGTGGATGCTCATCGGTACCGCTCGATGATCGGATCTCTCATGTATCTGACTGCAAGCCGACCAGATATTACATTTGCCGTGTGTTACTGTGCTCGTTTCCAAGCCAACCCAAAAGAATCACATGAGAAAGCTGTTAAACGCATTTTTCGCTACCTTAAGGGTTCCTCTCGTTTGGGACTTTGGTACCCAAAAGGTGGGAACTTTGATTTACATGCTTTTTCTGATAGTGATCATGCTGGTTGCAGGATTAACAGAAAATCAGTCACTGGTGGATGTCAATACCTTGGAGAATGTCTTGTTTCCTGGCAAAGCAAGAAGCAAACAACCGTCTCTCTGTCCACAGGAGAAGCAGAATACATAGCTGCGTCAAGTTGCTGTTGCCAAGTGCTCTGGATTCAGCATCAGATGATGGATTATGGCATCAACTTTCTTCATACGCCACTCTTTTGTGATAATGAAGCTGCTGTTGGAATTGCCAAGAATCCTATTCATCACACTCGCACCAAGCACATTGAAACAAGAATTCATGCAATCAGGGATGCACAGGAAAAGGGGTTCATTGATATTATTCCTATTGAAACTCGAAAGCAAAAAGCTGATCTTTTCACAAAAACTTTTGACAAACCACGTTTTTATGAACTGATCTCCATGCTGGGACTTATATCTTTTTGAAAACCTTTTTCTGTGTGAATCAATTTGTAAATATGTAAATAACTTTTTCTTTTTCTTCTTTGAAAAATTCCGTGGGTCACTCTATTCTTCGCTCCTTTATCTTATTTTATTTTATTTCCTTTTATTTTCTTTTTTTAATTCTGTATATATATATTAAGAAAATCTGAAAAACAAAAATTTCTTATTAGATAGCTATAATATAGAAATTTTGGGGGAGATATAAAAGATTAACTATTTATAGTTTTTCAAATTTTGCTATTTCAGGATCTCCGTTTTGATTGATGTTGAAGAGACGTTGAAGGAGGTCAGAAGCATTGCGTTTGGGATATGTCAGATAGGCTCAGCCCGAAAAACAAAGTAAACAGTGATTGTGCAGCCAAACATAACGTTCAAGATCTCGACAACAAGGATTATCCCCTTGACATGATTGGATTGCACAAAGATAAGGAATCTGTCAAAAATGGGTTGAGAGCGTCAAATCTTTGCCTTGATTTCCCTAAACATCCCAAATCACCCTCGCCCTATCCCCGCATCGAGTTTCTAGTTTGCTAAAAGCTGCTAGTGATGCTCTTCGGAAAAGCCTCTGAGTGAGTTACTCGTTAACTCCTCAGAACGTATTGAGTCAAAGTGCTTAACTCCTCTGCTATACGGAAGTATTGACCTGGAGTTGGTGAATCTTCTCTGCTATACGGAAGTATTGACCTGAAGATTCACCGAGCATGCTCAAATGTTTATCTCCTCTGTTATACGTCAGTATAGACCTGGAGCTCTGAGCTATTTGAGTTTCCCAAATAATAAGTCGCATTGTGTTCAAAAGAATCAATTGCTGACAAGCTCCACTCACAAAGAAAAGATGCAAAAATTGCACAAGTGTCAAAAGAAGCAAATGCATCGAACAATATTCAAAATTTGATCCTTGAAATTCAAGCAAAGTCAATCGTATTGCTCAGATATACCCTGATGACAGAACTTGTTCTTTTTACCTAGATGTCTGTGGGGACCGAGTTGTCTGAGCTTCTTCAATCAAAACAAAAACATGATAAAAGAAGCTGCTGATCTCTTGTTGAAAGGACTAAGGCATGGGTTTAAATGGACAAACATATCTGCAATCCCGTCAATCGATGATTCTCCGGATTCTGCTCAAAACATCATGAAAAATATATATATCCTTCTTTAGCGTTTAATATTCTTGTCTTTTTCTTTCATTTTATTTTATTTTTCTAAATTCTATCTTGTTTTTATTAGTATATTTAGGATAATTTGTTTATTTTTTTGGAGCGTTGAAATCGTGGGACGGTTTCATGGAGTTTCAAAGAATTTAAAATTTGAGAAAAACCAAAAATATTTTATTTTTTGTGCTAGCGAACCTGCTAGCGAACCTACAGGTTCGCCAGGAACCTCTTTGTTTCGCCGCCGTGGTGTACTTGACTTTTGGTCTTCTGGCGAATCTAAAGTTCGCTAGTATGTCTGCCAGCGAACCTATGTCTGTATATATATGCAGTGACAGCGAAGCATTTCACACATTCGCTGTCACTGCTACTATAGCAAGTTTTTCAAAAAATCCACTCACGAACGTTCGATTCTCACTTTCAACCGGCTTTTTCACACTTAAACATCACTAATATTGTCCGGTATGTGATCGCCTTCATCTTAATCTCTGTTTTAAACTCTTAATCGCATCTTAAACCTCTTAAATCTGTCGACCTGTGATTGTGTGTAAATTAAATGACTGATTTGGTGTTTGTTGTTAGGAACTTACTTCATAAATCCTCGTTTGATGTTTATATCACTTGATTATTGCCTTATTTGCTTGTTTATGATGTATTGTATGTGATTCTGGCCGTTTTACAGAAACTAGGGTTTCCAGCGAACCTATGTGTTCGTCTGGCGAATCTGAACGAAAGTTCAAAACTTCGAGCGAACCTATGTCGTTATGTTGCCCGCGCATCAACATAGATTCGCCCGACTCTTTCTAGCGAACCTATACATTCGCTCGACCAAAATGACTGATTTTTTATGTCAGCGAATCTATAGGTTCTGGTGCCAAATCTCAGGTTCGCTCTTCAAGCGAACCTAATTTCCAGCGAATCTATTAACTGTCTTTCAAAATCTTCGTTTCTGATCAATCTCCGTTTATTTTTTCAGGCATGATGTCTACTTTATTCTTCGAAAGAAAGCACAATATGTGTGCTTTGCTTGACGAGAATCACGAGAAGGCCGGCGGCTATAGAGATTGTATCAAATGGCTGAAGTCGTCTCATATACATCACGCCATTTCTCATTCTCCAGTCATATACGAGCTGCATGTTCGAGATTTCTGGAGAACTGCAGTGATGAATGTGTCTACACAGCCATCACGTATATGTGCCAAAGTCAGTGGATTTGACTTGGAGTTTACAGAAGCTGATCTTGCTAGGATTTTGAGGCTAGAGGATGATGTTGGGGATGAAGTAATGATGTCGGCTGAAGAGGTTTATGGGGCTTTTAGGACCGCTGGGTATGAGGGTCCGATGCCTGGTGAGAAGAAGATGGAGTTTGTGAAGTCCTATCTGATCCAGGAATGGAGGTATATTGCACACGTATTTATTATGTGCCTGGATCATAGGAAAGGGGGTACTGACGGACTGAATTTGGACTGGGCTCGGGCTATGATGCTGTTTTGCCGAGGGCAGAAAGCAAACCTTTCGAAGCTGATCTACAATTATCTGCTCGAGAACATCCATGCTACCAAAGCCGCTAAATGGTTGATGTATCCGAGATTCATTCAGATGGTTCTGAATGACAAATTGCCGAATCTGCCAGTAGTTAGAGATGTCCTGAAAATATGGGAGATGCATCCAAGGATATTCCGTGACTGTAAGTCGGTAAAGGCTGATTGTGTGGGGAGGCCTTCGTTCTTGTGGGAGAACATGTACCCAGCTGATAGATGGGTACAAATTCAGAGATTGAAGGAGTCTGAGAGGAAACGGGGTAGTGAAAATATTGAGGAGGTTGAGAAGAAGATTAAGAAAAGGAAGGCGTACGCAAAAGAAAAAGATTATTCATTTGATCGAGAGGTTAATGAAATTCAGGCTGAAATAGATGCGGGTAGAGAAAAGCGAACGAAGAGGAAGTCTGATACTCCAACTGAAACGTCAAAGAAGGCGAAGCATGATACCGAGGGTACATCTGCTGAATCTGTTGGTGAACTAAAAGGGGAAATTGATAGACTGAAGGCTGAGTTGGGGGAACTGAGAAGTAAGTATGAAGAGTTGGAGACACAGGATGCTGAGAAGTCGACAGTTATTTATGAAATGGGAAGAATGATGAAGGATCAGCAGTGTTTGATGGTTAGAATCTTCAAGGAACTGAATAGTTTGAAGGAAAAGGAGGGGACTGAACCTGCTATGACTGAAGCTGAATTGAATTCCTTAACGGATGCTGCAAGGTATCCGTTAATGGACGTGGTATTTGGGGATTCTGACAAAGGGAAAGGCAAAGCTGTTGAGGAAACGTTTGATGAGGAAATGGGCATTGATTTGGATGTTTTTGAAGGAGATGAAGTGGTTGGAGGATCTGGCGTGAATTTCACTTTGATAGATGAACCAGAGTTAGACGTAAACGCTGATAGTGAGGAGGATCTGGATGATGAGCCGGACATGTATAAGGTCGAAGAAAAGGGGGTTAGCTATCAGTTCGAGCACGTAGACTTAGACAAATCAGAGTGGTTCAGGAAGGAAGAAGAAGTGGTTCCCGAGGTGCCCATATTTCAGCATATTGATCAGCCAAACACCTCCCAGTTGGATAGACAGATCATAGCATGGAAGTACAACAATCTGGTAGACGCGTATATGCTTAAGCGAAGGGGAGGTGACATTTTGTATATCAAGAACAGGAAGCATTTCGCCACCTTGCCTCGGTGGGATTTGCGGAGGTTGGCTGAACTCCCTTTGCTTGGAAAAGAAGATAGCGGAAGGGCTTGTGCGTTCGAGGTTACTATCAGGGAGGCTGCAAAGACAAATTTTGTTGATTTTGGATACCAAAAGCCGAGAAGGATGAGGCAGAAGAAAGACAGACATTGGGTATCGTGGAAGGGTAAGGTGGTTTTGAAGATTGAAGCACCGAAGGTAATGACTAGAGTTAGGGTTCCGGACACACAGCCACCCAGACTGCAGGATTTCCTTAAATGGTTTTATGATAACAGTACGGGTGAAGCTGTTATCAGATTAAAAGGGGAAGACCGTCCAGAGATTCGCCTGTTTGACCCAATGGAGGTTTTCTCTTTTTGTGATGAGGATCTGAGAGTGTTGTGTGAGAACCGGATAAAGCACGGGGCTGGAGACGATACTAGAACTGAAGCGAACCTGTTTGTGAAGGTCGCAAACAAAGCCCGTGGAATCCGTGCTGAATTGAGATCGGTGAATGAAAGACTAAGGAGGACTGATGATCAGCAATTGGAGATGGATGACATATCTAGACAGCTGGATCAAACTATTGAAAGGAGGTTCGAGAAACCGGTGGAGGTTATAGACTTGGATGTGACAGGCGAGGAGGATACAGCAGAAATTCAGGCGGAAACGATTGTTCAACAAATGCCTGATACAGATGTCGCTGATGCTGAGTTCGTGGAGTCAATGCTGATTTTTAGTGAAGATGAGGCCGGATCTGAAAACGTTACCAATCCGTTGGCCGGAATTGAAGATAGGGCAGGAGCATTCATTGAGAATCTTTGAAGCCAAGAAAAAGACGGAGCTTAATTAGAAGACTTCCCCAGGTGAGGTCCAACCTAGGGGGAGTATTGATAGTCACATGTATAGGTTGGACTCACCGGCTTGTCGGTGTAATATATTTTGTATGTTATTTGTATGACTTTTGTTTGTATTTGTTTTAGCGAACCTACGGGCGAATCTATAGATTCGCCCGTAGTTCAAGTTAGCTTTTGTCTAAGGTGTCGACTGGGCGAAACTGTATGTGCCCAGCGAACCTATGTGGTACGCTAGATAGATTCGCTGCAGCGAATCTATCAGCGAACCTAAGACTGATATATATTGTAACCTTATCTTCAAGTTTATACAACTTTTGCACAACTTTGACAAAACTCTTATCCAACTGATTGTGTCGTGTAATTGTTCACCTGAGGTGCTAGGAACTTATATCATTCATCTTTGTAGCTTGTATACCTCTGGTTGTATGGTTTAATCTCGTTATTGGGTTTGTTTGGTTATTATACACTTTGTTTGTTCAAGTCAAGTGTGTTTCGTTGTTAAACAAGTCAATATAGCACTGAAATCACGATCTTTATGGACCAACAGTAATGTCACATAAGGGTGAGGTGGCGTTTCTTTCATTGCTACGCGTGAGATTGGCGTTTCTTCAAAACCGTTTTTAATGGTTTTATCACGCCACACCATATATAATATCCTCCGATATCAACACACCACGATTCACCTTTCACCCTCTTTAATACCCCCCCCCCCCCCCCCCTTCACACAAAGAGTCATCTAGATGAGTCCAAAATAAAATTCAAGATAAACACAATATCTCTCCCTAACATTTCACTTGTTTCTCCCACCTACGCTCCACGCCAAATCCAGAAAACGATTTCAAAGTTGAAGATGCTCTATTGTACACGTACAAAACCTAATAACCATACAACATATATACACACTTGTGTCTAGTGTTCAACTCTTATAACAAAATAAGCCACAAGCTAGTGTTTACATAATTCACGTCATTTCAATTAGAATGATAAAATTATCAACATGAAGAAGTTCCAAAAATGTATTATACTATAATATATATTCACCCTTTCATAAAACAAAACATGATAATATATAATCATCATCATTTAAAGTCAACCCCATAAACATATACCGGCCATCATATATATATACAATTAATATTCAGCAAATAACACAACCAGTTGGATCATCTTCAACAGAATGAACACAATATCGTTGTGTCATGTACGGATAGTGATACCTATAAGCTTCCACCCATTTTTTAATTGCTTCTTCTTCATCCTTCAATCTCTTCTTCTTCTCTTCTTCCGTTTCGGGTTTCTTTTCCGCTTCGGGTTTCTTTTCGGGTTTCTTTTCTTCTTTCGCTGGTCCAACGGTGAGTATATTCGGGCACCATTTTTTAAGTTTTCCAACCACATCCACCGGATCAACGTCTCCGATGATCGTCAGTTTCTGCTCTTTCATATCCATACTCACTGACTCAATCCCTGAAATCATTTAAATCAAGATTAATTTGATTCAAGTTATGACACTAAAATTGAGTTGAAAGAAAAATATGAACCTGAAAGACCGGAAACAGCTTTTAAAGCTTTACGTTTGTCATCACTGTTATGTACATCCACTTTAATCACCACTTTCTACATATATATAATTAGTTAATAAATAAGCATTAAAATCAAGAAACTTAATTAACCCATGAGGAAATAAAAGATTAATTGTTGATGAAACATAGGAGGAAATATATTGCACGTACCTTGCTTTCAGGCATGTTGAGGATGGTGTAGTGAATTGTTGAAGAGATGAATGAAAAAATATGAAATGAAGATGTGTGTGTGGGGGGGGGGGGGGATTTATAAGAGGAGAGGATGAAGTATGTATGTGAGAGGAAAGAGTGAGTTGACCATTACTTGTGAAGGTTTAATGTTTGAAAAAAAATGGTATTGTTGTTATTCATAGTTAAGGCCAAAACAACATTCAATTCACTTCTTGCAAAAGGGATGTATTTAGAAACATATATTTAATGAGAAGACTTGGACTAAGTTTGCAAGACAATTAAGTCTTCAACTCTAGACATCTTGCCGGTTTAGTTAAAACCAATTAAACTAAAGAAAATGTAATTTAGAAAAATAAAAGAAGAAAAAATTAACCGTGAACAAAAATGCTTGAGCCAAGACTCGAACACAGGGTTGGTTGGAGTTAGGACTGTTCACGAGCCGATTCCGAACCGAGCGAGACTTTGCTCGTGCTTGGCTCGTTTACAAATCAAACCGAGTCGATCGGCTCATTTACAAATCGAGCCAAAATCAAACCAAGCGTAAACAAGCCAAATTCGAATCGAAAATTTATGAATAATTTTTATTAAAAATTTAAAAGGTAGTAAGTTCTTGTAAACCCACACCTTTCTATCTAAATCCATAAATGAGCCTTTTAAACAGTGATTGCAAGGCCCCAATTCTTGACCGGAGGGGACACCAAAGGACTCTGTCCTTTCATCGCTTGTATAGATAGAGAGGAAGAGTAGAGCTTTTGGTTTTTCATGTGGTCAAAGAGTTGAAAAATGGTTTTTTTATGTTGTTAAAGAATTGAACCATTAAAATAGATGGCGAGTGTCAGATCAAATTGATTGGGTTACGTAGCAGCAAGGTTCAAGTCTTCCGGTATGTTAGGATACAATTTGAAAAAATTGTATAAAACCAATGTAATCCTTGTTCACATATTTATTTAAAAGCATGATATCATCACCCATATAATACTCTTCTTAACATCTTAATCTGGGGTCCATGTGGGCTGGCTACTTACTACTCGACTTTGTCACACCTATAGATTATTTAATATAGTTTAGTAGTATCATGTTAATTTAAACTACAAAATAATACTCCTTATAATTACACTAAAAATTACTATTTTTCTTTTTTTAATATTAAATAATAATACATTTTATACCTTTATTATTATTATTTTTATGTTTCTTTCACTCATAACCACTTTTAAAATTATTAAAAAATTATTCACATGAATAATATATATGTTTATCAAATATAGAGATTAACAATAACATTTTCTTAAATTTAATTTATCTCTCATTCACTCAGAATCACTTAAAGCATACAGAGTGGACCCGCGCCCCCGCACGGGAACACCGCCCCGCCCCCTATCGAGGCCGAAGATTAGGATGAGATTTGGGGTGACTTCCTGAGCATCTCTCCGACTTTTGTGACCGTTTGAATGGTGAACCCCCCCCCCCCCCTCCAACGTCTCTTTTAACGGCTAAAATTAAAAAAGATTTTTTGCTTTTTCTTTATTACACAATATATATTATTACACAAAAATCTCTATATTTTTACAAAATTGAGTCACCAAGAAACCCATCAACCCGAGGCAACCGTGGCACTCGTACCACCCGAGGCAACGGTGCCACTCGAGGCGGTATTTTACAACGCGAGTGTTGGCTCATCCCAACCCAACCAACCCCAAGTCCCCAACGCACCTAGTTTTCTAAATTTACCATCAACGAAGCAGGGTTTTCTGAATTCAACACGAACAAAGCCAGGTTTTCTCAATTCTTTAACTTCGATTTCGGTTTTTCACAATTTGGTGGTGGTGGGGATTATACCCCCTTTCGAGACTTTCAGTTGGCGGATGAGCAAATGGATCAAGAATTTGATCCATTTTTTAGTTCGGATCACACGGAGCAAGAAGAAGCAATCCCGGAGACCGAACAACAACAACAACAACATACCAAGGCAAAATCAAAGCCTTGGACACCTCAAGAAGAACAAGCTTTGGCTAAAGCTTAGATTTTGACCTCTGAAGGCCTGTATAAGGGTAACAATCAATAGTATTCAGGGTTTTGAAGGAAGATACTAGCCGAGTTAAATTAAAATATCTGGTTCCTAACGTGGCATTTATAATAGTAATGATAAATAAATGAACATATATATATATATAGGTAGATAACATAAAAAACTAACAAATTCAATAATAATGAAGATAACCACTAATTAAACCATTTTCATTCATTCCATTATCTTTAATTGATATTAAACTATTGATTGGTTTCTTCTACGTTCGTAACAGTCCGATCAAATAAACAAAATTAAATTAAACTTCATGAACTAGAACTAAATTGTGAACTCAATGAGTCTTCACAAAAACCACTTCGCACAAAATTCCTACCAAATACTCTCCTGCCATCTGCCACTCCAATAGCACCTTGGTATCACCGATGCGATGGACTCTACACGGATTTCTCCAATCTCGTATCGCAGCGTGCTTTGGCACTACCCGGTTCGATGCAAGATCTTTTGTTGATTGACTCGAACAAACACCAACTGCTGCCGTCTAACATGAACGAATCATGGGATTTTGATCGAGGACGTGTTGCTTCATTGATCGACTACTACAAGGTACCGATGCTTACCGTTACGTCTCTATACATGCTTATGAACACAAGTATTCAGCCAAATAAAACATATCACTGAAATCTTATAGGTGAAGTGACTAGCTAAATTGTGCATTTGGTTTTAAGAGAATGAGTGACTTAGGCAATAATACCATACACCAAACTAATGCACGTTCTTACTTTTGTTTGATTTGCAAATGTAGTTTCATGAACCATACTAGCTAACATCAAATTCAAATTCAAATGCAAGAACTATGTATTCATCTAGGTGACTGGTGGTATTTATATACCTTCTATTTGAGAAGGTCGGTGGGTGAAATGTGTTCTTCACGTGATTTTCACGTGCGTATCTTTCTCTCTTTGTTGTTCTTATCATCAATCACTCCTACCACCAGATTGCAGATTCACTCTTCATCCTACTCGATCCTCATCTTCAGGTAGAAGGTATATAAATTCCAATCGTTCTACTTATATATTAATAGAAGAAACGACAATTTACAATATAGTGGCTGGTAAACGGGCAACAAGTTGCGCCGCAACCCCCTTTTGAATAGCAAAGCCAATCCTACTAAAAATAAAGTTTTGGGTCTTAGCCGACGAGGAATTGCTATGCACGACCCGCTTGACCCTGTTCAGAAATTCCACGGCCTCCGGGGCTAGAAAACCAAAAGTATCGTTCTTCCTTTTGTCTTCAAACTCTACTGTTGCTGGTTGTCAATCTGGGTTGTGGGCGTCTTCTTCTGTCTTTTTTACAAGCAATAAATTTCTTAGGGCTGTTCATCGGAGGCGTTTCTGGGTTTTGTTGTGGTGCGTCTGTTTGTTTGTGACATGTAGTGGCTATACGTCGATTTCTTCTGGTTGTTATCCTTTGAGGTTGTGCGATTGGTGTCTGAGTTTGTGATGGTGGTTTTTGGCTGATGATCGGAGCTGTTTGTATTGCTTGGCTGTTTATTTTTTTATGTTTTCTTGCCAGATAGTTGGTTTTTCGTGACATGCAGTGACGAATCTACGATTGTTTCTGGTTATTACTTTTTCAAGCTTTGATTCAGGTTAGTTTTTCTTTGTTAGTATTTCATACTATGTTGCTCTAGGCGTTTGTCAACTGGGTTTTATTGTGGTGTGCTATTTTTTTCCAAGTTAGTTATAGTCTTTGTCTATGTTGTTGGTCTGTTTTAGTATTTCTGTGTTTATGTAGTTGCTATTATTGTTTGTTATGTCTCCGGTGAGAAAATGCTGTCGAACTTGCTTCGTATTCAACGAGTTCAGTTTATGTTGATCATGGTGACCATTGTTGTGTATGTCGTACTTGTGGTGAGTTGTTTTTGGTTTTCTAAGCGTATATTGTTAGCTCTGTTTTATTTTTTGTTACACATGTAAAAGCTGTTATATATTGGCATTATACATTCTTAAACTTTTTACATGTTATACATACTAATGATAATAATAGTTAATGACAGTCACAATGATAATAGTAGTTAATGACAGTTAAAACAACCTCCATATTATTCCATCTAATAGCAACTCCAAATTGACAGCAAACATATGACATTGTCATAAACTAACACTTGCACATTGGCACATTCTTTGTACAAGCTTTAATATAACAGCCAGCATATATACTTGAATCATATGTGATGCGTACTTACACTTTTAATCTTATTAACACTACTCATTTCTCCTACTTTGCAGCCACAAAGTAATCAGCTAAAGATGTCCCCCAAACGCGTGTCTGAAATTAAAACAGAAGACTCACCAAAGCCACCGGAAATAAGTCATCAAGGCTTGAGTTGATATCTAAGCAAATTGTACATATGCTCAATGGGTATATGACTTGTATGAACATGTGTAAGTACACTGTATGTGTTCTGCAGCTATGAATGCTTTGTTATGCCATGAATGTTATCATATAAACGCTAAAAGCTCCTCTTATGTCACACAAAACAAACCGTCCAAGATTCGCAACCAACACATTCAACAGGAACAACATGCCCTGGCAGCCGCAACGCGCGGCCCGAGATAAAAATCTAGTTAAAACGTAAAATGGACCAAAAGAAAAATGATTCCAAAACTTGCGTAAGCCTCTGATGACAAAGATTAATTATAAAAAAATATAAAATAGTAGAATGATTACATTAAAGAGTACAAGTTTTGAATTAGGATAGTAAAATATTATTTCAGTTTCAACACGGTCTAATTGAAAATATAATTAACTAATGCGTAGGCTCTCGTGGCAATTTACGACGTGTTGGGTTCCATCTTAAGGTGTGGATTCTAACCCTTCCTCTAATGTAGCATGAATTCCTCTTTTCTCTCCCTATCATTGTTTTGGTTCCTATTCGTATTTGATACTTTGCTTTCTATTTGACATAGTGATCACTTTAGTATGTGATATTATTGTTATGAGCATTGGACTGAAATATTGAAACTGTTATGCGTGCGATAGGTCTTTTTAACTCATTGTCGCATGTTCCTATATTGTCTAATATTGTTAGACGCTTAATGTGATTTAGCGTTCTCAAGTTAAGTGATTATTATTGACTATACTGTACTGTTGCATTGAAACTTAATACCCGAGCATATCCACCTATGGGGACATAGGGCGTCATTATTGGCATTGATGGCGTGCACCATCCGTGGCGGTGCGATTAGCCCACGGCGTCTCCTTTTGTTGTGATTGGTTATTAAGTGAAAGGAGGCGTATGGATCGATCCTAGGATAATTATTGTTACTGGTGGATGGATATAGGTGTGTGTGCCCACACCGCCATCTCACATTATTGTACATTAGGGCTGCAGCCAATGTACTTACTGATTACTATTTACTGTTAGTGCTTACTAATATTGGCTCGATGGGTATTTCCTTATTATATGATTTGCTTGTTCCTTTCTAAGTCGTTTCCATTTTCCACCTTGTAATATATATTAGAGTATAACAATTGCCTCACCAGTACCCTTTCACTATTACTGCTATTGTATTCTCCGTTACTGAGCAATTTTTGCTCAGCCGTGTTCTTTGTCGTTTTCTTTATTTACACGACAGGTACCAGGGCTTAGGGGAGCGTGTAATGAGAGTTAACTCAAGAAAATAGGACGTGACATTTAAATAAAATAAGTGAGACTAAATTGTACTTCATTATTAAAACTTTATTTTACTTGGACTTTGTAAGGATTTGAATGTTTGGTTAAGTACGTTATTTAAGAAATTAATATTGTCTCTGATTACTGTATCGCGTGACACGTTAGCCCTAAAGGGTTGGGGTGTTACAATTATGGTATCAGAGCTTAGGCTCAATCCTGTAGAAAATTTAAACTAAGTAATTAAGACTGGTGAGTTAATGGGTAGATATTGGGTTAGGATTTCCTTCTCCATTAAGTTGTCTTATCTGCGATTCAATGAAATTTGAATATATATATATATATATATATATCATATAAGATGTCTTCTACTTTAAGGTATTAGAACCTTCTTATGTTCTTTATGGTGGATTTATGAAACCTCAAATTAGTCAAACATTATATATTGTGACCCCGAAGTGAAATTCGAAACATATTAAACTAATCGGTTGTAAGAGTAAGATAGTTGGAAGACTAAAGGTAATAACCAAACATCATATATAAATAATGTATAATATAAACAACCAAATTCTCATAACGACCCTTACCCACATAATAAAATGAAGAAGAGAAATTTTAGAGGTTAACATGATGACCCTGAAACTTAACACAAAAAGCAAACACTCAAGACGCAAACTAGTAAAATCATAAATAAATATATGTATACCTCTTTTTGACTAGGACAAGACTTATCAACTATCATTTATTTACAACTATCCGACTTTATGACCTTACTTAAAATCTTATAATTAATTGATTAATAATCTTAATTTCCAGAACCTTGACCATCTCAAACTCTTGATATTGACACTCGAATAATTTGAACTCCTATTGTTGATCATAAACAATGTAATTCTATTATGGACTTCCGAATCGTTTAATTCTTTATTTCGTTACTGGTTCTAAACAACCTTTGATTTCATTACTCATATAGAAATAATCTAGAATTTATTTTTAAATACTATGATCTTCATAGTGAAAGTGAAACTCCATTTGAATATATGAACTGATCCAGAAAGAATATAAAATAAAAAAAATAAAAAAATAAACTTTTGAAAATATGAAAGACAACAAACAAAGAAAAACAGAATGATTGTTTGGATATACTCCATGGAATGTTATGATAGTCTTGAGTATTCTACACGTAAATGGTTCTAGCGACTAACGACTAGATTACTTATAGGATTTCATGACTTGACCGTTAAAAATTTAAACAAGTTTTAAGTAGCCTTCACATTTTATAGATTTCTGATCGACTTCATTTCACATTATGCATTATGCATATAGGATAAAGTAACCCCCATCTAAAAGTAAAATAGATCGATGATAACAGTTAGTTAATCTTCCAACATACATGTTCAAATCATCCCTAGTAATTTAATTTAAGTTACATTCCAATTTGAAACAAACACTTGGAAAATAAAAACTTCAAAACAGAAACAACAATATATATATACATACATGCTCCAGTAAATATTAATACATTCTTAGATGTTCTAAAATATATTATATCAAATTTAACTGCTAAACCAGAGTTGAACCTAACCATAACATAGTAAATAATTATAATAAAGTTGAAAAAATTGGGAGGCTACATCAATAAACAGTTGAAGTTGAATTTAAAGACTTAGTAATTGAATGTAGGACACATCTAAATGAAATGGAAGGAAGTTGTAAGGGAAAGGAGCTGGCAGGGCCGAAGAAGAATGCGAGTATGTCTTAAATCAAATTTAAGTTAACAAGAAATGCATGCAAAACTAGAAGTATCTGCGTAAAGGAACTTACAAAATCTTTATTATAAATCTCGAAGGTTAGTTACAATCTCAAGAAATGTTGTGTAAGATACAAATAATAAGATCGTCATAAGATTACAATGCACACATATAATACCATCACGACAATAATACTATGGAGTAACTAAAACCATAAAATGACTGAATTTAAGAATGTAAAGATAACTCGAAACAATCAATCTACCGAAATAAGGAAACTGAATGAAGGATGTAGACAATGCATATAGGTAGAATGAATATTCTTTTTTTTATATATATACTATCTAATATGATGATGAGAATTATTCTACATTAATGTAACTCTTACCGTATCAAACAAAGATATACATATGCTAGCACTTTAGCATCAAGAAACGAAAAAAAAAAAAATTAAATGGTTGACCATGTTGCTACACTTAGTCTAAGATGTGTGAAAATGAACTAAGCTTAATTTGTTCGTTTTTTTTCTTGCTGTCACACAAGTTTATAGAGAAATTCCCCAAGAACAAATAATCTTAATAGACGTGTGTGCCATACTTATGATGCTCAGCACCTTCGTTGTTTAATAGGGGTTTGCCAGCTATTCATGAGGTCTTGACATTTTTCCTTGGTAGTAAGATAGATGGTGGAAGTACGGTTAGGACACTAATGTACGGTAAATTAACGATTATGGTCGCGAACATAATGGTAAATTTACAGGTACATATGTGTTAACTGGAACCTATTATGTGAATACTGTTCTCCAGACATTTAAGATTTGTATCCTTCTATTATGATGGTTTTGTTTTGTTTCCAAATTCATTGTTGACAACATGTGTGTTAGTAGAGTTTTAGTATGCCACATAGTGCTCTCCTAAATATGAAAGTGTGCATAATTCCAAAGGTGGTCAATGGTTTCATTTTATCCGTACACTAGTTATTGATTTGTGAGTATATACATTTCTGTTATAAGATTTCCAACCGCCTCAAATTTTTTCTATTGACCTCGTGGAAAAAAAACAAAGTCTAAATTTTATGAAAACATACTATCATCCACTAATAGACTTCGATAATTGTATTATGGTATACTTAACTAAAATACCAAGGAATGTAAAGATAAAATAATAATAATAATAATAATAATAATAATAATAATAATAATAATAATAATAATAATAATAATAATAATAGTAAAAACTAGGACACACACTCGCTCAAAACAGTATGACATTAATAAACAAACACTCTTGATATGCATAGTGATTATATTTAACCGTTGGATCTAATACCACAAAACTTATTATTTTAAAGATATCTCTCACTATATATTTTTTTGCATGTAAAAAACCAATATACTTTCTATTTGTTTCACAAAAGTCTCTCAACAATTTTTTAGACATTAAAGTCCCTTAACATGTTAGATTTGAACAAAATTAGGTATTTTTTTAAAAAACAACTTAGAAATTTATTATGGATTTCATTCTTATAACAAAGTTTGTATTGAAGAAAAGAGAATTGGTTCATTTGAAAAAAAATATATGTAGTAAAACAACCGAATGTGTCGTTTTTAAGTTGTTTTAAAAAAAATATATTTCACAATTTTATTCAAATCTGACATGTTAAGGGACTTTAATGTTTAAAAAATTGTTGAGGGATTTTTGTAAGACAAAATAGAAAGTATGTTGGTTTTTTATGTGCAAAAAAATATATAGGGACTTTTGTGAGAAAAAACAAAAAGTATGTTGGTTTTTTATGGTATTTGCCCTTTAAGTAATGAAAAGAAAACAGGGGAGAATGAAATGACACTGGGGTGTTAGATTGATTGAGATTTATTGCGGTTGTTGCATTTCATTTCATTGCCAATTTAACACACTTTTTTATTCTCTTAAAATTAATTATTTCATTCCGCTTCGTATTTCGTATATCAAACTGCAAACATTGGATCTCCTGGGACAATGTCACACAATCTAAAGGAAAAGGTGGTCTTGGAATTGTATCTAGGGGTGTTCATTCGAATCGAATGGAAATTGAACGAATTAGGCGAATCGAATTGGTCGAATTGAGACTTTTAAAAACTGTATTCGTATTCGATCCATATTCGAATGAAAATCTATGTATTCGATTCGATTAAGTTATTCTAATTCGAATAGATTCGAATGTATTCACTTTAAAAAATATAAATAAACAAACACATCAAGTAACAATACAAATGTAACACCAACATAACATAAGTCTACAACATCACCTAAACAATGTGCGAAACATCACCCAAACAATATGCAAAATACTAGCACATCAACAAGTCTAAAACATGTTAATAAAATGTATAAAACTGCATAATCAAACACAAAAAAAGACTATAAACAAGTTTAAAACCCATTGAAACAACAATTAAGCAGCTGTCACAGCACCAAATCATGTTCATATGCAGAAACAACAATTAAGATTGGGTAATGGGTTGGGTTTGGGTATTTTTAACTTTACTTCAAGCCCATTAAATCATATTCATATATAGATAATTAATTAGATCTATTAAAATATATATTAAAAATATATAAATTTCTTATTCGAATACGAATACGAATACAGAAAATCATATTCGTATTCGATCCACATTCGACAAAATTATTCGAATCGAATGCGAATCGAATGACTGAAATTCGATTTCGAATGGCCTTAATCGAATACGATTCGAATCGAATTTCGAATAATTCGAATAGTATTCAAATAATGAACACCCTTAATTGTATCTCTCAAAGATGCAATTCACACTTGAACACATAAAACCATTCTTGTATCTCAATGTTTCAAAATGCATCAACATAGCTTGGTTTGGTTGTGGATCCAGGTGGAAGCGTCAACTACTTCTTCCACATGAGCTGGCTTAATTGTATGACTTAATGGTTTATCGGCATCGCCCATTGATGGGTTTGATATTTAGCACTAGGGGGACACAACTGGGCAAAAGTTCTCCACATCTTGCGTGAAAACAAAAATACAAGACCGGAGGCCTGCAGTGAATGAGAGGAAGTTTAATTTGAATGGGCGGGCATAAAAAACGGCTAATGTATTTAAGTAGAGGGCCACTCTCAGTCGAATCCCGACTTGAGACTCTTTGCTTCGACGCAACATTCCTATACAAACTAGTTGGTGTAGATTCTCTGGCATATATGAGGAGAAAGTCAATCGTCTTTTACATCATGTGGGTTGTCAATGGCAGTATGGTCAAAGGTTAGTACCCGATACAATATTAACTCCATCGTTGCCTTCTTTTTTAATGATTTTATGAAAATCCCTTATATGTTGAATGGGGATGAATGCTTTAAGAAGGTGATTCATGTCGTCTTTTTTGCTACAACTTGGTTCATATGAAAGCACAGGAATGCGATTATTTTTTAAGGGGAGGCTTCGTCGTCCAAAAAAGTATTGTGTACATGATGCATGACTACAGTTGTCTTGTGGCTGAAGGCGTGTAGCAGGAACAAGGCCATGACGGTCTTGAACAACATCTTTTGAGATTCGGGTTAAGCTGCATGTGTTGTTTACTTTCGCTTTAATTTGCCAATAAAAAAAGCACCGAAATGTGGTTATCTGGAGCATCGGCACAATGTAAGCTTTACATCAATAGACTCGTATCGTCCTCCTTATCAAAAGCCCTAAAACATCGGTTTAAAAAAATTAACGGCGGATCATTATTGAAAAATAAATTACAAGTTGTGATTGACATAAGAAATTTTTTAAATTAAATTAATATTGACCAATATACAAAAATTCAGATTATTAAAATTCAATAACCCTATAAATTTATAAAAACAATAACAAATGTACTATGAGATCTTACTAGTAATTTTTATTATTCCTTATAGGTGATTACATGAGAATGATGCTACAATAAAATATAGTTGGAACACACATAAAGTCCCAAACTGTATATTATTCAACTCCTTATAAAGCAAAGCAAGATAATGACCATGTATCCAAAGTCAGCCCCATAAACTTATACCTAATTGCATCTTATGTTGTAACATATATGTATACGTACATATTCAGCAAATAACACATCCGGTTGGATCATCTTCCACAGAATAAACACAGTATCCTTGTGTCATGTACGGATACCGAAACCTGCTGTTAGCTTCCACCCATTTTCTAATTGCTTCTTCTTCTTTGTTCTTCTTATTCTTCTCTTTATCTGTTTCAGGTTTCTTTTGTGTTTCAGGCTTTTTTTCTTCTTTTGCAGGTTCAACGCTTACTATATTTGGGTGCCATTTTTTAAGTTTTCCGACCACTTTCACCGGATCAATGTCTCCGATGATCGTCAGTTTCTGGCCTTTCGTGTCCACAGCCATTGACTCTATCCCTATAATCATTTCATGCAAAAAGTTTCATTAATTTGATTCAAATTATGTCTAACCCAATTTAAAGAAAACAAATTATAAAGTATGTAAAAACGGACAACAGGCTGCACTGCTAACCTGAAAGTCCAGAAACCGCTTTTAAAACTTTACGTCTGTCATCACTATCATGAACATCCACCTTAATCACTACTTTCTGCAGTTAGTTATGAGTTAGAAACTACATAATTAATAAAAATGGAGTAAGAACATATATATATGCACCTTGTTTTCAGGCATGTTGATGATGAAGCTGCAGGTGTAGTGAAGTGTGAAGAAATGAAGAGAAATATATTTGAATATGGAGATGTGGAATGTTTGTGTGTGATTTATATATATATATATATATAGCAACAAAGTTTGTAAAAAATATAATGAAATAACTCGAGACCAATTAAGTCTTCTACTAAAGACTGCAGACTCTGAACAATAGTACTCACTATCATTAATAATATATATGTTCACACCCCTTAGACGCGATTACATTTATTGTTTTCCGCGTTAATTTCATAAATGTTAGATTTTTTTCTAAATGTTACATTTACATGTGGTATACTTAAAGTAACAAGTTTGAGTAATAAAGTTTTTTTTTGTTGCAAGTTTGAGTTTTGGTCTTTCAAATTGTAACAAGTTTGGATACTAACACTAACAAATGTTAGATTTTCTGTTAACTTCAAGGGCTTTTAACATTTTCGAAGGGCTATTTTTGAAATTTATTTTTCTTAATGAACCTATTTTGTAATTTACATAAAATTTGTTTTTAATTCTTTATCGTATGATATTTAATGTAAGTTACAAAACAAGTTCATCAAGAATTATAAATTTCATAAATAACCATTCTAGTGTGAAAAGATTAAAATACCATTGAAGTTAACATAAAAACTAACATTTGTTAGTGTTAATACCCAACCTTGTTACAAATTAAAAGACCAATATCCAATCTTGTTACAAAAAAACCTTAGTACCCAAACATATTAGTTTAGATAAACCACAAGCACCATTTATGTAATTAACTCTTCTTTTCACAAACATACTTTTATCTTTTATCCGATGTTAATATATAGATTTTTGCTACATGAGCGGAGCCACCGATACGAGATGATAGGGCGACCGCTCTCTTCAAATTTTCTTTAAATTTTTTAATGAAATTTATTTGCTTATTTCGGTTTAATTTTATACTTTTTAATATAACTATAATATAATACTTAAATATATGAAAAACAAATCAAATATGATATAAATTAATTAAAAATCATATCAAATACATTGAATTTAAAAGTTGATAATTTAAAAAACATTACAAAATGACTAAATGTTGTTGAAAAACAATTTATAATATTAAGCATGTAATACACACATTCATAATATCCCAAATTATTTTAAATATATTTAAAAAAACTATTTTTTACGTAACCGGTACCAACATGGTACTAACCAGTAAAGTACCAGTACCGAATTTCAGGAAAAGTGGGTACCGATACCGATATTTTTCAGTCGGTACGATGCCGGGACGATACCGGTATCAATACCGATACTCAGTACCAAAAGCTCATTCCTAGCTTTTACGATTTCGACAATTTGAAATGTTTCAATTCTTGTTATAAAGTTTTAAAAATAACAAAGGTCATCCATGAATATCATACACATACATAACACGCCGACCTATTTCAAAAAGTATTTTTAAAAATAAAGGTAAACAACAGGTTTCAAATTACAAATGTTGAACCGACTTGTCTAATTCAGATGTTAAACCTCTAAACTACGAATTGAACCGTCTAAATCTCAGACTAAATCTACTGATCGATTTATCTGGATTAAATTGTTAAGTGAAAAAATGAAAAAATTAACATGTTTTCCTTTTCCAAAGTAGACCAAACAAAATTGTTTAGTTCGATCAGACCGTGGTCAGTAAGTTTGAAAAGAGAACAAGCGTAGGTTAAGGAACAATAACAGACAAAAATATCATTTTCGAAAATCTCACATTTTATATAGAAAAAAAAATAGATACGTCTCCCTGGAATTTATCTACAAGTTTTTTATATTTGAAGTACTTATTTTATTAATTAACTGGTTTTTTTTTACTAATCATAATAAGTAGATCTCATTTTAGAGCATCTCCAAATCTAATGCTAATTCTAATGTTAGAAGAGGCGAGGTCGGTTATTATACAAACAATAGTTTGCGTATGAAGTGTGCAAAGCAATCAGGGCCGTTCATCATGTTACGTGAGAATTCTCTCATAAAAAACGTTTGTTTGAGAATTCCATTCTTGCTTAAATCACTTGTGGCAGACCCTGATGGGGTCCAAGGGGCAGAGCTCATGGCTGCGGTCGAGCTTTGTTATAAAATTATGTTTTGAATTTTGTTATAAAATACTAGGGTTAATTGAAAACTGCCTTTTACACTTTCAGTCTCTAAACTGAAAATTCACTCCTATCATCATTGATTAGATTACTGGTTCAAAGTTTCATCATGAATATTCATACTTGTTCTTCAAAATTCAGAATCTGAATTTTCTGATGAGTTTATTTGATAGAAACGATCAAATAGATTTGATTTAAAAGTGATTACACAACACACAAATCATCCAGGTAATCATTTTACTATTTACCGAACAAAATATAAAATCTATTTCGTTCAAAGATGGCAAACGATTCAAGGAAGAAGATGGGCAACAAGTTCTAGAAATTGCAAGAATTTAAAGGCAAGGTTTCAGGCATTGGCAGAAGAAGATGCACTTTCTCCTTACTGATTTGAAAGTGGTGTATGTGTCGGCAATTCTGATGCCCAAAGTGCAAGATTAAGAGAATCTGGAACAAATAAGAAGGCGATCCAGGTGGGAGAACGCAAAGTACATCAATCTAGCGTGGCCACATCCTTAATGGTATGCATGATTCCTTGTTTGATATTATCAGAATGTTGAATCTGCAAAAGAATTGAGGGATTCTTTGGAAGAAAAATATATGGTTTAGGATGCGTCGAGTAAAGAAATTATTGTCGGTAATTTCATTAACAACAAAATAGTTGATAGCAGGCCCGTGATGTAACAATATCATGAAATGTTAAGGATTTTTGAGCAGTTTTTTGAATATGAGATTAAAACGGATGAGTCCATTACTATTGTTGTCATCGTTGAGAAATTACCTCCTTTTAGAAAAGATTGTAAGCATCTTCTGAAACACAAGGAGGAATTATCTCTAAGAGAAAGTGTGGGTAATGATGATAAAAGTTACGTTGGACCATCTTCGGTTAATATGGTTGAAGATGCAGGAACATCCAAAAATTTAAGCAAATCCAAAGGAAACAAAAGGAATTTCCAGGGTAACAACAAACAATCCAACAAAAAGCATAAGTAGGTTTGTTGGAAATGTGGGAAGTTGAGCCATTTTAAGAAAGACGGTCGTGTTGATACTAAACCTAACAAAAAGGCTAGTCCGAGTGGGTTTAAGAACCTAGGAAAGCAACCATGTCAAATATTAGTACAAAATCATAATTTTGTTGGTTTAAGAACCTAGGAAAGCAACCATGTCAAATATTAGTACAAAATCATAATTTTGTTGTATAATATGTATCACTAGTTTCCGAGGCATGTATGTGCTGGATGTCTGGATGATAATGTAGCTTGGTGGGTTGATTCTGTGAAAATAAAAATATATACGAATATCACACACCAGGTGGTTTGCATGAATCCACTACTTTCTTTCTAGATCCGTACACCACCACACCAAATCTATCATATTTTTACTTATCCTTGAAGAATCTTTATTTATACTCCAACATTACATCATTTTTCCTCAATCATCTCATGGTGATTGGATTTGAACTCTAGCGCTCGTTGACTAGTACTGATGGAGATGCAGTCCATTATGCAGATTTCACAAACGTTGAGTGACTTAGTGTTGCATTATATATGTGCCTAGATTTAAATAAGGATGTTAGATGGTTGAATACGTTGATGTTTTTTGATATATATGCTGCACCCGTGTTAATTAAATTTTCATAATTTAAACGCTTAGTATATAAATTGAATTGAAACAAATTACTAGAAGATTATTGTATAAAACCTATATTCTCTCTTTTCATATATTTTTGAAGTTTACCTAAAAGCATATATTATATGATATCATTAGGGAAGATTTTCTACTTAATAACTTAATCTAGAACAACATTAATTTGGGGAACCATTTTAGGCTGGCTACTTACTACTCGACTTGGACACACATATAGATTATTCATTATAGTTGACTTGTATCAACCAAACGATATTCAAGTCAGTTTCACACTAACATATATTATTATCTTAAACAGCAAAATAATATTTGTTAACTAGTTATAAAATTAGTTTACAAACTTTGAACACTTATTAGACGATTAATAAATCTCTTGTTTTTAAGGGCGGATACACTAATTTGAACCGCTCGTTTATGCTCGTTTAAAAATTGCTCGAAAAACACCCGTTCGAAGTACCACTCGGTTTGGTTTGCAAACAAGCTAACTAAGCACGTGCAAAGTTTCTGCTCGGTTCGACTCGAATTTTAATTTGTAATGAAGTTTATTTGAGAACAATAATATATTGCGAGAAGAAAAAAAAGAAACCTAAAAAACATATTAATGGTTTTTTTAAATGACACTTTCTACATACAAATGTGTATCGTATATACAAAAAAATGATTAGAATATCTCTTCGTATGTACTTTTAATGTTTTAAATTTACCAATATATGAGTAGGTCATTTGTAGGTAACATAACCTGCACATGACTTTCATATTAGGTTTAAGTTTTATTCATTCAACAAATTGTAATTTAGATACTCTTATGATGTTCATCGGTGTAAAATGTTCCCGTTTTGCATTTAAAAAGAGAAAAAAAAATGTGCTCAGAAAGGCCTATATTTATATCTTCATTTAAGTCGGCAAATATGATGGTACCCACCATCAGTAAAGGCATTGCATCATGGCTCATTGTAAATGCACCAGCAAGAAATCGAACCCGGGTCTATAGCATGCAGGGTATTGTTGTTTATTAAGTTAGTCGATTACCATTAGCATAGAAGTTTAACCAATACTAGTTATATGCTACATGTAATGTCGCATGCATTTGCGGATCCAGAAACAAATATCAGGAGTATCCTGTGAGAGAATTTTCGCTCAAGGGTATCATAAACTTTTTTCAGGAATATCCCTATACTTAGGGTCTGTTTGTTTTTTAAGAGAAGGTCTTCCTGACCTTTTTTGTCTGCGCGGTGCAGACCACGCGTAGACGTTTTGGTCTACAGTGTGTTTGTTTTTCAGAAGACATTTCATTTAAAAAGATCTGTGCGTCCTCTTCTTGAGACAGACAAGGACTAAAGTCTTCTCAGCTCTTCCCAACTCTTCTCATTTCTCATTCACGCTTGTTCTTGTTCTCTGGTCTCTCTCAAACCCTACATCCCCTCTCATTCACACTGTCTATCCACCAGCCATCGACGCCGTCGCACCCCGTCCAGCCGATGTCCTCCCCCTCATCTTCATCATCTTCTTCACACAAATGGGAAGAAGTGAATGAAATTGCAGAAAACAAACCTTCAAAAACCTTCATCAATGGCGAAATCTCTCATTTCATCTCCTTCATCTTTCATCGGCACACCCTTTCCGTCACAATCACGCCGTGAATCGAGCTGAGAGATTGATGTATACTTTAGCTTATGCGGCTGTTGCTGTTGATTCAGCTACTTCTAATTCTGATTCTGTTGATTCAGTCATAAATTGTTTTGAAGGTAACTTGTTACAAATATGCAATCGCTTCTGTTGCTATTGAGTATTGGTATCGTGTTTGGATTCATGTTGTGATAGTTAGGTGTGATTAGATGCGAATATGATGTTTTTAGATGTGATTATTTGGAACATAGATGCTAGAGACTTGAGTTTGGATTTGGTTTTAATAATAAGTTGTGATTAAATAATAGTTTGACAAATTCTGATTTGTGTTTGGATTTATGTTGTGTAACTTTTTTCTTCGTTATCAATCTAATTGCTGATATTAGAATTGTACATGTGTAAATGCTGAAAGTAATTTGCTTGATTGATGATCATGAAGCTTTATTGGCACTTGTTTCATTAGGTAAATAATAATGATGTTTTAAGATTGCCATTTGTTATGGTAATAATACATCCTAGGTTATGCTAGAATGTAGAAACTTGCAAATTATCATTATTAGTTGTGAACTGTGATGTAGTGTAATTTTTGGTTAATATTCATGTTATATTGGTAAAAAAAAAATGATTATTGATGTCATATTCGGTTAGATTTGTGTCGTATTAGTAAAAAATATCATAAAAGATAACGGGTCAAATGGGTTAAATGAATTGAGAATCTTGTGTTAAAGAGAGTTGTTTTGCTTAATTGTTACATCATTACATGTTGACATTTTAGATATATTTAAGAAGCAATTGTTTAAAAGATTTTGGAAACATGCTAGTTCGCTTATGACTGAAATTGTAGAAGCAATTGTTTAAAAACATGATGTTGGAAACATTTTAGATATATTTAAGTAGCAATTGTTTTACACCAATAAGCATGATATGAAAATCGATATCTTTGTACCGTCAAATTTTGTTCAACTTCCTGTTTTAACTCGTCGTATCCGATTATATTTATGTCGTATTTATAAAAAATATCATGAAAGATAACGTGTCAAATGGGTTGAATGGGAGAGAAACTGATGCGTGCAAATGTATATATAAAAACTAACAACTAAAAACACCTAAGTTTTAAATTTATAAAACCAAGACTAGAAGACTGTTTCACACACAACCGGCAGTGGACCGGTCGAATGTAATATAGTGAACGTAAGTCCGGGTGTCGACCCACAGACTATATATATTACGTTAAAGAAACTAGACAAGACTCAACTCAACTAGAAACGACTTTATTTAAAGTTAACGAATTGAAAGCGTAAAAGACTTGATTCAGATTTGAGAAAAACGTTGGTTGCTACTAATGGTGAACGACTATTGATTAAACTTTAGACTTGGTTGTTGAAACGAAACTAGGATCATAAAAGACTAACTCAACGGACTTCCTAAGGATCCTAGACCATTATCCGGGTGTGACCTTTTGGTTATCCGAAGCGTTGATTAAGCTCACTAGTTAGTTAAATCGCCTCTCGGTTCCTTTAACAGTAATTAAATACCCTATGATCGGCTCCCCTCTCAATTTCATCGATCCAATATATCCTAAGACACAAGGGGTGGTTCAATAATTAATTCTATGACTCAAACGTACAAGTTTACTTCGTTATTAGAAAAGTTCCTCTCGTACCCTATTTCTAACAACTAGATAAACATAACACGTTGACAAATCCTCACTTCTGGGGTCTTGGATTTAGTAGGACAAACGAATTTATTGAATTACTAATTAATCTCCTATGGTTCCTACGTCTAGAAAACCATTCAAAACACGAAAACAAAAGTTAACGATATTGATACGCAACCATACACAAAAGACATTTGCAAAGCTACGTAACGCGATTTAACAAATAATACAATCCATTCATTCATTCAAAACACACCATAGAATATAAAAATCAAACCTTTTATAAAATTACTAACTCGTTCTATCAAACAACCAAGAACCAAGTTTAATCAAATAAACGTTACCAATAGCAAACAACCTAGGTAACTAATAAGTTTAGTTCATATTTAAAGTTAAAAACACAAAACAATTCAAGTTTAATGTATTCATAAGCATGAACGATAAGGAATCAAGAAAACGCATGCAAACCACAAATAAGTCGGATGAAAACTACCCGATCACGACCTCCAAGACTTGATTCCTTGCTTCAAACTTCGAATTCCTTGCTCCAAAATCGTCCGTTTCAGCCTCCAAAATCGTATCCTAAAGCCGTCTTGCGCCTCCCTTTTAAACTCGTTCAACTAGGTCAAAACCGTCCCTCATTCGTAACTCACCTAGGTGGCGGTACCGCGGCGTGAAGGACATTGGGTGACGGTACCGCCACCTACTCATTTTAACAGAAACTTTGGCAACTTGTTTCGTGTCTCATTTTTAGCTCGTAACTCCGTTTCGCGTCTGGTTTTTTTCCTACGTTCTTCCTTTCTCGCTCTTTTCAACCCTTCATAAACTTGGGACCTACAAAAAACACAAATGAATCAATAGTAGATAAAACTTAAAAGAAAACTAATTGAAAAGACTCGAAAACGTGTACAAACTCAACACGAGATAAACGTATAATTTGCACTATATCAGAAACGTATATAAGATGGGTGTGATTTATAGAAATGGGTTGAATGTCAAAAATATCAGTTTATTTCAGCAGACTCCAAAAGATTAAAAAAAAAAAAACAGTCTTCTTCTTGCAGACTGCAGAGGTTTGGGCCACCTCTTCTTCTGCAGATGTTTGTAGATGTGGTCCGCATACTTTAGACATTTTCCTGCAGAAAAAACAAACAGCACCTTAAAAACGTAAGAAAAAATGGTATCCTCATACTTAAATCGTAAAAATTTACTTCGTAATAAAAGTAAAAATTTACTCCGGGATACTCCTGTGCTCTTTAAAGCTCCATCCCTGAGCACATGGTTCATAAGTTTATAACTAAACTCATAAAACTAACTAGTGATATGAGCTAAATGATCATATGCAAACATAAATCTGTAAATCTATAAAATACTCTCACATCAACAAAATATCACCTACTTGTACAATGTGTGAGTTTTGAACAAAGATACACTCAAGTAATTGAACAAAATATCAGTTCGGACCGAAATTCATTTTTGGGGCTTTGAAGCTATTTGGTTTCAATTTTTTTGATTTTTGGTTTTCGTTTCTCACATCAAATAATCATAGTGATGATAGCAATAATCATCGTGACACTCGTACCACCCGAGGCAACCGTGCCACTCGAGGCAGTATTTCACAAAGCGGTCGAGGAAACCGTGTTGGCTCATCTCAACCCAAACGCACCGAGTTTTCTCAATTTACCACCAACGAATCAGGGTTTTCTCAATTCAACACGAACGAAGCCAGGTTTTCTCAATCCTCTAACTTCGATTCCGGTTTTTCACAATTTGATGGTGGTGGGAATTATACCCGCGTTCGAGACTTTCGGCTGGTGGATGAGCAAATGGATCAAGAATTTGATCCATTTTTCGGTTCGGAGCACATGGAGCAAGAAGAAGCAATCATGCAAACCCAACAACAACAACAACATACCCAGGCAAAATCAAAGCCTTAGACTCCTCAAGAAGAACAGGCTTTTGCTAAAGCTTGGATTTTGACCTTCGAAGACCGTATAAGGGTAACAATCAACAGTATTCGGGATTTTGGAGGAAGATACTAGCCGAGTTTAATGAATAACTCAGCTATGAATCCGGAAGAACCTTACATCAATGTAATTCAAAATGGAAAGATTTTAACACGAAGGTGTCATGTTATGAAGGAATTTATATATATACATTTTAAATTGAGGTTAACAGCGTTTTACTAGTTACTGAAGCATCAAGGTACAACTTTATACTGCCTGCTACGTGTAAACTTTATACTGCCTGCTACGTGTGATGTATTCTTTTGCCTCCCTTTTGCCAGCTCACAAAGTGACACATACATTATCTCTCTCTCCTTGAGCCTGCTCATATTCACAACCTTGCATTCTCTCTCTAACATCATCGCTCTCTCTCTAAAGTGCTCTCTCTAAAACCGGTGAGATGTTTTCATCTCCGATTGCACTCTCCGATAGCAGTAAAAGGGCAATTTTTAAAAAAAAAGAGAATGCTAATATGGAGATCAGAGACGGAGATAGCGAAGAGATCTATGGTTTCACATTTGGCTCTTTTGGGGGTTTTACTTTGGACGCGATATGATGTTTGCAGTTTTGCTCTTGATTTTTTATTCGATGGTTGTTTTGTCGCTGATCTAGGTTTACTTTTGTTTTGTTTAGGCTTAAATTGGAGTTAAACCTTAAATTTCAAAAACATTCTCTACATTTTTTCTTAAATTTGGGTTTCTTTCAATTCTACACATTTATTGATATATGAGATCATATGAAGATATTTTCTAATAGAAGAGATGGGAATTGTGAAATGACTCTCTTATCATCATAGTCATGTATTTGTCTATATGACACATGCTCATGGTTGTATAAGCTGGAAAGCCAAAAACACCACACGTAACTAGGATAGGTTGTGATTGGTTTACCGGTGATCTTCACCGGCTCGCCGTCGCCACCAATCTATCATCCCCAATGTCTTTTGGCGGTTGATACTTGTGGCGGTTTGGTTGTTGTGTGCTGGCTTAGGAAGATCTGTAGATGGGTATCGCATGCTGTTGTTAATGGTGCCCTGTAAAGGTTTGTGTTAGATGATCAGTCATGAGTCATCGCTATTGTTGTTTTGTCTGTTGGATCTGTTGTTGTCTTCGGCGATCTGTAAAGGATTAAACCCGTTGCTGTTTCCGACCCTTTAGTCGCCTTCACCGTTGGTGGATGGAGGCGTTGGTTGTCGTTTGCTGGTAGATGTTTAATTTGACAATGCAGAGGGTTGATATCCTTTCTTCTTGATTCTGACCCAAACTTTTTATTAAAAAATGGAGGGTTTTGAAAAATTATTGTTGGCATTTAATTTCATAATAGATATGGGATATGATGAAGTTGTGTAAATCATTAGTGATGTTTTGTTGGCGTGGCAAACTTGGTGATGGCTAGGTTTATGCTTGAAACCCCTCTGCAGCCACGTACAATGTCATCACGTTATGGTCATTGATTCACAAAATTTTCTAAGCCCAACTTTTGAATCATTACCTATTATTGCCGGGTATGCTTTCGAAACCGTGTTACCCTTAGGGGTGTTCATGGTTCGGTTTAAAACCGTGAAACCGTCCAAACCGGTCATCGGTTTGGCTTCATGGTCGGTTTTATTTTTAACTTTCGGTCGGTCGGCTTCAAAAAATTTAAACCGTAATTAACGGTTTGGCTTATGGTTTTTACCAAAAACCGGTCGGATAAAACCGGACCGGACCGTAGGATTTAAGTATTTCAAAATTATATATTTTTTATATTAGATATATAATTATTTATAATATTTCATATTATATATTAGTAATGTTTTTTTTAGTTTTAGCATAGCCCATTAGCCCGAGCAAACTAACGTTTAGATAATTGAAGCCCAAAATGATTATCCAATATATTTTAGCATAGCCCATTAGCCCGAGCAAACTATGTTTTGACCTGGTTTGTTTTGAACACCTAATTACTTTAAGCTTCTTTGTGTATTTTGGCAGCTTATTCTAAGTTTTTATTAGAATAATTTTGTACTTATTATGTGTTTATTTGGTGTTGATTTTTTTGACATCTTATATTAGCACAAAGATGAACATGTATAGTATACAAGCCCAATATAGGCCCAAACCGTGAAACCAAACCGGAGCCAAACCGTTAGTAACGGTTTGGTTTGGTTTGGTTTGTGTTTTCAATGGTTCGGCTTCGGTTTTCGATATGCAAAAACCGTACTAACGGTTTGGCTTACGGTTTAATCAAAAAACCGTCAAAACCAAACCGTGAACACCCCTAGTTACCCTTATGTAACTAACTGGTTTTTTATCGCTAGATAAAAACAATACGGGCCCGCCGCGAAGCGTGGGTACCGTAACTAGTTTACAACAATTTGAAATCTGGATGAGGTACCGGTCAAAATGACGCGGATGTTCTAAATAAAATGCAATCTGATTATATGAAAACAACGAAGACAAAGTTGGCCTTTAATCATTTTGGTGCATGGGACGTGATGAAAGAGTGTACCATTTGTCCTTAACCAAATTCAAATCCAAACCCGACTTGTTTCGGTATCCAGTTTAAAATTTCACAAATTAGCTTGAAATAAGAGTGTATTAGCCACTTAAAACGAATCTTTAAAACGAATCTTTAAGTTGTTTAAATTATTACTTATAAAGTTATCTTCTAAACATGTGACTAAAAAAAACTAAGCTAATTGACTAGATAAATAGGTTTTATAAATTTTTTTAGTTAGAATAGTTAGTTAATCTAATCTTTACTTAACAAAACTAACATGAAGGGGCATCTGTGTTATCTTTGAATCTATATAAAGTTTAGTAAAAAGAATGTTAACATTAAAAATTAGAGGAGTCAGAACTGTAATTTGTTTTGAAATCTAATCCCCCTCTTGCGGCCACGCTTTTCGACGTGTATTCAATCTGCATCGTTTCGACCCAATTAAACCGCGCTTATCACTATATCTACTAGTTTCGAACCTCAAACTATCCTAAAATCCAGTTAAAACGTTTCTATCATCAATCCAATTCAACCCATTCATCTCGGCAACTTTGAAACATCAAATCCCCTCTAATCGTAGATGAGAAACAAATTGAATACAACTGAGACAATAATTAGATCAATTTGGACATGATAAACATAGCCAACACAAATCACTCAAAATTCAGTTCAATTATATCGAAATATCACCAAACCCAATTCGTGTTCGTTACCATGATGTGACCCCTTTTCAATCACCTATATATCATCTGAACTGATCATACGACTTCACTTCATCTATCTGCCACTTCATTTGCAACCTCAAAGAACAAAATAACACCCATTGATCTTCGTCTTCTTCATCCTCTGCTGCACAGTCGAACAACACCTTCGGGCAATTAAAATTAGCAATTAACTTAGGGCTTTTGATCTCCTATCGTCAACAACTGTGTTCGGATTATCAATTTGATCGCATCATACACCTGGATCATCAAATTAATCGTCGAATGTGTTTTTTGCTTTTCCTTTTAATCTTCATCATAGTATCGTCTAATCAGGTAATCAAACATACCATTATATCCATATTATCATGTAGACTATGAATCTTGCGTCTGATTTCAGTTTCAGATCTCTGTTGTGTTCAATTTGGCGATTTTGATGTTAGGGTTCATATAAGAATGAGGGTTTAAGAAAACAGTATTTGATAATAAATTTGGTTTCCAATTATAATAACAAAAGTTGTGATGCTCTGCTGGTTATTGATGTTTCAAGGTAGCAGAATGTCCAAGGTTCGATCTTTGGACGGGTGCTTAACTATTTTTAATGTTTCATTAAGCTTTTGATTACTAACTAGGTTAACACCCGTGGGTACCCACGGGGTGAAACGAAATGTAATAATTTATTCTACTATTAAAAATAGAATTTACCTAGACAACGTGCCATAAAGTATGCGAATACGAAAAATTGAGAAACCAATATGCTAACATGAAAACAATGAAAACGATGAAAATAGTAACATTCTTATATAGTATGATAACATTGAAAATGTTAAACTACATATTTTCAAAGATTTCCTTGTAGACAACATTAGTTATTTAGTAGAAAGTCCATAAGAATTTGTTAAGTTACATGAGGCTAACAATCACATTATGTTAGTTTTCATGACAATTAAAAATAAACTTGATGTTGAATGAGGTAGATGTGAATGTGATATTAAATTGATGTTGCACACAAATTGGTCGAAGACGGCATGAAAATGAAATGTAACATGACAATAAATGTTGTACCATCATAGATGTATAGAAGACTGTCTGAAAGACATAAAAAAATTAAAAATACATAGTTTATACCATAAGATGGCCATAAAAGCAAAGATATTGTCTGCGTAAGTGTTGTTTCATCAAAAAAAACATAATACAGACCAAATTTCCAAATATCAATAGTTTCACTTGATTGGCCAAATTTCAAAGCGTAGATTGCAAACTTTTGCCCCGATCAGTTTAATCTCCAGGTTGGCACCCAACATCCCTCATTAGGCATTATCTGCTTTGGAACAAAATATAATGAACAAAAGAACACATCAAAGCCACTTCAGTTCAAACCCATCATTTTAAACTCTATATACATATTTTCAAATCAAACACATCAGTGTAAAGCATATGGAATAAAAGAACATACTTCAATTCGAGCACGTATATGTTCAATACCATCTTAATAGATTAGTACATATTTATCACTCAAAATCCAATAAAGAAGATAGAAATTCATGTTATGAAGCAGAATTTGTTCTTGACAACAATTTACAAAGATTCAATCTTATGGTCTACAAAGCTTCATTTTCACCTTAAAAATTGTATTGTGTGATGTCAAGGAATGATTGTATACACATCAATACATGCAGTAATAGGATTTTAAGGTTTTATACCATAAAAATACACTTCTGAACGACTTTCAACCCCATTATGTTTTCACACAGTCGACAAAAAATACCTTTAAATTTGTTGTCTCCTGCTCTAATTTTAAAGTGGTTGCTATACATGTAGTTTCCTTTGTTCTGCAAGCTAAAAAGGTAAAAAACAAATAAATACAAACATAAAAACAAATTATCTCTATTGCATTACATAGCTTGATAAAGACCATGATATGTAATATGAAGACCAAGTCCGTGTATTAACTTATATATAAAAGAAAAATTAAGGCAAATCAAATTTTCAGTTAAAATTGACAGATTTGTTTTTTATTAAATGAGTTGCTATAAATTTTGGAAAGTAAGAAAAAATTATGGAACTTTTAACTAATTAAAGATTTAAATTAGGTCTTGAAAAAGGAATGTCAAATAATTGACAGTGGTATTTTTGATGTTTTCGTTGCATTAGGAAATGATAAATTAAGGAATCTGTTACAATTTAAAAAAGTTGTCAAATTTGAAAAAGTAATTGAAAGCACACAAACATTTATTTAGTTGAATTTACTCATTATCTTACATTTGATGCAACAGATTTATGTGATGGATCATTCAAGAAAATATATTGTATCTATTGCATAACAAAACAATTACATTATGTAAGTAGGATTATAGAGCTATTACAAAAGAAGCTATTGATCGTTCCAAGAAGAAATAACCTGATCACGTGGTGTTTTATTAGTGTTATATATATTTAATTACGTGATTTTTAGTCGTTTATTGTGTTGGAACGAGTTACTTTGTATGTGTTATGTGTCGTAGGTGTTTGGAGATAAATGGAGCTTAAAATGATCAAATGTGGAGTTAAAGGATGCATTAGAAGAAAGTACGAGGGCAAAAGTTGAAGAATGCAAAAGATTGGAAAGTATGAAGAAAATCCGGAACTGGGCGTCTAAGATGCCAAGGTGGGCGTCTAAGACGGTGGCCCTGAAAAAGTTGATGTTTGAAATTTCATCTTGGGCGTATAAGATGCCGGGCTGGGCGTCTAAGACGCCGGTGGTCGGCCAAAGCCCAACTTTTATGTTTTTGAATTGTTATTTAAACCTAATCACTAGGGTTTCGAGGGGAACTTTTTGCTAGTCGATTTTGGGTATTAGGAAGCTGATTTTTCATCATTTCAAAGGCTCGAATCCATTCCCAATCATCATTGATCATCATCAACACTTGAAGATTAAAGATCCAATGAAGAACATGAGTGGCTAGTCTTCTTTCGTGGTTGCTTCCGGGTGAAGAGTTCACATAGGTGACATGTTTAGTTGCTTTTAAACCTAGTTTTGTATTGGATTTGGATTTTATTATTCAAGTTTGTGTTTTTGATTAACTTAAACAATCTAGTTATAAATAAAGTTGCATGCTTTTATCATCAGTTCTTCGGTTTATTACATCGTGAACTCATTGGTTTGGGTGGGTAATTTGATATAGTTAGATTGGTACATTGTGAATGAGCGAGTTGAGAAGTTTGTTCCTTTGATATCACTTTAGTCAAAAGCTAGATATACGGATCATAAATACGTGATTTCACTATGTTAAAAGTAACTAGCTTTAATCCTTGAACTTGGATACCGGAAGTAACTACCTTTTTAATTAATTGTTTAAAAAAACCTTTTTCAAGTTTGTGGCTTCATGCAAATTAAGTTTTGCAATCAACCAAAGTTTCAATTTAGTTTTAAGTTGTTAGCGTTCGTTTAGTAGTTTAGTGAATTTCGTCTTCCTAGTTAACTTAATTAGTTTAGTTTAAACTTACACTTTCCACCAATTCCCTGTGGAGACGACCTTACTTACCCGTACTCATATAGGTATTTAAGTCAATAAAATACTTGTTTTTGATTAGCCCACGACAGCTACATCAAAATGGCGCCGTTGCCGGGGAATCGTGCGCTTAGTGTTTAGTTTAAATTAATTATTTTATTTCCAAAGAAAAATTACTATAACCCAAAAATATTTTTTTTTGTCTTTCGTTTTGTTAAAAAAAAAAAAAATCCAAAAATAGTGTCTTTTTGTTTATTTTACATTTCTGTTCGTTTTTACGTGTGGTATTGGTGTTTCTGATTGTGCAGAAAATTTCTTAGCTTTTATGCATACGAGATTCTCAAAGAAGACTTCACCATTACAGTGGGATCCAGAAATTGAGAAAACCGCAAGAAATAACCGGGCAATTCACAGAAATACCACGGTTACTCCTCTTCGGGGTAACACACAATCAGAAGAGGGTACACCATCAGCGAGAGTTCAGTCTATACTCGAACTTCTTTCAAAGACCCCAGCGCCTAAAGCATCGAAATCAATGGAACATCAAAACCAAGACCCACCAATTCCACCTGAAAACCCACCTGCACCCAGTCAAGGTCAAATCCCACCAAACCAAGTACCAAAACCCGACCCAATACTTCAACACTTTCGAACCTTTCAGTACCAAAACCCAAGTAATCAACCACATTTTAGTGTGCATGGGAGTAATGATGATAATAAACTGGAATTTTCAGATGAAGGAACTCATCAAAGAGTTTATGGGTCTAACATAGAGGAATGGATTGAAGATCTGCATCAAATGGATCATCTAAACCAACATCCGGGTGATGAGTATGGGGGTTATGAAGAAGAGCAAGGCTATCAATGGCCACAGAGGAATATGGGTCAAGGGGGACTCAGACAACCACCGATCGTCCATAGGGGTCAACCGTTTAATGGGATACCACTGAATGTAGGGAGACAACAAAATGTCCCTGCTCAAGGTGTGGATAGTCACTTCCGCCCAGCTATTACAGTCAATTCCTCCCCTGTTATACCACCAATACAACGTGGGAGAGCTTTTGAGGTTCGACCTCAATGTTTGGGTATCTTACCTCATTTTCATGGCACGGCTCTTGAGGAACCTTACTTGCATATTTCAGAATTCGAGGCCTCGTGCAGTACTATTGGTGGTCAAGGTTTTTCACCAGACGAAGTCAAGTTGGTATTGTTCCAGTTCACTCTCAAAGACAAAGCTAAACAGTGGTTTCTCTCATTGCCATCCGCAAGTATTCACACATGGAGAGACATGCAACAACAGTTTTTGGATGAATACTATACTTCTCAAAGAACAAGTGATGCTCGTCGTTCCATTCGGGGTTTCACACAACAGTCGGGGGAGCAATTTCATGCGGCTTGGCATAGGTTTAAAGAATTGTTGAGGACATGCCCACATCATGGAATAGACAAGTGGGAGTTGATTTCAGCTTTTTATGATGGGTTGTCACCGGAAGATGCTAGAGATGTAAATTCTACAAGTGCTGGAACCTTCACGTTCAACCATGTAGATGATGACTGGAACATTCTTGAAAGGATGAGCATCAACTCAAAGAAGACAGCACAGACAAGCCGAAGGTCAAGAGGCTCGTCTCTTAAAACGGTCAATGATCATGCAGCAATGGATAGAATTGCAAAGCTGGAACGTGAGTTAGCAAGCATTAAAGTGGGCAAAAGTCAGGTTGCGAATATTTCAGGTGGTTATGAAATTTGTGAAACATGTGAAGACATTGGACACACATCTGAAGCATGTTACATGAATATGGGAAGAAATGAAGAAGTGCATCAAGTGCAAGCTCAAGGGGACCGAAAGCAATACGACATGAACTCTAATACCTATCACCCGGGGCTAAGGAATCATCCAAATTTGAGGTATGGTAATAGTACTAACCAATTGAATCCTCCTTTTCAGGTACAAAACCAAGGAAGTAATCAATATCAAAGTCGTCAGCAAATTTACAACCAAGGAGGATATCAAAAGGGTCAGTACAATCAAGGTGGTTATCAACAAGGAGGGCAAGCTCAACAAAGAAGTTACCAACAACAAAGCTCCTCATCTAACAATGGCAATGATAATACCATCCTAGCAGCAATTCAGGATTTAGTAAAGGAAGTCAAGCAAAATAAGGAATTGCAAGATAAGACAAATGAAGCATTTTCCAGGCAATTGGGTCAATTAGCTGAGCAGTTAGCAGGGAGGGAACCAGGTAAGCTCCCAAGTAATACAACATTGAATCCTCAACATCAAGCAGCTGGACCAAGTAAGAGCTCTCATGTGGGCCAGGTAAGTATTCTTAGAAGTGGTAAGGTTTACGACAACAAGGTTCAACCACCATCACCATCTAAGGAGGGAGTGGTGGTTGACCTTGGTGAAAATGGTGAGTTAGATAGTGATTCGGAATTTGCATCACCTAAACCAACTAAAAAGGTAACTTTTAAGGAACCGGTTAAGGAAAATGTGAAACCAAACACAACTATCACTCAAGGTGCGGGGGTGGAGAATAATACCATCCCTTACCCTTCAGCTTTGAAAGAACCAAATACACCACTTGCTAAAAAAAGAGGCCCACGACAAGATGAGATGTGGGAAATTTTCAAACAAGTGAAAATTAACTTGCCTTTAATTGATGCAATCAAGCAAGTTCCCGCATATGCCAAGTATTTAAAAGATTTGTGCACTCAAAAACGGCAAAATAAACTACCTAAACAAGTTGATTTTACTGATAATGTGAATGCTGTTTTATCGGGTGCACTTCCACCAAAACTTCAAGATCCAGGGGCGCCTTTAATTTCTATACAAATTGGTGATGTTAAAATAAATAAAGCCCTCCTTGATCTTGGAGCAAGTGTTAGTATCTTGCCCGGTAGTTTGTATGACCAATACGAGTTTGGTCCATTACAAAAAGTCGACACCACCGTGGTGTTGGCAGATTTATCCCTCAAACTACCGCGTGGGATACTAATGGATGTGATTGTGAAGGTGGAAGACTTCTATTACCCAGTTGATTTTCTTGTGTTAGATTATGCAGCTCCTACAAATGACAAGCAACCTAATGTTATATTGGGTAGACCATTTTTAAAAACCGCTCAATGCTTGATCAATTGTAAGACCGGCACAGTGGACATGGCATTTGGTAATAGAAGGTTAAGGTTAAATGTTTTCTCCAATATCCCTAACGCTCTGTCTAATGATGAATGTTTTATGATGGACATCATTGAAAGGTGTGATCCTCATGTAAATGAGGGTGAGACCACAGAGCCGTGTGTTTTGTGTGACAGGGAAACAGTTGAGCTCATTGAAGAAGTGAAGCAAGAGGAGGAACAACTGGAAGTGATGGCTTTGAAGGAAGGTAGGCCTACATGGACTCATCAAGTGGAAAGCCTACCCGAACACATTGACACCCAATTAAAGCCATCGTTGGAATCACCTCCACAAGTTGAGTTGAAGGAATTGCCAAAGCACCTTAAGTATGCATTTGTTGGTGACAACAACACCCTCCCAGTAATCATTGCATCAAATTTGACTGAGATGCAAGAGAATGAATTGATGGAAGTGTTAGTGGCTCATAAAGCTGCTATTGGATGGACCATTGCAGATTTGAAAGGGATAAGTCCATCTATTGTTATGCACAAGATCATCACAGAAGAGGGATCCAAACCTACTAGGGATGCTCAAAGGAGGTTGAACCCAAACATGAGGGAAGTTGTGAAAAAGGAGGTCTTGAAGTGGCTCGATGCAGGTATAATTTATCCTATCTCTGACAGTAGTTGGGTAAGTCCAACTCAAACAGTACCAAAGAAAGCCGGCATCCAGATCGTGAAGGACAATGAAGGTAAAGAAATTGCCACTAGGCCGGTAACCGGGTGGCGAATTTGCATAGATTATAGGAAGTTGAATGCAGCAACTTCTAAAGACCATTTTCCTTTGCCTTTCATTGATCAGATTGTTGAAAAGCTCGCAGGTCAGAAATTTTATTGTTTTCTAGATGGGTATTCGGGTTATAATCAAATTGCTATCCATCCAGATGATCAACAAAAGACCACATTTACTTGTCCATATGGCACATTTGCATTTAGGCGAATGCCATTTGGGCTATGTAATGCCCCGGCCACCTTCCAAAGGTGTATGATGAGTATCTTTTCAGATATGGTCGGGGAGTCTTTAGAGATCTTCATGGATGACTTTTCGATTTTTGGTACATCTTTTGAGTCGTGTTTAAATCAACTAACCAAAGTTTTGAAAAGATGTGTTGAAACAAATCTGGTTTTAAGTTGGGAAAAGAGCCATTTCATGGTTCAAGAGGGTATTGTGTTGGGACATGTGATTTCAAGTAGGGGGATAGAGGTAGACCATGCTAAAATTCAAGTCATTTCAACATTGCCTCCACCAACTAATGTTAAAGGTGTTCGTTCTTTTCTAGGACATGCTGGGTTTTATAGAAGGTTTATTAAAGGTTTTAGTGTCATAACAAAACCATTATGTAATCTTTTATTGAAAGATGTCCCATTTGTTTTTGATAAAACATGTTTGGAAGCTTTTAATATTATAAAACAGAAACTAGTAGAAGCCCCAATTTTACAATCACCGGATTGGTCTCTACCTTTTGAAATAATGTGTGACGCAAGTGATTACGCGTTAGGGGCAGTTTTGGGCCAACGGGTTGACAAGAAACCCGTAGCTATATATTATGCAAGTAAGACTCTTTCTGATGCTCAGTTAAATTACACTACCACTGAGAAAGAGCTACTTGCAGTGGTGTATGCCTTAGACAAATTTAGGTCTTATATTTGGGGAAGCAAAGTTATTGTTTATTCTGATCATAGTGCAGTTAGGTACTTAATGGAGAAGAAGGATGCCAAGCCTAGGTTGATACGCTGGATCCTTCTATTGCAAGAGTTCAACCTGGAAATCCGCGACAAGAAGGGAAGTGAGAACGTAGTAGCGGATCACTTGTCACGGGTTGTTCATGAAATTGGGGCAGGGGATGGAGAAATCAAGGAGACTTTCCCAGATGAGCATCTTTTATCTGTCTCTACTGAACCATGGTATGCTAACTTTGCGAATTATTCAGCTGCAGGTATACTCCCCGAATATTGGGCAAAGAAGAAGAAGCAATAGTTCATAGCTCGTGCAAAGTATTACATCTGGGACGACCCGGATCTTTTCAAAATTGGAGCAGATCAGATAATCCGAAGATGTGTACCGGATGATGAGATTCAAGCAGTCTTAGGGCATTTGCACTCATCTGCATGTGGTGGCCATTTCAGTGGTCACAAAACAGGGCAAAAAGTGTTATCATGTGGCCTTTATTGGCCAACAATATTTAAAGATGCAAATGAGTTCGCTAAACATTGTACAAATTGCCAAAAGATGGGCAGTATTTCTAAGCGAAATGAGATGCCCATGCAACCGATTCTAGTGGTTGACATCTTCGATGTCTGGGGAATCGATTTCATGGGACCATTTCCCAACTCTTTTGGTAATTTGTACATTTTGGTGGCGGTTGATTATGTTTCAAAATGGGTTGAAGCAATCGCTACCAAAAAGAATGATCACACCGTTGTTTGTAAGTTTGTCCAAACAAACATTTTTTCACGATTTGGAATACCCCGCGTGATCATAAGTGATGGGGGATCGCATTTCAAAAACTTTAACTTTGGTAAATTACTTAAACGGTTCGGTATTGATCATCGGGTTGCAACCCCATATCACCCGCAAACAAGCGGGCAAGTTGAAGTGTCCAATAGGCAAATTAAAGAGATTTTACAAAAAACCGTACGAACTGATCGCAAGGATTGGTCAACTAAGTTGGATGATGCCTTGTGGGCATATCGCACGGCTTACAAAACACCTATTGGCACTACACCTTACCGGTTGGTTTATGGGAAAGGATGTCACTTACCAGTAGAAATAGCTCATCGTGCTCTTTGGGCGATTAAAAATGCTAATATGGATTATGATCTTGCAGGAAAGGAGCGAAAGTTGAGCTTGTGTGAACTAGAAGAGCTACGAGATGAAGCGTATGAGTGTGCATCCGCATACAAGGCTAAGACAAAACTCGTGCACGATGCAAAGTTGAGAGTGAAAAAGTTTGAGGAAGGACAAAGAGTTTGGTTGTACAACTCACGGTTAAAGATTTTTCCCGGAAAACTCAGAAGCAAATGGACGGGTCCATACCTAATCACACGTGTCGGAAGCTATGGAGACATTGAGATCGAAGACTTCGAGGATCATCTAAGGCAAGTAGTGAACGGACACCGATTGAAACCATATTTGGATGTGAACGACATCAATGGGCCAACAAAGCAATCCGAGAGCTTTTTCATAAGCACTCTGGACCCCGCAGAACCACTCTGATTTTCAGGTAATAAGTCCGGCTGAAGACTCTAAACTTAGCGCTTACGGGAGGCAACCCGCGAACTTTGTGGGTGTGTTCACTAGAAACCCTCACGAGACTACAACTCGTCCACTCGGGTCTACCGAGGGGTTCAAAGGCTTGTTGCATACGCTAAATGCAACCGTGATGCCTACGAAAGTGAGTCTTAGAAGTATTTTTTTTATATTTTTATGTTTATTTTCTTTATTTTTGGTACCTGTTAGTTTTTGTTCGGCTTTTGGGTTCGTTCGCTTGTTTAGGTGTGTTGCAACCACGTGGCAGCAACCAAGTGTGGGGAAGGTTCGGATATGTTCCAGGTAAGTTTCAGTTCCGATGTTGTGCATCGGGACGATGCATGATCGTTCGGGAGGTAGCGGGTAAAGTTATTGTCAATATAATACACCAAGTCAGTTTAGTACAAAAAAAAAAAAAAAAAAGTTGCGCGGCATATAAGACGCCCATATGGGTGTCTTAGACGCCGGGTCATTTTTTTGGAATGGGTTATAAAGTTGCGCGGCATATAAGACGCCAAAGGGGAGTATAAGACGCTGGTCAGTTTTTTTTGTAAGTGGAAACTTGAGTTGCGCGGCCTCTTATACGCCCAAGGGGGCATCTTAGACGCCGGGTCATTTTTTTTACAAATACAAAAAAAATTTTGCGGGGCGTCTTATATGCTGGTAGGGGCGTCTTAGACGCTGCTCACTTGCTTAGCTGCTGTTATAAAACTACAAGGGGGTGTATTATACGCCCATAGTAGCGTATAATACGTCGGGTGCATCAAGGAGACGGGTGTTGACTGGGTTGACCAAGTTTCTTGATGACCGGATGGTTTGGACCGCAGCTTCCTCCACAGGCGAACATACATGATTCAAATATGGACACTGGAGGCACTTGTTGACCGAGTGCTGCACTCTGATCAGGTCCATGTACTTAATCTTTTTCTTTTGTTTTTGTTTAAAACTATTTTTTTATTTCCTTGTTTTGTTTTGTTTTGTTTTATTTTGTTTTGTTTTGTGTTTTGAGTTTGTGATTAGTTGTGATTGGGGTGTGAAACTCTAGTGGGTGCTTAGCTTATGTGTTATGTGTTGAATAGATAGTATGTTGGAAATGGTTAATGTTAAATTTTTTGGGTGATAGGGAGAAGTTGGTGAATCCTCATCTCTGGGCTTAGTTAACAGTTTTAACACCATACATTGGGGACAATGTATCCCAAGTGTGGGGATGAGGAGAATTTTGAAAAAAAAAATGCAAGTTTTGTGTGCAAAAGTGAAAAATATATTTTTGAAAAATATTCCAAGCGGGCTTAAGTGTGCTTGAAGGCTTGAGTTTTCAATGTAATTCATTAACTAATAACTTACTAGAACTTGGTTTTGGTCCTTAGTCATGGTTAGACTCACAGGTTATTGTTTTGTGTGGAAATTTATAGAATTGTCTAACCGGGGGTAACATGCTAGAGGGTGGACTTTTCATGCATGTGGTAGCATTAGTTTCTTGATTTATCATAATTAGAAACGTTTTCAAGCATGAAACCAAGTTGTGTACACGAAAATGATAAAGGCATTAGGAACACACCTTAGGATTATTTTTAGCCTTGTTGTTTTTTAGATCCTACCCGTTTGTGGCATATCCCTTAGACACCATCAACCATTCAACCCAATGAAAAAAAAAGTGAAAAAAAAAGAAAAAAAAAAAAAAAAAGTTAGCCTTTTATCTTTCTTATTTATTTTCGATGAATTCGAATCGGATAGGTTTAGGATTCCCCGTTCTTCGGTAAGGTTGGTGTGGACGTTCGCTACCATGTTCGACGTGGGATGGAATGGTCGCATTGCTCGAATAGTCGGGAAGGGGCCGATAATAGTGTGCCCAGGCCAATGTGCCTAATGATTATAAATGAAAAGAGGACCGATGTTAGTGTGTCCCAAAGTAGAAGGATTAGAAGCGCATGAAAAAAAAAAAAAGAAAAATGGGCCAATGTTGCCAAACGCGCATAGGAATGTTTGATCTATTGTGGCATTAATAGACTCTTTAAAAGGGAGGCCTAGAAGATTCGAGTTCATCAACTTTTTAGCCATTTTTATCCTTTAATCCATACCCTTACCCAAAGCCTATTAAAAACCCATAAAAGTCCTTTTGATTGTGTGTGCAATTTTGGTGGATTGTGAGAAGATGTATTACATGCATGGGGAAAGCGTGAAAGCTTGTTAGGCTTGGTTAGATAAGTCTTTGTTTAAAATATGAATACTTGAACTTGAAAAAGTAAAAGTATTATTGTGCTTAAAAGTGTGAGTTTGGGTATGACTTTGGACCGGGATTGGGAATTGGTAAGGAATTGGTAAAATGTAATTGTTAATGATGGCTAACGAGTTACACGAGAGCTTTGCTTAGGGACAAGCAAAGGTGAAGTGTGGGGATGTGATCACGTGGTGTTTTATTAGTGTTATATATATTTAATTACATGATTTTTAGTCGTTTATTGTGTTGGAACGAGTTACTTTGTATGTGTTATGTGTCGTAGGTGTTTGGAGATAAATGGAGCTTAAAATGATCAAATGTGGAGTTAAAGGATGCATTAGAAGAAAGTACGAGGGCAAAAGTTGAAGAATGCAAAAGATTGGAAAGTATGAAGAAAATCCGGAACTGGGCGTCTAAGATGCCAAGGTGGGCGTCTAAGACGGTGGCCCTGAAAAAGTTGCTGTTTGAAATTTCATCTTGGGCGTATAAGATGCCGGGCTGGGCGTCTAAGACGCCGGTGGTCGGCCAAAGCCCAACTTTTATGTTTTTGAATTGTTATTTAAACCTAATCACTAGGGTTTCGAGGGGAACTTTTTGCTAGTCGATTTTGGGTATTAGGAAGCTGATTTTTCATCATTTCAAAGGCTCGAATCCATTCCCAATCATCATTGATCATCATCAACACTTGAAGATTAAAGATCCAATGAAGAACATGAGTGGCTAGTCTTCTTTCGTGGTTGCTTCCGGGTGAAGAGTTCACATAGGTGACATGTTTAGTTGCTTTTAAACCTAGTTTTGTATTGGATTTGGATTTTATTATTCAAGTTTGTGTTTTTGATTAACTTAAACAATCTAGTTATAAATAAAGTTGCATGCTTTTATCATCAGTTCTTCGGTTTATTACATCGTGAACTCATTGGTTTGGGTGGGTAATTTGATATAGTTAGATTGGTACATTGTGAATGAGCGAGTTGAGAAATTTGTTCCTTTGATATCACTTTAGTCAAAAGCTAGATATACGGATCATAAATACGTGATTTCACTATGTTAAAAGTAACTAGCTTTAATCCTTGAACTTGGATACCGGAAGTAACTACCTTTTTAATTAATTGTTTAAAAAAACCTTTTTCAAGTTTGTGGCTTCATGCAAATTAAGTTTTGCAATCAACCAAAGTTTCAATTTAGTTTTAAGTTGTTAGCGTTCGTTTAGTAGTTTAGTGAATTTCGTCTTCCTAGTTAACTTAATTAGTTTAGTTTAAACTTACACTTTCCACCAATTCCCTGTGGAGACGACCTTACTTACCCGTACTCATATAGGTATTTAAGTCAATAAAATACTTGTTTTTGATTAGCCCACGACAGCTACATCATAACCTTATACGCAATTAACATAAGGAGATAACATGTTGTCATCTGCAGTGTTGACACATCCTGCAAATAAAAATTAACTAAATTAAAGTGAGTTTGAATTTTCAAATCATAGAAAATGATTCAGAATTCCAATCATGTAATTCCAATAAACACTAACTTATGATAAGCTTTAACAGTCAAGAAAAATGAATCACACATATGAAATGTATCTGTTAAATAACAGCAACCTTTTATTTTTTTTAGTTTCATGTTTATCTAAGAATAATGGTTGATAAAGATTGGTGTCTTTCTACTGGGTTCGTAATTCTACTGAAATTCATTCATTGCTTTCAAATATCAACAACCTGAAGATGTGAATATCAAAATGATTGAGATTATCATGTATCACATGAATTGAGGAACACTATATGATGTTTTCTTATGCATTGAGACAACCAAATTCGTTTATATTTCAGGTATAATGAGATCTATGAAGCCCAAAGGATCACATAAACAAAATTTCAAACTTGTAAAGATGAGACTCATAATCAGTGTAACTAAAGTAATGTAAAAATGAGGTCTTACAATGATGAACAAAATGTGTTTCGATGAATCAAACTTAAAATCTAAGGAATAACATATTAATCGTTATAATTAAACGACTATCAGTGGGATATCTCAATCTTGGTGCAGAAATCTAAGGCTTTTGAACCAAAATTCTGACATAAACAATCAATCATCGGAGTTAATGTCACAAACAACTCCGGTTGTACATACCTGAATTACATATCGTCGTGGTAGAGGTAGATCTGAATCATGGTGCGGTAGTTGATAGAAAACGATGAGCAAATTGAATCGATCTTGGAACGATGAAGATGATAGATGTAGACATCGTCATGAGAAAATCTTAATCTTGGTCATGTAGATCTGAATTGGAAAGATAAACATGGTAGATGTAAACATTCTAACTGTGCTGGAGATGAGAGAAGAGTCTCAGATTGGTTTGAAGAGTTAGGGTTTGTGTGTGTGAAAAATAAGAACAAAAACAAACACAGACCATGTATATATTGGATCCGAACAATGGATTCGGGTATAACCGAGATCCGTGAAAAAAAACGGGTTGCTCCAAGATCCGCGAATCAGCTGAGAATGAATGTGGTGGTAACAAGTGGCTTAATGAGAGGAGATGGGTTAGCAATTTATTATAAGAGAGATTAACATTTCATTATTTTGTTAAGCAACTTTAAAATTTCTTAACTTATGAAATACACTATACATGATTAAATATATTTATGAATTAATACGTATAAGATTATTTTTAAAAAATTTGGATTTTAGATTCTTTCTTGCCAAGTTCTTGCGTTTTTAAACGTTGATAACACAAAGTCAAAATTTTATAAAAATACTATGAAAGTCTAAATAAATTAATTTATATTTGGATTTTAGACTTTGATAGTGTTGAGAGTTATTTTAATCATGTTTAGTTATTATTTATTTATGACTATGGTAATGATATCAGTTAAAGGATTAATTTATGTAAATTAATTTTTATAAATAAATATTTATCGTATCAGTCATGTCATTTAATGAAATATCAATTTCAAAAGGAGTTAAACTTTATATTACTTATTAAATCATTGTTAACATAAATCTATTACTATTACATTGTTATATATTTTCAATTGTAACATTAAATTTCTTAAACCCAGATTCTAATTAGAACCCTAGATTCCTAGATCGTTTTCTGTTAGCAATCTAACATAGGATAATATCCTTTAGGTGATCCTTAAGGAGTTTCCTAGTGATGTTTTCAAGTTTTATTTCATTTTCATTCGATTAAGAAATTATCATGTGAGTATTCATTGCCCCTTTTTTTTACTTTTCTGTTTTGGGGTCAAATCATGTGCCTTACTAAAACATGTATATCATTTTGTTCACTTTTATTCATTTTGTTTAATCACCTAATACTTTAACTGATGGTGATTGTAACCTGTTTTCATTATTTTGGTTTAATTACCTGATACTTTATCCGATGGTAATTGTAACCGCTTATTTATTTCATTTCAGCTTAATCATCTGATATCCGAGGGTGATTGTAACTACATTTTAGCTTATTCACCTGATACTTTATCCGAGGGTGATTGTAACTACGTTAAGTTTGATTATCCGATATTTTATCCGAGGATGATTAAACGGCTTTTCAATTTAATCATTTTATCAACGTCACTTAGTCTGTGTGATTAAGTGGATGCTAGACATAAGATTTGATTGTGCTATATGTTTACATTGTATGATACACTTTGCATTGATAGTTTTTACATATATATATATATATACATATATATACATATATATATATATATATGCAAACCTATGTTTACTCACCAGCTAATTCGTTAGCTGAACAAATACTATTTTCACATTATTACAGGAGATGCAGCTTAGGAGGATTTTGAGATGCCTTCACACGTAGCCACGTAGGATCTTGGACTTAGTTTAATTAAACGAGTTTTAATTGAGTTATGTTTGTTTATTTATGGTTAACACGATGTAAACTTGTTATTTGGAATTATGAAAATGATGTTAATATATATTTTGATCATTTTGGCACCATGAGCTACGAGCAATCTATTCACTAGCATCCGCCCCGATGTTTCCGCTATCGATCGGGGTGTGACAGAGAGTCCTAAATGACGTAGGGTGAAAACATTTGAAGAAATAGAGGAATCGAGCTAAAAAAAGAGCAAAACGAGCGACTCAAAACGTCCCGTCTTTTCAAGAGGAGTGTGCTCATTTTGACCTAAACGAAGAAACAAAGGATCGAGATGTGTGATAGGAGTCGGCAAGACCAAGACCTCCACCGATAAGCAAAGGAAAAAATCTGGTGGAGTCATCATCAACCGAGCGTGAAGAATTGATGAAAATGGTGGCCGAATTGAATACGTGCAACAAGGATGATGTTGAATACAAAAAACAACACCGAGAGGAGAAGAGAAAATTAAAGGAAAGGAAGGCCGAAGCCGGGATTGCTCGCGATCAAAAGGTGGCTCAACTCTTAGAATACCAACAACAACAAATGATCGAGGACCACAAAAAAAGGATTTAGAATTCATGTTGAAGCCGCACGATCACTTGAGTGAAACGTTGTTGCAAAATGTGTTGGCTAGGAAAAAAGAAATCGCCTCACGTTGGGTTGAGAATTTTAGTTATTACAATTGTTTTTAACCGTTTTTTAGTTTAAGTAATTTATAACTGTTTTTTTATTTTATTTTAGTTGTTTGCTTTATTTATTTGTTGTAATTTGTGTTTTATTATTTAATGAAATATTAAAAGTTTTAAATAAATAAGAAATAAAGAATTAAAAATTAATGTGGGATGGTCTGAGGTGGATTCCTTATAACGTGAGGTGAATGTAGGGTGAATGTGACGTGAAATAAAAAATGTGAGGTGATTTGGGATGATGAGAAGTAGACTCCCCTCACCCTTACAACCACTTAAAAAAAGTATATAAAATAAAAATACTAACAAATATATTCATTTAAGTAATGAAAAGAAAACACGGGGAGAATGAAATGACATTGGGGGTTTAGATTGATTGAGATTTATTGAGGTTATTGCATTTCATTGCCAATTAAACACACTTTTTTCATTCTCTTAAAATTAATTATTTTATTTCGCTTCTTAATTCGTATATCAAACATTGGATCTCGTGGGACAATGTCACGCTATCTAAAGAAAAGGTGGTCATGGAATTGTATCTCTCAAAGATGCAATTCACACTTGAACACATAAAACCATTCTTGTATCTTAATGTTTCAAAATACATCAACATAGCTTGGTGGGTTGTGGATCCAGGTGGAAGCTAGCGTCAACTACTTCTTCCACATGAGCTGGAGCAATTGTATGACTTAATGGTTTATCAGCATAGCCCACTGATGGGTTTGTTATTAAGCACCTAGGGGACGCGGCTGGGCAAAAGTCCCCCACATCTTGCGTGAAAACAAAAATACAAGACCGAAGGCCTGCAGTGAATGAGAGGAAGTTTAATTTGAATGGACGAGCATAAAAAACGGCTAATGTATTTAAGTGGAGGGCCGCTCAATCCAATCCCGACTTGAGACTCTTTGCTACGAAGCAACATTCCTCTACAGACTAGTTGGTGTGGATTCTCCAGCATATATGAGGAGAACGTCGACCGTCTTTTTATATCATGTGGGTTGTCAATGGCAGTCTGATCAAAGGTTAGTACCCGGTGCAATATTAACTCCATCGTTGCCTTCTCTTTTAATGATTTTATGAAAATCCCTTATATATTAAATGGGGATGAGTGCTTTAAGAAGGTGATTCATGTCGTCTTTTTTGCTACAACTTGTGAATTAATGGGGATGAAAATCCCTTATATGAAAACATAGGAATTAATGCGGTTATTTTTTAAG